>CM035121.1:106254987-109005064 GCA_020205555.1 Panax stipuleanatus | reverse complement strand
AGACCAATATTGACTTTTTAAAATTCAATTTCAAATATTTTTAAACTCAAAATTGACATAAATTTATTTAACTTATGTCAATACAATTTTGAATATCATAAACTATCTAAAAATTTCTACTATTTATAAAATTTATTATTTTCAAAACTTATATGAATTACGTCAATTTTAAATTTAAAAATATCACAAATTGACTTTTAGAAAGTCAATATTAATTTTATAATTTGGAATAAGGGGAGTACTAATATGAAATGTTTTTGAATCGAAAAAGCTATTCAGCTACTCACTCAATTCTAAAAATAAGATGAATATTGACATTTCAAATGTTCATTAATCAGCATGTTTATTTAAATTTTGAAAACAATAAGTTTCATAATTGGTAATGTTGTTTAGATAGTTTATAATCATAAATGTATATATAAATAAATTTATATCAGTACTTTTGAATTTATATACCGACAAAATATAATTAGTACTCGATGAATTTGATTATTTTTTTTCATCTTGGAATACAGATTAAGTGAACATTGGAATAGTAAACTTGTTCTTTTTTCCTTTATTGCATGAATTCTCCTTCATATGCCATCATTCTTGCTTGAGTCAATTCACTAATACACCCTAAACTTGCAGTATGTTTGTCCCCTGGACCCTGCAGTTATTTAAAAATGTGATTCTTCTTTTTCAGTTAGACTTACTATATTACATTTTAATTTTTATGGAGTTCAATTTGAATATTTTATGAAGAAATGAACAACTTTAATTATATGACCTCCATCCCACAAAAAGTTCGTTTTGTAATTTTAAGGTTTTATTTTTGTTTTATTGTTTACTCCTAATTTGAATGATTTTTTTAGCGTAGTAATGATGGCATGACAATGTAACTCGGATGATATACTATATGACACTATTGTTCCGTTTAATACTGCTATCAAAATAAACAAGACTTCTTGAGAAAAAATATATTTTATAGCTGCTTCACTTTTGTTAACCTTTTTTAACTAGGGATGAAATTGCCAGAAATCAACATAGGGCTGCCAGAGCAGAAGATCAACAACTCAACCGCCGCCGATGACAACGAATGCACTGTGAGGGTGCAAGATCGCTTCATGCCAATTGCTAATGTGATAAGACTAATGCGCAAGATTATCCCAACCCATGCCAAAATCTCTGACGACGCCAAGGAAACAATCCAGGAGTGTGTGTCTGAGTTTATCAGCTTCATCACAGGCAAAGCCAATGCTAGGTGCCAGAAGGAGCAGCGCAAGACCATCATTGCTGAGGACGTGCTCTGGGCTATGAGTAACCTTGGCTTCGACGACTACATTGAGCCCCTCACAATCTATCTGAACCGCTTTTGCGAGATTAATGGTGGCGAGCGTGGCTCCTTAAGGGGCGAGCCTTTGGTGAAGAGGTCAGTGGACCCCAGTTCGTTGGGGTTTGCAGCATTTGCGCTAGTATTTCACAACGGTTTCTTTGGGGTGGCGGCAATGGGAGGTTTTCTGAAGGATGCCCACAATGCTGGCCCTTCCAGCGGTTAATGGCCTTGAGCTATATGCTAAATGCAAAAGATTAGAATTACTTTAACTATAAAATGAGAAAAATGAGGTGTTTCCAGTAGTACTAGTATTGTAAGGAACATGGTTTTCTTGGCGTTTGATTGGTGTAGAACTGTCGGCTAAGGTTTCTCCAAAATGCAATTTCTTTTTAAGTACTCGTGTTTGTTTTCCATTTGGTAAAACTAAGAGCATCTCTAACAGTAGTAGCAACTACTTTGGGATACTCAAATAGGTGTGCCAAATCAGAAAAATCCTCTCCAACAACCTCTTCAACCTAAGTCATCAAATCTGCAACCCCCTTCTCACTCCTCAAATCTGCAACCTCCTTCTAACTCTTCAAAACATTTATTTTGTTTTGGGAGAATCAAAATCATATTAAAAATGCTAACAACATTTATTTTGCTTGATGGGTGTTATGTACAACTCATTTTAAAATTTAATATCATTTCTTTTTATTTATTTATTTATCATATCGAATAAAGAACTTTGTTTTTATAACACATGTTGCTAATATTACCGTTGAACAATTATTCCAAACAGTAATGACTTTTGAGTTATTCTAAATAATTATCATGGTTCAAAGTTCAAATTTTAAAAACTCTACAAATAAGCTAACTTTTTTTTAATTACATTTCATAGTTCAAATTGAGAAATTATTAAAACTTAACGTTAACTTTCTTAAATGCATTATGCAATTGTTTTTCAAAGTCAACAATTCAATTTACCTATATATATGTGTGTGTGAGTGTGTGTGACCTTTTCATGGAGTTGTTCAACCTAGCTCTTTTACCAACAGTGACATCATTGGACAGGTCGCAATACTTCTCAATTATATTAATTTTTAAATATAATTTATTTTTTAGAATGTTTTCTTTTTAAAAATTGAATGTTATTAATTATTTCAAATGTTATCATTTATGGAATTTCTTAACATGTGCCCTTAGGGCACATGCTAAGCATACAGTTTGAGAGAATATTATTTTGAATTGTGTGCATATTCTCTTGAAATTGATGCAAATATAAAAATCAAGAGAATATGCACACAGTTCAAGAGAATATTCTTTTGAGCTGTGTGCTTAGCATGTGCAGTAAGGGCACATATTAAGAGGACCTATCATTTATTATTATTTTAAGTCAAATACTACATTAATTGAATTGAAGAGACTGATGAGACACAAAATATGAAAATAGCAAATAATGTTCTTCAAATTATCACGTAGGTCAACAAACATCAATTTGAAGAGTTTTTTTTGCTACTACTGTTGGAGATGCTCTAAGAAAAATCTCATTGTAGTTGATACATTTTACTTATTACACTATTAAATTTTTATAAATTCAAATTTCCAGTTGCTATCTAATTTTGCCCAAATTACTTGATTAAAAGACGGTAACACCCTGAGTCGTTTTTGTAACCTTCAGTTCCTATCTAACTATCTTTGTCTTCGATAGAAGTAGCATTACTGAGTATGAGCAATGCATGTACCAAAAATCTTGATACTGAAAAATGGAGTACAAATTATACAAATATAAGCCAAAAAATTCAAGCCTTAAAAGGGGAACATGGTTTTTATTTGAATTGCTTTATGTGTTCTGCTGGACATTTCAGACTCGTAAAGGATAGTACATGATGACGAAATCTATAATAATGGCTCCATTACTTATTGGGCAAAGGTCCAACAATGCTTTTGACGTTTATCTTGATATCCTACTTACACCCTAAATTATTTTTTTCTTCCAAAAGTACCCTTAACGTTACAAAATTCAACCCAACTATGCCCCTTCCGTTAACAGACTTGTCACTTAGGCAAACGGAGCTGACACCTAGACAAAATTTGCTGACGAGACATGAAATGAGTAATTTATTAAAAAAATTCAAAATGATTGTTTATTAAATTTATTTGTATTTTAATATAATTATTTATCAATTACTTTCCAAATTTATTTTGTTTACTCACAATCCATTTTAAAATTACTCTTCAACTAATCCATCTTCATCTCTCTCTTTGACCATCACCTAGCCTGTATCACACTAATCCGTTTTCTCTCTCCTCTTGTTTTTCTTTTAACTTCTCATCTACTCAGCAATACTAAGGCTATCGCTTCCATTTTTCATACAGGTAAAATCTAAAGGTGATTGGTCCTCCCAGTTCACTGCAGAAAACCCAAAACGAGAATTTGACCCAAATTGATTCATATTTTTGACATTAAATTTATTAAAGAAGTCCTCATTTAGGAAGTTAACTTTGGTTTTATTTCCTCTAATCTTGCGAGCTTCTCTATCGTAGGCTATGGCTGCCTCCTCAACATTGTTGAAAGTACCCAGCCAAACCCTCACTCCTTTTCTCGGATCCCTACTCTCAGTTGCCCATTTTGCCATGGACGCAGCCTTACGCCTCTGTACATGTTCTTCCTTTTCATTTTTACTGTCTTTTCGAGAGGTACAACACTTGTTTGTATAAATTCCTCAGTTAGAAAATTGAAATAAAACAAAAACTAGAGGAATGAGGGTAAGTAATTGAATGGGTTAAGCACTAGATCTAATTGTGAATGGCGGTAGTGAGGCACTCATTTTGTTGGTGAGATGTGGATTTTAATGGTTCTACGGTAGTGCAATGGTGAGGCGGTGGGTTTGATGGTGGAGTAGTGGTGGTCTGATGGTGTTTTTTTGAGATTGAATGGGTTAGGCGCTAGATCTAATTGTTAACAGCGGTGGTGAGGTGCTGTAGTGCAATGGTGAGGTGTGGACTTTGATGGTTCTATGGTGAGGTGGAGGTTTTGTCGCTGTGAGCGTTGATTTTTGAATCAAAATTGGTACGTGGGAAGGTGGTGGTGTGTGATAGGGGGATTAATGCATGTGTGGAGAAGGGAGCGGTGGTTAGGGACGTCGGAGGGGTGGGGATGATACTGGCGAACACGGAGGCGATTGGGGAGGAGCTGGTGGCGGACAACCACCTACTTCCTACGGTGGCGATTGGGAGAAAAATGGGGGACGTGATAAGGCAGTATGTGAAGAAGGAAGCGAAAGCGAGTGCGGTGTTGAGTTTCGGTGGGATGGTTTTGGGCGTGCAACCGTCGCCGGTGGTAGCGGCGTTTAGCTCGAGGGGGGCCTAATGTGGTGACGGAGAGGGTATTATTATTATTATTATTATTATTATTATTATTATTATTTAAACTGGGAATATAATTTCTTTTTTTTATAACGGAGAGGGTATTATTATTATTATTATTATTTAAGGTATTTAAAAAATAAATTTTGACTAATTTTATATAGTAAATTATAATAATTATAAATTATATAAAAAGTATCATTAATTACAATACTTTTTGTTAAAAAATATTTAAATTGAATTTAAAACTCCAACAGTAATTTTATATTTCAGAATGAAAAGGGTATTTCAATAATAATAATAGTAATAATAATAATAAATAATAATAATAATAATAATAATAATAATAATAAAATAGTAAATAGTAAGATGAGGAAGTTATATTGACAATGGGCACATGTATTAGGACAAATATATTTGATTTGAATTGTTAGCTATTTTTCACGTATGCATTGCTTCGTCAATAAATTTTGTCTAGGTGTCAGCCCTGTTCGCCTCGGTGGCAAGTCTGTTAACGGGAGGGGAATAGTTGGGCTGAGTTTTGTAACGTTAAGGGTGCTTTTGAAAAAAATAATAATTTAAGGTGTAAGTGGGATTTCAGTGTAAACGTCAAGGGCATTTTTGAACCTTTGCCCATTACTTATTCGTATATACATGCCCCTTTAGTCTCAGTTTAACTTTTGTCCATGTTCCAATGAAGTTGGTCAAAGTTTCAAAAATACTCCGTATCATTTATGGAGTAATTTATATACAACCCATTTGTCATAAGGTTTTCTTTTTTTCCGAGGGAGGGTAAAATGGTAAAGTTTTATAAGCTTAAAAAGTAATCTCCCTATTTCAAATTATTAGACCAATATTGACTTTTTAAATTCAATTTCAAATATTTTTAAACTCAAAATTGACATAAATTTATTTAACTTATGTCAATACAATTTTGAATATCATAAACTATCTAAAAATTTCTACTATTTATAAAATTTATTATTTTCAAAACATATATGAATTACGTCAATTTTAAATTTAAAAATATCACAAATTGACTTTTAAAAAGTCAATAGTGATTTTATAATTTGGAATAGGGGGAGTGCTAATATGACGTGTTTTTGAATCGAAAAAGCTACTCAGCTACTCACTCAATTCTAAAAATAAGATGAATATTGACATTTCAAATGTTCATTAATCAGCATGTTTATTTAAATTTTTAAAACAATAAATTTCATAATTGGTAATGTTGTTTAGATAGTTTATAATCATAAATGTACATATAAATAACTTTATATCAGTACTTTTGAATTTATATACCGACAAAATATAATTAGTACTCGATGAATTTGATTATTTTTTTCATCTTGGAATACAGATTAAGTGAACATTGGAATAGTAAACTTGTTGGTTTATATGTTTATGTTTTATTGATGATAATATGTTTTGTATGGAATTAAAATGTTGCATGGAAATAATATATTTTGCATGAGAATTATATTATGGGCATGTGAATAATATTATATGTGAACATAATTTAATTGCCAAGATTGTATATATTGTGTTGATTTAATTTATTATAAGTTAATTTCTTTGTTGACCCAAAATTGATTATTGGTCCATTAGTTGAGAAAAAGGAATTAATATTGCTAATTATTTCCTTAATATATATCCTGTTTTGAATCAAAGTTAGATATGTGTTTTAAAGAGATATCTTTTAAGAAAAACCAACTTTGACTGATCTATCTATCGAGTATATCACTTGGACAATTTCTCTCCTTATATTGTGATATTTAATTTGTTTTGAATTCTTTTTAGCTGTTAAGAAATATATATATATCTTGGATAAATCAGTTTGTTGGAATCATGTATTTCCAACTGGGCTAATCATTTGTGCTATTGAATATATTATTTCCGTTATATATATAGATCTTGGATAAATCAGTTTGTTAGAATTATGTGATCCAACTGGACTAATCTTGTGGTAACTTATTTTATATATATTGGACTCTTATTATATCCTTGGTTTATCAAATCTGTTGGTCTCTTTAATTGCTAAAATCATGGGGTATACCAACTGTGATATGAGTTTCCTAATCTATCTTATGTTCATATCCGTTGGTCAATATTAGTAGCTTTAATTATGGGATTTAAATCATCTGATTTCTTGCTATGGGATTTAAATCATCTAATTTCTTGCTAACAATTATTTTATAGCCGTTGGGTCTCTTTTTATATATAGTTTTATCTCACGGCTAAGCAGCAGAGGATACAAGAAGCTAATTCACGTTGCTATACAGAGAAGAATCCTATTGAGAGCTTTCATTGTTTATTTCCAGCTATTCATTGTATTGTCTTTAATTCTTGTGGCTGGAAAATAAGAAGTCTATTGTAATTTTTTCTATTATATTCAAAGTTTAAGCCGTGTGTGGCTTGGTCTATCTCGTAGTAGATAGGATCTGTTCAAAGGAAGCTTTCAAGGTTGCAGAGGTGCAAAGGTTTCAGTGGTGAGAAAGGTTGCAGTGGTGCAAAGGGGGCAGAGGTGTCCATTACAGCGGAAAGCTTATTTGAACACTGAGTCTTTTTATTGTATTTAAATGAATATTAAGTTTAATAAAAAGAGTCTCTAATATTAGTTGGTATTGGACGTGGATTAGGCTACTAGACTAGAGGATAGGGGCTGAACCACGTAAAAATCTTGGTTTCTTTTACTGTTCTGCACTTCCATTTTCTGTTCGATTAATTTCTGGATATTTTGTTGTATTAAGTTTGAAGATATACTAAAGCAAACACTGAAACAGACAGTACTAGCCGTCTGATAATAGTAAACGAAGAACATAAGCTAAAGCAGACACTAAAGCAGACAGGTACCTGTCTAATTTTAACGAATTTTGCAGAAATTAAAAAGAATTCATAATTTATCACTTGTAGCTTAAACACCTATTCACCCCCTCTAGGTGTGCTTATTTACGAAATTACATTTGGTATCAGAGAAAGGCTCTACTAATATTGATCTTTGCAGGTCGTAGGGAAAGATCATATGGCACACCTAAATTTTCAAGAAGGTCAATCCACAGGCCGACCACCTCTTTTACTCGGAAGTGAAAACTTCAACTTTTGGAAGTTCAGAATGAAGATCTTTCTTAAAAGAGACCCATGAGAATGGTGGGTTGTTGAAAATGGACCTATCATTCGTAGACACGATGATGGCAAACCAAAGGCTCTCATGGAGATGGATGCTAACAAAAGCTATATGTTTTCCTACAACTCAAGAGCCATAAACACCTTACTAAGCAGAATGGTCCAAGTTGAAATTGATAAAGTATCATCGTGCAACACATCAAAAGAAATATGGGACACAATTATTATGAGCCATGAAGGAACCACCAAGGTGAAGGAAGTCAAGTTAAATATGTTGATGCAAGAATATGAGCTCTTCAAGTTAGAAAAGGATGAAACAATCAATGAAGCTCAAGGGAGATTCCTTACCCTAATGAACGCGCCTAAGCATGCTTGGTTGGAAAATTGATCAAAGAGAAATTAATAGAAAGCTGCTAAGAGTCATGCCCAAACGGTTCGCTCCGAAAGTCACAACTCTCCAAGACTCGTCAACAATTAGCACCATGGAAACGCTCACCCTCTTTGGTGAACTTGAAGAATTTGAGAATCAACTAAAGAGGTATGATAAAGAAGATGAGGGAACAAAAAGGAAGACCTTAGCCTTACAAGCTAAAAGTTACTTGGATGGTGATGATGAAGACTCTGATAAGGAAATAACTATGATGACTTAGAAATTGAGAGAGCTGATTAGAAGGAAGAACAAAGCAAACAATTCAAAAGGAAAAGCATTAATGACATGGAGCGATGAAGAGTCCGATCATAAAGAGCAAGATGATGAAACTGCTCAACTATGCTTCACTGGATTAAGCAATCAGGAATCATCCAAGGTAAATTTCGAACTTGGTGAAATTACTATTTCTGATTATCTTCTTTTAAAGAATGAAAATATTCGTATGAAAGAGAAAAATGCTCACTTAAAAAATTGGATAAATGATTTAATGAAAGAGGTGGAAACATTAAATGAAGAAAATAATATCCTTAAAAAGAAAAATGATTATTTAAATGAAAGTTTGAAAATGAGAGATGCTTGTATTGATGCTTTTAATGATGGAAAAATAATAATCATGCAAAATGACAATGAGGAAGAAAAATATCATTGAAAAAGGATCTTGCAAAATTTGTTCAAGGAGAAGAGAATTTAAATATAATGTTGGATGCTCAAAGGTCAAGCCTAGATAAATAAGGAATTGGATATAATTCTGTTAAGAACATAAAAAACACTACTAATAAAATTAGAATAATAAATAATAAACCAAAGAACAAACCTCTTTATTGCTCAACTTATGTCACTTGCAAAAAATATGGTTTAAAAGGACATTTTGATTCTAATTGCAATAAAATTAGAATAAAACAAATTTGGGTAAAGAAATGTGATTTATATGCTACTAACCCAAAATGACCCTAAAAGATTAGGGTACTAAAAAGGTAGAGATTATTTGTTCATTTTGTAGATGTCTCAAGATCAAAAAGGAGACGAATAGTACTTTACTTTGAGAGAGTAAGTTACCTATAAATGATTTGACAGAATCTGTAAGTACCTTACATAATATTGTTATTTTTTAAAGTTTTTTTTTTTGTGTTAAATGCGCTATATTTAATATAAATGACAATATTGATGAGGAATCGTTGCATATTATTTTTTGATGATATTAACCACGATTTGTCGAAGGAAGAGAATACAGACAACTTAACCCGTCTGCATCAGAAGGAAAGACGGTAGAAAACTCAGGCATGCAGACACCTAAATCCAGACAGCTTGACCCGTCTGTTTTAGAAGATAAATCAGACAAATAGTCACATGCGGAACGTTATATTCCAAAAGCTGAACTTGGTGAACAAATTTCAAATGTCAGACTTTCTAGATCATTCAAAACTGTGAAAAATCATCCTCCTAACCTGAGCATTAAAGATCTCAACATTGGGATGACCAAAAGAAGATCTTTTAAAGAAATTTGATTATAAAAATCCAAAGTCCAAAGCTATACTAAGGAGCACAACCATCAAGCTTTCTACTGGTAAAATATTGACATATAGGTAACAAATCACAAAAGTATGATCATTTTGTTTACTTACTATATGTGATTTTGTTATAAGCTTGAATGTCATTCTTTATCATTGCTCAGATATTTGTGGATGTTGACAAGTTTCTATGAACATAGTTCCAATCTTATATTGCTTCTTAATATGCATATGCATATATTTAGGGGGAGCTATATAAATAGGGGGAGCATGTTAATTACAAAGTTTAATATATTGTCATCATCAAAAAGGGGGAGAAGAATGTTGGTTTGTGGATTTTTAATAATGATAATATATTTTATGCAAATATTCTCTACTTGTGCGTAATAATAAATTGCATGGTTTTAGGGGGAGCCTTATATTTAGGGGGAGTCATATATTATCATCAGTAAAAAGGGGGAGATTGTTGGTTTATATGTTTATGTTTTAATGATGATAATATGTTTTGTATGGAATTAATATGTTGCATGGAAATAATATCTTTTGTGTGACGCCCCCAGAATAGGTCCAATCCAACTAACCCATTCTGAATCGCCAAACACATGGTACAGAATTCAAATACAAACTTTTATATCAAAAGGTCGTGAGCAGTACGACCATACAAGCTGTGAGTGTCAATACACATCGTATATAATACGAAATATAAATACTCAAATTCAGTCCTCAATAGTTATAATTATTTTCACACTATTATACAAAAATAGTGAGGATTACTACTGCTCTAACTCTGCCCATAACTCTGTTCTTCGACTAGTCCCTTGTAACATTCTCATTTCCTGAAGAGGATAATAGATGAAAAGGGTGAGCTCAACTAGCCCAGTAAAGAATATTATGACTAAGATAATGCAGAATAATTTATCGTTAGTCTTCAACAAATCAGATAAAATATTATGGACAACAAGTTTTAGATCAACAACTGCAGCGGAATTAACAATACATCAGAAGAGTTAAGTAGGAAATAATTTCTACTATCTTCTAAGATTTAAAAGTCCATAATCAATATTTTATCCCTGTAACATCAATCAATATATATCTTGAATCAAATATTCATCTTTGCACTACGTGCCGAAGATATTCATTTGTATCACCAGTTGGTCATGTTCATCTCAACACCTGTCCATCTTTGCACTACGGGCCAAATATATTCATCAGGTAATCATTCATCTTTGCACTACAGGCCAAAGATATTCATTAAATAATCATCCATCTTCGCACTACAGGCCAAAGATATTCTTTGTATCACCATTTAAGACTGAAGATGATGAAAAATATTTCAAAGAACGAATCCAGTGAGATAAAGGATAAAGATTAGGGATTCGCAGTTTAGTTTATTCAAGTTCAAGAATACTCCATAATAATCAATTGTGGAGCAAAATTCAAGAATGAAGATCAAAACTTGGATCCAATCAAAGATAGGAACCATAATAGCCAACTTGGACAAAGAAAAGAAAATTTAATTTTTTTGTGAATAGTACCGTATTCGTGAATAGTGTCGTATACGTGAATAGTGCTGTATACGTGAATAGTAACCCCATTATAAAAAGGTAAAAATTTTACAATAAAATTCATAATATTTCGGTGTCATGATATTGAAAGAAATAACATCGTTTACGAAAAAAATAACATCCCTTACCTCAAAAGAATAGTACTTCTGATTGGAATATCGGATATAATGCTGAAGGAAACTTGCATTGTATAGCAACACTCAAAGTATATAAATACTCATAAAATACGCTCGATATTATAGAGAGAGAAAACTTCTGATTTTGGTGTGATTTTCAATTCTAACCTAAGCACCCTATTTATAGGAAAATGCTTAGATCGCCAAAGCAGAAAATTTAATAAAATAATATATTTACAAAAAAATTCCGCACACCTCCTTGACCATTTCATCAGCCCACACAAGTGGGGCCCACCATCAAAAAAATGTTTTTATTAAAAAAAATATTTATAACCCCAAAACTCAATTATTCCGGAACTTCAATAATTCATAATAAATAGCCCTTTTATCAGAAAAATACGAATCTTATGTCCATTTTATATGAAATTTAATTCTCTACAACTTTGTAGAAGAAAGTTTTTTCAAATTCTGAACTGAAAATGACCAAAATTCACATACAGATGATTTTCCACACATTCATTTCGACAAAATACTGATAAAACACATCAGCACTAATTTTTTCATTTATATCCATATTAAATAAATATTTTTTTATCATATAAATCAAGAATTAATTATTCACAAATAATATTACAGAACTACAATATTGACAACCAGGTCGTTCCAGGAAAGAGGGGGCTTTCCGATAAGGATTTCTCCTTACTGGCGCGCAATTAGGTGACCAAACCTCTCCTAGACAGAACTTCCTTAGACATTGCCAATAATACTATCTAATAATATTATTCAAATAATATGAATTATTGATCTGATAATGGAAAATACTGTGCAGTAAAAATTATTGAATTAACAATAATATAAAAATACTGTGCAATACCGTGTGCTACTGTGCAACAACGCGTATTACTTTACTTTAATCACCGGGTATTCAACAATGTTAACGGTAATAACTACATTGTTATTTTTAGAAAACTCATTCTTGTCGTTTTCTTCATCCGACAGTTTTCTGTTATGGGGCCCACAAATGGCTGCGCCGTTGTACGATTATTCCCCGACAACAAGAATATTCCCCGACCAAGCGAATATTCCCCGACAACAATGAATATTTTATAACCACTTGCTTATTTAAAATATCTGCGCATATTACCCATAACTTTCCACATTATTCAAATCAACCCCTTACTATTCAAAATAATAAATAGAAGAAGTTCAATTTTATTCATAAAAAGTTGGGGTCTTACATTTTGCATGAGAATTATATTATGGGCATGTGAATAATATTATATGTGAACATAATTTAATGGCCAAGATTGTATATATTGGGTTGATTTAATTTATTAGAAGTTAATTTCTTTGTTGACCCAAAATTGATTATTGGTCGATTAGTTGAGAAAAAAGAATTAATATTGCTGAATATTTCCTTAATATATATCCTGTTTTGAATCAAAGTTAGATATGTGTTTTAAAGAGATATCTTTTAAGGAAAACCAACTTTGACTGAGCTATCTATCGAGTATATCACTTGGACAATTTCTCTCCTTATGTTGTGATATTTAATTTGTTTTGAATTCTTTATAGCTGTTAAGGAATATATATATCTTGGATAAATCAGTTTGTTGGAATCATGTATTTCCAACTGGGCTAATCATTTGTGCTATTGAATATATTATTTCCGTTATATATATAGATCTTGGATAAATCAGTTTGTTAGAATTATGTGATCCAACTGGACTAATCTTGTGGTAACTTATTTTATATATATTGGACTCTTATTATATCCTTGGTTTATCAAATCTGTTGGTCTCTTTAATTGCTAAAATCATGGGGTATACCAACTGTGATATGAGTTTCCTAATCTATCTTATGTTCATATCCGTTGGTCAATATTAGTAGCTTTAATTATGGGATTTAAATCATCTGATTTCTTGCTATGGGATTTAAATCATCTAATTTCTTGCTAACAATTATTTTATAGCCGTTGGGTCTCTTTTTATATATAGTTTTATCTCACGGCTAAGCAGCAGAGGATACAAGAAGCTAATTCACGTTGCTATACAGAGAAGAATCCTATTGAGAGCTTTCATTGTTTATTTCCAGCTATTCATTGTATTGTCTTTAATTCTTGTGGCTGGAAAATAAGAAGTCTATTGTAATTTTTTCTATTATATTCAAAGTTTAAGCCGTGTGTTGCTTGGTCTATCTCGTAGTAGATAGGATCTGTTCAAAGGAAGCTTTCAAGGTTGCAGAGGTGCAAAGGTTTCAGTAGTGAGAAAGGTTGCAGTGGTGCAAAGGGGGCAGAGGTGTCCGTTACAGCGGAAAGCTTATTTGAATAAAGAGTCTTTTTATTGTATTTAATTGAATATTAAGTTTAAAAAAAAGGGTCTCCAATACTAGTTGGTATTGGACGTGGATTAGGCTACTAGACTAGAGGATAGGGGCTGAACCACGTAAAAATCTTGGTGTCTTTTACTGTTCTGCACTTCTATTTTCTGTTCGATTATTTTCTGGATATTTTGCTTTATTAAGTTTGAAGATATACTAAAGCAGACATTGAAACAGACAGGACTAGCCGTCTGATAATAGTAAACGAAAAAATAAGCTAAAGCAAACACTAAAGCAGACAGGTATACCTGTCTGATTTTAACAAATTTTGCAGAAATTAAAAAGAATTCATAATTTATCACTTGTAGCTTAAACACCTATTCACCCCCCTCTAGGTGTGCTTATTTATGGAATTACAAAACTTGTTCTTTTTTCCTTTATTGCATGAATTCTCCTTCCATATGCCATCATTCCTGCTTGAGTCATTTCACTAATACTCCCTAGACTTGCAGTATGTTTGTCCCCTAGACCCTGTAGTTATTTAAAAATGTGATTCTTCTTTTTTAGTTAGAGTTACTATATTACATTTTAATTTTTATGGAGTTCAAATTGAATATTTTATGAAGAAATGAACAACTTTATATGACCTCCATCCCATAAAAAGTTCGATTTGTAATTTTAAGGTTTTATTTTTGTTTTATTGCTTACTCCTAATTTGAATGAGTTTTTAGCGTAGTAGTGATGGCATGATAATGTAACTCGGCTGATATATTACATAACACTATTTTTCCGTTTAATACTGCTATCAATATAAACAAGACTTCTTGACAAAAAATATATTTTATAGCTGCTTCAGTTTTGTTAACCTTTTTTAACTAGGGATGAAACTTCCAGAAATCAACATAAGGCTGCCAGAGCAGAAGATCAACAACTCAACTGCCGATGACAATGAATGCACCGCGAGGGAGCATTGTCGCTTCATGCCAATTGCTAACATGATAAGACTAATGCGCAAGATTTATCCCAACCTATGCCAAAATCTTTGACGACGCCAAGGAAACAATCTAGGAGTGTGTCTGAGTTCATCAGCTTCGTCATAGGCGAAGCCATTGCTAGGTGCCAGCAGGAGCAGCGCAAGACAATCATTGCTGAGGACGTGCTCTTGGGTATGAGTAACCTTGGCTTCAACGACTACATTGAGCCCCTCACAATCTATCTGAACTGCTTTTGCGAGATTGATGGTGGCGAGCGTGGCTCCTTAAGGGGTGAGCCTTTGGTGAAGAGGTCAGTGGACCCCAGTTCATTGGGGTTCGCAGCATTTGCACTAGTGTTTTGCAACGATTTCTTTAGGGCTGCGACAATAGGAGGTTTTTTGAAGGATGCCCACAATGCTGGCCCTTCTAGGGCAGCGGTTGCTGGCCTTGAGCCATATGCCAAATGCAAAGTGAAGAATTACTTTAACTATAAAATGAGAAAAAAGAAGTGTTTCCAGTAGTACTAGTATTGTAAGGAACATGGTTCTCTTGGCATTTTATTGGATGCAGAACTGTCGGCTAAGGTTTCTCCAAAATGCAATTTCTTTTTAAGTACTCGTGTTTGTTTTTCGTTTGGCAAAAGTAAGGAAAATCGCACTGTAGTTAGCACATTTTACTTATTACACTATTAAACTTTTATAAATTCAAATTATCCTATTGAATTAATTAAAATGTTGAAATTTCACCATTTTGTTAATAAGATTTGACATCTGTCAAATTAGCTTAGATTCTTTAATTCGGACAAAACTAAGGAAAACCTCATTATAGTTGACTCATTTTACTTATTACACCATTAAACTTTTAAAAATTAAAATTACCCATCAAACTAATTAAAAGTTTAAAATTATATCATTTCGTTAATAAGATTGGATGGGCGTCAAATTGACTCAGATTTTTTCAGACGTGGCTAGATTTGTGCTTCAAATTTACAAACCAACCGGAATTACCCTATAGATTTCTGCTTCAAATTTATCAAATTGATGAAATTAATGATGTTATTTGGCAAAATTAGATATACTCAAATTTGATTCTTTTTCTTTATATTCAATTTGTTGAAATTACATCATTAATTTGATAGATTTTATAAAATTTGAACGTATATTGTTGACGCCGGGAAAACTTTTGTGTTCCTGGTTGTTTCTACCATTTGTATTTCGCTTTGTCGATTGATTTATTTATGGGTGAGATTCTCATGAAAGGACCGACATGATTGTCGACGAACTTGAAAAGATTGATTTTTATGATTTAATGTTAATGATTACGATTGGACCGAATTAGACAGAGCCGCCAATTGGTATAATTTAAATGGATGTTCCAACTCATCCGGATTTTGAAGGTTTTCGCAAGATGGTCCAATATGTGACTCCGTTAGAATTGGTCTAGAAACCTGAGATTCATAGAGTTTGGGGGCTTGCTTAAGCAAGGAGAATGTGTTAGGCACGACTTCCGTGAAAACATGGTTACCGTATCTTATTAAATTTCTAAGCATAAAGTGTGTGTGTGTGTGTGTGTGTGTGTGTGTGTGTGATCAGTGCTTTAATTTGAAAGTTTATTCAAAGCCACATTGTGAGTTATTTGAAAGTAGTGTTGTTCCTCTTTTTCACCTATGTACGAAGGATTTGATTTAGCAAAAAGTTCATTTTAATATAAAATATATATTGAAATGATATTTTGGAAAATATAGTTTTCAAATCCTTCACCCGAATAGTAATCGAGGACCTTTGATACTTCCATTTATTATCTAAATGTCTATCCCCGAAACGCTTTATTATTATTATGAAAGCTCTTTGCTATTTTGATTGGAAATCTTTTTTCGGGTGATAATGTAAGCAAAGAAACGCCAAAAAAGGTCAGATCATCATTGGGCATGAAAGTCATCTCGATGAACCCGAGCACCCACAATCAAAGTCTTCACTATTACGGGATCTTAAATCTGACTTCTTGATACTAACCCCTCAAACTCGTTTTAAGATCCGATATTACATGTACAATGATTTCACGTTCTCTAAACATTACATAGCAAATGAAATGTCCATCGTGGGAATTGAGTCAAGATCCGATCATTAGATCTCGACCCAGGGATTCCTAGACTCGATCACATTATTATATTAAAAACATATATACAACATCCTAGGCTTGATATTATGTGATTTCATTGGTTGAAATACTCATATCGAGCCATTAGGACCCCCTCGTCTCTAGATATATATCTAGGGCTCTACGGGGTGATTGGGACCGATCAAAAGAATTAAAACTTCTAGATATACCATGGATCTAAATCCATCTAGCATATAGGTTAGATCTTCAGGCTCCATAACCACCCAAAGGGCTAGATCTGGCTTAGATCTAGGTAGATCTAGTCTCCAGACTTGATTTACACCTATATAATCATAAAATAACCGGTAAAAACTCTATATCTACCAACTACTACTCAAGATATATGTAAAACAACAAGTTTAAAATGTATTCAAGCAATATATAACATAGATCTAGTATTTAGAACAAACTTTATAAAGAAAGTGACCAAAATGAGCTTTTTTCACCTTGGGGGACGTGTGAAAAAGCTTTTTTTTTTGGCTCGGAATCAACTTATATCACTCTAGATACTCAATATGTATGATATAGAAGATCAAAAAACTCAAAGTTGGTATAAAATGCTCAAACCTGAGGGTTTCTCTGTCTAAAATTAGATTTTCTCTAACTTCTTCCTTTTTTTATAAATGAGCTGCTAGTTGCTGGTTATAGGCTTGGGAGCCAGCCGAAGGTACACCTGCGGCTGGGTCCTGTGGGCTTTGCCGCATCGAAGTTTGTTCCTTCGATCTCGATGTAGACACTCAAAATTTCCTTTCCCTGTTACTAATACTGTATGTTAGTTCCCAAAGGCACAATAGTTATCTAGAAGGGGGGTTGAATATATATTTTAATTTTTTTTTATTTTAAAATACTTGTCAGTATTGAATATACTGACAGTAGCGGAATATATGTTTGTTCCCCTTTAAGATAATGTAATGATAGTTTGATAAGCAGTTATAGCAGTTATAACAGATATAGCAGTTATAGCAGTTAATGAGAGACAATGAAACACAGAGGTTTTAAGTGGTTCAGAGCACACAAGGCTCCTAGTCCACTCTTCTACTCCACGAGTAGGAAATCCACTAAGGATGTCTCTTACAACTTGAATCACTTAGAACTCTTCAAGATCAACAATCTTGGAACTTTTCTAGTTCACTTAGAACTCTTCAAGTCCTTCTGACTTGGTACACTTTGGATTGAGAGTTGTATTCTGGGGTGTGCTACTCAGTTGCAATTAAGCATCAGTTTGGAAGAACTGAGTAGCGAAGTAAGCTTTCCTTCTTTCAGGAATGTAGAGTATTATCGTTGAGTGCTCTTGAGCATTCTGAGCTATCTTTTCTTTCTTGTTTGCTTGCTTGCTTGCTTAATCTGAATCACTGTCTGATTTTCTTGATAAGGAGCCTTTGAAATCTATCCGTTGAAGGCGTCCATTGTAGCATTAAATGTATTAGACAGTTATGTGCAGTTGATGTTGACTTCCTACTTTTCTACTGCACAGCCGACTGGCCCACTGACACTGCAGACTGCATTCTCACCTAACACCTAAAAAGGTGTTTTTAGCAGACGTGTGTAGTCCTTTTCTTAGCTTCTTTAATACGTTTCTTCGATCTATACTAATGTAGAATCATTGGGACTATCAATTGTCAACGTCTCTTAGCCTTTCTTCATTTGTTTCTCTTCCCCCTTCATCAGGTAGATGAACTTTGATGCTGACAGGAGGGTCACCACGATCGTGGTCTTTGTACCATGATCGTTGTGTGTTGGCTTGCACAAGCTGAACTCAGTCTTGATCGTAGAAAACACAATGATTTCTCCTAAGCTCTTTAGTAGACTACGATTCCTTCTTGCTTGTCTTGCAGACTCCACGCTTCTTAGAGCACACTGCGAATCTTTACTTAGCTCGGCAAGCACTCGGATCATCTCCACGATTCTGAGTGTGGCTTCCAAGGACAGACTACGATTTCTGGACATCTTCATTTAAGCTGCACGATTCTGCCTTGGCTTCTTCAGATTGGCTTTTGACAGACTATGATTCTGTCAAGCCTAACAATTACATCTCAAAATAGATCAACCTAACAGATTTGATCTTTCTTCTATACATTCATTTACAGAATGATAAACATTAAAGCACAGATCTACCTAACAATTTTGATCTATCATCTAAGTCCTTGTACATATGATCTTTGAAGGACTTTACACTTAAGCATTTATGTTTACTTTCAATATCAAATTTGAATATACAATTCCCAACACAGTAGGAGGGTAAAACTACCATCAGTTCAACCCGATCTCAAATCGGGCAATCAGTTCAACCCCGATCTCAAATTGGGCTGTTAGATCAACCCTGATCTCAATATCGGGCTGTCAGATCAACCCCGATCTCAATATCGGGCCGTCAGTTCAACCTCTATCTCAAATCGGGCCTTCAGCTCGACTCTGATCTCAAATCGAGCCTTCAGTTCAACCCCGATCTTAAATCAGGGCCGTCAGATCAACCCCGATCTCAAATAGGTCCATCAGTTTAACCCGGATCTCAAATCGGGCCGTCAGATCAACCTCGATCTCAATATCGGGCCATCAGTTCAACCCCAATCTCAGATCGGGTCATCAAATCCACCGGGCCGTCAGTTCAACCCCGATCTTAATATCGGGCCATCGGTTCAACCCCGAGCTCAAATCAGGCTGTCAGATCAACCCCGATCTAAAATTGGGCCGTCAGTTCAACCCCGATCTCAAATTGGGCCGTCAGTTCAAGCCCGATCTCAGATCGGGCTGTCAGATCAATCTCGATCTCAATATCAGGCTAGATCAACCCCGATCTCAAATCGGGCCGTCAGATCAACCCCGATCTCAAATCGGGCCGTCAGATCAACCCCGATCTCAAATCGGGCCGTCAGATCAACCCCGATCTCAATATCAGGTTGTCGGTTCAACCTCGTTCTCAAATCAGGCCGTTAGATCAACCCCGATCTCAAATCGAGCCTTCAAATCAACCCCGATCTCAATATCGGGCCATTAGTTCAACCCCGATCTTAGATCAGGCCGTCAGATCAACCCCGATCTCAAATCGGGCAGTCAAATTAACCCCAATCTCAAATCGGGCCTTCAGATCAACCCTGATCTCAATATCGGGCCGTCAGTTCAACCCCGATCTCAAATTGGGTCGATAATTCAACCCTGATCTCAAATCGGGCAGTCAGTTCAACCCTGATCTCAAATCGGGCCGTCAGATCAACCCCGATCTCAAAATCGGGCTGTTAGATCAACCCCGATCATAATATCGGGCCATCAGTTCAACCCAGATCTCAAATCTGGTCGTCAGATCAACCCTGATCTTAATATCGGGCCATCAGATCAACCCTAATCTTAATATCGGACCGTCAGATCAATCCCAATCTTAATATCGCTCCCTCATATCAACCCCGGTCTCAACCTGGGAAGTAAAAGTCAGCCCCGGTCTCAACCTGGAAAGTCAGGTCAACTTCAGAAACAAACCTGAATCTCCACAACATCTCCAGAGGAAAACCTAGAATGACCAACTCAGCCTCATAGACAACACTGAGGACAAATAGACTCGAATGGGATCCAAGTCTTGGAAACAACTCTTGGAAGTCAATCGAAGGCCATGCCGACACTAAGGGCAACCTCAGGAGGGGAAAAAGGTCATTATTACCAACTTTAAGCTGATTCAGTCAAACTCTAGCTGAATTGATGCCACCAAGGTCAGAATGAACCATAACGATGATCCCGAGTGCAAACAGCGCAAGACAACTCAATGGACAAACTGCGGGGAATTGAAGACCTGGTTATGAACCCATCTTCTTGGACCCAAAAAAATGCTTTATCCCATGTCAGTGTGATACTCTCGATGAGGGCTTTTTGGAAAGGTATAGCACGCCTCAAACAGACGCTTCGATCAAAAGTTAGAAAGTTTCGACTTCGACCTCGCGTTGCTCGGAGTGCACGTACTTCGAGACGAATCAACCGGACATATGGGCCCCAACAGGGGAGCCGCGCCTCTACCTGCGGTAGCAGCAGGTAGAGCAGAGGCTCCTTGGCCTATATATATGAGGTGACCCCCCATATTTTCAAAAATTTTAAAATGCAGCAAACCTCTGCTTGTTTGATTTTTTGACTTTTTCACCTCTTCCAAACTCAAAATTTTTCACTCTACACGTAGATATACCCTCATACTACCACATATCAGAAAATAACTAGTTGATTCGGATGTTTAGAGCCTACGATTTTGCAAAAAGCCCGTGTAGCAGTCCATTGTAAGTATTTTTACGATTAGCAAGTTTAGATTACTTCTTCGTACTTTTATACACTTGCACGTTAAGTTTCGTTTTGTAAATATGCCCGGAACTCAGTTCCGTGGCCGTTTCTGTCAACGTTTTGTACATTTTTGTACATACACTCAATTTCTGGCATTTTTCAACTTGGATTGACGATCCGCCACTTCCAGCAGCTTCGGCATACTTGCATCTTCGTTGCTAGTAACTTCGCCGGATTGGGTTATCTTTCCAGTCTGGGTTTTGCTTTTTTTTTTGTGTGTGTGTTTATTTAACTATATATATACTAACTTTTTAATTCTGTCAAGCCCGGATGTCAAATACGAGGTAGTTTACTGCTTTTATACATATTTATGCATATATAAGAAACTTTCACCACCACTGGGTTCTCTTTCCAGTCTTGGTTGACTACATTTCTATCAATATATATATATATATATATATATATTTACATTTTAGTCCGGCCTGGATCATTCTGTGGCCTTTATACTACTTTTTGCACCCTTCACTATTACTGGGTTTTCTTCCCAGTCCCTGGTTGACTACTTTTCTGTACATTTACATTTCAGTTCGACCTGAATTATTCTGTGGCCTTTTTACTACTTTTATATATAAATATGCATATATAAGCAGCCTTCACCTCCACTTGGTTCTCTTCCCAGTCTTGGTTGACTACTTTTCTGTGAATATACATATTTAATTTCAGTCCGGGCACAGGCGTGAAAACCCATCGCCCTTTTTACTATTTTTCTATATATATTTCAATTCTGTCCAGCCTAGATCATTCCGTGGCTTGTATATAGCTTATATATATATATATATATATATATATATATATATTTAATTCCAGTCCGGGCACGGTGTGAAAATCCATCGCCCTTTACAGCTTTTGTATATATAATTGCATATATATTCTTTACTTGCTTTTATTAAATTGTTGCTTTAAATATTCATTTGATATGAATCGGCACTGACATATCTGCGGACGAACTAGATTTATTTAAATCTCGCCAACTCTAGCTTTCAAACAGGTTCAAAATATGTCCAGACTGAACCGAGAAGCTAGAATGGCTGAGATTTATTTAAATCTAGCATTTGTTCTAGTTTCAGTTACAAAAGCAACCTCACGTCCCTTAGATCGCTATCTAGTGGGAACGAGATGCTTCGGCCCTGCGAACCAGGATTTACTGAACGATTCCTCGGTTCTGGCAACATTTGAGATATATATCTATTTCTGTACAAATTTTAACTGTTCAGGTTTATTTGCTACTCATATGTGAGCCTAGGAATCGTGGGATTCATAATCAAACTGATCAAAATCTGATTCCCACGATGGACAAACTCCACTTTACGAATGTACACTGCCAGTTTTTCTATAGAAATGTACATGTAAAATACCTTAAAACGGTTATCCGGATTTAAGGTCTCAAAATAATGAGAAGAATGGTTTGTTGTGTTAGAGTCCCTCCGATAGCTATCATGCCCATGAGGAGACCGACACTTGTATATTTGTTGTGGTCGAGGACGCTTCGCAGACAGACAATCACCATTCAAATTGAACCATAAGGCTAAAAAGATAGAAATTAAAAGTAGTGATATGCTTAAAATCCTATGTTAGTTTAAGGGTTTGAAAACCAGCTTTCAAAATATTATTTTTATCAAAAAGATAAGCTTTTGCAAGTCAAATCAAATAATTTAACAAATCAAATCAAAGACTTTTGCAAATCCAATCAAACCCTTCGTATATAGGCTCAACGAAGCACTTCCTTGCTTTCAATCAATCAAACATAGGCCCAATTTTCAAACAGCATACACACAGACACTTTAATTTTTTAAGGGAAATATTAAAAAGATGCGGTACCGTGTTTACACGGGAGTTGTGGGCTGCCTAACACCTTCCCCACACTTCACCAAGCCCCCGAGCTCAAAACTTTATTTTCAAAGATCAAGTTTCGACAGTGTCTAGTAATTGGGCCTCTTTCAAACAAAACTCGGTTGAGTTGGTACAACTATTTCAAATCTACCAACTGGCGACTCTGTAAAAGGTTCAAATCGTCGACATGATACATATTGGCCTTTTCCTAAAAAACCCTTCAAAACCTTTTTCGCAATAAAAAGAGTGAGGGTAGAGATAACTTAGGAAGAGATAAAAGATCCGGGTTGTGACCCGACCCGCGGATTGTTTCCCGACGTCGATAGGTGGCGACTTTGCTAGGGACAGTAGAGGGCTTAGGCCGCATTCAAATCTTTTCAAAAATTTCCTTTTTCAAAACTACGTATATGTGAATGTTGCGTCTTTTCGTTGAATGAATGCATAAATGCTGCGTCTTTATATTGAATGAATGCGAATGAATTCTTTCCTGCTTTTTTAGTGCTTCGCACCTATATTAGTGCTTCGCATGAATTTTCATCATATGCATAACGGTGAGGCACGATGTATGTGAGTGTATGTTGTGTGTTCCTCTCACAAGGAAGCAAAACCCGTTGGTGATAAGTAATGTCTCTGGGGATGGCTTAGTTTCTAGGGCTCATGAAAATGCACCACCCAGATTCGCTCCAATTGAAAGATCGGATTAATTTCCCCTCTAGTAGATTGCGATGATCTGGGGACCTTTATGCCAAAAAGCCGCGAGAGTAGCCTAAGATAGGTCAGCCTCTGATTAACCAAATCCGATGGGAAGTTTCTTCATGCCTTCCTCTTTCAATTCAATGTCCAGTTTTCAATATTTACCTCCTGTCATCAAAACAACTGACCTCTATTTTGCAGGATAAAATTAAAAACCACATTATGTATCTTATCCCTACCTACCTTAGGAAATTGACATGCCTACGGTTTGTTGTAGGTGAAAAATTGGTCCTGTCACTAGATCTAAGTCTAAGAAAGCACTAAGTCCATCCACGGACAAGACTTCGAGTGCTCAAACTGAGTCCACCCCTGTATCTAGGGAAGAGTTTGAAGGACTGAGAAATTAGATAGCTGAATTAGCCAGTTTGCTAAGAGAACAAAGCAAGACCCTTAAAGGGAAGCAAGCCTAAACTCACACAGAACCAGGAACACCTGGTGGTAGTGGTGGCAGTCAAGAGATCGAAAAAGCTGAGACTCAAATTTCTGGACCACAGAACCAGGACATAACCAACAAAACCGCTGAAATTACCCCTGAAATCACCCCCTCATCAAAGAACAGGAAGTTGGTGACATCATGAAGAAAGTACAACAAATGGAGGAAACTCTCCGGTCTATCAAAGGGACTGGGGCATTCGACAGTGTTAATTACTCCGACCTCTGTATTTTCCCCAGAGCTCGTTATCCCAAAAAATTTAGAACTCCTGATTTCGAGAAATATGATGGATTGGGAGACCCTTATACGCATCTGAAAATATTCATTGGAGAACTCGAATCCTATATAGAGGACGAAAAACTTCGAATGCAGTTATTCCAAAAGAGTCTGACTGGAGAGGCCAGAGCCTGGTATGCCCATCTGGACAACTCTAAGATTCACAGCTGGGAAGAGCTGGCCCATGCCTTCCTCAGTCAATACAGCTTCCAATCTCAGCTGGCTCTAGATAGATACCAAATAACAAAAATCAAGAAAAAGAACACTGAGTCATTCAGAGAGTATGCTCAACAATGGAGACGGGTTGTAGCATAAGTCACCCCAGCCATAACTGAGTCTGAGATAGTCATGACCTTCATCGATATTCAAGAAGCTCAGTATTATGAAAGGGCCTTAGCAGGCATAGGAAAACCATTCTCTGAAATGATCAAACACGGTGAAATGGCAGAAATGGGGCTCAATTCCGGGAAGATAAAAGATCTGATCGCCCTCGAAGCTGTCGCTGAGCATATCCAGTCCTGAAATTATGGGAGTAATCCCCGAAGGGTATATAAGAAGAAAGATGAAGAAGTGTCCTTAGTGTTACAAGGACAGAATCCTAAAGTTGAGTCAAACAGTATGCCCATTCAAAGGAGGAACTATACCCCTTTTCAAACTCCAGCCCAGCCTTCAAACCCCCCATTTCAAAAAATATGGAGGTCAGGCGTCGAAGAACTTTCACCCCTTTAGGGGATTTACTTGAGAACGTATTCAAACTTCTGACCACTCAGAAGAAGATTGTCCAACTCCTTCCACCAACCAACAATGGTGGACTGAATTTCGACCTAAGCAAGAAGTGTGCTTATCACTCCAGATCCCCGGGCCATGACACCCAAGACTGTTGGTCTCTCAAGCATAAAATCCAAAACTTGATTGACAACGGAGAGATTATGGTAACAAAGCTTGAGCAACCGCATGTGCAGGAAAATCCTCTCCCATAACATAAAGAGGAGAATGTCAATATGATAAACACCACAAGTAGAGAAGGATCCAAATACCTCCGCTATATGGGAGAATTAACTCCATCCAGCAGTAACACCCTAGACAATTAGGAAGTCTCAGAAAGAAGATTCTTGATAGAGCAGGAAATAAAATCTATCAAGGAACAAATTGAACAATTAGCTGAACTGGTCGTCTATCAGCATCAGATCACCAGAAAGATGATAAAACGGGCCAACTAGTCTGACATCGATCGTCCTCCCACACCGGAGATCAATCCCGTGAGGGATCATAGCCAGTCTCATGAGCATGAACCTTGGACTGACAAGGGGGTCGAAGAAGCAAGTATCTAAACTGGTAGGAAATTCCTATTTCAAAGGAATTTCACTAACCTGAACCAGTCGATGGAAGAGATCCTCCAGATGTTAATCAATGAGGGAATGGTTGCCGACTTGTTACCTCCATTGAACCCTCGGGCCAAAAAATTCAAGTTTGACCAAATATATCAGTACCACTCCAATTCACCCGGCCATGATACTGAGGATTGTTGGGCACTTCGTAACCTGATTCAAGACATAATTGAAAGCGGTGAATTGATAAGGGGAAATCAAGTTCTCAACCTTCCAGATGAAGAAACTCTCTTGATCCCCACTGTATGGAATCAAGGTACAATAGCTGTGGTGTATTATGACAATGAATAAACCATCACACCCTTAGTACTGTCAGGGAAATGGGTCCAAGAAATTCAAAATCCTATGAAGGTGGCCGTATCCGAGCCTTTAATCTTGCCCTTCAGACCTCAGTATCCGGTTATTAGTCTGAAGAGGGTCCCATAGAACTACAAAAATGATGAAGGTTCCACTTCAAATAACATTGCCATCGTACCAAAGGACAATCCATTATACCTGCCTCAGCGGGTGATCAAACCAGTCATCAAAGCCAAAGCAAAGGTGGATGATGAGAAAATCAAAGAGTTCCTCAACAAAATGGGACACAATGAAATCAAGGTGGTGCAAGTCTTGAAAGACACACCCAAGCAAATGTCCATCCTAGACTTGGTCCTATCATCGGTGGATCATCGCAACATTCTAATGAAAGTACTGGAAGAAGCCCATCTGCCATATTTTGTGGATACCAAAAAATTCCGTCACGTGGTAGAACACATTTTCAACAACAATGTGATATCCTTCACTGACGATAATATCCTTACAGAGGGAACGTGCCATCGTAACTCCCTGCATATAGCTGTGATGTCTTCCGGGTATATGATCGGAGGTGTGCTCATATATGGAGGATCATTCCTCAACATCTGTCCCTACGATACCTTGGAAAGAATGAAGATCAACCCGAACCGGATCAAAACTAGTCATGTGGTATCCCGGGCGTTCGATAGATCACGACGCCAAGCTATGGGAGAAATAGAGCTTCCTATGGAGATTGGCCCACACACTTTCTATGTGTCCTTTCAGGTGCTCAACATAGCCACTGGATACAACTTGCTGCTAGGTAGGCCTTGGATCCACATGGCAGGGGCAGTGCCATCCACCCTACATCAACAACTCAAATACATTATCAATGGCAACCTAATCACGGTCAATGCCAAACCAGAATATCCTGTCTGCATACAGGGAGACATTCCAGTGATTAGCCTGGATACAGGGATTGAACCTGTAAGTTTTCAAGCCCTGGAGGTGAGTGATACGCAGTATCTACCTATCGGAGCACCAGTCCTGAAACCAAAGGTATCCATCGAAGTTATGACAGTGGGCCAGGAAATGATATCTTTGGGTTTCCAACCTGGAGAGGGGTTAGGAAAGAATCAGCAAGGTATCCAAAGTCTAGTATAAATTTCGAGTCAGACTGGGAGAGCCAGATTGGGATTTTCATTCAGGCCAAATTACAGGAACCCGCATAAGCATCCCAAGGCTCATGCTTCCACCAAACTGCTGCTAAACTTCACTAATGCCAGATGGGTAAAACTAATGAGGAAAATCCCTAATGTGGTATCAGCCATGTTGTTTCCTTCAATCATACATGTCAAAGAAAGAAAAGCCCTCAAGCCTGAGGCGGATAGTGAAAAGGGAAAAGAAAAGATCATGTATGAAGGACGAGACCCATTTGCTAACATGTAGGTCATCATAAACTATGATGGAATGAATGATGAAATCCCAGACAGTGAAGACGAGGATCAAATTCAAATTCCCGGCATCAAGAAGGGAAAAGGGGGAAGTTCAAAAAAAAACCCAGGCCCTATTATAAAGGATGTCTCAGTCGCTATCCGTGACGAGTCAGATGATCACAAATCCTTGATCCTCCCGGTTCATGAGGATCTAACTCTGGATAACTGGAGAAGTATCCCTTCCCACGGTCGAAAAGGGTAAAGGGGCAGAGAGTCCATCTGCCCTTTATCATGCTTTCATTTTACTGCTTACTTTTAATTGCACAACTATAGCAGCAACTTTGTTATGCTTTGCCAAATGCTCTATATATTTAAGCAGCTGTATATATCTAAGATGAAAGCATTTTTGTTTTTAGGACTCAAGCATTGGATGTGTTTGTCTCTGCTGATGAGATACCAACCTGTCACAGTGACTACAACTTTGATGTAGAACTGAACTTCGACTTGATGGATATTGAGCAAGTGGAGGAAGATGACTATGAGGTTCCTGAGGAGATCAAAGAATGGGTCAATGACAAACCCAAACCAAACCTCGATCAAACCACCACTATCTACATAGGAACCTCCGAAAACATCAAAGAAATCTGGATAGGCTTAGACCTCACCCAAGACCAAAAAGTCAACCTGATCGAACTCCTAACATAGTTCCAGGATGTATTTGTATGGTCACATGAAGACATGATTGGCTTGTCCACTGACATTGTCATCCATCTAATGCCAATCAAAGATGGATTCAAGCCAGTCAAACAAAAGCTAAGGCGATTGAAACCTGAATGGAGTTTGAAAGTCAAAGAAGAAGTTGTTAAGCAATTCAAAGATGGGATTATCATGGTATCAACCTAACCAGAGTGGATTTCAAACATAGTCCCCGTGCCCAAGCCCGGAGGGAAGGTACGAGTATGCGTGGATTACCGGGATTTGAACAAAGCCTGTCTCAAGGATAATTTCCCGATACCTTTCATCCACATATTGATAGATAATACGGCGCAGTATGAAATGTATTCCTTCGTATATTGCTTTGCTGGTTACCATCAAATCATGGTTGCTGAAGAGGACCAGGAGAAAATAGCTTTCATCACTCCTTGGGAAACCTTCTGCTATAGACGATTGTCATTCGGCCTCATCAATGCCGGAGCCACGTATCAGCGAGCCATGATGGCTCTGTTTCATGACATGATGTACAAAGAGATAGAGGTTTATATGGGCAAAATCATCATCAAATCCCGAAGGGAGGATGATCACATCGACCATCTCAGGAAGCTGTTCAATAGGTTGCGCAGGTACAACCTCAAGCTAAATCCCGCCAAATGTGCTTTTGGGAGCAAAGCAGGCAAGCTGCTAGAATTCTTGGTGAGTAATCGAGGCATCGAATTAGACCCTGCCAAGATCAAAGCCATCACTGAGATGCCAGTACCTCTAACAGAGAAGGAGATACGTGGGTGTTTGGGAAGGATCAACTTCATAAGCCGATTCATTTCCCAGCTCACAGCAACCTGTGAGCCCATATTCAAGTTACTAAGGAAGAATTCCTCCACCAAATGGAATGAGGATTGTCAACAAGCCTTCCTTGCCATCAAGAGATAGCTGATCAAAGCACCTGTTTTGGTACCTCCAAGGGATGGAGTTCCCTTGTTCATGTACTTGTCCGTTAATGCCAATGCAATGGGATGCATGTTAGGACATAAAGATGATAGTAGCAAAGAAAGGGCCATCTACTACATCAGCAAAAGATTCAGCAGTGGGGAACAGAAATACACCCTGATCGAGAAAATATGCTATGCGTTAGCATGGGCCGCAATGAGGTTACAGCACTACCTCCATGGGCACATGACCTACCTCATATCCCGCATGGATCCACTCAAGTACGTATTCAACAAGCCAATATTGAACTGTCGACTGTCCAAATGGCAGTTAATCCTATAATAATTCGACATTGTCTACGTGACTCAAAAGTTAATCAAGGGTCAAGGCATTGCAGATCAATTAGTTGAAGCACCTTCAGAAGGCTTCCCAGATGATGGAATCATGACAATTCAGCAACTCTAGTAAAAGAATACAGTCCAACCATGGAATATGTATTTTTATGGAGCAATAAACATGGAAGGCGCCGGAGCTGGGGCAGTCCTTATCTCCGGTACAGGAGAACAATATCTTATGGCTACCAAACTTCAATTTGGCAACACCAACAACATAAACGAGTATAAAGGTTGTATAATGGGTTTGAAACTAGCCCAATCCATGTGTATCTAACATTTACTGGTCTTTGGAGACTCTGAGTTGGTCATCAGACAAACCACTGGGGCATATCACACCAAAGAACAACATTTATTGCCCTATCATCGGCAGGTCATCAAAATATCCCTGGAATTTAAAGACATAACTTTTAGCCATATTCCTCGGGGTAGGAATAACTTCGCTGATGCATTGGTAACCTTGGCATCCTTAATCCACATATCCGAAAGGAGTGGGATTCCTGACATCAAATTCACAATTCAAAAAGCCCCGACATACATGAATTACATTAGAGAAGTATCAGATGAAATACCTCCTGTCAATTAGCCTTGGTATCAAGACATCAAGGAATATCTACGAGATGGATCTACACCCGTTGGAGCAAGCCAATCCGAGCAAAAGCAGATTCAAAAGATGGCTATGAAGTTCTATCTAAGAAGAGATGCCCTCTACAAAAGAGCTGCTGGAATAGGCCTGTTAAGATGCCTTGATAAAGATCAAGCCCAGAGACTGATGGATGAAATCCACGGTGGAGTCTGTAGTCCACACATGAGTGATCAACTGCTGGCCAAGAAAATATTAAGAACATAGAATTAATGGATCTCACTCAAAGCTGACTGTGATGATCACGTCAAGAGATGTTTTCAATGCCAAATATATGGAAATGCCATACACGCTCCTATGAATGAGCTACACAACATGACTTTACTATGGCATTTCTCCATGTGGGGAATGGATGTGATCGATCTAGTGGAACCAAAAGCCAGCAATGGCCATCGATTCATCTTCACTATAATCGATTACTTCACCAAGTGGGTTGAAGCAGCCTCTTTTCCCAAAGTCACCAAAGAGGTCATCATTGGTTTTATCAGAAATAATGTCGTATGTCGATATGAACAATCGGAGGTGATCATATCAGATAACGCCAAAAACCTGAACAATCAGATGATGAGAGAACTATGTAGCAAGTTCCACATTAAACATCTCAACTTCGTCATCTATCGGCCCAAGATGAATGGTGCTGTCAAAGTGGCCAACAAGAACATCAAGAAGATCATGCAGAAAATGTCCGCCAATCATAAAGAATGGCCTGACTTGCTTCCTCTAACCTTGTTAGCATACAGAATGTCAATGCACACTTCTACTGGGGCTACCCCCTATTCATTGGTCTATGGCATGGAAGCAGTCCTTCCCATAGAAGTAGAAATGGAATCCTTGCGAGTGTTGATAGATGCTCAGATAGATGAAGATTAGTGGTTGCAAGACCGATAACATCAACTATCTTTGATAGATGAAAAGAGGGCTACAACCATTTTCCACGGATAGTTGTATCAGCAAAGGATTGCTCGATCCTATAACAAGAAGGTCCGAATACGGTAATTCAAATAAAATGACTTGGTGCTGAAGAAAGTCATGGCCAATCAAGATGAAGCCAAAGGAAAGTTCGCCCCTAATTGGGAAGTCCCTTTCATTATCAAGGAAGTGTTGACGGGAGGAGCTATCAGATTACAAGAAATTAACGGGAACGAATTTCCCCAACTCATCAATTTAGATACAGTGAAAAGGTACTATGTCTGAAACGCATGTATATACGCATCCGGGTCCTACAAATTAAATTAGGTTCAGTTTTTTTACTAGAAAATCAGAACTACGAATAACCTAATCTCCCTCAACCCGGGATTACGTAGGCAGCCATTTTTGGTGCGGTCAAATCAAATAAAAACTCAAAAACTCATCAAACCAAACTTAAAACCTAAGACAAATACTTTTCAAACCTCTCTCATACAAAGCAAGAACTATGAATGACCTGATCTCCCTCAACCCAGGAGTACGTAGGAAATCATTTACAGTGCGGTTTGATCTTCAAGAAAAAACAAAAACCAATAAAAAAAACCAGTCCCAAGACATCAAAACCATATAAAAGCAAAATTTTATCAAACCTTCCTGGTCAACAAGCCCATCTAAGATACTCTCTGACATCTCAACTGTCAGTCCATCAAGGAGAAGCTCGGGATACATCAACCACAGCGAGTCATGAAAGAAGTGGTAATCACTCAGCAATGACAATACATCTCCAAATAGGGAAGTGAATCAAAAATATATTTCTCTGATATAAAATTGTTTAATATATACATAGTGTCTTGTACATGACAAAAATGGCTGATCTAGTCTGTGCAAGAAAAATAAAGCTAGTCTATGGGCCCAAGGATAAGCGGGCCATCAATGCCACCATGGCATTTCTCTCTGAAGATGGAGGAGCAGCTGCAAGTGCAATACCCTCAGCCTCCGTACGGCTCAAAACCTGCACAGTTATTTGTAGTGTGGCACTGTGGTCATCAATATATGCACTCATCTCGGTAACCAGGTCGTGAGTATAAGATCGAAAAGCAGTACTGTCAGCAATATGGAAATCACAGGAATCTATAGCCTCATCCCTTTCTGCAAAAGTTGCGTCCCGAGCAATCAAAGTCTCCTCGATCTCAACAAAAGATGCATCTCTGGCTGAGCAGATCTCATCTCTCTCCATAAAAGCTGCAACTCTGGCAGATCGGAGCTCCACTTGCTCAATCAATCCTACATCCTGAGCGGCTCGAGCCGTATCTCTTTCTCAGCCAAAGCTATATCTCTGCCAGACAAAGCAGTCAACATCTGTGCTCTAGCCTGATCCCGCTTAAAGGTTATCCTAAATAATGAGTTCGCCAAAGCTGAATCTGTCCCTGTAGGAATAGTCGGTGGATCAATGACCAGTGCCGGTGTTAAACCCACAAATAGCTCATCCTCAGTGGGAGAATCAGGATCCTCCATGAGTCCAACACTCATATACTATGGAGAACGGTCCGGATGGCTACTGAAGAACTCAGCCCTCTCTCTATGAGTCCAACACTCATATACTCTAATCAAATCGGTTGATGGCATAGATGATGCCGACATCCTCTGATCAACAGACCCCTCGAATCAGAGCAAGCTCTAGAACTGATCAAACTGGCTCATAACAGCCAGGGGATGATAAGTAGTCACTCCCCTCAAACCCGCTAGGGGCAAGTAATCCATGCCAGGTGCATGAGTAATGAAGCTATATGGGGAGGCTAGCCCTGAGCATGGCAAAATCAAGAACGGATGCTCAATAACAGACAAAAATGTCGACCATGTCTCTGCATTGGTACACTCTGCTAGCTAAAAGGAGTAGAACATATCTATATCATGGGAAAAACAATACCCATGATGCCTGAAAGATCCAATCGATCAGATATGGGACATAAGCCTATACATACAGCAAGACCAAACTGCCTCTAAAGAACCCCTCTAGGTGGGTAACACAGTGAGTGGCTGATCGCAGCGTCTCAGCCAATATCATCGGGATGATGGTGCTACCTTGTCTAAGGGCCCTGACCACAACTACTAATCCCACATCCAAGTGATCTAAGAGTAGCGGCATGTAGACGTATACCACAATGCAAATCAGCAAAACATCTATCCTGGCCAAATGCCATGCCTCTGCTGAAACAATAAAATCCGCGGCATATCGATTATAGCTGTTAAGCTCACCAAAGCGATTAATCAAGAAGTCAATAGAGATCACCTGTCTAGAGATGATCTCATCCCTCACTACGCTCTGGCAAAGACCTGGACAAAGTCTCCAAATCACCTCAAAAAGGGTGTGGTAAGCCTAAAACCTATGGCTTATTATTTTAAATCAGTGCTTTATGCATCTCTAAGACCTAAAACATGTATGGGTCAGTCAAAAATACCCAGTAAAGTCAAAATTGCATGTTTTTCAAGAGATAAATCCTAAAAACATGCATGGGTCAGTCAAAAATCCCCAGTAGAGTCAAAATTGCATGTTTATTAAATGCTCAGGTTTTGAAATTTTTTTGCCAAAGTCTCCTTTATAAAATGGACTGTCCACATGCACACAGGCATGACTAGGTGGCCATTCAGTAGCACACATTCCCAAAAGCAAGAACAGTTCATATTTATAAAATAAAATCAAAAGTAAACTCACATGGTAGCCAAATTACCATGGACATTTTTTAGTTGAAAATCCAGGCTCACTAGGCCTCAAAAAGGATGAGTAAACTGACCAAAAAGAGCAAAAATTGACTGTCTCAGAATCTGAATTTTCTTCCATCCAAACGTGCATTACAGTAAGATATGCATACATATGAAGTCAGAAAATTTTTAACAGAGCATATAGGCATACATTTTTCATACATTGCGTCTAAAAGCCCCTTACATGGTTCATATGCTTTTAACTATCAAAACTTACGAAAAAAGAAGGTAAAACATTACCTGCACTGTGCTGAACGTGTAGGAACTGACAAAATCCAAAAACAGCTGTCCAAGCTTCATAGATCTGAAAAAAAGATCGAAATCTGTTTAGAACTCAAAACGATATTTGCAAGAAATGAACCCCTGCTGCCCAATATAAAGCCCAGGTAGAAGCAGGCCCACCTACGGCTGCCGCATCTCCACCCATGGATCTCCAGGGTGGGTCCCACTCCCCCGGGCTCTTTTTGATTCGGGTTGAAATAGAGTTTCTATGTGCTGCCGAGTCAAATCTGAAAAAAAATTGCTACGCAATTGAGCTGTTTGTCCTGAAATCCTGCGTTTAAGCAGCGTAATTCTGATAGAAAGGGGGACACTCTGGAAATCCTTGGTATTCATACCGAAGTCATATCCGGGGATCAACAATGCAAACTGTGAGAAAACTGCCAAAAAATTGGGCAAAACTGCCACTTTCAAAGCGTCGTGTACAGACCGAGTACGATTTAGCCGTTGGCTTCAATCCAACAAAGTTTCGGGTACATACCGAGTTCAATTCAGCCATTGGCTTCAATAAAACAAAGTTTTGGGTACAGAATGAGTTCAATTCAGCCGCTGGCTTTAATCCAAAGAAGTTTCGGGTACAGACAGAGTTCAATTCAGTTGTTGTCTTCAATCCAACAAAGTTTCAGGTACAAATCGAGTTCAATTCAGTCGTTGGCTTCAATCTAACAAAGTTTCGGGTACAGATCGAGTTTGATTCAGCGGTTGGCTTCAATCCAACGAAACGTCGGGTACAGACTGAGTTCAATTTAGCCGTTAGCTTCAATCCAACGAAGCGTTGGGTACAGACCGAGTTCAATTAAGCCTTTGGCATCAATCCAACGAAGCATCGGGTACCGATCGAGTTCAATTTTGCCATTGACTTTAATCCAACAAAATTTTGGGTACAAACCGAGTTCAATTCAGCCATTGGCTTCAATCCAACTAAATTTCGGGTATAGACCGAGTTTAATTCAGCCGTTGGCTTCAATGCAACGAAATTTTGGGTACAGACCGAGTTCAATTCAGACTTTGGCTTCAACCCAATGAAGCGTCGGGTACAAACCGAGTTTAATTTAGCCGTTGGCTTTGATCCAACAAATTTAGGGTACAGACCGAGTTTAATTCAGTCGTTGGCTTCAATCTAACGAAGTTTCGGGTACATACCGAGTTCAATTCAGCAGTTGGCTTCAATTAAACGAAGTTTTGGATATCGACTGAGACAATTTAACCGTTTGCTCAGCCCCAACGAAGCGTCAGAAGGGATCCGATGATGGAAGCAATATAGTAACCCATCACTAATGAGGGAATCTGTTATACACATCCTCAAAAGGGAGCATCAGGAAGGACTGGTGGTTCAATCCCTTTGTTGCCAACTACCGGTGTAAATTATCGTCAAGATAGGCATTGGAAATGCATTCGCCTAACTCAGTGACAACAATGTCATACCTAGGATATCATGAATGACGTCATCCCCAACAGAAAATGACGAAGAACAGTTCGTGGTAGCCTATTAACATCATCCCCAACAGAAAGTGACAAGAATATTATGTGATAGCTTAAATTTGATATCCTACCAGCAATTGCATAATAATGCTGCAATAAGGGTTATCACGGTTGATGTTATCCCCAGCAGAAACTAACGTAATCCATCAGCGATAACCCCACTTCCTCAAAGGTATCTGATACTCCTTGCATACCATATCCTGCATTGCATCCCCTTTCCCTTTGCATTTCAAGTGTCTAGCAATCTTTATCATGCTCATTCCATTACATTGCATGAGCATAATAAAGAAGGGCATCTGTAGACACTCGAAATTTCCTTTCCCTGTTACTAATACTGTAGGGGGGCAAAACTACCGTCAGTTCAACCTCGATCTCAAATCAGGTTGTCATATCAACCCCAATCTTAATATCGGGCCGTCAGATCAACCCCGATCTCAATATCGGGCCATCAGTTCAACCTTGATCTCAAATTGGGCCATCAATTCAACCCCGATCTCAAATCGGGCCATCAGTTCAACCCCGATCTCAAATCAGGCTATTAGTTCAACCTCGATCTCAAATCGGGCCATCAGATCAAACCCGATCTCAATATCGGATCATCAGTACAACCCCAATCTTAGATCAGGCAGTCAGATCAACCCCGATCTCAATATCGGGCCGTCAGATAAATCCCGATCTCAATATCAGGCCATCGGTTCAACCCTAATCTCAAATCGAGCCGTCAGATCAACCCCCGATCTCAAATCGAGCCTTCAGATGAACCCCGATCTCAATATCGGGCCGTCGGTTCAACCCCGATCTCAAATCAGGCCACCAGATTAACCTCGATCTCAAATCGAGCCTTCAGATCAACCCCGATCTCAATATCAAGCCATTAGTTCAACCCTAATCTTAGATCGAGCCGTTAGATCAACCCCGATCTCAAATCGGACCGTAAGATCAACCCCGATCTCAAATTGGGCAGTCAGATCAAACCCGATATTAATATCGGGCAGTCAGTTCAACCCCGATCTCAAATTGGGCCATCAATTCAACCCCGATCACAAATTGGGCCGTCAGTTCAACCCCGATCTCAAATTGGGCCGTCAGTTCAACCCCGATCTCAAATCGGGTCATCAGATCAACCTCGATCTCAAAATTGGGCCGTCAGATCAACCCCGATCACAATATCGGGCCATCAGTTCAACCTCGATCTCAAATCGAGCAATCAAATCAACTCCGATCTCAATATTGGGCCCAATCTAAATATCAGGACGTTAGATCAACCCCGATCTCAATATCGGGCCATCATATCAACCCCGATCTCAACCCGGGAGGTACTGGTCAGCCCCGGTCTCAACCCGGGAAGTCAGGTCAACTTCGGGAATAAACCTGAAGCTCTACAACATCTCTAAAGGAAAACCTAGAATGACCAACTCAGCCTCATAGATAACACTGAGGACAAACAAACTTGAATGGAATCCAAGTCTTGGAAACAACTCCCTGGAAGTCAACCGAAGGCCATGCCGACACAAAGGGCAACCCCAGGAGGGGCAAAATGGTTATTATTACCAACTTTAAGTCAATTCGGTCAAACTCAAGCCGAGTTGATGCCACCAAGGTCAGAACGAACTATAACGATGATCCCGAGTGCAAACAGCGCAAGACAGCTCAACGGACAAACTGCGGGGAATTGAAGACCTAGTTATGAACCCATCTTCTTGAACCCAGGAAATGTTTTATCCCATGTCATTGTGACACTCTCGGCCAGGGATTTTCAAAAAGGTATAGAACGCCTCAAACGGACGCTCCGATCAAAAGTTAGAAAGTTTCGACTTCAACCCCGCGTTGCCTGGAGTGCGCGTACTTCAAGATAACTCAATCAGACATGTGGTCCCCACCAGGGGAGCAACACCTCTACCTGCAGTAGCAGTAGGTAGAGCAGAGGCTCCCTGGCCTATTTATATGAGGTGACCCCCCTCATTTTCAAGAATTCCAAAACGCAACGAACCTTTGCCCGTTTAATTTTTTTAACTTTTTTACCTCTTCTAAACCCAAATTTTTTCACTCTAACACGTAGATATACCCACATACTACCACATATCAGAAAATAATCGGTAGATTCAGACGTTTAGAGCCTATAATTTGGCAAAAAGTCCTTGTAGCAGTCCAGTGTGAGTATTTTTATGATCAGCAAGTTTATATTACTTCTTCGTACTTTTATACACTCGCACATTAAGTTTCATTTTCTAAATATGCCCTTAACATAGTTCCGTGGCCGTTTTCTTCAACTTTTTGTATATTTTTGTACATAAACTCAATTTTTGGCATTTCTACAACTCGGATGGATGATCTGTCACTTCCAGTAGCTTCGGCATACTTGCATCTTTGTTGCTAGCAACTTCGTCGGACTGGGTTATCTTCCCAGTCCGGGTTTGGCTTTTTTTTTTTTGTGTTTATTTAATTTTATATATACTAACTTTTCAATTCTGTCAAGCCCATATGTCAAATCCGAGGTAGTTTACTACTTTTATATATATTAATGCATATATAAGCAACTTTCACCACCACTGGGTTCTCTTTCCAGTCTTGGTTGACTACATTTTTGTCAATATATATATATATATATATATATATATATATATATATTTGCATTTCAGTTTGGCTTGGATTAATCTGTGGCCTTTATACTGCTTTTTGCACCCTTCACTATTAATGGGCTATCTTCCCAGTCCCTGGTTGGCTACTTTTCTGTACATTTATATTTCGGTTCAGCCTGGATTATTATGTGGCCTGTTTACTGCTTTTATATATAAATATGCATATATAAGCAGCTTTCACCACCACTGGGTTCTATTCCCAGTCTTGGTTGACTAGTTTTCTGTCAATATATATATATATATATATATATATATATATATATATATATATATATATATTTCAATTTCAGTCTGGGCACAGGCGTGAAAACCCATCGCCCTTTTTACTGTTTTTCTACATATATTTCAATTCTGTCCAGCCTGGATCATTCCGTGGCTTTTATACAGCTTATATATATATATATATATATATATATATATATATATTTCAATTCCAGTCCGGGCACCGATGTGAAAACCCATCGCCCTTTACAACTTTTGTATATATAATTGCATATATATTGCTTTACTCGCTTTTATTAAATTGTTGCTTTAAATATTTATTTGATATGAATCGGCTCTGACATATCTGCGGGCGAACTAGATTTATTTAAATCTCGCCAACTCTAGCTTTTAAACTGTTCGAAACATGTCCAGACTGAACCGGGAAGCTAGAATGGCTGAGATTTATTTAAATCTAGCATTTTTTTTCTAGTTTTAGTTACAAAAGCAACCTCGCGTCCCTTAGATCGCTATCTAGTGGGAACGAGATGCTTCGGCTGTGAGAACTAGGATTTACTGAATGAATCCTCGGTTCTGGCAATATTTGGGATATATATCTATTTCTGTACAAATTTGAACTGTGCAGGATTATTGGCTACTCATATGTGAGCCTAGGAATCGTGGGATTCATGATCAAACTGATCAGAATCTGATTTCCACGATGGACAAACTCCACTTTACGAATGTACCCTGCCAGTTTTTCTGTAGAAATGTACATGTAAAAGACCTTAAAATGGTTATCCGGATTTAAGGTCTCAAAATAATGAGAATAATGGTTTGTTGTGTCAGAGTCCCTCCAATGGCTATCATGCCCATGAGGAGACCGACACTTGTATATTTTTTGTGGTCGAGGATGCTTCGCAGCTCGACAATCACCATTCAAATTGAGCCACAAGGCTAAAAAGATAAAAATTGAAAGTATTGATATGCACTAAAAAAAAAGGTCATTGCCGACGGTCTATGCCGTCGCAAATGACCATCCTGCCGTCAGCAATGAGGTCATTAGCGACGGCAGACCCCGTCGCCCCTCCCGTAGCCCTAAAGGTCGTCTCCCCTGGCTCCCGTTGCTCGCTGTCGGAAACTAAGTCATTGCCGACGGGGTTATTGTCGACGGCAAGCCATCGGTTATGAGACATTAGCGATGGCACTAGCAACGGACATACCGTCATCAGTAACCATTTTATAATTTTAATTATACTATCATTCCCGACGGCACTGCCGTCGCCAATGAGTTTCCCCGTCGCCAATGACCTGCTTAAGAAAATTATAAAATTGCAAAATTTACCTGTTCATTTACATATACATAATTGTACCTGTTATAAATTAAAGAAAAACAAATAATGACAATGTACACAAATCAATAACAATCAATATAGTTATATACAAAACTCTAGTCTGTACAACTCAAAAGCTATACAAATACATACATGAAAGTCAAAATATAAACATAAACTAACTACAGCCCAAGATCAGGAATGTAGTGTCATCATCACCGCCATCTATCATACGACTGCCGGTCCCACCTCCTGTCCGAGAATCGATCCCGCCCTCCATAGTCTCATTAGCATCAGCCCGGCGGTCATCACCATCTCCGCCACGGGCATTGCCTGTTCCGCAGCCTCCACCCCCACGAGTCTCATCAACAAGACCCTACAAAATTAAAATATTATTAACAAAGTCAAAAATAGAGCATATTTAAATTATTTTAGTTTGTGTTCTATAAGTGTTGGCCAGTTTGGCAAACGGGCTGATAACTCGACCTCCGTGTATCAGAGTCGAGTCCCGTAAGTTGTAATGCTTGCCTAATACCTATGCGGTGCTATGTATGTGTTTGCGTGTCATTTCGATGATCGAGGCTGGTGTTGGTCTCTTTTTTGGCTTTTTGCCTAAGTGTTGGCAAGTTTGGCAAACGGGCTAATAACTCAGCTTTCGTATATCGGAATCGAGTCTCGTAAATTGTAACACGTGCCTAATACCAATGCGGTGCTATGTATGTGTTTGTGTGTCATTTCGACTGATCGAGGCGGGTTTTGGTCTTATTTTTGGCTTTTTGCCTAAGTGTTGGCAAGTTTGGCAAACGGGCTGATAACTCGGCCTCCGTATATCGAAATCGAGTCCCGTAAGTTGTAACGCTTTCCTAATACCTATGCGGTGCTATGTATGTGTTTGCATGTCGTTTTGACGGCCGAGGCGGGTTTTGGTCTCATTTTTGGCTTTTTGCCTAAGTGTTGGCAAGTTTGGCAAACAGATTGATAACTCGGCCTCCGTATATTGAAATTGAGTCCCATAAGTTGTAATACGTGCCTAATACCTATGCAGTTCTATGTATGTGTTTGCATGTTGTTTTGATGACCGAGACAGGTTTTGGTCTCTTTTTTGGCTTTTTGCCTAAGTGTTGGCAAGTTTGGCAAACGGGCTGATAACTCGGCCTCCGTATATCGGAATCGAGTCCCATAAGTTGTAACGTGTGGATAATACCTATGCGGTGCTATGTATGTGTTTCTGTGTCATTTTGACAATCGAGGCGGGTTTTGGTCTCTTTTTTGGCTTTTTGCCTAAGTGTTGACAAGTTTGGCAAACGGGCTGATAACTCGGCCTCCGTATATCGGAATCGAGTCTCGTATGTTGTAACGCTTGCCTAATACCAATGTGGTGCTATGTATATGTTTGCATATCGTTTTGACGACCGAGGTGGGTTTTGGTCTCATTTTTGGCTTTTTGCCTAAGTGTTGGCAAGATTGACAAACGAGCTGATAACTCGGCCTTTGTATATCGAAATCGAATTCCGTAAGTTGTAACACGTGCCTAATACCTATGCAATGCTATGTATGTGTTTGCATATTGTTTTGACTACTGAGGCGGGTTTTGGTCTCATTTTTAGCTTTTTGCCTAAGTGTTGGCAAGTTTGGCAAACGGGCTTATAACTCGGCCTCCGTATATCGGAATTGAGTCTCGTAAGTTGTAACACGTGCCTAATACCTATACGGTGCTATGTATGTGTTTGTGTGTCATTTTGACGATCGAGGTGGGTTTTGATATATTTTTTGACTTTTTACCTAAGTGTTGGCAAGTTTGGTAAACGGGCTGATAACTCAACCTCCGTATATCGGAATCGAGTCCCGTAAGTTGTAAAGCGTGCTTTATACCTATGCGGTGCTATGTATATGTTTTCATGTCATTTCAATGACTTAGGTGGGTTTTGGTCTCATTTTTGACTCTTTGCCTAAGTGTTGGCAAGTTTGGATTTCAGGGTTTTCATTTTGGATTTCAGGGTTTTATCTTAAGTTTATCTTATTGGTTTTCATATCTGTCGAATAACTGTTTGATACGCAACTATATATAAGCAATATAATTACAAATTTCATAAATTAAATAAGGAAATACATCAATAATTATTTTTACCTGTCGAATATGTGGTGGGAAGATGTTGGCCAAGACAACCGCACATACACGGATGGCCTCCTCCCGTACTACACCCATGAGGTCATCAGTGGCAGTTGTAGGATCTATGGAGCCGTGGACAACCTCCTGAGCCAGGTGGTAGATCCGCTCGCATGATGGTGTGCTTGACTGCACAACACTGCTCGCCACGCCGGAAGAAATCGTTGGATAATGAAGGGCCGACGCTTGATCGACTCGCACCACTACCTCCAGTGGGTGGGCGCTGCCTAGATCTCGCAACAGGGACTAGGGTGTAGGCTGGGACATGGAGAATGCCCATAACTCTACCCTTCTTCGGTCCCCCTGTAGCCTGCAGCCAGTCCTCCATCTCCTCATCCGCACGCGTAGAATCATCGACTGGAGTGTCACCTCTCTGGCTGCTCCAGGCCAAAGCAAGGTCCTCAAATCGTCGCTGAAAAAACACATTAATAGATGATACACAAAATATAAAATAAAAAAAATACAAAAGAATGTCCAAATTTTAAATACATACTAAATAAGAGAATTAAATAACTTATTGCAATGCGTTCTGCCTCAGGTGAGATATAACCAGCTTCACCTTTCTTCTGGTGGGCGTGCCACCAAAACTCCAAGAGGGAGGGTGCATGCTTTAGACTCACCTCGAGTCTCTTCCGGTAGAGGTCGTACGACAGAGACCCTGTGCAGTGCAGGAGAAGACTCTGCTGTCGGGCAGCTGTACGTTGTGCCGACATCTTCTTGAAGGCCTCGCCGTCCCAAATGCTGCACATCTGGTCCCACATCGCAGTAGAGATGAAATCTGGCCGGACATCCTTAAGTGTCTGTTCATCAGCCATCTTCGCCTGGGCCTTCTTCTTCCAGTCGTGGACCCACTTGTGCCAATTCATCTCCTAGTATTTATATAGAACAGTCATGCCATGGGCTTGCTTCCTGATGTGATAAAAATATGTAACTGTAAGTGCACAGTGTCAAGTTGAAGAACTGGCAAGTACAGGTCGAACCCACAGAGACTAGATTAATTTTAATATATCCTTAATATCTATTTTAGGCGACTTAGAAATAAATATTGAGAGTTGATTAATTAGAATATAAAAACTAATAATGAGGAAACAATCTAGGAATTCGAATCCATTAAATAATAAACATAACATATAATTTAATTTATTCTATTTTTATAACTTAATTATAATTTTGATCTCCTTTCCCTTTAATTTAGTAATTTTATAATTAACGTGGGCAAGCATAGACTATGAAAATTTAAGGATTAACTATAACCCATCAAACTTCTTTGAGCAAGCATGGATTATGAAAAACTCATATCTTAACAATAATCTATCAAAACCTCTTAATTAATTTAAAATCACATACGAACTATAAAACGAAGGTATTTCAATAACGAAATATGAAAGCGAAATCAATTAAACATAAAAGCATAAATAATAGAAGAGATGAAAAATATTATCATGAATAATTATTTAATTTCATCTTCATCCTAGATTAAAGAAATTAACTAGACATTAAAAATAAAATAACTAACTAAAATAAAGAAGAAGAAATAAAATAAGAAAACTCCCTTTATTGATGATTCTCCAACAAGTGTATAATGAAGAAGTAATTTAATCTACTTCTACTCCTAACCTAAACTAATACAATACCTAATAATCCTTTCTCTCTAAAACAAGAGACCTATTTATAGGGAAAATAAATTTGTGCCCTAATTTAGATACATTGAACTTGGACACTTTTATTCCCATGTAGGTTTTAACTTCCTAGTGGTAATTAACTTCTCAAAGAGATCTTCTAGATAGACTTTTCTTTCTCTTGTTGGATTTGACTTGCACACCAAGATTGTTCCACCTCTTTCCTTCTCCTTGCAGGATTCTTCTTGGATATTTCTTACATGAATAAGAGCATTAAATATTGCTTGATCACCAAGATTTTGATTTTATTGCAATAAATATTAAACCCTACAAAATAAAATAAAACATATTAATTTAATAAACTAATATAATTAAAAGCACAAAATTAGGGATAATAAAATGTAAGAATTATGTGTCTATCAAATTACCCCATACCTAGCTTTTGCTCGTCCTCGAGTAAAATAAAAATAAAAATAAAATAAAAATAAAAATTATACTACCCCATTTTCGTAGGAGACACGATTGCACTTAGCATGTGCAATAAGCCTTTAAACCCCAAGTGGACGAGTTGTGTCTAGTGAGGGTTTGCAGTGAATATACCCACAAAAGTTAAAAATATTTTGGAGTTCAACAAGTCATGAAATTGAATTAAAACTTCTAAATATCCATGGGCATACATAAGCAAAATTAAATTCAAAATCACACTTTCACCTTATCAAAAATATTCAATTTTCATTCTAGACACCATCCTTCATAATATTAATTCCATGTGATGCATGCATGTGTGTATGATGTAACTCTTAGTAGGGATTTTACCATGAAAATCAAGCAAACTCATTTTTCTTCTTTTTTCTCTTTTTTTTATAAAATTTTTCCTTTTTTTTTCTTGACTTGTGCAATGTCTCATTTTCTTAGGCTTTTCAGAGTTACCCATGTAGCGAGCGTTGGACCAATGACTCCCAAACCAGTTGGCTTTAGGGCACTAGGTGTAGAGACACCCCTAAGGGCTTACTAACTCGAGTAACAAAGGCCACAAAATTAGACTAGTCAAGCTGCTTATATCCATCACACTTTTCAGCGTGAATATCGATGCTTCCTAAGGCTTGGATACCCAGTTATTTCGTTCAATGGACATTGAAGCAGTTATTTTTTCCTTTTTTCTTTTTCTTTCTTTTCTTTTTTTTTTCAATTTTTTTTTCCTATATTTTTTTTTTTGAAATTACTCGAATCATAGTTTATATCCACAACTAAGAGTTAGTGTAATCGTGAAGTGCAAAAATGCTTTTGAAATCAATTTTAGTCCAGATGGTATTTCAAACTAAGATTTCGTACTTCATCAAAGATTTAAGAGTTCTAAATCTTTCAATCTTACTCATGACTTTTAACTCCACGGACACTTATTAGAATAAATTCAATCCATAAAAAGTCAAACAAAATTTTCAATTTGTTTTATTTATTTATTATTTTTTTAAACAACATTTTCCTAAAAAGAAAAAAATATATCTAATACAATAAACAAACTCCCCCCATACCTAAATCATGCATTGTCCTCAATGTATACAAATGAAGAAAAGAGAACAAAGATGTGAAATAATTGTACCTTGTATGCGGGGCATTTGTTCTGCAAGAAAATGTGGTGAGAAGGAAAACAAATGTACATACCTACGAATTTTATAAATCTTAAATATTATATGACTATACATGAATGATACAAATGGGTAAGTGAGTGTGAATTTGTCATGATTTTCAGGAGGTCTAGGAAATTAAAAATAGTCAGAATTTTCATCAGAATTATGCTTAAAATGTACCTCAAGAAAATTTTCACTAACATGTTCAAATGATGGAAGAATTGGTTCACATACATGTTCTAGTTTAGTTGACTTATTTGTAGTGGATCTCAACAGCTCATTGACCTTATCTAAATATTCAGATTCATTCCAATTTTGGTGAAGATGATTTAAGAAAAAATCAATTGGATCTTTTTCAATCAAAAGTCTATTTTCAATTATTTCTTGGGTCATAGACAACTCTTGGATCATATGTACTTTAATGGGTTGGTCCAAAAAATCACTAGGTGGTTTTTTTGGAAAAAGTCTTTTAGGGTATGGAGCTTTAGACTTATAGACTTTTTCATCCGACTCATTAAATGTGACATGATCAATTTTAGGTACAGACTCATAATTTTTAGACTCCTCAAATTCGCTTGACTCAAACTGTGTAGAATTGAATACAAAATTTTCATTTTTCTCTTCATTTCCACAACCATCAAAATTTTTAAAATTAACCTCAGAGTTACTAGAAAATTCATCCACCTCTTGTTCAATTAATATGGCAGCTAATCGACACATTTGAATTTCTAGACGAGATATAGTTTGATTCATGCTAAATTGATTTTCCATTAAAACTTCCATAGTTTTCTCTAAGACACTAAGTCTTTCCTCTTCTTCATTTGATAATTCTTGTGTATATTGAGGTTCTGGATCCGAATATGGATATGGATATGGATATGAACTTAGATAAGGATTTTCATAAGTTGAAAAAAAAAATTGATTTACTTGGTGTGCATTAAAATTTTCATAGTGTTCTTGATTCCAAGCAAAATTATTATTCCAACTATAATAAGAATCCATCTTTCCACAAATCACAAAACAAATAAACAGCTAACCACGAAAGTCACAAAAAAAATAAAAATAAAAATAAAATAAGATTCCTAATTCTAGGGTTAAATAAAATAAAATAAAATAAAAAACCTAAATAGGATGTGCTCTACGTGAGTGAATGCATGAATGCGACAATTAATTTTCTAACTAACAAAAAAAAGAAAAACTAAGCTACTTATTTTTTTAATTTTTTTTTTGAGTTAAGATACAAAATACCAAGAAAAGCGTAGCAATAGTCTTGTCTTTCCGCACTGTTGATCCGCTTCGATAATCCTAAAAACAATAAAAAAAATTAGAAAAATAAACTAACTCGAATAAATAAAAATTAAGGAATATAAAATTAAGTCTAGTCCCCGGCAACGGCGCCAAAAACTTGATGTGATAAAAATATGTAACTGCAAGTGCACAGTGTCAAGTTGAAGAACTGGCAAGTACAGGTCGAACCCACAGAGACTAGATTAATTTTAATATATCCTTAATATCTATTTTAGGCGACTTAGAAATAAATTTTGAGAGTTGATTAATTAGAATATAAAAACTAATAATGAGGAAACAATCTAGGAATCCGAATCCATTAAATAATAAACATAACATATAATTTAATTTATTCTATTTTTATAACTTAATTATGATTTTGATCTCCCTTCCCTTTAATTTAGTAATTTTATAATTAACGTGGGCAAACATAGACTATGAAAATTTAAGGATTAACTATAACCCATCAAAACTTCTTTGAGCAAGCATGGATTATGAAAAACTCATATCTTAACAATAATCTATCAAAACCTCTTAATTAATTTAAAATCACATACGAACTATAAAACGGAGGTATTTCAATAACAAAATATGAAGGCGAAATCAATTAAACATAAAAGCATAAATAATAGAAGAGATGAAAAATATTATCATGAATAATTATTTAATTTCATCTTCATCCTAGATTAAAGAAATTAACTAGACATTAAAAATAAAATAACTAACTAAAATAAAGAAGAAGAAATAAAAGAAGAAAACTCCATTTATTGATGATTCTCCAACAAGCATATAATGAAGAAGTAGTTTAATCTACTTCTACTCCTAACCTAAACTAATACAATACCTAATAATCCTTTCTCTCTAAAACAAGAGACCTATTTATAGGGAAAATAAATTTGTGCCCTAATTTAGATACATTGAACTTGGACACTTTTATTCCCATGTAGGTTTTAACTTCCTAGTGGTAATCAACTTCTCAAAGAGATCTTCTAGATAGACTTTCCTTTCTCTTGTTGGATTTGACTTGCACACCAAGATTGTTCCACCTCTTTCCTTCTCCTTGCAAGATTCTTCTTGGATATTTCTTACATGAATAAGAGCATTAAATATCGCTTGATCACCAAGATTTTGATTTTATTGCAATAAATATTAAACCCTATAAAATAAAATAAAATATATTAATTTAATAAACTAATATAATTAAAAGGATAAAATTAGGGATAATAAAATGTATGAATTATGTGTCTATCACTGCCCGTCCTCAAAGCGGGAAGATCTCTGCATATTACACATTAAGAAACTTAGTAGACAACATAAATCAAAGAGTTAAAAACATATTCAAATGGAATATAAAACTAACATATGAATGAATGACATCTTACCCTAAACTCAGCAATAATCAGCTGGCGTGTGCAGGTCATCCACATCCGCCCACCTCATCCACGGGCTTGAGAATCGGTTGCGGACGATCCTAAGCAACGTGTTCCTTGGCGTCGCGTCGAGGATACTACAATTAAAATTAATACATTTGCAAATTAGAAAGAATATATAAGAACTAAATAATTAATACAAACAAAATGTTAAATATGAAATTACCTATTAATCCCGACACAGCATATAAGCGGTGCCTGGGGGGGATTTCCTAGCAATCCACGTGCTAGTCCCCGCGGAGGCCTACGTCGATCACCTATGTAGTGAAATACAATAATATTTATATAAATGAATATAATGTCAATATTATATAAAATTAAAAACAATAATATGTATAACAACAAAATATGTAATTATACCTGATGATCCGGCCTGATCAGCACCGCCACTACCTCCACGGCCCCCACGGCCTGAACTACTAGCACGCCCACCACGATCGCTGTGTGGTGTACGCGCCATATCTGTATATATACTGTCAAATCATCAACAAAATATTATTAGACATTCGTAATCACAATATTTTTAACAGTAACAAAGAGGATAACATGCGGATACAACTAAAAGGATACAACATAAATATCAGAATTGTCATGCGGATACAACTAAAAGGATACAACATGCGGATACAACTAAAAGGAGACAACTATTACATTTGAATACAACTAAAAGGACATAAATAGTACATACTCATACTCATTTATATCATCAAAGCCATCAATATCAGAATCATCATCTTCGATAAATAGATCTCCACTATCGTTGTCATCACCATCTTCGTCATCCTCAACGATTTCTTCAATTATATCTACCTCCTTAACAACATCGTCTTCACTTTCGACAGCTACAACATCATCCTTTTTTTCACTAGACTCACTAATAATTGTCGCATCAGCAGGTGTGACACTAGTAGACTCGACTTGCAAAGGTTCATCGTCTGGACGAGGAGCTGTTCCCTGAAAACCACGGGCTTTGGTGGTTATAATAGCATACCATAGGCTTGCAGGAGTCTTAACACTCCGCACGTAGTACACCTGTGTTGCTTGACTTGCTAAAATAAAAGGCTCGTCTATACCAATCATCAGTCTATGTTTTGACTTAACATTAACAGTCACCAGTTCTGATTTTTTATCTACTTTAACTCCATTCTCAACATCAAACCAATGGCAATTGAAGCAAACTAACACTTTATGACCCCAATATTTGAGAACGACAACTTCTAGTAATCGTCCATACCAGTCATCCCAAATGTTATCGTAGCAGCTACCTTTAACCACAACACCAAAATCAGCAGAAGCGACTTTCCCAATATCGCAACACTTAAATCTGTAACCGTTGACAATGCAGCACGTATAAGTATCTACAGATCTTTCAGGGCCGTCGGCTATAAGCTTTAGCCGATTGTCAGCTAACTCATCTGTGAGGACTTAATGTACATTAACACAACATATTCTAAAGTTAATTACGCCATAAGAATAAATCTATGATGGTAGATTCATTAAACTTGAAAAGGTTGGACTTACATGATCTTTAAACCATTGCACAAATTATCCATTTCTCAAATTTTGCAAATCCCCGTCCGATATACTCGGATTCGCTTCACGTACTTCAGCATCATATTAACTGCAGCATAGTTATATATTTAATGTGTTTGTAAAGGAACTTGACACAGTTACACCAGACATATATAGTTACGACTACTTACTTAATGTATGGCGCTACTTCATTCATGTTGACAAGTGCATACAATGTTGCAGCTGCATACTCACTATTGGTCAAGAATTGCCTTTTTTTACCGCTGAATAGGAGTACCGGATGACTAAAGGCCGTTAATTCTCCATTTTCCTCGTGCATAACAGCCTTATTCTGACGTAAATGATTGTGCTTCATTTGAACATTCGGCTCAAAGTACAACGAGCAAAAATTAACAAGTTCCTCTATAACATAACTTTCAGCAATTAACCCCTCTACACGGGCTCTATTCTTCACCTTTTGCTTTAGACGTTGCATATACCTATGTGATATATATGCATGTATAGATTAGCAAACAAGAATGAACATTTTATCGTATTAAAAATATTAATGTCATTATCTCTCGAATGGATACATCCATCTATATTGCACGGGACCGCCAAACTTAGCTTTATATGGCAAGTGAATAGGCAAATGCTCCATTGAATCAAAAAATGATGGAGGGAAGATCATTTCTAACTTGCATATTAATTCCACTATCTGCATCTCCATTTTATCTATGTCTTTGAGCAAGAGCTCCGTCAAGCATAGATCTCTAAAGAAATTAGAAAGCTCTGTCAGTGCTTCAACCACACGTTTCGGTAACAAGTCGATAAATGCCACAGGGATCAACTTTTGCATGAATACGTGACAATCATAACTTTTGAGACCCCGAAACTTCAGCTCTTTGACTTTACAACACCTTATTATATTTAAAGAATATCTATCTGGGAGCTTCAGTCCACTGATCCAATTATATATCAATATCAACTGTTCCCTGGTCAAAGTATAATCAGCTTTAGGCGTTATCGTCTTACTACCGTCCTGATACAGCCACAGATCTTCCCTAATGTTCATTTCTACCAAATCAAGCCTCGACTTGTTGTTGTCCTTTGTTCTACCACTGGCATCTAGGACTATATGAAAAATGTTATCACATACATTCTTCTCTGTATGCATCGGATCTAAACAATGACGAATGCAGAGTGTATCCCAATAAGGCAGGTCAAAGAACATGGATCTGTGTGTCCAGTTGTGAACCTTGCCGTAACCATAAGCTCGCTCTAATATGTGATTCTTCCCTGGTGGTGGAAACTTCAAATGACTAATCCAACTCAACACTGCTGTCCCAGATAGACGGCCAGGTACTTGACGTTTCTCTATTTTTCGATTGAATTGTCTACTCATCCGTCGATAATGATGTTGTCTACACATCCGTCAAAAACTGTCTGGATGTTGCAAAGTAACTCATTTTCCCCCCATGTTTAAGCCGCATAGCTTTAACTGACCCCATGCACACGGGACTTGACAAGCCCCCATGAGTCAACCATCCACTTATCATTCCTAACGTCGGGAAGTCATTTATTCTCCACAGTAAAGCTGCCCTCATGTCAAAGTTCTGCTTAAGAGATACATCATAAGTTTGAACCCCTTTTTCCCACAACATCTTCAACTCATCAACTAACGGCCTGAGGTGTACATTGATGTCTACTCTTATCACCCGGAATCAGTAAAGCCATGAACATGTAGGGATCTTTCATGCACATAGAAGGAGGGAGGTTATACACAACAATAATCACCGGCCAAGTTGAGTAGGGCTTTGTGTAAGGCCCATTAAACTGATTAAACCCATCCGTAACAAGTCCAAGCCTAACATTGCAAACCTCTTCAACAAACGAGGGGTACTTTTTATCAAAATTTTTCCACTCAAGCCCATCTGCCTGGTGCGTCAGTTGGCCTTCGACTATGTCCCGTGTAGAGTGCCACCTCATATCCTCGACGGTATGTGTTGACATGAACAACCGCTGAAGCCTTGGCGCAATGGGAAAGTAACGTAAGATCTTTCTCGGCACGTCTTTTCCCTTTTTCTTGCGCTGTTCACAGTATCTACTTGTATCGCAAATATCATATGACTTCTTATCTTTATTGATATCATCGCAATACAACATATAGTCATTCTCACAATCATCAATCTTCTCATACCCTAGATTGTGCCTTTTGACCATTTTCTTCACATCATAGTACGACTCTGGTAACTTATTGCCTGCAGGTAAGCACTTCTTCACAATGTTTAGCAGTTCATTAAAACCTCTCTCGCTACAGTCATGCTCGTTCTTGAAGTGTAAAAACTTTGTCACTGCAGATAAGACGGTGTGCTTTTCGTGCCCGTCATACAATGGCGTCGTTGATTCCTGCAATAACTCATAGAAACCCTTAGCCCCGTCATTCGGCTCTTTCTCAATGCTACCGTCATCCCTATCTGTATTCCACTAGAAGTATGAACCAGCAGCTTCGACTATCATGGTAGTACAGTCAAAGGTTTCGTCACTTCTAGATTTTGGTGATTCATGTTCATCCAACCAGGTTTCCCCATGATAGATCCATGTTGTATAACCCTTCTTGAACCCATACGCAAATAAGTCGCACATAAAATCACTCCTTTCCTTCCACACTTCATTCTCACACCTCTTACAAGGACATCTGATCTCATCGTCGCTGACCTGCTCAAACGCGAAATTGAGAAACTGTTCAACCCCACTACGGTACTTAGAGCTAAGCCCACTCTTATCAGCGGCTACCCTACATTCCATCCAACTTCGATCAACAGACATCTTGGACAACGCACTATGAGCTGCTATATATAAGGAAAAACAAAACACAAATAGGAGGATTAATGTCTATGCATACACATGAGTGTCCTAACTTCATCTCCACTCTAACGGGTCAGGCTTCTATCCTATTCCTGAATGCGTCACCCCACCTGATGCCAACAACATGAACACATCTTTATATTTTAAGAAATTTTGGCAGCACCTCTCCATGGTCTTCAAGTACACAAAACAGACCACCACGTCATAGCCTAAATATTCACCCGAAGAACATCAAGAGATATTCACCGAAAATTCTCAAAATATAAAGACGTGCTCAAGCCGTTAACACCAACCTAAGTGGGATCGAAACATTCAGGAACAGTCCCAAAATGGGGACTATTCGAGATTCACTTCTATTAAGTGAATCTCAAACGGGTTTCTAAGCTTCCTAAACTATATGGAAAAATATGCAAATGCAATAATCACAATGCAATAATTTTCAGTCATTTATAAAAGCAAAAACTTGTTTAAGAAAATGAAACGATAAAACAAAACGACTATGTTTAACAGTTCTTATTTGTTCTTTTATTCCCCTCCATTACAAACAGTGGAATTTTTAATTGAACCACCATATTTTGAACAGTTGTCTTAATGACATTGTTTTGCTTTTATTGAAAATGGTCTTGTACCTTTTTGTTTGTGAGGTAGTGTCTGCAACGACAAGTGATTGTTTTGATTGTTTCCACCCTTAGTTGCTCTTATAAAGTTATTTTAAAAAAAGAAGTTTCTTTCTTGCATGTGTTTGTTTGACATTACAATTTATAGAAAAATAAGGTAATATAGTTGGGAAACTGTTCCAAATGAGTATTTTAACATGTAGCTTTCTATTTAAGAGATTGATTTGGCTGGACTCGAGAAGGTGTTCTGGACTTGAGGTCCATGTAAATTTGGGTTGCCTAAAAAGTTAATTATGACCCATAGCAGTAGGCATGAGAAGCACAATAAGGAAAAGAATCCTGCCTAACTCACTAATTTGTGGGAAGAGACTGAACTTTAGTCTCATGTGGCAATGAGCTGAGCTGGGTAAGTTTAAATTAACCTCGATCAGTGAGGAAGTGGATTAGTGGATGGGAGTGATAGATATTGTCATATTGGGAAGTATCAAAGTTCCATATCTATGTCAAAAAGGGAACTAACGTAGAAGCTGAGACATACGTTGTAACAAGAGATTAGTAAAAAGATACTAAATAATTGAACAAAAGTAGAATCCTAATTAATGACAGATCAAAGTTAACCTACGGGATTCATTTAAAGGAGTTAAAACCATACTACTACTGCCAATGAAAAGTTCAGAGTTCGAAAAATATATTGCGCACACTGTTTAGGCACGTGACGGTCCACTGCATTGAAACCAAAATAAGCTAGTACTTACTCCAAACTACTTTTTCTTTTGTAAAATATTATTGACACTAATTATACACAAAAATTGTGCACACGCACGCAATATACAAGAAGAAGAAAAAAAATTAGAAAGAGGTTCAAGCTCTAACCAACAAATAGTCGAACGGTTGACGTCTTTTAATTAACACTGAGATATTCCTACAACCTCGAAAATGGAAATGATATCAAAACGATTTAATCTCCACTCACAATAATATCCTTTAAACAAAATTCCTAGAAGTTAGACTATTTTCATTACATAATATAAGCAAAAGTTACATAAAACATAATTTTACAGCAAGTGAGTAAAAACCCAGTCTTCATTTCAAATCAGTAATCAAAAATCAAACAATTACAGCAACTGAGTTATGATAAATGTATATAATTTTTCCAATGTTTTCTAACCTGAGAGTATAATCTTTCCATCTGAACACTTGCTATGTACTGCAACCTAAATCAAAACATAATAAAATTTATATATTACAAAAAATATAAATTAAACCCTAACCTAACAACATTGGAACTTAATTACAAATATGTATGCAATACTTACTAATTGAAGCTTCACAAATGGATAACCAAAGAGGAGAGGGCGAAAAGAGGAAAAGAAAGTGGGAGAGCTAGAGATAGCAGTGGCGGTCGGGAAAGGGGAGAGAAAGAAGGGGGAAGGCAGCAGACGACAGGAGAGAAGGTTGCCGAACGATGAGGAGGAGACCGACAGTAGCGACGACGAGGTAGGGCAGACGACGGCAACAGGAAGGGAGGGAAAGAAAAAGTCGAGCGGGAGAAGGAAAAGAAAGAAGACAGAAGAGAAACTGAATTCTGAAGATTAAATAAAAGGTCATTCCCGACGGCTATGATCGCCGCCTATATGGTCGTCGCCACTAAGTCATTCTCGACGGCAGAGACCGTCGCCAATGTACTTTGCACCGTCGACCCTCACTTCTGGCGCGCGCGCGAAATGGTGGACTTGGTGCTGCTGAGGTTTAGAGGGTCAATGTCGACATGCGTTATTGGCGACGGCGTTCCCGTCGTCCTTGATGTTATTAGCAATGGCAGGGTGCCCGTCGCCAATGACTAATTTCCTTGTAATGATGCTTCAATTCCTATGTTAGCGTAAGGGTTTGAAAACCAGCTTTCAAAATATTATTTTTATTAAAAAGATAAGCTTTTGCAAGTCAAATCAAATACTTTTAAAAATTAAATCAAAGACTTTTGCAAATTAAATCAAACCCTTCGTATATATGCTCAACGAAGAACTTCCTTACTTTCAATCAATCAAACATAGGCCCAATTTTCAAACAGCATACACACACACACACTTCAATTTTTTAAGGAAAATATTGAAAAGATGCAGTACCGTGTTTACACGGGAGTTGTGGGCTGCCTAACACCTTCCCCACACTTAACCAAGCCTCCGAACTCAAAACTTTATTTTCAAAGATCAAGTTTCGACAGTGTCCAGCAATTGGGCCTCTTTCAAACAAAACTCGGTTGAGTTGGTACAACCATTTCAAATCTACCATCTGGCGACTCTGTAAAATGTTCAAATCGTTGACATGATACATGTTGGCCTTTTTAAAAAAAAAACCCTTAAAAACCTTTTTCGCAATAAAAATAGTGAGGGTAGAGATAACTTAAGAAGAGATAAAAGATCTAGGTTGTGACCCGACTCCCAGATTTTTTTCCCAACGTCGACAATCTGTCCTGTGAAAGTTGAGCTTTGTACCTAAAAATCCCAAAAATTCCTTGCGGAAGGCTTCTAAATAAGGTCGAGGCTGACTGAATCGTAGTCTGGGAAGATGATGTAATAAGCTGAAAGGTATCTTCTAGTTTCTAAGGGTTGTCAATTGGCTCGTCTTGGATGGTTCGCAGTTCAATGGTTGCTGCGCTGACTTCTTATGGCCACATCCTCAACTTTACAGTCCTCGTTCGGTCCGCGTCATGTCTGGGCATCGTTGCACTTTAATTTCTCCACGGGATTATCTCCGGGGTGAAATGATGCCTCTGCCCTCCCTCAGGGTTGTCTCTAAAGTGAAATTACGCTTTTACCCTCCTGAATGTTAGTCCAAGGAAAATAAAATTTTGAGTGTCTACAGATGCCCCTCTTTTCTATGTTTATGTAATGTAATGGAATAAAAATGACAAAGATTACTAGACACGAAGACACATGATAAGGTATATCCAATGATGCAATGCCATGTGTAAAGTATGCAATGATATGTATGATTTAGATCTTAAAAGGGTTACTCCCATCTACTGAGGAGGATGGGGATTATGTGAATGTCATCGGGTATTGCTGACACCTTCGTTAGGGCCAATGTAAATGTATCGCATCATCGGGGTTTGCTGACAACTGCGTTGGGTTATTGCCAATGGATTCTATCATCGGGTACTGCCGATGCCTTCATTGGGTTGTTGCCAACGAATTCTATCATCGGGTACTGTCAATGCCTTCATTGGGTTGTTACCAAGGGATTTTATCATCGGGTATTGCTGATGCCTTCATTGGGGTGTTGCCAATATATCCTATCATCTGGTACTTCCGATGCCTTCATTGGGTTATTGCTAACAGATTCTATCATCGGGTACTATTAATGCCTTCATTGGGTTGTTTCCAACGAATTCTATCATCGGGTTCTGTCGATGCCTTCATTAGGATGTTTCCAATAGATTCTATCATCAGGTACCACCGATGTCTTCATTGGGTTATCGCCAATGGATTCTACATCGGGGTCAAGCCGACGCCTTCATTGGGTTGTCGTCGATGGATTCAATTATTGGGTAATGCCGATGTTTTCATTGGGTTGTTGCCAATGAATTCTACATCGGGTTTTGTCGACGTCTTCATTGGGCTTTTTCCAATGGATTCTATCATCAGGTACTGCCGATGTCTTCAATGGGTTATTGCCAACGGATTCTACATCGAGGTTAAGCCGACGTCTTCATTGGGTTGTTGCCAAAGAATTCTACATCGGGTACTGCCGACGTCTTCATTGGGTTGTCGCCGACTGATTCTACATCAGGGTCAAGCCGACGTCTTCATTGGGTTGTTGCCAACAGATTCTACATCGGGGTCAAACCTACGTCTGCGTCGGGTTGTTGCCAACGGGTTACACCATCAGTGTTGTCGACGTTGGTTTAAAAAATCTGCAGGTCGGGTCACAACTCGGGTCTTTTAATCTCTTTTCCTATGTTCTCTCTACCCTCACTCTTTTTATTTAGGAAAAAGGTTTTGAAGGGTTTTTTAGGAGAAAGGCCAACATATATTATGTCGACGATTTGAACGTTTTACAGAGTCGCCAGTTGCTAGATTTGAAAATGGTTGTACCAACTCAACCGAGTTTTGTTTGAAAGAGGCCCAATTGCTGGACATTGTCAAAACATGATATTTGAAAACAAAGTTTGAGCTCAGGGGCTTGGTTAAGTGTGGGAAAGGTGTTAGGCACCCTACAACTCCCGTGTAAACACTGTACCACATCTTTTTAATATTTCCCTTTAAAAACTGGAATGCGTGAGTGAATGCTGTTTTGAAAATTGTGCCTATTGATTTAATTAATTGAAAGCTTTGACAGGCTTCGTTGAACCTATATACAAAGGGTTCTATTTGATTTGAAAATCAGCCTTTGATTTGATTTGCAAAAGCATTTAATTTGATTTTCTTTGAAAAAAATTTCTTTTGATTTGAGTTGAATATAATGTTTTGAAAGCTGGTTTATCAAACCCTTATGCTAGTATAGGAATTGAAACCTATTGATACTTCCATTTTTATCTTTATAGCCTTAAGGCTGCATGTGAATGGTGATTTGTCGGGCTGCGAAGCATCCTCGACCACAAAATAGACAAGTGTCGGTCTCCTCATGGGCATAAAAACCATCGGAGGAATTTTGACACGACAATCTGCATTTTTTCATTATATTGAGACCTTAAATCCAGATAACTATTTTAAGGTCTGTTTACATGTACATTTCTACAGAAAAAATGGCAGGGTACATTTGTAAATCGTATTTTGTCCATCGTGAGAATCAGATTTTGATCGTTTTGATCGTGAATCCCAAGATCCCTAGGCTCACATGTGAGTAGCCAATAAACCTACACAGTTCAAATTTGCACAAAAATATGTATATATCCCAAAATTGCCAGAACCGAGGATTCATTCAGTAAATACCGGTCCACACGGCCGAAGCGTCTCGTTCCCACTAGATAGAGATGTGACAACCCAGAAAATTTAGTTGTCCAAAAAATTAAGATTAAAGAATTAATAATTAATAAAAGAGTATTTTATTGATTATATTCTGTGTTATGTGTTTACTAATCATTCTATGACATAGGAGGATTAGAAGTGGTGAAGATTCTGGCTACGAGCTAGAACGAACGAGTATGAATTTTCAAGACGAAAATAAAAGATTTTCGGGAATAAAAATATTTCCGAGAAAAAGAAGAAATAGGCACTATTCATGTATGAAACATAAGGGTTAGGGTTTGAGGTTAGAGTTTTGACCCTAAGCTTTTTCGGTAGATTGAAACGTCGGAATGACATTCTGTTAAAAGATTTGACGGTAATATACCGAGAAAAGTTATGTTAGCCGAGAAGAGTTTTCTCGGGAAGAAAATGACGAAAATCACTATTCATCTATTTTTGCTCGGGAATTTATTTTGAAATTATGAGAAACGCGTAATGATAGGATTTTGAGATGAGATGTAATATGTAATAATATTTCATTTATGGCTCACGAAGTTTTCGCGTAGGGACTTAAAATCCTATGCGTTAGGAAAAGTAAAATCAATGATTAAATGGATTACGTATAATAATAAATGATTATTATACGGAATGAATACGAGTATAATACGAGGAGGATACGAGAATTAATACGTCGTATAATACGAATTTTATACAAAGTAAAAAGGATTTAATTTGAATTAAATCTAAGTATTTAACCTGTGGGTCGAACCGGCGGGTAAACGGGTGGTTTAAACCCATGGGACAACCCATGAGCATTTGATTGCACATGGTGGCCATGAGCTAGCACATACTAGCACATGGGAGGACATGGTTTGCATACGGGGAGATATAGGTTGCACATGGGCTCAAACTTGGGCACAAAGAAAGGGTAAGGAGGTGGGAATAGTGAGGAGGTTGGGCCTAAAAGACCCTTAAGCCCTTGGTCTTGCTTTGCCTATAAAAGAGAAGCTAAGGCTTCATTTGTTGGTTGGAAAAACCAAGTATGGAGAGAGAAGAGAAGAGAAGGAAGAGCTTTTGATGAGCAACTCATGAAGCAAGAGAAGTTAGCTTAAGGCTTTGTCAAGAACACAAGGTCACAAGCTCTAGAACACTTATAAGGTATACGTGTTAACCATTAATTTTCATCTTTCTTTCAATTCTTAGATTGATAGAGAAATGAAAATGGAAGAACATGTATGTTAGGAAGCAATAAGATTGGTATTAGTGGACTTTAAAATATTAAGAACCAAGAACAAGTAAAATCATAAGTAAATGGTTAAGGAGTTAAGGAAGAAATGTGTTAAAACCTTGAATTGGTTAAGTTAAACAATAAGGAATGGTTTATGAATGAAAAGAAGAATAGAAGATGCTAGTGGACGATCCAAATGATTTATATTAACTCTTTGATGTTATAAGGTTGAATTATCAAACTTATAACTTTAGAATGCGAGAAAACTTAAAATCATAATCATAACATTGATTACGAACGAAGAACGAACGAAGAACACAAAGAACACGAAGAGCATAGTGAAGAAAACCATTAAAACTTAGATGCTTTAGATGGGTAGAATCATGGAGGAGTAACCAATAGATTGATTCCATTTGGTTTGACGTAAAAATATCAAGTAACGAAGATTCGGCGGAAGTTTACGCGATTAGACGTTATGCTTCAAAATCGTGAATTTCCCGAAATAAAAGTCAAAAGTCGTCGTGTGTTCTGGAAACATTGGTTTTCAATTGCAACACGTGTAATTATGTAAACAAGACTTGCGAGAGCAAGAACGAAAGAATTCAGAGTTAAAACGAAGAAACGAGCGTTGGACGTTCACGAACGTTCGACGAAAGCATAAAAATGGACGAATCGGTCAATTTTCCGCCAATAGATTTAGAAATGAATTTTGAATGGATGGAAGCGTAGAACATGGTATATGTGAACTATTGTCTTTGGAACGAGCCAATTCCGAGTTATAACGATCGCGTTACGAGCTCGGGAATTTCAGAAATTTTCAAACTTAGAAAATTTTTCTGAGCAGCAGAGCAAGCGCTGGCCGCGCCTTCACCAGGGCTGACCTCACCATTCTGGATCAGGTCTACTGCTTAGGTAGCACGGACCGCGCCTCTTGTATGGGAAAAAGAGTGCTGACGCGCAAGAAAAAATTATTGACCCAATGAAATGTTTACTCAACTCTTTCCACAAGTAATAAAGTGTTATATATAATGAAGGAACATGAATGTATACCCTTAGACAACATGTTTAACCAATGGTTAATAAGAACTAAACGTATGTAAATTCTAAAACTCAAAACCCTAAAATGCGATCCGGGGTTCGTGGCCGAGTTTGATGCACGCCTCAAGGTTACATGTTATGTAAATAGAGGTGTGGCATGCGAGAATGTAAAGAAATGAAGTTAAAACTTAATTAATTATATTCGAAGTCCATGACGAGTATCCGATGGAAATGAGTGCAACCTAGCAAAACGATTATGGTTTCGCTTGTCGTGAGGTCTAACAAAGATCGACGAGAGTCGGTTGTTGACACATGAATGATAGTGAACATATAATTCGCGTAATGTAACACTTAAACAAGTGATTTAAACCTTAAGTAAAGGTTGAATGAGAGTAAGAGACGAGTAACGTGAACGTGGGATACGTGAACAGTTCTAGTGAATCGTATCGGCGTTAAGGGAACGTTCTAAATATACCTTGGTTATATGACTTAGACGTTAATGAATGTTGGCATGTGATTGTTAATAAGCCGTAATGAACGATAATAAGAGAATGAAGAACGTATAATGTGAAAAGTCGAGTTAACATTAATAACTTGGACGAACGTTCCGAGTCGAATAGACCGAACTTTGCAAGAAAGGTAATGAAGATTAACTTAACGAATATTAAGGTTATAATAGTGTAGAGAAGTAAAGTCTAAAATGGAAGTAAAGATTGGTCGCGTAAACTTAGCAACAAGAACGCGAACCATATGAAGTAAAGTGAAGTTAAACCAATTCATAAGTCAAGTATTTGACTAATTGGTATTTGTTATTTCTTATGTGATATATAGGAATGTCGATGAGCAGCTCAGTGTAAACCCTAAGTGGTAGCTGTGTGGAAGGCAAGTTTTCTAATCTTGCTCAAGTTCTACTTGATGCAAGTTCCTAACTTCATTCATTTTCATATGAATGTTAGTTTCTTAACTTCCTCAGATGTTGAACATGAGGAAAAAATTTCGTATGTGCAAATGTGCACTATTTGTATAAGATGGTATAATATATGAGGCCTTGTGCCACAATGTTAACACTTCGGTGTTTAAGTGAAATGAATTGTTCTATGATTGAACTGCTAAGTGAAAAAGAGTTCGGTTCATTCAGGAACCGTACTTATTAAGTCTGTGCTATTGTTTCTAGCCATATAGAATGTATATGAATAAGTAGAAAATGGAAGTATGACGAAGTATATGTGATGTATGTTGTAAAATAGTAGGAATCAGAACGTATTCCTATTGTTCGAGCTGCTTCGTAACCATTGTTCGGTTATTGAAGACTTAAAAGAACTTTGATTCTTGCTTTGGTTGTTTACTCAACTGCTATGACTTGCTGAGCAATTGAATGCTCACACTTGTTTGAAATAAAAACATTTTCAGCGAACGACGGTAGTATACGTTAAAGGACAAGATGAAGATCATGATGATGGATGTCCCGCTATGGTAAGATGCTATGGTCGCGACTACCATTAGCATCACAAGATGAAGAACTGTTCATGTGATGAACACATGGGAAGATCAAGTTGAGACTTGAAGAATAGTTAGGTTAAAACTATTCTGTAGATGCGGTGACTAGTTAAGTCATGATTGTAATGTGATAAGAATAATGTAATTACCATTATTTTTAATGAAAGAACGTTTTGAGGTAATAGAACCTGGGAATGTGTGAATATCATGTATCTTCAAGATATAATGATGTATGTATGGAATGAGGAGTACTCGTAATGCACGAGATTCGACAAGAAAAATAGGTCGGGTTTTGAGGCGTCTCAAGTTGGTATCAGAGCTGACAGGTTATAAACCTTAGGTAGGAGTACCTAAGACTATAGCTTGAGAAGAGAAGGGTAAGAAAATCGTTGAGATAAACGATTAAGAAAGAGAAGACTACGTGATCTTATTGAATCATAAGAACAAGTTTCCTGTTAAACGGTCGATGAGTTATAGCTAAGTGCTATAATGGAATAGTACAGTGAGATTGTACAAGGTTAAGAACTCGACAGAGTTGTAAAGGATAGTATACGAATTAAAGAAAATTCGTAGTAAGTCAAGAGAAGGTTAGAGGGTTGTAAATTTTAATTGAGGACTTTTGTGATAGTTGAGTTGTATGAACTTTTGTTATGGGCAAGAGTTTGTGCTTTGGTGTAGCAACAACTCAGTCCATTACAGTGATAATCATTGGAATAGTAATGTCGCGCTGTCGATATATATGTGACGAGAAGGTGAATCTTTTCTCATGTATATATTGGATAGTAGAATGTATTAGGTTAGGTGCGAGTTCTTGAAACTCGTACTTATGAAAAGTTTGTGACTCATAGTTGTATGCAATGTTTTTGAGCCCTGAGCATATGGACAGTCCTTGATTTGTTCTTGGATTACATACTGCGAAGATAAGTTCTTAAACACATATGGTTGTGGAAAGTTCCTGAACATATAAAGTGTGGTAAGTTGATGAACTATACTAAGGTATAGAAAGTTAGATTGAAAATAAGTTATTTTCAGTATAGATGGCACTATAGGTGCTAGAAGAGGTTAATATTGTCGCAAGTATGACAATAAAAGAAGCAGAAGTAGAAAAATTTCAAGTCTTCTAGCTATGCTAGACTTCGAAAATTACTGACATCATACGGATGTGTTGTCTTTGGATCGAAAATGTTGGTTTTAACTTTTGGAAACCAATGGATTTTTTTAAAAAAGCGCTATTCTTTGGATGTCTATGCTAATCATTTCGGCTAGACAGAGTTTGATTTGAAATATCAAAAGGAATTTCTTGTCATCTGTGCATTGGATGCATAGATGGGAAAAAGACAGAGTTATTATTACGTCTGAACATACCTTGAATTGTATGACAGTATGTAGTATGACAAAGTTTGAAAATGGCAAAGTCCTCAACGTGCTGTGAATCAGTACAGTATCACGACGTTATTACACGTTTTGAGTTATTGTGAAAGGATTTAAAAAGAGTAGTCAATGTCAATTGATTTGACTGTACGACTATTTCAAGTTGGTGTCTAATTTATTGGTGGTCCGAGCTATTGATTTGGCTAGAAAAATGGTTTATCATGTTTAAAAGAAGTCAAACTTTCTTTGAGGAGTTATCCCAAGCCAAATTATTTTGGTGCGGAATCTGACAAATAACTCTGAGGTGAACAAACCCACCGTTTTGGGGTTGTACAATAGGTTGATCACCTAATGTACCGGAAGTGGTAGTTTACATTCTTTGTGATTGTAAATTGACAGACAAGGAATTGGTTCTCAGTTAATACCGATAAATCAAGTTCAATGGTTCATGGTTTCTAGGACCCCTCAGCAAAATGTTTTAAAGGAATCTTATATATTCCTTGTCATTCATTTAAACTTCATAATTAGTGTGTAGATTGTGAAGATTACTGAATGGGGGAAGATGAGAAGTATGGGGCCTTAATGTCGGGATGTTCCTTTATAAATATAAAGGCAACATATGTTCTTAAATGAACGATGGATGATAACTTCTATAAAGAGAAGTAAGGTTATGGCAACAATTTCGAGGGCGAAATTTTTAGAAGAAGGGGTGAATGCGATAACCCGAGATTTTAGAAGTATAGTTGTCAGGATATGTATCATCTGACAGTTATAACAAGATAAGGATCCTTGGGGGGAAGGATGTGAATGAGCTAATGAGAATGAATGACTACGTAAATACCTAATTGAATTGTATGTTGAGATTTTTCAACATAATAAAGAGTTAAGATTAACTCTTCGTGAAGGGTTGTAAGCATAACGCATCCGGGTATGGATGTGGTTTGGGAAATTTAGAGGACAAAATTTATATAAGGAGGGAAGAATGTGACAACCCGAAAAATCGAGTTGTCCAGAAAATTAGGATTAAAGAATTAATAATTAATAAAAGGGTATTTTATTGATTATATTCTGTGTTATGTGTTTATTAATCATTCTATGACATAGGATGATTAGAAGTGGGGAGGATTCTGGCTACTAGCTAGAATGAACGAGTATGAATTTTCAAGACGAAAATAAAAGATTTCCGAGAAAAAAATATTTTTGAGAAAAAGACGAAATAGATACTATTCATGTATGAAACCTAAGGGTTAGAGTTTGAGGTTAGGGTTTTGACTCTAAGTCTTTTCGGGATATTGGAACGTAGGAATGACATTCTGTCGAAAGATTTGACGGTAATATACCGTGAAAAGTTAAGTTAGCCGAGAAAAGTTCTCTCGGGAAGAAAATGACGAAAATCACTATTCATCCATTTTTGCTCGGGAATTTATTTTAAAATTCTGAGAAACACATAATGATAGGATTTTGAGACGAGATGGAATATGTAATAATATTTCATTTATGGCTCGCGAAGTTTTCGCGTAGGGACTTAAAATCCTATGCATTAGGAAAAGTAAAATCAATGATTAAATGGATTACGTATAATAATAAATGATTATTATATGGAATGAATACGAGTATAATACAAGTTATTATATGAGTATAATACAAAGAGGATACAAGAATTAATACGTCATATAATACGAATTTTATACGAAGTAAAAAGGATTTAATTTGAATTAAATCTAAGTATTTAACCTATGGGTCGAACCAACAGGTAAACGGGTGGTTTAAACCTATGGGACAACCCATGAGCATTTGATTGCACATGGTGGCCATGAGCTAGCACATGCTAGCACATGGGAGGAAATGGTTTACATGTGGGGAGACAAAGGTTGCACATGGGCTCAAACTTGGGCACAAAGAAAGGGTGAGGAGGTGAGAATAGTGAGGAAGTTGGTCCTAAAAGGCCCTTAAGCCCTTGGTCTTGCTTTGCCTATAAAAGAGAAGCTAAGGCTTCATTTGTTGGTTGGAAAAACCAAGTATGGAGAGAGAAAAGAAGAGAAGGAAGTGCTTTTGATGAGCAACTCATGAAGCAAGAGAAGTTAGCTTAAGGTTTTGTCAAGAACACAAAGTCATAAGCTCTAGAACACTTATAAGGTATAATTGTTAACCATTAATTTTCATCTTTCTTTCAATTCTTAGATTGATAGAGAAATGAAAATGGAAGAGCATGCATGTTAGGAAGCAATAAGATTGGTATTAGTGGACTTTAAAACACTAAGAACCAAGAACAAGTAAAATCATAAGTAAATGATTAAGGAGTTAAGGAAGAAATGTGTTAAAACCTTGAATTGGTTAAGTTAAACAATAAGGAATGGTTTATGAATGAAAAGAAGAATAGAAGATGCTAGTGGACGATACGGATGAGTTATATTAACTCTTGATGTTATAAGGTTGAATTATCAAACTTATAACTTTAGAATGCGAGAAAACTTAAAATCATAATCATAACATTGATTACGAACGAAGAACGAACGAAGAACACAAAGAACACGAAGAATGTAATGAAGAAAACCATTAAAACTTAGATGCTTTAGATGGTTAGAATCATGGAGGAGTAACCAATGGATTGATTCCATTTGGTTGACAAAAAAATATTAAGTAACGAAGATTCGACGGAAGTTTACGCGATTAGACGTTAAGCGTCAAAATCGTGAATTTCCCAAAATGAAAGTCAAAAGTCTCCGTGTGAATCAGAAACATTGGTTTTTGATTGAAACACGTGTAATTATATAAACAAGACTTGCGAGAGCAAGAACGAATGAATTCGGAGTTAAAATGAAGAAATGAGTGTTGGACGTTCTTGAACATTCGACGAAAGCGTAAAAATGGATGAATCGGTCAATTTTCCCCCAACGGATTTAGAAATGAATTCTGAATGGATGGAAGCATAGAACATGGTATATGTGAACTATTGGCTTTGGAACGAGCCAATTCCGAGTTATAACGATCGCGTTACGAGCTCGAGAATTTCAAAAATTTTCAAACTTAGAAAATTTTTCTAACCAGCAGAGCAAGCGCTGGCCGTGCCTTAACCAGCGCTGGCCGTGCCATTCCGGACTAGGTCTACTGCATAGGTAGCGCAGACCGCACCTCTTGTAATGGAAAAAGGGCGTTGACCGCGCTGTCCAAGAAAAAATTATTGACCCAATGAAATGTTTACTCAACTCTTTCCACAAGTAATAAAGTGTTAGTAAGTAATGAAGGAACATGAATGTATACCCTTAGACAACATGTTTAACCAAGGGTTAATGAGAACTAAACGTATGTAAATTCTAAAACTCAAAACCCTAAAATGCGATCCGGGGTTCGTGGTCGAGTTTGATGCACGCCTCAAGGTTACATGTTATGTAAATAGAGGTGTGGCATGCGAGAATGTAAAGAAATGAAGTTAAAACTTAATTAATTATATTCGGAGTCCGATGATGAGTATCCGATGGAAATGAGTGCGACCTAGCAAAATGATTATGGTTTCGCTTGTCGTGAGGTCTAACAAAGATCGACGAGAGTCGGTTGTTGACACATGAATGATAGTGAACATATAATTCACTTAATGTAACACTTAAACAAGTGATTTAAATCTTAAGTAAAGGTTGAATGAGAGTAAGAGACGAGTAACGTGAACGCAGGATACGTGAACGGTTCTCGTGAATCGTATCGGCGTTAAGGGAAGGTTCTAAGTATACCTTGGTTGTATGACTTAGACGTTAATGAATGTTGGCATGTGATTGTTAATAAGCCGTAATGAACGGTAATAAGAGAATGAAGAACGTATAATGTGAAAAGTCGAGTTAACGTTAATAATTTGGATGAACGTTTCGAGTCGAATAGACCGGACTTTGTAAGAAAGGTAATGAAGATTAACTTAACGAACATTAAGGTTATAATAGTTCTTTGAAGTTAAGTCTAAAATAGAAGTAAAGATTGGTCGCGTAAACTTAGTAACAAGAACGCTAACCATATGAAGCAAAGTGAAGTTAAACCAATTCATAAGTCAAGTATTTGACTAATTGGTATTTCTTATTCCTTATGTGATATATAGGAATGTCGATGAGCAGCTCAGCATAAACCCTAAGCGGTAGCGGTGTAGAAGGCAAGTTTTCTAATCTTGCTTAAGTTCTACTTGATGCAAGTTCCTAACTTCATTCATTTTCATATGAATGTTAGTTTCTTAACTTCCTCAGATGTTAAACATGAGGAAGAAATTTTGTATGTGCAAATGTGCGCTATTTGTACAAGATGGTAATATATATGAGGCCTTGTGCCACAATGTGAACACTTCGGTGTTTAAGTGAAATGGATTGTTCTATGATTGAACTGCTAAGTGAAAAAGAGTTCGGTTCATTCAGGAACTGTACTTATTAAGTTTGTGCTATTGTTTCTAGCCAAATAGAATGTGTATGAATAAGTAGAAAATAGAAGTATGACGAAGTATATGTGATGTATGTTGTAAAATGATAGGAATCGGAACGTATTCCTATTGTTCGAGCTGCTTCGTAACCATTGTTCGATTATTAAAGACTTTAACGAACTTCGATTCTTGCTTTGGTTATTTACTCAACTGCTATGACTTGCTGAGCAATTGAATGCTCACACTTGCTTGAAATAAAAATATTTTTAGTGAACGACGGTAGTATACGTTAAAGGACAAGATGAAGATCATGATGATGGATGTCCTGCTATAGTAAGATGCTATGGTCGCGAGTACCATTAGCATCACAAGATGAAGAACTGTTCATGTGATGAACACATAGGAAGATCAAGTCGAGACTTGAAGAATAGTTAGGTTAAAACTATTCTGTAGATGCGGTGACTAGTTAAGTCATGATTGTAATATGATAAGAATAATATAATTACCATTATTTTTAATGAAGGAACGTTTTGAGGTAATAGAATCTGGGAATGTGTAAATATATCATGTATCTTCAAGATATAATGATGTATGTATGGAATGAGGAGTACTCATAACACACGAGATTCGACAAGAAAAATAGGACGGGTTTCGGGGCATCACAAGAGATCTAAGGGACGCGAGGTTGCTTTTGAAGCTGAAACTAGAAAGAAAGCTAGATTTAAGAAAATCTCAGCCATTCTAGCTTCCCGGTTCAATTTGGATGTTTTGAACCGTTTGAAAACTAGAATTGGCGAGATTTAAATAAATCTAGTTCGCCCGCAGATATGTTAGTGCCAATTCATATAAAATGAATATTTAAAGTAGCAGTTGAATAGAAAGCGAGTAAAGAAAAAAATATATATATATATATATATATAAAAACTGTAAAGGGCGATGAGTTTTCATGCACAAGCCCGAACTGGAATTGAAATATATATACATATATATATATATATATATTTAAAAAGAACTGTATAAAAATCCACGAAATGATCCAGGCTTGACAGAAATGAAATATATATATATATATATATATATATATATAGAAAAATAGTAAAAAGGGCAATGGATTTTCACACCGGTGCCCGTACTGGAAGTGAAATTAACATAAAAGTAGTCAACCAATTACTGGAAAGATCACCCAGTATGGTGAGGAGTGCAAAAGCAGTAAAAAGGCCACGAAATAATCCAGGCCGTACTAGAATGTAAATTGTAGAAAAGTAGTCAACCAGTGACTGGGGAGATCACCCAGTATGGAGAAGTGTGCAAAAATAGTATAAAGGGCGATGGGTTTTCACGTTGGTGCCCGGACTGGAATTGAAATATTAATATATATATATATATATATATATATATTAACAGAAATGTAGTCAACCAATACTTGTAAGAGAACCCAGTTATGGTGAAAGTCGCTTATATATGCGTAAATATATATAAAAGCGGTAAACTACCTCGAATTTGACATTCGGGCTTGACAGAATTGAAATGTTAGTATATATACAATAAAATATATACCCAAAAAGGGCCAAACCCAGACTAGGAATATAACCCAGTCCGGCGAAGTTGCCAGAACATAGGTTCTAGTGCATTGAAGCTGCTGGAGCTGACGAATCGTCAATCCGAGTTATAGAAATGCCAGAAAATCAGTATATGTACAAAAATGTACCAAATTTTGACGAAAACGGCCACAGAACTAAGTTCCGGGCATTTTTAGAAAATGAAACTTAACGTGGAAGTGTATAAAAGTACGAAGAAGTAATATTCATTTTCTGATTGTGAAAATACTTACAATGGACTGATACACGGGCTTTTTGCCAAATCGTAGGCTCTATACGTCCAAATCTATCGATTATTTTCTGATATGTGGTAGTATGTGGGTATTTCTACGTGTTAGAGTGAAAAAATTTGGGTTTGGACGACTTGTAAAAGTCAGAAAATTGAACTGGCAGAGCTTCGCTGCATTTCTAAATTTTTAAAAATGATAGGGGGCACGTTTATTTATAGGCCAGGGAGCCTCCACTCTACTTGCTACTGCCACAGGTAGAGGTGCGGCTCCCCTGGTGGGGCCCGTAGTGTCGGGTTCTATCGTCTCGAAGTGCGTGCACTCTAGACAACGCACAGTCGAAGTCGAAACTTTCTAATTTTTGATCAGAGCGTTTGTTTGAGGTGTGCGATACCTTTTCGAAAAGCACTTACCGAGAGTGTCGCAATGACATGGGATAATACATTTTCCAGGTCCAAGAAGACGAGTTCATAACCAGGTCTTCTATTCCCCGTAGTTTGTCCGTTGAGCTATCTTGCGTTGTTTGCACTCGAGATCGTCGTTATGGTTTGTTATGATTTTGTTGGCATCAATTCGGCTTGAATTTGACTGAATCGACTGAGAGTTGATAAAATAATTGTTTTGCCCCTTCCGGGGCTGCCTGCAATGTCGACACGGCCTTTGGTCGACTTTCGGGACTTGTTTCCAAGATTTGGATCCCATTTGAGTCTGTTTGTCCTCAGTGTTGCATCTGAAGTTGACGTGGTCATTCTAGGTTATCTTCTAGAGGTGTTATGATGCTTCAGGTTTATGCCTGAGGTTGTCTTGACTTCCTGGGTTGCTGCCGGGAATGACCTGCATTTCTCGAGTTGCTGCCGGGGCTGATCTGTACCTCCTAGGTTGAGACCGGGGCTGAGTTAACATCTCGATATGATTGATTAGGGATATAGTTATCTTGGTATTGGTGATCGAGTTTGAGCTGACGACCCGATATTGAGATCGAGGTTGATTTGATGGCCCGATATTGAGATCGAGGATGATCTGACGGTCCGATTGGAGATCAGAGTTAATTTAATGGCCCGATATTGAGATCGGGGTTGATTTGATGGTTCGATTGGAGATCAGAGTTGATTTAATGGCCCGATATTGAGATCGAGGATGACCTGACGGTCTGATTAAAGATCGGAGCTAGATAGACGGTCCGATTGACGATCGGAGCGGGGTAGACGATCCGATTAACGATTAAAGTTGGATAGACTGTCCGATTGATGATAGGATCTGTATTAACGGTCCTATTGACTATCGGAGTTGGATTGACGGTTCAATTGATGATCGGAGCTGGATAGACTATCCGATTGACGATTAGAGTTAGCTTGAGTACCGACATTGGCGATTGGATTTGACTAGAGTACCAACATTGGTGATCGAATTTAACCGGAGTACAGATATTGGGGATCGGATTTAACCAGAGTATCGATATTGGGGATCGAATTTAGGTTTACCGATATTAGGGATTAGATTTAGGTTGGATGACCGGCATTGGTTGCTGGATTTAAACTGGAGGACCTGCATTGGGGCCGGGTTTTGATTTGAAAGTTCGGTGTCGGGACCGGGGTTGATTTGATTGACGGCTTTGCCCTCCTACAGTGTTAGTATTGGGGCAAGGAAATTTTTAGGTGTCTACAGATGCCCCTCTTTATCATGTTAATGCAATGTAATGAAATGAATAGGATAAGGATTGGCAGACACTGGAAATGCCAATGTAGACGCACTACAATGCATGATATGGCATGTTATGGTTGATTAATACCTTTGAGGAGGTAGGGTCAGCATGGATTGCTTCATGGCATTGACTGCTAGGGATAACGTTATCCATGACGGCCGTTGAGGTTAATAAGATTGTCGTTGATTGACCTCCCTGATGGGTTATCAGAGTTAGGCTATAAAAGCTGGCTTTCGTCACTTTCTGTTGGGGATGACGATATTCATGATAGCCTTCTCGACTCTGATGGGGATAATATTACGGATGCTTCCTTGGTTTGAGACCAATGGTTTCCATATCAATCAATATTATGCGTAGGTGCCGCTGCGCATTTTGAAAGTTCGTCCATGGGGATATCTTTCGGTTATTGAGTTACCTCAACGGAAGTTTCTGACGCCTACCTAGACGATAATTTGCACTGATAGTTTGCCATAGGAGAATGCATCATCGATCCTGGCTAATAATCCCTTTGAGGATGTGTATAACAGATTCAATAATCTGTCCTCTGTGGGGATAAAGAAATATATGGCTTTCGCTCCTAGATCATCTCCCGATGTCTCATGGGGCTAATTCGACGGTTGAAGCATCATTGGGGTTCAGCCAACGGTTGGACTGGATTTTGGTTTGTACCCAAACTTCGTTGGAATGGAACCAACGGTTGACTTTGACTTTGATCAGTACCCAAACTTTGTTGGTGTTGAACCAACGGTTGAACTTGGACTTCGGTCAGTATCCGAACTTTGCTGGAGTTGAACCAACAGTTGAATTTTGCTTTGGTCTGTACCCAAACTTCGCTGGAGTTGAACCAACAGTTGAATTTGGCTTCGGTCTGTACCCAAACTTCGCTGGAGTTGAACCAACGGTTGAACTAGACTTCGGTCTGTACCTGAACTTCAAAAATGGCAGTTTTCGGCAGTTTTGCGCAGTTTTTGAGTAGTTTTTCTGTATTTTGCTTTGTTGATCCTCAGACACGGCTCCGGGATGAATATCAAGGGTCTCCGTGGGGTTTTCCTTTCTGCTTTGAATTATTAGACAGGGATGATGCCCGTAGTAGATAGCTTGTTGTAGATATTCATGATCTTTTCTATCTATCGCAGTATGTTTATATTTATCATCAGGCATATATTATGTCATGTGTATGCAACAGACAGCTGCAACTTGATTTGACCTCTGGATGGTCTTGTGGTACGGTTCTACAGATGACGTCGTCTGCAGTCAGTCGTATTGAGCATTAACCACCGTTTGAGGTGGCCACATCATTGAGGTCATGGTATAAGAGCCTGCCCTACCCAGTTAGAGGGATAGTGGACCACGTGTTGGGGCATTCGTTGGCCCTCATAGATTTTTAGGTGCCATTTGGATTTGTAGATGGCATTTTACCCTTCTGGATACCTGAGAGACAGGTGTTCCGCTTCGGGTGGCATGAGTTAACGCCGACTCTAGAGGAGTACAACGATTTACTGGGTTGGCTCTAGATTTGCCGTGTGCTCATACGGCTATTAGTGATATAAGGAGACCATTTAATCGGATGTTTGGTCTTCGTTTGTGCGTGATTAGGGAAGATATTGTATCTGGACACGTGATCTCGATTGACTTCCTGATCTATCGATTTGGCGAGCTCGATAGCTATGATCGCCATATTGGAGATTTTATTATTTCAGCAGAGGCATGGAATCTGGCCAGAGTAGGCATTCTGTTGATGTGTATTGTGGCATACGTCTATATGCCGCTTCACTTGGATCATTTGGACGTGGGATTAGTAGTTGTGATTCGGTTCCTTAGACAGGGTAGCACCATCGTCCCGATGATATTGGCTGAGACATTTAGATCCACCACCCATTGTAGTACCCATCTAGGGGGGGTTTTTAGGGGCAGCTCGGTCTTGGTGTATATATAGCTGATGTCCCATATACGACCGATTAGATTCTTTAGGCCTCGGGGTTTTTGCTTCACTCATGAGACATCCATACTTTACTCATTTCAGCCTGCGGAGTACATTGATGCAGAGTCATGGTTGGCATTTCTGTCGGATATTAAGTATCCATTCTCGATCTTGCCATGCTCAGGGCTAGCGTCCCCATATAGCTTTATCATCCATGCATCTGTCCTGGATTATTTGCCCCTGGAGGGATTGAGGGGACTGACTACCTATCATCCTTTGGCAGTTATGTGTCAGTTTGATCAGCTGCAGAGTTTGCACCGTTTTGAGGGGGCTACTGATCAGAGGATGTTGGCTTCTTCTATGTCATCCACCGACTTGGTTAGAGTATATGAGTGTTGGACTCATCGAGAGAGGGCTGATTTCTGTAGTAGCCATCCGGGCCGATCTTCGGAGTACTATGCATGGTTGGAGGCAGAGACAGCAGTTGCAGCAAAGCCTCATTTATCTCCGATTTTGGACTTTGACGAGGACGAGCATATAGAGGATCCGGATTCTCCTACCGAGGATGAGCTATTCACGAGTTTAACAGCGGCTCTAGTGAGTGATTCGCCGGTTATTCCTGCAGAGACAGATCCGACTTTGGTGGACTCACTATTCAGGATGACCTTTGATAGAGACTTGCCTAGAGCGCAGATGTTGGCTGCCTTGTCTGGTAGAGATTTAGCTTTGGCGGAGAAAAATGGGCTCAGATTTAGCTTTGGATGTTGGATTGATTGAGCGGGATGAGCTCTGATCTGCCAGAGATGCAGCTGTTGTAGAGCGAGATGAGATCCACTAGGCTAGGGATGCAACATATGTTGTGATCTAGGAGACTTTGATTGCTCTGGATGCAGCATTTGCTGAGAGGGATGAGGCTATAGCTTCCTATAATTTCCACATTGCTGATAGTACAGCTCTTCGATCTTACACTCATGGTTTGGTCACCGAGATGAGTGCGTACATTGATGACCACAGCGCCACCTTGCAGATGACTGTGGAGGTACTGGGCCGTATGAAGGCTAAGTGGACTACACTTAAAGCTACTCCCCCATCTTCAAAGACAAATGCCATGCTGGCATTGCTGACCCGCTTGTCCTTGGGTCCATAGACTAGCTTTATTTTTCCTGCACAGACTAGATCAGCAATTTTTGTCATATACATGGCATTATATATATATATATATTAAACAGTGTTATATATCAGAGAAATAGAGTTTCACTTCCCTGATTGGATATGTGCTGTCATTGTTGAGTGATTACCACTTCTTTCATGACTCGTAGTTGTAGATGTATCTTGAGCTTCTCCTTGATGGACTGATAGTTGATATGTCAGGGAGTATCTTAGATGGGCCTGTTGACCAGGGTAGATTGATAGAATTTAGCTTCTATTTGTCTTTGGTGTCTTGGAACTGGTCTTTTATTGGGTTTTTTCTTTTCTTGAAGGTCAAACCGCACCATGAATGGCTGCCTACGTACTCCCGGGTGTAGGGAGATCAGGTCATTCGTAGTTCCGGTGTTTTTAGTAAAAAACCAAACCTGATTTGATTCGTAGGACCCAGATGCGGGTATGCATGTGTCTCAGACGTAGTACCTTTTGATGGTGTCCTAATTGATGAGTTGGGGAAATTCATTCCCATCCATTTCTTGTAATCTGATAGCTCCCCTGTCAACACTTCCTTGACAATGAAAGGGCCTTCCCAGTTAGGGGCGAATTTTCCTTTGGCTTCATCTTGATTGGCTAGGACTTTCTTTAGCACCAAGTCATTTTCTTTGAATTGTCGGATTTGGATCTTCTTGTTATAGGATCTGGCGATCCTTTCCTGGTATAGTGTCCGTGGAAAATGGCTGTAGCCCTCTTTTCATCTATCAGGGAAAGTTGATGATATCGGTCTTGCAACCACATATCTTCGTCCATCTGAGCATCGATCAATACTCGCAAGGATTCCATCTCTACCTCTATGGGGAGTACTGCTTCTTTGCCATAGACCAATGAATAGGGGGTAGCCCTAGTAGAGGTGCGCATTGACTTCCTGTATGCTAACAGGGAGAGAGGCAGCAGGTCAGGCCATTCTTTGTGATTGGCGGACATTTACTGCAGGATCTTCTTGATATTTTTATTGGCCGCTTCGACATCACCATTCATCTTGGGCCGATAGATGACGAAATTGAGATGCTTGATGTGGAACTTATCTCACAATTCTTTCATCACTTGATTGTTCAGGTTCTTGGCGTTGTCTGATACAATCACCTCCGGTTGTCCACATCGATAGACGACATTGTTCCTAATAAAACTAATGATGACCTCTTTTGTGACTTTGGGAAATGAGGCGGCTTCAACCTATTTGGTGAAATAATCGATCATGGTAAAGATGAATCGATGACCATTGCTGGCTTTTGGTTCCACTGGACCTATCACATCCATTCCCCACATGGAGAAAGACCATGGTGAACTCATGTTGTGCAGCTCATTTGGAGGAGCGTGGATGGCATTTCCACGTATTTGGCATTGAAAACATCTCTTAACGTGATCGTCGCAGTCAGCCTTAAGAGAGATCCAATAATGTCCAATTCTTAAGATTTTCTTGGCCAGCAGATTATCGCTCATGTGTGGACCACAGACTCCACCGTGGATTTCATCCATAAGTCTTTGGGCTTGCTCTTTGTCGAGGCATCTTAACAGACCTATTCCAGCATCCCTTTTGTAAAGTGCATCTCTGCTCAAATAGAACTTTATGGCCATTTTGTGAATCCGCTTTCGCTCGAATTGACTTGCCCCAGTGGGTGTGGATCCATCACGGAGATATTCCTTGATGTCTTGATACCAAGGCTGCGTCACAGGAGGTATTTCATCTGATACTTCTCTAACGTAACTCCCATATGTCGGGGCTTTCTAAATTGTGAACTTGATGTTGGGAAATCCACTCCTATCGGATATGCGGATTAATGAAGCCAACGTTGCCAATGCATCAGCAAAGTCATTCTGACCCTGAGGAATATGAACGAAGGTTATGTCTTCAAATTCCCAGGATATTTTGAGGACCTGCAGATGATAGGGCATCAAATGCAGTTCTTTGGTGAGATACGCGCCGGTGGTTTGTCTGATGACCAACTTAAAATGTCCGAAGACTAATAAGTGCTTGATAGACATGGATTAGGCTAGCTTCAACCCCATTATATAGCTTTTATAATCAGCTGTGTTGTTGGTGTTGCCAAATTGAAGTTTGGTAGCCACAAGATACTGCTTTCCTGTACCAGAGATGAGGACTGCCCCAGCTCTGGTACCTTCCATGTTTATCGCTTCGTCGAAATACATTTTCCATGGTTGGACTGTATTTTCAGACTGGAGTTGTTGAATTGTCATGATCCCATCATCCATATGTCTCCAGGGGCTCGAACCCTCCTGAAGGTGCTTCAGCTAATTGATCTGCAATGCCTTGACCTTTGATTAACTTTTAAGTTACGCAGACAATGTCGAACTGCTGTAGGATTAACTGCCATTTGGACAGTCGACAATTCAATATTGGCTTATTGAATACGTATTTGAGTGGATCCATACGGGATATGAGGTAGGTCGTATGCCCATGCAAATAGTGTTGCAACCTCATGGCGGTCCATGCCAATGCACAACATATTTTTTCGATCAGGGTGTATTTCTATTCACCGCTGCTGAATCTTTTGCTGATGTAGTAGATAGCTCTTTCTTTGCTACTATCATCCTTCTGTCCTAACATGCAGCCCATTGCGTTGGTATTGACGGACAGGTACATGAATAAGGGAACTCCATCCCTTGGGGGTACTAAAACAGGTGCTTCAGTCAGCTGCTTCTTGATGGCAAGGAAGGCTTGTTGACAATCCTCATATTCCATTTGGTGGAGGAATTCTTCCTTAACAGTTTGAAGATGGGTTCACAGGTTGCTGTGAGCTATGAAATGAAACGACTTATAAAGTTAATCCTTCCCAGGAATCCCCGTATCTCCTTCTCTGTACGAGGTACGTGAAATTCAATAATGGCTTTGATCTTGGAAGGGTCAAGCTCGATTCCCCGATTTCTCACCAGGAATCCTTGTAGCTTGCCTGCTTTGACACCAAAAGCACATTTGGCGAGATTCAGCTTGAGGTTATACTTACGTAACCTATTGAACAGCTTCTTGAGATGGTCGATGTGATCATCCTCCCTCCGGGATTTGATGATGATGTCATCTACATAAACCTCTATCTCTTTGTGCATCATGTCGTAAAATAGGGCCATCATGGCTCGCTGATATGTGGCCCCGACATTGATGAGGCCAAAAGATAGTCGTCGATAGTAGAAGGTTCCCTAGGGAGTGATAAAAGCTATTTTCTCCCGGTCTTGTTCAGCAACCATAATTTGATGATAACCAGGAAAGCAATCCATGAAGGAATACATGCCATACTGCGCAGTATTGTCAATCAGGATGTGGATGAAAGGTACTGGGAAATTGTCCTTGAGGCAGGCTTTGTTCAAATCCAGGTAATCCACGCAGACTCGTACCTTCCCTCCGGGCTTAGGCACGGGAACTATATTTGACAGCCATTCTGGGTATGTTGATACCATGATGATTCCGGCTTTGAATTGTTTAACGACTTCTTCTTTGACTTTTAGACTCCATTCAGGTTTCAATCGCATGAGCTTTTGTTTGACTGGTTTGAACCCTTCTTTGATGGGCATTCGATGGATGACAAGATCCGTGGATAAGCCAATCATGTCTTCATGTGACCATGCAAATACATCCTGGTACTGTGTTAGGAGTATGATTAGGTCGGCTTTTTGATTGGGTGTGAGGTCTGAACCTATTTGGATTTCTTTTATGTTTTCGGAGGTTCCTATATTGATGGTGGTGGTTTGGTTGAGGTTTGGTTTGGGTTTGTATTTGACCCATTCTTTGATCTCCTCGGGCACCTCATAGTCATCTTCCTCCTCTTGATCAATATCCATCAAGTCGAAGTTCAGTTCTACATCAAAGTTGTAGTCATTTTGACAGGTTGGCATCTCATCAGCAGAGACACACACATACAATGCTTGAGTCCTGAAAACAAAAATGCTTTCATTAATATATACAACTGTATAAACACACATGGCATTTAACATGACAAAAGTTACTACTATAGCTGTGCAATTAAAAGTAAGTAGTAAATGAAAGCATGGTTAAGGGCAGATGTACTCCCTGCCCCTTTACCCTTTTCGACCAAGGCAAGGGACACTACTCCAGTTGTCCAAGGTCAGATTCTCATTCACTGGGAGAATCGAGGAATTGTGCTCGTCTGCCTCGTCTTGGATAACAACTGAGACATCCTTTAGAATAAGGCCGAGGCTTTTCTGTGGATTGTTCCCCTTCTTGATGCGAGGAATTTGGGCATGATCTTCCTCGTCACTGTCTGGGAGTTCGTCATTTATACCCTCGTAGTTGATAATAACCCTCATGTTAGCGAATGGGTCTCATCCTTTGTACATGATCTTTTCTTTTCCCTTTTCGCTGTCTGCCTCAGGCATGAGGGCTTTTCTTTCATAGACAGGTATGATTGGAGGAAATAGCATGGTTGAGACCGTAGTTGGGATTTTCCTCTTAGATTTCACCCATCCGGCATTTGTGACGTTTGGCAACAGAATTGTGGAGGCATGAGTTTTGGGATGTTTATGTGGGTTCCGGTGGCTTGACCCGGATGAATATCCCAATCCTGCTCTCCCAGTCTGACTTGGGATTTGGACTGGCATCTTGATACCTTGCTTATCCTTTCCCAACCCTTCTCCAGGTTGGAAACCCGAAGATACCATTTCTAGCCCCACTGTCATTACTTCGGTGGAGACTTTAGGCTTTAAGGCTGGTGCCCTGATAGGAAAATACTGAGTATCGCTCACCTCTAGAGCTTGAAAATTTATAGGTTCAATCCCCACATCCAGGCTGATCACTGGCATTCCCCGTGTATGTAGGTAGGGTATTCTGGTTCGGCATTCACTGTGATGAGGTTGCCGTTGATAATGTACTTGAGTTGTTGATGGAGGGTGGATGGCACTGCCCCTGCCATGTGGATCCAAGGTCTGCCCAACAACAAGTTATATCTGGTGGCGATGTTGAGCACCTAGAAAGATACGTAGAAGTGTGTGGGCCAATCTCTAGAGGTAGCTCTATTTCTCCCATAGCCTGTCGACGAGATCCATCGAAGGCCCGGATGACCATATGACTGGTTTTGATCTGATTCGGATTGATCTTCATTCTTTCTAAAGTATCGTATGGACAAATGTCGAGGGATGATCCTCCATCAATGAGCACACCTCCGATCACATATCCGGAGGACATTACAGATATATGCAGGGACTTGTGGTGGCCCGTTCCCTCTGCCGAAATATCATCGTCAGTGAAAGATATCACATTGCTATTGAAGATGTGTTCGATCACGTGACGAAATTTCTCGGTATCCACTGTATGTGGCAAATGAGCTTCTTCTAGTACTTTCGCTAGAATATTTCTATGATCCTCTGAGGATAGGACCAAGTCGAGGATGGACACTTGCTTAGGTGTGTCCTTCAAGCTTTGCACTATTTTGATTTCATGGTGTCCCATCTGTTTGAGGAACTCTTTGATTTTCTCTTCAGCCATCCTCTTTTTTGCTTTGATGACTGGTTTGATCACTTGTTGAGGCAGGTACAATGGATTATCCTTTGATAGGATTGTAATGTTATTTGAGGTGGAACCTTCGTCGCTCCTATAGTTCCATTGAACACTCTTCAAACTAATAATTGGATATTGAGGTCTGAAGGGCAAGATCAAATGCTCAGGAGCTGCCACCTACACAGGATTTGGTATTTCTTGAACCTCTTTCCTGGGCAGTACTAAGGGTTTAAGGATTGACTCCTTATCGCAGGATATAACAGCCACTATGCTCTGGTTCCATATAGTGGGGATCCAGAGAGTGTCATTGTCTGGGAGATCAAGGATTTAATTACCCCTTATCAGGTCCCCATTTTCAATCATGTCTTGAATCAGGTTACGAAGGGCCCATCAATCCTCGGTATCATGACCGGGTGACTGGGAATGGTACTAATATATTTGGTCAGGTTTGAATTTTCTGGCTCGAGGGTTCAATGGAGGTAACAAGTCTGCAACCATTCCCTCGTTGATTAGCATTTGAAGGATTTCTTCCATTGATTGATTTAAGTAGGTGAAGTTCCTCTGAAATAGGAATTTCCTATCAGTTCGGAGATTCTCTTTTTCGACCACCCTGTTGGCCCAAAGATCATTCTCATTAGACTAGTAATGATTTCTCGGGGAAGTGATCTTCGGTGTGGGAGGATGATCGACAATGGACTGGTTGATTTGTTTCACCATCTTCCTGGTGAGCTGAAGCTGATAGACGACTAGTTCTGCTAACTGCTCGATTTGTTCCTTGAGAGACTTTATTTCTTTCTCTATCAGGAATCGTCTTTCAAAAATTTCCCAACTATATGGGCTAGTGTTGTTGGATTGAGTTGATTCTCGCACATAACGGAGGTATTTGGATCCTTCTCCATTTGTGGTGCTGATCATGTTGACATTCTCCTCTTTATGCTGTGGCAGAGGATTGTACTGCATATGGGGTTGTTCAGGCTTTGTGACCACAATCTCTCCGCTGTTAATCAAATCTTATATTTTATGCTTGAGAAACCAACAGTCTTGGGTGTCATGACCTGGAGATCCAGAGTGATAAACACACTTCTTGCTTGGGTCGAAATTCCTACCATTAGTGTTAGTTGGTGGAAGGAGTTGAACAATCTTTTTCTGGGCTGTTAGAAGTTTGAATACGTTCTCGAGTGAATCCCCTAGAGGGGTGAAAGTTCTTCGACACCTGACCTCCATATTCTTCTGGAGTGCAGGGTTTGAAGGCTGTGCTGGATTTTAAAAAGAGGTATTACTCCTCCTTTGAATGTGCATACTGTTTGACTTGCCCCTTGGATTTTATCCTTGTAAGACTAAGGACACTTCTTCATCTTTCTTCTTATGAACCCTCCGGGGATTACTCCCGTAATTTTCGGACTGGATATGCTCAGCGACAGCTTTGAGGGAAGTTAGATCTTATATCTTCCCGTATTTGAGCCCCATCTCTGCCATTTCACCATGTTTGATCATTTCAGAAAATGGTTTTCCTATGCCTGCTAGGACCCTCTCATAGTATGGAGCTTCTTGGATGTCGATGAAGGTCTTGACTATTTCAGATTCAGTCATGACTGGGGTGAGTTGTGCTGAGACCCGTCTCCATCGCTGGGCATATTCTTTGAATGATTCAGTGTTCTGTTTCTTTATTTTGGTTATTTGGTATCTGTCTGGAGCCAACTGAGACTGGAAACTGTACTGGCCAAGGAAGGTATGTGCCAGTTCTTCCCAGCTATGTATTTTGGAGTTGTCCAGACGGGCATACCAAGCTCTCGCCTCTCTGGTTAGACTCTTCTGAAATAGTTGCATTCAAAGCTTCTCGTCCTCTGCATAGGATCCGAATTCTCGAATGAATACCTTCAGGTGAGTGTAAGGATCTCCCAATCCATCGTATTTCTCAAACTTGGGGGTTCTAAATTTCTCAGGATAACGAGCCCCAGGGAATATACAGAGGTCGGAGTAATTCACACTGCCAAATGCCCCAGGTCCCTTTGATAGACCGGATGGTTTCTTCCATTTGTTGTACTTTTTTCATAATGTCACCAGCTTCCTGTTCTTTGACGAGGGGGGTGATTTCAGGGGTTTTGTTAGTTGTGTCCTGGTTTTGTGGTCCAGGAATTTGAGTTTCAGCCTTTTCAGTTTCTTGACTGCCAGTACTACCACCAGATGCTTCTGGTTCTGTGTGAGCTTGAGATTATTTTCCTTTAAGGGCCTTGCTTTGTTCTCATAGGAAACCGACTAACTCGGCTATCTGATTTTTTTGTCCCTCGAACTCTTCCCTGGATACCAGGGTGGATTCTAGTTGAGCACTGGAAGCCATGTCCGTGGATGGACTGGGTGCTTTAGACTTAGACCTAGTAACAAGACCAATTTTTACCTACAACAAAATGTAGGCGTGTCAATTTCATGATGTAGGTAAGGACAGGATGCATGATGTGTTTTTTAGATTTTATCTTGCTACACCGAGGTTAGTTGTTTTAATGACAGGATGACATGGTATTTTGACAGGGAAAGTAAATCTTTCATTATGATATTTACATTGTGCTCCACGGTAATTGGAGACTTAACATGGAATTGAAAGAGGAAGGCATGAAGAAACTTCCCTTCGAATTTGGTTAATCAGAGGCTGACCTATCCTAGGTTACTCTCGCGGCTTTATTTTCGGCATGAAGGTTCCCAGATCATCGCAATCTACTACAGGGGAAATTTATCAGATCGTTCAACTGGAGCGAATCTGGGTGGAGCATTTTCATGAGACCCAGAGACTTAGTCGTCCCCAGAGACATTACTTATCACCGACAGGGTTTTCCTCCATGTGAGAGGGACACACAACATACATTCACATACATCGTGCCTCACCGTTGTGCATATGATGACATGGGTGCGAAGCATTAAAAAGAAGGAAAACATTCATTCACATTCATTCAATGTAAAGACGCAGCATTCATCCATTCAATAAAGACGCAGCATTCACTCATTCATTGACTGTGGAGATGCAGAATTTCACGCATTCAATAATTTTGAAAGGGAAATGTTTGAAAAGATTAGAAAGTGGCCTAAGCCCTCTACTGTCCCCAGCAGAGTCGCCACCTGTCGATGTTGGTTTAAAAATCCGCGGGTCGGGTCACAACCCGGGTCTTTTAATCTCTTTTCCTAAGTTCTCTCTACCCTTACTCTTTTTATTTAGGAAAAACGTTTTGAAGGGTTTTTTAGGAGAAAGGCCAACATGTATCATGTCGACGATTTGAACGTTTTATAGAGTCGCTAGTTAGTATATTTGAAAATGGTTGTACCAATTCAACCTAGTTTTGTTTGAAAGAGGCCCAATTACTGGACACTGTCGAAACTTGATCTTTGAAAACAAAGTTTAAGCTCGGGGGCTTGGTTAAGTGTGGGGAAGGTGTTAGGCACCCTACAACTCTCGTGTAAACATGGTACAGCATCTTTTCAATATTTCCCTTTAAAAATTGGAATACGTGAGTGAATGCTATTTTGAAAATTGGGCCTATTAATTTGATTGATTGAAAGCTTTGACAGGCTTCGTTGAACCTATATACAAATGGTTTGATTTGATTTAAAAATCAGTCTTTGATTTGATTTGCAAAAGCATTTAATTTGATTTTCTTTGAAAAGCTTTTCTTTTGATTTGAATTGAAAATAATATTTTGAAAGCTGGTTTATCAAACCCTTATGCTAGCATAGGAATTGAAACCTGTTGATACTTCCAATTTTATCTTTATAGCCTTAAGGCTGCATGTAAATAGTGATTTATCGGGTTGCGAAGCATCCTCGACCACAAAAATAGACATGTGTGGTTTTCCTCTTGGGCATGAAAACCATCGGAGGGACTCTGACACGACAATCCACATTTTTTTATTATATTGATACCTTAAATCCAGATAACCGTTTTAAGGTCTGTTTACTTGTACATTTCTACAGAAAAATTGGTAGGGTATATTTGTAAATCAGAGTTTGTCCATCGTGGGAATCAGATTCCGATCGTTTTGATCGTGAATCCCACGATTCCTATGCTCACATGTGAGTAGCCAATAAACCTGGGCAGTTCAAATTTGTGCAAAAATATGTATATATACCAAAATTGCCAGAACCGAGGATTCATTCAGTAAATTTCGGTCCGCACGGCCAAAGCTTCTCGTTCCCACTAGATAGAGATCTAAGGGACGCGAGGTTGCTTTTGAAGCTGAAACTAGAAAAAAAGCTAGATTTAAGGAAATCTAAGCTATTCTAGCTTTCCGGTTCAATCTAGATGTTTTGAACTGTTTGAAAACTAGAATTGGCGAGATTTAAATAAATCTAATTCGCCTGCAGATATGTCAGTGCCAATTCATATAAAATGAATATTTAAAGAAGCATTTGAATAGAAAGTGAGTAAAGCAATATATATATATATATATATATATATATATATATACAAATATATATAAAAGCTGTAAAGGGCCTATGGGTTTTCACGCACAAGCCCGAACTGGAATTGAAATATATATATATATATATATATTTATAAAAACTGTATAAAAAGCAACGAAATGATCCAGGCTTGACAGAAATATATATATATATATATATATATATATATATATATATATATATACATATAGAAAAATAGTAGAAAGGGCGATGGGTTTTCATGCCGGTGCCCGGACTGGAATTAAATTAACATAAAAGTAGTCAACCAGTGACAGCGAAGATCACCCAGTATGGTGAGGAGTGCAAAAGAAGTAAAAAGGTCACAAAATAATCCAGGCCGTACTTGAATGTAAATTGTAGAAAAGTAGTCAACCAGTAACTGGGGAGATCACCTAGTATGATGAAGTGTGCAAAAACAGTATAAAAGGCGATGGGTTTTCACGTCAGTGCCCAGACAGGAATTAAAATATATATATATATATATATATTGACAGAAATGTAGTCAACCAATACTGGGAAGAGAACCCAATCGTGGTGAAAGTCGCTTATATACGCGTAAATAAATATAAAAGAGGTAAACTACCTCGAATTTGACATCCGGACTTGACAGAATTGAAATGTTAGTATATATACATTATAATATATACAATAAAGGGCCAAACTCGGACTGGGAAGATAACCCAGTCCGACGAAGTTGCCAAAACGTAGGTGCTAGTGCATTGAAGCTGCTGGAGTTGACGGATCGTATATCTGAGTCGTAGAAATGCCAGAAAATCAGTTTATATACAAAAATGTACCAAATTTTGATGAAAACTGCCACAGAACTAAGTTCCGGGCATTTTCAGAAAACGAAACTTAACGTGCAAGTGTATAAAAGTACGAAGAAGTAATATTCACTTTCTGATCGTGAAAATACTTACAATGGACCTGCTACACTGGCTTTTTGCCAAATTATAGGCTCTATACGTCCAAATCTACCAGTTATTTTCTGATATGTGGTAGTATGTGGGTATACCTACGTGTTAGATTGAAAAAATTTGGGTTTTGAAGAGGCGTAAAAGTTAAAAAATTGAACTGGCAGAGCTTCGATGCGTTTTTGAATTCTTAATAATGAAGGGGGGCATATTTATTTATAGGCTAAGGAGCCTCCACTCTACCTGCCGCTGCCATTGTTCCATTGTCTCGAAGTACGTGTCGGGTTCCATTATCTCGAAGTACGTGCACTTCGAACAACGCGCGGTCGAAGTCGAAACTTTCTAACTTTTGATCGGAGCGTCCGTTTGAGGCGTGCGATACCTTCTCGGAAAGCCCTCGCTGAGAGTGTCGCAATGACATGGGATAAAGAAAATTTCGGGTCCAAGAAGATGGGTTCATAACCAGGTCTTTAATTCCCCGTAGTTTGTCCGTTGAGCTGTCTTGCACTGTTTGCACTCAGGATCATCGTTATGGTTTGTTCTGACTTTGTTGGCATCAATTAGGCTTGAATTTGATCAAATCGGCTGAGAGTTGATAAAATGACCATTTTGCCCCTCCCGGGGCTGCCTGCAGTGTTGTACGGCCTTTGGTCGGCTTTCGAGACTTGTTTCCAAGATTTGGATCCCATTTGAGTCTGTTCGTCCACAGTGTTGCATCTGAAGCTAACGTGGTCATTCCAGGTTTTCTTCTGGAGGTGTTGTGCTGCTTCAGGTTTATGCCTGAGGTTGTCCTGACTTCCCGGGTAGCTACCGGAGATGACCTGCACTTCCCGGGTTGCTGCCGGGCTGATCTGTACCTCCCGGGTTGAGACCGGGGCTGAGTTGACATCCCGATATGATTGATCGGGGATGTGGTTATCCCGGTATTAGTGACCGGGTTTGAGCTAACGGCCCAATATTGAGATTGGGGTTGATTTGATGGCTCGATACTGAGATCGGGGATGATCTGACGGTCTAATTGGAGATTGGAGTTGATTTGATAGACCGATATTGAGATCGAGGATGATCTAACGGTCCGATTGGAGATCGGAGTTGATTTGATGGCCCGATATTGAGATCGGGGATGATCTGACGGTTCAATTGGAGATCGGAGTTGATTTGATGGCCCGATATTGAGATCGAGGATGATCTGACTGTCCGATTGGAGATCGGAGTTGATTGATGGCCCGATATTGAGATCGGAGATGATTTGACGGTCCAATTGAAGATCAGAGCTGGATAGACTGCTCGATTGACGATCGAAGTTGGATAGATGGTCCGATTGACGATCAAAATTATATTGACGGTCCGATTGACGATCAGAGTTGGATTGCCGGTCCGATTGACGATCGGAGCGGGATAAACGGTCTGATTGACGATCGGAGTTGGATTGAGTACCGACATTGGCGATCGAATTTGACTGGAGTACAGACATTGGTGATCAAATTTAACCGGAGTACCAATATTGGGATCGAATTTAGGTTTACCGATATTGGGGATCAGATTTAGGTTTACCTATATTGGGGATCAGATTTAGGTTTATCGATATTGGGGATCGGATTTAGGTTGGATGACCGACATTGGTGGCTGGATTTGAACTAGAGGACCGGTATTGGGGCCGGGTTTGGATTTGAAAGCCCGGTGTTAGGACCGGGGTTGATTTGATTGACGGCTTTGCCCTCTTATAGTGTTAGTATTGGGGCAAGGAAAATTTCGAGTGTCTGCAGGTGTTAAGTTGACACATTCACTGGGTTTTTGCTAGCGGATTACACCATCGGGTTTAAGCCGACGTCTGCGTTGGATTGTTGCCAATGGGTTACACCATCGGGTTCAAGCCGATGCCTTCACTAGGTTGTTGCCAGCAGATTACACCATCGGGGTTAAGCCGATGTCTGCATTGGGTTGTTGCCAACGGATTCAAAGATTAGTTATCGATAAAAGTGATATGGGTCAAACCTTCTAGTCTTCCGTCGTTTCATGGGGGGGTTTTTGGTTTTCCCTGGTTTTCGCCTCTTTTTGGGGGTTTTATTTTGAGACCTAAAAATGACCCTGACGGATACCTTTCTAAGTGAACACCTTTTTTCAAACCTGAAAGAACGCATCTCAAACTGCATTTTACCGAACGGGGAGTCGCGAGGCCGACCTTGGGCAGCCGCAGGTATACCTGCGGATGGAGTAGGTATGCTTGAGGCTGGCTGTATTTTGGCTTATTACCCCAGGAAGGCTCATTTTCATTTATTCGATTCAAGTTTTCTTTCATTCTCTCTGTAGAATCTGCCTTGTAAGATCCCGAAACATTAATAAGACTCGACTATGTAAAATTCTCTACTATCAATAAAATCTCTCCGTTCTAGTTCTGTATCATGTTAGTATTTACATTATTAAAGACTTAGGTCAAAAATATTTTTTCTCCAAAAAATGACGTGCTTGACACCTCGTGCTTAAAATTTTTATTTTATTTTTGGACTTTTTGGTATATTATTTTGTCAAGCTGCTTTGTCGTGCTTACATTGGTAAAATGATTTGTCGTGCTTATATTGACAAAATACTTTGTCATGTTTTGAAAAGAATTAGGTATTAAAAACCTAAGTTAGAAACCCTGATAATAGATTAGGAAACCCTAAACCTAATTTAGGAAACCAACCTTAAAAACCCTAATTAAGGAAATTAAACCCTAATTAGGTTATGTTAAACCCTAATTATATTAACTAAACTTAAATTAGGTGTTAATAACTTCATTAAGTTATTCTAAACACAAAGATCAAAATCCTAATTCATGATTAGTGGAGATTAGGGCAAAATTAGCTATTTAATAAGCATATAAGTTGCTTACAAGGCACATGCTACCTCCTACTTCGAAATTGGACACCAATCTGAGTTCCCAAGTAGCTGGCCAGCAGCTTAAGATCAGATATGGGATATTTTTGGAGGCAAGTAGATTAAAAAAGACCAAAAAGCCCTAACTTTGAAATCCTATAAATAGAAGACTAAGATCAGAGTTATAACACACAAAACTATCATTACTATATATATACTGTCTTCTATAGCAAGCCCCATCAATAGCAACATCAGAATCGAAGCCTAGATAGCTAAATTTTAGCAAGAAAGGTATTATCCCAAATTTTCCAATTGATTTTTGATGTTATGTTAGTTTTGTTGTTTTGATGTTTAGTTATATGTAATAACATACTAGTTAGTGTTCTGGGTTGATAAATCACGATTTCATAACTTCTAGGTGCATCAAATAGGTGTTTTTAGCACTATGAAAAATCGTGAAGAACAGGCCTGACCGCCATATGTCAGGGCCTGTAGATCTTCGTGTGTTAATATTTAGATGTGTTAATGATATGCTAGTTGTAGTATGTCATGAGCTCTGTAATCTGAAAGAAGAATCAAGTCCATGGGATTAACAAAATGAAAGATATAAGTGGTCAAAGGCCATTGACCGACCACGAAATTTTGAAATCTGGGTTATCCAGAAATTTCCCAAAAATTTCGAACGGCCTTTTGACTGGCTTAGATCTTTGTGTTCGATTGTTGTTAGATGATAAAAGTGCTTTGTTTTTATACCCTGACATGAGTAGTAGACCATGCGAGCAGTCTAACACCTTAGAAATTCATAGGATGACTGAAAATTATGGTCTAAATGCGTTGACCGTTCACGGTTTCACTTTCTGGAAAACCCAGAAAATGAAGAACACGAAGAACAGTCTCTGACAAGACTTTGACTGACTTTGATCTATGCCTTATAAGGTTACTAGGTCCTGACCAGTGTTATCTCGCTCAAGTATGACATGTATACTACACACTACACTCATTAAAACAAAGATATAATACACAGAATCAAGCCAGTAAGCCTCACAAAAGCGTTGACCGACGTTGACCGACTTTCTGGGTTACCTAGAAAGCCCCGAAACGCTCTTACAGGTTCTTTGAGCCTTAATAACTTGCTGCTAGATGTTGTTTAAAGTCTGAAATTAATACCTAGTTGTAGTACTACATAAGCACTATAACACCAAAGCACTTAACAATAACAAATCGTAACAGGCTGCAAGAACAAGCCTGGTTAAAGTGACCTCTCGGCCTTGACCAGGGCTGTTCTTCAAGGCTGAAGAACACCTTTAGCGACGCTTTTCATCGCTGAAGCCCATTAGCGACGGACAGAAATAGAAAATAAATAAAATAAACAGAAATAAATAGAAAATAATTATAATTTCAGTTTTAAAAATTATTTTATGTTATAATAATTAACTTTTAATATTTTGACATAAATTTCATAATTATATATATATATATATATATATATATATATATTAATAATTTAGTTAATTAATAAAGTAATTAGTTAAATCATTTAAAAATAATATGTAATTATTTAAAAATGATTTAAATATTCTAAAAATCATAATAAATAATTTTAAGTTATTTAAAAATAAAACTAAGGTTTTAATAAATATACTAAATAATTTATAAATTATTTAAGTATAAATTTAATGATTTAAAAATTATTTCAATGGATAAATAAATATTTAAAAATTATTATAAGCTTTCGAAAATTATTATAATGATAAATAAATTATCTAAAAATTATAATAAAGCTTATAAATAAAGTTTTACCATGTTTTTAACTTATTAAATATCCGATGAGATTTTATAGCACCAAAATGGTACCGAACACAAACCGAGCTTGTCTAGTTTGATTAGTTAGATACTGTTATCAATACTAATGACTATTATAAACATGTTTAACATATTTTTAGGTATTCTAAACCCTTCAAGTAATTTTTAGATAAATGTTCTTCGCACATGCAAGTAGTTGAACCTTATTTCATTATTACAAGTGTTCGAACCTTATCTTTTCATTGTGAATATAAACGTACTATGTTACGCAAGTTTTATACTTAATCTTATGACATTACTTGATTACCTTTCGATATCTTTTACCGAAACTTAATTATTATCACTGAAAAAGTTATTGCTATTGTTTCAACATGACTTAAGAAATGAATTATTTATTCATATGAAATTGAAATATTGTTTATCAAGCATAAACTGTTAGTCAAACCAAATTATTTTGGTAAAGCATCCTATACTCAGTTGAATTTACCTTAAATTGGGATTTTCTATATGTGTGTCTATAATAGACAATAGAAGTAGGATGATATGCATACTCTTAGGATACTGAATAGGCTGATCCTCTATCTTAGATTCGAATTCGCAAGTTTCTAAGTCTGTGTGACTGATAGAAATGGTTGAGTGAAATAAAAATTAAAGAAATAGTCATCAACCCTCAGTGAAATTGTTGAACTCTTGTTCATTTAAAAATCAAACCTTTTGTTATATAAACTTGCTGAGCATGTCATAGCTCATTCTTGCAAATTATTTCCTTTGCAGTTTTAGATGGTAATCCTGGCACTTCTGACAAACATAGTGGAAAGAGGCCTTGCGTAGATTAGCTTTATTTACTGTCTTTATGTACTGCAAGTCTTGTAAGACTTCTTTGTTGTAATAAGAACTCAAGTTGAGAACTATGTAATTGAATTTGGAATAAATATATATATTATCATCTTTTATTTTCCTCAATTGTGTATTGATACATATTTAGATGATTGGTAGTACGAGTTTAAAACATTACAGTATCCTTAGTGATTATATATCTGAGTGAGGGTATTGGCAATTTGGACTGTTCATGTTATTGCTAATACTTTGAATTTCAGATGGATATGAGCTACCGATATGAAAGGGATATTCATAAGATACAGTCTATTTATCCTAGTGAGTGTATCCAAACACAACAATAGTTCTAGTTAAGAATTGTTATCTATTATGGGATACTGTGAACCTTGGATGGATAGAAATTATATCTCATTGAATATCTATAGTATTTCGATAAACATGAACCCCAGATCGGATACTACAGGATGTATAGATTTGAGGGCGTCACAGGTTGGTATCTGAGCTGTAGGTTATAGCTCTAAGAGAGAAGTAGAGTATCTTAGGATATAGTCATTGAGTCCGTAAAAATATTCAATTACATATAAAATAACATTAAAAGATTTATCTTAGATACAGAATTTCTTAGTATATATAACGAAAGAAATTTCTTGTGTAGAAATGGCTGATGCAGAGGAAATGCCAATAGTCATAAATCCACCTCAAGTTATGATCGTGCAAGATAGTGATCCTAAAGAAGAGGAACTACTGTGCGATCAAGAGCTGATAGATGCTGAAGAGGATGAAGATCCTGCAGCTAGTCAACTAATGAGGATTGAGGAACATGAAGCAGCACTCGCTGAAATGACTAAGCAGGCTGAAAACAAAACTGTAAATGCCGAGTTCAGGGCATATATGGTCGAAGGTAGGCTGGAGAATGAGAAGGCTGACACCACTTGACTGAGAATGCTTCTGCATAATGCTCAGAGGGGTAGGCAGGAAGCACATACTAGGCTAACCAAGTTTGTTCGTGGAACTCGTGGTTCGTTCAATAGCCTGCAGAATCGAGTCATTAGGTATCCAGTGGAAGATAGAAAGATTCCATACCTCATAAATCGATCAGTGGTATGCCACATGGTCCAGGATGCATATGAGGAAACAAGGAATTTTTAGGTTTTAATATATAAATCTAGATGCTCAATTATAGTAAAGAGCAACTTTTGTTGTGTTAAGCTAGTGGTAGTAATAAACCACTAGTCGGATATGTATTTCCCGTTTATATGAAATATATAAGTTTTATTTTGAAATACCAAAGTCTTTACGGTGTACTTGTATTTATACTTGGCTTTATTTTATAGAATCATGCCACAGAACCAGAAGAGAGCACAAACAGAGAATGATGAAGACTCTACCCAGAACTTATTAGACCTGTTATTTGGGGCTGTACAAAATAGACCTACTAATCAAACTACACTATTTAAAGACTTTAAGTTAGTAGGACCACCTGAGTTTAAAGGTACTGGAGAGCCTATTGAAGCACAAGTCTGGATCACTGAAATAGAAAAGTTCTTCCTAGTAACCAATGTTAGGGAACACCAAAAAACAGTATTTGCAACTTTTTTCTTAAAAGGGGAAGCAAATTATTGGTGGGAATTTACTAAGAATCGTGCAGGGACAGAAGTTGTCTCATGGGAAAATTTTAAAGAACTATTCTTCGAAAATTACTTTCCCCAATCATTGAAAGACCGTATGGAGGTAAAGTTTTTAGAATTAAAACAGGGAGAACTTACTGTAACCCAGTATACAGCCAAGTTTAATGAATTAGCACGGTTCGCTTCGCACCAAGTAGATACAAAAGCTAGAAAAACCCGAAGGTATGAGGAGGGTTTAAAACCCCAGGTTCGTAGTAAGTTATCAGTGTTTCAGCTTAGGACTTTCCCTCAGATTCTTGAAAAAGCTATCATTATTGAAAGCGAGAATGAAAACCTTATTAAGTATCATAAAGATAAAAAGAATCAAGGTAAAGGGGTAAAATCTAAGGGAGAACCCAGTTCTGGAGTGTTTAATAACAAAAGAAGGTGGGAGACCACTACTTCAAACAACTATGGGAAGAAGGTGTCAAGATTTAATAACAATAATACCTCCAACACCAACATGAATAATAATAAAGCTGACCCTTGCGTTAAATATGGGAAAAATCATAAAGAAATGTGTTGAAGGAATAAATATTTTAATTTTGGACTAGAAGGACACTACTCTCCTAAGTGTCCTACCCCTAACAAAAACAAATGTTTCATATGTGGAACATCGGGGCATATAAGTAGAAACTGTCCTAAGAATAAGAATCAAGGAGGAGCTAGAGAAGGGAATCAGGTACCAAACAACAAACCACTAGTAACAGTAGCAAGAGGTCCAGGTCGTCCAACGGCAAGAACATTTAATATGTCGGTGATGGATGCTATTGCTTCACAGGGCGTGGTAACCGGTATCATCCCTATCAACACTTTAAATGCATATGTGTTATTCGACTCTGGAGCTACTTGTTCTTTTGTGTCCAAAAGCTTTTCTAAAAATTTGAATACACCCTGTGAGAAGTTAGACAAACCATTCTGTGTTGAAGTTGCAAGTAATGAGAAAATACTTGTTGAGACTATTTATAAAAACTGTAATGTATACATTAAGGGACGCATCTTCATGGTAAATCTTATTCCTATAGACTTATGTGAATTTGATGTCATCCTAGGGATGGATTGGCTGGTTAATCATAATGCAATGATTGATTGCCAACGAAAACGGATAAACCTAGTGACTACGTCAAAGTCTAAAGTAGTGTTCAACGGGAGTTGTTCACCTAAGCAATCTCAATGTTTGACTATAACTCAGGTAGAAAGATTACTTAGAAATGGTTGTACATGATATTTGGCCTATATGGTAGATACTCGAAAGGAAGGAGTTAAACTAGATCAAATACCTGTGGTGAGGGAATTTCTGGATGTATTTCAAGATGACTTACCAGGTCTTCCTCTTGATAGGGAGATTGAGTTCGTTATCGACCTTGCACCTGGTACGACACCAGTTTCTAAAGCACCATATAGAATGGCACCAGTAAAACTGAAAGAGTTGCTAATACAATTACAGGACCTCTTAGACAAGAAATACATACAACCTAGTGTCTCACTTATGGGGAGCACCAGTATTGTTTGTAAAGAAGAAGGATGTACAATGAGATTATGTATCAACTATAGGGAACTTAATAAACTGACCATAAAGAACAAATATCCTTTACCTAGAATTGATGATTTATTCGACCAATTAAAAGGAGCTGAATATTTTTCAAAAATTGACTTACGGTCAGGTTATCATCAGTTAAAGGTAATAATGGAAGATGTACCTAAAACAACGTTTAGGACTCGCTTTGGACATTATGAGTTTCTTGTAATGTCTTTTGGGTTAACTAATGCACCAGCAGCATTTATGGACTTGATGAATTGAGTGTTTAAGTCATACTTAGACAAATTTGTCATTGTATTTGTCGATGATATTTTGACATATTCAAAAACACGAGAGGAACATGCTGATCATTTGAGAAACGTATTGGAGATATTACACAAGGAACAACTATACGCAAAGTTTTCCAAGTGTGAATTCTAGTTAGAAAGAGTGTAGTTCCTATGACATGTGATTGACAAAAGTTGAATTGCGATAGATCTAACAAAGATAAAAACTGTTATAAATTGGGAACAACCAACAACTCCAGCTGAAATAAGAAGTTTTCTCGGTTTAGCGGGTTATTATCGGCGTTTTATACAGGATTTTTCAAAAATAGCAACTCCGCTAACCAATTTAACTCGAAAGACGGTAAAATATATCTAGATAGATAAATGTGAAGAAAGCTTCCAAGAGTTGAAGAAACGACTGAGCATGGCTCCAGTGCTATCTTTACCAGATAATACAGGAGGCCTTGTGGTTTATAGTGATGCGTCACACAAAGGATTGGGTTGTGTGTTGATGCAACATGGAAAAGTGATAGCTTATGCGTCACGACAACTCAAGGATTATGAAAAGAGGTATCCTACTCATGATCTAGAGTTAGCTGCAGTAGTAATTGCTCTAAAAATTTGGAGGCATTACTTGTATGGGGAGAAGTGCGAAATATATACGGATCACAAAAATCTCAAATATATTTTCACACAGAAGGAGTTGAATATGAGGCAGAGGAGATGGCTAGAACTGATAAAGGATTTTGACTGTGAAATCTTATATCATCCCGGAAAAGCCAATATAGTGGCAGATGCGTTGAGTAGAAAAAACCTGGAGAAATTGAACATGATAACAGACAACGAGATACTGATAAAAGACTTTGATAAACTCAAAATAGAGGTAAGAGTTCCAACTACCTCTACCCAAAAACTATTTGTTCTAGAGGGAGTTCTGACTCTATTGGAGAGAATTAAAGAAATACAGGAGAAGGATGAGATGTGTCAAAAATGTAAATCCGATATAACTCATATAAAGAATGTTAAATTCAGAGTTGATAAGGATGGAGTACTACGGTATGAGAATAGAGTTTGGGTTCCATCTGACCAATCAATAAAAGATGAAATCTTAAATGAAGTTCATAATTCAAAGTTTGCCGCTCACCTAGGTAGTACAAAAATGTATAGGGACTTATGTCAGCATTTTTGGTGGTCTAATATGAAAAAGGAAATAGCAGAATGGGTCAGTAAATTTCTCATGTGTCAAAAAGGTTAAGGCTGAACACCAAAAGCCGAGTGGATTATTACAACCCTTACCAATTCTTGAGTGGAAGTGGGAACATATAACCATGGATTTCATGGTAGGCCTTCCTGCTACACAGAAAGGCCACAATGCCATTTCGGTAATAGTAGATAGACTTACCAAATTAGCTCATTTCCTACCTATCAAAGTTACTCAAACCTTAGATCAATTTGCCAAGCTATATATAAATGAAATTATTTCTCGGCATGGAGTTCCTGTTTCCATAGTATCTAAAAGAGATCTAAGATTTACTTCAAACTTTTGGGAAAGTCTTCAAAACACCTGGGAACTCAGTTGAGATTAAGTACAACATATCACCCGCAGACAGATGGGCAGAGTGAGAGGACCATTCAAACTTTAGAAGACATGTTAAAAACCTATGTTATGGACTTCAAAGGGAGTTGGGAAGATCAATTACCTTTAGTAGAATTTACCTACAACAACAGTTATCATGCTAGCATAGGTATGCCACCCTATGAAGCTCTATATGGTAGAAAGTGTAGAACACCTTTGTGGTTGGATGAGGTCGGGGAAAAATAAATGCTAGGACCCGAGATAATTCAACAAACAACAGAAACGATTCAACTTATACGAGGAAGATTGCAAGCATCTCAAGATTGACAACGAAAGTATGCTGATCCACATCGACAGGAGCGGAACTTTAATGTTGGAAGCCATGTATTCTTGAAAGTATCCCCTTGGAAAGGCAAGATACATTTTGGCAAGAAGGGAAAATTAAGTCCATGATTCATTGGACCTTTTGAAATTTTGAGAAGGATAGGAGAGGTGGCTTATGAAATAGCTTTACCTCCTGACCTGAACCATATCCATAATGTGTTTCATGTATCCGTATTACTACTATATAAACCTGACTACAAACATGTTATAAGTTACAAACCTATTTTAATCGAAAAGAGGTCTATCTTATATAGAAGAACCTATTTAGATCATTGATCAAAAAGAGCAAATCCAAAGAAATAAAGTGATATCATCAGTTAAGGTAATCTATATGGGAGCTCGAAGATAAAATGCGAGAGAACTATCCCCACTTATTTACTTAACCTATACCATAATTTCGAGGACGAAATTCTTATTAGAGGGGGTAAATGTAAGATCCCAAAATCCTAATAAGACTCGACTATGTAAAATTCTCTACTATCAATAAAATCTCTTCGTTCTGGTTCTGCATCATGTTATTATTTACATTATTAAAGACTTAGGTCAAAAATATTTTTTCTCTGAAAAATGACATGCTTGACACCTCGTGCTTAAAATTTTTATTTCATTTTTGGACTTTTTGGTATATTATTTTGTTAAGCTACTTTGTCATGCTTACATTGGTAAAATGATTTGTCGTGCTTATATTGACAAAATGCTTTGTCGTTCTTTGAAAAGAATTAGGTATTAAAAACCTAAGTTAGAAACCCTAATAATATATTAGGAAACCCTAAACCTAATTTAAGAAACCCTAACCCTAATTTACAAACCTTAAAACCCTAATTAAGGAAATTAAACCCTAATTAGGTTATGTTAAACCCTAATTATGTTAACTAAACATAAATTTGGTGTTAATAACTTCATTAAGTTATTCTAAACACAAAGATCAAAACCCTAATTCATGATTAGTGGAGATTAGTGAAAAATTAGCTATTTAATAAGCATTTAAGTTGCTTACAAGGCACATGCCACCTCATACTTCGATATTGGACACCAATCTGAGTTCCCAAGTAGCTGGTCAGCAGCTTAAGATTAGATATGTGATATTTTTAGAGTCAAGTAGGTTAAAAAAGACCAAAAAGCCCTAACTTTGAAATCCTATAAATAGAAGCCTAAGATCAGAGTTATAACACACAAAACTCTCATTACTATACATATACTGCCTTCTATAGCAAGCCCCATCAATAGCAACATCAGAATCGAAGCCTAGATAGCCAAATTTTAGCAAGAAAGGTATAAACCCTAGCTTTCCAATTGATCTTTGATGTTATGATAGTTTTATTTTTCTGATGTTTAGTTATATGTAATAATGTACTAGTTAGTGTTCTGGGTTGATAAATCACAATTTCATAACATCTAGGTGCATCAAATAGGTATTTTTAGAACTCTAAAAAATCGTGAAGAACTGGCATGACAGCCATATATCAGGGCCTGTAGATCTTCGTGTGTTAATATTTAGATGTGTTAATGATATGCTAGTTGTAGTATGTCATGAGCTCTGTAATCTGAAAGAAGAATCAAGTCCATGGGATTAACAGAATGAATGATATAAGTGGTCAAAGGTCATTGACTGACCACGAAATTCTGAAATCTAGGTTTCCTAGAAATTTCCTAGAAATTTCGAACGGCTGTTTGATCGGCTCAGATCTTCGTGTTCGATTGTTGTTAGATGATAAAAGTTCTTTGTTTTTATACCCTGACATGAGTAGTAGACCATGAGAGCAGTCTAATACCTTAGAAATTCATAGGATGACCGAAAATTATGGTCAAAATGCGTTGACCGTTCACGGTTTCATTTTCTGGAAAACCCAAAAAATAAAAAACACGAAGAACAGTCTCTGACAAGACTTTGACCGACTTTGATCTATGCCTTATAAGGTTACTAGGTCCTGACCAGTGTTATCTGGTTCAAGTATGAGATGTATACTACACACTACACTCATTAAAACAAAGATCTAATACACAGAATCAAGCCGGTAAGCCTCACAAAAGCGTTGACGGACGTTGACCGACTTTCTGGGTTACCTAGAAAGCCCAGAAACGCTCTGACAGGTTCTTTGAGCATTAATAACTTGTTGCTAGATGTTGTTTAGAGTCTGAAATTGATACCTAGTTGTAGTACTACATAAGCACTATAACACCAAAGCACTTAACAACATTAAATCGTAACTGGCTGCAAGAACAAGCCTGGTCAAAGTGACCTCTCGACCTTGACCAGGGCTGTTCTTTAAGGCTGAAGAACACCTTCAGCGACGCTTTTCGTCATTGAAGCCCTTTAGCGACAGACATAAATAGAAAATAATTAAAGTACATAGTAAATAATTATAATTTCGATTTTAAAAATTATTTTAAGTTATAATAATTAACTTTTAATATTTTGACATAAATTTCATAATTTTTATATATATATTAATAATTTATTTAATTAATAAAGTAATTAGTTAAATCATTTATAAATAATAAGTAATTATTTAAAAATAATTTGAATATTCTAAAAATCATAATAAATGATTTTAAGTTATTTAAAAATAAAACTAAGGTTTTAATAAATATACTAAATAATTTATAAATTATTTAAGTATAAATTTACTGATTTAAAAAACATTTCAATGGATAAATAAATATTTAAAAATTATTATAAGCTTCCGGAAATTATTATAATGATAAATAAATTATCTAAAAATTATAATAAGGCTTATAAATAAAGTTTTATTAAGTTTTTAACTTATTAAATATCCGGTGAGGCTTTAGAGCACCAAAATGGTACCGAGCACAAACCAAACATGTCTAGTTTGATTAGTTAGATACTGTTATCAATACTAATGACTATTATAAACATGTTTAACATATTTTTAGGTATTCTAAACCCTTCAAGTAATTTTTAGATAAACGTTCTTCGCACAGGCAAGTATCTGAACCTTATTTCATTATTGCAAGTGTTCGAACCTTACCTCTTCATTGTGAATATAAACGTACTATATTACACAAGTGTTATACTTAATCTTATGACATTACTTGATTACCATTCTATATCTTTTACCGAAAATTGATTATTATCACTGAAAACGTTATTACTATTGTTTCAACATGACTTAAGAAATGAATTATTTATTCATATGAAATTAAAATATTACTTATCAAGCATAAACTGTTAGTCAAACCAAATTATTTTGGTAAAGCATCCTATACTCAGTTGAATTTACCTTAAATTGGGATTTTCTATATGTGTGTCTATAATAGACAATAGAAGTAGGATGATATGCATACTCCTAGGATACTGAATAGGCTGATCCTCTATCTTAGATTCGAATTCGCAAGTTTCTAAGTCTGTGTGACTGATAGAAATGGTTGAGTGAAATAAAAATTCCAGAAATAGTCATCAACCCTCAGTAAAATTGTTGAACTCTTGTTCATTTGAAAATCAAACCTTTTGTTATATAAACTTGCTGAGCATGTCATTGCTCATTCTTGCAAATTATTTCCTTTGCAGTTTTAGATGGTAATCCTGGCACTTCTGACAAACATAGTGGAAAGAGGCCTTACGTAGATTAGCTTTATTTACTGTCTTTATGTACTGCAAGTCTTGTAAGACTTCTTTGTTGTAATAAGAACTCAAGTTGAGAACTATGTAATTGAATTTGGAATAAATATATATATTATCATCTTTTATTTTCCGCAATTGTGTATTGATACATATTTAGATGATTGGTAGTACGAGTTTAAAACATTACAGTATCCTTAGTGATTATATATCTGAGTGAGGGAATTGGCAATATGGACTGTTCATGTTATTGCTAATACTCTAAATTTCGGATGGATATGAGCTACCGATATGAAAGGGATATTCACAAGATACAGTCTATTTATCCTAGTGAGGGTATCCAAACACAGCAATAGTTCTAATTAAGAATTATTATCTGTTATGGGATATTGTGAACCTTGGATGGATAGAAAGTATATCTCATTGAATATCTATAGTATTTGGATAAACGTGAACCCCAGATCGGATACTATGGATGTATAGATTTGGGGATGTTACAACCCTTCTTCTCATAAATACTCATTTCGGGCTTGATTTTGGGTATTTCGCCACCGTGTGTTCGTTTTACGCACTACAGGTAACGTATAAACTTCCTTTTTTCGAGTTTTCACTGATGTTTTACCATGATTTCTTCATTAAACGCAATGTAGTGAACATGTATGTATAGATAGCTTGATAAAAATGTTATAATTTAATGCATGCTTGCGCATCATCATATGGACCATACAGATGCTATAGATTTCATTTTAAAAGTTAGTCTAGACATGTATTTTGACAATGCATTAGAAAAATAGTTTAAATTGCTATCTGATTGATGGTTTATGACTACATACCCTCATAGAGTGGTTTGATGCATGCCTACGTGAATGTGGATAGTCCATATTATAGAGGAAACTTTGGCAAAAAAAATTTCGAGAGTTAGATGACAGGATTTGATGTGTATGCTCAGCTATACTAGGATATGAAATGATGTGACATTTAATAATGTATATGCAGGATATGTATAATGCTACGACCTAAATTATATTCCCAGCAATCTTTTGTCTCTAGGTTATCGCAACTGCATTAAACTCAAAGTAAGATAGAGTAATACCTTGACTTATTTTGAATTACATGGACTTGTTGTCTAGGCAAGGATTCAGGACAGACCCAATAGCTCCACTTCCCACTGGGCTTCATCTGGTGATTGCCTTCAGAGGTCTGCATCATATATTCCCGCTTCGCAGATCTCTCGACAGGTGCGCCGCTTTACGGAGTCAGTTATTCGCCCTATTAATGTAGATATGGCTCATTTGGATAAAGATGAGGGAGATATCCCCGAGCCTGAGGTTCCACCTCAGCCTAATGCCATACCCCATTTTTTCCTGGTATCCAGGTCATTGTTCCTGATCTGCTAGGTACCGAATTGTTGGGTTTGTATGAAATCAGTGACGCAATCAAATTGAAAAAAATTAGCGAAAGCATGGTATATCAGAGTTTAAAAATTTTCTACAAAACCATTACCCGGATCATCCTTTATGCAAATTATTAATTTAAAACGATAAATAAGAAGTTATAGAATCATACCCTTGTAGAACGAAGCTTCCACAGGTACTAGTTCAACTCCTTGTTCTTCGTGATCTCCTTGAATTTCTGGGATAGATTCCTTCCTTTGATCAACGTTAGCCACCCAAGTGTTTGGCCTCTAGAGGTGATCCACCAAAGAAGAGAAATTATCAAGAAGGAGGGTGATTGGCTAAACCTGGTTTTCTATCCTCTATAGAAAAGGTGTACTCTCCAACAATTAGAATTTTTGTCAACTGATATCTATTATAAAACTCTTATATAGATATTAGTCAACCCTTCTAATCCTATTAGACATGGAATTTTATTTAATTAATTAAACTCTTTTAATTAATTTAGGCTTCCCACCACATTGGGAATAATTAATTAAATTCATTAAATTAATTTGCCTCCTAATCTTATTAGGAATAAATGAGAGTACTAATATTAAATTAATTACTAAACTCCTTTAGAAATTAAAATAATTATAATTGTAATAATATTAATAAGTCTCATCTTATTAATTTATATTTAATATTTCGGAAATATTAAATAATAAACATTAAGCTATTTAATTTATTCTATCACCATAGATTAAATTAATTATACTTAATGCATGATTAAGATTATGCCATTACCTTCTTAAATAATTATTCTTCCTTTTATGGTGTGACCCTTTAGGTTCTCCATATTAAACCGGTTGTGAATAAATCAATTAGAACAATTCTAATCTTATTTAAATAAATAAATTAAATTAATTATCTATTTAAATAAATAATATTTAGTCTACAATAGGGATAAGCCTCCCTAGCGATCAACGACTTTCAAGATAATATAGATTTCAACATTAATCATAAAAGAACTTGTGAGTTAATAGTTACCGTACAATTCAATCCTTCCACCATACAATGTCCCAATTAAATATAAGACATGGATTTACTGTCAAGTCTTATTTTATTTAATTATATGTATTTCGATTAGAAAATGCACAACTCCAAATAATGCAAATTAGAAACTCCTTTTTAATTTCATTCCACCTTGGCCAAGGGTTCCTGAGTTGTCATTTAACGAATCACATAGGACATATCTCCTCTTTTACTAGAGGTGGTAGATTCTTTATTGATCATACATTATCTCCATATGTAACTCATTATACCCAAGCATACCCTATATATACCCTAAAGGGCCTTAAGGAATAAGTCAAAGTATAATTTATTACATACAAGATATTATGATGATCCCAAGTCCAAGGATCACTTGTACTACTATCATTAGGAATTCCTATTGACAGGCGAGTAAAACTCCATTAGGTATTCCATAGCGAGTCACGTTCAGTGAACTTATTCTCCAACAAGCACCTACATACTTGCTTTAGTGTCTCCACACAAATGACCATGAGATCAGTCATCTTCATCCAATGAACAAGCAACATATGTACCAATCTATTAGGATTTACTAATCCCCTTTTTAGTAATCTCATGATTGGGAACTATTTTTGTTTTAAGCTTTCTAAGAATTAAATCTCATTAGCATGATCAACATCATGATTCTAAAAGCATTGCTTAAAACTATGGGTTATTTATATATTATAAAAACAGCATCATATAGATAATTAAATGCTTTTAATAAATGAATATTTTTATTAATAAATAAATAAGATTGTCTCCAAAGTATATGATTTATCATCATACATGAATGACTTGTATGTATACTACTTTTAATCTCCCACTTGCACTAAAGCCAATTGTCGTGGTATCTCATACCTTTCTTCTCTAAGTGACGATCAAACTGCTGTTATGTTAAAGCTTTAGTAAATAGATCTGAAATGTTATCTTGAGAGTTTATATGCTTTTCTTTCAATGATTTCTTTAATCAAGGTGCCGCAACACATGTTTATATTCAAGATGAGACTTAGGAACTATTCCTAGTTCTGTAATGAACTTTTCATCCAAAACATCAACTTGCAGCTTCACTTACAGTTATATACTTTGTCTTTGTCACTAAACCAACAACCTTTTGTTGTTTGGAACCTTTCTAAATTACTGCACCATCTTTTAAGGTAACGACTTACCCTAAAGTGGATTTGCTATCGTCTTGGTCAGTCTAAAAACTTGAGTCTGTTTAGCACTCTAGTTTAATTCAGACTCATCATGTGAGATGATGACATCCTTAGTGTCAGTGAAGTACTCTAAGGTGTTTATCACTGTCTCACAGTGATCTTCTCCAAAATATAAGATGCTTCTCCCAAGTCCTTCATAGAGAAGTGTTTACATAACCAGATTTTAATCGATTGTAGCATAGGAATGTCATTCCCTAAAAGTAATATATCATCAACATATAGTACAAGGAATGAAACAGCACTCCCACTAACCTTCTTGTACAAACATGGTTCATCCTCGTTTTTGATAAAATCAAACTCTTTGATTGTCTCATTAAAACGAATGTTCCATCTACGAGAATCTTGCTTCAATCCATGAATGGATTGTTGTAGCTCATATACATGATTTGCTTCAACCATTGAAACCCAAAACCATCTGGCTATATCATACATACATTCTCCTCTAATAATGTATATTTGAGGAAAGGCGTCTTCACGTCCATTTTGCCAGATTAAGTAAAAATAAGCTGCAATCGCAAGAAAAATCCAAATGGACTTGAGTATAGCTTCAAAATCCATTTTAGATTTTATGGTCATTTACCATTTCTCTGAGTCTTTATTACTCATAGTCTGTTCGTAATTCAATGGATCATTATCATCCATGATGTGTACCTCATCGTTATCCTTTATGACGAATCCAAACCTTTTAGGTATCTTCGGTACTTTTCCAAATTTATGAATAGGGTGTTGTACAGTAGGTGTTTCTACTTGGACAGGTTCATCCACTTGATCTGTAGTGGTTTGTGGTTCTTGAATTTCTTCAAGATCTATTTTTCTCCCACTAGCCCCTTCAAGGATAAACTCCTTTGCTAAGAAGGTAGTGTGTTTCACAACAAAAACTTTTTGCTAAGTAGGATTGTAGAAATAGTATCCCAAACTTTCTTTAGGATATCCCACAAACGTGCACTTATCAGATCTTGTCCCTAGCTTATCATTTTGAAATTTTTTCACATAAGCTGGACATCCTCAGATCTTAACATGCTTAAGACCAGGTTTCCTCCCTATCCACATCTCATATGGAGTCTTGGGGACGGATTTTGAGAGGACCTTATTTAGTAGATATGAGCCATTTCTAGGGCATGACCCCAGAATGAAATTAGAAGTCGGTAAAACTCATCATGGATCGAACCATATCCAACAATATTCGATTTCTCCTTTCTGATACTCCATTTAACTGTGGTGTACCTAGTGGAGTCTATTGTGAGATTATACCATTTTCTTTGAGACAATTGAGAAACTCACCGCTTAAGTATTCTCAATCTCGATCTGATCGAAGAGTCTTAATACTCTTTCCCGTTTGTTTCTCTACTTCACTTCTGAACTCTTTGAACTTTTTAAATGATTCTGATTTGTATTTCATTAAATACACATATCCAAATCTTGAGTGATCATCAGTGAAAGTAATAAAATAAGAATACCCACCCCGTGCAATCGCTGTTATAGGTCCACAAGCGTCTGTGTGAACCAACGCTAATAACTCTGTAACTCTTTCTCCTTTTCCACTAAAAGGAGATTTAGTCATTTACCCGTGAGACAAGATTCACAAGTTGGATATAATTCATAATCATATAGCTCTAAGAGCCCATCCTTATGCAACTTGGATAATCTCGTCTCATTGATATGACCGAGTCTACAGTGCCACATATAGGTATAATTAATATAATCTCTTTTCCTTTTCTTAGTTTGTTCTATTTGCAGTATATTTTCATGTAAGTCAAGTATATAAAGTCCATTTCGCAGATTTCCAATACCATATAAAATATTATTTTTATAAATTGAACAACTGTTGTTCTTTATTATAATTTCAAATCCATCCATATCTAATACAGAATTTGAAATAATGTTTCTAATAATATTCAGAACAAAATAACAATTATTTAAATAAATAGACTTGCCCGTAGGCAGTGCTAAACAATGAGTGGCTACAGCTAATGCAGCAACCTTTGCTTCGTTTTCCACTCGTAGGACAAACTCATCCTTGTTCAGCTTTCTACTTCTGACCAGTCCTTTCACAGTATTACATATGTGAGAACCACAGCCGGTATCCAATACCCAAGTAGAATGTCGACTTTCTGAAAAATTAATTTCAATCATAAACAAACCTTGATTAGAAGTCGAAGCTTCTCCAAGCTTCTTCTCTGCCAGAAACTTCTTACAGTTCCTCTTCCAATGACCCGGCTCGTTGCAATGGAAGCACATTCCTTTGCTAGCTGGATCAGGTTTCTTTTGTTCCTTTATGTTCACCTTGCCCTTGGTCATCCGAGATCGGAAGAGCTCCTTAGATATCTCATATCTAGCAGTCCTACTTTGTTCACCATACAACTCCTTGAGGTGAAATAACAAAATAGGAGCACCCATGTTTTCATGCTGACGCTGAAACTCGTTATTCATAGATGCGAGCATGATACATTGACCCACAAATGCATCATCTTGCCACTTTATAATGGTGACAATCTCTTCCTCAGAGGCTGTTTCTAGAACAGTTCTAGGGACATGTGAATTTAGGACATAAGAAATCTTTTCAGCATTGAGAACTTTTCTCAGATTCCTTAACCAGTCCATTTAATTCGATCTAGTTAGTTTATTAGCATCAAGTATGCTACGCAGTGAAATTAGTGATTTTGACATTTTTAAATTTCTGTTTGTGAAAAGACAATATTTTTAGCAAATATTTATTTTTATTAATTTTTGCATACCAAAATAAATTTAGGTCTTTATTTTAAATTGGCATCGCCCACTATTTTCATCAAACTATATTACCCTCACTTATATAGTTCGGCAATATCTAATTAAAGAGTTGCTAGTGAGAATAAGGATCCCATTTCAAATGTATATAACCTTGTGGATAGCACAACAAATGATATATAAATAAATAGGTAGACAACTCTTGTCAATTACATCAACATGTAACTCCTTTTATTTTGCCTCTTAAATCATAATGATCAAGTGTGTGCACATCCAAACTAAAATAATTTAAGTTAAGTCCAGCCTAGCACTTCAATAAATTTAAAAAAAAAATGTTCGTCTTTGTGGATAGTACAACAAGACTATATTGTTCAATTTCCTTGATAAGCATCAAATGTGATTAATTAGTATCTTAAATACGCAATACTAACCTTGTGGATAGAAAAACATCGTTTTATTAAATATTTAATACTTTATTAATTTATCATGCTAGAAGGCGACGTTCGATATTTCAAATATCATTGAACACTTCGGACTTAATATTATTTCTTTAAGGGGTTTGTTATTATTTGTCTCATCTTGTTTAGCGCGCATGCACATATATATATAAAATACACGTTATTTTATTAAACATGCGAAGCATGTTTGCATAAAATATAATATATATAATACTAAGCATGCACATATAGAATACTATATTTTACCCGGATTGATTATGGACTTTTATTCTAGTTTGGTTCACTAGAGCCACCAAGTGAACCAAAAGGTCAAACCTAGGAGTGTAAGAATTAAATTTAAATATAACTATTACATTTAAATCCCAGGCTCCATACAAATGGGTCTTCACGTGCTCCTTGCTCCATGGTCTCTAATTTCTTCAAGATAATTCTAACTATTTCTATTACATTAAACTATTTAATTTAAATAGAAACCTTGATCAGCAGTCAAGGAGAAGTACATAGGAGGGAGATAGAATTTACATCGAGAAAAAAATCAGAGAAGACAAGGTGCGCAGACCCCATTTAATAAAACTTATTCATTCAAGCATTCAACTAAAATAAAATTCAATCACATTGGTCAATAGTCCTATAATCAATCCCTATTTATTATCATACATATCACCATATATATAACTAAATAAATATTTATCTCATGAATTAAAATCAATCCATATATATATGAGTATCATTTAATGGGCAATTTTAATTTGCATGAAATCCAATTTCAAGATTAAAATAAACTCTTTATTTTAATTATAAAATTATTAAGAATATTATATATATATATATATATATATATAATATAACCTTAATATATATATATATATATATATATAATATAATATAATATATTAAGGTAATCATGGGTTAACTTTCTTTTAAAACTTCCTGCACGTTTTAAAAAACTTGTAGAAACCTTTTTGTTTTGAATTGAATAACTTTTCATTTAAAATAATTAATATCCTTTTCTAAGGCAACGTGAGTCAGCTTTTAAAAAAACAAATTCGGATGGTTCCCTTTTTAAAAAAAATCGGCAGTCACCATTTTGTGATCAATTCGCGGACACAGCGAACCAAGAAGAAAAAAAATTATTCCCGTTAATTTTTTTTTCTTTCACCCATAAAAAAATAATTTTATACAACTAATTATGCCCAATAAATTATTCTAAATACATACCCATATGTATATGAAATCAAAACAATTAATAATTGCATAAAGGTTTGGCTCTAATGCCACTGTTGGGTTTGTACGAAATTGTGATGCAATCAAATTGCAAAAGTTAGCTAAAGCATGGTATATCAGAGTTTAAATTTTTTTTACAAAATCATTACCCGGATCATCCTTTATGCAAATTATTAATTTAAAACGATAAGTAAGAAGTTATGGAATCATACCCTTGTAGAACGAAGCATCCACAGGTACTAGTTCAACTCCTTGTTCTTCGTGATCTCCTTGAATTTATGGGTTAGATTCCTTCATTTGATCAACGTTAGCCACCCAAGTGATTGGCTTCTAGAGGTGATCCACCAAGGAAGAGTAATTATCAAGAAGGAGGGTGATTGGCTAAACCTGGTTTTCTATCCTCTATAGAAAAGGAGTACTCTCCAACAATTGAAATTTTCATCAACTGATATCTATTATAAAAATCCTCTTATATAGATATTAGTCAACCCTTCTAATCCTATTAAACATGGGATTTCATTTAGTTAATTAAACTCTTTTAATTAATTTAGGCTTCCCACCACATTGGGAATAATTAATTAAATTCATTAAATTAATTTGCCTCCTAATCTTATTAGGAATAAATGAGAGTACTAATATTAAATTAATTACTAAACTCCTTTAGAAATTAAAATAATATTAATTGTAATAATATTAATAAGTCTCACCTTATTAATTTATATTTAATATTTCTAAAATATTCAATAATAAATATTAAGCTATTTAATTTATTCTATCACCATAGATTAAATTAATTATACTTAATGCATTATTACAATTATGCCATTACCTTCTTAAACAATTATTCTTCCTTTTATGGTGTGACCCTTTAGGTTCTCCATATTAAATCGGTTGTGAATAAATCAATTAAAACAATTCTAATCTTATTTAAATAAATAAATTAAACTAATAATCTATTTAAATAAATAATATTTATTCTACAATAGGGATAAGCCTCCCTAGCGATCAACGACTTTTCAGATAATATAGATTTCAACATTAATAATAAAAAAACTTGTGAGTTAATAGTTATCGTACAATTCAATACTTCCACCATACAATATTCCAATTAAATATAAGACATAGATTTACTGTCAAGTCTTATTTTATTTAATTATATGTATTTCGATTAAAAAATGCACAACTCCAAATAATGCAAATTATAAATTCCTTTCTAATTTCATTCCACCTTGGCCAAGGTTTCCTGAGTTGTCATTTAACGAATCACATAGGACATACCTCCTCTTTTACTAGAGGTGGTAGATCTTTTATTGATCATACATTATCTCCATATGTAACTCATTATACCCAAGCATACCCTAAAGGGCCTTAAGGAATAAGTCAAAGTATAATTTATTACATACAAGATACTATGATGATCTCAAGTCCAAGGATCACTTGTACTACTATCACATTAGGAATTCCTATTGACAGGCGAGTAAAACTCCATTAGGTATTCCATAGCGAATCATGTTCAGTGAACTTATTCTCCAACAAGCACCTGCATACTTGCTTTAGTGTCTCCACACAAATGACCATGAGATCAGTCATCCCCATCCAATGAGCAAGCAACATATGTACCAATCTATCCGAATATACTAATCCATTTTTTAGTAATCCCACGATTGAGAACTATTTTAGTTTTAAGCTTTCTAAAAATTTAAATCTCATTAGCATGATCAACATCATGATTCTAAAAGCATTGCTTAAAACTATGTGTTATTTATATATTATAAAAACAGCATCATGTAGATAATTAAATGCCTTTAATAAATGAATATTTTTATTAATAAATAAATAAGATTGTCTCCAAAGTATATGCTTTATCATCATACATGATTGGCTTGTATGCATACTACTTTGACGAATTGAGTCGTCATCAATCCGTCCATCTTCACGCGAATGATGTACCAAAAAAAATTCACCTTAATTCTCCATTATTGCCAACAATTGGTTTTTGACCTTAATGTCATGAAGGTTCCGAAGTTTACCCAGCCTATGGGTAACTTGTTTAGTGTGTACTCGTTATATTGGCCGCTTCACCCTAAGTATCCAACACGAGTAGACTCTTGGGATTTCCAGGCTTTCTTCACCATTGCCCCTAGCCGTTGCCCTTGGGGCTATCTCCGGGTTTTATCTGAGTGGTGGTTTCATCAGGTCCAGTATCTTCATCTTCTGGACTGTGAGGTTATGATGACGTCCATGGATTGGAGATATATTACTGGGTTGCAATTCATTGGTGACCGTGTTCCTTTGGAGGCTAATATTACTGCCACTACTATTCACGCCCTTCTAGGATTTTCTCCTCAGGAGCAGGCCTTCAATGCCGGTAGTATTCGGTCAGGCTCTTTGAGCGTGGATGCGGCCCGAGGCACTTTGCAGGAGCCTTTACCCGAGGACTTGGTGGAGAGGGATCACATCTTACTGGCGTCTGTTCCGGACCATCATCAGGGGTTGTTTCATTTCGAACAACTCCTCTACTGTCCCTTTTAGTTTGGTAGGGGCTCTTCGGGACATAGATCGTATTGGAGAGTATAATTGGGGGTCATTCACATTCGTGATCTTCCTACATGGGATGCGACTACGCTCAGAGGGAGTGACCGATGTTTGGCTTGGCTTCTACCCATTTCTTTTGGTGAGTCATCTTGACTGATTTTCGATTCTTCAAATCTTGATTTGTCTTTTCCCATGATTAATGTGGGGTTCTTTGGATAGACAGTTCTCGGCTTACGATAGGCTTCCTTGCCTTCGACCTTTCACTGTTCTGGGCTTGGATACCTACCCTCGGGGTCGTCGATCGCATCAGTCCACTTTTTTAGAGGTCTCAATTTTAGTGGATTTCCCCCACGCTCGCCTTCAGCTAGAGCTGTTGTCAGCATATGATGTAGTGTGGGTCGTCTATACTGCAGAGCATCTAACTGAGGGTTTTGAGGATGGCCTCCCAACAGGTCCTGAGTATATATTATCAACTTATCAGATTCCTTTTCTGTTTGATGGAGGTTAGGAGCTCTACCTTGGATAATGCACTTTCAGGTGTATTACTGGGGAGATTCGCCTTCCTTTCCTACCTCTGCCCCAGCGGTTTTGGCCTTTGGCTCTACCAATCATATAGATTCCTACAGCGGGGTATGAGGGATTTCACCTATCAGATGGCCCCATCACTTCGGATGACTTCTCTACCTGGTGGGGCCCTTACACTATTGGAGCTCAGACCAGGGCTACCCAATTTCTGGGGGATGTGGTTCTAGGGTGTCTTATGATGATCGATTGGATTGCTTGCTTTCGGGAGCTTTCTCATCTGTCCCAGATCTCTGATTTGACCTATCAGTTAGAGAGGATGTCGATCTATGTTCACCATTTGGGTGGGGATTCGTCATTGGCTATCAACTTTTAATTTCTAGGGATATGAGGCTGGATCGTCAGGCAATGGTGGGTTTGGTGATGGTGGAGGTCCTTTTGACTATCGTCCATATATGTAGGACATGCCCACTCAGGATGATCTGGCTCAGGTTGAACAGTTTGATGACTCCAGTACTTTTATGGATGACATAGAGATCCTTCCATAGGCCTTTTGTTAGCCATCGGGCGCCTTTGCCCCATTATCCTGTACTTTTTATTTTTATTTTCCACATATATCATATGTATGACATTGATGTATATATAAAACTAATGTATTTCATTTGAGAGATATATATGATGTTATCCTATTTATTCATTTTATATGTTGTATTATCGCTCATTATGATGCATGCTTGATATATATATTGGATAGAGATTGACCCCTGTGTGGTCCTTTTGACACAATTTTTACAGATGGCCTCTTCATCCGTTGTTCGCTTAGATCACCTTTCGCCTGGTCAGATAGCCACCAGTTTGAGAGCTTGGCATGAAAGCTTACCAGATTCTGATTGTATCATCATTGGTCGTATGCTAGGCCATTCTATATCTCTGTTATCTTTCTAGGTGCCCAACTGGTTTGTAGACGGGATGCTAACTCATTGGATCCCAGAGCACCACATTTTTGATTTGGGCTCGATGAGCTGACTCCTACTTTGGAGGAGTATGGTCACATTTATGGTTTGTCGATGGAGGGACATTGTTCTCGGGTAGCGATATGGCATATGAGCCGCCAGTTCATGACTACCACTAGCTTGAGGAGGTCTGTAGTTTTAGATGAGGTGGGTGGTAGCCACATTATTTCTATGGACTTTCTGATAGACCATTTTGCTTCCACCAATAGCTTCACTGTTTATCGGGGAGATTTCTCTATTTCCGAGGAGAGATGGCAAATCGCACCGGTAGATGCCCTGATTATGTCCATAATCTCTTATTTGTATATGCCTTTCTACACCGATCATTTAGATGGCAGGATGTCGATGGTCGTCAGGGCTCTCAGAGATGATTTCACCATTCTTCCCCTGATCTTGGTGGAGACATTTATATCAACATCATTCTGCCGGACCGTCAGAGATCAAGAGTTTCGTGGCAGTCCATTCCTCCTGTATATTTGATTTCTGACCCATCCCGGCTCCGTCGCCATGGGTTCTACTTTGGTTATGGTATGGCTTTGAACTTTTCTTTCCTCCTAGTTTCATGTGTGGACGTCACATCTTGGACGACATTCTTATATGCCACGGAGGAGCCATTTGAGATAGTTATGTATGCTGGCTATTGCTCTTTCCTGAGCTTTATCACCCATGTGGCTGACCTGGATTTCCTTCCTTTGGCCGGGTTGAGAGGTGTGACCACATATCATCCTCTGGCGGTGATGGGTTAGTTTTATCAGTATCAGGATGTCCATTTATTTGAGGGGGTCGAGGTATATTTCTTCCCCATTTTCTCACCTACCGAGGTAGATTTGGTTTGAGTTTACGGGTTTTGGTCCCATCGACAGACTGCAGAGTTCAAAGATGGCCATCCGGGACTGATCAACAGAGTATTCATCCTTGTTGGAGTCGTATTTATCTCTAGATGTAGTTGATCAGGTCGAGGTAGGGGATTAGCCGACTGATAAGGAGGAGCCAATGGAGGACCCCGTATCACATACTAAGGAGGAACTGTTTGTAGGTTTGACATAGGCTTTGGTTAACATAACTCAGAGTTTTGTTCCATCCTCCAATGATGTGTTGGATCCTCAGGTGCATTTTTTGACTTTTGAGGGGGATCAAGCTCAGGCCTTGATGTTGACCGTCGTGGCAAGTAGGGATGCTGTTATTGCTGAGAGGGATGCAACCCTTACAGTAAGAGATGAGGCTATAGTCGCCAAATAGGTCGTCCGATCTTTTGCAGATGGGTTCACTGATCACACACTAGACGTCATTCAGAGCCAGGAGGGTATCTTGAGGTCAACAGTAGAGCTATTGAGGCGTTTGGATATGCTGGAGCAGGAGCTTAAGGCTTCTCCTCAGACTGCAGAGACAACTAGGTACTTGGAGATGTTATCCCACCTGACCTCAGATTTGTAGCCCTATTTCACTTCCCTATACATACTATGTTATTATCTTTTGTCGCATATTTGAACAAATTTTGTATTCTAAACAGTTTTATTTATAAAAAGTAACAGGTTTAGCTCAATTTCGTTGTTTGAGTACGTCTAGACCTGTATATTGATTTCCATTCACTACTAGAAAAGCGACCTATAGCGACGGTCGCCGACCCTCGCTATAGGCTAAAAGACCGTCGCTATAGGCTATAGCGACGGTCGCCGACCCTCGCCTTAGCTGCCGTCGCTAAAACCTATAGCGACGGTCTTAGATATCCATACTAACGTTTGGACCGTATCTAAAAAGCAACTCAAAAAGGCATTTTGAAGGTTTTTACCGACGATCAATACATATCAATAGCGACGGTCCCGACCGTCGCTATAGGATGGAGCTATAACGACAGTCGCCGACCCTCGCTATAGCCTTTTTAGATTTAAAAAAAATTAAATAGTGCTGCAAATATTTATTGAACAAACATAATACAATATAAAATAAAACATAAAAAAATTATATATATCAATAGCTCTAAAGAAGTGTAAATATCACACTAATAGTATATTTTTCGTAATTGTTGTTTACATCTCATCCAAACACAAACACCACGAAACTAAATTCCTAACATGAGAATTGCCTAAAAGTCTAACTACAATTAAGTTCTTGAAACTCCAAAAGCAGCATCAGCTACCCTTAGATTTCTCCATAACTGCAAAAGAAATCAATGTCATCAACTAAAAAAGAGCAACTCTGTAGATAATGGTAGCAAGAAGGGGAAAAACAAAAAAAACAAACACCAGTCTACTCCTTTGATTTATCAATAAAACCTCTCTAAGTTGCCTAACATATTTTTATGTTCCGGATCAAGTTAATTTCAAAGTTTCCATCCCCAAAAAACTATAACACTTTCACGCCACAAATCAGCTGTATAAACCACATGTTTCTTATAGCTGTCCAACATTAGTATATTACATGTAATAAATTTTAGGATCTATGGGAGGACCATGAACAAGGAAGACAATCCTCCAAATGAAAATATTGTTTATATGTTTGTGTGTGTGTATTCATACCTTTGCTTACTTGCCTCCACCAATCATCTATTTTCTTTGCTTTTTGAAGCTGCTCATTGTTCAAATATTCCCTGGTTGTTGTATTCAATGACCAAATACATAGATTTTGACAACTGCTTACACAATCAAGTAGGATGCTATGGGGATTATTAGGGTTAGAGCTTCTCTCTTCTTTATGAAACGAAAGAATCTTTCTGGTTATCTCCACCTAGAAGAAGAATTGCCACTCCTAATCAAAACTACATTAGTCCAATTGTTTGGCCAGGCATTAGAACTCCCACAAGGCCATGCTAGTTACATACTAACATCCCAACTCTAAACCCAAAAACAATAACGAATATAATTATGAATTATCCATTTGAAAAAATTTACCGAATTGTCACAGTTACATATAGATATAGTAATAAAACAGAAAGACAATTGATACTATTCTAGAAGTCTAAGAACAGAAGCTTGTAATAATTAAATAGGGAGTTCAATGGTAATAAATATAAACATTTTATGAACTACCTTTCGAAAATCTGTATTCAAAGCATTCATCACAAGCTCAATCCAAATAATTTGTGCAAACAACCATGTAACATGATTTATTCTAAGAATAAGTTGATCGCCCTCTGCAAGGCGTCCAACTAACTTGTCCACAAAATCAACAAAATCAACACACCCACTTTTCAAGAGAAAAAATAATGTCTGAAAAGATAACCCATTCATGCCAGGAATTTACACTTGCAAGAAAAAGTAAAATAAAATTAGCATAAAATGGAAGACGAAACAAATTTCACCACAGTTTACCTTTACATAAAGCAAGAAGAATAAACCACGAAATCTTAGGAAAACTTTCATCCTTTTCCATCAAAAGGGAGTGTAATTCTCGTATAGTCTTCATAATCATTCTTGAAATCTTTCGCTTTCAAAGTTGGTTTTTTCTATTGTTAGAAGGAAAAGTTCCACTTCCTCTAATCTATAGGAACACACAAGGTACGCAATGTCAAGATTCATGAGTATGCACATATTCTATTGCACATCTATAGCACCTTTGAAAGTTTTTAACAATTACAAGCAATATTGAAGACCACTGATCACTCTGATCTCTAAGCAAGTACACTGAATACTTTGCTTTAATTATTGTAAAAGAAGAAGTTTAGAAAATCTTTGATCTTTAAGTCCAGATCCTCAGATTTTTCAGTGATATCAAACAACTAGAGAAATCATGACCCTATTAAAACTGAAAGCCGCATGTTTACCACTACAGACTATGCCCCACTAATATAAGATATGAAAAGAGCATATGGTTTATATGAGCTTAAAACAACCAAACTCCCAAATACTAGTATGAGTTGGCCATCCATGTCTACCACTCAGTTGGATATAGGTGCTTCAATTAACTTCAGAAAGTGGCAAACAGAACTTGGAAATTTGATAGTTTTTGCATTCGAGTGTCCTTGATATAACTTCATATTCAATCCTTGTAAGGAGAAAAAGTGGGGTCCCACCATGCATGCCGAATATACAAAAGAAAATACGACGACTAGAGAAAAAAGAATAATGCTTTATATGACTATCCTTAGCACCCATTAATAAAAAAAATTCACACCCAAAAAAAGATTAAGTTATACCAGCAAGTTTCAACCTTAAATGAGTGAATGAGAATAATTGCAGTCTTTAAGCTTAAGAGATATATAATCATCACATGAACAGATTGAAGGCAAGATTAGAGTCACACTAGTCAATAAGTAGTATATAGTAAAACCAGAAACATTCAATTACTAGAAGATTTTATTCATTTATTTATTTTGGCCATGAATAACTGAAGGATTAAGAATGCGCATATTGCCTGAATTTGTCAACTTCAAAAGTTCAACAATTCTATCAATTGTTGCCTCGCAAATCATTTCAGAAGTAAAAACAGCACCAACAATAGTATTAATATTTACTCTTTTGATTAATTTTGTATTGCTAAGTCTTAATTTTAGAATCTTTAAAAGAAACCCATTATAGAATTCTTAAACTATTTGTTCCCCTTTTCTATTGATGAATAATTTTGTATTACTAAACTTGCATATAACTTCTCCAAAAGTATTTATAAAAGAGGCCAAACAGAAGTTTAATAGGTTTTCATGTTTCCAACCTCCTCGTTACAACCAAACCCCTCACCCCTTAACATAATGACTATAATAATGAAAACATAAACTGTAAATACATACTTATGGTAGTGAGTAAAAATACATACCTTCCATTTTCTTTGCTTCGGACACGAGGCAATCAATTACAGAAAAATTCTCAAGAGAGTCCTTAACTAAACAAATAGATGCCCGATGACAAAAGGTCTGACAAATGAAATCTACAACATTAAACATGTCAACCTGCGCCAAGTCCTCACAAGTCAAGGCCTCTGTACTGCATTTCAACTCTGGGAAATGAAGGAACGAGCTACATCCTCCATGACATCAGCATCACTTGGGTCATCAGCCAAGCCAGATCTAATCTAGCAGGGTAGCAAGTAAAGAGCTTTCCCCTTTTCACACTCAATGATCAGCCATTGGCACAACCCCAGTGAAACATCAGGAATGGTCCGATGGCATAAATAGTATATCAGTCCATCCCCACAGAGGACAGATGATGGAATCTGTTATATAAATACCTAGAAGGGGCGTTGAGAATGGTCAAGTGATGTAAGCCGTTGAATACTACTTCAGCAAATATATCAGGATATCTCACTAGTAAAGCCCTCAGTGTCTGGACCTCTAGAGGGACTAGCACCAGATCCAGATCCAGGAAAAATAGCAGCCTCAACAGGATCCCTACCAAAGACGACATATAGAAGGGGAACATTCGAAGCTGCTCTACAAATGGCAAAAGGAAGCCAAACGGGAGTTAGAGCTGCTAAGCCTATCAAAATCCTTGCCTAAAAAGAAACTTCAAATCACCTCCAAAAGGGTGAGGTATGGTTTTACATCAATTCAATTAAGCATATGCATCAGCCTAGGACAAATTAAGGTCATCATATCATGTCTGGTCTGCACATGTGCAACAAGCGCTACATCAGCACACATCTCCATTAAAAAGGTTAGGCATACATACCAAGTAGAGTTAAAAATGTATACCCATAAAATACACAAACTCAATGAAAAAGTCTGCTACCGTTCGAGTAGGCATCGGGACTGTTCAATGATCAACCATTGTCCATACCATCAGGGTAAGCACTGTTACAAACTACTGGTATAAGTTATCATCAGGATAGGCATCGGGAGCACTCACTGAGGTAACTCAGCAAAAGAGATATATCCCCGTTAGAGGAGCCTTTAGAAATGTACAACGTCATCATCCAAGAGAAAATTTGCCCCTTGATAGTATCGACAGCTTGGGGAAAACATTGGTATTAAAACCAAAGTAACAACAAAAGCTATCATAAAGGACGTCATCCCCAGCAGAAATGTAGAAAACATTTCAGTTTATCCTCATCAAACAAGCATCGACAACACCGATGGAAATCAAACCGTTGGAGTTAACACCAGCATAGACATCAGCATTACTGATAAAAGTCAAACATGGATATCAGCCCCAACACAGGCACTGGTAGAGGTAAGCGATTTGCGATGCGATATGCGATTGGTGAAGTGCGAAATGCGATCTTCAAAAATATTATAACATTCATTGCATTGCTATTTGCATCATTAATATCTTGTCTCATTTTAAGTGTCTAGCAATCTTTATCCTGTTCATTCCATTGCATTACGTAAACATGATAAAGAGGGGCATCTGTAGACACTAAAAAAAATTCCTGTTACTAACCCTGCAAGAGGGCAAAATCGTCTTCTCAGCCTCGATCACCAATATCAGGATGTCAACTCAACCTCGATCACCAATATTGGGATAACCACAGCCCCGATCACAAATATCCGGATGTCAACTCAACTTCGGTCACCAATACCGGAATAACCCCAACCCCGGTCTTAATACCAGTCCATGAGTTCAACCCCAGTCTAAATATCGGGCCATCAAGTCAACCCTGGTCTCAATATCGGGCCATCAGATCAACCTCGATCTTAATACCGGGATATCAATTCAGCCCTGGTCGCAACCCGGGAGGTACAGTTAAGTCGTGGTCACAATCGGGAGATCTAGTTCAGCCCCAGAGATAACCCTGGGAAGCCAATTCAACCTTCAAAGACAAACCCGAAGCATCACGTCAGCCTCGGTCTCAACCCAGAAGGTACAGGTCAGCCTCAGTCTCGACCCATTAAGTACAGGTCAACCCCAGTCTCAACCCGAGAGGTCAGGTCAACTACAAAAACAATCCTGTAGCCTCACTGTTAGGTTTGCTAGAAACATGAGCATGCAATCAAATTACACAATCGCAGCCAAAGTGATGATAAAATAAATTTTAAAATTTTCTCACAAACCATAAACCATGATTGTTCTTGTGCTTTGATTATCAGTCAATAAAGAGTAGGAGAACAGAATTATACCTTCGAAGATCCAAGCTTCCTCAGGTTGAAGTTCAACTCCTAACCCTTCGTGTTCTCCTTTAATTCTTCTCTGTAGTGCCTCCTTCCTTTGATCAATGTCAGCTTCCCAAATGTTTGGCCTCTAGAGGTGATCCACCAAGGAAGAACAAGAATCAAGAAGAAGGTGTATTAGCTCAAAAACCTAGTTTTTCTATCTGTATAGAAAAGAGGCGTACTCTCCCAACTATTGGAATTCACGTTACCTTGTATCTGATATAATACTCTATTATATAGATATTAGGTTAACCCTACTAATCTTATTAGAATAGGGTTTTATTTAATTAAATAATTAAACTCTTTAATTAATTTATTTCCTAATCTCATTAGAATTAAGTGAGAGTAGTTTTATTAAATTAATTCCTAAACTCCTTTAGAATAAAAAAAATAATATTAATAAGACTACTCTTATTAATTTATATTTAATGTTTCTAAAATATTAAACAATAAATATTAAGCTATTTAATTTATTCTATCACTATAGATTAAATTTATAACACTTAATGCATTATTACTATTATGCCATTATCTTTTTAAATAATTCTTCTTCCTTTTATGGTGTGACCCTTTAGGTTCTCTATATTAAATTGGTTGTGAATAAATCAATTAGAACAATTCTAATCTTATTTAAATAAATAAATAAAAATAATAATCTATTTCAATAAATACCATTTATTCTACAATAAGGATTACCTCCCTAGTGATCAACGACTTTCCAGATAATATAGATTTCAACATTAATCATAAAAGAACCTTAATAGTTACCGTATAATTCAATCCTTCCACTATACAATGTCCCAACTTAAATAGAAGACATGGATTTATTGTCAAGTTTTATTTTATTTAGTTATATGTATTCCGATTAGAAAATGCACAACTCCAAATAATGTAAATTAGAAACTCCTTTCTAATTTCATTCCACCTTGGCCAAAGATTCTTGGGTTGTCTTTTAACGAATCACATAGGACATATCTCCTCTTTTATTAGAGGTGGTAGATTCTTTATTGATCATACATTATCTCCATATGTAACTCATTATACCCAAACATACCCTTTTAAGGAATAAGTCAAAAGTATAATTCATTACATACAAGATACTATGATGATCTCAAGTCCAAGGATCACTTGTACTTCTATCACATTATGAATTCCTATTGACAGGCGAGTAAAACTCCATTAGGTTTTCCATTGCGAGTTATGTTCAGTGAACTTATTCTCTAATAAGCACCTACATACTTGCTTTAGTGTCTCCACACAAATGACCATGAGATCAGTTATCCTCATCCAATGAGAAAACAACATATGTACCAATCTATCTGGATTTATTAATTCTCTTTTTAGTAATCCCACGATTGGGAACTATTTTAGTTTTTAAGCTTTCTAAGAATTTAGATCTCATTAGCATGATCATCATCATGATTATAAAAGCATTGCTTAAAACTATAATGTTATTTACATATTATAAAAACATCATCATGTAGATAATTAAATTCCTTTAATAATTGAATATTTTATTAATAAATAAATAAAATTGGTTACAAAGTATGTGCTTTATCATCATATATGATTGGCTTGTATGCACACTACTATCAATCTCCCACTTGCACTAAAGCCAATCACCATGGTTTCTCATACCCATCTTCTTTAAGTGACGATCAAACTGCTGTTATATTAAAGCTTTAGTAAATGGATCTGCAATGTTGTCTTAAGAGTCCACACGCTCCAAGGCGACGTCTCCTCTTTCAATGATCTCTCTGATCAAGTGAAATCGCCGCAACACGTGTTTTGATTTCTGATGAGACCTAGGGTTCCTTAGCCTGTGCAACCGCTCCAGTGTTGTCACAGTATACGGGAACTACTTCTCTAATGCTAAGAACCACACCAAGTTCTGTTATGAACTTCTTCATCCGAACAGCTTCCTTTGCAGCTTCACTTGCAGCTATATACTATGCCTCTGTCACTGAATCAGCAACTGTTTGCTGTTTGGAACTCTTCCACTTCACTGCGCCTCCGTTCAAGGTAAACACATACCCCAAAACAAATTTACTGTCATCTGGTCTGTTTAAAAGCTTGAGTTCATGAATCCCTCGAGTTTTAATTCAGACCCATCGTAGACAAGAAATATATCCTTAGTCCTTCGTAAGTACTTTAGGATATTTTTCACTGCCTTCCAGTGTTCTTCTCCTGGATTCGACTGGTATCTGCTCAGTTACACTAAGTGCATGAGCGACATCCGGTCTAGTGTATATCCTACCATACATGATAGATCTTATTACAGAAGCATACGAGATCTTACTTATACGGTCTCTCTCCTCAGGTATCTTTGGGGCCTGTTTCTTGGAGAGATGTATTCCATGGCTCATCGACATGAGCCCTCTTTTGGAATCTTCCATGCTAAACCTCTTTAGCATCGTATCAATGTACGTTCCTTAGGATAAGCCAGGCATCCTTTTAGAACTATTTTTATTGATCTTTACCCCCAAAATATAGCATGCTTCATCCAAGTCCTTCATGGAGAAGTGTTTAGATAAACAGTTTTTAATCGATTGTAGCATAGGAATGCCATTCCCTATCAGTAATATATCATCAACATATAATACCATGAATGATCCTGCGCTCCCACTAACCTTCTTGTATACACATGGTTCATCCTCATTTTTGATAACATCAAACTCTTTGATTATCTCATCAAAATGAATGTTCCATCTACGAGAAGCTTGCTTCAATCCATAAATAGATCGTTGCAGCTTACAGACTTGATTTGTTCCAACCTTTGAAACAAATCTCTCTAGCTGTGTCATGTACACATCCTCCTCAAGTTTCTCATTAAGGAAGGCTGTTTTCACGTCCATTTGATAGATCTCATAGTCGTTCTAAGCTGTAATCGCAAGCAAAATCCAAATGGACTTGAGCATAGCTATTGGTGAGAAGGTTTCATCATAGTCAACTCCTTGTCTTTGTTTGAAACCTTTTGCAACTAGTCTGGCCTTATAGGTTTCTACCTTGCCGTCCACTTTAGTCTTTCTTTTAAAGACCCATTTACACCCAGTAGGCTTAATGCCTTCAGGTGGTGAAACCAAAGTCCATATTTGGTTTACTTCCATGGGGTCCATTTCAGATTTAATGGCTTCAAGCCATTTCCCTGAGTCTTTATTACTCATAGCCTGTTCGTAATTCAATGGATTATTATCATTCATGATGTGTACCTCATCGTCATCCTCTATAACAAATCCATACCTCTCAGGTATCTTTGGTACTCTTCCAGATTTACGAATAGGGTGTTGTACATTAGGTTCTTCCACTTGGTCAGGTATCTGACTTTGGTTCGTAGTAATTTGTGGTTCTTGAACTTCTTCAAGATATATCTTACTCCTACTGACCCCTTCATGGATAAACTCATTTTCTAAGAAGGCAACATGTTTCGTAACAAACACCTTTTGATCAGTTGGATGATAGAAATAATACCCTACCGTTTCTTTAGGGTATCCCATAAATCTACACTTATCGAATTTAGTCTGTAGCTTATCATTTTCAAACTTTTTGACATAAGCTGGACAACCCCAAGCCTTAACATGCTTAAGATTTGGTTTCCTTCCCTTCCACATCTCATATGGAGTCTTTGGGGCAGATTTGGTAGGTACCTAGTTAAGCAGGTATGCAGCCGTTTCTAGGGCATAACCCTAGAAGGAAATTAGTAGGTCGGTAAAACTCATCATAGATCGAACCATGTCCAACAATGTTCGATTTCTCCTTTCAGATACTCCATTTAACCGTGGTATACCTGGTGGAGTCCATTGTGAGATTATACCATTATCTTTAAGACAATTGAGAAACTCACCGCTTAAGTATTCTCCACATCGATCCGATCGAAGTATCTTAATACTCTTGCCTATTTGTTTCTCTTTTTTACTTCTGAACTCTTTGAACTTTTCAAATGATTCTAATTTGTATTTCATTAAATACACATATCCAAATTTTGAGTGATCATCAGTGAAAGTAATAAAATAAGAATACCCATCCCGTGTATTTATTGTCATAGGTCCACAAACGTCTGTGTGAATCAACGCTAACAACTCTATAACTCTTTCTCCTTTTCCACTAAAAGGAGATTTAGTCATTTTACCCATGAGACAAGATTCACAAGTTGGATATGATTCATAATCAAATAGCTTTAAGAGCCCATCCTTATGCAACTTAGATAATCTCGTTTTATTGATATGACCGAGTCTACAGTGCCACATATAGGTATAGTTAACATCATCTCTTTTCCTTTTCTTAGTTTGTTCAATTTGAAGTATATTTTCATACAAGTCAAGTATATAAAGTCCATTTTGCAAATTTCTAATACCATATAAAATATTGTTTTTATAAATTGAACAACTGTTGTTCTTTATAATAATGTCATATCCAATACAGAAATTGAAATAATATTTCTAATAATATTCGGAACAAAATAACAATTATTTAGATAAATGGACTTGCCCGAAGGCATCGCTAAACAATAAGTCCCTACAGCTAATGCAGCAACCTTTGCTCCATTCCCCACTCGTAGGATGACCTCATCATTGCTCAGCTTTCTACTTCTGACCAGTCCCTGCACAGTATTACATATGTGAGAACCACAACCGGTATCCAATACCCAAGTAGAATTATGACTTTTAGAAAAATTAATTTCAATCATAAACAAACCTTGATTGGAAGTCGAAGCTTCTCCAAGCTTCTTCTCTGCTAGAAACTTCTTGCAGTTCCTCTTCCAATGTCCCGGCTCATTGCAGTGAAAGCACATTCCTTTAGCTGGTTCAGGTTTCTTTTGCTCCTTTTCTTTCCCTTTTCCCTTAGCCTTCTTAGATTTCTTCTTTTCAGAAGACACCTTGGGCCTCTTCCTTTTATTGGAAGAATCCACCATCAAGACATGGTTCTTCTTGGATGAGAAGTGACCTTCTGCAGTTTTCAGCATGTTAAGCAGCTCAGGTAAGCTGACATCTAGCTTATTCATGTGAAAATTAACTACAAACTGCGAGAAGGTCTTAGGGAGTGACTGCAAGACCAAGTCTTGACTCAACTCCCCATCCATGACGAACCCAAGCTGTCCAAGGCGTTCAATCAAATTGGAAGGTCGGTAAAACTCATCATGGATCGGTAAAACTCATCATGGATCGAACCATGTCCAACAGTGTTCGATTTCTCCTTTCAGATACTCCATTTAACTGTGGTGTACCTGGAGGAGTCCATCGTGAGATTATACCATTTTCTCTGAGACAATTGAGAAACTCACTACTTAAGTATTCTCCACCTCGATCTGATCGAAGTATCTTAATACTCTTTCCCGTTTGTTTCTCTACTTCACTTCTGAACTCTTTGAACTTTTCAAATGATTCTGATTTGTATTTCATTAAATACACATATCCAAATCTTGAGTGATCATCAGTGAAAGTAATAAAATAAGAATACCCACCCCGTGCACTTGTTGTCATAGGTCCACAAACGTCTGTGTGAATCAATGCCAACAACTCTGTAACTCTCTCCCTTTTTCCACTAAAAGGAGATTTAGTCATTTTACCCATGAGACAAGATTCACAAGTTGGATATGATTCATAATCAGATAGCTCGAGGAGCCCATCTTTATGCAACTTGGATAATCTTGTTTCATTGATATGACCGAGTCTACAGTGCCACATATAGGTATAATTAATATCATCTCTTTTCCTTTTCTTAATTTGTTCAATTTGAAATATATTTTCTTGCAAGTCAAGTGTATAAAGTCCATTTCGCAAATTTCCAATACCATATAAAACATCGTCTTTATAAATAGAACAACCATTGTTCTTTATAATAACGTCAAAACCTTCCATATCCAATACAGAAATTGAAATAATAGTTTTTTAATAATATTCGGAACATAATAACAATTATTAAGATAAATGGATTTGCCCGAAGGCATTGCTAAACAATAAGTTCCTACAGCTAATGCAGCAACTTTTGCTCCATTTCCCACTCGTAGGATCACCTCATCTTTGTTCAGCTTTCTACTTCTGACCAGTCCCTGCACAGTATTACATATGTGAGAATCACAGCCGGTATCCAATACCCAAGTAGAATTATGACTTTCAGAAAAATTAATTTCAATCATAAACAAACCATGATTGGAAGTCGAAGCTTCTCCAAGCTTTTTCTCTGCTAGAAACTTCTTGCAGTTCCTTTTCCAATGTCCTGGCTCATTGCAATGGAAGCACATTCCTTTGCCAGGTGGATCAGGTTTCTTTTTCTCCTTTTCTTTCCCCTTTCCCTTAGCCTTCTTGGATTTCTTCTTTTCAGAAGACACCTTGGGCCCCTTCCTTTTATTGGAAGAATCCACCATCAACACATGGTTCTTTTTGGATGAGAAGTGGCCTTCTGCAATTTTCAACATGTTAAGCAGCTCAAGCAAGCTGACATCTAGCTTATTCATGTGAAAATTTACCACAAACTATGAGAAGGTCTCAGGGAGTGACTGCAAGACCCAGTCTTGACTCAACTACCCATCCATGACAAACCCAAGCTGTCCAAGGCATTCAATCAAATTGATCATCCTTAGGACATGAGTCTCGACGGCTGTGCCCTCGGTCATCCGAGATCGGAAGAGCTCCTTAGATATCTCATATTTAGCAGTCCTACTTTGTTCACCATACAACTCCTTGAGGTGAAGCAACATAATAGGAGCATCCATATTTTCGTGCTGACGCTGAAGCTCATTATTCATAGACGCGAGTATGACACATTGAGCCACAGATGCATCATCTTGCTACTTTAGAAATGTGGCAATCTCTTCCTCAGAGGCTGTTTTCGAAACAGTTTTAAGGACAGGTGAATTTAGGACATAAGAAATCTTTTCAGCAGTGAGAACTATTCTCAGATTTCTTAGCCAGTCCGTATAATTCAGCCCGATAAGCTTATTAGCATCAAGTATGCTTCTCAATGAGATTAGTGATTTTGACATTTTTAAAATTCTGCAAATGAAAAGACAGCATTTTAGCAAACATTCATTTGATTAATTTTCATACCAAAATAAATTTAGGTCTTTATTTTAAATTGGTATCTCCCACTATTTTTCATCAAACTATATTACCCTCACTTATATAGTTTGACAATATCTAATTAAAGATTTGCTAAATTACATCAACATGTAACTCCTTATATTTTGCATCTTAAATCATAATGGTCAAGTGTGTGCACATCCGAACTAAAATGATTTAAGTTAAGTCCAGCCTAGCACTTCCATAAATTCAAAAAAGAAAAATATTCGTTCTTATGGATAGCACAACAAGACTATATTGTTCAATTTTCTTGATAAGCATCAAATGTGATTAATTAACATCTTAAATACGCAATACTCACCTTGTGGATAGCACAACAAGCTCATATTAAATATTTAATACTCTATTAATTTATCATGCTAGAAGGTGACGTTCGATATTCCAAATATCGTTGAATGCTTCGGACTTAATATTATTTCTTTAAGGGGTTTGTTATTATTTGTCTCATCTTGTTTAGCCCGCATGCACACACACACACACACACACACACACACACACACACACACACACACACATATATATATATACATATATATATATATATAATACGCGTCATTCTATTAAAAATGCGAAGCATGTTTGCATAAAATATAATATATAATATTTAGCATGCCAATATAGAATACTATATTCTACCCGGATTGATTATGGACTTTTATTCTAGTTTGGTTTACTAGAGCTACTAAGTGAACCAAAAGGTCAAACATAAGAGTGTAAGAATTGAATTTAATTATAACTATTACATTTAAACCTGGGCTCCATACAAATGTGTCTTCAAGCGCTCCTTGCTCCTTGATCTCTGGTTCTTCTAAAAATTCTAACTAATACTATTACATAAACTATTTTATTTAAATAGAAACCTTGATCAGCAGTCAAGGGGAAGTACATAGGAGAGAGATAGAATTTACAACAAGAAAAAAACCAGAAAAGACGAGGTGCGTCCATTTTATAAAACCCATACATTCAAGCATTCATCCAAAATAAAATTCAATCACATTGGTCATAGTCCATAATCAATCCCATTTATTAACATACATATCATTATATGTATCAATAAATAATCATTCATCTCATGAAAGTAAAATCATTCCATATATGCATTATATCAATTAATGGGAAAAAGTTTGCTAAACTTTGTTTTTGAAAAATAAACTCTTTTATTTTAATCAAAACAAATCCAAATTAAACTCTTTAATTTTAGCAATTCTGAAATCATATTTCATATAAAATAAACATCTTTATTTTAAACTTTTATCAATCAAATAAACCATTTATTTAATTAAAGAAAACAAAAGTTTTTTTAGATTATACCCAAGGGCGCAGCTGCGCCCAGAAAGAACTGGGACACGACGCAGATGCGCGTCAACACCAGAATACTGATTTCCAGGTAACGGCGCAGCTGCGCTGCTCGTCCAGGAAACTGGATCTGGGTTACGGCGCAGCTGAGCTCTAAAATGAAATAGAAACGGCGCAGCTGCGCTGCGTCGCAGAAACAAAAAACTTCTCTGTTGCCCAAAAACTCAATCGAATCGCATATAATACATTATTGGAATCACAAAGACTGATAATTAGCACAAGATTGGCTCTGATACAACTATTAGGTTTACTAGAAACATGAGTATGCAATCAAATTACACAATTGCAGCGGAAGCGATGATAAAAGGAATTTTTAAATTTTCTCACAAACCATAAACTATGATCGTTCTTGTGCTTTGATTATCAGTCAATAAAGAGTAGGAGAACATAATTATCCTATCGAAGATCAAAGCTTCCTCATGTACAAGTTCAACTCCTAATCTTTTGTGTTCCCCTTTAATTCTTTTTTGTAGTGGCTCCTTCTTTTGATCAATATCAGCCACCCAAATGTTTGGCATCTAGAGGTGATCCACCAAGGAAGAACAAGAATAAAGAAGAAGGTGTATTGGCTCAAAAACCTAATTTTTCTATCTGTATAGAAAAGAGGCGTACTCTCCCAACTATTGGAATTCACGTTACCTTGAATCTGACATAATACTATATTATATAGATATAAGGTTAACCCTACTAATATTATTAGAATAGGGTTTTAATTAATTAAATTCTTTAATTAATTTATCTCCTAATCTCCTTAGGATTAAGTGAGAGTAGTTTTAATAAATTAATTCCTAAACTCCTTTAGAATTAAAATAATAATAATAATATTAATAAGACTCCTTTTATTAATTTTTATTTAATATTTCTAAAATATTAAACAATAAACATTAGGCTATTTAATTTATTCTATCACCATAGATTAAATTTATAACACTTAATGCATTATTACTATTATGTTATTATCTTCTTAAATAATTCTTCTTCCTTTTATGGTGTGACCCTTTAGGTTCTCCATATTAAACCAGTTGTGAATAAATCAATTAGAACAATTCTAATATTATTTAAATAAATAAATTAAAATAATAATCTATTTAAATAAATAACATTTATTCTACAATAGAGATAAGCCTCCCCAGCGATCAACTACTTTCTAGATAATATAGATTTCAACATTAATCATAAAAGAACCTTAATAGTTACCGTACAATTCAATCCTTCCACCATACAATGTCCCAACTTAAATATAAGACATGAATTTACTGTCAAGTCTTATTTTATTTAGTTATATGTACTTCGATTAGAAAATGCACAACTCCAAATAATGCAAATTAGAAACTCCTTTCTAATTTCATTCCACCTTGGCCAAGGATTCTTTGGTTGTCATTTAACGAATCAAATAGGACATATCTCCTCTTTTACTAGAGGTGGTAGATTCTTTATTGATCATACATCATACCCATATGTAACTCATTATACCCAAGCATACATTTTTATATAACCTAAAGGCCCTTAAAGAATAAGTCAAAGTATAATTCATTACATACAAGATACTATGATGATCTCAAGTCCAAGGATCACTTGTACTACTATCACATTAGGAATTCCTATTGACAGGCGAGTAAAACTCCATTAGGTATTCCATAGCGAGTCACGTTCAGTGAACTTATTCTCCAATAAGCACCTACATACTTTCTTTAGTGTCTCCACATAAATGACCATGAGATCAGTCATCCTCATCCAATGAGCAAGCAACATATGTACCAATCTATCTGGATTTACTAATCCCCTTTTTAGTAATCCCACGATCGGGAACTATTTTAGTTTTTAAGCTTTCTAAGAATTTAGATTTCATTAGCATGATCATCATCATGATTCTAAAAGCATTGCTTAAAACTATGGGTTATTTACATATTGAAAAAATAGCACCATGTAGATAATTAAATGCCTTTAATAAATAAATATTTTATTAATAAATAAATAAGATTATTTACAAAGTATGTGGCTTATCAACATACATAATTAGCTTGTATGCACACTATTATCACTCACAACATCTTCAGAGGAAAATTTGGAAGGACCAAGTCAGCCTCAGAGACAACCCTGAGGACAAACAGAATCGGTTGGGATCCAAACCTCATAAATAACCCCGGTTAATCAGCCGAAGACCATGTCAGCACTAAAGGAAACCCCGTGAGGGGCAAAATGGTCATTTTTTAAACTTAAAGTTGATTTAGTCAAACTCAAGCTGAATTGATGCCACTAAGGTTCAGAAAGAACCATAACGGTGATCTCGAGTGAAAACAGAGCAAGACAACTCGACGGATAAATTACGGGGAAACAAAGACCTGATTATGAACCCGTCTTTTTGGACTTTAAAAGGGTTAAATCCTATGTCATTGCGACACTCTCGACGAGGGCTTTCCTGAAAGATATAGCATGCCTCAAATGGACACTCTGATCAAAAGTTAAGAAGTTTCAAATCTGACCTTGTATTGCTAGAGTGCACGTAATTTGAGGTGATAGGGCCCACCACCACTACCTGCCACTGTGGAGCCACAGGTAGAGTGGAGGCAGCCGCAGATAGAGCTGCTTCAACCTGGTCTATATACAAGAGTGCACCCCCAGCTCATTTTTAAATTAGAAATCGTTCTGGAGCCCTGCCCGTTTCGTTTCTCGACCAAACACTTGTCTTCCAAACCCAAATTTTTTCACTCTAACACGTAGATATACCCACATACTACCATATATCAGAAAATAACCGGTAGATTTGGACATTTAAAGCCTATGATTTGGCAAAAAGCCCGTGTAGCAGTCAATTATGAGTATTTTTACGATCAGTAAGTTTATATTATGATCAGCAGTCAATTGTGAGTATTTTTTCACTCTAACACGTAGATATACCCACATACTACCATATATCAGAAAATAACCGGTAGATTTGGACGTTTAAAGCCTATAATTTGGCAAAAAGTCCGTGTAGCAGTCAATTGTGAGTATTTTTACGATCAGTAAGTTTATATTACTTCTTCGCCCTTTTATACACTTGCATATCAAGTTTCGTTTTCTAAATATGCCCAGAACTCAGTTCCGTGGCCGTTTTCATCATGTTTTTGTATATTTTAGTGCCTAAACGCATTTTCTGGCATTTCTACAACTCGGATTGACGATCCCGCGTCGCTTCCAGCAGCATTTACATACTTGCACCTTTGTTACTAGTAACTTCTCCGGACTGGGTTATCTCCCCAGTCCGGGTTTGGCTTTTTTTTAAATATATTTAACTGTATATGTACTAACTTTTTAATTATGTCAAGCTCGGATGTCAAATCCGTAGTAGTTTACAGCTTTTATATATATTTATGCATATATAAGCAATATTCACCACACAAGATTATCTTTCCAGTCTTGGTTGACTACTTTTCTGTCTATATATATATATATATTTATTTATCTATATTTCAGTTCGGCCTGGATCATTCGGTGACCTTTTTACTGCTTTTATATATATTTATGCATATATAAGCAACATTCACCACACTGGGTTATCTTCCCAGTCTTGGTTGACTACTTTTCTGTACATTTACATTCTATTTTGGCCTGGATTATTCTGTGGCCTTTTTACTATTTTTATATATATATGCAACATTCATCACACTGGGTTATCTTCCCAGTCTTGGTTGACTACTTTTCTGTACATTTACATTCTAGTTCGGCCTGGATTATTCTGTTGCCTTTGTACTATTTTTATATATATCTGTAACATTCACCACACTGGATTATCTTCCTAGTATTGGTTGACTACTTTTCTATCTATATTTAAATATATATATTTCAATTTCAGTCCGGGCACAGGCGTGAAAACCTATCTCCGTTTTTACTATTTTTCTATATATATTTCAATTCTGTCCAGCATGGATCATTCCGTGGCTTTTATAAATATAATATATATATATATATAATATATATATTTCAACTCCAGTCCGGGTGCTAGTGTGAAAACTCATCGCCCTTTACAGCTTTCGTATATATAATTGTATATATATTGATTTACTCACTTTTATTAAATTGTTGTTTTAAATATTCATTTTATCTGAATCGGTACTGACATTTCTGCAGGGCAAACTAGATTTATTTAAATCTCGCCAACTCTAGCTTTCAAACGGTTCAAAATATATCCAGACAGAACCGAGAAGCTAGAATGGCTGAGATTTATTTAAATCTAGCAGTTTTTTCTAGTTTCAGTTACAAAAGCAACCTCGCGGCCCTTAGATCGCTATCTAGTGGGAACGAGACGCTTCAACCATGTGCGAGCCAGGATTTACTGAATGAATCCTTAGTTCTGGAGATATTTGGATATATTTATGTACAAAATTTGAGCTGTGAAGGTTTATTGGCTACTCATATGTGAGCCTAGGAATCGTGGGATTCATAATCAAACTGATCAGAATTTGATTCCCATGATGGACAAACTCCACTTTACAAATGTACCCTGCTAGTTTTTTTTAAAAAAATGTACATACAAAAGACCTTAAAATAGTTATCTGGATTTAAGGTCTCAACATTGTGAAAATATAGTTTGTCGTGTTAGAGTCCCTCCGATGGATATCATGCCTATGAGGAGACCGACTCTTGTATATTTGTCATGGTCGAGGATGCTTTGCAGCCCGACAATCACCATTTAAATTGTGCTTTAAGGCTGAAAAAAGTTAAAATTAAAGTATCCATATGCTTCAATTCCTATGTTAGCGTAGGGGTTTGATAACCTGCTTTCAAAACATCATTTTAATAATTTTATCTAAAAAGAAAGCTTTTGCAAATCAAATCAAACATTTTTTGCAAATCAAATCAAAGACTTTTTGCAAATCAAATCAAACCCTTCGTATATAGGTTCCACGATGCATAGATATGCTTTCAATGAAACATAGGCCCAATTTTCAAAATAGCATACCCACACACATTTCAGTTTTTAAAGGGAAATATTAAAAAGATGCGGTGCCGTGTTTACACGGGAGTTGTGGGGTGCCTAACACCTTCCCCACTCTTAACCAAGCCCCCGAACTCAAGCTTTGTTTTCAAAGATCAAGTTTCGACAGTGTCCAATAATTGGGACTCTTTCAAACAAAACCCGGTGGAGTTGGTACAACTATTTCAAATCTACCAACTGGCGACTCCGTAAAACATTCAAATCTACCACGGATTTTTTCTCGACGTCGACACATGACATTGCATCATCAGATATACCTTGTCATGCATTTCTCTGTGTCTAGTAATCTTTGTCGTGTTCATTCCATTACATTGCATAAACATGACAAAGAGGGGCATCTATAGACACTCAAAATTTGGTTTTCCTTATACTAACCTTGTAGAAGGGCAAAAACATAATTTTACTTCGGAGACAACCTCGAGGTAGGGCAAAAGAATTAGGTCATCCCGGAGACAATCCCGTGAATGATTCAAAGGACCAATGGCATTCAAAAATGTCGCGAACCGAACGATGATCGCCAAGCTGAGACAGTGTCCACCAAAAACAAACTCAGCAAATCTCGAAATGCATGCCATCAAAGATAAACCAGCTAACTACCATCAGGAACCAGAAGATACATCTCAGCTACCCGTGTTATCTTCTCGGACCCCGACTCAGTCAAACTCGATTCTATTCAACCGCATTTCGCACAGACTTTCAGAAAGTTTGGTCTACGCAGGTCAACTTGCTCCGAACCGGGACCAAAGGAACGCACTTTGAGATAGTGGGCCCCGCCTGGCCCAGCCGCATATATGTATGCGGTTGGCTCGGACAGGTTAAAATGCCCACTTTGAGCTCATTTGAAAAAGACAAAGATATAGTTTTAGAGAGAAAAATATTTTTTAGAGAGAGAAGCCCTCGAGTTGGACTTGTATACACCAACTTGGAGCTATTTTATCTTGTTTAGAATCTACTTGGAGTCCCGAGAGTGTTTTACATTGATCTCGGGTGTTATAAAGCTTGTTCACGCATCGCCCAAGGTGAAAAAAATGCTCTTTCTAGCTACGTTATTTGTAAATTTTGCTCAATATACTAGATTGATGTTATATATAGTTTAAATCTAGTTAAACTTGTTATTTTCGAAGCATATTGTGTAATAGTTGATAGATATTGTCTTTCTATCGATTTTATTGTGCATATTACGTTGTAAATCAAGTCCGGAGGCTAGATCTACCGAGATCTAAGCCGAATCTAGCCTTTTAAGTGGTTATTAAGCATGAAGCTTTAATCTGTATGCTAGATCGATTTAGATCCATGGTAGATCTACGTATTTATTACTTTTAAATAATCTCGGTTACCCCGTATATCCCTAGATTTGTATCTAGAGGCGAAAGGGGTCCGAAATAGCTTAAAATGGTGATTTCAACAGATGAAATCATCTACTATCAAAGCCGAGGACATTGTATATATTTATTCCCGCATAAATAATGTGAGCTTAGGAATCCCGGTGTTGAGATCCCCGATTGGATTCTGACTTGATTCTCACGATGGACCGATTTTTATGATGTAACGTTTAAATAACGCAAATATCATTGTATATGTAATATTTGGATCTTTAAGACAAGCTCGAGGGGTTAGTCCTGAGAAGTCAGATTCAAGATCCCGTGATAGTGAAAACTTTAATTATGGGTGCTCGGTTTCATCGAGATGGCTTACATTCTCGATAATGATCCGACCCTTATTGATGTTTTTCACATGTATATCATCAAAATGATATCCGATAAAACCACAAAGAGCTTTCAATAATAATAATGGGGTCGGGAATAGACATTAGATCATAAATGGAAGTATCAAAGGACCTCGATTCCTATTTGACGAAGAATTTGAAAACTTTGTTTTTAAAACATCATTGATATATATTGTGTTCTAAAAATGAACTTTTATATAAATCAAATTCTTTGTGCATAGGGTTAAAGAGGTACCGCACTACTATCGTAATAAGTACATATACTAAAAAATAAATAATGGATGTATCATAGATCGTTGATTACTATTCAGGCGAAGGATTTGAAAACCTTGTGTTTTCCCAAAATATCATATAAAATGTATATTTTGTCTAAAAATGAACTTTTGTTAAATCAAACCATTCGTACATAGGTGCAAAAGAGGAACGACACTACTTCTAAATTACTCACAATGAGGCTTAGAATAAACCTTTTTCAAATAAAACACACACACACACACACACACACACACACACTTTATGCAAAGAAAATTAATAAGATGCGGTACCGTGTTTTCACGAGAGTCGGGGGTGCCTAACACCTTCCCCCGCTTAACCTAGCCCCTGAATTCCACGAATCTCAGGTTTCAGACCAATCTTTCGGAGTCACGCATTGGACCATATTGCGAAAACTATTAAAACTCGGATGAGTTGGTACATCCATTTAAATCATACCAACTAGTGACTCTGTCTCATTCGGTCCAATCATGAAATAACAAATTCAATCTTTTTCAAAGTCGTCGAGACTTATGTCGGTACTGCTTTCCTAAAAAAATAACCCTTTAATAAAATCCAAAGATATAGCAAATGGAAAAAGGTAAAAACAAAAAAACACAAACTGAGGAAAAACGGACACTTCCATTCCTCCGCGTTCGAAAAGAAGCGATACACGCGATAATATAATAAAAGGAGGAATTTTTCCTGGCGTCGACAAATTAAATGTCACACCCATAATACATATCAAAAATAAAAATAAAAATAAAAAGTACAGCATAATGGGGCACAGGCACCCAATGATTAACAAGATGCCTATAAATGAAGGCCTAGACTATCCAAAAAGGTAATGGAGTAATCAAACTGATCGACCTAGACTAGATCATTCTGGGTGGGCATGTCCTATATATTTGGGTGATAGTCCAACTTTATGACCCTGAGAATCAAAAGTACCAACCAATGACGGATCCCTTCCCAAATGGCGAATATACAACGACATCCTTTCCAACTGATGTGTCAAATCCGTAATCCGAGACAGATGAGAAGGCTCCCGAACATATGTTATCCAATCGGTCATTATGAGAGACCCTGGAACCACATCCCCCAAAAATTGGGCAGCCCTGGTCTGAGCTACAATAGTGCGAGGGCCCCACCAAGTGGTAGAAATCATCTAAAGTGATAGGACCATCTGATAAGTGAAATCCCTCATATCCCAATGTAAGAATCCCTGCAATCGGCTGAGTTAAAGACCAGAATCTCTAGACCAGAGGTAGGAAAGGGAGGCGGATCTCCCCGATAATACATCTGAAAGTGTGCAATCAATAGTAAAGCTCCCAGCCTCCATCAAACAAGAAAGGAATCTGACGAGTAGACAAAGCATACTCCAGCCCTGTCGAAAGATAATCCTCAAAGCCCTCTATCAGGTGTTGCGCAGTATAGGGGACCCACACTATCAGACGGGACAGGAACTCCAGCTGAAGACGATCGTGGGTGAAATAATCTAAAACTAGGACCTTAACCAAAGTGGACTGATGTAATCGATGGCCCCACGGATATGTATCTAAATCCAAGATGGTGAGAGGTCGAAGGCAAGGAAGCCTCTCATAAGCCCAAAACTGTCAATTCAAAGAACACGACATTAATCATGTAGACACTCAAAATTTTCTTTCCCTGTTACTAATACTGTAGGAGGGAAAGAATGCCATTAACTCAACCCCGATCTCAAATCCGGCCGTCAGATCATCCCTGATCTCAATATCGGACCCTCAAATCAACCCCGATCTCAAATTGGGCCTTCAGATCAACCTCGATCTCAATATCTAGCCATTGATTCAACCCTAATCTCAAATTGGGCAGTCAGATCAACCCCGATCTCAAATCGGGCCATCAGATCAACCCTGATCTCAATATCAGGACATCAGATCAATCTCGATCTCAAATTGAACCATCAGATCAACTCCGATCTCAATATCGGGACATCTTATCAACCCCGATGTCAAATTGGCCCGTCAGATCAACCCTGATCTCAATATCGGGGCGTCAGATCAACCCCGATCTTAATATCGGGCCATCAATTCAACCCCGATCTCATTATCGGGCAGTCAGATCAACCTCGATCTCAATATCGGGCTATTAATTCAACCCCGATCTCAAATTGGGCCATCAGATCAACCTCGATCTCAATATTGGGCCATCAGATCAACCTTGATCTCAATATTAGGCTATCAAAACTGCCCTGGTCTCAAATCAGGAAGTTAAGGTCAGCCCTGGTCTCAACCCAGGAGATACAGGTCAGCCCCGGTCTCAACCCAAGAGGTACAAGTCAGCCCCGATCTCAACTTGGGAGGTACAGGTCAGCCCACGTCTCAACCCGGGAGGTACAAGTCAGCCCCGGTCTCAACCCGGGAAGTGCAGGTCATCCCCGATCTCAACCCAAGAAGTCAAGTAAAATTTAGAAACAGTCCTAAAGCCTCGTAACATCTTCAGTGGAAAACCTAGAATGACCAAGTCAACCTCAGAGACAACAATGAGGACAAACAGACTCGAATGGGATCCAAGTCTTGGAAACAACCCCAGAAAGTCAACCGAAGGCCATATTGACACTAAAGGGCAACCCCGAGAGGGGCAAAATGGTTATTTTACCTACCCCAAGCCGATTCAGTCAAACTCAACCCAAATTGATGCCGCCAAGGTCAGAACGAACCATAACGATGATCCCGAGTGCAAACAGCGTAAGACAGCTTAATGGATAAACTGCGAGGAATCGAAGACTTGGTTATGAACCCATCTTCTTGGACCCAGAAAATGTTTTATCCCATGTCATTGTGACACTCTCGGTGTGGGCTTTTCGAAAAGGTATAGCACGCCTCAAACAGATGTTCCGATCAAAATTTAAAAAGTTTCAACTTCGACTTGGCGTTGCTCGAAGTGCACGTACTTTAAGACGACTCAACCCGATACGTGAGCCCCACCAGGAGAGCCGCACCTCTACCTGTAGTAGCAGTAGGTAAAGCAGAGGCTCCCTGGCCTATATATATGAGGTGACCCCCCCCCCCCCTCATTTTCAAGAATTCCGAAACGCAGCGAACCTCTACCAGTTTAATTTTTTAACTTTTTCACCTCTTCCAAACAAAAAAATTTTCACTCTAACAAGTAGATATACCCACATACTACCACCTATCAGAAAATAACCGGTAGATTTGGATGTTTAGAGCCTACGATTTGGCAAAAAGCCCGTGTAACAGTCCATTATGAGTATTTTTATGATTAGCAAGTTTATATTACTTCTTCATACTTTTATACACTTGCACGTTAAGTTTCGTTTTCTAAATATGCCCAGAACTCAGTTCCGTGGCCATTTTCGTCAATGTTTTGTACATTTTTGCCCATAAACGCATTTTCTGGCATTTCTACAACTCGGATTGACGATCCGTCACTTCCAGCAGCTTCGGCATACTTACATCTTTGTTATAGGCAACTTCGCCGGACTGGGTTATCTTCCCAGTCCGGGTTTGGATTTTTTTGTGTTTATTTAACTATATATATATATATATATATATATATATATATATATATTAACTTTTCAATTCTGTCAAGCCCGGATGTCAAATCCGAGGTAGTTTACTGCTTTTATATATATTTATGCATATATAAGCAACTTTCACCACCACTGGGTTCTCTTCCCAGTCTTGTGTTAACTACATTTCTTTCTATATGTATATATACATATATATATATATATATATATTATATTTCAGTCCGGCCCGGATCATTTTGTGGCCTTTATACTACTTTTTGCACCTTTCACCATTACTGGGTTATCTTCCCAATCCTTGGTTGACTACTTTTCGGTATATTTACATTTCAGTCTGGCCTGAATCATTCTTTGGCCTTTATACTTCTTTTTGCTTCCTTCACCATTACTGGGTTATCTTCCCAGTCCTTGGTTGATTACTTTTCTGTACATTTACATTTCAGTTCGGCCTGGATTATTCTGTTGCCTTTTTACTGCTTTTATATATAAATATGCATATATAAGCAGCCTTCACCACCACTGGGTTCTCTTCGCAGTCTTGGTTGACTATTTTTCTATCAATATATATATATATATATATATATATATATATATATATATATATATTTTAATTCTAGTCCGGGCACAGACGTGAAAACCCATCTCCCTTTTTATTATTTTTCTATATATATTTCAATTATGTCCAGCCTGGATCATTCCGTGGCTTTTACACAGCTTTTAAATATATATATATATATATATAGGATAAGGCTCTGGAACGAACAGTTCGTTTACGAACATATGTAGGGTCCAGTGTTGAAGGTTGTTGATTGGACGAGAATATTTAACACTAATTACGAATATATGATGGTACATAATTGGGCCAATTAATAACCTTCAACACTGGACCCTACATGTGTTCGTAAAACGAACTGTTCGTTTCAGAGCCTTATCCTATATATATATATATATATAAATATATATATATATATATATATATATATATTTCAATTCTAGTCCGGGCACCGGTGTGAAAACTCGTCGCCCTTTACACATTTATATATATAATTGTGTATATATATTGCTTTACTTGTTTTTTATTAAATTGATGCTTTAAATATTCATTTGATATGAATCGGCATTTTTCAGTCACAAAAGCAATCTCGTGTCCCTTAGATCGCTATCTAATGGGAACGAGATGCTTCGGCCGTGCGAACTCGGATTTACTGAATGAATCCTCGGTTTTGGCGATATTTGGGATATAGATATCTATTTCTGTACAAATTTGAACTGTGCAGGTTTATTGGCTACTCATATTGAAAGTAGTATGCATACAAGCCAATCATGTATGATGATAAAGCATATACTTTGGAGATAATTTTATTTATTTATTAATAAAAATGTTCATTTATTAAAGACATTTAATTATCTACATGGTGCTGTTTTTATAAAATATAAATAACCCATAGTTTTAAGCAATGCTTTTAGAATAATGATGTTAATCATGCTAATGAGATTTCAATTCTTAGAAAGCTTAAAACTAAAATAGTTCCCAATCGTGGGATTACTAAAAAGGGCACTAGTAAATCCAGATAGATTGGTACATATGTTTCTTGCTCATTGGATGTGGATGATTGATCTCATGATCATTTGTGTGGAGACACTAAAGCAAGTATGTAGGTGCTTATTGGAGAATAAGTTAACTGAACGTGAGTCGCTATGGAATACCTAATGGAGTTTTACTCGTCTGTCAATAGGAATTCCTAATGTTATAGTAGTACAAGTGATCCTTGGACTTGAGATCATCATAGTATCTTGTATGTAATGAATTATACCTTGACTTATTTCTTAAAGTCCTTTAGGGTATATAAAAGGGTATGTTTGGGTATAATGAGTTACATATGATGATAATGAATGATCAATAAAGAATCTACCACCTCTAGTAAAAGAGAAGATATGTCCTATGTGATTCGTTAAATGACAACCCAGGAATCCTTGGCCAAGGTGTAATGAAATTAGAAAGGAGTTTCTAATTTGCATTATTTGGAGTTGTGCAATTTCTAATCGAAATACATATAATTGAATAAAATAAGACTTGCCAGTAAATCCATGTCTTATATTTAAGTGGGACATTGCATGGTGGAAGGATTGAATTGTACGGTAACTATTTACTCACAGGTTCTTTTATGATTAATGTTGAAATCTATATTATCTGAAAAGTCGTTGATCGCTAGGGAGGCTTATCCCTATTGTAGAATGAATATTATTTATTTAAATAGATTATTAGTTTAATTTATTTATTTAAATAAGATTAGAATTGTTCTAATTGATTTATTCACAACCGGTTTAATATGGAGAACTTAAAGGGTCACACCATAAAAGGAAGAATAATTTTTTAAGAAGGTAATGGCATAATCGTAATAATGCATTAAGTATAATTAATTTAATCTATGGTGATAGAATAAATTAAATAGCTTAATATTTATTATTTAATATTTTGAAAATATTAAATATAAATTATTAAGAGGAGACTTATTAATATTATTACAATTATTATTATTTTAATTTCTAAAGGAGTTTAGTAATTAATTTAATATTAGTACTCTCATTTATTCCTAATAATATTAGAAGACAAATTAATTAAATGAATTTAACTAATTATTCCCAATGTGGTGGGAAGCCTAAATTAATTAAAGGAGTTTAATTAATTAAATGAAATCCCATGTCTAATAGGATTAGAAGAGTTGACTAATATCTATATAAGAGGAGTCTTATAATAGATATCAGTTGATGAAATTCTAATGGTTGGAGAGTACTCCTTTTCTATAGAGGATAGAAAACTAAGGTTTAGCCAAACACCCTCCTTCTTAATAATTTCTCTTCCTTGGTGGATCACCTCTAGAGGCTAAACACTTGGGTGGCTAATGTTGATCAAAGGAGGGAATCTAACCCAGAAATTCAAGGAGATCACGAAGAACAAGGAGTTGAACTCGTACCTGTGGAAGCTTCGTTCTACAAGGGTATGATTTTATAACTTCTTATTTATCGTTTTAAATTAATAATTTGCATAAAGGATGATCCGGGTGATGGTTTTGTAGAAATTTGTAAACTCTGATATACCATGCTCCGCTAATTTTTGCAATTTGATTGTGTCACGATTTCGTACAAACCCAACACATATGTGAACCTAAGAATCGTGGGATTCATGATCAAACTGATCAGAATCTGATTCCCACGATGGACAAACTCTGCTATATGAATGTACCCTGTCTGTTTTCTATAGAAATGTACATGTAAAAGACCTTAAAACGGTTATCCGGATTTTTAGGTCTCAAAATAATGAGAGTAATGGTTTGTCGTGTCAGAGTCCCTCCGATGGCTATCATGCCCATGAGGCGACCGACACTTGTATTTTTGTTGTGATTGAGAATGCTTCGCAGCCCGACAATCACCATTCAAATTGAGCCAAAAGGCTAAAAAGATAAAATTGAAAGTATTGATATGCTTCAATTCCTATGATAGCGTAAGGGTTTGAAAACCAACTTTCGAAACCTAATTTTTATCAAAAAGATAAGCTTTTGTAAATCAAATCAAATGCTTTTACAAATCAAATCAAAGACTTTTGTAAATCAAATCAAACCCTTCGTATATAGGCTTAATGAAGCACTTCCTTTCTTTCAATCAATCAAATATTGGACCAATTTTCAAACAACATACACACATATATTTCAATTTTTTTAAAGGAAATATTGAAAAGATGCGGTACTGTGTTTACACGGGAGTTGTGGGGTGCCTAACACCTTCCCCACACTTAACCAAGCCTTCGAGCTCAAAACTTTGTTTTCAAATATCAAGTGTCCAGCAATTGGGCCTCTTCCAAACAAAACTCGGTTGAGTTGGTACAACCATTTCAAATCTACCAACTGGCGACTCTGTAAAACGTTCAATCGTCGACATGATACATGTTGGCCTTTTCCTAAAAAACCCTTCAAAATCTTTTTCTCAATAAAAAGAGTGAGGATAGAGATAACTTAGGAAGGGATAAAAGATCCGGGTTGTAACCTAACCCACGGATTTTTTTCGACGTCGACAGGTGGCGACTCTGCTGGGGGACAGTAGAGGGCTTAAGTCGCGTTCAAATCTTTTCAAACATTTCCATTTCAAAACTACGTATGTGTGAATGCTGCGTCTTTTCATTGAATGAATGCGTGAATGTTGCATCTTTACATTGAATGAATGTGAATGAATGTTTTCCTTCTTTTTAGTGCTTCACACCCATATTAGTGCTTCTCACGAATTGTCATCATATGCATAACGGTAAGGCACGATATATGTGAATGTATGTTGTGTGTTCCTCTCACAAAGAGGCAAAACCCGTTGGTGATAAGTAATGTCTCTGGGGATGGCTTAGTCTCTAGGGCTCATGAAAATGCACTACCCAGATTCGCTCCAGTTGAAAGATAGGATTATTTTCCCCTCTAGTATATTGCGATGATCTGGGGACCTTCATGCCAAAAAGCCGCCAGAGTAGCCTAAGATAGGTCAGCCTCTGATTAACCAAATCCGATGGGAAGCTTCTTCATGCCTTCCTCTTTCCATTCAATGTCCAGTTTTCAATATTTATCTCTTATCATCCTGACATCAAAATAACTAACCTCGGTTTTGCAGGACAAGAATAAAACACACATCATGCATCCTATCCCTACCTACCTCAGGAAATTGAAACGCCTACGTTTTGTTGTAGGTGAAAAATTGGTCCTGTCACTAGATCTAAGTCTAAGAAAGTACTACGTCCATCCACGGACATGACTTCGAGTGCTCAAATAGAGTCCACCCTCGTATCTAGGGAGGAATTTGAAGGACTGAGAAATCAGATAGCTGAATTAGCGGGTTTTCTAAGAGAACAAAGCAAGGCCCTTAAAGGGAAGCAATCCCAAACTCACACAGAACCATGAACACCTGGTGGTAGTGGTGGCAGTCAAGAGAGCGAAAAAGCTGAGACTCAAATTCCTGGACCACAGAACCAGGACACAACAAACAAAACCCCTGAAATCACCCACCTCAACAAAGAACAGGAAGCTAATGACATTATGTAGTAAGTACAGTAGATGGAGGAAACTCTCCGGTCTATTAAAGGGACTGGGGCATTCGGCTGTGTTAATTACTCTGACCTCTGTGTTTTCCCCGGGGCTTGTTATCCCGAAAAATTTTGAACTCCTGATTTCGAGAAATATGATGGATTGGGAGACCCTTATACACATCTGAAAGTATTCATCGGAGAAATCGGATCCTATGCAGAGGATGAGAAGCTTTGAATGCAGTTATTCCAAAAGAGTCTGACTGGAGAGGCCCGAGCTTGGTATGCCCATCTGGACAACTCTAAAATTCATAGCTGGGAAGAGTTGGCCCATGCTTTCCTCAGTCAATAAAGCTTCCAATCTCAGCTGGCTCCAGACAGATACCAACTAACAAAAATCAAGAAAAAGAACACTGAATCATTTAGAGAGTATGCCCAGCGATGGAGACGCGTTACAGCACAACTCACCCCAGCCATGACTGAGTCTGAGATAGTTACGACCTTCATCGATATCCAAGAAGCTCTGTATTACGAGATGGTCCTAGCAGGCATAGGAAAGCCATTCTCTGAAATGATCAAGCACAGTGAAATGGTAGAAATGGGGCTCAAATCCGGGAAGATAAAAGATCTGATCGCCCTCGAAGCTGTCGCTGAGCATATCCAATCCGAAAATTACGGGAGTAATCCTCGGAGGGTACTGAAGAAGAAAGATGAAGAAGTGTCCTTAGTGTTATAAGGATAAAATCCAAGGGGCGAGTCAAGCAGTATGCCCATTCAAAGAAGGAACTATACCCCTTTTCAAACCCTAGCACAGCCTTCAAACCCTCCATTCCAGAAAAATATGGAGGTCAGGCGTCGAAGAACTTTCACCCCTCTAGGGGATTCACTCGAGAATGTGCTAAAGCTGTTAACGACACATAAGAAGATTGTCCAACTCCTTCCAGCCACCAATACTGGTGGACGGAATTTTTACCCAAGCAAGAAATGTGCTTATCATTCTGGATCTCCAGGCCATGACACACAAGACTGTTGGTCTCTCAAGCACAAAATCCAAGACTTGATCGACAACCTTCCAGATGAAGACACTCTCAAGATCCCCACTAGATGGAATCAAGGTACAGTAGCTGTTGTGTCTTGTGACGATGAGCCAACCATCACACCCTTAGTACTGCCAGGGAAAGGGGTTCAAGAAATACAAAATCCTATGAAGGTGGCCGTACCTGAGCCTTTGATCTTACCCTTCAGACTTCAGTACCCAGTTATCAGTCTGAAGAGGGTCCCATGGAACTACGGGAACAATGAAGGTTCCACTTCAAACAACATTGCCATCTTATCAAAGGACAATCCATTATACCTTCCTCAGTGGGTGATCAAACCAGTCATCAAAGCTAAAGCAAAGGTGGATGATGAGAAAATCAAAGAGTTCCTCAACAAAATGGGACACAATGTAATCAAGGTGGTGCAAGGCTTGAAAGACACACCCAAGCAAATGTCCATCATAGACTTGTCCTATCATCGGTGGATCATCGTAACATTCTAATGAAAGTACTGGAAGAAGCCTATCTGCCACATTCCGTGGAAACCAAAAAATTTCGTCATGTGGTAGAACACATTTTCAAAAATAATGTGATATCATTCACTGACGATGATATCCCTGCAGAAGGAACGGGCCATCGTAAGTCCCTGCATATAGCTGTGATGTCTTATGGGTATATGATAGAAGGTGTGCTCATAGACGGAGGATCATCCCTCAACATCTGTCCCTATAATACCTTGGAAAGAATGAAGATCAACCCGAACCAGATCAAAACAAGTCATGTGGTCATCCGAGCTTTTGATGTATCTCGCCTACAAGCTATGGGAGAAATAGAGCGTCCTCTGGAGATTGGCCCACACACTTTCTATGTGTCATTTCAAGTGCTCAACATAGCTATTGGATACAACTTATTACTGGGCAGGCCATGGATCCACATGGCAGGGGCAGTGCCATACACCCTCCATCAATAGCTCAAATACATTATCAATGGCAACCTAATCACGGTCATACCGAACCGAAATACCCTGTCTACATACAGGGAGACATGCTAGTGATTAGCCTGGATGCAGGTATTGAACCTGTAAGTTTTCAAGCCCTGGAGGTGAGTGATACTCAGTTTCTACCTATCGGAACACCAGCCCTAAAACCAAAGGTATCCACCGAAGTTATAATAGTGGGCCAGGAGATGATGTCTTTGGGTTTCCAACCTGTTGAAGGGTTAGGAAAGAATCAACAAGGTATCCAGAGTCCAGTGCAAATCCCTAGTCAGACGGGGAGAGCCAGATTGGGATTTTCATCCCGGGAAATCCACAGGAATCCGCATAAGCATCCCAAGGCTCATGCTTCCACAATCCTATTGCCAAACCTCACTAATATCGGATGGGTAAAACCAATAAGGAAGATCCATACTGTGGTATCAGCCATGCCGTTTCCTCCAATCATACCTATCAATGAAAGAAAAGACCTCAAGGTTGAGGCAGATAGCGAAAAAGGAAAAGAAAAGATCCTGTATGAAGGAAGAAACCCATTCGCTAACATGCGAGTCATCATAAACTATGATGGAATGAATGATGAGATTCTAGACAGTGACGACGAGGATGAGGCTCAAATTCCTAGCATCAAAAAAGGAAAAGGGGGCAGTTCAAAGAAAAACCTCGGTCCTGTTGAAAAGGACGTCTTCGTCATCATCCAAGATGAGATAGACGAACATAATTTCTTGATCCTCCCGGTTCATGGGGATTTGACCCTGGATAACTGGAGCAGTATCCCTTGCCTCGGTTAAAAAGGGTAAAGGGGCAGAGAGTCCATCTACCCATTATCATGCTTTCATTTTACTGCTTACTTTTAATTGCACAGCTATAGCAGCAACTTTGTCATGCTTTGCCAAATGCCCTGTATATTTAAGCAGTTGTATTATCTAAGATGAAAGCATTTTGTTTTTAGGACTCAAGTGTTCGGTGTGTTTGTCTCTGCTGAGGAGATGCCAACCTATCACAGCGACTACAACTTTGATGTAGAACTGAACTTCGACTTGATGGATATTGAGCAAGAGGAAGAAGATGACTATGAGTTGCCCGAGGAGATTAAAGAATGGGTCGTAGACAAACCCAAACCAAACCCCAACCAAACCACTATTATCAACATAGAAACCTCCAAAAATATAAAAGAAATCCAGATAGGCTTAGACCTCACCCAAGACTAAAAAGCCGACCTGATAGAACTCCTAACACAGTTCCAGGATGTATTTGCATGGTAACATGAAGACATGATTTGCCTGTCCACTGACATTGTCACCCATCAAATGCCCATCAAAGATGGATTCAAGCCAGTTAAACAAAAGCTCAGGCGATTGAAACCTGAATGGAGTCTGAAAGTCAAAGAATTGTTAAGCAATTCAAAGCCAGGATTATCATGGTATCAACCGACCCAGAGTGGCTTTCAAATATTGTCCCCGTGCCCAAGCCCGTAGGGAAGGTATGAGTATGCGTAGATTATCGGGATTTGAATAAAGCCTGTCTCAAAGATAACTTCCTGGTACCTTTTATTCACATTTTGATCGACAATAAGGCATAGTACAGCATATATTCCTTCGTGGATTGCTTTGCTGGTTACCATCAAATCATGGTTGCTGAAGAAGACCTAAAGAAAATAGCTTTCATCACTCCCTGGGGAATCTTCTGCTATAGGCGACTATCCTTCGGCCTCATTAATGCCGGAGCCACGTATCAGCGAGCCATGGTGGCCCTGTTTCATGATATAATGCACAAAGAGATAGAGGTTTATGTGGACAACATCATCATCAAATCTCAAAGGGAGGTCAGGAAGATGTTCAACAGGTTACGCAAGTACAACCTCAAGCTAAATCCCGCCAAATGTGCTTTTTCCTGCAAAGCAGGCAAGCTGCTAGGATTTTTTATGAGTAATCGAGGCATCGAGCTAGACCAAGCCAAGATCAAAGCCATCACTGATATTCCAGTACCGCGAATAGAGAAGGAAATACGTGGGTTTCTGGGAAGGATCAACTTCATAAGTCGATTCATTTCCCATCTCACAACAACTTGTGAGCCCATATTTAAGTTACTAAGGAAGAATTCCTCCACCAAATGGAACGAGAATTGTCAACAAGCCTTCTTTGCTATCAAGAGACAGCTGATCGAAGCACCTGTTTTGGTACCTCCGAAGGATGGAATTCCTTTATTCATGTACCTATCAGTTAATACCAACGCAATGGGCTGCATGTTAGGACAAAAGATGATAGTAGCAAAGAAAGAGCCATCTACTACATCAGAAAAAGATTCAGCAGCGGTGAACAAACCTGATCAAAAAGACGTGTTGTGCATTAGCATGGGCCGCAATGAGGTTACAGCATTACCTCCATGGGCACACGACCTACCTCATATCCGACATTAATCCACTCAAGTACGTATTCAATAAGCCAATGTTGAAATGTAGACTGTCCAAATGGCAGTTGATCCTATAATAATTCGACATTGTCTACGTGACGCAAAAGTCAATCAAGGGTCAAGGCATTGCAGATCAATTAGATGAAGCACATTCAAGAGGGTTCGAGCCCTTGGAGACCTATTTCCCAGATGATGGAATCATGACAATTCAGCAACTCCAGCAAGAGAATACAGTCCAACAATGGAAAATGTATTTTGATGGAGCAGTAAACATGGAAGGTGCCGGAGTTCGGGAAGTCCTTATCTCTGGTACAGGAGAACAATATCATGTGGCTACCAAACTTCAATTTGGCAACACCAACAACACAGCCGAGTATGAAGGCTATATAATGGGGTTGAAAATATCCCAATCCATGGGTGTCAAACATTTACTAGTCTTTAGAGACTCTGAGTTGGTCATAAGACAAACCACTGGGGCATGTCACACCAAAGAACTGCATTTGCTGCCCTATCATCGATAGGTCATCAAAATATCCTTGGAATTTACAGACAAAACTTTCAGCCATATTCCTCGGGGTAGGAATAACTTCGCTGATGCATTGGCAACCTTGGTGTCCTTAATCCGCATATCCGATAGGAGTGGGATTCCCTGCCTCAAATTCATAATTCAAAAAGCCCTGACATACAGGAATTACATTGGAAAAGTATCAGATGAAATACCTCCTGTCAATCATCCTTGGTATCAAAACATCAAGGAATATCTCCGAGATGGATCTACAAGTGCTGGGGCAAGCCGATCCGAGCGAAAGGGGATTCACAATATGGCTATGAAGTTCTATCTAAGCAGAGATGCCCTCTACAAAAGAGATGCTGGAATAGGCCTGTTAAGATGCCTTGATAAAGAGAAAGCCCAAAGACTGATGGATGAAATCCACGGTAGAGTCTGTGGTCCACACATGAGCGGTCATCTACTGGCCAAAAAGATCTTAAGAACAGGGCATTATTGGATCTCACTCAAAGCTAACTGTGATGATCATGTCAGGAGATGCTTTCAATGCCAAGTACATGAAAATGCCATCCACGCTCCTCCGAATGAGCTACACAACATGAGTTAACCATGGCCTTTCTCTATGTGGGGAATGGATGTGATCAGTCCAGTGGAACCCAAAGCCATCAATGGTCAATGATTCATCTTCACCATGATCAATTACTTTATCAAATGGGTTGAAGTTGCCTCATTTCCTAAAGTCCCAGAAGAGGTCATCATTGGTTTCATCAGAAATAATGTAGTATGTAGATATGGACAACCGGAGGTGATCATATCAGACAACGCCAAGAACCTGAACAATCAAATGATGAAAGAACTATGTAGCTAGTTCCTCATCAAGCATCTCAATTTCGTTATCTATCGGCCCAAGATGAATGGTGATGTCGAAGCGGCCAACAAGAACATAAAAAAGATTATGCAAAAAATGTCCGCCAATAACAAAGAATGGCCTGACCTGCTGCCTCTAACCGTGTTAGCATACAGGACGTCAATGCTCACTTCTACTGGAGCTACCCCCTATTCATTGGTCTATGGCATGGAAGCAGTCCTTCCCATAGAAGTAGAAATGGAATCCTTGCGAGTGTTGATAGATGCTTAGATGGACGAAGATCAGTGGTTGCAAGACCGATACCACCAACTATCCCTGATAGATAAAAAGAGGGCTACAGTCATTTTCCATGGATAGTTGTCAACAAAGGATTGCTTGATCCTACAACAAGAAGGTCCGAATACGGCAATACAAAAAAAAAATAACTTGGTGCTGAAGAAAGTTTTAGCCAATCAAGACGAAGCTAAAGGAAAGTTCGCCCCTAATTGGGAAGGTCCTTTCATTGTTAAGGAAGTGTTGACGAGAGGAGCTATCAGATTACATGAAATGGACGGGAATGAATTTCCCCAACTCATCAACTCAGACACCATAAAGAGGTACTATGTCTGAAGCACATTCATACCAGCATCCGGGTCCTACAAATCAAATCAGGTTCAGTTTCACTAGAAAGTTGGAACTACGAATGACCTAATCTCCCTTAACCCAAGAGTACGTAGGCAGCCATTTCTGGTGCTGTCAAACCAAATAAAAACTTAAAAACTCATCAAACCAAACTCAAAACCCACGACAAATACGTTGCAAACATCTCTCATATAACCCCAGAACTACGAGTGACCTGATCTCACTCAACGCGGGAGTACGTATGCAGCCATTTACTGTGCGGTTTGACCTTCAAGAAAAAATAAAACCCCTAATAAAAACCAATTCCAAGACACCAAAACCATATAAAAGCTAAATTCTATCAAGCCTTTCTGGTCAATAGGCCCATCTGAGATACTCTCTGACATCTCACTGTCAGTCCATCAAGGAGAAGCTCAAGATATATCAACAACAGCGAGTCATGACAGAAGTGGTAATCACTCAGCAATAACAATACATCTCCAAACAGGGAAGTGAATTAAAAATATATTTCTCTGATATAAACTATTTGATATATATATAGTGTCATGTACATGACAAAAATGGCTGATCTAGTCTGTGCAGGAAAAACAAAGCTAGTTTATGGACCCAAGAATAAGCGGGTCAGCAATGCCACCATGGCATCTCTCTCTGAAGATGGAGGAGCAGCTGCAAGTGCAATACCCTCAACCTCCATACGGCTCAAAACCTCCACAATCATTTGTAATGTGGCTTTATGGTATTCAACATATGTACTCATCTTGGTAACCAGGCCGTGAGTATAAGATCGAAGAGCAGTACTGTAAGCAATGTGGAAATCACGGGAAGCTATAGCCTCATCCCTCTCCGCAAAAGCTGTGTCCTGAGCAATCAAGGTCTCCTCAATCTCAACAAAAGTTGTATATCTGGCTTAGCGGATCTCATCCCTCTTTATAAAAGCTGCATCTCTGGCAGATCGGAGCTCCTCTCTCTCAATCAATCCTGCATCTTGAGCGGCTCGAGCCATATCTCTCTCAGCCAAAGCTATATCTCTGCCAGATAAAGCAGTCAACATCTGTGCACTAGCCTGATCCAGCTTAAAGGTCATCCTGAATAATGAGTCTGCCAGAGCCGGATCTGTCCCTACAGGAATAATCGGTGGATCACTGACCAGTGCCGCTGTCAAACCCAAAAACAGCTCATCCTCAGTGGGAGAATTAGGATCCTCCATAGGCACCTCCTCATCAGAGTCAACAATCAGAGATAAATGGGAACCTGCTGCTGCTGCCATATCTACCTCCAGCCATGCAGAATACTCTGGAGAATGATTCGAATGGCTACTGGAGAACTCAGCCCTCTCTCTATGAGTCCAACACTCATATACTCTAATCAAATTGGCTGATGACATAGACGATGCCGACATCCTCTGATCAGCAAACCCCTCAAATCAGTGCAAGCTCTAAAACTGATCAAACTTTCTCATAACAGCCAGAGGATGATAAGTAGTCACTCCCCTCAAACCCGCTAGGGGCAAGTAATCCATGTCAAGTACATGAGTAATGAAGCTATATGGGGAGGCTAGCCTTGAGCATGGCAAAATCAAGAACGGATGCTCAATATCTGCCAGAAATGTAGACTATGTCTCTGCATCGGTACACTCCACCGGCTGAAAGGAGTAGGACATAGATATATTATGGGAAAAATAATACCTATGATGCCTGAAAGATCCAATAGGTCGGATATGGGACATCAGCCATACATACAGCAAGACCAAACTATCTTTGAAGAACCCCTTCGGGTGGGTAATACAGTGAGTGGCTGACCACAACGTCTCAGCCAATATCATCGGGATGATGGTGCTACCCTGTCTAAAGGCCCTAAACACAACTACTAATCCCACATCCAAGTGATCCAAGCGTAGAGGCATGTAGACGTATGTCGCAATGCACATCAGCAGAATATCTACCCTGGCCAGATGCCACGCCTCTGCTGAAATAATAAAATCCCCAATATATCGATCATAGCTATCAAGCTCATCGAAATAACCGATCAAGAAGTCCATCGAGATCATACGTCCAGAAACGATCTCGTCCATGACTACCCTCTGGCGTAGACCTGACATCCACAGGAACGGTCTCCTCATATCGCTAATAGCAGTCCGAGCGCACGATAAGTCCATAGCCAAACCAGGTAAGTCGCTCGTACTCCTCCAGAATAGGAGTCAGCTCATGCCGCCTGATGCAAAAAACCTGCCTCTCAGGTATCCAGCAAGATAACATACCATCCACAAACCCATATGGCACCTGAAAATCTGCCAGGGCCAATGAATACCCTAACATCTGATCTACTATCCCTCTAGCTAAGAAGGGCAGACTCTCATACCACGACCTCAAAGATAAAGCCACCTCAGACTGTGGCAAATACTCAATACGGCTCACGACTGATGACGTCATCTGTATCACAGTACCACAAGGCCATATAGGGGTCAAATCTGAACTCAAATGTCTAAATGCATACATATGCCATAATACATACATGATGACAAATATAAGCATAATACGAGAGATATGAAATATCATGAATATCTACAATAAGCAATCTACTGCGGGCATCATCCATGTCTGATGATACAAACCAAAATGTAGAATACAGGAATGTGGGGCACCACCACCCACCTACTAACAGTGGTCTATCAAAATGAGGCACAACGGCCAAATAGACTAAACAGTAGCTGACCAAAAATATAGCTGCCATAGCTATCCAAGAGATCCAGATAATCTGCGCCCAGGTGATCAACCTGCTCCATCTCCGCTGTGGAGACAAAGACAAGGTCATCAGGCATGTCTGGGCGGTACAAGGGAGGATTTGCCCCTGTAAAACTGTTGAAAAATGGACCTGAAGAGGGGCCCGCTCTTGAGCTGGATGGGTAGAAAAGAAGATGCCTCTGACAGATCTCGGCCAAGATGCCTGATAAAGAAGCGAGCTCTATCCAACTCCCGGGTCAGATCTGTGATCTGGTCTAAATGAGTAGGCTCCTTGAGGCAAGCTATCCAGTTTGCCATCATCAAAGACCCTGGCACCATGTCTGCCATGAACTGGGTAGCCCGAGTCTGAGCTCCAATAGTGTGAGGACTCCATCATCTGTTGAATACCTCCTAGCTAAACGGACCCTCTGATAGGGTAAAGCCATCTATGCCCTCCATGGGAATCTCTATCAGTGGCATGATCAACGGCTAATGATGCCAAGCAGAAGGAACAATGGGAATGCGGATCTCACCTGTAAGACTCCTGATAGCATGCTCTCCCAAATAGAGCTCCCAACCTCCCTCTGTCAAAATTGGGACTCTGCGAGCCGACAATGCAAACTCTCGACCAGTGGGAAAGCCTCCCTCGAATCTGACAGGTGAAAAACTCAGAGGTATATGGCATCTAGGAGATCGATCCAGCCGTCAAAAGCTCCAACTGTAAGCGAGCATGGGTAAATCCCTTAGCAATAGGGACCTCCATCAAAATCGGGTGATGCCAACGCCGTCCTTGAGGATAGGTCTCCAGACCTTAAGCAGTGGCGGGCCGTAGGCAAGGAAGCCTCTCAAATGCCCAGAACTGGCCATGTCAATATCAAAAGTCCTCAATGATCAAGACTAACAAATATAAATGCTGAAATCAAAAAGGTACAAGAAAGATGTACTCACCAGCAGAAACGGGTAAAATCCTAATTAGGCCTCCGTCGAACCCTCCGGAAGCATGCACATGCCCCGGATTAAATAGGAAAAGGTTTAGGAACCCCAATAAAAGTCACTGAGGCGCTCTACATATTGGGTAGCACTAACCAAGGTGAAGGACACATTAGATGAGTTTTCCGCCATAAATAACTCCTGATGATCACCAAAAATAATTGCCTCAGAATGCGATCTCTAACCCTTTGATCATCAAGCGGAGGCTCCAGCAAAGCCCCACTCTGAGCATCTATACTCAAGGGACCAGATCGGACCGTCTGACCCTTGAGCGCTGTCGCAGGAATTCCTAGCAGGGACCTAACGGCAGTGGGCGTAATGTCAACCACAACAGGTACTGGCTCGCCCTCGAACTCAATGCCAGTGATGAACCTCCAGTCCATAAGGGTCATCATCACCTCACAATCCAGCAGATGAAGGGACTGAGTCAGGTGGAACCAGCGCTCAGACAAAGCCCTAATGGGCAACGACGGGGAAGAATAGAGAAGAAGGCCTGAAACCCCCAGCCATCAACGATATCCCTGTAATCCTCGTGCAACGTATGATACAGGGGATGCACATTGAACCAGTTCCCTCGAGGCTGCGTAAAGCTGGGAACCTACATCAAAAACCAACCTATATCAAAAATATGTGCCCCGAGAATGGCAAAACAAAGAAAGAGAATCCAGGAAAAGAAAAACTTCAAGTCACCTCATTGGCATGAAGAAACCTCGATGGATGGCGACTCAAGTCCATAGGGGTCATCATCACCTCATAATCCAGCAGATGAAGGGACTGAGTCTGGTGGAACTAGCGCTCAGACAAAGCCCTCATATAACCCCAGGAGCAACGACAGGGAAGAATAGAGAAGAAGGCCTGAAACCCCCAGCCATCAACGATATCCCTGTAATCCTTGTGCAAAGTATGATACAGGGAATGCACATTGAACCAGTTCCCTCGAGGCTGCGTAATGCAAGGAACCTGCATCAAAAACCATCCCATATAAAAAACCTATGCCCCGAGAATGGTAAAAGAAAGACAGAGAATCTAGGAAGAAAAAAACTTCAAGTCACCTCGTCAGCGTGAAGAAACCTCGATGGATGGCGACTCAAGTCGCCCAGCAGCTCTTGGGTAGGCATAACAATGCCTGACACCTCTGCACGTGGAGCCTGAGATGGAGCCAGAACAGCGAAAGGAGCTTACTCATCATCAATGTCAATCTGCGGTTCGCCCTGTGCTGGATGAATCACCGACTCTACCAATCTGCGAGGTGGTCGAGCCGGTCGTGGCTGAGGAACATCAGAAGCCCTCATACGTCTGACGCCTGAAACGCTCTGCTGGCACTACCGGGTCTATCGCGGTCCATCACCTGTACAAAGTCTCCAAATCACCTCAGAAAGGGTGTGGTAAGCCTAAAACCTATGGCTTATTATGTTAAATTAGTACTCTATGCATCTCTAAGTCCTAAAACATGCATGGGTCAGTCAAAAATATCTAGTAAAGTCAAAACTGCATGTTTTTCAACAGATAAATCCTAAAAACGTGTATGGGTCAGTCAAAAATCCCCAGTAGAGTCAAAATTGCATGTTTATTAAATACTCGGGTTTTGAAAAAAATTCGCCAGAGTCTCCTTTGTAAACTGGACTGTCCGCATGCACATATGCATGTCTAGGTGGCCATTCAGTAGCATATCTTTCCATAAAATAGAACAGTTCATATTTATGAAATAAAATCAAAAGTAAACTCACACGGTAGCCAAATTACCATGGACATTTTTAGTTGAAAATTCAGACTCATTAGGCCTCAAAAAAGATGAGTAAATTGACCAAAAAGCAAAAAAATTAACTGTCTCAAAATCTGAATTTTCTTACATCCAAACGTGCATTACAGTAAGATATGCATACAAATGAAGTCATAAATTTGTTAACAGATCATATAGGCATACATTTTTTATACATTACGTCTAAAATCCCCCTATATGGTTCACATGCTTTTAACGGTCAAAACTTGCGAAAAAAGTACATAAAACGTTACCTACGCTGCGCTGAACACGTAAGAACTGACGGAATCAGAAAATATCTGCCCAAGCTCCGTAGATCTGAGAAAGAAGATCGAAATCAGTTTGAAACTCAAAATGAGATTTGCAAGAAATGAACCCCCGCTGCCCAATATAAAGTTCAGGTGGAAGCGGACCCACCTGCGACTGTCGCACCTCCACCTGCGGCTCCCCAGGGTGGGTCCCACTCCCCAGGCTCAGTTCGGTTCGGGATGAAATAGAGTTTCTATGTGCTAAAAAATCAAATATGAAGAAAAATTGCTACGCGATTGAGCGGTTTATCCTTAAATTCTGCGTTTAAGCAGCGTAATCCTGACAAAAAGGGAAACACTCTGGAAACCATTAGTATTCATCGCAGAGTCATATACGAGGATCAACAATGCAAACTAGGGAAAAACTATGCGAAAACTGCGTAAAACTGCCACTTTCGAAGCGTCGGGTACTGACCGATGACAATTCGGCCGTTGATTCAACTCTACAGAAGTTTCGGGTATAGACCGAGTAAAATTCAACCATTGGTTCAAAACCAGCAAAGTTTTGGGTACAGACCGAGTTCAATTCACCTGTTAGTTCAACCCAACGAATTTTCGGGTACAGACCGAGTTCAATTCAGTCGTTGGTTCAATCCAACGAAGTTTCGGGTACTGACAGATGACAATTTAACCGTTGGCTTCAACCCAATAAAACATCGGGTACTGACCGATGACAATTCAGCCGTTGGCTTCAACCCAATGAAGTTTAGGGTGTAGATCGAGTTCAATCTAGTCGTTGGCTTCAACCCAACGAAGTTTCGGGTACAGACCGAGTTCAATCCAGCCGTTGGCATCAACCCAATGAAGTTTTGGGTATAGACTGAGTTCAATTCAGCTGTTGTCTTTAATCCAACTAACTTTCAGGTACAGACCGAGTTCAATCCTGCCGTTGGCTTCAATCCAACGAAGTTTTGGGTACAGACCGAGTTCAATTCAGCCGTTGGTTTCAACCCAACGAAGTTTTGGGTACAGACTGGGTCCAATTCAGCAGTTGGCTTCAATCCAACAAAGTTTCGGGTACAGACCAAGTTCAATTCAGCCATTGGCTTCAATCCAACAAAGTTTCGGGTATCGACCGAGACAGTTTAACCGTTGGCTCAACCCCGACGAAGCGGCAGAAAGGATCCGGTGACGGAAGTAATATAATTATCCATCACCAATGATGGAATCTATTATACACATCCTCAAAAGGGAGAATCAGAAAGGACTGGTGGTTCAACCCCCTGTTGCAAGCTGTCATTATGAATTATCGCCAGGATAAGCATCAGAAACATACAAGAAGAAAACTCAGTAATCGAGAAATGTCCCCAGCGGAGGAGCCTTTAGAAATGTGTAATAGCACCGATCGAAGGGAAATAGGCCCTGTGAAGAGTATCGCCGGACAGGGAAACCATTGGTCTCAAACCAAGGTATCATCAATAATATCGGCCCCATCAAAATCTATGAAGCTATCGTAGAGGACGTCATCCCCAGCAAAAAATAACAAGAACATTATGTGATAACTTAAATTTGATATCCTACCAGCAATCACATAATAATATTGCAACAAGGGTTACCACGAGTAACGTTATCCCAGCGGAAACTAACTTAATCCATCAATTATAACCCCACCTCCTCAAAGGTATCTGACACTTCTTGCATTCCACATCATGCATTTCCTCATCTTGGCATTTTCATTTCTAGTGTATACTAATATTTATCCTATTCATTCCACTACGTTGCATGAACATGATAAAGAGGGGTATTTGTAGACACTCGAATTTTTTCCCCTGTTACTAATACTGTAGGAGGGCAAGAATGCTATCAATTCAACCCCGATCTCAAATGAGGCCAATAGATCAACCCCGATCTCAATATCAAGCCATCAATTCAACCCCCATTTCAAATCAGGCCATCAGATCAACCCCGATCTCAATATCGGGCCATCAGTTCAACCCCGAGCTCAATATCGGGCTATCAAAACAGCCCCGGTCTCAAACTGGGAAGTTAAGGTCCGCCCCGGTCTTAACCCGGGAGATACAGGTTAGCCCCGATCTCAACCTGAGAGGTGCAGGTCAGCCCCGATCTCAACTCGGGAGGTACAAGTCAGCCCAGGTCTTAACCAGGGAAGTGAAGGTCATCCCCAGTCTCAACTCGAGAAGTCAAGTTAACTTTAGAAACAGTCCTGAAGCCTCGCAACATCTTCAGAGGAAAACCTAGAATGACCAAATCAACCTCAGAGACAACACTGAGGACAAACAGACTCGAATGGGATCCAAGTCTTAGAAACAACCTCAAGAAGTCAACAGAAGGCCATGTCGACACTAAAGGGCAACCCTAGGAGGGGAAAAATGGTCATTTTAACAACCCCAATCCAATTCGGTCAAACTCAAGCTGAATTGATGCCACCAAGGTCAGAACGAACCATAACGATGATCCCGAGTGCAAACAGCGCAAGACAGCTCAACGGATAAATTGCGAGGAATCGGAGACTTCATTATGAACCCATCTTCTTTGACCCAAAAAATGTTTTATCCCATGTCATTATGACACTCTTGACGAGCGCTTTCCGAAAAGGTATAGCACCCCTTTAACGGAAGCTCCGATCAAAAGTTAGAAAGTTTTAACTTCGACCTCGCATTACTCGGAGTGCACGTACTTTGAGATGACTCAACCAGACACATGGGCCCCACCAGGAGTGCCTCACCTCTACCTACAATAGCAGCAGGTAAAACAGAGGCTCCCTGGCCTATATATATGAGGTGACCCCCTACCCCTCATTTTTAAGAATTCTGAAACGCAGCGAACCTCTGCCCGTTTGATTTTTTGACTTTTTCACCTCTACCAAACCAAAAACTTTTCACTCTAACATGTAGATATACCAACATACTACCACATATCAGAAAATAACCGGTAGATTTGGATGTTTAGAGCCTACGATTTGGCAAAAAGCACGTGTAACAGTCCATTATGAGTATTTTTACGATCAGCAAGTTTATATTACTTCTTCATACTTTTATACACTTGCACGTTAAGTTTTATTTTTTAAATATGCCCGAAAATCAGTTCAGTAGCCATTTTCGCCAACGTTTTGTACATTTTTGCATATATACGCATTTTCTGGCATTTCTACAACTCGGATTGACGATTCGTCACTTCCAGCAGCTCTGGCATACTTGCATCTTTGTTATAAGCAACTTCGCCAGACTGGGTTATCTTCCTAGTCCAGGTTTGGCTTTTTTGTGTGTTTATTTAACTATATATATACTAACTTTTTAATTCTGTCAGGCCCGGATGTCAAATCCGAGGTAGTTTACTGCTTTTATATATATTTATGCATATATGAGCAACTTTGACCACCCTCGGGTTCTCTTCCCAGTCTTGGTTGACTACATTTCTGTCTGTCTATATATATATATATACATATATATATATATATATATATTTACATTTCAGTCCGGCCTGGATCATTTTGTGGCCTTTATACTGCTTTTTGCACCCTTAACTATTACTAGGTTATCTTCTCAATCCCTGGTTGACTACTTTTCGGTATATTTACATTTCAGTTCGGCCTAGATCATTCTGTGGCCTTTATACTTTATTTTGCTCCCTTCACCATTACTGGGTTATCTTTCCAGTCCCTTGTTGACTACTTTTCTGTATATTTTTATTTTAGTTCGGCCTGGATTATTCTGTGGTCTTTTTACTGCTTTTATATATAAATATGCATATATAAGCAGCCTTCACCACCACTGGGTTCTCTTCCAAGTCTTGGTTGAATACTTTTCTGTCAATATATATATATATATGTATATATATATATATATATATATATATATATATATATATATATATATATATATATATATATATATATATATTCCAATTCTAGTCCGGGCAGGGGCGTATCACCCTTTTTACTGTTTTTCTATATATACTTCAATTCTGTCCAGCCTGGTCATTTCGTGGCTTTTACACAGCTTTTATAAATATATATATATATATATATATATATATATATATATTAATTCCAGTCCGGGCACCAGTGTGAAAACCCATCGCCCTTTACACATTTGAATATATAATTGTGTATATATATTGCTTTACTTGCTTTTTTATTAAATTGATGCTTTAAATATTCATTTGATATGAATCGACATTTTTTAGTCACAAAAGCAACCTCTTGTCCCTTAGATCGCTATATAATAGGAACGAGACGCTTCGGCCGTGCGAACCCAAATTTACTAAATGAATCCTCGGTTCTGGCAATATTTGGGATATAGATATCTATTTCTGTACAAATTTAAACTGTGCAGGTTTATTGGCTACTCATATGTGAGCCTAGGAATCGTGGGATTCATGATCAAACTGATCAAAATCTGATTTCCACAATGGACAAACTCTGCTTTATGAATGTACCCTGTTAGTTTTTTTGTAGAAATGTACATGTAAAAGACCTTAAAACGGTTATCCGGATTTTAGGTCTCAAAATAATGAGAATAATGGGTTATCGTGTCAGAGTCCCTCCGATGGCTATCTTGCCCATGAGGAGACCGACACTTGTATATTTGTTGTGGTCGAGGATGCTTCGCAGCCCGACAATCACCATTCAAATTGAGCCAAAAGGCTAAAAAGATAAAAGTGAAAGTATTGATATGCTTCAATTCCTATGATAGCGTAAGGGTTTGAAAACCAGCTTTCAAAACCTCATTTTTATCAAAAAGATAAGCTTTTGCAAATTAAATCAAATGTTTTTACAAATCAAATAAAAGACTTTTGCAAATCAAATCAAACCCTTCGTATATAGGCTCAACAAAGCACTTGCTTGCTTTCAATCAATCAAACATAAGCCCTATTTTCAAACAGCATACACACATATATTTCAGTTTTTTAAAGGGAAATATTGAAAAGATGCGGTACCGTGTTTACACGGGAGTTGTGGGGTGCCTAACACCTTCCCCACACTTAACCAAGCCCCCGAGCTCAAAACTTTGTTTTCAAAGATCAAGTTTCGACAGTATCCAGCAATTGGGCCTATTTCAAACAAAACTCGGTTGAGTTGGTACAACCATTTCAAATCTACCAACTGGCGACTCTGTAAAACGTTCAATCGTCGACATGATACATATTAGCCTTATCCTAAAAAACACTTCAAAACCTTTTTCGTAATAAAAAGAGTGAGGATAGAGATAACTTAGGAAGGAATAAAAGATCCGGGTTGTGACCCGACCCACAGATTTTTCCCGACATGGACAAATCATGTGAAAAGATAAATCAAGATTCAGAGAATCAAAAATCAAAAAAGATCGCTCACCAGAAGGAATGGATAACACCCGAGCCAAGCATCGGTCACTCCTTTCGAGCACAGTCACATTTCGTGCAAAAAATATGCAAAGGTGAATGAACACCAATAATAATCTCTGATGCGGTCTACATCCCGGAGAGACCCCACTAAGCTGAATGAAACCGTGGAGGAGTTGTTCGCAAGGAAATATCCCCTCATGATCGTCAGGAACAGTTGCCGCAAGATATGATCCCTCTTCGCCAAGTCCTCGGGGAAAGGTTCTTGCAAAGTGCCTCGAGCCGCATCAATACTCAAAGGGCCTGAACGAACACTACGGGCCTTGAAGGCTCGCCCCTGAGGAGAAAATCCAAGAAGGGTGTGAACAGCAGTTGAAGTGATACCGGCCTCCAAAGGCACACGATCTCCAATATACTACAAGCTATTAATATACCTCCAATCCATAGGGGTCATCATAACTTCGCAATCCAAGAAATAAAGAGACTGTCTCTGATGAAACCACCTCTTAGATAAAGCTCGGAGATAGCCCCAGGGGCATCGATGGGGGCAATGGTGAAAAAAGTATGTAAACCCCAAGAGTTCACTAGAGCCTGATAATCAGGAAGGAGTGACCAGTACAAAAAGTGCACGTTAAATTAGTTACCCCTAGGCTTAGTAAACTCTGGAACCTGCACAACATTAAGGTTAAAAACCGATTATCGGAAAATAATGGAGAATTAAGGCGAATCAACATAAAGAATCTTGTACATCATTCGTATGCAAGTTAATGGATGTGTGGCGGCCTAAGTTGGTACCCAACAAATCAAGAACATCTACCTGGATACCAGGGAAAAATTGAGGCACATCAGTAGATTGAGGTGGAACCTCAGGCTCAGGGATGTCACCCTCCTCTTCGTCTAGATGAGTTCTATCTACATCAATATGGAGAATCATTAACTCCGTTAGATGGAGAACCAACAGGGAAATCCGTGGAGCGGGATTATCTGATGCGGGCCTCCGAAGGCGGACCCTCGATGAAGCCTTATGGGAAGTGGAGATGCTAGGTCTATCTGCATCCATGCTTAGACAACGAGTCTATGGAATTCAGAGTAAGACAATGTATGACTCTACCCTATGTTAATTTAACTGAGGTTGCAATAATGTAGATAAAATAGACTCCTAAAAATATAATTTGGATCATAGCATCAAGCATGTCCTGCACGTGCCCAGTAGATGCTTGCCTCATTTCAACATCCTAGTATAAGCTAAGCATACATATAGGATCCTGTCATCAAACTCGAGAAATTTGTTTGCCAAAATTTCCTCTATAATATTGACTATCCCACATGCACATATGTAACGAATGTGATTTTTGTAAATAATTAAAAATATTTATCGAATTAAATAAATATTTAATTGAGATATTTATTAAATAAAATAAATATTTAATAAAAATTATTATGGAATAATTTATTTAAGTGTGGTGATATTAATTAAATTGATGTTAAATAATTTTATAATTGGTGCGTATCTTATTACGCGTTTGTAATAGGTAATATGCTAATTTAATTAAATAATTAAATTAGAAGGTTAATGATTTATTAAATAAAATTAAAATTATGGTTGGTTAAATTATAATTATAATAATAAGGTTTGATTTTATTTCTTAAGAAATTAGGTTTAACTCAATTTAATTTAGAATATTAGAATTTATTTAAAAGGTGTGACATAAGAACCTTATGGTAAATGAATATTAAAATAAATTAAAAAAGAGTTATTTGGGACTAGCCAAACTGTTAATTTTGTAAGATTTATGAACACAATCAAATTGCATCAAAGTAGCAGAAGCATGACAAAATCATATTTTAAAATTTTACAAACCATATACCCGGGTCATCCTTTATGCATAATTATTAATTAAAAGAATGAAAAGAAATTATAGAACTATACTCTTGTAGAACTAAGCTTCCACAGGAAGGAGTTCAACTCCAAATCCTTCCCGCTCTCATTGAGTTCCCTGGGTTTGATTCCTTCCTTTGATCAACATTAGCCATCAAAGTGTTTGGCCTCTACAAGTGATCCACCAAGGAAAACTAAAATTCAAGAAGATGGGTATTTGGCTAAAACCCTAGTTTCTGTACTAACCAGGAATTTTAAGTTACTTTATATATATATATACATTATTGATATTTAAAATTTTGTGCTATATAGTGATTTAATATGTGATAACATTTGTGAAGTGGTGTATGCCTAAATATATATAATATATATATATATATATATATATATATATATATATATATATATATATATATATATATATATACTATAGTTATGGATATATATATTTATAGATTTCATTAAAAAGGAAAGCTTCATAACCTAATTATACATTAATATTAGGTGAGATAATTAAATAACCTAAGGGTTATCGTATTAATGAATAGTTAGTATTTAATATTTATACTAACTTAAGTACATAATTTTATTATTGTAAGTGATTAATAATTTTAAACCTAATTATGGTAAACCTAATTAGGTTACAAGTTAAAGAGATATGTGTAAGTAATTAAATTCCATAAGATTGAAAATAAAAACCCTAAATAAACAATTAGGGTAATATATATTAAAATTGTTAAACTGTGTTTATTACGTAGCCTAAAACAATTAAATGAGAAGCCCAAAAGAAATGAAATGCAAACCAATACTTAGCCCACTTGATTAAGGGTATTTTAGACTTTTGATTAATCAAATTTGTGCATTAAATAAAAGAAAAATGGAGGGGATAATGGGGTAAGAGCGACCGACCACTTTAGGCCTTTTAAGGCAACAAAATTATGCTAATCAAGTTCCTTAATTAGTAACTCTTACATCAAGTACAAGTGTGTCCATCTCCCATTGGTAGAAAATCTACTTAGCACCCTTAATGACATGATTAGGCTTAATTGGAAGAGATAAGACAAAGCCTTTTATCCAAGGGACAACAAAGATATGAGGGATATTAGTTATGATCCTAGTTGTATCTAACTATATTGCAAGATACATTTTAAATCACTACTTTCATTTCTTCTATTCTTCTTCTATTTTTTTCCCAAGCTAGCAAAATACAAAGAGAGAAGAGACAGGGGGGGTTTGATTTTTGAGGAGAAAGAGAGGATTGTGCTAGCTTGATTAATGCACCCTAAGTTCATATCTTACTTTGGTAGATCAGGGAAGGTTGCTACTAGAACAAGGTATAACCTAAATCTTCATCTTCTTCTTCTATTTGGTGTTATAGCAAGATTTGATGGGGTTATGAACTAATACCCAAGATACCCTAGTTCTACATATCATCATGTATGAAACTAAGTATCTTGAGTGTTAGATCAAAGGTTTAGAGGAAGAAAATGAGCATATGTTCTCCTAGGGGTGAAACCCTAGTTTTTCTTCCACTAAATCTTGTGTAACACAAGTTTTACAACTTGGATTTGTGATTCGTCAAAAGTGGGTGCTAGATACATGAGTTAGCTAGTAAACCCAAGTGGTAGAACACAAAGACAACAATTTTTGAAGCCTTGGGGGCTGTTTTCCCAAAATAGTCCAGGTTTTGAACTTAAAGCTTTAAAACCCTAAAAAGTCCACTGACCCGTTTAAGGCTGTTTTGGACAATACTGAATCTTTTAAAAATTTGGAAAAAATCACAGAGGTACCTTAAGAAGTTATCTACATGTAAGAAAACGAACGGACACATTTCGATGTATAGTTTGTGTAATGGCTTTTACCGTGAAGGACTCCTAAATATTCTTACCCGGATTCCTCACTGTGTATACCTTGGAAAACTCTTAAATTTATACAGTATGTGTATATATATTATGAGAGTGTACCCTAAAAGTTTCAAAATTTTCTAAGCAAAACTAGATTTGTGAAAAATGTAACAAGATTTGGAGGTTTTGAGTACTTTAAATATAGTAAATCACTTTCTACAATTCCAGGAAAATTTGTGAATCATTGCTGGATCATATACTATCCAGATCTAGAAGATAATAATTTTCAGAACCTGTTTGCTATTTTTCATAATAATGTTATAGTTATGGTTAAAAGAAAATAAATAGTTAAATGATGTCATAAATGCAAAAAATAGGATGCTAAAGCTTAGATACTCCTATTATAGTGTAATTTGACTTATGTGAGGTATTTTGGTAGTCTATTATGATAAATAATATTTATGACCTTTTATGGGTATTAAATAAGTTGTTTAATAAAGGGTAAAATAATTAAAATAAATTATTTATTTGCCTAATAACTTATTAAATGTTACTATGATATTTGTAATATAAGAATCTGATATTTTTAAGTAAATAAAAATATTAAGATTTAAAATTTTATTAAAATATTATTGAATGGTTAATAATATTTGATTTAAGCATTAATAAATGATTAAAATATTATTAAATGGGTAATAATTTTATATTAAAACATTAATAATAATATTAGATTAAAATATTATTACAAAATTAATAATATTAGATTAAAGTATTATTGGATGATTAATATATTATTAAGTAAATAATAATATTCAAAATTAGATAAAATATTATTAAAAATATAATAACATTAGTAAAGGAATAAAATATCATTAAATGATTAATAATATTAGTAAATAAATAAAATATTATTAAAAGGTTAATAATATTAGTAAATGAATAAAGTATTATTAATTGATTAATAATACTAAAGAATAAGTAAGGTATTATTAAAGTAATAATATTAATGCATGATTAAAATATTATTAAGAGGATTAATAATATTAGTAAAGTATTAAAATATTATTAAGATGTTAATAATATTAGTAAGCGAATAAAAGTGTTATTAGTGGACTAATAATACTAAGAGGTAAATTAAATATTATCAAGATTAATAATAGTAAGTAAATTAAAAGTAGTGGTTATTAAATAGTAATATTATCGAGGCATGATAATATTTTTAAGAACTAAATGTAATATGTAATATCTATGTGATTACATAATGTAATGTTATGCTATGGCTAATTGAAAGATTAACTATAGGTCGCTCAAATGAAGATAATTAAACTGTCTAGCGGATAGAATTTAATTGCGTAGCAGTAGGCTACAAACGAGGCAAGTTCCCTATCTCAAACTCGAGTTATTATTTTCGAAGCGTGTTAGTAAATAATTATTTTTGATTATTCACATATATACTGATTATTGAGATTCACACTTTGTGCAATTGAATTCTTGTTCTATTATTATTGAACTATGAATTTAATTAAAGTTTTTTCATTCATGAGTTGTTTATGAGATTGATCTATCCTAATTGTATCAGCTAGATCAAACATGTCTAAATTTGTTAAATCAAATGTGTTTTAAAAAGTTGTTCTTATTAAATTGATATGGTAAGAACTCTTGGCTGAGAAAAGGACGAATTTGATTAAAGCATGATATCAATGCCGGATTATTAAGTGTTTATGCATAAATCACGGGGTATGAAAGGCTGATCACCTTGATTACCAAAACTTATTAAAAGGTCCAGTTTAAATGCTAAGAACCTTGGCAAATGTTAATGGTTATTTCAAATTACTTAGTACCTGTTATTCAATTATTCGAATATTCAACTGTTGACTATTAATTCATGTTCCTTCACAATTTTATACTGTTGTTGAACATTGAAAGCGTAACTTCTTTCTAATCATGATATATATCCCTTGTGTATAAACTTGCTAAGGAAATTAGTTGCTTACCCTTGCTATATCATGACATTTATTTCAGCTAAGGCAAAAACGTCCAAAGGGAACAAAGGAAAAGGGAAGGTTCAAGAGTAGATGTTTGAGAAGGCTTATGTACTAGTTTATTTTAAATGCTATTTGGTTATGTAAACTCTTTATAGTATTAAGAGTACGTTTTAAGTTAAGGTTAAAGAACCTTGGGACTATAATTGTAAGACTGTATTACTATTATGATAAACAATGTATGTTTACTCTTCCGCATTAGTTAGAAAGTATGTTTGTTGTTGAGTATCGTGAACACCAAATTCAAGGTTATGAAACCCGAATTTGGGGGTGTCACAGGTTGGTATCAAAGCGGTAGGTTATAAACATTAGGAATGCGAAACCTAAGTTATAACCTTAATAGAAAACTCATATAGAATATGTAGGTGATGGGTTGCGGAGATCCATCGAGTTTTAGTTGTACTAAATAAAATATCATTTTATTTTATCAATGATTGTATTTTATTGTGGTACTGATGTTGTTTTGATTGTTTATTGTGGTCATAGGATGGCTGACGAGAGTCAAGATAGCTAGTCAGTCAACCATAAGCCGAGGGACTTTAGTGAGGAGCCCATGGAGCATGAGGTGATAGGAGATTTGCTGGCGTGGAACGTCGAGCTAGAGGTTAGGGCTGAGCAAGTGGAGGCACAGAACCACACCCTCCAAATTTCTGAGTAGCAGTACAAGGGTACCAGGCCCAGACTGAGTTAGCCGAGTTGCGAGGGAGGCTGGAGCAGAGAGAGGTACTGTGACACCCCCAAATCTGGGTTCTCTAACCCCAATTCGGTCGTCACGATACAGTATAAACATTCAACTCTAAACAACATACGCTAACAAAATGCGAAATATAATAAACGTATGTCGTTTATTCAAAAGGTGTTACTTGTCCCAAGATTGGATAACCTTAATACAGTCATACAAACATACCCTAGAATAATCATTAGGGTTCATATTACATAACAGTAATTAAACAAATCATAAAGTAAAGTTTGCTCCTTACAAACTAATCCTACATCTTTCCTTTACCATTGTCATTCCCTGAAGTCTCGGGCTTAACTGCAATAGAAGTCATGATATAGCAAGAATGAGCAACAAGTTTGCTCAGCAAGTTTAAATATAACAATAAAGGATATATCTTGCTGAACGGAATATATCTTACAATGAATTCAACAATATGAATATCGGAAGCAAGGATAATAATTGCTTTTAGAATAACTGATAGTCAAGTAGAATTTTAACTATAAAACTCCAATGGAATCAATAGTTGATTGACCCTTTGGTTACGGGCTACAAAATAAGTACTTGAGGGGATCAACCTCGCGTACGCCATGTATATGCATAACATTTAATTCTGCTACTTGTATCTTATATTAGATACCTGGGGTACTCCCCTATAATATCAGGGGTGTTCTCTTCAGTCTAAGAATCCCTACCATCAATTGGTCTGGATAGCTTTTATAAAAATTTCATACAATTGTCTGACTGAACAAGGGTTCAGACTCTATCTGACGCAGTTCAAGAATTATAGAACTTTAAATGGTGTACAAGTCCAAGATTGTACGAACTCAAGTGCACCAAGTGCGAATATCAATAAGATCGATGTGGAGTAATTGTAAAGTAATTAAACCACCTACAGCATGCTTGGAAATAAAGTTCAAGCTTAAATAAATAACTTTCAATACAATAATAACCTGCTCAATACAATATGATAAGGATAGGGAACTTGCACAATAGAGAGTGTAAGTCAGGAAAACTTGCTTACAAGATTCATTGAATAAAGTAGTGCAAGGTTTTATTATACTTGCACAATAAAAGTAGGGTTCAGATACTTGCATAATCATAGATTCTTTGCACAAAGTAAATGCATAGGTTAGGGTACTTGCACATTATACGAGTTTGTGTAAGTTAGAGAACTTACTTGTTTGCTCAGCTTCAAATAATTCTTGCTTTAATTAAACTGCGTTGAAATGAGCTAACATTAGCAAGTCGGTATTTCAATTAGCATGTGTAAACTAATATGAGTTTTCAGTAACAAGAATCTAATTATCAGATAGGTCTATCACATAGTTCACGTAAGTCAATTTACTATACCTAAGTCTATAAGCATCTAATCCTGTCTTAGATTTAATAACTATAGAATATCTACTCTCTATGCATCAATATAGACCTGAACACATAGCATTTCAATTTAAGCATGCAATACAGTTTAAGATACACATAGTGCAAGGTTCTGTCCATAATTCAAAGTTATAAGGTTCAATGCCGGCCATTCTTACACTTTAAGCAAATCAAGTTCATGCTTCAAGGGTCCGCTACTACGATCATATTACCACATAATGAGTCTAAACAATACTAAGTATGCATGCTCATGCGTATACTACTCATGTATACTTTAATCACATAGTTTATACTTGAAATTCATTTCTTGAATACGTGTGCATAGGTGATATCCATGTTTAACCAAAATAATTCTCACGTCACCATGTCTATAGGCATAATGAATCCTAAAATACATGCTTGCATGATCATAATGTAACTCACATGGTAATTGATGATATTAGCTTCCAAATCCTAAGTTTTCATTAAAAATTGCACTAAGTCAACTTAGTACATGCAAGGCATCTCAACATATAATTCATATGCATTCGAAACACATATCTAAACCATATAAACGTTCGCATATGGTCAGAATTTAAAAGACATAAGTCTTGTCAAGTTCCTTTCAAAAAGTCTTTAAGTTTTTCTTTGAAAACCTCTTATTCTTCAACCATGTATTCTAGTGCGTGCTCACACTTTAGACTTAGTTCTCATGTCAAACTAGACCATAAGATCATGATCATAAAATCAGAATGTATACATGATACGTTCAAGACAAGGTTCACTTTAACTAATCTAGGTCCATTTTAAAACCATAAGGTTTCCTTCCATAACATATACCAACATGGTCAAAATTATGTATGTAGCATCAAGAAACATGTAATATGAGTTAGTACCAGTTCTCAAGCTTGACCAAAGTGATATCACATAATAGCATATAACAGATTTGTAACAGAAAGGTAAAATCTGGTTCAGGGCCTGGCGCAGCTGCGCCGCTGGCCAGAACAAAACTGGCGCAGCTGCTCAGGTGTCCAGCCAGAGATAGAAACTGCTCTGCTCGGCAGAACTGTAAACCCATCTCAAAATTTCTTACGAAAATTAATTCTATACCTACCACATTACAGTTTAATCAAGCTTACTAACTTACATAACACTTAACAAGCATTTCCTAATTAAAATATCAATCAATACATGCTTATTCAAGAATCAAGGATTTAGAAATTTGAACATAGTTATGGGAGTATACCTCTGTTAAAGAATTGAGCTACTAAAGTAATTTCTCCCTCACTAATATCTCTCTCAAAACTTACTGGCAATTCTACACTTAATGAATATCTCAGCAATTGCAATATAGAAGGAGAAGAGCTAATTTATATGCAAACAAATAAACGGACATTGCAATTCTCCATTAGATCAAACCAAAGGAATGTAGGATTGTATAATGGTTAAGGAAGAGTGGTTGAGAGTTGGTGAATTCATCATGAATCCCACTCCCCTTATAATCATTAGCTAAAATTGATGAATTTGAGAGAAGAGTAATAGTGTAGCTAGCTTCTTAGTATTCACATGGGAAGAAATGAGAGGTGACTCTTAATTAGGGACATGGAAATAATCTCAGCACTTACAAAAATGTAATACAACACTTGGGTTAAACATCTATACACATAATATATACACTTAAGTTATATTATATATATACACATTTCATTTCATATAGCTTAGGTTATGAATGAATTAGAGTCACAATGTCATTTCCAATGAGTAACTAAGTAATACAATGTATCAAGTAGGGGTACATACATATTCATATATAGTCCATGTACATTTTATTAACACCGAATATAAAGCAATTGGGTATTATTATTACTCATTATCACAACGGTTATTATTATAATCATAATAACTTATTGAAATCATTATCAATTAACAATTATTTATTGATATTAATATAAGGTAATAGGGTACACATTAAGGTCTACCCACCCACATCATGTTACATAAGGAATAATATTATGTAACTCATATAATGCAATTAATCTTACTATATAATATATATATATCCACATTAATGCGTCACATTGCATTTTATACCATACAGAGGTAACTACCAATATTATAGGTTTACTTATCACATACTTGTATAAAACAATTAATCAATTACATATAACCTCATTATATTTATTAATAATTACACGCTTATGTTTTATTATTCTCAACAACAATAAATTCACACGTTATCGATTAATTACCCAAAGCATCAATTAATCAATCACGTTTAAACTACTACACTATATTCAAGTAAATTGAATATTTAATTACTAACATTTCTATCAATACTCTGATATAAAAGTCTCAGGGTTAGTCCACCAATTTAAATAAACCATTAGTAACTCCATTTAATTATTTCTAGCAATCATTTGCATAGGTATAAACTCTCATAACCACATAACCACACAAGGTTTAAATAAGCTCACGAAACTAACTCATTAAAATTAAATCACATATTTAATTAATAATGGAGTTTAAAATTTTACGATCATTACATCCCTCCCCCCTTGTAAAAATTCCATCCTCGGAATTGTAAAAATAAGGTTACTCAAATAAAAATGGATAATTCACTTTCATCTTCTCTTCTAGTTCCCACGTAGCTTCTTCGACTGCGTGATTCCTCCAGAGAATCTTGACAGAATGGATGATCTTATTCCTTAGTTTTTGTTCCTTCCTATCTAGTATCTAGACAGGAACTTCCTCGTACGATAATTCATTCTCGACTTAGATCGGTTCATAGGAGATAACATGCTTGTAGTCCTATTTATACAGCCGCAATACTGACACATGAAACACGTTGTGAACGTTCTCAAGTTCAGGAGGCAACGCTACCTCGTACGCCACTTTACCAACTTACCTCAAAATCTCGAACGGTTCTATGAACCTAGGGCTCAACTTGCCCTTCTTCCCAAAACGAATCTTCCCTTTCCAGGAAGATACTTTCAAGAATGCATAGCTTCCTACTTCAAAATCTCTCTTCTTGTGATGTAAGTCCGCATACTTCTTCTGGCGATCTTGAGCTGCTACTAGTCGTGCTCTTATCACCTTAATGATCTCTACTGTCTGCTGCACCAATTCTGGTCCCAACAGTCGACATTCTCTAACTTCGTCCCAACATAAGGGTGTTCTGCATTTTCTCCCATATAATGCTTTGTATGGTGGCATTCCAATACTGGTGTGATAACTATTGTTATACGTAAATTCTACTAATGAAAGGTGATCCTCCCAACTACCCTTGAAGTCCATCACACAAGCTTGGAGCATGTCTTCAAGTGTTTGAATCGTTCTCTCGCTTTGCCCATCGGTCTGCGGATGATACACGGTACTCATTCGTAGTTGTGTCCCTATTCTTTCTTGAAGACTTTTCCAGAAATTTGAAGTGAATCTCGGATCTCTATCCGATACAATAGATACCGGCACCCCATGTCTCGAGATAATTTCATTGACATATAATTTGGCTAGCTGGTCCAAACTATACTTAATCTTAATCGGTAAAAAGTGAGCTGACTTAGTAAGACGATCTACAATCACCCATATAGCGTCATGCCTTTTCTGCGTTGCCGGAAGTCCCACCACAAAGTCCATTGTGATGTGCTCTCACTTCTATTCTGGAATCTTTAACGGTTGTAATAACCCGCTTGGTCGTTGGTGCTATGCCTTGACTCTCTGAAAAGTTAGACATCTGCTTACGTATTCCGTAACCTCTCTCTTCATGTTTGGCCACCAGAAGTGGTGAAGCAAATCTTGGTACATCTTCGTGCTTCCTGGGTGTATCAAGTATCTCGTACTGTGCACTTCTTGCAAAATCTCTTCTCTTAGTTCTGGTACTAATGGTACCCAAATTCGTCCATCAAATCTCAGCAGTCCAGTGCTATCAATCTTGAATTTTAATTCATCACCTTCAGCCAATCGCTTCTTGATGTTATTGCAATCTTCGTCCATCTCTTGTGCCTCTTTAACCTTATCTAATAAAGTCAGGCTCGCTGTCACTGTAAATAATTTCTCGTTGGTCTCCATTGGATACTTAACCTCCAAGTCTAGTCATTCAAAATCTTTCACCAATTGCTCTTGAATGGTCAATTTTAATAACTTCTCTCTGCCTTTTCTGCTTAAGGCATCTGCCGTTATATTTGCTTTGCCTAGATGGTACAGAATCTCACAATCATAATCTTTGATCAATTCTAGCCATCGGCGCTACCTCATGTTTAGCTCCGTCTGAGTGAAGATATACTTCAGACTCTTGTGATCCGTATGTATCTCACACTTCTCGCCATACAAATAATGCCTCCAAATCTTCAAGGCAAAAACTACCGCTGCTAACTCTAGGTCATGAGTCGGATAACCCTTCTCATAATCTTTCAGTTGTCATGAAGCGTACGCGATGACCCTACTGTGCTGCATCAGTACACAACCAAGACCCTTGTGTGACGCATCACTATACACTACAAACCCTCTCGTGTTGTCCGATAAAGTTAACACATGTGCTTGACTAAGCCTCTTCTTCAATTCTAGGAAACTCTACTCACATTTCTCCGTCCAAACAAATTTAATTATTTTTCTAGTAAGATTGGTCAATGGCGACGCTATCTTCAAAAAATCCTGAATGAATCTTTGATAGTATCATGCTAATCCTAGGAAACTCCTGATTATTGTCAGCGTCTTCGGCTGCTCCCAATTGATAACTACTTCTACTTTTTCCAGATCCACAGAAACACCATTCTTGTCGATAACGTGCCCCAAAAACTGCACTCACTGCAACCAAAACTCACACTTAGAGAATTTTGCATATAGCTTCTCCCTCCTTAATGTCTCCAACACTATCCGAAGATGCTCGGCGTGTTCTTCCTCCGTCTCTGAATACACCAAAATGTTATCGATGAACACGACAACGAACTTATCCAAATACTTCTTGAACACTCTGTTCATCAAGTTCATAAATGTTGATGGCGCGTTCGTCAATTCGAATGACATTACCAGAAACTCAAAGTGTCCATACCGAGTTCTGAATGCCGTCTTTGGAATGTCCTCCGGCCTCACCTTCAGTTGGTGATAACTGATCCTCAAGTCAATCTTTGAAAAGTACTTTCCCCCCTTCAACTGATCAAACAGATCGTCGATCCTAGGTAACGGGTACTTGTTCTTAACGGTGACCTTGTTTAACTCTCGGTAGTAAATACAAAGCCTTAACGACCCATCTTTCTTCTTTACGAATAAGACTAGTGCTCCCCATTGTGATACGCTCGGTCGAATGTATCCCTTATCTAATAACTCTTGTAATTGATCCATCAGTTCTTTTATTTCTACCGAAGCCATACGATACGGTACTTTGTATACCGGTGTTGTCCCTGGTGCCAAATCAATAACAAACTCTATCTCTCTATCCAGTGGCAATCCCAGAATCTCGTTTGGGAAGACATCGACGAATTCCCTCACAATAGGTATCTGACCTAGTTCACCCTTGACTCTTCGAGTCTCAACCACGTGAGCTAAATAACCTATACAACCTTTCATAAGCAATCTCTGTGTTTGCATCATCGCCAGACAATGAGATTGTGTCTATGATTTACTACTATAAAATACCACCTTTGACTTATTCGGAGTCTTTAGGTGAACGCACTTCTTCTTACAGTTGATAACTGCTCCATGAATCGATAACCAATCCATTCCAAGGATTACATCGAACTCCCCCAAACGAATCGGTATCAAATCCACGTTGAGCTTAAATCCTCTCAATATGGTATAACATTTCCTATGAATGTATTATACGGGGATAATTTCCTTATTTGCTACTTCTACGTTCATAGGGTGTTCTAATCTTTCACGGGGTAAGTCTAACAGTTTAGCAAATTCTTCGGAAACAAAAGAGCAGGTAGCACCCGAATCAAATAGCAAATAGGCATCTATATTGTTGATTGGAATGATACCTGACACTACGTCCTTGGACTCCACCGCATCCTATACGGTCATATTGAACGTGCGTGCCATTGGTCTGTTGGCTTAACTGGCTGGCCCTTCGATGCTCAACCCATTATTATTGTTGTTGCGGTTGCCGCTAGCTGTATCGCTCTTTCTCTTTGGGCAGTCCCTAATTTGGTGGTCTGGGGCTCCACACGAGAAACACCCTCCTTTCTGCTTGTTTGGACACTAAGGAGCCATCTGCCCCGGTTGTCCACAACGATAGCAAACGCTTCTCCTTTTCATATACTCCCCAGAGTGAATCCTCCCGCAGTTATTGCACTTTCCACTTTTCTTGGCCTCTACCCCAGACTTGTTGCCTCCAGAGGATTCGCTCTCCATCCATTTACTCTTGTTAGGGTTGCTGCCTCTGCTGCTTCCCTCTTTTCTGTCCTTCCTGTCCGGTATTTTTTTCTTGTTTAAATCGCGCTATGACTTCATTGTCTCCTTTTGCAATAATAGCCCTTTCCAATAGATCAGAGTAACTCTTAATCTTCAACACAGCTACTGCTTTCTGTACCCATGGTTTTAATCCTAATTCGAACCTTCTTGCCTTCCTGGCCTCCGTGTCCACCTGATGTGAAGCGAATCGGGCCAACTCGTTAAATTATTTCGCGTACTCTGCGACTGTCATACTACCTTGTTTCAGTTCCAGAAACTTAACCTTCATATCCTGTTGCGTATTCTCCAAGATGTAATTCTCGAGGAATAGCTCCTTAAATCTATCCCAAAGAATAACTCCTTCACCTGCTCGTCCCTTATTGGCTTTCCACCAATAGTTAGCTTCGCCCTTCATCATGAAAGTGGCAAAACTTGTCTTCTGTGCTTCGGCCACCCGTGCGACCTCAAACACTTTCTCCATCTTTTCTACCCATGTTTGGGCTTCGATTGGGTCTAAGATTCCTCAGAACTCTGAAGGTCCTACCAACTTAAAATCTTTGAAGCTAGCCAAGTGTTGTCCTGGTTGCCCTTCCGCTGGCAAGGGACTGTTTTGCATTGCTTCTGTTAACAGTTCAACGAAGTTCTGCATTGGATCTACATTTCCCCCTCCATTGTTAACGGATCCTTCCTCCCTCTGGTTTCGTGGTAGTCTCCTAGGCGGCATGATCTGAGGAAAGGAAGAAAACTTAGGCTTTACGTGATATGCTATTCATGATAGCATTAAAAAGTTAGGACGTCTATCAATCACATTTGTTTCAAATAAACAACTTCAGTATCACAATAAAACTCGATGGATCTCCTCAACCCGTCACCTACATACTCTAATTGAGTTTACCACTAAGGTTATAACCTAAGTTTCGCATTCCTAATGTTTATAACCTACAGCTTTTATACCAACCTGTGACACCCCCAAATTCGGGTTCTCTAACCCCAATTCGGTCGTCACGATACAGTACAAACATTCACCTCTAAACAACATACGCTAACTAAATGCGGAATATAATAAACGTATGTCGTTCATTCAAAAGGTGTTACTAGTCCTAAGATTTGATAACCTTAATACAATCATACAAACATACCCTAGAATAATCATTAGGGTTCATATTACATAACAGTAATTAAACTAATCATAAAGTAAAGTCTGCGACTTGCAAACTAATCCTACATCTTTCCTTTACCCTTGTCCTTCCCTGAAGTCTCGGGCTTAACTGCAATAGAAGTCATAATATAGCAAAAATGAGCAACAAGTTTAAATACAACAATAAAGGATATATCATGATGAACGGAATATATCTAACAATGAATTCAATAATATGAATATCGGAAGCAAGGATAATAATTGCTTTTAGAATAACTGATAGTCAAGTAGGCTTTGAACTATAAAACTCCAATGAAATCAATAGCTGATTGACCCTTTGGTTACTGGCTACAGAATAAGTACTTGAGAGGATCAGCCTCGCGTACGCCATTTATATGCATAACATTCAACTCTGCTACTTGTATCTTATATTAGATACCTGGGGTACTCCCCTATAATATCAGGGGTGTTCTCTTCAGTCTAAGAATCCCTACCATTAATCGGTCTGGATAGCTTTTATAAAAATTTCATACAATTGTCTGACCGAACAAGGGTTAAGACTCCATCTAATGCAGTTCAAGAATTATAGAACTTGAAATGATGTACAAGTCTACGAACTCAAGTGCACCAAGTGCGAATATCAATAAGATCGATGTGGAATAATTTTAAAGTAATTAAACCACCTAAAGCATGCTTGGAAATAAAGCTCAAGCTTAAATAAATAACTTTTAATACAATAATAACCTGCTCAAAACAATATAAGAAGGATAAGGAACTTGAATAATATAGACCGTAAGTCAGGAAAACTTGCTTACAAGATTCATTGAATAAAGTAGTGCAAGGTTTTAGGATACTTGCACAATAAAAGTAGGTTTGGATACTTCCATAATCATAGATTCCTTGCATAAAGTAAATGCATAGGTTAGGATACTTGCACATTATACGAGTTTGTGTAAGTTATAGAACTTGCATGTTTGCTCAGCTACAAATAATTCTAGCTTGAATTAAACTGCGTTGAAATGACCAAACATTAACAAGTCGGTCTTTCAAGTAGCCTGTGTAAACTAATATGAGTTTACACTTACAAGAATCTAATCATCAGATAGGTCTATCACATAGTTCACGTAAATCAATTTACTATGCCTGAGTCCATAATTATCTAATTCTGTCTTAGATTTAATAACAATAGAATATCTAGTCTCTATGCATCAACATAGCCTTGAACACATAGCATTTAAATTTAAGCATGCAATACAGTTTAAGATACACATATTTCAAGGTTCTGTCCATAATTCAAAAATATAAGGTTCAATGCCGGTCATTCTTACACTTTAAGCAAATCAAGTTCATGTTTCAAGGGTCCGCTACTACGGTCATATTACCACATAACGAGTCTAAACAATACTAAGTATGCATTCTCGTGCGTATACTACTCATGTATACTTTAATCACATAGTTCATACTTGAAATTCATTTCTTAAATACGTGTGCATAGGTGATATCCATGTTTAACCAAAATGATTCTCACATCACCATGTCTATAGGCATAATTAATCCTAATATACATGCTTGCATGTAACTCACATGGTAATTGATGATATTAGCTTCCAAATCCTAAGTTTTCTTTGAAAATTGCACTAAGTCAACTTAACACATGCAAGACATCTCAACATATAATTCATATGCATTCGAAACACATATCTAAACCATATAAACGTTCTCATATGGTCAAAATTTAAAAGACATAAGTCTTGTCAAGTTCCTTTCAAAAAGTCTTTAAGTTTTTCTTTGAAAACCTCTTATTCTTCAACCATAGATGCTAGTGTATGCTCACACTTTAGACTTAGTTCTCATGTAAAAATAGACGATAAGATCATGATCATAAAATTAGAATGTATACATGATACGTTTATGACAAGGTTCACTTTAACTAGTCTAGGTCCATTTTAAAACCATAAGGTTTCCTTCCATAACATATACCAACATGGTCAAAATTATGTATGTAGCATCAAGAAACATGTAATATGAGTTAGTACCAGTTCTCAAGCTTGAACAAAGTGATATCACATGATAGCATATAACAGATTTGTAACAGAAAGGTAAAATCTGGTTCAGGGCCTGACGCAGCTGCTCAGGTGTTCGGCCAAAGATAGAAACTGCTCTGCTTGGCAGAACTATAACCCATCTCAAAATTTCTTACGAAAATTAATTCTATACCAGCCACATTACAGTTTAATCAAGCTTACTAACTTACATAACACTTAACAAACATTTCCCAATGAAGCCTTGTGGGAAGTGGAGATGCTGGGTCTATCTTCATCCATGCTTAGACAACGAGTCTATAGAATTCAGAGTAAGACAATGTATGACTCTACCCTATGTTAATTTAACTGAAGTTGCGATAATCTAGATACAATAGACTCCTAGAAATATAATTTGGATTATAGCATCATGCATGTCCTGCACATGCCCAGTAGATGCTTGCCTCATTTCAAAATCCTAGTATAGCTAAGCATACATATAAGATCCTGTCACCAAACTCGAGAAATTTTTTGCCAAAATTTCCTCTGTAATATGGACTATCCACATGCACATATGTAACGAATGTGATTTTTGTAAATAATTAAAAATATTTATCGAATTAAATAAATATTTTATTGGGATATTTATTAAATAAAATAAATATTTGATGAAAATTATTATGGAATAATTTATTTAAGTGTGGTGATATTAATTAAATTGATGTTAAATAATTTTATAATTGGTGCGTATTTTATTACGCGTTTGTAATAGGTAATATGCTAATTTAATTAAATAATTAAATTAGAAGGTTAATGATTTATTAAATAAAATTAAAATTATGGTTGGCTAAATTATAATTATAATAATAAGGTTTGATTTTATTTCTTAAGAAATTAGGTTTAACTCAATTTAATTTAAAATATTAGAATTTGTTTAAAAGGTGTGACATAAGAACCTTATGGTAAATGAATATTAAAATAAATTAAAAAATAGTTATTTGGAACGAGCCAAACTGTTAATTTTGTAAGATTAATGAACACAATCAAATTGCATCAAAGTAGCGAAAGCATGACAGAAATCATATTTTAAAATTTTACAAACTATATACCCGGAACATCCTTTATGCATAATTATTCATTAAAAAAAAGAAAAGAAATTATAGAACCATACTCTTATAGAACTAAGCTTCCATATGAAGGAGTTCAATTTCAAATCCTTCCCGCACTCGTTGAGTTCTCTAGGTTTGATTCCTTCCTTTGATCAACATTAGCCAGCCAAGTGTTTGGCCTCTAAAAGTGATCCACCAAGGAAAACTAAAATTCAAGAAGATGGGTGTTTAGCTAAAACCCTAGTTTCTGTAATAACCAGGAATTTCAAGTTACTTTATATATATATACATTATTGATATTTAAAATTTTGTGCTATATAGTGATTTAATATGTGATAACATTTGTGAAGTGGTGTATGCCTAAATATATATATATACTATAGTTATGGATATATATATTTATAGATTTTCTTAAAAAGGAAAGCTTCATAACCTAATTATACATTAATATTAGGTGAGATAATTAAATAACCTAAGGGTTATCGTATTAATGAATAGTTAGTATTTAAAATTTATACTAACTTAAGTGCATAATTTTATTATTGTAAGTGATTAATAATTTTAAACCTAATTATAGTAAACCTAATTAGGTTACAAGTAAAGAGATATGTGTAAGTAATTATATTCCATAAGATTGAAAATAAAAACCCTAAATAAACAATTAGGGTAATATATATTAAAATTGTTAAACTGTGTTTATTACATAACATAAAACAATTAATGAGAAGCCCGAAAGAAATGAAATGCAAACCAATACTTAGCCACTTGATTAAGGGTATTTTAAACTTTTGATTAATCAAATTTGTGCATTAAATAAAAGAAAAATGGAGGGGATAATGGGGTAAGAGGGACCGACCACTTTAGGCCTTTTAAGGCAACAAAATTATGCTAATCAAGTTCCTTAATTAGTAACTCTTACATCAAGTACAAGTGTGTCCATCTTCCATTGGTAGAAAATCTACTTAGCACCCTTAATGACATGATTAGGCTTAATTGGAAGAGATAAGACAAAGCCTTTTATCCAAGGGACAACAAAGATATGAGGGATATTAGTTATGATCCTGGTTGTATCTAACTATATTGCAAGATACATTTTATATCACTACATTTCATTTCATCTATTTTTCTCCCAAGCTAGCAAAATACAAAGAGAGAAAAGAGACAGAGGAGTTTGGTTTTTGAGGAGAAAGAGAGGATTATGCTAGCTTGATTAATGCACCCTAAGTTCATATCTTACTTTGGTAGAACAAGGAAGGTTGCTACTAGAACAAGGTATAACCTAAATCTTCATCTTCTTCTTCTATTTGGTGTTATAGCAAGATTTGATGTGATTATGAACTAATACCCAAGATACCCTAGTTCTACATATCATCATGTATGAAATTAAGTATCTTGAGGGTTAGATCAAAGGTTTAGAGGAAGAAAATGAGCATATGTTCTCCTAGGGGTGAAACCCTAATTTTTCTTCCACTAAATCTTGTGTAACCCAAGTTTTACAACTTGGATTTGTGATCCGTCAAACGGGGGTGCTAGATACATGAGTTAGCTAGTAAACCCAAGTGGTAGAACACAAATCCAATATTTTTTGAAGCCTTGGGGGCTGTTTTCCCAAAACAGTCCAGGTTTTGAACTTAAAGCTTTAAAACCCTAAAAAGTCCACTGACCAATTTTTCATAAGGCTATTTTGGCCAATTATGAATCTTTTAAAAATCTGGAAAAAATTACAGAGGTACCTTAAGAAGTTATCTACATGTAAGAAAAAGAACGGACACGTTTCGATGTGTAGTTTGTGTAATGGCTTTTACCGTGAAGGACTCCTAAATATTCTTACCCGGATTCCTCACTGTGTATACCTTGGAAAACTCTGAAATTTATACAGTATGCGTATATATGTTATGAGAGTGTACTCTAAAAGTTTCAGAATTTTCTAAGCAAAACTAGATTTGTGAAAAATGTAACAAGATTCGGAGGTTTTAAGTACTTTAAATATAGTAAATCACTTTCTAAAATTCCAAGAAAATTTGTGAATCATTGCTAGATCATATACTGTCCAGATCTAGAAGATAATAATTTTCAGAACATGTTTGCTATTTTTCATAATAATGTTATAATTATGGTTAAAATGAAATAAATGGTTAAATGATGTCATAAATGAGAAAAATAGGATGTTAAAGCTTAGGTACTCCTATTATAGTGTAATCTGACCTATGTGAGGTATTTTGGTAATCTATTATGATAAATAATATTTATGACCTTTTATGGGTATTAAATGAGTTGTTTAATAAAGGGTAAAACAATTAAAATAAAATGTTTATTTGCCTAATAACTTAATAAAATGTTATTATGATATTTGTAATATTATATTAAAATATTATTAATAATATTAGATTAAAATATTATTAAAAGATTAATAATATTAGATTAAAGTATTATTGGATGATTAATATATTACTAAGTAAATAATAATATTCAAAATTAAATAAAATATTATTAAAAATATAATAACATTAGTAAAGGAATAAAATATCATTAAATGATTAATAATATTAGTAAATAAATAAAATATTATTAAAAGGTTAATAATATTAGTAAATGAATAAAGTATTATTAATTGATTAATAATACTAAAGAATAAGTAAGGTATTATTAAAGTAATAATATTAATGCATGATTAAAATATTATTAAGAGGATTAATAATATTAGTAAAGTATTAAAATATTATTAAGATGTTAATAATATTAGTAAGCGAATAAAAGTGTTATTAGTGGACTAATAATACTAAGAGGTAAATTAAATATTATCAAGATTAATAATAGTAAGTAAATTAAAATTAGTGGTTATTAAATAGTAATATTATCGAGGCATGATAATATTTTTAAGAACTAAATGTAATATGTAATATCTATGTGATTACATAATGTAATGTTATGCTATGGCTAATTGAAAGATTAACTATAGGTCGCTCAAAGGAAGATAATTAAACTACCTAGCATTTAATTGCAGATAGAATTTAATTGCGTAGCAGTAGCCTACAAATGAGGCAAGTTCCCTAACTCAAACTCGAGTTATTATTTTCGAAACATGTTAGTGAATAATTATTTTTGATTATTCACATCTATACTGATTATTGAGATTCGCACTTTGTGCAATATAATTCCTGTTCTATTATTATTTAACTGTGAATTCAATTAAAGTTCTTTCATTCATGAGCTGTTTATGAGATAGATCTATGCTAATTGTATCAGCTAGATCAAATATGTCTAAATTTGTTAATTCAAATGTGTTTTAAATAGCTGTTCTTATTAAATTGATATAGTAAGAATTTGATTAAATCATGATATCAATGCCGGATTATTAAGTGTTTATGCATAAATCACGGGGTATGAAAGGCTGATCACCTTGATTACCAAAACTTATTAAATGGTGCAGTTTAAATGCTAAGAACCTTGGCAAATGTTCATGGTTATTGCAAATCACTTAGTACTTGTTATTCAATTATTCGAATATTCAACTGTTGACTATTAATTCATGTTCCTTCATAATTTTATACTGTTGTTGAACATTGAAAGCGTAACTTCTTTCTAATCATGATATATATCCCTTGTGTATAAACTTGCTAAGGAAATTAGTTGCTTACCCTTGCTATATCATGACATTTATTTCAGCTAAGGCAAAAACGTCCAAAGGGAACAAAGGAAAAGGGAAGGTTCAAGAGTAGATGTTTGAGAAGGCTTATGTACTAGTTTATTTTAAATGCTATTTGGTTATGTAAACTCTTTATAGTATTAAGAGTACGTTTTAAGTTAAGGTTAAAGAACCTTGGGACTATGATTGTAAGACTATATTACTATTATGATAAATAATGTATGTTTACTCTTTCGCATTGGTTAGAAAGTATGTTTGTTGTTAAGTATCGTGAACACCAAATTCAAGGTTATGAAACCCGAATTTGGGGGTGTCACAGGTTGGTATCAAAGCGGTAGGTTATAAACATTAGGAATGCGAAATCTAGGTTATAACCTTAATAGAAAACTCTTATAGAGTATGTAGGTGATGGGTTGCGGAGATCCATCGAGTTTTAGTTGTACTAAATAAAATATCATTTCATTTTATCACTGAATGTATTTTATTATGGTACTAATGTTGTTTTGATTTTTTATTGTGGTTATAGGATGGCTGACGAGAGTCAAGATAGCTATTCAGTCAACCAAGAGCCGAGGGACCTAAGTGAGGAGCCCATGGAGCATGAGGTGATAGGAGATTTGCTGGCGTAGAACGTCTAGCTAGAGGTTAGGGCTGAGCAAGTGGAGGCATAGAACCACACCGTCCAGATTTTTGAGCGGCAGTACAAGGATACCAGGCCTAGACTGAGTTAGCCAAGTTGCGAGGAAGGCTGGAGTAGAGAGAGCTATAGCTAGGACAGTTGAGGGATGATGTGGAAGCTAAAGATGTGAGGATATGTACTTTGGAGCGAGCTGTAGACATCGCCTTTATGCAGTTTGACGCCAAATGGATAGAGCTGCCCTCTAGCAGCGAGTGCAGGTGTTGATTTGTATTCTTGTTTGATATAGTCCCACTTTTTATTTCTAATAGGAACATTTTAGTTGTTGCAAATCCTTATGCTTTGTTGTATGCATATGATGGCAGTTAGACCCCAACTTTTATTTTGATAGAAGGGTAGATGGTAGTGAATCCTCATTTTTTGTCCATTAGAGGATAGTTGGTGGTGGGCAGTTTATGCCTTGAGCGTTTATAGAAGTATGCCAAATGTTGAGTCGGTCTTTATTAAAACATTGGTATATAAATATAAATGCATTATTATGATATGTGTTTGAGAATTTATATAGTAAATTGTCTATTTAATGTTATGAAAATTCAGTAAACTGAATCGGTATTTTTTTTAGCAAACTTAACCCACTAATCGGGGAAGCAGAATTCTAAAGTTTGGTAATCTAAAACTCTCACATGATGATCATGTGATTGTTCGAATGCATTATTGTATTACATGTTAAATACTTATATGATAATAAAATCAGAGTAACGTGTTAGAACTTCGTTTAACTAGATAATGCTGCCCAGACGAGTACTACGAAACCAAGAGATCGAAGAGTCGGTTAACAATGCAGAGGGAGCTCGACCAAACACAATACAAGACTTTATTAACATGATGGCAGAAGCTATGAGGAATCAAACATCAACAGCAGGAAACCAGACGGGAAATAGCCAATTTTAAAAACTTCAAGGCAGTAGGACTACCGGAGTTTAGGGGAACAGTAGACCAAATAGAGGCCCAGACGTGGATAAAGGAGACTGAAAAGGCCTTTGTTATCGCTAGAGTCATTGAGGAGCAGAAGACAATTTTTGCTACCTACTTAATGAAAGGTGAGGCTAACTTTTGGGGGGAAGCTAACCAGAGCAAAGTCAAAACTGGAATCGTGGTGTAAGAAGCATTCAATACGTTGTTTTTCGAGAACTACTTCCTTGAGAGTACGCAGGCAAGAATGAAGGTCAAATTTTTGGAGCTGAAACAAGAAAATATGTCAGTGTCGGAGTACGCTACAAAATTCAATGAATTCGCCAGGTTCGCTCCACATCAGGTGGAAACTGAGGTGAGGAAGATAAAAAGATTCGAAAATGGGTTAAAGCCATGGATCTATAGCAAGGTAGCGGTTTTACAAATTAAGTCATTCTCAACTTTATTGGAGAAAGCTCTCATTGCTGAAGGTGGGAGTGAAGCAGTTTCGAAATATAATCCGGAAAAGAGCAAGAAGAAGGTAGAAGGAGGAAATTTGAATGTTAGCTGTGGTGGCAGCAATAACATGAAGCGTAATTGGACCAGTGGGGGTAGCAATTTTGAAATTCAATAAGGGAGTGTGCAGCAGAAGAATCAGATATGTGGGAATTGTGGAAAGGGTCACTCGAGAGATTGCATGAAAGGAAAAATGGTTTGTTATACTTGTGGACATGAAGGGCATATTTCTCCCAATTTTCTTAAGGTGAAGAAAGGAGGTTGTTTTAATTGTGGAGAAGAGGGACATCAGATCAAGGACTATCCAAGGAAGAGAAGCACGGATGGCGGAAGCGGCAATAGGGGCAACAACACTAGGGAAACCAGTGGAGGAACAACCCAGCCAAATAAGCCAACAACGAGGACCTTCGACATGACAGTGCAAGATGTCGTGGCATCCAGGGAGGTGGTGTTATGTATTATTCCGATGAACGATATAAATGCCAATGTGTTATTTGATTTGGGAGCTTCATGTTCTTTTGTATCTGATGAATTTGCTCAAAGATTAAATTTACCTCGTGAACTATTAGAACACCTAATGAATGTGGAAGTAGTGAACAAAGAAATTATTCCTGTAGACTACATTAATAGGATTGTTGTGCTGATTTGAGATGGTTTAAGCTTAACGTGGATTTGATACCTATTTATCTTGGAGAGTTGATGTAATCCTAGGGAGGGATTGGTTATCGAGTCACGGAGCGGTCATTGATTATAAGAAAAAGTGCGTACACCTGAAGACTCTAAATAAGTCGAAGGTGGTATTTCATGGTAGTAAATCGCCGAGACAATCTTGTTGTCTGACGACGATGCAAGCAAAGAGGTTGCTTAGGAAAGGTTGCGTAGGTTATTTGGCTCACGTTTTGGATACTCACAAGGTCGAGGGTGAACTGGGTCAGATACCTATTGTAAGGGAATTCGTTGATGTCTTCCTAGATGAGATTTCGAGATTGCCATCGGATAGAGAGGTAGAGTTTGTTATTGATTTGGCACCAAGGACAACACTGGTATTCAAAGCGCCGTATCGTATGGCTCCGATAGAAATGAAAGAAATGATGGTTCAACTACAAGAGTTGTTAGATAAGGGATACATTAGACCGAACGTATCACCTTGGGGAGCGATAATTTTATTCGTAAAGAAGAAAGATGGGTCATTAAACTTTGTATCGACTACCGAGAGTTGAACAAAGTCACAATTAAGAACAAGTACATGTTGCCCATGATCGACGATTTATTTGATCAGTTAAAGGGGGTGAAGTACTTTTCGAAGATCTATTTGAGGATCGGTTATGACCAATTGAAGGTGAGACAAGAGGACATTTCGAAGACGGCATTCAGAACTCGGTATGGACACTTTGAATTTCTGGAAATGTCATTTGGGTTGACAAATGCGCCAGCAGCACTCATGGATTTGATGAACAAAGTGTTCAAGAAGTATTTGGATAGGTTTGTTGTCGTATTCATTGATGACGTTCTGGTGTATTCAGAGATAGAGGAAGAGCACGATGAACATCTAAGAATAGTGTTAGAGATGTTGAGGAGGGAGAAGTTGTATGCAAAATTCTCCAAGTTTGAATTTTTGTTGCAGAGAGTGCAATTTTTGGGTCACGTTATCGACAAGGATGGAGTTTCGTTGGATCTGGAAAAAGTAGAAGCAATTATCAACTGGGAGCAGCCGAAGATGCTGACAGAGATCAGGAGTTTCTTGGGATTAGCAGGATGCTATTGGAGATTCATCCAGGATTTTTCAAAGATAGCATTGCCATTGACCAACCTTACTAGAAAGACGGTGAAGTTCGTTTGGACGAAGAAATGTGAGGATAGTTTCATGGAGTTAAAGAAAAAGCTCAGTCAAGCACCTGTGTTGGCTTTACTAGACGACATGGGAGGATTTTTAGTGTATAGTGATGCGTCACACAAGGTTCTTGGCTGCGTCTAATGCAGCACGGCAAGGTCATTACGTACGCTTCATGTTAGCTGAAAGACTATGAGAAGGGTTATTCAACTCATGACCTGGAGTTAGCAGCGGTAGTTTTTGCCTTAAAGATTTGGAGGCATTATTTGTATGGCTAGAAGTGTGAGATATATGCGGATCACAAAAGTCTGAAGTATATCTTTACACAGAATGAGCTAAATATGAGGCAGCGCCAATGGCTAGAATTGATCAAAGATTATAATTGTGAGATTCTGTACCATCCAGGCAAAGCAAATGTAGTGGCAGATGCCTTGAGCAGAAAAGGCAGGAAGAAGTTACTGAAATTGACCATTCAAGAGGAGTTAGTGAAAGATTTCGAATGACTGGAATTGGGAATCAAGTATCCGATGGAGGCCGACAAAAAATTAATTACAGTAGCAACAAGCCCGACCTTATTAGATAAGGTTAAAGAGGCACAAGAGAAGGACGATGATTGCGACAACATCAAGAAGTGGTTAACTGCAGGCGACAAATTGAAATACAAGATTGATGGCACCGAACTGCTGAGATTCGAAGGTCGAATTTGGGTACCGTTAGTACCAGAACTAAGAGAGGAGATTTTGCAAGAAGCGCACAGTACGAGGTACTCGATACACCCAGGAAGCACAAAGATGTATCAAGATTTACGTCAATATTTTTGGTGGCCAAACATGAAGAGAGAGGTTACGGGTTTGTCAGCAGATGTCTAACTTGTCAGAGAGTCAAGGCAGAACATCAACGACCGAGTGGATTACTACAGCAGTTAGAAATTCTAGAATAGAAATGGGAGCACATCATGATGGATTTTGTGGTGGGACTTCTAGCAACGTAAAAAGGGCACGACGCCATATAGTTGATTGTAGATCGTCTTACGAAGTCATCTCACTTTTTGCCGATCAAGATCAGGTATAGTTTGGACCAGCTAGCCAAATTTTATATCAAAGAAATTATCTCGAGACATGGAGTACTGGTATCTATTGTATCGGATAGAGATCTGCGATTTACGTCAAACTTCTAGAAGAGTCTTCAAGAAAGAATGGGGACGCAGCTACCGATGAACACGACATATCATCCGCAGACCGTTGGGCAAAGTGAGAGAACGATTCAAACACTTGAAGACATGCTCAAAGCTTATGTGATGGACTTCAAGGGTAGCTGGGAGGATCATCTTCCATTAGTAGAGTTCGCATACAATAATAGTTATCACGCTAGCATTGGAATGCTTCCGTACGAAGCACTATATGGGAGGAAATGCAGAACGCCCTTATGCTGGGATGAAGTTGGTGAACGCAGTTGTTGGGACCAGAATTGGTGCAGCAGACAGTAGAGATCATCAAGGTGATAAGAGCTCGACTGGTAGCAGCTCAAGATCGCTAGAAGATTTATGCGGACTTACATTGCAAGAAGAGAGATTTTGAAGTGGGAAGCTATGCTTTTTTAAAAGTATCTCCTTAGAAAGGGAAGATAAGATTTAGAAAGAAAGGTTAGTTGAGTCCGAGATTTGTTGTACCATTTGAGATATTGAGGAAGATAGGCGAAGTAACGTACGAGGTAGTTCTACATCCTGAACTGGAATATATTTATAATGTGTTTTATGTATTAGTGTTACGACCATATAAGCCTGACTACGAGCACATGATATTGTACGAACCAATCCAGGTCGAAAATGATTTAGCGTACGAGGAAATTCCAGTAGAAATTTTAGATAGAAAAGAGCAGAAGTTACAAAATAAGGTTATACATTCAGTAAAGTTCTTTGGAGGAACCACAATGCTGAAGAAGCTACGTGGGAACTCGAGGAAAAGATGAGGGAAAATTTTCCACATCTTTTTGAGTAACCTTATGGGTAATTTCGAGGACGAAATTCTTATAAGGGGGAGGATGTAATAACCAAAAATTTCAAGTCACTTTATATGTATATACATTATTGATATTTAAAACTTTGTGCTATATAGTGATTTAATATGTGATAACATTTGTGAAGTGGTGTATGGCTAAATAAATATATACACTATAGTTATGGATATATATATTTGTAGACACTCAAAATTTCCTTTCCATGTTACTAACACGGTAGGAAGGCAAAGCGGTCATTCAGATCAACCCCGATCTCAATATCGGTCCATCAAATCAACTCCAATCTCCAATCGAACCGTCAGATCAACCCCGATCTCAATATCGGGCCATCAAATCAATTCTGATCTCCAATCGGACTGTCAGATCAACCCTGATCTCAATATCGGGCCATCAAATAAACTTCGATCTCTAATCGGACCGTCAGATCAACCCCGATCTCAATATCGGGCCATCAAATCAACTCCGATCTCTAATCGGAACGTCAAATCAACCGTGATCTCAATATCGGACCATTAAATTAACTCTGATCTCCAATCGGATCGTCAGATCAATCCTGATCTCAATATCGGGCCATCAAATCAACTTTGATCTCAAATCGGACTGTCAGATCAACCCCGATCTTAATATCGGGCCATCAAATCAACTTCGATCTCCAATCGGACATTCAGATCAACCCCGATCTCAATATCGAGCCAGCAAATCAACTTTGATCTCCAATTGGACCGTCAGATCAACCCCGATCTCAATATCGGACCATCAAATTAACCCCGATCTCTAATTGAACCGTCAGATTAACCCCGATCTCAATACCGGGATGTTAACTCAATCCCGACCATCAATACTGGGACAACCACAGCCTTGATCATCAGCCTTAGGATGTCAACTCAGTCCAATCTCGATCTCAACTCGGGAGGTAAAGAGCAACCTCGGTCACAACCCGGGAGGTACAGGTCAGCCCCAGTCTCAACCCAAGAAGTCAAGTCAAATTTGGGAAAAAACCTAAAGCTTCACAACATCTCCAAGAGGAAACCTGGAATGACCAACTCAACCTCAGAGACTACATTGAGGGCAAATAGACTCTAATGGGATCCAAGTCTTGGAAACGACTCCCGGAAGTTAACTGAAGGCCATGCCGACACTAAGGGCAACCCCGAGAGGGGTAAAATGGTCATTTTACCAACCCTAAGATAATTCGATTAAACTCAAGCTGAATTGATGCCACAAAGGTCAGAACAAACCATAATGACGATCTCGAGTGCAAATAGCGCAAGACAGCTCAACAAATAAACTATGGGGAATCGAAGAACTGGTTATGAACCCGTCTTCTTGGACCCGGAAAATGTTTTATTTCATATCATTGTGACGCTCTCGGTGAGGGCTTTTCGAAAAGGTATAGCACGCCTCAAACGGACGCTCCGATCAAAAGTTAGAAAGTTTTAACTTTCGACCTCGCATTTATCAGAGTGCACGTACTTCGAGACGACCAAGCCAGGATGGGTGGGCCCCACCAGGGGAGCCACACCTCTACCTGCGGCAGCAGCAGGTAGAGCTGAGGCTCCCTGGCCTATAAATAAACGTGCCCCCTCATTTTCAAGAATTCCAAAACACGGCGAACCTCTGCCCGTTTGATTTTCTACCTTTTTCACCTCTTCTAAACCCAAATTTTTTCACCCTAACACGTAGATATACCCACATACTACCACATGTCAGAAAATAACAGGTAGATTTGGACGTATAGAGCCTACAATTTGGCAAAAAGCCCGTGTAGCAGTCCATTGTGAGTATTTTTACGATTAACAAGTTTATATTATTTTTTCGTACTTTTATACACGTGCACGTTAAGTTTCGTTTTTTAAATATACCCTGAACTTAGTTCCGTGGTCGTTTTCGTCAAAATTTAGTACATTTTTGTACATAACTTGCGTTTTCTGGCATTTCTACAACTCGGATTGACGATCCGTCAGCTCTAACAGCTTCAGTGCACTAGCACCTTCGTTTAAGCATCTTTGCCAAACTGGGGTTATCTTCCCAGTCTGGGTTTGACTTTTTTTGTGTTTATTTAACTGTATATATACACTAACTTTTCAATTCTGCCAAGCCCGGATGTTAAATCTGAGGTAGTTTACTGCTTTTATATATATTTATGCATATATAAACAGTTTTCACCATCACTGGGCTCTCTTCCCAGTCTTGGTTGAATACATTTCTGTCAATATATATATATTTATATATTTAAGTCCGCCTGGATTATTCTGTAGCCTTTTTACTATTTTTTGCACTCTTCACCTTTACTGGGTTATCTTCCCAGTCCCTTATTGACTACTTTCCTGCAAATTTATATTTCAGTTCGGCCTGGATTATTCTGTGGCCTTTTTACTGCTTTTTTGCACCCTTCAGCATTACTGGGTTATCTTCCCAGTCCCTGATTGACTACTTTTTTGTACATTTACATTTCTATTCGGCCTGGATTATTCTGCGGCCTTTTTACTGCTTTTATATATATTTATGCATGTATAAGCAGCCTTCACCACCACTGGATTCTCTTTCCAGTCTTGGTTGACTACTTTTTTGTGAATATATATATATATATATATATATATATATACATATATCTCAATTCTAGTCCAGACACCGGCGTGAAAACCCATCGCCCTTTACAGCTTTTATATATATAACTATTTATATATACTGTTATTACTAGCTTTTTATTCAATTAATGCTTTAAATATTCATTTGATATGAATCGGCATTTTTTTAGGTACAAAAACAACTTCGCGTCCCTTAGATCACTATCTAGTGGGAACGAGACGCTTTGGTTGTGCGAGCCGGGATTTACTGAATGAATCCTCGGTTCTGGCAATCTTGGGATATATATCTATTTATGTACAAATTTGAACTGTGCAGGTTTATTGGCTACTCATATGTGAGCCTAAGAATCGTGGGATTCATGATCAAGCTGATCAGAATTTGATTCCCACGATGGACAAACTCCACTTTACAAATGTACCCTGCCAGTTTTTCTATAAAAAAGTACACAAAGAACTTAAAACGATTATCCGGATTTTAGGTCTCAACATAGTGAAAAATGTGGTTTGTCATGTCAGTGTCCGTTCGATGGCTATTATGCCCATGAGGAAACCGACACTTGTATTTATTTCTGTAATCGAGGATGCTTCACAGCTCGACAAATCACCATTCAAATGCAGCCTTAAGGCTAAAAAGATAAAAATTGGAAGTATCAACATGTTTCAATTCCTATGTTAGCGTAAGAATTTGATAAACCAGCTTTCAAAACTTCATGTTCAATTCAATCAGAATAAAAGCTTTTGCAAATCAAATTAAATCCTTTTGCAAATCAAATCAAAGACTATTTTCAAAATAAGTCAAACCCTTCGTATATAGGTTTAACAAAGCAAAGCATTACTTTCAATCAATCAAACATAGGCCCAATTTTCAAGCAGCATTCACACACACATTTCTATTTTAAGGGAAATATTGAAAAGATGCGGTACCGTATTTACATGGTAGTTGTGGAGTGCCTAACACCTTCCCCACACTAAACCAAGCCCCCGAACTCAAACTTTGTTTTCAAAGATCAAGTTTCGACAATGTCCAGCAATTGGGCCTCTTTCAAACAAAACTCGGTTGAGTTGGTACAACCATATTCAAATTTACCAACTAGCGACTCTGTAAAACGAACAAATCATTGATATGATACATGTTAGCCTTTTTCCTAAAAAACCCTTCAAAACCTTTTTCACAAATAAAAAGAGTTAGGGTAGAGATAACTTAGGAAAAGAGATAAAAAGTCCCGGGTTGTGACCCGACCCATGGGATTTTTTAAACCGACGTCGACAGGTGGCGACTCTGCTGTGGACAGTAGAGGGCTTAGGCCGCTTTCAAATCATTTCAAATATATCCCTTTTAAAACTATGAATGCGTGAAATTCTGTGTCTCCACATTGAATCAATGCTTGAATGCTGCATCTTTACAATGAATGATTGTGAATGAATGTTTTCCTATTTTTTAGTGCTTCGCACCTATATTAGTGCTTCGCACGAACTGTCATCATATGCATAACGATAAGGCACGATGTATGTGAATGTATGTTGTGTTCCTCTCACAAGGAGGCAAAACTTGTCGGTGATAAGTAATGTCTCTGGAATTGGCTAAGTCTCTAGGGCTCATGAAAATGCACCACTCAGATTCGCTCTAGTTGAAAGATTGAATTAATTTCCCCTCTAGTAGATTGCGATGATCTGGGGACCTTCATGCCAAAAACCCAACACGAGAGTAACCTAAGATAGGTCAGCCTCTGATTAACCAAATTCGACGGGAAGCTTCTTCATGCCTTCCTATTTTCATTTAATGTCCAGTTTTCAATATTTTTCTCTTATCATCCTGTCATCAAAACAACTAACCTCGGTTTTACAGGATAAGAATAAAACACAGATCATGCATCCTATCCCTACCTACCTCAGGAAATTAACACGCCTACGTTTTGTTGTAGGTGTAAAAAATTGGTCCTGTCACTAGGTCTATGTCTAAGAAAGCACAGGGTCCATCCACGGACATGACTTCAAGTGCTCAAACAGAGTCCACCCCTGTATCTAGAGAAGAGTTCGAAGGACTGCGAAATCAAATAGCCGAACTAGCCGGTTTTATAAGAGAGCAAAGCAAGGCCCTTAAAGGGAAGAAATCCCAAACTCATGCGGAATCGGGAATACCTGGTAGTAGTGGTAGTCAAGATACTGAAAAGGCGAATACTCAGATAACTGGACCACAGAACCAGGACACAACTAATAAAACCCGTGAAATCACAGCCCTCAACAAGGAATGGGAGGCCGGTGACATCATGAAGAAAGTACTACAAATGGAGGAAACTCTCCGGTCTATCAAAGGGACTGGGACATTCGGTAGTGTCAATTACTCCGACCTCCATATTTTCCCCGGGGCTCGTTATCCTGAGAAATTCAGAACCCTCGATTTCAAGAATATGATGGATTAGGAGATCCTTATACCCATCTGAAAGTATTCATCTGAGAACTCGGATCCTATGCAGAGGACGAGAAGCTTCGAATGCAACTATTCCAAAAGAGTCTGACTGGAGAGGCCAGAGCCGGGTATGCCCGTCTAGACAACTCTAAAATTCATAACTAGGAAGAGCTGGCCCATGCCTTCCTTAGTTAATACAGCTTCCAATCTCAACTGGCTTCAGACAGATACCAAATAACCAAAATCAAGAAAAAGAACACCGAATCATTCAGAGAGTATGCCCAGCTATGGAGACGGGTCGCAACACAAGTTATCACAGTCATGACTGAGTCTGAGATAGACATGACTTTCATCGATATCCAAGAAGTGCCTTATTATGAGAGGGTCCTAGCAGGCATAGGAAAACCATTCTCTGAAATGATCAAGCACGGTGAAATGGCAGAAATGGGGCTCAAATCTGGGAAGATAAAAGATCTAACCGCCCTCGAAGCTGTACCTGAACACATCCAGTCTGGAAATTACGGGAGTAATCCCCGATGGGTACACAAGAAGAAAGATAAAGAAGTGTCCTTACAAAATTCAAGGGGCGAGTCAAACAGTATGCCCATTCAAAGGAGGAATTATACCCCTTTCAAAGCTCCAGCTCAGCCTTCAAACCCTCCATTCCAGAAAAATATGAAGGTCAGGCGTCGAAGAACTTTCACCCCTCTAGGGGATTCACTTGAGAACGTATTCAAACTTCTGACAGCTCAGAAAAAGATTGTCCAACTCCTTCCACCAACCAACACTAATGGACGAAATTTCAACCCAAGCAAGAAATGTGCTTATCATTTCGGATCCCCGGGCCATGACACCCAAGACTGTTGGTCTCTCAAGCACAAAATTCAAGATTTGATTGACAATGGAGAGATTGTGGTAACAAAGCCTGAGTAACCTCATGTGCAGGACAATCCTCTTCCACAACATAAAGAGGAGAATGTCAATATGATCAGCACCACAAGTGGAGAAGGATCCAAGTACCTCTGTTATATGGGAGAATCAACTCCATCCAGCAATAACACCCCAGACAGTTGGGAAATATCAGAAAGGCGGTTCCTGATAGAGCAGGAGATCAAATCTATCAAGGAGAAAATCGAACAATTGGCAGATCTGGTCGTCTACCAGCATCAGTTCAATAGAAAAATGATAAAACGTGCCAACAGGTCTGACATTAAGTGTCCTCCCACACCGAAGATCAATCCCATGTAGGACAATAGACAGTCTTAGGAGCATGAACCCTAGACTGACAAGGGGGTTGAAGAAGCAAGTGTCCAAACTGGTAGGAAATTCCTGTTTCAGAGGAACTTCACCAACCTAAACCAATCAATGGAAGAGATCCTCCAAATATTAATCAACGAGGCTCCATTGAACCCTCGAGCCAGAAAATTCAAACCTGACCAAATATGTCAGTACTGCTCCAATTCACCTAGCCATGATACCGAAGATTGCTGGGAATGAAAGCGGGGAATTGATAAGGGGAAATCAAATTCTCGATCTTCCAGATAACGATACTCTCTTGATCCCCACTGTATGGAACCAGAACACAGTGGTTGTCATATCCTGTGATAGGGAGTCTACCCTCACCCCCTTAGTCTTACCAAGGAAAGGGGTCGAAGAAATACAAAATCCTATGAAGGTGGCGGCACCCGAACCTTTGATATTGCCCTTCAGACCTCATTATGTAAAGCAGGTCCCATGGAATTATTGGAACGATGAAGGTTTCACTTAAAATAACATCACCGTTGTACCAAAGGAAAATCCATTATACCTGCCTCTGCGGGTGATCAAGCCAGTCATCAAAGCCAAAGCAAAGGTGGCTGAAGAGAAAATCGAAGAGTTCCTTAAATAGATGGGACACCATAAAATAAAAATAGTGCAGAACTTGAAGGATGTGCCCAAGCAAATGTCCATCCTTGATATGGTCTTGTTATCGGTGGATCATCACAACATTCTAGTGAAAGTACTGGAAGAAGCCCATTTACAAAGAGACAGTGGATGCTGAGAAATTCCGTCATGTGGTAGAACACATTTTCAACAACAATGTGATATCCTTCACTGACAATGATATCCCTGCAGAAGGAACGGGCCATCATAAGTCCCTGCATAGAGCTATGATGTCTTCCGAGTATGTGATCGGAGGAGTGCTCATCGACGGAGGATTATCCCTCAACTTTTGTCCCTACGATACCTTAGAAAGAATGAAGATCAACCCAAACTAGATCAAAACCAGTCATGTGGTCATCCGGGCTTTCGATGAATTGCGACGCCAAGCTGTGGGAGAAATAGAACTACCATTGGAGATTGGTCCACATACTTTCTACTGTATCCTTTCAGGTGCTCAACATAGCCACTGGATACAACTTGTTGCTAGGTAGGCCCTAGATTCATATGGCAGGGGCAGTGCCATCCACCTTCCATCAACAGCTCAAATACATTATCAACGGCAACCTTATCACGGTCAATGCTGAACCAGAATACACTATCTGCATACAGGGAGACATGTCAGTGATCAGTCTTGATGCAGGGATTGAACCTGCAAGTTTTCAAGCCCTAGAGGTGAGCGATATCCATTATCTACCTATCAGGGCACCAGCTCTGAAGCCTAAGGTCTCCACTGAAGTAATGACAATGGGCCAGGAAATGGTATCTTTGGGTTTCCAACCTGGAGAAGGTTTAGGAAAGAATCAACAAGGTATCAAGAGTCCCGTGCAAATCTCGAGTTAGACTGGGAGAGCCGAACTGGGATTCTCATCCCGGGAAAAGTACCGAAATCTGCATAAGCATCCCAAGGCTCGTGCGTCCACCATCCTATTGCCAAATCTCACTAATATCGAAAGGGTAAAACCAATGAGGAAGATCCCTAATGTGGTGTCAGCCATGCTGTTTCCTCCAATCATACCCATCAATGAAAGAAAAGCCCTCAAGCCTGAGGTGGATAGCGAAAAGGGAAAAGAAAAGATCATGTACGAAGGATGAGACCCATTTGCTAACTTGCAGATCATCATAAACTACGACGATATGAATGATGATATCCCAGACAGCAACGCTGAGGATCAGATTCAAATTCCTCGCATCAAGAAAAGGAAAGGGAGCAGTTCAAAGGAGAGCCCCGACCCTATTATAAAGGATGTCTTAGTCATCATCCAAGACAAGACAGATAATCATAAAGCCTTGATCCTCCCGGTTCATAAGGATCTGACCTTGGATAACTGGAGCAGTGTCCCTTGCCTCAGTAGAGAAGGGTAAAGGGGCAGATAGTCAATCTTCCTTTTAATCATGCTTTCATTTACTTTTTACTTTTGATTGCACAGCTATAGCAGCAACTTTGTCATACTTTGCAGAATGCTCTGTATATTTAAACAGGTGTATATATCTAAGATGAAAGCCTTTTTGTTTTCAAGACCCAAGCGTTGGATGTGTTTATCTCTGCTGATGAGATGCCAACCTGTCAAAGTGACTATGACTTTGATGTAGAACTAAACTTCGACTTGATGGATATTGATCAAGAGGAGGAAGATGACTATGAGGTGCCCGAGGAGATCAAAGAATGGGTCAAAGACAAGCCCAAACCAAACCTCGACCATACCACCACTGTCAACATAGGAACCTCCGAAAACATCAAAGAAATCCAGATAGGTTTATACCTCACACCCAGCCAAAAAACTGATCTGATCATACTTCTAACAAAGTTCTAGGATGTATTTGCATGGTCACACGAACACATTATTGGCCTGTCCATTGACATTGTCATCCATCGAATGCCCATCAAAGACGGGTTCAAGCTAGTCTAACAAAAGCTCAGGCGATTAAAACCTGAATGGAGTCTGAAAGTCAAAGAAAAAGTTGTTAAGCAATTCAAAGTCGGGATTATCATGGTATCGACCTACCCAGAGTGGCTTTCAAACATAGTCCCCGTGCCTAAGCCCGGAGGGAAGGTACGGGTATGCGTGGATTATCGGGATTTGAACAAAGCCTGCCCCAAGGATAACTTCCTGGTGCCTTTCATCCATATCTTGATCGACAATACGGCGCAGTACGACATGTATTCCTTCGTGTATTGCTTTGCTGGTTACCATCAAATCATGGTTGCTGAAGATGACCGGGAGAAAATATCTTTCATCACTCTCTAGGGAACCTTCTGCTATAGGCGACTATCCTTCGCCCTTATCAATGCCGGAGCCACGTATCAGCGAGCCATGATGGCCCTTTTTCATGACATGATGCAAAAGGAGATAGAGGTTTATGTGGATGACATCATCATCAAATCTCGGAGGGAGGATGATCACATCGACCATCTCAGGAAGCTGTTCAACAGGTTACGTAAGTACAACCTCAAGCTAAATCCCGCCAAATGTACTTTTAGCGTCAAAGCAGGCAAGCTGCTAGGATTCTTGGTGAGTAATCGAGGTATCGAACTAGACCCTGCCAAGATCAAAGCCATCACTGAGATGCTAGTACCTCAAATAGAGAAGAAGATACGTGGGTTTCTGGGAAGGATCAACTTCATAAGCCGATTCATTTCCCAGCTCACAGCCACCAGTGAACCCATATTCAAGCTAAGGAAGAATTCCTCCACCAAATTGAATGAGGATTGTCAGCAAGCCTTCCTTGCCATCAAGAGACAGCTGATAGAAGCACCTATTTTGGTATCTCCAAGGGAGGGAGTTCCCTTGTTCATGTATCTGTCCGTCAATGCCAACGCAATGGGCTGCATGTTAAAACAGAAAGATGATAGTAGCAAAGAAAGATCTATCTACTACATTAGCAAAAGATTCAGCAGTTGTGAGCAAAAATACACCCTAATTTAGATAACATGCTGTTCGTTAGCATGGGTTGCAATGAAGTTACAACATTACCTCCATGGGCACACGACATACCTCATATCCTGAATGGATCCACTCAAGTATGTATTCAACAAGCCAATGTTGAATTGTCTACTATCCAAATGGCAGTTGATCCTATAATAATTCGACATTATCTACGTGACTCAGAAGTCAATCAAGGGTCAAGGCATTGCAGATCAATTAGCTGAAGCACCTTCAGGAGGGTTCGAGCTTATGGAGACTTATTTCCCAGATGATGGAATCATGACAATTCAACAACTCCAACAAGAGAATATAGTCCAACCATAGAAAATGTATTTTGACGGAGCAGTAAACATGGAAGGTGCCGAAGCTGCGGCAGTCCTTATCTCTAGTACAGGAGAACAATATCCTATGGCTACCAAACTTTAATTTGGAAACACCAACAATACGGCCAAGTATGAAAGCTGTATAATGGGGTTGAAGATAGCCCAATCCATGGGTAACAAACACCTATTGGTCTTTGGAGACTCTGAGTTGTTCATTAGACAATCCACTGGGGTATATCACACCAAAGAACTACATTTGCTGCCCTATCATTGGTAGGTCATCAAAATATCCCTGGAGTTTGAAGACATAACCTTTAGCCATATTCCTCGAGGTAGGAATAACTTCGCTGATAAATTGGCAACGTTGGCTTCATTAATCCGCATATCCGATAGGAGTGGGATTCCCTGCAATGAATTCACAATTTAGAAAGCCCCGACATACAGGAATTACATTGGAGAAGTATCAGATGAAATACCTCCTGTCAATCAGCCTTGGTATCAAGACATCAAGGAATATCTATGAGATGGATCTACACCAGCTGCAGCAAGACAATCCGAGCGAAAGTAGATTCACAATATGGCTATGAAATTCTATCTAAGCGGAGATGCCCTCTACAAAAGAGATTCTAGAATAGGCCTGTTAAGATGCCTTGATAAAGAACAAGCCCAGAGATTGATGGTTGAAATCCACGGTGGGGTCTGTGGTCCACACATGAGTGGTCATCTGCTGGCCAAGAAGATATTAAGAACAGGTCATTATTGGATCTCTCTCAGAGCTGACTGCGATGATCACGTCAAAAGATGTTTTTAATTGCAAGTACATGGAAATGCCATCCACGCTCCTCCAAATGAGCTGCACTACATGAGTTCACCATGGCCTTTCTCCATGTGGGGAATGGATGTGCTCGGTCCAGTGGAACCCAAAGCCAGCAATGGTCATCGATTCGTCTTCACCAAATGGGTTGAAGCTGCCTCATTTCCCAAAGTTACAAAAGAGGTCATCATTGGTTTCATCAAAAATAATGTCGTCTATCGATATGGACAATCAGAGATGATTATATTAGACAACGCCAAGAACCTGAACAATCAAAAGATGAAAGAACTGTGCAGCAAGTTCCACATTAAGCATCTCAACTCCTTCATCTATCGGCCCAAGATGAATGGTGCTGTTAAAGTAGCCAACAAGAACAATAAAAAGATTGTGCAGAAAATGTCCGCCAATCACAAAGAATGGCCTAACCTGCTGCCTCTCACCCTGCTAGCATATAGGATGTCAATGCGCACCTCTACTAGGGCTACCCCCTATTCATTGGTCTATGGAATGGAAGCAGTTCTCCCCATAGAACTAGAGATGTAATCCTTGCGAGTAATGATCGATGCTCAGATAGACGAGGATCATTGGATTGCAAGACCGATACGACCAACTCTCTGATTGATGAAAAGAGGGCTACAGCCATTTTCCATGGACAATTATATCAACAAAGGATTGCTCGATCCTACAACAAGAAGGTCCGAATACGAAAATTCAATCAAAATGACTTGGTGCTGAAGAAAGTTTTGGCCAGTCAAGACGAAGCTAAAGGAAAGTTTTCCCCTAATTGGGAAAGCCCTTTCAATGTCAAGGAAGTGTTGACGGGAGGAGCTATCATATTACAAGAAATGGACGGGAACGAATTTCCCCAACTCATCAATTCAGACACCATAAAGAGGTACTATGTTTGAAGCACATGCATACCCGCATCCGGGTCCTACAAATCAAATCAGGTTTGGTTTTTCACTAGGAAGTCGGAACTACGAATGACCTGATCTCCCTCAACCCGGTAGTACGTAGGCAACCATTTCTGGTGCAGTCAGACCAAATAAAAACTCAAAAACTCATCAAACCAAATAAAAACTCAAACCCAAGACAAAAACTTTTCAAACCTCTCTTATACAAAGCCAGAACTACGAATGACCGATCTCCCTCCACCAGGGAGTACTTAGGCAGCCATTTACGGTGCGGTTTGACCTTCAAGAAAAAATAAAAACCCCAATAAAAAACCAGTTCCAAGACACCAAAGACATACAGAAGCTAAATCCTATCAAGCTACCCAGATCAATAGGCCCATCTGAGATACTCTCTGACATCTCAACTGTCGGTCCATCAAGGAGGAGCTCAAGATGCATCAACAACAGCGAGTCATGACAATATGTGGTAATCACTCAGCAATGACAATACATCTCCAAACAGGGAAGTGGATCAAAAATATATTTGTATGATATAAAAATGTTTGATATATACATAAGGCCCTGTACATGACAAAAATGGCTGATCTAGTCTGTGCAGGAAAAATAAAGCTATTCTACGGACCCAAGGATAAGCGGGCCAGTAATGCCACCATAGCATCTCTCTCTAAAGATGGAGGAGCAGCTGCAAGTGCAATACTCTCAGCCTCCATACGGCCCAAAACCTCCACAGTCATCTGCAGTGTGGCACTGTGGTCATCAATATATGCACTCATCTCGGTAACCAGGCCGTGAGTATAAGATCGAAGGACAGTACTATCAGTAATATGGAAATCACAGGAAGCTATAGCCTCATCCTTCTCTGCAAAAGCTGCATCTCTAGCAATCAAAGTGTCCTCAATCACAGCAAAAGCGGCATCTCTAGCTGAGCGAATCTCATCCCTCTCCACAACAGCGTCATCTCTGGCAGATCGGAGCTCCTCTCTCTCTATCAAGATAGCATCATGAGCGACTCGAAGTGCATCCCTCTCAGCTAAAGCTATATCTCTGCCATACAAAGCAGTCAACATTTGCGCTCTAGCTGAATCCTGCTCAAAGGTCATCCTGAACAATGAATTCGCCAAAGCCGGGTCTGTGCCACAGGGATAGTTGGTGGGTCGCTAACCAAAGCAGTTGTCAAACCTACAAATAGCTCATTTTCAGTGGGAGACTCATGATCCTCCATAGGCTCCTCCTCATCTGAATCCACAATAGGAGCTGAAGGAATAAATATTGCTGCTGCCATATCTGCCTTCAGCCATGCAGAATACTCTGGAGAATGATCCGGATGACTACTGGAGAACTCAGCCCTCTCTCTATGACTCCAACACTCATATACTCGAACCAAATCGGCTGATGACAAAGACAATATCGACATCCTCTGATCAGCAGACCCCTCAAATTGGTACAGGCTCTGGAACTGATCAAACTGGCTTATAATAACCTGGGGATGAGTAATCCATGCTAGGTGCATGAGTAATGAAGATATATGGGGAGGCCAACCCTAAGCATGGCAAAATCACGAACAGATGATCAATATCCGATAAAAATACAGACCACATAGCTGCATCGGTACACTCCGCCGCTGAAAGGAGTAGGACATAGATATATCATGGGAAAAACAATACCCAAGATGCCTGAAAGATCCAATCGGTCGAATATGGGACATCAACCATATGTACAGCAAGACCGAACTACCCCTGAAGAGCCCCTTCGCGTGGGTAATACAATTAGTGATTGACCATAGCGTCTCAGCCAATATCATCGGGATAATGGTACTACTCTGTCTAAAGGGCCCGAACAACAACTACCAATCCCACGTCCAGATGATCCAAGCACAGCGGCATGTAGACGTATGCCACAATGCACATCAGCAGAATATCTACCCTGGCCAGATGCCATGCTTCTGCTAAAATAATAAAATCCCCGATATTTCGATCGTAGCTATCAAGCTCCCCAAAACGATCGATCAAGAAGTCAATCGAGATCACACGTGTAGATACGATCTCGTCTACGACTACCCTCTAACGAAGATCGAACATCCCCAGGAACGGTCTCCTCAAGTCACTAATAGCAGTCTGGGCGCACGACAAGGCTAGATCCAAACCGATAAGCCGCTCATACTCCTCCAAAGTCGGAATCAGCTCATGTCACCCAAAGCAAAAAAACCTGCCTTTCGGGTATCATGCAGGATAATATGCCACCCACAAACCCATATGGCACCTGAAAATATGCAAGGGCCAGCGAATGACCCAACATCTAGTCTATTGTCCCTCTGGCTGGGAAGGGCAGGCTCTCATACCATGACCTCAATGATAAAGCCACCTCAGACTGTGGCACATGCTCAATACGCTCACAGTGGACGACATCATCTGTGTCACTGTACTACAAGACCATCTAGTGGTTAAATCAAAACTCATCTGTCTATATGCATACATATGACATAATACATGTATGATGACAAGTATAAACATGATGCGATAGATAGGAAATAGCATGAATATCTATGATAAACTATCTACTGTGGGCATCTTCCCTGTCTGATAATACAAAGTGAAGAGAAGAATACAGGTAAAAAAGGGTACCACCACCCAACTAATACAGTGGTCTATCAAAATAATGGCACAACCACCAAATAGACAAAACAGTGGCTGACCAAAAATATAGCTACCATAGCTATCCAAAGAGGTCCAGATAATCCACGTCCAGGTGATCAACCTGCTCCATCTCTGTTGTGGACACAAAGCTGCGGTCATCAGGCATCTCTGGGCGATACAAGGGAGGATCTACCCCTACAAAAATGCTGGAAAATGGACCTAAAGAGGGGCCCGCTCATGAGCTAGACGGGTTAAAAGAAGATGCCTCTGACGGATCTCTGCCAAGATGCCTGATAAAATGGCGAGCGCTACACAACTTCGGGGTCAGATCTGCAATCTGGTCTGCATGAGTCGGCTCCCAGAGGTAAGCTATCCAGTTCGTCATCATTACAGACCCTGGCACAATGTCTGCCATAAAATGGGTAGCATGAGTCTGAGCTCTAATAGTGCGATGGCTCCACCATCTACTAAATGCCTCCTAGCTGAACGGGCCCTCCGATAGGTTGAAGCCATCTATGCCCTCCATGGGAATCTCTGTCAATGGCATGATCAACGACCAATGATGCCAAGCAAAAGGAATAATGGGAATGCGGATCTCACCCGTGACACTCATGATAGAATGCTCTCCCAAATAGAGCTCCCATCCTCCCTCTGTCAAAATCAAGACTCTTCGGGTCGATAATACAAACTCCCGGTCAGTGGGAAAGTCTCCCTCGAACCCGACGGCCACAAACTCGGAGGTATACGGTGTCCATGAGATCGATCCAGCCGTCAAAAGCTCCAACTATAAACGAGCATAAGTAAATCCCTCAGCAATATGGACCTCCATCAAAGTCGAGTGATGCCAACGCCGTCCTCGAGAATAGGTCTCTAGACCTAAAGCAGTGGCGGGTCGTAGGCAAGGAAGCCTCTCAAATGCCCAGAACTGGCTATGTCAATATCAAAAGTCCTAAGTGATCAAGAGTGACAAATATAAATGCTGAAATCAAAAAGGTACAAGAAAGATGTACTCACCAGCAAAAATGGGTAGAATCCTAACCAAGCCTCCGTCGAACCCTCCGAAAGCATGTGCATGTCCCATAGAAAATAGGAAAAGGTGTAGGAACCCCAATCAAAGTCACTGAGGTGCTCTACATGCCGGGTGGGGCTGATCAAGGCAAAGGACACAATAGATGAGTTGTCCACCACAAAATAACCCCTGATGATCACAAGAAATTATGGCCTTAGAATGCGATCTCTAACCCTCTGGTCATCCGGCGGTGGCTCCAGCAAAGTCCCATTCTGGGCATCTATACTCAAGGGACCAGATCGGACCGACTAACCCTTGAGCGCCGCCGCGAAAACTCCTAGCAGGGACCGAATGGAAGTAGCACTGATGTCAGCCACGACAGGCACTACCTCACCCTCAAACTCAATACCGGTGATGAACCTGCAATCCATAGGGGTCATCATCACCTTACAGCCCAGCAGATGAAGGGACTTAGTCTGGTGGAACCAGCACTCAGACAAAGCCCTCATATACCCCCAGGGGAAACGACGGGGAAGAATAGAAAAGAAAGCTTGGAATCCCCAGCCATCAACAATATCCCTGTGATCTTCGTGCAAAGTATGATACAGGGAATGCACATTGAACCAGTACCCACGAGGCTGCGTAAAGCCAGGAACCTGCATCAAAAACCAACCTATGTCAAAAACTTGTGCCCTGAGAATGGCCAAAGAAAGAAAAGAATCCAAGAAGATAAAAACATCAAGTCACCTCATTGGCATGGAGATATCTCGAAGGATAGCGACTCAAGTTGCCCAGCAGCTCCTATGTAGGCACAACAATGTCTGGCACCTCCGCCCGTGGAGCCTGAGCCTGAGCTGGAGCACCAAAAGTAGCATGCTCGTCATCAATGTCAATCGGTGGTTCTTCCTGAGCTGGACGAACCACCGACTCTACCAACCTGCGAGGTGGTCTAGCTGGACGTAGCTGAGGAACATCGGAAGCTCGCGTCCGTCTAATACCTGATGACACCTTGCTAGCTCTGTATGGTCTATCACAGTCCATCACCTGTACACAGTCTCCAAATCACCTCAGAAAGGGTGTGGTCAGCCTAAAACCTGTGGCGTATTATTTAAATCAGTACTTTATGCATCTCTAAGTCTGAAAACATGCATGGGTCAGTCAAAAATACCATTAAAGTCAAAACTGTATGTTTTTCAAAAGATAAATCCTAAAAACATGCATGGGTCAGTCAAAAATCCCCAGTAGAGTCAAAATTGCATGTTTATTAAATGCTCGGGTTTTGAAAAAACTTCGCCAGAGTCTCCTTTGTAAAATAGACTGTTCGCATGCACATAGGCATGACTAGGTGGCCATTCAGTAGCACGCCTTCCCAAAAACAAGAACAGTTCATATTTATGAAAAAAATTAAAAAATAACCTCACATGGTAGCTATATCACCATGAACATTTTTTTAGTTGAAAATCCAGACTCACTAGGCCTCAAAAAGGATGAGTAAACTGATCAAAAAGGGCAAAAATTGACTGTCTCAGAATCTGAATTTTCTTACATCCAAACGTGCATTACAGTAAGATATGCATACATATGTAGTCAAAAAAATTTTAACAGATCATATAGGCATATTGTAATACCCGAGAATTTCTTAATATTATTAAATAAATATATTAATGGAAATGAGAATTTGTTTGAATATAAATAATTTTGTGTTATGAGATGAATTAATTCAATTATATAAAATTGAATAATTATAATAATTGAAAATATGTGGAGTTTGCGATAAACTCGTTGATAGCCTTGTGTGGCACAGTGATGAGGATTATTAATGATTATATTAATTAACGAATGAATTATTAAAGTGAACGATTAATCTATATTAATTGTTAATTATAGAATATTAATTGATTGATGTGGAATATTAACTGTGATTGATTAATAATATATGATTATTATTATTGCAAGAAATATAATAATAATAAACCACTTGTTTATAATTGTGCTGAGATTTATAGTTGTTAAGGTGATAATTAACCCTATGATTATTAATTAAGTGATATTAATAATTACGAGGAATGGATTAATTAATATTATTGGTAATTAATCGATTAGATGAATAATTTATTTATTTGACATTATGAATAATAAAGCAAATAAGTAAGTTATTAACATAATAAGATTATGTTGATTGTTATGTACAAGCATGCAATAATATAAAGTATATGGAATACGACTATATTATATAGTGTAGAGAAACACTTAGGTGTGACCATGCAAGTATACAAAAACTATGTTATATAATGCAATGTGAATATATTACACATATGGACCATGTATTAAGATTAATTAAACTATGTGAGCTACATGATTAATACCTATGTGACAATGTGAGTAAGTATACATTAAAATAATATATCATGAATATTTTGTAAACAATTGTTGGATAGTGGAATTTAATAATAAAGGGGACAATGTAACATGATAATATCTGGTCAAATTCTACCGGTATGATAAAATATACATGAATTATATTATATGCGGATAGTTGTAACCCAACTTGTTAAATTGCAACAATATTCCTTCATTTAAAACCATATTGTGAGAATAAAGGAACTATAGCCTAAGAGTATGTAATATGTAATGGAAAGTAACTAGATATATATATGTTGCTGAGTTTCCTTCCTTGTCCTATAATGAGAGACACATTCCCTCACACGTGAAATGCTCAAGCTAGTCTTGTAATACCCAAGAATTTTTATATATTATTAAATAAATATATTAATGGAAATAAAAATTTATTTGAATATAAATGATATTGTGTTATGAGATGAATTAATTCAATTATATAAAATTGAATAATTATAATAATTGAGAAATTGATGAAGTTTGCGATAAACTCGTTCATAGCCTTGTGTGGCACAGTGACGTAATAAGAATGATTATATTAAATTAAGCAAACAATTAATCTATATTAATTGTAGAATATTAATTAATTGTTATCGTAGAATATTAATTAATTGTTGTGGAATATTAACTGTGATTGATTAATAATATGTGATTATTATTATTGCAAGAAACATAATAATAATAAACCGTTTGTTTACAATTGTGCTGAGATTTATATTTGTTAATGTGATAATTAATCCTATGATTATTAATTTGGTGTAATTAATAATCAATGAGGAAAGGATTAATTAATATTATCATTAATTAATCAATGGGATAAATAATTTATTTGACAAATAAGTGAGTTATTAATATAATAAGATTATATTAATTGATATGTGCAAATGTGAAATACTTGAATATATAAAGTATATGGAATACAACTATATAGTGTAGAGAGACACTTAAGTGTGACCACGCATTTATGTATAAACTATATAGTAAAGTTTATTAAGTTGTAAAAGTTACATGAAATGTGTGTGTGACAAATGTATGTGAAGTGTATATTAAAATAATATATCATGGATAATTGGTGGACAATTTAATAACAACGGAGATAATATAACGTAATAATATCCAAGTAAGTTATATTGGCATGATAAAAATATACATGGATTATATATGTGTAAATTACACTTATTACATTATGTGGAGTACATTGTGATTTAAATTATAACCTAAGAGTACATATAATATATAACATGAGTATATGGTGTATATATACAAGTGTAGCATGTAGTCCATTTGTAAGAATGCTGAAGATAATTTGCGTGTCCCATATTATTAGTCTCAATCCTTGCACACGTGAATAACAAAAGGCTAGGAGTCTATTTCCCTTTTCTCCTCCCAAGCTCAAGCTAGCCAACTAGATAACAATGATCAATGGGGAGTGGCTATCATGATGGGTTTCAACTACCAACTAACAACTCTTTCATAACGTTCATGCAAACCTATAATCCATTAGTTTGATTTGGAATATATTTGCATTGTCTGTGTAAGAATTCGTCTATAAATAGCAGCCATGTTTCTTCATAATTCTAATTGCTAAGAATTGCTTGAGAGCATATATAATATCAGTCTAGAGTTGTAAGAAGTGAAATAGCAGCAAGTTTCATTAGCTAACAGAGGTATAATCACATGTTATTATTCTTCATTCTCCATTTTCTGTTTCTGTGAGTTCTTGGATTCTTGGTTTTGGTTGTAAGGCATGTTAATTGGATTATAGGATGATTATTAGTTGTTATATAGACTTGGTAACATGTTAGTATATGATGTAGCATGTTTAAAAATCGAATCGGTAAAGGAATTTCTGTGATTGGGCGGATAACTGCCGAAGCAGACTGCTGTCTGGTCGGAACCCGGGGCGGCGCAGCTACGCCGGTTTGGCCTTGGTATGCTGCGCAGGGCCCTGTGTCCAATTCCTGCTTCTGTTTAAAAATCTGTTATCTGCTACTTGCTAAAATGACTTAGATAAAGCATGCTAGCTTGTGTAACTTACATATATAAACATAATGAGGCAATGTAAGCATGTTTTAGTATATTAGCATGCATGGTTAACAAAACGACATATAGTTTGGAAATGCACTTAGAGTTTTCGAAGTGAACACAAGGTTGATATTTGAACTTTAAGCATATATGACTTACGTCGGCATTTTGACCATGCAAACATATTAGTATGATCTAGCAAGGCATGGAAAGCATGTTACTAGATGTATACATGCTTCATAATGTAGTTTGAGCATGTGAACCTCAATATTGGACATTCTAACAAAAATATAAGTTTTGAAAAGAAACTTTGACATGCTATGACCATGTTGATATGCTGATCTTATAAGCATGTTTATATGGCCGTGAAATACATGTCAGACATGATAACATATGTATATAGATAGCATTGACATGTTAGGCCTTATTAGCAAGCTTTACTAATGAAAATATGAGCTTTGAACGTGAACTTTGATATGTTATGTCGAGAGTTAGAATCTGATAATTTTGAACGTGTTTGATGGTAATCTTAGACTCACTAATGTATTATACATGTATGCCTACCATGCTAGATATCATAAAATCAAGATAGGCCTAAGTGAAGCATGTTTTCAAACTAATGACAATGATAGTTGCATATATGTGATATGAAAACTCATTAACATGTTTAATACAAGTTATATGAATATCTTATGTGTTTAAAAAAGCGAGCATGTTAGACCTTATGAGTTCGTGTCATTGAATGGCTTTAAGTATTAACTTAAGAACCAATACCATGTATGATTGGATTTGGAAAAGTTATACAAACATAAAATTATTCGTTACAATGTATACATGTTACGTGATATTATATGATATTACTTGAACCCGATTTTGACGGTTAACTTATGAGAATGCCATAACTTGCTAAAATGAAATATATTTAGTATTGATTGTAGTCTTATGTGATATTAATAATATGCAAGTATGTTTGCTAATTGTGATAGTCTCACATGATAGTAATGATGTATGAATATGATCAACTTGAGAAAAGAGGAAGTTAAGGATAGAAGTTATATTCTATATAACTGTGTAGCTAGGTTAAAACTTAGCTTATGTGTTGATCGTATATTCGAAGATAAAACATAAAGTTAAATTATATCACTAATGAATATCATATATATACGTAATTGTATTACGATAGGAATTCAAAAGTGTTGGCTAGCTTTACGTGAGTAAACTACGCATAAGGCAAGTATCCTAAACCCTTGCATTACTTTATTCAACGGATATCGTAAGCGAGTATCTAAATCTTATCTCTTTGGATACAAGTATTCTATCTTTGTATATTGCGAACTAGTTTCCTACTTAATCGTTTGAATTGAATTAGCATACTTGAACTCTTATTTCATTAAAGCTATTATTCATGTGGAACTTGGTATTGTTCTTGAATATTGTGAAAGTTTCTATGCCATTTGATTCGGCAAGACTTATATTATTGAAAAGCGACCCAAACCAATTAATTGGTGCGGGATCTTGTATTTAACTGAGAAGAACAACGTTCTTTGAAGGGAATATATAATTATCGGAGAACCGACGCGCGCACTTGGGTATGATTGATTGTTATGCATAACGATGGTACTTTAGGCTGATCACATGTTGTACCAATTTTGTTGGATTTCCAGTTTATTACTATTAATTCTAGTAGAAGTTCATGGTCCTTAGTGACTGCTCAGTATTTAGTTATTTGAAATCTTGAATTGATTTATTATTGAATCACATTGATATTATTCTGTCCTTAGCGACTATTATTGAAAACTGTTGATATTCTTGTTATCCTTGAATTATCAAACGTTGTCATACCCTTTCGAGAATTGAAAATTATATTACAAACCCTTATTGTATATTACTTGCTGGGCAATTTGTGCTCATTCTTGCTTTCCCTAAAAATATTTCAGTTAAGGGTGAGCAGTGCGGACCCTAGAGTACCGACAAGGGCAAGGGAAAGGCTACGGAGTAGCTTAATATTATGTAGAATTTATGATATTATGTACTAGATAAGGTTATTATTGCTTAAGATATGTCTAAGCTATGTAATCACTGTTTAAGTTACGAGACCTTGGGACGTGAATAATTATATTATTTAAATGTAATTTATTCGGTATTAGTTGTGTATTATTCCACTGTGCGATGCGACATTTAGTCGTATTATTATTATGATGTATTACCATGAGCACGTGACGAACCGAATTCAAGAGACCCCGTGACGGTCTTGGAATTTGGGGGCGTCCCAGGTTGGTATCAAAGCTGTAGTTATTATCCTTAGGAACGAGTGTCCTTACACTATAACTTAGGCGAACTTAGAAGTTGTAAAGGAGAAAAAACTCACATAGAGTTTTCCCTAGAGCGAGACTTAGTCTGTTATGAAATGTAACTTCATTTTTATACAATAAACTTATATTTTATTTAACTTTCTAATGGAGTTGTTGTTTATTTGTCTTGTGTTTGTGATTGTAGGATGGCAGATATGGGAGAACCTAGTAGAGTGACTGAGGAGGAGCCCAGGGATATACATGTAGTATACGAGGCACCTCTAGAGGCTACACCAGTGCAGGCTGTTGCACCATTCGAGTCTGACGACGATGACGAGATTGAGATAGAGTCTGATCCAGAGGAGGAGCCGATGGAGGACGAGCAGATGGAGGATGAGCCGGTAGAGGACTCTAATGAGGCTACTGTAGAGGAGCAGACGCTAGGAGAGTATGAGGAGCGGATCCTAGAATTAGACTGCAGGGTCCAGGAGCTAGAGGCCGAGGTCCATGAGAGAGAGTCTAAGTTCCAGAAGCTGAGGGACGAAGACCATCAGAGAAAGTTGGCCATGCAGGAGCTAGAGGTAGAGATCGCTTATAGCAGGGAGGCAGGGATCCAAATGGGAACCTTATTCCATAGATCGGTGGCAAGAAATGTAGATCTGGTAGGGAAGCTGGAAGAAGTAGAACAGAGAGAATTGAGTGAGAAGACTGAGAAAGAGGCACTCCGTACTCAGCTAGAGTTGGAGGTGATGGATAGGATACACTTCGAGGAGAAGTGGGAAGCGGCCAATGAAAGAGCTGACGACCTAGAGGACGAGGTCAGATGTAAGAAGAGGAAGATGAACAAAATGGGGTATGTGTTTCGTTCAGCTTTTGAGAGGGTGATTGATGGTGTGTACCACTACCCAGCAGAACAGGGACAGACTCTACATACTTTGAGTCGAGAGCTGGTTGTGTATATAGCACAGTTGGAGTACAAAAGCGTAGTGGAGTGCGGGATGATGGGATGAGATTCCCTTAGTAAGTAGTAGTTAGTAGCATTTATCTTTATGTGTTGTACCTTCTATGTTGTAATTCCAATCTTTTGTGTAAGATGTAGGATAATGATGTGAACCCCGTGTTAGCTTTTGTTAGAGGGATAGTATGGTAGTAGGTTGGTATATTCCCCGTCTTTTGTGATATTAGGGGATATATGTGACAACATTTATAGCAGTATGCTAGGGAAATCATGTAATGAAACGATTTGACATATAAATATAAATGGAGTTTATTTCTGAAATGTGTTATAAATTTATTCTTTTAGTATTAAAAGAAATACTTAAGTAATATACTTGAATAATAATAAAATGAAAAAATTGTGATGTAGATATTCCGCCTAGACGTAGATTGACTGCACCCGAAGAATCTGTTAACAATGAGAGGGAACAAGTTGACCCGATCCAGAAATTGGTAGACTTATTAGGAGAGGCCTTAAGGGGAAGGAATAATGAACCCGTTCGCCCAAACCCTCAGACTGTGCCAGTAACAACCTTTAAAGATTTTAAAAGTGTAGGACCCCTGGAGTTCGAGGGAACTACCGACCCAATCGTCGCACAAACCTGGATAAAAGAGATCCAAAAAGCTTTCACTAATGCTAGCGTAGGCGAAGATCAGAAGACTGTGTTTGCCACGTACATGATGAGAGGAGAAGCGAACTACTGGTGGGAGGCTAATCAACAAAGAGCTGGAGAAGGGATATAGCTTGGGATAAGTTTAAGACGCTGTTCTTCGAGAATTACTTCCCGAAGAGTATGAAGAATAGGATGGAAGTGAAATTCCTAGAGTTAAAACAAGGTGAGATGACGGTGGCGCAGTACGCGGCTAGGTTCAACGAACTAGCGCGATTTGCGGAGCACCAAGTTGGGGATGAAGAGAGAAAGGCTAGACGCTTCGAACAAGGGTTGAAGCCATGGCTGTTTAATAAGGTATCAATTCTTCAAATTAATTCCTTTATAACATTACTGGAGAAGGCAATCATTGCGGAAGGTGGCAGTGAGGCCTTAAGTCTGTATAACAAAGAGAAGAAAGGAAAGAATGCTGGAGGAGAGAACCGTACTGGAGGAAGCAGTAGCGGAGGAAGCAATTTGGGAAAGAGAAAATGGGAAAATAACAACAACAACAAAAATAACAATAATCAATCAGGGAATTTTCGTGGAGGTTTCAAGAAGAAGGCTGAAGGATGCCCAAAGTGTGGGAAGAATCACCAGGGTGAGTGCTGGAAGGGACGTGGCACTTGCTACAACTGCGGACAGGAAGGGCACATCTCACCAAACTGTCCGAAGCCAAAGAAGATCCAAGGTTGTTTTGCTTGCGGCTCAATTGAGCACCGTATTAAGGATTGCCCAAAGAAGGGAAGTGGCGGGGGTAGCAATCAGCAAGAAGGCAACAAGCTGATGATCAGTGGGCCGACACAATCCAACCGCCCAACCGTCCAACCGCCAGAACCATTAACATGACCGTCCAGGATGCCGTGGCTGCGAAGGACGTGGTGTCAGGTATAATCCCAATCAATGATATAAATGCTTATGTATTATTTGATTCGGGTGCCACCTGTTCTTTTATATCTGAAGAATTTGCTAGTAGACTTAGTACATCCCTAGAACGATTAGAAAATTCTTTGATCATAGAAGTTACTGATAAGGAAGTGATCCTTATAAAATACGTTTATCGAGATTATCGCGTAAACATTAGAGAACATGAACTGAGCGTAGACTTGATTCCTATTAGATTGGGAGAATTTGACGTAATACTGGGAATGGATTGGTTGTATAACCATGTTGCGATAATTGACTGTCAGAACAAATGTGTGAACCTTCAGACTCCGAGTAAGTCTAAGGTAGTGTTTTATGATAGCTCATCGCTTAAGCAATCGTGTTGCGTTACGATGATGCAGGCCAAGAAATTGTTAAGGAAAGGATGTGTAGGTTATTTAGCTTACATCGTTGATACTCGAAAAGATGGAGTAAAAATTAAAGATATATCCGTAGTTAATGAATTTCAAGATATATTTCAGAATGATCTGCCTGGTCTTCCGCCAGACAGAGAAATCGAATTCGTAATAGACTTAGCACCGGGAACGGCACCGATTTTGAAAGCTCCATATCATATGGCGCCTAGTAGAAATGAAGGAATTGATGATACAATTGCAAGAGTTATTGGATAAGGATTATATTCGATCGAGTGTTTCTCCTTGGGGAGCACCAGTGCTATGTTGGGTTTGTACGTAACGCAATCATGCAATCAAATCACATAAATAGGGCGAAAGCGCAAAAACTAGGTTTTCAAAAATTTATACAAACTCATAACCATGATCATTCTTGTGCATCAATTATCAGTGAACATAGAAGGAGAAAAAATAGAATTATACCTTTGAAGATCCAAGCTTCCTCAGGTACAAGTTCTACTCCTTTGATTCCTTTGATTCCTCTCTAGTGGCTCCTTCCCTTGATCAATGTCAGCCACCCAAATGTTTGGCCTCTAACGGTGATCCACCAAGGAAGATGAAGAACTCAAGAAGATGGGTTATTGGCTTAACCCTTGTTTTTATCTCTATAGAATATGTGTATTCCCAACTCTTGGAAAAATTCACATACCTTATTTCTGATATAAGACTCTCTTATATAGATATTAGGTTAACCCTCCTAATCCAATTAGAATAGGGTTTTATTTAATTAATTAAATACTTTTAATTAATTTATATCCTAATCTTATTAGGATTGAGATAAAGTACTGATATTATATTAATTCCTAAACTCCTTTAGAATTAAAATAATAATAATAATATTAATAAGACTCCTCTTATTAATTTATATTTAATATTTCTAAAATATTAAATAATAAACATTAAGCTATTTAATTTATTCTATCACCATAGATTAAATTAATTATAATTAATGCATTATTACTATCATTCCATTTTCTTATTAAATAATTTTTTTTCCTTTTATGGTGTGACCCTTTAGGTTCTCCATATTAAACCGGTTGTGAATAAATCAATTAGAACAATTCTAATCTTATTTAAATAAATAAATTAAACTAATAATCTATTTAAATAAATAACGTTTATTCTACAATAGGGATAAGCCTCCCTAGCGATCAACGACTTTCCAGATAATATAGATTTCAACATTAATCATAAAAGAACCTGTGAGTTAATAGTTACCGTACAATTCAATCCTTCCACCATACAATGTCTCAATTAAATATAAGACATGGATTTACTGTCAAGTCTTAATTTATTTAATCATATGTATTTCGATTAGAAAATGCACAACTCCAACTAATGCAAATAGGAAACCTCTTTCTAATTTCATTCTACCTTGGCCAAGGATTCCTGGGTTGTCATTTAACGAATCACATAGGAAATATCTCCTCTTTTACTAGAGGTGGTAGATTCTTTATTGATCATTCATTATCTCCATATGTAACTCATTATACCCAAGCATACCCTATATATGCCTTAAAAGGCCTTAAGGAATTAGTCAAAGTATAATTTGTTACATACAAGATACTATGATGATCTCAAGTCCAAGGATCACTTGTACTACTATCACATTAGGAATTCCTATTGACAGGTGAGTAAAACTCCATTAGGTATTCCATAGCGAGTCACGTTCAGTGAACTTATTCTCCAATAAGCACCTACATACTTGCTTTAGTGTCTCCACACAAATGACCATGAGATCAGTCATCCTCATCCAATGAGCAAGCAACATATGTACCAATCTATCCAGATTTACTAATCCCCATTTTAGTAATCCCACAATTGGGAACTATTTTAGTTTTTAAGCTTTCTAAGAATTTAGATCTCATTATCATGATTTCATCATGATTCGAAAAGCATTGCTTAAAACTATGGTTATTTACATATTATAAAAACAGCACCATGTAGATAATTATATGCCTTAAATGAATATTTTATTAATAAATAAATAAGATTGTTTACAAAGTATGTGCTTTATCATCATACATGATTGGCTTGTATGCACACTACTATCAATCTCCCACTTGCACTAAAGCCAATCGCCATGGTATCTCATACCCATCTTCTCTAATTGACGATAAAACTGTTGTTGTGTTAGAGCTTTAGTAAATGGATCTGCAATGTTGTCTTGAGAGTCCACACGCTCCAAGGTGATGTCTCCTCTTTCAATGATCTCCCTGATCAAGTGAAATCGCCGCAACACGTGTTTAGATTTCTGATGAGACCTGGGTTCCTTAGCCTGTGCAACCACTCCGGTGTTGTCACAGTATACGGGAACTACTTCACCGATGCTAGGAACCACACCAAGTTCAGTTATGAACTTCTTCATCCAAACATCTTCCTTTACAGCTTCACTTGCAGCTATATACTCTGCCTCTGTCACTAAATCAGCAACTGTTTGCTGCTTGGAACTCTTCCAACTCACTGCACCTCCGTTCAAGGTAAACACATACCCTGAAACAGATTTAGTGTCATCTTGGTCTGTTTGAAAACCTGAGTCCGTGAATCCCTCGAGTTTTAATTCAGACCCACCGTAGACAAGAAAAATATATTTAGTCCTTCTCAAGTACTTTAGGATATTTTTCACTGCCTTCCAGTGCTATTCTCCTGGATTCGACTGGTATCTTCTTGTTACACTAAGTGTGTGAGCAACTTCCGGTCTAGTACATATCATACCGTACATGATAAATCCTATTGCAGAAGCATAAGGGATCTTACTCATACGGTCTCTCTCCTCAGGTGTCTTTGGGGCCTGTTTCTTGGAGAGATTTATTCCATGGCTCATCGGCATGAGACCTCTTTTGGAATCTTCCATGCTAAACCTCTTTAGCATCGTATCAATGTACGTTCCCTGGGATAAGCCGAGCATCCTTTTAGATCTATCTCTATAGATCTTTATCCCCAAAATATAGGATGCTTCACCTAAGTCCTTCATGGAGAAGTTTTTAGATAACTAGATTTTAATGGATTGTAACATAGGAATGTCATTCGCTATTAGTAATATATCATTAACATATAATACAAGGAATGATACTGCGCTCCCACTAACCTTCTTGTATACACAAGGTTCATCCTCGTTTTTGATAAAATCAAACTCTTTGATTGTCTCATCAAAACGAATGTCCCATCTACGAGAAGCTTGCTTCAACCCATAAATGGATCGTTGTAGCTTATAGACTTGATTTGTTTCAACTTTTGAGATAAATCCCTCTAGCTGTGTCATATACACATCCTTCTCAAGTTTCCCATTGAGGAAGGCCATTTTCACGTCCATCTGCCAGATCTCATAGTCGTTGTAAGCTGCAATCGCAAGTAAAATCCGAATGGACTTGAGCATGGCTACTGGTGAGAAGGTTTCATCATAGTCAACTCCTTGTCTTTGTTTGAAACCTTTTGCAACCAGTCGGGCCTTATAGGTCTCTACCTTTCCGTCTACTCCAGTCTTTTTCTTAAAAACCCATTTACACCCAATAGGTTTAATACCTTCAGGTGGTGAAACCAAAGTCCATACTTTGTTTTCATATATGGAGTCCATTTCAGATTTCATGGCTTCAAGCCATTTCCCCGAGTCTTTATTACTCATAGCCTGTTCGTAATTCAATGGATAATCATTCATGATGTGTACCTCATCGTCATCCTCTATAACGAATCCATATTTCTCAGGTATCTGCGGTACTCGTCCAGATTTACGAACAGGGTGTGGTACAGTAGGTTCTTCTACTTGGTTAGGTACTTGACTTTGGTCCGTGATAACATGTGGTTCTTGAACTTCTTCAAGATATATCTTACTCCCACTGACCCTTTCATGGATAAACACTTTCTCCAAGAAGGTAGCATGTTTCACAACAAACACCTTTTGATCAGTTGGATGATAGAAATAATACCCTACGGTTTCTTTAGGGTATCCCACAAATCTACACTTATCGGATTTAGTCTGTAGCTTATCATTTTCAAACTTTTTGACATAAGATGGACAACCCCAAGTCTTACCATGCTTAAGATTTGGTTTCCTCCCTTTCCACATCTCATATGGAGTCTTTGGGGTGGATTTGGTAGGTACCTTGTTAAGTAGGTATGCAGCCGTTTCTAGGGCATATCCCCAGAAGGAAATTGGAAGGTCGGTAAAACTCATCATGGATCGAACCATGTCCAACAGTGTTCGATTTCTCCTTTCAGATACTCCATTTAACTGTGGTGTACCTGGAGGAGTCCATTGTGAGATTATACCATTTTCTCTGAGACAATTGAGAAACTCACTGCTTAAGTATTCTCCACCTCGATCTGATCGAAGTATCTTAATACTCTTGCCCGTTTGTTTCTCTACTTCACTTCTGAACTCTTTGAACTTTTCAAATTATTCTGATTTGTATTTCATTAAATACACATATCCAAATCTTGAGTGATCATCAGTGAAAGTAATAAAATAAGAATACCCACCCCGTGCACTTGTTGTCATAGGTCCACAAACGTCTGTGTGAATCAATGCCAACAACTCTGTAACTCTCTCTCCTTTTCCACTAAAAGGAGATTTAGTCATTTTACCCATGAGACAAGATTCACAAGTTGGATATGATTCATAATTAGTAGCTCGAGGAGCCCATCTTTATGCAACTTGGATAATCTTGTTTCATTGATATGACCGAGTCTACAGTGCCACATATAGGTATAATTAATATCATCTCTTTTCCTTTTCTTAATTTGTTCAATTTGAAATATATTTTCTTGTAAGTCAAGTGTATAAAGTCCATTTCGCAAATTTCCAATACCATATAAAACATCGTCTTTATAAATAGAACAACCATTGTTCTTTATAATAACGTCAAAACCTTCCATATCCAATACAGAAATTGAAATAATATTTTTAATAATATTCGGAACATAATAACAGTTATTAAGATAAATGAATTTGCCCGAAGGCATTGCTAAACAATAAGTTCCTACAACTAATGCAGCAACTTTTGCTCCATTTCCCACTCGTAGGATCACCTCATCTTTGTTCAGCTTTCTACTTCTGACCAGTCCCTGCATAGTATTACATATGTGAGAACCACAGCCGGTATCCAATACCCAAGTAGAATTATGACTTTCAGAAAAATTAATTTCAATCATAAACAAACCTTGATTGGAAGTCGAAGCTTCTCCAAGCTTCTTCTCTGCTAGAAACTTCTTGCAGTTCCTCTTCCAATGTCCCGGCTCATTGCAATGAAAGCACATTTCTTTAGCTGGTTCAAGTTTCTTTTGCTCCTTTTCTTTCCCTTTTCCCTTAGCCTTCTTAGATTTCTTTTTTTCAGAAGACACCTTGGGCCTCTTTATTTTATTGGAAGAATCCACCATCAAGACATGGTTCTTCTTGGATAAGAAGTGACCTTCTGCAGTTTTCAGCATGTTAAGCAGCTCAGGCAAGCTGACATCTAGCTTATTCATGTGAAAATTAACCACAAACTGCGAGAAGGTCTCAGGGAGTGACTGCAAGACCAAGTCTTGACTCAACTCCCCATCCATGACGAACCCAAGCTGTCCAAGGCGTTCAATCAAATTGATTACCTTCAGAACATGAGTCTCGAAGGCAGTGCCCTCGGTCATCCGAGATCGGAAGAGCTCCTTAGATATCTCATATCTAGCAGTCCTACTCTGTTCACCATACAACTCCTTGAGGTGAAGCAGCATAGCAGGAGCATCCATTTTTTCGTGCTGACGCTGAAGCTCGTTATTCATGGATGCGAGAATGATGCATTGAGCCACAGATGCATCATCTTGCCACTTATTGAAAGTGGCAATCTCTTCCTCAGAGGCTATTTCTGAAACAGATTCAAGGATAGTGGAATTTAGGACATAAGAAATCTTTTCAGTAGTGAGAACAATTCTCAGATTTCTTAGCCAGCCCTCATAATTCGGGTCGGTAAGCTTATTTGCATCAAGTATGCTTCGTAGTGAGATTAGTGATTTTGACATTATTAAAATTCTTCATGTGAAAAGACAACATTTTAGCAAACATTCATTTTATTAACTTTGCATACCAAAATAAATTTAGGTCTTTATTTTAAATTGGTATCTCCCACTATTTTCATCAAACTATATTACCCTCACTTATATAGTTCGGCAATATCTAATTAAAAATTTGCTAGTGAGATTAAGGATCCCATTTCAAATGTATATAACCTTGTGGATAGCACAACAAGCGATATACAAATAAACAGGTAGACAACTCTTGTCAATTACATCACCATGTAACTCCTTTTATTTTGCCTCTTAAATCATAATGGTCATGCATGTGCACATCCGAACTAAAATGATTTAAGTTAAGTCCAGCCTAGCACTTCCATAAATTCAAAAAGAAAAATTTTCGTCATTGTGGATAGCACAACAAGACTAGATCGTTCAATTTTCTTGATAAACATCAAATGTGATTAATTAACATCTTAAATATTCACTACTCGCCTTGTGGATAGCACAACAAACTCATATTAAATATTTAATACTCTATTAATTAATTATGCTAGAAGCCGACGTTCGATATTCCAAATATCATTTGAACGTTTCAGACTTAATATCATTTCTTTGAGGGGTTTGTTATTATTTGTCTCATCTTGTTTAGCGCGCATGCACACACATATATATATATATATATATATATATATATAAAATACGCGTCATTTTATTAAACATGCAAAGCATGTTTGCATAAAATATAATATATATAATATTTAGCATGCAATATAGAATACTATATTCTACCCGGATTGATTATGGACTTTTATTCTAGTTTGGTTCACTAGAGCCACCAAGTGAACCAAAAGATCAAACCTAGGAGTGCAAGAATTTAAATTTTAAATGTAACTATTACATTTAAACCCGGGCTCCATACAAACGGGTCTTCACACGCTCCTTGCTCCTTGGTCTCCAATTTCTTCAAAATAATTCTAACTATCTCTATTACATTAACTATTTAAATTGAATATAAACCTTGATCAGCAGTCAAGGGGAAGTACATAGAAAGGAGATAGAATTTACATCGAGAATAAAACTAGAGAAGACGAGGTACGCAGACCCCATTTTATAAAACCCATTCATTCAAGCATTCAACCAAAATAAAATCCAATCACATTGGTTATAGTCCATAATCAATCCCTTTTATTACCATACATATCATCATACGTATCAATAAAACTTATTCATCTCATGAAAATAAATTCATTCCATATATGTATTAATATCAGTTAATGGGCAAAAGTTTGCTAAACTTTGTTTTTGGAAAAATAAACTCCTTTATTTCATTCAAAAACAATTCCAAATTAAACTCTTTAATTTTAGAAATTCTAAAATCTCATTTCATAAAAATAAATATCTTTATTTTAAAACTTTATTAATTAAATAAACCATTCATTTAATTAAATAAAACAAAAAAAACTTCAGTTCCTGTCCAGTGGCGCAGCTGCGCCAAGAATGTAAAGGGAACCGGCGCAGCTGCGCAACAATATTGCCTTGTACCGGCGCAGCTGCGCAGCTTCGCAGAATCTGAAAAATTTTTGTTGCCCAGAACTCGATCCAATCGCATATCATACATGTATGGAATCACATAGACTGATAATTAGCACAAGATTGGCTTTGATACCACTGTTGGGTTTGTACGTAACGCAATCATGCAATCAAATCACATAAATAGGGCGAAAACGCAAAAACTAGGTTTTTAAAAATTTATACAAACCCGTAACCATGATCATTCTTGTGCATCAATTATCAGTGAATATAGAAGGAGAAAAAATAGAATTATACCTTTGAAGATCCAAGCTTCCTCAGGTACAAGTTCTACTCCTTTGATTCTTTTGATTCCTCTATAGTGGCTCCTTCCCTTGATCAATGTCAGCCACCCAAATGTTTGGCCTCTAACGGTGATCCACCAAGGAAGATGAAGAACTCAAGAAGATGGGTTATTGGCTTAACCCTTGTTTCTATCTCTATAGAATATGTGTACTCCCAACTCTTGGAAAAATTCACGTACCTTATTTCTGATATAAGACTCTCTTATATAGATATTAGGTTAACCCTCCTAATCCAATTAAAATAGGGTTTTATTTAATTAATTAAATACTTTTAATTAATTTATATCCTAATCTTATTAGGATTGAGATAGAGTATTGATATTATATTAATTCCTAAACTCCTTTAAAATTAAAATAATAATAATAATAATAATATTAATAAAACTCCTCTTATTAATTTATATTTAATATTTCTAAAATATTAAATAATAAACATTAAGCTATTTAATTTATTCTATCACCATAGATTAAATTAATTATAATTAATGCATTATTACTATCATGCCATTTTCTTCTTAAATAAATTTTCTTCCTTTTATGGTGTGACCCTTTAGGTTCTCCATATTAAACCGGTTGTGAATAAATCAATTAGAACAATTCTAATCTTATTTAAATAAATAAATTAAACTAATAATCTATTTAAATAAATAATATTTATTCTACAATAGGGATAAGCCTCTTTAGCGATCAACGACTTTCCAGATAATATAGATTTCAACATTAATCATAAAAGAACCTGTGAGTTAATAGTTACCATACAATTCAATCCTTCCACCATACCATGTCCCAATTAAATATAAGACATGGATTTACTGTCAAGTCTTAATTTATTTAATCATATGTATTTCGATTAGAAAATGCATAACTCCAAATAATGCAAATTAGAAACCTCTTTCTAATTTCATTCTACCTTGGCCAAGGATTCCTGGGTTGTCATTTAACGAATCACATAGGACATATCTCCTCTTTTACTAGAGGTGGTAGATTCTTTATTGATCATTCATTATCTCCATATGTAACTCATTATACCCAAGTATACCCTATATATGCCTTAAAAGGCCTTAAGGAATTAGTCAAAGTATAATTTGTTACATACAAGATACTATGATGATCTCAAGTCCAAGGATCACTTGTACTACTATCACATTAGGAATTCCTATTGACAGGCGAGTAAAACTCCATTAGGTATTCCATAGCGAGTCACGTTCAGTAAACTTATTCTCCAATAAGCACCTACATACTTGCTTTAGTGTCTCCACACAAATGACCATGGGATCAGTCATCCTCATCCAATTAACAAGCAACATATGTACCAATCTATCCGGATTTACTAATCCCCATTTTAGTAATCCCACAATTGGGAACTATTTTAGTTTTTAAGCTTTCTAAGAATTTAGATCTCATTATCACGATCTCATCATGATTATAAAAGCATTGCTTAAAACTATGGGTTATTTACATATTATAAAAACAGCACCATGTAGATAATTATATGCCTTAAATGAATATTTTATTAATAAATAAATAAGATTGTTTACAAAGTATGTGCTTTATCATCATATATGATTGGCTTGTATGCACACTACTATCATGCTATTCGTTAAGAAGAAGGACGGATCGATGAGACTCTGTATCGATTATCGAGAATTGAACAGAGTAACGATCAAGAATCGATATCCGCTACCGAGGATAGACGACCTGTTTGATCAACTGAAGGGAGCAAAGTGTTTCTCAAAAATTGACCTACGAACAGGATATCATCAACTGAAAGTGAGGGATGAGGACATACCAAAGACTACGTTTCGAACCCGTTATGGACACTACGAGTTTTTGGTAATGTCATTTGGATTAACTAATGCTCCAGCAACATTTATGGACTTGATGAACCGAGTTTTCAAGCCATACTTGGATAAATTTGTAGTAGTTTTTATCGACGACATCTTGATCTACTCGAAGACAGAGGAAGAACACGTCGAACATCTGAAGATTGTTTTGGAGGCACTATGGAAGGAGAAGATGTATGCGAAATTTTCTAAGTGCGAATTTTGGATGGAGAAGGTTCAATTCTTAGGCCACGTGGTGGATAAGAATGGAATCTCAGTAGACCCTGCGAAGGTAGAAGCAGTAAGTAATTGGGAACAACCGAGAACACCAACGGAGGTAAGAAGTTTTTTAGGGTTAGCTGGTTACTATCGAAGATTCATCCAAGATTTTTCTAAGATAGCAACCCCGCTGACCAATTTGACTAAAAAGACGGGGAAATTTGTTTGGACCGACAAATGTGAAGAGGGTTTTCAGGAGTTGAAGAAGAGATTGAGTGAAGCACCTGTGTTATCATTACCAGATAATGCGGGAAATTTTGTGGTGTATAGTGATGCATCGCACAAGGGACTTGGTTGTGTGCTCATGCAACACGGCAAGGTCATTGCGTATGCGTCACGATAACTTAAGAATTACGAAAAACGATACCCTACTCACGACTTAGAGTTAGCGGCAGTAATTTTTGCGTTAAAGATATGGAGGCATTATTTGTACGGGGAGAAATGTGAGACATACACGGACCACAAGAGTCTGAAATATATCTTCACACGGAAGGAGTTGAATATGCGTCAGAGGAGCTGGTTAGAATTGATTAAGGATTATGACTGCGATATTCTTTATCACCCGGGAAAGGCAAACGTAGTTGCCGACGCTCTGAGCAGAAAAGGAAGGGAGAAGTTGTTTAATTTGACGACTCAGGAAGAGTTGATAGGAGAGATGGAAACATTGGAGATAGAAGTGAAAGGACCAGAAAATTCTGGTGAGAAGTTAATTGTAATGGAAGCTTGTCCGACGTTGCTGGATAGAGTGAAGGAAGCCCAGAAAAAGGATGAAGAGTGTGAGAAAATCTGAAAGAGGATCACGAAAAATGAGGAAGAAAAATTTTGAATGGATAAAGACGGTATTTTGAGATTTGAAGGAAGAGTGTGGGTACCAGCGGTAACCGAGTTGAGGGAAGAGATTTTGCACGAGGCATACAATACGACATATTCCGTTCATCCGGGAGGCACAAAGATGTTTTGAGATCTAAGGCAACATTTTTGGTTACCCAATTTGAAACGGGAAGTCGCAGAGTGCGTCAGTAGATGTTTGACTTGCCAATGCGTTAAAGTAGAGCATCAACAGTCGAGTGGTTTACTACAACCGTTAGAAATACCAGAGTGGAAATGGGAGCATATTACCATGGACTTCGTGGTAGGACTTCCAGTTACACAGAAAGGTTATGATCCTATTTGGGTTATCGTGGATCGACTAACCAAGACCGCACATTTTCTACCAATCAAGATCCGCTACAGTTTGAATCAGTTAGTGAGCCTATACGTAAAAGAAATTATCTCACGACATGAAGTGCCGGTGTCAATTGTCTCTGATCGAGATCCGCGCTTCTTGTCTAATTTTTGGAAGAGTTTGCAAGAAAGAATGGGAACGCAGTTAAGATTGAGTACTGCTTACCATGCTCAGACAGACAGACAGAGTGAGCGAACTATACAAACGCTGGAGGACATGCTTAGGACTTGCGTGATGGATTTTAAGTGAAGTTGGGACGACCACCTACCCTTAGTCGAATTTACGTATAATAATAGTTACCATGCGAGTATCGGCATGCCACCGTACGAAGCTCTTTACTGAAGAAAGTGCAGAACGCCATTATATTGGGACGAAGTCAGAGAGCGACGAATACTTGGACCAGAGCTAGTGCAACAAACTGCAGACGTGGTGATAGTGATAAGGGCCAGACTTGTAGCAGATCAAGATCGCCAGAAGAAATACGCAGATTTGCATCGGCAGGACCGAGACTTCAAAGGTGGAAGTTTCGTATTCTTGAAGGTATCTCCATGGAAGGGAAAGATCCGTTTGGCAAGAAAGGAAAATTGAGTCCGAGATTCATAGGACCGTTCGAGATACTGAAGTGAGTGGGCGAAGTGGCATACAAAATTGCGTTTCCACCCGAACTGGAGCACATCCACAACGTGTTTCACATTTTCGTGTTACGACCGTACAAAACCGACTACAAGCACATGATTTCTTACGAGCCCATTCTAGTGGAGAAGAACTTGGCATATGAAGAGATTTCTGTCCAGATATTAGATAAGAAAGAGCAAACCTTGAGAAATAAAATTATTTCATCTGTAAAAGTACTTTGGCGTACCCACGATGTCGAGGAGGCAACGTGGGAGTTAGAAGATAGGATGATGAAGGAATATCCCCATCTATTCGTGTAACTATGTAGCAATTCCGGAACGGAATTTTTATAGGGGGGGAGGATGTAATACCCGAGAATTTCCATATATTATTAAATAAATATATGAATGGAAATGAGAATTTATTTCAATATAAATGATATTATGTTATGAGATGAATTAATTCAATTATATAAAATTGAATAATTATAATTATTTAGAAATTGATGAAGTTTGCGATAAACTCCTTGATAGCCTTATGTGGCACAGTGACGTAATATAAGAATGATTATATTAAATTAAGCAAATAATTAATCTATATTAATTGTAGAATATTAATTAATTGTTATCGTAGAATATTAATTAATTGTTGTGGAATATTAACTATGATTGATTAATAATATGTGATTATTATTATTGCAAGAAACATAATTATAATAAACCACTTGTTTACAATTGTGCTGAGATTTATATTTGTTAATGTGATAATTAATCCTATGATTATTAATTTGGTGAAATTAATAATCAATGAGGAAAGGATTAATTAATATTATCATTAATTAATCAATGAGATAAATAATTTATTTGACAAATAAGTGAGTTATTAATATAATAAGATTATATTAATTGATATGTGCAAATGTGCAATACTTGAATATATAAAGTATATGGAATACAACTATATAGTGTAGAGAGACACTTAAGTGTGACCATGCATGTATGTATAAACTATATAGTAAAGTTTATTAAGTTGTAAAAGTTACATGAAATGTGTATGTGACAAATGTATGTGAAGTGTATATTAAAATAATATATCATGGATAATTGGTGGACAATTTAATAACAACGGAGATAATATAACGTAATAATATCCAAGTAAGTTATATTGGCATGATAAAAATATACATGGATTATATATGTGTAAATTACACTTATGACATTATGTGAAGTACATTTTGATTTAAATTATAACCTAAGAGTACATATAATATATAACATGAGTATATGGTGTATATATACAAGTGTAGTATGTAGTCCATTTTTAAGAATGCTGAAGATAATTTGCGTGTCCCATATTATTAGTCTCAATCCTTGCAGACGTGAATGACAAAAGGCTAGGAGTCTATTTCCCTTTTCTCCTCCCAAGCTCAAGCTAGCCAACTAGATAACAATGATCAATGGGGAGTGGCTATCATGATGGGTTTCAACTACCATCTAACAACTCTTTCATAACCTTCAGGCAAACTTATAATCCATTAGTTTGATTTGGAATATATTTGCATTGTCTGTGTAAGAATTCGTCTATAAATAGCAGCCATGTTTCTTCATAATTCTAATTGCTGAGAATTGCTTGAGAGCATATATAATATCAGTCTAGAGTTGTAAGAAGTGAATTAGCAGCAAGTTTCATTAGCTAACAGAGGTATAATCACATGTTATTGTTCTTCATTCTCCATTTTCTGTTTCTGTGAGTTCTTGGATTCTTGGTTTTGGTTGTAAGGCATGTTAATTGGATTATAGGATGATTATTAGTTGTTATATAGACTTGGTAACATGTTAGTATATGATGTAGCATGTTTAAAAATCGAATCGGTGAAGGAATTTCTGTGATTGGGCTGATAAGTGCCGAAGCAGACTGCTGTTCGACCGGAACCAGGTGTGGCGCAGCTGTGCCTGTTTGACCTTGGTATGCTGCGTAGCTGCGCAGGGCCCTGTGTTCTGTTCCTGCTTCTGTTTAAAAATCTGTTATGTGCTACTTGCTAAAATGACTTAGATAAAGCATGCTAGCTTGTGTAACATATATATATATATATATATATATATATATATAAACATAATGAGGCAATGTAAGCATGTTTTAGTATATTAGCATGCATGGTTAACAAAACGACATATAGTTTGGAAATGCACTTAAAGTTTCCGAAGTGAACACAAGGTTGATAATTGAACTTTAAGCATATATGACTTACGTCGGTATTCTGACCATGCAAACATATTAGTATGATCTAGCAAGGCATGGAAAGCATGTTAGTAGATGTATACATGCTTCATAATGTAATTTGAGCATGTGAACCTCAATAGTGGACATTCTAACAAAAATATAAGTTTTGAAAAGAAACTTTGACATGCTATGACCATGTTGATATTCTGATCTTATAAGCATGTTTATATGGCCGCGAAATGCATGTCGGACATGATAACATATGTATATAGATAGCAGTGGACATGTTAGGCCTTATTAGCAAGCTTTACTAATGAAAATATGAGCTTTGAATGTGAACTTTGATATGTTATGTCGAGAGTTAGAATCTGATAATTTTGAACATGTTTGATGGTAATCTTAGACTCTCTAATGTATTATACATGTATGCATACCACGCTAGATATCATGAAATCAAGATAGGCCTAAGTGAAGCATGTTTTCAAACTAATGACAATGATAGTTGCATATATGTGATATGAAAACTCATGAACATGTTTAATACAAGTTATATGAATATCTTATGTGTTTAAAAAAGCGAGCATGTTAGACCTTATGAGTTCGTGTCCTTGAATGGCTTTAAGTATTAACTTAAGAACCAATACCATGTATGATTGGATTTGGAAAAGTTATACAAACATAAAATTATTTGTTAAAATGTATACATGCTACGTGATATTATATGATATTACTTGAACCCGATTTTGACGGTTAACTTATGAGAATGTCATAACTTGCTAAAATGAAATATATTTAGTATTGATTGTAGTTTTATGTGATATTAATAATATTCGAGTATGTTGGCTAATTGTGATAGTCTCACGTGATAGTAATGATGTATGAATATGATCAACTTGAGAAAAGAGGAAGTTAAGGATAGAAGTTATATTCTATATAACTATGTGGCTAGGTTAAAACTTAGCTTATGTGTTGATCGTATATTCGAAGATAAAACGTGAAGTTAAATTATATGACTAATGAATATCATATGTATACGTAATTGTATTACGATAGGAATCCGAAAGTGTTGGCTAGCTTTACGTGAGTAAACTACGCATAAGGCAAGTATCCTAAACCCTTGCATTACTTTATTCAACGGCTATCGTAAGCGAGTATCTAAATCTTATCTCTTTGGATACAAGTATTCTGTCTTTGTATATTGCGAACTAGTTTCCTACTTAATCGTTTGAATTGAATTAGCATACTTGAACTCTTATTTCATTAAAGCTATTATTCATGTGGAACTTGGTATTGTTCTTGAATATTGTGAAAGTGTCTATGCCATTTGATTCGGCTAGACTTATATTATTGAAAAGTGACCCAAACCAATTGATTGGTGTGGGATCTTGTATTTGACTGAGAAGAATAACCTTCTTTGAAGGGAATATATAATTGTCGGAGAACCGACGCGCGCACTTGGGTATGATTGATTGTTATGCATAACGATGGTACTTTAGGTTGATCACCTGTTGTACCTGTTTTGTTGGATTTCCAGTTTATTACTGTTAAATCTAGTAGAAGTTCATGGTCCTTAGTGACTACTCAGTATTTAGTTATTTGAAATCTTGAATTAATTTATTATTGAATCACATTGATATTATTCTGTCCTTAGCGACTGTTATTGAAAACTGTTGATATTCTTGTTATCCTTGAACTATCAAACCTTGTCATACCCTTTCGAGAATTGAAAATTATATTACAAACCCTTATTGTATATTACTTGCTGGGCAATTTGTGCTCATTCTTGCTTTCCCTAAAAATATTTCAGTTAAGGCCGAGCAGTAGCGGACCCTCGAGTACCGGCAAGGGCAAGGGAAAGGCTACGTAGTAGCTTAATATTATGTAGAATTTATGATATTATGTACTAGTTAAGGTTATTATTGCTTAAGATTATGTCTAAGCTATGTAATCACTATTTAAGTTACGAGACCTTGGGACGTGAATAATTATATTATTTAAATGTAATTTATTCGGTATTAGTTGTGTATTATTCCGCTGTGTGATGCGACATTTAGTCGTATTATTATTGTGATATATTACCATAAGCACGTGACGAACCAAATTCAAGAGACCCCGTGACGGTCTTGGAATTTGGGGGCGTCACAAGTCTACTCCCTATCTCTTCCTCAAACTCAGTAAAATCATAGCGCATGATGATCAATGGAGTGGGATTCATGACGAACCCAACAACCCTCTACCAACTTCTTCTTAACCTCCATACATTTCAAATTTTCATTGGTTTGATTTATGGAAATATACGAATGTCTGTATATTAGTTTTTCTATATATACGAACTCTTCTCCTTCACATTTTAAATTGCTGAAAATTGCTAGAGTGTTGAGTGAGAGCCTTATATATTAGTGTTAGTAGAGAATTCTATAGCAGCATTAGCAAGCTTAATTCGTGCTTCAAAGGTATAATTCCATTCCCTGTCTTCATTTTCATTTTCTGCCAAAATCAACTTCTTGATTTCTTGTTGCAGTTATGCTAAATTGAGTATAAGATGATTGCTTAAGTGTTATATGGTCTTAGAAACATGTTTAAACTGAAATGTAGTTGAATAAAAACGAATTGGTTATGGAATTCAGAAATTGGCCTAGTATTATGCCATAGTAGACTGCTGTCTGGGTTGAACAAGTGGTGACGCAGCTGCGCCGATTTAACCCAGGGATGCTGCGCAGCTGCGCCGGCACCTTGCTGCAGTTTTTGATTTTTGCTTATTTTTTGCTACGTACTAATGGTTTGATTTGGCTTAAGATAGCATGCTAGCTTGTGTAACACAGTTATATGAATATATTAAGGCAATGTAAGCATGTTTTAGTATATTAGCATACATGGTTAACAAAAAGCGTTTGGTTTCCGAAGTGAACTTAGAAGCTTTAAGAATGGACTTTGGTATATAAGCGCCATAGTTAGGTTCTGACTTATGAGACATATTGGTATGACCTAGAAACACATGAAATACGTGTTGACTTGCATACATAAGCTTCATGATGAAATGAGAGCATGCAAACTCCATCATTCAACATTTCTAACGAAAGCGTAGAGTTTGAAAATAAACTTTGATAAATTATATTCATGTTGATATTCTGACCGTACAAGCATGTTAATATGGTTTAAGAATGCACGAAAGGCATGTTGACTTGTTTAGATATGTTTCATCGCATGACATAAGTATGTGGACTTTAATTGTGAACCTTACTAGTAAAAGTGTAAGTTTAAAATGTAAACCTTGAACATGTTTTCAAAAAGATAGTTACATCACGTGAGTATCTAGATTCTAAAGGGTTAAGATGGTATGTTCGGGTTTGCTATAACTCTAAACATGATTTGTATGTGGTAGACATAATGATAACATGAGTTTAAAGCATGCTCCCAAGTACTAAACAATATTAGTTATGAATAAATAATGTGGACACTTATAAACATGTATAGTACAAAGTATGTGATCTCTTGATGTGAACATATGATCTAATTGTATGAGTGGTGATTACATGACCCTATTCGACCTTAATTTTGTGTAAATCCTAGACTAAAACCATAACATATAAAAATAAACTTGAGATGGTCATAGGCTTATAAACGTCCTCTGAACATGATTATATGTTAAGTGTAAATTGGTTAAGTACGCTAAGGTATGGACAGAATTAGCAGCAACCCAACCCTGGTCTGGCCAGGGGGAAGCGCAGCTAGCGCCGCCCCTAGGCCTAACCAGGGCGCAGCTGCGCCAGGCCAAAATGAAATCTGGGCAGTTTTGTTAATCTGACTTTTGGTAGATAACTCACCTCAATGCCATAGCTGCTAAACAAGACTAATTGCTACTGATATTTGATAGTAACATACCATGAAGATGTTTCAATTGAGAAAAGTAATTCCATAGCTAATGAAAGCCTAATTGCATAAAAATGACATAATGCTATACGAATGTTATTTGAATTCACTGGCAACTTATAATTTGATTTCATACCGAATACGTATAAGTATGTGATGACGTGTGACTAAGGTAATACCATGTGTGTATATTTAATTCGAGTAACAAGATTATGTACCGAATGTGTTAACTAATGAAAATCCTATACATGTAATACATTATAAATAGGATTCGAAAGTGTTGGCTAGCTTTACGTGAGTAAACTATGAATAAGGCAAGTATCCTAAACCCTTACATTACTTTATTCAGTGGATATCGTAAGCAAGTATCTAAACCTTATCTCTTTGGATGTAAGTTTTCTAACTTACACTCTTTTACGGTGCAAGTATTCTATCCTTGTATATTGCGAACTAGTTTCTTTACTTAATCGTTTGAATTGAATTAGCATACTTGAACTCTTATTTCATTAAAGCTATTATTCATGTTGAACTTGGTATTGTTCTTGAATATTGTGAAAGTGTCTATGCCATTTGATTCGGCTAGACTTATATTATTGAAAAGCGACCCAAACCAATTGATTGGTGCGGGATCTTGTATTTGACTGAGAAGAACAAAATATAACTGTCGGAGAACCGACGCGCGCACTTGAGTATGATTGATTGTTATGCATAATGATGGTACTTTAGGCTGATCACCTGTTGTACCTGTTTTTGTTAGATTTTCAGTTTATTACTGTCAAATCCTGTGGAAGTTCATAGTCCTTAGTGACTGCTCAGTATTCAGTTATCTTGAAATCTTGAATTGATTTATTATTGAATCACATTGATGTTATTCTGTCCTTAGCGACTGTTATTGAGAACTGTTGATATTCTTGTTATCCTTGAACTATCAAACTTTGCTACACCCTTTCGAGAATTGAGAATTATACTACTTACCCTTATTGTAAATTACTTGCTGGGCAATTTGTGCTCATTCTTGCTTTCCCTAAAAACATTTCAGTTAAGGCCGAGCAGTGTAGACCTTCGACCACAGATAAGGGCAAGGGAAAGGCTACTGAGTAGCTTAAATTATGTAGTACTTATGATTGTAATAAAGATCTTATGATATTATGTACTAGTTAAGGTTACTTATGCTTAAGATATGTCTAAGCTATGTAATCACTGTTTAAGTTACAAGACCTTGGGACGTGAATAATTTTATTATTTAAATGTAATTTATTCGGTATTAGTTGTGTATTATTCCACCGTGTGATACGACATTTAGTCGTATTATTATTGTGATGTATTACCATGAGCACGTGACGAACCGAATTCGAGCGACCCCGTGACCGTCCTGGAATTTGGGGGCGTCACACATACATTTTTCATATATTACATCTAAAAGCCACCTACGTGGTTCACATGCTTTTAACAGTCAAAACTTGCGAAAAAAGGACATAAAACTTTACCTGCGCTGCGTTGAACGTGTAAGAACTGACGAAATCAGAAAATAGTTGTCCAAGCTCCGTAGATCTAAAAAAGAAGATCAGAATATGTTTGGAACTCGAATTAGAACATTGAAGAAATGAAATCCCGTTGCCCAATAAATAGCCTAGGTGGAAGCGGGCCATTTGCTACTACCGTACCTCCACATGCAGCTCCCTAGGGTGGGTCCCACTCCCCTGGGCTCGGTTCAGTTAGGGTCAAAATAAATTTTCCATGCGCTGCCAAGTCAAATCTGAAGAAAAATAGCTACGCGATTAAGCGATTTGTCCTGAAATCCTGTGTTTCAGCAACGTAATTCTGACAGAAAGGGGAATACTCTTGAAACCCTTGGTATTCATCCTAAAGTCATATTCGGGGATCAACAATGCAAACTACAAAAAAACTACAGAAAAATTGCACGAAACTGCCAAAAACTGCCACTTTCAAAGTATCGGGTACAGACCGAGTTCAATTCAGCCGTTGGTTCAACCCAACGAATTATCGGGTACAGACTGAGTCTAGTTTAGCCATTAGCTTCAACCCAACGAACTATCGGGTACAGACCAAGTCCAGTTCAGCCGTTGGCTTTAACCCAACGAAGTATCGGGACAGACCGAGTCCAGTTCAGTTGTTAGCTTAAACCAAACGAAGTATTGGGTACTGATCGAGTTCATTTCAGCCGTTGGCTTAAACCCATCGAAGTATCGGGTACAGACCGAGTTCATTTCAACCGTTGGCTTCAACCCAATGAAGTATTGGGTACAGACCGAGTTCAATTCAACCGTTGGCTTTAACCCAGCGAAATATCGGGTACAGAACGAATCTAATTCAACCGTTGGCTTCAACCCAACGAAGTTTCGGGTACAGACCGAATCCAGTTCAACCGTTGGTTCAACCCCAGTGACGTCTTAGCCATCGGAGCAGCCTCCGCGAATCATTGGAAGTGATCCGATGATGGAAACTATGTAATAGTCCATCCCCGATGATGGAATCTGTTATACACTTCCTCAAAAGGAGCACCAAGTAGAATTGATGATTCAACCGCTTATTGTAAAATAACGGCGTAAACTCTCATTAGGATGGACATTGGAAGCATCCATTAAGAAGACTCAATAATTGAGAAATGTCCCCAACGGAGGAGCCTTTAGAAATGTGCAACAACACCGACCGAGAGGAAAAGCCCTGCACAGAGTGCCGCCAGACAGAGAAACCATTGGTCTCAAACCAAGGTAGTATCAATAATATCAACCTCATCAGAATCTCCGAAGCTATCGCAGAGGACGTCATCCCCAACAGAGCAAGACGAGAACAATCTGTGATAGCTCATCTCTGACCATCCCGTCAATGGTTCCACTACCAGTAGTAGTCTGACAATGACCGCTCTAGGTTATCAAGAATGACGTCACCCCCAGCAGAAAGTGACAAAAATAGTTCGTGGTAGCCTAGTATTGACATCCACAGCAGAAATGTAGAAAACATTTCAGTTTATCATCATCAAACAAACATCGACAACACCGATGGGAATCAAACCGTTGGTATCAGCCCCAACACAAGCATCGATAAAGGTAAGTAATTTGTGATGCTATTAATGAAGCGATTTGCAATGTGATTGGAGATGCGAAGTGCGACCTGCAATCTGCGAAAACATTTCAACATTTATTGCATTGCATCATTAATATCTTTGCATTTCAAGTGTCTAGCAATCTTTATCCTGCTCATTCCATTACATTGCATGAGCATTATAAATAGGGGCATCTGTAGACACTCGAAATTTCCTTTCCCTGTTACTAACACTGTAGGAAGGCAAAGCGGTCAATCAAATCAACCCCGATCTCAATATAGGGCCATCAAATCAACTCCGATCTCCAATCGGACCGTCAAATCAACCCCGATCTTAATATCGGGCCATCAAATCAAGTCTGATCTCCAATCGAACCGTCAGATCAAACCCAATCTCAATATCGGGCCATCAAATCAACTCCGATCTCCAATCGGACCGTCAGATCAACCCCGAACTCAATATCGGGCCATGAAATCAACTTTGATCTCTAATCGGACAGTCAAATCAACCCCGATCTCAATATCGAGCCATCAAATCAACTTTGATCTCCAATCAGACCGTCAGGTCAACCCCGATCTCAAAATCGGGCAATCAAATCAACTTCGATCTCCAATCGGGTCGTCAGATCAATCCCGATCTAAATATCGGGCCATCAAACCAACTCTGATCTCCAATTGAACTGTCAGATCAACCCCGGTCTTAATACCAGGATATCAACTCAATCCTGGCCATCAATACTGGGAAAACCACAGCCTCGATCATTAGCCTTGTGATGTCAACTCAGTCCAATCCCGGTCTCAACCGGGGAGGTACAGAGCAGCCTCGGTCTCAACCCGGGAGGTATAGGTCAGCCACGATCTCAACTCAAGAAGTCAGGTCAACTTTAGGAACAAACCTGAAGCTTCACAACATCTCCAGGAGGAAACCTGGAATGACCAACTCAACCTCAGAGACTACACTGAGGAGAAACAGACTCAAATGGGATCCAAGTCTTGGAAACGACTCCCGGAAGTCAACCGAAGGCCATTCCGACACTAAGGGCAACCCCGGGAGGGGCAAAATGGTCATTTTACCAACCCTAAGCCGATTCCGTCAGACTCAAGCTGAATTGATGCCACCAAGGTTAGAACAAACCATAACGACGATCCCAAGTGCAAACAGCGTATGACAGCTCAACGGACAAACTACGGGGAATAGAAGACCTGGTTATGAACCTGTCTTCTTGGACCCAGAAAATGTTTTATTCCATGTCATTGTGACACTCTTGGCTAGGGCTTTTCGGAAAGGTATAGCACGCATAAAACGGACGCTTCGATCAAAAGTTAGAAAGTTTCGACTTCTACCTCGCGTTTATCAGAGTGCACGTCCTTCGAGATGACCAAGCCGGACCTGTGTGCCCAACCTAGGGTAGCCTCACCTCTACCTGTGGTAGCAGCAGGTAGAGCTGAGGCTCCCTGGCCCATAAATAAACGTGCCCCCTCATTTTCTAGAATTCTGAAACACATCGAACCTCTGCCCCTTTGATTTTTTGACTTTTTCACCTCTTCTAAGCCCAAATTTTTTCACTCTAACACGTAGATATACCCACATACTGCCACATATCAGAAAATAACCCGTAGATTTGGACGTATAGAGCGTACAATTTGGCAAAAAGCTAATGTAGCAGTCCATTGTGAGTATTTTTATGATCAGCATGTTTATATTATTTCTTCGTACTTTTATACACTTGCACGTTAAGTTTTACTTTCTAAATATGCCCGGAACTTAGTTCCATGGCCGTTTTGGTCAAAATTTGGTACATTTTTGTACATAATTGTATTTTCTGGCATTTCTACAATTCGGATTGACGATCCGTCAGCTCTAACAGCTTCAGTGCACTAGCACCTTCGTTTAAACAACTTTGCCAGACTGGGGTTATCTTTCCAGTCCGGGTTTGACTTTTTTTGTCTTTATTTAACTATATATATACTAACTTTTCAATTCTGCCAAGCCCGGATGTCAAATTCGAGGTAGTTTACTGCTTTTATATATATATATATATATATATATATATATATATATATATATATGCATATATAAGCAGCCTTCACCATCACTGGGCTCTCTTCCCAGTCTTGGTTGACTACATTTCTGTCAATATATATATTTATATATTTCAGTCCCGCCTGGATTATTCTGTAGGCTTTTTACTATTTTTTGCACTCTCCACCATTACTGGGTTATCTTCCCAGTCCCTTATTGACTACTTTCCTGCAAATTTACATTTCAGTTTGGCCTAGATTATTCTGTGGCCATTTTACTGCTTTTTTGCACCCTTCACCATTACTGGGTTATCTTCCCAGTCCCTAGTTGACTATTTTTCTGTACATTTACATTTCTGTTCTGCCTGGATTATTCTGTGGCATTTTTACTACTTTTATATATATTTATGCATATATAAGCAGCCTTCACCACCACTGGGTTCTCTTCCTAGTCTTGGTTGACTACTTTTCTGTCAATATATATATATATATATATATATATATATATATATATATATATTAATTCCAATCCAGGCACCGGCGTGAAAACTTATCGCCCTTTACAGCTTTTATATATATAACTGTTTATATATACTGCTATTACTGGCTTTTTATTCAATTAATGCTTTAAATATTCATTTGATATGAATCGGCATTTTTCAGTTTCAAAAGCAACCTCGCGTCCCTTAGATCGCTATCTAGTGGGAACGAGACGCTTCGGCCGTGCGAACTGGGATTTACTGAATGAATCCTCGGTTCTGGCTATCTTGGGATATATATCTATTTCTGTACAAATCTGAACTGTGCAGGTTTATTGGCTACTCATATGTGAGCCTAAGAATCGTGGGATTCATGATCAAGCTGATCAGAATCTAATTCCCACGATGGACAAACTTCACTTTACGAATGTACCCTGCTGATTTTTCTATAAAAATGTACACACAAAGACCTTAAAACGGTTATCTGGAATTAAGGTCTCAACATAGTGAAAAATGTGGTTTGTCGTGTCAGCGTCCCTCCGATGGCTATCATGCCCATGAGGAAACCGACACTTATATTTATTTATATGGTCGAGGATGCTTTGTAGCTCAACAAATCACCATTTGAATGCAGCCTTAAGGATAAAAAGATAAAAATTTGAAGTATCAACATGTTTCAATTCCTATGTTTGCATAAGGGTTTGATAAACCAGCTTTCAAAAAATCCTTTTCGATTCAATCAAAAGAAAAGCTTTTGCAAATTAAATTAAATCCTTTTGCAAATCAAATCAAAGACTATTTTCAAAACAAGTCAAACCCTTCGTATATAGGGTTAACGAAGCAAAGCACTACTTTCAATCAATCAAACATAGGCCCAATTTTCAAGCAGCATTCACACACGCATTTCAGTTTTAAGGGAAATATTAAAAAGATGTCGTACCGTGTTTACCCGAGAATTGTGGGGTGCCTAACACCTTCCCCACACTTAACCAAGCCCCCGAACTCAAACTTTATTTTCAAAGATCAAGTTTTGACACCGTCCAGCAATTGGGCCTCTTTCAAACAAAACTCGGTTGAGTTGGTACAACCATTTTCAAATTTACCAACTGGCGACTCTATAAAATGAACAAATCGTCGACATGATATATGTTGGCCATTTTCCTAAAAACCCCTTCAAAACTATTTTCGCAAATAAAAAAAGTTAGGGTAGAGATAACTTAGGAAAAGAGATTAAAAGTCCCGGGTTGTGAGCCGACCCGCGGGATTTTTTAAACCGACGTCGACAATATTTATAGATTTTATTAAAAAAGAAAGCTTCATAACCTAATTATACATTATGTGAGATAATTTGTTGGGAATTGCATATTCACATTTGATATTGAAAGTAAATATAAATGCTAGAGTGTACAGTCCTAAAGAGGATCAATATACAAGGACTTGGATGATAGATCAAAATGTTAGGTTGATCTGAGCTTTAATGTTTATCATTTATGTAAATAAATGTATTGAAAAAAAGATAAAATCTGTTAGGTTGATCTATTTGAGCTGTAAAAGTTAAAGCTTTGACAGAATCGTAGTTTGTCAAAGGTAGCATTCAGAAGACAAGGCAAAATCGTGAAGTTTAAATGAAGATATATAGAATCATAGTCTGCCAAAAGAATCAAGTCTGCAGAGGCCAAGGCAAGACTCGTGGAGCTTAAACGAAGATGTTCAGAATCGTAGTCTGCTAAGAGAACAAAGTCTGCAGAGGCCAAGGCAAGACTCGTGGAGCTTGAGTGACTATATCAGAATCGTAGTCTGCCTTAGAAGCCACACTGAGAATCATGAAGAAGATCTGAGCGTCTGCCGAGCCAAGTTGAGAATCGCAGAGTGCTCTCAGAAGTGTGGGGTCTGAAAGACAAGCAAGCAGGAATCGTAGTTTACCAAAGAGCTTAAGAGAAATCGTTGTGTTCTCTACGATCAAGTCTGAGTAAAGTTGTGCAAGCCAACACACAACGATTATGGTACAATGACTATAATCGTAGTGATCCTCTAGTTAGCATCAAAGATCGTAGTTCTGATGAAGGAGGAAGAGCCACAAATGAAGAAAGGCTTATAGCCATTGACAATTTGATAGTCCCAATGATTCCATATTCATCCTTAGTTCAAATCGAATGAGCGTATTGAAGAAGCTAAGGAAAGGACTAAACTGCCTGCAGAAAACACCTTCTCAGGTGTTAGGTGAAGTTGCAGTCTACTGTGTCAGTGGGTCAGTCGGCAATGCAACAGGAAAGCAGGATGTCAACATCAACTGCACATAAACGTCTGAAGCATTAAATGCAGCCAACGGGAGCATTCAAACGGATATATTTTGAATGGCTCTTTTATAAGGAAATTAGACAAGGATTAAGACTAAGAAAGCAAGATACAAAAAGAAAGATTATCAAGAGAAAAGCTCAAGAACACTCAACGATCAACTCTACGATCCTGAAAGAGGAAAGTTTGCTTTGTTACTCAGTTCTTCAGAACGAATGCTTAATTGTAACTGAGTAACACTCCTCAACAACAACTGTCAATCCAAGTGAGGAACCAAGTCAGGGGACTTGAAGAGTTCAAAAGTGAACTAAGAGAAGATCCAAGTCAGAGGGCTTGAAGAGTTCAAAAGTGAACTAAGAGAAGTACCAAGTCAGAGGACTTGAAGAGTTCTAAGTGAACTAAGAGAAGTTCCAGGGCTGCTGGCCTTGAAGGAATCTAAGTGATTCAGTTGTAAGAGACATCCTTAGTGGATTTCCTACTCGTGGAGTAGAAGAGTGGATTAGGAGCCTTGTGTGCTCTGAACCACTTAAAACCTTGTGTCTCATTGTCTCTCATTAACTGCTATAACTGTTATATCTGATATAATTGCCATAACTGCTTATCAAACCTTAACTACAATATCTTGAAGGGGAACAAAACATATATTTCACTGCTGTCAGTATAATCAATACTAACAAAGTATTTTAAAGAAAGAAATTTTAAAATATCTATTCAACCCCCCTTCTAGATAACTAACGTGCATTTGAAAACTAACAATTGGTATCAGAGCAGGTTCTCTCAACTAGCACACAAGTTTGAGTAGATCTAATGGCACAAATGAGAAGCGAGACCAAGACAGGTGGAGGAAGCAAACCACCTATGTGCAACAAAGATAAATTTGCCAACTGGAAAGTTCGGATGCAGGCTTACATGGATTTAATAGATGATGATCTATTTGAAACAGTTCTGAATGGGCCCTATGTTCCAACAAAGCTTGCACCAACTCCAGAAGATCCAAACAAAATGGTGATCAAAGTCAAATCTGAATGGACTGAAAATGAGAAGAAAAATGTTCAGCTTGACAACAAGGCTAAGAATATTTTGTTCCAATCCTTAGAAGATGTTCTATTTGAAAACGTGGTCAACTACAAAACTGCCAAAGAAGTCTGGGAGGCATTGCTCATCAAGCATGAAGGAATTGAAGAAGTTAGAGATAACAAGCAATCTCTACTGACTCAACAGTATGAGATGTTTACCCATGTTCCTGGAGAAAATGTCACTTCAACCTATGAAAGATTCACAATGCTGCTCACCTCTTTAAGAGCTTATGAAAAGACCTATCCAAATAAAGATCTACTCATCAAGTTCATGAGGTCCTTGCCAAGCAGATGGGATGTAATACCCGAGAATTTTCATATATTATTAAATAATTATATTAATGAGAATGAGAATTTATTTGAATATAAATGATTTTGTGTTATGAGAATGATTAATTCAATTATATTAAATTGAATATCTATGACAATTGAGAAAAATGTGGAGTTTGCGATAAACTCGTTGAGAGCCTAGTGTGGCACAGTGATGGGAAATATTAATAATTATATTAATTAACGAAGAATTTTTAAGTGAACAATTAATTAATTATTAATTGTTATTAGAGAATATTAATTGATTGTTGTGGGATATTAACTATGGTTGATTAATAATATGTGATTATTATTGCAAGAAATATAATAATAATAATCCACTTGTTTATAATTGTGCTGAGATTTATATTTGTTAATGTGATAATTAATCCTATGATTATTAATTTGGTGTAATTAATAATCAATGAGGAATAAATTAATTAATATTATTGTTAATTAATCAACGAGACAAATAGTTTAATTATTTGACATTATGAATAATAAAACAAATAAGTGAGTTATTAATATAATAAGATTATATTAATTGATATGTGCAAATGTGAAAAACTTGAATATATAAAGTATATGGAATACAACTATATTATATAGTGTAGAGAGACACTTAAGTGTGACCATGCATGTATATACATAAACTATGTTATATAATGCAATGCGAATATATTACACATAGAAACCATATATTACATAAAGCATAATGTGATTATGTGATGTTAAAACTATATGTTAGGAATTCATGATAATGCCTATGTGACAAGGTGAGTGTGTATACAGTAAAATAGTATATCATGAATATATTGTAATCAATTATTGATTGTAGAATTTAATAATGTGATAGTATCTGATTAAATTATATCCGGTATTAACAGAAGGTACATGGATTATATGCGTACAAGTCACCTTCACTATATTGAAGTATTCCTTATGCAAATTTATATTGTGACATTAAGTTATAACCTATGTATGGACAATAAGTATATATAATATAACATAAGAGTAGGAAGTATGTTATGTGTGTGTAATAATTTAAGTGTTGTGTACTAATAAAATGCTGAGTATATGGCCTTGTCCCATATTATTAAACACAAACCTTGTACACGTGAAATGCATCATGAAGCTAGCCTACTCTCTTCTCTCAAACTCAGCATTCTAGCCATCATGATCATGAAGGGAGTGGGTGGAATAGTGGAGATCACCAACTAATTACCAACTCCCTCTTATCTAGCAAACATTCTTATAATCTGTTAGTTTGATTTTGGATGTAATTGCATTGCCTGGTTATGAAATTCTTCTATAAATATAACCCATCCTCTTCCTAATTCATTTGCTGAGAATTTTGGCTAAGTAAGTTAAGAGTTATATATATATTTATCAGTGTTCTTGAGTAGCAGCAAGTTTAGAATCTAACAGAAGGTATAATACAGTTTCCTTGTTATTCATTTTCGTTTTCTGTCAAAAGTTCTAATTCTTGATTATGCAAAATTGGATTGCAATTGGATTGTAGAGCACTTATTTAGTTGTTATGTGAACTTATATACATGTTTAAATTATAATGTAGTTGATTATAATCAAATTCGTGAAGTAATTTGGCATTTGGCCTGGAAGTCTGCCGACGCAGGATGTTCTTGAACTGAACCGGACGCGGCGCAGCTGCGCCGGCATTACACTGCGGCGCAGCGCAGCTGCGCAGGTCCCCTGCTGCAGTATTTGATTTTCTGCTTGCGTCCTGCTATATGATAGTTCTTGCATTGACGTACATGAAGCATGCTAGCATGACTAACTTACATGTATAGATACGTAGACCTAAAATGATCATGTTCTATTACGCTTGTGTTCATGGTTGATGAAAAGTATAGTTTTCCAAAACAAACTTAGAACTTTAATACAAGACTTTGACATGTGTGTATGATATCAATGTTCTGACTTATACGGTAACTTGACCTTGCAAGCATATTATTATGATCTAGGAAAGCATGAAAAGCATGTTAATAGATGTATACATGTTTCGTAAGGTATCATGAGCACGTGGATTGCGTTAAATGAAATTTACTAGTGAAAGTATAAGTTTTGAACCTAAATCTTGACATGTTATATCGAAGTCCAGATTCTGATCATTATGAACCTGTTGGACAATGTTTTTAACCTCACTAATGTGTCATACAAGCACGTGTGTACACACCATGCTAGATGCCATAAAGACTACATGAAGCATGATTTCAAAACCAATAGCAATGCTAGTAATATGTATGTGGTAAAGATATTCATGAACATGCCTAGAACACGTTACACGACCACCTTATGTGTGTACATGACAACTATGATAGCTTCGTGGTCTCATGACCTTGAATGGCTTTAAGTTATTGAAAGTATTGACTTAGAATCTTTATCACATATATTTGAAACGAGGAAAGGTTGTACAAACATAAAAGTATCTTTTAATATGTTTATATGCTATGTGGTGTTGTTGGCTTGCATGACCGGACAGAAACCATAAGGCACAGCTCAGCCTTGGCTTGGCCAGAAGGCTGCGCAGCTGCGCTGGCCCTAGGCTTAGCCATGGCGCAGCTCCGCCAGTCTGGAATCAGAATTGAGCTAGTTATTGATCTGATTTTTGACAGTTAGCTTATGCGATTACTTTAACTTGTAATATATGACCAGTATGCTAAGAAATGTGTTAAGAGGCATGCTAAGTGATAAAATTGAATGTTTGATTATAAACTTCCCAGGGATAAGTCCAAAAGGTATTTGGTGACTATAAAGCAACGATTAAAAACTAGGTGATGACTTCATAATGTCTTGTAAACTGAAATGTGCTATATGTACGCAAAAGTATATGATGAAGTATGTGTATAGTATGAAACTAAGTTAAATGTTTATGGGTGCGTTTAAAATTACATATCATATGTGAGCATAAATGACTAATGAAAATCCTATACTTATAATACACTATAAATAGGATTCAAAAGTGTTGAATTACTTTACGTGGATAAACTACGCTAAAGGCAAGTTTCCTAACTTACACTCTTTTACGGTGCAAGTATTCTATCCTTGTATATTGTGAACTAGTTTCTTACTAAATCGTTGAATTAAATTAGCATACTTGAACTCTTAATTCATTAAAGCTATTATACATGTTGAACTTAGTATTGTTCTTGAATATTGTGAAAGTGTCTATGCCATTTGATTCGGCTAGACTTATATTATTGAAAAGTGACCCAAACTAATTGATTGGTGCGGGATCTTGTATTTGACTGAGAAGAACAACCTTCTTTGAAGGGAATATATAATTATCGGAGAACCGACGTGCACACTTGAGTATGATTGATTGTTATGCATAACGATGGTACTTTAGGCTGATCACCTGTCGTACCTGTTTTTTTTATTGGATTTTCAGTTTATTACTGTCAATTCTAGTAGAAGTTCATAGTCCTTAGTGACTGCTCAGTATTCAGTTATTTGAAATCTTGAATTGACTTATTATTGAATCATATTCTGTCCTTAGCGACTGTTATTGAGAACCGTTGATATTCTTGTTATTCTTGAGCTATCAAATCTTGCTATACCCTTTCGAGAATTGAGAATCTTATTATTCACCCTTATTGTATATTACTTGCTGGGCAATTTGTGCTCATTCTTGCTTTCCCTAAAACATTTCAGTTAAGGCAGAGCATGGCGAACCTCCGGGCATTGATAAGGGCAAGGGCAAGGCTACCAACTAGCTTATGTCTGTTATGTTTCAAATATATTAATATTGTGTGAAGATGATGTAGTAAGACTGGATTTGTTTATGTTTAAGCTTAAGTTAGATTATATAACAAGTCGTTAATTGATATTGCTATGTAATCTATTAAGTACTGTAGGTTGCGAGACTTGGGGGAATAATTATAATAAATCATTGTAAATTATTCTAGAATAGATTTTTCGCTGTGGTTGTGTGATATTTAGTTATCATTATTGCGATGTATTACCATGAGCTCGTGATGAACCAAATTCGAGAGACCAAGTGGCGGTCCTGGAATTTGGGGGCGTCACAGGTTGGTATCAAAGCCGTAGTTATAAACCTTAGGAACGAGTGTCCTTAGACTATAACTTAGGCGAACTTAGAAGTTAGGAAGGAGATAAAACTCATGTAGAGTTTTCCTTAAGAGACTTAGTCTGTTATGAAATGTAACTTCATTCTATACAATGAACTTATGTTTATTTAACATTCTAATGGAGTTGCTGTTTGTTTGTCTCGTGTTTGTGATTGTAGGATGACAGACACGGGGGTACCTAGTAGAGTGGCCAAGGAGGAGCCCAGGGATATACATGTAGTGTACGAGGCACCTCTAGAGGCTACACCAGTGCAGGCTGTTGTACCGTTCGAGTCCGACGACGAGGACGAGATTGAGATAGAGTCTGATCCAGAGGAGGAGCCGATGGAGGATGAGCCAGTAGAGGACTCTGATGAGGCTACTTTAGAGGAGCAGATGCTAGGAGAGTATGAGGAGCGGATCCTAGAGTTGGACTGCAGAGTTCAGGAGCTAGAGGCAGAGGTCCACGAGAGAGAGTCTGAGTTCCAGAAGCTGAGGGACGAGGACCACCAGAGGAAGCTGGCTATGCAAGAGTTAGAGGTGGAGATTGCCTACCGTAGGGAGGCAGGGATCCAGATGGGGACTCTGTTTCATAGGTTAGTGGCTAGGAATGTAGATTTGGCAGAGAAGCTAGAAGAGGTTGAGCAGAGGGAGCTGAGTGAGAAAACTGAGAAAGAGGCACTCCGTACTCGCTAGAGTTGGAGGTGATGGATAGGTTACACTTCGAGGAGAAGTGGGAAGCGTCCAATGAGAGAGCTGACGACCTTGAGGACGAGGTCAGGTGCAAGAAGAGAAAGATGAACAAGATGGGGTATGTGTGCCGTTCAACTTTTGAAAGGGTGATTGATGGTGTGTACCACTACCCGGCAGAACAGGGACAGACTCTACATACCTTGAGCCGAGAGCTGGTTGCGTATATAGCACAGTTGGAGTACAAGAGCGCAGTGGAGCGCGGGATGATGGGATGAGATTTCCTTAGTCAGTCTAGTGGTAGTACTAGTTGTGTCTTTATGTATTGTATATACTATGTTGTAATCCCGATCTTTTGTGTAAGATGTGGGATGATGATGTAAACCCCGAGTTAGCTTTTGTTAGAGGGGTAGTATGGTAGTAGGTTGGTATATTCCCCGTCTTTTGTGATATTAGGGGATATATGTGATAACATTTATAGAAGTATGCTAGGAAAATCATGTAATGAAATGAAATGGCATATGAATATAAATGGAGTTGATTTTAGAAACGTGTTATAAATTTATTCTTTTAGTATTAAAAGAAATACTTAAGTGATATACTTGAATAATAATAAAATGAAAAATTATGATGCAGATAATGCCGCCCAGACGTAGATTGACTGCACCCGAAGAATCCGTTAACAATGAGAGAGAACAAGTAGACCCGATCCAGAAACTGGTAGACTTGTTAGGAGAAGCCTTAAGGGGAAGGAACAATGAACCCGTTCGCCCGAACCCTCAAACTGTGCCAGTAACAACCTTTAAAGACTTTAAGAGTGTAGGACCCCCGGAGTTCGAGGGAACTACCGACCCAATCGTCGCACAAACGTGGATCAAAGAGATCGAAAAAGCTTTCACTATAGCTAGCGTAGGCGAAGATCAGAAGACGGTGTTTGCCACGTACATGATGAGGGGAGAAGCGAACTACTAGTGGGAGGCTAATCAACAAAGAGCTGGAGATGGGATAACAGCTTGGGATAAGTTTAAGACGCTGTTCTTCGAGAATTACTTCCCAAAGAGTTTGAAGAATCGGATGGAGGTGAAGTTCTTAGAACTAAAACAAGGTGAGATGACGGTGGCGCAATACGCGGCTAGGTTTAACTAACTCGCGCGATTTGCGGAGCACCAAGTTGGTGATGAAGAGAGGAAGGCTAGACGCTTTGAACAAGGGTTGAAGCCATGGCTGTTCAATAAGGTATCAGTTCTTCAAATTGATTCCTTTGCAACATTACTGGAGAAGGCAATCATTGCGGAAGGCGACAGTGAGGCCTTAAGTCTGTATAACAAAGAAAAGAAAGGAAAGAATACTGGAGGAGAGAATCGTACGGGAGGAAGCAGTAGCGGAGGAAGCAACTTGGGAAAGAGAAAGTGGGAGAACAACAACAACAACAAAAACAACAATAATAATCAATCAGGGAATTTTCGTGGAGGTTTCAAGAAGAGGGCTGAAGGATGCCCGAAGTGTGGGAAGAATCACCAGGGCGAGTGCTGGAAGGGACGTGGCACTTGCTACAACTGCGGGCAGGAAGGGCACATCTCGCCCAACTATTTGAAACCGAAAAAGATACAAGGATGCTTTGCGTGTGGCTCGACGGAGCACCGAATTAAGGACTGCCCAAAGAAGGGAAGTGGTGGGGGTAGTAATCAGCAAGGAGGCAACAAGCTGATGATCGGTGGACCGGCACAATCCAACCGCCCAACCGCCAGAACCTTTAACATGACCGTCTAAGACGCAGTGGCTGCGAAGGATGTGGTGTCAGGTATAATCCCAATCAATGATATAAATGCTTATGTATTATTTGATTCGGGTGCCACCTGTTCTTTTGTATCTGAAGAATTTGCTAGTAGACTTAGTACACCCCGAGAACTTTTAGAAAATCCTTTGATCATAGAAGTTGCTAATAAGGAAGTGATCCCTGTAGAATACGTTTATCGAAATTATCGCGCAAGTATTAGTAAACATGAACTGAGCGTAGACTTGATTCCTATTAGACTGGGAGAATTTGACGTAATACTGGGAATGGATTGGTTGTATAACCATGCTGCGATAATTGACTGTCAGAACAAATGTGTGAACCTTCAGACTCCGAGTAAGTCTAAGGTAGTGTTTTATGGTAGCTCATCGCTTAAGCAATCGTGTTGCGTTACGATGATGCAGGCCAAGAAATTGTTAAGGAAAGGATGTGTAGGATATTTAGCTTACATTGTTGATACTCGGAAAAAGGGAGTAGAAATTAAGGATATATACGTAGTTAATGAATTCCAAGATGTGTTTCCGGACGATCTGCCTGGTCTTCCGCCAGACAGAGAAATTGAATTCGTAATAGACTTAGCACCGGGAACGGCACCGATTTCGAAAGCTCCATATCGTATGGCGCCAGTAGAAATGAAGGAATTGATGATACAATTACAAGAATTATTGGATAAGGGTTACATTCGACCGAGTGTTTCTCCTTGGGGAGCACCAGTACTATTCGTTAAGAAGAAGGACGGATCGATGAGGCTCTGTATCGATTATCAAGAATTGAACAGAGTAACGATCAAGAACCGGTATCCGCTACCGAGGATAGACGACTTATTTGATCAACTGAAGGGAGCAAAGTGTTTCTCAAAGATCGACCTACGAACAGGATATCATCAACTGAAAGTGAGGGATGAGGACATACCAAAGACTGCGTTTCGAACCAGTTATGGACACTACGAGTTTTTGGTAATGTCATTCGGATTGACTAATGCTCCGGCAGCATTTATGGACGTGATGAACTGAGTTTTCAAGCCATACTTGGATAAATTTGTAGTGGTTTTTATCGACGACATTTTGATCTACTCAAAGACAGAGGAAGAACACGCCGAACATCTGAAGATTGTTTTGGAGGCACTAAGGAAGGAGAAGATGTATGCAAAATTTTCTAAGTGCGAATTTTGGATAGAGAAGGTTCAATTCTTAGGCCACGTGGTGGATAAGAATGGAATCTCAGTAGACCCTGCAAAGGTCGAAGCAGTAAGTAATTGGGAACAACCGAAAACACCGACGGAGGTGAGAAGCTTTTTAGGGTTAGCTGGGTACTATCGGAGATTTATCCAAGATTTTTCTAAGATAGCAACCCCGTTGACCAATTTGACTAGAAAGACGGTGAAATTTGTATGGACCGACAAATGCGAAGAAAGTTTTCAAGAACTGAAAAGGAGATTGAGCGAAGCACCTGTGTTATCATTACCAGATGATGAGGGAAATTTTGTGGTGTATAGTGATGCATCGCACAAGGGACTTGGCTGTGTGCTTATGCAGCACGGCAAGGTCATTGCATATGCATCACGATAATTAAAGGATTACCAAAAACGATACCCCACTCACGACTTAGAGTTAGCGGCAGTAGTTTTTGCGTTAAAGATATGGAGACATTATCTATACGGAGAAAAATGTGAGATATACACAGGACCACAAAAGTCTGAAATATATCTTCACACAGAAGGAGTTAAACATGCGGCAGAGAAGGTGGTTAGAATTAATCAAAGACTATGACTGCGATATTCTTTATCACCTGGGAAAGGCAAATGTGGTTGCCGACGCTCTGAGCAGGAAAGGAAGGGAGAAGTTGTTTAATTTGACGACTCAGGAAGAGTTGATAAGAGAGATGGAGAAATTGGAGATAGAAGTGAAAGGACCAGAAAAGTCTGGTGAGAAGTTAATTGTAATGGAAGCTTGTCCAACGTTGTTGGATAGAGTAAAGGAAGCTCAGGAAAAGGATGAAGAGTGTGAGAAAATCCGAAAGAGGATCACAGAAAATGAGGAAGAAAAATTTCGAATGGATAAAGACGGTATTTTGAGATTTGAAGGGAGAGTGTGGGTACCAGCGGTAACCGAGTTGAGGGAAGAGATTTTGCACGAGGCACACAATACGACATATTCCGTTCATTCGGGAGGCACAAAGATGTACCAAGATCTAAGGCAACATTTTTGGTGGCCCAATTTGAAACGGGAAGTCGCGGAGTGCGTCAGTAGATGCTTGACTTGCCAACGCGTTAAAGCAGAACATCAGCAGCCGAGTGGTTTACTACAACCGTTGGAAATACCAGAGTGGAAATGGGAGCATATTACGATGGACTTCGTGGTAGGACTTCCAGTTACGCAGAAAGGTTATGATGCCATTTGGGTTATTGTGGATCGACTTACCAAGACTGCACATTTTCTACCAATCAAGATCCGCTACAGTTTGAACCAATTAGCGAGTCTGTATGTAAAAGAGATTGTTTCACGACATGGAGTGCCGGTATCAATTGTCTCTGATCGAGATCCGCGCTTCACGTCCAATTTTTGGAAGAGTTTGCAAGAAAGAATGGGAACGCAGTTGAGGTTGAGTACAGCTTACCATCCTCAGACAGACGGACAGAGTGAGCGAACAATACAAACGCTGGAGGACATGCTTAGGACTTGCGTGATGGATTTTAAGAGAAATTGGGACGACCACCTACCCTTAGTCGAATTTACGTATAATAATAGTTACCATGCGAGTATCGGCATGCCACCGTATGAAGCTCTTTACGGGAGAAAATGCAGAACGCCATTATGTTGGGACGAAGTCGGAGAACGACGAATACTCGGACCAGAGTTAGTTCAACTAACCGCAGACGTGGTGACAGTGATAAGAGCCAGATTAGTAGCAGCTCAAGATCGCCAGAAGAAATACGCAGATTTGCATCGGCAGGACCGAGACTTCGAAATCGGCAGTTTCGTATTCTTGAAGGTATCTCCATGGAAGGGAAAAATCCGTTTCGGCAAGAAAGGAAAATTGAGTCCAAGATTTATAGGACCATTTGAGATACTGAAGCGAGTGGGCGAAGTGGCATACAAAGTTGCGTTACCACCCGAGTTGGAGCACATCCACAACGTATTTCACATTTCCGTGTTGCGACCGTACAAGGCCGACTACAAACATGTGATTTCTTACGAGCCCATTCAAGTGGAGAAGAACTTGGCGTATGAAGAAATTCCTGTCCAGATATTAGATAGGAAAGAGCAAACTTTGAGAAATAAAGTTATTTCATCTGTAAAAGTACTTTGGCGTAACCACGATGTCGAGGAGGCAACGTGGGAGTTAGAAGATAGGATAATGAGGGATTATCCCCATTTGTTTGTGTAACCTTGTAGCAATTCCGGGACGGAATTTTTATAAGGGGGGGGGGAGGATGTAATACCCGAGAATTTTCATATATTATTAAATAATTATATTAATGAAAATGAGAATTTATTTGAATATAAATGAGTTTGTGTTATGAGAATGATTAATTCAATTATATTAAATTGAATATCTATGACAATTGAGAAAAATGTGGAGTTCGCGATAAACTCGTTGAGAGCCTAGTGTGGCACAGTGATGGGAAATATTAATAATTATATTAATTAACGAAGAATTTTTAAGTGAACAATTAATTAATTGTTAATTGTTATTAGAGAATATTAATTGATTGTTGTGGGATATTAACTATGGTTGATTAATAATATGTGATTATTATTGCAAGAAATATAATAATAATAATCCACTTGTTTATAATTGTGCTGAGATTTATATTTGTTAGTGTGATAATTAATCCTATGATTATTAATTTGGTGTAATTAATAATCAATGAGGAATAAATTAATTAATATTATTGTTAATTAATCAACGAGATAAATAGTTTAATTATTTGACATTATGAATAATAAAACAAATAAGTGAGTTATTAATATAATAAAATTATATTAATTGATATGTGCAAATGTGTAAAACTTGAATATATAAAGTATATGGAATACAACTATATTATATAGTGTAGAGAGACACTTAAGTGTGACCATGCATGTATATACATAAACTATGTTATATAATGCAATGCGAATATATTACACATAGAAACCATATATTACATAAAGCATAATGTGATTATGTGATGTTAAAACTATATGTTAGGAATTCATGATAATGCCTATGTGACAAGGTGAGTGTGTATACAGTAAAATAGTATATCATGAATATATTGTAATCAATTATTGATTGTAGAATTTAATAATGTGATAGTATCTGATTAAATTATATCCGGTATTAACAGAAGGTACATGGATTATATGCGTACAAGTCACCTTCACTATATTGAAGTATTCCTTATGCAAATTTATATTGTGACATTAAGTTATAACCTATGTATGGACAATAAGTATATATAATATAACATAAGAGTAGGAAGTATGTTATGTGTGTGTAATAATTTAAGTGTTGTGTACTAATAAAATGCTGAGTATATGGCCTTGTCCCATATTATTAAACACAAACCTTGTACACGTGAAATGCATCATGAAGCTAGCCTACTCTCTTCTCTCAAACTCAGCATTCTAGCCATCATGATCACGAAGGGAGTGGGTGGAATAGTGGAGATCACCAACTAATTACCAACTCCCACTTATCTAGCAAACATTCCTATAATCTGTTAGTTTGATTTTGGATGTAATTGCATTGCCTGGTTATGAAATTCTTCTATAAATATAACCCATCCTCTTCCTAATTCATTTGCTGAGAATTTTGGCTAAGTAAGTTAAGAGTTATATATATATTTATCAGTGTTCTTGAGTAGCAACAAGTTCAGAATCTAACAGAAGGTATAATACAGTTTCCTTGTTATTCATTTCCGTTTTCTGTCAAAAGTTCTAATTCTTGATTATGCAAAATTGGATTGCAATTGGATTGTAGAGCACTTATTTAGTTGTTATGTGAACTTATATACATGTTTAAATTATAATGTAGTTGATTATAATCAAATTCGTGAAGTAATTTGGCATTTGGCCTGGAAGTCTGCCGACGCAGGCTGTTCTTGAACTGAACCGGACGCGGCGCAGCTGCGCCGGCATTACACTGCGGCGCAGCGCAGCTGCGCAGGTCCCCTGCTGCAGTTTTTGATTTTCTGCTTGCGTCCTGCTATATGATAGTTCTTGCATTGACGTACATGAAGCATGCTAGCATGACTAACTTACATGTATAGTTACGTAGACCTAAAATGATCATGTTCTATTACGCTTGTGTTCATGGTTGATGAAAAGTATAGTTTTCCAAAAAAAACTTAGAACTTTAATACAAGACTTTGACATGTGTGTATGATATCAATGTTCTGACTTATACGGTAACTTGACCTTGCAAGCATATTATTATGATCTAGGAAAGCATGAAAAGCATGTTAATAGATGTATACATGTTTCGTAAGGTATCATGAGCACGTGGATTGCGTTAAATGAACTTTACTAGTGAAAGTATAAGTTTTGAACCTAAATCTTGACATGTTATATCGAAGTCCAGATTCTGATCATTATGAACATGTTGGATAATGTTTTTAACCTCACTAATGTGTCATTCAAGCACGTGTGTACACACCATGCTAGATGCCATAAAGACTACATGAAGCATAATTTCAAAACCAATAGCAATGCTAGTAATATGTATGTGGTAAAGATATTCATGAACATGCCTAGAACACGTTACACGACCACCTTATGTGTGTACATGACAAGTATGATAGCTTCGTGGTCTCATGACCTTGAATGGCTTTAAGTTATTGAAAGTATTGACTTAGAATCTTTATCACATATATTTGAAACGAGGAAAGGTTGTACAAACATAAAAGTATCTTTTAATATGTTTATATGCTATGTGGTGTTGTTGGCTTGCATGACCGGACAGAAACCATAAGGCACAGCTCAGCCTTGGCTTGGCCAGAAGGCTGCGCAGCTGCGCTGGCCCTAGGCTTAGCCATGGCGCAACTCCGCCAGTCTGGAATCAGAATTGAGCTAGTTGTTGATCTGATTTTTGACAGTTAGCTTATGCGATTACTTTAACTTGTAATATATGACCAGTATGCTAAGAAATGTGTTAAGAGGCATGCTAAGTGATAAAATTGAATGTTTGATTATAAACTTCCCAGGGATAAGTCCAAAAGGTATTTGGGGACTATAAAGCAACGATTAAAAACTAGGTGATGACTTCATAATGTCTTGTAAACTGAAATGTGCTATATGTACGCAAAAGTATATGATGAAGTATGTGTATAGTATGCAACTAAGTTAAACGTTTATGGGTGCGTTTAAAATTACATATCATATGTGAACATAAATGACTAATGAAAATCCTATACTTATAATACACTATAAATAGGATTCAAAAGTGTTGAATTACTTTACGTGGATAAACTACGCTAAAGGCAAGTTTCCTAACTTACACTCTTTTACGGTGCAAGTATTCTATCCTTGTATATTGTGAACTAGTTTCTTACTAAATCGTTGAATTAAATTAGCATACTTGAACTCTTAATTCATTAAAGCTATTATACATGTTGAACTTAGTATTGTTCTTGAATATTGTGAAAGTGTCTATGCCAATTGATTCGGCTAGACTTATATTATTGAAAAGCGACCCAAACTAATTGATTGGTGCGGGATTTTGTATTTGACTGAGAAGAACAACCTTCTTTGAAGGGAATATATAATTATCGGAGAACCGACGTGCACACTTGAGTATGATTGATTGTTATGCATAACGATGGTACTTTAGGCTGATCACCTGTCGTACCTATTTTTTTATTGGATTTTCAGTTTATTACTGTCAATTCTAGTAGAAGTTCATAGTCCTTAGTGACTGCTCAGTATTCAGTTATTTGAAATCTTGAATTGACTTATTATTGAATCATATCCTGTCCTTAGCGACTGTTATTGAGAACCGTTGATATTCTTGTTATTCTTGAGCTATCAAATCTTGCTATACCCTTTCGAGAATTGAGAATCTTATTATTCACCCTTATTGTATATTACTTGCTGGGCAATTTGTGCTCATTCTTGCTTTCCCTAAAACATTTCAGTTAAGGCAGAGCATGGCGAACCTCCGGGCATTGATAAGGGCAAGGGCAAGGCTACCAACTAGCTTATGTCTGTTATGTTTCAAATATATTAATATTATGTGAAGATGATGTAGTAAGACTGGATTTGTTTATGTTTAAGCTTAAGTTAGATTATATAACAAGTCGTTAATTGATATTGCTATGTAATCTATTAAGTACTGTAGGTTGCGAGACTTGGGGGAATAATTATAATAAATCATTGTAAATTATTCTAGAATAGATTTTTCGCTGTGGTTGTGTGATATTTAGTTATCATTATTGCGATGTATTACCATGAGCAAGTGATGAACCAAATTCGAGAGACCAAGTGGCGGTCCTGGAATTTGGGGGCGTCACATGGGATGCCAAGACCACTGCAATTAGAGAGTAAAAGAATCTGTATGAGATAACAGTTCAACAACTCTATGAAAACCTTCTTACTTATGAGCTAGAACTGACTCAACGGGCAGAAACTCTGTCAGAAGGAAGAAAGAAGGATAAAGGTGTTGCTCTTAAAGCAAAGGAAGAAATCTCCAGAGCACATATTGAAGATGAATCTGACTCTGAGGAAGATGGTGAGGATAATGATAATGATAATGATGAAGCTGCAATGTTGGCCAGAAGATTCAGAAGGCTTATACTCAAAGGAAGAAGCAGCAAACCAAAAAGATTCAACAAGAACAACATTCAGGAGCAGATCAGTGACCTATGTTATAACTGCAAGAAGCCTAGTCATTTCATTGCCAACTGCAACAAGCCTATCTAAGAAGAGCTGAAAAGAAAGTCAAATCCAAAGAAGGAGCTCAAAGGCTACAAAAAGAATAAGAAGAAAGACAAAGGGCTTGTAACTGGAAGCTCTTGGAGTGATTCAAACAATGACACCAATGTTGAGTCTGAAGATGATGAAGCACCTCAAAAAGCCAACATATGCCTGATGACCAAAGATGCACTCAGCAGAAAAGATGTTGAAGCAGTCATAGATGAGGTGTTTGATTTCAACTCTCCTGATATAGAAATTAATGATTTAAGAACTGGCATTCGTGATATGTCAACTGATATATCAAAATATGAGATGGTTAAGAGTCCTATCTAAAGATTATACTGATCTTCAAAAGGAAGAAAGAGAAAGTTCAGAAAGAGCTGGAAGCAGCTCTACTAAGTTCTGACTCTCTCTCTAAGCTTGAAGCTGAGAATAAAATCTTGAGAGAGACCAATGAACTGAGTATACAAAGAGAGTCAAATCTAACCTCTAAGATTGAGGAGGTAGAAAAACTATCTCCACGTGGAATAGATCTTCTTCATCCATGGACTCCCTGATATCCAATCAAAGAAGTGTCTCTGATAGAACAGGCTTAGGGTTTGGGGAATCTACCTCAGAACCCAGTGTGGAAAAGACAAAGGAAACTAATATGAGTAGTGCTTCTAATTTAAATAGAAGTATCACATTTGTAAAGTTCACATAGAAGGATGAACCAGTGCAACCTTGATCTTCTGATCCAAGATATATTCCTAAACACTACGGATCTCATGCTGGCCTAGGATTCAGAAAGGTGAAGAGTGACTCAGTTACCACTGCCTAACCTCGACGAATCGTAGAGTCAAGTAAAACTGACTCCACAGATCAACTTGGAAGGAATAGTGGTGATGAGGTTTACTCAGCACAAAACCTAAACTCCAAGGCTGCATAGAAAAGGAAGATGCAATATAAGGGTAAGGTCAACAAATAGCCACATAAGTCCAAATGGAGAAAGAATCCACACACACACACACACATAAATTATATTGGATGCTTTGCATGTGGAAGATTTGGTCATAAAGCTGCATCATGCTTTCATAATGTTGTGCATGCATGGGAGACCCAAAGTCAAGAAGATTTGGGTTCCTGAGGGTACTAACATTGCAGGACCCATGCAAGTCTGGGTACCAACATAAAAGCTGAATCTGTCTGCAGAAAATGAGCACCACGACTACAACATAGTATCTGGACAGTGGTTGCTCAAGGCATATGACCTGGAACAAAGCCCTCCTGTCGAACTACATAGAGAAGGAGGGACCAATAGTTATCTTTGGAGATAACAGCTCTGGCAAGAAAAGAGGCTATGGATCAGCTGGGAATGGTGTGGTGTCCTTCAGCAAAGTGGCTTATGTTGATGGACTAAAGCACAATCTTTTTAGCATCAGCCAACTCTGCGATAAAGGCCATCAAGTCACCTTTCTCAACAATCAGTGTCAAGTCAGAGATCTGGAGACATCCTCTATCAAGCTGATAGGATCAAGAGAAGGAAATGTATACACTGTTAACCTTGCTCAGCTCAGTTCTGATGAGACAGTATGCTTTCTTGCTAAAGAATATGAAGAAATAAGTTGGCTTTGCCATAGAAGATTATTTCATCTCAACTTCAAGAGTATTTCTAAGCTGGCCTCTAAAGATCTGGTAGCAGGTTTACCCAATTTCAGCTTCATCAAAGAAAGACCATGTAGCGCATGCCAGCTTGGAAAGCAAATAAGGAGCTCATTCAAAGGCAAAGCAGTCAACTCAATTGACAGGCCCCTACAGTTACTGCATCTGCATCTCTTTGGGCCAATTCCAACTGTGAGCCTAGGAGGAAAGAGATACTCACTGATCGTAGTGGATGACTACACCAGATACACATGGGTGTTCTTTCTTTACTCAAAAGATGAGACAAGCTCCAAATTGATAAAGATGTTCAAGCTGGTGATGAATGAAAAAGGAGAGACTATCAAGGCAATAAGGAGTGATCATGGTAGAGAGTTTGACTTCTCAAAAATGGATCAATTCTGTGCAGACAATGGCATCAGCCACAACTTCTCATCACCACGAACTCCTCAGTAAAATGGAGTAGCTGAAAGGAAGAACAGAACACTTATAGAAGATGGAAGAACTCCACTAGCAGTAGCTCATCTGCCTGAATACTTCTGGGCAAAAGCCATTAACACTGTGTGCTATACACATAACAGATCTCTTGTACACTCTACGTTAAAGAAGACTCCTTATGAGCTGTGGAAAGGAAGAAAGCCAAATGTCAGTTACTTCCATATGTTCGGCTGTTCATGCTACATTCTCAACAATGGGAAGCAATATCTGACTAAGTTCCTAACCCAAGTCAGATGAAGGAATCTTCCTTGGCTATGCCACAGATAGCAAAGCCTACAGAGTGTTCAATAAGAAGACATTAAGTGTTGAATTCTCAATCCATATCATCTTTGATGAAACAGACTTGGACAAGTCTACACCACACGACACTACGATTGATGATACCGACACTACAAATGAAGTGGTTAAACCTAGCACTACGACCGTAGTTCCTGAACAAAGAATCGTAGTGTCTGAAGAAGAAATTGTAGAAAGAGCTGAACCAGACGACGACTATGGATAATAAGAACCAGAAGTCAATCTTGAGGAGTTCAGACAAGAAGGCACCAGAACAGATGTTCCAACAGGGAACAGGTGGGCAAGAGATCACACTCAAGATCTGATCATTGGTGATCCAACTGCTAGAATCAGAACAAGATCTGCAACTCAAAATGAGTGTTTCTATTTGAGTTTTCTATCTCAAATAGAACCCAAAAAGATTGAAGATGCAATGCTAAATGCAAGCTGGATTGAATCCATGCAAGAGGTACTAAATTAATTTAAGAGAAACAAAGTCTGGAGATTAGTTCAAAGACCAAAGAATCACCCAGTCATCGGCACCAAATGGGTTTTCAGAAATAAGATGGATGAAGATGGGGTGATCACAAGGAACAAAGCAAGACTGGTGGCCAAAGGTTATTCTCAAGAAGAAGGCATAGACTATGATGAGACCTTCGCATCATTTACCAAACTTGAAGCAATCAGAATATTCCTTGCATTTGCTGCTCACATGAAGTTCAAAGTATTCCAGATGGATGTCAAGAGTGCATTCCTTAATGGTGAACTTCAACAAGAAGTATATGTGGAAAAACCCTGAGGTTTTGTCAATTCAACCCTCTCTAATTATGTCTATAGATTAGATAAAGCCTTATATAGACTTAAACAAGCACCTAGAGCATGGTATGAAACACTAACAAACTTTCTTATTGAAAAAGGATTCACTAGAGGTAGAGTAGATACTACACTATTTCTTAGGAAGCATGTTGGTCTGATTAGATGACACAATTCACGCGTAAGTATACGCGGTCAACAAGTAATAAAGTGAAAGTACAGATATCGTTCCCACGAGGAATTAATAGATAAAAGGTCACCAAATCAATAGTCCGTAATCATCTCGGTCTTATTTAAACGGGTGGTAAAGAGATTGAATTTAAACTAAGTTAACTAGGTAAGGAATTAAAACATGCAATAAATAATCCTAAGGTAGAATCAGATAATGAAGATAAGAGATCCCAATTTCCCCTAATGATTCGTCTAAGTCGATATACTTCCAATTAGGTCAAATTGATCATTACATGTTGTAAGCCGAGAACACGAAAGTGAGAGAAAGCCATCTTTCGATGCACCTAATACGTATCACGTGCAATCCACAGATGATAGAATGCATGTGAACACTCACATTACCTAAACCACTATATGTCTATGTGATTTACAAATAATTAGGGTTTAAGGTTAAGTTCTCTATTGACTACGAGCGGCGCTTCGGTATATGTCTATCCTAAGCACAAATTATACGTCCAACGTCATGTAAACGTACAATTGCCCGCTACTACGATTAGATCTAAACCTACACTTTGTCTTTCAAGTCCACATAGGTTATCAAAGTAATTGGTCATAACTCAATTAAGCAATGAAAGCATAAATCGCAGTAGACAATCACATAGCAATCAATAAGAACCAACATGGAAGAGAAATCAACATAAACTACTCATTAGATTCCATTGGAACCTCAAAATAAGGTCTAAATCATAAATGACTCAAACATATCATCCACAAGTTGAATATACATCATAAGATTGCAAATAGGAAGCAAAGAGATTCAAAATATAGAAAATAGCAAATCTGAGTGCTCAAGCTCCTTGTAGAATCTCCAATGAAATCCACTTGCTTCAATCTTCAAACCTAATCTAACCCTAGAAACTAACTAACTAAACTAAACCCTAATCTAGACCTAATCTACTCCTAATCTATACAAGAAATGTAAAGAAAATGGAAGAATAAGCTAGGGCTAGGGCTTAAGGCCAATATATGATGCTTTTTCTGACCACAAACGAGCCCCCTTATATCCCAATCAAAAGCCAAGCCCCGATTAATTGAAAAGTCAAGTCTGGCACAGCTGGGGACTGGCGCGGCCGCACCCAAAAATGCCCTAAAATCCACGCTCCCGTGCCGAGAATTTTCTGCTGCAGAGTCCTCTGGTAAAACGGCAATAACGTTTGATCCGGGAGGAGTTACGAGACCTGCCACCTGTCAAATCGAAGATATCGAAGAGCTCTACAACTTTCATTCTTTGAGAATTAAGAAATAATGGAAGTATGAAGGCTGAAATTGAGCTCCAAGTGACAGCTATGCATGAAAACTCAAAACCGTGAAGTTTAACGTTCGTTGGTATACGGGGCATAACTCTCGCCTCCGTAGTTTGATTGGGATGATTCAAGATGTTCTGAAAAGCTTATAAGATGATCTAAAATATGACCCAAGCTCTAATCCAAGAACATGAAATGAACATAAACCCCCCAAACGATGTCGGAATTTCATTTCCTTCCCATTTTTGCTTCAAATGCCATTCTTGCTCCTTTTGGCCTCTAGACTCGTGGCATCACCTTCATCGCTTCCTCACCCATGCTGTCTTCATACTTTAAGCCCATTTCAGTGCTTTGCCCCATTTAAGCGTTCTTTTGCCCTTTTAAGCTCAATTTGCACCTGGAGAGTTTCTAAACCTGAAAATCACAAAACAAAGCAAAAACACATAAAAATGCACAACGATACTTGAGTTTAAGCAACAGAATGAGTTGGTTACTATCCGAATAAGTGGTCATACAATCCACTTATCAAATACCCACAAACTTAAACGTTGCTTGCCCTCAAGCAACCAAAACAAAACTAAACAACAGATGTAATGCCGTATCTACAATGTATGCAACCTACGCTATCATGAATGCGAATCCTAGTTCCCAGCCAGTATTGAACTTTCAAAGCAATGCCTCAGAAAACCACGGGATAGTCGAACAGATAAGCTACCCAAAACAAGGCCATAAGGCATATTCTACAAATCTAAAACTGTCAGCACTGATGTATTATGCGTTGTGTGCTTAGCAACCATTAGATATGCATTCATATAAATAACTCACCTACTATGCTTCTTAGGGGAAAAACAAGCTTTAACTTAAGAAAAATAGTAAATCATATAAGTTCTAACTAAGACCGTGCATTACTAGAGTTAAGAGTCAACAGGGGTTTTAATTAAGCTTTTATTACTCACGAAGGCGTATTCGCACTTTCCTGTGTACACATTTGACTGTGCAATGCCTAGTTCTCTTAAGCTTTTCAATGATATCCATGTAGCGAGCTTTCGACCAACGACTTCCAGACCAGACAGCCTTAGGGCGCTGGGTGTAGAGACACCCCTAGGGCTTACTTGCTCGAATATCAAAGGCCACAGAACTCGACGTAGCCAAAGTGTTTATTCTATTTTTTCCTTTTTCTTAATCTTTTCTTTTCTTTTTCTTTTTCTGTAAGGGAGTGCGTCTTACGCTCCATCTCCCCGCATAAATCATGCATGTTCCCTGTTTCCCCAAAACTTAAGCTTTTAACAATCTAGTTATTATTATATGCGAACTGAAACTCTTTTATTAAAACATAGTTTTTCCACCAGAAGACAACTATGTAAACATTTAAACTTAGCATATCATGGTGTTTATTCTATCGTGCTTACTGGTTACACAGTATCTGACAGGTAAGGATTTACATATATAACCATGAAATCAGGCTTAAGTCTCAAATCAGTTCAACAATCCAGTGATTTCAGTTTCTTCACAGGCAATATACATAACTAACCAACTAAAAACTGGATTCATGCAGTATGCTCTAACACAGAATGCAAAAACAAAAGAAAATTTTTAAAATTTTCACAAATTTTAACTATTTACAACCTACATACACTATATGAACTAACTTACATGCAATGAACTATTTACATGCAAAACAAGAAATGAATTACCTATATGCAAAATAAACACCAATACCCCCAAACTTAAACTGTTCAATGTCCTCATTGAAGGTAAAGGTAAAAAGAAAGAAACTCCCCTATTTGGCTTCTTATGCTACATGAAATGAAGTGGCGCCCTCTCAGAAGTTTTCCCGTCTAATTTTTGCTCTTGGTAAAATAAACTCCGCTCAACACTATACTCAACGAACCAACCCAGCTCCATATCAATCTTGCTCTGCTCGAGATTCCACACTCAATGTCTCAATTGATCAGGTTGAGAGGATGAGGTGGATGGGAATTGGTACTTTGGATTGAAGAGGTAGGAGGTTTTCAAAACTAAGGCTTGTAGTGGGGGGGAATTGCATTAAGGAACTGAGGGTTTGGGATTAAAAGGACTGAGGCTTAGGGGCTGCTAATAATTGACATGAAGTGGTACCACCCAAAATCTACAGGATTTTTCCCAAGATAGGCCCAGTTTATGTGTGGCGCGACCGCGCGTGGTAATGCCTTGGATTGGGCGCAGCCGCGCGGGCCATCAGATTTTTCTGCTGCTGATTTTTTCTAGGCAATGAGGTTGGCTTTGAGCTTGCATTCTATCCAGCAACTTTGATCTGAGAGAAAGCTTAACATCTCTATTAAGCCCTCTTATACTAACAAAAGTATATTAACTATTTACATCAAGAGAATTAAACATGGAAAGATATATGCATTGAAATTCCCAAAAACAAATTCTCTAAGTACGTATACGCAATGTGCAAGTGTATCAAAAGTATGCTATTAGCTTCATGGTCCCAAAAAGTTATGCACTAATGCCTAAGTTCAAAAATGTAGGCAATGAACTCCTAATTCCTACAGTATGCAAAAATTTAAACTAAATATTAACTAATAAGAATTAAACGAGGGGGAAGGAAATGTGATTAGAAAGCATGTAAATGGAGAATTAAAAAAAGAAATAGAGAGAGGGATGATGGAAAGTAGGTAATGGAGAATTAAACAAAGAGAGAGAGAAATGATGGGGTGCCTCCCATCTAGCGCTTGATTTATAGCCCTCTAGCTCGACTGTGTCTGCCCACTGCTACCCAACTCCCCGACGATACTAGAGAACCCCTCCATCCATCAGAATAGCTGTGTGACTTTGGAAGCTTCCCAGTAGGAGCGGATGCAGATTTAAATTACCTAGCACATGATATGTATGAGAATTTCCCGGACTGAAGGTCGGGGAGCTAGGTAATGGTTCCATTGTGTATGTGAAATGATCGAGGCATGGAGGCATAGAACACACAACGGACTCTTCTTCTATTCTCTTTTCTTCTGAACACTATGGTTTGAAGCTCACGGACTCTCTCATGTCATAGAGATCCATATCTGTAATGTGGCTACCAAGAGGGCACGGTGTGCAAACTTGACTGGCTTATTCTACTCAGGCGGAGGAGGCTCTTGGGGGATTGTCACTGTTGGTTCACATTCATACTCCACAGCCCCAATTGGCTCCTCGATATCCATTACCTTTCGCTCGTCTAGTTCCAAGTGCACTTCGGGCTCTTTATCAGTCTCTGCATCCATCTCATAGCACCAATCTTTTTGAGGGTCATAACTCATGGCTTCAGTCATTGGAGACACAAAATCTTGCACTGTTGTCTCTTGTTCACATACTTCCTCCTTCCTTAATGCCGTGCTAATCTGCTCCACCCAAATCTGAAGATCCTCAATCGATTGCTCTTGCTCAATCAAGGTCTCCTCTGTTGATGCTATGGAATTCCCCCACATAATTTTCAATCTTTCCTTTTCTGTTTCAGCCTCAGGCTCCACGTACTGATGCTCATTGGTAGGAATGTTGTGGATTAGGGCCATCTGATTTTGGAAGTTTTGGCTTGATTGCTCTTGGCTCCTAAGCCTCTCCTCTTGGCTTTCTAAGCTCCTATACATGAATTCCATTGGAGACTGTTCTCCTTGTAAACATTGGGATTGATATGGGGGTTCTGGTGCATAAGTTGGACTTGGCTCATATTGTTCTTGATAGCTCACAGTATGGTTTTGCATCCCTTGTTCATCCTCTATCATCAAGGCCTTGCTAAACTGCTCTGCCCAGTTCTGAATACTCTGGAATGACTTATGTTGCTCATTCAAGATGTCCTTTAGTGATTCTATGCCACTTCCTTCCTCCAAGCTTGCGTTTTCTGTGTCACCCTCAAAATTGTGTTAAGGCTCGTAAACTGGAGTCTAGAAGGTGCATTCTGGGGCGTATGCGGGATTCGGATCCCAGTGTTGGTCTTGATAGTTGTCTGATGAAGGGTTTGGGTGATACCCCCAATCTTGTTTATAAGTGGGATAAGGTTCGATGTAGGAATAATCACCCCCATACTGCTCCTGGCCATAACTGATAGGCTCCTGATGGCTCGTGTAGCTTCCAGCACCATAGTCATAGGTCACTGCCGTCTCTCGATTCTGCTGAGCTAAGACAGTATCCAACTTCCTCCAGAGAACCTCTAGCTGTGCTGAAAGTGTTGCAATTGGGTTGACACCATCAGTGTCTGCTTCCCTTGGTTGCTCTTGCCTTGTACCATTCCATGGATAGAAATTTAAGTCCATTGTACCTGAGAAGAGAACAAATGAAGAGAATTAAAACAAAAATAGAAAGTTTAAATTAAGACTAATTTGATTTAAACTAATGTTGGCAAACAGTTATCCAAATAATTCCCCGACAACGGCGCCAAAAACTTGTTGGTCTGATTAGATGACACAATTTACGCTCAAGTATACGCGGTCAACAAGTAATAAAGTGAAAGTACAGATATCGTTCCCACGAGGAATTAACATATAAAAGGTCACCAAATCAATAGTCCGTAATCATCTTGGTCTTATTTAAACGGGCAGTAAAGAGAATGAATTTAAACTAAGTTAACTAGGCAAGGAATTAAAACATGCAATAAATAATCCTAAGGTAGAATCAGATAATGAAGATAAGAGATCCCAATTTTCCCTAATGATTCGTCTAAGTCGACATACTTCCAATTAGGTCAAATTGATCATTACAGGTTGTAAGCCGAGAACACGAAAGTGAGAGAAGGCCATCTTTCGATGCTCCTAATCCATATCACATTGAATCCACAGATGATAGAACGCACGTGAACACCCACATTACCTAAACCACTATATGTCTATGTGATTTACAAATAATTAGGGTTTAAGGTCAAGTTCTCTATTGACTACGAGCGGCGCTTTGGTATATGTCTATCATAAGCACAAATCATACGTCCAACGTCATGTAAACGTACAATCGCCTGCCACTACGATTAGATCTAAACCTACACTTCGTCTTTCAAGTCCACATAGGTTATCACAATAATTTGTCATGACTCAATTAAGCAATGAAAGCATAAATCGCAGTAGACAATCACATAGCAATCAATAAGAACCAACATGGAAGAGAAATCAACATAGACTACTCATTAGATTCTATTGGAACATCAAAATAAGGTCTAAGTCATAAATGACTCAAACATATCATCCACAAGTTGAATATACATCATAAGATTGCAAATAGGAAGCAAAGAGATTCAAAAGATAGAAAATAGCAAATCTGAGTGCTCAAGCTCCTTGTTGAATCTCCAATGAAATCCACTTGCTTCAATCTTCAAACCTAATCTAACCCTAGAAACTAACTAACTAAACTAAACCCTAATCTATGCCTAATCTACTCCTAATCTATACAAGAAATGTAAATGAAATGGAAGAATAAGCTAGGACTAGGGCTTAAGGCCAATATATGATGCTTTTTCTGGCCACAAACGAGCCCCCCTTATATCCCAATCAAAAGCCAAGTCCCGTTTAATTGTAAAGTCAAGTCTGGCACAGCTAGGGACTGGCGCGGTCGAGGATTTTTTACTGTTGAGTCCTCTGGTAAAACGGCCATAACTTTGGATCCGGGTGGAGTTACGAGGCCTGCCACCTGTCAAATCGAAGCTATCGAAGAGCTCTACAACTTTCATTCTTTGAGGATTGAGAAATAATGGATGGATGAAGGCTAAAATTGAGCTCCAAGTGACAGCTGTGCATGAAAACTCAAAACCGTGAAGTTTAACGTTCGTTGGTATACGGGGCATAACTCTCGCCTCCGAACTCCGATTGGGATGATTTAAGATTTTCTGGAAAGCTTATAAGATGATCTACAATATCACCCAAGCTCCAATCCAAGAACATCAAATGAACATAAACCCCCGAAACGATATCCAGATTGCATTTCCTTCCCATTTTTGCTTCAAATGCCATTCTTGCTCCTTTTGGCCTCTAGACTCGTGGCATCACCTTCATTGCTTCCTCACCCATGCTATCTTCATGCTTTAAGCCCATTTCAGTGATTTGCCCTATTTAAGCGTTCTTTTTCCCTTTTAAGCTCAATTTGCACCTAGAGAGTTTTTAAACTTGAAAATCACAAAACAAAGCAAAAACACATAAAACGCACAACGATACTTGAGTTTAAGCAACAGAATGAGTTGGTTACTATCCGAATAAGTGGTCATACAATCCACTTATCAAAGCACAAAGATAAAGCTTTACTAGTTCAAATATATGTAGATGATATTATCTTTGGCTCTACTGATGAAAATTTGTGTAAGAGATTTGCCAAGCTTATGCAGAGCAAGTTTGAAATGAGCATGATGGGTGAGCTGAACTTCTTCCTTGGACTGCAAGTAAAGAAAACTGATGAAGGTATCTTCATAAGACAAGCCAAGTACATCAAAGACTTACTTAAGAAGTATGGCATGGAATCAGCTTCTCCCATGAAAACACCAATTGCTCCAGCAACTAAGCTTGACAAAGATGAGAAAGGTAAAAATATTGATATTACTCAATATAGAGGTATGATAGGCTCCCTTCTCTACCTAATTGCCAGTAGACCAAATATAATGTTTGCAACATGTATATGTGCTAGATTTCAAGCTAATCCTTAGGAATCACACTTAACTGCTGTAAAAAGGATTTTCAGGTATCTCAAAGGTAGACCCTACTTGGGTCTATGGTATCACAAGGAGTCCTCATTTGAACTAACAGGATATTCAGATGCTGACTTTGCAGGATGCAAAATAGATAGAAAGAGTACCAGTGGCACTTGTCAACTGCTAGGAAATAGACTAGTGTCCTGGTTCAACAAGAAGCAAAACTCATTATCAACTTCAACAGCAGAAGCTGAATTCATTGCTGCAGGCAGTTGCTGTGCTCAAATCCTATGGATGAAGAACCAGCTAGCAGATTATGGGTTTGATTTCAAATCTATACCCATACATTGTGATAACATAAGTGCCATAACAATAACAAATAATCCTGTCTTGCATTCTAGGACCAAGCATATAGAAATAAGATATCATTTTATTAGGGATCATGTTCAAAATGGAATAATATCTTTGTAATACATCCCTACTGAAAATCAACTTGCTGATGTGTTTACTAAACCCTTAGATGAATCCAGATTTAATAAACTGATAAGTGAGTTAGGTATGTTAAATTTGCAACCATGAATTCTATGCTATAGATGGTGCTAACCTTGCAAATATAAAGCCTAAGTCTAAATCGTAGAGATGACAAAGAGGAACCACGATCGCGGAGTGATCCAGTCAAAGTAGAAAAGCAGTGATGGCAACATCATCACGCCAAGCAACCCTTCTGATAAGTATCTCAGGGACAAACCTGATCCTTAGTGTCAAACTAAAAGATTGGCCCTTCCTAAGCAATCTTAATCCAGAAGGAATGTCAGTTCAGAATGCATCACAAAAACCGTAGAGTCAACGGTTGAAGAGCAAGCAAAGGATCAAACTCAACAATCGTGGAGTGATTCTCTACTATCGTAGTTCTCTCACAAGGACTCACTAGCTTAGGGGTAGCTAAGGGCAGAATGGAACTTTCCACATAACTTAAAATCGTGGAGTCCTGCAGAACTTGACACGTGTCCCACGATGCAAAACATGGAGGGAAGTTTTTAAATCAATTTTAAACTGTCATTTGTCAGTTTACTTTTTAATTCCAAATGATTCTATCTCTCTCTCAAACTAAACCCTAAGTTTCAGAAAGCTAAGCCAAATTCGTTCACTGCAGGAAAATCAAACAAACAAATGGCTGCTTCCAATGTTGTTTCCGGCTATCAACTATGTTTTGACGGATTAGAGAAGGCTGGACCTGAGATTCAGAAAGTTCTTTCACTCTTGAAGAAAGCAGGGGTCTTAAGAATGTTTTGTAGCACCAGCACACTAATATATCCAAAGCTGATAAAGGAGTTTTACTACAATGGAGTTGTTGATCAAGACTCCATTCTCACCAAGGTCAAAGATGTGTAAATCCGACTCAATGCTGAAAGCATAAACCTAGCCCTAGGTTTTAAAAGTGAAGGTCTTTCATCCATGGAGGCTGTTGACTTCCATAAGGGTCTGAAGAAGATGAACTACACAAAAACTGAAGGGAAAAGTGGTTACAAGAAGAAAGAATTTTCCCAGGAATATGAATTTCTTGCTGATATTGTTGGAAAATGCATATGTTGCAAGAGCTCTTATCACGATTCTGTAAACGAAAAGCTGCTGAAGCTTATGACAGCTATCCGCTTTAGAGTCCCACTCAACTATGGAGCCGTTGCTAATGGAGTGGTTCGGAAAATGGATGCAAGGACCTATGAAGACTAAGAGTATTGCCAAAATGTTCTATGGGAGGTTTATCAACATTATCATTCAGGATGCACTGGGTGACAAAATTGGGGACAATGATGGTATTCCAATCAATCCGAATAGGAAGATGACCCAGCACCTATTTCAAAATTGGAAAAGAAATCCAGCAGAAAATGTGAAGATGATGTGTGCAACCTAATCTGCTACAAAGGAAGCCAAAGAGGAAGAAAAAGAGGTGAATCAAGAGAAAGCTATAGCTTTGACTAGCAATAGTAAAGGGAAGAAGAAAATACATGAAAGTGTTTAAGTAGCTGAGGAGCCCCAAGGCTCAACCACTGATGTCCCTCAAGGCAATGAGATTATGAAGGAGAAGAAGAAGAAGAAGAAGAAGAAGAAGAAGAAGAAGAAGAAGAAGAAGAAGAAGAAGAAGAGGGAGATAAATGAAGATAAACTGAAGGTAGTTTTGAACCTCAAAGAAAGAAGAAACGGAGTCACAAAATAGGGAAGTCTACACTCACTACGATTGTGGAGTCATCACCAATCGTAGAGTCCAGACTAGTTGCCACTGCAGAAGGATAAGCTGCAGCTACATCTCAGCCTAAGCAAACTCAAAGGACTGAAGCTGAAAAGGATGCAAAGGCTATGCCTAAGTCAAAGAAGAGGGTGAAGAAGTTGGCTAAGAAGTATGCTCTTACCAATGAAGAAATATTGGAAGAAGATGATAGAAGAAGGGCTGCAGAAAAGGCTGACCAGTCCACTAAGAAACAAGCATCTGGTCCAACTCCGCAAGAGATCAAAATCATTGAAGATGTATTAACTTACATCAGAGATGCTGACTACTCTGCTGCACCCGATTAAACTACAAATCAAGATAATGTGGATATGTCTGATGCTGGCATTGATGAATCTCTGGGAGAAGAAATGGCTAAAGTGGTTATGCCAGAAATGGTTGTGCTAAGCCCAAATGAAGATGACACTACTAAAGTACAAGAAGGAGAAACTCTGAAAACTCCTGTTCAAGAAAGTGCTTCAGCTGAGGGGGATCAATTAGAAGAAAAGGAGACAGAGAATGCTGAAGCTGAGGGGGAGCTACAAATAGAGAATAATGAAGTCCCCCCAGTAAATGAAGAATTCGTAGAGTCTGCTGCTGCAGAAATGATGAATATTGCAGATGATGATGAGATGATTGATATTGTGCAAGTTCATGACGCAGAGAGTGATGAAGAAGAAGATGATTATCTTGAGGTTTTATTTGTGGGATGAAATGGTGAAAGAATAGTAAACAACAATCAGTTGTTCAATTATTTGCCCATGATGCCATATCATAGAGCTATGATTCTCAATTCTAGGAATCACATATTCTGGACATTCAAGGCATATCCAGCAATCTCAGTGCTTGCTTATGGCTTCCCAAGAGAAAGGAGTTTTGCTCAGAAACTGATCAAGAATGCTTCAACCTTAGAACCTGAGCATGAAGTATATTCCACTCCTCTCTTATTTATTATCAACCACACCCCATCATCACACTTCTATAAGTTCTACGAAGTTCCCAAATGGTTGGAAGTGGTCCTGCATCCACTCAATATATTTCCAATTACAGAGTCCCAAAACTCTGTATCTGATGAACCAAATAACCAAATTGTTATCGTAGAGCAACCCATGAATGATCCAATAATGATTGAGCACATCACAAGAGTTGTTGAAGAAATGCTTATAAACTCAACTATTGAAATGCCAATCCCCAGGACGACGAACTACGATCTGTGCCTAATGATCAATCTGATTTGGCAATCGTAGAGTCTCCAGGCCAGCTCAATGAAATAGGAACACAGACATCTGAGCCAAACACCACGCCAATACAGCAAACACCAACCCCTCTAACCCAAGCAGACATCCCATCATCCTTCAACAATGAATATTTCGATAGGACTCTTGTTCTCGCAAGCTTATCAAGGAGAGATGAACACACTACAGCTACCCCTCCTCTTCCTGAGACACAACGAATTCTAAATTAACTGTCTCTCATGCCAACAAAGGAGGAGCTGAATGAAGCATTGAATTAAATAGGGTCAAAATCTGGAGAGATTCTTGAAGCTCACTCCATAGCGCTTCACATGAGATTCGATCATATAATCGAATTAGTCAAGCCTCTGCCAGGAAATTTGGCAACTGAACTATCCAAGAAGCTGAAGGAAATTGTCAAGGAAATGGGTGAAAGCCTAAGTCAAAGGGATGCGATTCACTTTGCTGCCATAAAGAAGCATAAGGAAGCTATGGAGATCATGAAAAAGAATCAGCAATCCCAGAATGAGCTATTGATTAATCAAATCTCAGAACTGCGCACCTCACTTTAATTCTTCCAAGAATTAGGTTCAACTCAACTCAATCAGAACTACAATGCAATGGAATGGATTCAACATCAACAAAGACACACTGAGGCTAGAGTTGCTAAAAATTATAGTGATACTTCTCAAAACCACTCACAGATGCATGAGTTGGTTGAAGGAATCAAACGCCTCTCTAAAGATGTTCGAATCCTTAATGCTGACATAAAGGGGGAGAATAATGAGGAAGGAGAAGATAGAAATAGAGGCAGAGGAGGAAGTAGAAGGCAAACACAAACTCATATTGGTCAATCGTTAGGTGGTGGCACTCAAAGTCCTCTCATAGCTGAACCCACTCAGAGGAGCCAAGGTCAAGCCTCAGCCTCCAGCTCACAAGGTATAACCTCCACTAGTTTTAGTATGCCAGTTGGAGATCATGCCTTCATGAACAGACATGATCATTCAGAACCACGAACCCAAGATAAGCTAGAGGACATTGCAAGAAGAAATGAAGCCTCAAAGAAGGAGAATTGCAGAGCATGCCAATCCTCCAAAACCAAAGAGGCAAAGAAGATAGAGATAAGTTTAAACTTAAATTTGTATTAATGTTCCTATGCTAGATTGTAATATCTTTTCAAACATCAATAAATCCATGCTTATTCTCTAGAAATTTTAGCTGCTCACTGAAACACTAAGTCATGTTTACTTTCTAGCACTCTGCATTTAGAAAATGATGCTATGATCTAAATCTTCTTGATTATGTCAACATCAAATAGGGGGAGATTGTTGGGAATTGCATATTCATATTTGATATTGAAAGTAAATATAAATGCTTGAGTGTACAGTCCTTAAGAGAATCAATGTACAAGGACTTAGATGATAGATCAAAATGTTAGGTTGATCTGAGCTTTAATATTTATCATTTATGTAAATAAATGTATAGAATAAAAGATCAAATCTATTAGGTTGATCTATTTGAGCTGTAAAAGTTAAAGCCTTGACAGAATCGTAGTATGTCAAAGGTAGCATTCAGAAGACAATGCAGAATCGTGGAGTTTAAATGAAGATATCCAGAATCGTAGTCTGCCAAAAGAATCAAGTCTGCAGAGGCCTAGGCAAGACTCGTGGAGCTTAAACGAAGATGTTCAGAATCATAGTCTGCTAAGAGAATAAAGTATGCAGAGGCCAAGGCAAGACTCGTGGAGCTTGAGTGACTATATCAGAATCATAGTCTGCCTTAGAAGCCACACTAAGAATTATGAAGAAGATTTGAGCGTCTGCTGAGCCATGTTGAGAATCGCAAAATGCTCTCAGAAGTGTGGAGTCTGAAAGACAAGAAAGCAGGAATCGTAATTTACCAAAGAGCTTAAGAGAAATCGTAGTGTTCTCTACGATCAAGTCTGAGTCAAGCTGTGCAAGCCAACACACAACGATTATGGTATAATGACCATAATCGTAGTGTTTCTCCAGTCAGCATCAAAGAACTTAGTTCTGATGAAGGGAGGAAGAGCCACAAATGAAGAAAGGCTTATAGTCGTTGACAATTTGATAGTCCCAATGATTTTATATTCATCCTTAGTTCAAATCGAAGAAGAGTATTGAAGAAGCTAAGGAAAGGACTAAACTATTTACAGAAAGTACCTTTTCAGGTGTTAGGTGAAATTACAGTCTGCTGTGTCAGTGGGCGTCGATAGTGCAGCAGGAAAGTAGGATGTCAACATCAACTGCACAGAAACGTCTGAAGCATTAAATGCAGCAACGGGAGCATTCAAATGGACATATTTTGAATGGCTCTTTTATAAGGAAGTCACACAAGGATTAAGACTAAGCAAGCAAGATACAAAAAGAAAGATTATCAAGAGAAAAGTTCAAGAACACTCAACGATCAACTCTACGATCCTGAAAGAGGAAAGCTTGCTTTGTTACTTAGTTCTTCAGAACGAATGCTTAATTGCAACTGAGTAACACTCCTCAACAACAACTGTCAATCCCAGTGAGGAACCACTGTCAGAGGACTTGAAAAGTTCAAAAGTGAACTAAGAGCATATCCAAGTTAAAGGGCTTGAAGAGTTCAAAAGTGAACTAAGAGAAGTACCAAGTCAGAGGACTTGAAGAGTTCTAAGTGAACTAAGAGAAGTTCCAGGGCTACTGGCCTTGAAGGAATCTAAGTGATTCAGTTGTAAGAAACAACCTTAGTGGATTTTCTACTCGTGGAGTAGAAGAGTGGATTAGGAGCCTTGTGTGCTCTGAACCACATAAAACCTTGTATCTCATTGTCTCTCATTAACTGCTATAACTATTATATCTGCTATAACTGTCATAACTGCTTATCAAACCTTAATTACAATATCTTGAAGGGGAACAAAACATATATTCCGCTGCTGTCAGTATAATCAATACTGACAAAGTATTTTAAAGAATTTTTTTTTAAAATATCTATCCAACTCCCCTTCTAGATAACTAACGTGCATTTGGAAACTAACATAATTAATAACCTAAGGGTTATGGTAATAATGAATAGTTAGTATTTAATATTTATACTAACTTAAGTGCATAATTTTGTTATTGCAAGTGATTAATAACTTTAAACCTAATTATAGTAAACCTAATTAGGTTACAAGTTAAAGAGATATGTGTAAGTAATTAAATTCCATAAGATTGGAAACAGAAATCCTAAATAAATAATTAGGGTAATATATATTAAAATTGTTAAACTATGTTTATTACATATCCCAAAATAATTAAATGAGAAGCCCAAAAGAAATAAAATGCTAACCAATACTTAGCCCACTAGATTAAGGGTATTTTAGACTTTTGATTAATCAAATTTATGCATTAAAATAAAAGTAAAATGGAGGGGATAATGGGGCAAGAGTGACCAGTCACTTTAGGCCTTTTAAGGCAAAAAAATTATTCTAATCAAGTTCCTTAATTAGTAACTCTTACATCAAGTACAGGTGTGTCCATCTCCCATTGGTAGAAAATCTACTTAGCACCCTTAATGACATAATTAGGCTGAATTGGAAGAGATAAGGCAAGTTTTTTATCCAAGGGACAACAAAGATATGGGGGATATTAGTTATGATCCTAGTTGTATCTAACTATATTGCAAGATACATTTTAAATCACTACATTTCATTTCTTCTATTCTTCTTCTTCTATTTTTCTCCCAAGCTAGCAAAATACAAAGAGAGAAAACAAAGAGAGGGTTCAGTTTTTGAGGAGAAAGAGAGGAGTTGCTAGCTTGATTAATGCACCCTAAGTTCATATCTTACTTTGATAGATCAAGGAAGGTTTCTACTAGAACAAGGTATAACCTAAATCTTCATCTTCTTCTTCTATTTGGTGTTATAGAAAGATTTGTTGGGGTTATGAACTAATACCCAAGATACCATAGTTCTACATATCATCATGTATGAAACTAAGTATCTTGAGTGTAAGATCAAAGGTTTAGAGGAAGAAAATGAGCATATGTTCTCCTAGGGGTAAAACCCTAGTTTTTCTTCCACTAAATCTTGTGTAACCCAAGTTTTACAACTTGGATTTGTGATCCGTAGAAAGGGGGTGCTAGATACATGAGTTAGCTAGTAAACCCAAGTGGTAGTACACAAATCCAACAATGTTTGAAGCCTTGGGGGATGTTTTCCCAAAACAGTTTAGGTTTAGAACTTAAAGTTTTAAAACCCTAAAAAGTCCACTGACCCATTTTTCCTAAGGTTGTTTTGGCCAGTTTTGTATCTTTTAAAAATTTGGAAAACATTACAGAGGTACCTTAAGAAGTTATCTACACGTAGGAAAAAGAACGGATACGTTTGGATGTGTAGTTTGTGTGTAATGGCTTTTACCGTGAAGGACTCCTAAATATTCTTACCCAGATTCCTCACTATGTATACCTTGAAAAAATCTGAAATTTATACAGTATGTGTATATATGTCATGAAAGTGTACCCTGAAAGTTTCAGAATTTTCTAAGCAAAACTAGATTTGTGAAAAATGTAACACGATTCGGGGGTTTTTGAGTGCTTTAAATATAGTAAATCACTTTCTAAAATTCCAGGAAAATTTGTGAATCATTGTTGGATTATATACTATCCAGATCCAGAAGATAATAATTTTCAGAACTTGTTTGCTATTTTTCATAATAATGTTATAGTTATGATTAAAAAGAAATAAATGGTTAAATGGTGTCATAAATGAGGAAAATATGATGTTAAAGCTTAGGTACTCCTATTATAGTGTAATCTGACCTATGTGAGATATTTTGGTAATATATTATGATAAATAATATTTATGACCTTTTATGGGTATTAAATAAGCTATTTAATAAAGGGTAAAATAATTAAAATAAATTATTTATTTTCGTAATAACTTATTAAAATGTTACTATGATATTTGTAATATAAGAATCTGATATTTTTAAGTAAGTAAAAATATTAAGATTTAAAACTTTATTGAAATATTATTGAATGGTTAATAATATTTGATTTAAGCATTAATAAATGATTAAAATATTATTAAATGTCTAATAATATTATATTAAAATATTATTAATAATATTTGATTAAAATATTATTAAAAGATTAATAATATTAGATTAAAGTATTATTGGATGATTAAAATATTATTAAGTAAATAATAATATTGAAAATTGAATAATATGTTATTAAAAATGTAATAACATTTGTAAAGGAATAAAATATTATTAAATAATTAATAATATTAGTAAATAAATAAAATATTATTAAAAGATTAATAATATTAGTAAATGAATAAAGTATTATTAATTGATTAATAATACTAAAGAATAAGTAAGGTATTATTAAATTAATAATATTAATACATGATTAAAATATTATTAAGAGGATTAATAATATTAGTAAAGTATTAAAATATTATTAAGATGTTAATAATATTATTAAGTGAATAAAAGTGTTATTAGTGGACTAATAATATTAAGAGGTGAATTAAATATTATCAAGATTAATAATAGTGAGTGAATTAAAGGTAGTTGTTATTTAATAGTAATATTGTCGAGGCATGATAATATTTCTAAGAATTAAATGTAATAAGTAATATTTATGTGATTATATAATGTAATGTTATGCTATGGTTAATTGAAAGATTAACTATAGGTCGCTCAAAGGAAGATAATTAAACTGCCTAGCGGGTAGAATTTAATTGCGTAGTAGTAGCCTACAAACGAGGCAAGTTCTCTAACCAAAACTCGAGTTATTATTTTCGAAGCATGTTAGTGAATAATTATTGTTGATTATTCACATCTATACTGATTATTGAGATTCACACTTTGTGCAATTGAATTCATGTTCTATTATTATTGAACTTTGAATTAAATTAAAGTTTTTTCATTCATGAGCTGTTTATGAGATAGATCTATGCTAATTGTATCAACTAGATTAAGCATGTCTAAATTTGTTAAATTAAATGTGTTTTAAATAGTTTTCTTATTAAATTGATATGGTAAGAACTCTTGGTTCAGAAAAAGGACGAATTTGATTAAAGCATAATATCAATGCCGGATTATTAAGTGTTTATGCATAAATCACGGGGTATGAAAGGTTGATCCCCTTGATTACCAAAACGTATTAAAAGGACCAGTTTAAATGCTGAGAACCTTGGCAAATATTCATGGTTATTTCAAACCACTCAGTACCTGTTATTCAATTATTCGAATATTCAATTATTGACTATTAATTCATGTTCCTTCACAATTTTATACTGTTGTTGAACATTGAAAGAGAAAATTCTTTCTAATCGTGATATATCTCCCTTGTGTATAAATTTGCTAAGCAAATTAGTTGCTTACCCTTGCTATATCATTACATTTATTTTAGCTAAGGCAGAAACGTCCAAATGGGACAAAGGAAAAGGGAAGGTTCAAGAGTAGATGTTTGAGAAGGCTTATGTACTAGTTTATTTTAAATTCTATTTGGTTATGTAAACTCTTTATAGTATTAAGAGTACGTTTTAAGTTAAGGTTAAAGAACTTTAGGACTATGATTGTAAGACTTTATTACTATTATGATAAACAATATATGTTTATTTTTCCGTATTAGTTAGAAAGTGTGTTTGTTGTTGAGTATCGTGAACACCGTATTCGAGGTTAGGAAACCCGGATTTGGGGGTGTCACAGTTTCTATCTCTATAAAAATTATACACTCTCCCAACTCTTGGAAAGATCATTAACCACAAATCAAAATAAGACTCCTCTTATTTATAGATGTAGGCAACCCTCCTAAACCATTTAGAATTTGGGTTTTATATTAATTAAACTCTTTTATTTATTAGGCTTCCTAATATTATTAGGCATAAATACTTAAAGTCCTTTAATTAATTAGCCTTCTAATCTTATTAGGAATATATAAGAGAGTACCTTTATTAATTAATTCACAAACTCCTTTAGGAATTAAAATAATAATAATAGTAATAATAATAACAAGACTCCTCTAATTAATTTATATTTAATATTTTTAAAATAATAAATATTAATCTATTTAATTATTCTATCACCATAGATTAGATTAAATATACTTAACTTATTATTACGATTATGCCATTTATTTTTTTTAATAAATATTCTTCTTTTTATGGTGTGACCCTTTAGGTTCTCCATATTAAACCGATTATGAATAAATCAATTAGAAAAATTCTAATCTTATTTAAATAAATAAATTAACTATTAATTCATTTAAATAAATAACATTTATTCTACAATAAGGGTAAGCCCCCTTAGCGCCCAACGACATTTCAGATAATATAAATTTCAACATTAATCATAAAAGAACCTTTGAGTAAATAGTTACCATACAATTCATTCTTTCCACCATACAATGTCCCAATTCAATATAAGACATGGAATTACTATCAAGTCTTATTTTATTTAATTATATGTATTTTGATCCTAAAATGTACAACTCCAAATAATGTAAATTAGAAAAAAAAAATTAATTTCATTCTGCATTTGGCCAAGGACTACTGGGTTGTCATTTATCGAATCACATAGGACATTCTCTTCTTTTACGTTGTACTTCCATCTTCGTTACGCAACCATTCAAGTCATACATTTATACGTATGCTAAACATGTTCATTATACGCGTATGCTAAACTGTTACTTTGTTTAACGTATTTTACGTCTATTACCATTCGTCTTTTCAATCCATATTCAACCCTTAGCTAGGGTTTTAATCACTTGTTATTGTGATATATTATTGTCGACGTCGAGAAAAAATCCGCGGGTCGGGTCACAACCCGGATATTTCTATCTTCCTAAGTTATCTCTACCCTCACTCTTTTTATTGCTAAAAAAGGTTTTGAAGGGTTTTTTAGGAAAAGGCCAACATGTATCATGTAGACGATTGAACATTTTACAAAGTTGCCAGTTGGTAGATTTGAAATGGTTATACCAACTCAACCGAGTTTTATTTGAACGAGGCCCAATTATTGGACACTGTCGAAACTTGATCTTTGAAAACAAAGTTTGAGTTCAGGAGCTTGTTTAAGTGTGGGAAAGGTGTTAGGCACCCCCATGACTCCCGTGTAAACACGGTACCGCATCTTTTCAATATTTCCCTTTAAAAACTGTAATGTGTGTGTGAATGCTGTTTGAAAATTGGGCTTATGTTTGATGGAAAACATGTATATGCATCGTTAAACCTATATACGAAGGGTTTGATTTGATTTGCAAAATGTCTTTGATTTGATTTGAAAAAGTGTTTGATTTGATTTGCAAAAGCTTTCCTTTTCGATAAAATTATTAAAATGAGTTTTTTGAAAGCAGGTTATCAAACCCCTACGCTAATATAGGAATTGAAACATATTGATACTTTAATTTTATCTTTTTTCAGCCTTTTGGCTCAATTTGAATGGTGATTGTCGGGCTGCGAAGCATCCTCGACCACAAAAATAAATACAAGTGTCAGTCTTCTCATGGGCATGACAGCCATCAAAGTGACTCTGACACGTTAAACTATTATTCTCATTATTTTGAGACCTTAAATCTGGATAATCGTTTTAAGGTTTGTTGTATGTATATTTTTACAGAAAAACTGGCAGGGTACATTTGTAAAGTGTAGTTTGTCCATCGTGGGAATCAGATTCTGATCAGTTTCATCATGAATCCCACGATTCCTAGGCTCAAATAAGGAAGCCAATAAACCTGCACAAGTTCAAATTTACACAGAAATATTTCCCACATGTAGCCAGAACCAAAGATTCATTCAGTAAATCCTGGTTCGCACCTGGCTGAAGCGTCTCGTAGCGATCTAAGGGCCGTGAGGTTGCTTTTGTAACTGAAACTAGAAAAATGCTAGATTTAAATAAATCTCAGTCATTCTAGCTTCTCGGTTCTGTCTGGACCTATTTTGAACCGTTTAAAAGCTAGAATTGGCGAGATTTAAATAAATCTAGTTCGCCCGCAGAAATGTCAGTGTCGATTCATATCAATTGAATATTTAAAGCAATAATTTAATAAAAGCGAGTAAAGCAATATATATATATATATATACAACTATATATATGAAAGCGATAAAGAGCGATGGGTTTTCACACCAGTTCCCTGACTGGAAATAAAAATATATATATATATATATATATATATATATATATATAAAAGCTTTATAAAAGCCACGGAATGATCCAGGCTGGACAGAATTGAAATATATATAGAAAAAATAATAAAAATGGCAATGAGTTTTCACGCTTGTGCCCGGACTGAAATTAAAATATATATATATATATATATATATATATTTAAATATAGACAAGAAAGTTTTCAACCAATACTGGGAAGATAACCCAGTGTGTTGAATGTTGCAGATATATATAAAAACGATAAAAAGGCCACAAAATAATCCAGGCCAGACTGGAATGTGAATGTACAGAAAAATAGTCATCCAAGACTAGGAAGATAACCAAGTGTGGTGAATGTTGCTTATATATGCATAAATGTATATAAAAAGCAGTAAAAAGGCTACAGAATAATCTAGGCCGAACTGAAATATAAATATATATAGAGAGAGACAGAAACATAGTCAACCAAGACTGAGAAGATAACCCAGTGGTGGTTAAAGTTGTTTATATATGCATAAATATATATAAATGTAGTAAACTACAGCGGATTTGACATCCGGGCTTGACAGAATTGAAAAGTTAGTATATATACAGTTAAATATATACAAAAAATAGCCAAATATGGACTAGGAAGATAACCCAGTCAGGTAAAGTTGCTCAGTATGAAAATGCAAGTATATGCAAGATGCTGGAAGCGACGGATCGTCAATCCGAGTTGTAGAAATGCTAGAAAATGCGTTTTTGTACAAAAATATACCAAAAGTTGACAAAAATGGCCACAAAACTGAGTTCCTGGCATATTTAGAAACCGAAACTTGATATGCAAGTGTATAAAAGTGCGAAGAAGTAGTATTGACTTGCTGATCATAAAAATACTCACAATGGACTGCTACACGGACTTTTTGCCAAATTATAGGCTTTAAACGTCCGAATCTACCGGTTATTTTTTGATATGTGGTAGTATGTGGGTATATCTATGTGTTAGAGTGAAAAATTTGGATTTGGAAGACAAGAAAATAGACAAAAAACCAAATAGGCAGAGGTTTGGAGCGTTTTTTAAATATGAAAATAAGAGGGGGGTGCCCTCTTATTTATAGACTATGGAGCCTCCACTTTACTTGCTACTGTCGTAGGTAGAGGTGCGGCTCCACGTGGTGGGGCCCACATGGCGGGTCCCATTATCTCGAAGTACGTGTACTCTGAGCAACGCGAGGTCGAAGTCGAAACTTTCTAACTTTTGATCGGAGCGTCCGTTTGAGGCGTGTGATACCTTTCCGAAAAGCCCTCGCCGAGAGTGTCACAATGACAAGGGAAAAAATATTTTCTGGGTCCAAGAAGACGTGTTCATAACCAGGTCTTCGATTCCCCGCAGTTTGTCCGTTGAGCTGTCTTGCGCTGTTTGCACTCCCGATCATCGTTATGGTTCATTCTGACCTTGGCATCAATTCTGCTTTACTTTAATCGAATCGACTTAGATTTGGTAAAATAACCGTTTTGTCCCTCCGGGGGGTTGCCCTTAGTGTCGGCATGGCCTTTGGTTGAATTCTTGGGGTTGTTTCCAAGATTTGGATCCAATTCGAGTCTGTTTGTCATTAGTGTTGTCTAAGAGGCTAACTTGGTCGCTCCAGGTTTTCCTCTGGAGATGTTGTGGAGCTTCAGGTTGTTCTTGAAGTTGACCTAACTTCCCGAGTTAAGACCGAGGATGGCCTGCACTTCCCAAGTTGAGACCGGGACTGAGCTGTACCTCCCAGGTTGAGACCGCTGTTGATCTGTACCTCTCGGGTTGAGACCGGGGCTGACCTGTACCTCCCAGGTTGAGACTAGGGCTGACATCTACCTCCCGGGTAGAGTCCTAGGGCTGGCATGTACCTCCCGGGTTGAGACCGGGGCTGACCTGTACCTCCCTGGTTGAGACCGGTGCTGACCTGTACCTCCCGGGTTGAGACCAGGGCTGACCTGTACCTCTTAGGTTAAGACCGGGACTGACCTGTACCTCCCGGGTTGAGACCGGGGCTAACCTATATCTTCCGGGTTGAGATCGGGGCTGGTTTGATGGCCCAGTATTGAGATCGGGGTTGATTTGAGGGCCCGATATTGAGACTGGGGTTGATTTGATGGCCTGGTATTGAGACCGGGGTTGATTTGGCGGCTCGGTATTGAGACCGGGGTTAATTTAATGGCCCAATATTAAGAATGGGGTTGAACTGATGGCCCGTTATTGAGATCGGGTTTGATTTGAAGGCCCGGTATTGAGAACAGGGTTGATTTGATGGCCCGGTATTGAGACCGGGGTTGAACTAATGTCACAGTTTTGCCCTCCTACAGTGTTAGTAATAGGGAAACAAAATTTTGAGTGTCTACAGATGCCCCTCTTTATATATCCATACAATGTAGTGGAATAAACAGGATAAAGATTAGTAGACACTAGAAATTCAACGGCAAAGGCAACGCAAGGCATGATATGATATTTGAGGAGTGCCAGATACCGTTGAGGAGGTGGGGTTATCACTGATGGATTACGTTAAATTCTGTTGGGGATGATGTTAATAGGCTACTGCGAACTATTTTTCGTCATTTTCTGTTGGGGATGACGTTATTCATGATAGCCTAGGTATGACATTGTTGCCGCCGAGTTATGCTAATGAGCATTCCCGATGTCTATATTGACGAAAATTTACACCGGTAGTTGGCAACAGGGGATTGCATCACCAATCCTTCTTGGTGCTCCTTTTGAGGATGTGTATAACAAATTCCATCATTGGTGATGGATTACTATATTGCTTTCGCCACCGGATCCCTTCCGACGCTTCATTGGGATTTAAGCCAACGAATGATCTATCACCAGTCCATACTCGACACTTTGCTGGAATTGTGTCAACAGCTAAACTGTCACCGGTTTGTTGTCACCGCTTCGTTGGGGTTGCGCCAATAGCTGAACTGTCACCGATCTGTACCCGAAGCTTCATTGGGGTTTGTGCCAACGACTGAATTATCATCGATCTGTACCCGACGCTTCGTTGGAGTTGTGCCAACGGCTGAACTGTCACCGATCTCTACTCGACGCTTCGCTGGGGTTGTGCCAACGGCTGAACTGTCACCGGTCTGTACCCAACGCTTCGCTGGGATTGTGCCAACGGCTGAACTATCACCGGTCTGTAACCGACGCTTCGCTGGGGTTGTGCCAATAGTTGAACTATCACCGGTCTGTACCCGACGCTTCGCTGGGGTTATGCCAACGGCCGAATTGTCACAGGTCTATACCCGACGCTTCAAAAGTGGCAATTTTGCGCAGTTTTGCGCAGTTTTTTTGTAATTTTTCTGCAGTTTGATCCCCGAATATGTCTTCGGGATGAATACCAAGGGTTTTCAAAGAGTTCCCTTTTCCGTCAGGATTACGCTACCTAAACGCAAGATTTCAGGACAAATCGTTCAATCGCGTAGTAATTTTTCTTTAGATTTGACTCGGCAGCTCATATAAACTCCGTTTCAACTCGAACCAAATTGAGATCGGGGGAGTGGGACCCACCCTATGGAGCCGTAGGTAGAGGTGCAGCCGTCACGGATGGGCACGCTTCCACCTGTGGCTTTATCTTGGGCAGCGGGATTTCATAATTTCCAAGCTTCATTTTGAGTTTCAAACGGAATCCGATTTTCTTTTTCAAATCTATGGAGTTTGGCCAGCCTTTTTCTGATTCTGTCAGTTTCTACGCGTTCAGCGCATCGCAGGTAATGTTTTTCGTCCTTTTTTCGCAAGTTTTGACTGTTAAAAGTATGTAAACCACTTAGGAGGCTTTTAGACGCAATGTATGAAAAATGTATGCTTATATGAACTGCAAAAAAATTTCTAACTTCATATGTATGCATATCTTACTGTAATGCACGTTTGGATGTAACAAAATTTAGATTTTGAGACAGTCATATTTTGCTCTTTTTGATTAGTTTACTCATCCTTTTTGAGGCCTAGTGAGCCTGGATTTTTAACTAAAAATGCTCATGGTAATTTACCTACTATGTTAGGTTTACTTTTGAATTTATTTCATAAATATGAACTGTTCCTATTTTTGGGTAGGTGTGCTACTGAATGGCCACCTAGACATGTCTGTGTGCATGCGGACAATCCATTTTTCAAAGAAGACTCTGGCAATAATAATTTCAAAATCGGAGTATTTAAAAACATGCAGTTTTGACTCTACTGTGGATTTTTGACTGACCCATGCTTGTGTCAACGTCGGTAAAAAATTCATGGGTCGAGCCACAACCTGAAACTTTTATCTATTCCTAAGTCATCTCTACCCTCACTCTTTGTATTGGGAAAAAAGTTTTGAAGGATTTTTTAGGAAAATGCCAACATGTATCATATCTACGATTTGAACATTTTACAGAGTTGCCAGTTGGTAGATTTGAAATGGTTGTACCAACTCAATCGAGTGTGTTTGAAAGAGGCCCAATTGCTGGACACTGTCGAAACTTGATCTTTGAAACCGAAATTTTGAGTTCGGGGGCTTGGTTAAGTGTGGGGAAGGTGTTAGGCACCCCACAACTCCTGTGTAAACACGGTACCGCATCTTTTCAATATTTTCCTTAAAACTAAAGTGCGTGTGTGAATGCTGTTTGAAATTGGGCCTGTGTTTGATTGATTGAAAGCAAGGAAGTGCTTCGTTGAGCCTATATACGAAGGGTTTGATTTGTTTTGAAAATAGTCTTTGATTTGATTTGCAAAAGTATTTAATTTTTTGATTTACAAAAAGCTTTTCTTTTGCTTGATTTGAAAATGATATTTTTGAAAGCTGGTTTTCAAACCCTTACGCTAACATAGGAATCGAAACATGTCGTTACTTTCAATTTTATCGTTTTAGCCTTAAGGCTCAATTTGAATGGTGATTATTGGGCTGCGAAGCATCCTCGACCATAATAAATGTATAAGTGTCGGTCTCCTCATAGGCATGATAGCCATCGGAAGGACTTTGACACGACAAACCATTATTCTCATTATTTTGAGACCTTAAAATAGGATAACCGTTTTAAGGTTTTTTTCCATGTACATTTCTACAAAAAAACTGGCAGGGTACATTTGTAAATCGGAGTTTGTCCATCGTGGAAATCAGATTTTGATTAGTTTGATCATGAATCCTACGATTCCAGGCTTACATATGAGTAGCAAATAAACCTGCATAATTCAAATTTGTACAAAAATAGATATATATCCCAAGACTTCCAAAACCGAGGATTCATTCAGTAAATCCCAATTCGCATGGTCGAAGCGTCTTGTTCCCACTAGATAGCGATCTAAGGGATGCGAGGTTGCTTAAATGCCGATTCATATCAAGTGAATATTTAAAGAATTAATTGAATAAAAACAAGTAATAGCAGTATATATAAATAGTTATATATATATATATATATATATAAGCTGTAAAGGGCGATGGATTTTCACGCCAGTGCCCGGACTAGAATTGATATATATATATATATATATATATATATATATATATATATATATATATATATTAATAGAAAAGTAGTTAACCAAGACTGGGAAGAGAACCCAATGATGGTGAAGGCTGCTTATATATGCATAAATATATATAAAAGCAGTAAAAAGGCCACAGAATAATCCATGCTGAACAGAAATGTAAATGTACAGAAAAGTAGTCAACTAGGGACTGAGAAGATAACCTAGTAATGGTGAAGAGTGCAAAAAGCAGTAAAAATGCCACAAAATAATCCAGGCCGAACTGAAATGTAAATTTGTAGAAAAATAGTCAACCAAGGACTGGGAAGATAACCCAGTAATGGTGAAGAGTGCAAAAAGCAGTAAAAAGGCCACAAAATAATCCAGGCCAGAATGAAATATATATATATATATATATATTGATAGAAAAGTAGTCAACCAAGACTGGGAAGAGAATCCAGTGGTGGTGAAGGCTACTTATATATGCATAAATATATATAAAAGCAGTAAACTACCTCGAATTTGACATCCGGGCTTGACAGAATTGAAAAGTTAGTATATATACAATTAAATAAACACAAAAAAGCCAAACTCAGATTGGGAGGATAACCCAATCGGGCGACGTTGCTTAAAACGAAGGTGCTATTGCACTGAAGCTGCTAGAGCTGACGGATCGTCAATCCGAGTTGTAGAAATGCCAGAAAACGCAGTTATATACAAAAATGTACCAATTTTTGATGAAAATGGCCACGAAACTAAGTTCCGGGCATATTTAGAAAACAAAACTTAATGTGCAAGTGTATAAAAGTACGAAGAAGTAATATAAACTTGTTGATCGTAAAAATACTCACAATGGACTGCTACACTAGCTTTTTGCCAAATCGTAGGCTCTATACGTCTAAATCTACCGGTTATTTTCTGTTATGTGGTAGTATGTGGGTATATCTACGTGTTAGAGTGAAAAAATTTGTGTTTAGAAGAGGTGAAAAAGTCAGAAAATCAAACGGACAGAGGTTCGATGTGTTTCAGGATTCTTAAAAATAAGGGGGGTTGCACATTTATTTATAGGCCATGGAGCCTCAGCTCTACCTGCTGCTACCACAAGTAGAGGTGCGGCTCCCCTGGTGGGGCACATGTGTTCGGTTGAGTTATCTCAAAGTACGTGCACTCTGAGCAACATTAGGTCGAAGTCAAAACTTTCTAACTTTTGATCGGAGTTTCCGTTTAAGGCGTGTTATACCTTTCGGAAAGCCCTCGCCGAGAGTGTCACAATGACATGGGATAAAAAAAATTTTAGGTCCAAGAAGATGGGTTTAAAACCAGGTCATCGATTCCCCGCAATTTGTTCGTTGAGCTGTCTTGCGCTGTTTGCACTTGGTATCCTCGTTATGGTTTGTTCTGACCTTGGTGGCATTAATTCGGCTTGAATTTGACCGAATCAGCTCAGAGTTGGTAAAATAACCATTTTGCCCCTCCCGGGGTTGCCTTTAGTGTCAGCATGGACTTTGGTTGACTTTCGAAAGTTATTTCCAAGACTTGGATCTCATTCAAGTCTGTTTGTCCTCAGTGGTATCTCTGAGGCTGAGTTGGTCATTCCTGGTTTTTCTCTGGAGATGTTGTGGAGCTTCAGGTTTGTTTTTGAAGTTGACTTGACTTCCTGGGTTGAGACCGGGGCTGACTTGTACCTCCCGGGTTGAGACCGAGGATTAACTGTACCTACTGGGTTGAGACCGGGGCTGACATGACGGTCCGATATTGACATCGGGGTTGATTTGATGGCCCGATATTGAGATTGGGGTTGATTTGATGATTCAATTGGAGATCGGAGTTGATTTGATAGCCCGATATTGAGATCGGGATTGATCTGACGGTTCAATTGGAGATCGGAGTTGATTTGATGGGCCGATATTTAGATCGGGGTTGATCTGACTGACCAATTGGAGATCAGAGTTGATTTGATGGCCCGATATTGAGATCGGGGTTGATCTGACGGTCCGATTGGAGATCAGAGTTGATTTGATGGCCCGATACTGAGATCAGGGTTGATCTGACGATCCGATTGGAGATCGGAGTTAATTTGATGGATGGTTTTGCTCTTCTACAGTGTTAATAACAGGAAAGGAAATTTGAGTATCTATAGATGCCCCTCTTTATCATGCTCATGCAATGTAATGGAATGCGCAGGATCAAGATTGCTAGACACTTGAATTGTAAAGGCAAAGGCAATGCAATGCATGGCATGACAGGCAAGGAGTATCAGATACCTTTGAGGAGGTGGAGTTTTCCCCGATGTATTGTGTTAGTATTCGATGGGGAAGATGTTAATAGGCTATCATGAATTATCTCCCATCATATTCTGCTAGGAATGACGTCACTCATGATAGCCTGGGGCTAACATTGTCAAACGATTATTGGTAAGGGAACCGCTGACGTGTTTGTCAGAGATGAGCTATCATAGATTATTCTCGTCTTGCTCTGCTGGGGATGACGTCCTCTGCGATAGCTTCGTAGATTCTGATGAGGTTTATATTATTAATACTACCTTGGCGCTCCTTTTGAAGATATGTATAACAGATTCCAGTATCGGGGATGGATTACTAAATTGTTTTCGTCATCAGATCACTCCTGATGCTTCGCGGAGGTTGCTCCAACGGCTAAGACGTCGCTGGGGTTGAGCTGGATTCGGTCTGTACCCGATACTTCATTGGGGCTGAACCAACGGCTGAATTGGATTTGGTCTGTACCCAATACTTCGCTGGGGTTGAACCAACGGCCGAATTGGATTCGGTCTTTACCCGACACTTTGCTGGGGCTGAACCAACGGTTGTATTGGATTCGGTCTATACCCGATACTTCGTTGAGGCTGAACCAATGGCTGAATTGGATTCGGTCTGTACCCGATACTTCGCTGGGGCTGAACCAACGGCTGAATTTGATTCGGTCTGTACCCGATACTTCGCTGGGGCTGAACCAACGGCTGAAATGGATTCGGTCTATACCCGATACTTCGCTGGGGCTGAACTAATGCCTGATTTGATTCGGTCTGTTCCCAATACTTTACTGGGGCTGAACCAACGGCTGAATTGGATTCGGTCTATACCCAATACTTCGCTGGTGCTGAACCAACGGCTGAATTGGATTCGATCTGTACGCAATACTTGGAAAGTGGTAATTCTCCGTCAGTTTTGCGTAGTTTTTTGGCTGTTTTCTCGCAATTTGCATTGTTAATTACTGGATATGTCTCTGGGGTGAATACCAAGGGCATCCAGTGTGTCCCTCTTTCTATCAGAATTACGCTGCTGAAACGCAGGATTTCAGGATAAACCGCTCAATCGCGTAGCGATTTTTCTTCAGATTTGACTTGGCAGCACATAGAAACTCAGTTTCAACTCGAACCTAACCGAGCTCGAGGGAGTGGGACCCACCCCGGGGAGCCACAGGTGGAGGTGCGGCAGCCGCAAGTGGGCCCGCTTCCACCTGGGGTATTAATTGGGCAGCGGGATTTCATTTCTTGAAAGTTCTATTCCGAGTTTCAAAAGGATTTCGATCTTCTTTTTCAGATCTACGGAGCTTGGACAGATGTTTTCTGATTCCGTTAATTCCTACGCGTTCAAAGCAGCGCAAGTAACGTTTTACATCTTTTTTTGCAAGTTTTTATCGTTAAAAGCATGTGAACCACATAAGGGGCATTTAGACGCAATGTATGAAAAATGTATGCCTATATGATCTGTTAAAAATTTTCTGACTATATATGTATGCATATCTTACTGTAATGCACGTTTGGATATAAGAAAACTCATATTCTGAGACAGTTAATTTTTGCTCTTTCTGGTCAGTTTACTGATCGTTTTTGAGGCCTAGTGAGCCTAGATTTTCAACTAAAAATGTCCATGGTAATTTGGCTACCATGTGAGGTTATTTTTGATTTTATTTTATAAATATGAACTGTTTTTATTTTTGGGAAGGTGTGCTACTTAATGGCCACCTAGTCATGCCTATGTGCATGCGGACAGTCCATTTTTCAAAGGAGACTCTGGCGAATTTTTTTTAAAACCCGAGCATTTAATAAACATGCAATTTTGACTCTCCTTAGGATTTTTTTTAACTGACCCATGCATGTTTTTAGGATTTATCTTTTGAAAAACATGCAGTTTTGACTTTACGGGATATTTTTGACTGACCCATGCATGTTTTAGGACTTAGAGATGCATAGAGTACTAATTTAAATAATAAGCCACAGGTTTTAGGCTTACCACACCCTTTCTGAGGTGATTTGGAGACTTTGTATAGGTGATGGACCGTGATAGACCCAGCAGCGCTAGTAGCGTATCCTCAGGCATTAGACGGAGGCGAGCTTCCGATGTTCCTCAGCTATGTTCGACTAGACCGCCTCGCAGATTGGCAGATTCGGTGATTCGTCCAGCTTAAGATGAACCACCGATTGACATTGATGATGAACAAGCTACTTTTGCTGCTCCAGCTCCAGCTCAGGCTCCACGAGCGGAGGTTCCAGGCATTGTTGTGCCTACACAGGAGCTGCTGGGTGACTTGAGTCACCATCCTTCGAGATATCATCATGCCAATGAGGTGACTTAAAGTTTTTTCTCCTCTTGGATTCTTTTCTTTTTTTTGCCATTCTAGGGGCACAGATTTTTAACATGGGTTGGTTTTTGATGCAGGTTCTGGGCTTTACGCAGCCTCGAGGGAACTGGTTCAATATGCATTCCCTGTATCATACTCTGCACGAGGATTATAGGGATATTGTTGATGGCTGGGGGTTCCAGGCTTTCTTTTCCATTCTTCCTCGCCGTTGGCCCTGGGGTATATGAGGGCTTTGTCTGAGCGCTGGTTCCATCATACTCAGTCCCTTCATCTGCTAGACTGTGAGGTAATGATGACCCTTATGGACTGGAGGTTCATCACCGGCATTGAGTTTCAGGGCGAGCTAGTGCCTGTCGTGGCTGACATTACGGCCACTGCCGTTCGATCCCTATAGGGAGTTCCTTTGACGGCGCTCAAAGGTCGGTCAGTCTGATCTGGTCTCTTGAGTATAGATGCCCAGAATGGGACTTTGCTGGAGCCTCCGCCTGATGACCAGAGGGTTAGAGATAGCATTATAAGGCGATTATTTTTGGTGATCATCAGGGGTTGTTTTGTGATGGACAACTCATCTACTGTGTCCTTTGCCCTGGTTAGCGCTACCCAGCATGTAGAGCGCCTTGATTGGGTTCCTACACCTTTACCTATTTTCTCTGTGGCATGCACATACTTTCAGAGGGTTAGACGGAGGCTTGGTTAGGATTCTACCCGTTTCTGCTGGTGAGTACATCTTTCTTTTACATTTTTTATTTCATTATTTATATTTATCAGTTTTGATCACTGAGGACTTTTGATATTTATATGGCTAGTTCTGGGCATTTGAGAGGCTTCCTTGCCTACGGCCCGCCACTGCTTTAGGTCTGGAGACCTATCCTCGACGACGGCGTTGGCATCACTTAACTTTGACGGAGGTCCCTATTGCTGATGGATTTACTCATGCTCGCCTACAGTTGGAGCTTTTGGTGGCTGGATCGATCTCTTGGATACCGTATGCCTTTGAGTTTTTGACTGTCGGATTTGAGGGAGGCTTTCCCACTGGTCGAGAGTTTGTATTGTCGACCCGCAGAGTCCTGATTTTGACAGAGGGAGACTGGGAGCTCTATTTAGGAGAGCGTGCCATCAGAAGTTTTATGGGTGAGATCCGCATTCCCATTGTTCCTTCTGCTTGGAATCATTGGCCGTTAATCATGCCACTGACAGATATTCCCATGGAGGGCATAGATGGCTTCACCCTATCAGAGGGTCCGTTCAGTCCGGAGGCATTTAGCAGATGGTGGAGTCCTCGCACTATTAGAGCTCAGACTCGTGCTACCCAGTTCAAGGAAGACATGGTGCCAGGGTCAGTGATGATGACAGACTAGATATCTTGCCTTAGGAAGTTGACTCATGCAGACTAGATTACAGATCTGACCTGGGAGTAGCGCTCGCTTTTTTATCAGGCATCTTGGCAAAGATCTATCAGAGGCATCTTCTTTTGACCCGTCCAGCTCATGAGTAGACCCCTCTTTAGGTCCATTTTTCAGCAGTTTTACAGGGGTAGATCCTCCCTTATACCGTCCAGACATGCCTGATGACCGTAACTTTGTGTCCACGGAGGAGATGGATCGGGTTAATCACCTAGACGTAGACTACCTGGATCTCTTCTGATAGCTACGGCAGCTATATTTTTGGTCAGCCACTATGTTGGCTATTTGGCGGTTGTGCCATCATTTTGATAGACCACTGTAGTAGTTGGGTGGTGGTGCCCCATTTCCCTGTATTCTTCACTTCACTTTGTATTATCAGACATGGATGATGCCGCAGTATATAGTTTATCGTAGATATCCATGCTATTTCCTATCTATCGCATCATGTTTATATTTGTTATCATGCATATATTATGTCATATGTATGCATTTAGATAGACGAGTTCAGATTTGACCCCTGGATGGTCTTGTGGTACAGTAACACAGATGACAACATCCATCGTGAGTTGTATTGAGCATTTGCCACAGTCTGAGGTGGCTTCATCATTGAGGTCGTGGTACAAGAGCCTGCCCTTCTCAGCTAGAGGGACATTAGACCAGATGTTGGGGCATTCCCTGGCCCTTGCAGATTTGCCATATAAGTTTGTAAATGGCATATTATCCTGTTGGATACTTTCTAGACAGGTCTTTCGCTTCGGGCGACGTGAGTTGACGCCGACTTTGGAGGAGTATGAGCGGCTTACCGATTTGGATCTGGACTTGCCGTGCACCCGGATTGCTATTAGCGATATGAGGAGACCGTTCCTGCGGATGTCTGGTCTTCGTCAGAGGGTAGTTACAGACGAGATCGTATCTAGGCGTGTGATCTCAATTGACTTCTTGATCAATCATTTTGGGGAGCTTGATAGCTACGATCGACATGTTGGGGATTTTGTTATTTAGCAGATGCATGGCATCTGGCCAGGGTAGATGTTCTGCTGATGTGTATTGTGGTATACGTCTATATACCGCTGCGCTTGAATCACCTGGACGTGGGATTGGTAGTTGTTGTTCGAGCCCTTAGACAGGGTAGTACCATTATCCCGATGATATTAGCTGAGATGCTGCGGTCAGCCACTCACTGTATTACCCACCCCGGGGGGGTTTTTCAGGGGTAGTTCGGCCTTGCTGTACATATGGATGATGTCCCGTATCCGACCAATTGGATCTTGGCATCATGGGTATTATTTTTCCCATGATATATCTATGTCCTACTCCTTTCAGTCGGTGAATTGTACCGATGCAGAGATATGGTCGGCATTTTTATAGAATATTAAGCATCCATTCTTGATTTTGCCATGCCCAGGGCTAGCATCCCCATATAGCTTCCTTACTCATGCACCTGGCATGGACTACTTGCCCCTAGCGGGTTTGAGGGGAATGACTACTTATTATCCCCTGGCTGTTATGAGCCAGTTTAAACAGTTCCAGAGCTTGCACCGATTCAAGGGGTCTGCTGATCAGAGGATGTTGGCATCGTCTATGTCATTAGCCAATTTGGTCAGGATATATGATTATTGGACTCACAGAGAGAGGGCTGAGTTCTCCAGTAGCCATCCGGAGCGTTGTCCGAAGCATTCTGCGTGGTTAGAGGCAGATATGGTAGTAGAAGCATTTGTTCCTTCAGCTCCTATTGTAAATTCAGATGAGGAGGAGCCTATGGAGGATTCAGAGTCTCCCACTGAGGATGAGCTATTCGTAGGTTTGACAGCTACTTTGGTTAGCGACCCACCGACTATTCTTGTAGGCACAAATCTGGCTTTGGTATATTCATTGTTCAGGATGACCTTTGAGCGAGATTCGGCTAGAGCGCAGATGTTGACAGCCTTATCTGGCAGAGATATAGCTTTAGTTGAGAGGGACACACTTTAATTCACTCATGATGCTGGCTTGATAGAAAGAGAGGAGCTCCGATCTGCCAGAGATGCAGTTGTTGTGGAGAGGGATGAGATCCGCTCAGCCAGAGATGCAGCTTTTGCGGAGATCGAGGACACTTTGATTGCTAGAGATGCAGCTTTTGCAGAGAGGGATGAGGCTATAGCTCCCGTGATTTCCACATTACTGATAGTACTGCCCTTCGATCTTATACTCACGGCCTGGTTACCGAGATAAGTGCATATATTGATGACTATAGTTCCACATTACAGATGACTGTGGAGGTTTTGGGCCTCATAGAGGCTGAAGGGTATAGCACCTGCAGCTGCTCCTCCATCTTCAGAGAGAGATGCCATGGTGGCATTGCTGGCCCGCTTATCCTTGGGTCCATAGACTAGCTTCATTTTTCCTGTGCAGACTAGATCAGCCATTTTTGTCATGTATAGAGCATTACGTATATATCAAACAGTTTTATATCAGAGAAATATATTTTTAATCCAATTCCCTGTTTGGAGATGTATTGTCATCGCTGAGTGATTACCACTTCTTTCATGACTCGCTGTTGCTGATGCATCTTGAGCTTCTCCTTGATGGACTGACAATTGAGATATCAGGGTGTATCTCAAATGGGCCTGTTGACCATGGTAGCTTGATAGGATTTATCTTCTGTATGTCTTTGGTGTCTTGGGATTGGTTTTTATTGGGGTTTTTATTTTTTCTTGAAGGTCAAACCGCTCCTTAAATGGCTGCCTACGTACTCCCGAGTTGAGGGAGATTAAGTCATTCGTAGTTCTGGCTTTATATGAGAGAGGTTTGAAGAGTATTTATCTTAGGTTTTGAGTTTGGTTTGATGAGCTTTTGAGTTTTTATTTGGTTTGATTGCACCAGAAACTGCTGCCTACATACTCCCGGGTTGAGGGAGATCAGGTCATTTGTAGTTTCGACTTTCTAGTGAAAAACCAAATTGGATTTGATTTGTAGGACCCGGATGCGGGTATACATGTGCTTCAGACATAGTAGTTCTTTATGGTGTCTGAGTTGATAAGTTGGGGAAATTTGTTCCCATCCATTTCTTGTAATCTGATAGCTCCTTCCGTCAACACCTCCTTGACAATGAAAGGGACTTCCCAATTATGGGCGAACTTTTCTTTAGCTTCATCTTGATTGGCTAAAACTTTCTTCAGCACCAAGTAGTTTTCTTTGAATTGCCGTATTCAAATCTTCTTCTTGTAGGATCGAGCAATCCTTTGCTGATATAACTTTTTGTGGAAAATGGCTGTGGCCCTCTTTTTATCAATCAGAGACAGTTGGTGGTATCGGTCTTGCAACCACTGACCTTCATCTATCTGAGCATCGATCATCACTCGCATGGATTCCATCTCTACTTCTATGGGGAGGACTGCTTCCATGCCATAGACCAGTGAATAGGGGGTAGCCCTAGTAGAGGTGCGCATTGACGTCATGTATGCTAACAGGGTGAGAGGCAGCAGGTCAGGCCATTCTTTGTGATTGGCGGACATATTCTGCATAATCTTTTTGATGTTCTTGTTGGCCGCTTCGACAACACCATTCACCTTGGCCCGATAGATGACGGAATTGAGATTCTTGATGTGGAACTTGCTTACAGTTCTGTTATCATTTGATTATTCAGGTTCTTGGCGTTGTCTGATATGCTCACCTCCGATTGTCCATACCGACAGACGACATTGTTTCTGATGAAATCAATGATGACCTCTTTTGTAACTTTGGGAAAAGAGGCTGCTTCAATCCATTTAGTTAAGTAATTGATAATGGTGAAAGATGAATCGATGACCATTGCTGGCTTTTGGTTCCACTGGACCGATCACATCCACTCCCCACATTGAGAAAGTCCAAGATGAACTCATGTTGTGCAGCTCATTTGGAGGAGCGTGGATGGCATTTCCATGTACTTGGAATTGAAAGCATCTCCTGACGTGATCGTCGCAGTCAAGTTTGAGAGAGATCTAATAATGCCCTGTTCTTAATATCTTCTTGGCCAGCAGATGATCGCTCATGTGTGGACCACAGACTCCACCATGGATTTCATCCATCAGTCTCTGGGCTTGATCTTTATTAAGGCATCTTAACAGGCCTATTCCAGCATCCCTTTTGTAAAGGGCATCTCCTCTTAGATGGAATTTCATAGCCATCTTGTGAATCCACTTTCGCGCAGATTGGCCTGCTTCAGCGGGTGTAGATCCATCTCTTACATATTCCTTGATGTCTTGATACCAAGGCTGATTGATAGGAGGTATTTCATCTGATACTTCTCCAATGTAATTTCCATATGTCTAGGCCTTCTGAATTGTAACTTTGATGTTAGGAATCCCACTCCTGTCAGATATGCAAATTAATAAAGCCAATGTTGCTAATGCATCAGCAAAATCATTCCTACATCGAGGAGTATTACTGAAAGTTACGTCTTCAAACTCCAAGGATATTTTGATGACCTGCCGATGATAGGGCAGCAAATGCAGTTCTTTGGTGTGATATGCCCTAGTGGATTGTCTAATTAGCAACTCAGAGTCTCCAAAGACTAGTACGTGATTGATACCCATGGATTGGGCTAGTTTCAACCCCATTATACAGCCTTCATACTCGGGCGTGTTGTTGGTGTTGCCAAATTGAAGTTTGGTAGCCACAAGATATTGTTCTCTTGTACTAGAGATAAGGACTGCCCCAGCTCCGGCACCTTCCATGTTTACTACTCCGTCGAAATACATTTTCCATGGTTGGACTGTATTCTCTGTTTGGAGTTGTTAAATTATCATGATTCCATCATCTAGGGAAATAGGTCTCCAGGGGCTCGAACCCTCCTGAAGGTGCTTCAGCTAATTGATCTGCAATGTCTTGACCCTTGATTAACTTTTGAGTCAAGTACACAATGTCAAATTATTATAAGATTAACTACCATTTGGACATTCAACAATTCAACATTGGCTTGTTAAATACGTACTTGAGTGGATCCATGCGGGATATGAGGTAGGTCGTGTACCCATGGAGGTAATGCTATAACCTCATGGCGGCCCATGCTAACGCACAACATATCTTCTCGATCAGGGTGTATTTTTGTTCACCACTGCTGATTCATTTGCTGATGTAGTAGATGGCCCTTTCTTTGCTACTATCATCTTTCTGTCCTAACATGCAGCCCATTGCATTGGCATTGATGGACATGTACATGAACAAGGGAACTCCATCCCTTGGAGGTACCAAAACAGGTGCTTCGATCAGCTGTCTCTTGATGGCAAGGAAGGCTTCTTAACATTTCTCATTCCATTTGGTGGAGGAATTCTTCCTTAGTAGCTTGAATATGGTTTTTCAACAGTTGCTGTGAGCTGGGAAATGAAACGGCTTATGAAGTTGATCCTTCCCTAAAAATCCACGTATCTCCTTCTCTATTTGAGGTACTGGCATCTCAGTGATGGCTTTGATCTTGGCAGGGTCTAGCTCAATACCTCGATTACTCACCAGGAATCCTAGTAGCTTGCCTGCTATGATTCCAAAAGCACATTTGGCGGGATTTAGCTTAAGGTTATACTACCGCAACCTGTTGAACAGCTTCCTGAGATGGTCGATGTGATCATCCTCCCTCCGGAATTTAATGATGATGTTATGCACGTAAACCTCTATCTCTTTGTGCATCATGTTATGAAACAGGACCATCATGGCTCGCTGATACGTGGCTCCGGCATTGATGAGGCCGAAGGATAGTCGCCTATAGTAGAATGTTCCCCAGGGAGTGATGAAAGCTATTTTCTCCTGGTCCTCTTCAGTAACCATGATTTGATAGTAACCATCAAAGCAATCCACGAAGGAATATATGTCGTACTACGCCATATTATTGATTAGGATGTGGATTAAAGGCAACGGGAAGTTATCCTTGAAGCAGGCTTTGTTCAAATCCCGGTAATCCACGCATACTCGTACCTTTCCTTCGGGCTTAGGCACGAGGACTATGTTTGAATGCCACTCTGGGTAGGTTGATAACATGATAATCCTGGCTTTGAATTGCTTAACAACTTCTTCTTTAACTTTCAGACTCCATTCAGGTTTCAATCACCTGAGCTTTTGTTTGACGGGCTTGAATCCATCCTTGATTGGCATTCGATGGATGACGATGTCAGTAGAGAGGCCAATAATGTCTTCATGTGACCATGCAAATACATCCTTAAATTGTGTTAGGAGTTTGATCAGGTTGGCTTTTTGTTCGGGTCTGAGGTCTAAACCTATCTGGATTTCTTTGATGTTTTTGGAGGTTCCTATGTTGACAGTGGTGGTTTGGTCAAGGTTTGGTTTGGGTTTGTCTTTGACCCATTCTTTGATCTCCTTGGGCACCTTATAGTAATCTTCCTCCTTTTGATCAATATCCATCAAGTCAAAGTTCAGTTCCACATCAAAGTCGTAGTCACTTTGACAGGTTGGCATCTCATCAGCAGAGACAAACACATCCAACGCTTGAGTCCTGAAAACAAAAAGGCTTTCATCTTAGATATATACAACTTCTTAAATATAAATATCATTCTGCAAAGCATGACAAAGTTGTTGCTATAGATGTGCAATCAAAAGTAAGCAGTAAATAAAAGCATGATTAAAGGGCAAATTGACTCTCTCTGCCCCTTTACCCTTTTCGACTGAGGCAAGGGACACTTCTCCAGTTATCCAAGGTCAGATTCTCATGAACCAGGAGGATCGAGGATTTGTGATTATCTGTCTCATCTTGGATGATGACTGAAACATCCTTTATAATATGGTCAGGGTTTTTCTTTGAACTGCCCCCTCTTTCCTTTTTGTTGCGAAGAATTTGAATCTGATCCTCATCTTCACTGTCTGGGATCTCATAATTCATCCCTTCGTAGTTTATGATGACCCTCATGTTAGCAAATGGGTCTCGTCCTTCATACATGACTTTTTCTTTTCCCTTTTCGCTATCCGTCTCAGGCTTGAGGGCTTTTCTTTCATTGACAGGTACGATTGGAGGAAACAGCATGGCTGATACCATAGTAGGGATCTTCCTCATTGGTTTTACCCATCCGGCATTAGTGAGGTTTGGCAAAAGTATGGTAGTAGAAGCACAAGCCTTAGGGTGCTTATGTGGATTCCGGTGGTTTGCCCGGGGTGAGAATCCCAATCCGGCTCTCCCAGTCTGACTTGAGATTTTCACGGGACTCTTAATACCTTGCTGATTCTTTCCTAACCCTTCTTCAGGTTGGAAACCCAAAGATACCATTTCCTGGCCCACTGTCAGTACTTCGGTGGAGACCTTAGGCTTCAGGGCTGGTGCCTCAATAGGTAGATACTGAGTATCGCTCACCTCCAGGGCTTGAAAACTTGTATGTTCAATCCCTGCATCCAGGCTGATAACTGGCATGTCTCCCTGTATGCAGACAGGGTATTCTAGTTCGACATTGACTATGATGAGGATCCCGTTGATAATGTATTTGAGTTATTGATGGAGGGTGGATGGCACTGCCCCTACCATGTGAATCCAAGGCCTGCCCAGCAACAAGTTGTATCCAGTGGCTATGTTGAGCACCTAAAAAGATACGTAGAAAGTGTGTGGGCCAATCTCCAAGGGTAGTTCTATTTCTCCCATAGCTTGGCGTCGCGTTCCATTGAAAGCCCGGATGATAACATGACTGGTTTTGATCCGGTTTGGGTTTATCTTCATTCTTTCCAAGGTATCGTAGGGAAAAATGTTGAGGGATGATCCTCTGTCGATGAGTACCACTCCGATCACATACTTGGAAGATATTACAGCTATATGCAGGGACTTATAATGGCACGTTCCTTCTGCAGGGATATCATCGTCAGTGAAGGATATCACATTGTTGTTGAAAATGTGTTCTACCACATGACGAAATTTCTGGGCATCCAATGTCTTTGGCAGGTGGGCTTCTTCTAATACCTTCACTAAAATGTTGCGATGATCCACCGATGATAAGACCAAATCGAGGATGGACATTTACTTGGTGCATCTTTCAAACTTTGCACTATTTTGATTTCATTGTGTCCCATTTTGTTGAGGAACTCTTCAATTTTCTCATCATCCATCGTTGCATTGGCTTTGATGACTGGTTTGATGACCCGCTGAGGCAGGTATAATGGATTGTCCTTTGGCACAATGGTAATGTTGTTTGAAGTGGAACCTTCATCGTTCCCGTAGTTCCATGGGACCCTCTTCAGACTAATAATTGGATACTGGGGTCTGAAGGGCAAGATCAGAGGCTTGGGTGCAGCCACCTTCATAGGATTTTGTATTTTTTGGACCCCTTTCCCTGGCAGTAATAAGGGTTTGAGAGTCGACTCCCTATCGCAGGATATGACAGCCACTGTACTCTGGTTCCATACAGTGGGGATCCAGAGAGTGTCATTATCTGGGAGATTCAGAATTTGATTTCCCCTTATCAATTCCCCGCTTTAAATCATATCTTGAATCAGGTTACGAAGTGCCCAGCAATCCTCGGTATCATGGCAGGGTGAATTGGAATAGTACTGACATATTTGGTTAGGCCTGAATTTTCTGGCTCGAGGGTTTAATGGAGGTAACAAGTCTGCAACCATTCCCTCGTTGATTAGCATCTGGAGGATTTCTTCCATTGACTGGTTTAGGTTGGTGAAGTTCCTCTAAAATAAAAATTTCCTACCAGTTTGAACACTCGCTTCTTCGACCACCTTGTCAGTCCAGGGTTCATGCTCATGCGACCGGCTATGGTCCTGCCTGGAATTAATCTCCGGTGTGGGATATCAGACTGGTTGGCCCGTTTGATCATCTTTATGGTGATCTGATGCTGGTAGATGACCAGTTCTGCTAATTATTCGATTTGTTCCTTGATAAATTTGATGATCCCTTGTTCTACTCGGAACCGCCTATCTGACATTTCCCAATTGTCTGGGTTGCTATTGCTGGACGGAGTTTATTCTCCCACATAACGGAGGTACTTGAATCTATCTCCACTTGTGGTGCTGATCATATTGACATTCTCCTATTTATGCTGTGGAAGAGGATTGTCCTGCACATGAGGTTGCTCAAGCTTTGTTACCACAATCTCTCCTTTGTCAATCAAGTCTTGAATTTTATGCTTGAGAGACCAACAGTCTTGGGTGTCATGGCCTGGATATCTAGAGTGATAAGCACATTTCTTGCTTGGGTTAAAATTCCGTCCACCAGTGTTGGTTGGTGGAAGGAGTTGTACAATTTTCTTCTAAGCTATCAGAAATTTGAATACGTTCTCAAGTGAATCCCCTAGAGGGGTGAAAGTTCTTTGACGCCTAACCTCCATATTTTTCTGGAATGGAGGGTTTGAAGGCTGTGCTGCAGCTTGGAAAGGGGTATAGTTCCTCCTTTAAATGGGCGTACTATTTGACTCGCCCCTTGGATTCTGTCCTTGCAATACTAAAGACACTTCTTCATCTTTCTTCTTATGTACCCTCTGGGGATTACTCCCGTAATTTTTGGATTGGATATGTTTAGCAACAGGTTGGAGGGTGGTCAGATCTTTTATCTTCCCGAATTTGAGCCCCATATCTGCCATTTCACCGTGCTTGATCATTTCAGAGAATGGTTTTCCTATGCCTGCTAGGACCCTCTCATAATATGGAGCTTCCTAAATATCGATAAAGGTCATGACTATCTCAGACTCAGTCACGGCTGGGATAACTTGTGCTACGACCCGTCTCCATCGCTGGGCATACTCTCTGAAAGATTCAGTGTTCTTTTTCTTAATCTTGATTATTTGGTATCTGTCTGCAGCCAGCTGAGATTGGAAGCTGTATTTGACTTAGGAAGGTGTGGGCCAACTCTTCCCAGCTGTGAATCTTAGAATTTTCAGACGAGCATACCAGGCTCTGGCCTCTCCAGTCGGACTCTTTTGGAATAGTTGCATTCGAAGCTTCTCGTCCTCTATATAGGATCTGAGCTCTCTGATGAAAACTTTCAAATGGGTATAAGGATCTCCTAATCCATCATATTTCTCGAAATTGGGGTTCTGAATTTCTCGGGATAACGATCCCCGGGGAAAATACAGAGGTCAGAGTAATTAACACTACCGAATGCCCCAGTCCCTTTGATAGACCGGAGAGTTTCCTCCATTTGTTGTACTTTCTTCATGATGTCACTGGCCTTCTGTTCGTTGTTGAGGGCGGTGATTTCAATGGTTTTGTTGGTTGTGTCCTAGTTCTGTGGTCCAAGAATCTGAGTCTCGGCCTTTTCAGTCTCTTGACTACCACCAGGTGCTCCTCGTTCTATTTGAGTTTGGGCTTGCTTCCCTTTAAAGGCCTTGCTTTGCTCTCTCAAAAAATTGGCTAGTTCAGCTATCTAATTTCTCAGTCCATCAAACTCTTCCCTAGATATAAGGGCGGACTCTATTTGAGCACTTGAAGCCATGTCCATGGATGGACTCAGTGCTTTCTTAGACTTAGATCTAGTAACAGGACCAATTTTTCACCTACAACAAAACGTAGGCGTGTCAATTTCTGAGGTAGGTAGGGATAGGATGCATGATGTGTTTTTTATTCTTATCCTACAAAACTAAGGTTAGTTGTTTTGATGACAGGATGACAAAAGTTAAATATTGAAAACTGGACATTGAATTGAAAAGGAAGGCATGAAGAAGCTTCCCATCAGATTTAGTTAATCAGAGGCTAACCTATCTTAGGTTACTCTCGCGTTGTCGTTTTGGCATGAAGGTCCCCAAATCATCGCAATCTACTAGAGGGGATATTAATCCAATCTTTCAACTGGAGCGAATCTGGGTGGTGCATTTTTATGAGCCCCAAAGACTTAGCCGATCCCCAGAGACATTACTTATCACAGACGGGTTTTACCTCCTTGTGAGAGGAACACAACATACATTCACATGCATCGCGCCTTACCGTTATACATATGATGACAGTTTGTGCGAAGCACTAATATGGGTGTGAAACACTAAAAAGCAGGAAAGCATTCATTCAGATTCATTCAATGTAAAGATGCAGCATTCACGTATTCATTCAATGTGGAGACGCAGAATTCCACGCATTCAGAGTTTTGAAAGGGAAATATTTGAAAAGATTTGAAAGCGGCCTAAGCACTCTACTATCCCCAGCAGAGTCGCCACCTGTCGACGTCGGTTAAAAAACCGCGGGTCGGGTCACAACCCAGAACTTTAATCTCTTCCTAAGTTATCTCTATCTTCACTCTTTTTATTGCAAAAAAGTTTTTGAAGGGTTTTTTAGGAAAAGGCCAACATGTATCATGTCGATGATTTGAACGTTTTAAAGAGTCGCCAGTTGGTTGATTTGAAATGGTTGTACCAACTAAACCGAGTTTGTTTAAAAGAGGCCAAATTGAAGTTTTGAGTTCGGGGGCTTGGTTAAGTGTGGGGAAGGTGTTAGGCATCCCACAACTCCCTTGTAAACACGGTACCGCATCTTTTCAATATTTCCCTTAAAACTGAAATGCGTGTGTGAATGCTGCTTGAAATTGGGCCTATGTTTGATTGATTGAAAGCAAGGAAGTGCTTCGTTGAGCCTATATACGAGGGGTTTGATTTGTTTTGAAAATAGTTTTTTATTAATTTGCAAAAGTATTTAATTTTTTAATTTGCGAAAAGATTTTCTTTTGATTGATTTGAAAATGATATTTTTGAAAGCTGGTTTTCAAACCCTTACGCTAACATAGGATTTGAAACATGTCGTTACTTTCAATTTTATCTTTTTAGCCTTAAGGCTCAATTTGAATGGTGATTGTCGGGCTGCGAAGCATCCTCGACCATAACAAATATACAAGTGTCTGTCTCCTCATGGGCATGATAGCCATCGGAGGGACTCTGACACGACAAATCATTATTCTCATTATTTCGAGACCTTAAAACAAGATAACCGTTTTAAGGCCTTTTTACATATACATTTCTACAGAAAAACTAGTAGGGTACATTTGTAAATTGGAGTTTGTCCATCGTGGGAATCAGATTCTGATCAGTTTAATCATGGATCCCACGATTCCTAGGGTCACATATGAGTAGCCAATAAACCTGCACAGTTCAAATTTGTACAGAAATAGATATATATCCCAAGACTGCTAGAACCGAGGATTCATTCAGTAAATCCCGATTCGCAAGGCCGAAGCGTCTCGTTCCCACTAGATAGCGATCTAAGGGACGCGAGGTTGCTTTTGTAAATAAAAAATGCCGATTCATATCAAATGAATATTTAAAGCATTAATTGAATAAAAACAAGTAATAGTAGTATATATAAACAGTTATATCTATAAAAGCTGTAAAGGGCGATGGGTTTTCACGCCGGTGCCCGGACTGGAATTGAAATATATATATATATATTGACAAAAAATTAGTCAACCAAGACTGGGAAGAGAAACCAGTGATGGTGAAGGCTGCTTATATATGCATAAATATATATAAAAATAGTAAAAAGGCCACAGAATAATCCTGGCCGAACAAAAATGTAAATGTACAGAAAAGTAGTCAACCAGGGACTGGGAAGATAACCCAGTAATGGTTAAGAGTGCAAAAAGTAGTAAAAAGACCACAGAATAATCAAGACCGAACTTAAATGTAAATTTGCAGAAAAGTAGTCAACCAGGGACTGGGAAGATAACCCAGTAATGGTGAAGAGTTCAAAAAGCAGTAAAAAGGCCACAAAATAATCTAGGCCGGACTGAAATATATAAATATATATATATATATATATATATATATCTTAACAAAAAAGTATTCAACCAAGACTGGGAAGATACCCAGTGGTGGTGAAGGATGCTTATATATGCATAAATATATATAAAAGCAGTAAACTACCTCGAATTTGACATCCGGGCTTGACAAAATTAAAAAGTTAGTATATATACAGTTAAATAAACACAAAAAAAAAAGAGCCAAACCCGGACTGGGAAGATAAACCCGTTTTGCAAAGTTGCTTAAAACGAAGGTGCTAGTGCACATAAGCTGTTAGAGCTGACGGATCGTCAATCCGAGTTGTAAAAATGCCAGAAAACGCAGTTATGTACAAAAATGTACCATTTTTTTGACGAAAACGGCCATGGAACTAAGTTTCGGGCATATGTAGAAAACGATAACGAAACTTAACGTGCAAGTGTATAAAAGTACGAAGAAGTAATATAAACTTGCTGATCGTAAAAATACTCATAATGGACTACTACACGGGCTTTTTGCCAAATTGTAGGCTCTATACGTCTAAATCTACATGTTATTTTCTGATATGTGGTAGTATGTAGGGTATATCTACGTGTTAGAGTGAAAAAATTTGTGTTTAGAAGAGGTGAAAAAGTTAGAAAATCAAATGGCCAGAGGTTCGCTGCGTTTCAGGGATTCTAAAAAATGAGGGGGGCTGCACGTTTATTTATAGGCCAAGAAGCCTCAGCTCTACCTGCTGCTGCCACAGGTAGAGGTGCGGCTCCCCTGGTGTGGCCCATGTGTCCGGTTGAGTCTACTTGAGGTACGTGCACTCCGAGCAACGCGAGGTCAAATTTAAAATTTTCTAACTTTTAATCGGAGCGTCCGTTTGAAGGCGTGCTATACCTTTTCGGAAAGCCCTCGCCGAGAGTGTCACAATGACATGGGATAAAACATTTTTTCGATCCAAGAAGATGGGTTCATAACCAGGTCTTCGATTCCCCGCAGTTTGTCCGTTAAGCTGTCTTGCGCTGTTTGCACTCGGGATCATCGTTATGGTTCGTTCTGACCTTGGTGGCATCAATTCAGCTTGAATTTGAATGAATCGGCTTAAAGTTGGTAAAACGACCATTTTGCCCTCCCGGGGTTGCCCTTAGTGTCGGTATGGCCTTTGGTTGACTTCCGGGAGTTGTTTCCAAGACTTGGATCCCATTCGAATCTGTTTGTCCTCAGTGGTATCTCTGAGGCTGAGTTGGTCATTCCAGGTTTTCCTCTGGAGATTGTCGACTCCATGAAAAATTCCTTTGCTCTCCTTCTTGTTGATGGAGGGGTCTTTTTCTTTGGTTTTGTTTCCTTTCCCCTTTTATCCGGGGAAAAAGAGAGGAATGCCCATATTCCTTAATTTGATATTATTCTACCCTTTCGCTTTTGCTTTGTCTTTGGGGATTCCGTTTAAAGGGTGAATTTGTAGGAAATTGGTACTGATATAAGTGTTGACGATTATGAAAAGATTGATTTTATTTTGATGATTTGACCGAATGAGACAGAGTCGCTAGTTGGTATTTTGGAAATGGATGTACCAACTAATCCGAGTTTTAATAGTTTTTTTTTTGCAAGATGGTCCAATGCGTGACTCTCAAAAGATTGGTCTTGAAACCCAAGATTCGTGGACTCCGGGGGCTAGGTTAAGAGGGGGGAAAGTGTTAGGCACCCCCCGACTCCCGTGCAAGCACGGTACCGCATCTTATTGCATTTCAATGCATAAAGTGTGTGTGTGTATGTCTGTGTGTGTGTGTGTATATCTATGGGTGTGTGTGTGTTTTATTTTGAAAGCTTTATTAGTTTTTTTCTAAGTCTTTATTTTGGGTGACTTGAAAGCAGTGATGTACCACTTTTGCTCCTAGGTACGAAGGATTTGATTTGATAAAAAGTTCATTTTTAACAAGATATATGAATTGAAATGAGGTTTTAGAAAGTAAGGTTTTCAAATCCTTTGCCCGACTAGGAATCGAGGACTTCGATACTTCCTTTTATTCTTTATGTTTATTACGTGATCTACCCCGAGTCGTTTTATTCTTCATCAAAAGCTCTTTGTGGTTTTATTAGAAATTATTTTGATGATATGCATGTAAAAGCGTTAAAAAGGATTCGGATCATCATCGGGCATATAAGCCATCTAGATGAACCGAGCTCCCGCGATCAAGGTTTTCACTATCACAGGATCTTGGATCCTGACTTCTTGGGACTAACCCCTCGAACTTGATTTCAAGATCGAAATATTACATATATAACGGTATTTACACTATTACAACATTACAACATAAAAACCGGCCCATCGTGGGAATCAAGTCGGATCCATTCGGGGATCTCAACATCGGGATTCCTAGGCTTACATCATTTATACAGAATTAAATATATACAATGTCCTCAAATTTGATATTATGTGATTTCATCGGTTGAAATCACCGTTTTAAGCCATTTCGGACCCCTTTTGCCCCTAAATATGGATTTAGGGTATATTGGGTAACCGGGACCATTTAAAGCAATATATCCATAGATCTACCATGAATCTAAGCTGTTCTAGCCCATGGGTTAAAGCTTCATGCTTAATAACCTCTCAAAGGCTAGATTTGGCTTAGTTCTCGATAGAACTAGCCTCCGTCGTCGATTTACAACGTAATAAGCACAATATAAACTATAGAAACGTAAAATCTACCAACTATTACACAATATACTTAAAATACAACAAGTTTAACTATATTCAAACAAGATATATTATTAATCTAGTATTTGAACAATATTTACAAAGAAACGAAGCTAGAAAGTGCGTTGTTTCACCTTGGGGGACGTGTGGACAAGCATTTTAACTCCCGGGATGAACTTAGAACACTATCGGGGCTTCAAGTAGGTGCTAGATGAGATGATTAAGCTTCAAGCTGCTCTTCTTGAGTTCCACCCGAGCCTTTCTCTCTCTAGAATGTCTATTCTCTCTTTAAAATGTATCTCTCCCTTTTCTAAAATGAACTAGTGTAGGGGATTTATGCTGCTGGAGGCAGCCACATATATGGTTGCGGCTAGTCGCATGTATGGCTGCTGCTAGGTCAGGTGGGCTCTACAAGCTCGATAGGTGTTCCTAAGGTCCCAGCTCTACAGAAGTTGACCTCCGTCGCTCGACCTTTCGGACAGTCTTTGATGAACGCGGAGGGAGAAGATCGAGTCTAGCTAGATTAGGGTTTGGCAATTCAATACTCGTGGCCGAGATATATCTTTCAAGTCCAGATATAAGTTAGCTGGCATATCTTTAATGGAACGTCGTTTGAGGTTTGCTGAGGTGGTTTTCGGTGATCACTGTCTTAGCTCGTTGATCCTCGCTCGATTCACGATATGTTCGGACGTCATTGGTCATTTGTATCACTCCCAGGGTTGTTTTCGAGATGATCTGGCTCTTTTTCCCTACCTCGGGGTTATCGCCAAAGTAAAATTATGCTTTTGCCCTTCTGCAAGGTTAGTGCAAAGAAAACAAAATTTTGAGTGTCTACAGATGCCCCTCTTTATCATATTTATGCAATGTAATGGAATGAACACGATAATGATTAATAGATACAGAGAATGCATGACAAGGTATATCTGATATTGCAATATCATGTATAACAGATGTAATGATATATGTGATTTAGAAAAGGGTTCCTCCCCCCTTGAAAGTTAAGATTACGTTGTCGAGATTAGGTCGACCTGCGTTGAATTTGTAGTCAACGAATTGCACCATCGGGGTCATGCCGATGCCTTCACTGAGTTGTAGTCAACAGATTACATCATCAGGGATTTGTTGACCTGCGTTGGGGTTGTTGACAACGAATTACACCATCGGGGATTTGCCGACTTGCGTTAGTGTTGTTGTCAATGGATTACATCATCGGGGATTTGTCGACCTGCGTTGGGGTTGTTGTCAACGAATTACATCATCGGGGATTTTTTGACCTGTGTTGGGGTTGTTGTCAACAGATTACATCATCGGGGATTTGACGACCTGCGTTGGGGTTGTTGTCAATGGATTACATCATCGGGGATTTGCCGATCTGCATTGGGGTCAACTGATTACATCATCGAGGATTTGTCAACCTGCGTTGGTGTTGTTGTCAATGGATTACATCATCGGGGATTTGCCAACCTGCGTTGGGGTTGTGGTCAACGGATTACATTTTTGGGGAATTGTCGAAGCCTTCACGGATTCGTTATCGGTGGATTACATCGTCGGGGGTCGAGCCGACGCCTTCACTAATTCGTTGTCGGTGGATAACATCGTTGGGGGTTGAACCGAAGCCTTCACTGATTCGTTGTCGGTGGATAACATCGTCGGGGGTCAAATCGACGCCTTCACTGGTTCGTTGCTGGTGGATTACATTGTCGGGGGTAGAGCCAACGCCTTCACTGATTCATTGTCGGTGGATTACATCGTCGAGGGTCGAGCCAACGCCTTCACTGGTTCGTTGCCGATGGATTACATCGTCGGGATTGAGCCGAAGCCTTCACTGATTCATTGTCGGTGGATTACATTGTCGGGGTTAGAGCCGACGCCTTCACTGGTTCGTTGCCGGTGGAGTTTGAAATGTAGTCTTGATCTTGACTATTTCTCTGGTCTTTCGGCAGTCAACGTCGGGATTCCTGATCTTCACCGGACTTCTACTGTTTCGGAGGGTTTTTTAGGGTTTTCAGGGTTTCAAACTGTACCGGAAAAGTATCATCTTTCATAATATAACCATTCTGAATCCAAAATAACACGTTTCAGACATCATGTTACCAATGGGGAGGCCGTGAGGCCCACATATGGCAGCAGCATATATGGTTGTGGCTGGAGCAGTTATGGTTAAGGCTGCCCGTGATGGGGCTTATACCCTCGAGAGGCCTCATTTTCACCCATTTTATTCAAAATTCTTCATTTTTCTCTCTGTAAAACCGAGCCCCACTTCATATTTACTCGATTTTGGCTTGATTCAGAGCGATCCGCCACCGTACATCTTTTCTACACAATACGGGTAAAGTCTAGACTCTGTTTTGTCGTGTTTTTATTCTCAAAAACCCATATTTCCTTTCTTAAATGCATTATATCTAACATGTATGTATAGATAGCTAGATAAACATGTTTATGATGTAATGTATGCTTACAGATCATCTTATGAACTGTATGGATGCGTATATTATCATTTATCAGTTAATCTAGACATGCATTGTATCCATATGTTAGACTAATCATTTAAATTAATATTTACATGCTTGGTTGTGATGGTATACTCTCATAGGGTGATTTCATACATGCTTTAGGCATGTGGATAGTCCATTTTATAGAGGAGACTTTGGTGAATTTTTTTTATGAGCCAAACATCAGGGTCCTAGATGTATTTATAGACCTACTAGGATGCGATTAAAATAACGTACACATATAATGGCACATGTAGGACATGCATGATGTGATGACCTAAATTATATTTTATGGATTTAATTTGAAATTTGAAAAGGGTAAGAATATACCTGACTTAGCTTTGATTCCTACAAACTCATTGTTCAGACATGGATTCTGTGGGACCCAGTCATTCTACATCTCAGCGGGTTTCAGCTGGAGTTCACCGACGGAGAGCTCCTTCTGACATCCTGTTCCCGGGATTATCAAACGGGTATAGCGATTTACGGAGCTAGTTTTTTGACCTGGTGGGGAGGACCATCCTCCCATAGATAAGGATGGATATCCCTGAGCCTGAGGTTCCGCCCCAGGCCCCTACTGCGCCTAGATTTCTTCTTGGCACTGAGGTAGCTGTCCCTGATTTGCTGGGTATGGATCTAGGCCGTCATCCCTCCATTCACTTGCAGGTTTATGAGGTATGTGATTAATTTATTTTTATTTCTCCTTTCTGTCGTCGACGGGTTTTCTTAACCTTGAGGTCGTGCAGGTTTCGGAGTTTACCCAGCCTAGGGGTAACTAGTTCAGCATATACGCTCTGTATCACTCGCTACATTCAGAGTACAGGGCAGTTGTGGATTCCTGGGGATTTGAGGCTTTCTTCACTATTGCTCCCCGTCGTTGCCCTTGCTGCTATATGCGAGCTTTGTCCGAGCGATGGTTTCATCAGAGTCAGTCTCTCCATCTAATGGACTATGAGGTTATGATGACTCCTATGGATTGGAGTTACATCACTGGTTTAGAGTTTACTGGGGACAGAGTGCCCTTGGAGCCGACTATCACATCGACCACGGTGTGTACCCTCCTAGGGTTTCCTTCTCAAGAACGGGCCTTCAAGGCTTGTAGTGTACGATCGGGGAGCCTGAGCGTTGACGAGGATCGAGGTACCTTCCAGTAGCCATTTCTTGCCGATTTGGCGGAGAGGGATGTCATATTACGGCGTCTACTCCTGACCATCTTGAGGGGTTGTTTCATTGCGAATAACTCCTCCACTGTTCCCTTCAGCTTGGTAGGGATTGTTCGAGACGTAGACTGCATTGGGGACTATGATTGGGGATCTTTTACATTCACTCTCTTCTTGCATGGGATGCGATTGTGATCCGAGGGAGTTACTGACACCTGGGTCGAATTCTATCCGTTTCTTCTAGTAAGTCTTTTTGACCAAATTTCTTTTGTTTGATTTTTGATTGGTTTATCTTTTCCCACGACTAATGGAGGGTTCTTTTGCATTGACAGTTATGGGCTTACGAGAAGCTTCGATGTCTTCGCCCCATCTCTGTCTTAGGCTTGGACCCTTATCCACGGGGACGTAGATGGCATCAGTCTACTCTGTCGGAGGTCCCGGTCGCGGAGGGCTTTACCCAGGCCCGTCTTTAGTTGGACACACTGGTAGCTGAGGATATAGTGTGGCTCCCATATTTCAGAGAGCAATTATCCAAGGGATTTGAGGATGGCTTGCCGACAAGGCCAGAGTTTCATTTATCTACTCGCCGGATTCCATTCCTTTTTTATGGAGGTTGGGAGCTCTACCTCGGGGAGCGCGCTTTTTGATGTATCACTGGGAGATTCGCCTTCCGTTCCTTCCTCCAGCTCAGCGCTTCTGGCCTTTATTTTAGTCGGCTGCATCGATTCCCACTAGAGGGTATGATGGTTTTCACTTGTCCGACGGTCCGATCACTTCTGCGGACTTTATCGCTTGGTGGGGCCCACGCACGATACGAGCTCAAACCCGGGCTACCTAGTTCTTGGGGGATATGGTTCCAGGTTCCCTTATAATGAAGGACTGGATATCATATTTTCAGGAGCCTTTTCATCAGGTTTAGATCGCTGATTTGAGACTTCAGTTAGAGCAGCTATCGGCGTATTGTCACTATAATGGATTGGACCCCTCCTTAACTTGTACTTTTACTGCTCAGGGTCATAAGGCTGGACCGTCAGGCGGTGGTGGCTCTCATGGTGCTGGACCTTCAGGTATTGGTGTCTTTCAGGATAGGGATGATCCTTTTACTTGTCACCCCGATATGTAGGAGACACCATATCGCCCAGATCAGCAGGATGTGCCCACACCAGGTAAACGGCCCAAGGTTGACCAATTTGATGAGACCATCACTTTCTTGGATGATTTTGATGAGGCAGCGAGCCCATAGGTCATTTGTTAGTCATTGGGCATTTGCGCCCCAGTATCTCGTACTTTTTATTTTTTAGTTTTCACATGTATCATAGGTATTGTGACACCCCCAAATTCGGGTACTTCGTTTCCACATGATTTGGTGTTCACTTTCTAATATAACATACATCTACCCAATGAATAATGTAAAATAAACTACAACTTAAATTAGAATAGATAAATCTCCCTTAAAATAAGGGTTACAACCTTTTCAAGATAATCCCGTTTACTCTAACCCTGACATGAATATAATAAAGTGCGGAAACAAAAACATAACATTCAAGTCTTATTACAATCATTCTCAATATATATAAAAAAAAACAAGTCTTCACTTGCTTTGCTTTCCCTTGCCCTTACTCGTAGACGTAGCATCAGCGTTATCAACCTTAACTGAAATTGTTATTTAATGCAAGAGTGAGCAAACCACAGCTCACTGGAGTTTAACAATAACATAGACATGAAAGGATATATTTAAAAGAATCTGAACAACTTAGCTTGCTTCAATAATAAAGAATTGAATAATAATTCTCTATCAACATTAAAATTCGAATATAGAATTTATCTGAGGGTCATAAGACCTTTGAACTCTTATCCTAGGTTATAAATATTTCTATTTAAACCTTTAACAGTCAATAAGACTATGGACCTTAACTCGTACTTAGGGGGATCTGCCCTTTGTACCATGTATTGTGCACAAACATCTTAACGCTATGCGTAGTAGCCTCCCCTAGTAAATAGGGTTGGTCAACTCAGTAATTTGAATTCGAGTCCGCACCAAAGAAAGTTTGGTTTGGATAAGCTTACAAGGGTAATTTAGAATTCACGTTCATCAACTAAGGATTAGTTGAATCGACTTTCAATAATTCATAAATAAAAGAATTATGAATTAACATATGCTTTAGAAGTAAATTTAAAGCAATTAAAATAATAACTGGATCTTACTTGAACAATAAGCTAAGATCATTTCAATTAAATAAACAATTGTCCAATACATAAATGAAAAGGACATTCTTAACAAGAATATATGAACTCAAGAAATTATACAAGGTTAGGGTTTAGAAAACTTGCATAAAATTAACGAGTTTAGGGTTTAGAAGACTTGCATAAAATTAACGAGTTTAGGGTTTAGAAGACTTGCCTCAAGCGCAAGCTACTTAACACAATTCACGTACTTTAATACTTCCTACACATATATATTCAATCACAATAACCTAAATTAGTTAACACGTAACTAATTCACATAAGTGGTCAACCCTATGGTTAACTCACTCTAATAATAATAATCAACTATCACATAGTTAATTAAATCAATTATGTATTTAACTAAATGATAATTAAACAATTATAATTCAAACACTTAATCAAATTATAATTACTTAAATTATAATTACCATTTAAATTATAAATAATTATAATCAATTAAACCACATCATACATTTAATTACACAAATTATAATTAATCATGAAATTATTAATTTATAATCCATAATTAAACATGCATAAATTATAATTTAATTTAACATCTAATTGATTAAAATAAATCAATTTCTATACAATATAATTTCACAAAAATTATAATTTAAATTAAACATTTACTCTTAATTATAATTAATAAAATTATAATTAAGTAACTTATTGTACAATTAAACAATTATAGTTTATAATTTAAATACCATATTAGTTTTTCAAAACATCCTTTTTCTCAAATTATAACACATGTTATAGCAGCTAGATACATGTTCCTTGTCATAGAATAATTAAACTAAACTTAGAATTAACACTGCACAAAAACTAAAGTCACTGCCACTACCCGGGACACGGCGCAGCTTCTCCACCTTTAGCCTTGACATCGGCGCAGCTGCGCAGGGGCCAAACCTACGAAAACCCAGCGGCGCAGCTGCGCCGCTTCTAACCTTACTGCCTGCGTAGCTGCGCCGACAGCGAACAGAAACAGAGCAGCTTCGCGAATAGTGCAGAGAAAAGCCAATTTGGCTTAATTCTCTACAATGAATTCTCAATTCAGCCAACAATTTTCATATAAAACTTTACAGAAACAAAGTGCAAAGCTTCTAACATGTTTTGAACACACTAATACATCAATTAGCAAAATTACAACGCTTAATTTTAAAAAAAAACCAATGTCAGTGTTCTAGATGAAATTGAACACTGCGAATTTGTTTTAAAACCAATTCTCACAATTCCAATCCCAATCAACTAATTTCTAAACATAATAACATATTCCACAATTAATTTATACAAAATCAACAATCAACATATATTTTGATTTCTATGAGAAACTTTATTTTTCCCAGACACTTCACTGTGACTTTTGAAAAATATAAATTCTCCATTATATCATATATATATATATATATATATATATATTCATGAATTAAACAACTAATTAAGCATATCATCACATATAGACATGATATGAACACAATTATATATATATATATATATATATATATATATCCATCATGCTATACAACTTCCAAAACATGTTTTACAGAGAATGAAAATATAAGGATCATAACTTTAAAACTTATTTTTACAACAATTGTATTTTGAAAATCTTTCCATGGCACACAATTACATATGAAAACCTATGAACATCATATATACATAGTCACAATTATACAACTTCATGAAAACTCAACTTTTGACAGAGAATAAAATATATGAAACATATGAATTGAGTTCTATAATAATTAGAGATTATAGATAATACCTTTTGTTAATAGATTGAAAGAGAAAGCGATGTGAGTTCAATTCTAACAATTCTTCTTCCTCTTTTCTCTTCTCTGCTCTTCCTTTTCTCTGCTCTCTTTTCTTCTTAGTTCTTAGTTTAGACTTAGAAAAAACTAATGTAGTTTAGATATATTATAACTGATATAATATACGTATACTAATGATATATATGTAACTGCTAATTACTTAATATATATAATAAATACATTTATTATGTAAGTTACAAAATTCAAAAGCCAACTTGGCTTGTTTGGCTACAAGAAAATTAGAAACTAGTTTTACTTACTTAGGCATGGTTTAGGTAAATTAGGTTTAAGCTAGTGCAAGGACCCTGTTTGGTAACAATTTTAAAAACAAAAGCAAGGGCCTTGTTTGGTAAAAATCATTTAAAATTCTTTTCCTTTTTATTTTAACAAATCATTTAACACATACTTTATTGTCATATTTTAATCAATTAAATATTAATCAACTAATTTAATCAATTAAAATCTAACATCAATTAATCACATAAAATTTGCCACATAATTATACTTACTCGCTAATTATAATTTATGTAACACTTCATCACATCTAATTTAATTCTCTCAATTAAATTAGAACTAAAAATAAAATTAATATACATTAATTAAATTAAATATTGCACATTCATTTAATTAATATATACCCTTAATTAAATAACTTCATAAATCACATAATTTATTTATTTAACTCAATAAATAAATCACATAAAATATTTATTTAATTCAATAAATATTTAAAATTAAATATAAAATCTCAATCGTTACAATCTTCCCTCCTTAAAAAGATTCTGTCCACAGAATCACACAAAAAAAAATCTCGTCTATTACAGGTATGACAGAGATGCTTATGAAACTAATATACTTGGTAAATATCTATATAGAATGCTTTCTATTTATTCATCGCACATGCTATTTTATCACTTATTATGATGTATGCTTCAGATATATTTAAATGATTGGGTAGAGATTGACCCTTGTATGGTCTTATTGACATAGTTTTTATCGATGTCATCCTCTGCTGTGGTGCGTTTGGATCACCTTTCGCCTAGCCCTATATCCACTAGTTATAGGATTTGGTATGACCAATTACCATACGATGACAGTGTCGCTGTCAGTCGCATGCTAGGTCACTCCCTGTCTCTATTGTCCTTTCAGGTTCTAGAGGGATTTATTGCTGGGATATTTGGGTATTGGATTCCTGAACGCAACATCTTTTGGTTTGGCTCAGTCGAGTCGACTCCTACTTTGGAGGAGTATGGTCGTATATCGGGATTATCAATGGAGGGGCCATGTGCTCGGATGGCATTGGGCCATATGTGTCGCCAGTTCATGACGATGACCGGACTTAGGAGGGTAGTTATATTGGCCGAGGTGGGTGGTAGCCACGTTATCTCCATGGACTTTATGATCAGTCACTTCGCTTCTGTGGATAGTTTCGCTATTTATCATGGCAATTTTGCCATTTCAAAGGAGCGATGGCACATTGCCCGAGTGGACGCCCTGGTTATGTGCCTCATAGCCTACCTATACATGCCATTTTATACTGACCATCTAGATGTGGCGATGTCGATGGCGGTTAGGGCTCTCAAAGATGACTTTAATATACTTCCCCTTATCCTGGCAGAGACATTGATATCAGCTTCTATCTGCCATATTGTTGGGGATCATGAGTTCAGAGGTAGCCCAGTGCTTCTATACATCTGTTTGATGACACACCTCAGACCGATCGGGCGACTTCGTCGTCACAGGTTTTGTTTCGGACATGGCTTATCCCAAGTCTACTCATATCGCCTGACTTCTTACGTCGATGAGGCGTCCTAGACTTCATTTTTGGGTACCATGGAGGAGCCTTTTGCTATAGTCGTATATTCTGGGTATTGCACCTTTTTGAGTTTCATCACCCATGTAGCCGACCTGGATTTCCTTCCGTTGGCGGGTTTGAGGCATGTGACGACCTATCATCCTCTGGCGGTGATGGGTCAATTTGATCAGAACTAGGAGGTCCATGCATTTGAGGGGACTAAGGATTATCGCTTCCCCGTCTGCTTAGTTACCGAGGCTGATATGGCTCGGGTTTATGGATTCTGGTCTCATCGACAGATAGCGGAGTTCAGAGACTGCCATCCTAGTCGATCTGCAGAGTATTCAGCTTGGCTGGAGTCGGATTTGGCACCAGACACGGTAGACCAAATCGAGACAGAGTCTTTATCCTGGGATGATGTTGGATCGACAGACGGTGAGGAGCCCGTGGAGGATCCTATATCTCTGACTGAGGATGCTTTATTTGTAGAGTTAACAGCTTCTCTAGTGAGCACTGTCCCCCGTTCAGCCTCAATTCCATGGAGGCGATGGAGAGACAGCTTCACCTGGTGACCTTTGAGAGGGATCAGGCTCGAGCTCTTATGTATGCTACTATAGCTGGTAGGGATGATGCTATCGCTGAGAGAGACACAGCCCATACTTCTAGAGACCAGGCCCTTGCTGACAGAGATGCGGCCCAGAGTTTCTTAGATGGACTTATTGGTCACGTACAGGGTGTAGTGCAGAGTCGAGAGGAGGTTTTTCGTATGGCAGCAGAGATGTTGAGACGGATTGATATACTGGAGCACGAGCTCAAAGATGCTCCCCGACTGCAGAGAGTACTGGATATCTAGCTATGTTGACTCGTCTTACTGCCGATTTATATCTCTATTTTATTTCCCTATATAAACTTTGTTATTATCACTTGTCATAGGTTAGAATCGACTTTTGTATTCTAAACAGTTGTATATATAAAAAGAAACAAGTTCAGTTCACTTCCCTTATTTGAGCATGTCTAGCCTTATCCACTGTTACCATTTTTGCTTCATGATTTTTTATGTCGACATAGAACTGATCTCGTCATGTGGCATCATATTCGGTGGGAGTGATGCTGAGATATCGCTAGGTCTTCTCCGCATGAGCCGTCGATTGGGTGGGCTTTGATAGTAGTGTGCATACAAGCCAATCATGTATGATGATAAAGCACGTACTTTGTAAACAATCTTATTTATTTATTAATAAAATATTCATTTATTAAAGGCATTTAATTATCTACATGTTGCTGTTTTTATAATATATAAATAACCCATAGTTTTAAGCAAAGCTTTTAGAATCATGATGATGATCATGCTAATGAGATCTAAATTCTTAGAAAGTTTTAAAACTAAAATAGTTCCCAATCGTGGGATTACTAAAAAGGGGATTAGTAAATCCGGATAGATTGGTACATATGTTGCTTGCTCATTAGATGAGAATGATTGATCTCATGATCATTTGTGTGGAGACACTAAAGCAAGTATGTAGGTGCTTATTGGAGAATAAGTTCACTGAACGTGATTCGCTATGGAATACCTAATGGAGTTTTACTCGCATGTCAATAGGAATTCCTAATGTGATAGTAGTACAAGTGATCCTTGGACTTGAGATCATCATAGTATCTTGTATGTAACAAATTATACTTTGACTTATTCCTTAAGACCTTTTAAGGCATATATAGGGTATGCTTGGGTATAATGAGTTACATATGGAGATAATGAATGATCAATAAAGAATCTACCACCTCTAGTAAAAGAGGAGATATGTCCTATGTGATTCGTTAAATGACAACCCAGGAATCCTTGGCCAAGGTGAAATGAAATTAGAAAGGAGTTTTTAATTTGCATTATTTGGAGTTGTGCATTTTCTAATCGAAATACATATAATTAAATAAAATAAGACTTGACAGTAAATCCATGTCTTATATTTAATTAGGACATTGTATGGTGGAAGGATTGAATTGTATGGTAACTATTAACTCACAGGTTCTTTTATGATTAATGTTGAAATCTATATTATCTGGAAAGTCGTTGATCGCTAGGGAGGCTTATCCCTATTGTAGAATAAATATTATTTATTTAAATAGATTATTAGTTTAATTTATTTATTTAAATAAGATTAAAATTGTTTTAATTGATTTATTCACAACCGGTTTAATATGGAGAACCTAAAGGTCACACCATAAAAGGAAGAATAATTATTTAAGAAGGTAATGGCATAATCGTAATAATGCATTAAGTATAATTAATTTAATCTATGGTGATAGAATAAATTAAATAGCTTAATGTTTATTATTTAATATTTTGGAAATATTAAATATAAATTAATAAGAGGAGTCTTATTAATATTATAACAATTATTATTATTTTAATTTCTAAAGGAGTTTAGTAATTAATTTAATATTTAGTACTCTCATTTATTCCTAATAAGATTAGGAGACAAATTAATTAAATGAATTTAATTAATTATTCCCATGTGGTGGGAAGCCTAAATTAATTAAAGGAGTTTAATTAATTAAAAGAAATCCCATGTCTAATAGGATTAGAATGGTTGACCAATGTCTATATAAGAGAAGTCTTATAATAGATATTAGATGATGCAATTCCAATTGTTGGAGAGTACTCCTTTTCTATAGAGGATAGAACACTAAGCCAAACACCCTCCTTCTTAATAATTTCTCTTCCTTGGTGGATCACCTCTAGAGGCCAAACACTTGGGTGGCTAACGTTGATCAAAGAAAGGAATCTAACCCGAAAATTCAAGGAGATCACGAAGAACAAGGAGTTGAACTAGTACCTGTGGAAGCTTCGTTCTACAAGGGTATGATTCCATAACTTCTTATTTATCGTTTTAAATTAATAATTTGCATAAAGGATGATCCGGGTAATGGTTTTGTAGAAATTTTTTTTAAACTCTGATATACCATGCTTCCGCTAATTTTTGCAATTTGATTGCGTCACGATTTCGTACAAACCCAACAGTGGCATCAGAGCCAAATCTTTATGCAATTATTAATTTATTTTTGATTTCATATACATATGGGTATGTATTTAAAATAATTTATTGGGCATAATTTTATTGTATAAAATTATTTTTTTTAAGAAAAAAAAATTGACTTTTTTTTTTGGGACGGATCACAATTTTTTTTTTTGGGTGCTAATCTTGAATTCTGCAAAGAAAAGGTGTTGTCTCTTTCTTACTCCAAAAAGAAGGTGACCCATCAGGAAAGGATTTTTTTTTAATAAACCTGCAGGACTCTTTTAATAAAAGAAGGTGACATCTTTTAAAAAAAATAAATATGATATATTTATATATTATATTCTAAATAATTTTATAATTAAAATAAAGAGTTTATTTTAATCTTGAAATTGGATTTCATGCAATTTAAAATTGCCCATTAAATGATACTCATATATATATGGAATGTTTTAATTCATGAGATGAATATTTATTTATTGATATATATGGTGATATGTATGATAATAAATGGGGATTGATTATGGACTATTTGACCAATGTGATTGGATTTTATTTTAGTTGAATGCTTGAATGAATGGGTTTTATTAAATGGGGTCTGTGTACCTCGTCTTCTCTAAAAAAAATTTCTTGATGTAAAATTCTATCTTCCTCCTATGTATTTCCCCTTGACCGCTGATCAAGGTTTCTATTTAAATTAAATAGTTTAATGTAATAGAAATAGTTAGAATTATCTTGAAGAAATTAGAGACCAAGGAGCAAGGAGCGCGTGAAGACCTGTTTGTATGGAGCCCGGGTTTAAATGTAATAGTTATATTTAAATTTAAATTCTTGCACTCCTAGGTTTGACCTTTTGGTTCACTTGGTGGCTCTAGTGAACCAAACTAGAATAAAAGTCTATAATCAATCCGGGTAGAATATAATATTCTATATTGCATGCTAAATATTATATATATTATATTTTATGCAAACATGCTTCAATAAAATGACGCGTATTTTATATATATATGTGCATGCGCGCTAAACAAGATGAGACAAATAATAACAAACCCCTCAAAGAAATAATATTAAGTCCGAAGCGTTCAAATGATATTTGGAATATCGAACGTCGCCTTCTACCATGATAAATTAATAGAGTATTAAATATTTAATATGAGCTTGTTGTGCTATCCACAAGGCGAGTATTGCGTATTTAAGATGTTAATTAATCACATTTGATGCTTATCAAGAAAATTGAACGATCTAGTCTTGTTGTGCTATCCACAAGGACGAACATTTTTCTTTTTTGAATTTATGGAAGTGCTAGGCTGGACTTCACTTAAATCATTTTAGTTCGGATGTGCACACACTTGACCATTGTGATTTAAGAGGCAAAATAAAAGGAATTACATGGTGATGTAATTGACAAGAGTTGTCTACCTATTTATTTGTATATCGCTTGTTGTGCTATCCACAAGGTTATATACATTTGAAATGGGATCCTTATTCTCACTAGCAAATCTTTAATTAGATGTTGCCGAACTATATAACTGAGGGTAATATAGTTTGATGAAAATAGTGGGAGATACCAATTTAAAATAAAGACCTAAATTTATTTTGGTATGCAAAATTAATAAAATGAATGTTTGCTAAAATGTTGTTTTTCACAGGCAGAATTTTAAAAATGTCAAAATCACTAATTTCACTGCGAAGCATACTTGATGCTAATAAGCTTACCGGGCCGAATTATACGGACTGACTAAGAAATCTGAGAATAGTTCTCACTGCTGAAAAGATTTTTTATGTCCTAAACTCACCTGTCCCTGGAACTGTTTCAGAAACAGCCTCTGAGGAAGAGATTGTCACCATTGTAAAGTGGCAAGATGATGCATCTGTGGCTCAATGCATCATGCTCGCATCCATGAATAACGAGCTTCAGCATCAGCACGAAAATATGGATGCTCCTACTATGTTGATTCACCTCAAGGAATTGTATGGTGAACAAAGTAGGACTGCTAGATATGAGATATCTAAGGAGCTCTTCCGATCTCGAATGACCAAGGGCAAAGCGAACATAAAGGAACAAAAGAAATCTGATCCAGCTAGCAAAGGAATGTGCTTCCATTGCAACGAGCCGGGTCATTGGAAGAGGAACTGCAAGAAGTTTCTGGCAAAGAAGAAGCTTGGAGAAGCTTTGACTCCCAATCAAGGTTTGTTCATGATTGAAATTAATTTTTCAGAAAGTCAAAATTCTACTTGGGTATTGGATACCGGCTGTGGTTCTCACATATGTAATAATGTGAAGGGACTGGTCAGAAGTAGAAATCTGAACAATGATGAGGTGATCCTACGAGTGGGGAATGGAGCAAAGGTTGCTGCATTAGCTGTAGGAACTTATTATTTAGCAATGCCTTCGGGCAAGTCCATTTATCTTAATAATTGTTATTATGTTCCGAATATTATTAAAAACATTATTTCAATTTCTGTATTGGATATGGAAGGATTTAACGTTGTTATAAAGAACAATAGTTGTTCTATTTATAAAGACGATGTTTTATATGGTGTTGGAAATTTGCGAAATGGACTTTATACACTTGACTTACAAGAAAATATTTTTCAAATTGAACAAACTAAGAAAAGGAAAAGAGATGATATTAATTATACCTACATGTGGCACTGTAGACTAGGTCATATCAATGAAACAAGATTATCCAAGTTGCATAAAGATGGGCCCCTCGAGCTATCTGATTATGAATCATATCCAACTTGTGAATCTTGTCTCATGGGTAAAATGACTAAATCTCCTTTTAGTGGAAAAGGAGAAAGAGTTACAGAGTTGTTGGCATTGATTCACACAGACGTTTGTGGACCTATGACAACAAGTGCACGGGGTGGGTATTCTTATTTTATTACTTTCACTGATGATCACTCAAGATTTGGATATGTGTATTTAATGAAATACAAGTTAGAATCATTTGAAAAGTTCAAAGAGTTCAGAAGTGAAGTAGAGAAACAAACGGGCAAGAGTATAAAGATACTTCGATCAGATCGAGGTGGAGAATACTTAAGCGGTGAGTTTCTCAATTGTCTCAAACAAAATGGTATAATCTCACAATGGACTCCTCCAGGTACACCACAGTTAAATGGAGTATCTGAAAGGAGAAATCGAACACTGTTAGACATGGTTCGATCCATGATGAGTTTTACCGACCTTCCAATTTCCTTCTGGGGATATGCCCTAGAAACGGCTGCATACCTACTTAACAAGGTACCTACCAAATCCGCCCCAAAGACTCCATATGAGATGTGGAAGGGGAGGAAACCAAATCTTAAGCATGTTAAGACTTGGGGTTGTCCAGCTTATGTCAAAAAGTTTGAACATGATAAGCTATAGACTAAATCCGAAAAGTGTAGATTTGTGGGATACCCTAAAGAAACTGTAGGGTATTATTTCTATCATCTAACTGATCAAAAGGTGTTTGTTGCGAAACATGCTGCCTTCTTGGAAAAGGAGTTTATCCATGAAGGGGTCAGCGGGAGTAAGATATATCTTGAAGAAGTTCAAGAACCACAAATTACCACGGATCAAAGTCAGGTACCTGACCAAGTAGAAGAACCTACTATACCACACCCTGTTCGTAAATCTGGGAGAGTACCGAAGATACCTGAGAGGTATGGATTCGTTATAGAGGATGACGATGAGGTACACATCATGAATGATGATGATCCATTGAATTACGAACAGGCCATGAGTAATAAAGACTCAGGGAAATGTCTTGAAGCCATGAAATCCGAAATGGACTCCATGTATGTAAACAAAGTATGGACTTTGGTTTCACCACCTGAAGGCATTATGCCTATTGGGTGTAAATGGGTCTTTAAAAGAAAGACTGGAGCGGACGGCAAGGTGGAGACCTATAAGGCCCGACTGGTTGCAAAAGGTTTCAAACAAAGACAAGGAGTTGATTATGATGAAACCTTTTCACCAGTAGCTATGCTCAAGTCCATTTGGATTTTGCTTGCGATTGCAGCTTATAACGACTATGAGATCTGGCAGATGGACGTGAAAACGGCCTTCCTCAATGGGAAACTTGAGGAGGATGTGTATATGACACAGCCAGAGGGATTTGTTTCAAAGGTTGGAATAAATCAAGTCTGTAAGCTGCAACGATCCATTTATGGATTGAAGCAAGCTTCTCGTAGATGGAACATTCGTTTTGATGAGACAATCAAAGAGTTTGATTTTATCAAAAATGACGATGAACCATGTGTGTACAAGAAGGTTAGTGGGAGCGCTGTTTCATTCCATGTATTATATGTTGATGATATATTACTGATAGGGAATGAAATTTCTATGCTAAAATCGATCAAAATAAAGTTGTCTAAACATTCCTCCATGAATGATTTGGGTAGAACATCCCACATTGGGGATATAAATCTGTATTAATAGATTTAAAAGAATGTTCGGCTTAACCCATGGAAACGTATATTCATTAGATGCTAAAGGCGTTTAGCATGGCAACTCCAAAAGGTGCCTCATGATGATGAGCCATGGAGTGTATCTCTCTAAAATTGTCCTCAGTAAAAAAGAGATCGCATAAGTAACTATTATGTATGCAATGAAATATACAAGACTTGATGTTGATCAGTCATATTCTGGAGAAGATCTCTGTGAGACAGTGATAAACATCTCAAAGTACTTAACTGACACTAAGGATGTCATCATGACACATGATGGGTCTGAATTAAACTAGAAGACTAAACAGACTCAAGTTTTCAGACTGACCAAGACGACAGCAAAATCCACTTTATGGTAAGTCGTTACCTTAAAAGGTGGTGCAGTAAATTGGAAAGGTTTCAAACAGCAAAAGTTGCTGGGTTAGTGACAAAGACAAAGTATATAACTGTAAGTGAAGCTGCAAGTTGATGTTTCGGATGAAAAGTTCATTACAGAACTAGGAATAGTTCCTAAGTCTCATCTTGAATCTAAACATGTGTTGCGGCACTTTGATTAAAAAAAAAAATCATTGAAAGAGGAGAGTGTAGACTCTCAAGACAACATTGCAGATCCATTTACTAAAGCTTTAACACAACAGCAGTTTGATCGTCACTTAGAGAAGATGGGTATGAGATACCATGGCGATTGGCTTTAGTGCAAGTGGGAGATTGATAGTAGTGTGCATACAAGCCAATCATGTATGATGATAAAGCACGTACTTTGTAAACAATCTTATTTATTTATTAATAAAATATTCATTTATTAAAGGCATTTAATTATCTACATGTTGCTGTTTTTATAATATATAAATAACCCATAGTTTTAAGCAAAGCTTTTAGAATCATGATGATGATCATGCTAATGAGATCTAAATTCTTAGAAAGTTTTAAAACTAAAATAGTTCCCAATCGTGGGATTACTAAAAAGGGGATTAGTAAATCCGGATAGATTGGTACATATGTTGCTTGCTCATTAGATGAGAATGATTGATCTCATGATCATTTGTGTGGAGACACTAAAGCAAGTATGTAGGTGCTTATTGGAGAATAAGTTCACTGAACGTGATTCGCTATGGAATACCTAATGGAGTTTTACTCGCATGTCAATAGGAATTCCTAATGTGATAGTAGTACAAGTGATCCTTGGACTTGAGATCATCATAGTATCTTGTATGTAACAAATTATACTTTGACTTATTCCTTAAGACCTTTTAAGGCATATATAGGGTATGCTTGGGTATAATGAGTTACATATGGAGATAATGAATGATCAATAAAGAATCTACCACCTCTAGTAAAAGAGGAGATATGTCCTATGTGATTCGTTAAATGACAACCCAGGAATCCTTGGCCAAGGTGAAATGAAATTAGAAAGGAGTTTTTAATTTGCATTATTTGGAGTTGTGCATTTTCTAATCGAAATACATATAATTAAATAAAATAAGACTTGACAGTAAATCCATGTCTTATATTTAATTAGGACATTGTATGGTGGAAGGATTGAATTGTATGGTAACTATTAACTCACAGGTTCTTTTATGATTAATGTTGAAATCTATATTATCTGGAAAGTCGTTGATCGCTAGGGAGGCTTATCCCTATTGTAGAATAAATATTATTTATTTAAATAGATTATTAGTTTAATTTATTTATTTAAATAAGATTAAAATTGTTTTAATTGATTTATTCACAACCGATTTAATATGGAGAACCTAAAGGGTCACACCATAAAAGGAAGAATAATTATTTAAGAAGGTAATGGCATAATCGTAATAATGCATTAAGTATAATTAATTTAATCTATGGTGATAGAATAAATTAAATAGCTTAATGTTTATTATTTAATATTTTGGAAATATTAAATATAAATTAATAAGAGGAGTCTTATTAATATTATAACAATTATTATTATTTTAATTTCTAAAGGAGTTTAGTAATTAATTTAATATTTAGTACTCTCATTTATTCCTAATAAGATTAGGAGAGAAATTAATTAAATGAATTTAATTAATTATTCCCATGTGGTGGGAAGCCTAAATTAATTAAAGGAGTTTAATTAATTAAAAGAAATCCCATGTCTAATAGGATTAGAAGGGTTGACCAATGTCTATATAAGAGAAGTCTTATAATAGATATTAGATGATGCAATTCCAATTGTTGGAGAGTACTCATTTTCTATAGAGGATAGAACACTAAGCCAAACACCCTCCTTCTTGATAATTTCTCTTCCTTGGTGGATCACCTCTAGAGGCCAAACACTTGGGTGGCTAACGTTGATCAAAGAAAGGAATCTAACCCGGAAATTCAAGGAGATCACGAAGAACAAGGAGTTGAACTAGTACCTGTGGAAGCTTCGTTCTACAAGGGTATGATTCCATAACTTCTTATTTATCGTTTTAAATTAATAATTTGCATAAAGGATGATCCGGGTAATGGTTTTGTAGAAATTTTTTTTAAACTCTGATATACCATGCTTCCGCTAATTTTTGCAATTTGATTGCGTCACGATTTCGTACAAACCCAACAGGCTTTACGGATAGGTTTTGATTTTTGTATAGGTTAGGATTTTGAATAATAGGAAAGTGTTTGGATTTTTCTTGAAAGTTAGACCGCACCATAAATGGCTGCCTACGTACTCCCACAGATAGGAGATCGGTCTTTCGTAGTTCAGGCTCAGTCCTAAAAAGTTTGACAAGGGGTTTATTTGGGTTTGAGTTTGATTTGATAGGCTTTTGATGATTTTGGTTTGAGTCGATAAGTTCTTATTTGATTTTTTTCAAGGGTCAGACCACACCATAAATGGCTGCCTACGTACTCCCACAGATAGGATATCAGGTCTTTCGTAGTTCAGGCTCAGACCTGAAAAACTAGACTTGATATATTTTTTCTTTTTTCTTCTTTTTTTTCTTTTTTTTATCAAGACATTGTAGTTCAGTTTGAAAGCGAAAGGGGTCTCATACATAATACCGCTTCACCGAATCGGAATTGATCAATTGTGATAACTACTCATCGTCCATCTCTTCCAATTTCAAAGCTGCACCTGATAGGATTGCTTTGACAAGAAAGGTCCTTCCCAATTTGGGGAAAATTTTCCTTTAGCTGTATCCTGGCCCAAAATGATCTTCTTCAGTACCAAATCATGCTCTTTGAATTCCCGAGGTCGCACCTTCTTGTTATAAGATCGGGACATTCGCTGTTAATAGAGTTGACCGTGGAAGATAGCAGCAGCTCTTCTTTCATCTATCAAGGATAACTAATCGTATCGATCTTGTATCCATTGGCTTTCCTCTATCTGGTCATCCAGCATCACTGTCAGTGATTCCATCTCCACTTCGATAGGAAGTACAGCCTCCATACCATATACCAGTGAGTAGGGTGTTACCCCAGTCGAGGTTCAAGTCGACGTTCGGTATGCGAGTAGGGTTAACGGCAACAGATCAGGCCATCCCCGATGATTTGCTGACATCTTCATCATTATCTTCTTTATGTTCTTATTAGCCTCTTCCACCGCGCCATTCATTTTTGGACGATAAATAATCTAATTAAGGTGTTTGATATTGAACTTACTACATAGTTCCCTCATCATCTCGTTATTCAGATTCTTCGCTTTGTCTGATATGATAACCTCGGGTTGTCCATACCGACAGATAACATTATTTCTAATGAAACCAACGATGACCTCCTTAGTGACCTTTAGGAAAAAAGTTGCTTCCACCCACTTGGTAAAGTAGTCAATCATAATGAAGATAAATCGATGACCGTTACTGCTTTAAGGCTCGACTGGCCTTATCACGTCCATTCCCCACATGGAAAAATTCCATGGTGATGCCATGCAATGTAGTTGATTCGGAGATGCGTGAATAATGTTGGCGTGGATTTGGCATTGATAGAAACGCTTGACATGATCATCGCAATCCGCTTTGAGGGATAACCAGTAGTGTCCCATCCTCAGAATCTTCTTGGCAAGCAGAGGTCCACTCATATGTTCTCCGCCTACTCCACCATGTACTTCATTCATAAGTCGTTGGGCTTGATCTTTGTCAAGACATCTCAGAAGTCCTACACCTGGGTCTCTCTTATAGAGAGCATCCCCACTTAGGTAGAAATTCGTGGCCATTTTCTATATTCTCTTCTTCACGGCTTGACTCATCCGTTAAGGGGTTGACTGATCTCGTAAATATTATTTAATGTGGTGGTACCAAGGTGGTCCCGTAGGTGCTATCTCATCTGATATCTCCCCCATATTATTTCTATATGACGGTGTATTCTGCACAGTGAAAGTGATTACAGGCGTTCCCCTTCTTGCTGGCAGGTTCACTAGTGAAGCTAATGTGGCCAATGCATCGGCAAAATCATTTTAGTTCTGGGGAATATGCATGAAGCCAATGTCTTCAAATTCCCCTGCCAATTTAAGGATGTGTCAATGATACTGCAGTAGATGCAATTCCTTGGTGGTGTATGCCCCGGTAGACTATCTGATGATTAGCTTCAAAATCTCCAAACATCGCTAAACATTTTACTCCCATGGGCTGAGCCAGCATTAACCCCACAATGCACCCTTCATATTCTATGGTATTTTTGGAGTTGTTAAAATGCAACTTGGTTTCCACGGGGTATTGATCTCCTGTAATAGATACCAGGACTGCCCCGGCTCCGACGCCTTCAGTGTTTGATGCGCCGTCAAAATACATTTTCCAAAATTGACCTTGATCCTCCTTATCGATCAGTTGAACAGTCCACACTTCCTCCTCCGAGAAATATGTTTCCAGAAGCTCAAAACCCCCTGCTGGTGCAGCCGACAGGTGATCCGCAATCTCTTTCCCTTTGATGGACTTTTGGGTTACATAGATGATGTCAAACTGTTGAAAGATTAACTGCCACTTGGATAAACTACAGTTCAAAATCGGCTTGCTGAAGATGTATTTCAAATGATCCATCCTCGATAAGAGATAAGTGGTATGACCGTGTAGGTAATGTTGCAACCTCGTGGCTGCCCAAGCTAATGCACAGCAAGTTCTTTCTATCAGAGTATATTTCTATTCTCTGCTGCTAAAGCGTTTATTGAGATAAATGATTTCCCTTTCTTTCCCCATGTCATCCTTTTGCCCCAATAGACAACCCATAGCATTGGAGTTGATTGAGATATACATGAACAACAGAATTCCATCCCTCGGGGGAACCAAAATAGGTGCTTTAATCAACCTCTTTCGGATCGTGTGGAAAGCTTTTCGACAGTCTTCATTCCATTTTCCCGAAGAGTTATTCCTTAACAGTTTGAAAATGGGTTCACAAGTTGCTGTCAACTGCGATATGAACAGGCTGATGAAGTTTATTCTTCCCAGGAAACCTCGGATTTCCTTCTCAGTCTTTGGCTCAGGCATTTTTGTGATGGCTTTGATTTTGGCAGGATCCAATTCAATGCCGCGATTGCTTACGAGAAATCCTAGCAGTTTATCGGATTTCACACCAAAAGCACATTTCGCTGGGTTTAACTTCAAATTGAACTTGCGGAGTCGTTCAAACAACCTCCGAAGATGGGTGCAATGGTCATCAGCATGTCAGGACATTACGATGATATCATCCACATACACTTCGATCTCTTTGTGCATCATGTCATGGAATAAGGTCATCATGGCCCTCTGATAAGTAGCACCAGCATTGGTAAGGCCAAAAGCTAGTCTTCGTTAATAGAAGGCTCACCAAGGGGTAATGAAGGCAGTCTTTTCCCTGTCTTCTTCAGCAACCATGATCTGGTGATATCTAGCAAAGCAATTAGCGAAAGAATACATCTCAAACTATGCAGTGTTGTCGATTAATACGTGGATGAATGGCACTGGGAAGTCATCTTTCAGGATGGCTTTGTTGAGATCTCGATAATCTACACATACTTGCACCTTTCCCCCAGATTTCGACACTGGGACCACGTTGGACAACCATTCAGGGTACGTTGACACCATAATGATTCCCACTTTAAACAGTTTGATAATTTCTTCTTTAACCTTCAGGCTCCATTCTGGTTTTAACCGTCTAAGTTTTTGCTTAACCGATTTGAACCCTTCTTTAATTAACAGTCAATGGACAACTATATCGGTGGATAGACCTATCATGTCTTCATGAGACCAGGCAAAAACATCCTTAAATTGGGTTAAGAGTTGGATTAGTTCCTTTTCTTGGTTAGAGGGAAGGTTGGTTCCAATCTGTATTTCTTTAGAATTGTCAGGGGTTCTGATATATATGGTGGTGGTTTGATCAAGGTTGGGTTTAGGTTTATCTTCGACCCATGCTTTGATTTCCTCGGGAACCTCATCATCATCCCCTTCCTCTTGCTCGATTCACATCAAGTCAAAGTCCAATTCTATATCAAAATTATAATCATTACTCAAATTTGGCAAGTCATGGACATGGCTAGGACTACGCAAATTTGGAAACATGAGACAAAAACTTGATTGCTAAATATATACAAGTAGTCGTCAATTACAAAAAGATTCATCAATTAATATGACAATAAGCAATAACAAGCTATAGATGAAATAAAATAGACATAAATATAGATAAAGGTAGAGCTCCCTGTCAGCGGTCACTTCCTAGTTTTTACCTTTTCCGGACGATCTGTGGAGTGATCGTCCAATTACTGGTCATGATATCCTGGGGATTTGCTGAGATAGACGCGCTACTGGAGTCGTCATCTTCCAAGATGGCCATAACTGGTTTGGAAGTTGTCCATAGATTCTCGTTTGGGATGTTTACATTTCCCTAGTTAAGAACCGGGAGGATAGGTTGATCACTTGACAAATCTGCCCCACTAGACTTCTTAAGGTCCTCTTCAGAAAGGCAAAAGCTGCTCATGAATTGCAACTGAATCTCCTCTAGAAACGTTTTGTCTTTGGCCTTCCGGGCCGCATCCTTGAGAGGCTTTTCATCCCCAACCGGCTGGTATCCGCTCTGATGGGCTTTAGAAATTAGAAGACTTGAGATAACGACGGGGATCTTCTTAAATGGCTCTTTAAATTCGGCTTCACTAAGGTTTGGCTTGAGGTGAATCAGATGATTAACGGGCTTGTGCTTGTGAGAATTCTGATGTCCGGATCCACCAGAATATTCGAGTCCAACCTTTCCCAACTACGTGGGTATACGGATTGGGTTCCTGATTCCTTGGACATGTTTCCCCAATCCTCGGCCTAGTCAATGTCCTCGGGAAAGCATCTCTTGGCCAACTACCATCACTTCAGGAGATATCCGGGGAATTAGGACCGATGCCCCCACAGATTTATATCGCGGATTACTTATTTTGAAGTCTTGAAAACTGGTGGGGTCGACACCTTCATTCAAGTCGATCAGGGGCAAATCTCCCAAATCATGAATAGGATAATCAGGTTCTGCATTGACAGTCACCAGATTGCCATTGACGGTATATTTTAGTTGTTGATGAAGAGTTGAAGGAACAGCTCCAGCCATATGGATCCATGGTCGTCCCAATAACAAATTATACCCGATAGTGATCTTTAGGATTTGGAAAGGTATGTTGAAAGTGAAAGGGCCGATTTCCACAGGAAGTTCAATCTCCCCCCACGGTATCCCTTCTTGACCCATCGAAAGCTCGCACCACGACATGGCTTTCCTGAATCTGGTTTGGGTTGATCTTCATCTTTTCTAGAGTATCCTGCGAACAGATGTTTAAGGACGATCCTCCATCGATTAGCACGCTACCTACCACATATCCTGATGAAACGATATCGATATGCAATGGTTTTTGATGCCCCGTTCCTTCAGCTGGGATATCATCGTCGGTGAATGATACCACATTACTGTCTAGTACATGGCTGATCAAGTACTGAAATTTCTCAGTATCGATAGTCTTAGGTAAGTGTGCTTCCTCTAATACTTGGATCAGGATTTGACGATGGTCGTCAGAATCTAATACCAAATCCAGGATGGATATTTAATGGGGTTCAGCTTCCAACTGCCTCACCGTCCTTGCTTCGGCATGCCCCATCTTATAGAGGAAATCTGCGATCTTTCCAGTCGATACCTTCCCTAATACCTTGGTAGCTGGTTTTCTCCAAACACCCCGGGAGGTAAAATGGATTGTCCCTGGGTATGATGGCGGTACAGTCAGGTGCCAATTTTATACCTTCTCCGTAATTCCACAGTATCTTCTTCAGGCTAAGAATTAGGAGTTGCGGCCAAGGATCCAACATCAGGGGCTTCGACGCTGGTATCTCAAGAGTGGCTTTGTTTCTCTACTCAGATATTCCTTTGATGGTTATGGGTCCGCCAGACGTTCCTTCCATGAAAAGGACAACCGCTATCATACCCTCCAAATTCCTAGGTCCTCGAGGGTAATTCATCTCTTCCTCGCAGAAGATCTCAGCTTTGTTCATCAATTCCAGTTCTCCTGATTCAATCAAGTTCTGGATTAAGTGTTGCAGGGCCCAACATTCCTCCGTGGCATGTCCAGGAGCAATTGAATGGTATAGGAAAGATCTGGAAGAATCCAAACACTTTGATCATGGATCTAGGGGTGGCAGAAATTCTGTGATCTTCCCCTCCTCGATCAAGGTGCAGAGAATTTCCTCCCTGGATTGCCTCAAAGGGGAGAATTTCTGTTTGGCGATAAATTCTCGACGACTCTGCAATCTAGCTTCTCGGGCCATCTTTTAAGTCCATTTATTCTGATCCTAGCAGCAAATCTGATCCCTTTTTGAGATTAAAACATCTTAAACAGATATGGGGTCCGTTGGCTTTGGTAGGACCTAGTCTATTAGCTGTCGGGTCAACTGGTGTTGGTATACAACCAATTCTGCCAACTAATCCACTTGCGCCTTGATTGAAGCCAAGCCTTATTCTATCCCATACTTTTCTTCAAGGTATCCCCAAATTGCAGGGTCATGTGCAGAGGGTAACTCTCCCATCTTCCTTAGGTATTTGCGGTTTTCCCTACTTCCGGCACTGATCATGTTGACTCCTTCCTCCGTATGCTGAGGCAGAGGGTTGTTGTTGACATTTGGCTGCTCAGGTGTTTTGACTCTGATCTCCCTGCTGTCAATCAAGTTTTTAATTTTATGCTTTAACGTCCAACATTTTTGAGTATCATGCCCCGGCGAGTTGGAATGGTAGGCACATTTCTTGCTGGAATCGAATTGCCTTCTGTTTGGATCGAAAGGTGGAGCGAGCTCAACGATCTTCTTCTGGGCGATCAGTAGTGCTAATATATTTTCCAAGGAGTCACCCAAAGGAGTGAATATCCTTCTTTGCTTATTTTCCCCAACTTTCACTACTGTAGAATTTTGAGAGTTTGCTGGATGAGAGTTCTGCCTCTGGATAGGCGAGTTAGGGCTCTTGTTGGCATATTGTCCCTGCAATATTAAAGAGACATCTTCTTCCTTTCTCTTCGATCCTCTTTTGAGAGCACTAGCATAATTTCCCGATTATATGTGCTCGGCCACGGCTTCCAAAGCAGTGAGATCCTTAATTTTTCCAGACTTCAAACCCATTTTCGCCATTTCCCAGTGTCTGATCATTTCGGAGAAGGATTTCCTTAACCCGGTGAGGACTCTCTCATAGAAAGGGGCTTCTTGTATATTAATGAAGGTTGTCACCATTTTACCCTCGTCCATTGGTGGGTTGACTTGGGCCGCCTTTCGCCTCCACCGTTGTGCATATTCTCTGAACAATTCCTTACCCAGCTTTTTGACTTTGGTAACCTGGTAGCGATCAGGTGCCATCTGGGATTGGAAACTGTATTGGTTGAGGTAAGCACGGGCCAAATCATCCCAACCTCTGACTTTGGAATTGTCTATCCGTGCGTACCACATTTGGGCTTCACCAGTAAGGCTTTTTTAAAACAGTTGCATCCGGAGGTTTTTATCCTCTGCGTAAGTTCTAAGTTCACCTATGTAAACTTTTGCGTGAGTGTATGGATCTCCCAGTCCGTTATATTTCTCGAACTCGAGGACTTGAAACTTATTTGGGTATCTCGCCTTTGGGAAAATACACAGATCCGAATAATTCACGCTCCTGTGGGATCCTGTCCATTTCATAAACCGAATAGCATCCTCCATCTGTCTGACTTTCTTCCTAATGTCTCCAGTGTCTTTGTCCTCCTGGAGGTCTATGATTTCCTGTGTCGTCTTCTGGATCGGGGCCTCCTTGGGTACTTCAACATCGAGGGGAGAGATAGGTGTGGACATTTGGGTATCACCTTCCTTTTCGGGTATTTTCATGTCTCCTTGCACAGAGGGTTCAGTCTGACTCTTATGCTTAGATTCCTGAGATACTTTGCACTGTTATTTTAAAAGGGTCATCATCTCGATTATCTGTTTCTTAAACTCCTCAAATTCATCTCAAGATACAGGGGTATGTTCAGATAAACTTCCTTCAACCATCTTGAACGGTGATGAAAGAGCCTTCTTGGCTCGAGATAGGGTGCTAGGACCAATCTGCACAAAACCAATATCTAGTTTAGACTAGATATTGGTGGACAGGGATGTATGATATGCTATGCATCAATTTAATGGTTTTTTAATCTTTTCCTGCAATACAACGGGTTAGTCGAATTGATGACAGGATGTGAGAGATGTATGTATAACAGTTTAAGATGACGGTCATTTATACATGCGGAAGATTAAATAGGGCATAAAGAAGCACACTACGCATTTGGTTTATCAGAGGCTGACCTATCTTAGGCTTACTCTCACGGGCTGTTTGAAATTGGTTCCCAGATCTTCGCAATTTACTTGATGAAAACATCCATTTTCCAATTGTAGCGAATCTGAGCGGTGCCTTTCCTAAGCCTCACAATGGAAACACCCAAAGGAGTCCAGTAATAATCAACCGACGGGATTGCCTCCTAATGGAGGTACCACACAATATATATTCACATACATTCACGGCCTCACCGTATATAATATGATGACATTGTGTGAAACACTAATATATTGTGCGAGGCACTAATACAAAATGCTAAAAGATTGATAGACACAGTGATCATTCACGCAAGATGCATATGCAGAATGAAACCAAAAAGTTTAATCGCAGTCTAAGCCCTCTTTGATCCCCAGCAGAGTCGCCACCTGTCGATGCCGGGAAAAATTCCTTTGCACTTCTTTTTGTTGAAGGAGGGGTCTTTTTCTTTGGTTTTGTTTCCTTTCCCCTCCTATCCAGGGAAAAAAGAAAGGAATGCCCATATTCCCTAATTTGATATTATTCTACCCTTTCGCTTTCGCTTTGTTTTTGGAGATTCCGTTTAAAGGGTGAATTTGTAGGAAATTGGTACCGACATAAGTGTCGAAAATTTTGAAGAGATTGATTTTATTTTTATGATTGGACCGAATGAGACAGAGTCGCCAGTTGGTATTTTGGAAATGGATGTACCAACTCATCCGAGTTTTAATAGTTTTTGTTGCATGATGGTCCAATGCATTGAGACCGGGGCTGACCTATACCTCCCGGGGTGAGAACGGGCTGATATGATGGCCCGATATTGAGATTGGGGTTGATTTAATGGCTTGATATTGAGATCAGAGTTGATCTGACGGTCCGATTAGAGATCGGAGTTAATTTTATGGCCCAATATTGAGATCGGTGTTGATCTGACGGTCCAATTAGAGATCGGAGTTGATTTGATGGCCCGATATTGAGATCGAGGTTGATCTAATGGTCCGATTAGAGATTGAAGTTAATTTGATGGCCTGATATTGAGATCGGGGTTAATCTGACGGTCCGATTGGAGATCGAAGTTGATTTGATGGCCCGATATTTAGATCGGGGTTACTCTGATGGTCTGATTGGAGATCAAAGTTGATTTGATGGCCCGATATTAAAATCAGGGTTGATCTGACTATCCAATTGGAAATTGGAGTTGATTTGATGGCTGGATATTGAGATCGGGGGTGATTTAACGGTCCGATTGGAGATCGAAGTTGATTTGATGACCCGATATTGAGATCAGGGTTAATTTGATGGTCCGATTGGATATCAGAGTTTATTTGATGGCCCGATATTAAGATCGGGGTTGATCTGATGGCCCGATTGGAGATCGGAGTTGATTTGATGGATGATTTTGCCCTCCTACAGTGTTAATAATAGGAAAGGAAATTTTGAGTGTCTACAGCATATTTTAGGATTTATCTTTTGAAAAACATGCAGTTTTGACTCTACTGAATATTTTTTATTGACCCATGCATGTTTTGAGACTTAGAAATGTATAGAGTACTGATTTAAAATAATAAGCCATATGTTTTAGGCTTACCACACCCTTTCTGAGGTGATTTGGAGACTTTGTCCAGGTGATGGATCGAGATAGACCCGGTAGTGCCAGCAGAGTCATTTCAGGCGTTAGACGTAGAAGGGCTTCTAAAGTTCCTCAGCCACGTCTAGCTCAACTGCCTCCCAGATTGGCAGAGTCGGTGATTCATCCAGCCCAGGACGAACCGCCGATTAATATTGATGATGAGCAAGCTCTTTTTACTGCTCTTGCCCCTGCTCAAGCCCCACGTGTAGAGGTTCCGGACATTGTTGTGCCGACCCAGGAGCTGTTGGGCGACTTAAGTCGTCATCCATCGAGGTTTCTCCATGCCAACGAGGTGACTTAAAGTTTTCTTCTTCCTGGATTCTCTTTCTTTCTTTTGCCATTCTCGGGGCACAGGTTTCTAACGTGGGTTGGTTTTTTATGCAGGTTCCCGGCTTTACGCAGCCTCGAGGGAATTGGTTCAACGTGCACTCCCTGTATCATACTTTGCACCAGGACTACAGGGATATCGTTGATGGTTGGGGGTTTCAGGCCTTCTTCTCTATTCTTCCCCGCTGTTGCCCCTGGGGGTATATGAGGGCTTTGTCTGAGCGTTTGTTCCACCAGACTCAGTCCCTTCATTTGTTGGACTGTGAGGTGATGATGACCCCTATGGACTGGAGGTTCATTATCAGCATTGAGTTCGAGGGTGAGCCAGTGCCTATTGTGGCTGACATCACACCTACTGTCGTTCGGTCCCTGTTGGGAGTTCCTGTAACTGCGATCAAGGGTCGAACGGCCCGATCTAGTCCCTCGAGTATAGATACCCAGAGTGGGGCTTTACTTGAGCCTCTGCCTGATGATCAGAGGGTTAGGAATCGCATCTTGAGGCGATTATTTTTGGTGATCATCAGGGGTTGTTTTGTGGTGGACAACTCATCGACTGTGTCCTTCGGTGACCTTGATTGGGGTTCCTACACCTTTGCCTATTTTCTCCGGGGCATGCGCATGCTTTCAAAGGGTTTGACGGAGGCTTGGTTAGGGTTCTACCCGTTTCTGTTGGTGAGTACATCTTTCTTATACCTTTTTGATTTCTGCATTTACATTTGTCAGTCTTGGTCACTGGGGACTTTTGATATTTACATGGCCAGTTTTGGGCATTTGAGAGGCTTCCTTGCCTACAGCCCGCCATTGCTTTAGGTCTGGAGACCTATCCTCGAGAACGGCGTTGACATCACTCCACCCTGATGGAGGTATCTGTTGCTGAGGGATTCACCCATTCCAGCCTGCAGTTGGAGCTTTTGATGGCTAGATCGATCTTCTAGATGACGTATACCTCCGAGTTTTTGACGGTTGGATTTGAGGGAGGCTTCCCCACTGGTCAGGAGTTTTCATTGTCAACCCGCAAAGTCCTGAGTTTGACAAAGGGAGGCTAGGAGCTTTATTTGGGAGAGTGTGCTATCAGGAGTACTACGGGTCAGATCCATATTCCCATTGTTCCTCCTGCTTGGCATCATTGGTCGTTGCTCTTGCCACTGATAGATATCCCTATGGAGGGCATAAATGTCTTTACCCTATCAGAGGGTCCTTACAGCCAGGAGGGATTTAGCAGCTAGTGGAGTCCTCACACGATTGGAGCTCAGACTCGAGCTACCCAGTTTATGGCATACATGGTGCATGGGTCTGTTATGATGACAGACTGGATAGCTTGCCTCAGGGAGCTGACTCATTTGGACCAGATCACAAGATTGACCTAGCAGTTGAAGAGAGCTCACCTATTTATCAGGCATCTTGGCAAAGATCCGTCAGAGGCATCTTCTTTTGAACCTTCCAGATCAGATGGGGGCCCCTTCTCAGGTCCATTTAACAGTAGTTTTGTAGGGGCAGATCCTCCCTTGTACCACCCAGACATGCCTGATGACTGCAGCTTTGTGTCCACGGAGGATATTGATCAGGTTAACCACCTGAGTGTAGATATTTTGGATCATTTTGGATAGATATGGCAGCTATCTCTTTTGGCTAGCCACTATTTTGGCTATTTGGAGGTTATGACTTATTTTGATAGACCACTGTTAGTAGTTGGGTGATGCTGCCCCATATCCCTGTAATCTCCATTTTACTTTATAATATCAAAGAGGGATGATGCTCGTAGTAGATAGTTTATTATACATATTGATGATATTTCCTATATATCGCATCATGTTTATATTTGTCATCATGCATGTATTATGTCATATGTATGTATTTAGACAGATGAGTTCAGATTTAACCTGGATGGTCTTGTGATCCGGTGATATATATGACGTCATCTACCGTTAGCCGTATAGAGCATTCGCCACCATCTGAGGTGGCCTCATCCTTGAGATCGTGGTATCGCAGTTTTTCCTTCTCAGCCAGAGGGACAGTTGATCAGATGTTGGGTCATTCATTTGCCCATGCAGACTTTCGAGTTCCATATGGGTTCATGGATGGTCTTTTACCCTTATGGATACCCGAGAGACAGGTCTTCCATTTTGGACAGCATGAGCGGATGCCGACTCTTGATGAGTACTAGCAGTTTACCGGTTTAGCCTTAGAGTTTCCCTGTGCCCGGACAGCGATCAGCTTTAGAAGGAGACCGTTCACACGGATGTCAGGTCTTTGCCAGAGCATGGTGAGGGATGAGATCATCTCTGGACGGGTGATCTCTATTAACTTCTTGATTGATCACTTTGGTGAGCTTGACAGCTATGATCGACATGCCGCAGATTTTATTATTTCAGCAGAGGCATGGCATTTAGCTAGGATAGACATTTTGCTGATGTGCATCATATCCTACATCTAAATGCCGCTACGTTTGGACCATTTGGATGTGGGGTTTATAGTTGTGGTTAGGGCCCTTAGACAGGGTAGCACTATCATCCCGATGATATTAGCCGAGACGCTGAGGTCAGCCACTCACTGCCTTACCCACCCGGAGGGGTTCTTCAGAGGTAGTTCGGTCTTATTGTATGTATGGCTTATGTCCCATATTCGATCAATTGGATTTTTCAGACATCAGGGGTATTGTTTCACCCATGAGATAGCCACATCACTCTCCTTCTAGCCTGCGGAGCGTACTGATGTAGAGACATGGTCGCCATTTTTGTCTGATATTGTGCATTTATTTTCGATTATGTCGTGCGCAGGTCTAGTCTCCCCTATAGCTTCATTACCCATGCATCTGGCATGGACTATTGGCCCCTAGCGGGATTGAGGGGAGTGACTACTTATCATCCTCTGGCTGTTATGGGCCAGTTCGATCAGTTTCAGAGCCTGCATTAGTTTGAGGGGGCTGCTGATCAGAGGATGTCAGCTTCGTCTATGTCATCTGCTAATTTATTTTGAGTGTATGAGTGTTGGACTCACAGGGAGAGGGATGATTTCTCCAGTAGCCACCCGGATCGTTCTCCAGAGTACTCGGCGTGGTTGGAGGCAGATTTCGCATCAGCTGCATTCATTCAGTCAGCTCCGATTGTAGATTCAGACAAGAAAGAGCCTATGGAAGATCCTGAGTCTTCTACCGAGGATGAGTTGTTCTTGGGTCTGATAGCAGCACTAGTTAGTGATCCGTCAATCATTCCTGCAGGGATAGATCCAGCTTTGGCGGACTCACTAGCTAGGATGAACTTTAAGAGAGATCAGGCTAGAGCGCTAATGTTGACTGCCTTGGCTGGCATAGATATAGCTTTGGCTGAGAGAGATGTGGCTCGAGCCGCTCAGGATGCAGGATTGATTGAGTGAGAAGAGATTAGATCTGCCAAAGACGCAATTTTTGTTGAGACCGAGGAGACTTTGATTGCTAGGGATGCAGCTTTTATGTAAACCGATGAGGCTATAACATTCCGAGATTTCCACATTGCCGACAATACTGCTCTTTAGTCTTATACTCATGGTCTGGTTACCGAGATGAGTGCATATATTGATGACCACAGTGTCACACTGCAGATGACTGTGAATGTTTTGAGCCGTATGGAGGCTGAGGGTATTGCACTTGCAGCTGCTCCTCCATCTTCAGAGAGATGCCATGTTAGCATTGTTGGCCCGCTTATCCATGGGTCCATAGACTAGCTTTATTTTTCCTGCACATACTAGATCAGCCATTTTTATCATATACAGGACACTATGTATATATCAAACAGTTTTTTATATCTGAGAAATATATTTTTGATTCACTTCCCTGTTTGGATATATATTGTCATTGCTGAGTGATTACAACTTCTTTCACGACTCGCTGTTGTTGATGTATCTTGAGCTTCTTCTTGATGGACTGACAGATGAGATGTCAGAGAGTATCTCAGATGGGCCTGCTGACTAAGGAGGCTTAATAGGACTTGGCCTTTATATAGTTTTGGTGTCTTGGAACTGGTTTTTTATTGGTTTTTGTTTTTTTTAAGGTTAAATCGTGCCGTAAATGGCTGCCTACGTACTCCCGGGTGTTGGGAGATCATGTCATTCGTAGTTCAATTTTTGGGTGAGAGAGGTTTGAGAAGTATTTTTCTTGGGTTTTGAGTTTGGTTTGATGAGTTTTGAATTTTATTTGGTTTGACCGCACCAGAAATGGCTGCCTACGTACTCCTGGGTTGAGGGAGATTAGGTCATTCATAGTTTCGACTTTCTAGTGAAAAAACGAACCTGATTTGATTTGTAGGACCCGGATGCTGTCATGCATGTGCTTCAGACATAGTACCGTTTCACGGTGTCTGAATTAATGAGTTTGGGAAATTCGCTCCCGTCCATCTATTGTAATCTGATAGCTCCTCCTGTCAACACTTCCTTGACATTGAAAGGGCCTTCCCAATTAGGGGCAAACTTTCCTTTAGCTTCATCTTGATTGGCCAAAACTTTCTTCAACACCAAGTCATTTTCTTTGAATTATCGTATTTGGACCTTTTGTTGTAGGATCTAGTAATCCTTTGCTGATATAACTGCCTGTGGAAAATGGCTATAGCCCTTTTTTCATCTATCAGGGACAATTGGTGGTATGGGTGTAGCAACCACTGATCTTCGTCTATCTGAGCATCGATTAACACTCGCAAGGACTCCATCTCTACTTCTATAGGGAGGACTGCTTCCATATCATAGACTAATGAATAGGGGGTAGCCCCAGTAGAAGTGTGCATTGACGTCCTGTATGCTAACAGGGTTAGAGGCAGCAGGTCAGGCCATTCTTTATGATTGGCGGACATTTTCTGCATGATCTTTTTGATGTTCTTGTTGGCCGCTTCGACAACACCATTCATCTTGGGTCGATAGATGATGGAGTTGAGATGCTTGATGTAGAACTTGCTACATAGTTCTCTCATCATCTAATTTTTTAGGTTTTTGGCGTTGTCTATTATGCTCACCTCCGGTTGTCCATATCGACAAACAATATTGTTTCTGATGAAACCAATGATGACCTCTTTGGTGACTTTGGGAAAAGAGGTTGCTTCAACCCATTTAGTAAAGCAATCAATCATGGTGAAGCTGAATCGATGACCATTGCTGGCTTTTGGTTCCACAGGACCGATTACATCCATTCCCCACACTGAAAAAGGCCATGGCAAACTCATGTTATATAGCTCATTTGGAGGAGGGTGGATGGAATTTAAATGTACTTGACATTGATAACATCTCTTGACGTGATCATCAAAGTCAGCTTTGAGCGAGATCCAATAATGCCCTATTCTTAATTTTTTCTTGGCCAGCAGGTGACCGCTCATGTGTGGACCACAGACTCCACCGTGGATTTCATCCATCAGTCTCTGGGCTTGCTCTTTATCAAGGCATCTTAACAGGTCCTATTCCATCATCTCTTTTATAGAGTGCATCTCCGCTCAGATAGAACTTCATAGCCATCTTGTGAATCCGCTTTCGCTCGGATTGCCCTAGTGGGTGTAGATCCATCTCGGAGATATTCCTTGATGTCTTGATACCAAGGCTGATTAACAGGAGGTATTTCATCTGATACTTCTCCAATGTAGTTCCCGTATATTGGGGCTTTCTGAATTATAAATTCGATGCAGGGAATCCCACTCCTATCGGATATGCGGATTAATGAAGCCAACATTGTCAATGCATCAACGAAGTCATTCCTACCCCGAGGAATATGGCTGAAGTTTATGTCTTCAAACTCCAGGGATATTTTCATGACCTGCCGATGACAGGGTGGCAAATGCAGTTCTTTGGTGTGATATGCCCTAGTGGTTTGTCTGATGACCAACTCAGAGTCTCCAAAGACCAGTAAATGTTTGATACCCATGGATTGGGCTACTTTCAACCCCATTATACAGCCTTCATACTCGGCTGTGTTGTTGGTGTTGCCAAATTGAAGTTTGGTAGCCACAAGATATTGTTCTCTTGTACCAGAGATAAGGACTGCCCCAACTCCGACACCTTCTATGTTTACTGCTCCATTGAAATACATTTTCCATTTTTGGACTGTATTTTCTTGCTGGAGTTGTTGAATTGTCATGATCCCATCATCCGGTAAATAAGTCTCCAGGGGCTCAAACCCTCCTAAAGGTGCTTCAGCTAATTGATCTGCAATGCCTTGACCCTTGACTGACTTCTGTGTCACGTAGACAATATCGAACTGTTGTAGGATCAACTGCCATTTGGACAGTCGACAATTTAACATTGTATTATTGAATACATATTTGAGTGGATCCATGTGAGATATGAGGTAGATCGTATGCCCATGTAAATAGTGTTACAACCTCATGGAGGCCCATGCTAACGCACAACATGTTTTCTCGATCAGAGTGTTTTTTTGTTCACCAGTGCTGAATCTTTTAATGATGTAGTAGATGGCTCTCTCCTTGCTACTATCATCCTTCTGTCCTAACATGCAGCCCATTGCATTGGCATTGACTGACAGGTACATGAACAAGGGAACTCCATCCCTCGAAAGTACCAAATAAGGTGCTTCAATCAGCTTTTTCTTGATGGCAAGTAAGGCTTGTTGACAATCCTTGTTACATTTGGTCGAGGAATTCTTCCTTAGTAGCTTGAATATGGGTTCACAGGTTGCTGTGAGCTGGGAAATGAATAGGCTTATAAAGTTAATTCTTCCCAAAAACCCACGTATCTCCTTCTCTGTTTGAGGTACTGGCATCTCAGTGATGGATTTGACCTTTGTAGGGTCTAGCTCGATGCCTCGATTACTCACAAAGAATCCCAACAGTTTTCCTACTTTGACGCCAAAAGAACATTTGGCGGGACTTAGCTTGAGGTTATACTTGCGCAACCTATTGAACAGCTTCTTGAGATGGTTAATGTGATCATCCTCCCGCTGGGAATTGATGATTATGTCATCCACATAAACCTCTATTTCCTTGTGCATCATGTCATGAAATAGGGCCATCATGGCTCGCTGATATATATATCCGGCATTAATGAGGCCGAAGGACAATCATCTATAGCAGAAGGTTCCCCAGGGAGTGATGAAAGCTGTTTTCTCCCGGTCTTCTTCAGCAACCATGATTTGATGGTAACCAGAAAAGCAATCTACTAAAGAATACATGTCGTACTGCATCATATTGTCTATCAATATGTGGATGAAAGGTACCGGGAAATTTTCCTTGAGACAGGCTTTGTTCAAATCCCGGTAATCCACGCATACTCGTACCTTCCCTCTGGGCTTAGGCACAGGGACTATGTTCGACAGCCATTTCGGGTATGATGATCCCGTCTTTGAATTGTTTAACAGCTTCTTCTTTGACTTTTAGACTCCATTCAGGTTTCAATCGCCTGAGCTTTTGTTTGACCGGCTTGAATCCATCTTTGATGGGCATTCGATGGATGACAATGTCAATGGAAAGGCCAATCATGTCTTCATGTGACCATGTAAATACATCCTAGAACTATGTTAGGCGTTCGATCAGGTCGCCTTTTTGGTCTGGTGTGAGGTCTATGTCTATCTATATTTCTTTGATGTTTTTGGAGGTTTTATCTTCGACCCATTCTTTGATCTCCTCGAGCATCTCGTAGTCATCTTCTTCATCTTAATCAATATCCATCAAGTCTAAGTTCAGTTCTACATCAAAGTTGTAGTCACTGTGACAGGTTGGCATCTCATCAACAGAGACAAACATATCCAACGCTTGAGTCCTGAAAACAAAAATGCTTTCATTTTAATATATACAACTTCTTGGAAAACCAGAGACTCGATCTGAGCGCCCCCGCGCCCGCGCCATGTTGAAGGCTTTAGACAGCGCAGCCGCCTCTGTCCAAAGTGTTCGACTTTTGCTTGGTTTTCTTGGCTGGTTGTAATATACTTAAGGCTTTATGTTATAAGGGATGAATATCACTTAGTATTGAGAGGAGACTTAATTTTACTTCAAGCTAGTATTACATTTTCTAGGGTTAGAAGCTAAGGAAGGATTAAGAGCTTATCTCCTCTTCTCTTCTAGCTCATGTAGATTTATTGTGTAGGGTTCTCTTTGGTTGAACTTGTGATCTGGATTTAAGCATTAAAGGCTTCTATTGGAAGGAGAACCATCAAGCTTTATATTTCCATTCTCTTTACTCTTCCTCCCTTTCATAGTTGTTTAAATGCTTGGTTTAAATCCCATAATGGTGGGAAGTTCAGTGATGAACTAACTTCCATTATGGGATTCTAATGGATTCTATTTGCTAAATCTAGGGTTTATGCCTCTTTTATATATATGGATGAAAATGGATGGTTTGTCTAGCATGGATGTTGTGTATGTTTAGATGCCTGATCAACATCTACCCTAATAGTTTATATGGATTTGAAAAATGAAGTGTAAACTTAGATTTTGCCATGCTAGCATATTTTTGTGAAACTTGCATTGGATGAGTTTTGTGATTCACTATCCGGATAGAAATATACCGTATTGCCATATGTAGTCTAATGGGGGCTTGTACTTAAATCGGTTTAGCTTGTAAATTGCATAGAAATATAGTGGTTTAGGCTTTATCAATGTTCATATAATTTCTATCTTAATTGTGGATATTATATGATATGGACTTGGTGTATTGAAAAATAGTCCTGTATCACATTCGTGCTCCCGGCTAGCATTTCTGTGTGATTATTCATACTTGACATGAGGTGTTGTTAACCTAGATGACGCAATAGATGAAATTAGGATCCTATATTCCTCTAATTTGAACCTCTTACATATTAATTAGTTAAGTCTAGTTTAAATTCAGTATAGTTAGTTAAAGAACACTGTGACAACCGTTTGAGCAAACAAAGATAACCATAGGACTGTTGCATGATAGTATAAGTCTGACTCCTTTCTCCGTGGGAACGATCTCGACTTATCGAATTATTACTTGTCGACCGTGTACACTTGCACGTGTTTTGTGCCCGTTTTTGTTAACACGTAAACGGCGCAACAAGTTTTTGGCGCCGTTGCCTGGAATGGTGTAAGTTTCGTACTATTGACATCAATTTTCATTAGATTTGGTTGACTTGAACAAATCTCTTCTTATCTCATTTTTAACTTTATTTTTATTTGTGTTTCAGGTACTTGTGGATAGTTTATGCACACGCGAGCTTCAAATCCTGAGTTAGTGCCTCGATAAGAGCACATTAACGGTAAAGTGTGGGTAGCAAACATCAGAAACACCAATCCGCAGGTAGAACCTGAACCACCTCATCAAATGGCTGAAGAGCAGAGGGCCAATAATAGGGCCTTACAGGACTACTCCATGCCGAAAATCACCGATCTGCAATCCAGTATTGTGCGACCAGCTATAGCTGCAAATACTTTCGAGATAAAACCAAGGACCCTGCAGATGATTCAGAACAATCTCCATTTTGAAGGTGCACCTACCAAAGATCCAAATGAGCATATCATGAGTTTCCAAGAGATATGCGACACATTTAAGTTCAACAATGTTACAGATAAGGCGGTGAAACTTAGAATATTCCCTTTCACCTTGAGGGATAAGGCAAAGAGCTGGTTGCACTCATTGCCCTCAGGATCAATCACTACATGGGAAGACTGTGCTCAGAAATTTCTAACCAAGTTCTTCCCAATGGCTAAGACTGCCTCTATGAGGAGAGACCTGAGTCAATTTTCACAGCTACCAGGGGAAACGTTGTATGAAGCTTGGGAACGCTATAAAGAAATGCTCAGGAAGTGCCCACACCATGGAATGCCTGAATGGATGGTGAAAAATTCTTTTTATAATGGATTGGGGTGGCAGTCAAGGCTAATTATTGATGCCGCATCGGGAGGAGCTCTATGGACTAAAGACTTCCCGACAGCTTATGGGCTTTTTGAAACAATGGCGGCTAATGAGTATCAGAATCCAACAGCGAGAATGGTTCAACCCAAAGTGGCAGGAGTATTGGATGTTGATGCAATCACATCATTGTCAGCACAATTGGCAGCAATGAACAAGAAAATAGATTCTACGGCTGAGAGTAGAGTTCAGCAAGTTGCATTTATTTGTGAGTTGTGTGTCGGAGCACACCCGACTAAGCAGTGTGCTATCACTATCGAGTCGGTACAGTTTGTCAGCAACTACCAAAAGCTACAGAATCAATTCCCAAACTCCTACCATCCCAACAATCGGAACCATCCCAACTTCAGTTGGAGTAATAATCAAAATGCTCAACAGCCCCAACCTTACCAAAATACTTAATTATCCCAACCTCAAACATCTGAAACTCAATACCATGCACCACAACAACAAAATCAATATCAATCTGCTCAACCACAATCATAATACCAAAATGTCCAATAACAACAACAACATTCCCAATATCAGCCCTACCAACCCAAGACTCAGCCCCAACATCAGTATGCCCCAAGACAATCACACCCTCCAGGATTTCATCAACATCAACAGTCAGAGGAGAAAGCTGAAATAGAAGAACTTAAGTTGATGGTGAAGAGTCAAGCGGTATCTCTCAAGGACTTTAGAGACTCAAATTGGCCAAATTACCAATGCAGTCCTCAATAGACCGCAAGGGACTCTTCCTAGCAGTACAGAAGTGAATTCGGGGAAAAGGGATGGCAAAGAATAATGCCAAGCTATAACCTTAAGGTCTAGGAAGCAGACTTCTGATCTGGAGGCTGGCGCGACCGCGCCCCAAAAAGACCAAAACCTGGAGCGGGCGTGCCAAGGTGCAGAAAATTCTGAGACAGTTTTGACTGATGGGAATGATGTGGGTAATGAAGTTGAGGCAGAAAAAGAGGTAGCCACAGAGAAACCCAAGGTCCCACCACAAATTGTCTACCCTTCTGTTCCTTACCCACAGAGATTGCAAAAGAAAAGAGAGGATAGACAGTCCAAGTTTTTGGAGGTATTTAAGAAACTACAGATAAATATACCATTCGCAGAGGCATTAGAACAAATGTCAAGTTACACGAAGTTCATGAAGGTTATTCTATCAAGGAAGAAATGATTAGAGGGCTTTCAGACAGTGGCCTTGGCAGAAGAGTGCAGTGCAGTATTGCAGCGTAAGCTACCTCCAAAGCTTAAGGACCCAGGCAGTTTCACAATACCATGCTCCATTGGGGAGTTGTCCTTCAATAAATGTATGTGTGACTTAGGGGCAAGCATTAATCTAATGCCACTATCGGTGTTTACGCAACTGGGTTTGCCGGCTCCTAAGACGACGAGCATAGCTCTGCAGTTAGCCGATAGATCCGTTACTTACCCCAGAGGCATTGTTGAGGATGTGTTGGTGAAGGTTGACAAATTCATTTTTCCTGCAGACTTTAAAATTCTGGACTTTGAGGAAGACAAAAATATCCCAATTATTTTGGGGAGACTGTTTCTAGCCACAGGGAGAACCCTAATAGATGTACAAAAGGGAGAACTGACTATGAGGGTTCATGACCAAGAGGTGACATTTAATGTCTTTAAGGCTATGAAGTTTCCCGTAGATGAGGAAGCGTGCTTTAGAATTGATACTATCGACAGAATACTGCAGGAAGAATCTGAACACTTGCTGAGTGTGGATCCGTTGGAGAGTGCTCTACTGGGAGACTCAGACATGGGAGAGACAGATGTGGTAGAATGCATCCAGATGTTAAATACAGTGCCGCACATGTACAAATTTAAAGTTCCCATCTAACCACTAGGACAAATGGGGGAGTCCTCAGAGCGACTAAAGCCTTCTCTAGAGGTGGCTCCCACACTTGACCTAAAACCTCTTCCAAAGCATTTAAGATATGCCTATCTAGGAGAATCTTCTACATTGCTAGTTATCATTGCTGCTGCCTTATCATCCAACCAAGAGAATAAATTACTAAGAGTCCTTAGAGAGTATAAATCAGTGATTGGATGGACCATAGCTGACATCAAGGGGATCAGCCCCTCTTACTGCATGCATAAAATACTCTTAGAGGATGAGAGCAAGCCTTCAGTAGAGCAGCAAAGAAGATTGAACCCAATCATGAAAGAGGTGGTCAAAAAGGAGATCCTTAAGTGGTTAGATGCGGGAATAATTTATCCAATATCAGATAGCCCCTGGGTGAGCCCGGTGCAGTGCGTCCCGAAGAAGGGAGGCATGACCGTAGTGAAAAATAAAAAGAACGAGCTTATAACTACCAGGATAGTAACGGGTTGGAGAGTCTGCATGGACTACCGCAGACTAAATAAGGCTACAAGGAAAGATCATTTTCCCCTCCCGTTCATTGATCAGATGCTGGATAGGCTGGCAGGTCATGCATACTACTGCCTTCTGGATGGGTACGCAAGATATAATCAAATAGTAATAGCCCTAGAAGACCAAGAAAAGACTGCCTTTACTTGTCCGTATGGCACACTTGCGTTTAGAAGGATGTCTTTCGGGTTGTGCAATGCCCCGGCCACATTTCAGAGGTGTATGATAGCTATTTTCTTCGATATGGTTGAGCACAATGTTGAGGTCTTTATGGACGATTTCTCAATTTTTGGAGACTCCTTTGACCTGTGTTTGGAGAATTTGGTAATGGTGTTAAAAAGGTGCGTTGAAACGAATCTCATTCTGAATTGGGAAAAGTGCCATTTTATGGTACAAGAAGGTATCATTTTGGGACATAATGTTTCGAAGAAAGGATTAGAGGTGGACAGGGCTAAATTGGAAACTATTGAGAACTTGCCTCCGCCTACTTCTGTAAAAGGTGTTCGTAGCTTTTTGGGGCATGCAGGCTTCTACTGTTGGTTTATAAAGGTCTTCTCAAAGATTACAAAGCCACTTTGCAGTTTATTAGAAAAAGATGTCCAATTTAAATTTGATGAGGAATGCCTGACTGCATTTGAGCACTTGAAAAAGAAGTTGACTACGGCGCCAGTGATTACAGCTCCGGATTGGGACCTTCTTTTTGAGCTGATGTGTGATGCAAGCGATTTTGTTGTGGGAACTGTATTGGGCCAGCGTAGGGACAAGGTCTTTCATGTTATATATTATGCTAGCAAGACCCTTACTAATGCCCAGTTGAACTACACTACTACAAAAAAGAGCTTTTAGCTGTGGTGTACGCATTCGACAAGTTTCATGTTTATTTGATTGGGACTAGAGTGCTTGTGTACACTATCCATGCAGCGATCCGATATTTGATAGCAAAGAAAGATACCAAGCCCCATCTGATCAGGTGGATACTTCTTTTACAAGAATTTGACTTAGAAATCAAGGATAGAAAAGGGACTAAGAACCAAGTGGCTGAGCACTTATCGCGATTGGAGAATCCGGGAAGGGATGCAAATGACAAAGTTATGATCAATGAGTCCTTCCCAGATGAGAAATTATTTGTGGTGAAAGGCGAAGTGCCATGGTTCGCAGATTATGCAAACTTCCTAGTAAGTAATATCATCCCTTCTGACTTGACTAGGCACCAAAAGAAGAAGTTTCTACACGATGTGAAATGGTTTATTTGGGATGAACCGTACTTGTTCAAGCAATGTGCGGATCAAATGATTAGAAGGTGCATTCCATATAGCGAGACGGAGAGTATACTGCAGGATTACCACGCATCAGTATATGGAGGTCATTATGGAGGTGAAAGGACAGCGGTCAGGGTTTTACAAGCAGGTTTTTATTGGCTGACTATCTTCAAGGATGCTTACAGCTTTGTTCAAAGATGTGATAGCTGTTAGAGGGTAGGAAATATATCAAAGAGAAATGAAATACCCTAAAATACAATCCTCAAGGTGGAGATCTTTGATGTCTGGGGGATAGACTTTATGGGGCCTTTCGTTTCATCATGTTGGAACTTATACATCCTTCTGGCAGTCGATTACGTGTCTAAATGGGTGGAAGTGGCAGCTCTACCAACGAATGATGCTCGGGTGGTTCTGAGGTTTCTCCAAAAGAGCATTTTCACGAGGTTCGGGACTCCCAGGGCGATCATTAGCGATAAAGGTACCCATTTTTGCAATCACCAGTTTACACCTTCGTTGGCTAAATATGGGGTAAATCATCGCATAGCTACAGCTTATCACCCCCAAACCAATGGCCAAGCAGAAGTGTCAAATCATGAGGTGAAGAGAATACTGGAAAAGGTTGTGAACCCCATGCAAAAAGATTGGTCACTGAAGCTGGATGATGCAGTATGGGCTTATAGGACTGCTTACAAAACACCGCTGGGTATATCGCCATTTTAGCTTGTGTATGGAAAGGCTTGTCACGTTCCCATGAAGCTTGAACATAAAGCCTATTGGGCAATCCATAAGCTGAATTTAAACTTAAAGGCTGTAGGGGAGAAACGCCTACTCCAACTCAATGAGTTGGACGAATTTCGATTGCAAGCCTATGATAATTCCAAATTGTACAAAGAAAAAGTGAAAAGGTAGCATGATCGCAAGATTATGGAAAGGAAATTCGAGCCAGGGCAAGAAATGCTGTTATTCAATTCCAGACTTAGACTCTTCCCTAGGAAAGCTCAAGTCAAGGTGGTCAGGACCTTTCACTGTAAAGACTGTATATCTACACAGTGCAATAAAAAATTTCGATAAGGACCGAGATAAGCCCTTCAAGGTTAATGGACAGCGGCTGAAGCAGTACTATGGTGGTGAGGTTGACAGACAGAAGGTCACCCTTCTACAACTTGATCAAAGCAGAGAAAGTCGAGCTAGTGGACTATAAATAAGCGCTCGATGGGAGGCACCCCATCATCTCTATCTCTCCCTCAAGTTTAATTCTTGCAAAACATTTCTCTATATCTCTATCTCATGTTTAATTCTAGTTACTAATCTCTGCATTTCCCTTTCCCCGTTTAATTCTAATCATTTTGAAAAAGTTGCCTATTTTTGAACATTGTGATGACAGGATGCTTATTGCCTACATTTTTGAACATTAGGCATGTAGCATGCATTTTTTTGGGAGTTAGAAGCTCTTTGTATATATTCATGGGATTTAATCTATTATTGCCTACATTTTTGCAATTAGGCATAGTTGCACAGATATTTGGAGCTGGAAGCTCTTTGGACATATATTTGACATATTAGCATGTTACATATAAGCATATGGAAGAATTTTTTGGGAATTCGAATAGAAAATATTCTCTTGCATATAATTGCTAAGGAATTGGCAGTATATATCTTATATATGCATTTTGAATAATGGAATCAAGCTAGGTTTAATTGTTGTCGCTATATGTGCAGGTGAGTTACACGTTGAAAGATGCTTCTTGTGCCTTCATTTAGTGATGCATAAAAGAAACAAGAAACAAAACAAAAATTTTAGCCAGGTGCAGGGCTTGCGCGGCTACGCATCCATCACTGCTTGTGCCGGCGCGCCCACGCCACGTACCAGACAGACGCCCCTTCAAAAAAAAATTTTACGATTCCATGCCCTTTTAATTGCTACATGTATTATAACCGGCCCTTCCCTCACAACTCATAATACACGAATTCTCCCAGATAAGAGCCTACTACCTCCCTCTCCAAATCTGACTCACTCTCTACTCACCAAACCCTAGTGCCATTGCCATACGCATCCCTCTCCAATTCCTACATAGATTCCCCCGCTCCTCATCATCTAAATCTACCCTATTTTCCCATAGCATCAAGTTCCAGCAGGTTCTATTCAAGTTAGGGTTGGAGTTTTGGATTTCCAGAAATTGCAAATTGGCTGTGTAAGATTTGGGATTGTTTGTTCAAGTTTCACAGAGATATTCTGAGAATAAGTTTTGGGGGTTTGTCAGAATTCATCACTAAGGGATTGCAGCGAGAAATTTCCTAAAATCAACAATGGGTCCTAAGCGTTCTCGATCCGCCGCTACCGCTTTCGCAGCCGGTTCACCTATTCACAGTGGGTCAGATGATGATATCACCGTCGATTTGACAAAATTCATTAGTATCGAGGCCCAAATTGAGTACTATAGGATTGCGGCCGAATCAGTTTTCAAGGAGAGGGGCTTGAAGCCCACAAAGGAGGATGGGGACATGCGAGCCATGATCCGAGGGATGGGGTGGCAAGGTATTTGTAGAACGCCACCGCCAGTGCCGTTGGCTTTAGTCCTAGAATTCTACGCTAACTCAAAAATCACGCAGAGCGACAAGTCTTTTGTGAGGGGCCAAACCATTGATTACTGCCCGACTGTGATTCATGAGGTCCTAAATTTGGCTTCAGTGCCGACCGGACAGGTGAATTGGGTGGAGACCGAGAGGTTTGGGACTGACTTGGATCAAGTGCTTCGTGACTTGTGTGCACCAAGCACAGCGTGGAAAATCAAGAAAGATACCGTTAACGAGTACACCATGTTCCTTGCCTCCGGGATGAACAGATACGCTAAGGCATGGAATCTGTTCCTCTGTGGCAGCCTTATGCCATCCCAGCACCAGCACGAGGTAACAGTAAAGAGAGCTATCATCCTATGGGGAATTATTATTACAGGAAAGTACATTGATGTCGTCCATCTGATTCACCAGAGCATGCTGAGGTTTATGAGAGGCAGTACCACAGGCTCCATTTTGCATGCATCCGTAATAGCCCATCTCTGTGCTGAGACAGGCCTCGAATGGTTCGATGAGCAGATCTAAATGCCAAGTGGGGATGTCACTCACACCACTACCAAGAATTTTGTGGATTGGGCTGGAGGCAAAGCAGACCCGAGGGGAAAAAGTTTTATTATGATAGTTCCTCTGCCAGTTCCACCACCACAGCCGCAGCCAGCAGAGGGCGTAGCTTCTCCTCCAGTCGGTGACATCCAGCAAGGTCGCCAAATTTGTCGTATAGAGAGGAAGATCAATGCGCTGCATGAGAGTTTTGCCGTGTTTACTGATGGGCTAACTCGTGCCCTAGCTGAGGCCTTTGCACAGCAGGGGACAATGCTGGAGTGGCCTGTGTTTGCATCTGACTTGCCATACCCGCCGCCAGATACACCATCCGAGGAGGGTGGCCATGCCGATCAGTAGGGGAGTTTCCTAATCCTTTACCCTCAATGGGGACATTGAATATGCTAAGTTTGGGGGTATTGGGTGTAGTTTGTAGTTATTACATTTAGTTTTAATTTTTATATGTTTGCATTTAGTTTTAATTGCATAGTAGTTGCATTTAGTTAAATTGCATATTGCATGTTAGGTTGTATATAGTAGTTGCATTTTAATTTGTGTTATCATTCTAGTTTGTGTTAGTTTAAAATTTTGCATAAAAATTATTCAGTTTTATTTCATTTTGTTTATTTAGTATGTGTTTAATTGCATTGCATTGCATAATCCCGCTTGTTTAGCTTGTGGAATTCCGATTTGGCCGATGATGACATTGAGTTATGATAGATTATTGAACTCTGTTAGTTGCTTAAGCTCAGTTATATGTTTATACATAATGTAATCTATACCTGTTGCTTGGATGTCACCGGATAGCACAGTTTGTTTTTACTTGCTTGTTGGCTAGATTAGTACATGTTTGTCTTTTAAGGAGAATTTTTTTTTTAATTGCTACAATTGTGTAATAAAAGCAATAATGACCTTACTAACATTAGAATACAAGTTTGAGGGAAAACCTTGGGTATGTGTGCTGATAAAAAGAAAAAGAAAAAAAAAAGCAAAAAGAAAAGAAGATAAGCTGTGAAAAAGAAAAAAAATATAATAAACGCCTTGGCTAGCGAAGTTTTGTGGCCTTTGATACTCGAGCATGTACGCCTTAGGGGATTGTTAAATGGGTATTATTGAAAAGCCTAAGAGGGCCTAGCATTGCACAGTCAGGTGCATTCGCGAGAAAAGTGCGAATATCGCCCCCGTGTGAGAATAAAAGCATAATAAGCCCTTGCTGCACTTCAACTTGTATCTATGTGTTGGTTTGGTCATTATTTGGTCTTAATGAAAAATTCTTGACTTAAAGCCTCAATTTTCCTTCCCTAGAAGTATAGCATGTGGAATCTTGGCCTCATTAAAGCTTGTTTATGACGTGGCACACACACACGGCATTATAGTAACAGGTTATGATTTACAGATTGTCTATCTATATAACTATTTCTTGAGCCAATTCATTGTTCAGTGTTCTTGTTATCTCTCTGAGGCGCATCCGATTGGAATTCATATTAGGGCTGTTACTGTGGGATTTATTTTCATGTAGTTAGTTGCATATCATGTAGTTGCATTTGTGTTTTTGCTTGAGGACAAGCAATAGTTCAAGTTTGGGGGTATTTGATAAATAGGTTTTATACCTACTTATTGGACACTAACTTACTATGATTATGGCTTAAACTCAAGCACTTTAGTGTCTTTTAATTTATTTTATCTTTGTTTTGCATATTTTAGGCAAGAAACTCCAAAGAGCGGGAAATGGCATGATAAAGGCATGGAATGGCATGAAAATGAGCATATGGCATGAACTTGGCAACAAGGCTTGTGGAATGGCAGAAAGACGGACAAAATGGCATAAGGCTAGCAATAAGGCATGAGAGGATATCAAGAGGATGGAATGAGAAAGAGAAAGCAAGAAGGCTTGGCATGAGAAAAGGGCACATAATAATGGCCTCATAGTGGCATCGTGAAGGAACAAGAAGCAGCAACAAAAGAATGAGGATTGTGCAATCCAAAAGTCAGAAAGTGCGCCAGCTATAGAATTGGTCAAGCATGGCCGCGCCAAGGAAGTAAAGGGGCTACGCGCGCCCGCCCCTCTTGGAAAACCAGAGACTCGATCTGAGTCCCCCCGCGCCCACGCTATGTTGAAGGCTTTAGACCGCAAGACCGTGCCGGTCCAAAGTGTTTGACTTTCACTTGGTTTTCTCGGCTGGTTGTAATATACTTAAGGCTTTATGTTATAAGGGATGAATATCACTTAGTATTGAGAGGAGACTTAATTTTACTTCAAGCTAGTATTACATTTTCTAGGGTTAGAAGCTAAGGAGGGATTGAGAGCTTATCTCCTCTTCTCTTCTAGCTCAAGTAGATTTATTGTGTAGGGTTCTTTTTGGTTGAACTTGTGATCTGGATTTGAGCATTAAAGGCTTCTATTGGAAGGAGAACCATCAAGCTTTACATTCCCATTCTCTTTACTCTTCCTCCCTTTCATAGTTGTTTAAATGCTTAGTTTAAATCCCATAATGGTAGGAAGTTCAGTGATGTACTAACTTCCATTATGGGATTCTAATGGATTCTATTTGCTAAATCTAGGGTTTATGCCTCTTTGATATGTATGGATGAAAATGTATGGTTTGTCTAGCATGGTTGCTGTGTATGTTTAGATGCCTGATCAACATCTACTCTAATAGTTTATATGGATTTGAAAAATAAAGTGTAAACTTAGATTTTTCCATGCTAGCATATGCTTGTGAAACTTGCATTGGATGAGTTTTGTGATTCGCTATCCGGATAGAAATATACCGTATTGCCATATGTAGTCTAATGGGGGCTTGTACTTAAATCAGTTTAGCTTGTAAATTGCATAGAAATATAGTGGTTTAGGCTTTATCGATGTTCATGTGATTTCTATCTTAATTATGGATATTATATGATATGGACTTGGTGTATTAAAAAATAGCCATGGATCACATTCGTGCTCCCGGCTAGCATTTCTATGTGATTATTCATACTTGACATGAGGTGTTGTTAACCTAGATGACGCAATAGATGAAATTAGGATCCCATATTCTTCTAATTTGAACCTCTTGCATATTAATTAGTTAAGTCTAGTTTAAATTTAGTATAGTTAATTAAAGAACACTGTGACAACTGTTTGAGCAGACAAAGATAACCACAGGACTGTTGCATAATAGTGTAAGTCTGACTCCTTTCTCCGTGGGAACGATCTCAACTTATCGAATTATTACTTGTCGACCGTGTACACTTGCACGTGTTTTGTGCCCGTTTTTGTTAACACGTAAACGGAGCAACAGTCCGTACGCCGAAGGAGTCTACTTCGGGGTCGACGATGTCTCCAGCAGCACTAGCTATACGAGTAATACATTTACTATAATAAATATTATTTAGGATCATATTACGTAATTTATATACTGATACCAAGTTAACTTACATGTACATATATTAAATTACAGGACCGGTTTGAGAAGCTCCGAAGCCAGCGTATAGCAGAGTTGTAGGCTGCTAGGGGCGATGCTGAGACATTAGATTCCACCATCCCTCTGTCCAAGATTAGTTTATCTCAGGATGAGGAGAAGGCTCTTTGGGTCACGTCTCAGGATACTTCCACTAGCACTACCGGCCAGTATCGAGTGCTAGGGTTGCCGAGGATACCAGACTATACACTGCCTAGAGGTATAATTTTTTAGTTTATTTCTTGTTTATGAATAAAGTAAACTTATAATATTATTCATGTTATATTTATTTTTGTAGGCTCTAGTCAGCGTCTGCGTCCGAGAGCCCCCATGGGACGATCATATACGGGCACTAGCTTAAACGATGCTTTGTTCCAGCGGGTTATGGTTGCGGTCTCGAAGAGGTTTGAGACCGATCTACTATTCCGCCATCAGGACCTGCCCAGCCGTTCTTGCCTCCATCAGCTTGCGCAGGACGTTACAGCTGGTGCCACTGCCGAGAGTACGGGTATTCCTCCGGAGAAGTTCCCCGCGATACGCAACGAGATTGTTCGGATGGTGGTTACCTTACTCATGGATGCGTTTGGACCGATACTAAGTCAGCCCTCGACTACTCAGGTATACTATTCATTTTAAATTCAAGTATATATTATGCATGTTATTTAATTTTTATGTAGTTATCTTTAACTGTATCATATGTATGGACTAATGAGTTACATTATATTGTATCAACAGGATGACGAGCGCACTGACGATGCTGAGCGGTTGAACGATGACGGCGATTTTCAAACTATAGAGCAGCGTCGACGCCTGCCCGATGATCCTCCTCATACCGGGGGCTCTACTAGCTTGACTTAGTTTACATTATTTTGTAGTTTACATTATTTTTGACTTAGTTTACATTATTTTGTAGTTTACATTATTTTAAGTTACATTATTTTGTAGTTTACATTATTTTTGATGTATTATAGTTTAAACCTTGTCATTACTTTAGTTTGAAATATCTCTTTAGTTTAATTTTGTTTATGTTTGACATCTAGTTTAGTTTAGCTTAATGGGATGTTTGATATACTTTAGTTTAGATTAATGGGATGTTTGACATTTTTACTTCTCATTTAGTTGGTTTTTGACATATTGTTGGCCTTGGTAATTGTAAATCATGTTATTGGGCCTTATTAAGTTGATGTGAATGTTGTTGGATAGTTAGTTAGCTTGTATGTGTTGTTGGAAAAAATGAACAGGTTTACAGGTAAAAAAAATGTGGGTTAAAACCCTGGATATTGCAAAAACAAATAAAATATTAAAAAAAACACTATTCTCGACAGAATAGTGTTAACCTCGATGGATTTCCATCGGAATTAGCCATTTTGGCAAACCTGCCACGTGTCACGACTAATCTCCACGGAATAGTTTTAATCTCCACGGAATTCAGTCAGAATTAAGTCCCTTGCCATTTTGGCCAAACTGCCACGTGTCATGATTAGCCTCGACGGAATATCCTTGACGGATGCTATTCAGTCGATAATAGATTAAGTCCGACCAAATATTCGGTCGAGGTTAGTTCCGTCGAGTTTAATTATCCCCGACTGAAAGATCGATGGACTTAATTTCGACGTGCTTATATCCGACTGAATTTTTGACCGAATATTCTGTCGGAATTAAGCATAACCTCGACGGATTATACTTAATTCCGACAGATTATTCTGTCGGAAATAACCCTTTTGTTGTAGTGTGTTTGGGCTTTCTAATAAATTGTTTGAGCCATGTAAATTATCATAGGTTCAACACATTAATTTTACATTACCCTAGTTATTTAATTAGGGTTTCTAGTCCACTTATTTTAGACTTTAAATAATTACTCATATTAGTTTATTTATATAACCTAATTAGACTTGTTGTAATTAGGTTTAAAATAATATTTAAATTGAGATAATAAAATAAATCTCTTAGGTTAGTTAACTTGTATATAATTTAAATACTACGACTATTTAATAAATATAACCCTTAGGATATTAAATTCTAATACCTAATATATAATTAGGTTACAATACTTTCTTTTTACCACACAATGTATAATAAATAAATATAGACATATTTATAATATATATTCATTTAATCACAAACACAACCTTCACAAGTCACAAAGTATTTAATACATTGAAAAAAATTAATATATTCATTTACAATGTGACCTAATATTCTTGTATTATTAATTTAATTAATCATTCATTTTAGCTAAAATATAGATATCGCATCTCTAAGTATATATGTATCCACATACCTCATTAACCTTATAATATCTCTTCATTTGAAATTTATTTCCTTAATAAATTTTCCACATACCTCATTATAAAAATTTCTTATATCGACTAATTCTCATAAGTTTAAAGGTATCATAATACATTATTCTTAATATACCTCCAAGTATACATATAATTTAAATCCTTTCTAGGTTTTGAATTTTCGTAACCCATATTTTCTCACTTTTATTCGTCATCTTCTCATTTCTTACTCTTCAAAGTTTATATCATTCACATATAATTTCTCTATATTATTTCAAATATCAAATCGCATAGGTTCTTCTTAAAAATTTTAAATCATTCCTCTATTTTCAAATCTAGGTTTTATTCTTTAACCTTTATTTAATCATCTAAGATCTTATTTATAAGTCTTATAAATTTTCGGGATGTCACAATAATTAAAGGTTAGATGACCTGGGATTTCGTATTATTATGTAACCCTTTAACGGGAGTATTGTTAATTAATTTTATTGTTGTTATTATCCTTTATTGTGGGTAGTTAGATGTGAGTGTGATGGATAGTGAGCACCAAATTTGTGGGATTGAAGTACTCGGATTTGGGGGTGTCACAACGTAGGCATGCATTAAACCACCCTATATGGCTTTACAATCAAAACCAAGCCATTAGATAACAAATTAAATAATTTTTCTAACGCATTGTCAGAATACATGCCTAGACTAACCATTAAAACGAAATTTGTTGCATCCATACGATCCATATGATGATATATAAGCATGCATTGCATTGTAACATGTCTATCAAGTTTTCTATGCATACATTTTCAGTATAATGCGTTTAATGAACAAAGTACGGTAAAACACCGGTGAAAACGCAAAAAACGGGAGTGTATACATTACCTGTAGTGCGTAGAATGAACATACGGTGGCGGAATACCCAAAATAAAGCCCTGAAATGAGTAGATCTGAGAATAAGGGTCGTATTCTACAGAGAGAATGAAAGAAAACTTGAATCGAATGAATAAAAATGAGCCTGCCTGAGAGTATAAGCCCAGTCGCTGCCAGCCTCAAGCATACCTACTTGAGCCGCAAGTATACCTGCGGCTGTCTAAGGTAGGCCACTCAGCTCCCCATTTGGTAAAATGCAATCCGAGACACGTCCTTTCGGGTCCAGAAAAAGGTGTCCACTTAGAAAGGTACCCTTCCGGGTCATTTTTAGGCCTCACAAACCCTTAAACCTCCACCTCCCCCCTGAAAATAGGCAAAAACTAGGGGAAACCAAGAACCCCGCTATGGAACGAAGAAAGACCAAAAGGTGTGATCCGAATCATTGTTATCGATAACCGATCTTTGAATCCACTAGTATTGACCACAGTGAAGGCATCGGCATGACCCCAATGTATAATCTATTGGCATTGACCCCAGTGAAGGCGTCACCTTAACCCCGACGTAGAATCCACTGGCATTGACCGTAGTGAAGGCGTCGGCTTGACCCCGATGTAGAATCCACTGGCATTGACCCCAGTGAAGGTGTCAGCTTGACCCCGATGCAAAATCTGCTGTTATTGACCCCAGTGAAGGTGTCGACTTGACACCGATGCAGAATTCGTTGGCATTGACCCCAGTGAAGGCATCGGCTTGACCCCAATGTAGAATTCCACTGGCATTGACCCCGGTGAAGGCGTTGGCTTAACCCAGATGTAGAATCCACTGATATTGACCCCAGTAAAGGCGTCGGCTTGACCCCGATGCAGAATTCGCTGGCATTGAACACAGTGAAGGCGTCGGCTTGTCCCCGATGCAGAATTTGCTGGCATTGAACCTGGTGAAGGCGTTAGCTTGACCCCGATGTAGAATTCGCTGGCATTGACCCCAATAAAGGCGTCGACATGACCCCAATGTAGAATCCACTGGAATTGACCCTTGTGAAGGCGTCGGCTTGACACTGATGTAGAATACACTAGCATTGACCCCAGTAAAGGCATCAGCTTGACTCCAAAGCAGAATTTGCTGGCATTGACCCCAATGAAGGCGTCGGCTAAACCCCGATGGTTTAATCCATTAGCGATAACCCAACGTAGGCATCGCTACAACCCCGATTATGAATATGTTAGCCATAACCCAACGAGGGCGTCAGCAATACCGACGACATTCACATAATCCTCAACCTCTCCAGCAGATGGGAGTTACCCTTTTAAGATCAAAATCATACATATCATTGCATAATTTACACATAGCATTGCATCATTAAATATACCTTGTCATTAATCTATTAGAGTTTATGCCCTAGAGGCTAATTCTTTGATGTAATTGCTTAAACATTTTTGATATTATATTTGATTGAATAAATAAATTATTTTATTATGGTTTTATTTACTGCGTTATATAAATGTTAACATAATAAAAGTCCTTAGAATAGTGATACAAATTATATGGCTTCAAGTATGTGACTTGAACATGAGATCATATAATTACAATTAGTATCATTACTCTTAAATGTCCCTAGTCGAGTGTCATTGTTAATGGGACAACAATGATACATTGAGACTAGTATGTGGATTGACTGATGGCCAAATCTCATTGGTCATAAATATATGATATATTGAGTCAATGCATAGGTACATATTAGAGAACAATGTACTGGACAGACCCACCATGAGAATTCTACGTGGAGCATTATGCAAAGTGTCATAAGCAATTCTCATAGTGACAATGATGTAATGATCCTCCGACCTAAAATCACTATATTACTACACGAGAATTTATGTACTTTGATATCATCAAAGGCCACCTTTAATAGGGTGGACGATAAAGGTGATTATTGGGTACATCATGAATCGTGTGAGGAATATGAGTGATCTAGATGGAATTTAACCCTCCTATATACTAGGGGTGATATCCATAGGCCTCTTGATTGAGTAGGACTGTGAAATGCATGGCCATGCTCAAATAGTGATTTATTTCATATAGTCTACTCATCGATCAAGAAAACTCAGATTAAATTATGAAAAGGATGACACATTCCATGCCTCGAGTTTAATCTAGGATGTCAAGGTTAAAAGGATTAAATTACATTGAAACATTGGTCACGAAAAGGTTGTATCGAATCACCGATCTTATTATTATTTGGGTAGCAGTGATGCATTACTAGATGCCGCTCACTGTTTATAATTTTATAATATGATTTTAAAATTATTGCCAACATAATAATAACCTATAGGGTCACACACTTAGAACGTAATTAAAAGGGAATTAATTTAAATTGTATGGATTTAAATATATCAATATGATTGATAGTATTTAAATTACGAATTTAAATTAATAGGATAATTTGTATATATATATATGTATATTAATTAAGTAAGACTTAATTAAGATATAATATATATATATATATATATAAATTTGGATTTTATTTTTCTAATTGGATTAGGTTTTGGTTAATTCCTTTAACTGCTATATATATGATATATCAACCGTTTAGGGTATTATCGATATAAAAACCCTAGCCGCTCTTAGAGAGAGACTAGAGAGAAATTTTTTGAAAGTCTAGATCCTTGGCGGCTAGTACCGCAGCTTTCCTTACTGCAGATCGTGTGACGAGTCGCGGGACGTTCGTGTGGATACCGTAGAGGCGCGGTTCTGTTGGATTGCGTTGAGGATTCGAAGCAGTTCCAGAATCTCCATCGTCTCCGTTCAGGCTTGAATAATCAGTAAAATAAATCTTAACCTCTGAATTAATATGTTTTTCGCATGGATCCTGTTTTAGGGTTTTGAAAAAATTTTAATTTTCGCTGCGTTTATGTGCCGAAAACACTACAGTGGTATCAGAGCTACTTGCGAAACGATTAATTCAGATTACGTGTTTTAATTTTATTCGTTATATATGATATATAATGATGCATGTTTACCAATCTGAAATTGAATATATATATGATATTCTGCATGTATGCGTATTCTGGAAATCTGTAATATTTATGCATGTATATGATGTTCTGAAGATCGTATCCTAGAAGGTGGAATAACAATTCAACTTCTGTTCTAATTGGATTAGAAACATGAAGATTCGATTTAATATGATTAATCGAAACTGGACATATATGATATGTTCTGGGTGTATTGTTATTATGAGTGTGTTGGCGGATTGTATATGATTCTGGAATTGTTTCAGAGATTCGTATGAAAAATTTCTACAATACAGATTGTAGTTCAAAAAAAAATTCCCAGGGCGCTGCCCCCCGTCGTAGCGCACGATGGTCATGACCCCAATATTTTTTATATAGTTTTCTTTAATTATATAAATTGTGTCATGTGCTTATTATGATATGCATGGTGCACAGTTATGGCCCTTTTGACCCATAGGTTAGTGGTTTTTGGTTTCGAAATACGGCTTGCATGTCGTGCCTTTCTATAAATTCTGATGTAATATTCTCTTCTCATCTAAATCCCCTCGAATGTAACTCGAGGTTTCTTTATGTCATGTAATGTACAATTGTAACCTATCAAGATGACAAGATGATGATGGAGAGGAGACACATGCATGAGGAAGGTCCAAGGAAGCTACTATTTTGAAGACCTTTTACCACCTTAGACTGACCTTCAATCTTTTCATTAGCTTGAAAAGATTGACATAGGGTTGGGGCCATAACTGTGACACATTTAATTTTGCACTTTATTTATGCTTGTATACGATATGATATGATAAATAATGTGCATGTTTAATAAGATTAAAATTGGTGAGATCTAAATTAATTATTAAAATCCCTCATAAAATTATTAAGTCTAAATTAGATGCCTTCCAATGAATAACACTCATCAAGACCTTGACCGATAGATGTAGGTTTGCCAAAGTAAAGTACCCCATTTATCTTGGTAAGATGCGATAGGATAATTGTGATATCCAAACTGTTAAAATCATTGGGCCAGACTTAACTAAGTTATCACAATAGGATTGTGGACTTAGAGGTATAGAGTTTGGTAGGTACCATTAGATGGACTAGAAACAAATGTTGTTCACCAAACTATCTAAGAGTTATATATCATATAATTGACAAAGGGTTGTCCACCTAAATAATTATGTTTCGAGAGAATAGCCAAAGCTAACTTAAGGCATAATGAAATATAGATCTTAGCTCACTAGAAAGATTTAATTGAAAATGCTCTTCGAATTAATGGTGAGGGCTATTAATTTGAATAAAATAGTGGGAGGTATATTTTGAATGTACTATTATCAATTACATAATATCAAAATTCTATAATTTGACTTATTATTTTTGCACTTATAAATTATAGATATCAATGGCAAACAACAACACAAATAGTCTTTCACTACGATCAGTCCTTGAGAAAGAAAAGTTGAGTGGAGTTAATTTCCTAGACTGGCATAGGAACTTGAGGATTGTCCTCAAACAGGAGTGCAAGCTATATGTCCTTGATGGGCCCATTCCTGCAGCACCAGCTAACACTGCACCACGTGTAGAGCATAACGCTTACAAGAAGCATCAAGATGATGCTCTGGACGTGAGTTGTCTCATGCTAGCAACTATGAACTCTGAGCTTCAGAAGCAACATGAGTTAATGGATGCTTATAAGATGATCGAGCATCTCAAGAAATTGTTCGAAGGGCATGCTCGATAGGAGAGGTATGATACAAGCAAGGCGTTGTATCACTGCAAGATGGGTGAACGTGATCCAGTTGGTCCACATGTGCTGAAAATGATTGGGTATATTGAGTACCTTGGTAGGTTGGGTTTTCCGATTACTCCGGAAGCCCAAACTGATCTTGTTTTGCAATCTTTGAACAGCAGCTACTCTCAATTTGTTATGAATTACCTCATGAATGAAATTGAGAAACCACTTACTGAGTTGTTGAGCATGTTAAGAACTGCCGAGAACAACATGAAAAAGGCAGGACCTGCTCCTATAATGATGGTGCAAAAGGGGAATGCTAAGGGAATGGGGAAAGGCAAGAAGAAGATAGGATCTAAATCTGCCAAACCCAATCCCAAAACCAAACAGGCTTTAAAACCTAAAGGTGGGGTGGCTAAAGAAGGTGATTGTCACTTCTGTGGAAAATCTAGACACTGGAAGAGGAATTGTCATGCTTATTTGGAAGAACTGAAGAAAAAGAAAGGAAGTATGACATCTGATTCAGGTATATATGTTATAGAAGTTAATTTTTCCACTTCTATATCATGGGTATTGGATACTGGATGTGGTTCTCACATTTGTGTTAATGTGTAGGAACTCCGAAGGAGTAGGACTTTGGCGAAAGGCGAGGTTGACCTACGAGTTGGGAATGGAGCAAAAGTTGCTGCACTAGCCGTAGGAACTTATCATTTATTTTTTCCCACTGGGCTAGTATTAGAATTAGAGGATTGTTATTATGTGCCTGCTATGAGCAAAAACATTATTTCTGTTTCTTGTTTGGACAAGAAAGGTTTTTCATTTTTAATAAAGAACAACAGTTGTTCATTTTACATAAATAAAATATGTTATGGTGTTGCACAATTGTTTAATGGTCTTTATATTCTTAATTTAGAAATGCCTATCTATAACATAAATACAAAACGATTTAAATCAAATGATTCCAATCCGACATATCTTTGGCACTGTCGTTTAGGCCATATAAATGAGAAACGCATATCCAAACTCCATAAAGATGGGTTTTTGGATTCATTTAATTTTGAATCATATGAGAAATGCGAGTCTTGTTTATTAGGCAAGATGACTAAAGCCCCTTTCACTGGACACAATGAACGGGCTAGCGATATATTGGGACTTATACATAGTGATGTATGCGGACCCATGAGTTCATTAGCAAAAGGTGGGTTTTATTACTTCATTACATTTACTGACGACTTCAGTAGATATGGATATGTGTATCTTATGAGACACAAATCCGAATCCTTTGAAAAGTTCAAGGAATTCAAGAATGAAGTTCAAAACCAATTTGGCAAAAGCATAAAAGTCCTTCGATCCGATCGAGGAGGTGAATACTTAAGCCAAGACTTTGATGACCTTCTAAAGGAGTGTGGTATTATATCACAGCTCACTCCACCTGGAACACCACAATGGAACGGTGTGTCTGAGAGGAGGAATCGCACCTTGTTGGACATGGTACGATCGATGATGAGTCATGCAGATCTTCCAATAAGCTTATGGGGTCATGCCCTAGAGACAGCTGCATTCACACTTAACCGTGTTCCTACAAAGACGGTTCATAAGACACCATATGAGATGTGGACTGGGAAACGTCCTAGTATGTCATTCATGAAGATTTGGGGTTGCGAGGAGTTTGTAAAACGTCTGGCTTCTGACAAGCTCGGACCCAAATCTGACAAATGTAATTTTGTGGGATACCCAAAGGAACTACAAACCTTCTGAGAATAAAGTATTTGTTGCTCGAACTGGTATTTTTCTAGAAAGAGAATTTGTCTCTAAAGGAAACAGTGGGAGGAAAGTAGAACTCGAAGAAGTTCGAGAACCACAAAATATCATTGAACCTGAGTTGGAACATTAGCAGGAACCACAAGATATTGTGGAAAGTGAACCTGCTCAAATGAGGCATTCGTAGATCTGGTAGGACATGCCAAGAGCCCGAGAGATATTATGGATTTCTTGTGACTCATAACGGTGATGTGATGCTCATATATCATGATGAGCCTGCTTCCTACCAAGAAGCTATGAATGGACCAGATTCTGAGAGATGGCTTGAAGCCATGAAATCTGAGATGGACTCCATGTATACTAACCAAGTATGGACTTTGGTTGATCCACCCGAAGGGGTAAAACCAATCGGGTGCAAGTGGGTTTTCAAGAAGAAAACCGACATGGATGGTAATGTACAAACCTATAAAGGCCGACTGGTAGCAAAAGGTTTCAAATAAGTTCATGGTGTTGACTATGATGAAACCTTCTCTCCAGTGGCAATGGTTAAATCCATCAGGATATTACTTGCTATTGCAGCCTTTTATGATTACGAAATCTGGCAGATGGATGTCAAAACTGCTTTCCTTAACGGAAATGTCCTTGAGGATGTGTATATGACACAACCTGAGGGTTTTGCCAATCCAAAGGATGCTGGAAAGGTATGTAAGCTGCAGCGATCCATTTATGGATTGAAGCAAGCCTCCCGGAGTTGGAATCTTCGATTTGATGAAGCAGTCAAAGAGTTTGGCTTTATAAAAAATGAAGATGAACCTTGTGTATATAAGAAGGTTAGTGGGAGTCACATTGTATTCCTGGTATTATATGTTGACGACATATTAATTATTGGGAATGACATTCCTTCCTTACAGACTGTAAAAACATGGTTAGGAAAATGTTTCTCCATTAAAGATTTGGGCGATGCAACCTACATTTTAGGTATCAAGATCTATCGAGATAGATCGAGAAAAATGCTGGGCCTAAGTCAAAGTACATATATTGATAAAGTGCTGAAACGGTTCAGTATGCAAGAGGCAAAAAGAGGACACTTACCCATGTCTCATGGTGTTAAGATCTCTAAGGCCCAATGTCCTAAATCCCATGATGATGAGGAGCGTATGAGAAAGATCCCTTATGCTTCGGCAATTGGATCTATCATGTATGCAATGATATGTACTCGTTCGGATGTCTCGTATGCTTTGAGCATGACGAGCAGATACCAGTCGAATCCAGGTGAAGGTCACTAGACAGCAGTCAAGAATATCCTCAAGTACCTGAAAAGGACTAAGGATTCATTCTTGGTATATGGAGGTGAAGACGAACTGACAGTAAAGGGTTACACAGATGCTAGTTTCCAGACTGACACAGATGACTATAAGTCTCAGTCAGGTTTTGTGTTTTGCCTTAATGGTGGTGCTGTTAGCTGGAAAAGTTCGAAGTAAGAGACAGTAGCCGATTCTACAACAGAGGCTGAGTATATTGCTGCTTCTAGTGCGGCCAAGGAGGCTGTATGGATTAAAAAGTTCGTCACTGAACTTGGTGTTGTTCCAACCATTGTTGATCCGGTTGAGCTATACTGTGATAATAATAGAGCCATTGCACAGGCTAAGGAACCCAGATCTCACCAACGATCCAAGCATATACTTAGGCGGTACCATCTCATCCGTGAAATCATTGATAGGGAAGATGTACATATAAGCAGAGTGCCAACAGATGATAATGTTGCAGATCCACTGACCAAAGTTTTGTCGCAGCATAAGTACGAAGGTCACACTAGTTCCATGGGTATTAGATACATGAGTGATTGGCTCTAGTGCAAGTGGGAGACTGTTAGAGTTTATGCCCTAGAGGCTAATTCTTTGATGTAATTGCTTAAACATTTTTGATATTATATTTGATTGAATAAATGAATTATTTTATTATGGTTTTATTTACTGCGTTATATAAATGTTAACATAATAAAAGTCCTTAGAATAGTGATACAAATTATATGGCTTCAAGTATGTGACTTGAACATGAGATCATATAATTACAATTAGTATCATTACTCTTAAATGTCCCTAGTCGAGTGTCATTGTTAATGGGACAACAATGATACATTGAGACTAGTATGTGGATTGACTGATGGCCAAATCTCATTAGTCATAAATATATGAGATATTGAGTCAATGCATAGGTACATGTTAGAGAACAATGTACTGGACAGACCCACCATGAGAATTCTACGTGGAGCATTATGCAAAGTGTCATAAGCAATTCTCATAGTGACAATGATGTAATGATCCTCCGACCTGAAATCACTATATTACTACACGAGAATTTATGTACTTTGATATCATCAAAGGCCACCTTTAATAGGGTGGACGATAAAGGAGATTATTGGGTACATCATGAATCGTGTGAGGAATATGAGTGATCTAGATGGAATTTAACCCTCCTATATATTAGGGGTGATATCCATAGGTCTCTTGATTGAGTAGGACTATGAAATGCATGGCCATGCTCAAATAGTGATTTGTTTCATATAGTCTACTCATCGATCAAGAAAACTCAGATTAAATTATGAAAAGGATGACACATTCCATGCCTCGAGTTTAATCTAGGATGTCAAGGTTAAAAGGATTAAATTACATTGAAACATTGGTCACGAAAAGGTTGTATCGAATCACCGATCTTATTATTATTTGGGTAGCAGTGATGCATTACTAGATGTCGCTCACTGTTTATAATTTTAAAATTATTGCCAACATAATAATAACCTATAGGGTCACACACTTAGAACGTAATTAAAAGGGAATTAATTTAAATTATATGGATTTAAATATATCAATATGATTGATAGTATTTAAATTACGAATTTAAATTAATAGGATAATTTGTATATATATATGTCTATTAATTAAGTAAGACTTAATTAAGATATAATATATATATATATATATATATATATAAATTTGGATTTTATTTTTCTAATTGGATTAGGTTTTGGTTAATTCCTTTAACTGCTATATATATGATATATCAGCCGTTTAGGGATATTATCGATATAAAAACCCTAGCCGCTCTTAGAGAGAGACTAGAGAGAAAAATTTTGAAAGTCTAGATCCTTGGCGGCTAGTACCGCAGCTTTCCTTGCTGCAGATCGTGTGACGATTCGCGGGACGTTCATGTGGATACCGTAGAGGCGCGGTTCTGTTGGATTGCGTTGAGGATTCGAAGCAGTTCCAGAATCTTCATCGTCTTCGTTCAGGCTTAAATAATCGGTAAAACAAATCTTAACCTCTGAAATAATAAGTTTTTCGCATGGATCCTGTTTTAGGGTTTCGAAAATTTTTAATTTCCGCTGCGTTTATGTGCCGAAAACCCTACATAATCTTCGTGTCTAGTAATCTTTGTCTTGTTCATTCTATTGCATTACATAAACATGACAAAGAGGGGCATCTGTAGACACTCAAAATTTTGCTTTCCTTGGACTAACATTTCAGGAGGGTGAAGAGTAATTTCACTTCAGAGACAAACCCAAGGGAGAGTAGAAGCATCATTTCTTCCCAAAGATAATCTCGGGGAGAAATATAAGTGCAATGACGCCCAGACACAACGCGGATCGAACGAGAATCGTAAAGCTGAAAATATGGCCATAAGAAGTCACCACTGTAACTATTGGACTGCGAACTATCCAAGACGATCCAATTGACGACCATTGGTGTAACGACCCCAAAATTCATACAATAATATTTCCCTTCTCGATCGTTAACAATACAACTTTAATCTCTCATTACATCATTATTCGATATTAAACATCACTAAAAATGCGAAATATTTAAAACTTTTATAAACTTTCTTTCTATATTGCCCTGAATCGCAACCTTTACATTACATCTCTTCGATTCAAATCTATATCATGAATCGTTACAACAAAATGACTATACAAAGTTTTACATCACTAAGCAATATCCATTACACGTCGGATAGCTCAACTTACAACTTAACAACTAAGTTACAATCAAAACATCAATTAAAATTTAAAATTTAACATAACTAATATTCTTGAACATTGATCTCTATAAATCACTTAACACGTATCTTTACCTTGCATCCTTGACCTGCAAAATTGGTTATTTGCAAGAGTGAGCTCGACAGCTCAGCAAGTTCTACCAGTTTTCATGCATCACATAGCACATAATAACATACTCAACATACATCTCATAATAATTAAAGTAACATGGCATACATGCTTCAGTTCACATAGCAAATATAAAGATTGAGTTTCTTACTCAATCAACATTCTTTAATCAATCAATGTAGTCATAAATTGACTTTAACATTCATGTTTACAACATATATAACATATCATGCTCTTTGCAAAATAATTTAAAACAGTTCATAATATCATCAAGTTCACATAGAAAATAGGAACCTAAAGACTTGCCTGGCTCGTAGATTACCAATTACCGAAAAATAGCTTAAAATAATCTGCTTCATGATCCTACAAAACGTATTACTATATGCATCAATTATTAGTCACCTAGCAACGCTTATCAAACGTCTAAGTAAATACTACTTTATACTTTTTAATTCTCTTCTATTTACTCGTTCGACACTCGCAGTCAAATCATATGTATAATTAACAATATCAGTTAATTATCATATAGCTAATCCTCATCGTTAGTTAACCAATCTAGGTTAACTCATTCCTCATTAACTATCAAATTAATAATTATTATCATATAATAATTTACATCACATACTCACATTACATTTTCTCATAATCATATTATATATCACATGATTAATCAATTAATAATTACATACTCATATTAAATTATAATTAAATAAATTATAATTTAAACATCTACTTTAATCACATTATAATTAAACAATTTATAATTGCACTATTTATAACTTACTTTAAACCATTACTCTAATTAATCAAATTATAATTAAACAAATTATAATTTATAATTAATCAACTACATCATGGATTAAATTATAATTAAATCAATTATAATTTAAATTTAAACATTTACTTTGATTAAATCAATCAACTCAATCCAATATAATTTAACAATTATAATTTACATTAAACCTTTACTATAATTATTTCAAATTACAGTTACACATCATGTTAACTAAATTATAACTAAATAAATTACAACTTAAGCTAAGCATTTAGTTTAATAAATCAAATACTAGGTTTTCACAACCTTCTTTCTTTTAAACTTTGAAATCGTCAAATACCTATTAACAATATCTTATTGAAAATCTTGGTTCATGTGTAACACATAACCAGTATCATTAACCTATATAATTTGGGTTTTAAAAACTGTACAATTAATTTAAGTTTTTTGCCTCTGTTCAGGGTTCGGCGCAGCTACGCCACTCATTGCCTTGACACCGGCGCAGTTGTGCAGATGTTACACATGAGGAAACCCAGCATCGCAGCTGCGCTGCTTCTGCCCTTGCTGCCTGCGCAGTTGCGCCAGCACGCGGGCAGAAACAGAGCAGCAATGACACTGTCATGCCAACAAACGACAATTGCAAGCAATTCCCACAATGTAAGGTACTCACATGCACTAATACACATGCTATACATGATCCAAATCACAAATTTTTTCTAAGCAACAATAATCAAAAGGTTTTAGAAACCAATTTTACTATTTTCATAAAGTCCATACCTTTATCAAACAATTCACCGTAAATCCAATTCTCAACCAATTAACTTCATAATTCATGTATTATCTTCGTTATTGAAGATAGTATCATACAAAAATCTAAATATGCATATATCACATTAATTATAAATTTTTCATTCTAAACTCAACCAAAATATGAAAATTTCTTAAGAACACAAATTCTTCGTAAAAACTTATTTTATAACAAATTTTGATTTCTGAAAATCGTACGTAGCATACAATTCACTTATATATTCAATTCATGGTTATACAAATTTCTCGTTAACTTACAAACACAGAGAACTAATACTTATGAATAATCATAAAAACATATTTAAAAATACGAATTGAGATTATAACCTTGTTTTGCTTAGAAGGACAAGATGAAGATGGTGGTGTGTTTGACTCTCTCAAACTTCATCTTCCTCTTTCTTCTTTCTCCCTCCTTCGCTTTTCTCTCTATCTTTTCTGTATGTTTCTCTTCTCTTTCTCTGTATTTCTTTTTTTCTTTCTAACACTGACTATTTTCTCTAACTCTTGTTTTAATCTAACGTATATTGTAATATACATATATCTATATACATATAATACAATCATAAATATAAACATAATAACCCTTATTAACTATAATAATTACAATTAATATATAAGTTACAAATTTGAATTTTAAAAACATTAAGGCTTGTTTGGCAAAACAAGTTATTTAAAAAAAACAGGTTTTAATAGTTAAGGCCCCGTTTGGCAAAACGGATTTAAAATAATGCAAGGGCCTTGTTTGGAAAAAATTATTTAAAAACTCTTTTCTTTATTTTAAGAAATCCTTTTAACACCTACTTTAATGTTACACTTTAATTAATTAAATCTTAACATTCTAATTTAATTAATTAAAAGTCTAACATCAATTAAGCACATAAAATTGTCACATAATTATAATTAATTGCTAATTATAATTGCATGTAACACTCATCACATTACTCATCTAATTTAATTATCTGAATTAATTTAGAACTATAACATAAAATTATTATATCAATTAAATTAAATACTAAATATTCATTTAATTAATATACTACATTTAATTACATTACTCTATAATAATCATATAATTATTTATTTAACTCAATAAATAATTTAATTAAAATATTTATTTACTCCAATAAATATTAAAATTAACATTTAAATTATCTTCACATAAATTCACATATTTCACCATATATGACATGTATTCACATACTCAAACTCAAAACATCAGATAATACGAATTTTATTTATTAAATTCTCATTTATAAATTCTAAAAATATGGGATGTCACATCCTTCCCTCCTTATAAGGATTCCGTCCTCGGAATCACCGAAAACCTCCCTTACTCGGTTCTCACAAAAAATCTCTTCATAAAAATATTTATCGTTGAATAACTTCAACACATTACCTTACAAAAAGTTTTACATATATATTATACATATATCTTACTCCATTCACCTCTTCAACAAAGTTTAGGTTTTATTACATAACCTTCAATCAAACACAATCGTATATTCTTTAGCTCGTTCATTTCCTTTCTAAGGATCATTACTATATACTTTACTCGTAGAATTCATATACTACATAATTCACCATCTATAATTGTTCGGGTTATCACATTCACCCCTTCTTCTAAGAATTTCGTCCTCAAAATTTTAGTCTATCAATCTTCATATATCAATTTATCAAAATAGATTTTACGTTAATCTCTATTCACTGGATTAAAGCGTTCAACAACTACTTCTTTCAGAATAATAAGAATCTTCCACAATTGCTCAATAATTGGGAAGCGATATAAATAACTCAGGAATTTAAAAGATTCCAATTCATGCTGAGTGGTCACAAGACCTTGAACTTTGTTTTTAGGTTTATTAGTGCTTCACCCCCGGTACTTCATACTATAAAATCGCATCGAAACTCTAGGTGGCCAGCCTATCGTATCCCTACGTCGGGCCCAAACGTAGTACATCGTAAAGACTATATACGTTACCTTCAGAACTATAGTCTCCGATAACATGTCCCCCTTTTATAGGGTTGTTCAACTCAGCTTCTTAACATCTGAATTCGCACCAAAACAATTTGATTTGGCATAGTTTGACCAAAAACGTTCGAATTTCATAAACAACTTTCAATATTTGTCTAGCTGAATCAAGTAGCATAGACTTCTAGTAATAATTCGGACATCAAGCGAAATATATATATATATATTTAACCAACTCAATAAAATAAATATAATTTTTTTTTTGTTTAAGGGAACTAAAAGTAAATAAATCTTTCTTTTTATAGTTTAAGGAACTAAAAATAATAAATCTTTTCATAATATCCTGATACCGTACCGTAGAAATGATACGTTGAGGATTTCGTCATTACATGACGTCGTCATACTACATCATACCATAGTGGGCTGACGATCATACGATCACATCCAACACTAGGTTTAACTACATTGATAACTTTCTCGATTATTGTTTGTACATCATATCAAATGATGTATAGAAAATACATTTTGAAGAATTTAAAATTATTTTTGTCTAGCTGAAGCAATTAGCATAGACATGTGAATAATAGCACTATTTTAAAAATTCATTGGTTCCATCATTTGATCCAATATTTTTCAAGAAAATAGAAGTGCAACATCAGCACGAAGTCAATAAATTTTGAAAATCTAGCAAAGCTAGGAGATTTTGAATATAAAAACTTTCTCCATCAATATGACTCTTTACTCCATCATTACTTAATCATTCTATCTATCTTAACAACATCAATGCTTTCTATACCATAACATTTCTATACCCAATATAGTTCATCGAACTTACCACACTTTGGAAGTTCATGAACTTGCCACAATAATATGAGTTTAAGAACTTGTCCTATCAATACGTAGTCAAAGAACTGATCAGAGACTGTCCATATGCTTAGGGGTTCAAAACATACATACGATTATGAGTCACGAGCTTACCATAAGTATGAGTTTTAAGAACTCGCCTAACCTTAAGATCATCTAATCAAATCTTAATATCATCTAATCTAATCTCTATTAACTCTAACTATCAAATATAATATGAGAAAAGAATCACCTTTCTCGTCATATATATATATATATATCGATAGCGCGACACCAGCATTCCAACGATTATCAATATGATAAGCCAAGTGTAAGCACAAAACCCTGCCCATACAAAGATGTGTACAACTCAGTCACCACATGAGTCCTCAGTTGAAATCCCAATTAACTCTATCTTACTTATAACTTCTTGCTCTCTACTCGATACAGACTTCCTGTATCTCATCATTTATAACTCCTCGTGAGTTAACCTCGTACAATATCATAGTACATTCTCGTTATAGTCTCAACTATAACTATTCAATTATTACAGACCATCTGTCTTTCAACTTTAAAAGATCACGTCGTGATCTTATTCTATAATCATCTCCCTTATGATTCTTTCTTATCTCATTGTCGTTTTGTTTTAAAACTTCTTATCTTTTCCTTTCATCATGTTATATCATGACTTCATTATGCTTTAATCTTATAGACCTCGTCTATTCATCGTTATTCGTCATCTTTATTATTGGAGTTAGGTAACCCCTGATTCTCATCTTCATATCTCTTCAAGATTCTTCTTTGAATCTTCTTGTTTATTTATTAACTCTTCTTTTAAAAATTTAATATCATTCACGTTACTCAATATTCTATTCGAGTTTTATCCATCGCCATTCTAATATTTTCTTATAACATTTCTAGGACTTAACTCATCCCATACTTCTACGTATGTGAAAGGAATCACCTTTTCGTTATACGTAACTTAAACTTCTCATTCTATAAGGTCATAGCCTAAGGTACTCTTACCTAAGGTGTATAACCTACAGCTTTGATACCAACTGTAACGACCCCAAAATTCATACAATAATATTTCCCTTCTCGATCGTTAACAATACAACTTTAATCTCTCATTACATCATTATTCGATATTAAAAATCACTAAAAATACATAATATTTAGAACTTTTATAAACTTTCTTTCTATATTGCCCTGAATCGCAACCTTTACATTACATCTCTTCGATTCGAATCTATATCACGAATCGTTACAACAAAATGACCATACAAAGTTAAACATCACTAAGCAATATCCATTATACGTCGGATAGCTCAACTTACAACTTAACAACTAAGTTACAATCAAAACATCAATTAAAATTTGAAATTTAACATAACTAATATTCTTGAACATTGATCTCTATAAATCACTTAACACGTATCTTTACCTTGCATCCTTGACCTGCAAAAATGGTTATTTGCAAGAGTGAGCTCGACAGCTCAACAAGTTCTACTAGTTTTCATGCATCACATAGCACATAATAACATACTCAACATACATCTCATAATAATTAAATTAACATGGCATACATGCTTCAGTTCACATAGCAAATATAAAGATTGAGTTCCTTACTCAATCAACATTTTTAATCAATCAATGTAATCATAAATTAACTTTAACATTCATGTTTACAACATATATAACATATCATGCTCTTTGTAAAATAATTTAAAACAGTTCATAATATCATCAAGTTCACATAGAAAATAGGAACCAAAAGACTTGCTTGGCTCGTAGATTATCAATTACCGAAAAATAGCTTAATATAATCTGCTTCATGATCCTACAAAACGTATTAACATACGCATCAATTATTAGTCACCTAGCAACGCTTATCAAACGTCTAAGTAAATACTACTTTTTACTTTCTAATTCTCTTTTATTTACTCGTTCGACACTCGCTGTCAAATCATATGTATAATTAACAATATCAGTTAATTATCACATAACTAATCATCATCGTTAGTTAACCAATCTAGGTTAACTCATTCCTCATTAACTATCAAATTAATAATTATTATCATATAACAATTTACATCACATACTCACATTATATTTTCTCATAATCATATTATATATCATATGATAAATCAATTAATAATTACATACTCATATTAAATTATAATTAAATAAATTTAAATTTAAACATCTACTTTAATCACATTATAATTAAACAATTTATAATTGCACTATTTATAACTTACTTTAAACCATTACTCTAATTAATCAAATTATAATTAAACAAATTATAATTTATAATTAATCAAACTACATCATGCATTAAATTATAATTAAACCAATTATAATTTAAATTTAAACATTTACTTTGATTAAATCAATCAACTCAATCCATTATAATTTAATAATTATAATTTACATTAAACCTTTACTATAATTATTTCAAATTACAGTTACACATCTTGTTAACTAAATTATAACTAAATAAATTACAACTTAAGCTAAGCATTTAGTTTAATAAATCAAATACTAGGTTTTCACAACCTACTTTCTTTTAAACTTTGAAATCGTCAAATACCTATTAACAATATCTTATTGAAAATCTTGGTTCATGTGTAACACATAACCATTATCATTAATCTATACAATTTAGGTTTTAAAAACTGTACAATTAATTAAAGTTTTCTGCCTCTGTTCAGGGTCCGGCGCAGCTGCGCCACTCATTGCCTTGACACCGGCGCAGCTGCGCAGATGTTATACATGAGGAAACCCAGCGTCGCAGCTGCACTGCTTCTGCCCTTGCTGCCTGCGCAGCTGCGCCAGCACGCAGGCAGAAACAGAGCATCAATGACACTGTCATGCCAACAAACGACAATTACAGGCAATTCCCACAATGTAAGGTACTCACATGCACTAATACACATGCTATACATGATCCAAATCACAAATTTTGTCTAAGCAACAATAATCAAAAGGTTTTAGAAACCAATTTTACTATTTTCATAAAGTCCATACCTTTATCAAACAATTCACCGTAAATCCAATTCTCAACCAATTAACTTCATACTTCATGTATTATCTTCGTTATTGAAGATAGTATCATACAAAAATCTAAATATGCATATATCACATAAGTAATTATAAATTTTTCATTCTAAACTCAACCAAAATATGAAAATTTCTTAAGAACACAAATTCTTCATAATAACTTGTTTTATAACAAATTTTGATTTCTGAAAATCGTACATAGCATACAATTCACTTATATGAACATAACTTATATATTCAATTCATGGTTATACAAAATTCTCGTTAACTTACAAACACAGAGAACTAATACTTATGAATAATCATAAAAACATATTTAAAAACACGAATTGAGATTATAACCTTGTTTTGCTTAGAAGGACAAGATGAAGATGGTGGTGTGTTTGACTCTCTCAAACTTCATCTTCCTCTTTCTTCTTTCTCACTCCTTCTCTTTTCTCTCTATCTTTTCTCTATGTTTTCTCTTCTCTTTCTCTGTATTTCTTTTTTTCTTTCTAACACTGACTATTTTCTCTAACTCTTGTTTTAATCTAACGTATATTGTAATATACATATATATATATATATATAATACAATCATAAATATAAACATAATAACCCTTATTAACTATAATAATTACAATTAATATATAAGTTACAAATTTGAATTTTAAAAGCATTAAGGCTTGTTTGGCAAAATAAGTTATTTTAAAAAAAAATAGGTTTTAATAGTTAAGGCCGTTTGGCAAAACGAATTTAAAATAATGCAAGGGCCTTGTTTGGGAAAAATCATTTAAAAACTCTTTTCTTTATTTTAATAAATCCTTTTAAAACCTACTTTAATGTTACACTTTAATTAATTAAATCTTAACATTCTAATTTAATTAATTAAAAGTCTAACATCAATTAAGCACATAAAATTGTCACATAATTATAATTAATTGCTAATTATAATTGCATGTAACACTCATCACATTACTCATCTAATTTAATTATCTCAATTAAATTAGAACTATAACATAAAATCATTATATCAATTAAATTAAATACTAAATATTTATTTAATTAATATACTACACTTAATTACATTACTCCATAATAATCACATAATTATTTGTTTAACTCAATAAATAATTTAATTAAAATATTTATTTACTCCAATAAATATTAAAATTAGCATTTAAATTATCTTCACATAAATTCACATATTTCACCATATATGACATGTATTCACATACTCAAACTCAAAACATCAGATAATAAGTATTTTATTTATTAAATTTTCATTTATAAATTCTAAAAATCTGGAATGTCACACTTGGGAACCGAAAGATTCCTTTAAGGTAATGGCATCATCTTCCTGGACTCCGTTTCATTCAGACTCGACATTATTTCCCAGCCTTCCATAAAACTTTATGGAATTTTTTGGTACAGAGTTCAACTTTCACCGGATCGAGACTGAATGAACGAACTTCGAGGTAGTGGGGCCCGCGGGACCCAATCACAAGTATAGTTCCCTAGCCTTTAAACACCCTACCAGCAGCTCATTTAGAAAAAAAGTTAGAGAGAGAAGCAGTTTTAGAGAGAGAAACCCTCGGGTCTTAACATATGTCACTATATTTGAGTTATTTAATCGTACATCTTGTATACTTTAAGGTTCTAGAGTGATCCTAAGCCAAAAAAAGCTTGTTTCGTTGCTCTCCAAGGTGAAAAACACTCATTTTTGCTAATTTCCTTCGTAAACTTTGTTCAATGTACTAGATCTATGATGAGTTAAATGCTTTCTAAGTCACTATACTTTATGTCAACTTACAAATGGGTCACTAAATTTTTTTTCTTCTTACAGTCAACTAACTGTACTCGACTTTTCTAACACAAAGTTAAAAAAACCGTTAAGTGTTTGACTTTTAACGGAAAAAGATAGCTAAACTGCTGAGTTGGAAAAAAAAGCCCATGTGGCAGTGATTATGCGATGTAGCAATGATTATGTGGATTTGGAGGAAATTTTTTATGAAGAAAATGAAAAAAATATATTTTAAAGTATAATATAAATTTAAAAAATTAGCCAAAAAAATAAAATAAATAAAATAAATATATTTAATTATTTCTGTAATTAATATCAAATAAATTTTTATTTATAATTAAGCCATTTATAAAACATAAAAACTAAACATATGCTAATTAAAATTAAGGGGAATATGAAATACATTTAGGAGAAAATGAAAGAAAATTATAATAAAATCAAAAAATTTTAATAAAAAATACATGGCAGAAATTAAAAAATAAAAAGAGTTATTTAGTTATTTTTGTAATTAAGAGCAAATGTTTTTTACATATAATTAATAACAAATATAATTAAGGAAATTATAAAAATTATAAAATTAAAAATATTTTAAAATTAAAAATCTTAACAAGTATAATTATTTAGGAAATTATAAAAATATACATATTTATAAATAAATTAATACATGCCTACTCAATTAATATATTCAAAAAAATGAAAGAACTCCCAAAGCACTCTCAAAGAAATGAAACACCATATTACAATCACAAACAGTACAACAAATGATCTACAAATTCCCAAAGAAATGAAAGAATCCATGTATGAAAAATCAAAAAAGGAATGCCATTTGTAATGTTGGCAATTTGGCATTAAAAAAATTACATCACAGCAAGAGACGAGACCTTCCTAAATTCATCTACACCTCCTTCAAAAAAGGAGGTAAGCTTCGGAGTGATGTTTAAGTTGTTGCTTGGCTTGCTGCTGTGACCAGAAACCATGGGCAGCTATAACCTTGTCCAAGAGTTCCTGAGGCACAGGCTCACCTCGCCTTTGCTGTAGAGATATTCTTGCCGTGAGCACCAATGTTTTCCACTTGTCTTGCACCACCCCCATGATATATAACGCTATCAATCTCCATTAAATGAGCAGTAAATCAAAGAAGCCAGATTTGAACGAACTACCGTCAACGAACTACCAGCAAGAGCAGATTCATCATCCAACCATCCCAACCGCCAATAGAAGATAGAAACCCAACATCAAGAGACGAACTCGTACGGAATTCGATCAAACCATAGTCAAAGACTCGAGTTATTTATTTGAAGTTTAGGGTTTTGATTTGAGAATTTTTTTTTAGAGGAAGAGGAATATGAAGCAGCGAGACATTGATCTTATTTTAGTTATTAATGTTTGTTTTTGTTATTAAATAAGTTTGTGTTAAGTTTAATTATTTTTTTGAATGTATTAATTGATTAGGCATGTATTAATTTATTTATAAATATGTATATTTTTATAATTTCCTAAATAATGCTTGATAAGATTTTTAATTTTAAAATATTTTTAATTTTATAATTTTTATAATTTCCTCAATTATATTTGTTATTAATTATATATAAAAAAACATTTGCTATTAACTATAAAAATAACTAAATAACTCTTTTTATTTTTTAATTTCCACCAAGTATTTTTTTAAAAAATTTCTGATTTTATTATAATTTCTTTCATTTTCCCCTAAATGTATTTCATATTCCCCTTAATTTTAATTAGCATATTTTTAGTTTTTATGTTTTATAAATGGCTTAATTATAAATAAAAATTTATTTGATATTAATTACAAAAATAATTAAATATATTATTTATTTGTTTTTTTTGTTTTTTGGCTAATTTTTTAAATTTATATTATACTTAAAAATAATTTTTTTCATTTTCTTCATAAAAAAATTCCTCCAACCACATAATCACTGCCACATCGCATAATCACTACCACATGGGCTTTTTTTCCAACTCAGCAACTTAGCTATCTTTTTCCATTAAACGTCAAAGCATTTAATGGTTTTTTTAACTTTGTGTAAGAAAAATCGAGTACAGTTAGTTGACTATAAGAAAAAAAAGTTTAGTAACCCATTTGTAAGTTGACATAAAGTATAGTGACTTAGAAAATATTTAACCCGATCTATGATATATATTGCTTAAATCTAGTTAAACACGTTATATATATATATATATATATATATATATTACGTAGTAGTTGGTTGATCTAGAGTTTCTATCTGATATTTTGTGCATCGTTAGTTGAAAATCAAGTCTGGAGGTCAGATCTACCTAGATCTAAGCCAAATTGGTAGCTGTCGTTTAGCACTCCAAAATTAACCTTACTTCTATTCCACTAACTCAAGAATTAGTATAGTAATAAGCAAGGATCGATCCCATAGAGAGTATTTTGGTTTATACTTATCCAAGTGAGTATTTTGTTTTATACTTATCCAAGTATTTTCTAATGAATTGGGGAATTTTAGTTTGAAAAGTTGAATTAACGAAAGTGAATTTAAAAGAAGTATCAATGAGTAAAAAGCTTCAATTCTTCAGTTCAGTATCACCTTTTCACAATTATGGATTAACCAAGTGTTTACAATATTTATCTTTCAATGAGATTAACAATCCTAGATAACCGCAATCGCTAGTTATCCAAAATTCTCCTTAAGTATAAATCTAATGCGACAATCGCCAATAAAAGATCCTAACTATCATATAACCTAAAACTATCAGTCTAAATTTAATATGATAGAAGCATGAAGAATGAGAATTAGATTGTTCCAAGCAACAATTACACAATCAGGAATTATTTAACTTGTCTTCTGAAAATCTTAATAATATTCAAAAATTTGACCACAATCAAATATCATTAATTGCTACTTATGATCAGACATACATCGTTTGCTTAATATATATCTTAATCTAGCAGATGATATCAATTTACTAATTTAATCCTGCAGAAACCAAATTAGTCAATTGCATAAAATACAAGAAAGTTTATGTAGATAATCAGAATAAATCTCACACACGAAAGAATAAATAAAATAAACTTGCTCAAACCATTAATTGTAAATAAGGTTCAACATCCCTTCAGAATTGAATTGAGTAGTTTAGCTTGACAGTGTCTTGATTCTCCAAAACTAGGGTTTGAATAGCCTCCAAGAATTCCTAGATCAAAGATATCCTAAACCTAAGAAAACAACTTAATATTTATAGTCTATCAAAACCTTATTACAATTAGAATATCAAAAATCATGTTTTGACTCAACTTTGCAGCTTTAAGGCAACCAAATCTAGCCAGATCCGTCAGACTGGTGCGCCCCGTGCCCTTTTCCTTCACAAGGTGACGTGCCCTGCGCTAGTCTAATAGGAACTTCGATTTGCTATGGCGCGGCCCGCATTTGTTCCAATACAATCCTAGCGCACCCCGCGCCTAGGTGTAAGTCTGCCCAATTCTTCCTGTTTCCTTCCTTTAAGCTCAACTACGCTCCTTTCCTACAAATTCACACAAAAATATGAAAAGTAACCTGCGCTACTTAAGAAACCACAATATATTAAACTTAAAAATACCGATTTTGTAGGTTTTTAACCTACTCATCAAATACCCCCAAACTTAAACAATTGCTTGTCCTCAAGCAAACAAACACATAACTCAACATAATGAATGAAACTAACAAGATCGAGCAGAAATCTTAGTAACCAAATAAAGGTTGCATAGCCCTCATGAATTGACACTTAGCTTACAATCAATCTCGACTCATGAACAATCATAGCCTCTCACATCCTCACCTCATTGACACAACTCTAATCCTCTTCCGTGCGTGTGTGTCCAATTTCATATTAGCTGTTCAAAGTGATTCATGTGATTATATCTAAACAAACATTTTACCCTTCTCACAGATAACTAATCAAATATGGCATCCACATAAACATTACGGGAATTAGGCTGTATAAGCAATAAAAGATCAATCATCAAAGCTTATGCTTCGTGGGTGCGTTTTAACGCTCCATCCCACCAATTACTCTAGATATCTGACTTGTGCAATGTTCGACCCCCTTAGGCTTTTCAATGTTACCCATGTAACAGACTTTCGGCCAACGACTCTTAACCCTAAAAGATTTAGGGCGCTAGGTGTGAAGACATCCCATAGGGTTTACTTGTCTGAGTAACAAAGGCCACGAGGTCAAACTAAGTCAGTTTTTATTTCATAAGTACTCCTTTTTATTCGATTTTACTTTTCTTTATTTTCTTTTCTGAACCGCATTTCCCCCAAACTTATGTTTCAGCCAATGTTCTATTTTTAATCTGTGATCAAGTAAGTGCCCGTGTTCTAATACACACAAACTCCTAATCCCAACTGACAGTCAATTGGTGTGCTTGAAATTTGAAAGAGAACAAGAATAATGCTATGAGGTTACTATGATTGAGCCTAATCAGTTGACGACTTTTAATTTTATGCAAGATCAGTGAAAACCGAAGTCATCAACCATTAATTTCATTATCATGACTCACTGCTCAATCTCCATATTTTATACTATATGCATGCTTATACTGACACAATTCCTACATGAATGCAATATTTCTATTTTTTTTTCAATACATATGGTAAGTATGAACTAAATTAACTCTACATGCAACCTAATATGTATGCAAAAACATAAAGAATGAATTGAATTCCCCCCAAACTTAAATCAGGTAATGTCTTCATTACGTTGTCATAGGAAATATTAAAAACAAGGACTTCCCTGAGCGACAAGTCAAGACTCGTCATAACCTTCATCATCTGATGGGGGGTAGGCAGGCAGAAATTGGAGGAATGGGCAGCTGAACTAGCTCTGAATTTGGTGTGAATCGCAAAAAGGCGTCCGCCAATGCTGTAAATGCCCCAATGTTATAAGTATGCATCGTGGCCTGGCGTTGGGCAAGTTGCAGACTCCGCTGTTGACTTTGTCGTTGAAAACTTGCTGACGTCTCTGCTCCGACCGCTTCAGCCATTGGCTCATCCGCTCGTGGTGGTGAGAGTGGTGTTAATGGTGGTATCATGATGAATCCCTCTCCCAGAGGATGTAGCCGTGCCCCTGTCCATGGTTTGTATTACTCAATAGTAGGATGGTCAATGATGGTCATTGGTTATTGGACCGGCTCTGAGGTGTGCCATTGAACTCCTACTTGCCGGCATAAGTCGGTGATAAAGAATCCATGTAATAATCCTCCTGTGGTACCCCGTCTCAGCGATCGATCAATAGACTCTTGAATGCATAGCCTAATGTCGACATTCAATATCTCAACTTCATTATTCGACCCGTCCTCATGAGTAATGATGCCATAGAGAAGTCGTGCTCGGTCCATAGTTATGTCATTTTGGTGACGCGTAGGCATGAGTCGAGCACAAATAAACGTGTACCACGCCTTCCCATATCGACTCAGAGCGGCGTGTGGAAAAGTTACTTTTTCATCGGTGCCTGCTTTGGTTTCCCATTGAGTTCCTAGCTTACAAAGTCATACTATGATCTCATCTGGATTGGACAGATGGTCCTCGAATTGCTCTATCTACGGTGTTTCCACCCCAAAGTATTGGTTGATAGCTGCTGCTCTAAGCGACACCAGCTTGCCTCGAACCATCACCACGTGATCAACGTGTTCGATTGCGTTGGCATAAAACTCCTTGACAATATTGATCACTGTCGGTTTAGGTTGTTCCACCAATTGAAACCATTTGTGCTCCATAATCATGAGCGCCATGTCGCCCTCTAGATTGGCATTCGGTTTCAGTCCTCTTTCTAGCACCAGAGTTTTCTTGTCGATTACTTTGTTGAAGCGGGTGGATGTTGCCTCATTTACAAACTTTGATTCATCGTACGTCTATCTAGTGGTAGAACTGGGCCCCCTTTGACGTTTGGATGCCATAGTGATGCTCTCTAGTCGAATGGTGCCCAAAGAATTGAAGTTAGATTGTGGAAGTCTGTTGAAGCAATTTATCGAACACGTGGTGGGAGAATGTGTCTCTCCCCCAAACTTAGTTCACTTTGTATATCACAAATTTCCCAAATACAAACACGATCAACCTTGGGTCATCAGTAACCCAAGGGTTCCCAATACAGTAGTTAAACAACTCAATGAAACTTATAATACCTTAGGCAATGATACCCCAAACCAATGAATTACTTGTATTACCTTTGGATTTTTGCTTTAATTGGATGTGTGGGAATTCAAGTACCTTTCTTATCCTTGCCTCCAATTCGTGATGATCAATTGTTGTTTAGGTGTAGCCGAAATTAGGAGTGAGGAGGAGGAAAAATATGGATATGGGGAATGAAGAGGTTAGTTTCAATTGAGATTGCTTAGCTTTGGGGAAGTTAGGTTTTGATTGGATTTGGAGAGGATAGTTGTTAAATTGGGATTAGGGTTAGAGTTTTGGGTTTTGGTGGGGTAGAAGTTGAGTAGAAGTTGGAGAAAGTATGCTTTGAATTGGATTGAGAGAGAGAGACAGTGAACAAAACCCGTGTTTTAAACTTGCTTCAGCCGACCGGCGTGCCCTGTGCCCGGTCTTTACTAACTCTCATGTAGCCCGCGTTGGAACGATGGGAGTAAATGAAATTTTTGGAGGTGTAGCATGCCCCGCGCCTAGAGAAGCGCTCCCCGCACCAGACTGAGAAATTTGAGCTTGAATTGCTGGAAGTGTAGCGCGCTCCATGCTTGGTTGCTCTTTGTTATGGCGCGGCCCGCGCCACTTAGCTTTTTGTGATATTTGATTTTCCTTGCCTTGAGTACTGCCAACAATGAAAGTATATTGTATAAGGACTTGGATATAATAGACATTTATGAATGAAATATATATAATATTAAATACTAATAACCACTAAAGGTCAAGAAGTTGGGTTGCCTCCCAAATAGCTACCCTTTTTTAACGTCGTTAGCTCGACTGCAATCCACTCTATCATCCGAAAGCCGGATCCATTAGCGTCAACATCTCAACCTCCTCAACCTGACTGCTATCCAAAAATGGCTTCAACCTATGGCCGTTCACCTTGAACACATTTCCTGTCATTGGATTTTGTATATCTAATGCACCATGAGGAAACACATTAGTGACAACAAATGGACCCTCCCAACGAGAACGCAACTTACCTGAAAATAATTTCAATCGTGAATTATAAAGGAGAACGTTTTGCCCAACAGTGAAATTCTTTCGCAAAATATACTTATCATAGAAAGCTTTTGTCTTAGCTTTATACAGTTTAGAACTCTTATAGGATTCATTACGCAACTCCTTAAGTTCTTGTAACTGCAACTTCCTATGGACGCCAGCTTGATCCAAGTTCTTGTTGCACTGTTTGATTGGCCATAAAGATTTATGCTCTAGCTCCACAGGTAGGTGGCATGGTTTCCTGAACATCAGCCTATAAGGCGACATACCAATTGGAGTTTTGTATGTCGTCCTATATGCCATAGTGCATCATCTAATCTTAGACTCCAATCTTTCCTATTCGGGTTGACTACTTTCTCCAAAATGGATTTGATCTCTCGGTTGGATACCTCAGCTTGGCCATTGCTTTGCGGATGATAGGATGTAGAGACCCTGTGAAAAACGTTATATTTCCTTAACAAAGCTGCTAATACCTTATTACAGAAGTGAGTTCCGTGATCACTAATGATGGCCTGTGGTGCTCCAAACCTCACAAATATATTAGTCCTGACAAAATCTGCAACAACTTTAGAATCGTCAGCCCTGGTGGCTTTAGCTTCCACCCACTTTGAAACATAATCAATTGCCAATAAGATGTAAACATTTCCAATGGAAACAGGAAAAGGTCCCATAAAATGAATACCCCAAACATCAAAGATTTCAACAATTAGAATAGGGTTTTGTGGCATTTGATGTCTATGTGATATATTTCCTGTTCTTTGACAATTTTCACATGATTTGCAAAATAGATATGCGTCTTTGAAAATTGAGGGCCAAAAGAAACCACTCTCTAACAACTTATGTGATGTTCTTTTAGGTCCAAAATGACCTCCACAAGCATAGGAATGACAGAAAGCTAGAATAGATTGGAACTCATTATCAGGTACACAACATCTAACTATCTGATCAGCACAAAATTTCCACAAGTATGGGTCATCCCACACATAATATTTTGCATCACTCCTAAGCTTTTCTTTCTGGGATTTTGAAAACTCACCCGGTAAATACACACTAACCAAATAATTCACAATGTCTGCATACCAGGGAGTTGTATTGCCAATGGAGAGTAGATGCTCATCCGAAAACATGTCTTGTAATGGTAGTGCTTCTTCCTCCTTAAGAATTCTTCTCAAGTGATCCGCTACCAAGTTATCCGTACCCTTTTTATCTCTAATTTCCAAGTCGAATTCTTGCAGCAGTATAATCCAACTTATGATTCAAGGTTTGGACTCTTTCTTAGTAAGTAAATACCTGAGAGCAGCATGGTCAGAATAAACTATCACTTTAGTACCAAGTAAATATGATCTAAACTTATCTAAAGCAAATACAACAGATAAGAGTTCTTTTTCAGTTGTGGAATAGTTTATCTGAACCGCATTCAATGTTCTAGAAGCATAGTAGATGGCATGGACAACTTTGTCAATCTTTTCGCCCAAGACGGCGCCGACAGCATAGTTACTTGCATCACACATTATCTCAAATGGGAACTTCCAATTTGGTGGTTGAATGATAGGGGTTGACGTCAATAATTTCTTTAAGGTATCAAAAGCCACCTTGCATTCATCATAAAAATGGAAATCCTCATCTTTCTGAAGCAGCTTGCATAAGGGCAATGACATCTTGGCGAAATCTTTGATAAACCTACGATAAAATCCTGCATGTCCAAGAAAAGAGCGTATCTCTCGCACGCTAACGGGGTAAGGCAATGCAGATATAATATTAATTTTAGCTTTATCTACTTCTAAACCATTAACTGACACTACATGACCAAGTACAATTCCTTGTTCTACCATAAAGTGACAGTTTTCCCAATTTAGCACAAGGTTAGTTTCCAAACATCTATCCAATACACATGTCAGATTATTTAGGCAAGCATCTAACGAATTACCATGTACTGTGAATTCATCCATAAAGACCTCAATGTATTCTTCTAAAAGATCAAAAAAAATACTCACCATGCATCTTTGAAAAGTACCTGGGGCATTGCAGAGTCCAAAGGACATTCGCCGATAGGAAAAGGTACCAAAGGGGCATGTGAATGTGGTCTTTTCTTGGTCTTCGGGTGTAATCACAATCTGGTTATAACCTGAAAAACCATCTAGAAAGCAATAATAAGTATGTCCTAGCTAATCGTTCTAACATTTAATGAATAAAAGGAAGGGAAAAGTGATCTTTTCTAGTTACAGCATTTAACCTCCTATAGTCAATACACACTCTCCAACATGTTTGCATCTGTGTGGGCACTAACTCATTATTATCATTCTTGACAACCGTGATTCCGGATTTCTTTGGAACTACCAACACCGGACTTACCCATTGACTGTCGAAAATGGGATAGATGACTCCTGCATCGAGCAATTTTATTACCTCTTTCTTTACTACCTCCATCATAGGTGGGTTCAATCGTCTTTGTGCATCCCTCGTAGGTTTAGCTCCGTCTTCCAGCAAAATCTGATGCATGCACATTGCGGGACTAATACCTTTGATGTCTGCTATGGTCCATCCAAAAACTGTGATATGGTCCCTAAGGACTCTCAATAATTTTTCTTCCTGCACTTTGGTTAGATTACTAGAAATTATCACAGGTAAAGTCTCATTAGTCCCCAAATACGCATATTTCAAGTGTGTATGTAATTGTTTCAATTCAAGTGTTGGAGCTTACTCAACAGATGGTAATAGTTTTTGGTGAGACACAGGTAATTGAATTAACTGGACTGCATACTTATCTGAGAATTTAGGCAATGAGTGTAGTGCAGCCACGATTTCCTTCAATTCTTGATTTTGCTCAAGTTCACACTTCCCATCCATGTCCAAACTGCTAGAGATAGCAACCTCCAATCTGTCTCTCTGAATTTGTTCAAAAGTTTCCTGCACTAAAGAGTCACACACATCAATTGCAAAAACTTGACAAATATCACTAGCGTACCTCATGGCATCATAGATGTTAAACTAGATCTTTTCGCCATCAAACTCCATTGTTAAGGTCCCATTGTGCACATCAATCGTAGTTCTCGCTATTTTTAGGAAGGGCCTTCTTAACAAGATGTGTGATGGGTTTGGTGATGTATCATCCTCCATATCCACTATGTAAAAATCTGCAGGAAAGATTAATTCGTTCACCTGCACCAAGACATCTTCAACTACCCCTCGAGGGTAAGTGTTAGTACGATCTATCAATTGAATAATCACACCAGTATTTTTCAAAGGACCTAGATTTAGAAACTTATAAACAGATAATGGCATCACATTAATTGAAGCACCTAAATCTAGCATGGCCTTCTCAAATCTAGTGTTTCCTATCTTGCATAGGATTGTGAACATGCCTAGATTTTTACATTCAGGGGGCATTTTTCTTTGAAGAACAACTGATACATTCTCCCCAACTGAGACTTTTTCATCATTTTCCAATTTTCGATTGTTAGTGCATAATTCTTTTAAAAATTTTGCATACCGTGGCACTTGTTTAATTGCATCAAGTAATGGAATATTCACTTCTACTTTCATAAAAGTTTATAGAATTTCTTTTTCCTATTGATCTTTCTTTGAAGTTATAGAATTTCTGGAAGGAAAGGGAAGAGGAATATTTGTGAGCTGACAAGGAGGGTTAGGATGTAACTTAGATTTTTACGGTTCCTCCTTAGCTTACTCTTTCTCAAACTCAACTGTGGTTGTGGGTGTATCCATCTGCTTCCCACTCCACAAGGTTATAGCACTGGCATTCTCCTTAGGATTCACAACAGTTTGAGATGGGAGCTTCCCTGAACCTTGAGAGTCCAACCGACCCACAGTAGTAGCTAATTGGCTCATTTGACTCTCCAAACTATGGATGGAAGATTTCATCTCTTATTAAAACTGTTGTGTTTGTGTCATAAATGCTTTGAACATGTCCTCCAAGGATGTTCTAGAATTGGCCGGTGCTGCTGGCTTGGGTTGGTACTGTGGCTGATTTGGCTGAAATTGCGGTTTATTTGGGTAGAACCCTTACGCCTGCGGCCTAGCACCCCCATAACTCAAGTTGGGATGATCCCTCCATCCTGGATTGTAAGTATTGGAAAAAGGATCATATTTCCTCTGCGGTTGTGCCTGGTAATTTCCCACTACATTAGCTTGCTGTGCATTATCTTCCTCTTGTAATGTCGGGCAATCATCTGTAGGGTGCCCCGCCATTAAACATATTCCGCAAGCCTTTATAACCGACAAGTTACCTGTTGCTAATTGTTCCACCACAGCAGTTAACTCATAAATCTGTTGCTCTATATTACTCGTGCTTACCTCACTTACCTTTTGTGCTGGAGGATCATTCCGTGTTCCATATTGTTGTGCATTGGCAGCCATATTTGTAATATAATTCTTTGTAGCCTCCGATGTTTTATCCACTAATGCTCCTCCACTAGAAACGTCAATCATACTCCTATCCATCGGTACAAGTCCCTCATAAAAGTACTGGATAAGGTGTTGATCATCAAACTGGTAGGGTGGACAGCTAGAGCAAAGCTTTTTGAATCTCTCCTAGTATTCATACAATGTTTCACCGCTGAATTGTCGGATTCAACAAATTTATTTCCTTATGTTGGCTACTCTTGAAGCAGGAAAATATTTCTCCAAAAATAGCCTTTTCATATCATTCCATGATTGTATTGATCCCGAGGGGAGATAATACAACCAATCTTTTGCTAAATCTGCCAGTGAGAATAGGAAAGCTCTCAGTTTTATCTGCTCCTCCGTAATGTTGTGTGGCTTCATGGTTAAGCATACAACATGAAACTCCTTCAAATGCTTGTAAGGATCCTCACTTGTAAGACCACGAAAAGTAGGCAAAAGGTGAATTAGTCCGAATTTTAATTCAAACGCAGCATTTAAAGTAGGATATTCAATGCATAGAGATTGTTGAGTGAGATTAGGAGTTGACAACTCCTTTAAAGTCCTGTTATTTGGCACCGCCATCTCCTCGTCTGATTCTCTTTAAGAATGGTCTTAAAGTAGTGTGAGTGCGATGTTGAGGCCTGGTGATGGAGCTTCGTTGGAACCTGCAAGTGTATCTTGGGATTTCCGAGCTTCCTTCCTAAGCCTTCATGCGGTCCTCTCTATTTCTGGATTAAATTTCATTTCAAAAGTGTGAGAGGATCAAGGCATAAAAAAATAAAATGAAAACAATTGAATAAATAAAAACAAATAACACTCCCCGGCAACGGCGCCAAAATTTGGTAGCTGTCGTTTAGCACTCCAAAATTAACATTACTTCTATTCCACTAACTCAAGAATTAGTATAGTAATAAACAAGGATCGATCCCACAGAGAGTATTTTGTTTATACTTATCCAAGTATTTTCTAATGAATTGGGGAATTTTAGTTTGAAAAGTTGAATTAACAAAAGTGAATTTTAAAGAAGTATCAACGAGTAAAAAGCTTCAATTCTTCAGTTCAGCATCACCTTTTCAAAATTATGGATTAACCAAGTGTTTACAAAATTTATCTTTCAATGAGATTAACAATCCTAGATAACCGCAATCGCTAGTTATCCGAAATTCTCCTAAAGTATAAATCTAATGCGACAATCGCCAACAAAAGATCCTAACTATCATATAACCTAGAACTATCAATCTAAATTTAATATGATAGAAGCATGAAGAATGAGAATTAGATTGTTCCAAGCAACAATTACACAATCAGTAATTATTTAAATTATCTTTTGAAAATCTTAATAATATTCAAAAGTTTGACCACAATCAAATATCATTAATTTCTACTTATGATCAGACTTACATCATTTGTTTAATATGTATCTTAATCTAGCAGATGATATCAATTTACTAATTTAATTCTGAATAAACCAAATTAGTTAATTGAATAGCATACAAGAAAGTTTATGTAGATAATCAGAATAAATCTTACACACGAAAGAATAAATATAATAAACTTGCTCAAACCATTAATTGTAAATAAGGTTCAACATCCCTTCAGAATTGAATTGAGTAGTTTAGCTTGACATGTCTTGATTCTCCAAAACTAGGGTTTGAATAGCCTCCAAGAATTCCTAGATCAAAGATATCCTAAACCTAAGAAAACAACTTAATATTTATAGTCTATCAAAACCCTATTACAATTAGAATATAAAAAATCCTGTTTTGACTCAACTTTGCAGCTTTAAGGCAACCAAATCCAGCCAGATCCGTCAGACTGGCCCGCCCCGCGCCCGGTCCCTTCACAAGGTGGCGCCCCCCGCGCTAGTCTACCAGGGACTTCGATTTGCTATGGCACGGCCCGCGCTTGTTCAAGTACAATCCTAGAACACCCCGCGCCTAGGTGTAAGTCTGCCCAATTCTTCTTGTTTCCTTCCTTTAAGCTCAGCTACGCTCCTTTCCTGCAAATTCACACAAAAACATAAAAAGTAACCTGCGCTAATTAAGAAACCACAATATATTAAACTTAGAAATACTGATTTAGAAGGTTTTTAACCTACTCGTCACGGATCTAGCCCTTTGGATGGTTATGGAGTATGAAGCTCTAACCTATATGCTAGATAGGTTTAGATCCATTCTAGATCTAGAAGTTTTAATATTTTTAATCGGCCCTGATCACATCGTAGAGCTCTAGATCTATATCTAGAGGCGAGGGGTCCTAATAGCTCGTAATAAGAATTTCAACTGATGAAATTACACATTATCGAGTTTAGGACATGTTGTATATACATTTTAAGTATAATAATGTGAGCCTAGGAATCCCGGGGTCGAGATCTAATGATCGGATCTTGACTAGATTCCCACGATGGACGTTTCATTTGCTATGTAATGTTTAAATAACGCGAAATCGTTGTACATGTAATATCAGGTCTTAAAACTAGTTTGATGGGTTAGTCCCGAGAAGTAGGAGTTAAGATCCTGTGATAGTGAAATTTATGATTGTTGGTGTTCGGGTTCATCAAGATGGCTTTCATGTCCGATGATGATCTGACCCTTTTTGGTGCTTTCTAGCATGCATTATCACTAAAAATGATTTTTAAGTTAAAATCGCAAGGAGCTTTCATCAAAAATAAAGTGGGTTGGGATAGATGTACTTAGGATGAATAAATGGAAGTATCAAAGGACCTTGATTCCTATTTGATGAAGGATTCGAAAACCTTATTTTCCAAAACATCACTTCTATATATCAGTTCTAAAAATGAATTTTTATCTAAATTGAATCCTTTGTGTATAGGTCCAAAGAGGTATAACACTACTTTTGGAATCATTTCATAGACTTAAGTTAATAAACGGAAGTATTAAAGGATCTCAATTTTTATTTGATGAAGGATTTGAAAATCTTTTTTTTTCATAGACATCATTGCTATATACTTTTGTCTAAAATGAAATTTTATCTAAATCAAACCATTCATGCATAGGTCCAAAGAGATACATCACTACTTTCAAATAACTCAAAAATGAGACTTAGAATAAAGAATAAAATCAAAACACTTATCACACTAAAAGCACACACACACACACACTTTATGCTTAGAAAATCAATAAGATGCGGTAACCGTGTTTTTACGGAAGTCGGGGGGTGCCTAACACATTCCCTTAGCTTAAGCAAGCCCCCGAACTCTATAAATTTTAGGTTTTCAGACCAATTCTACGGAGTCACATATTGGACCATATTGCGAAAACCTTTAAAACCCGGATGAATTAGTACATCCATTTAAATTATACCAATTAGTGGCTCTGTCTAATTCGGTCTAATCATAATTATTAACATTAATCATAAAAATCAATCTTTTCAAGTTCGTCGACAATCATGTTGGTCCTTTCCTGAAAATCTCATCATTTAAATCAATTAATCGACATAGTGAAACACGAAGGGTAAGAACCAAGTTTAGGGATGTCGAGAATTATTTTCCCAGCTTCGACAGTAGTAGTATATACTTGTTCTGCAATTGTTTTGCTCATGTGAATGTGTTTATTTATGATTTACAGGTAATCATAGGAACGATAGAAGTCATAAATAGACAAGAAGAGTTGTGTTCTGAAGATGACGTTACAATTATGTCATGAAGTTATGTAGGTTGATGGACCCCCGGGTCGTGTTGTCTTAAATTTACCGGGGCCGGGGCCGGGGCCGGGCCGGGGCCGGGGCCGGGGCCGGGACCGTCATATATAAGGTGAAATGAATCCTTAAAATTAAATTGTAACAAAAAAAAATACATCATTAATACTGAATATATTATAAATGAGTGTTTTTGTGTGTAATTGAAAGAATAATTATATTATTGTTGGGATGAATGACACTTCTGTCTCTCAAAGTTGCCACCCATTTTCAAAGTCGTTCATAAAGTTCATTTTTCGTTACTTAGGTCCTTAAAATTGTATTTTTTTTGGCGTTTCCGTTCGTTCTACCCAATTTGACCACAACCCGACCCATTTTGAATAAATTTTGACACAACCCAACCAATTTGCCACAACCTTGATTTTTAATATTTTAAAATAAATTAATTATTTTAAAAATATTTTTTTGAATATTTTCAAAAAAAAGTATTATTATTTAAAAAAATAAAAAATAATTATATTTAATATTTTAAAGTAAAATATAGTTTTTAAATAATAAGTATTTTTTATATTTTAAAAAATATTATTTTTAAATTTTTTTTAAAATTCTTATTATTTTAAGTAAAAAATATTAGAATTTTTTTTTCTAAAAATGAGTAAAGTTTCATAAAATAAAGATTCATAAAAATTAAATAAGAAAATAAAACTTTGTTTTAAAAAAATGTAGATTTTGTTAATTTTTTATGTAAAAATTTAATTTCAAGAAAAAAAGTCAATATCTTTATCATTATTATATGTATTCTTAATATTATAATTTTAAAAAATAAAAACTAAAAATAGAAATTAAAATATAAAAAATAGTAAAAGATAAAAAAAAAATTGATTCAATTTTAAAAAAAATTAAAAAATTATTATTATTTTCAGGGAAAAAAATTAATTTGGAAATTTTTAAATTTTTTTTAAAAATGATTAAAGTTTATAAAATATATATTCTAAAAAATAAAACAAACAAATAAAACTTTATTTTCATAAAACAAAAATTAATTGTTTTTAAAGATAACTAAATTTTCATAAAAATAATCAATATTTTAATATTTTAACTTTACTTTTTTGGAATATATATTTTATGAAACTTTACTCATTTAAAAAAAATTAATAGTATCTAATTTTTTTTAAAGTACTATTTATTTTTAAAAAATCTTAAAAACAATAATTTATTTTAAATAAAAAAATAATTATTACTTTAAAAAGAATATTTTATTTTAAAATATTAAAAATAATTATTATTTTCAAATTATTTTAAGCAAATTTTTTATTTTAAAATATTAAATTAAATTATTACTTTAATTTTTGTTTATTTAAAATATTTCCTTTAAAAATATTAAAAATAATAATTATTTTAAAAAATATTTATTTTAAAATATTAAATATAATTATTATTTTAAAAATAATATTTTCTTTTAAAATATTAAAAATAATTATTTTATTTTAAAATAATTATTTTATTTTAAAATATTAAAAATTAGGGTTGGATCAAATTGGGTCTGGTTGCATTATTATTTGGTCAAAATAGGTCGGGTTGGGGTCAAATCGGGTAGAATGAACGGAAACACTAAAAAATACTACTTTAAGGACTTAATTGACAATAAATGAACTTTAGGGACGAGTTTGAAAGTGAGTGATAACTTAGAGGGACATAAGTGTCATTCAGTCATTATTGTTGTTTAATTATAAGTGTAGTCCCTCTTCATAAAATTTCTACGCCACCCCTAAGTCCAAACCCATAACTTTAGCATATAGTTTTTATAGTAGTGGTGTTGGCCCAATCTCCATAACCATAATAAGTTGGTTGTAGTTGAGATATGGGGGATGTCATAATTCTGGATTAATTAGTTCACAATGTTGACTTTTAATTTTTTTTTATCCCAAAAGGGGTTTAATAAAGACACAATTGTTTTATTACAAAAGAAAAAATAGATTGAAAAAAAGAGCTCAGTGGTAGGCCTAGCAAATGGACCGATTTGGGTGATTTAGACCTTATTTGAAGGAGGTTTTGGATGGACTGATAATGTTTTTAATAAAAATCGAAAATGTTTGTGTGTTTGATAACTATCAAAAATAACTTTTTATAAATTTGGATTTAAAATTATTTTTCTTAAAGAAGAAAATTTATACTTTAAATCGAAACACTTTTGAGAAAAGCAAAAATACAAAATTTATCTCAAAATATCAAAAAAGATTAAAAGGAAAAAAATTTCATACTACACAATTACCTTTAATTTGGTATTAACATTTTTTAAAATACTTTCATAATTTGGTAACCATACACTATTTAACCCTTTTTTTTAATAACCATTTTGGTCAAAAACATTACACTAAATATATTATTTTATTATACCACACCGCACAACTCTGCCGATCGGACACTTAGTGGGTTGTACCATATTACCGTGTAGTTAGTGGTAACACTATTTTAAGTTATAATTTAATTAGCCCTGATTTTGGGACATTTAAAAAAGGGAAATAGGACAGATAATTTGGGACAATGAAAAATTGAAAACAATTTGAGAAGAATTAATAGAAAACAATTTGTGCAGATGAAGATAGTTGGGGATCGCTTGACAAAACAGAGCTTAGAAACCTGTACTTCTCCGCAAAGGCCATCCAATTGAGTTAACATCTTTGTGCTTATAAGCCTAATTATAAGCAAACGTATACTGTATTAAAAGAATACTTAAAAGATAGAGGTTGGTTACCAACCTTACTATTACAGTTAACCTTCTTTTCGAACTTCCATCTCTTTCTTCTTTGTGCCCCCAAGTGAAAGCCAACACATATTACAAAAATACCCTTTTCCCACCCAAAACTTCAGCATATGCTATAAGGAATGTCAACAACTTTTCCAAAATTATCCATCTATAAATATTATGAAAGAAATTGATGTACTAATTGTTTGGAAAACAGAACGGAAACTATATATATATTAACTTATCTGTTGTACACCAATATAGAAAATTAGTATGCAAGGCTAGTACTTTGTACTATGTCCTTAAGACAATTATGTCTTCCGTACGGTGCTTAGAGTTTTATGGCACTTGTCTCAACATATACTTTAGCTGCATAACAAAAAGTATACTCAACGAACAAAATAAAATACTTTGAAATTCTCTCTCAACTAACTATGAATAATGAAGACTATATGACTAGAATGCAAGATGCTTCGAAAATTGAGTGAGTTAAAATGGCCTCACCCCCTATCTATTGATAGGAGGGTAAGTGACCCATCAGAAGAACGACGTAGTTTTAGACTTAGTAGAAAAGGCACGATAAGTGACAATCGAACTAAAATAAAATTTAAATTAAATTTTAACTGAAAAGTTATATACCCAAACTCACTAGTCAGGTCGGTCGGCGTACGTGTGGGTTTGAACCAAGCTTTGGCTAGGTCCTCTCTCTTCCACAAAAGTCAGGTGCCCCTTGGGGCCTAAAACCAAGAGCAACTTTCTTGTATATAAACACATTAAATTTTTAGTTCTTAACCGATGTGGAACTTGGCTTCCCACACGTATTTATTATCATTTATCATTTCAAAGGGTGATCTTTGGAAATTAATATCTCATTCATTACTCCATGAATTTGAGCTTCCAAATACTTAATTTAATCTACTCATGGAGTAGAACACATTGATATGTGAATTTACATTAAATAATTATTACACATTTTAATTTTGGCTCAAATTCTAACACTAATTTTATTGTGTAATAGAACGATAAATAGGCCAACATGATGGACCTTTTTTTTTGGCAAAGGCGAAAGTTTCGGTCAAGAAATTGAAAGGCCAATATTCAAAAGTAATGGATAATGACACGGTTACAAGATAAATTTGATTGCGATTTCAATATCATGGACTAAAATTTCATCAAACTATTAAAAACCTCAAAAATATAAAAGCATAGGCTCCACATTTTTAGCTGTTATACTATCGTTCCGTATCTTAAGCTTACCCTTTATCCAACATACATTGTTTATCCCCTTTAGCGGCGGACCGGGCGACGATTTGGTCTGTCGCTATATATACAATCGTTGTCTATATGTTGTTCGTCGCTGAAATCTAAGACGACGGTTGTATATATAGCGACAGAACAAACCGTCGCCCGGTCCATAGCTAAAGGGGGGTAAACAAGGTATATTGAATAAAGGGGAAGCTTAAGATCCGGACCGGTTATACTATATGTTGAATAATAAGTGCACAATGTCTATTAATTGTGCATTTTCGTGATGGAGCCAATGCATTTATTTGTGTAGTCTTATATTATGTTCAAAATATCTAGTTAAAAATAAATTGATAATGGCTGAAGTATTTTAAAAGTTTTATACTTAAATCCCAATAATTGACTTGTTCCATGTGAGTCATTTTTATTTATTCTCATTATATATGTCTACCATATCAATTTTATGCATTGGAATAGAATTTTCTTATTTTGTTTGATGTCATTACATATTTATATAAGATGTTCTTTTACTTTTATAGACAATACAACAAAAAGGGTTATTTCTGACGGAATATTCCGTCGGAATTTGGGATAATCCGTCGAGGTGATGCTTGATTCCGACGGAATATTCGGTCGAAAATGCGATCGAATATAAACATATCAAAATTAAGTTCATCGATATTTCAGTCAGGACTATTTATCCTCTACTGAATTAACTTCGACCGAATATTCGGTCGGTCTTAATCTATTATCGACTGAATTTATTCCGTCAAGACTATTCCGTCGAAAAAAGTCATGACACGTGGCAGACTGATAAAAATGGTTGGGCTCTTAATTTCGACGAAATTTCGTCGATCTTAAGGATATTCCGTCGAGAATAATTGTGCCACGTGGCAGTTGACAAAAATGCACAGGGCTTTTTTCCGACGGAATTCCGTCGAGGTTAGTACTATTCTGTCAAGATTAGTGCTTTTTTAAGGTTTTATTTGTTTTTGCAATATCCAGGGTTTTAACCCACAGTTTTTGTACCTGTAAACCTGTTCATTTTTCCCAACAACACATATAAGCTAACTAACTATCCAACAAGCACATCAACTAATACTAAGGCCCAATAATAACCAAAACCAACATGAATATGAATTACCAAGGCCAACATGAATATGATAATGATAATCAACTAAAGTTCAAATCAACTAAAGTGTAAATCAACTAAAGTAAAGATCTCAAACTAAAGTAATGATAATTACAAGCTACAATACGTCAAAAATCAAATAAACTATATAAATTTACATCACATGAAGCTGACTAATGAACTAAAGTATAAATATGTACAAATCATCTCTACAAAACTAAGTCACGGGTCGTAGTCGTCCGACCGCTCAGCATCGTTAGTCCGCTCGTCAGCCCGCTTGTCACCTTGTTGATACAATATAATGTAACTCATTAGTCCCTATATATGATACAGTTAAAGATAATTAACTAAATGAAAATTAAATAACATGCAGAATATATACTTGAATATATTTGAAATGAATAGTATACCTGAGTAGTCGAGGGCTGACTCAACATCGGCCCAAACGCATCCTCGACTAAGGTAACCACCATCCGAACAATCTTGTCGCGTATCGCGACGAACTGCTCTGGAGGGATACCTGTACTCTCGGCGGTGGTACAGTTACAACGTCCTGCGCAAGCTGATGGAGGCGAGAACGGCTGGGTAGGTCTTGACGATGGAATTGCAGATCGGTCTCAAACCTCTCCAACACCGCTGCCATAACCCGCTGGAACAAATCATCGTCTAAGCCAGCGCCTGAAGCTGATGGTCCCATGGGGGCTCTCGGACGCAGACGCTGGCTAGAGCCTACAAAAATAAATATAACATGCATAATATTATAAGTTTACTTTATTCATAAACAAGAAATAAACTAAAATATTATACCTCTTGGCAGTGTATAGGCTGGTATGCTCGACAGGCCCAGCACTCGATACCGGCCAGTAGTGCTAGTAGGAGTATCCTGAGACGCGACCCAAAGAGCCGTCTCCTCATCCTGAGATAAACTAATCTCGGGCGGAGGGATGGTGGAATCTAACGTCTCAGCATCGCCCCTAGCAGCCTACAACTCCGCTATACGCTGGCTGCGGAGCTTCTCAAACTGCTCTTGTAATTTAATATATGTACATATGAGTTATCTTGGTATCATCATATAAATTACGTAATATGATCCTAAATAATATTTATTATAGTACATGTATTACCCGTATAGCTAGTGCTGCTGGAGATATCGTCGACCCCGAAGTAGAGTCCTTCGGCGTATAGACTCTATCCCAGAAATCCATCATAGTAGGAGGTCGGCCTAAGCTACTCCGCATGGCCTAAATCATATACATTAAATAATATCACCTTACTTTACTATAGTTGCAGTTTAATATTAAACTAAACATAAATACATACCAACTTAACCTCCTGAAATGACTGCGAGCTAGAAGTATGTACAACTCGTAGCTTGTCGCGATTCTTCTTCATTTGCTCCGACTTGGTCTTGAACATAGCATCATCCCAGTACGCACAAATCCCAGCCCATGCTGCATCTGATACTGTCGGCGATTGATACTCTCGCATAGTAGTCCCAGGCAATTCTTCTACTGCTCGGACTGCCCTCTGTTGCATCTCGTACAGCCAGCCGACATAATTCTTCGAGCTGTGGGCAATAATAACAGCGTCACCATCCGCCTCAGTGATGCTGGCCTCGTATCTGTAGTATCTCTATCAAACAGACATAACATACGTATAATTAATTATTTGAACAATATGTAAATAACATGGACCTTAATTTAATATATGTAATTCGACTTACGTGAAACTCCCGCAACACTGTCACCCTAAAGCCGACATCTTAGCGCGAGTACTAGCTAAATCGCATGCAGCCTGTAGGGAGATATGCCAGGCAGATGGTGTGTACGGTCGCCTTAGCGACATGATCCATAATACTAGAATACAAAATTTATTAAGAATATTTTAATTTATTAATAACATAATAATATCATTCTAATTGAACATAAGTGATATATTATAGTTGAAACCTACAAGGATGAGCCGACATCAACTGGAACTATGTCAGGAACTGCAGGCGTACGACCTAATCGACCGAGGTTAGGCCCTCGCTGACGCCGACGTTTAGCATCTGTATGTTTTATATAGTTATGACATAATACATGAATGTTTAATATAGTAATGAAAAAAGTGTTACTAAGCCAAAAAAGAAATCAAGTCACTAGCATTTGAAGACGACCCGCCCTGGTAGCCGTCACTCGATCCGGAGAGGCCGCCACCACGGCCACCTCCACCGCTATGTCGAGGCATAGCTGTACTACTGAAACAACAGACATAGATAAGAAGACATTAATTAAATTTTATTGCAATTATTATATGTAATGAATGGATTTAGTTGTATAATATATACAAGACACCAATTAGTGAAGAAGTAGTACGTCGTCAAACCCGTCAGGATCAAAATCATTTTCATCCTCTGATTCTGTCTCTTCCTCTTCTGTATCAATTTCTTCCTCAGTATCATCTTCTACCATCACATACGGACTAACAACCATATCTTCCTCCACTTCGTCAACATCGCGTACGTCAACGACATCATCAACCAACACATCGCCATCATATAGAAAAACGTGGCTGGGATTGCTAACTTGGCCGGATAAGTGAATACAGCCAACTCATCAGCACGCGTTTGGGGATCAATGACGACCTCATTCCGACTTAGGAGATTATGCTTCGTTAAGACTATATCGTCAAAGTATAGCGAGCAGAAGTTAACAAGCTCTTCCTCCGTATAGCGTTCAGTACACGAGCTTTGTTTTTAACTTTCTATTTTAATCGATGCATATACCTGAAATATGACAATATATTGGCTAAAATAAATATTCAGGTGATGATTATAGCACAATATAGGTGATATTACCTTTCAAAAGGATACATCCATCGATATTGCACCGGTCCTCCAAGCTTAAGTTCATCTGGCAGATGAATAGGCAAATGCTCTATCGAGTCAAAGAACCCCGGAGGTATGACCATTTCTAGCTTGCACATTATCAACACTATATTTTTCTCCATCTGCTCCACATCACTGTACCTTATAACAGTTGAGCAAATATCCCGAAAGAAATTTGAAAGTGCGGTAAAGGCATCATTAATATTCCTCAGTAATACTTCACGAAAGGCAATTAGAATCAACTTCTGCATGAATACAGGACAATCATGACTCTTGAACCCGATAATTTTCAATTGCTCAACCTTAGTACAACGAGATGTTAGAAGCATAACCATCTGGTAGCTTCAATGCACTAAGCCACTTGCAAATGTTTTCAACCTGTTGCTTGGTAAGATAAAATGGAGCTTTTGGTTTTGAGTTGTTAGGTCGGAGCCACAATTCCCGCCTGATGTTCATTTCCTCCAAGTATTTACGTGATTTATCATTGTCTTTTGTTTTACCACTCGTATCTAGCATAGTGTAAAACAAGTTCTCGAACACATTTTTCTCCGTATGCATGACATCTATGCAATGACGAAGTGCTAGTGTGACCCAGTATGGCAACTTAAACCAAATGGGCGAGTGTGTCCAGTTATCAGCTTTACCGTACCCTATTGCTCTCAACTTACCGATGCTCCTTCCCAGGCAGTGGAAATGTCAGATCATTTAGCCATCCCAGTACATCGCTGCCTGACAAGCGACCAACAACCCCCTTCTTTTCTGTTTTTCTGTTGAACTGTGTAGACATCTTTCTATAACTGTGCTCAACAGGCAAGAATCTTCGAGCAGTTCCAAAGAAACTAGTTTTTTGCCAATGACGCAGTTGTGTGCCCTGCACATCCCCCATACAAACTGGACATGATAACTTACCATGGGTCGACCAACCACTGATCATCCCAAGTGCCGAAAAGTCAGTGATAGTCCACAACAAGGCTGCCTTCATCAAAAAAATTTGCCCGACAGATTTATCAAAAGTTTAAACCCCTATTTCCCACAACATCTTAAGTTCATCGACTAACGGTCTAAGGTACACGTTGATGTTTTTGTAGGACTCTTATCCCCCGGTATTAGTAAAGTCAGGAAAAGATACAGATCCATCATGCACATTGACGGTGGAAGATTGTAAGCTACCATAATCACTGGCCAAACAGAGTATGGCTGACTAAAATTATTAAATGGACAAAATCCATCTGTAGCCATGCCAAGCCTGACATTCCTAAATTCGTCGACAAATTATGGAAAATTGGCATCAAAATTCTTCCATTCATCTCCATCTGCTGGGTGAGTAAGCTAACCAAGGACGACATCCCTTGTCCTATGCCAACGCATACTGGGTGCAGTGCGCGAAGACATGAATAGCCGCTGCAACCTCGACTCAAGAGGAAAGTACCGTAATATCTTATTCGGAACATGTTTCTCCTTCCCCCCACATTTGTGATCTTGTACCGAGGCAAATTTCATATATCACACTGCACCTTATCTTTGTCCTCCCCATAGTATAACATACAGTCCTGCTCACAAGCATCGATCTTCTCATACCGGAGATTCAACCCCTTAACTATCTTCTTCACTTCATAGTAACTCGCGGGCAGGGTATTATCCTTAGGTAAGAACTCCCCGATAATAGCAAGCAAATCATTGAATCCTCTCTCACTGCAATCATGCTCATTCTTGTAGTGTAAAAGCTTCGTCACTTGCAGAAAGCCTAGTGTGCTTGTCGTGTTCAGGATACAATGGGGTCCCTGATTCAGATAGCATCTTGTAGAAGGCAGCTGCTGAATCATTTGGCTTTTGTTGATCAGCACTGCTTGACGCAGGCTCAATTTCAGCCCAGTCAATATTCGTAGGGCCATACGCATCTACCAACATCTCCACGACATCATAGTTATCAGATTGGGAATCCCCGTGAACTGGTTGGTCTACAGTACTGTCTGTTAGTTCTCTAAACTCAACTGATTTCCCGTGATGAATGCATACCAAATACCCATCCACAAACCCATGTGAATATAAGTCAAATTTCACTTCATCGGTAGTCTTCCATATCATGTTCTTACACTTGAGACACGGAAATCTCATCTTTCCGTTCGGATCATCAACATATTCTATTTCTTTGTTCATAAAATTGGACACCCCGTCACGATACGCATCAACTAATCCCCTCCCATCAATCTTTATCCTACGGTACATCCAACTCCGGTCGGCATCCATCTTTAATTGAAGAAAATACCCAATTAGATCAAGAATAATCATGAATATGGTCCAAGCATGAATTTAGATTACCTAGTATATATCTCCAATCTACAAGGGTTAGGCTTCTATCCCGTTCCTGGATGCGTCTCCTCACTAGTGCCAATCTTAAGCACGTTTATACTATTTTCAAAAATATTCAGCAGTACCTCCCCATGGTCTCCAAGTACACGAAATAGACCAAGAAAACATAGTCTAAGTATGCACTCGGAGAACATGTAGAGACACCAGCTGAAAGTTTCTCAAAATTTCTAAAAACGCACTATGTGCATTGGCACCGACCTAAGTGAGAGAAATGACATCTAGTAACAGTCCTAAACTGGGGACTATTCGACATTCACTCCTAATGAGTGAATGCCGAACGGGTTTCTAAGTTGATACCTCCAAAGCATGTATGTCTTCATCAAGATAAACTAAGTATAGCATTTGCTTAGTTTGAACGATATGATTTGGTTCCCATATTATTATGGGAACCAGATCATATCATTCAAACTAAGCAAATGCTACTTAGTTTATTTTGCCAATGAAAAACTAAGTAACTGCTACTTAGTTTATTGAATATTGCATCCCAACTAAGCAAATGATACTTAGTTATTAATTTTATTTAATTGTATTATATTTAATTATTTATTATTATTTTTATTTATTATTTATTATTTATCTCTTTTAATTAATTATTAATTTTTTATTATTAATTATTATTTATTATTTATCTCTTTTAATTATTTATTATTTATTATTTATTTTTTATTATTATTTTTAGTTATATATTTTATTTAATTAATTATTATTTTATTTTATTTTAATTAATTTAATTTAATTTAATTTAATTTAATTTTAATTAATTTTAATTAATTTAATTTAAATTATGTATATTATGTTATATTATATTACAATTGCTGAATTCTGACAGAATTCCGTCGGATATAACAAATATGACAATCACAACAAGAATACATAAGGTAATGGGTATGAACACATATACCAACACAACCAACCCCAATCAATTCAACCAACAAGTTTATATATCACAGCAAGAATACATATATATATCAGTTCCAATGAACAATGAACAAATTATATATATCAGTCAACAATTGTATATACTCAACTAAAATTTATATAATTCAACAACCAACAATTGTATATACTCAATTCAATTGTTGAACAACCAACAACATTGTAAATCAATAATGAACAAAATTAGGGCTAATTAGGGCAATATTAGGACTAAAAAATCAACAATGAACATCACTGCAAATCATCAAATTAGGGCAACAATGATAAAATTAGGGCTAATTACCTTGGGACTTTAAGTCTGCCGGAGGAGAGGATGTTGGATTTGTACGAAATCGTGACGCAATCAAATTGCAAAAATTAGCGGAAGCATGGTATATCAAAGTTTAAAATTTTCTACAAAACCATCTCCTAGATCATCCTTTATGCAAATTATTAATTTAAAACGATAAATAAGAAGTTTATGGAATCATACCCTTGTAGAAGGAAGCTTCCACAGGTACGAGTTCAACTCCTTGTTCTTCGTGATCTCCTTGAATTTCTGGGTTAGATTCCTTCCTTTGATCAACGTTAGCCACCCAAGTGTTTGGCCTCTAGAGGTGATCCACCAAGGAAGATGAATTATCAAGGAGGGTGGTTGGCTTAGTTTTCTATCCTCTATAGAAAAAGAGTACTCTCCAACAATTGGAATTGCATCAACTGATATCTATTATAAAACTTCTTTTATATAGATATTGGTCAACCCTTCTAATCCTATTAGACATGGGATTTTATTTAATTAATTAAACTCTTTTAATTAATTTAGGCTTCCCACCACATTGGGAATAATTAATTAAATTTATTTAACTAATTTGTCTCCTAATCTTATTAGGAATAAATGAGAGTACTAATATTAAATTAATTACTAAACTTCTTTAGAAATTAAAATAATAATAATTGTAATAATATTAATAAGTCTCCTCTTATTAATTTATATTTAATATTTTCAAAATATTAAATAATAAACATTAAGCTATTTAATTTATTCTATCACCATAGATTAAATTAACTATACTTAATGCATTATTACGATTATGTCATTACCTTCTTAAATAATTATTCTTTCTTTTATGGTGTGACCCTTTAGGTTCTCCATATTAAACCGGTTGTGAATAAACCAATTAGAACAATTCTAATCTTATTTAAATAAATAAATTAAACTAATAATCTATTTAAATAAATAATATTTATTCTACAATAGGGATAAGCCTCCCTAGCGATCAACGACTTTCCAGATAATATAAATTTTAACATTAATCATAAAAGAACCTGTGAGTAAATAGTTACTGTACAATTCAATCCTTCCACCATACAATGTCCCAATTAAATATAAGACATGGATTTACTGTCAAGTCTTATTTTATTTAATTATATGTATTTCGATTAGAAAATGCACAACTCCAAATAATGCAAATTAGAAACTCCTTTTTAATTTCATTCCACCTTGGCCAAGGATTCCTGTGTTGTCATTTAACAAATCACATAGGACATATCTCCTCTTTTACTAGAGGTGGTAGATTATTTATTGATCATTCATTATCTCCATATGTAACTCATTATACCCAAGCATACCCTTTTATATACCCTAAAGGGCTTTAAGGAATAAGTCAAAGTATAATTCATTACATACAAGATACTATGATGATCTCAAGTCCAAGGATCACTTGTACTACTATCACATTAGGAATTCCTATTGACAGGCGAGTAAAACTCCATTAGGTATTCCATAGCGAGTCACGTTCAGTGAACTTATTCTCTAATAAGCACCTATATACTTGCTTTAGTGTCTCCACATAAATGATCATGAGATCAATCATCCTCATCCAATGAGCAAGCAACATATGTACCAATCTATCCGAATTTTCTAATCCCCTTTTTAGTAATCCCACGATTGAGAACTATTTTAGTTTTAAAGCTTTCTAGGAATTTAAATCTGATTAGCATGATCATCATCATGATTCTAAAAGCATTGCTTAAAACTATGAGTTATTTACATATTATAAAAACAGCACCACGTAGATAATTAGATTCCTTTAATAAATGAATATTTTTATGAACAAATAAATAAGATTGTCTCCAAAGTATATGCTTTATCACAACACATGATTGGCTTGTATGCATACTACTTTCAGAGGAGAGGAGCCGGCGGCCGGAGGCAGGAGGCGGACCGGCGGCTGAGCGGAAGGAGGTGAAGCTGGCGGTGGAAGGTGGTTGCTGTGAGAGGTGAGAGGTGAGAGAGAGAGATTGATTCGGCAGGCAGGGGGGTTGGGGGAGGGAGTTCCGGTGGTCGGAGGTGGTGGTTCAAGGGGGAGAGAAATGAGAGTGGTGGTGGTCAGAGGTGGTGATTCGGAGGTGGTGACCTGAGATGAGAGAGAGAAATGAGAGAAATGAGAGAGTGAGACAGACTGAGGCGGCTGGAGAAGATGAGCTAGGTCTAAAACTTTATTTTTGACGAAATTTCGTCGAAATTACGTGCGTCAAATTTAATGTATCCTCGACGAAGTATTTCGTCTATCTTAACATAATCCAGACGAAAATGTTACGCATGCTGGAGAGAATATTTCGCGGCAAGGACGATGACTAACTTCGACAGAATTCAATCGGGGATAGCCTAACTTCGACGGAAGCATAGTCGATCGAATATTTCGTCGAAAATACGGTAATTCCGAGCTAATTCATTCCGTCGAGATTAATTCTGTTGGGATTAACCCTTTTTCTTGTAGTGAGAGCTCATTAACTTTTTTTTAAAAGAAAATCTAAAACAAGCCTAATCACAACATTGGACACCCTTTATAAAAAATGGTAAGAAAACTTGTGGTAATACATTGGTCAAAAAGGAGAGTAGGTGTAAAACCGTAAGAAAGAAAAACTTAATCAAAATGACGGAGAAAAAAGTAATTAAATCATTGAAAAGGGCACATAAACCATGCACTACCTTGTATATAAAACTCAAAATTGTAGCTTTTCACTCTCTCATTTCTCTACATTATGTTTGTACAAAGCTTATTACCTATAAACAAACAATCATAAAGATGATGAGCCAATTTCGGGGCTACAATATTGCAATGATCATGCCCTTTGTGTTCATCCTCTTCTTCTCTTCCTTTCTTAAAACTCCAGTGGCGGTGGCCGAGTTTTCCAGCAGGGATGAGTTGATAAACCTTGCTGGATATGGAGAGGCAAAACTCTCCACTGTCCTAGTTAGCGGTACGCTACTTTGTGAGGCTTGTTCGGATGGCGAAACTGAACTTCACCCTCATCCCGTGTCAGGTTTGTAAGATTTTGTCTTTTGATGTGTTTTGATCATGTTATGGATAATGATACCGATTTCAAACAGTTCAAAATGTACTATAATTGTGCAGTCTATAGAAACATGTTATTTTCAAGCAGTAGTGGCATGCAACCGTAATCTGCCAATTATTGGCTATTAAGATAGATGTTTTATAATTAAGGTATTTTTTTAGATTTTTCAAGTTCTCGTTCTGGTCCTAAACCTTTGTTTCTTTTGCGCCTCTAGGTTTGGAATGTAATAAATTAATAATATAGGTTTCTTAATTAAAAAAAAGGAATAGGAAGAAATGAATTTATGAAGAGCTTGAGGATGACATTCAATATAACGGACATTTCTTGTGGTTATAAAAAATCACATTTGCAAAATTGATAAATTTTAAAAGTTGAATTATTGTGACATGTTTAGCACTAAAAATAATGAAATTATGATTACAAACTTAAGGATATTACGTTATTTATATTATTATTAATAAAAAAAACTTCTTGTAGGATAAAAAAATTGAAAAATGACTCTTTTTGTAACAAAGTGGAGTATTGTGATGACGGGCTATATATGTTCAAGTTTCCACAAACAGAAAACCTAATGATGCGCATTATCTTGCAGGTGCATCGGTGGCTGTTTTATGCAATCCTGGCCGAAAGACCAGGAAATCAAATTAGGTAAGCGGCACATTAACAGACGAATATGGGGATTTTCTCATTGATATTCCTTCCCATCTCCATGGAATTCCCAACTTGGAAAAGATATGCCTGGTTAAAGTTCTACAGCTACCAAAAAGTTCTCTCTGCCGCCAAGCTTTCACCGGTAAACACAAGGGAATAATGTTATCATCTATTGGCGATGGCATCCGCACGTACACAACCGATATGATTCATATGAGACCTAAAACTGCACATGCTTGCACAAATACAAAAAGAAGGGGAAACGAGATGGTAAATGCCTACTAAAGAAGAAGATAGGTGAAATGGTTGCAACTCAATTGGATGGCGCTTTAGTCACAACACTGAGTTGAGGGAATCAGTTCTGCTTGCTATATATAACTACTCGTGTGAATAACCTGCATCTACATGCCTATGCATCTATGCAGACATGCGTGTGTGCTAGATAGAAAGATATATATGTATGACTACAAATATATATATATATATATATATATATATATATAGGGTCTCCATCCGTGGCAACCGGTTGCCACGGACACTATTCAGAAACCATAATCTCCACCATTGATCAATAAAATTAAGCGCTGAGATTGAAAGGAAAAAGCCCCAACCGCTATAAGGAGGAGCGGCTGTTACATCACACTTTATCAGCATAGTAATTTACCAAAATATCCCTTAATATTGAACATGCCGCTACTTGTAGTACAAGTAGCGGCTGACTTCTTAAATCTCCTCTCCCACTCTCTCTCTCCTCTTCCACTCTCTCTCTCTCTCTCCTCTTTAATATACAATTTACTTTTCATTTCCATGTAATACGTTCATACATAACATAAACCCACAATATTCATCATTCTCTCTCCTCTATAATATAAATAAATTAGAATATTTCAAAATTAGAATATTTTTTAAATTTTAATATAAATAAATAGATAGATGAAAAATATTTTTTAAATTTTAATAACAATATTATTAAAAAAAGGCTATTATTTTTATTAAAAAATAATATTGTTATAATTGTTTACTACATACATTAAAAATTAATAGTCTTTTTTAATAATATTGTTATAATAAAAATAATAAAAAATATTAACAATATTATTAAAAAACATACTATTAATATTTTCATTATAACAATATTAATAGTCTTTTTTTAATGTATGTAGTACGAAATTATAAATTTTAAGACATATTAAAAAATTATATTTTATAAAATTTAATATAAATAAATTAGTAATATTTAAAAATCTCCATATTTTTAAAATTTAAAATTTAAATATTTTTTATATAGATTTTACACACGTTTGAAAAACGTTTTTTATCTATCTATTTATTTATATTAAAATTTAAAAAATATTCTAATTTTGAAATATTATAATTTATTTATATTATAGAGGAGAGAGAATGATGAATATTGTGGGTTTATGCTATGCATGGACGTATTACATGGAAATGAAAAGTAAATTGTATATTAAAGAGGAGAGAGAGAGAGTGGCAGAGGAGAGAGAGAGTGGCAGAGGAGATTTGAGAAGTCAGCCGCTACTACAAGTAGAGGTATGCTCAATATTGAGGGACATTTTGGTAAATTACTATGCTGATAAAGTGTGATGTAACAGCCGCCCCTCCTTATAGCGGCTGGGCCTTTTTCCTTTCAATCTCAGCGCTTAATTTTATATATCAATGGTGGAGATTATGGTTGCTGAATAGTGTCCATGGCAACTGGTTGCCACGGATGGAGACCCATATATATATATATATATATAATTGATCATAATTAACGTTAGATTACATCTAACTTCTGCGGATTAGACCCATGGATGGTACTTGCACTACTTTCTCTTTCTCTCAAAAGTGTAATGCAAAAATCCCTATAGGTTAGATTGCAACTAATGCCAGCTATGTACAATTCCAAATATATATATAGGTCTCTATCTTGTCGTCCGCTCCAGTCTTTCTTTTAAAGACCTATTTGCACCCAATATACTTAATGCCCTCAAGTGATGAAACCAAAGTTCATACTTTGTTTTCATACATAGAGTCCATCTCGAATTTTATGGATTATTGCATGTTCGTAATTCAATGGATCATCATCATTAATGATGCGTACCTCATCGTCATCCTCTATGATGAATCCATACCTTTCAGGTATATTCGGCATTCTTCCAGATTTACGAATAGGGTGTTGTATAATAGGTTCTTCTACTTGGTAAGGTACCTGACTTTGATCCGTAGTAATTCTTGGTTCTTGAATTTCTTCAAGATAGATATTACTCTCACTGACCCCTTCGAGGATAAACTTATTTTCCAAGAAGGCATCATGTTTCGCAACAAATACCTTCTGATCAGTTGGATGATAGAAATAATACCCTGATGTTTATTTAGGGTATCCCACAAATCTACATTTGTTGGACCTAGTCTGCAGCTTATCATTCTCAAAATTTTTGACATAAGCTGGACAACCATAAGTCTTAACATGCTTAATATTTGGTTTCCTCCCTGTCTGTCGACGTTGGAAAAAATTCGGGTCAGGTCCAACCCTAATCTTTCTCTTTTTCTAAGTTTTGTCTACCCCTTATTCTTTTTATTGTGAAAAAGGTTTTGAAGGGTTTTCTAGGAAAAAGGCCAACATGTATCATGTCGACGATTTGAACGTTTTACAGAGTTACCAGTTAGTAGTTTGAAATGGTTGTACCAACTCAACTGAATTTGTTTGAAAAGAGGCCCAATTGTTGGACAATGTCGAAACTTGATCTTTGAAATCGAAGTTTTGAGTTCGGGGGCTTGGTTAAGTGTGGGGAAGGTGTTAGGAATCCCACAACTCCCGTGTAAACAAGGTACTGCATCTTTTCAATATTTTCCCTTTAAATCTGCAATGTGTGTGTAAATTTTGGAAGAAATTGGGCCTATGTTTGATTGATTGAAAGCATAGACGTGCTTCGTTGAACCTATATACGAAGGGTTTGACTTGATTTGCAAAAGTCTCTTTTTTAGACAAGATTATTAAAATGATGTTTTGAAAGCAGGTTTTTCAAACCTTTACGCTAACATAGGAATTTAAGAATGTCAACACTTCAGTTTTATCTTTTTAGCCTTTAGGCTCAATTTAAATGGTGATTGTCGGGCTGCGAAGCATCCTCGACCATAGAATATAAATAAGTGTCGGTCTTCTCATGGGCATTACAACCATCGGAGTGACTCTGACATGACAAACCATTATTCTCATTATATGAGACCTTAAACCCAGATAACCGTTTTAAGGTCTTTCGGATGTACATTTTACAGAAAAACTGGCAGGGTACATTTGTTAAGTGGAGTTTGTCTATCGTGGAAAACAGATTCTGATCAGTTTGATCATGAATCCCATGATTTCTAGGCTCACAAAGGGAAGCCAATAAAACCTGCACAGCTCAAATATGGACAGAAAATATATATTTACATCCGAATATCGCCAGAACCAAGGATTCATCAATAAATCCTAGCGGTCATGTAACTGAAGCATCTCGTTCCCACTAGATAGTGATCTAAGTGCCGTGAGGTAGCTTTTATAATTGAAACTAGAAAAATGCTAGATTTAAATAAATCTCAGCCATTTTAGCTTCCCGGTTCTGTCTGGACCTATTTTGAACCGTTTAAAACCTAGAGTTGGTGAGATTTAAAGAAATCTAGTTCGCCCGCAGAAATGTCAATGCCGATTCATATCAAATGAATACGTAAAGCAACAATTTAATCAAATTGAGTAAAGCAATATATATATATATATATATATATATATATATATATATAAGCTGAAAAAAGTTACGGAGTAATATATGCTTGACAGAATGGATATATATATATATATAAAAGCGGTAAAGGGTGGTGGGTTGTCACTCCGATGCCCGGATTAGAATGTAAATTATATATATTTATAAAAGTTGTAAAAAGCCACAGAGTATTCCAGTCTTGACAGAATGGAAATATATATATATATATATATATATATATATAGGGTCTGTCTCTCTAGCGAACCATAGGGAGCGAACTAAAAACGAACCGGCTATAACGACGGTTTTTTCCGTCGCTATAACATAGAAAGCCGGTTTTTTATACTATAGCGACGGAAAAAAACCGTCGCTATAGCCGGTTCGTTTTTAGTTCGCTCTCTATGGTTCGCTGGAGAGACTAGCCGTATATATATATATATATATAAATTGTAAAGGGCGGTGGGTTTTCACTCCGATGCCCGAACTGAAATGGAAATATATATATATATATATATATATATATATATATATATATATATATTTATAAAAGCTGTATAAAAGCCACGGAGTAATCCAGGCTGGACAGAATTGAAAAAAAATATATATATATATATAAGCTGTAAAATACCACAGAATAATCCAAGCTTAACGAAATATATATATATATATATATATATATATATATAAAAGCTGTAAAGGGCGATGGACATTCTATCCTTTGCCCGGACAGAAAATATATATATATATATATATATATATTTATAAAAGCAGTAAAAAGGTAATCGAATGATCTAGGCCAAACTAGAATGTAAATAATAATATATATAATTAAGCAATAAAAAGGCCATGAAGTGTAAATCCAGGCCCAAATAAGTCAGAGTATATATAAATATATATATATATATATATAAGTAGTAAACTACCTCAGATTTGACATCTGGGCTTCACAGAATTGAAAAGTTAGTATATATAAGTTAAATATATACATTAAAAAGCCAAACTCGGACTGGGAAGATAACCTAGTCCGGCGAAGTTGCTAGAAACGAAGATATATGTATATAAAAGCTGTTAGAAGCGACGGATCGACGATTCGAGTTGTAGAAATGCCAGAAAATGAGTTTATGTACTAAAATGTACAAAAAGTAAGCAAAAACGGCCACGAAACTGAGTTCTGGGCATAATTAGAAAGTGAAACTTAACGTGCAAGTGTATAAACGTGCAATGAAGTAATATGAACTTTCTGATCGTAAAAATACTCACAATGGACTGCTACACGGGCTTTTTGCCAAATCGTAGGCTTTAAACGTCCATTTCTACGGGTTAATTTTTGATATGTGGTAGTATATGAGTATATCTACATGCTAGAGTGATACAATCTGGGTTTGGAGTACAAGAGTGGGGCTGAGAAACCAAACGGGCAGAGGTTCAAAGCGTTTTTGATTATAAATTGAGCTGGGGGTCACCTCATATATATAGACCTAGAAGAAACAGCTCTACCTACGGCAGCCGCATGTAGAGGTACATCTCCATGTGACGGGGCCCACGTGGCGGGTCCTGTTGCATCAAAGTACGTGCACTCCGAGCAATGCGATGTCAGATTCAAAACTTTCTAAGTTTTAATCGGAGCATTCGTTTGAGGCATGCTGTACCTTTCAGGAAAGTCCTCACCGAGAGTGTCTCAATGACATGGGAGTAAACCTTTTCCGAGTCCAAAAAGACTGGTTCATAACCAGGTCTTTGAATCCTCGCAGTTTATTTGTTGAGCTGTCTTGCGCTGTTTCCACTAGGGATCACTGTTACGATTCTTTCTGACCTTGGTGGCATCAATTCGGCTCAAGTTTAACCGAATCAGCTTTAAGTTGGTAAAATGACCATTTTCCCCTCCTGGGGTTGCTTTCAGTGCTGGCATGGCCTTCGGCTGACTTCTTGAGGTTGTCTCCGAGGTTTGGATCCCAACCGATTTTGATTGTCCTCAGGGTTATCTCTGAGGCTGACTGGGTTCTTCCAGGTTTATCTCTAAAGATGATGTGAGGCTTCGGGGTTGTCTCTAGAGTTGAGTTGGCCTCCCAGGTTGTGACCGGAGCTTGACCTGACCTCCCGGGTTGAGACCAGGGATGACTTGTACTTCCTGGGTTGAGATCGGGGTTGACTTGTCCCTCCCAGGTTGAGACCGGGGTTGACCTGTACCTCCCGGGTTGAGACCGGGGCTGACCTGTACCTCACTGGTTAAGACCGGGGCTGACCTGTATCTCCCAGGTTGAGACCGGGGCTGACCTATACTTCACGGGTTAAGACCGGGGCTGACCTATACTTCCCTGGTTGAGATCGAGGTTGACTTGTACCTCTTAGGTTGACACCGGGGTTGACCTGTACCTCCTGGGTTGAGACCGAGGTTTACCTGTACCTCCTGGGTTGAGACCGGGGCTGATCTGTACCTCCCGAGTTGAGACCGTGGTTGACCTGTACCTCCCGGGTTGAGACCGGGGCTGACCTGTACCTCCCAAGTTGAGACCGGGGCTGACCTGTACCTCCCGGGATGAGACCAGGGCTGACCTGTACCTCCCGGGTTGAGACCTGGGCTGACCTGTACCTCCCAGGTCGAGATTGAAGCTGACCTGTACCTCCTGGGTTGAGATCGGGGTTGACCTGTACCTCCCGAGTTGAGACCGAGGCTGACCTATACCTCTCGGGTTGATACCGGGGTTGACCTGTACCTTCCGGGTTGAGATCGAGGTTGACCTGTACTTCCCGGGTAGAGACTGGGGCTGACCTGTACCTCCTGGGTTGAGACCGAAGCAGACCTGTACCTCCCGGGTTGAGACCGGGGCTGACCTGTACCTTCTGGGTTGAGACCGGGGTTGACCAGTACCTCCCGGGTTGAGGTCGGGGCTGACTTGATGGCCCGATATTAAAATTGGGGTTGATTTGATAAGACAGTTTTGCCCTCCTACAGTGTTAGTAATAGGGGAACAAAATTTCGAGTGTCTACTGACGCCCCTCTTTATCATGTTCATGCAATGTAGTGGAATGAACAGGATAAAGATTGCTAGACACTAGAAATGCAAATGCAAAGGCAAGGCAATGCATGACATGATATGTGATGAATGTTAGATGCCTTTGAGGGGTTAGGGTTATCGTTAAATATCCACGCCATTCTATGCTGGGGATAACGTCATTCACGATAACCCTTGGGGCAGCACTGTCAGGCGGTTACTGGTAGGATATCATTGATAGGCTATCAGAGTTAGGCTATCACAGATTGTTCTCGTCACTTTCTGCTGGGGATGACGTTATCCGTGATAAACCTGTCAACTCTGATGGGAATGATATTATTGATGCTACCTTGGTTTGAGACCAATGGTTTCCCACGTCTGTCAATATTTTCCGTAAGGCATATTTTCCTTTGGATGTGCCGTTATATATTTCTGAAGGCTCCTTTGCTGGGGATATATCTATGTTGCTGAGTTACCTTAGTGGGTGCTTCCAATGCCTATCCTGACGATAATTTACACTGGTAGTTTGCAACAGGGGGTTGAATCCCCAATCCTTCTTCGTGCTCCCTCTAAGGATGTGTATAATAGATTCCATCATCTATCCTTTGTGGTGATGGACTGATATACTGTTTCCGCCACCGAATCATTCCCAATGCTTCGCTGGCGTTGAGCCAACAATTGAACTGTCATCGGTTAGTACCCGATGCTTCGCTGGGGTTGAGCCAGCTGCTGAACTGTCACCGGTCTGTACCCGACACTTCGTAGGGGTTGTGCCAATGGATGAACTGTCACCAGTCTGTACCCGACGCTTTGTTGGGGTTGTGCCAACGGCTGAACTGTCATCGGTCTGTACCAGACGCTTCGCTGGGGTTGTGCCAACGGCTGAACTGTCATCGGTCAGTACCAGACGCTTCGCTGGGGTTGTGCCAAAGGCTGAACTGTCACCGGTCTATACTCGATGCTTCGCTGGGGTTGTGTCTGTGACACCCCCAAATTTGGGTACTTCAATTTTCATGGGATTTGGTATTCACTATACAAATATCAAGTCTATCTACCCATAATAAATGAAAACCATTAAATCGATAGAAATAAATCCTCCCCTTATGGGGTTACAACATCTGAATATCAATACATCAATCCCAGGTCATACTAACCTTAAATCTCAAATGCAAAAACGTAAACAAATAATAACTCTTACACAACTTTAACATAAGTCTTAAACATAAACATATCAAATAAACAACAAGTCTTCATCACTTGTTGACCTTGCCCTTGCCTTTGCTAGTAGAAGGCTCGTCGGACCTTTCGTTCTTAACTGCAATGTTATTATTACGCAAGAGTGAGCACGATTGCCTACAAGTATAACAATATAACAACAATATAATAACATGCAAGTGAATCAAAGACTTCTGAATAAAGAAACTCGACTTTTGAATCAAGAATGAATAACAAGAATAAAAAGAACATCTGAGGGTCATAAGACCTTGAACTATGTCCTAGGTTGTAAAGTGTTTATGCTTTAAACCTTTAACAGTAGTAAGACTATGGACTCTACTTCTCGTACTTAGGGGGATCAACCCTTAGTACCATACTGTGCATAATATCTTAACGCTGAAGCATCATAAATCCCCTATAACAAGGTTGTTCATCTCAGTTTAACGTCAGAGTCCGCACCAAAGGAAGTTTGGTTTGGATAAGCTCAATAATGGTTCTGGAATTTAGAACGTTCATCAACTATGGACTAGTCGAATCGATAAGGGTTCGCTAGTTTTACAAGGTTCAATAATAAATGATATTCAATTTAAATAATCAACTCAAGTGGTATACAATCGAATAAGTATTGTATAACTGGAATCATGCTCTAAAAGAATTGTAACATCTAATATAAAATCTTGAACTTGAACAATTAAGAACAAGAACTTGCTCGACATAGAATATAAGTCTAGGACTTGCTCAATCGAAGAATTTAGAATTTAAAGAAACTCATTCCATAAAAGTAAAGTTTTGAGTAAGGAAACTTGCTTAACAATAATAAGTTAGGGATAGAATACTTGCCTCGTGCGCAAGCTACAAATCTAGTTACAATTCAATTTCTCAACGTCTTACACATTACATTATGCATACGATGTCGATTAGTTCATAACCATTACGTTCTAACCGTTGGACTTCTTCCTTAAGTTTAACTTAACAACGTGGTTGTAACTTAACTTGCAAACTAACCACATACGTGAGTTTAAATTCACAACATGCATATCACACGTATATAACACTTTAAACTATCAAAATCATACTTTATGATAACAATATCTATGTACACACATAACATATTAATATGAGACTTCAAGCCATCTTAAACATGTCAAAAATATGTTATCTTATTGTTTAGAACACTTATCAAGTCATCACATCAAGTTAGCTAAACATGCACTGCCTAAAATTTTCTCGAAAACCAAGCAAAGTCCCCGGACAGCATACACCCCCGTTGGGGCGTGGGTTTTAGCCTTCAAGGACCTGCTAGGGCAGGGCCCCCTGCTGGTGTGTGCTCTTGTGACACCCCCAAATCCGGGTACTTTGTTTTCACGAGATTTGGTGTTCACTATCTAAATAAAATACAACTACTGCCCAATAATAAGGAATGCAAAAGAAATTACAACCTTATCATTAAATAAAAATCTTTCTTATAAAAGGATTACAACTTAATCGAATAAATCCCAAGCTTTGCTAACCTTAACATAAACAATAAGTGCGAAAAATAAACATAACATAAATGAAGTCTTATTAAAATTATAATCAAAACACAACAAGTCTTCAGTTGTTCATCTTGCCTTTCTCTTTACTCGTTGACGGTAAGTCAACGTTCTCGACTTTAGCTGCAATGGTTATTTAATTGCAGGAGTGAGCAAACAAAAGCTCACTTGGAATACAATAATAATAATGACATAAACTGAATAGCTTCAATAGATTTGAATAACTTTTTTTTCATCAATAATAAAGAATTTTGAATATAGAAATCATCTGAGGGTCATAAGACCTTGAACTATGTCCTAGGTTATAAACATTTCTATTTAAAACCTTTAACAGTCGTTTAGACTATGGACTCTTAACTCTTACTTAGGGGGATCAGCACTTCGTACCATATATTGTGCACAAACATCTTAACGCTTTCGCATGGTAATCCCCTATCAAATAGGATTGTTCATCTCAGTATTTGATACAAGTGTGCACCAAAAAAAGTTTGGTTTGGATAAGTTTAAAAGGAAATTTGGAGTTCAACTATCATCAAATAAGGAGTAGTTGAATCGACTCACAATAATTAATAGTTCAATAATACAAGAATTATGAACCAAGTATAAGTCATAACAATAGACTTTATATTAAATAGGCATGCTTTAGAAATAACTTAAAGCAGTTGAAAGATAGATAAACCTTGTTTGAACAATTAAGTCAAGGTCACGTCAATTCAATAATGAACTTGATAAGATAACTATTCAATATATAAATTATAGAGAATACAATATCTTGCATAAAAATAACAAGTTAGAAAATGAAACTTGCTCAAGGAAAGAGTATAATTAGAAGATTTTCAAAAACGTAAAAGAAAGGTTTAGGAAAAACTTGCCTCAAGCGCAAGCTACAACTTACTATCACTTCCAGAATTATCCTACATATTACATTACGTTTACAATACCGATTAGTTTCATAACCACTACATTTAACCGTTGAAATTCTTACTTAAGTTCAACTTAACAAAGTGATTTACAACTTAACTCGCTAACTAACCACATACCTGAGTCTAAACTTACAATATACGCATCATACGCGTATAACACTTTAAACTATCATATTGTACCTTATGAAAGTAATATCCAAGTACACACATAACATATTAATATGAGACTTTAAATTATCTTAAACATATCAAAAATATATTATCTTATTGTTTAATACACTTAACATGTCATCACATTAAGTTAGCTAACCATGTACCGTATAAAAACTACACGAAGCATACAATAATTTTCGGACAACCACAAGCCCCGCAAGGGCGGGAGTTTATAGGCAAAAAGCCCTGCTGGGGCGGGGCCCCCCACTGGTGGGTTCTCCGGCTCGCGAACTGTGCAGAGAAATAAGCCAATTTGGCTTATTTATTCGCACCAAAGTCCGATTTTAACTAACATAATGCATATGAAACTTTATGAAAATAAAATCTTAAACTTCTAACATGACTTTAACATTCATAAACACCTTAACACAAAATCAAAACACTCAATTTTCATGATTTTGAAGAAAACACCATTTTTAAGCGTTCTTGACGAAAATTAACACTGTGACTTTGTTTTTAAAACAAATCGACCAATTCAAAGCATGTTAATTTTGATTCTTGATATATTATCATAATATATTATCAATTTACATAATATATTACAATCAAACACCAATTTTGACAATTTAAAGACTATTTTTCAAAACTAGTTCACTGTAAATTGCTATGAACATGATTTCTTCATATTCATCATATTTACATGAATTAAACTTTATAAACAACCATATGAATCATATCTAAGCATGTTAGAACACATATTAAACATATATGAACTATAATACGCAATTTCTCATACAAAGCAAGTTACAGAGAACTAAAACTATAAAAACAATGAAGAACATAATATAAAAATTAGTTATACCTTTGCTTTGATTAGGAGAAAAAGATGAAGATGATGATGGTGGTGTGTTTGATTCTCTCAAACTTCCTCTTCCTCTTTCTTCTTTCTCTCTCTTCTTCTCTTTTCTCTCTAACTCTTTGTTCTCTATTTCTTCTTTGTTTTGTTCTAACTCTCTAACTAACGTAACTTAGATATATTATAACTGATACAATATAATATAAATATTATACATATAATTATATAATATATGTAACTGCTATCTATTTAATACATATACTAATTACAATTAATACATAAGTTACAATATTTAAAATTTAAAAAGCCCTAAGGTTTGTTTGGCAAAACATTTTATTTAAAAATAGATTTTTAGTAGTTAAGGCCCCGTTTGACAAAACGAATTTAAAACAAGTGCAAGGGCCTTGTTTGGCAAAACGGATTTAAAAACTCTTTTTAATCCTTTAACATATACTTTAAATGTTATACTTTAATTAATTAAATCTTAACATTCTAATTTAATTAAATTAAAGTTAACATCACATAACCAAATAAAATTTGCCACAAAACAATTATAATTACTCACTAATCATAATCTCATGTAACAATTACCACATAAAATTCATCTAATTTAGTTATCTCAATTAAATTAGAACTATACCATAAAATCATTACACATCAATTAAAATAAATATTAAATATTCATTTAATTAATGTATTACACTTAATTAAATTACTCCACAACAATCACATAAATTATTTATTTAGCTCAATAAATAAATAAATTAATATATTTATTTAATTCAATAAATATTAAAAATTCATATAAATGTCTCATTCGTTACAACTCTAGTTCGCAATTTTGACAGTTCGTAGCCTAATTAATTCTAATTAAATGCAAATTAAACTAGTACCGTGATTTCTATGAAGTATAAACTTCATAAAAACATCATACAATGTTACTAACATGTTTTTGACACCTTAAATCATACAATTACTCGAATCAAATCACATAATTTCACTGTTCTTGGTGTTTTTGAAAGTTATGAAGAAAAACATGAAATTTAACGTCATAGATTCGTTATAACTCCGGATTCGTCCATTCAAAGTTTGTTTTCTTTGTTTTAATGTGTATTATCATAATCTACTGTCAAATTTAAGTTAAACAAACAATTCATAGCATACAATTGTTCGTAAGGGCCATATATATATAACTTTTATACTATGTAACTTCACAAAATCCAATTAAAATATAATTACATGGTGTTGGTCACTATAATTCATGTATGCATGATATAAAACATGTTATTAACATATAATAGCATACATGTGATCATATCTTAAGTACATTATAAAAATCGTTCTTCACATAGAACTTTTAAAACACGTTAATGAAAAACTCTGAAAACTTTTGAAAACTTAATTAAGACATATTCACATGGATTTGATTGGTTTAAAACATGTATAGATGGCAGAAATTATGTTATAATCATTTAGTAACACATACTTCATCAATCCATGGCTTAATCACAAAATAGACTTTTTACAGAGAACTTGAAAGTATACGTAAATGGAAAATAAAGACATAAATTGTAACTATAGATGAAGGAATTACCCTTGCTTTTTGTTGAACTTAAATGATATGAATTTCCTTTGTTTGTTCAGTTTTTCTATCAATTCTCTCAAGTTCTCTCTCTCAATTTCTCTCTAGTTCTCTGATAGAAATATAACACTAATATGAATATAGTATACATATAGATATATAATATACGTGTGTAGAAACTGATGCCGTAGTGATCAGTTAATCCCATTATGGGTTAACTGGCCAACTCCTTCTAAGGCCTCGTTTCGCTGACCACTTACTAACTCATTCCCATTAATTTAATTAATCTCTTATTATATAGTTTAATAATTTCATACCCATTTAAGCAATTAATCAAATATCTTATTTAATTTAATTGAATAAAATAGAATAATTCCATATTAAATCACATAGTCACATAATTAAAATTCTTATTTATTAATTATGTCAATTCATTAAATCTCTAATTAATTATTAAATTAATTAGAATAACATTATGCTTATTAATTAATTCATTTAATCAAATAAGCCCAATTAAATTCATACTTTGAATTATAAAATTTTCTACATTAATATAATCAATGTAACACATATAATTAAATTAATCTACCATAATTCCATCACATAATTATTTAATTCAATAATTAAATCATCAAAAAATAATTATTTAATTCAATAAATATTCAAATTAAATTACAAAAATCTCGTTTGTCACATCTTTCCCCCTTTAAAAGGATTTTGTCCCCAGAATCACGGTTAAATTAAAAATTTCGTCCCGTTACATTATCCCCCCTTATAAAGATTCTGTCCCCGGAATGGCTTACACATAAATTAAGCAAATAAATGCGGGTAATTCTTCATCATATGCTCTTCGAGTTCCCACGTAGATTCTTCTGCGTTGTGGTTCCTCCAAATTACCTTAACAGAAGGTATAGCTTTATTTCTGAGAACTTGCTCTTTCCTGCCAACAATCTGAACATGAATTTCTTCATAGGATAAGTCTTTCTCAAATTGTAGGGGTTCATATTCAATTACATGTTTGTAATCAAGTTTGTAAGGTCGTAAGACTGAAACATGGAAGACGTTGTGGACATTCTCTAGCGCCGGAGGTCTGGCTACCTCATAAGCGACTTCTCCAATCCTTCGCAGCACCTCAAAGGGTCCAATGAACCTCAGGCTCAATTTCCCTTTTTTATCGAATCTGATCTTCCCCTTCCAGGGAGAGACTTTCAAGAAAACAAAGCTACCTGATTGAAATTCTATATTCTTGTAGTGTGGATCGACATATTTCTTTTGTCTATCATGAGCTGCTACCAGTCTTGTCCGAATTATTTTGACTATCTCTGTTGTTTGCTGTTCCAGTTCTGGTCTTAGTAACTGTCTCTCGCAACCCTCATCCCAGTAAAGTGGAGTTCTGCACTTTCTGCCGTACAACGCTTCGTAAGGAGGCATGCCAATACTAGAGTGGTAACTATTGTTGTAACCGAATTCAACGAGCGGTAAGTGATCATCCCAATTTCCTTTAAAATCTATGATGCACGCTCTGAACATATCCTCCAATGTCTGGATCGTTCTTTCACTCTGGCCGTCTGTCTGAGGGTGATATGCCGTACTCATTCTCAATTATGTTCCCATGCATTCCTGTAGTCGCTTCCAGAAGTTTGATGTGAAGCGCGAATCTCGGTCGGAAACAATCGAAACTGGAACTCCATGCCTCGAAACAATCTCTTTCACATACAGCTTCGCCAACTGCTCTAAGTTGAATCTGATTTTGATCGGAAGGAAGTGTGCATATTTCGTTAATCGGTCAACGATAACCTATACTGCGTCGTAGCCTTTCTGAGTTGTCAGAAGCCAATCACGAAATCCATTATAATATGTTCCTATTTCCATTCTGGGATCTCTAAAGTTTGTAGCAACCCACTCGGCCTCTAATATTTTACTTTCACTTTCTGACATGTCAGACACTTAGCAACACACTCTGCAACATCTCGTTTCAAATTTGGCCACCAGAAATGCTGTCGAAGATCATTGTACATCTTGGTACTACCGGGATGAATCGAATACCGTGAGCTATGAGCCTCGCTCAAAATATATTCCTTAATCTGTAGCACCGGCGGTACCCAAACTCTGCTCTCAAATCTCAGTAGTCCCTCACTGTCTATCTTGAATCTCGATTCGGTTCCTTCAGATATCTTCTTCTTCACCTTATCACATTCTTCGTCCTGAAGTTGAGCTTCCTTAACCTTATCCAATAGAGTTGTACCAACCTATATCTGGAACATCTTTTCGTCAATCTCCATCGGATACTTTACTTCCAATTCCAGCTTCTCCATCGCTGAAATTAGCTCCTCCTGAACGGTCAACATCATCAATTTCTCTCGACCCTTTCTGCTTAAGGCATCGGTAACCACATTTTCTTTACCCGGATGGTATAAAATCTCGCAGTCATAGTCCTTAATTAACTCCAGCCACCTTCTCTGGCGCATATTCAAGTCCTCATGTGTAAAAATATATTTCAGACTTTTGTGGTCTGTATATATTTCACAATTCTCCCCATAGAGATAGTGTCTCCAAATCTTCAAAGCAAATACCACTGCAGCTAACTCCAAGTCATGGGTCGGATACCTCTTCTCATAGTCCTTCAATTGTCGTAACGCATACGCAATGACCCTACCGTTTTGTATAAGCACATAACCAAGTTCTTTATGCGACGCGTCACTATAAACCACAAAATTTCCTGTGTCATCCGGAAGGGATAACACAGGTGCTGAACACAACCTTTTCTTAAGCTCTTGGAAGCTTTCATCACACTTCTCCGTCCAAATGAATTTTACAGCTTTCCTAGTCAAATTTGTCAGAGGAGTTGCGCTCTTGGAAAAGTCCTGAATGAATCTTCTATAATAACCTGCCAATCCAAGAAAACTTCTCACTTTTGACGGTGTTTTCGGCTGATCCCAGTTCATCACAGCTTCGACTTTGGAGGGATCTACCAAAATTTTGTCCTTATTGATCACATATCCAAGAAATTGCACCCTTTCAATCCAGAATTCACATTTTAAAATTTTAGCGTGCAACTTCTCTCTTCTCAACGTCTCTAACGTTACTTTAAAATGCCTACATGTTCCTTTTTGGTCTTCGAAAACACCAAAATGTCGTCGATAAACACCACCACGAATTTGTCCAAAAATGGCTTGAACACTCAGTTCATTAGGCCCATAAATACTGCAGGAACATTAGTTAGACCAAATGATATCACCAGAAATTCGTAGTGACCATATCGAGTCCTAAATGCTGTCTTCGGAACATCCTCAGTGTAAGACCCCAAATTTTATGAATAAAGATTTAATTTTTTTTATATATTCTTTTAAATAGTAAGGTGTTGTCTTGATAAATGTGGTAAGTTATGGGAAAAATGTGCAAATTTTTCAAAGTTAGCAAGTGGTAATAAAATATTCATTGTGTCGGGGAATATTCGTTTGGTCGAGGAATATTCTTTTTGTCGTGGAATATTCGTACGACGGCACAATCATTGGTGGGCCCCATAACAGAAAACTGTCGGATGAAAAAAACGACAAGAATAAGTTTTTAATAACGGCGTGGTTGTTACCGTTAAAACTGTTGAAATACCCGATGGTTAAAATACAGTAATACGCGGTGTTGCACAGTAGCACAAGGTATTGCACAGTAATTCTAATTATTGATTCTTACGTAAGAAGTCACTACTCAATAATTGTTACAATAATTACTGTTCAATATTTTATATTATTGATTCAATAATTGCTATAATATTTTCTTGATTCAATAATTGTCATTGCACAGTATTTCAAATTATCAAATCAATAATTCATATTATTTGAATAATATTATTAGATAGCATTATTGGCAATGTCTAAGGAAGTTCTGTCGAGGAAAGGGGTTAGGTTAATCTAATTGCGCGCCAGTAAGGAGAAATCCTTATCGGAAAGCCCCCTCTTTCTTGGGAACGACCTGGTTGTCAATATTGTAGTTCTGTAATATTATTTGTAAATAATTAATTATTGATTTATATGATAAGGAAATATTTATTTCCATTCTGATATAAATGAAATAATTTTTTTAAAATGAAATATTTGTTGAAAGTTGGTATTTTATCTTCTCTGATAAAATAATTCATTCAAATATGTTATTATAATAATATATTATAAAATTATAATATAATAATATAATAGTATAATTTTATAATTTTAAGTGGTAATATTATTATAATAATATATAATTTTTAGCATGAGAATAAAAGTGGAGAGAAGGTTATCATTTCGTGCACGTTTTCTTCTCCTTCAATCATTTGTTTTCAAGTTGGTGGGCGGAAGTTTTCTGCAAAGCATTTTATTTTTCCAAGTTTGGTGGGCTTTGCCCATAAGGATTTGCAGGCAAAGAAAGAAAAAACAAGAAAAGGGAAGTTAGGCATTGAAATATTCTCCTACAAAGGCTTTGCAAAACTTGTTTTCAAAGAGTGGGCCCTAAACTTTGGAAAATAATGGAATTAGGCAGAAGTTAAGCATAAGAGTTAGGCGCATATGTTTGTTTTTCCCTCCGAAGCTGCACTATAAATAGGGGGTAACCCTTCCTTCCTAAAACACACCATTTCAATATCAGAAATTCTTATTCTATAGTATTGTGAGTATTTTTCTTGAGTATAAAAATACTTTGAGTGTAGCTTTTTGTGCAAGATTTTCTCAGAATAATATCCGATATTTCAGTCAAATCCTGTTTCTACTAAGGTAAAGGATATTATTTTATTGCAATACTCATAAGAAATATTATTTTCTTTCATATTCCATATTATGAAAGCGATAATATTTCATTTCATATACCCAAATTAAAACTTACTATGGTAATTATTGCTTCTATAATTCTTGAAATGATCAGAAATTCTTCGAAGTTTGCGTTTCATCTAGTATCATTTCATTGGAATGTTGGTATGAATTTTATTATGAAATTTTTATCTTTTCATGTCTGGGTTACTATTCACGTATACGGCACTATTCACGTATACGACACTATTCATAAAAAATTAAATTTTCTTCTATTTGTCCACGTTAGCTATTATGGGTCTTATCTTTGATTGGATCCAAGTTTTGATCTTTATTCTTGAATTTTGCTCCACAAAGTATTATTATGGAGTATTCTTGAACTTGGATAAATTAGATTACAAATCCCTAATCTTTGTCCTCTATCTCACTGGATTCGTTATTTATATTATTTTCATCATCCTTAGTCCTAAATGATTATATAACTGAATATCTTTGGCCTGTAGAGCAAAGATGAATGATTACCTGATGAATATCTTTGGCCTGTAGTGCAAAGATGAACAGGTGTTGAGATGAACATGACCAACTGATGATACAAATGAATATCTTTAGCCCGTAGTGCAAAGATGAATATTTGATTCGAGATGTATATTAATTGATGTTACAGGGATAAAATATTGATGATGGACTTTTAAATCATAGAAGATAGTAGACTTCATTCTCTACTTAACTCTTCTAATGAATTGTTATTTCCGCTGCAGTTGTTGATCTAAAACTTGTTGTCCATAATATTTTATCTGATTTGTTGAAGACTAACGATAAATTATTCTTTATTATCTTAGTCATAATATTCTTTAATGGGCTAGTTGAGCTCACCCTTTTCATCTATTGTCCTCTTTAGGAAATGAGAATGTTGCGGGAACTAGTCGGGGATCAGTATGATGGTCAGAGTAGAGTAGTAGTAGTCCTCACTATCTTTATAAAATAGTATGATAATAATTATAATAAAAGAGGACTAAATTTGAATGTTTATATTTCGTAGTATATACGATTTGTATTGAGACTCACAGTTTGTGTGGTCGTATTTTGCACGACCGTATGTTATAAAATATTGTATTTGAATTCTGTACCATGTGTTTGGCGACTCAGAATGGGTTGAGTATTGAACCTATTTTGGGGGCGTCACAGTTGGTATCAGAGCTTAGGGATATGATCTCTGGAGGAGATTTGGGAATAGAACTAGGAGGAGAGAGACGAATAAAACCTTCGCTAGTGTGTCCTACCTAAGCTTAATTGTTATTTAATTGGTCGGTTGGAACATAGGGTTAATATGTGATATGTTAATTTATTTGATTAACCCTTGTTTTGTGGCAGTATTTGAGAATGGCAGCTGAAAATCTAAATAATGGAGTGAATGAGACCATTAAGACACCTTTAATCACCAACCAGGAGAACGTGCAACAGGAAGGCTATATTCTTCCTGTAAACAACCCTACCGAAGAAACGATGAATGATGGGATGTTTAGAAGCTTTTTGCAGTTCTTGCAAAACCAGACGAGGGAGACTCGTGTTCATAATACAAGTGGAAATAATAACTCGCGACTTGTCACTGCCAAGCAGTTTAAAGAGTTAGTACCACCAGAATTTCAGGGAAAGCCAGATCCAATCAAGGCATAGACGTGGGTTAAGCAAAGTACCAAGATATTTGATGTCTTGGGATGCACGGAGGAACAGAAGGTTCCATTCGCCGCCTTTATGTTCCGTGGAGAGGCAGATTACTAGTGGGAATCCGTGAAGCATACCCAACTTGCCGCACTCAAGATATCTTGGGAGGCATTTCAGAAACTGTTTAATGACAAGTACCTTCCAGAAAGTATTCGTCACATGAAAGAGGTAGAGTTTATCAGACTGGAACAAAACAATATGACAGTGTCCAAGTACGAGATTAAGTTCGCGGAGTTATCCCGATTTGCACCTCATTTGGTGGAGAATGAGAAACGTATGACGCGGATGTTTCTGAGAGGTTTGAAACCAAAAATTCGTCAATACCTTATTTCTCACAAATTTTCTGTATATTTGGATGTAGTGAACAGGGCCCAGTTATTAGAATGAGATAATGATTATGTTCAACCAAGGGACAACAACCAAGGTTGTACTGGTGGCAGCAGTCATCGGAACAATGACAACCAGTAGGGAGAAAAGTATCATGATAGAAGCGGTAACCACTCCGGTGGTAATCGTGGCCATGATAATAGAAGGAGTGATTCGGGGGGAGATTTCAAGAAGAGAAGGTACAACAATGAGAACGTGAAAACATCGACAGCAGCACCAACATCAACTGTTTCTAGGGGAGGAGAATGACTGCCGGTCGTATGCTATAAATGTGGGCAAGAGGGACACATCAGTCCCAACTGCACACAACAATCCAAGGTGTGCTATAACTGTGGAAAGGAAGGACATTTATTTTTTAATAAACGAATAGCTTTATGACTTGACATGACATTGATTGATTTTAGTGGTTTGGTGGTTTGAATTCCCATAACAGGTTGATTAGGAATATGAAAACTAACAACCTTACGAAAACAATCAATTTTGGCATGATAAGTGGTCAACCAGTCAATTCCTAAAATCACATCAAACACAAGTATTTTCAAAGATATAAGATCAACAGGTAGGGTGAGGGTATCAATTTGAGTCAAGCAAGATTTGTAAACTGTAGATGTAACGAAGGTTTCTCCTAACGGAGTTTCAACAGATAAGTCAAAGTCTAATTTCTCAGAAGTCAAGTTCAAACGTTGAGCATAAGTAGGTGAAATAAAAGAATGGGTATCACCAGTGTCTAATATGGTATAGCCCATGTCACTAATCTAAACCAGAATACGTTAGGTTTGAATGATATTTCTATTGTTAATGAGTTTCTTGATGTATTTCCCAAAGAACTTCCCGGTCTACCCCCAGAACGTGAAGTTGAATTCTTTATTGACCTTGAGCCCGGTACAAAATCTATTTCTAAAACCCCATATCGAATGGCTCCTATTAAACTTCAGGAGTTAAAGGTCTAAATACAGGAGTTGTTGGACATCGGTTTTATTCGTCCTAGTACATCTCCTTGGGGTGCTCCTATTTTATTCGTAAAGAAGAAAGACGGGAATATGCGACTTTGTATTGACTATCGGGAGTTGAACCATGTCACCATCAAGAATAGGTATCCATTACCTCGTAGTGATGACCTGTTCGACCAGTTGCAAGGTGCATAATTCTTTTCAAAGATCGATCTTCGTTCTGGATATCATCAGTTGAAGATTAAAACTGAGGATATTCCAAAGACTTCTTTCAGAACTCGATACGGGCATTATGAATTCTTAGTCATGTCTTTTGGATTGACTAACGCTCCTGCTGCTTTCATGGATATGATGAACCGTGTATTCAAAGAATATTTGGATCAGTTTGTGGTTGTCTTTATTGATGACATCCTCATTTATTCCAAAAGCCGTGAAGATCATGAGCACCACCTGAAGCTAGTACTTCAAAGGCTTTGTGAAAACAAGCTATATACCAAGTTGAAGAAATGTGAGTTCTGGCTTGAGGAGGTAGCATTCCTTGGGCACGTAGTATCAAAACATGGAGTATTTGTTGACCCGGCGAAGATTGAAGCAATACAAAGTTGGGAGCAACCAAAGTCGGTGACCGTAGTATGTAGTTTTCTGGGCTTAGCTGGTTATTATCGGAGATTCGTGGAAGAATTTTCTCGAATCGCTACTCCATTAACTCAGCTAACTCGAAAAGATATGAAATTTGTATGGAATGAGGAATGCGAAGAAGAGCTTTCAAGAGCTCAAGAGGAGACCCATTTCGGCACTTGTTCTGACGATACCATCTGGTTCGGATGGATTTGTCATTTACAGCGATGCTTCGGGCAAAGAGTTAGGATGTGTTCTCATGCAACATGGAAAAGTCTTAACCTATGCCTCACGACAACTCAAGGAATATGAGAGAAATTATCCTACTCATGATCTAAAGTTGGCAGCAGTCATTTTCATGTTAAAGATCTGGAGACACTACCTGTATGGAGAGAAAGTGGAGATCTATACGGATTATAAGAACCTCAAATATTTCTTCTCCTAGAAGGAACTCAACATGCGACAACGACATTGGCTTGAGCTGTTGAAAGATTATGACCATACCATCCTGGTAAAGTGAACGTGGTAGCTGACGCGTTGAGTAGAAGATCATATGCGGGAACGAATGCGATACTATCAAGGCCTATTTTGTGTGATTTACAAAAGATGGAGATAGAGTTCAAGACTCCGGAACCCATGTGATGATGTCAAGTATACGCGTAGAACCAGCTTTGATTGATAAAGTTAAAGCTACTCAAGCTGCAGACCCAGAGCTAATAAAGATGAAGAAGAAAGTGCAAGAAGGTGCTATTCCAGAAGCAAGAATCGATGAAGAAGGTATACTTCGAGTCAACTCCAGACTTTGTGTTCCTAACGATTCTGATTTGTAGTATAGAATCATAATGGAGGCACACAACACACCATTTGTAATCCATCCTGGGAGTACCAAAATATATCATGATCTTCGACATACATTTTGGTGGAGCAATATGAAGAGAGAGATCGCGGAGTTTATCTTGAGGTGTTTAACGTGTCAACGTGTCAAAACGGAGCATCAAGTGCCAAAGGGTCCATTGCAACCACTTGAGATTCCAAAATGGAAGTGGGAACACATTACCATGGATTTTGTTACAGGTCTTCCCAAGGTTTCTCAAGGCATAGATGCGATTTGGGTTATTGTCGATAGATTAACCAAGTCTGCTCATTTCTTGCCGATACGGGAGACTTATTCCCTTGAACGTCTTGCTCGTACATACGTGAATGAGATTGTGAGATTTCATGGCATGCCAGTATCCATAGTTTCGGATCAGGACCCCAGATTTACTTTATAATTTTGGGTCAGTTTGCAGAAAGCGATGGGCACGAATTTACGATTCAGTTCTGCATATCATCCTCAAACGGACGGGCAATCGAAAAGGACTATTCAAACTCTTGAAGATCTATTGAGACTTTGTGTTCTTGATTTCAAAGGAAGTTGGGATAAGTACTTACCATTAGTGGAATTCTCATACAACAATAGTTATCAGACAAGTATAGGCATGGCTCCATTCGAAGCGTTGTATGGACGAAAGTGTCGCTCTCCAGTATGCTGGGATGAGGTGGGTGAAGCAACATTGTTGGGACCAGAGTTGGTACGTATGACTACGAAAAAGATTCAAATGATCCGATAATGTATACAAATGGCACAGGATCAACAAAAGAGTTATGCGGATCTTCATCGAAAAGACATGGAATTTAATGTTGGGGATCATGTATTGTTACGTGTTGCTCCATGGAAGGGAGTTATGAGGTTTGGCAAGAGAGGAAAGCTCAATCCACGATTCATTGGTCCATTTAAGATTCTTGACCGAGTAGGAAATGTAGCCTATAGACTCGCTTTACCTCCAAGCATATCTCGTGTTCATAACGTTTTTCACATATCCGTGTTACGTAAATATGTGAAAGATCCAAACCACATTATTGAGTTAGAACCAGACGAGATAGCTGAAGATTTAACGTACGAGGAAGTACCTGTCAAGATCTTGGATAGGAAGGAGTATGTCCTACGCTAAAAGGTTATACCACAAGTCAAGGTTTTGTGGAGAAACTATGATATCGAGGAAATGACCTGGGAGTCAGAATCAGAAATGAAAGTGAGGTATCCTCAACTTTTCGACATACCAGGTACGTACGTCAATTTCGAGGACAAAATTTCATAAGAAGGGGAGGTATTAAGACCCCAAATTTTATGAATAAAGATTTAATTTTCTTTATATATTGTTTTAAACAGTAAGGTATTGTCTTGATAAATGTGGTAAGTTATGGGATAAATGTGCAAATTTTTTAAAGTTAGCAAGTGGTAATAAAATATTCATTGTGTCGGGGAATATTCGTTTAGTCGGGGAATATTCTTTTTGTCGTGGAATATTCGTACGACGGCGCAATCATTGGTGGGCCCCATAACAAAAAATTATCGGATGAAGAAAACAACAAGAATAAGTTTTTAATAACGGCATGGTTGTTACCATTAAAACTGTTGAAATACCCGGTGGTTAAAATACAGTAATGCGCGGTGTTGCACAGTAGCACACGGTATTGCACAGTAATTTTAATTATTGATTTTTACGTAAGAAGTCACTACTCAATAATTGTTACAGTAATTACTGTTTAATATTTTATATTATTGATTCAATAATTGCTACATTGATAATTGCATAATATTTTATTGATTCAATAATTGTCATTGCACAATATTTTAAATTATCAAATCAATAATTCATATTATTTGAATAATATTATTAGATAACATTATTGGCAATGTCTAAGGAAGTTCTGTCGAGGAAATGGGTTAGGTTAATCTAATTACGCGCCAGTAAGGAAAAATCCTTATCGGAAAGCCCCCACTTTCCTGGGAACGACCTGGTTGTCAATATTGTAGTTCTGTAATATTATTTGTGAATAATTAATTATTGATTTATATGATAAGAAAATATTTATTTCAATTCTGATATAAATGAAATAATTTTTTTAGAATGAAATATTTGTTGAAATTTAGTATTTTATCTTCTCTGATAAAATAATTCATTCAAATATATTATTATAATATTACATTATAAAATTATAATATAATAATATAATAGTACAATTTTATAATTTTAAGTGGTAATATTATTATAATAATATATAATTTTTAGCATGAGAATAAAAGTGGAGAGAAGGTTATCATTTCGTGCACGTTTCCTTCTCCTTCAATCATTTATTTTCAAGTTGGTGGGCGGACTGTTTTCTGCAAAGCATTTTATTTTTCCAAGTTTAGTGGGCTTTGCCCATAAGGATTTGCAGGCAAAGAAAGAAAAAACAACAAAAGGAAAGTTAGGCATTGAAATATTCTCCTGCAAAGGCTTTGCAAAACTTATTTTCAAAGAGTGGGCCCTAAACTTTGGAAAATAATGGAATTAGGCAGAAGTAAAGCATAAGAGTTAGGCTCATCAGTTTGTTTTTCCCTCCGAAGTAGCACTATAAATAAGGGGTATCCCCTCCTTCCTAAAACACACCATTTCAATATTAGAAATTCTTATTCTATAGTATTATGAGTATTTTTCTTGAGTATAAGGATACTTTGAGTGTAGCTTTTTGTGCAAGATTTTCTCAGAATAATATTTGATATTCCAATCAAATTCAGTTTCTACTAAGGTAAAGGATATTATTTTATTGCAATACTCGTTAGAAATATTATTTTCTTTCATATTCCATATTATGAAAGTGAAAATATTTCTTTTCATATACCCAAATTAAAACTTACCACGGTAACTATTGCTTCTATAATTTCTGAAATGATCAGAAATTCTTCGAAGTTTGTGTTTCATCTAGTATTATTTCATTGGAATGTTGGTATGAATTTTATTATGAAATTTTTACCTTTTTATGTCGGGGTTACTATTCACGTATACGGCACTATTTACGTATACGACACTATTCACAAAAAAAATAAAATTTTTTCTATTTGTCCAAGTTAGCTATTATGGGTCCTATCTTTGATTGGATCCAAATTTTGATCTTTATTCTTGAATTTTACTCCACAAAGTATTATTATGGAGTATTCTTGAACTTGGATAAATTAGATTACGAATCCCTAATCTTTGTCCTCTATCTCATTGGATTCGTTATTTATATTATTTTTCATCATTCTCAGTCCTAAATGGTGATATAACTGAATATCTTTGGCCTGTAGAGCAAAGATGAATGATTACCTGATGAATATCTTTGGCCCGTAGTGCAAATATGAACAGGTGTTGAGATTAACATGATCAACTGATGATACAAATGAATATCTTTGGCCCGTAGTGCAAAGATGAATATTTGATTCGAGATGTATATTGATTGATGTTACAGGGATAAAATATTGATGATGGACTTTTAAATCATAGAAGATAGTAGACTTCATTCTCTACTTAACTCTTCTAATGAATTATTATTTCCGCTGCAGTTGTTGATCTAAAACTTGTTGTCCATAATATTTTATCTGATTTATTGAAGACTAACGATAAATTATTCTTTATTATCTTAGTCATAATATTCTTTAATGGGCTTGTTGAGCTCACCCTTTTCATCTATTGTCCTCTTCAGGGAATGAGAATGTTGCGGAAACTAGTCGGGGATCAGTGTGATGGTCAGAGTAGAGCAGTAGTAGTCCTCACTATCTTTATAAAATAGTGTGATAATAATTATAATAAAAGAGGACTGAATTTGAATGTTTATATTTCGTAGTATATACGATTTGTATTGAGACTCACAGTTTGTGTGGTCGTATTTTGCATGACCGTATGTTATAAAAGATTGTATTTGAATTCTGTACCATGTATTTGGTGACTCAGAATGGGTTGAGTATTGAACCTATTTTGGGGGCGTCACACTCAGGCCTCACCTTCTACTGATGATAACCACTCCTCAAGTCTATCTTTGAAAAGTATCTCGCTCCCTTTAATTAATCAAATAGGTCATCGATCCTTGGTAATGGATATCTATTCTTAATGGTGACCTTGTTTAACTCTTTATAATCGATGCAGAGCCGTATTGTCCCGTCCTTCTTCTTCACAAATAACACTGGCGCTCCTCACGGTGATACGCTCGATTGTATGTATTTCTTGTCCAGTACTTCTTGTAGTTGTACCATCAATTATTTCATCTCTACCGAAGCCATCCGGTACGGTTCCTTCGATATTGGAGCCGTTCCTGGCGCCAAATCGATCACAAACTCAACCTCTCTATCTGGCGAAAGTCCTGGTAGATCGTCTAGAAATACGTCTATAAAGTCCCTCATGACTGGTATATCTTCCAATTTTGGATTTTCTTTACGACTATCGACTATATAGGCTAAATATCCTACACAGCCTTGTCTTAACAACTTCCTGGCCTGCATCATCATTAGACAACTCACTTGTCTAGGCAACTTGCTGCCATAAAACATAACCTTTTACGGAGTCATAAGGTTAATACATTTCCTCTGGCAATCAATTACAGCCCCATAATTGAATAGCCAATCCATTCCCATAATAACATCGAATTCCCCAAGTCTTATCGGGATAAGATCTACGTTCATAACGTTACCCTTAATATACACTCTACAGTTCTTGTGTACATACTTAATAGGGATCACTTCTCTATTCGCAATTTCTATGTTCATAGGGTATTCTAACTCATCCTTAGGCAATCCTAAGTTCTTAGCAAAGTCATCAGATATAAATGAACAAATAGCACCCGAATCAAATAATACATAAGCATTAACTTTATTGATCGAAATGATACCTGACACCACATCGCGAGACTGCACAGCATCCTTACACTGTCATGTTGAATGTCCTGGCAGTTGGTCGGTTGGTTGCGGTTGGTTCCGTGATAGTTACAGCATTTCCACCAATGTTTCCCTTGTTTCCCCCTATTCCTGCCCCTCCAGATCCTTTCTTGGGACAATCCCTAGCCAAATGGTCCTTCGACCCACATGTGAAGCAGGTACCTTCTTTGGGTTAGGACAGTTAGGTGCTATGTGGCCTTCCTGACCACAATTGTAGCACACCTATTTTCCCTTCATACAGACCCCCAGGTGAGCTTTCTCGCAGGCCGGACATGCTTTAATTCTCTTCTTCTGACCTCCTTGCTGATTTCCAGTTAACGAGTTGTCAGTCCACCTCCTCTTCTGATTGTTATTTCCTCTCGTGTTGCTACCACTAGCCTTGGTATTTCAATCACTTTCATTCTTCTTCTTCTTCTGATCCTGGTTATACTTGGTCACCGTGTCGCTTTCACCTTCAGCGAGGATGGCCTTCTCCAGTACTCCAGCAAACGTGTTCAACTGGAACATTGACACTTTGCTATATAACTAGGGTTTCAGTTTTGCTCAAATCTCCTTGCCTTCCTTTCATCGGTGTGCACTTGATACGTGGCAAACCTAGCCAATTCATTGAATTTCGCCGCATAGTCTGGTACGGACATATTCCCCATGCTTCAGCTCCAAAAACTGGACCTACATTTGATTCTGCAAACTTGTCGGGAAATACATCTCAAAGAACATCTCCTCGAACCTCTCTTAGGTGATCACACCTTCTCCTCCACGAACCTTATTTTCTTGCCACCAATAACTGGCTTCTAATTTTAGCATAAACGTTGCGTAGGCGATTTTTTGGTCCTCTCTGACTCTGGCGACGTCAAAAACTTTTTCCATCTCCATAACCTAACTTTAAGCTTCTATCAGGTTCATGGAGCCTTTAAACTCTGATGGTCCCACTGCCTTGAAGTCCTTGAACGTTGTATTTAGTGGAGCTTGAGGTTGATTGTTAATCGCTCCAACCAATAAGTTCACCAACTATTGAACGGGGTTAGCATTGGCGGCGGCGTTGTTGTTCGTTGACCCTTCTTCGGCCGGTTAACGGTTTGGTCTTCTTCTTGGCGGCATATTTCTGTTAAAATATACGCTTATTAGATCTTTATTCATCTTTAAATATTTAAGACTTAACTTAAACATTTTAACATAATCACTTAACACATAATCATCTCAAATAACTCTGATATTTTATTTAATCAAAAGTTTTAAATATAATAAGATAGCATCACTACTATTTACATCAACTATCCTGAGATAAAGAATCTACAGGATTTAAATCATCAAAATATTCCTTTGTTTATAATCACATCGGAATTTACATTATTAACATCAAGTAAGTTATCACATAATCAAATTGTTCCTATCACTGTCTACTTCGGCATCGAACAAATTTACTGCGTTCTTCCTCCATAATGCGGAACATCATCTTGTGATCTAGCATATACCAGGGCAGACCTTCGAACTGGACTGGATAGTACATCACTCGATCCTGGCCCTTGTCAATTGCATTCTGAAACGTATAACCCGTCTCCTCGATCTTTGCTTTCTTTGCACGAACATTATCCTCTGCAAGATCGGCACGTCGTGAATCCCTCACCCAAGCTTCCTCTGCTATGGCAAGCCTTGCTTATTTCTCTTTCAATTCATTCTTCAATTTCTCTATCTCCTCTGACTTTTCTTCACCTTGGCCCTTCTCGTGGATCAACTCCCACTCTATATCTCCAAGACGTATGTAAAGAGTCTCAACTTCAACATTCTTCTACTCGATGGTGGATTGCTGCATAATCGTCTGCTCCTTCAGCTCTCGAACAGTATCCTATAACTCGACGTTACGGTCATACAGTTTGTCATACATCTCAGCACTGATAGAGCTCAGTGGGAACTCTTCATGGTCTTTATCCTTTTCCTCGACTGCCTCAACAGGGAATCTCAATCTCCTCAGAGTCCTCCTCTAAGTCAAACACTGGCTCATGCTCCTGACCAACGACTGTGATCAAAGGAGAGAGCTCTCGTCGAACTAACTGCTCTCAGACTGTGTGAATGTCTCGGGGCTCCTCCTCTCTAGCCTCTCGGGGTATGACGTCCCTAGGCTGATTGGGTTCTCCAACATTTGACATCCTAACAAATCAAATTTTAAGTCCTAGTTAATATATGATGTTAATCGATACTCTCGCAAGTATATAAGTATAAGCACATAGCACATAAGTTAAGTTATTATCTTTCTTAGAACTCGATAAGAGTTTATCATTACTATGTTCTCGAAGGCTACTACCCTAAGATTTTCCCTCACCGAAGGTTCATAACCTACAGCTCTGATACCAACCTGTGACACCCCCAAATTCGGATACTTCAATTTCCACGAGATTTGGTGTTCACTGTACAAATATCAAGTCTATCTACCCAATGAAAACCATTAAATAGATAGAAATAAATCCTCCCCTTATGGGGTTACAACATCTGAATATCAATACATCAATCCCAGGTCATACTAACCTTAAATCTCAAATGCAAAAACGTAAACAAATAATATGTCTTACATAACTTTAACATAAGACTTAAACATAAACATATCAAATAAACAACAAGTCTTCATCACTTGTTGACCTTGCCCTTGCCTTTGCTAGTAGAAGGCTCGTCGGACCTTTTGTTCTTAACTGTAATGTTATTATTACGCAAAAGTGAGCACGATTGCCCACAAGTATAACAATATAACAACAATATAATACCATGAAAGTGAATCAAAGACTTCTGAATAAAGAAACTCAGCTTTTGAATCAAGAATAAATAACAAGAGTCAAAAGAACATCTGAGGGTCATAAGACCTTAAACTATGTCCTATGTTGTAAAGTGTTTATACATCAAACCTTTAACAGCCGTAAGACTATGGACTCTACTTCTCGTACTTAGGGGGATTACCCCTTAGTACCATACTGTGCACAATATCTTAACGCTAAAGCATCAATAAATCCCCTATAACAGGGTTGTTCATCTCAGTTTGACGTCAGAGTCCGCACAATAGGAAGTTTGGTTTGGATAAGCTAAATAATGGTTCTGCAATTTAAAACATTCATCAACTATGGACTAGTAGAATCGATAAAGGTTCACTAGTCTTACAAGGTTTAATAATAAATGATATTCAATTTGAATAATCAACTCAAGAGGTATACAATCGAATAAGTATTGTATAACTGGAATCATGCTCTAAAAGAATTGTAACATCTAATATAAAATCTTGAACTTGAACAATTAAGAACAAGAACTTGCTCGACATAGAATATAAGTCTAGGCTCAATCGAAGAATTTAGAACTTAAAGAAACTCATTCCATAAAAGTAAAGTTTTGAGTAAGGAAACTTGCTTAACAATAAAAAGTTAGGGATAGAATACTTGTCCTCGTGCGCAAACTATAAATCTAGTTACAATTCAATTCCTCAACGTCCTACACATTACATTATGCATACGATGTCAATTAGTTCATAACCATTACGTTCTAACCGTTGGACTTCTAACTTATGTTCAATTAACAACGTGGTTGTAACTTAACTTGCTAACTAACCACATACGTGAGTTTAAATTCACAACCTGCATATCACACGTGTATAACACTTTAAACTATCAAAATTATACTCCATGATAATAATATCTATGTACACACATAACATATTAATATGAGACTTCAAGTCATCTTAAACATGTCAACAATATTATCTTATTGTTTAATACACTTATCAAGTCATCACATCAAGTTAGCTAAACATGCACTGCCTAAAATTTTATAGAAAACCAAGCAAAGTCCCTGGACAGCATACAGCCCCGCAGGGGCGGAGATTTTAGCCTTCAAGGACCCGCTTGGGCAGGGCCCCCTGCTGGTGAGTGCTCTTGTGACACCCCCAAATCCGGGTACTTCGTTTCCACGAGATTTGGTGTTCACTATCTAAATAAAATACAACTACTGCCCAATAATAAGGAATGCAAAGGAAATTACAACCTTATCATTAAATAAAAATCTTCCTTATAAAAGGATTACAACTTAATCGAATAAATCCCAAGGTTTGCTAACCTTAACATAAACAATAAGTGCGGAAAATAAACATAACATAAACGAAGTCTTATTACAATCATAATCAAAACATAACAAGTCTTCACTTGTTCATCTTGCCTTTCCCTTTACTCGTTGATGGTACGTCAACGTTCTCGACTTTAGCTGCAATGGTTATTTAATTGCAAGAGTGAGCAAACAAAAGCTCACTTGGAATACAATAATAATAACGACGTACACTGAATAGCTTCAATAGATTTGAATAACTTTTCTTTCTTCAATAATAAAGAATTTCAAATATAAAAATTATCTGAGGGTCATAAGACCTTGAACTATGTCCTAGGTTATAAACATTTCTATTTAAAACCTTTAACAGTCGTTTAGACTATGGACTCTTAACTTTTACTTAGGGGGATCAGCGCTTCGTACCATGTATTGTGCACAAACATCTTAACACTTTCGCATGGTAATCCCCTATCAAATAGGGTTGTTCATCTCAGTATTTGATACAAGTGTGCACCAAAGAAAGTTTGGTTTGGATAAGTTTAAAAGAAAATTTACGGTTCAACTATCATCAACTAAGGAGTAGTTGAATCGACTCACAATAATTAATAGTTTAATAATACAAGAATTATGAACCAAGTATAAGTCATAACAATAGACTTCATATTAAATAGGCATGCTTTAGAAATAACTTAAAGCATTTGAAAGATAGATAAACCTTGTTTGAACAATTAAGTCAAGGTCACGTCAATTCAATAATGAACTTGATAAGATAACTATTCAATATATAAATTATAGAGAATACAATATCTTGCATACGAATAACAAGTTAGAAAATGAAACTTGCTTAAGGAAAGAGTATAATTAGAAGATTTGCATAAACGTAAAAGAAAGGTTTAGGAAAAACTTGCCTCAAGCGCAAGCTACAACTTACAATCACTTCTACAATTATCCTACATATTACATTACGTTTATAATACCGATTAGTTTCATAACCACTACATTTAACCATTGAACTTCTTACTTAAGTTCAACTTAACAACGTGGTTTACAACTTAACTCGCTAACTAACCACATACGTGAGTCTAAACTTACAACATGCGCATCATACGCGTACATTAAACTATCATACCGTACCTTATAAAAGTAATATCCAAGTACACATATAATGTAATACTCGAGAAATTCCTAATATTATTAAATAAATATATTAATGGAAATGAGAATTTATTTAATATAAATGATTTTGTGTTGTGAGAAGGATTGATTCAATTATATAAAATTGAATAATTATAATAATAATTGAGAAAAATATGAAGTTTATAATAAACTCGATGAAATGCCTTGTGTGGCACCGTGATGGAAAATATTAATAATTATATTAATTTACGAAGAATTATTAAGTGAACAATTAATCTATATTAATTGTTAATTGTAATTATAGAATATTAATTGCAGAATATTAATTGATTATTGTTGAATATTAACTTTGGTTGATTAATAATATGTGATTATTATTTTTGCAAGAAATATAATAATAATAATGAGCAACATGTCTATAATATAATAAGATTTATATTCATTTAATGTGATATTTAATCATATAAGTGTTAATCGATTATTATGAAAATTAATAATCAATGAGGAATGGATTAATTAATATTATCGTTAATTAATCAATGAGATAAATAATTTATTTATTTGACAAATAAGTAAGTTAATAATATAATAAGATTATATTAATTGATATGTGCAAATGTGCAATACTTGAATATATAAAGTATATGGAATATAACTATATTATATAGTGTAGAGAAACACTTAAGTGTGACCATGCAAGTATACATTGTGACGCCCCCAGAATAGATCCAGTCAACCCAACCCATTCTGAGTCGCCAAATACATGGTACAGAATTCAAATACAACTTTATATCATACGGTCGTGCAAAATACGACCACACAACTGTGAGTCTCAATACAAATATGTAGAAAATATTAAGATTCAAACTAAGTCCTCATTACAATTATTATCACACTATTTATCAGAAAAAGTGAGGACTACTACTGCTCTAACTCGGACCATCACTCTGTCCCCCGACTAGTTCCCGCAACATTCTCATTTCCTGAAGAGGACAACAGATGAAAAGGGTGAGCTCAACTAGCTCAGTAAAGAATATTATGACTAAGATAATGAAAAATAAATCATCGTTAGCCTTCAATAAATCAAATAAAATATAATGGACAACCAATCTTAGATCAATATTCGCAGCAGAAATAACAATTCATTAGAAGAGTTAAGCAGAGAATCAAGTCTACTATCTTCTATGATTTAAAAGTCCATCATCAATATTTTATCCCTGTAACATCAATCAATATACATCTCGAATCAAATATTCATCTTTGCACTACAGGCCAAAGATATTCATTTGTATCATCAGTGGTCATATTCATCTCAACACCTGTCATCTTTGCACTACAGGCCAAAGATATTCATCAGGTAATCATTCATCTTTGCTCTACAGGCCAAAGATATTCATCAAGTAATCATTCATCTTTGCTCTACAGGCCAATGATATTCAGTTACATCACCTTTTAGGACTGAGAATGATGAAAAACATTTTAAAAAAACGAATCAAGTGAGATAAAAGACAAAGACTAAGGATTCGTATTTTAGTATATCCAATTCAAAAATACCTCGTAATAATCAATTATGGAGCAAAATTCAAGAATAGAGCTCAAAATTTGGATACAATCAAAGATAGTAACCTTAACAAGCAATTTGGACAAATAGAAGAAAATTTAATTTTTCCGTGAATAGTGCCGTATACGTGAATAGTGCCGTATACGTGAATAGTAACCCCGACGGAAAAAAAAGTAAGAATTTCATAACAAAATTCATGACAATATTTCTGTATAATGATATTGAAAAGAATAACATCATTTACGAAAGAAATAACATCCCTTACCTCAAAACAACAGTATCTCTGACTGGAATATCGGATATAATACCGACGGAAGCTTGTACTGAATAGTAATACTCAAAGTATTGAAATACTCACAAAAATACGTTCGATATTATAGAGAGAGAAAACTTCTGATTCTGGTGTGATTTTCAATTCTAACCTAAGCACCCTATTTATAGGAAAAGCTTAGGATGCCAAAGGAGACTAAAATAATAAAATAATATATTTTTTAAAAAATTTCTGGCCCCTGGCGGCTAAAAATTTTAGATTTTTCAACAACAAAAGTGGGGCCCACCATTTTATTTAAAAAATATTTATTTTCTGAAACTTCAATAATTCATAACAAATAGCCCCTTTGTCAGAAAAATACAAATTCTATATCTTTCCATAGGAAATTTAATTCTCTACAACTTTGCAGAAGAAAGTTTTTCCAAATTCCAAACATAAATTATCCGAAATCCATAAATAGATGATTTCTCACACCAAAATATTGATAAAAACTCATCAGCGTCAATTCCTTCTTTAATATCCACAAAATAAATATTTTTTTATCATATAAATCAATAATTAATTATTCACAAATAATATTATAGAACTACAATATTGATAACCAGGTCGTTCCCAGGAAAGAGGGGGCCTTCCGATAAGGACTTCTCCTTACTGGCGCGCAATTAAATAACCCCTCCTAGACAGAACTTCCTTGGACATTGTCAATAATGCTATCTAATAATATTATTCAAATAATATGAATTATTGAGTTGATAACGTGAAATACTGTGCAATGACAATTATTGAATTAATACTACAAATTATCAACTGTAGCCATTATTGAATCAATCATAAAAAAATAGCAACGTAGCAATTATTGAGTCAATAAAATATCAATGCAGCAATTATTGAGTCAATAATATAAAATATCAACGTAGCAATTATTGAGTCAATAATATAAAATATTGAACAGTAATTACTGTAACCATTATTGAGTAATGGCTTCTCACGTAAGACTCAATAATTCGAAATACTGTGCGATACCGTGTGCTACTGTGCAACACCGCGTATCACTGTATTTTAACCACCGGGTATTTCAACAGTACTAACGGTAACAACTACGCCGTTATCTTGTAAAAAAGTTATTTCTGTCGCTTTCTATATCCGACAGTTATTCCGTTGTGGGGGTCCACAAATAGCTGCGCCGTCGTACGAATATTCCCCGACAACAAGAATATTCCACGACCAAACGAATATTCCCCGACAACCAGAATATTTTATAACCACTTGCTCATTTTAAAAATGTTTGCACATTTCACCCATAACTTTCATATTTATCAAATCAACACCTTACTATTTCGAAATAATATAAAGAAAATTAAATCTTTATTCATAAAAGTTGGGGTCTTACAACCTCCCCTCCTTATGAAATTTCGTCCTCGAAATTGACATACGTACCTGGTATGTCGAAAAGGTGAGGATACCTTGCTTTCATTTCCGATTCCAACTCCCAGGTCATTTCCTCAATTGCATGGTTTCTCCACAAAACTTTAACTTGAGGTATAATTTTCGAGCGTAGGACATGCTCTTTCCTATCCAAGATCTTGACAGGTACCTCCTCGTACGTTAAATCTTCAGCTATCTCGTCTGGTTCTAACTCAATAATGCGGTTTGGATCCTTCACATATTTACGTAACACGGATATTTGAAACACGTTATGAACACGAGACATGCTTGGAGGTAAAGCGAGTCTATAGGCCACATTTCCTATTCGGTCAAGAATCTCAAATGGACCAATGAATCGTGGGTTGAGCTTTCCTCTCTTCCCAAACCTCGTAACTCCTTTCCATGGAGTAACACGTAATAACACATGGTCTCCAACATTAAATTCCACGTCCTTTCGATGAAGATCCGCATAACTCTTTTGTCGATCCTGTGCCGTTTGTATACGTTGTCGGATCATTTGGATCTTTTTCGTAGTCATACGTACTAACTCCGGTCCCAACAATGTTGTTTCACCCACCTCATTCCAACATACTGGAGAGCGACACTTTCTCCCATACAATGCCTCGAATGGAGCTACGCCTATACTTGCCTGATAACTGTTGTTGTAGGAGAATTCCACCAATGGTAAGTACTTATCCCAACTCCCTTTGAAGTCTAGAACGCAAAGTCTCAATAGATCTTCAAGAGTTTGAATAGTCCTCTCTGATTGTCCGTCTGTTTGAGGATGATAAGCTGAACTGAAGCGTAAGTCCGTGCCCATAGCTTTCTGCAAACTGATCCAAAATCGTGAAGTAAATCTGGGATCACGATCCGAAACTATGGATACTGGCATGCCATGCAATCTCACAATCTCATTCACGTACATATGAGAAAGACGTTCAAGGGAATAAGTCTCTCGTATCGGTAAGAAATGACCAGACTTGGTTAATCTATCAACAATAACCCAAATCGCATCTATGCCTTGAGAAACCTTGGGAAGACCCGTAACGAAATCCATCGTAATGTGTTCCCACTTCCATTTCGGAATCTCCAGTGGTTGCAATGGACCCTTCGGCACTTGATGCTCCGCCTTTACACGTTGACAAGTTAAACATCTCGAGATGAACTCTGCGATCTCTCTCTTCATATTGCCCCACCAAAATGTATGTCGAAGATCACGATACATTTTAGTACTCCCAGGATGGATTGCAAACGATGTGTTGTGTGCCTCCATCATGATTCTATACTTCAAGTCGGAATCGTTAGGAACAAAAAGTCTGGAGTTGACTCGAAGTATTCCCTCTTCATCGATTCTTGCTTCTGGGATGGCACCTTCTTGCACCTTCTTCTTCATCTTCATCATCTCCGCATCCGTAGCTTGAGCAGCTTTAACTTTATCAATCAAAGCTGGTTCTACGAGTATGCTTGACATCATCGCATTCGTTTCCACATATGATCTTCTACTCAACGCGTCAGCTACCACGTTCGCTTTTCCAGGATGGTATTGGATAGTATGATCGTAATCTTTCAACAGCTCAAGCCAACGTCGTTGCCGCATGTTGAGTTCCTTCTGAGTGAAGAAATATTTAAGGCTCTTATGATCCGTATAAATCTCCACTTTCTCTCCGTACAAGTAATGTCTCCAGATCTTCAACGCGAAAACGATTGCTGCCAACTCTAGATCATGAGTAGGATAATTCCTCTCATATTCTTTGAGTTGTCGCGAGGCATAGGCTATGACTTTCCCATGTTGCATGAGAACACATCCTAACCCTTTGCCCGAAGCATCGCTGTAAATAACAAATCCATCCGAACCAGATGGTATTGTCAGAACAGGTGCCGAGATAAGTCTCCTCTTGAGCTCTTGGAAGCTCTTCTCGCATTCCTCGCTCCAAACGAATTTTGTATCTTTCAGAGTTAACTGAGTTAATGGAGTAGCGATTCGAGAAAATCCCTCTACGAACCTCCGATAGTAACCAGCTAAGCCCAGAAAGCTTCGTACTTCGGTTACCGACTTAGGTTGCTCCCAGCTTTGTATTGCTTCAATCTTCGCCGGGTCAACAGCTACTCCACGTTTCGATACCACGTGCCCAAGGAATGCTACTTCTTCAAGCCAGAACTCGCATTTCTTCAGCTTGGCATATAGCTTGTTCTCACGAAGCTTTTGAAGTACCAACTTCAAATGGTATTCATGATCTTCACGGTTTTTAGAATAGATGAGAATGTCATCAATAAAGACAACAACGAATTGATCTAAATACTCTTTAAATACACGGTTCATCATATCCATGAAAGCAGCAGGAGCATTAGTCAATCCAAAATACATGACTAAGAACTCATAATGCCCGTACCGTGTTATGAAAGCAGTCTTTGGAATATCCTCAGTTTTAATCTTCAACTGATGATATCCAAAACGAAGATCGATCTTTGAAAAGAATTGCGCTCCTTGCAACTGGTCGAACAGGTCATCAATAAGAGGTAGCGGATACCTATTCTTGATGGTGACATGGTTCAACTCCCGATAATCAATACAAAGTCGCATACTCCCGTCTTTCTTCTTTACGAATAAAACAGGAGCACCCCAAGGAGACGTACTAGGACGAATAAAACCGATGTCTAACAACTCTTGTAATTGAACCTTTAACTCCTGAAGTTCAATAGGAGCCATTCGATATGGGATTTTAGAAATGAGCTTTGTACCGGGCTCAAGGTCAATAAAGAATTCAACTTCACGTTCTGGGGGTAGACCGGGAAGTTCTTCGGGAAATACATCAGGAAACTCATTAACAACGGAAATATCATTCAAATCTGATGTATTCTGATTTAGATCAGTGACATGAGCTAAGAAAGCTTGACATCCGTTTTTCAATAAACGAATAGCCTTGGGATTTGAAATAATATTGACTGATTTTAGTGGTTTGGTTGTTTGGATTCGCACAACAGGTTGATTAGGAATATGAAAACTAACAACCTTACGAAAACAATCAATTTTGGCATGGTAAGTGGTTAACCAGTCAATTCCTAAAATCACGTCAAATGCAAGTATTTTCAAAGATATAAGATCAACAGGTAAGGTAAGGGTACCAATCTGAATCAAGCAAGATTTGTAAACTGTAGATGTAACGAAGGTTTCTCCTAACGGAGTTCCAACAGATAAGTCAAAGTCTAATTTATCAGAAGTCAAGTTCAAACGTTGAGCACAAGCAGGTGAAATAAAGGAATGGGTAGCACCGGTATCTAACAAGGTGTAAACTTCGCAAGAGTTTATGATCAACTTACCCGTAATCACCTCGTGTGGATTTCTCGAGTTTTGGGCTGTCACGACAAACGCTCTTCCAGGAATCACCGACTTTGACTTGTCTGCAACCGCCTTTGGAATCACCACCCCCGCTGAACTTGGTTTCGCAACAGGACAATCTCGAGCTATATGTCCTTCTTTTCCACAGTTATAGCATCCTTTGAATTGTTGTGGGCAGTTTGGGCTGATATGTCCCTCTTTCCCGCATTTAAAGCATACGACCGGTGGTCGTTCTCCTCCCCTCGAAACAGTTGATGCTGGTGCTGATGTTGACATCTTCGCGTTCTCATTGTTGTACCTTCTCTTCTTGAAATCTCCTCCCGATTCGCTTCTTCTACTATCATGGCCACGATAACCACCGGAGTGGTTACCGCTTCTGTCATACTTTCCTCCTCGCTGGTTGTCATTGCTCCGATGACTGCTGCCACCGGTACGACCTTGGTTGTGGTCCCTCGGTTGAACATAATCATTATCTCGTTCTAATAACTGGGCCCTGTTTACTAAATCTGAATATAAAGAAAATTTATGAGAAATGAGGTATTGACGTATTTCGGGTTTCAAACCTCTTAGAAACATCCGCGTCAGATGTTCCTCATTCTCCACCAAATGAGGTGCAAACCTGGACAGCTCCGCGAACTTAGCCTCGTACTGGGATACCGTCATGTTGTTTTGTTCGAGTCTAATAAATTCTACCTCCTTCATATGACGAATACTTTCAGGAAAGTACTTGTCATTAAACAGTTTCTGGAACGCTTCCCAAGACATCTTGAGTGTGGCAGGCTGGGTACGCTTCACGGATTCCCACCAGTAATCTGCCTCTCCACGGAACATAAACGTGGCGAATGGAACCTTCTGTTCCTCCGTGCATCCCAAGACATCAAATATCTTGGTAATTTGTTTAATCTACGTCTCCGCCTTGATCGGATCTGGCTTTCCCAGAAACTCTGGTGGTCCCAATTCTTTGAACTGCTTAGCAATGACAGCTCGCGTGTTGTTATTATCTCCACCTGTATGTTGCACACGAGTCTCCCTCGTCTGATTTTGCATGAACTGCAGAAAACTTCTAAACATCTCATCGTTTATCGTCTGACCAGCGTTATTTTCAGGATGAACATTGCCTTCTTGTTGCACGTTCTCCTGGTTAACGATTAAAAGTGTCTCCACGGTCTCATTCACTTCGTTGTTAACGTTCTCAGCTGCCATTCTCAAATACTGCCATAAAACAAGGGTTAATTAAACAAGTCAACATATCACATATTAACCCTATGCTCCGACTGACCAATTAAATACCACATAAGCTTAGGTAGGACACACTAGCGAAGGATTTACTCGTCTCTCCCCTCCTAGTTCTATTCCCCGATCTCCGCTAGAGATCATATCCCTAAGCTCTGATACCAACTGTGACGCCCCCATAATAGGTCCAGTCAACCCAACCCATTCTGAGTCGCCAAATACATGGTACAGAATTCAAATACAACTTTATATCATACGGTCGTGCAAAATACGACCACACAACTGTGAGTCTCAATACAAATATGTAGAAAATATTAAGATTCAAACTAAGTCCTCATTACAATTATTATCACACTATTTATCAGAAAAAGTGAGGACTACTACTGCTCTAACTCGGACCATCACTCTGTCCCCCGACTAGTGCCCGCAACATTCTCATTTCCTGAAGAGGACAACAGATGAAAAGGGTGAGCTCAACTAGCTCAGTAAAGAATATTATGACTAAGATAATGAAAAATAAATCATCGTTAGCCTTCAATAAATCAAATAAAATATAATGGACAACCAATCTTAGATCAATATTCGCAGCAGAAATAACAATTCATTAGAAGAGTTAAGCAGAGAATCAAGTCTACTATCTTCTATGATTTAAAAGTCCATCATCAATATTTTATCCCTGTAACATCAATCAATATACATCTCGAATCAAATATTCATCTTTGCACTACAGGCCAAAGATATTCATTTGTATCATCAGTGGTCATATTCATCTCAACACCTGTCATCTTTGCACTACAGGCCAAAGATATTCATCAGGTAATCATTCATCTTTGCTCTACAGGCCAAAGATATTCATCAAGTAATCATTCATCTTTGCTCTACAGGCCAATGATATTCAGTTACATCACCTTTTAGGACTGAGAATGATGAAAAACATTTAAAAAAAATGAATCAAGTGAGATAAAAGACAAAGACTAAGGATTCGTATTTTAGTATATCCAATTCAAAAATACCTCGTAATAATCAATTATGGAGCAAAATTCAAGAATAGAGCTCAAAACTTGGATACAATCAAAGATAGTAACCTTAACAAGCAATTTGGACAAATAGAAGAAAATTTAATTTTTCCGTGAATAGTGCCGTATACGTGAATAGTAACCCCGACGGAAAAAAAGTAAGAATTTCATAACAAAATTCATGACAATATTTCTGTATAATGATATTGAAAAGAATAACATCATTTACGAAAGAAATAACATCCCTTACTTCAAAACAACAGTATCTCTGACTGGAATATCGGATGTAATACCGACGGAAGCTTGTACTGAATAGTAATACTTAAAGTATTGAAATACTCACAAAAATACGCTCGGTATTATAGAGAGAGAAAACTTCTGATTCTGGTGTGATTTTCAATTCTAACCTATGCACCCTATTTATAGGAAAAGCTTAGGATGCCAAAGGAGACTAAAATAATAAAATAATATATATTTTTTAAAAATTTTCGGCGCCTGGCGGCTAAAAATTTAGATTTTTCAACAACAAAAGTGGGGCCCACCATTTTATTTAAAAAATATTTATTTTCCGAAACTTCAATAATTCATAACAAATAGCCCCTTTGTCAGAAAAATACATATTCTATGTCCTTCCATAGGAAATTTAATTCTCTACAACTTTACAGAAGAAAGTTTTTCCAAATTCCAAACATAAATTATCCGAAGTTCATAAACAGATGATTTCTCACACCAAAATATTGATAAAAACTCATCAGCGCCAATTCCTTCTTTAATATCCACAAAATAAATATTTCCTTATCATATAAATCAATAATTAATTATTCACAAATAATATTATAGAACTACAATATTGATAACCAGGTCGTTCCCAGGAAAGAGGGGGCCTTCCGATAAGGACTTCTCCTTACTGGCGCGTAATTAAATAACCCCTCCTAGACAGAACTTCCTTAGACATTGTCAATAATGCTATCTAATAATATTATTCAAATAATATGAATTATTGAGTTGATAACGTGACATACTGTGCAATGACAATTATTGAATCAATACTACAAAATATCAACTGTAGCCATTATTGAATCAAACATAAAAAATAGCAACGTAGCAATTATTGAGTCAATAAAATATCAATGCAGCAATTATTGAGTCAATAATATAAAATATCAACGTAGCAATTATTGAGTCAATAATATAAAATATTGAACAGTAATTACTGTAACCATTATTGAGTAATGGCTTCTCACGTAAGACTCAATAATTCGAAATACTGTGCGATACCGTGTGCTACTGTGCAACACCGCGTATCACTGTATTTTAACCACCGGGTATTTCAACAGTACTAACAGTAACAACTACGCCGTTATCTTGTAAAAAAGTTATTTCTGTCGCTTTCTATATCCGACAGTTATTCCGTTGTGGGGGTCCACAAATAGCTGCGCCGTCGTACGAATATTCCCCGACAACAAGAATATTCCACGACCAAACGAATATTCCCCGACAACCAGAATATTTTATAACCACTTGCTCATTTTAAAAATGTTTGCACATTTCACCCATAACTTTCATATTTATCAAATCAACACCTTACTATTTCGAAATAATATAAAGAAAATTAAATCTTTATTCATAAAAGTTGGGGTCTTACATACATAAACTATGTTATATAGTGTAATGAGAATATAGTACACATAGAGACCATGTATTAAGATTGATTGGAATATATAAACTACATATTTATGCTTGTGTAACAATAAATATATGGGTATACTTTGTATAATATATCATGAACAGATTGTAAACTATTAGTTTTAATAAAGTGAGACATCATGAATACTTGGTGAACAATTTAATAATATATGAGATAATGTAATGTGATGATATCCGATTAAACTATACCGGTGTAATAAAATGTACATGGATTATATATGTACAAATTACATTTACTACATTGAAGTATTATTATGTGAATTACATTGTGACATTAAAATTACAACCTAAGTGTAGATATTTTGTATATAACATAAGTGTTGTATGAATCCATATTAACCAATGGCTGAGCTGCATTCTCTTGTCCCATAATAAGAGTCACATTTCATTCTCTTCACGTGGAAAACTCCAAGCTAGTCTACTGCCTCTTCTCTCAAAATTAACATTCTAGCTATCATGATGAACAAGGGAGTGGTATTGATAATGAGTTTCACCAACTAATTACCAACTCTCCATTAACCTCTATACAATACAAAATCTCGTAGGTTTAATTTGATGTATATATGCATTGTCTGTATTTTGGTTTCTCTATAAATACAACCCATCTCCTTCAATTTGATTTGCTAATAAATTGCATAAGTGTTGAGTTGAGAGAATACATTGATAGTATAGCAGCAAGTTTAATTCACAATTTAACAGAGGTATAATTCCTCTTCTTGTTCTTCATTATGATTCTCTGTCAAATTTCATTTTCTGTCAAATTTCCATTTCTTGATTTTGGTTGCAAAGCATGTTAATTGAATTATAGAATGGTTATTAGTTGTTATATAGACTTAGTGACATGTTAGTATATAATGTAGCATGTTTAAAAATTGAATCGATGAAGTAATTTTGTGAATTGGGTTGTTAACTGCCGAAGCAGACTGCAGTCTGGCCAGAACTAGTGGTGGCGCAGCTGCGCCGGTTTGACCTTAGCATGCTGCGCAGCTGCGCAGGACACTGTCTGCAGTTTTTGATTTCCTGCTTGATTTTGCTAAGTGTAAATTATTGAGATAAATTAGGACAAGCATGCTAGCATGAGTGGTACATATATATGAGTATACTAAGACAATGTAAGCATGTTTTACTAAGAGTTACACGCATACTTATAGTTTGAGATAAACTTAGCGTTTTATAAACAAACTTCAAATTTAAAAACGAACTCGATGTGTATACTTGCCATGTTAACTTTCTGACCTTGCAAGCATATTAGTATGATTTAAGGACGTATGAAAAGCATGCTAACTCACATATATAGGTTCCATAATAAAATGTGAACATGTGAACCTTACTAATGCACATTCCTAACAAAAATATAAGTTTTGAAAAGAAACTTTGACATGCTATGACCATGTTGATATTCTGATCTTATAAGCATGTTTATATGGCCGTGAAGTGCATGTCGAACATGATAACATATGTATATAGATAGCATGAACATGTTAGGCCTTATTAACAAGCTTTACTAATGAAAATATGAGCTTTGAACGTGAACTTTGATATGTTATGTCAAGAGTTAGAATCTGATAATTTTGAACGTGTTTGATGGTAATCTTAGACTCATTAATGTATCATACATGTATGCTTACCATGCTAGATATCGTGAAATCAAGATAGGCCTAAGTGAAGCATGTCTTCAAACTAATAACTATGATAGTTACATGTATGAAATGTGAATACTCATAAGCATGCCTAAACACAAGTTATATGATTATCTTATGTGTTTAAAAGGCGGGCATGATAGGCTTTGTGAATTCCATGACCTTGAATGACCATAAGTTGTCAAAAGGGTTAACTTAGAAGCTATATCACATATGTTTGGAACGAGGGAAGGTTATACAAACATAAAAGTATTCTTTAACGTATATATGCTATGTGATATTATATGATGATACTTGAATCCAGTTTTAATGGTGAAGTTATAACAAGACTATAACTTGCTAAAATAAAATATATTTAGTATTGATTGTGGTCTTATGTGATATTAATAATATGAGAGCATGTTTGCTAATTGTTGCGATCTTATATGATATGAGAATGTGTTTAAACTCAAAAGGGGGAAACGTTAAGGGTAGAAATTATATTCTATATAACTGTGTAGTTAAGTTAAAACTTAGCTTATGTGTTGATCGTATATTCGAAGATAAAATGTAAAGTTAAATTATATGACTAATGAATATCATATATACATAACTATATTACGATAGGATTCAAAAAATGTTGATTAAATTACGGGGAGAAACTATGTTTAAGGCAAGTTTCCTAACTTACACTCTTTTACTGTAGAAGTATTCTATCCTTGTATATTGCGAACTAGTTTCTGTACTTAATCATTAAATTGAATTAGCATACTTGAACTCTTATTTTATTAAAGCTATTATCCATGTTGAACTTGGTATTGTTCTTGAATATTTTGAAAGTGTCGATGCCATTTGATTCGGCTAGACTGATAATATTGAAAAGCGACCCAAACCAATTGATTGGTGCGAGATCTTATATTTGACTGAGAAGAACAAACTATAACTGTCGGAGAACCGACGCGCGCATATTAGTATGATTGAGTGTTATGCATAACATAGGGTACTTTAGGCTGATAACCTGTTGTACTTGTTTTTGTTGGATTTTTAGTTTATTACTGTCAAATCATGTGGAAGTTCATAGTCCTTTGTGACTGCTCAATATTTAGTTATCTTGAAATCTTGAATTGATTTATTATTGAATCACATTAATATTATTCTGTCCTTAGCGACTGTTATTGAGAACTGTTGATATTCTTGTTATCCTTGAACTATCAAACCTTGCTATACCTTTTCGAGAATTGAGAATTATATTACTCACCCTTATTATATATTACTTGTTGGACAATTTGTGCTCATTCTTGCTTTCCCTAAAAACATTTCAGTTAAGGCCGAGCAGTGCGGACCTTTGGGCACAGATAAGGGCAAGGGAAAGGCTACTGAGTAGCTTAAATTATGTAGGACTTATGATTGTAATAAAGAACTTATGATATTATGTACTAGTTAAGATTATTTATGCTTAAGATATGTTTAAGCTATGTAATCACTGTTTAAGTTACGAGACCTTGGGACGTGAATAATTATATTATTTAAATGTAATTTATTCGGTATTAGTTGTGTATTATTCTGATGTGCGATGCGACATTTAGTCGTATTATTATTGTGATGTATTACCATGAGCACGTGACGAATCGAATTCGAGAGACCAAGTGGCGGCCCAGGATTTGGGGGCGTCACAGGTTGGTATCAGAGCTGTAGTTATAAACCTTAGGAACGAGTGTCCTTAGACTATAACTTAGGCGAACTTAGAAGTTAGGAAGGAGATAAAACTCATGTAGAGTTTTCCTTGAGAGACTTAGTCTGTTATGAAATGTAACTTCATTTTATACAATGAACTTATGTTTTGTTTAACATTCTAATGGGGTTGTTGTTTCTTGTCTTGTGTTTGTGATTGTAGATGGCAGATATGGGAGTACCTGCTAGAGTGGCTGAGGATGATCCCAAGGATATTCATGTAGTGTACGAGGCACCCTTAGAGGCTGTGCCGGTATAGGTTGTGGCACCATCCGAGTCTGATGACGAGGATGAGATCGAGATTGAGATAGAGTCTGATCCAGAGGAGGAGTCGATGGAGGATGAGCCAGTGATGGACTCTGATGAGGCTACTGTAGTGGAACAGATGCTAGGCGAGTATAAGGATCGGATCCTAGAGGTGGACTGTAGAGTTCAGGAGCTAGAGGAAGAGGCCAGAGAGAGAAAGTCAGAGTTCCAGAAACAGCAGGAAGAAGACCACCAGAGGAAGCTGGCTATGTAAGAGTTGGAAGTAGAAATTGCTTATCGTAGGGAGGCAGGGATCCAGATAGGAACCCTATTCTACAGATCGGTGGCGAGAAATGTAGATCTGGCAGTGAAGTTGGAAGAGGTTGAACAGAGGGAACTAAGCAAGAAGACTGAGAAAGAGGCACTCCGTACTCAGCTAGAGTTGGAGGTAATGGATAGGATACACTTCAAGGAGAAGTGGGAATCGTCTAATGAGAGAGCTGACGACCTAGAGGATGAGGTCAGATGCAAGAAGAGAAAAATGAACAAGATATGGTATGTGTTCCGTTCAGCTTTCAAGAGGGTGATTGACGGTGTGCACCACTACCCAGCGGAACAGGGACAGACCCTATATACTTTGAGCTGAGAGTTGGTTACGTATATAGCTCAGATGGAGTACAAGAGTGCAGTGGAGCGCGAGATGATGGGATGAGATTCCCTTAGTTAGTCTAGTGGTAGTACTAGTTGTGTCTTTTATATGATGTATATACTATGTTGTAATCCCAATCTTTTGTGTAAGATGTGGGATAGTGATGTGAACCCCGTGTTAGCTTTTGTTAGAGGGGTAGTATGGTAGTAGGTTGGTATATTCCCCATCTTTTGTGATATTAGGGGATATATGTGATAACATTTATAGCAGTATGCTAGGGAAATCATGTAATGAACGATTTGGCATATGAATATAAATGAAGTTTATTTCAAAAACGTGTTATAAATTTATTCTTTTAGTATTAAAAGAAATACTTAAGTAATATACTTGAATAATAATAAAATGAAAATTTGTGTTGCAGATAATGCCGCCTAGACGTAGATTGACTGCACCCGAAGAATTTGTTAATAACGAGAGGGAACAAGTTGACCCGATCCAGAAACTGGTAGACCTGTTAGGAGAGGCATTAAGGGGAAGGAACAATGAACCCGTTCGCCCAAACCCTCAGGCTGTGCCAGTAACAACCTTTAAAGACTTTAAGAGTGTAGGACCCTCGGTGTTCGAGGGAACTACCGACCCAATCGTCGCACAAACGTGGATCAAGGAGATCAAAAAAGCTTTCACTATAGCTCACGTAGGCGAAGATCAGAAGACGGTATTTGCCACATACATGATGAGGGGAGAAGCGAACTACTGGTGGGAGGCTAATCAACAAAGAGCTGGAGAAGGGATAATAGCTTGGGATAAGTTTAAGACGCTATTTTTTGAGAATTACTTCCTGAAAATCATGAAGAATAGAATGGAGGTAAAGTTCTTAGAACTGAAACAAGGTGATATGACGGTGGCGCAGTATGCAGCTAAGTTTAACGAACTATCGCGATTTACGGAGCACCAAGTTGGAGATGAGGAAAGAAAGGCTAGACGCTTCGAACAAGGGCTGAAGTCGTGGCTGTGGTATCAGATCTTCAAATTGATTCCTTTGCGACATTGCTGGAAAAGGCAATCATTGCAAAAGGTGGCAGTGAGGCCTTAAGTCTGTACAATAAAGAGAAGAAAGGAAAGAATGCTGGAGGAGAGAATCGTACTGGAGGAAGCAGTAGTGGAGAAAGTAATTTGGGAAAGAGAAAATGGGAGAATAACAACAATAATCAATCAGAGAATTTTCGTGGAGGTTTCAAGAAGAAGGCTGAAGGATGCCTAAAGTGTGGAAAGAACCACCAGGGTGAGTGCTGGAAGGGTCGCGGCACTTGCTACAACTGCGGACAGGAAGGGCACATCTCGCCCAACTACCCGAAACCAAAGAAGATACAAGGATGCTTTGCGTGTGGCTCAATGGAACACCGAATTAAGGACTGCCCAAAGAAGGGAAGTGGTGGGGGTAGCAATCAGCAAGGAGGCAACAAGCTGTTGATCAGCGGGCCAGCGCAATCCAACCGCCCAACCGCCAGAATTTTTAACATGATCGTCCAGGACGCCGTGGCTACGTAGGACGTGGTGTCAGGTATAATCCCGATCAATGATATAAATGCTTATGTATTATTTGATTCGGGTGCCACCTGTTCTTTTGTATTTAAAGAATTTGCTAGTAAACTTAGTACTCCCCGAGAATGATTAGAAAATCCTTTGAACATAGAAGTTGCGAATAAGGAAGTGATCCCTGTAGAATACGTTTATCAAGATTGTCACGCAAACATTAGAGAACATGAACTGAGAGTAGACTTGATTCCTATTAGACTAGGAAAATTTAATGTGATACTGGGAATGGATTGGTTGTATAACCATGCTGCAATAATTGACTAGTCAAAACAAATGTGTGAACCTTCAGACTCCGAGTAAGTCTACGGTAGTATTTTATGGTAGCTCATCGCTTAAGCAATCGTGTTGCGTTACGATGATGCAGGCCAAGAAATTGTTAAGGAAAGGATGTGTAGGTTATTTAGCTTACATCGTTGATACTCAGAAAAAGGGAGTAGAAATTAAGGATATATCCGTAGTGAATGAATTTCAAGATGTGTTTTCGGACGATCTGCCTTGTCTTTCGCCAGACAGAGAAATCGAATTCGTAATAGACTTAGCACCGGGAACGGCACCGATTTCGAAAGCTCCATATCGTATGGTGCTAGTAGAAATGAAGGAATTGATGATACAATTGCAAAAGTTATTGGATAAGGGTTACATTCGATCGAGTGTGTCTCCTTGGGGAGCACCAGTGCTATTCGTTAAGAAGAAGGACGGATCGATGAGGCTCTGTATCGATTATCAAGAATTGAACAGAGTAACGATCAAGAACCGATATCCGCTACTGAGGATAGATAACCTGTTTGATCAATTGAAGGGAGCAAAGTGTTTCTCAAAAATCGACTTGCGAACATGATATCATCAACTGAAAGTGAGGGATGAGGACATACCACAGACTGCGTTTCGAACCCGTTATAGACACTACGAGTTTTTGGTAATGTCATTTGGATTGACTAATTCTCCGGCAGCATTTATGGACTTGATGAACCGAGTTTTCAAGCCATACTTGGATAAATTTGTAGTGGTTTTTATCGAAGACATTCTGATCTACTCGAAGATAGAGGAAGAACACGCCGAACATCTAAAGATTGTTTTGGAGGCACTAAGGAAGGAGAAGATGTATGCGAAATTTTCAAAGTATGAATTTTGGATGGAGAAGGTTCAATTCTTAGGCCACTTGGTGGATAAGAATGGAATCTCAGTAGACCCTGCGAAGGTAGAAGCAGTAAGTAATTGGGAACAACTGAGAACACCGACGGAGGTAAGAAGCTTTTTAGGGTTAGCTGGGTATTATCGAAGATTCATCCAAGATTTTTCTAAGATAGCAACCCCGTTGACCAATTTGACTAGAAAGACGGTGAAATTTGTATGGAACGCCAAATGCGAAGAAAGTTTTCAAGAACTGAAAAGGAGATTAAGTGAATCACCTGTATTATCATTACCAGATGATGCGGGAAATTTTGTGGTGTATAGTGATGCATCGCACAAGGGACTTGGCTGTGTGCTCATGCAGCACGGCAAAGTCATTGCGTATGCATCACGATAATTGAAGGATTACGAAAAACGATACCCTACTCACGACTTAGAGTTAGCGGCAGTAGTTTTTGCGTTAAAGATATGGAGGCATTATTTGTATGGGGGGAAATGTGAGATATACACGGGACCACAAAATTCTGAAATATATCTTCACACAGAAGGAGTTGAATATGTGGCAGAGGAGGTGGTTAGAATTAATCAAAGACTATGACTGCGATATTCTTTATCACCCGGGGAAGGCAAACGTGGTTGCCGACGCTCTGAGCAGGAAAGGAAGGGAGAAGTTGTTTAATTTGACGACTCCAGAAGAATTGCTAAGAGAGATGGAGAAATTGGAGATAGAAGTGAAAGAACCAGAGAAGCCTGGAGAGAAGTTGTTTGTAATGGAAGCTCATCCGACATTGTTGGATAGAGTAAAGGAAGCCCAGGAAAAGGATGAAGAGTGTGAGAAAATCTGAAAGAGGATCGCAGAAAATAAGGAAGAGAAATTTCGAATGGATAAAGACGATATTTTAAGATTTGAAGAAAGAGTATGGGTACCAGCGGTAACCGAGTTGAGGGAAGAAATTTTGCACGAGACACATAATACGACATATTTCATTCATCCGGGAGGCACGAAGATGTACCAAGATTTGAGGCAACATTTTTGGTGGCCCAATTTGAAACGGGAAGTCGCAGAGTGCGTCAGTAGATGTTTGACTTGCCAACGCGTTAAAGCAGAGCATCAACGGCAGAGTGGTTTACTACAACCGTTGGAAATACCAGAGTGGAAATGGGAGCATATTACGATGGACTTCGTGGTAGGACTTCCAGTTACGCAGAAAGGTTATGATGCCATTTGGGTTATCGTGGATCGACTAACGAAGACCGCACATTTTCTACCAATCAAGATCCGCTACAGTTTGAACCAATTAGCGAGTCTATACATAAAGGAGATTGTTTCACGACATGGAGTGTCGGTGTCAATTGTCTCTGATCGAGATTCGCGCTTCACGTCAAATTTTTGGAAGAGTTTGCAAGAGAGAATGGGAACGCAGTTGAGGTTGAGTACCGCTTATCATCCTCAGATAGACGGACAGAGTGAGCGAACTATACAAACGTTGGAGGACATGCTTAGGACTTGCGTGATGGATTTCAAGGGAAATTGGGATGACCACCTACCCTTAGTAGAATTCGCATATAATAATAGTTACCATGCGAGTATCGGCATGCCACCGTACGAAGCTCTTTACGAGAGAAAGTGCAGAACGTCATTGTGTTGGGATGAAGTCGGGTAGCGACGAATACTCGGACCAGAGCTAGTACAGCAAACCGCAGACGTGGTAACAGTGATAAGAGCCAGACTAGTAGCAGCTCAAGATCGCCAGAAGAAATACGCAGATTTACATCGGCAGGACCGAGACTTTAAGGTCGGTAGTTTTGTCTTCTTGAAAGAATCTCCATGGAAGGGAAAGATCCGTTTCGGCAAGAAAGGAAAATTGAGTCCAAGATTCATAGGACCGTTCAAGATACTGAAGCGAGTGGGCGAAGTGGCATACAAAGTTGCGTTACCACCTGAGTTGGAGCACATCCACAACATGTTCCACATTTCTGTGTTGCTACCGTACAAAGCCGACTACAAGCACATGATTTCTTACGAGCCCATTCAAGAGGAGAAGAACTTGGCGTATGAAAAAATTCCTGTCCAAATACTAGATAGGAAAGAAAAAACTTTGAGAAATAAAATTATATCTTCTATAAAAGTGCTTTGGCGTAACCACGATGTCGAGGAGGCAACGTGGGAGTTAGAAGATAAGATGATGAGGGATTATCCCCATCTATTTGTGTAACCTCGTAGCAATTTCGGGACGGAATTTTTATAAGGGGGGAGGATGTAATACTCGAGAAATTCCTAATATTATTAAATAAATATATTAATGAAAATGAGAATTTATTTAATATAAATGATTTTGTGTTGTGAGAAGGATTGATTCAATTATATAAAATTGAATAATTATAATAATAATTGAGAAAAATATGGAGTTTGTAATAAACTCAATGAAATGCCTTGTGTGGCACCGTGATGAAAAATATTAATAATTATATTAATTGACGAAGAATTATTAAGTGAACAATTAATCTATATTAATTGTAAATTATTATTATAGAATATTAATTACAGAATATTAATTGATTATTGTAGAATATTAACTTTGATTGATTAATAATATTTGATTATTATTATTGCAAGAAATATAATAATAATAATGAGCAACATGTCTATAATATAATAAGATTTATATTCATTTAATGTGATATTTAATCATATAATTGTTAATCGATTATTATGGAAATTAATAATCAATGAGGAATGGATTAATTAATATTATCGTTAATTAATCAATGAGATAAATAATTTATTTATTTGACAAATAAGTAAGTTAATAATATAATAAGATTATATTAATTGATATGTGCAAATGTGCAATACTTGAATATATGAAGTATATGGAATATAACTATATTATATAGTGTAGAGAAACACTTAAGTGTGACCATGCAAGTATACATAAACTATGTTATATAGTGTAATGTGAATATAGTACACATAGAAACCATGTATTAAGATTGATTGGAATATATAAACTACATGTTTATGCTTGTGTGACAATAAATATGTGGGTATACATTATATAATATATCATGAACAGATTGTAAACTATTAGTTTTAATAAAGTGAGACATCATGAATACATGGTGAACAATTTAATAATACATGAGATAATGTAATGTGATGGTATCCGATTAAATTGTACCGGTGTAATAAAATATACATGGATTATATATGTACAAATTACATTTACTACATTGAAGTATTATTATGTGAATTACATTGTGACATTAAAATTACAACCTAAGTGTAGATATTATGTATATAACATAAGTGTTGTATGAATCCATATTAACCAATGGCTGAGCTGCATTCTCTTGTCCCATAATAAGAGTCACATTTCATTCTCTTCACGTGGAAAACTCCAAGCTAGTCTACTGCCTCTTCTCTCAAAATTAACATTCTAGCTATCATGATGAACAAGGGAGTGGTATTGATAATGAGTTTCACCAACTAATTACCAACTCTCCATTAACCTCTATACAATACAAAATCTCGTAGGTTTAATTTGATGTATATATGCATTGTCTGTATTTTGGTTTCTCTATAAATACAACCCATCTCCTTCAATTTGATTTGCTAATAAATTGCATAAGTGTTGAGTTGAGAGAATACATTGATAGTATAGCAGCAAGTTTAATTCACAATTTAACAGAGGTATAATTCCTTTTCTTGTTCTTCATTATGATTCTCTAGTCAAATTTCATTTTCTGTCAAATTTCCATTTCTTGATTTTGGTTGCAAAGCATGTTAATTGAATTATAGAATGGTTATTAGTTGTTATATAGACTTAGTGACATTTAGTATATAATGTAGCATGTTTAAAAATTGAATCGGTGAAGTAATTTTGTGAATTGGGTTGTTAACTGCCGAAGCAGACTGCAGTCTGGCCAGAACTAGTGGTGACGCAGCTGCGCCGGTTTGACCTTAGCATGCTGCGCAGCTGCGCAGGACACTGTCTGCAGTTTTTGATTTCCTGCTTGATTTTGCTAAGTGTAAATTATTGAGATAAATTAGGACAAGCATGCTAGCATGAGTGGTACATATATATGAGTATACTAAGACAATGTAAGCATGTTTTACTAAGAGTTACACGCATACTTATAGTTTGAGATAAACTTAGTGTTTTATAAACAAACTTCAAATTTAAAAACGAACTCAATGTGTATACTTGCCATGTTAACTTTCTGACCTTGCAAGCATATTAGTATGATTTAAGGACGTATGAAAAGCATGCTAACTCACATATATAGGTTCCATAATAAAATGTGAACATGTGAACCTTACTAATGCACATTCCTAACAAAAATATAAGTTTTGAAAAGAAACTTTGACATGCTATGACCATGTTGATATTCTGATCTTATAAGCATGTTTATATGGCCGTGAAGTGCATGTCGAACATGATAACATATGTATATAGATAGCATGAACATGTTAGACCTTATTAACAAGCTTTACTAATGAAAATATGAGCTTTGAACGTGAACTTTGATATGTTATGTCGAGAGTTAGAATCTGATAATTTTGAACGTGTTTGATGGTAATCTTAGACTCACTAATGTATCATACATGTATGCCTACCGTGCTAGATATCGTGAAATCAAGATAGGCCTAAGTGAAGCATGTCTTCAAACTAATAACTATGATAGTTACATGTATGAAATGTGAATACTCATAAGCATGCCTAAACACGAGTTATATGATTATCTTATGTGTTTAAAAGGCGGGCATGATAGGCTTTGTGAATTCCATGACCTTGAATGACCGTAAGTTATTAAAAGGGTTAACTTAAAAGCTATATCACATATGTTTGGAACGAGGGAAGGTTATACAAACATAAAAGTATTCTTTAACGTATATATGCTATGTGATATTATATGATGATACTTGAATCCGGTTTTAACGGTTAACTTATAACAAGACTATAACTTGCTAAAATAAAATATATTTAGTATTGATTGTGGTCTTATGTGATATTAATAATTTGAGAGCATGTTTGCTAATTGTTGCGATCTTATATGATATGAGAATGTGTTTAAACTCAAAAGGGGGAAACGTTAAGGATAGAAATTATATTCTATATAACTGTGTAGCTAGGTTAAAACTTAGCTTATGTGTTGATCATATATTTGAAGATAAAATGTGAAGTTAAATTATATGACTAATGAATATCATATATACATAACTATATTACGATAGGATTCGAAAAGTGTTGATTAAATTACGGGGATAAACTACGCTTAAGGAAAGTTTCCTAACTTACACACTTTTACTGTGCAAGTATTCTATCCTTGTATATTGCGAACTAGTTTCTGTACTTAATCGTTAAATTGAATTAGCATACTTGAACTCTTATTTCATTAAAGCTATTATCCATGTTGAACTTGGTATTATTCTTGAATTTTGTGAAAGTGTCGATGCCATTTGATTCGGCTAGACTGATAATATTGAAAAGCGACCCAAACCAATTGATTGGTGCGGGATCTTATATTTGACTGAGAAGAACAAACTATAAATGTCGAAGAAATGACACGCGCATATTAGTATGATTGAGTGTTATGAATAACATAGGGTACTTTAGGCTGATCACCTGTTGTACTTGTTTTTGTTGGATTTTCAGTTTATTACTGTCAAATCCTGTGGAAGTTCATAGTCCTTTGTGACTGCTCAATATTCAGTTATCTTGAAATCTTGAATTGATTTATTATTGAATCACATTAATATTATTCTGTCCTTAGCGACTGTTATTGAGAAATGTTGATATTCTTGTTATCCTTGAACTATCAAACCTTGCTATACCTTTTCTAGAATTGAGAATTATATTACTCACCCTTATTATATAGTACTTGCTGGGCAATTTGTGCTCATTCTTGCTTTCCCTAAAAACATTTCAGTTAAGGCCGAGCAGTGCGGACCTTCGGGCACAGATAAGGGCAAGGGAAAGGCTACTGAGTAGCTTAAATTATGTAGGACTTATGATTGTAATAAAGAACTTATGATATTATGTACTAGTTAAGATTATTTATGCTTAAGATATGTTTAAGCTAAGCAATCACTGTTTAAGTTACGAGACCTTGGGACGTGAATAATTATATTATTTAAATATAATTTATTCGGTATTAGTTGTGTATTATTCCGCTGTGCGATGCGACATTTAGTCGTGTTATTATTGTGATGTATTTCCATGAGCACGTGACGAACCGAATTCGAGAGACCAAGTGGCGGTCCCGGATTTGGGGGCGTCACATATAACATATTAATATGAAACTTCAAATTATCTTAAACATATCAAAAATATGTTATCTTATTGTTTAATACACTTAACATGCTATTACATTAAGTTAGATAACCATGTACGACATAAAAACTACACGAAGCATAAAATAATTTTTCGGACAAACACAAGCCCCGCTGGGACGTGAGTTTATAGACAAAAAGCCCAGCTGGGGCGGGGTCCCCCACTGGTGGGTTCTCCGGCTCGCGAACTATGAAGAGAAATAAGTCAATTTGGCTTATTTCTTCACACCAAAGTTCGATTTTAACTAACATAATGCATATAAAACTTTATGAAAATAAAATCTTAAACTTCTAACATGATTTTAACATTCGTAAACACCTTAACACAAAATCTAAACACTAAATTTTCATGATTTTGAAGAAAACACCATTTGTAAGCGTTCTTGATGAAAATTAACACTGTGACTTTGTTTTTAAACCAAATCGACCAATTCAAAGCATGTTAATTTTGATTATTGATATATTATCATAATCTATTATCAATTTACATAATATATCACAATCAAACATGAATTTTGACAATTTAAATACTATTTTTCAAAACTAGTTCACTGTAAATTGCTATAAATATGATTTCTTCATGTTCATCATATTTACATGAATTGAACTTTATAAACAACCATATAAATCATATCTATGCATGTTATAACACATATTAAATATATATGAACTATAATGCACAATTTCTCATACAAAGCAAGTTACAAAGAACTAAAACTATAAAATCAATGAAGAACATAATATAAAAATTAGTTATACCTTTGCTTTGATTAGGAGAAAAAGATGAAGATGATGATGGTGGTGTGTTTGATTCTCTCAAACTTCCTCTTCCTCTTTCTTCTTTCTCTCTCTTCTTCTCTTTTCTCTCTAACTCTTTATTCTCTGTTTCTTCTTTATTTTGTTCTAACTCTTTAACTAACGTACCTTAGATATATTACAACTGCTACAATATAATATAAATATTATACATATAATATATAATATATGTAACTGCTATCTACTTAATACATATACTAATTACAATTAATACATAAGTTACAATATTTGAAAATTAAAAAGCCCTAAGGCTTGTTTGGCAAAACATCTTATTTAAAAATAGGTTTTTAGTAGTTAAGGCCTCGTTTGGCAAAACGGATTTAAAACAGGTGCAAGGGCCTTGTTTGGCAAAACGATTTTAAAAACTCTTTTTAATCCTTTAACACATACTTTAAATGTTACACTTTAATTAATTAGATCTTAACATTCTAATTTAATTAAATTAAAGCTAACATCACATAACCAAATAAAATTTGCCACATAACAATTATAATTACTCGCTAATCATAATCTCATGTAACAATTATCACATAAAATTCATCTAATTTAATTATCTCAATTAAATTAGAACTATACCATAAAATTATTACACATCAATTAAATTAAATATTAAATATTTGTTTAATTAATGTATTACACTTATATAAATTACTCCACAACAATCACATAAATTATTTATTTAGCTCAATAAATAAATCAAATAATATATTTATCTATTTCAATAAATATTAAAAATTAACATAAAATTCTCATTCGTTACAATCTTCCCTCTAAAGGATTCTGTTCCCAAAATCACAACAACAAAAAACTCTCATCTGTTACATTCTTCTCCCCTTAAAAAGATTTTGTCCCTAGAATCGGTGTACAATAATTTACACAAATTATTAAGCAAATAATTGAGGATATGTTTTCATCATTACATCTTCGAGTTCCCACGTAGCTTCTTCAGCACTGTGGTTCCTCTAGATTACCTTAACAGAAGGTATCACTTTGTTTCTAAGAACTTGTTTTTTCCTATCGACTATTTGAACAAGAACCTCTTCATAAGTTAAGTCTTTATCGAATTGTAAAGGCTCATATTCTATTACATGCTTGTAGTCGTGTTTATACGGCCGCACCACAGAAATATGAAAAATGTTGTGTATATTATCTAGCTCTGGTGGTAACGCAACCCTCCGTAGTATCTCGAAAGGTCCAATGAATCGGGGACTCAGCTTCCCCTTCTTGCCAAATCGAATCTTTCCCTTCTAGGGAGATACTTTCAAGAAAACGAAGCTTCCCACTACTAATTCTTGATTCTGTCGATGATGATCGGCATACTTCTTTTTTCTATCTTGAGCAGCAACCAATCTCGTTATGATTACCTTGACGATCTCAGCAGTTTATTACACCAATTTTGGTCCCAACAATTGTCGTTCACCAACCTCATCCCAGCACAATGGAGTCCTGTATTTTCTTTCGTATAATGCTTCGTAAGGCGGAATGTAAATACTCTCGTGATAACTATTGTTGTAGGCGAACTCCACCAACAGTAGATGATCATCCCAGCTTCCTTTGAAGTCTATAACGCAAGCTCTTAGCATGTCCTCTAGCATCTGAATCGTTCTCTCGCTCTGGCCATCAGTCTGAGGATGGTACGCCGTACTCATTCGCAACTGCATTCCCAAACATTCTTGTAGTCGCTTCCAAAAACTCAACGTGAAATGCGGATCTTTTTCGGACATAATCAAAATCGGAATACCGTGTCGAGAGATAATTTCCTTCACGTACAACTTCGCTAACTGATCCAAGTTGTATCTAATCTTGATCAATAAAAAATGGGCTGACTTTGTCAGTCGATCCACTATAACCCATATTACATCGAAACCCTTTTGAGTAGCTGACAGACCAACCACAAAATCACAATACCAACCACAAAATCCATTGTGATATGCTCCCACTTCCATTTCGGAATCTCCAGCAGTTGTAGTAATCCACTTGGTCTCTGGTGTTCTGCTTTGACCTTCTAGCACGTTAGACATTTCGCAACACATTCAACTACATCTCTCTTCATATTCGGCCACCAAAAATACTGTCTGAGATCTTGGTACATCTTCGTACTCCCAGGGTGAATCGAATATCTCGAACTATGAGTTTCGCTCAAAATCTCCTCTTTGATGTCTGGTACTGGCGGTACCCAGATTCTCCCTTCAAATCGCAACAGTCCTTCACTATCAATCTTAAATGTGATTTCTTCACCATCAGTTATCCTCTTTCGGATCTTTTCGCACTCCTCATCATGAAGTTGTGCCTCTTTCACCCTGTCTACCAGAGTAGAACCATTATCTATTTGGAATAGCTTCTCATCTGTCTCCTTCGGATACTTAGCTTCCAGCTCCAACTTAGCCATCTCTTTTATTAACTGATCCTAATCAGTTAATATATTTAGCTTCTCCCGACCCTTCCGACTTAAAGCGTCGGCGACGACGTTATCTTTACCCGGATGGTAAAGAATCTCGCAGTTGTAGTCCTTGATAAGTTCCAACCATCTCCTTTGGCGCATGTTCAAATCCTTCTGGGTGAAGATATACTTCAGACTCTTGTGATCTGTGTATATCTCACACTTCTCTCCATATAAGTAGTGTCTCCAAATCTTCAGACCAAACACTACTGCCGCCAATTCTAAATCATGGGTCGGATACCCTTTCTTGTAGTCGTTCAGCTGACGTGATGCATATGCAATGACTTTGCCGCTCTGCATCAGCACACAGTCTAATCCCTTATGTGACACATCACTGTATACTACGAAATTTCCTGTACTATCTGGTAATGACAACACAGGTGCAGTACTTAACCTCTTCTTCAATTCCTGAAAACTCTCCTCACACTTTTCCGCCCAAACAAACTTAACTGTTTTACAAGTCAAATTCGTCAATGGAGTTGCGATTTTGGAAAAGTCTTGGATAAATCTTCTGTAATAGCCCGCCAATCTCAAGACACTCCTAACTTTAGACGGCGTCTTCGGCTGATCCCAATTCATCACAGCTTCAACCTTCGATGGATCTACCGAAATCCCATCCTTGTCAATCACGTGGCCAAGAAACTGCACACGTTCTAACCAGAATTCGCATTTCGAGAATTTTGCGTATAACTTTTCCCGTCTCAGCGATTCCGACGTTAGCCTCAAATGTTCGGTGTGTTCCTCCTCGATTTTGGAATAAACCAAGATGTCATCTATGAACACCACTATGAATTTGTCTAGGAATGGCTTAAACACCCTATTCATTAGGTCCATAAATGCAGCTGGGTCATTCGTTAGACCAAATGACATCACCAAGAACTCGTAATGTCCATACCGAGTTCTAAAAGCCGTCTTCGGTATATCTTCTCTCCTAACCTTCAATTGATGATACCCACATCTAAAATCAATTTTTGAGAAGTATCTAGCACCTTTTAGTTGATCGAACAAGTCATCGATCCTAGGTAAAGGATACCTATTCTTGATCGTAACTTTGTTCAACTCCCTATAATCAATGCAAAGCCGCATCGATCCATCCTTCTTCTTTACGAATAAAACTGGCGTTCCCCACGGTGAAACGCTCTGCTGAATATACTTCTTGTCCAATAATTCTTGTAGTTGAACCATCAATTCCTTCATCTTGACTGGAGCCATTCTATACGGAGCTTTCGAAATCGGAGCAGTTCCCGGCGCTAAGTCGATCACGAACTCAAGAAACTCCTAACTTTAAACTATAACAAATTAAACTATCATATCGTACCTTATGAAAGTAATATCCAAGTACACACATAACATATTAATATGAGACTTCAAATTATCTTAAACATATCAAAAATGTCATCACAATAAGTTAGCTAACCATGTACCGCATAAAAACTACATGAAGCATAAAATAATTTTCCGGACAGCCATAAGCCCCGCTGGGGTAGGGCCCCCCATTGGTGGGTTCCCCAGCTCGCGAACTGTGCAGAGAAATAAGCCAATTTGGCTTATTTATTCTCACCAAAGTTCGATTTTAACTAACATAACTCATATGAAACTTTATGAAAATAAAATCTTAGACTTCTAACATGATTTTAACATTCATAAACACCTTAACACAAAATCAAAACACTTAATTTTCATAATTTTGAAGAAAATACTATTTTTAAGCGTTCTTAACGAAAATTAACACTGTGACTTTGTTTTTAAACCAAATCGACCAATTCAAAGCATGTTAATTTTGTTTCTTGATATATTATCATAATCTATTATCAATTTACATAATATATCACAATCAAACACGAATTTTGACAATTTAAAGACTATTTTTTAAAACTAGTTCACTATAAATTGCTATGGACATGATTTCTTCATGTTCATCATATTTATATGAATTGAACTTTATAAACAACCATATAAATCATATCTAAGAATGTTATAACACATATTAAACATATATGAACTATAATACACAATTTCTCATATAAAGTAAGTTACAGAGAACTAAAACTTCAAAAATAATGAAGAACATAATATAAAAATTAGTTATACCTTTGCTTTGATTAGGAGAAAAAGATGAGGATGATGATGGTGGTGTGTTTGATTCTCTCAAACTTCCTCTTCCTCTTTCTTCTTTCTCTCTCTTCTTCTCTTTTCTCTCTAACTCTTTGTTCTCTGTTTCTTCTTTGTTTTGTTTTAACTCTCTAACTAACGTAACTTAAATATATTATAACTAATATAATATAATATACATCTTATACATATAATTATATAATATATGTAACTGCTATCTACTTAATACATATACTAATTACAATTAATACATAAGTTACAATATTTGAAATTTAAAAAGCCCTAAGGCTTGTTTGGCAAAACATCGTATTTAAAAACAGATTTTTAGTAGTTAAGGCCCCGTTTGGCAAAACGGATTTAAAACAGGTGCAAGGGCCTTGTTTGGCAAAACGATTTTAAAAACCCTTTTTTAATCCTTTAACACATACTTTAAATGTTACACTTCAATTAATTAAATCTTAACATTCTAATTTAATTAAATTAAAGCTAACATCACATAACCAAATAAAATTTGCCACATAACAATTATAATTACTCACTAATCATACTCTTATCTAACAATTATCACATAAAATTAATCTAATTTAATTATCTCAATTAAAGTAGAACTATACCATAAAATCATTACACATCAATTAAATTAAATATCAAATATTCATTTAATTAATGTATTACACTTAATTAAATTACTCCACAACAATCACATAAATTATTTATTTAGCTCAATAAATAAATTAATTAATATATTTATTTAATTCAATAAATATTAAAAATTAATATAAAATTCTCATTCGTTACAACTCTGGTTCGCGATTTTGACAGTTTGTAGCCCAATTAATTCCAATTAAATGCAAATTAAACCAGTACTGTGATTTCTATGAAGTATAAACTTCATAGAAACATCATACAATGTTACTAACATGTTTTTAACACCTTAAATCATGCAATTAGTCGAATCAAATTACATAATTTCACTGTTCTTGGTGTTTTTGAATGTTTTGAAGAAAAACATAAAATTTGACGTCACGGATTCGTTATAACTCCGAATTCGTCCGTTTAAAGTTTGTTTTTTTTGTTTTAACATATATTATCATAATCTACTGTCAAATTTAAGTTAAAAAAATAATTCATAGCTTACAATTGTTCGTAAGGGCCATATATACAACTTTTATACTATGTAACTTCACAAAATCCAATTAAAACATAATTACATGGTGTTGGTCACTGTAATTCATGTATGCATGATATAAAATATGTTATTAACATATAATAACATACATGTGATCATATCTTAAGTATATCATAAAAATCGTTCTTCACAAAGAACTTTTAAAACAAGTTAATGGAAAACTCTGAAAACTTTTGAAAACTTAATTAAGACATATTCACATGGATTTGATTGGTTTAAAACATGTACAGATTGCAGAAATTATGTTATAATCATTTAGTAACACATACTTCATCAATCCATGGCTTAATCACAAAATAGACTTTTTACAGAGAACTTGAAAGTATACGTAAATGGAAAATAAAGACATAAATTGTAACTATAGATGAAGGAATTACCCTTGATTTTTGTTGAACTTGGATGATATGAATTTCCTTTGTTTCTTTAGTTTTTCTATCAATTCTCTCAAGTTCTCACTCTCAATTTCTCTCTAGTTCTCTGATAGAAATATAACACTAATATGAATATAATATACATATAGATATATAATATACGTGTGTAGAAACTGATGCCGTAGTGGTCAGTTAATCTCATTATGGGTTAACTGGCCAACTCCTTCTAAAGCCCCATTTGGCTGGCCACTTACTAACTCATTCCCATTAATTTAATTAATCACTTATTATATAGTTTAATAATGTCACACTCATTTAAGCAATTAATCAAATATCTTATTTAATTCAATTGAATAAAATATAATAATTCCACATTAAATCACATAGTCACATAATTAAAATTCTCATTTATTAATTATGTCAATTTATTAAATCTCTAATTAATTATTAAATTAATTAGAATAATATTATGCTTATTAATTAACTCATTTAATCAAATAAGCTCAATTAAATTCATACTTTGAATTATAAAATTCTCTAAATTAATATAATCAATGTAACGCATATAATTAAATTAATCTACCATAATTCCATCACATAATTATTTAATTCAATAATTAAATCATCGAAGAATATTTATTTAATTCAATAAATATTCAAATTAAATTACAAAAATCTTGTTCCTCACAGTTCCAACGGCTGAACTATCATCGGTCAGTACTCCACACTTTTGTTGGGGTTGTGCCAACGGCTGAACTGTCATCGGTTAGTGCCCGACGCTTCGCTAAGGTTGGGCCAACGGCTGAACTGTCATCGGTCAGTACCCGACGCATTGTTGGGGTAGTGCCAACGGCTGAACTGTCACTGGTCTTTACCCGATGCTTCGCTGGGGTTGTGCTAACGGCTGAACTGTCATCGGTCAGTACCCGACGCTTCGCTAGGGTTGTGCCAACGACTGAACTGCCACCGGTCTGTACCTGATGCTTCGCTGGGGTTGTGCCAACGGCTGAACTGTCATCAGTCAGTACTCGACGCTTCATTGGGGTTGTGCCTACGGCTGAACTGTTACCGGTCTATACCCGATGCTTCGAAAGTGGCATTTTTCAGTAGTTTTTTTAGCGGTTTTCATCATTGGTCCCCGTATATTGCTTCGGGATGATAACCAATGGTTTTTGTGAAGACTTTCCTTCTATCAGGAATTCGCAGCCTGTACGCAGGATTTCAGGACAATCCGCTCAATCGCGTAGCAGTGTTTTCTCAGATTTAACTTTTTACCTCATATAAACTCCGTTTCAACTCAAACTTGACCAAGCCGGAGAGGGTGGGGCCCACCCTAGGGAGCCGCAGGTATAGGTCTAGCTGTCGCGGGTGGGGCCGCTCCCTCATGCGTTTTTATATTGGGTAGCAGTAACACTCATAAGTCATTTTCAATTTTTTGTTTTAATAGAAATTCAATTTTCCCTTTCAGATCTACGGAGTTCGGGAACCTTTTTCAGATTCTGTTAGCGGCCACACGTTCTGTACATCTCAAGTAACGTTTACATCATTTCTTTTCAAGTTTTGACCGTTAGAAGTATGTAAACCACGTAGGGTGCTTTTAAACACAATGTATCAAAAATGTATGCATATATGACCTGAAAAAAAAAATTGACTTCACAAGTTTGCATATTTTACTGCAATGCACGTTTTGATGTAAGAAAATTTAGATTCTGAGACAGTAATTTTTTTCTCTTTTTGATCAATTTACTCATCCTTTTTAAGGCTTAGTGAGGCTGGATTTTCAACTAAAAGATGTCCATGGTAATTTGGCTACCAAGTGAAGTTTATTTTTGATTTTTTTCATAAAAATGAATTGTTCCTGTTTTTGGGAAGGTGTGCTACTGAATGGCCACCTAGACATGTCTGTGTGCATATGGACAGACCATTTTACAAAGGAGACTCTGGCGAAATTTTTTTAAAAGCCCGAGCATTTAATAAATATGCATTTTGACTTTACTGGGGATTTTTGACTGACCCATGCATTTTTTTAGAATTTTACTTTTGAAAAACATGCAGTTTTAACTCTACTGGAGATTTTTAATTGACCCATGCATGTTTTAGGACTTAGAAATGCATAAAGTACTAATTTAAATAATAAGCCACAGGTTTTAGGCTTACCACACCCTTTCTGAGGTAATTTAGAGACTTTGTCACGGCTATAGACCGAGATAGAACTGGTAGTTCCAGCAAGGTCGTTTCAGGCGTTAGGCGGAGGAGAGCTTCTGATGTTTCTCAGCCATGTCCAGCGTGGTCGCCTCATAGGTTAGCAGAGTCAGTGATTCGTCTGGCCCAGGATGAGCCGCCTGTCGATATAGACGATGAGAAGGCTCCATTTGCTGCTCCTGCCCCAACTCAGTCACCACGTGCGGAGCTCCCAGGCATTGTTGTGCCAGTCCCGGATCTGCTGGGAGATTTGAGTCGTCATCCCTCGAGGTTCCTCCACGCTAATGAGGTGATTGAAGTTTTTTCTATTTCTGGATTTTCTTTCTTCCTTTTGCCATTCTCGGGGTACAGGTTTTTGACATGGGTCAGCTTTTAATGGAGGTTCCGGGATTTACACAGCCTCGAGGGAACTGGTTTAATGTGCATTCTCTGTATCACACTCTGCACCAGAACTACAGAGACATTGTTGACATAGACACTATAAATCATATATATGCTGTAATACATATATTTAACATGCTTCCAAAATATAAACTCATTTAAACAACGAGAATCAAGAGTTTTAAAAATCCAATTTGGCCATTTTTATGAAAACTCATATTTTCATAAAACAATTCTCTATAATAAAATTTTCTTACCAATTCAACTTATAAAACATGCATTATATTTGAAATTGAAGATATTATCACAACAATTCTAAATAGACATATTAACACACAATCAAATCATAACTTTTACTCTAAAATTGGCCAATAACATATAAAATCATAAGAACATCAATTTCTCCATTAAAACATGTTCTGACAAAAATTTGATTTCTGAAAATCCTTGATCATGACATACAATTCATATAATAACCATTATAAACACAATTTATATATGTATATCATATTTGTATAACTTTCATGCTAAATCATATACACAGAGAACTCATATTCATAAATATTATAAAGAAAACACATAGAAATATAAAGAAATTAAAATAATACCCTTTTTGCTTAGATGATTGAACAAGAAGATGATAGTGATTCTCTTCAAGCTTCTCAAGCTTTATCTTTTCTTTCTCTTCCTCTTCTCTCTATCTTCTTCTCTGTTATTTTCTCTGCTCTTTCTCTCTTTCTTTTCTTAGTTTCTCTAACTGATTAACTCTAAACTAACGTAACTTAGTGTATATACAATATACATATAACACATATAATTATAGAATATGTAACTCCTAATATAATTACATATACTAATTACTAATTAATACATAGGTTACAAAAATTTTGAATTTAAATATCCACTAGGCTTGTTTGGCCAAAACAGAATTATTTTAAAAGCAGTTTATTAGCTAAGGCTTTGTTTGGAAAATAGATTTAAAATCCTTTTTCTTTATTTTAACAAATTATTTTAACACATACCTTAATGTCATATTTTAATCAATTAATTTAATCAATTAAAATCTAACATCAATTAATCATATAAACTTGTCACATAATTATAATTACTCGCTAATTATAATTCACTTCTTCATATGTTAAGTCCTTATCAAATTGTAAAGGTTCATATTCTATTACATGTTTATAATCGTGCTTGTAAGGTCTTAATACATAAATATGAAAGACGTTATGTATATTCTCGAGCTCCGGAGGTAATGCAATCTCATAAGCTACCTCGCCCACCTTTCGTAATACCTCAAAAGATCCAATAAATCTGGGACTCGGCTTTCCCTTCTTACCAAATCTAATCTTCCCCTTCCAGGGAGATACTTTCAGGAATATGAAACTTCCTGATAAGAATTCTCGGTTTTGTCGATGAAAAACGACATACTTCTTTTGTCTGTCTTGAGCAGCAATTAATCTCGTTCTGATCAGCTTCACAATTTCAGCAGTTTGTTGTACCAATTCTGGTCCCAACAATTGACGTTCACCGACTTCATCCCAGCACAAAGGAGTTCTGCATTTTCTACCGTATAATGCTTCGTAAGGCGGCATGCCAATACTCACATGATAACTATTATTGTAGGCGAACTCCACCAACGGTAGATGATCCTCCCAGCTTCCTTTGAAGTCCATCACACAAGCTCTCAGCATATCCTCTAGCGTCTGAATCGTTCTCTCGCTCTATCCATCAGTCTGAGGATGATACGCTGTACTCATTCGCAATTGCGTTCCCAGACATTCTTGCAAATGCTTCCAGAAATTTGACGTAAAACGTGGATCTCTGTCGGACACAATCGATACTGGAACACCGTGTCTAGAAATAATTTCCTTCAAGTATAGCTTGGCTAGCTTATCCAGGTTGTACTTAACCCTGATCGGCAGAAAGTGGGCTGACTTCGTCAGTCGATCTACTATAACCCATATCGCATCAAATCCCTTCTGAGTCGTTAGAAGACCTACCACGAAATCCATCGTGATGTGTCCCCACTTCCACTCTGGGATTTTTAACGGTTGTAGCAAACCACTCGGTCTCTGGTGTTCTGCTTTGACTTTCTGACACGTTAAGCATTTCGCAACGCATTCAGCCACATCCCTTTTCATATTTGGCCACCAGAAATGATGCCTGAGATCCTGGTACATCTTCGTACTCCTAGGGTGAATAGAATATCTAGAACTATGAGCTTCGCTCAAAATCTTCTCTTTGACCTCTAGTACTGGCGGTACCCATATTCTACCTTCAAACCGTAACAGACCTTCATTATCATTCTTGAACTTGAACTCTTCGCCATTGGTTATCCTCCTCCGAATCTTTTCACATTCTTCATCATGGAGTTGTGCTCCTTTCACTTTGTCTACTAGAGTAGAACCAGTGGTTACTTGAAACAACATCTCATCCGATTCCTTCGGAAGCTTCACTTCCAATTCCAATCTAGCCATTTGTTCTATCAACCGATCCTGATCAGTTAACACGTTCAACTTCTCCCGACCTTTTCTGCTCAAAGCGTCGGCAATAACGTTAGCTTTACCCGGATGGTAAAGTATCTCGCAATCTTAGTCTTTAATCAGTTCCAACCACCTTCTTTGGTGCATGTTCAAATCCTTCTGGGTAAATATATACTTCAGACTCTTGTGATCTTTGTATATTTCACACTTCTCTCCATATATGTAGTGCCTCCAAATCTTTAGGGCAAACACTACTACCGCCAACTCTAGATCATGGGTCGGATATCCCTTCTCGTAATCATTCAGCTGACGTGATGCATAGGCAATGACTTTGCCGCTCTACATCAACACACAGCCTAATCCTTTATGTGAGGCATCACTATATACCACAAAATTTCCCTAACTATCTGGTAAAGACAATGCAGGCGCAGTACTCAGCCTCTTTTTCAACTCCTGAAAACTTTCCTCATATTTCTCCGTCCAAACAAACTTAACTATTTTACGAGTCAAATTCGACAACGGAGTTGCGATTCTAGAAAAGTCTTGGATAAATCTTCGGTAATAACCTGCCAATCCCAAGAAACTCCTCACTTCGGACGGCGTCTTTGGCTGTTCCCAATTCATAACAACTTCAACCTTCGACGGATCCACCAAAATACCATCCTTGTCGATCACGTGGCCAAGAAATTGCACACGTTACAACCAAAATTCGCACTTCGAGAATTTAGCGTAAAGCTTCTCTTGTCTCAGTGCTTCTAAGGTTAGTCGTAAGTGTTCAGCATGCTTCTCCTCGGTCTTGGAATAAACTAGGATGTCATCTATGAACACTACCACGAACTTGTCTAGAAATGGCTTGAACACCTTGTCCATTAGGTCTATAAATGCAGCTGGGGCATTCGTGAGACCAAATGACATCACCAAGAACTCGTAATGACCATATCGAGTCCTAAAAGCCGTTTTTGATATATCTTCCTTCCTCACCTTTAATTAATGATACCTGTGACGAACGAGAATTTTGTAAAGATATTGAATATTTATGGAGATAAATAAATATTTTTAATGATTTAATTATTGAATTAAATAATTAATTCATGAATTTGTGGTAGATTAATTTAATTATATGTGTGACATTAATTAAATTAATATGTAGTGATTTAATAGTTCAAAGTATTTAATTAATTGAGTTTATTTGATTAATTGAATTAATTAAATAAGCATATGTTACTTTAATTAATTTAATAATTAATTAATGAGTTAATGAATTGACATAATTAATAAATAAAAATATTAATTATGTGACAATGTGTTTAATGTGAATTATCTTATTTTATTTAATTAATTTAAATAAAATTAATTAATTAATAAGTGATGTGACAATTAAGTATATAGTAAATTAGTTTATTAAAATAAATGGAAAAAAATAAAAGAAGAAGAAGTCAAACAAGGCCCTTGTGGGAGTTATATTACAACGGATATATTATATATTTATATATATATGTACGTTATCTTCCTCAGTCATTTTATCAGAAGAAATTAGAGAAGTCAGAGAAAGAAAAACGTAGAAAGTTTCAGAGAGAAGAAGAAGAAGAGATTGAGAGAAAGGAATTTGAGAAATCTTAAGTATTGTTTGTGATTGTGTTATCTTCATACCAAAAGGGTAATTCTTCTTTTAAGTTTTCAAAATTAAGATTTCTTAAATACGTACTTTTAAGTTTTCTGTGAAAATTGGGTTTCCCAATTGGGTTATGATATGGCTTTATCTATATGGGTATGTAATTATAACATATTTTCTAACGTATATACATGTTTTAAAGTAATCAATTTTATATAATTTGGCCTTAATTGGTTTTTTCGAAAAGTTACAGAGTTTTCTACGATGTTGTAAAAATTTCTCTGTCAGTACTTATTTTTGGGAAATTAAAGTGTGAGGTTATTATATATGTGACCGTATATGTTAGTATTATGTGTTGGATCATGTATCCATGATTTACACTGATCACACCAAATAACTTTGTTAATAAATGGGTTTGATGAAATTACAGAGTATTGAATATGGGTGAATAACCCATATGGGTTAAATTAATGATTGAATCATATGTTTATATTTAAATTGATACATGAATATGATTGTATATGTAAAACAAAGAAAATGAAATTGAAATGAATGGATTCGGTGTAGTAACGAATCCGTAAGGAGATTTTTATGTTTTTCATTAAACTCTTGAAAGTTTTGAAGAACAGTGAAAATTAATATTTTGATTTGTATAATTACATAACTTGGAATGTTAAGAATATGTTATAAGTGATATATAATGTTCCTGTGAAGTTTATACTTCATGGGTAACATTATAAATCAGTGTAATAATGTGAATTGGGAGAAAATGGGAGAAAATCTGTGTTCGTTCGCGAACTTCAGATTCTGAAATTCCGCAGCCGCGCGGCCGCGCCGGCTGCAAGGCAAAATGGCGCGCGGCTGCGCCTGTCCGAAAATTTTGAAAAAAATTGCTAAGTGTTGGAAAATTTTGAAATGTGTTTTGAGTCTAATGAACATGAACACATGTTGTATAAATATAATAAAATATTGATATGAGTTTAATAATTTATGTTATGTAATTAATTAATAAATTAATTACATGACTTAAACTATTATTTGTAAAGGTTAAATAATGTGTTATAAACATTAAGACATTATTTTAAATTTAATTAACATGATGACATGTTATGTATGTAATGAGTTATTAATACAAGTTAATAACTTAAGATACGTGATTAATTAACAAGTTAATTAATCAACGTAAACCATTATTTGAAAACCTAATAATGAGTTTGAAGAATACTATTGTAAATCAATCATTATATCGAACTTGTGATTAATTGATATTGTGAATGTATTGATAGGTAAGAGTAATTAAAGAAGTGAGTAATAATTGTAGCTTGCGCACGAGGCAAGTTTCCTAAACTCAAATCTTTATATTTGAGCAAGTTTTCTATCCCTAACTTATTATTATTGTTTGGCAAGTTTCCTAAACTAAACTCTTTAAATTAAGCAATTGTTATGCTTAATTACTATTGTTGAGCAAATTCTTACTCTTGAATATCCAAGTTTAGAATTTCATATGAGATGCCATGATTCTTTTAAAAGTATCATTTAAGTGTACAATACTTATTCGATTGTATACCTTGAGAAGTTAATATTCAATTTGAATATCATTTATTGAGTTATCCAAACCAACTTTATTTGGTGCGGATTCTGATGTCAAACTGAGATGAACAACCCTAATATAGGGAATTAATGAAGATGCTTAAAGCGTTAAGATAGTGTGCACAATATCAGTACGAAGGGCTGATCTCCCTAAGTACGAGAAGTAAAGTCTATAGTGTTGTGACTGTTAAAGGTTGGAAAGGTTAATATACTTGACAACCTAAGACTCGGTTCAAGGTCTTAATGACCCTCAGAAGTAATTTGACTCTTGACTAATATTCTTGATTCAAAAGTTGAGAAGTAATTTGACTCTTGGTTAATATTCTTGATTCAAATGTTGAGCTTTCTGTTATTCAGAATTCTTTCACTCGCATGTTATTATTCTGTCATATTTTTATACTTGCGGGCATCCGTGCTCACTCTTGCATAATAACATTGCAGCTAATAATGAACGAAGTGATGTACCTTCTAGTAGCAAGGGCAAAGGAAAAGCTAACAAGTGATGAAGATTTGTGTTGTCATGAATAATGTTAAAGTTTAAGATTTATGTGTGATGATTTAAGACTTATTTATTTACGTTTCCGCAAAAGAGATTTAAGGTTAAGTATAACCTGGGATTTATGATGTATTTTTATTTCAGATGATGTAAGATGATGATTTATTTATCTAATAAATGAATTTCATTATTTATGGGTAGATAGTTGTATGATATTGGAACAGTGAACACCAAATCCTGTAGAAATTAAGATACCGGATTTGGGGGTGTCACAAGTTGGTATCAAAGCCGTAGGTTATGAACCTTAGGTGTGGGGAAAACCTTAGGATAGTAGCCTTCGTGAAGATAGTAATGACAACTCTGATTGAGTTCTAAGAAAGATAATAAAATTACCTTATGTGCTATGTGCTTATGTGTTCATACTTGTTAGAGTATTGATTAACATCACGTAAAAACTAAGACTTAAAACTTATTTTGTCAGGATGTCAGATACTGGAGGAGCTAGTCAGTCCAGGGATGTTGTACCCCTAGAGACTAGAGATGAGGAGCCCCGGGACATACACACTGTCTGGGAGCAGTTAGTACAGCCAGAGCCATCTCCTGTAAATCCAGATTTTGGTCAGGAGCATGAGCCAGAGATTGACTCAGAGGAGGACCCTGAGGAGGTTGAGATCCCGGCTGAGGCAGCCGAGGAGGAGGAAGACCCTGAAGAGGAAGAGGAGGAGGAAGACCTTGAGGAGTTTCCACCGAACTCTGACAGTGCTGATATGTATGATTTATTATATGATCGCAACGTAGAGTTACGAGATACAATTCAGGAGTTGAGGGAGCAGTCAGTTGCTCAGGGTGGTGAGATTGAGACACTCCACACCCGTCTTGGCAATGTGGAGTGGGATTTGGTTCATGAGAAGGGCCAAAGTGAGCAGAAGACAGAGGAGATAGAAAAGTTAAAGAATGAGTTGAAAGAGAAATCTGAAAGACTTGCCATAGTGGAAGAAGCTTGGGTGAGAAATGCACGACGTGCAGATCTGGCAGAGGATGATGCGCGTGCGAAGAGAGTTAAGGTTGCAGAGACGTGCTACACGTTTCTGAGGGCAATGGATGAGGCCCAGGACCGAGTTATGAGATATCCAATTCAGTTCGAGGGACTGCCTGGGTATATGTTAGATCGCAGGACTATGTCCCGCATTATAGAGGAGGAACGTAGTGAAGCTGTCCGACGCCTTAGTAGGCCGTGATAGGATAATATGATATTGTTAACGTTTAAACAATCGTAAATAATGTAAATTCCAATGTAATTATAAACAAAGGAATATTGTGATAATGTAAGTCCTGTAGAAACTTTATTTCAGGATAGTTGATGTACATGGCAGAAATGCTATCGTATTGTATTAAAAGCTTTTGGTTTTAATAAAATAATAAAGTTGTTTAAGATGATATGGGTTAAGTGAGTATGTTAAAGTATTTAACATTATGTGATACTCTTTGGAGTAGTTAATGTAAATTCCGATGTGATTAAAAAAACAAAGGAATATTTTGAGAAACTAAATCCTGAAGATTCTTTATCTTGGGATAGTTGAAGTAAATGGCAGAGATGCTATAGTACTATGTTTAAAACTTTTGATTTAAATAAAATATCAAAGGTTATTTGAAAAGAAAAGAGTAGTTAAAGTGGTTATGTTAAATATTTGAGTTAATTCTTAAATATTTAAGTGATTTAATAAAGATCTAATGAGCATATATTCTTAACAGAAATATGCCGCCAAGAAGGAGACAAAATCGTCGACAAGCCCAAGAGGGATCAACCAATAACAACAATGATGCCAATGCGAACCCCGTTCAGCAGTTGGTAAATCTGTTGGCTGGAGCGATGAACAATCAGCCTCAAGCTCCACCAAACACCTCATTTAAAGACTTTAAGGCAGTGGGACCGCCAGATTTTAAGGGTTCCACGAACCCGATAGAAGCTCAGACTTGGGTTATGGAAATGGAGAAAATTTTTGAGGTCGCCCGTGTTAGGGAGGACCAGAAGACCGCCTACGCGACATTTATGTTAAAATCAGAAGCCAGCTATTGGTGGCAGGCAAATAAGATCAGGGGAGGAGAAGGTGTAATAACCTGGGAAAGGTTTAAAGAAATGTTTTTCGAGATGTATTTCCCGACCAGCTCCTAGAATCAAATGGAGGTGCAGTTTCTGGAGTTGAAGCAGGGGAATATGTCTGTGCCCGACTACGCGGCAAAGTTTAACGAATTGTCTAGGTTTGCCCAATATCAGGTGCATACTGACGAAAGAAAGGCTAGGCGTTTTGAACAGGGACTGAAACCCTGGTTGTATAGCAAGGTGTTGATGTTTCAATTGAACACTTTTGCTGGAGTTCTAGAGAAGGCAATTCTCACTGAAGGTGGAAGCGAAGCGGTGTCTAAGTACAATCAGGATCAAAAGAAGAAGAAGAATGATAGTGAAGGAAACAATAAGGCTAGTGGCAATCACACAGGGGGAATTAATAATCATAAACGAAAATGGAATGACAACCCGTCGTCTGTAAGTCAGCAAGGTAGTCAGAAGAAAAAGTTAGAACCATGCCCAACCTGTGGGAAGACTCACTTGGGAGTCTGCATGAAAGGAAAAAGAGTTTGTTATAACTGTGGTCAGGATGGCCACATAGCACCTAACTGCCCTAACCCTAAGAAGAGTGCCTGCTATACATGTGGGTCAAAGGATCACTTGGTTAGAGACTGTCCAAAGAAGGCATCTGGAGGGGCAGGGTCAGGTGGACATAAGGGAAATAATAGTGGAAATCCTCTTACCATTACCGGACCGACTTCAACAAACCGACCAACTGCAAGGACATTTAACATGACCATACAAGACGCTGTGCAGTCTCGTGATGTGGTGTCAGGTATCATTCCGATCAATAAAGTCAATGCTTATGTTTTATTTGATTCGGGTGCTACTTGTTCATTTATATCTGATGACTTTGCAAAGAATTTAGAATTGCTTAAAGACGAATTAAAAATCCCTATGAACATATAGATTGCGAACAAGGAAGTAATTCCTGTTAAGTATATACACAAGAACTGTAGAGTGGATATTAAGGGTAACGTTATGAATGTAGATCTTATCCCGATTAAACTTGGGGAATTTGACGTTATCCTGGGAATGGATTGGCTATTCAATTATGGAGCCGTAATTGATTGCCAGAAGAAATGTATTAACCTTATGACTCCATCAAAGGTTGTGTTTTATGGCAGCAAATCGCCTAGACAAGCGAGTTGTCTGACGATGATGCAGGCCAGGAAGTTATTAAGACAAGGCTGTGTGGGGTATTTAGCCTACATAGTCGATAGTCGTAAAGAGAATTCAAAGTTAGAAGAAATACCAGTTGTAAGAGACTTCGTGGATGTTTTCCCGGATGATCTGCCAGGACTTCCGCCTGACAGGGAAGTAGATTTTGTTATCGATTTGGTGCCAGGAACGGCTCCAATATCGAAAGCACCGTACCGGATGGCTCCGGTAGAAATGAAAGAATTGATGGTACAGCTACAAGAGCTGTTGGACAAGAAATATATTCAACCGAGCGTATCACCGTGGGGAGCGCCGGTATTATTTGTTAAGAAGAAGGATGGAACGATGCGACTCTGCATTGACTATAGAGAATTGAACAAGGTTACCATTAAGAATAGGTATCCGTTGCCAAGGATTGATGATCTGTTTGATCAATTAAAAGGAGCGAGATATTTCTCGAAGATAGACCTGAGAAGTGGTTATCATCAGTTGAAGGTGAGGCCTGAAGATGTCCCAAAGACAGCGTTTAGGACACGATATGGTCACTACGAATTTTTGGTTATGTCATTTGGTCTAACAAATGCGCCTGCAGCATTTATGGGCCTAATGAATGGAGTGTTCAAGCCGTTTTGGACAAATTCGTAGTGGTTTTTATTGATGATATATTGGTCTATTCTAAGACCAAGGAAGAACATGTTGAGCATTTGAAGTTGACGTTAGAAGTATTAAGAAGAGAGAAGTTGTATGCCAAATTCTCAAAGTGTGAATTCTGGATTGAAAGGGTGCAATTTCTCGGACATGTGATTGATAAGGACGGAATTTCGGTGGATCCCTCCAAAGTCGAAGCGGTGATGAATTGGGATCAGCCGAAAACACCGTCGGAAGTAAGAAGTTTTCTTGGATTAGCTGGTTACTATAGAAGATTTATTCAGGATTTTTCCAAGATCGCCACTCCATTAACGAATTTGACTAGGAAAGTTGTGAAATTCGTTTGGACGGAGAAGTGTGAGGAAAGTTTTCAAGAACTTTAGAGAAGGTTAAGTACAGCACCTGTGTTGTCCCTTCCGGATGACACAGGAAATTTTGTGGTATATAGTGATGCGTCGCATAAAGGGCTAGGCTGTGTGCTTATGCAAAACGGCAGAGTCATTGCGTATGCGTCACGACAACTAAAAGATTACGAGAAGGGATATCCAACCCATGATTTGGAATTGGCTGCGGTGGTACTCGCTTTAAAGATTTGGAGACACTATCTCTATGGGGAAAAGTGTGAAATATATACAGACCATAAGAGTCTGAAGTATATTTTCACACAGAAAGACTTGAATATGCGCCAAAGAAGGTGGCTGGAGTTAATAAAGGATTATGATTGTGATATCTTATACCACCCAGGAAAAGTGAATGTTGTAGCCGACGCCGTAAGCAGAAAGGGTCGAGAAAAGTTGTTGATGCTGACAGCACAGGAAGAATTGATTTCAGCAATGGAAAAGCTGGAATTGGAAGTAAGATGTCCAATGGAGACTGACGAGAAACTGTTCCACCTGCAAGCTGGTACAACTTTATTGGATAAGATTAAGGAAGCACAAATCCTGGATAAGGAATGTGAGGAAGTAAAGAGAAAGATATCTAAGGGACTGAACTTAGATTTAAAATGGATAGCGAAGGATTTTTGAGATTTGAAAGTAGAGTTTGGGTACCGCCAATACCAGAAATCAAGGAGGACATTCTGAGCGAGGCTCATAGTTCGAGGTATTCCATTCATCCCGGAAGTACCAAGATGTATCAGGATTTACGACAACACTTTTGGTGGCCAAATTTGAAGAGGGACGTTGCCGATTGTGTTGCCAAGTGTCTGACTTGCCAAAGGGTCAAGGCAGAACACCAAAGACCAAGTGGTTTGTTACAACCTTTAGAAATCCCAGAATGGAAATGGGAACATATTACAATGGATTTTGTTGTTGGCCTTCCGACGACCCAGAAAGGCTATGACGCAGTATGGGTTATCGTCGACCGATTAACGAAATCCGCACACTTTCTTCCAATCAAAATCAGATTTAACCTAGAATAATTGGCGAAGTTATATGTAAAAGAGATTGTTTCGAGGCACGGGGTGCCAGTGTCAATTATTTCTGACCGTGATCCGCGCTTCACATCGAATTTCTGGAAGCGACTACAAGAATGCATGGGAACACAGTTGAGGATGAGCACCGCTTATCACCCTCAGACTGACGGACAAAGTGAAAGAACGATCCAAACATTAGAGGATATGCTTAGAGCATGCATAATGGATTTTAAAGGCAATTGGGATGATCATTTGCCGCTTGTAGAATTTGGTTATAATAATAGTTACCACGCTAGTATTGGTATGCCGCCTTACGAAGCGTTGTACGGTAGGAAGTGCAGAACTCCACTGTATTGGGATGAAGTTGGTGAAAGACAATTGCTAGGACCAGAGTTAGTCCAACAAACGGCAGAAATAGTTAAAGTAATTCGGACAAGATTAGTAGCGGCTCAGGATAGGCAGAAGAAATACGCTGATCCACACCGCAAGAATGTAGAGTTTGAATCGGGTAGTTTTGTATTTTTGAAGGTCTCTCCTTGGAAGGGAAAGATCAGATTTGGTAAGAAGGGAAAATTGAGCCCAAGGTTCATTGGACCCTTTGAGGTACTCCGAAGAGTTGGAGAAGTAGCCTATGAGGTAGCTTTACCTCCGGCACTGGAGCATGTCCACAACGTTTTCCATGTGTCGGTATTACGACGTTATAAACCCGATTACAAACATGTGATAGAATATGAACCCCTACAATTTGAGAAAGATTTATCATACCAAGAAGTTCCTGTTCAGATAGTTGACAGGAAAGAGCAAGTTCTCAGGAACAAAGTAATACCTTCTGTTAAGGTAATTTGGAGGAACCACAACGCTGAAGAAGCTACGTGGGAACTCGAAGAGAATATGATGAAGAATTATTCACACTTATTTTCTTGAATAGGTGAACGTGATTCTGGGGACAGAATCATTTTAAGGGGGGAAAGATGTGACAAACGAGAGTTTTGCAAAGTTGTTTTGAATATTTATTGAAATAAATAAATATTTTGGTTATGAGAATGTGATGGGACGAAATTATTAATCGAACAGCGATTCTGAGGACAGAATCCTTTTAAGGGGGGAAAGATGTGACGAACGAGAATTTTGTAAAGATATTGAATATTTATGGAGATAAATAAATATTTTTAATGATTTAATTATTGAATTAAATAATTAATTCATGAATTTGTGGTAGATTAATTTAATTGTATATGTGACATTAATTAAATTAATATGTAGTGATTTAATAGTTCAAAGTATTTAATTAATTGAGTTTATTTGATTAATTGAATTAATTAAATAAGCATATGTTACTTTAATTAATTTAATAATTAATTAATGAGTTAATGAATTGACATAATTAATAAATAAAAATATTAATTATGTGACAATGTGTTTAATGTGAATTATCTTATTTTATTTAATTAATTTAAATAAAATTAATTAATTAATAAGTGATGTGACAATTAAGTATATAGTAAATTAGTTTATTAAAATAAATGGAAAAAAATAAAAGAAGAAGAAGCCAAACAAGGCCCTTGTGGGAGTTATATTACAACGGATATATTATATATTTATATATATATGTACGTTATCTTCCTAAGTCATTTTATCAGAAGAAATTAGAGAAGTCAGAGAAAGAAAAACGTAGAAAGTTTCAGAGAGAAGAAGAAGAAGAGATTGAGAGAAAGGAATTTGAGAAATCTTAAGTATTGTTTGTGATTGTGTTATCTTCATACCAAAAGGGTAATTCTTCTTTTAAGTTTTCAAAATTAAGATTTCTTAAATACGTACTTTTAAGTTTTCTGTGAAAATTGGGTTTCCCAATTGGGTTATGATATGGCTTTATCTATATGGGTATGTAATTATAACATATTTTCTAACGTATATACATGTTTTAAAGTAATCAATTTTATATAATTTGGCCTTAATTGGTTTTTTCGAAAAGTTACAGAGTTTTCTACGATGTTGTAAAAATTTCTCTGTCAGTACTTATTTTTGGGAAATTAAAGTGTGAGGTTATTATATATGTGACCGTATATGTTAGTATTATGTGTTGGATCATGTATCCATGATTTACACTGATCACACCAAATAACTTTGTTAATAAATGGGTTTGATGAAATTACAGAGTATTGAATATGGGTGAATAACCCATATGGGTTAAATTAATGATTGAATCATATGTTTATATTTAAATTGATACATGAATATGATTGTATATGTAAAACAAAGAAAATGGAATTGAAATGAATGGATTCGGTGTAGTAACGAATCCGTAAGGAGATTTTTATGTTTTTCATTAAACTCTTGAAAGTTTTGAAGAACAGTGAAAATTAATATTTTGATTTGTATAATTACATAACTTGGAATGTTAAGAATATGTTATAAGTGATATATAATGTTCCTGTGAAGTTTATACTTCATGGGTAACATTATAAATCAGTGTAATAATGTGAATTGGGAGAAAATGGGAGAAAATCTGTGTTCGTTCGCGAACTTCAGATTCTGAAATTCCGCAGCCGCGCGGCCGCGCCGGCTGCAAGGCAAAATGGCGCGCGGCCGCGCCTGTCCGAAAATTTTGAAAAAAATTGCTAAGTGTTGGAAAATTTGAAATGTGTTTTGAGTCTAATGAACATGAACACATGTTGTATAAATATAATAAAATATTGATATGAGTTTAATAATTTATGTTATGTAATTAATTAATAAATTAATTACATGACTTAAACTATTATTTGTAAAGGTTAAATAATGTGTTATAAACATTAAGACATTATTTTAAATTTAATTAACATGATGACATGTTATGTATGTAATGAGTTATTAATACAAGTTAATAACTTAAGATACGTGATTAATTAACAAGTTAATTAATCAACGTAAACCATTATTTGAAAACCTAATAATGAGTTTGAAGAATACTATTGTAAATCAATCATCATATCGAACTTGTGATTAATTGATATTGTGAATGTATTGATAGGTAAGAGTAATTAAAGAAGTGAGTAATAATTGTAGCTTGCGCACGAGGCAAGTTTCCTAAACTCAAATCTTTATATTTGAGCAAGTTTTCTATCCCTAACTTATTATTATTGTTTGGCAAGTTTCCTAAACTAAACTCTTTAAATTAAGCAATTGCTATGCTTAATTACTATTGTTGAGCAAATTCTTACTCTTGAATATCCAAGTTTAGAATTTCATATGAGATGCCATGATTCTTTTAAAAGTATCATTTAAGTGTACAATACTTATTCGATTGTATACCTTGAGAAGTTAATATTCAATTTGAATATCATTTATTGAGTTATCCAAACCAACTTTATTTGGTGCGGATTCTGATGTCAAACTGAGATGAACAACCCTAATATAGGGAATTAATGAAGATGCTTAAAGCGTTAAGATAGTGTGCACAGTATCAGTACGAAGGGCTGATCTCCCTAAGTACGAGAAGTAAAGTCTATAGTGTTGTGACTGTTAAAGGTTGGAAAGGTTAATATACTTGACAACCTAAGACTCGGTTCAAGGTCTTAATGACCCTCAGAAGTAATTTGACTCTTGACTAATATTCTTGATTCAAAAGTTGAGAAGTAATTTGACTCTTGGTTAATATTCTTGATTCAAATGTTGAGCTTTCTGTTATTCAGAATTCTTTCACTCGCATGTTATTATTCTGTCATATTTTTATACTTGCGGGCATCCGTGCTCACTCTTGCATAATAACATTGCAGCTAATAATGAACGAAGTGATGTACCTTCTAGTAGCAAGGGCAAAGGAAAAGCTAACAAGTGATGAAGATTTGTGCTGTCATGAATAATGTTAAAGTTTAAGATTTATGTGTGATGATTTAAGACTTATTTATTTACGTTTCCGCAAAAGAGATTTAAGGTTAAGTATAACCTGGGATTTATGATGTATTTTTATTTCAGATGATGTAAGATGATGATTTATTTATCTAATAAATGAATTTCATTATTTATGGGTAGATAGTTGTATGATATTGGAACAGTGAACACCAAATCCTGTAGAAATTAAGATACCGGATTTGGGGGTGTCACAATACCCGCTTCTCAAATTAATTTTCGAGAAGTACCTCGTACCCTTCAGTTGATCAAACAAGTCATTGATCCTAGGTAAAGGATACCTATTCTTGATCGTAACTTTATTCAACTCCCTATAATCAATGCAAAAACGCATCGATCCATCTTTCTTCTTAACAAACAAAACAGGCGCTCCCCACGGCGAAACACTCGATTGGATATACTTCTTGTCTAGTAATTCTTGCAGTTGAACCATCAGTTCCTTCATCTCGACAGGAGCCATTCGGTACGAAGCCTTCAAAATTGGAGCAGTTCCCGGCGCTAGATCGATCACGAACTCTATCTCCCTATCTGGCGGAAGTCCTGGCAAATCGCTCGGAAAAACGTCCACAAACTCTTTAACTACCGATATCTCCTCCACCTTCGGACTTTCCTTACGCGTATTTACTATGTAGGCTAGATATCCCACACAGCCATGCGTCAGAAGTTTCTTGGCTTGCATAATCGTTAGACAACTCACTTGTCTAGGCGATTTGCTACCATAGAACACCAACTTCGACGGAGTCGTAAGGTTTACCGACTTCTTCTGACAGTCGATTATCGCCCCATCGTTGAACAACCAATCCATACCCAGTATAACTTCGAATTCCCCAAGTTTAATCGGAATCAAATCTACTCTAAGTTTCTGACCCTTAATGTCCAATCTACAGTTCTTATAAACACACCTAATAGGAATAACTTCCCTATTTGCAATCTCTATGTTCAAGGGGTAAACTAACTCTTCTATAGGTAAGTCTAAGGTTTTAGCAAAATCATCAGATATGAATAAACAAGTAGCACCCGAATCAAATAATACATATTCATTTATACTATTGACCGGAATAATACCTGACACCACGTCTTTTGATTGTACAGCATCCTGCACCGTCATATTGAATGTCCGTGCAGTGGGTCGAACAGCTTGCAATGGTGCAGCGATAGTCACGGAACTGCTGCTTCCATTCCCTCCGCTCCCTGTTGACCCTGCTGTCATCTTTTTAGGGCAGTTACGAGCCATGTGATCCTTGGATCCACATGTAAAGCAAGCTCCCTTCTTTGGGTTTGGACAATTAGGCGCGATGTGGCCTTCCTGACCACAGTTGAAGCACACCCGCTTCCCCTTCATGCACACACCAGTATGATTCTTACTGCATGTAGCACATGCTTCGAACTTCCTCGTCTGCTGGCTTCCTTGCTGACTCCCAGCAGAGGTGTTGTCATTCAATTTCCTCTTCAGGTTCACAGTGCTGCTACCCCCAGACTTGTTTTCTACCTCATTCTTCTTCTTCTTATCTTGGTTGAACTTCGTCACCGCTTTGCTTCCTCCCTCGGCAAGTATAGCCTTCTCTAGCATAGCCGCAAAGGTGTTTAGCTGGAACATGAAAACCTTGCTGTAGAGCTAGGGCTTTAGTCTCTGCTCAAACCTTTTCGCTTTTCTAGCGTCAGTGCTGACCTGGTGAGTAGATAACCTGGCCAACTCGTTGAACTTAGAGGCATACTCGGACACCGTCATCCCTCCTTGTTTAAGTTCTAGGAATTGGACCTCCATCTGGTCCTGGGAACTCACTGGAAAGTACATCTCGTAGAACATTTCCTTGAAACGTTCCCACGTGATAACTCCCTCTCCCTCTCGGGTCTTGTTAGTCTGCCACCAAAAACTAGCATCCGACTTCAACATAAAAGCCACGAATGCTGTCTTCTGGTCTTCCCCCACCCTAGCTATGTCAAATACCTTCTCTATTTCCATAACCCATGTCTGAGCTTCGATAGGGTTAGTCGATCTTTTGAACTCAGGCGGTCCTACTGCCTTAAATTCCTTAAACATTATACCCTGCACTTGCGGCTGATTCGCAAGGGCTCCGGTCAACAGGTTCACCAACTGCTGAACCGAGTTGGGATTCGTCCCATCGTTATTGTTATTGTTCGTCGAACCCTCGGGGTTTTGACGTGTTATTCTTCTTCTAGGAGGCATTTTCTGTTAAGAAAATATTATTATTAGACCCTTTATTCAATTTTTAATTATTTAAATTCATACTTAAGCATTCTAAACAATTCAGTTCACATAGAACACCAAGCACGTCAATAAACTTCTTTTAGTCATTAGTCGTAGTTTTTAAAAACATCAATCAGATAGCATTTCTGCCATTTACATCATCCTTCCTGAACTGGAAAAGTTGCAGGATTATATTATTAACTTATCCCATTCTTATTTCAAATTATGGGATTTACTTTATTTACTACAAAAAAGCAACATATAAACAAAAGCTTTACTACTACTGTTACTACTACTACTACTATTGCTACTGCTACTGCTATTGCTACTGTCTTGGCATATTAATACGTCGCACAGCCTCTCTGCGTTCCTCTTCCATTACCAGAAACGCCGTTCTTCGATCCACCACATACCACGGTAAACCTTGGAACTGAGCTGGGTAGTAGAAAACACGGTCTTGAGCTCTTTCTATCGCTGTGTGAAAAACATACTCCGTTTCCCTTAGCTTGGCTCACTTGGATTCAGCTTCACCTTCAGCTCGATCGGCTCGTTGATTAGCCCTCAAGCTTGACTCTTTAGCTCTGGCACGCTTCCTCGACTCCTCCTGGATATCTTGCTTTAGCTTTGCCAGTTCAAATTGAGCAGCATCTCTATCAACCTCCATATGTATCAGGTTCCACTGTGTATCTCCTAGGTCACTTGCCATTTCCTCGATCGTCTCGTCTCGCTGCTGAATGGTTTCTTCGAGCTCTCTGACTCGACCATGAAGTTCCACGTTGCTATCATAGACTGCCTCGTACATCTCAGCACTAGTAGAGTGAGGTGGGAATTCCTCTTCGGGATCCTCTTCCTCCTCTTCGGACTCGTCCTTGTTCTCATCCTCTAGAATAGGTGTCAGCTCACGCTCCCGACCAGCTCTGGTGATCACTAGAGATGGCTCTCTCCTAACCAGCTGCTCCCAGATAATATGAATGTCACGGGGCTCCTCCTCTCTAGTCACCTGAGGCACATCCTCTCTAGCCTGACTAGGTTCTCCAACATTCGGCATCCTGACAAAAGAATTTTTAAAGTTCATTATTAGGTGATATCGAGTCGTCACTCTTCGAATACTATAATGTAAACACATAGCACATAAGGTAGTTTATTATCTTTTACCTATCACATCTATCTTTTTGATCTTACCATAAGGCTACTACCTAAGGTTTTTCCCCACCTAAGGTTTCATAACCTACGGCTTTGATACCAACCTGTGACACCCCCAAATCCGGGTACTTTATTTCCACATGATTTGGTGTTCACTTTCTATTTATAACTTACCTTTACCCAATATATCTCAAAATGAATTACAACCTTAATTCAAAATAATAAAATCTCCCTTAAAACAACGGTTACAACCTTCTCAAAACTCAATCCCAGGGTTACTCTAACCTTGACATAAACAATAAAGTGCGAAATAAAAACATGACATAAAATTATTACAATCCTTTCAAAATAATTAAACAAATCTTCACTTGTTCATCTTTCCCTTGCCTTTACTCGTAGACGGGGCATCAACGTTATCAACTTTAACTGCAATTGTTATTTAATGCAAGAGTGAGCAAATAATAGCTCACTGGAGTTTAACAATAATAAATACATGAAAGAATATCTTTACAAAGATCTGAATAACTTAGCTTACTTCAACAATAAAAATTGAATAATAATTCTCTATCAATATTAAAATTCGAATATAGAATTTATCTGAGGGTCATAAGACCTTTGAACTCTTCTTGTCCTAGGTTATAAATATTTCTATTTAAACCTTTAACAGTCAATAAGACTATGGACCTTAACTCGTACTTAGGGGGATCAGCCCTTCGTACCATGTATTGTGCACAAACATCTTAACGCTATGCGTAATCATCTTCCCTAATAATTAGGGTTGTTCAACTCAGTAATTTGAATTCAAGTCCGCACCAAAGAAAGTTTGGTTTGGATAAGCTTACAAAGGTAATTTAGAATTCACGTTCATCAACTAAGGATTAGTTGAATCGACTTTCAATAATTCATAAATAAAAGAATTATGAATTAACGTATGCTTTAGAAGTAAACTTAAAGCATTTAAAATGATAAACTGGATCTTACTTGAACAATAAGTTAAGATCATTTCAATTAAATAAACAATTGTCCAATACAAAAATGGAAAGGACATTCTCAACAATGAATATATGAACTCAAAGAAATTGTATAGAATTAATACAAGATTAGGATTTAGAGAACTTGCATAAAATTAATACAAGATTAGGGTTTAGATAACTTGCCTTAAGCACAAGCTACTTAACACAATTCACGTACTTTAATACTTCCTACACATATATATTAAGTCACAAAAACCTAAATTAGTTAACACATAACTAATTCACATAAGTGGTTAACCCTCATGGTTAACTCACTCTAATTAAATAAACTATCACATAATTAATTACATCACACACATACTCACATAATTAAATTAATTATGTATTTTAGCTAAATTATAATTTAACAATTACAATTTAAACACTTAATCTAATTATAATTACTCAATTATAATTACCTCTTAAATTATCAAAATTTCATAATTAATAGTTAATTAAACTATATCATGCATTATAATTACACAATTTACAATTAATCATGTATTTATCAATTTATAATCCATAATTAAACATGCATTTATTAAATTATAATTACATAAATTATAATTTAAATTAACATCTAATTGATTAAAATAAATCAACTTCTATACATTATAATTTCACAAAATTATAATTTAAATTAAATATTTACTTTTAATTATAATTAATCAAATTATAATGAAGTAACTTATTGTATAATTAACAATTATAGTTTATAATTTAAATACTATATTAGGTTTTCAAAACTTCCCTTTTCTCAAATATGAAATTGTCACATCCATATTAACCACATGTTATAGCAACGGATTACATGTTCGTCATCATAAACATTTTATCTTAGGCCATCAAGTAAGACTACACAAGTAAGCAAAATTCACTGCCCAAGCACTGTGCCCGGCGCAGCTGCGCAGCCAGCTGCCTTATAATCGGCACAGCTGCGCAGGGAAAGGTTCTGAGAAAAACAAGCGGCGCAGTTGCGCTGCTCCTGGCCTTGCTGCCTGCGCAGCTGTGCAGCAACTCGGCCAGACGCAGACAGCCACGGCTCTCTGCTTTACTACTTAACCCATACAAGCCAAAAATACAGTAACATAGACACTGTAAATCATATATATGCTGTAATACATATATCTAACATGCTTCCAAAATATAAAATCATTTAAACAACGAGAATCAAGAGTTTTAAAAATCCAATTTGGCCATTTTCATGAAAACTCATATTTTCATAAAACAATTCTCTATAATAAAATTTTCTTACCAATTCAACTTATAAAACATGCATTATATTTAAAATTGAAGATATTATCACAACAATTCTAAATAGGCATATTAACACACAATCAAATCATAACTTTTACTATTAAATTGGCCAATAACATATAAAATCATAAGAACATCAATTTCTCCATTAAAACATGTTCTGACAAAAATTTGAATTCTGAAAATCCTTGATCATGACATACAATTCATATAATAACCATTATAAACACAATTTATATATGTATATCATATTTGTATAACTTTCATGCTAAATCATATACACAGAGAACTCATATTCATAAATATTATAAAGAAAACACATAAAAATATAAAGAAATTGAAATAATACCCTTTTTGCTTAGATGATTGAAGAAGAAGATGATAGTGATTCCCTTCAAGCTTCTCAAGCTTTATCTTTTCTTTCTCTTCCTCTTCTCTCTATCTTCTTCTCTATTATTTTCTCTGCTCTTTCTCTCTTTCTTTTCTTAGTTTCTTTAACTGACTAACTCTAAACTAACGTAACTTAGTGTATATACAATATACATATAACACATATAATTATAGAATATGTAACTCCTAATATAATTACATATACTAATTACTAATTAATACATAGGTTACAAAAATTTTGAATTTAAATATCCACAAGGCTTGTTTGGCCAAAACAGAATTATTTTAAAAATAGTTTATTAGCTAAGGCTTTGTTTGGAAAATAGATTTAAAATCTTTTTTCTTTATTTTAACAAATCATTTTAACACATACCTTAATGTCATATTTTAATCAATTAAATATTAATCAACTAATATAATCAATTAAAATCTAGCATCAATTAATCACATAAACTTGTCACATAATTATAATTACTCGCTAATTATAATTCATGTAACACTTCATCACATAATTTCTCTGATTCAATTATCTCAATTAAATTAGAACTATAATATATAATTAATATAAATTAATTAAATAAATATTACACATTCATTTAATTAATATATAACACTTAATTAAATCACTCCATAAATCACATAATTTATTTATTTAATTCAATAAATAAATCACATAAAATATTTATTTAATTCAATAAATATTAAAATTAACTATAAAATCACAATTGTTAAAACGTCGATCAAGGGTCGAACGGTCCGATCTGGTCCCTTGAGCGTAGATGCCTAGAGTGGGGCTTTGCTTGAGCCTTTGCCGGATGATCAGAGGGTTAGGGATCGCATCCTGCGGTGATTATTTCTGGTGATCATCAGGGGTTATTTTATGGCAGACAACTCTGCGACGGTGTTCTTTGCCCTGGTCAGCGCCACTCGACATGTGGAACGCCTCAGTGACTTTTATTGGGGTATATTTAAATCTCAATAGCATGATCAACATCATGATTCTAAAAGTATTGCTTAAAACTATTGTTATTTACATATTATAAAAATAGCATCATGTAGATAATTAAATGCCTTTAATAAATGAATATTTTTATTAATAAATAAATAAGATTGTCTCCAAAGTATATGCTTTATCATCATACATGATTGGCTTGTATGCATACTACTTTCAGCGCATGCCTCGAAGAAAATAGGCAAAGGTAAGCTTAAAACTAAAATAGTTACCAATCGTGGAATTACTAAAAAGGGAATTAGTAAATTCGGATAGATTGGTACATATGTTGCTTGCTCATTGGATGAGGATGACTGATCTTATGGTCATTTGTGTGGAGACACTAAAGCAAGTATGTAGGTGCTTGTTGGAGAATAAGTTCACTGAACGTGACTCGCTATGGAATACCTAATGGAGTTTTACTCACCTGTCAATAGGAATTCCTAATGTGATAGTAGTACAAGTGATCCTTGGACTTGAGATCATCATAGTATCTTGTATGTAATAAATTATACTTTGACTTATTCCTTAAGGCCCTTTAGGGTATATATAGGGTATGCTTGGGTATAATGAGTTACATATGGAGATAATATATGATCAATAAAGAATCTACCACCTCTAGTAAAAGAGAAGATATGTCCTATGTGATTCGTTAAATGACAACTCAGGAACCCTTAGCCAAGGTGGAATAAAATTAGAAAGGAGTTTCTATTTTGCATTATTTGGAGTTGTGCATTTTCTAATCGAAATACATATAATTAAATAAAATAAGACTTGACAGTAAATCCATGTCTTATATTTAATTGGGACATTGTATGGTGGAATGATTGAATTGTACGGTAACTATTAACTCACATGTTCTTTTATGATTAATGTTAAAATCTATATTATCTGAAAGTCGTTGATCGCTAGGGAGGCTTATCCCTATTGTAGAATAAATGTTATTTATTTAAATAGATTATTAGTTTAATTTATTTATTTAAATAAGATTAGAATTGTTCTAATTGATTTATTCACAACCGGTTTAATATGGAGAACCTAAAGGGTCACACCATAAAAAGAAGAATAATTATTTAAGAAGGTAATGTCATAATCGTAATAATACATTAAGTATAATTAATTTAATCTATGGCGATAGAATAAATTAAATAGCTTAATGTTTAATATTTAATATTTTAAAAATATTAAATATAAATTAATAAAAGATGTCTTATTAATATTATTACAATTATTATTATTTTTTTAATTTCTAAAAGAGTTTAGTAATTAATTTAATATTTCTACTCTCATTTATTCCTAATAAGATTAGGAGAGAAATTAATTAAATGAATTTAATTAATTATTCCCAATGTGGTGGGAAGCCTAAACTAATTAAAGGAGTTTAATTAATTAAATAAAATCCCATGTCTAATAGGATTAGAAGGGTTGACCAATATTTATATAAGAGGAGTCTTATAGTATATATTAGTTGATGCAATTCCAATTGTTGGAGAGTACTCCTTTTCTATAGAGGATAGAAAACTAAGCCAACCACCCTCCTTCTTAATAATTCATCTTCCTTGGTGGATCACCTCTAGAGGCCAAACACTTGGGTGGCTAACGTTGATCAAATGAATGAATCTAACCCTGAAAATTCAAGGAGATCAGGAAGAACAAGGAGTTGAACTCGTACCTGTGGAAGCTTTGTTCTACAAGGGTATGATTCCATAACTTCTTATTTATCGTTTTAAATTAATAATTTACATAAAGCATGATCCGGGTAATAGTTTTGTAGAAATTTTTTTAAACTCTGATATACCATGTTTTCGCTAATTTTTGCTAATTTGATTGCGTCACGATTTCGTACAAACCCAACAGTGGCATCAAAGCCAAACCTTTATGCAATTATTAATTATTTTGATTTCATATATATATGGGTATGTATTTAGAATAATTTATTGGACATGATTAATTGCATAAAATTATTATTTTATCACCAAAACTTTTAATTCCCAGAACAACTTTTATGTCACTGTAGCCGAGATATATTAAGTGATTCAATTTAAAAAGGATTCTGAATCATGTTCCATAAAGTAACCCACGAAAGTGACCCAGTAATCTTTATTTTAAAAAAAACGAATTCGGCATGTTCTTTTAAGAAAATTCACCAGTGTGCTTTAGTGGTTACATGAATAGAAAGTTGATTATATATATATAATCTAAGTGACCTGAACCATTGATTTCAAAAAGGTAGAAGCTAATTGTTTTTCAAAAGGTCACTTTACTGCAGGATTGAAAAAAGAAAGAAAGAGGCGTTATATATATTATATATATATATATTCAATATATATGATATAGTAATGTAATGTAATATATATGATATGCTATTACTATATTATATATATATATATATATAATAATTTTATAATTAAAATAAAGAGTTTATTTTAATCTTGAAATTGGATTTCATGCAATTTAAAATTACCCATTAAATGATACTCATATATATATGGAATGTTTTAATTCATGAGATGACTAGTTATTTATTGATACATATGATGATATGTATGATAATAAATGGGGTTGATTATGGACTATGACCAATGTGATTGGATTTTATTTTGGATGAATGCTTGAATCAATGGGTTTTATAAAATGGGGTCTGCGTACCTCGTCTTCTCTATTTTTATTCTCGATGTAAATTCTATCTCCTTCCTATATACTTTCCCTTGACTGTTGAGCAAGGTTTCTATTTAATTATAGTTTATGTAATAGAAATAGTTAGAATTATCTTGAAGAAATTGGAGACCAAGGAGCAAGGAGCGCGTGAAGACCTATTTGTATAGAGCCCGGGTTTAAATGTAATAGTTACGTTTAAATTTAAATTCTTGTACTCCTATGTTTGACCTTTTGGTTCACTTGGTGGCTCTAGTGAACCAAACTAGAATAAAAGTCCATAATCAATCCGGATAGAATATAGTATTCTATATTGCATGCTAAATATTATATATATTATATTTTATGCAAACATACTTCGCATGTTTAATAAAGTGACGCGTATTATATATATATATATATATATATATATATATATATATATATATATATATATATATATATGCTTGCGCACTAAACAAGATGAGACAAATAATAACAAATCCCTCAAAGAAATAATATTAAGTCCGAAGCGTTCAAATGATATTTAGAATATCGAACGTCGTCTTCTAGCATGATTAATTGATAAAGTATTAAATATTTAATATGAGCTTGTTGTGCTATCCACAAGTTGAGTATTGAGTATTTAAGATGTTAATTAATCACATTTGATGCTTATCAAGAAAATTGAACGATCTAGTCTTGTTGTGCTATCCACAAGGACGAACATTTTTCTTTTTTAAATTTATGGAAGTGCTAGGCTGGACTTAAATTAAATCATTTTAGTTCGGATGTGCACACACTTGACCATTATGATTTAAGAGGCAAAATAAAAGGAATTACATGGTGATGTAATTGACAAGAGTTGTCTACCTATTTATTTATATATTGCTTGTTGTGCTATCCACAAGGTTATATACATTTGAAATGGGATCCTTATTCTCACTAGCAAATCTTTAATTAGATGTTGTCGAACTATACAAGTGAGGGTAATATAGTTTGATGAAAATAGTGGGAGATACCAATTTAAAATAAAGACCTAAATTTATTTTGGTATGCAAAGTTAATAAAATGAATGTTTGCTAAAATGTTGTTTTCTTTCACATGCAGAATTTTTAAAATATCTAAATCACTAATATCACTACGAAGCATACTTGATGCAAACAAGCTTACCCGGCCGAATTATGAGGACTGTCTAAGAAATCTGAGAATTGTTCTCACTGCTGAAAAGATTTCTTATGTCCTAAATTCAACTGTCCCTGAATCTGTTTCGAAAACAGCCTCTGAGGAAGAGATTGCCACTTTCAATAAGTGGCAAGATGATGCATCTGTGGCTCAATGCATCATGCTCGTATCCATGAATAACGAGCTTCAGCGTCATCACGTAAACATGGATGCTCCTGCTATGCTGCTTCACCTCAAGGAGTTGTATGGTGAACAGAGTAGGACTGCTAGATATGAGATATCTAAGGAGCTCTTCCGATCTCGGATGACCGAGGGTACTGCCATCGAGACTCATGTCCTAAAGGTGATCAATTTGATTGAACGCCTTGTACAGCTGGGGTTCGTCATGGATGGGGAGCAGAGTCAAGACTTTGTCTTGCAGTCACTCCCTGAGACCTTCTCGCAGTTTGTGGTTAATTTTCACATGAATAAGCTAGATGTCAGCTTTCCTGAGCTGCTTAACATGCTGAAAACTGCAGAAGGTCACTTCCCATCTAAGAAGAACCATGTCTTGATGGTGAATTCTTCCAATAAAAGGAAGAGGCCCAAGGTATCTTCTGAAAAGAAGAAATCCAAGAAGGCTAAGGGAAAGGAGAAAGAAAAAGAACAAAAGAAACCTGAACCAGCTAAAGGAATTTGCTTTCATTGCAATGAGCCGGGACATTGGAAGAGGAACTGCAAGAAGTTTCTACCAGAGAAGAAGCTTGGAGAAGCTTCGACTTCCAATCAAGGTTTGTTTATGATTGAAATAAATTTTTTTGAAAGTCATAATTCTACTTGGGTATTGGATACTGGTTGTGGTTCTCACATATGTAACACTGTGCAGGGACTGGTCAGAAGTATAAAGCTGAACAATGATGAGGTGATCCTACGAGTGGGGAATGGAGCAAAGGTGCTGCATTAGCTGTAAGAACTTATTATTTAGAAATGCCCTCGGGTAAGACCATTTACCTTAATAATTGTTATTATATTCCGAATATTATTAAAAATATTATTTTAATTTCTGTATTGGATATGGAAGGATTTGACGTTATTATAAAGAACAATGGTTGTTCTATTTATAAAGACGATGTTTTATATAGTATTGGAAATTTGCGAAATGGACTTTATATACTTGACTTGCAAGAAAATAATTTCAAATTGAACAAACTAAGAATAGGAAAAGAGATGATATTAATTATACCAATATGTGGCACTGTAGACTCGGTCATATCAGTGAAACAAGATTATCCAACTTGCATAAGGATGGGCTCCTAGAGCTATCCGATTATGAATCATATCCAACTTGTGAATCTTGTCTCATGGGTAAAATGACTAAATCTCCTTTTAGTGGAAAAGGAGAAAGAGTTACAGAGTTGTTGGCATTGATTCACACAGACGTTTGTGGACCTATGACAACAAGTGCGCGGGGAGGGTATTCTTATTTTATTACTTTCACTGATGATCACTCAAGATTTAGATATATGTATTTGATAAAATACAAATCATAATCATTTGAAAAGTTCAAAGAGTTCAGAAGTGAAGTAGGGAAACAAACGGGCAAAAGTATTAAGATACTTCGATCAGATCGAGGTGGAGAATACTTAAGCGGTGAGTTTCTCAGTTGTCTCAAAGAAAATGATATAATCTCACAACGGACTCCTCCAGGTACACCACATTTAAATGGAGTATATGAAAAGAGAAATCAAACACTGTTGGACATGGTTCGATCCATGATGAGTTTTACCGACCTTCCAATTTCCTTCTGGGGATATGCCCTGGAAACGGCTGCATACGTACTTAACAAGGTACCTACCAAATCCGCCCCAAAGACTCCATATGAGATGTGGAAGGGGAGGAAACCAAATCTTAAGCATGTTAAGACTTGGGGTTGTCCAGCTCATGTCAAAAAATTTGAACATGATAAGCCAGACTAAATCCGACAAGTGTAAATTTGTGGGATACCCTAAAGAAACTGTAGGGTATTATTTCTATCATCCAACTGATCAAAAGGTGTTTGTTGCAAAACATGCTGCCTTCTAGGAAAAGGAGTTTATCTATGAAGGGGTCAGTGGGAGTAAGATATATCTTGAAGAAGTTCAAGAACCATAAATTACTACGGATCAGAGTCAGGTACCTGACCAAGTGGAAGAACATACTGTATCACACCCTATTCGTAAATCTGGAAGAGTACCGAAGATACCTGAGAGGTATGGATTCGTCATAGAGGATGACGATGAGGTACACATCATGAATGATGATGATCCAATGAATTACGAACAGGCTATGAGTAATAAAGACTCAAAGAAATGGTAGATGACCATAAAATCTAAAATAGATTTTAAAGCTATGCTCAAGTCCATTTGAATTTTACTTGCGATTGCAACTTATTATTATTATATCTGGCAAAATGGACGTGGAGACGCCCTTCCTCAAATATACATTATTAGAGGAGAATGTATATATGATACAACCCGATGGATTTGTTTCAATAGTTGAAGCAAATCATATATATGAGCTACAACAATCCATTTATGGATTGAAGCAAGCTTCTTGTAGATGGAACATTCGTTTTGATGAGACAATCAAAGAGTTTGATTTTATCAAAAACGACGATGAACCATGTGTGTACAAGAAGGTTAGTGGGAGCGCAGTTTCATTCCTTGTACTATATGTTGATGATATATTACTGATAGGGAATGACATTCCTATTCTACAATCGATTAAAATCTGGTTATCTAAACACTTCTCCATGAAGGACTTGGGAGAAGCATCCTATATTCTGCAGAAGATCACTATGAGATAGTGATAAACACCTTAGAGTACTTAACTGACACTAAGGATGTCATCATATCACATGATGAGTCTGAATTAAACTAGAGTGCTAAACAGACTCAAGTTTTCAGACTGACCAAGACGATAGCAAATCCACTTTAGGGTAAGTCGTTACCTTAAAAGATGGTGCAGTGATTTGGAAAGGTTCCAAACAACAAAAGGTTGTTGGTTTAGTGACAAAGACAAAGTATATAACTGTAAGTGAAGCTGTAAGTTGATGTTTCGGATGAAAAGTTCATTACAAAACTAGGAATAGTTCCTAAGTCTCATCTTGAATATAAACATATGTTGCGGCACCTTGATTAAAGAAATAATTGAAAGAGGAGCATATAGACTCTCAAGATAACATTCCAGATCCATTTACTAAAGCTTTAACATAACAGCAGTTTGATCGTCACTTAGAGAAGAAGGGTATGAGATACCATGGCGATTGGCTTTAGTGCAAGTGGGAGATTGAAAGTAGTATGCAAACAAGCCAATCATGTTGGATGATAAAGCATATACTTTGGAGACAATCTTATTTATTTATTAATAAAAATATTCATTTATTAAATGCATTTAATTATCTACATGATGCTGTTTTTATAATATGTAAATAACCCATAATTTTAAGCAATGCTTTTAGAATCATGATGTTGATCATGCTAATGAGATTTAAATTCTTAGAAAGCTTAAAACTAAAATAGTTCCCAATCGTGGGATTACTAAAAAGGGGATTAGTAAATCCGGATAGATTGGTACATATGTTGCTTGCTCATTGGATGAGGATGACTAATCTCATGGTCATTTGTGTGGAGACACTAAAGCAAGTATGTAGGTGCTTGTTGGAGAATAAGTTTACTGAACGTGACTCACTATAGAATACCTAATGGAGTTTTACTCGCCTGTCAATAGGAATTCCTAATGTGATAGTAGTACAAGTGATCCTTGGACTTGAGATCATCATAGTATCTTGTATGTAATAAATTATACTTTGACTTATTCCTTAAAGCCCTTTAGGGTATATATAGGGTATGCTTGGGTATAATGAGTTACATATGGAGATAATGTATGATCAATAAAGAATCTACCTTCTCTAGTAAAAGAGGAGATATGTCCTATGTGATTCGTTAAATGACAACTCAGGAACCCTTGGCCAAGGTGGAATAAAATTAGAAAGGAGTTTCTAATGTGCAATATTTGGAGTTGTGCATTTTCTAATCGAAATACATATAATTAAATAAAATAAGACTTGACAGTAAATCCATGTCTTATATTTAATTGGGACATTGTATGGTGGAAGGATTGAATTGTACGGTAACTATTAACTCACAGGTTCTTTTATGATTAATGTTGAAATCTATATTATCTGAAAAGTCGTTGATCGCTAGGAAGGCTTATCCCTATTGTAGAATAAATGTTATTTATTTAAATAGATTATTAGTTTAATTTATTTATTTCAATAAGATTAGAATTGTTCTAATTGATTTATTCACAACCGGTTTAATATGGAGAACGTAAAGGGTCACACCATAAAAAGAAGAACAATTATTTAAGAAGGTAATGGCATAATCGTAATAATGCATTAAGTATAATTAATTTAATCTATGGCGATAGAATAAATTAAATAGCTTAATGTTTAATATTTAATATTTTCGAAATATTAAATATATATTAATAAGAGATGTCTTATTAATATTATTACAATTATTATTATTATTTTATTTTCTAAAAGAGTTTAGTAATTAATTTAGTATTACTACTCTCATTTATTCCTAATAAGATTAGGAGACAAATTAATTAAATGAATTTAATTAATTATTCCCAATGTGGTGGGAAGCCTAAATTAATTGAAGGAGTTTAATTAATTAAATGAAATCCCATGTCTAATAGGATTAGAAGGGTTGACCATTATTTATATAAGAGGAATCTTATAATCGATATTAGTTGATGCAATTCCAATTGTTGGAGAGTACTCCTTTTCTATAGAGGATAGAAAACTAAGCCAACCACCCTCCTTCTTGATAATTCATCTTCGTTGGTGGATCACCTCTAAAGGCCAAACACTTGGGTGGCTAACGTTGATCAAAGGAAGGAATCTAACCCAGAAATTCAAGGAGATCACGAAGAACAAGGAGTTGAACTCATACCTGTGGAAGCTTCGTTCTACAAGGGTATGATTCCATAACTTCTTATTTATCGTTTTAAATTAATAATTTGCATAAAGGATGATCCGGGTAATGGTTTTGTAATTTTTTTTTAAACTCTGATATACCATGCTTTCGTTAATTTTTGCAATTTGATTGCATCACAATTTTGTACAAACCCAATATACGCATGCGCTCGGAAGGTGTGACTGAGGCTTGGTTAAGGTTCTACCCATTTCTGCTGGTGAGTACATCTTTCTTGTACCTTTTTGATTTTTGCATTTACATTTATCAGTCTTCGTCACTGAGGACTTTTGATATTTACATGGCTAGTTCTGGGCATATGAGAGGCTTTCTTGCCTTCGTCCCGCTACTACTTTAGGCCTGGAGACTTATCCTCGAGGACAGAGTTGGCACCACTCCACTTTGACGGAGGTCCCCGTGGCTAAGGGATTATCCCATTCCCGCCTTCAGCTTGAGCTTTTGACAGCAGGATCGATATCATGGGTACCGTATGCCTCAGACTTTTTGACAGTCGAATTTGAGGGCGATTTCCCCACTGGACGGGAGTATGCATTATCTACCCTAGAGTCCTATTTTTGACAGAGGGCGGTTGGGAGCTCTATTTAGGAGAGTATGCTATCAGGAGCATGACGGAGCAGATCCGCATTCCCTTTGTTCCTCCTACTTGGCATCATTGGCCAATAGTCCAGCCACTCACAGACATCCCTATGGAGGGCGTAGATGGCTTTACCCTATTAAAGGGTCCGTACAGCCAGGAGTCATTCAGTAGCTGGTGGAGTCCACACACTATTGGGGGTCAGACTCGTGCCACCCTAGTTCATGGCAGATATGGTGCCGGGGTCTGTGATGATGACAGACTGGATAGCTTGCCTCAGGGAGCCTACTCACTTGGACTAGATTACAGGACTGACCCAACAGTTGGAGAGAGCTCATTTGTTTATCAGGCATCTTGACCGAGATTTATCAGAGGCATCTTCTTTTGATCTATCCAGCTCTGGAGTGGGCCCTTCCACAGGTCCATTTTCCAACAGTTATACAGGGGCTGATCCTCCCTTGTACCGCCCTGACATTCCTGATGGCCGAGACTTTGTGTCCACGGAGGAGATGGAGCAGGTCAACCACCTGAGTGCAGACATTCTTGACCTTTTTGGATAGCTATTGTAACTATATCTTTTGATAGGCCACTGTGTGGTTATTGGACGGTTGTGCCCCATTTTGATAGGCAACTGTTAGTAGTTGGGGGGTTGTGCACCATATCCCTGTACTTTTATTTTGAACTTTATTAGCAGACAGAGATGATGCTTGCAGTAGATAATTTATTCTAGTTATGCATGATATTTCCTATTTATTGCATCATGTTTATCATTGTCATTATGCATGTATTATGTCATGGATATGCACTTAGACAGATGAGTTCAAATTTGACCACTGGACAGTCTTGTGATATGGTGATACATATGTCGTCGTCCACCATCAGCCTGTATTGAGCACTCGCCACCGTCCTCGGTGGCATCTTCATTGCAGTCGTGGTATAATAGTCTGCCCCTCACATCCAAAGGGACAGTAGACCAGATGCTAGGGCATTCTCTAGCCCTTTTAGCCTTCCAGGTTCCAAATGGGTTTGTGGATGGCATCTTTTCATGCTGGATACCTGATCGACAGGTTTTTCATTTTGGGCTCTACGAGTTGACTCCTACTTTAGAGGAGTATAAGCGTCTTACCGGCTTGGCACTGGGCGCTCGTACAACCATCAGTGACATGCGGAGACCATTTATGACTATGTCAGTTCTGAGACGTTGAGTTATAACTGAAGAGATTATTGCAGGCCATGTGATATCCATAGACTTTCTGATCGATATCTTTGACCGGCTAGACAGCTACGAGCGATATTCTGGGGATTTTATCATTTCGGTAGATGAGTGACAGCTCGCCCGTATAGACGTCTTGTTGATGTGCATCGTGGCCTACGTTTATATGCCACTACCCTTAGACCACTTGGACGTCGGATTGATGGTCGTGGTTCGGACCCTTAGACAGGGTTAAACCATTCTTCCGATGATATTGGCTGAGACACTGAGGTCAGCTACCTATTGGTGTACCCATCCAGAGGGGTTTTTTAGAGGTAGCTCTGTCTTGTTGTACATGTGGCTCATGTCCCACTTGCTCCCAATTGGCTTCTTCAGACGCCAGGGGTATTATTTCACCCATGAGATAGCCATGTCATACTCATTTCAGCCGGCGGAGTGTTCGGATGTAGAGACATAGTCAGCTTTTCTGTCCGATATTGTGCATCTTTTTTTGATTCTGCCCTGCTTAGGGCTAGTCTCCCCCTATAGCTTTATCACCCATGCATCTGGCATGGACTACTTGCCCCTAGCGAGATTGAGGGGAGTGACCACTTACCATCCTCTGGCAGTTATGGGTCAGTTCGATCAGTTCCAGAGCTTGCACCAGTTTGAGGGGGCTATTGATCAGCGGATGTTGGCTTCTTCTTTGTCGTCAGCTGACCTGATCAAGATTTGTGAGTGTTGGACTTGTAACGACCAGGAATTTTAGGCTCCTTATTAATTTTATATGTGATTTAAAATTTTTAGGAGTTAATTTTTTAAACTTATTTAAACCTTATGTGGTTATGTGTTTATATGAATTTAAACTATGCTAATAAATGCTAGGATTTTTTTTAAGGGGAATCACTAATGGTTATTTAAATTAGTAGATTAACACTGAGACTTTTATATCAAAGTACTGATAAAAAGTATTGGTAAATTATATATTAAAATTTCTTGAATATAGTGTAGAGATTTAATCGGGATTAATTATTTATATTTGAGTAATTAATTGATAACGTATGAAATTATTATTGTTGTTGATTTATAATTATTATGAATAAATAATAGTTAATGAATTGAGAGTAATTAATTGATAATGTGATGATTAATTATTATTATGAATAAATAATAATAATGAGTAAGAGATTAATAAATATAATAATATTATATTTACTTGGTTAATTATTTTATACAAGTATGCAATATATTAAACCTTGTAATATGTGGTGGTTATCTTCATAGTATATAAAGTGCAATGTGCACATTAATGTGGCTATGTATATTATATATAGACTATATAGTAAGATTTATTTGCATTAGTAGAGTTACACAATAATATTGCTTATGTGACTTGAAGTGTGTAAGTAATCATTCATGTATGCCTATCAACATATAGTAATATCAATGAATAATTATTAATTGATAAATGATATCAATAAGTTAGTATAATGATTATAGTAACAGTTATTATAATAATAATACCAAATTACTTTATATTCGGTGTTAAAATAATGTACATGGATTATATGATTGGTGTATATGTACCTACTTGATACATTATATTATTAATTGTAATAACATGGTAACACCCATTTTAATGTATAACTTAAGTATATACTATATGTATATATAGATATATATGACCTTAGTGTTGTATTATACATTTCCAAGTTGCTGGGTTATTTGTTTGTACCACATTGAGTGCCCATCTCTTTTCTCCACACGTGAACTCCCACATGCTACACTACTCTATCTTCTTCTTCTCAAATTCATCCAAGCTAGCCATAATCATTATAAGGGGAGTGGGTTTGATGATTGAATCCGCCCACTTCTCACCAACTCTCTCTTGTCCATTGAACAACCTTACAATCCATGGGTTTAATTTGGGAGAGAATTGCATTGACTGGTTATATGTTTGTCTATATAAGAACTCTCCCCTTCATAATTTGCAATGCTGAGATTTCATATACGTGTAAGTTGTTTAGAGAAATATCAGTGAGGGTGGATTGGTTTAGTGGCAAGTCAGTTTCAATTTACAGAGGTATACTTTCTACCATTTCCATTCTTGTTCTCATTTTCTATAAATTTGCTAAATTCTTGATTCTTGATTTTGAATTGAGCATGGACTTATTAGTTATTGGGTTGGAACATGATTGTTAGGTGGTATATAAGTTAGTAACCATGTTAGAATTATGTTAGAAATTGTTAGAATGAATTTTGTTGGAGAAATTTTGAGTTGGAATTGAAGAACTGCCGAAACTGCAAAGCTCCTGGCCTGGCCGCCAGCCTGCGCAGCTGCGCCAGTATTGCACTGGCCAGCGGCGCAGCTACGCCAGTGCCTGTGCTGAGCTTCTTGCCGTCTGTTTCAGTGCTGTTAAATGTTAGCCTATAGTACCTTATGTGGAAAGCATGTATACATGATTAATATATATATACATACGTAGACATAGTATAAGTATTTATAATCATGTTAGTACACTCTAATGATAAAGGGAGTTAATGTTTACAAATAAACTTAGAGTTTCGTGAACGAAATTAGCGTATATGAAGCATGTTAGTGTTCTGACTTTGCAAGCATAGTAGTATGATTTAAAGATGTATGAGAAGTATGCTAACTCGCGTATGTAGGTTCCCTAATGAATTATGATCATATGAACCTTACTAATGCATGTTCCTAACAAAAATAAAACATAAACCTTGACATGCTATGCCATGTTACTATTATGATTTTTGCGAGCATAATAGCATGGTTTATATTAACTTAAAATGTATGTTTAAAAATGCTAAACACGTTAGCATACTTGATTGAAAGCTTCAAGAGGTTTTTCAAGTGAAACTTAAAGACTTTCAAAGTAAACATAACTAAGACTTGTGTCTTTTAGATTGTGACCACTTAAATACATATAACTTATTGTATGCATTCTAATACCTGTGAGTACTGGTTACGAGATACTTTACATGTACCGTGTTGTCTTTTTGATTTGGTGTACCTTATAATAGAAACTTAGAATGTGAAATAGCATTGAATACCATGTGAATGATATTATGACCATGCGAGCATATGTATTAGAGTTCGTTAGGCCTATAAGCATATTAACATAGACCTCGTTTGGTCAAAGCGTGAATTTTGCATATGCACGTATTCATAAGAAATGAATTTCTGAAGCACGAACAACGTGATTAAAGTATATGTGTGTAGTATACTCGAGCATACATATTATATATTATTTAGCCTTGTTATATGAAAACATGACTTTCAATTGGATTAGGATGAGCATGATAGGTTTTCAAACTTGAAATTATAAAACTTATAAACATATGTGTTGATTTATATCAGTAACTGGAAGTGTTATGTGTTCAAGCCTATGTTGATGCTTATGAACTAGACAATCTAAAATTGGTAAATCTAAAGGCATGATTAGATTGACTTACGTGAAATATGTGATAGAATTATATAATGACTAAATTCTTGTATGTGTGAACTTATATTAGTTTATATATACTAATTAGAGAGGCCGACTTGCTAATGCTAGGTCTTTCCAACGCAGTTTTATTAAAGCTAGAATTTATTTGTAGCTGAGCAAACAGGCAAGTTCCCTGACTTACACTTATTATTTGTGCAAGTCTCCCTAACTTTACTCAATTTTATATTGAGCAGGGTATTATTATATTGCAAGTTTTCCTGAACTACTCTTTTATTTGAGCAAGTTTTTCTTGACTTACACTTATTGTACAAGTATCCGGACCCTATTGTGCAAGTATTCTAAATTCTTGTACTACTTTATTCAATGAGTCGTGTAAGCGAGTTTCTTAAACTTCACTTGTTTTTGGTGAAAGTTTCCTACCCTTCTCATATTGTATTGAGCAGGTTATTATTGTATTGTGAAAGTTCCCCAAACTTCACACTTTGAGTATTGTAAAAGTTCCCCGAACTTCACACTTTGGTTATTTTGCAAATTCTCGAACTTCATTTCTTTATTATGTAAGTTATCTAAACTTATACAAACTCGTATATTGTGCAAGTATCTTATCTTTGTGATTACTTTACTCAAAGAACGTTATAAGTAAATGTCCTACCCTATGCATTTACTTTATGCAAGGAATCTATTATGGTGAAATTCCCCGAATTTCACTCTTTGATGTTGTGAGTGTCTAAGCCCATGCATTTATGTTATGCAAGGAATCTATTATCGTGTAAGTTCCCCGAACTTACACAAATTCCTATATTGTGCAAATTTTAAACTTCACTTTGTGCAAGTTCTCTAGCCTTTTCATATTGTATTGAGTATGTTATTGTTTATTCGAAAGTTATTTACTTAATTGCTTGGACTTTATTTCCAAGCATGTTATTTAGTGGTTTAATTACTTATCAATTATTCCACATTGATATTATTGATGTCCGCACCTAGTGCATTTGAGTTCGTACAGTCTTGGACTTGTACATTATTCAAGGTTCTAAATTTCTTGAACCATGTCAGTAAGAGTCTGAACCTTTGCTCGGTCAGACTAGTGTATGAAGTTTTCTTTGAAACTGTCCAAACCAATTGATGGTAAAGATTCTTAAACGGAACAGAACACCCCTCATATGTAGGAGTGTGCCCAGGTATCTAATATATATGATACGAGTAAGCAGATATAAGTGTTATGCATATTAACGTTGTGCCCGAGGCTGATCTCCTCGAGGTACTTAGTTTCTGTAGCCAGAAGCCAGTAATTCTAAAAAGGGGCAATTAGCTATTGAACCCATTGAAAAGTTATAGTTCAGAGTCTACTTGACTATCAGTCATTCTAAAGGCAATTATTATCTTCGCTTTTAATATTCATATTGTTAAATTGTTCAGATAGTCATATTATTGAATCGTTTTAATATTCATATTGTTGAATTGTTCAGATGTTCATATCGTTGAATCTATCAGATATTCATATTATTGAATCGTTCTAATATTCATATTGTTGAATCGTTCAGATATTCATATTATTGAATCGTTCTAATATTCATATTGTTGAATCATTCAGATTAGTGAATCGTTCTAATATTCATATTGTTGAATCTTTAAGATATTCATTTTGTTAAAATTATTGTCAGATATTTTTTCATTCATCATGATATATCCTTTATTGTTGTATTTAAACTTGCTGAGCAAACTTGTTCCTCATTCTTGCTATATCATGACTTATATTGCAGTTAAGCCCGAGCCCTCAGGGAAGGACAAGGGTAAAGGAAAGATTTAGGATGGTTTGCAGGGAGCAGACTTTGTCTTTATGATTTGTTTAATTACTATTAATATAATATGAACCCTAATGTTTATTCTAGGGTATATTTGTATTGATGTATTAAGGTTATCGAATCTTGGGACTAGTAACACCTTTTGAATGAACGACGTACGTTTATTATATTCCGCATTTTAGTTATCGTATGTTACTTAAAGGTGGATGTTAGTAGTATTTCGTGGCGACCGGACCAGGGTCAGAGGACCTAGATTCGAGGGTGTCACAGGACTCATAAGGAGAGGGTTGATATCTCTAATATCCATCCCGAACGTTCTCCAGAGTATGCGGCATAGTTGGAGAGTGATTTAGCATCAACTACATTCATTTAGTCAGCTCCGGTTGTGGACTCAGATGAGGAGAAGCCTATAGAGGATCCTGATTCTCCAACGGAGGATGATTTGTTCATGGATTGACAGCAGCACTAGTTAGTGATCTGCCAATCATTCCTGCCGGGACAGATCCAGCTTTGGCAGACTCACTAGCTATGATGACCTTTGAGAGAGATCAGGCTAGGGCGCTGATGTTAACTGCCCTGTCTGGCAGAGACATAGCTTTTGCTGAGAGAGATGAGGCTCGAGCCACTCGGGATACGATATTGGTTGACAAAGACGAGGCTTTATCTTCTCGAGATGCTACTTTTGTCGAGATTGAGGAGACTTTGATTGCCAGGGATGCAGTTTTGTTGCCAGGGATGAGATTTAATCTACCAGAGACACAACCTTTGAGGAGATTGAGGAGGTTTTGATGGCCAGGGATGCTGATTTTATAGAGAGGGATGAGGCCATAGCTTCCCAGGATTTCCACATTGCCGACAATACTGCTCTCTGACCCTATACTCATGGCCTGGTTGTTGATATGAGTGTTTACATTGATGATCACAGTGTCACTATGCAGATGGTTGTAGATGTTTTGGCCTGTATGGAGGCTGAGGGTATTACGCTTGCAACGGACTCCTCCATCTTCAGAGCGAGATGCCATGTTGGCATTGTTGTCCCACTTGTCCATGGGTCCATAGACTAGCTTTATTTTTCCTGCACATACTAGATCAGCCATTTTTGTTATGTACAGGACACATTGTATATGTCAAACAGTATTATATTTTAGAGAAATATATTTTGATTCACTTCCCTGTTGGATATGTATTGTCTTTGCTAAGTGATTACCACTTCTTTCATGACTTGCTGTTGTTGATGTATCATGAGCTTCTCCTTGACGGACTGATACTGAGATGTCGTAGAATATCTCAGATGGACCTGTTGACCATGAAGGCCTGATAGAATTTTAGGTTTCATATGGTTTCGGTGTCTTGTGACTGGTTTTTATTGGTTTTTTTGTTTTGCTTGAAGATCAAACCCACCATGAATGGCTGCCTACGTACTCCCGGGGGTAGGGATATCAGGTCATTCGTAGTTCAGTTTTTGTGTGAGAGAGGCTTGAGAAGTGTCTCTTTTGGTTTGATGAGTTTTTATATTTTTTCTTGGTTTGACCGCACCAGAAATGGCTGCCTACGTACTCTTGAGTTAAGGGAGATCAGGTCATTCGTAGTTCCGATTTCTAGTGAAAATCAAACTGATTTGATTGATTCACAGGACCAGGATGATGGCTGGCATATATTTCAGAAATAGTACCTTTTTATGGTGTCTGAGTTAATGAGTTGGTGAAATTTGCTTCCGTCTATCTCTTGCAATCTGATGGCTCCTCCTATCAACACTTCCTTGACAATGAAAGGGCCTTCCCAATTTAGGGTGAACTTTCCTTTGGCCTCGTCCTGATTGGCCAAGACTTTCGTCAGCAACACATCGTTTTCTTTGAATTGCCGGATTCAGACTTTCTTGTTATAGGATCGAGCAATCCTTTGCTGATATAATTGCCCATAGAAAATGGTTGTAGCACTCTTTTCATCTATCAGGGACAGCTGGTGGTACCGCTCTTGCAACCACTGGTCTTCGTCCATTTGAGCGTCGATTAGTACTCTCAGGGACTCCATTTCTACTTTTATGGGAAGGACTGCTTCCATGCCATAGACCAATGAGTAGGGGGAGCTCCAGTGGAAGTGCGTATTGACATCCTGTATGCTAACAAAGTTAGGGGCAATAGGTCAAGCCATTCTTTGTGATTGGAGGATATTTTTTGCATGATCTTTTTGATGTTCTTGTTGGCCGCTTCGACAACACCATTCATCTTGGGCCGATAGATGACAAAATTGAGATGTTTGATGTGGAACTTGCTGCATAGTTCTCTCATCATCTGATTGTTTTTGTTCTTGGCATTGTCTGATACGATCACCTTCGGTTGTCCATATCGACAGATGACATTATTTCTGATGAAACCAATGATGACCTCTTTGGTGACTTTGGGAAAAGAGGCAGCTTCAACCCACTTGGTAAAGTAATCGATCATGGTGAAGATGAATCGATGACCATTGATGGCTTTGGGTTCCACTGGGCCTATCACATCCATTCCACACATAGAGAAAGGCCATAGTGAACTCATGTTGTGTAGTTCATTTGGAGGAGTGTGGATTGCATTTCCATGGACTTGACATTGGTAGCACCTCTTAACGTGGTCATCGCAGTCAGCTTTGAGAGAGATCTAATAATGCCCTATTCTCAATATCTTCTTAGCCAGCAGATGACCGCTCATGTGTGGACCACAAATTCCACCATGGACTTCATCCATTAATCTCTGAGCTTGCTCTTTATCAAGGCATCTTAAGAGCCTGATTCTGGTATCCCTCTTATAGAGTGTATCTCCTCTCAGATAGAACTTCATGGCCAACTTGTGAATCCGCTTTCGTTCGGATTGGCCTGCCCCAGCGGGTGTAGATCCATCTGGGAGATATTCTTTAATGTCTTGATACCAAGGCTGTTTGATAGGAGGTATTTCATCTGATACTTCTCCAATGTAATTCTCGTATGTCGAGGCCTTTTGGCTTGTGAATTTAATGTCAGGAATCTTACTCTTATCGGATATGCAAATTAGGGAAGCCAACATCGCCAATGCATCAGCGAAGTCATTCCTACCCCGAGGAATATGGATGAAAGTTATGTCTTCAAAGTCCATGGATATTTTGACGACTTGCCGATGATAGAGCAGCAAATGCAGTTCTTTGGTGTGATATGCCCTAGTGGTTTGTCTAATGACCAAATTAGAATCTCCAAAGACCAATAGATGTTTGATACCCATGGATTGGGCTAAATTTAACCCCATTATTCATCCTTCATACTCAGCCGTGTTGTTGGTGTTGACAAACTATAGCTTGGCAGCCACAGGATACTGTTCTCCTGTACCAGAGATAAGGACTGCCCCAGCTTCCGGCACCTTCTATATTTACTGCTCCATCAAAATACATTTTCCATGGTTGGACTGTATTTTCTTGAAGATCTTGTTGAATTGTCATAATCCCATCATCTGAAAAGTAAGTCTCCAGAGGTTTGAACCCTCTTGATGGTGCTTCGGCTAGTTGATCTGCAATGCCTTGACCTTTGATGGACTTCTAAGTCACGTAGACAATGTCAAACTATTGGAGGATCAACTGCTATTTAGGCAATTGACAATTCAACATTGGCTTGTTGAATACATATTTTAGCGGATCCATGTGGGATATGAGGTAGGTCGTGTGCCCATGCAGATAATGTTGTAACCTCATGGCAGCCCATGCTAACGCATAACATATCTTTTCAATCAAAGTGTACTTCTGTTCACCAATGCTGAATCTTATGCTGATGTAGTAGATGGCTCTCTCCTTACTACTATCATCTTTTTCTGTACCAACATACAACCCATTGCATTGGCATTAACAGAAAAGTACATAAACAGGGGAACTCAATCCCTTGAGGGTACCATGACTGGTGCTTCGATCAGCTGCTTCTTGATGGCATGGAAGGATTTCTAACAATCCTCATTCCATTTGGTGGAGTAATTCTTCCTTAGTAGCTTGAAGATGGGTTCACAAGTTGCTATGAGCTGGGAAATGAACCTACTTATGAAATTGATCCTTCCCAGGAACTCGCATATCTCCTTCTCTATTCGAGGTATTGGCATCTCAGTGATGGCTTTTATCTTAACAGGATCCAGCTCAATGCCTCTATTGCTCACTAGGAATCCAAATAGCTTGCCTGATTTGACGCCAAAAGCACATTTGGCTGGATTCAGCTTGAGGTTGTACGTACGCAACCTGTTGAACAGCTTTCTGAGATGGTCAATGTGATCATCCTCCTTCCGGGATTTGATGATGATGTCATCCACATAGACCTCTATCTCTTTATGCATCATGTCATGAAATAGTGCCATCATAGCCCGCTAATATGTGGCCTTGGCATTGATGAGGCCGAAGGATAGTCGTCTGTAGCAGAAGGTTCCCCATGGAGTGATGAAAGCTGTCTTCTCTCTGTCTTCTTCAGCAACCATGATTTGATGGTAACCAGTAAAGAAATCCACAAAAGAATACATGCCATACTACACCATATTGTCGATCAGGATGTGGATGAAAGGCATAGGGAAATTGTCCTTTAAGCAGGCTTTGTTCAAATCCCTGTAATCTACACATACTCGTACTTTCCCTTCGGGCTTAGGCACGGGGACTATATTTGACAACCACTCCGGGTATGTTGATACCATGATGATGCCGGCTTTAAATTATTTAACAACTTGTTCTTTGACTTTTAGACTCCATTCAGGTTTCAATCGCCTGAGCTTCTACTTGACGGGCTTGAATCCATCTTTGATGGGCATTCGATGGATGACAATGTCAGTAGACAGGCCAATCATGTCTTCATGTGACCATGCAAACACATCCTAGAACTGTGTTAGGAATTCGATCAGATTGGTCTTTTGGTCTTGGCTGAGGTCTAGGCCTATCTGGATTTCTTTGAGGTTTTTGAAAGTTCCTATATTGATAGGGGTGGTTTGGTCGAGGTTTGATTTGGGTTTGTCTTCAACCCATTCTTTGATCTCCTCAGGCACCTCATAGTCATCTTCCTCCTCTTGATCAATATCCATCAAGTCAAAGTTCATTTCTACATCAAAGTTGTAGTTACTGTGATAGGTTGGCATCTCATCAGCAAGGACAAACAAATCCAATCTTGGAGTCCTAAAAACAAATTGCTTTCACTTTAATATATGCAACTGTTTAAACATACAAAGCATTTGGCAAAGCATGACAAAAGTTACTGCTATAGTTTTGCAAACAAAATAATCAGTAAATGAAACCATGTTACAGGGCAGACAAATTCTCTGCCCTTTTACCCTTTTTGAATGAAGCAAGGGACGCTAGTCCTAGTTGTCCAGGGTTAGATCCTCATGAACAGGGAGGATCAAGGAATTATGCTTGTCTGCCTCATCTCGGATGATGACTAAGACATCCTTCAAAATAAAGCTGGGTTTTTCTTTGAACTGCCCCCCTTCTCTTTCTTAATGCGAGGAATTTGGATCTGATCCTCATCGTCACAGTCTGGGATATCATCATTCATACCCTCTTAGTGTATGAGAACCCGCATGTTAGCAAATGGGTCTCGTCCTTCGTACAGGAACTTTTTTTTCCCTTTTTGCTATCCCCCTCAGGCTTTGGGGTCTTTCTCTCACACACCAGTATGATTGGAGGAAACATCATGGTTGATACTACAGTAGGGACCTTCCTCATCAGCTTCACAAATCCAGCATCCGTGAGGTTTGGGAATCGTATAATGGGAGCATGAGCCTTTGGATGCTTATGTGGGTTCCGACGGTTTGACCCGGATGAATAGCCCAATTTGGCTCTCCCTGACTGGTTCGGGATCTGCACTGGACTCTGGATACCTTGTTGATTCTTCCTAACCCTTCTCCAGGGTGGAAACCCAAAGATACCATCTCCTGGCCCACTGTCATTACTTCGGGGGAGACTTTAGACTTCAAGGCTGGTGCCCCAACTGGTAGGTATTGAGTATCGCTCACCTCCAAGGCTTGAAAACTAGCAGGTTCAATCCCTGCATCCAGGCTGATTACTAGCATGTCTCCCTGTATGCAGACAGGGTACTCCGGTTCGTCATTCACTATGATTAGGTTGTCATTGATAATGTATTTGAGTTGCTGATGGAGGGTGGATGGCACAGCTCCTGCCATATGGATCCATGGCCTTCCCAGCAATAAGTTGTATCATGTGGTGATGTTAAGCACCTGGAAGGACACATAGAAGGTGTGTGGACCAATCTCTAGAGGAAGCTCAATTTCTCCCATAGCTTGTCGACGAGATCCATCGAAAGCCCGGATGACCACATAACTGGTTTTGATCCGGTTCGGGTTAATCTTCATTCTCTCCAAGGTATCGTAGGGACAGATGTTGAGGAATGATCCTCCATCTATCAGCACACCTTCGATCACATATTCGGATGACATTACAGCTATGTGCAGTGACTTGCGATGACCCGTCCCCTCTGCAGGTATATCATCGTCAGTGAAAGATATCACATTGCTATTGAAAATGTGTTCTACCACGTGACGGAATTTCTCAGCATCCACGGTATGTGGCAGATGGGCTTCTTCTAATACTTTCACCAAAATGTTACGATGATCCACCGATGATAAGACCAGATCTAGAATTGACATCTGCTTGGGTGCGTCTTCCAGGCTTTGAACCACTTTGATTTCATTGTGTCCCATTTTACTGAGGAACTCTTCTATTTTCTCTTCAGCTACCTTTTCTTTGGCTTTGATGACTGATTTGATCACCCGCTGAGGCAGGTACAATGGATTCTCCTTTGGAACGATGGCAATGTTGTTTGAGGTGGATCCTTTATCATTCCCGTAGTTCCATGGGACTCTCTTTAGACTGATCATCGAATATTGGGGTCTGAATGGTAAGATCAACGGTTCCGGCGCCTCCAAATTTATAGGATTTTATATTTCTTGGACCCCTTTCCTTGGTAGCATTAGGCTCCTTATCACAGGAAATAACAGCCACTGTATCTTGATTCCATGTAGTGGGAATAAAGAGAGCTTCTTCATCTGGGAGGCCATAATATCGATTCACTCTTATCAGTTCACCACATTGAATCATGTTCTGAATTAAATGACGAAGTCCCCATCAATCTTAAATGTCATGACCGGGTGCATTGGAGTGATACTGACATATCTTGTTAGGCTTGAATTTCCTGGATCGAGGATTTATCGGGGGTAATAAGTCTGCAATCATTCCCTCATTGATTAACATCAGGAGGATCTCTATTATAGGTTGATTCAAGTTGGTGTAATTCCTTTGAAAAGAGAATTCCTAACCAGCCTAAAACTTCTCCTCCTTAACCACCCTGTCGGCCCAGGGTTCATATTTATGAAGCCGATAATGATCCCTCATGGGACTGATCTCCAGTGTGGCAGGATTTACCTCAAACTGGTTGGTCTGGTTTATCAGCTGTCTAGTAATTTGATGTTGGTATACAACTAACTCTGCTAACTGTCCAATCTGTTCCTTGATAAACTTAATCTCTTGTTCTATCAGGAATCGCCTTTCTGATAACTCCCAACTGTCTGGGCTAGATTGAGTTGATTCTCGACGTATCGGAGGTATTTGGATCCTTCTCCATTTTGCGTGCTAATCATGTGGACTATATTTAAAAGAATCTGAACAACTTAGCTTGCTTCAATAATAAAGAATTGAATAATAATTCTCTATCAACATTAAAATTCGAATATAGAATTTATCTGAGGGTCATAAGACCTTTGAACTCTTGTCCTAGGTTATAAATATTTCTATTTAAACGTTTAACAGTCAATAAGACTATGGACCTTAACTTGTACTTAGGGGGATCAGCCCTTTGTACCATGTATTGTGCACAAATATCTTAACGCTATGCGTAGTAGCCTCCCCTAGTAAATAGGGTTGTTCAACTCAGTAATTTCAATTCAAGTCCGCACCAAAAAAAGTTTGGTTTGGATAAGCTTACAAGGGTAATTTAGAATTCACGTTCATCAACTAAGGATTAGTTGAATCGACTTTCAATAATTCATAAATAAAAGAATTATGAATTAACATATGCTTTAGAAGTATATTTAAAGTATTTAAAATAATAACTGGATCTTACTTGAATGATAAGTTAAGATCATTTCAATTAAATAAATAATTGTCCAATACAGAAATGGAAAGGATATTCTCAATAATGAATATATGAATTCAAGAAATTATACAAGATTAGGGTTTAGAAAACTTGTATAAAATTAACGAGTTTAGGGTTTAGAAGACTTGCCTCAAGTGCAAGCTACTTAATACAATTCACGTACTTTAATACTTCCTACACATATATATTCAATCACAATAACCTAAATTAGTTAACACATAACTAATTCACGTAAGTGGTTAACCCTCATGGTTAACTCACTCTAATAATAATAAACTATCATATAGTTAATTAAATCAATTATGTATTTAACTAAATTATAATTAAACAATTATAATTCAAACACTTAATCACATTATAATTACTTAAATTATAATTACCTTTTAAATTATAAACAAAATATAATTTATAATCAATTAGACTATATCATGCATTATAATTAAAATTAATCATGCAATTATCAATTATAATCCATAATTAAGCATGCATTTTATTAAATTATAATTACATAAATTTTAATTTAAATTAACATCTAATTGATTAAAATAAATCAACTTATATACATTATAATTTCACAGAACTATAATTTAAATTAAACATTTACTCTTAATTATAATTAAGTAACTTATTTTAAAATTAAACAATTATATCTTATAATTTAAATACTATATTAAGTTTTAAAAACTTTCTTTTTCTCGAATTATGAAATTATCAACTTCATGTTAACTCATGTTATAGCAGCTAGATACATGCTCATTATCTTAGCAATAATGTAATGGAAACATAACAACACACTGCACACTTGACTAAAACTCACTGCCACTGCACTGTGCACGGCGCAGCTGCGCTGCCACAGGCCTTGGCACCGGCGCAGCTGCGCAGGGTAAGGATCTGGGAAGGACAAGCGGCGTAGCTGCGCTGCTCCTGGCCTTGCTGCCGACGCAGCTGCGCAGCAACTCGGCTAGACGCAGACAGCCACGTTACTCTGCTTCACCGATTAACCCATACAAGCTAACAAATGGATATTTACAGTAACTTAAATATTTTAAATCATACATATGCAATTATACATATATATAACATGCTTCCACAACATAAAACCATTTAAACAATGATAATCACAAGTTTTAAAAATCCAATTTGGCCATTTTCATGAAAACTTATATATTTTCCAAAATAAGTCATTGTAATCAAATTCTTAAGCAATTCAACTTATAACACATGCTTTATTCTCATGATTCAAGGTAGTATCATAGAAAATTTCTAAACAACATACTAACATATACCAATTTCTCAATGTAAAATCACCCATAATATATAAACTCATGAAATTTCATATGAACTCATATAAACATGAATTTTCTGTTAAAATATATTTCTACAGTAATTTGATTTCTGAAAATCATTGATCACCATATAATTCACCATGAACAACACCATCTATATATATATCATCCATGTTTATGCTATTACATGAAAACTCAGTTTTCACAAAGAATAAAACATGAAACTTAAATTGAGTTTTGAAAATATGAAAGTAGAGATTATGGACTACCTTTCGGTGATAGGAGAAGAAAACAAAGATTCACTTTAGCCTTCACAAGCTTCTTCTTCCTTCTCTTCTTCTCCAACTCTTCTCTGCTTTCTCTTTTTCCTCTGCTCTTTTCTTTCTTCTTTGCTCTTAGTTTAGACTTAGGATTAATCTAACGTAGTATAGAACTAACGTAATATAATATAATACGCGTAGTAACTAATACTAATTAGCCTAATTAATTTAGCAGTTACATAAGTTTCAAAATTCAAAAAGCCTTAAGGCTTTGTTTGGCCAAAAAAACATTATTTTTTTAAAAAAACAGGTTATTATTACTAAGGCCATGTTTGGTAAAATAGATTTAAAACAAATGCAAAGCCTTGTTTATTTAAACTCATTTAAAATCCTTTTTCTTTTATTTTAATAAATTATTTTAACACATACTTAAATATCACATTTTAATTAATTAAACATTAATCATCTAATTTAATCAATTAAAATCTAACATCTATTGATCACATAAAATTGCCACATAATTATAATTATTCGCTAATTATAATCCATGTAACAGTTCATCACATAATTCCTCTAATTCAATTATCTCAATTAAATTAGAACTATAATATAAACTAATATACATTAATTAAATAAATATTACACATTCATTTAATTAATATATAACACTTAATTAAATCGCTTCCATAAATCACATAATTTATTTATTTAACTCAATAAATAAAACACATAAAATATTTATTTAACTCAATAAATATTTAAAATTTAATATAAAATCTCAATCGTTACAATCTTCCCTCCTTAAAAGGAATTCTGTCCCCAGAATCACACATAAAAAAAAATCCCATCTATTACATTCTTCCCTCCTTAAAAGGATTCTGTCCCCAGAATCAATATATAAGGGGTTACACAAAACTAATCAAATAAATGCGGATAAGATTTCATCATAACATCTTCGAGTTCCCACATAGCTTCTTCAGCACTGTGGTTCCTCCATATTACCTTAACAGAAGGTATCACTTTATTCCTAAGTACTTGTTCCTTTCTATCAACTATTTGAATAGGAACTTCTTTATATGTTAAGTATTTATCAAATTGTAAAGGTTCATATTCTATTACATTTTTATCTAGGTTGTACTTAACTCTGATCGGTAGAAAGTGGGCTGACTTCGTCAGTCGATCCACTATAACCCATATCGCATCAAATTCCTTCTGAGTCGTTGGAAGACCTACCACGAAATCCATCGTGATGTGCTCCCACTTCCACTCTGGAACTTCTAACGGTTGCTGCAATCCACTTGGTCTCTGATGTTCTACTTTGACTTTCTTGCACGTTAAGCACTTCGCAACGCATTCAGCCACATCTCTCTTCATATTTGGCCACCAGAAATGATGCCTGAGATCCTGGTACATCTTCGTACTCCCAGGGTGAATAGAATAGCTAGAACTATGAGCTTAGCTCAGAATCTCCTCTTTGACCTCTGGTACTGGTGGTACCCAGATTCTACCTTCAAATCGTAACAGACCTTCATTATCGATCTTGAAGTTGAACTCTTCGCCATCAGTTAACCTCTTCCGAATTTTTTCACATTCTTCATCATGAAGTTGTGCTTCTTTCACTTTGTCTATTAAAGTAGAACAGTGGTTACTTGAAACAACATCTCATCCGATTCTTTTGAAAACTTCACTTCCAACTCCAATCTAGCCATCTATTCTATTAACCTATCCTGATCAGTTAATACGTTCAGCTTCTCCCGACCTTTTCTACTCAAAGCGTCGGCAACAACGTTAGCTTTACCCAGATGGTAAAGTATCTCGCAATCGTAGTCTTTAATCAGTTCCAACCATCTTCTTTGGCGCATGTTCAAATCCTTCTAGGTAAATATATACTTCAGACTCTTGTGATCTGTGTATATTTCACACTTTTCTCCATATAAGTAGTGCCTCCAAATCTTTAGGGAAAACACTACTGCCGCCAATTCTAGATCATGGGTCGGATACCCCTTCTCGTAATCCTTCAGCTGACGTGACACATAGGCAATGGCTTTGCCGCTCTGCATCAATACACAGCCTAATCCTTTATGTGAGGCATCGCTATATACTACGAAATTCCCCGAACTATCCGGTAAAGACAATACAGGCGCAGTACTCAACCTCTTCTTTAGCTCTTGAAAACTCTCCTCACACTTCTCCGTCCAAACAAACTTACCTATTTTACGAGTCAAATTTGTCAACGGAGTTGCGATTCTAGAAAAGTCTTGGATAAATCTACGGTAATAACCAGCTAATCCCAAGAAACTCCTCACTTCAGACGGCGTCTTCGGCTGTTCCCAACTTATAACACCTTCAACCTTCGACGGATCCACCGAAATACCATCCTTGTCGATCACGTGGCCAAGAAATTCCACACGTTCCAACCAAAATTCGTATTTCGAGAATTTAGCGTAAAGCTTCTCTCGTCTCAGGGCTTCTAAGGTTAGTCGTAAGTGTTCAGCATGTTCCTCCTCGGTCTTGGAATAAACCAGGATGTCATCTATGAACACTACTATGAACTTGTCCAGAAATGGCTTGAACACCCTATTCATTAGGTCCATAAATGCAGTTGGGGAATTCGTGAGACCAAATGACATCACCAAGAACTCGTAATGACCATATCAAGTCCTAAAAGCCGTTTTCGATATATCTTCCTTCCTCACCTTCAATTGATGATACCCGCTTCTCAAATTGATTTTCGAGAAGTACTTCGCACCCTTCAGTTGATCAAATAAGTCATCAATCCTAGGTAAAGGATACCTATTCTTGATAGTAACTTTATTCAACTCCCTATAATCAATGCAAAGACGCATCGACCCATCCTTCTTCTTCACGAATAAACAGGCGCTCCCCACGGTGAAACGCTTGGTTGAATATACTTCTTGTCCAGTAATTCCTGTGGTTGAACCATCAGTTCCTTCATCTCGACTGGAGCCATTCGGTACGGAGCCTTCGAAATTGGAACAGTTCCTGGCGCTAGATCGATCACGAACTCTATCTCCCTATCTGGCGGAAGTCCTTGTAATTCGCTCAGAAAAACATCCACAAACTCCTTAACTACTGATATTTCCTCCACCTTCGGGCTTTCTTTACGCGTATCTACTATGTAGGCTAGATATCCTACACAGCCTTGCGTCAGAAGTTTCTTGGCTTGCATAACTGTCAGATAACTCACTTTCCTAGGCGATTTGCTACCATAGAACACCAACTTTGACGGAGTCGTAAGGTTCACCGACTTCTTCTGACAGTCGATTACCGCCCCATGGTTGAACAACCAATCCAAACCTAGTATAACATCGAATTCCCCAAGTTTAATTGGAATCAAATCTACTCTAAGTTCCTGACCCTTAATGTCCAATCTACAGTTCTTAGAAACGCTCCTAACAGGAATAACCTCGCTATTCGCAATCTCTATGTTCAAGGGATAAACTAACTCTTCTACAGGTAAGTCTAGGGTTTTAGCAAAATTATCAGATATGAATGAACAAGTAGCACCCGAATCAAATAATACATATGCATTTATACTATTGACCGGAATAATACCTGACACCACATCTTTTGATTTCACAGCATCATGCACCATCATATTGAATGTCCGTGCAGTGGGTCGAACAGCTTGTAATGGTGCAGCAATAGTAACGGTACTGCTGCTTCCATTCCCTCCGTTCCCTGTTGACCCTGCTGTCAGCTTCTTCGGGCAATTACGAGCCATGTGATCTTTGGATCCACATGTAAAGCAAGCTCCCTTCTTCGGGTTTGGGCAATTAGGCGCGATGTGGCCTTCCTGACCACAGTTGAAGCACACCCGCTTCCCTTTCATACACACGCCAGTGTGATTCTTACCGCATGTAGCACATGCTTCGAACTTCCTCTTCTGCTGGCTTCCTTGCTGACTCCCAGCAGAGGTGTTGTCATTCCATTTCCTCTTTTGGTTCACAGCGCTGCTACCCCTAGCCTTAGTTTCTACCTCATTCTTCTTCTTTTTCCCTTGGTTGAACTTCATCACCGCTTCGCTTCCTCCCTCAGCAAGTATGGCCTTCTCTAACACAGCTACAAAGGTATTCAACTGGAACATGGAAACCTTGCTGTAGAGCCAGGGCTTTAGTCCCCGCTCAAACCTTTTCGCCTTTCTAGCGTCAGTGCTAACCTGGTGAGTAACGAACCTGGCCAACTCGTTAAACTTAGCGGCATACTCGGACACCGTCATCCCTCCTTTCTTAAGTTCTAGGAATTGGACCTCCATCTAGTCCTGCAAACTCACTGTAAAGTACATCTCGTAGAACATTTCCTTAAAATATTCCCACGTGATGACTTCCTCTCCCTCTCGGGTCTTGTTAGCCTGCCACCAAAATCTAGCATCTGACTTCAACATGAAAGCCGCGAATGCTGTCTTCTGGTCTTCACCTACTCTGGCTACTTCAAATACCTTCTCCATTTCCATAACCCATGTCTGAGCTTCGATAGGGTTAGTCGATCCTTTGAACTCAGGCTGTCTTACTGCCTTGAATTCCTTGAACGTAGTACCCTGTACGTGCGGCTGATTCGCAAGAGCTCCGGTCAACAGGTTCACCAACAGCTAAACCGAATTGGGATTCGTCCCATCGTTATTGTTATTGTTCGTCGAACCTTTGGGGTTTTGATGCGTTACTCTTCTTCTAGGAGGCATTTTCTGTTAAGAAAATATTATTATTAGACCCTTTATTCAATTATTAAGTACTCCAATTCATACTTAAACGTTCTAGACAATTCAGTTCACATAGAACACCAAGCACGTCAATAAACTTCTTTTATTCATTAATCGTAGTTTAAAAACATCAATCAGATAGTATTTCTGCCATTTACATCATCCTTCGTGAACTGGAAAAGTTGCAAGATTATATTATTAACTCATCCCATTCTTATCTCAAATTATGGAATTTACATTATTTAATACAAAAAGCAATACATAAATAAAACTCTACTACTGCTACTACTGCTACTGCCACTGCCTAGGCATATTAATGCGTCTCACAGCCTCTCTGCGTTCCTCTTCCATTACCCAAAATGCCGTTCTTCGGTCCGCCACATACCACGATAAACCTTGGAACTGAGCTGGGTAGTATAAAATACGGTCCTGAGCTCTCTCTATCGCTGTATGAAAAGCGTATTCCGTTTCTCTCAGCTTGGCCCTCTTGGCTTCAGCTTCACCTACAGCTTGATTGGCTCGTTGATTAGCTCTCAAGCTTGACTCCTCAGCTCTGGCACGCTTCCTCGACTCCTCCTGGATGTCTTGCTTCAGCTTCGCCAGTTCAAATTGAGCAGCATCTCTCTCAACCTCCATATGTATCAAGTTCCACTGTGCATCTCCTAGGTCACTTGCCATTTCCTCGATCGTCTCGTCTAGCTGCTGGATAGTCTCCTCGAGATCTCCTACGCGTCCATGAAGCTCCACATTGCTATCGTAGACTGCCTCGTACATCTCAACACTAGTAGAGTGAGGTGGGAATTCCTTTTTGGGATCCTCTTCCTCCTCTTCAGACTCGTCCTCGTCCTCATCCTCTGGAATAGGTGTCAGCTCACGCTCCCGACTAGCTACGGTTATCACTGGAGATGGCTCTCTCCTAACCAGCTGCTCCCAGACAACATGTATGTCACGGGGCTCTTCCTCTCTAGGCACCTGAGGTACATCCTCTCTAGCCTGACTAAGTTCTCCAATGTTCGACATCCTAACAAATGAATTTTAAAGTTCATTATTACGTGATAACTAATCGTCGCTCTTCGAATACTAAAATGTAAACACATAGGCACATAAGGTAGTTTATTATCTTTTACCTAGCATCACTATCTTTTCGATCTTACCATAAGGCTACTACCTAAGGTTTTTTCCCCCCTAAGGTTTCATAACCTATAGCTTTGATACCAACTTGTGACACCCCCAAATTCGGGTACTTCGTTTCCACATGATTTGGTGTTCACTTTCTAATATAACATACATCTACCCAATGAATAATGCAAAATAAGCTACAACTTAAATTAAAATAAATAAATCTCCCTTACAACAAGGGTTACAACTCTTTTTTTTTATAAATAATCCCAGGTTACTCTAAACCTGACATGAAATAATAAAGTGCGGAAACATAACATTCCTGTCTCATTACAATCATTTCAAAATAATTAAAACAAGTCTTCACTTGCTTTGCTTTCCTTTGCCCTTACTTATAGACGGAGCATCAGCATTATCAACCTTTACTGAAATTGTTATTTAATGCAAGAGTGAGAAAACTACAGCTCACTGGAGTTTAACAATAATATAAACATGAAAGGATATATTTAAAAGAATCTGAACAACTTAGCTTGCTTCAATAATAAAGAATTGAATAATAATTCTCTATCAATATTAAAATTCGAATATAGAATTTATCTGGTCATAAGACCTTTGAACTCTGTCCTAGGTTATAAATATTTCTATTTAAACCTTTAACAGTCAATAAGACTATGGACCTTAACTCGTACTTAGGGGGATCAGCCATTTGTACCATGTATTGTGCACAAACATCTTAACGCTATGCGTAGTAGCCTCCCCTAGTAAATAGGGTTGTTCAACTCAGTAATTTCAATTCAAGTCCGCACCAAAAAAAGTTTGGTTTGGATAAGCTTACAAGGGTAATTTAGAATTCACGTTCATCAATTAAGGATTAGTTGAATCGACTTTCAATAATTCATAAATAAAAGAATTATGAATTAACATATGCTTTAGAAGTAAATTTAAAGCATTTAAAATAATAACTGGATCTTACTTGAACGATAAGTTAATATCATTTCAATTAAATAAACAATTGTCCAATACAGAAATGGAAAGGACATTCTCAATAATGAATATATGAATTCAAGAAATTATACAAGATTAGGGTTTAGAAAACTTGCATAAAATTAACGAGTTTAGGGTTTAGAAGACTTGCCTCAAGTGCAAGCTACTTAACACAATTCATGTACTTTAATACTTCCTACACATATATATTCAATCACAATAACTAAATTAGTTAACACGTAACTAATTCACGTAAGTGGTTAACCTTCATGGTTAACTCACTCTAATAATAATAAACTATCACATAGTTAATTAAATCAATTATGTATTTAACTAAATTATAATTAAACAATTATAATTCAAACACTTAATCACATTATAATTACTTAAATTATAATTACCTTTTAAATTATAAACAAATTATAATTTATAATCAATTAGACTATATCATGCATTATAATTAAAATTAATCATGCAATTATCAATTATAATCCATAATTAAGCATGCATTTTATTAAATTTTAATTACATAAATTGTAATTTAAATTAACATCTAATTGATTAAAATAAATCAACTTATATACATTATAATTTCACAGAACTATAATTTAAATTAAACATTTACTCTTAATTATAATTAATCAAATTATAATTAAGTAACTTATTTTAAAATTAAACAATTATATCTTATAATTTAAATACTATATTAAGTTTTAAAAACATTCTTCTTCTAGAATTATGAAATTATCAACTTCATGTTATAGCAGCTAGATATATGCTCATTATCTTAGCAATAATGTAATGGAAACATAACAACACACTGCACACTTGACTAAAACTCACTGCCACTGCACTGTGCACTGCGCAGCTGCGCAGCCACAGGCCTTGGCACCGGCGCAGCTGCGCAAGGTAAGGATCTGGGAAGAACAAGCGGCGCAGCTGCGCTTCTCCTGGCCTTGCTGCCGGCACAGCTGCGCAGCAACTCGGACAGACGCAGACAGCCACGTTACTCTGCTTCACCGATTAACCCATACAAGCCAACAAATGGATATTTACAGTAACTTAAACATTGTAAATCATACCTATGCAATTATACATATATATAACATGCTTCCACAACACAAAATCATTTAAACAATGATAATCACAAGTTTTAAAAATCCAATTTGGCCATTTTCATGAAAACTCATATATTTTCCAAAATAAGTCATTGTAATCAAATTCTTAAGCAATTCAACTTATAACACATGCTTTATTCTCATGATTCAAGGTAGTATCATAGAAAATTTCTAAACAACATACTAACATATTCCAATTTCTCAATGTAAAATCACCCATAATATATAAACTCATGAAATTCCATATAAACTCATATAAACATGAATTTTTTGTTAAGATATATTTCTACAGTAATTTGATTTTTGAAAATCATTGACAACCATATAATTCACCATGAACAACACCACTTATATATATGTCATCTATGTTTATGCGATTACATGAAAACTCAGTTTTCACAGAGAATAAAACATGAAACTTAAATCGAGTTTTGAAAATATGAAAGTAGAGATTATGGATTACCTTTCGGTGATAGGAGAAGAAAACAAAGATTCACTCTAGCCTTCACAAGCTTCTTCTTCCTTCTCTTCTTCTCCAACTCTTCTCTACTTTCTCTTTTTCCTCTGCTCTTTTCTTTCTTCTTCGCTCTTAGTTTAGAGTTAGGATTAATCTGACGTAGTATAGAACTAACGTAATATAATATAATACGCGTACTAACTAATACTAATTAGCCTAATTAATTTAGCAATTACATAAGTTTCAAAATTCAAAAAGTCTTAAGGCTTTGTTTGGCCAAAACAACATTATTTTAAAAAAAACAGGTTATTATTACTAAGGCTATGTTTGGTAAAATAGATTTAAAACAAATGCGAAGCCTTGTTTATTTAAACTCATTTAAAATCCTTTTTTTTTTATTTTAACAAATCATTTTAACACATACTTAAATATCACATTTTAATTAATTAAACATTAATCATCTAATTTAATCAATTAAAATCTAACATCTATTGATCACATAAAATTGCCACATAATTATAATTATTCGCTAATTATAATCCATGTAACAGTTCATCACATAATTCCTCTAATTCAATTATCTCAATTAAATTAGAACTATAATATAAACTAATATACATTAATTAAATAAATATTACACATTCATTTAATTAATATATAACAATTAATTAAATCGCTTCCATAAATCACATAATTTATTTATTTAACTCAATAAATAAATCACATAAAATATTTATTTAACTCAATAAATATTTAAAATTTAATATAAAATCTCAATCGTTACAGGCATACTTTTTCTGTCTGTCCTGAGCTGCTACTAGCCGCTTTCGTATTAACTTAATTACTTCCGTCGTTTGTTATACCATCTTAGGTCCTAACATTCGACGCTCTCCCACTTCATCCCAACAAAGTGGCGTTCGACACTTCCGTCCATATAACGCTTCGTAAGGTGGCATGCCTATACTAGCATGATAACTGTTGTTGTAAGCGGACTCTACTAATGGGAGATGATCGTCCCAACTCCCCTTGAAATCCATAACGTAAGACCTTAGCATGTCTTCTAGCGTCTGAATTGTTCTTTCGCTTTGTCCATCTGTCTGTGGATGGTACGCCGTACTCAACCTCAATTGTGTTCCCATTTGCTCTTGCAAACTCTTCCAAAAATTTGAAGTGAATCGCTTGTCGCGATCGGACACGATCGAAACTGGTACTCCATGTCTCGAGACAATCTCTTTAACATAAGGCTTAGCTAACTGGTTTAAATCGTATCTGACTCTTATTGGTAAGAAATGAGCCGACTTAGTCAAATGATCCACTATTACCCAAATAGTGTCGTATCTTTTCTGCGTCATTGGAAGTCTCACTACAAAGTCCATCGTGATATGCTCCTATTTCCACTCCAGAATCTCCAATGATTGTAACAAACCACTGGGTCGTTGATGTTCGACCTTAACTTTTTGACAAGTTAAGCACCTACTGACGTACTTTGCTATCTCCCTCTTCATATTTGACCACCAGAAATTGGTTCGAAGGTCTTGATACATCTTGGTACTACCAGGATGAATCGAGTACCTCGAGTGATGAGCTTCATCCATTATCTCCTCTTTTAACTCTGGCTCACATGGAACCCAAATTCTTCCTTTAAATCTCAATAACCCTTCGTTATCAAGACTGTACGCTATTTCGGTACCGTCTGAAATCTTCTTCCTTATCCGCTCGCATTCATCAGCTCTGAGTTGCACTTCCTTCACCTTTTCCACTATTGTGGGTTGAACTTCAATTGCAAACAGTTTCTCCCCTTCTTTCATTGGACATCGTACTTCTAATTCCATTCTTGCCATCTCTGTAACCAACTTATCTTGAAATGTTAACATCGATAGCTTCTCCCGACCCTTCCTACTTAAGGCGTCGGCCACCACATTCGCCTTCCCTAGGTGATACATGATTTCACAATCGTAATCAATTATCAACTCCAACCATCTCCGCTGTCTCATATTCAACTCCTTCTGAGTGAAGATATACTTCAGACTTTTATGGTCTGTGTAGATCTCACACTTCTCCCTATATAGGTAATGCCTCCAAATCTTTCAGGCAAAAACCACTGCAGCAAGTACAAGGTCACGAGTAGGATAATTCCCCTCATACTCCTTCAACTGCCTAGATGCATACGCAATGACCTTGCCATGCTGCATGAGCACGCAACCCAATCCTTTGTGCGAAGCATCGCTATACACTACGAAATTCCCCGTCTCATCCGGTAACGATAATACAGGGGCTTGACTCAACCTCTTCTTCAGCTCTTGAAAGCTGTCTTCACACTTTTTTGTCCATACGTATTTCACCATCTTCCTGGTTAAGTTGGTTAACGGAGTAGCTATCTTCGAGAAGTCCTGAATAAACCTCCGATAGCAACCTGCTAACCCTAGCAAACTCCGCACCTCAATCGGCGTTTTTGGTTGTTCCCATTTCATCACTGATTCCACCTTCGCTCGATCCACTGAAACTCCTTCCTTGTCAATGGCGTGCTCCAAAAACTGCACCCTCTCTAACCAAAATTCACACTTTGTGAATTTTTCATATAACCTCTCTTTCTTAGTGCCTCCAACACTATCTCAAATGTTCAGCATGATCCTCTTTTATCTTGGAAAAGACTAGGACATCATCAATGAACACCACGACGAACTTGTCCAAATATTATTTGAATCCTCGGTTCATCATGTCCATGACTAGCGGCTGGCACATTCGTCAACCCAAAAGGCATCACTAAGAACTCATAATGGCCGTAACGAGTCCTACATGTTGTCGTAGATACATCCTACGCCCTCACCTTCAACTGGTGATACCCCGTACATAAATCTATCTTCGAAAAACATTTTTGCCCCTCTCAATTGATCAAAGAGATCATCGATCCTGGGCAATAGGTACTTATTCTTTATCGTTAGTTTGTTCAACTCTCGGTAGTTGATACAAAGCCTCAACGATCCATCCTTCTTCTTTACAAACAATATCGGCGCTCCCCATGGAGAAACACTCAGTTGAATATACTTCTTGTCCAACAGTTCTTGCAACTGAATCATCAACTCCTTATCATGTGGAAGACCTGACAAGTCACTCGGAAATACATCCGCATACTCGTTGACTATAGGTATCTGTTCCAACGTTGCTCCCAACCGTTGGGTATCAACAACATGGCACAGGTAACCTTCGCATCCCTTCTTTAACAATTTTTAAGCTTATGTCATGGTTAGACAACAAGAGCGTCCCAGTGATTTACAACCGTAGAACACTACGTTGGGTTTCTTAGAAATCCGAAGGTTCGCACTCTTATTTTGGCAATCTATCATCGCCCCATGGTTAATTAACTAGTCCATCCAGAGAATTACATCAAATTCTCCCAACTTTATCGGTATAAGATATACCGACAATTTGTTATCTCTAATATCCACACAACAACTCCTATGAACCGAGTCCACAGGAATTACTTCGTCGTTAGCTATCTTAATTTTTAAAGGTATTACAAGTTTTTCATGGAGTAATCCAAATTGTTTAGCAAACTCACATGCTATGAACGAACACATTGCACCAGAATCAAACAGTACATCTGCATTAATGTCGTTGACTGAAATGATACCTGCTACGACGTCGCTTGATGCTATCGTATCTTGGACTGTCATATTAAAAGTAAGAACAGTCGGTCTACCCTGTGGTACTGCACCACCAATCGCCAGCTTGTTACCGCTAGCTCCCTTTCCACCATCCGAACCCTTCTTCGGACAGTTACGCGCCATGTGGTCCGTAGACCCATATACAAAACAACCGCGACTCTTCTTGGGACTGGGACAGTTAGGTGAAATATGCCTCTCCTGTTCATAGTTATAACAGACCGCCTTACCCTTGAGGCAGACTCCCAGATGAGTCTTACCGCAATTCTTGCACGCTTCCATTTTCCTCTTGGAAAACTCTTGTTTTACTCTGGTATTCCTGGAGCTAAAATCTTTCCTCTTCTGGCCACTTCCACTGGCTCCCTCGATCTTGACTGATACCTAAGTCTTGGTTTTATTCTTCTTCTTTTTGTGGTATAAGGTCAACGCTTCACTACCACCCTCGGCGATAATCGCCTTTTCTAACACCGCTCCAAAGGTAACACTTTGGAAAACCGATATCCAGTTGTAGAGCTAGGGTTTCAATCCCTGCTAGAACCGTTGTGCCTTCCGCAACTCTGTGTCCACTTGGTGTGGAGTAAACCTTGTCAGTTCATTGAACCTGGCTGCATATTGGGGTACCGTCATGTCCCCTTGCTTTAGTTCTAGGAATTGAATCTCCATTCTCGCCGGCACGCTCGTGGGGAAGTAGTTCTCAAAGAATAACTCCTTGAACCGCTCCCACGTAACAACTTTTATTCCGGCCCTATCCTAGTTGGCTTCCCACCAGTAGTTGGCCTCCCCCTTCATCATGTAAGTCGCAAAAGAAGTCTTCTGCGCCTCACCGACATTTGCTATGATAAATGCCTTCTCTATTTCTTTCACCCAAACTTAGGTAGCTATTGGGTCTGTAGTTCCATAGAACTCAGGCGGACCTATTATCTTGAACTCCTTAAAGGTAGTCCCCCGACCTATCCCAGGATTAGTGCGTACGGTACCTCTCGTTCGATTGAGAGCCGTAGCTAAAAGATTCACAAATTCTTGCATCGGGTTATTATTCCCTTGCTCCTCCTCATTACGAGGTTCTTCTTCATGATTTCTGGCACGTCTTCTTGGCGGGATTTTCTGTTAATACAAAAACATTTTGTTATTCTTTATTTCTTCAGTCGGTTATTATTAACAATCAAATAATAACTCAATCACATTGCCAAGTATTTTAAATAAAACCTTTATATTAAAATACTTCCTTGTAGTATAACACTACACTTTACATTACATAGCTTCAGCCATTTACATTACTATCCCGTAATTACTTTCCAAAAGTTGGGACTTATAAAAGACTACCCTTATCTATACAAAAGAGGGTTTTACATCATCACTAGTTATACACATATTTACATAGTTATTTACATCGCTATCTTTTCTATACATACTACAGAACTACATCTGCAACACGACATTCATATAATCCGCATCGGCTATACTGGCCACAATGTCCCGGCTAATAGTATGCTGAGTCTATCCTTCCTCCACAGGATACTCAGCCATCTGCTGCTGGTAATCCTCACGCGAGCACCTATGAATATAGCACATTCTACCTATCTTCTACTTCATGTTCAGAAGTTCAACCTTCAATTCCTGGACTTCTAGCTTCAAGTCCAGAACTTTATCCTTAGCCAGCACTTTCTCATCGTGCTCGGCCTCCCAGAAGATCTCTGTATTCTCTCTATCTTCTACCACATCATCTACCACTTTCTTGAGGTCACGGACCTCCTTACTTAGTTGGACATTTCTGTCCAGTATTGCTATAAATAGTAGTTTCATGGACTCTCCTGGTGTAGAATCCTCCACATCTACCTCCGTAGGCAATACCGTAATAATCGGCATTTTCTCCTCCTCCTCAGTAGGCAGTACCGTATTAATCAGCACCGACTCAACCTCCTCCTCTGACATACCCTCAAACAATAACGCGTAGTCAAAGTTATCAGCGTACTCGGACGGGTCCTCTTCCTCTATATCAGTCCCCCTAGAATCACTAATGGTACCTCTGCCACCGGCATTGGTACAACTTCTAGCAAGTTGACTGAATCCTCGCTAACCTCATGTATTTCATTATACATGTACATTATTCCTGTTATCTACATAAAACATAATAACTGGATTAGTATACAATCAAATATGAACAGTATATATCACATTTAATATGTCTAAGGTTACTTTTTTCTTTCAAAACTTTACCCGAGTTTGTTGACTTCTAAATTCTACTTCACTTCTCCAGGTTATAGCCTTTTTTTTCACCCCTGAAGTTTTATAACCTACAGCTTTGATACCAACCTATGACGTTCCCAAATCTGGGTACCTTCAAACCCAGGACATGGTGCTACACGGTGCTACAATCTACTCATACATTCAATTAAAGACCTCAATATCAATGTATAAGTTTACTAATTATTACATTCTATTAAATCCCTTCCCAAGTATTCGTAACCAATACATTGTTCTGTGTCATAATATCAGTAAATACAATACTAATACTATACTATTATAAAGGTCGCTACTGGTCCAGCTTGGACTTGCCTTTGTCTTTACCGGATCCTTTAGTCCGTTCGTTCTTAGCTGAAATCATTTAGTTTTAAGCAAGAATGAGCTTAAACAGCTCAGCAAGTTAAACAGTATATCTTGAAACCACAAAATCAAGAATCATATTCCTTGGTCTTCAATAATTGTACAATAGTTATGAAGTACTTAAGAATAATCAAAATATCATTTTGATTCCTTTAAAACCATTCCCAAGGAATTCATAGCCTCTTCGGAATCCATTTTGGTCAACGACCATGAACCATATTTTAGTTCTCATTCATGAGAGGAACAACCCGGCACGAAGATCGTAAGTTCGATATAGCTTACGAGCACATCCAGGTGATCAGCCTGTAGTACTCTCTGTCGATCAACACTCATATATTAAACGTGTTTACGTTTAATTAGTGACAACCTCACGTGCCTGTCGAATTAACAACGTTTAAAACCTTTGTTTTATTCATACTCATTTACCTGAGAATCCGTACCAAGCAATTGGCATAGGATCACAACATTATATATGTTTGGAAAGATTTATGGAAAAACCCACCAAAATATCCTAAATCTCAGTCTAGCCGAATCAAATGGCATCAACTATTCAATAACAGTTCATGCATAAACAATTATACACAATGACCTCTTATCCAACCATAATGTATAGACAAGAGTTTAGAAAACTTGCATTCATAGTAAAATATGAACGAAGTTAGAAAACTTGCCTTTGCGTCTTCTAAACCTTTAGACGTAGTCTATTCAGTCTTTACAACGTCTACAAAGCATAACACAAAGCATACCTATGAAAATTCATCATCGATATACCAAGTATAGCCTAACTTTTCCTTCTTGTATAACTTAATCGAAATGTTAAATTAATAACATTCATTTAAGTTATTTAATGTCCATTACGGTTTATTAACATCCTATGTTATAAACCAACTCTTCTTAATCATCATTAGGCATGATGATTAAACGAGTATTTAACTTGTTCCTGAACTTAGTTTTGGTTAACGTCCAAAACTTAAGTTTAATTACGTTTATTTAACATTTAATTTTCATAAACTCTTACTTAAACATGTTGTTTAAGGTTTACATTACATCATTTACTAGCCTTTAATGATATGCAAAAGGTTAAGTAATTATTAACAATGTAAACTTTTCTCCCATGCTGGCGCTGCGATGCCAAATATTGCCCTTGGAGTGGAGCTGCAGCGCTACTCTCCAGAGCTTTATCCCGGGTGTGGCGCTGCGGCGCCGGCTTAAGCCTATTGGCTGGCCCTGTGGCGCTATCTCTACAACTCAGAAAAATTTTCTAAGTCATTGAAAATTCTAAAATTTTGGAGTCTGTAACTTGATCGTTATAAATTCGAATTAGTTCGTTCCAATGCCAAAAGTTCATAAACAACATGCTCTGCCATCCTATCAAGTTGAAATTCATTTCCAAATCCGTCGGCCAGAAATTCACCGATTAGTCTATTTTTTACATTTTCGTTAAACGTTCGTGAATGTTCGACGCTCAAATCTTCATTTTAAGTCGGAATCAATCCGTTTTTTCCCTCGCTAGTCTTATTTGCCTAAATTCACGTGTTGTAATCTAAAACCATCGTTTCCGATGCTCACGGCGACTTTTGACTTCTAATCAGAGAAATTTACGTTTTCGACGATTATCGTCTAATCACGTAACTTTCGCCAAATCTTCGTTCTTCATTATTATTACTCCAAACCACTTGGAATCAATCCCATGGTTGATTATTAATAATTCTAATCATTCAAAACATTTAGGTTTTTCATGGTTTCACATGTTCATTAGTTCATTTCCTATGAATTCATTAAGTCCATTATTAGTACCTAATCAATTCTTAGTCTTCCATCATGCATGACTTGTTAAGGTTCGTAGTTACTCATTAAGTCATCCTTATAACTTTTTAGGGTTCATGCTTTCTCTAACACTTCTCTATCAAAATATTTATTGAAAGAAAAGATGATGTTTATATACTTTCTTATGGTTATACCTTTTGTGTTCTTTGTGGAGTGAGTATGGAGACTCAAAGCTTTCTTAATCCCCTTGGTTGATGAAATGTCTTCACAAACACAAGCTAGCTTCTCTTCTTATCCCTCTCTCTATCTCTTTGTTGGAGGAATTGTCAAAACAACAAAATAATGAAAAGCAAGCTCTATTTTTATAGAAGTTGGCAAGACTTAGGGTAAATTAGTCTTTTAGGCCCAACCTCCTCAACTATTCCCACATTCTCAATTACTTTCCCACCAAGTTTGAGCCCATGTGCTAGCACATGGCCAACTATGTCCCCCCCTTGTGCTCCCACATGCTCCTATATGGCCTTGTTGCCCCATGTCCAACATGGGTTGTGGGTTGAACCATGGGTTAAAACCACCCGTTTACCCAATGGTTCGACCCATGGGTCCAACGTATCAACTTTTAATTCTAATTAATTCTAATTCACTTTATTTTAACTTATTTACTCCGTATAAAATTCATATTATACGTTGTATTAATTCTCGTATTCTCTCCGTATTATTCTTGTATAATACCTTGTATTAGACACGTATTCTTTCCGTACAATAATCATTTATTATTATACGTAAACAATTATTTCATTAGATCACTTTCCTTAACCGTTTGGATTTTAAGTCCCTACGCGAAAACTTCGTGAGTCATAAATGAAATATTATTACATATTCTATCTCGTATCGAAATCCTATCATTACGCGGTTCTCAGAATTTCAAAATAAATTCCCGAGCAGAAACGGATGAATAGTGATTTCCGTACTTTTCCTCCCGATAAAACGTTTCTCGGCTAACTTAACTTTTCACGGTATATTACCGTCAAATCTTTCGACAGAACGTCATTCTGACATTCCGAACTCTCAGAATGACATAGGGTCTCAAACCCTAACCCTTAGGGTCGAATAGTGTCTATTTCGTCTTTTCCCAAAAATATTTTTATTCTCAGAAACCTTTTTTCGTCTTTTAAATTCATATCATTTATTCCTAGCACGTAGCCAGAATCCTACTCAATTCTACATTCTCTAGGTCACAAAATGACCTACAATTTACTTACTCAGTTTAATAAACAAATAATCCAAATTTTATTCAATAAATCAAATAAAAATTCATTTACATAAACGTTCGATTTTTTTGGGCATTACAGGATCCATGCCGGATATGAGATTGGTAGTGTGCCCATGAAGATAATGTTGTAATCTCATCTTTCTGGCCCAACATACAGCCCATTACGTTGGCATTGATGGACATGTACATAAATAAGGGAACCTCATCCTTTGGGGGTACTAAGACAGGTGCTTCGATCAGCTGCTTCTTGATGGAAAGGAAACTTTTTGGCAATCTTCATTCCATTTTACGGATGAATTCTTCCTTAGCAGTTTGATGATTGGTTCACATGTTGCTGTGAGCTGGGAGATGAACCTGGTTATGAAATTGATTCTTCCCAGGAACCTTTTTTTTCTTTTTCAGTTCGGGGCACGTGCATCTCAGTGATGGCTTTAATCTTGGCGGGATCTAGCTCAATGCCTATGTTGCTTACTAGAAACCCCAATAACTTGCCTGATTTAACATCAAAAGTGCATTTGGCTAGATTTAGCTTTAGGTTGTACTTGCGCAACCTGTTGAAAAGCTTTTTGAGATGGCTGATGTGGTCTTCCTCCTTCCGGGATTTTACGATGATGTTATCCACGTAGACCTATATCTCCTTGTGCATCATGTCATAAAAAAGATCCATCATGGCTTGCTGATACATAACAACGGCATTGATAAGGCCGAAAGATAAACGTCTATAACAGAAAGTTCCCTAGGGCGTAATGAAGGCTTTCTTCTCCCTGTCCTCTTCAGTGACCATGATTTGATGGTATCCTTCAAAGCAATCCACAAAAGAATATATGTTATACTATGTTGTATTGTCTATCAGGATGTGGATGAAAGGAACTAGGAAGTTATCTTGAGACAAGCTTTGTTTAAATCCCGGTAATCCACGCAGACTCGTACCTTCCCTCTGGGCTTAGGCACGGGGACTATGTTTGACAGCCACTCTGGGTATGTTGATACCATGATGATGCCGGCTTTGAATTGCTTGGAAACCTCTTCTTTGACTTTCAGACTCCATTCGGGTTTCAATGGTCTGAGCTTTTGCTTGACTGGCTTGAATCCATCTTTAATAGGCAGTCGATGGATAACAATGTCAGTGAAGAGGCCAATCATGTCTTCATGTGACCATGCAAACACATCTTGGAACTAAGTTAAGAGTTCATTCAGGTCGGCTTTTTGGTCTTGGGTGAGGTCTAGGCCTATCTAGATTTCTTTGAGGTTTTCTGAGGTTTCGATATTGACAGTGGGGTTTTGATCGAGGGTTGACTTGGGTTTGTCTTTGACCCACTATTTGATCTCCTCGGGCACCTCATAGTCATCTATCTCCTCCTGATCAATCTCCATCAAGTCAAAGTTCAGTTCTACATCAAAGTTGTAGTCATTGTGAAAATTTGGCATCTCATCAGCATGGACAAACAAATCCAATTCTGGAGTCTTGAAAACAAAATGCTTTCACTTTAATATATGAGACTGTTTAATAATACAAAGCATTGAGCAAAAGCATGACAAAAATAATTGCTATAGCTTGTGCAACAAAATAAGAAGTAAATGAAACCATATTTCAGGGCAGATGGACTTTCTGCCCTTTTACTCTTTTTAAATGAATCATGGGGTGCTACTTCAATTGTCTAATGTCAGATCCTCATGAACAGGGACGATAAAGGATTTGTGCTCTTCTGCCTCATCTTTGATGACGACTAAGACTTCCTTTATATAGGGGTCGAGGTTCTTCTTTGAACTGCTACCCTTATCCTTCTTGATGTGAAGGATTCGGATCTGATCTTCTTCATCACTGTCTAGGATATCATCGTTCATACCCTCGTAGTGCATCAGACAATACATGTTAGCAAATGGGTCTCGTCCTTAATGTAGGAACTTTTCTATTCCTTTTTTGCTTTCCCCCTCAATCTCTAGGGCTCTTCTCTCATTAATTGGTTTGACTGAAGGAAATAACATACCTGATACAATAGTAGGAATCTTCCTCAATGGTTTCACAAACCCAGTGTCAGTGAAGTTTGGCAGCAAAATTGTGGAAGTAGGAGCTTTTGGATGCTTGTGTGGGTTTCGATGGTTTGAACCTGATGAATAGCCCAATCCGGCCTTCCCGGACTGGCTTGGGATTTGCACCAGACTCTTGATACCTTGCTGATTTTTTCCTAACCCTTCTCTAGGGCAGAAACCCAAAGATACCATTTCCTGACCAACCGTCATTACCTCGGGGGAAACTTTTGGTTTCAAAGCTAGTGCCCCAACAGGTAAGAATTGAGTATTGCTCACCTCCAATGCTTAAAAACTAGCAGGTTCAATCCCTTCATCTAGGCTGATCACCGGCATGTCTCCTTGTATGTAGCCAGGGTATTCTGGTTCGGTATTTATCGTGATTAGATTGCCATTAATAATGTACTTGAGTTGCTGATGAAGGGTGGATGGAATTGTTCCTACCATGAGGATCCACGGTCTTACCAACAACAAATTATATCTAGTGGTAATGTTGAGTACCTGGAAGGATACATAGAAAGTATAGGGGTCCAATCTCCAGTGGAAGCTCAATCTCCCCCACAGCCTCTCGGAGAGATCCATCAAAAGCCCCAATGACTACATGGCTAGTCTGGACTCGGTTTGGGTTGATCTTCATTCTTTCCAAGGTGTCGTAGGGATAGATTTTCAAGGACGATCCTCCATCTATCAGCACTCCTCCGATCACATACCCTAATGACATCACTGTGATGTGTAGTGACTTGCAATGACCCGTCTCCTCTGCGGGTATATCATCGCCAGTGAAGGATATAACATTGTTGTTGAAAATGTGCTCTATCACGTGACGAAATTTCTCAGTATCTACCGTCTTCGGCAGATGTGCTTCCTCCAGTAGTTTCACCAAAATGTGGCAATGATCCACCGAGGATAAGACCAGATTCAGGATGGATATATATTTGGGTGACTCTTTCAAACTTTGCACCACCTTGATCTCATTATGCCCCATTTTGATGAGGAACTCTTCAATTTTCTCTTCAGCCACTCTTCCTTTAGCTTTAATGACTGAATTAAACACCTGTTGATGCAGGTATAACGGGTTTTTCTTTGATATACTGGCAATGTTGTTTGTTGTTGATCTTTTATCCTTCCCATAGTTCCATGGAACTCTTTTCAGGCTGACGACCGGATACTGCGGTCTGAATGGCAATATTAGAGGTTTGGGTGCAAACACCTTCACAGGATTCTTCCTTTCTTGAACCCCTTTTCCTTGCACTATTAGGGGTGTCTCTGAAAGTAGTATGCATACAAGCCAATCATGTATGATGATAAAGCATTTACATTCGAGACGACCTTATTTATTTATTAATAGAAGTATTCATTTATTAAAGGCATTTAATTATCTACATGATGCTGTTTTTATAATATGTAAATAACCCATAGTTTTAAGCAATTGTTTTAGAATCATGATGTTGATCATGCTAATGAGATCTAAATTCTTAGAAAGCTTAAAGCTAAAATAGTTCCCAATCGTTAGATTACTAAATAGGGGATTTGTAAATCCGGATAGATTGGTACATATGTTTCTTTCTTATTGGATGAGGATGATTGATCTCATTATCATTTGTGTGGAGACACTAAAGCAAGTATGTAGGTGCTTATTGGAGAATAAGTTCACTGAACGTGACTCGCTATGAAATGCCTAATGGAGTTTTACTTGTCTGTCAATAGGAATTCCTAATGTGATAGTAGTACAAGTGATCCTTGGACTTGAGATCATCATAGTATCTTGTATGTAATAAATTATACTTTGACTTATTCCTTAAAAACAAATAGGGTATATCAAAGGGTATGCTTGGGTATAATGAGTTACATATGGAGATAATGAATAATCAATAAAGAATCTACCACTTCTAGTAAAATAAGAGATATGTCCTATGTGATTCGTTAAATGACAACCCAGTAGTCCTTGGCCAATGCACAATGAAATTAGAAAGGAGTTTCTAATTTGCATTATTTGGAGTTGTGCATTTTCTAATCGAAAAACATATAATTAAATAAAATAAGACTTGACAGTAATTTCATGTCTTATATTTAATTGGGACATTGTATGGTGGAATGATTGAATTGTACGGTAACTATTTAGTTACACGTTCTTTTATGATTATTGTTGAAATCTATATTATCTGTAAAGTCGTTGATCTCTATGGAGGTTTATCCATATTGTAGAATAAATATTATTTATTTAAATAGATTATTAATTTTATTTATTTATTTAAATAAGATTAGAATTGTTCTAATTGATTTATTCACAACCGGTTTAATATGGAGAACCTAAAGAGTCATACCATAAAAGGAAGAATAATTATTTAAGAAGGTAATGGCATAATCGTAATAATGCATTAAGTGTAATTAATTTAATCTATGGTGATAGAATAAATTAAATAGCTTAATGTTTATTATTTAATATTTTAAAAATATTAAATATAAATTAATAAGAGGAGTCTTATTAATATTGTTACAATTATTATTATTTTAATTTCTAAAGGAGTTTAGGAATTAATTTAATATTAGTACTCTCATTTATTCCTAATAAGATTAGGAGATAAATTAATTAAATGAATTTAATTAATTATTCCCAATGTGGTGGGAAACCTAAATTAATTAAAGGAGTTTAATTAATTAAATGAAACCCCATGTCTAATAGGATTAGAAAGGTTGACCAATATCTATATAAGAGGAGTCTTATAATAGATATCATTTGATGCAATTCTAATTGTTGGAGAGTACTCCTTTTCTATAGAGGATAGAAAACTAGGGTTTAGCCAACCACCCTCCTTCTTGATAATTCATCTTCCTTGGTGGATCACCTCTAGAGGCCAAATACTTGGGTGGCTAACGTTGATCAAAGGAAGGAATCTACCCCGGATATTCAAGGAGATCGCGACGAACAAGGAGTTGAACTTTTACCTATGGAAGCTTCGTTCTACAAGGGTATGATTTCATAACTTCTTATTTATCGTTTTAAATTAATAATTTGCATAAAGGATGACCCGGGTAATGGTTTTATAGAAATTTTTAAACTCTGATATACCATGCTTCTACTTATTTTGCGATTTGATTGCGCCCATAATTTCATACAAACCCAACAGTAGCATCAGAGCCAAAATTTTATGCAATTATTAATTGTTTTGATTCCATATATGTATAGTTATGTATTTAAAATAATTTATTGGGCATAATTTTATTGTATAAAATTATTTTTTATGAAAGAAAAAAAAATTAATCGCGAAACAGTTCACCTTTTTTAATTTCGCTGTGTGAATCGCCAGATTCTTTTAAAAGAATTCGTTAGAAGCAAATTATTTTAACCAGGATTCGTGTCATATATAATATATAAAAGTGGCGAACATGCAGGATTAAAAGTGGCGAACCTGCAGGTTCCTAAATAAGTTATATATATATATATATATAGGGGTTTCATCCACAACAACCAGTTGCTGGGAGCAACCCCTTTATCTTACTCCTTGTAGGAGCTTTTGACTCAATTTATCTCTCAAGTATAGTGGGCCCCATTATAATAATAATTCTCAAACCCCATATAAAGAGGTTGCTCCCAGCAACCGGTTGCTGTAGATGCAACCCCATATATATATATATATATATTAAAGTAACATATATATATATAAGATAAGACTCTGAAATGAACTGTTCGTAAATGAATATATGTAGGACCCAGTGTTGAAGGTTGTTGATTGGCCCAATTATGTACCATCTGTGATGCCCCCAAATCCGGATTCCCTAACCTCGGGTTTGGTGCTCACGATACATAACACATCTAACTACCCATTCATTAATGAAATGCATCATTCATTACATTACTTAATACAATCTTATAACAATATCACAGGTTAACTAACCTTAACATAACTTACATATCCTTAGCTATCCAAAAAGGTTTACAATTATTAATTTACATAAGACAGCATAACCATTAAAAGTTGACAATAACTACTCATGAGCCTTGCCTTTACCTTTATCCCTGTTAGAATCTTCTGCTACCTCGGCCTTAGCTGAAATATTTTTTTATAAACAAAGGTGAGCAACGAGTTTGCTCATCAAGTTAAAGTATACAATAAATGATAAATATATCATGAATAGAAGATTCTAGCTTCCATAGAACTTCAACAATAATCAAAGGATTTCAAAGTAGCTGAATAATAATTCAATCTCAATAATAAAATTTTCTCAAATTTCATACTGAATAACATATCAGGGATGAAAGAGTAAAATTCTTTCAAAGATTCAATAATATTCAATTGAATAAGAAGAATTAACAATACTGCAACAATATTCAATAAAGTGGGATATACCCAAATTTCACGCTGAGTGATCACAAAAGGATCATGAACTAATAGAGGAATCATTAGTTATTAAAACTAAATTACCACAGGAATATAAGTTAGTTATAAAAACTAAACTATACTCCTTTGCAAATACCTAGAGCGGCCAACTCCTTTGTACCCTATATTATGCATAATACTCAATAATAGCGCATAGGTCGATTTACGACAATAAAGTGTGTTCATCTCAGTCTTACATCACGAGTCCGTACCACAACAATATGGTTTGGATTGCTTTTAAAGAAATACTATGATTTCAATAAATAATATCAATATTGATCTAGTCGAAATCAATGGCATAAATCTTCCAATAAAAAATCAGTTCATAAGATATAGAACGTTTCATGCTTTAACAAATATTAGTCTAGCCAAAACAATTAGCTGAGACATAACTTATAAACAGTTCAAATACTAGAACAAGAATCAATTGCACTATGTGCTAACAACAATAATAATTATAGATGTGAATAAATAACAATAATTATTCACTATCATGCTTGAAAAATAATAACTCTAGTTGAGTTAGGAAACTTGCCTGATTCGTTGACTACTGCTACGCAATTTAAATTAACTTCTTTTGTAAGACCTATTATTAATAAAATCGATCTCTTAATTAGCATCATATATCTTACTCATAATAATTTATCTAACATGTAAACACATAATCATCATTAGATAACACCATACAAATACACAAGTCTAAACCTAGCACACATCGAGTATTTAATAATATTCAATATAGGATACTGAGTGGTTTCCCACAAACAACTAACAAATTAGTTTTCGTCTCGTCTACACTATTTTCACATTGAGTTAGATCGGTTACTAATTCGTAGATACCTTCCCCATATGAAGGAGTCGTTGAACCCAGCTTTTATACATCAACCATTAAAGAGTACGATTGTACTACCTTAGACTTAACACTACTATATCATACAACTTGTGAATTAACACTTAGTCTTTCATTTTATAAGTCCTTTATAATTAAGTAAGTCGAAAACCTAATCCAGCAACCTAGATTCAAATAACTTGTTGTTTCAAAACTTACTTAACTAATCCAGCAACCTGGATTCAGATTGAATTTAAATTTAGTAAACTATTTTTTAATTCAGCAGACTGGATTTAACTGACCTCCAATCCAGCAAGCCTGGATTCAATTGTCATCCAATCTAGTAACCTGGATTATCTAATAGATCAATCCGGCATCCTAGATTATCTAAACATTGATAGTAGTGTGCATACAAGCCAATCATGTATGATGATAAAGCACATACTTTGTAAATAATCTTATTTATTTATTAATAAAATATTCATTTAAGGCATTTAATTATCTACATGGTGCTGTTTTTAATAATATGTAAATAATCCATAGTTTTAAGCAATGATTTTAGAATCATGATGAGATCATGCTAATGAGATCTAAAATTCTTAGAAAGCTTAAAAACTAAAATAGTACCCAATTGTGGGATTACTAAAATGGGGATTAGTAAATCCGGATAGATTGGTACATATGTTGCTTGCTCATTGGATGAGGATGACTGATCTCATGGTCATTTGTGTGGAAACACTAAAGCAAGTATGTAGGTGCTTATTGGAGAATAAGTTCACTGAACGTGACTCACTATGGAATACCTAATGGAGTTTTACTCGCCTGTCAATTGGAATTCCTAATGTGATAGTAGTACAAGTGATCCTTGGACTTGAAATCATCATAGTATCTTGTATGTAACAAATTATACTTTGACTTATTCCTTAAGGCCTTTTAAGGCATATATAGGGTATGCTTGGGTATAATGAGTTGCATATGGAGATAATGTATGATCAATAAAGAATCTACCACCTCTAGTAAAAAAAGAGATATGTCCTATGTGATTCGTTAAATGACAATCTAGGAATCCTTGGCCAAGGTAGAATGAAATTAGAAAGAGGTTTCTAATTTGCATTATTTAGAGTTGTGCATTTTCTAATCGAAATACATATGATTAAATAAATTAAGACTTGACAGTAAATCCATGTCTTATATTTAATTGGGACATTGTATGGTGGAAGGATTGACTTGTACGGTAACTATTAACTCACAGGTTCTTTTATGATTAATGTTGAAATCTATATTATCTGAAAAGTCGTTGATCGCTAGGGAGGCTTTTCCCTATTGTAGAATAAATGTTATTTATTTAAATAGATTATTAGTTTAATTTATTTATTTAAATAAGATTAGAATTATTCTAATTGATTTATTCACAACCGGTTTAATATGGAGAACCTAAAGGGTCACACCATAAAAGGAAGAAGAATTATTTAAGAAGAAAATGGCATGATAGTAATAATGCATTAAGTATAATTAATTTAATCTATGGTAATAGAATAAATTAAATAGCTTAATATTTATTATTTAATATTTTAAAAATATTAAATATAAATTAATAAGAGGAGTCTTATTAATATTATTATTATTATTTTAATTCTAAAAGAGTTTAGGAATTAATATAATATCAGTACTCTCTCTCAATCCTAATAAGATTAGGATATAAATTAATTAAAAGTATTTAATTAATTAAATAAATAAAATCCTATTCTAATTGGATTAGGAGGGTTAACCTAATATCTATATAAGAGAGTCTTATATCAGAAATAAGGTACGTGAATTTTTCCAAGAGTTGGGAGTACACATATTCTATAGAGATAGAAACAAGGGTTAAGCCAATAACCCATCTTCCTGAGTTCTTCATCTTCCTTGGTGGATCACCGTTAGAGGCCAAACATTTGGGTGGCTGACATTGATCAAAGGAAAGAGCCATTACAGAGGAATCAAAGGAATCAAAGGAGTAGAACTTGTACCTGAGGAAGCTTGGATCTTCAAAGGTATAATTTCATCCTCTTTTCTGTTATTGATAACTAGCACAAAGCATGATCATGGTTATGGGTTTGTATAAATTTTTTGAAAACCTATGTTTCGCGCTTCCGCCCTATTTATGTGATTTGATTGCATGATTGCGTTACGTACAAACCCAACAGTGGTATCAGAGCCTAACTTTGTGTTAATTATCAATTTTATGATTCCATGTATGAATTGATGTGAGAATTGGATCGTTTTTCTGGACAAAAATTGTTTTCTGCAAGTTTCTGCGACGAACGGCGCAGCTGCCCAGTTCATTACTGGCGCAGCTGCGGCGTTCTGCAAAATTGCTGCTTCAGGCTACCTGCGCAGCTGCCCAGTTCATTACTGGCGCAGCTGCGCCGGTACCTGGACAGACCCTAAAAATTAATTTTAATTAATTAAGTAAACTATTTATTTAATTGATAAAGTTTTAAAATAAAGATGTTTATTTTATCTGAAATATGATTTTATATTGCTAAAATTAAAGGAGTTTAATTTGGATTTATTTTTGATTAAAATAAAAGAGTTTATTTTGTTTCAAAAATAAAATTTAGCAAAACTTTTGTCCATTAAATAACATCTATCCATATATGGAATAGCTTTATTATTCATGAGATGAATGGATATTTATTGATGCATATGTTGATGTGTATGATAATAAATGGGGTTAATTATGGACTATGACCAATGTGATTGGATTTTATTTTGGATGAATGCTTGAATGTATGGATTTTATAAAATGGGGTCTGCGTACCTCGTCTTCTCTGGTTTTATTCTCGGTGTAAAATTCTATCTCCCTCCTATGTACTTTCCCTTGACTGCTGATCAAGGTTTCTATTTAATTAAAAATAGTTTATGTAATAGAGATAGTTAGAATTATCTTGAAGAAACTTGAGACCAAGGAGCAAGGAGCTCGTGAAGACCCGTTTGTATGGTGCTCGGGTTTAAATGTAATAGTTACATTTAACATTTAAATTATTGCACTCCTAGGTTTGACCTTTTGGTTCACTTGGTGGCTCTAGTGAACCAAACTAGAATAAAGGTCCATAATCAATCCGGGTAGAATATAGTATTCTATATTACATGCTAAATATTATATATATTATATTTTATGAAAAATGCTTCGCATGTTTAATAAAATGACGCGTATTATATATATATATATATATATATATATATATATATGTGTGTGTGTGTGTGTGTGTGTGTGTGTGTGTGTGCATGCGCGCTAAATAAGATGAGACAAATAATAACAAACCCCTCAAAGAAATAATATTAAGTCTGAAGCGTTCAAATGATATTTGGAATATCGAACGTCGCCTTCTAGCATGGTTAATTAATAGAGTATTAAATATTTAATATGAGTTTGTTGTGCTATCCACAAGGTGAGTATTGAATATTTAAGATGTTAATTAATCACATTTGATGTTTATCAAGAAAATTGAACGATCTAGTCTTGTTGTGCAATCCACAATGACAAAATTTTTTCTTTTTTGAATTTATGGAAGTGCTAGGCTGGATTTAACTTAAATTATTTTAGTTCGGATGTGCACACACATGACCATTATGATTTAAGAGGCAAAATAAAAGGAGTTACATGGTGATGTAATTGACAAGAGTTGTCTACCTATTTATTTGTATATCGTTTGTTGTGATATCCACAAGGTTATATACATTTGAAATGGGATCCTTAACCTCGCTAGCAAATCTTTAATTAGATGTTGCCGAACTATATAAGTGAGGGTAATATAGTTTGATGAAAATAGTGGGAGATACCAATTTAAAATAAAGACCTAAATTTATTTTGGTATGCAAAGTTAATAAAACGAATGTTTGCTAATATGTTGTCTTTTCACATGCAGAATTTTAAAAATGTCAAAATCACTAATCTCACTGCGAAGTATACTTGATGCAAATAAGCTTACCGGCCCGAATTATGAGGACTGGCTAAAAAATATGAGAATTGTTCTCACTGCTGAAAAGATTTTTTATGTCCTAAATTCAACTATCCCTGAATCTGTTTTGGAAATAGCCTTTGAGGAAGAGATTGCCACTTTCAATAAGTCGCAAGATGATGCATATGTGGCTCAATGCATCATGCTCGCATCCATGAATAACGAGCTTCAGCGTCAGCACGAAAAAATGGATGCTCCTGCTATACTGATTCACCTCAAGAAGTTGTATGGTGAACAGGGTAGGACTGCTAGATATGAGATATCTAAGGAGCTCTTCCGATCTTGGCTGACCGAGGGCACTGCCGTCGAGACTCATGTTCTGAAGGTAATCAATTTGATTAACGCCTTGGACAGCTTGGGTTCGTCATGGATGAGGAGTTGAGTCAAGACTTGGTCTTGCAGTCACTCCCTGAGACCTTCTCGCAGTTTGTGGTTAATTTTCACATGAATAAGCTAGATGTCAGCTTGCCTGAGCTGCTTAACATGCTGAAAACTGCAGAAGGTCACTTCTCATCCAAGAATAACCATGTCTTGATGGTGGATTCTTCCAATAAAAGGAAGAGGCACAAGGTGTCTTCTGAAAAGAAGAAATCCAAGAAGGTTAAGGGAAAGGGGAAAGAAAAGGAACAAAAGAAACTTGAACCAGCTAAAGGAATGTACTTTTATTGCAACGAGCCGGGACATTGGAAAAGGAACTGCAAGAAGTTTCTAGCAGAGAAGAAGCTTGGAGAAGCTTCGACTTCCATTCAAGGTTTGTTTATGATTGAAATTAATTTTTCTGAAAGTTATAATTCTACTTGGGTATTGGATACCGGCTGTGGGTCTCACATATGTAACACTGTGCAGGGACTGGTCAGAAGTAGAAAGCTGAACAATGAAAAGGTGATCCTATGAGTGGGGAATGGAGCAAAGGTTGCTGCATTAGCTGTAGGAACTTATTGTTGAGCAATGCCTTCGGGCAAATCCATTTATCTTAATAACTGTTATTATGCTCCGAATATTATTAAAAATATTATTTCAATTTCTGTATTGGATATGGAAGGTTTTGATGTCATTATAAAGAACAATGGTTATTCTATTTATAAAGACGATGTTTTATATGGTATTGGAAATTTGCGAAATGGACTTTATATATTTGACTTACAAGAAAATATATTTCAAATTGAACAAACTAAGAAAAGAAAAAGAGATGATATTAATTATACCTACATGTGGCACTGTAGACTCGGTCATATCAATGAAACAAGATTATCCAAGTTGTATAAGGATGGGCTCCTAGAGCTATCCGATTATGAATCATATTCAACTTGTGAATCTTGTCTCATGGGTAAAATGACTAAATCTCCTTTTAGTGGAAAAGGAGAATGAGTTACAGAGTTGTTGGCATTGATTCACACAGACGTTTGTGGACCTATGACAACAAGTGCACGGGGTGGGTATTCTTATTTTATTACTTTCACTGATGATCACTCAAGATTTGGATATGTGTATTTAATGAAATACAAATCAGAATCATTTGAAAAGTTCAAAAAGTTCAGAAGTGAAGTAGAGAAACAAACGGGCAAGAGTATTAAGATACTTCGATCAGATCGAGTTGGAGAATATTTAAGAGGTGAGTTTCTCAATTGTCTCAAAGAAAATGGTATAATCTCACAATGGACTCCTCCAGGTACACCACAATTAAATGGAGTATTTGAAAGGAGAAATCGAACACGGTTGGACATGGTTCGATCCATGATGAGTTTTACCGACCTTCCAACTTCCTTCTGGGATATGCCCTAGAAACGACTGCATACCTACTTAACAAGGTACCTACCAAATCCGCCCCAAAGACTCTATATGAGATGTAAGATCCCGAAACCCTAATAAGAAGTCCGTTATGTAAATTATGTGATTATTAAATAAAATCTCTCCGTTCTGAAGGTATATTGTGTTATTATATACTATATTTAAGAATTAGGTCAAATAAAATTTTGTCCAAAAATTGACGTGCTTGGCACCTCGTGCTTAAAATTTTTTCTCCTTATTCAGACTTTTCAGTACATTTGATTTTTCAAGCTGCTTTGTCGTGCTTACACAGACAAAACGCTTTGTCGTGTTTATTAGGATATATACAAACCCTAGTTTAGGAAACCCTAATTTTAAATTAGGAAACCCTAAACCTAAATTTGAAAATTATAACCCTAATTACTAAACCCTAACCCTAATTACTTGTTACAAACCTAAATTAGATTATCCTTAACTCTAATTATGTTAACTAAACCCTAATTAGGTGTTAATTACATAATTAAATCATCCTAATCATGAAAAGCAAAACCCTAATTGCAATTAGGGTTAATTAAAGTAGGATTTAGCTACTAATTAAGGTGAACTAGCTCACAAGTTGGTGCCAACACATAGGACCAGGTGCAATGAACTTGCTATCAGATAAAAATCCTCCCCAAAGCAGCACAAGTATCATGGCTAGGATATTTTTGGAGGCAAGTAGGAAAAAAAAGACCAAAAACCCTAGCTTCCAAGTTCTATAAATAGCAGTCCATATTCTGGTCAAAACCCACGAAATTCTGAAGCTACAACACTTATAGTACATGCCATAACAAGCCCAAGCAATCACAAGATCAGAATCAGTAACTAGAAAGAGGAAATCAAGCAAGAAAGGTAAAAACCCTAACTCTACGCTAGATCTTTGATGCTATAAAAAATTTGTTGTTTAGATGTTTAGTAATACATAATAACATGTTAGTAAATGATCTGGGTTCATAGAACATGTTTCCATAAAGTTTGAATGCATCAAAATGAAGTTTTAGCAAGTTAAAAATTCTGGGAAAATAGGTCTGACAGTCGAATGTCAGGGCCTGTATATCCGTGTTTGTTAATGAATTGATGCGTTAGTTGTATTGTAATTGTAGTATTACATGAGCTTAGTAAACTAGAAGTGGAATCATGTTAAACGGATCAACAGGTTGAGAGATATGATCGATTCAAAGTGCCTACTCAATTCGCTCATTTCTGATTTCTGGGTTACCCAGAAATCTTATAAACAGTCGAGCAAGGTACTTTGACCGACATATATATCTCAATCTTTATGTTGTTTATGTTGTATTTTATATCTATGTTATAGTTTGACATGTAAAGTACACCACTGAAGCACTCTAGAACATAAGGAAATGACAGGATTACAGGAATTAATGGTCAAATAGCGTTGACCGAGCTTGACCGGGTTTTCTAAAAATTTGAAGAACACGAAGAACAGCCCTTGGGTGTACTTTGACCGACTTAGATCTAGACCTTAGGAACATAATCTGTCCAAATAAGTGTCACCTACATGTACTTTGGTATATAGACTACAACCCAAAACAATCAAAACACAAATATATCACACAGACTGAAAGATCTAAGAGCCATAAGAACGTTGATCGATGTTGACCACGTTTCTGGGTTACCCAGAAACTGATAAATAGGCTTGGCAGAGACTTTGACCATTAATAACGTATTGTTATGTTACACTTAGAGTCCAGAAGTGATACTAAGTTGTAGTACTACATGAATATTACACGATTGAAGCACTTAGCAACCTAGAAACAAATTAAACCAACAAGATTCATGATGGTCAAACGGGCTACCCGGCATTGACCAAGTTGGTTCTTCAGAAATGAAGAACACCTAAGGCTACGCTTTCCGTCGCTAAAGGCCTATAGCGACGGACAGAATTAAAAATATTTTCAAAAAATTAAAATAATTAAAAAATCAGTTTTAAAAATTATTTTAAATTACAAAAATTAACTTTTGGTATTTTAGCATAAAATTCAATAAATATTTTATTTATTTATAACTAAATTATTAATAATTAAATTAAATAAATCATTTATAAATAATAATAAATTATTTAAAAATGATTTTTATATTCTAAAAAATATAATAAATGACTATTAATAATTTAAAAATAAAACTAAGGTTTTAAATTTTTTTTAAAATAAATATTAATTATCTATAAATAAAATAAATGATTTAAAAATCATTTAAATCGATAATTAAATGTTTAAAAATTATTTTAAGCTTCTAGAAATTATTATAAATGATAAATAAATTATCAAAAATAATAATAAAGCTTATAAATAAAGTTTAACTATAAAGCTGACATATTATACCAAACCAAGTTGTTACCAATTATTGTGAAGTTATTGCTATTGTTTCAGCATGACTTAAGAAATGAATTGCTTATTCAATCAATATTATATTATTATTTATTAAGCATAAACTGTTGGTCAAACCAAATTATTTTGGAAAGACATCTTATACTTAGATAAAATTACCCTGAAAGGGGACTTGTATAGTGTTAGTAAAACACTTGAAGTGCACGTGGGCACGGTTAGGATGATATGTATACTCCTAGGATATTGACTAGGCTGATCCCCTATATCATATCCGAATGAAATAGATATATTTCTAAGTCCTTGTAACTGACAGAAATGGTTGATATGACTCCGATTCGGTTATCAACCCTCAGTTAAAATTACTTGTTGAACTATCATTTCTTCAAATCAAACATTGTGATTATAATTATAAACTTGCTGAGCGTGTCATAGCTCATTCTTGCAAATTATTTCCTTTGCAGTGCTAGACGGTAACCCTGGAACATCTAGAACAAATAAGGGGAAGATGCCTTGTGTTAATTAGTTTAAATTATCGTTTTAATGTTGTAAAGTCTTTTAAAGACCTTTGTTTTGTAATTCAGTACCCTATATTGAGAACCATGTAATCAAACTTATTATATATATTATCATCTTTTATTTTCGCAACCGTGTTTCTATATATTTTTAGATGATCGAATAGTATAGTAGAATTAGTACAGCATCCCTAAGAACGATCTACCCGAGTGAGGATATTGGCAATATGGACTGATCATATTATTGTCGATATTCTGGATTTTGGCTATATAAGTCTTAGGGATAATAGATATTCATATGATGCAGTCTTTACACATTCTGAGTGAGGATATTGGCAATATGGACTGATCATGTTATTGTCGATATTTTGGATTTCGGTTGTGTAAGTAATATGAATAATAAAAACTCATCAGATACAGTCTATACACATCCAAGTGAGGGTATCCAAACACAGCTTGTATAGTCCTGATAAAGGATCATCATCTGTTATGGGATACTGTGAACCTTGGATGGATAGGAATTATATCTTATCGAGTAAATATCATTGATTCAGTTAGATGTGATCACCAAATCGGATACCGCATGTGTACAGATTTGGGGGCTTTACATTAATTGAATAATTGCGTGAGCACCAAATCGGATACCTAGGGTGTATAGATTTGGGTGCGTCACAGGTTGGTATCAAAGCTGTAAGCTATAGCTCTAAGTTAGAGGTATCTTGGATATAGCTTTGAGTCCGTAAAAATATTAAATACACATAAAATAACATTAAAAGCCTATTATTTTGTGTAAAGTCTTTTAAAAAAAACTAGTAACAAAATTAAATTATTTTATAGGATGGCCAACTCAGATACCGAGGATATGCCAGAAGTTATAAACCCACCGCAGATAATGACAAAACAAGATAGTGATCCGGAAGAAGGGGAGATAGTGCATGACCAAGAATTGTTAGATGCTGAAGAGGATCAAGATCCTGTGGCTGGACAATTAATGAGAATAGAAACGCACAATGAGGCAATTACAACAATAGAATTACAATCTGAAATCTACATTACTAATGCTGAGTTTAGAGCATATGTGGCTGAGAATTTACTGGAGCATGAGAGGGGTAATACCGTCCGACTGAGGACATTACTGCATAATGCTCAGAGGGGAAGGCAGGAGGCACTAACAAGGGTATCTAGGAATGTTAGAGAGACAAGGGATGCATTTGATGGTTTGCAGCGACGAGTGGTCAGATATTCGGTAGAGAATAACAAGACTGCCTACATGATTGATCGATCAGTGGTATGCCACATGATCCAGGATTCCTTTGATGAAACCATAGATTTCTAAGTATAAAACAGGAATCTAAGTGCTCTACTACTGTAGTGGTATAAATAAATAACACGAATTTTGATGTGTACTAGCTAGTGGTGATATATATAAACCACTAGTCGGTTATGTAATTTCCTGTTTGTAATATAAATAAAAGTTCTATGTGAAATATCAGACTCTTATGTGAATTTCCTGTACTTGCACTTATACTTGTTTTTATCTTTTGATTATAGATAATATAAGACCTCAGAGGGAAGTAGATAATGAGGAAAACCCTACACAGAAATTGGTAGACTTATTGTTAGGAACGGTTTAGGGTAGACAAACTAATCAACATACCCTGTTTAAAGACTTCAAACAAGTAGGTCCACCTGAGTTCAAGGGTACAACAGAGCCTGTAGAGGCCCAAACTTGGATAACAGAAATAGAGAAATTCTTCATAGTAACAAATGTTAGTGAAAATCAAAAAAATGTCTATGCCACCTTTTTCCTAAAAGGGGAGGCAAATTATTGGTGGGTAACTACAAAAGTTCGAGCAGGAACTGATATAGTTTCATGGGATAGGTTTAAAGAACTATTCTTTGAAAACTATTTTCCCCAATCATTAAAAGATCGTATGGAAGTACGTTTCTTAGAATTGAAACAAGAGGAACTTACTGTATCCCAATATACAGCAAAGTTTAATGAGTTAGCAAGATTTACTTTGCATCAAGTTGATACAGAAGCAAGAAAGACTCGAACGTACGAAGAGGGTTTAAAACCTCAGATTCGTAGCAAGATATCAGTGTTCCAAGTAAAAACTTTTCCAAAAATTTTAGAGAACCCTATTATAGCTGAAAATGAAAATGAGAATCTTATTAAATTCCACAAGGATAAAAAGAGTCAGAGTGAATGAGGAAAATATAAGGGAGGACCCAATTCAGATAAGTTAAATAACAACAAAAGGAAATGGGATAATACCTTTTCAAGCAATTCTGCGAAGAAAGTGAGAAATGTTAATAACAACTTTAACAACAAGAACAATAAAGTTAAAATGGACCCTTGTATCACCTGTGGAAAATTGCATAAAGGGGAGTGTCAGATGAAGAAGGACAAGTGTTATACCTGTGGTCAGGAAGGACACTATTCTCCTCAGTGTCCTAATAAGGTTAGATGTTTTAACTGTGGTTCTTTGGATCACAAAGTTAGAAACTGCCCAAAACCAAAAGACCAGAGTGGGTGGGTAAACCGGACAACAAACAACAACAAATCAACAGTAGCTGCAGCTGGAGAGCAGAGTCGACCAACTGCCAGAACGTTTAATATGTCGGTGAGGGATGTTGTTGCTTCACAGGACGTGGTGACAGGTAGCATCCCTATCAACACTTTAAACGCATATGTGTTATTCGACTCTGGTGCTACTTGTTCATTTGTATCTAATAGTTTTTCTAAAAATTTGAATATACCATGTGAAAACTTAGATGTACCGTTTTGCGTAGAGATTGCGAATAATGAGAAAATTCCTGTTAAAACTATTTTTAGAAATTGTAGTATGGATATTAAAGGGCATAAGTTTCTTGTGAACCTTATTCCAATACAGCTAGGGGAATTTGATGTAATCCTAGGAATGGATTGGTTGGTAACTCATAACGCTATGATAGACTGTCACCATAAGCGAGTAAATCTATCAACCGCATCAAAGTCAAAAGTAGTATTCAATGGAGATTGCTCACCTAAGCAGTCTCAATGTCTGACTATAACCCAAGCCGAAAGATTACTTAGAAAAAGTTGTATGGGATATATGGCCTACATCATAGATACTAGAAAAGAAGAGGTACAACTTGAACACATACCTGTAGTTAGGGAGTTTCCCGATGTGTTTCCAGATGACTTACCAGGTCTTCCACCAGATAGGGAGATCGAGTTTGTTATTGATCTTGCACCGGGACGGCGCCAGTTTCTAAAGCACCATATAGAATGGCACCAGTGGAACTGAAAGAGTTGCTAGTACAATTACAGGAACTCTTAGACAAAAAGTACATACAACCTAGTGTATCACCTTGGGGAGCACCAGTGTTGTTTGTAAAGAAGAAGGATGGAAGCATGAGGTTATGTATAGATTACTGGGAGTTGAATAAATTAACCATAAAGAATAAATATCCTTTACCTAGAATTGATGATCTGTTTGACTAGTTAAAAGGAGCTGAACATTTTTTAAAAATTGATCTACGGTCAGGTTATCATCAGTTAAAGGTAAGAAAAGAAGATGTGCCAAAGACAGCGTTTAGAACACGCTATGGACATTATGAGTTCCTTGTAATGTCCTTTGGAATAACAAATGCACCAGCAGCATTTATGGATATGATGAATCGAGTGTTTAAACCATGCTTAGATAAATTCGTTGTCGTGTTTATCGATGATATCTTGATATATTCGAAAACACGAGAAGAGCATGCTGAACATTTAAGAAGCGTATTGGAGATATTACGCAAGGAACAACTTTATGCAAAGTTTTCTAAGTGTGAATTCTGGTTAGAACGGGTTCAATTTTTAGGTCATGTAATTGACAAAAATGGAATTTTGGTGGATCCAGCAAAGATCAAAACAGTTGTGATTTGGGAACAACCAACCACTCCAACTGAAGTAAGAAGTTTTCTCGGTTTAGCGGGTTATTATCGGTGTTTTATATAAAAATTTTAAAAATTAGCAATCCCGCTAACCAATTTAACTCGAAAGACAGTGAAATACTTCTGGACAGATAAATGTGAGGAAAGCTTCCAGGAGTTGAAGAAAAGACTAAGTATGGCACCAGTGTTATCTTTACCATATGATACCGGCAGTCTGGTAGTCTATAGTGATGCGTCAAACAAAGGATTAGCGTGTGTGTTGATGCAACATGGAAAAGTGATAGCTTATGCATCATGGCAGCTAAAAGATTATGAAAAGAAATATCCTACTCATGACCTCGAATTAGCAGCTGTAGTATTTGCCATGAAGATTTGGAGGCATTACCTATACGGAGAGAAGTGTGAAATATACACAGATCACAAAAGTCTGAAATATATTTTTACACATAAGGAATTAAACATGAGACAGAGGAGATGGCTGGAACTGATAAAAGATTTTGACTGTGAAATCTTATATCATCCCGGAAAGGCCAATATAGTTGCAGATGCATTAAGCAGAAAGAACCAAGAGAAATTAAACGTAATAACTATCAATAAGGTTCTAATAGAGGAATTTAATAAACTTGAGATAGAGGTAAGAGATCCAACTGCCTCTACCCAAAAGTTGTTCATTCTAGAAGGTGTTTCAACTCTTCCAGACAGAATCAAAGACATTCAGGAGAAGGATGAAGAATATCAAAAGTGTAAATCTGGAATAACTCACATCAAGAATGCTAAATTCAGAATAGATAAGGAATGGGTATTGAGATATGAAAATAGAATTTGGGTTCCGTCAAATCAAGTATTAAAAGTTGAAATTTTAAAAGAAGCCCATAATTCTAAATTTACTGGGCACCCGGGTAGTACGAACATGTATAAAGACTTAAGTCGACATTTTTGGTGGTCAAATATGAAAAGAGAAATAGCAGAATGGGTAAGTAAATGTCTCACATGTCAAAAGGTTAAAGCTGAACATCAAAAGCCAAGTGGACTATTACAACCCTTACCTATATCCGAGTGGAAGTGGGAACACATAACCATGGATTTTGTGGTAGGTCTTCCTATTACACAAAAGGGAAACAATGCCATTTGGGTAATAGTTGATAGACTCACTAAATCAGCTCATTTTCTACCTATTAAAATTACTAATAATCTAGATAAATTAGCTAAAATATACATAAATGAAATTATTTCTAGGCATGGGGTTCCTGTTTCCATAGTTTCAGATAGAGATCCCAGGTTTACTTCAAATTTTTGGGGAAGTCTTCAAAAACACTTAGGGACTCAGTTAAGGTTAAGTACCGCGTATCACCCACAAACAGATGGCCAGAGTGAAAGAACCATTCAAACTTTAGAAGATATGTTAAGGACCTGTGTCATGGACTTTAAGGGAAGTTGGGAAGATTAGTTACCTTTGGTAGAATTTGCTTACAACAACAGTTATCATACTAGCATAGGTATGCCACCCTATGAAGCCCTATATGATAGGAAGTGTAGAACACCTTTGTATTGGGACGAGGTCGGGGAAAGACAAATGTTAGGACCCGAGATAATCCAACAAACAACTGAGACCATTCAAGTTATACGCGGGAGATTACAAACATCTCAAGATCGACAAAAGAAGTATGCGGATCCACACCGACAACAACAAAACTTTAGCGTAGGAAGCCACTTATTTTTAAAAGTATCCCCTTGGAAAGGAAAGATACATTTTGGCAAGATAGGAAAATTAAGTCCAAGATTCATCGGACCCTTTGAAATTTTACTAAGGATAGGTGAGGTAGCTTATGAAATAGCATTACCGCCTAAATTGAACCATATCCATAATGTGTTTCATGTGTCTATGTTACGACCATATAAACCTGATTATAAACACGTTATCAACTACGAGCCTATTCTAATCGAGAAGGACTTATCTTACATAGAAGAACCTGTTCAGATCATTGACCGGAAAGAGCAAGTCTTAAGAAATAAACTTAAAGCATCGGTTAAGGTGATCTGGAGAAATCAGAACGTTGAAGAGGCTACATGGGAGCTCGAAAATAAAATGCAAGAACTATCCCCAATTATTTACTTAACTTGTACTGTAAATTTTAAGGACGAAATTCTTATTAGTGGGGGTGAATGTAAATCCCGAAACCCTAATAAGAAGCCCGTTATGTAAATTATGTGATTATTAAATAAAATCTCTCCGTTCAGAAAGTATATTGTGTTAGTATATACTCTATTTAAGAATTAGGTCAAATAAAATTTTGTACGAAAATTGACGTGCTTGACACCTCGTGCTAAAAAATTTTCTCCTTATTCGGACTTTTCAGTACATTTGATTTTTCAAGCTGCTTTGTCGTGCTTACACTGACAAAACGTTTTGTCGTGCTTATTAACATATATACAAACCCTAGTTTAAGAAACCCTAATTTTAAATAAGAAAACCCTAAACCTAAATTTGAAAACCCTAAACCTAAATTAGATTATCCTTAACTCTAATTATGTTAACTAAACCCTAATTAGGTGTTAATTACATAATTATAACATCCTAATCATGAAAAACAAACCCTAATTGCAATTAGGGTTAATTAAAGTAGGATTTAGCTACTAATTAAGGTGAACTAGCTCACAAGTAGGTGCCAACACATAGGACCAGGTGCAATGAACTTGCTATCAGATAAAAATCCTCCCCAAAGCAGCACAAGTATCATGGCTAGGATATTTTTGGAGGCAAGTAGGAAAAAAAGACCAAAAACCCTAGCTTCCAAGTTCTATAAATAGCAGCCTATATTCTGGCCAAAACCCACAAAATTCTAAAGCTACAACACCTATAGTACATGCCATAACAAACCCAAGCAATCACAAGATCAGAATCAGTAGCTAGAAAGAGGAAATCAAGAAAGAAAGGTAAAAACCCTAACTCTACGCTAGATCTTTGATGCTATAAAAAATTATTGTTTAGATGTTTAGTAATACATAATAACATGTTAGTAATTCATAGAACATGTTTTCATAATGTTTAAATGCATCAAAAATGAAGTTTTAAGCAGGTTAAAAATTATGGGAAAATAGGTCTAACAGTCGAATGTCAGGGCCTGTTGATCAGTGTTTGTTAATGAATTGATGCGTTAGTTGTATTGTAATTGTAGTATTACATGAGCTTAGTAAACTAGAAGTGGAATCATGTTAAACGGATCAACAGGTTGAGAGATATGATCGCTTCAAAGTGCCTACTCGATTCGCTCGTTTCTGATTTCTGGGTTACCCCGAAATCTTATAAACAGCCGAGAAAGGTACTTTGACCAACATATATATCTCAATCTTTATGTTGTTTATGTTGTATTTTGTATCTATGTTATAGTCCTGACATGTAGAGTACACCACTGAAGCACTCTAGTACATAAGGAAATCATAGGATTACCGAAATTATTGGTCAAATAGCGTTGACCGAGCTTGACCGGGTTTTTTGGATTTTCCAGAAATCTGAAGAACACGAAGAACAGCCCTTGGGTATACTTTGACAGACTTAGATCTAGACCTTAGGAACATAATCTGCCCAAATAAGTGTCACCTACATGTACCTTGGTATATAGACTACAACCCAAAATAATCAAAACACAAATATATCACACAGACTGAAAGATCTAAGAGCCATAAGAACGTTAACTGATGTTGACCACGTTTCTGGGTTACCCAGAAACTGATAAATAGGCTTGGCAGAGACTTTGACCATTAATAATGTATTGTTATGTTACACTTAAAGTCCAGAAGTGATACTAAGTTCTAGTACTACATGAATATTACAAGACTGAAGCACTTAACAACCTAGAAACAAATTAAACCAACAAGATTTACGATGGTCAAACGGGCTACCCAGCGTTGACCAAGTTGGTTCTTCAGAAATGAAGAACACCTAAGGCTACGCTTTCCGTCGCTAAAGGCCTATAGCGACGGACAGAATTAAAAATATTTTCAAAAAATTAAAATAATTAAAAAATCAGTTTTAAAAATTATTTTAAATTACAAAAATTAACTTTTGGTATTTTAGCATAAAATTCAATAAATATTTTATTTATTTATAACTAAATTATTAATAATTAAATTAAATAAATCATTTATAAATAATAATAAATTATTTAAAAATGATTTTTATATTCTAAAAAATATAATAAATGACTATTAATAATTTAAAAATAAAACTAAGGTATTAAAAATTATTTTAAAATAAATATTAATTATCTATAAATAAAATAAATGATTTAAAAATCATTTAAATAAATAATTAAATGTTTAAAAATTATTTTAAGCTTCTAGAAATTATTATAAATGATAAATAAATTATCAAAAATAATAATAAAGCTTATAAATAAAGTTTAACTATAAAGTTGACATAATAAATACATAGAAATATTTTAGGACCCCGAAATCATGTCAAACTTAGACTGAACTTGAATAGTTAAGTAGTTATGTGTTGCTATCGATACTAACGAATTATATAAAATATGTTTTAACATATCTAGGTGTTTCCAATACTTCAAGTAGCATTTTATAATAGTTCTTCGGTCAGGCAAGTATTCTAAACCTTATCGATTTACATTACGCAAGTATTCTAAACCCTATTAATTTACTTTACGCACGTACTTGAACCCTATTTAAATTCTGTTCAATATATTATACCGAACCAAGTTGTTACCAGTTATTTTGAAGTTATTGCTATTATTTCAGCATGACTTAAGAAATGAATTGCTTATTCAGTCAATATTATATTATTATTTATTAAGCATAAACTGTTGGTCAAACCAAATTGTTTTGGAAAGACATCTTATACTGAGATAAAATTACCCTGAAAGGGGACTTGTATAGTGTTAGTAAAACACTTAAAGTGCACATGGGCACGGTTAGGATGATATGCATACTCCTAGGATATTGACTGTGACTGTGACGCCCCCAAATCCACGTTCTTTCGAAACCTCGGATTCGGTGCAGTCACGATACTACTATCGTCAAACTATTACATCTTTTAATCATTAGTAAAAGAATACAACTTTGTTTATTATAATTTAGAATATAAATTCTATTTATATCTAAGATCTCGTCTTTACATCATATTCGATGTTACTAAAATGCGAAATAATTTAAACTTTTTCAGTCTTCCTTGAACAAAATCTTTTATTGATTCCATAACTTAAATCCATTACATTTTCCTGAATCAAACTATATCATGATTCACTCTATTCAAATTTCTGTATAATCGCATACATCTTAACTTAATATCCTCTATGTATTATCTAATACATCTTTACAGTACGACAAGCATTAAACCTCGTAAACAAATATCGAATACAACTACTAGAACCTAAACATGGTTCGAGTAATAATCTAAACAGTGTTCTTCATTGCGATACTATCTATCTTTATTAATCAAGCAGCACGAAGTCTTTATCGTAAGTCCTTAACCTGCAAAAATGGTTATTTGCAAGAGTGAGCTCGACAGCTCAGCAATTCTAACAGTTTTCATGCATCACATAGCATATAACATTATACTCAGTTCATACATTTATACACAATTTATATTTACTACGCATGTTACTTTTCACATAACAAGCATATCATCAAAGATCAACTTTCAATCTCATATATATCTCATATACAGTTCATATATAAGTTCACATCATCACAACATAATATAATTTAATTAACAGTTATTGAATTCATATATCAAATAGGAACTGAAAGACTTGCCTGATTCGTAGTTTAACAACTACGACTTAACTGCTTAAAGAATTCTGCACTTCGTGTAATCCTACACAGTTATATAATCATGGATTTATTTCCATTAGTCATACATTCATACTTTCTCAATATAATAATAAGTATTACATTATTTTCTATCTTGGCTCTTAGAACCTTGTTTCACTTTCCTATCATACGCTTAGTATCGTTAGGTACGTATAGTTATATCTTAACCATACTCAATATCAATATTAACACACTTAACTATCTAAGTATTCGACTCAAAAATATATAATCACACTATCCTTGTGTTTTGCAAACCATAGGAAAATTTATCAATTCCGGGTTTAATATCACCATTACATCAATAAATACTCATGTCATTAGTTAGACTCTGTTTTATAACTTAGGATAACAATGCAAGCCTACCACAAGGTTCAGACTGCCATTAAAATAATAAGGCAAAATTGCCCTGTGGCGCAGCTGCGCCACATTTAGACCTGGGAGGGGCGCAGCTGCGCAGCTCCCTGTCCAGACCAGATTTGGCCTTTTGATTTCTGGTTTTGTTTTTGCTTTCTAGCATGCATAGGTACTAACATATAGCATGTTAAACATCCTTCAATACATCCAAATTATTCACTTTTAACTAGCATATGTCATCCTTTTCAAAACTCTTTAATCGAGACTAAAATAGGTTCATTCCACAAGAGACTCGCTATGTTAACCATTAAGTTACATAACGATATTAAACAATCCTTAATACGCATGATTATGTGTATTAAACTCGGTTACACATATTTAGTATAGTCCCTCTTTTGTCAACCTACTTTAAAACATGCTTGAATAGCTTATGTTATGCTTAACTAATTGGGTGCACATATCATTCATGCTTAAAGACATAAAAAAAGTACCATCATGCTTGAACATGAGTTTAGAATGCAAGTAACTCAATACTTATTCATCTTAATTTCAAAATTTCTTTAATTTTATTCTTCAATGTCAAAGTAACTTAGCACATGTAATGTATCTTGAAATCATAACTCACATGCATTTGAACACATATCTAGGCCATATAAACATACTCAAATGGTCAGAATTTAAAGGACACAAGTTTTGTCAAATTTTACTTTCAAAACCTTTATATAATCTTTGGAAAATAACCATTTAAGCAACTCACGATATGAAAAGGTACTCATGACCATATGTCATATCTATTAACATGCATTTTTATGTTTTATCACTTAGAATAACATATTTCATTGTTGGGGGCACTACAATTGCGTATGTGCATGTCCGACGCCCTCCGATTGCTTCCGAATACGGAGCAGTAAAAAAGATGGACATTGTTACCCCTCTTAACGACTTCAAATCGAAAAACTTAAAGAACAAAAGTTGTAGGGCTGCTCGTTGTCTTTCTGAATCATCCTGAATCACCTCAATCGGAGTTCGTATGAAAAAGTTGTGCCTAATTTACTACAGTAGGTCAAAATAGTGTTTTTTTTTCTTCTGTCTGACCAAGCCCGGCGCAGCTGCGCCCCAAATGGCCTTGGGGGCAGCGCAGCTGCGCCACAAAAGGCAGAAGGTGTTTTAGACTTGGTTCTTTCGCGATTTAGCAGACCAATTCACTTTCGGATCGTCATAACGCGAGTTATACTTACCCAAATTAGTCCGTTCTCGATTCTATAGATTCGTAATTCATAAAACTACAACATACCAAATACCCAACAATTAACATAAACATTAACTAACCCAAATATTAATCCAAAACTCATATTCATACTAAGTTTTCATGCTTTGACAAGTTTAACTAATTTTCATTACTACGGAATTCGTTTCTAAACGAAATTGGTCCGTTTAACTTCCGTTGTTTTCGTATTTAAATGTATTATCAATATCTAACAATAATTTATGGATTACAGCAATCCTTAGCCACCAATGTTTGACTCAAAAGCAACCTTTTTCTTGATATTTTTAAGAAATTCAAAACATAGGAATTCAAGAGCATATACATTAGAATTATTACCTCTTGATGGCTTCAATTTGCTAACTATAGCTCTCCAATCCTCCAATTGCTCTCAATTCTACTATCCTTCCATAACCCATTTTCTCAGACAATTCAACCAACGGGAATTGAGAAGGAGGAGAGCTTTATTTATAGACCAAGCTTGACACAGACAATGGTTTTCTCCACCAATTCAAACCAACGGTAAGAGCAAGAATTTGATGGTTAACAAGGAGTAGTTGAGGAGTTGGTGAATTCATCATGAAACCCACTCCCTTTGTCAACATATGCTAGAATTACTGATTTTGAGAGAAAGAATAGAGTAGGCTAGCCACGTGAGGAAGAAATGGCCACTCATTTAGGGACAAGCCAATAGAACTCAGCAACTTGTATACAACATACTAAGGTTATATTACAAGTATACCTTATATACACTTAGGTTTTAATAGAGTCATAATGTAATCCCAATAAATAATTAATACTACCATGTAGTAAATTTAATTGCACATATATAATCTATGTACATTTCGTTAATACTGAGTATATTTCGATTGGGTATTATCTCATTGTATTATCCAAACTCTATTATTTTAATTATAGTAAATTATTGAAGAAATCCTCAATTAAGAATTGCTTATTCCTTATAATATTCATGTGGTACTTAAATAGGTTCACCCACACATATAGTCACGTTACCTCATGTACACATTCAATATCTAATCTTACTATATAGTCTATATATCATATATAGACACATTAATACGTCACATTGCACTTTATAATATATAGAGGTAAATACTATATACTATAGGTTTAATTATCGCATGTTTGCACAAAACAAGTAATCGAGTTAATATAATCTACACAAGAAATCCTTTCACTATATTCAAGTAAATTGAATATTTAATTATTAGCCACCCTATCAATTCTTTTGATATAAAAACCTTAGGGCTAGTTCACTAATTTAATTAAACCGTTAGTGATTCCCTATAAATATAATCCTAGCAATTATTCGCATAGGCACTAACTCACATAACATGTATACTTGCACAAAGCAATAATTCTCATAATAATATTAATTAGTCCGTTTAACCATTTCTTCATTAATTTATTTAAGGAATTGCTTATCCCCCCTCTTGGCTACACTAGGCCTATCTCACCAGCTTACCTTAAGCTCGTTATCACTTTCACCATGCCTTAATGTCCTTTTAATATAAGGTTTGTATGATACATACAAATTAATGCTAAGCTACCTCAAATAATTATACACTTATAATATGTATAACCTTTACACTTATAATAATTAATATCTATCCCATTAATTATTTAGATTATACAATCTACGTATAACTATCCGATCGTCCTAAGACAACCATCTTTACATTTTAGCCATGCTAAAATAAAACTTTCATCTCTAACCGATATTCATTTACAATTATATTGGTTCTCTTCCTTTATTAACCACTTATCTATCAAATACTAGCCCTTTTATATATTACCATACTATGTAATATATTATCAATATCAAAATATTCTTTTTATTCTCTTAGGCTAAACACATATATTAATTCACCGTATTATGTAAGTGAACCAACTCTTTCTCATTCCTTTCCATTACCACACAAGACTATATATTATTCCATAACATAATTTGATTAACCCACATTTATCCTAGGTTAATTAATTTCTCATTCAAATCATGCTTTGCTAACTTAACCCATACATGACCCACATTTTAATTACTAATATACATATTCCCAAGTTCAGATTACACAACTCTCATAATTTTCTACAGACCGGCGCAGCTGCGCTGGTCATAAGCTTGGAAGTGGCGCAGCTGCGCCACCTCAAGTTCATAGGCAGACAAGTTCTGCTATAGCAGAACCATAATCTCAATTCTTAAATACTTGAACATGCTTTTTAATGTGCTATCTTGCTACATCGGTTAACCAACATATTTTATTACCTCCTTCAAATGATTCAAAGTTTAAATTATAAGTTCAAACTCTATTCCCCTATAAGGTTCTCATATATATATCTAATTCCTTCCACATAATTCAAGATATATATATAACACTTATGTATATTCCGTTAATGTTCACTTCTCGCGGAATATTAAATCAACTAGTAATTCACTAACCAATGTTTATCTAAAGATATATTGGTTCTATTCTCTCTCTCTTCAACAACGTACATATACTCCAGAAGATGGTGATTATCAAATATATTTAATGTCACCAATCTTACTATGATAAATAATTATATAAATTAATTAATATCGAATAGATAAATCTTATCCATCTTCTTGCTAATTCATCTCTATAATAAATAATAAATATATATTAATAATATATTTATTAATCACAAAAATCACATATTACATAGTTCATATTATCCTATGTAACACAATACTTCCTACCTCATAACACACATATATTCGAACCCAATACATTCCTTAGAAATTTTATTTATTAAATTCTCATTTTAATAATTTTATTGAAAATTCGGGTTCTTATAGTGACACCCCCAAATCTGGTATCTTAATTTCCACAGTATTTAGTGTTCACTGTTCCAATATCATACAACTATCTACCCATAAATAATGAAATTTATTTATTAGATAAATAAATTATCATCTTTCATCATCTGACATAATAATACATCACAAATCCCATGTTATACTTAACCTTAAATCTCTGTTGCGGAAACGTAAATAAATAAGTCTTAAATCATCACACATAAGTCTTGAACTTTAACATTATTAATGACAACACAAGTCTTCATCACTTGTTAGATTTTCCTTTTCCCTTGCTACTAGAAGGCTCACCAGACTATTCATTCTTATCTGCAATGTTATTATGCAAGAGTGAGCACGAATGCCCGCAAGTATAAAAATATAACAGAATAATAATAAGCGAATAAAAGAATTCTGAATAACAGAAAGCTCAACATTTGAATCAAGAATATTAATCAAGAGTCAAATTACTTCTCAACTTTTGAATCAAAAATATTAATCAAGAGTCAAATTACTTCTGAGGGTCATTAAGACCTTGAACCGAGTCTTAGGTTGTCAAGTATATTAACCCTTCCAACCTTTAACAGTCATAAGACCATAGACTTTACTTCTCGTACTTAGGGAGATCAGCCCTTCGTACTGATACTGTGCACACTATCTTAACGCTTAAAGCATCTTCATTAATCCCCTATATTGGGGTTGTTCATCTCAGTTTGACATTAAAATCCGCACCAAATAAAGTTGGTTTGGATAACTCAATAAATGATATTCAAATTGAATATTAACTTCTCAAGGTATACAATCGAATAAGTATTGTACACTTAAATGATACTTTTAAAAGAATCATGGCATCTCATGTGAAATTCTAAACTTGGATATTCAAGAGTAAGAATTTGCTCAACAATAGTAATTAAGCATAGCAATTGCTTAATTTAAAGAGTTTAGTTTAGGAAACCTGCCCAACAATAATAATAAGTTAGGGATAGAAAACTTGCCTCGTGCACAAGCTACAATTATTTCTCACTTCTTTAATTACTCTTACCTATCACACATTTACAATATCAATAAATCACAGGTTCGATATGATTATTGATTTACAATTAGTGTTCTTTGAACCCATTGTTAGGTTTTTCAAATAATGGTTCACGTTGATTAATTAACTTGTTAATTAATCAAATAACTTAAGTTATTAACTTGTATTAACAATTTATTACATACATAACATGTCTTCATGTTTATTAAACTTAAAATAATGTCTTCATATTTATATCACATTATTTAAAGTTTATAAATAATAATTTAAGTCACATAATTAATTCATTAATTAATCAAGTAACATAATTTATTAAACTCATATCAACATCCTATCATATTTACAACATGTTTTCATATTCATTAGATTAAAAACATTTTTCTCAAATTTTAACACTTAGCAAATTTTTCAAAAATTTCAGACGGGCGCGGCCGCGCGCCATTTAGCCTTGTACCCAGCGCGGCCGCGCGGCTATGTTTTCCCAGAATTTCCAATTCGCGAAGAACACAGAAATTCGGCCACTTTCTCAAATTTTGCACCAATATACTGATTTATAATGTTACCCATGAAGTATAAACTTCACAGGAACATTATATATCACTTATAACATGTTCTTAATATTCCAAGTCATGTAATTACACAAATCAAAACATAAATTTTCACTGTTCTTCAAAACTTTCAAGAGTTTAATGAAAAACATAAAAAAAAAAAAAAAATCTCCTTACGAATTCGTTACTATACTGAATCCATTCATTTCAATTCTATTTTCTTTGTTTTAACATATACAATCATATTTATGTATCAATTTAAATATAAACATATGATTTAATCATTAATTTAACCCATATGGGTTATTCACCCATATTCAATACTCTGTAATTTCATAAACCCAATTATTAACAAAATTACTTGGTGTGATCAGTGTAAATCATGGATACATGATCCAATACATAATACTAACATATACGGTCATATATATAATAACCTCACACTTTAATTTCCCAAAAACAAGTACTGACAGAGAAATTTTATAATATCGTAGAAAACTCTGTAACTTTTCGAAAAACCAATTAAGCCCAAATTATATAAAATTGATCCTTTAAAACATGTTTATATGTTAGAAAAACACGTTATGATCCCATACCCATATAGATAAAGCCATATTGTAACCCAATTGGGAAATCCAATTTCACAGAAAACTCTAAACTCGTATATGAAAACTTTAGAAAATATAATTTTAAAAACTTTGAAAGAAGATTACCCTATGTTAGTATGAAGATAATCAAAGACAACGCTTACGATTTTCTCAAATCTCTTTCTCCTTTTCACTCTCAATTTCTTCATCCCGATCTCTCTATTTTCTTCTCTAAACTTTTTCTAATTTTTTTTTCTCTAACTTTAAAAATAAACTTATGTCTGACAATCATATACGTATATGTATATATATTATACCGTTGTATAATAAACGGATTAACCTCTCTTAAGGCCTTGTTTGCCTTCCTCTTCTTGTCTTTCTCCATTTATTTTAATAAACTAATTTACTATATAGTTAATTGTCACCTTACTTATTGATTAATTAATTTTATTTAAATCAATTAAATAAAATAAGATAATTCATATTAAATCACATTGTCACATAATTAATATTTTTATTTATTAATTATGTCAATTCATTAATTCATTAATTAATTATTAAATTAACTAAAGTAACATATGCTTATTTAATTAATTCAATTAATCAAATAAACTAAATTAAATATATTCTTTGAACTATTAAATTACTACATATTAATTTAATTAATGTCACACATATAATTAAATTAATCTACCACAAATTCATTAATTAATTATTTAATTCAATAATTAAATTATTAAAAATATTTATTTATTTCAATAAATATTCAAATATCTTTACAAAATTCTCGTTCGTCACATTGACTAGGCTGATCCCCTATATCATATCCGAATGAAATAGATATATTTCTAAGTCCTTATGACTGACAGAAATGGTTGATATGACTCCGATTCGGTTATCAACCCTCAGTTAAAATTACTTGTTGAACTATCATTTCTTCAAATCAAACATTGTGTTTATAATTATAAACTTGCTGAGCGTGTCATAGCTCATTCTTGCAAATTATTTCCTTTGCAGTGCTAAACGGTAACCCTGGAACATCTAAAACAAATAAGGGGAAGATGCCTTGTGTTAATTAGTTTAAATTATCGTTTTAATGTTGTAAAGTATTTTAAAGACCTTTGTTTTGTAATTCAGTACTCTATATTGAGAACCATGTAATCAAACTTATTATATATATTATCATCTTTTATTTCTGCAACCGGGTTTCTTTATATTTTTAGATGATCGAATAGTATAGTAGAATTAGTACAGCATCCCTAAGAACGATCTACCCGAGTGAGGATATTTGCAATATGGACTGATCATGTTATTGCCGATATTCTGGATTTCGGCTATATAAGTCTTAGGGATAATAGATATTCATATGATGTAGTCTTTACACATTCTGAGTGAGGATATTGGCAATATGGATTGATCATGTTATTGTTGATATTCTGGATTTTGGTTGTGTAAGTAATATGAATAATAAAAACTCATCAGATACAGTCTATACACATCCAAGTGAGGGTTTCCAAACACAGCTATGTATAGTCCTGATAAAGGATCATCATCTGTTATGGGATACTGTGAAACTTGGATGGATAGGAATTATATCTTATCGAGTAAATATCATTGATTCAGTTAGATGTGATCACCAAATCGGATACCGCAGGTGTACAGATTTGGGGGCGTTAAATTAATTGAATAATTGTGTGAGCACCAAATCGGATACCGCGTGTGTATAGATTTGGGGGCGTCACATGAGATGTGAAAAGGGAGGAAACCAAATCTTAAGCATGTTAAGACTTGGGGTTGTCCATCTTATGTCAAAAAGTTTGAAAATGATAAGCTGCAAACTAAATTCGATAAGTGTAGATTTGTGGGATACCCTAAAGAAACCGTAGGGTATTTTTTCTATCATTCCAACTGATCAAAAGGTGTTTGTTGCAAAATATGCTACCTTCTTGGAGAAAGAGTTTATCCATGAAGGGGTCAGAGGGAGTAAGATATATCTTGAAGAAGTTGAAGAACCACAAGTTATCACGGATCAAAGTCAGGTACCTAACCAAGTAGAAGAACCTACTGTACCACACCCTGTTCGTAAATCTGGAAGAGTACCGAAGATACCTAAGAGGTATGGATTCGTTATAGAGGATGACGATGAGGTACACATCATGAATGATGATGATCCATTTAATTACGAACAAGCTATGAGTAATAAAGACTCAGGGAAATGGCTTGAAGCCATAAAATCCGAAATGGACTCCATGTATAAGAACAAAGTATGGACTTTGGTTTCACCACCTGAAGGCATTAAGCCTGTTGGGTGTAAATGGGTTTTTAAGAGAAAGACTAGAGCAGACGGGAAGGTAGAGACCTATAAGGCCCGACTGGTTGCAAAAGGTTTCAAACAAAGACAAGGAGTTGACTATGATGAAACCTTCTCACCAGTAGCTATGCTCAAGTCCATTCGGATTTTGCTTGCGATTGCAGCTTACAAAGACTATGAGATCTGGCAGATGGACGTGAAAACGGCCTTCCTCAATGGTACACTTGAGGAGGATGTGTATATGATACAGCCAGAGGGATTTATTTCAAAAGTTGGAACAAATCAAGTCTGTAAGCTACAACGATCCATTTATGGGTTGAAGCAAGCTTCTCGTAGATGGAACATTCGTTTTGATGAGACAATCAAAGAGTTTGATTTTATCAAAAATGAGGATGAACCATATGTATACAAGAAGGTTAGTGGGAGCACAGTATCATTCCTTGTATTATATGTTGATGATATATTACTGATAAGGAATGACATTCTTATGTTACAATTAATTAAAATCTGGTTATCTAAAAACTTCTCTATGAAGGACTTGGGTGAAGCATCCTATATTTTGGGGATAAAGATCTATAGAGAGAGATCTAAAAGGATGCTCGGCTTATCCTAAGGAACGTAACATTGATACAATGATAAAGTGGTTTAGCATGGAAGATTCCAAAAGAGGTCTCATGCCGATGAGCCATGAAATACATCTCTCCAGGAAACAGGCCGTAAAGACACCAGAGGAGAGAGACCGTATGAGTAAGATCCCTTATGCTTCTGCAATAGGATCTATCATATACGGTATGATATGTACTAGACTGGATGTTGCTCACGTACTTAGTGTAACGACCAGATACCAGTCGAATCCAGGAGAAGAGCACTGGAAGGCAGTGAAAAATATCCTAAAGTACTTGAGAAGGACTAAAGATATTTTTCTTATCTATGGTGGGTCTGAATTAAAACTCGAGGGATTCACGGACTCAAGTTTTCAAACAGACCAAGATGACAGTAAATCTGTTTCAGGGTATATGTTTACCTTGAACGGAGGCGCTGTGAATTGGAAAGGTTCCAAACAGCAAAAGGTTGCTAATTTAGTGACAAAGACAAAGTATATAACTGTAAGTGAAGCAGCAAGTTGATGTTTCGAATTTAAAGTTCATTACAGAATAAGGAATAGTTCCTAAGTCTCATCTTGAATCTAAAACATGTGTTGCGGTACTTTGATTAAAGAAATCATTGAAAGAAGAGCATATAGACTCTTAAGATAACATTGCAGATCCATTTACTAAAGCTCTAACACAACAGCAGTTTGATCGTCACTTAGAGAAGATGGGTATGAGATACCATGACAATTGGCTTTAGTGCAAGTGGGAGATTGATAGTAGTGTGCATACAAGCCAATCATGTATGATGATAAAGCACATACTTTGTAAACAATCTTATTTATTTATTAATAAAATATTCATTTAAGGCATTTAATTATCTACATGGTGCTGTTTTTAATAATATGTAAATAATCCATAGTTTTAAGCAATGATTTTAGAATCATGATGAGATCATGCTAATGAGATCTAAAATTCTTAGAAAGCTTAAAAACTAAAATAGTTCCCAATTGTGGGATTACTAAAATGGGGATTAGTAAATCCGAATAGATTGGTACATATGTTGCTTGCTCATTGGATGAGGATAACTAATCTCATGGTCATTTGTGTGGAGACACTAAAGCAAGTATGTAGGTGCTTATTGGAGAATAAGTTCACTTAACGTAACTCGCTATGGAATACCTAATGGAGTTTTACTCGTTTGTCAATAGGAATTCCTAATATGATAGTAGTACAAGTAATCCTTGGACTTGAGATCATCATAGTATCTTGTATATAACAAATTATACTTTGACTTATTCCTTAAGGCCTTTTAAGGCATATATAGGGTATGCTTGGGTATAATGAGTTGCATATGGAGATAATGTATGATCAATAAAGAATCTACCACCTCTAGTAAAAGAGGAGATATGTCCTATGGGATTCGTTAAATGACAACCCAGGAAACCTTGGCCAAGGTAGATTGAAATTAGAAAGAGGTTTCTAATTTGTATTATTTGGAGTTGTGCATTTTCTAATCGAAATACATATGATTAAATAAATTAAGACTTGACAGTAAATCCATGTCTTATATTTAATTGGGATATTGTATGGTGGAAGGATTGAATTGTATGGTAACTATTAACTCACAGGTTCTTTTATGATTAATGTTGAAATCTATATTATCTGAAAAGTCGTTGATCGCTAGGGAGGCTTATCCCTATTGTAGAATAAATGTTATTTATTTAAATAGATTATTAGTTTAATTTATTTATTTAAATAAGATTAAAATTATTCTAATTGATTTATTCACAACCGGTTTAATATGGAAAACCTAAAGGGTCACACCATAAAAGGAAGAAGAATTATTTAAGAAGAAAATGGCATGATAATAATAATGCATTAAGTATAATTAAATTAATCTATGGTGATAGAATAAATTAAATAGCTTAATGTTTATTATTTAATATTTTAGAAATATTAAATATAAATTAATAAGAGGAGTCTTATTAATATTATTATTATTATTTTAATTCTAAAGGAGTTTAGGAATTAATATAATATCAGTACTCTCTCTCAATCCTAATAAGATTAGGATATAAATTAATTAAAAGTGTTTAATTAATTAATTAAATAAAACCCTATTCTAATTGGATTAGGAGGGTTAACCTAATATCTATATAAGAGAGTCTTATATCAGAAATAAGGTACGTGAATTTTTTCAAGAGTTGGGAGTACACATATTCTATAGAGATAGAAACAAGGGTTAAGTCAAGAACCCATATTCCTGAGTTCTTCATCTTCCTTGGTAGATCATTGTTAGAGGCCAAACATTTGGGTGACTGAAATTGATCAAGGGAAGGAGCCACTACAAAGGAATCAAAGGAATCAATGGAGTAAAACTTGTACCTGAGGAAGCTTGGATCTTCAAATGTATAATTCCATCCTCTTTTCTGTTATTGATAACTAGCACAAAGCATGATCATGGTTATGGGTTTGTATAAATTTTTTGAAAACCTACGTTTCGCGCTTCCTCCCTATTTATGTGATTTGATTGCATGATTGCGTTACGTACAAACCCAACAAATATCTCATCCAACAAGCCTGGATTCATTAATCCTTCAATACAGCAAGCTGGATTCCCCCTTTTTAACCAAATCATCTTATTATTTTTTTATCTTTTGTCCACACATAAATAGATGTATTCCATACACAAAAATAATTTTTCAGGAATTTTTCAATTTCCTTTAGTATTTTTTAAAAATCTATTTCTAGTTAATTCCTTAAGAAATTAGCTACCTCACGCTTAACTCTAGAAATTCTTAACTCTTGGCTGGATCTTACACATGTTAACATGATCCTCCAGTTTAAATATTGTGGCCATCGGAGTTATACAACTCCGGTTATAGCGATTTTCGTCCGAAAAACACAAATATTGAAATAGTCATAACTTGCTCATTTTAAGTCGGAATGAGTTCATTTTTGGACACAAGCTAATTTATCTCATATATTTTCATGTCTCAAAAGAATGGAATTTATTACATTAATTAAGTGGCCGAAATTGCACTTACAATTTTCGGACATATTGCTTTTTGTCGTTTTTTAGATTTTACATCATTTACTAAAATCAGTCCACACGAAAATCTACAACTCCCTTTTCAGTGATTTCACTTGAAAAAGTTAGAAGACTTATAGATCTAAGTTCAAAAATTGACCACACTCAAAAATTCAAAATACAATAGGAGATATGGTCGTTTAAATTTCATGTTACGTTTTTTAAAAATCTGATTTTTCCAATTTTAGTGATTTCTAAGAAATCTTCCATATCCTCACCTATTCATCAACATAATCCATCATCAAACAACATAATACCTATTAAGACCTCATATACTCATGGATCTATTATGATCCATGATATATTTCATCAAAACTTTAATAAACACAAACACAACACAATTTATACTAAGAAAATTAGTGTTTTCTAACTTTAAAACATAGTTTTCATTTCTTGCTTTAGATCTAACTTTTGACATTCAAAAGTGATAGATCTAAACATAAAATACTTATTAACACATAAATCTAAGGTTTTGAAGTTTTGAAATCTAAGATCCAAGCTTTGATTGAAAATAATTAAAATAAAATGCATAAACTAGTTAAAGCTTATACCTTTGCTTGTATGCTTCTCTCTTCTTCTTCCTAAATTTGTTTAAGGAACTAGATAGGTTGAAAAAAAATCTCTCTTCTCTCCTATGTGCTGCCCAAACTCTCTCTCTCCCTCTCTCTTGGTTTCTTGTGTTTTCTCTCTCTTTCTATCTTTAGTTGGTTTAGAAAATGAGATAAAAACAAAAGATATTCTTTTAACTTAGTTAGTAAAAAAAATAATGTATAGATGAGATATATATCTATCATATCTTTTGTTAATATCTATCCCCATCATAGCTAATCTTATCTCTTCTCTCTCTCATCAATACATAAGGATAAGATTCAATTGGTGGACAAATAAAGGAATGACACCTAGCATTCAAGTTCACTACAAAAGCAAAGTGGTTATTACATACTCCCCCCCCTTATTCCTCCTCTTCATGTGCCGCCCACTTCCCCCTTTATTAGCTCATTTGGTTTATTTCTAATGCTTTATTTAGTTTATTAAATGTCTAAATTGTCCTCTCTCAAGTGAGCTAAAAGTTGGACTACTCATTTAATATTTTGGGCTTGCAAATTAATTTCTTTTGGCTACTAATTAAAATAAACTTGGGCCTCCATTTCTAATTAATTGGGCCACTAGTATACTTGCCCTTTATGTATAATATTGGGCTAGCTTAATGATTTAATTGTTCTTAAATCAAATTAGCTACAAGTCTCATGCTCCAATAAATAATTGGGCTACAAATTAATTCTTTGGGCCATAAAATCAACTTAGTTCCAACTTTTAATTTTTATCTTACCCTAATCATTTAGTTAGAGTTTCCTTACACACATTTATAAGTTAATTTCTTACTCATATATCTTCAATTTCATAACCCAATTAGACTTGCTTTACTTAGGTTATAAAATTAACTAATAAGATGTATAAAATAAATCTCTTAGGGTTAGTATATATTTTAAATACTAACATTATTCCATATAATTCATAACACATTTATCATTGTTGGTAAATTCTTTAAATACTCACTTAGTCATATAATCATTCACTATAGATAATTCATATTAGTAATTCATTACTTAAAGATTATAAATCCTTTTAATATAATAATCAAGGCTAACATTCAAGCTATGTTAATTTCTAACATAACTTAAATTACTCTTCCTTGAAAATGATTAAGTATACTTCTTACTTAATAAATTAACTATCTAGCTTAATTCACATATACACTTATATGATTCAAATACTTCCTTAAAAAAATTATTTCTAAAAATTACATAAATGATCATGTGAAATTCTTGATTCATACATTTTCCCCTCCTTATAATGATTCTTTCCCTGTAATCACTATATCCTTACACTCAAATTATGTCTATCCTTCGACACTCATTTATTAATCAATCAATTTTTTTATTGAATTACTTTCCTTGTATTTATTATTTCATTCATTATTTCCTATCCCAATACATGGCGGAAAAATCGTAGCATACTTCAAGTCTCATTTGACTTGGCATAGCTCATATTTGCCTGTTGTATTTAGGTATCAATATTATATTTATAATGGCATTCCTTTAATATATTAAGCAATTTGTGCTTTCTCTCACTCTATTTTGGAACCTCTAAGGGTTACCATAGACCATATAGATATACTCGTGTTCTAATAACTTTTTAAAGTTGTATCATCTATTCCTTCAAATTTATATACGCGATACGAACCTATAACTCATATATCAACTTGTGACTCGGACCCGTAATGGAATAGTACCTCGCAGTGAAATCTATCAATTAAATCGTATACTTAATTTATTAAGGAAAATCTTTACCTGTCAGCACTTCTTTTGCAGTAACTACGTCTTGAACCGTCATGTTAAACGTGCGCGCCGTCGGTCTTCCTCGCTGAGCAGGTCCTTTGATCGCCAGTGTTCCACTGCTGGTTCCTCTATTATTGGTTCTTTTCTCTGCATTCTTCTTTGGACAGTTACGAATTTGATGATCTAACGATCCACACGAAAAATAACCTTGTATCTTCTTTGGACTGGGACAATTGGGAGAGATGTGTCCCTCTTGTCCACAATTGAAACACACTCCTTTTCCCCTCAAATATACTCCCTGATGCTTTTTACTGCAATTTGCACATGGCTCACCTCTCTTCCTATTATCTCCTGACTTGTCTCCAAATTCGGTATTGTCCTTCCACTTACGCTTATTAGAGTTACTTCCTCCACTGCTACCTCCTTCATTTGTCTTTTTCTTCTTCTCTTGATGATATCTTGACACAGCTTCACTTCCTCCTTTGGAGATGATTGCTTTTTCCAACAGGGCCAAAAATGTCTTAATCTGCAACACAGCTACCTTGTTATATATCCCTGGCTTCAGTCCATTTTCAAACCTTCGCGCCTTTCATACCTTAGTGTTCACCTAATGCGGAGCAAATCTCGCTAGGTCGTTGAATTTGGCGGCGTATTCTGCAACCGACATACTCTCCTGTCAACTCTACGAAGTTTACCTCCATTCTTGATTGCATACTTTCTGAGAAATAATTTTCGAAAAATAATTCCTTAAACCTTGTCTAGGTTACTACTGCTATTCCGGCTATAGCCTTGTTTATCTCCCACCAGTAATTCGCTTTATCCTTCATCAAATAGGTAGCAAAATCTATCTTGTGCTCCTCCGCTACTCTAGCAATGACAAAAGCTTTCTCCATCTCCTTTACCCATGTATGGGCTTCTATAAGGTCAGTAGTTCCCTTGAATTCCGGCGGTCCTACAGCCTTAAAGTCTTTAAACTTAGCCAATCGATTAGCTGGTCGATTTCTTGCTGCTGGGGCTCTAGTTTGCATAGCTTGAGCTAGCATGTCTACGAAGTTCTGCATTGGATCGGCTTGATCTCCTTCATTATTCACAGACCGTTCCTCCCTTTGGTTACGGTTTTGTCGTCTTGGCGGCATTATCTGATGAAATAAAGACTTACATTAATACTTTTGTCTTTATGCCACATCTTATTAGTAGTAAAATAAGAATTTAATACAAAATTTTAAACTTAGACCAATTCAGCTTGCTGGATTTACGAATTCAGCTTGCTGAATCTACGAATTCATCAGATAAACATCTTAATAGTTTAATTCTCAAAATTTAATTACTTATTTAGACATATAATCATATCATTGCATTTATATTCATATTCATGCAAATAGTACATAGTACTTTTTAGTACATAGCGCATACTGCTACAAAGAGTTACTATCCCTTTGTGACAAAAGTCAAGATTCATTACTACAACTTTACACAAAAAGTTGAAACATACCAAAAGTTATCTTGATATTCATACCAAAGCGAATATTATACTCCAAAAGATTATACTCCTCACACTTAATCTTTCTTCCGTCCACTTCCTTCACCTGTCTTCGTCTTAGGACAATTCTTAACCCTATGACCCATTCCACCACATGAAAAACATCATCCTTTCTTGGGTTTAGGATAATTTGGTGATATATGTCCTTCCTGACCACAATTGTAACATACATTCTTACCCATCATACATTCCCCCAAATGGTTCTTTCCACACTCGCCGCATGCTTGATTCTTCTTTGAATGCGAATTCCCTGAGTCGTTGTCACTGTCGTTGTTCTTTTTCCTTTTATTACCCTTCTTTTTCTTACCTACATCTTTAGATGATACATTACCCTCAGCTCTCATACCATCGGTTTGTGCCTTCAGATCATTTCGTTCTTCTGTCATCTCGCGCAATGCCCTTTTCATCTTCCATAATTCATCCAGGAGAAACACTTCAGTCCTTAAATCATGAACTTCCGCAGATGCTTGACCTTCTTCGATTACTACTCTGACTTTTTCCCCATCTTCGATCTTTATTTCTGGCTCCACCTTAGTTTCTTTGGAATATACTTCTTCCTCTTCATTCAACTGTTGGGTTTGTACGTAACGCAATCATGCAATCAAATCACATAAATAGGGCGGAAGCGCGAAACATAGGTTTTCAAAAAATTTATACAAACCCATAACCATGATCATGCTTTGTGCTAGTTATCAATAACAGAAAAGAGGATGGAATTATACCTTTGAAGATCCAAGCTTCCTCAGGTACAAGTTCTACTCCTTTGATTCCTTTGATTCCTCTATAGTGGCTCCTTCCCTTGATCAATGTTAGCCACCCAAATGTTTGGCCTCTAACGGTGATCCACCAAGGAAGATGAAAAACTCAGGAAGATAGGTTATTGGCTTAACCCTTGTTTCTATCTCTATAGAATATGTGTACTCCCAACTCTTGGAAAAATTCACGTACCTTATTTCTGATATAAGACTCTCTTATATAGATATTAGGTTAACCCTCCTAATCTAATTAGAATAGGGTTTTATTTAATTAATTAATTAAACACTTTTAATTAATTTGTATCCTAATGTTATTAGGATTGAGAGAGAGAGAGAGAGTACTGATATTATATTAATTCCTAAACTCCTTTAGAATTAAAATAATAATAATAATAATAATAATATTAATAAGACTCCTCTTATTAATTTTTATTTAATATTTTTGAAATATTAAATAATAAACATTAAGCTATTTAATTAATTCCATCACCATAGATTAAATTAATTATACTTAATTCATTATTACTATCATGCCATTTTCTTCTTAAATAATTCTTCTTCCTTTTATGGTGTGACCCTTTAGGTTCTCCATATTAAACCGGTTGTGAATAAATCAATTAGAACAATTCTAATCTTATTTAAATAAATAAATTAAACTAATAATCTTTTTAAATAAATAACATTTATTCTACAATAGGGATAAGCCTCCCCAGCAATCAACGACTTTCTAGATAATATAGATTTCAACATTAATCATAAAAGAACCTGTGAGTTAATTGTTACCGAACAATTCAATCCTTCCACCATACAATGTCCAAATTAAATATAAGACATGGATTTACTGTCAAGTCTTAATTTATTTAATCATATGTATTTCGATTAGAAAATGCACAACTCCAAATAATGCAAATTAGAAACCTCTTTCTAATTTCATTCTACCTTGGCCAAGGATTCCTAGGTTGTCATTTAACGAATCACATAGGACATATCTCCTCTTTTACTAGAGGTGGTAGATTCTTTATTGACCATACATTATCTCCATATGCAACTCATTATACCCAAGCATACCGTATATATGCCTTAAAAGTCCTTAAGGAATAAGTCAAAGTATAATTTGTTACATACAAGATATTATGATGATCTCAAGTCCAAGGATCACTTGTACTACTATCACATTAGGAATTTCTATTGACAAGCGAGTAAAACTCCATTAGGTATTCCATAGCGAGTCACGTTTAGTGAACTTATTCTCCAATAAGCACCTACATACTTAATTTAATGTGTCCACACAAATGACCATGAGATCAGTCATCCTCATCTAATGAGCAAGCAACATATGTACCAATCTATCCGGATTTACTAATCCCCATTTTAGTAATCCCACAATTGGGAACTATTTTAGTTTTTAAGCTTTCTAAGAATTTAGATCTCATTAGCATGATCTCATCATGATTCTAAAAAGCATTGCTTAAAACTATGGGTTTTACATATTATAAAAACAGCACCATGTAGATAATTAAATGCCTTAAATGAATATTTTATTAAGAAATAAATAAGATTGTTTACAAAGTATGTGCTTTATCATCATACATGATTGGCTTGTATGCACACTACTATCAATCTCCCACTTGCACTAAAGCCAATCGCCATGGTATCTCATACCCATCTTCTCTAAGTGACGATCAAACTGTTGTTGTGTTAGAGCTTTAGTAAATGGATCTGCAATGTTGTCTTGAGAGTCCACATGCTTCAAGGTGACATCTCCTCTTTCAATGATCTCCCTGATCAAGTGAAATCGCCACAACACGTGTTTGGATATCTAATGAGACCTGTGTTCCTTAGCCTGTGCAACCGCTCCGGTGTTGTCACAGTATACGAGAACTGCTTCTCCAATGATAGGAACCACACCAAGTTCAGTTATGAACTTCTTCATCCAAACATCTTCCTTTGCAGCTTCAGTTGCAGCTATATACTCTGCCTCTGTCACTGAATCAGCAACTGTTTGCTGCTTAGAACTTTTCCAACTCATTGCGCCTCCGTTCAAGGTAAACTAATACCCTGAAATAGATTTACTGTCATCTTGGTCTATTTAAAAACTTGAGTCTGTGAATCCCTCGAGTTTTAATTCAGACCCACCGTAGACAACATAAAATATCTTTAGTCCTTCTCAAGTACTTTAGGATATTTTTCACTGCCTTCCAGTGCTCTTCTCCTAGATTCGACTGGTATCTGCTCGTTACACTAAGTGCGTGAACAACATCCGGTCTAGTACATATCATATCATACATGATAGATCCTATTACAGAAGCATAAGGGATCTTACTCATACGGTCTCTCTCCTCAGGTGTCTTTGGGGCCTGTTTCTTGGAGAGATGTATTCCATGTCTCATCGGCATGAGACCTCTTTTGGAATCTTCCATGCTAAATCTCTTTAGCATCGTATCAACGTACGTTCCTTGGGATAAGCCGAGCATCCTTTTAGATCTATCTCTATAGATCTTTATCCCCAAAATATAGGATGCTTCACCCAAGTCCATCATGGAGAAGTTTTTAGATAACCAGATTTTAATTGATTGTAACATAGGAATGTCATTCCTTATCAGTAATATATCATCAACATATAATACAATGAATGATACTGCGCTCCCACGAACCTTCTTGTATACACATGGTTCATCCTCATTTTTGATAAAATCAAACTCTTTGATTGTCTCATCAAAACGAATGTTCCATCTACGAGAATCTTGCTTAAACCCATAAATGGATCGTTGTAGCTTACAGACTTGATTTGTTCCAACTTTTGAAATAAATCCCTCTGGTTGTGTCATATACACATCCTCCTCATGTTTTCCATTGAGGAAGGCCGTTTTCACGTCCATTTGCCAGATCTCATAGTTGTTGTAAGCTGCAATCGCAAGCAAAATCCAAATGGACTTAAGCATAGCTACTGGTGAGAAGGTTTCATCATAGTCAACTCCTTGTCTTTATTTAAAATCTTTTGCAACCAGTCGGGCCTTATAGGTCTCTACCTTCCCGTCTGCTCCAGTCTTTCTCTTAAAAACCCATTTACACCCAATAGGCTTAATGCCTTCAGGTGATGAAACCAAAGTCCATACTTTGTTCTCATACATGGAGTCCATTTCAGATTTTATGGCTTCAAGCCATTTCCCTGAGTCTTTATTACTCATAGCCTGTTCGTAATTCAATGGATCATCATCATTCATGATATGTACCTCATCGTCATCCTCTATAACGAATCCATACCTCTCAGGTATCTTCGGTACTATTCAAGATTTACGAACAGGGTGTGGTACAGTAGGTTCTTCTACTTGGTTAGGTACCTGACTTTGATCCGTGGTAACTTGTGGTTCTTGAACTTCTTCAAGATATATCTTACTCCCACTGACCCCTTATGGATAAATTCTTTCTCCAAGAAGGTAGCATGTTTCGCAACAAACACCTTTAGATCAGTTGGATGATAGAAATAATACCCTACAATTTCTTTAGGGTATCCCACAAATCTACACTTATCGGATTTAGTCTGTAGCTTATCATTTTCAAACTTTTTGACATAAGCTGGACAACCCCAAGTCTTAACATGCTTAAGATTTGGTTTCCTCCCTTTTCACATCTCATATGGAGTCTTTGGGGCGGATTTCGTAGGTACCTTGTTAAGTAGGTATGCAGCCGTTTCTAGGGCATATCCCCAGAAGGAAATTGGAAGGTCGGTAAAACTCATCATGGATCGAACCATGTCCAACAGCGTTCGATTTCTCCTTTCAGATACTCTATTTAACTGTGGTGTACCTGGAGGAGTCCATTGTGAGATTATACCATTTTCTTTGAGACAATTGAGAAACTCACCGCTTAAGTATTCTCCACCTCGATCTGATCGAAGTATCTTAATACTCTTGCCCGTTTGTTTCTCTACTTCACTTCTGAACTCTTTGAACTTTTCAAATGATTCTGATTTGTATTTCACTAAATACACATATCCAAATCTTGAGTGATCATCAGTGAAAGTAATAAAATATGAATATCCACACCGTGCACTTGTTGTCATAGGTCCACAAACGTCTGTGTGAATCAATGCCAACAACTCTGAACTCTTTCTCCTTTTCCACTAAAAGAAGATTTAGTCATTTTATCCATGAGACAATATTCACAAGTTGGATATGATTCATAATCGGATAGCTCTAGGAGCCCATCCTTATGCAACTTGGATAATCTTGTTTCATTGATATGACCGAGTCTACATGTGCCACATATAGGTATAATTAATATCATCTATTTTTCTTTTCTTAGTTTGTTCAATTTGAAATATATTTTCTTGTAAGTCAAGTATATAAAGTCCATTTCGCAAATTTCCAATACCATATAAAACCTCGTCTTTATAAATAGAACAACCATTGTTCTTTATAATAACATCAAAACCTTCCATATCCAATACAGAAATTGAAATAATGTTTTTAATAATATTCAGAGCATAATAACAGTTATTAAGATAAATGGATTTGCCCGAAGGCATTGCTAAACAATAAGTTCCTACAGCTAATGCAACAACCTTTGCTCCATCCCCACTCATAGGATCACCTCTTCATTGTTCAGCTTTCTACTTCTGACCAGTCCCTGCACAGTGTTACATATGTGAGACCCACAGCCGGTATCCAATACCCAAGTAGAATTCTGACTTTCAAAAAAATTAATTTCAATCATAAACAAACCTTGATTGGAAGTCGAAGCTTCTCCAAGCTTCTTCTCTGCTAGAAACTTCTTGCAGTTCCTCTTCTAATGTCTCGGCTCGTTGCAATGAAAGCACATTCCTTTAGCTGGTTCAAGTTTCTTTTGTTCTTTTTCTTTCCCCTTTCTCTTAGCCTTCTTGGATTTCTTCTTTTCAGAAGACACATTGGGCCTCTTCCTTTTATTGGAAGAAACCACCATCAAGACATGGTTCTTCTTGGATGAGAAGTGACCTTCTGCAGTTTTCAGCATGTTAAGCAGCTCAGGCAAGCTGACATCTAGCTTATTCATGTGAAAATTAACCACAAACTACGAGAAGGTCTCAGGGAGTGACTGCAAGACCAAGTCTTGACTCAACTCCCCATCCATGACGAACCCAAGCTGTCCAAGGCGTTCAATCAAATTGATTACCTTCAGAACATGAGTCTCGACGGCAGTGCCCTCGGTCATCAAAGATAGGAAAAGCTCCTTAGATATCTCATATCTAGCAGTCCTACTCTGTTCACCATACAACTCCTTGAGGTGAAGCAGCATAGCAGGAGCATCCATTTTTTTGTGCTGAAGCTCGTTATTCATGGATGCGAGCATGATGCATTGAGCCACAGATGCATCATCTTGCCACTTATTGAATGTGGCAATCTCTTCCTCAAAGGCTGTTTCCGAAATAGATTCAGGGATAGTTGAATTTAGGACATAAGAAATCTTTTCAACAGTGAGAACAATTCTCAGATTTCTTTGCCAGTCCTCATAATTCGGGCCGATAAGCTTATTTGCATCAAGTATGCTTCGTAGTGAGATTAGTGATTTTGACATTTTAAAAAATTCTGCAATTGAAAAGACAACATTTTCACAAACATTCATTTTATTAACTTTGCATACCAAAATAAATTTTGGCCTTTATTTTAAATTGGTATCTCCCACTATTTTCATCATACTATATTACCCTCACTTCTATAGTTCGGCAACATCTAATTAAAGATTTGCTAGTGAGATTAAGGATCCCATTTCAAATGTATATAACCTTGTGGATAGCACAACAAGCGATATACATATAAATAGGTAGACAACTCTTGTCAATTACATCACCATGTAACTCCTTTTATTTTGCCTCTTAAATCATAATGGTTATGTGTGTGCATATCCGAACTAAAATGATTTAAGTTAAGTCCAGCCTAGCACTTCCATAAATTCAAAAAAAAAAAATCGTCCTTGCGGATAGCACAACAAGACTAGATCGTTCAATTTTCTTTATAAGCATCAGATGTGATTAATTAACATCTTAAATATTCAATACTCGCCTTGTGGATAGCACAACAAACTCATATTAAAATATTTAATACTCTATTAATTAACCATGTTAGAAGGCGACGTTCGATATTCCAAATATCATTTGAACGCTTCGGACTTAATATTATTTCTTTGAGGGGTTTGTTATTATTTGTCTCATCTTGTTTAGCGCGCATGCACACACACATATATATATATATAAAGTACGCGTCATTTTATTAAACATGCGAAGCATGTTTGCATAAAATATAATATATATAATATTTAGCATGCAATATAGAATACTATATTCTACTCGGATTGATTATGGACTTTTATTCTAGTTTGGTTCACTAGAGCCACCAAGTGAACGAAAATGTCAAACCTAGGAGTGCAAGAATTTAAATTTTAAATGTAACTATTACATTTAAACCCGGGCTCCATACAAATGGGTCTTCACGCGCTCCTTGCTCCTTGGTCTCCAGTTTCTTCAAGATAATTATAACTATCTCTATTACATAAACTGTTTTTTTAAATTAAATAGAAACCTTGATCAGCAGTCAAGGGGAAGTACATAGGAGGGAGATATAATTTTACACCGAGAATAAAACTAGAGAAGACGAGGTACGCAGACCCCATTTTATAAAACCCATACATTCAAGCATTCATCCAAAATAAAATCCAATCACATTGGTCATAGTCCATAATCAACCCCATTTATTATCATACACATCAACATATGCATCAATAAATATCCATTCATCTCATGAATAATGAAGATATTCCATATATGGATCGATGTTATCTAATGGACAAAAGTTTTGCTAAATTTTATTTTTGAAACAAAATAAACTCTTTTATTTTAATCAAAAATAAATCCAAATTAAACTCCTTTAATTTTAGCAATCTGAAATCATATTTTAGATAAAATAAACATCTTTATTTTAAAATTTTATCAATTAAATAAACAGTTTACTTAATTAAATAAAATCAATTTTCAGAGTCTGTCCAGGTACCGGCGCAGCTGCGCCAGTAATGAACTGGGCAGCTGCGCAGCTGCGCAGGTAGCCTGAAGCAGCAGTTTTTGCAGACCGGCGCAGCTGGGCCAGTAATGAACTGGACAGCTGCGCCGTTCGTCGCAGAAACTTGCAGAAAATGATTTTTGTCCAGAAAAATGATCCAATTCTCACATCAATTCATACATGGAATCATAAAATTGATAATTAGCACAAAGTTAGGCTCTGATACCACTGTTGGGTTTGTACGTAACGCAATCATGCAATTAAATCACATAAATAGGACGAAAGCGCGAAACATAGGTTTTCAAAAAATTTATACAAACCCATAACCATGATCATGCTTTGTACTAGTTATCAATAACAGAAAAAAGGATGGAATTATACCTTTGAAGATCCAAGTTTCCTCAGGTACAAGTTATACTCCTTTGATTCCTTTGATTCCTCTGTAGTGGCTCCTTCCCTTGATCAATGTCAGCCACCCAAATGTTTGGCCTCTAACGTTGATCCACCAAGGAAGATGAAGTAACTCAGGAAGATGGGTTATTGGCTTAACCCTTGTTTCTATCTCTATATAATATGTGTACTCCCAACTCTTGGAAAAATTCACGTACCTTATTTCTGATATAAGATTCTCTTATATAGATATTAGGTTAACCCTCCTAATCCAATTAGTTTTATTTAATTAATTAATTAAACACTTTTAATTAATTTATATCCTAATGTTATTAGGATTGAGAGAGAGAGAGTACTGATATTATATTAATTTCTAAACTCCTTTAGAATTAAAATAATAATAATAATAATAATAATAATAATAATATTATTATTAATATTAATAAGACTCCTCTTATTAATTTATATTTAATATTTCTAAAATATTAAATAATAAATATTAAGTTATTTAATTTATTCCATCACCATAGATTAAATTAATTATACTTAATGCATTATTACTATCATGTCATTTTCTTCTTAAATAATTATTCTTCCTTTTATTGTGACCCTTTAGGTTCTCCATATTAAACCGGTTGTGAATAAATCAATTAGAACAATTCTAATCTTATTTAAATGAATAAATTAAACTAATAATCTATTTAAATAAATAACATTTATTCTACAATAGGGATAAGCCTCCCTAGCGATCAACGACTTTCTAGATAATCATAAAAGAACATGTGAGTTAATAATTACGGTACAATTCAATCCTTCCTACCATACAATGTCCCAATTAAATATAAGACATGGATTTACTGTCAAGTCTTAATTTATTTAATCATATGTATTTCGATTAGAAAATGCACAACTCCAAATAATACAAATTAGAAACCTCTTTCTAATTTCATTCTACCTTGGCCAAGGATTCCTGGGTTGTCATTTAACGAATCACATATGACATATCTCCTCTTTTACTAGAGGTGGTAGATTCTTTATTGACCATACATTATCTCCATATGCAACTCATTATACCCAAGCATACCCTATATATGCATTAAAAGGCCTTAAGGAATAAGTCAAAGTATAATTTGTTAAATACAAGATACTATGATGATCTCAAGTCCAAGGATCACTTGTACTACTATCACATTAGGAATTCCTATTGACAAGCGAGTAAAACTCCATTAGGTATTCTATAGCGAGTCACGTTTAGTGAACTTATTCTCCAATAAGCACCTACATACTTGCTTTAGTGTCTCCACATGAATGACCATGAGATCAGTCATCATCATCTAATGAGCAAGCAACATATGTACCAATCTATCCGGATTTACTAATCCCCATTTTAGTAATCCCACAATTGGGAACTATTTTAGTTTTTAAGCTTTCTAAGAATTTAGATCTCATTAGCATGATCTCATCATGATTCTAAAAAGCATTGCTTAAAACTATGGGTTATTTATATATTATAAAAACAATACCATGTAGATAATTAAATGCCTTAAATGAATATTTTATTAATAAATAAATAATATTGTTTAAAAAGTATGTGCTTTATCATCATACATGATTGGCTTATATGCACACTACTATCATCAACTCCATCTCAGGATACTCGTCATGATCACTTACCAGATTTACCGCAGGTTCGTCTCTTAAAACTTCCTCAACTGATTCACTCTGAGCTGGCACCTCGGCTAATGGCATTGGTGCAGCTGCTAACATCTCCGTAACTATCTCATCATCTCCTGACATCCTGTCACCAGTTTTAAATAACTTCATTAGTACATCACTATCAAACACAATCCATAAACACTAGGTGTCCACATATCTTACTATTGATGAATTTTCCTAATCCATCACTTAGAACTCTAAATGAGTTTTCTCTATCCTGTTTATGGTTATATTCCTAAGGCTTTCCCCCACCTAAGGTTTATAACCTACATCTTTGATACCAACTTGTGATGCCCCCACATTCGGGTTCCCTAACCTCGGGTTTGGTGCTCACGATCCATCATACATAACACATCTAACTACACATTCATTAATGAAATGCATCATTCATTACAGTACTTAATACAATCTTATAACAATATCCCAAGTTAACTAACCTTAACATAACTTACATATCCTTAGCTATCCAAAAAGGTTTACAATTATTAATTTACATAAGGTAACAAACCATTAAAAGTTGACAATAACTACTCATGAGCCTTGCCTTTGCCTTTGCCTTTATCCCTGTTAGAACCTTTTGCTACCTCGGCCTTAGCTGAAATATTTTATTTAAGCAAGGGTGAGCAACGAGTTTGCTCAGCAAGTTAAAGTATACAATAAATGATATATATATATATATATATATATATCATGAATAGAAGAGTCTAGCTTCTATAGAACTTCAACAATAATCAAAGGATTTCAAAGTAGCTGAATAATAATTCAATCTCAATAATAAAGCTTTCTCAAATTTCATACTGAATAATATATCAGGGATGAAAGAGTAAAATTCTTCCAAAGATTCAATAATATTCAATTGAATAAGAAGAATTAACAATACTGCAATAATATTCAATAAAGTGGGATATACCCAAATTTCACGATGAGTGATCACAAAAGGATCATGAACTAATAGAGGAATCATTAGTTATTAAAACTAAATTACCACATGAATATAAGTTAGTTATAAAAACTAAACTATACTCCTCTGCAAGTACCTGGAGCAGCCAACTCCTTTGTACCCTATATTATGCATAATACTCAATAATAGCGCATAGGTCGATTTACGACAATAAAGTGTGTTCATCTCAGTCTTACATCACGAGTCCGTACCACAACAATATGGTTTGGATTGCTTTTAAAGAAATACAATGATTTCAATAAATAAAATCAATATTGATCTAGCCAAAATCAATGGCATAAATATTCCAATATTAAATCAGTTCATAAGATATAGAACGTTTCATGCTTTAATAAATATTAGTCTCGCCAAAACAATTAGCTGAGACATGACTTATAAACAGTTCAAATACTAGAACAAGAATCAATTGCACTATGTGCTAACAACAATAATCATTATAGATGTGAATAAATAATAATAATTATTCACTGCCATTCTTGAAAAATAATAACTCAAGTTGAGTTAGGAAACTTGTCTGATTCGTTGACTACTACTACGTAATTTAAATTAACTTCTTTCGTAAGACTTATCATTAATAAGATCGATCTCTTAATTAGCATCATATATCTTACTCATAATAATTTAACTAACATGTAAACATATAATATTCATTAGATAACACCATACAAATACACAAGTCTAAACCTAGCACACATCGAGTATTTAATAATATTCAATATAGTATACTGAGTGATTTCCCACAAACAACTAACAAATTAGTTTTCGTCTCGTCTACACTATTTTCACAGTGAGTTAGATCGGTTACTAATTCGTATATACCTTCCACATATGAAGGAGTCGTTTAGCCCAGCTACTATACATCAACCATTAAAGAGTACGATTGTACTACCTTAGACTTAATACTACTATATCATACAACTTGTGAATTAATACTTAGTCTTTCATTTTATAAGTCCTTTATAATTAAGTAAGCCGAATACCTAATCCAGCAACTTAGATTCAAATAACTTGTTGTTACAAAACTTACTTAACTAATCCAGCAACTTGGATTCAGATTGAATTTAAATTTAGTAAACTATTTTTTAATTCAGCAGACTGGATTCAACTGACCTCCAATCCAGCAAGCCTGGATTCATCTGTCATCCAATCTAGTAACCTGGATTATCTAACAGACCAATCCAGCATCCTGGATTATCTAAACATCTCATCCAGCAAGCCTGGATTCATTAATCCTTCAATCCAGCAAGCTGGATTCCCCCTTTTTAACCAAATCATCTTATTATTTTTTTATCTTTTGTCCACACATAAATACATGTATTCCATACACAAAAATAATTTTTCAGGAATTTTTCAATTTCCTTTAGTATTTTTCAAAAATCAATTTCTAGTTAATTCCTTAAGAAATTAGCTACCTCACGCATAACTCCAAAACTTCCCAACTCTTGGCGGGATCTTACACATGTTAACGTGACCCTCAAGTATAAATTTCGTGGCCATCGGAGTTATACAACTCCGGTTATAGAAATTTTCGTCCGAAAAGCGCAAATATTGAAATAGTCATAACTTGCTCATTTTAAGTCGGAATGAGCTAATTTTTGGACACAAGCTACTTCATCTCATATATTGTCATGTCCCAAAAGATTGGAATTTATTACATTAATTAAGTAGACGAAATTGCCCTTACAATTTTAAGAAAGATTGTTTTTTTTCTTTTTTCAGATTTTACACCCTTTACTAAAATCAGTCCGCACGAAAATCTACAACTCCTTTTTCAGTGATTCCACTTGGAAAATTTAGAAGACTTATAGATCTAAGTCTAAAAATTGACCACACTCAAAAATTCAAAATACAATAGGAGATATGGTCATTTGAATTTCATGTTACGTTTTTTAAAAATCTGATTTTTCCACTTTTTGTGATTTCTAAGAAATCTTCCATATCCTCACCTATTCATCAACATAATCCATCATCAAACAACATAATACCTATTAAGAACTCATATAGTCATGGATTTATCATGATCCATGATATATTTCATCAAAACTTCAATAAACACAAACACAACACAATTTATACTAAGAAAATTAGTGTTTTCTAACTTTACAACATAGTTTCTTTTTCTTTCTTTAGATATAACTTTTGACATTCAAAAGTGATAGATCTAAATATAAAATACTTATTAACACATAAATCTAAGGTTTTGAAGTTTTGAAATCTAAGATCCATATTTTGATTGAAAATAATTAAAATAAAATGCATAAACTAGTTAAAGTTTATACCTTTGCTTGTATGCTTCTCTCTTCTTCTTCCTAAATTTTTTTAAGGAACTAGATAGGTTGAAAAAAATCTCGCTTCTCTCCCTCTATGTGCTGCCCAAACTCTCTCTCTCTCTCTCTCTCTCTTGGTTTCTTGTGTTTTCTCTCTCTTTATATCTTTACTTGGTTTAGAAAATGAGATAAGAACAAAAGATATTCTTTTAACTTAGTAAAAAAAATAATGTATAGATAAGATATATATATATATCTTTTGTTAATATCTATCCCCATCATTGCTAATATTATCTCTTCTCTCTCTCATCAATACATAAGGATAAGATTCAATTGGCGGAAAAATAAAGGAATAACACCTAGCATTCCAGTTCTCCACAAAAGCAAAGTGATGATTACATACTCCCACCCTTATTCCTCCTCTTCATGTGCCGCCCACTTTCCCCTTTATTAGTCCATTTGGTTTATTTTTAATGTTTTATTTAGTTTATTAAATGTCTAAAATGTCTCTTCTCAAGTGGGCTAAAAGTTGGGCTACTCATTTAATATTTTGGGCTTGCAAATTAATTTCTTTTGGCTACTAATTAAAATACACTTGGGCCTCCATTTCTAATTAATTGAGCCACTAATATACTTTTCCTTTATATATAATATTGGGCTAGCTTAATGATTTAATTGTTCTTAAATCAAATTAGCTACAAGTCTCATGCTCCAATAAATAATTGGGCTACAAATTAATTCTTTGGGCCATAAAATCAACTTAGTTCCATACTTTTAATTTTTATCTTACCTAATTATTTAGTTAGGGTTTCCTTACACACATTTATAAGTTAATTTCTTACTCATATATCTTTAATTTCATAACCCAATTAGACTTGCTTTACTTAGGTTATAAAATTAACTAATAGAGATGTATAAAATAAATCTCTTAGGGTTAGTATATATTTTAAATACTAACATTATTCCATATAATTCATAACACATTTATCATTGTTGGTAAATTCTTTAAATACTCACTTAGTCATATAATCATTCACTATAGATAATTCATATTAGTAATTAATTACTTAAAGATTATAAATCCTTTTAATATAATAATCAAGGCTAACATTCAAGCTATATTAATTTTTAACATAACTTATATTACTCTTCCTTAAAAATGATTAAGTATACTTCTTAGTTAATAAATTAACTATCTAGCCTAATTCACATATACACTTATATGATTCAAATACTTCCTTAAAAAAATATTTTATTCGTAAAAATTACACATATGATCATGTGAAATTCTCGGTCCTTACACCATCATATATTCCTAATTAGTGTTACATATTCTCATTCAATCAACAACCTTCAATACTGGGTCTTACATATGTTCGTTTAACGAACAGTTCATTTCAGAGTCTTATCATATATATATATATATATATATATATATAATATTCTAAATAATTTTATAATTAAAATAAAGAGTTTATTTTAATCTTGAAATTGGTATCAATATATAATGTTTTAATTCATGAGATGGATATTTATTTATTGATGCGTATGGTGATATGAATGATAATAAATGGGATTGATTATGGGACTATTGACTAATGTGATTGAATTTTATTTTAGTTGAATGCTTGAATTAGTGGGTTTTATTAAATGGGGTCTACGTACCTCGTCTTCTCTAATTTATTCTTGATGTAAATTCTATCTTCCTCCTATGTACTTCTCCTTGACTGATCAAGGTTTCTATTTAATTTAAAATAGTTAAATTAGTTTATGTAATAGGATTAGTTAGAATTATCTTGAAGAAATTAGAGACCAAGGAGCAAGGAGCACGTGAAGACCCGTTTGTATGGAGCCGGGGTTTAAATGTAATAGTTACGTTTAAATTTAAATTTTTGCACTCCTAGGTTTGATCTTTTGGTTCACTTGGTGGCTCTAGTGATCTAAACTAGAATAAAAGTCCATAATCAATCCGGGTAGAATATAGTATTCTATATGTGCATGCTAAGTATAATATATATTATATTTTATGCAAAACATGTTTCGCATATTTAATAAAATGACGCGTATTTTATAATATTTGTGCATGCGCGCTAAACAAGATGAAACAAATAATAACAAACAAGAAATCATATCAAGTCTAAAGCGTTTAATGATATTTAGAATATCGGACATCGCCTTTTAGCATGATAAATTAACAGAGTATTAAATATTTAATACGAGTTTGTTGTGCTATCCACAAGGCAAGTATTGCGTATTTAAGATATTAATTTAATTACATTTGATGTTTATCAAGAAAATTGAACAATATTATTTTGTTGTGGTATCCACAAGGACAATATTTTTTTTTAAAATTTATGGAAGTGCTAGGTTGGACTTAACTTAAATCATTTTAGTTCGGATGTGCACATACTTAACCATTATGATTTAAGAGGCAACATAAAAAGGAGTTACATGTTGATGTAATTGAGAAATAGTTGTCTACCAATTTATTTATATATCGTTTATTGTGCTATCCACAAGGCTATATACATTTGAAATGGGATCCTTATCCTCACTAAAAAATCTTTAATTAGATGTTGCCGAACTATATAAGTGAGGGTAATATAGTTTGAAGAAAATAGTGGGAGATACCAATTTAAAATAAGACCTAATTTATTTTGGTATGTAAAATTAATTAAATGAATGTTTGCTAAAATAATGTTTTTTCACATACAGAAATTTAAAAATGTCAAAATCACTAATTTCACTGCGTAGCATACTTGATGATAATAAACTAATCGGGCCGAATTACACAGATTGGTTAAGGAATCTGAGAATAGTTCTCACTGCTGAAAAATTTCTGATGGCCTAAATTCACGTATCCCTAGAACTGTTCCAGAAACAGCCTTTGAGGAAGAGATTGCCGCCATTATAAAGTGGCAAGATGATGCATCTGTGGCTCAATGCATTATGCTCGCATCCATGAATAACGAGCTTCAACGTCAGCTTAAAAACATGGATGCTCTTACTATGTTGCTTCACCTCAAGGAATTGTATGGTGAACAAAGTAGGACTACTAGATATGAGATATCTAAGGAGCTCTTCCGATCTCGGATGACCGAGGGCACTGCTGTTGAGACTCATGCCCTAAGGGTGATCAATTTGATTGAACGCCTTGGATAACTTGGGTTCGTTATGGATGGGGAGTTAAGTTAAGACTTGGTCTTGCAGTCACTCCCTGAGACTTTCTCGCAGTTCGTTCTTAATTTCCACATGAATAAGTTAGATGTTAGCTTTCCTGAATTACTTAACATGTTGAAAACTGCAGAAGGTCACTTCCCATGCAAGAAGAACCATGTCTTAATGGTAGATTCTTCTAAGAAAAGGAAGAGGCCTAAAGGTATCTTTTGAAAAAAAGAAATCTAAGAAGGCTAAGGGCAAGGTGAACATAAAGGAACAAAAGAAACCTGATCCAGCTAGTGAAGGAATGTGCTTCCATTACAACGAGCCGGGTCATTGGAAGAGGAACTACAAGAAGTTTTTAGCAGAGAAGAAGCTTGGAGAAGCTTCGACTTCCAATCAAGGTTTGTTTATGATTGAAATTAATTTTTCAGAAAGTCAAAATTCTACTTGGGTATTGGATACCGGCTGTGGTTCTCACATATGTAATACTGTGCAAGCACTGGTCAGAAGTAGAAAGTTGAACAAGGATGAGGTTGTCCTTCGAGTGAAAAATGGAGCAAAAATTGTTGCATTAGCTGTACGCACTTATTGTTTAGCACTGCCTACGAGCAAGTCCATTGATTTAAATAAATGTTATTTTGTTCCGAATATCATTAGAAATATTATTTCAAATTCTGTACTAGATATGGATGGATTTGAATTATATCAAAGAACAACAGTTGTTCTATTTATAAAAATAATGTTTTATATGGTGTTGGTAATTTGTGAAATGTACTTTACATACTTGACTTGTATGAAAATATATTTTAAATAGAACAAACTAAGAAAAAAAAAAGATGATGTTAATTATACCTATATGTGGCACTGTAGACTCGGTCATATCAATGAAACAAGATTATCAAAGTTGCATAAGGATGGGCTTTTGGAGCTATCCGATTATGAATCATATTCAACTTGTGAATCTTGTCTCATGGGTAAAATGACTAAATCTCCTTTTAGTGGAAAAGGAAAAAGAGTTACAGAGTTGTTAGCGTTGGTTCACACAGATGTTTGTGGACCTATAACAACGAATGCATGGGGAGGGTATTCTTATTTTATTACTTTCACTGATGATCACTCATGATTTAGATATGTGTATTTAATGAAATACTAATCTAAATTATTTGAAAAGTTCAAAAAGTTCAGAAGTGAAGAAGAGAAACAAATGGGCAAAAGTATTAAGATTCTTCGATTAGATCGAGGTGAAGAATACTTAAGCGTGAGTTTCTCAAATTATCTCAAAGATAACCGTACAATCTCACAATGGACTCCATTAAGTACACCACAGTTAAATGGGGTATCTGAACGGAGAAATCGAACATTGTTGGACATGGTTCGTTCCATGATGAGTTTTACCGATCTTCCAATTTAATTCTGGGGTTATGCACTACAAGTGGCTGCATATCTACTAAATAATGTCCCCTCGAAATCCGTCCCCAAGACTCCATATGAGATGTGGACAAGGAGGAAACCTGGTCTTAAGCATATTAAGATTTGGGGATGTCCAGCTTATGTAAAAAGGTTTCAAAATGATAAGCTTGGGACAAGATCTGATTAGTGCACGTTTGTGGGATATCCTAAAGAACGTTTAGGATACTATTTCTACAATCCTTCTGAGCAAAAGGTGTTTGTTGCGAAACATGCTGCCTTCTTGGAAATAGAGTTTATCCTTGAAAGGGCTAGTGGGAGGAAAATAGATGTTGAAGAAATTCAAGAACCACAAACCACTACAAATCAAGTGGATGAACTTGTCCAAGTAGAGACACCCACTGTACAACACCCTATTCATAAATTCGGAAGAGTACCGAAGATACTTGAAAGGTATGGATTTGTCATAAAGGATGACTATGAGGTACAGGTCATGAATGATGATGATCCATTGAATTACGAACATGCTATGAGTAATAAAGACTCAGGAAAATGGTAGATGAGCATAAAATCTAAAATAGATCTTTGAATAATGCTCAAGTCCATTTGGATTTTACTTGCGATTGCAACTTATTATTACTTGTAACGATTGAGATTTTATATATTTTATGTGATTTATTTATTGAGTAAATAAATAAATTATGTGATTGTGTGGACTGATTTAATTAAGAGTAATATTTAATTAAAGTGATATGTTAGTAATGGTGTAGCATAATTATAATTTAGTTGAGAATAATTAAATTAGATTTAAAATTATGTGTTAAGTATTTGTTGTAATTTACTAAGTGTTACATGAATTTAATTTCAAGTGTGACAATTGAGTATTATGTGAATGTTAGCTTTTATTTAATTAAATTAAAATGTTGTAATTTAATTAAATAAGTGTAGCACTTAACCTATGGATTAAAGACTTATTAAAAGAATAGAGAAGGATTTTTAAGTGATTTTATCAAACAAGGCCTTAAGCTCAACAAGTTAGTTTTTAAAATAATTCTGTTTTGGCCAAACAAGTCTTAGGGCTTTTCAAATTCTAAAGTTTTGTAAGTTACCTAATTAATAATAGTTAGTATATGTAATTATTATTAGGAGTTACATATTTTTTGTATTATATATTTTATGTATTATATGTATACACTACAAGTTACGTTAGTTTAGAGTTAGTCAGTTAGAGAGAAAGAAAGCAGAGAATAGAGCAGAGAAGAAGAACTCAGACAAAAGTTAGAGAAATAGAGAAAAAAGAAGAAGGATTTCTACTTATCATCATCTTCTTCCACTCTCATAGAAAAAGGGTATCATCTTAACCCTTGTAATTGTAAAATCAATTCATATGTGTTGTGATTCATTCTCTGTCAAATTAGGTTTTCATGGAAATTGTATAATCATGAATGTTATATGTATATGTTGTATTCATATGTAATTGTATGCCATGAAAGAATTTTTAGAATTCAATTGTCTTAAAAACAAGATTTAAGTTATGTTCTTCAATATTTTCATAGTTTAAAACTTCTATGTAAAAGCTTTTTGTGTAAAGTATTTGATCACGATGTATATATGTGATGTGTGTATATATATATATATATATATATTGATGATTATATATGAGTTATATTGTTGTTTTAACTATTCAATCTGTGTAATTTTGATAAGCAAGAAGAATTATGTTCATATGATTTTCGGTGAACCAATTCTTGAAAAATGGCTTTTGAAACTATCAAATTGGTGTTGATTGTGGGTTATTGTCTAAATTGATCATGGGTTATGTTAGTATGTTAAGAATAAGAGTTATTACAATTGGAATTACTTGAATTGATTGAAAAACGAATTCGTAATAGCAAATTTGGTCAAGAACGCTTAATATAGCGTTTTCTTCAAATAAATCATGAAACCTTGGGTTTGATTATCTATTATAAGAATTATATATGATATAATCTTTTTTAAGAGTTCAAAATATTGTTGTTAGTAAGTTTTATGTTAATCATGTTGAGAAAAATCGAATTCGGTGTGAAGAAATGAGCCGAATTGGCTTCTTTCTCTGCCAATTCACGAACTGGGATTTCCAACAGGGGAGGGACCCGCCCTAATAGGGCTTTTGTTCCAGGGGGACCCGCCCCAGCGGGTTCCGCCCCAGCGGGTTAGCATGCTGTCCGAGAAGTTTGGTTTTTGCTTGTTGAGTTTTCATGCCCTGTTTGTTTAGCTAACTTATTTCTATGACTTAATAAATGTAATAGGTAATAAGATAACATGCTTTTGATGTGTTTAAGATAGATTGAAGTTTTATATGAATGTGTTACATGTGTATGAGTGTGTTACTTTCATAAGGTACGCCACACGATTTAAAGCGTTATAAGCTTATGAATGTATGTCGTGAGTTTATACTCACGTATGTGGCTAGTTAGCAACCTATGTTGTAAACAACGTTGTGAGTTGGACTTGAGTATGAAGTTCAACGGTGTAAACGTTGTAGTTGGGTACTAATAGATGTTTTGAACATAATGTGAATGTGTAGGGTAACTGTGAAGTGATTGTAGTTATTAAAGTGTAGCTTGCGCTTGAGGCAAGTTCCCTAATCCTTATTCTTATACGTTAGGCAAGTTTCTATTTCTAAACTCGACATTTACTTTGTACAAGCTTTCTAAACTATTCTTGTACACTATGCAAGCTTTATCAATGCATCTTTTATTGTGCAAGTTCTCTAACCCTTGCTCAAGATGTCATGCAAGTTTATTTTTGATTCTTAACTTGTTATGTATTGTACAAGTTATATCATATTCCAACGTTCATAGTGCAATTATTGTAATAGTGTTGTGATCTTGACTTAATTGTTCAAGCAAGATCTACTTATTCTTTCAATTGCTTTAAGTTATTTCTAAAGCATGCCTACTTATTATGTAGATTATTTCTATATCTTACAATTGGTTCATGATTTTTATATTATTGAACTGTTAAAGCACTATGAGTCGATTCAACTACTTCTAGTTGATGATAGTTGAAACTCCAAAGTTCCTTTATCTATCCAAACCAAACTTTCTTTGGTGCGGACTTGTATTCAAATACTGAGAATGAACAACCCTATCTATTAGGGGATATTTATGCGAAAACGTTAAGATGGTTGTGTACAATACATGGTACGAAGGGCTGATCCCCCTGAGTACGAGTTGAAGGTCCATAGTCTTAATAATTGTTAAAGGTTTAAATAAAAATATTTATAACCTAGGACATAGTTTAAGGTCGTATGACCCTCAGATAAAATCTATACTCAAACTTTAAATATGATGGAAGAATTATTATTCAATTCTTTATTTTGATGAAAGTAAGGTGATTAAAACTCTTTTGAAAATATTCACTATGTCATATCACTGTTGTATTTCAAGTGAGCTTTTGTTTGCTCACTCTTGCATATTTTTACAAACCCTTGCAGTTAAGGCCGAGAATATTGACATTCAGCCAACAAGTAAAGGAAAAGGAAAGATGAGCAAGTGAAAGCTTGTGGTTTCAAGTTTATATTGTAATAAGATTTAGTTGACTATGTTTTATTTTTGCATTTACTTTGTTTGATGTTAAGGTTTAGTTAACCCTGGGATTTTATTTGGACAAGTTGTAATCCTTTGTCAAGGAAGATTTTATTTAAGTTTTATGAAGGTTGTAATTGGTTTTGCAATTCTTTATTATTGGGTAGATATATGTTTTAAATAGAAAGTGAACACCAAATCATGTGGAACAAAGTACTGGATTTGGGGGTGTCACATTACTAGATCTGGAAAAATGGACGTGGAGACGCCCTTCCTCAAATATAAATTATTAGAGGAGAATATATGTATGATATAGCAGATGGATTTTTTTTAATGGTTGAAGCAATTCATATATATGAGCTACAACAATACTTTTATGAAATGAAGCAAGCTTCTCGTAGATGGAACATTCGTTTTGATAAAACAAACAAAGAGTTTAATTTTACCAAAAACGAGGATGAACCATGTGTGTACAAGAAGGTTAGTGGGAGCGCGATTTCATTCATTGTATTATATGTTGATGATATATTATTGATAAGGAATGACATTCCTATGCTATAATCGATCAAAATAAAGTTGTTTAAACATTCCTTCATGAATGATTTGGGTAGAACATCCTATATTGGGGATATAAATCTATAAAGATAGATTTAAAAGGATGTTCAGCTTAACCCAAGGAACGTATATTCATTAGATGCTAAAGGCGTTTAGCATGGCAAACTCCCAAAGGTGTCTCATGATGATGAGTCATGGAGTGTATCTCTCTATAATTGTCCTCAATAAAAGAGAGATCTCATGAGTTACTATCATGTATGCAATGAAATATACGAGACTTGATGTTGATCAGTCATATTCTGGAGAAGATCACTGTAAGATAGTGATAAACATCTTAAAGTACTTAACTGATACTAAGGATGCCATAATGACATATTGTGGGTCTGAATTAAACTAGAGGACTAAACAAACTCAAGTTCTTAGACTGACCAAGACGACAATAAATCCACTTTAGGGTAAGTCGTTACCTTGAAAGGTGGTGCAGTGAATTGAAAAAGGTTCCAAACAGCAAAAGATTGCTGGTTTAGTGACAAAGTTAAAGTATATAACTGTAAGTGAAGCTGTGTGACGCCCCCATATTAGGACCACTCGCGTCTCGAATTCGGTTCATCACGTTCTAAATACTCAATGACTAAATAACATCTCGCGCAACGAAAATAGCAGAATAGATTACATTTATTTAATATAATCATTCATGTCCCAAGGTTTCGTAACTTAAACATCTCTTACATACCTTAAACATAGCTTAGACATAACTAATACATAATACAATTTATTCTTATTACATCAACATAATATATTCAACTAAATACAAAGCTACTCCGTAGCCTTTCCCTTGCCCTTATCAGTGCCCGATGGTCCGCCTTGCTCTGCCTTAACTGAAATATTTTTAAGAAAAGCAAGAATGAGCAACAAGTTTGCTCAGCAAGTAATATAGCAATAAGGGGATCAATATAGTTTTTAATTTCTCAAGGGTACAACAATAAATGATAGTTCAAGAATAATAAGAAGTATCGATAGTTCTCAACAATAGTCGCTAAGGACAGAAAGATATCAATAAGATTCAACTCTTAATCCTTTCGAGATTTTAAAATAATGAATACTGAGCAGTCACTAAGGACTATGAACTTCTACTAGAATTAGCAGTATTATGTTGATAATCCAATCAAAACAAGTACAACAGGTGATGTGACACCCCCAAATTCGGGTACTTCGTTTTCACATGATTTGGTGTTCACTTTATAATATAACATACATCTACCCAATATAACTTCAAAATAAAATAAAACCTTTATTCAAAATAATAAAATTTCCCTTAAAACTAGGGTTACCACCTTCTTAAAAATTAATCCCAAGGTTACTCTAACCTTGACATAATAATAATATGCGGAAATAAAAACATAACATTAAAGTCTATTACAATCATTTCAAATAATAAAAACAAGTCTTCACTTGTTTTGCTTTCCCTTGCCTTTACTCATAGACGGGACATCAACATTATCAACCTTAGCTGCAATTGTTATATAATGCAAGAGTGAGCAAACAACAGCTCACTGGATTTTAATAATAATAAATACATGAAAGGATATCTTTAAAAAGAGTTTGAATAACTTAGCTTACTTCAGCAATAAAGAATTGAATAATAATTCTCTATCAACATTAAAATTCGAATATAGAATTTATCTGAGGGTCATAAGACCTTTGAACTTTTGTGACACCCCCAAATCCGGGTACTTCAATTTCCACGGGACTTGGTGTTCACTGTACAAATATCATTTATCTATCTACCCATAAAATGCAAACCATGCAATAGATAGAAATAAATCCTTCCCTTATGGGGTTGCAACATCTGAGTAATAAATACAATCCCAAGTCATACTAACCTTAAACATCTGTGCGAAACATAAACAAATAAATAAGTCTTACACAACTTTAACATAAGTCTGAAACATAAACATATAAAAATAAACAACAAGTCTTCATCACTTGTTGACCTTGCCCTTGCCTTTGCCAGTAGAAGGCTCGTCAGACCTTTCATTCTTAACTGTAATGTTATTATTACGCAAGAGTGAGCACGATTGCCCACAAGTATAATAATACAACAACAATATAATAACATGCGAGTGAATCAAAGACATTTGAATAAAGAAACTCAACTTTTGACTCAAGAATGAGTAACAAGAATCAAAATAACATCTGAGGGTCATAAGACCTCGAACTATGTCCTAGGTTGTAAAGTGTTAAACTTCAAACCTTTAACAGTCATAAGACTATAGACTCTACTTCTCGTACTTAGGGGGATTAGCCCTTAGTACCATACTGTGCACAATATCTGAACGCTAAAGCGTAAATAATCCCATTTACAGGGTTGTTCATCTCATTTTTGACATCAGAGTCCGCACCAAAGGAAGTTTGGTTTGGATAAGTTCAATAAGTATTCTAGAATTTAGAACGTACATCAACTATGGACTAGTCGAATAAATAAGGGTTCACTAGTCCTATAAGTCCAACAATAACATCGATATTCAACTTGAATGGTAAATCTCAAGAATATACAATCGAATAAGTATTGTATAGTTGAATCATGCTCAAAAGAGTTATAACATCAAATATGAAACCTTTGAACTTGAACAATTAAAAATAAGAGCTTGCTCGATATAGAACACAAGTCTAAGATTTGATAAATGAATAGCTTAGAATGTTAAGAAACTTGCTTAATAACAATAAGTTAGAGATAGGATACTTGCTCAATGTAAAAGTAAAGTTTGAGTTTAGGAAACTTGCCTCTTGCACAAGCTACAATTTATGATTCACGTTCTTTATTAAATTCTACATATCAATATGTTCACAATAAACATTAATCAATAACGTAATTAGCATCACAAGTTCATTCTCTTTTGTCTAAACTCTGATTATGATTATACTAATCAAATCACAACACTTGTCTTCACAAAATATTAGATTTCACGAACGACTTGCAAACTATGCGTTCAACAGTTCAATTAAACATGTAAGTACCTCATTAACATGTTAAGAATCTATTTTAACATTCTATTATATGTCTAACACATTTTTATGTTCATTAGATTAGGTTACTATTACATTCCCTGGACTAAAATAATTAAAATTCTCATTTCTGGACAAACTACATAGTGGCACTGCGGCGCCACCATATAAGCTATCCTTGGCGCTGCGGCGCGGACCTGAAGGTCTGGAGCTGGCGCTGCGGCGCGACATGCCAATTCCAGATTCTAAGGTTGTCGAGGAAAACAAAACTTAGCCAAAACATCCAATTAATTTATTCACACATGAATTTAAGCATACCCAGACACTATAATACACATATAATCATTACCCAACCTTTTTAGCACGATTTTAACGAGTTAAAACATACAATTGTTTAAATCAATCATATAATTTCACTATTTTTCTTACTTAATCATGTTTTGAAAGAAAATCAAGAAATTCAACGTTACGGATTCGGTATAACACCGAATACGTTCGTTTAACTTTCGTTTTGTTCGTATAAACGTGTACAATCATATGAAAGCGTTAATTCAAAGTTAAACCATCGATTCATGGTATAAAATTTGTACATAAGGGCCGTATGGCCATATATACGACTCTGTAATTTTGAAAACCCAAATATAAACAAAATTCGATGGTTTGATCACTGAAGTTATGCATAGATGGCATATAATATGTTAGAAACACATATGAACGCACATATAGCCATATAATGAACAAATATCAATTTTTCCATTCACAGAGATTTTTTTTAAAAGCACGTAAATGGAAAAGAAGGTTCTGTAACTTTTCGTAAACCCTAAGGCCTAATTTCATGAATTCAACTATTTTAAACCATTCATACCAAATATAAAACATGTTATAATCATACAATAACACATATATGATTACATCTTAAGTATTCATCACCAAAATCATATATAGTTTGGAGTTGGGTTTGAAAAATAAACTAACGTAATAAAACTTGAGATGAAGGATTATACCCTTGCTAACTCTGTTTGATGATGATATGAACTTTAATTCTTCAATCTCTTCCCCAAATCAATTCTTCTCTCAATTGTCTTTCTTAATCTCTCTAAGTTCTTTGACGTTTGTAATATATAAAATATAAAACTGGTGTATAGGATATATGTATAGAGTATACGTATAATAAGTATAGTGGGTGAGTGGTCGTCGGTTAATCCCTTAATGGGTTAACTGGCTCCAACTCCCCTTAGGGACATGTTTGGCTAGTCTCATATATGTCTTTCCCATTAATTTAATTAAAAGCTTTATAGTATAGTTTTAATGTCACATCCAATTAAATCAAATAATGTTATTTAAATCACTTAAATAAAATAGCATAAATTCACATTAAATCACATAGTCACATAATTAAAATTCTCAGTCATTAATTATGCCAAATCATTAAATCTCTAATTAATTAATAAATTAATTAAATAATATTATGCTTATTAATTAGTATATTAAATCAAATAAGCTCAATTAAATACATCACTTGAATATAAAAATTCTCCACATTAATTTAATCAATGTAACACATATAATTAAATTATTCTACCATAAATTCATCAATTAATTATTTAACTCAATAATTAAATCATCGAAAAATATTTATTTAATTCAATAAATATTCAAATTAAATTACAAAATCTCGTTCGTCACATCTTTCCCCCCTTAAAAGGATTCTGTCCCTAAGATCACGGTTGAATTAAAAATTTGTCCCGTTACATTCTCCCTCACTTACAAAGATTCTATCCCCAGAATCGCATATACAAAAATTAAGTAAATAAATCTGGGTAATTCTTCATCATATGTACTTCAAGTTCCCACGTAGCTTCTTCAGCATTGTGGTTCCTCCAAATTACCATAACAGAAGGTATAACTTTGTTTCTGAGGACTTGTTCTTTCCTGTCAACAATCTGAACGGAAATTTCTTCATAGGATAAGTCTTTTTCAAAATATAGGGGTTCATATTCAATCACATGTTTGTAATTGGGTTTGTAGAGGCGTAAAACTGAAACATTGAAGACGTTGTGGACATTCTCGAGCGCCAGAGGTAAGGCTACCTCATACACAACTTCCCCAATCCTTCGTAGTACTTCAAAGGGTCCAATGAACCTTGGGCTCAATTTTCCCTTCTTACCGAATCTGATCTTTCCCTTCCAGGGGGAGACTTTTAAAAATACAAAGATACCCGATTCAAACTCAACATTTTTACGGTGTGGATCGGCGTATTTCTTTTGCCTATCCTGAGCTGCTACCAGTCTTGTTTTGATCACTTTGACTATCTCTGCTGTCTGCTGTACCAGTTCTGGACCTAGTAGTTGTCTCTCGCCAACTTCATCCCAGTATAGCGGGGTTCTGCATTTTCTTCTGTACAATGCTTCGTAAGGCGACATGCCAATACTAGCGTGGTAACTGTTGTTGTAACCGAATTCCACAAGTGGTACGTGGTCATCCTAGTTGCCTTTAAAATCCGTAATGCATGCTCTCAGTATATCTTCCAATGTCTAGATCGTTCTTTCGCTCTACCCGTCTGTCTGTGGGTGATAAGCCATACTCATTCTCAACTGTGTCCCCATGCATTCCTGTAGTCGTTTTCAGAAGTTCGATGTGAAACGCGGATCTTTGTCGGAAACTATTGACACCGAAACTCCATGCCTCGAAATAATCTCTTTCACATATATCCTTGCCAACTGGTTTAAGTTGAATCTGATTTTGATCGAAAGGAAGTGTGTGGATTTCGTCAGTCGGTCAACGATAACCCATACTGCGTCGTAGCCTTTCTGAGTCGTCGAAAGGCCAACCATGAAATCGATCGTAATGTGTTCCCATTTCCATTCTGGGATTTCCAGGGGTTGTAGCAAACCACTTGGCCTCTGATGTTCTGCTTTTACTTTCTGACAGGTCAGACACTTTGCAAAACACTCAGCAACATCTCGTTTCAAATTCGGCCACCAGAAGTGCTGTCGAAGGTCCTGGTACATCTTGGTACTACCGGGGGTGAATCGAATATCGTGAGCTATAAGCCTCGCTCAAAATGTCCTCCTTAATCTCTGGCACTGACTGTACCCACACTCTGTTCTCAAATCTCAGTAGTCCCTCACTGTCTATCTTGAATCTTGCTTCGGTTCCTTCAGATATCTTTTTCTTCACCTTCTCACATTCTTCGTCCTGAAGTTGAGCTTCCTTAACTTTATCCAATAGGGTTGTACCAGCTTGCATCTGAAATAACTTCTCGTCAAACTCCATCGGATACTTCACTTCAAATTCCAGCTTTTCCATTGCTGAAATTAGCTCCTCCTGAGCAATCAACATCATCAATTTCTCCCTACCCTTTCTACTTAAGGCGTCGGCAACCACATTAGCCTTACCCGGATGGTATAAGATTTCGCAGTTATAGTCTTTAATTAACTCCAGCCACCTTCTTTGGCGCATATTCAAGTCCTTCTGTGTAAAAATATATTTCAGACTCTTGTGGTCTGTATATATTTCACACTTCTCCCCATAGAGATAGTGTCTCCAAATTGTTAAAGCAAATACCACTACAGCTAACTCTAAGTCATGGGTCGGATACCCCTTCTCATAGTCTTTCAATTATCGTGATGCATATGCAATGACCCTGCCATTTTGCATAAGCACACAACCAAGTCCTTTATGCGACGCATCACTATAAACCATAAAATTTCCTGTGTCGTCCGGAAGGGATAACACAGGTGCTGAACTCAACCTCCTCTTAAGCTCTTGGAAGCTTTCGTCACACTTCTCCGTCCAAACAAATTTCACTGATTTTCTAGTTAAATTCGTCAGCGGAGTTGCGATCTTGGAAAAGTCCTGAATGAATCTTCTATAATAACCCTCCAATCCAAGAAAACTCCTCACTTTCGACGGTTTTTTTGGCTGATCCCAGTTCATCACAGCTTCGACTTTAGAGGGATCTACCGAAATTCCGTCCTTGTAGATCACATGTCTAAGAAATTGCACTCTTTCAATTCAGAATTCACATTTCAAAATTTTGGTGTACAACTTCTCTCTTCTCAACGCCTCTAACGTTAACTTTAGATGTTCTACATGTTCTTCCTTGGTCTTCGACTATACCAAAATGTCGTCGATAAAGACCACCATGAATTTGTCCAAAAACGGCTTGAACACTCCATTCATTAAGCCCATGAATGTTGCAGGAGCACTCGTTAGACCAAATGACATTACTAGAAATTTGTAGTGACCATATCGAGTCCTAAATGTTATCTTCGGAACATCCTCTGGCCTCACCTTCAGCTGATGATAGCCACTCCTCAAGTCTATCTTTGAAAAGTACCTTGCACTCTTCAATTGGTCAAACAGATCGTCGATCCTCGGTAATGGATATCTATTCTTAATTGTGACCTTATTCAGTTCTCTGTAGTCGATGCAAAGCCGCATCGTCCCGTCCTTCTTCTTCACAAACAACACCGGCGCTCCCCACGGCGATACGCTCGGTTGGATGTACTTCTTGTCCAGTAACTCTTGCAGTTGTACCATCAACTCTTTCATCTCTACCGGAGCCATCCGGTATGGTGCCTTCGATATTGGGGCCGTCCCTGGCACCAAATCGATCACAAACTCAACCTCTCTGTCTGGCGGAAGTCCTGGCAGATCATCCAAAAATACGTCAATGAAGTCCTTCACGACTGGTATATCTTCCACTTTCGGGTTTTCTTTACGACTATCGACTATGTAGGCTAAATATCCTACACAGCCTTGTCTTAACAACTTCCTGGCCTGCATCATCGTCAGACAACTCGCTTGTCTAGGTGATTTGCGGCCATAAAACACAACCTTTGACGGGGTCATAAGGTTGATACACTTCCTCTGGCAATCAATTACAACCCCATAATTGACTAGCCAATCCATTCATAGAATAACATATAATTCCCCAAGTCTAATTGGGATAAGATCTACGTTCATAATGTTACCCTTAATATCCACCCTACATTTCTTGTGTACGTACTTAACATGGATCACTTCTCTATTCGCAATTTCTATGTTCATGGGGTATTCTAACTCGTCCATAGGAAGTTCTAAGTTCTTAGCAAAGTCATCGAATATAAATGAACAAGTAGCACCCGAATCAAATAGTACATAAGCATTAACTTTATTGATTAGAATGATACCTGACAACACATCGCGAGACTGTACATCATCCTGCATGGTCATGTTGAAGGTTCTGGCGGTTGGTCGGTTGGTTGCGGTTGGTCCCGTGATAGTTAGAGCACTTCCACCGCTGTTTCCCCTGTTCCCTCATGATCCTGCACCTCCAGATCCCTTCTTGGGACAGTCCCTTGCCAGATGGTCCTTTGAGACGCAAGTGAAGCAAGCGCCCTTCTTTGGATTCGGACAGTTAGGTGCTATGTGGCCTTCCTGACCACAAGTGTAGCATTCTCATTTTCCCTTCATACAGACCCCCAGGTGAGCCTTTCCGCAGGTCGAACAAGCTTCAATCCACTTCTTCTGACTTCCTTGCTGATTCCCGGTTGATGAGTTATCATTCCACCTCCTCTTCTGATTGTTACTTCCCCCCGTGTTGCTACCACTAGCCTTGTTAACTCCTTCACCTTCACTCTTCTTCTTTTTCTGATCTTGGTTATACTTTGTAACAGCGTCACTCCCGCCTTCAGCGAGAATGGCCTTCTCTAGCACCCCAGCAAAAGTGTTCAATTGGAACATTGACACTTTGCTATACAACCAGGGCTTCAGGCCCTGTTCAAACCTCCTTGCCTTCCTCTGATCGGTGTGCACTTGATACCTGGAAAACCTAGCCAACTCATTGAATTTTGCCACATATTCCGATACGGACATATTCCCCTGTTTCAGTTCCAGGAACTGGACCTCCATTTGATTTTGAGAGCTGGTCGGAAAGTACATCTCGAAGAACATCTCTTTGAATCTCTCCCAGGTAATCACACCTTCTCCTCCTCGGACCTTATTTGCTTGCCACCAATAACTAGCTTCGAATTTCAGCATGAACATTGCGTAGGCGATTTTCTGGTCTTCTCTGACTCTAGCGACGTTGAAAACTTTCTCCATCTCCATTACCTAGGTTTGAGCTTCTATCGGGTTCATGGTGCCTTTAAACTCTGGTGGTCCCACCGCCTTGAAGTCCTTAAATGTTGTGTTCGGTGGAGCTTGAGGTTGGTTGTTAAGCTCTCCAGCAAGTAAGTTTGCCAACTGCTGAACAAGGTTAGCATTGACGTCATTGTTGTTGTTCGTTGACCCTTCTTGGGCCTGTTGACGGTTAGGTCGTCTCCTTGGCGGCATTTTTCTGTTAAGAAATGCGCTTATTAGATCTTTATTCAATTCTCTAAATATCTACGGCTTAACTTAAACATTTAGACACAATCAGTCAACACATTATCTTAAATAAACTCTAATATTTTATTAAATCAAAAGTTTTAACATAACACGATAGCATCACTGCTATTTACATCAACTATCCTGAGATAAAGAATCTACAGGATTTAAAATATAAAATATTCCTCTGTTTATAAACACATTAGAATTTACATTATTAACTACCAGATAGGTTTCACAAAATCAAATGTTCCTAACACTGCCCATTAAGGAGACGAACAGCTTTGCCACGCTCTTCTTCCATAATTCGGGACATCGTCATGCGATCTAGCATGTATGACGGTAGTCCTTCGAACTGAATTGGGTACCTTATAACCCGATCTTGGGCTTCATCAATTGCATACTGAAGTGTAGAGTACGTCTCCTCAAGCTTGGCCTTCTTCGCCCGACAGTTGTCTTCTGCGAGATCTGCTCGTCGTGATTCCCTTACCCAGACCTCCTCTGCTATGGCCAGCCTTGTTGATTTCTCTTTCAGTTCATTCTTCAACTCCTCTATTTCCTCTGACTTCTGCTCAGTTTGGCCTTTCTCGTGAACCAAATCCCACTCTACATCTCCCAGACATGTGTGAAGAGCCTCAACCTCTTCATCCCTCTGCTCGATGGTAGACTGTTGAGTAACCGATCGTTCCCTCAGCTCCTAAACAGTCTCCCTCAGCTCCTGAACAGAATCACGTAACTCTATGTTACGGTCATACAGCTCGTCATACATCTCGACACTGATAGAGCTCGGCGAGAACTCTTCAGGGTCTTCCTCCTCCTCTTCGGCTGCCTCAGCCTGAACTTCAATCTCCTCAGGGTCTTCCTCAGAGTCCTCCTCTGAATCAGACACCGGCACATACTCCTGACCAATGACTGTGATCAAGGGTGATGGCTCTCGTCGGACTAACTGCTCCCAGACTACATGGATATCTCAGGGCTCCTCCTCTCTAGCCTCTAGGGGTACAAGGTCCCTGGACTGACTAGGTTCTCCAGCATCTGTCATCCTAACAAGTAGAATTTTAAGTCTTAGTTATTACGTGATGCTAATCAGTACTTAAGTATATAAGTATAAGCACATAGCACATAAGATAAGTTATTATCTTTCTTAGAACTTGATAAGAGTTATCATTACTATGTTCTCGATCTCTAAAAGGCTATTATCCTAAGGTTTCCCCCCACCTAAGGTTCATAACATACAGCTTTGATACCAACCTGTGACACCCCCAAATTCGGGTACTATAATTTCCATGGGACTTGATGTTCACTGTACAAATATCATCTATCTATCTACCCATAAAATGCAAACCATGCAATAGATAGAAATAAATCCTCCCCTTATAGGGTTACAACATCTGAGTAATAAATACAATCCCAGGTCATACTAACCTTAAACATCTGTGCGAAACATAAACAAATAAATAAGTCTTACACAACTTTAACATAAGTCTGAAACATAAACATATAAAAATAAACAACAAGTCTTCATCACTTGTTGACCTTGCCCATGCCTTTGCTAGTAGAAGGCTCGTCGGACCTTTCGTTCTTAACTGTAATGTTATTATTACGCAAGAGTGAGCACGATTGCCCACAAGTATAATAATACAACAACAATATAATAACATGCGAGTGAATCAAAGACATTTGAATAAAGAAACTCAACTTTTGACTCAAGAATGAGTAACAAGAATTAAAATAACATCTGAGGGTCATAAGACCTCGAACTATGTCCTAGGTTGTAAAGTGTTAAACTTCAAACCTTTAACAGTCATAAGACTATGGACTCTACTTCTCGTAATTAGGGGGATTAGCCCTTAGTACCATACTGTGCACAATATCTCAACTCTAAAGCATAAATAATCCCCTTTACAGGGTTGTTCATCTCAGTTTTGACATCAGAGTCCGCACCAAAGGAAGTTTGGTTTGGATAAGTTCAATAAGTATTCTAGAATTTAGAACGTACATCAACTATGGACTAGTCGAATAAATAAGGGTTCACTAGTCCTATAAGTTCAACAATAACATCGATATTCAACTTGAATGGTAAATCTCAAGAATATACAATCGAATAAGTATTGTATAGTTGAATCATGCTTAAAAGAGTTATAGCATCAAATATGAAACCTTTGAACTTGAATAATTAAAAACAAGAGCTTGCTCTATATAGAACACAAGTCTAAGACTTGATAAATGAATAACTTAGAGTGTTAAGAAACTTGCTTAATAACAATAAATTAGAGATAGGATACTTGCTCAATGTAAAAGTAAAGTTTGAGTTTAGGAAACTTGCCTCTTGCACAAGCTACAATTTATGATTCACGTTCTTTATTAAATCCTACATATCAATATGTTCACAATACACATTAATCAATAACGTAACTAGCATCACAAGTTCGTTCTCTTTTGTCTAAACTCTGATTATGATTATACTAATCAAATCACAACACTTGTCTTCACAAAATATTAGATTTCACGAACGACTAGCTAACTATGCGTTCAACAGTTCAATTAAACATGTAAGTACCTCATTGACATGTTAAGAATCTATTTTAACATTCCATTATATGTCTAACACATTTTTATGCTCATTAGATTAGGTTACTATTACATTCCCTGGACTAAAACAATTAAAATTCTCATTTCTGGACAAACTACATAGTGGCGCTGCGGCGCCACCATATAAGCTATCCTTGGCGCTGCGGCGGGACCTTAAGGTCTGGAACTGGCGCTGCAGCGCGACATGCCAGTTCCAGATCCTGAGGTTCGCGGGGAAAATAGAACTTGGCCAAAACATCCAATTAATTTATTCACACATGAATTTAAGCATACCCAGACACTATAATACACATATAATCATTACCCAATCTTTTTAGCACGATTTTAACAAGTTAAAACATACAATTGTTTAAATCAATCATATAATTTCACTATTTTTCTTACTTAATCATGTTTTGAAAGAAAATCAAGAAATTCAACGTTACGGATTCGTTATAACACCGAATACGTTCGTTTAACCTTCGTTTTGTTCGTATAAACGTGTACAATCATATGCAAGCGTTAATTCAAAGTTAAACCATCGATTCATGGTATAAAATTTGTACGTAAGGGCCGTATGGCCATATATACGACTCTGTAATTTTGAAAACCCAAATATAAACAAAATTCGATGGTTTGATCACTGAAGTTATACATATATGGCATATAATATGTTATAAACACATATGAACGCACATATAGCCATATAATGAACAAATATCAATTTTTCCATTCACAGATATATTTTTTTTAAAAGCACGTAAATGGAAAAGAAGGTTCTGTAACTTTTCGTAAACCCAATTAAGGCCTAATTTCATGAATTCAACTATTTTAAACCATTCATACCAAATACAAAACATGTTATAATCATACAATAACACATATATGATTACATCTTAAGTATTCATCACCAAAATCATATACAGTTTGGAGTTGGGTTTGAAAAATAAACTAACGTAATAAAACTTGAGATGAAGGATTATACCCTTGTTAACTCTGTTTGATGATGATATGAACTTTAATTCTTCAATCTCTTCTCCAAATCAATTCTTCTCTCAATTGTCTTTCTTAATCTCTCTAAGTTCTTTGACGTTTGTAATATATAAAATATAAAACTGGTGTATAGGATATATGTATAGAGTATACGTATAATAAGTATAGTGGGTGAGTGGTCGTCGGTTAATCCCTTAATGGGTTAACTGGCTCCAACTCCCCTTTGGGACATGTTTGGCTAGTCTCATATATGTCTTTCCCATTAATTTAATTAAAAGCTTTATAGTATAGTTTTAATGTCACACCCAATTAAATCAAATAATGTTATTTAAATCACTTAAATAAAATAGCATAAATTCACATTAAATCAAATAGTCACGTAATTAAAATTCTCATTCATTAATTATGCCAAATCATTAAATCTCTAATTAATTAATAAATTAATTAGAATAATATTATGCTTATTAATTAGTATATTAAATCAAATAAGCTCAATTAAATACATCACTTGAATATAAAAATTCTCCATATTAATTTAATCAATTTAACAAATATAATTAAATTATTCTACCACAAATTCATCAATTAATTATTTAACTCAATAATTAAATCATCAAAAAATATTTATTTAATTCAATAAATATTCAAATTAAATTACAAAATCTCGTTCGTCACAACTTTTGTCCTAGGTTATAAATATTTTCATTTAAACATTTAACAGTCAATAAGACTATGGACCTTAACTCGTACTTAAGGGGATCAGCCCTTCGTACCATGTATTGTGCACAAACATCTTAACGCTTACGCATAGTAACCTCCCCTAATAATATAGGGTTGTTCAACTCAGTAATTTGAATTCAAGTCCGCACCAAAGAAAGTTTGATTTGGATAAGCTTACAAGGGTAATTTAGAATTCACGTTCATCAACTATGGATTAGTTAAATCGACTTTCAATAACTTGGGATAATTCGTAAGTGAAAGAACTACGAACTAACATATGCTTTAGAAATAAATTTAAAGCATCTCAAAAGAATACTCAAACCTTGCTTGAACAATAAGCCAAGGTTACTTTAATTATATCATGAACTTTCAATAATTACTTGTCCAATAAAAGAACAATCTCAAACAATAAATAATTGAATTGAAACAAATAAACGAGTTTAGGGTTTAGAAGACTTGCCTCAAGCGCAAGCTACTAATATAATTCACGTTCTTTAACACTTCCTACACATATATGTTTAATCACAACAATCTAAATTAGTTAACACGTAACTAATTCACATAATTAGTTAACCTTTCTAGGTTAACTTATTCTTATTTAATTATTAAGTTAATAATTAATAACCACTATAATTTAATTACATCACATAGGCATGCTCACATAATTAAATCAAATAATAATTATGTATTTCACATTAATTAAATAAATTATAATTTAAACATTTAATCTAATTATAATTACTCAAATTATAATTACATCTTATTTTAATTAAATTATAAACAAATTTATAATTTATAACTAATTAAACCACATCATACATTTACTAAATTATAATTACACCAATCATAATTTATAGTTAATCATGCAAATATTACATTATAATTACACAATTAATAATCTATAATTAATCATGCATTAAATTATAATTACATATTATAATTTAAATTTACATTCACTTGATTACAATAACTCAATTTATAGTCATTATAATTTAAAATAATTATAATTTAAATTAAACCTTTACTCAAATTATAATTATTCAAAATTATAATCACAAATTATATTTTATTAATATTCATTTAGCATTTTAATATATATTTAATTATGCTATAAAAGTTATTACATAAAATTAGCTTTACAAAATACAAAAGAAAGCAAGTTTCCTTTTCTTTTTCTTTTTTTCTGCCAACCCCCCCCCCCCCCCCCCCCCCGCCAGGGCGGGGGTTTTCCTCTTGGTAGGCCCACCTAGGCGGGCCCCTTCCAGCGAACGCAGACAGGTTCACGAACTATGCAGCAAAAAAACCAATTTGGCTTATTTCTCCACACCAAATTCTAATTCCAGTTCATGCAATTCATATCAATTCATAGAAAACATAAACTTAAAGTTTCTAACATGATTCCAACATACATAAACATGCTCCTAGACACAAAATCATCTTAAACAACAAGAATTCATTTTTTAAAAACTCCAATTTTGATATTTTCCAAAAACTCATAGTTTTCACAAAATATTTCACTGTAATAAAATTTTCTACAAATTTAATTCACAACACATGCAATATTTTCATAATTGAAGATAGCATCATAATAAATTCTAATTAGGCATACTAACAACCAATTAAATCATAACTTTTATTCTAAAACTCAATCAAATACATGAACTTCATATGAACACATATTTTCCATTAAAACATGCTTTGTACAACGAATTGAATTCTGAAAATCCTTGATAATAACATACAATTCATATAATAACCATTATAAACATAAATATATATATATATATATATATATACATCAAATCATCTACATACATAAAAATCACCATGTTTATAAGGAACTAAACTTTGCAGAGAATAATTTTCATGAAGAACATAACACATATAAAATATAGGAGAATTGAGAAATACCCTTAACGTTTTGATGAAGAAGACTATAAAGATGACGATGATTTCCTCTAGCTTCTCAAGCTTTCTCTCCATTTTCCTTCTTCCTCTTTCTCTCTTCTCAAACACTGGCATTCTCTCTTTCTCTATTCTTCTTTTAGGTTATACTTAGAATAAAACTAGTGTATGACTAATATACGTATATTATAACTTACCAAACATAATAATTTATAATAAGGGTCAATTACTCCCATAATAACTTATCAGTTACAAAAATTCAAAAGCCACAGGACTTTGTTTCACAATCCTTTTATTCTAAAGAAAACTAATTTTAAGGAATTAAGGCATTGTTTGGAAAAATAAGATTAAAACAAAAGTAAGGTCCTTGTTTGGTGAAACCTTTTAAAATCCTTTTCTTTATTTTAATAAATCCTTTTAACACATACTTTAGATGTTACACTTTAATTAATTAAATCTCTAACATTCTAATTTAATCAATTAAAATCTAACATCAACTAATCACATAACAATTTGTCACATAATTATAATTACTCGCTAATTACAATTCATACAATACATGTAACACTTCATCACATAACTCATCGAATTTAATTATCTAAATTAAATTAGAACTATACCATAAAATTAATATACATCAATTAAATAAATTTTTAAATATCCATTTAATAATATATAACACTTAATTAAATCACTTCCACAAATCACATAATTTATTTATTTAACTCAATAAATAAATCATATAAAATATTTATTTAACTCAATAAATATTAAAAATTATCATATAAAATCTCTATCATTACAGGTGGTCAACCTAATGTACCCTATATTATGCATAACATTTAATCGTACTCATGTGCGCACGTCGGTTTCCCGACAATATATAGCTTCCCCTTCAAGAGGGTTGACCATCTTAGTCAATTATAAGATTCCGCACCAATCAATTGGTTTGGATAGCTTTCAAATTCATGATATAGGTCTAGTCGAATCAAGTTGCATAGACTGCTCTTTCAATGTATATAAGAACAATTATAAGTTCAATACTCGAGATTAAAGTTCAAAGAAGGTAAACAACTCTATCTTAGCTACGAAGCATGAGGTCATAAGATATGCATCATACTTTCAATGGTTTACATGTACGACCAATAATAGCACAAGCTTACATAATGCTCAATAAAGAGTAGGGTTAGGAACATGCACAATATTCGAAGTTGTTTAAGATAGAAAACTTGCCTTATGCGTAATTTACTAAAGTATAGCTTATCAACACTTTTTGAATCCTATTATAACATAGTTACGCGTATAAAATAGTCATTAGTTACGTATATTAAATACTCATATTTGATATGTAAGTTTAAACGCATACATAAGAGTCTAACTTAGTAGTATAATCCTATACGTGCGTTATTACACACTTAACATACACGTAGTACAACAAAAGTTTGTAAGACACTATGAAATCAAATAACATAGTTCGTAATCATCTTTTGACTTAACATTTGAAAGTTTATAAACACTTATCAAATCTATGATTCTATCGTTAGCATGCTTATTGACACTTTAAATACTATACTGGACATGTATTACAGATTAGGATAACAATACAAGCATGCATCAAGTTTCAGATTACATCTAACAGGCTCTGTCCATTCTGCAGGGTGGCACGACCGCGTTTGGTTTGAACTAGGGTGTGGCAGCGGCCGCGCTGCTCCCAGTTCAAACCAAGAAAGGGTTGCTCCTGCATAATACAAGCTTAACCCGATATTGCACTTAGACGATGATTAATGCGAAATACACATGTCAGGATGTTTATAACTAGGTTCGACCCTATATCTCGTCTATAACATATTTCGTTATCAATTCTCATCTAATCAAGGCTTTAAGTGTTCATTTGACAAATCTCTCACGTTTAGTCATTATACACATGCAATGAGGTCAATAAGCTTCAATTATACATGCTCAAGTTATTTTAGTCATGTATTTCAAGTTATATAGTTTCACTTCTTTAAAACTCGTTTCAAATCATGCTTAACTAGTTTATAACATAAGTGGCTAGTTAGGCATACATTTCAATCAAGTCTAGATGTATAATCATATCCTAACATAATAGTCCAAATTTTAGAATACTCTTAACGTAGTTATTGGTAAAACTAATTTTCAAACTCTTAAAGTTTCTTTTGAAAATCTCATGTTAATCAACCAATTATGCAAGGAAATTTTACATACTATATATCATGCTCACGTTTATAAATATATCACATAAGGATGCTCAAGATCATAAATCAGAAGTTACTAAGTTCGTTAGCTTTTGCTCTCTAAGTTAAGGTTCCTTTATAATGTTGTTAAACCAAGCTAAGGTAGGCCTTATCATGCAAGGTCACCTCTATCAGTATGTCATAGAAAAAAATAGGCATAATGAAGTTATACTAGCATGCTTCACATTTTAGAAACCACAAAAGTGGGATTCTTCCTCTGCAGAAGGGCGCGGCCGCGCCATGTTTGTACTAGGGAGTGGCGCAGCCGCGCCATTCTGGTTCCAGCCAGGAGAGTTTTCTGCTTGAGCAGAGCTTCAAAACAACTCTCAAGTTAGTTCATGAAACAAGCGTAAAACATCTACATTAGTTCTATAACATGCATACAACATCTACTAACTTACTAACATCATTTCACATAATCAATTTCAACTAATTTATGCCAATTTCTATGAATCATTGAACTAAAAACTAAGAACATGATGTAAGTTTTATACCTCTTGAGCTTGACTTGGACAAAATTTTTCTCAATGCAATAACCTCACTCTCTCTATAAAACTTATCAATAATTTTTAGCAACATAGAAATGAAGGGGAGTGCTCAATTTATAGGAAACTTACTAACCATGCCAAGCTATTGTCCAAGAATTGAAACCAAGAGATGGAAGGAGAACTCATTGGGTAATCAAGGGTTGGTGCAATAGTTGCCAACCACTCCCATCACCCATACCCTTCCTCATCATGGCCATCATTTGCTAGCTAGATTGAGAAAATTGAGAGATGAAGGGGATAGCTAGTCTTAGGCCAATGGCCATTCACGTGAAGGAGAAGAAAGTGACTTTTATTTTGGGACAAACTATAATTCTCAGCATTTGACAATTGAAACAATGCCACACACTATGTTTAATACACATATATGTACACCTTAGGTTAAATATACATACTCATATATATATATATATATATATATATATATATATATATATATATATATATATATACACACACGCTTAGGTTTTAAATTCAATTTGGTGTATTCATGGATTTTAATGATATAACAATATTACATGGTAGCAAATTGGGGTATATGTATACACATCCATATAAAATCCATGTACATTTGATAATACCAAAATATAATTTAGTTGAGTATTATCTTTCCACATTATAATAAATTTTATTATTTCAATTCTACTTGCTTATTGAAATAATTATTAATTGCAAATCATTGATTTATTCTATTTTAATATTAGATGCATCCTTTACGTAACTTATAATTCATTCAATTTTACTATATAGTTTTATATATTATATAGCCACATTAAGTGTCACACTACACTTCCTTTTTAATTGAATGTAGGTACTATATATAATACGATTACTTATCACATATATCGCACACAACAATTAATCGATTAAATATAAATCTTATTATATTAATTATTTACTCATTAATATTCTATTTCTCACAATAACGATTAATTAACAATATGATATTAATTAATCATTCACTTCTTAATTCATTCAGTCTTTAATTTAATTAAACCATCATAATTTCCATTCTCGTGCCATATAAGGCATTCCACAGGTCTCATCATATTTCCCCACATTTTTTTAATTATCATAAATTCAATCTAATCTAATTGAGTTACTCATCTCATGACACCTAAATATTTATATAAAATAAATATTCACATTCTTATTAATATCAATATTAATATTTATTCATAAATTTCTCGGGTATTACATCCTCCCCCTTATAAAAATTCCATCCTCGGAATTAGTACAAGGTTACACAAATAGATGGGGATAGTCCCTCTTCATCCTATCTTATAATTCCCACGTGGACTCCTCGGCATCGTGGTTACGCCAAAGTACTTTTCGTGACCACTGTCTCCGAAAATATGTTCCCATTATAGGGTTGTTCAACTCAGCTTATTAACTTTTAAATCCACACCAGAGCAATCTGGTTTGGCATAAATACACAAGAATGTTTGAATTCTATAATCTCTTTTCAACAGTCGCCTAGCCGAATCAACTAGCTTAGACTCTCATCAACAATTCGGACATCAATCGAAATAATTTAGTCAACTTTTCATAATTCGAAAGAAAACTAAAAACCATTTTATGACGTCAAAAATGCCGCACCCACTTAATAGTACGTTGAAGATTCTGTCATCTTGTGACTTTGCCATAATACATCATACCATAGTGGGCTAACGATCTTACTATCACTTTCGACACTAGGTTCGATTACATTGATGACTCCATCGTTTACCATCATACACCATATCAAATGATGTACACGGTCAAAATACATTTTGAAAGATTTTTAAATTATTTTTGTCTTAGTCGAAACAAGTAGCTTAGACATACGAATAACAGTGTTGTTTTTAAAACTCATTGGTTCAGTCACTTGATCCAATGCTTTTCTCAAGAAAACAGAAGTGCAAACACTAGCACGAAGTCAATAAATATTGAAAATCTAGCGTAGCTAGAGAATTTAGGAAAATTCAATTTCTCCATTACTTCAATCTCTTACCACCATCAATGCTCACTATTCTAAAACTCTTATATAATATATCTATTCTCAGTACAGTTCACCAACTTACCACACCATGGAAGTTCAGGAACTTACCACAATCATATGGGTATAGGAACTTATCCCAGTCAGACCAAAGTCGTCCATTCGCTGAGGGGTCCCACCATACGATTATGAGCCACGAACTCGTCATAGGCATGAGTCTTAAGAACTCGCACCTAATCTTAGTATTATCTAAATTAATCTTAGAAATCTCTATCTATCAAAATAAACATGAGAAAAGAACCACCTTTCCGCCACATGTATAATGATACCGCGACACTAACATTCCAACGATTATTAATGTGACGCACTCAGTGCAAGCACAAAACTTCTGCCCATACAAAAGTTTGTACAACTAAGCCAACACATGAGTCCTCAATATAAGTCCAACACTTAACTCTATCTTACTCTTAGCTTGCTCGTTACGAACTTTCTATGTTTCATCACATACAACTCCTCATGAGTTCATCTCGTACTTTCTGTCATAGTACCAAGCTATACACACTTAGTCGTTACAGACTATCTATCATCTAACAGTTCAAACTGATTACGTCGTGATCATCAGTTTACCTTAGGGTTCTTTCCCTATTATCAACCAAACTCCGTTTGAGTTCATTCTCACTATTTTTTGTCATATACAACTTATAGACATCATCTTAACATTTTTATTCCCTGAGTTAGGAAACTCCTGATTCTCATTCTCTAGATATTTCAAGATTCATCTTTGAATCTTCATGTATATATTTTAATCTTTATCTTTCCCTCTCTCAGATTATAGTCTAAGGTACACTTACCTAAGGTTTATAACCTACAGCTTTGATACCAACCTGTGACACCCCCAAATCCGGGTCCCTTTATTACCTCGAATCTGGTGCAGTCACGATACTACTATCGTCAAACTATTACATCTTTTATTCATTACTAAAAGAATACAATTTTTCTTATTACAATTTAGAATATAAATTCTTTCCATTTCCAGGATCTGTATAATGACCCCAAACTTTTATAAGTTTCAAACCCCGGTCATATACCGTCCCTATATATATATCATATCCGATGTTACTAAAATGCGGAATAACTTAAACTTTTTCAATCCTCTTGAATAAAATCTTTTTATTGATTTCATAACTTTGAATCAATTATAATTCTCGAATCAACTATAAAATATGATTCATTCTATTTGAGTTATCGTATAACGTTTACAACTCGACTTGATATCCTTTATGTATCAACTAATACATCTTTACAGTACGACAAGTTTTAAACAACGTATACAATTATCAAGTACAACTCTTAGAACCTAAACAGGGTTCAAACGATAATCTAAATAGCATTCTTCGTTGCGATACTATCTATCTTTATCAATCAAGAATCACGAAATCTTTACCGTGAATCCTTAACCTGCAAAAGTGGTTATTTATAAGAGTGAGCTCTACAGCTCAGCAATTCTAACATTTTTCATGCATCACATAGCATACAACATCATACTCAGTTCATGCATTTATAAACAATTTATAATTACTACGCATGTTACTTTTCACATAACAAGTATATCATCAAAGATCAACTTTCAATCTCATTTATATCTCATATACAGTTCATATATAAGTTCACATTATCACAGCATAATATAATTCAACAAACAGTTATTGAATTCATATATCAAATAGGAACTGAAAGACTTGCCTGATGCGTAGTTTAACAACTATGACTTAACTGCTTATAGATATCTGCACTTCGTGTAATCCTACACAGTTATATTAATCATAGAGATCACACTAATCAGTTATATGTATCCACACATTCTCAATGTAATAATAAAGGTTACATTGTTGTCTAACTTGGTTCTTAGAACCTTCGTTTCACTTTCTTATCGTATTCTTAGAATAACTATGTACGTATAAGTATACTTTAACCATACGTACTTACTACCATTCTTCATATACACATGCCCGTCTATCACTAATCCATTTACATATAGTTAGTGTAGTCCACACTTTGAGTTAATCATTCTCATATATCATTACTAACACATAAGATCACAATAAATAGCAAATATACTCTTTTTAGCATTGTATAGCATTATTGTAAGTTAACCGTCAAATCGGATTCAAGTATCAACATGTGATCTTACATAGCACGTATACATATTAAAGGATACTTTCATGCTCGTTCAACCTTTTCACGTTCATTTTACATGATATAGGTTCTAAGTTAATACCCGTAAAAACTTAAGTCCATTCAAGGCTATAAAGTCATAAAGTCTAACATGCTCGCCTTTTAAACACATGGGGTATTCATATACTTTGTATTAGCATACTCATGAATAATTATATCACATTCATGCAACTAACACCGTTTTGTTTTGAAAACATGCTTCGTTTATGCTTCACTTGAATCACAACACCTAATCATGGTATATATACATGTAGGATACATGATTGAGTCTACGAGTACTATCAAACATGTTTACAAATATCAGAATTCAAATCTCAATATACATGTCAAGACTCACGTGCAAAACGTATACTTTCACTAGTAAATCTCACTAATAGGGTCTAATACGTCCATGCTATCTAGATTCATGTGTTAACATGTTCGACACACATTTCTAAGTCATCTAAACATGCTCGCAAAATCAGAATGTATTCATGACATTTACATGCCAAGGTTCACCTTTGAAACTAACATTTTCGTTAGAGTTTAATTTTAATAGTGGGGTTTGCATGTTCACATTCCATCATAAAACATATATACATCAATTAACATGCATTTTATGCCTTCCTAGGTCATATTAACATGTCTCAAAAGTCAGAATATAACTATGATACTTCTATACCAAAAGTCCTTTTTTAAAACTCAACATTCATTTTGAAAACCACAAGTTGTTTCATCAATCGTGCATGTAAACATAGCAACACATGTGCATGTCATGTTAATATACTCATATAGGCATGTTAAATCCATTAGTATGCTTGCTTAAGCTATCTTAGCCACTATCTCTTAACAGAAACTACAGCAGACTACAGAATAAATTCAAGTTTCAGGGCCCGACGCAGTTGTGCCGCTGGCCAGTATAAAACTAGTGCAGCTGCGCCGCTGACCGGCCAGAAACAGACATGACTGTTTCGGCAGTCCAGTTAACCCAACTCAAAATAATTCACGAAATTCATTCTAACAATGTTTCAATATGATTTCTAACATACATGTGATCTTATATACTACTAAACAAATCATACCTCAAATCAATTAACATCCTATTAAATGAAATCAATAACTTGGACAATTCACAGAGAACAAGAAATGAAGAGCATTAAAGGAATATAAGAATTATACCACTGCTATATCCACTTCCTCAATTCACTGACTCCTTGCCAATATAATGAACTACCTCTATATCTTATACTTATTAAGATTTCTCAGCAAATGAAAACATGAAGGGGAGAGCTATATTCATAGAGGATTGATTACACAGATAATGTCATTTTCCACCAAATCAATCCAACAGAAATGAGAAAAATACATTGGTTCATAGGGAGTAGTTGGAGTAGTTGAAATTAATCATGAAAACCACTCCCCATCCACTCATTAGCTACCTTTGTGAGGAAATTGAGAAGAAGTAGAGTAGCATAGGTGCTTGTGTGTTCACGTGAAGAGTGCAATGTGCACTCAACTTGGGACAAGGAAGAACTCAGTAATAGCAACTTGCAAATATAGTATATATAAACACTTAGGTTATATAATATATATACTCATTTCATTTCATTTAACTTAGGTTATAAATGAATTGCAAGTGTAATTCCTAATTACAATGTATCAAGTAGGGGTACATATTTACCACATATAATTTATGTACATCTCATCCTACCGAATATAATTCTATCGGGTATCATCACATTTACTATCCCAGCTCTATTATTCTAATTAAATTAAATTATGGAAACCCTTATCATGTTACGTATGCGATAATATTTTGTATCTCACGTAATGAAATTAATCCTACGATATAGTCTATATGTATAATATATAGTCATATTAATGTTGCATCACACTTTGTATAACATATGCGTAACTATTATATGTCATACCCTTAATAATCACATCCTTTGCACATATCAACTAATTGAGCAATTATAATCATATTAATAATCTACTCATTTATATATTATTATACTCAATGGCAATTAATTAATTAATAAAATATTAATTAATTCATCCCTCATCAATCAATGTAATTATTAACCTCTATAACAATTAATTAATATTTATATGGTTAATTATCATATTAAATAAATATAAATCTTATTATATTTATAACAAATATACTTATTATCATTCTATCACTCGCAATAATAATAATTCAACATACCATCAAATAATTACTAGATACTAGTATATTATCCATAACAATAATTAATATTATAAGACAATATATCTCATACCTCAGCAATATAATTTCGATTATATCTATAATCAATTTCATTATTATTATACTATCACTAGTTATAATAATAAATCAATATATTATTATAATAACAATTAATATAGACTAATTATTTAATTAATAAATCTTCCGTCCTTGAATTAATTAATTCATCAATGAATCTATTATCGTGCCATACAAGGCATTTCTCACAAGCTCAATCTTAAGCTTATTATTACTTCCACCACACTTAATATCCTTTTAATATAATGTTGGTGTGACTCAAGCATTTAAATGCTAAGCTACCTCAATTATTTATACACTTCATAATATGTATAACCTTTACGCATATAATAATTAATATTTACTCTATTAATTATTTATAAAGTCTATGGTAAAATAATAACTTAAGTTATTTAATACATTAAAATAACTCAGCTTTCTTTATTAATTAACTCCCTTGGAAATAAATTACTATTATAACAACTACGTATTACACCATAACATGACATAAAATATTATGTTTTCTCCAATTAAAGGCATTCATTATTAGAAAATAATTTACTTATTGTCTCAAGATATTATTCGCAATATAATATCTATTAAAAATAATTATATGCACGGCACATGTACATATATTATATATAAAAAATAGATAATAAGTTTATTTTCTATTATAATAAATTATTTCCATCAATTTATTTATATATAGCAAATATATTTTAATGTATTTACCATATTAATTGATCATACACATTACCTCATACAAAAACATATAAGATAATATTCTTATTCAAAATAGCATTTCCTCCTTTTATTAAAATAATTCAACATTAGAAATTATTTTAATATCATTTATTAGAAAAATTATTTCTATTTCTTTTCTATAAATTGTCCCCAACACAATTTCTTCAAATATTAAATATTCATTTAAAGATATAATGATTTCCATCTCCCTAATAACGTATATATATATTTAACGTTATCCATACATTAGACTTTCTCACATATTACTATTCTAAGTAATATATATAAAAGTATCAACTATAATTACATATTCAACACACACATTAATTCACTCCTTTACTTAAGTAAATTAAACACTGTAGTATATCATCATAGTTAATTAAGGTTCAATACTCACATTATATTATTCTCTAATATAACTCCCAATTTAAATTAACTAATATTTATTCTTATTAGTTAATTCCCTTAACTAACTCATGCTTCATTATCCAAACCCATTCACGGATAGCTTAAGATTTATCAATAACCTATATTATAAGCATACTAGTTATTAATACACATACACAAGAATATGGTGATTATACATTAAGGATATTTAATGTCACCAACTTACTATGATAAAATAATTCTATAAATTATTTAATATCGATAGGAATTTATCCCACTTCTTTTATCTTCACTGAATCGTCTTTACGCTAAATAACAAATATATATTAATAATATATTTATAAATCACAAAAACACATATTACATAGTCCATATTACCCTATGTAATATAATACCACATACTTCATATCACATATATATACTCTTATTCGAACCCATCTCACAGTTTAAGAATTTTATTTATTAAATCCTTATTTAATAATTTTTGAAAATTCGGGTTCTTACAGGATCACCTCTAGAGGCCAAACACTTGGGTGGCTAACGTTGTACAAAGGAAGGAGCCATTACAAGATATCCAAGGAGATCAAGGAGAGCAAGGAGTAGAACTCGTACATGTGGAAGCTAGATTCTACAAGGGTATGATTCTGTTCTTCCTACTTTTATGTTATTGATAATTGAGCACAAAGCATGATCATGGTATGGGTTTGTATAAAATTTTAAAAACCTATGTTTCACGCTTCCGCCCTTTAATGTGTAATTCGATTGCATGTATGAGTTACATACAAACCCAACAATGGTATCAGAGCCTAACTTTGTGCTAATTATCAATTTTATGATTCCATGTATGAATTGATGTAAGATTGGATCGAATTTTCTGAAAGAAAAAAAAAATTGAATTCTGTAGATTTTTCGACGAACAGCGCAGCTGCGCCGCGCCACAGTTCATTCTGGGCGCAGCTGCGCCGTTCAGCAAAATCTGTCTGTTCAAACAGGCAGCACAGCTACACCGTTTTCAATTCATTCTGGGCGCAACTGCGCCAGCCCCTGGACAAAAACTGAAATTCTAATTTTTCTTAATTAAGTAAATGATTTATATAATTGATAAAAGTTTAAAATAAAGATGTTTATTTTATCTGAAATATGATTTCAAATTGCAAAAATTAAAGGAGTTTAATTTGGTTTTGTTTTTGATTAAAATAAAAGAGTTTATTTTGTTTCAAAAATAAAATTTAGCAAAACTTTTGTCCATTAAATGACATTGATCTATATATGGAATGGCTTTATTATTCATGAGATGAATGGTTATTTATTGATGCATATGATGATGTGTATGATAATAAATGGGGTTGATTATGGACTATTGACCAATGTGATTGGATTTTATTTTAGTTGAATGCATGAATGAATGAGTTTTATTAAATGGGGTCTGCGTACCTCGTCTTCTCTGGGTTTTTTTTTCTCGATGTAAATTATATCTCCCTCCTATGTACTTCCCCTTGACTGCTGATCAATGTTTCTATTTAATTTTAAATAGTTTATGTAATAGAGGTAGTTAGAATTATCTTGAAGAAATTGGAGACTAAGGATCAAGGAGCGCGTGAAAACCCGTTTGTATGGAGCCTGGATTTAAATGTAATAGTTATGTTTAAATTTAAATTTTTGCACTCCTAGGTTTGACTTTTTGGTTCACTTGGTGGCTCTAGTGAACCAAACTAGAATAAAAGTACATAATTAATCCAGGTAGAATATAGTATTCTTTATGTGAATGCTAAGTATTATATATATTATATTTTATGCAAACATGCTTCGCATGTTTAATAAAATGACGTGTATTTTATATATATATATATATATATATATATGTGTGTGTGTGTGTGTGTGTGTGTGTGTGTGTGTGTGTGTGTGCATGCGCGCTAAACAAGATGAGACAAATAATAACAAACCCCTCAAAGAAATTAATATTAAGTCCAAAGCATTCAATGATATTTGGAATATCGAATGTCGCCTTCTAGCATGATAAATTAATAGAGTATTAAATATTTAATATGAGCTTGTTGTGCTATCCACAAGGCGAGTATTGCGTATTTAAGATATTAATTTAATCACATTTGATGCTTATCAAGAAAATTGAACAATATAGTCTTGTTGTGCTATCCACAAGGACAAACATTTTTCTTTTTTAAATTTATGGAAGTGCTAGGCTGGACTTAACTTAAATCATTTTTGTTCGGATGTGCACACACTTGACCATTATGATTTAAGGTGCAAAATAAAAGGAGTTACATGTTGATGTATTTGACAAGAGTTGTCTACCTATTTATTTATATATCGTTTGTTTTGCTATCTACAAGGCTATATACATTTGAAATGAGATCCTTATTCTCACTAGCAAATCTTTAATTAAATGTTATCGAACTATATAAGTGAGGGTAATATAGTTTGATGAAAATAATGGGAGATACCAATTTAAAATAAAGACCTAAATTTATTTTGGTAAGTAAAATTAATTAAATGAATGTTTGCTAAAATGTTGTATTTTCACATACAGAATTTTAAAAATGTCAAAATCACTTATTTCACTGTGTAGCATACTTGATGCTAATAAACTTACCGGGTCGAATTATAGGGACTGGCTAAGAAATCTGATAATAGTTCTCACTGCTGAAAAGATTTCTTATGTCCTAAATTCACCTGTCCCTGGAACGGTTCTAGAATCAGCCTCTGAGGAAGAGATTGCCACCATTGTAAAGTGGCAAGATGATGCATCTGTGGCTCAATGCATCATGCTCGCGTCCATGAATAACGAGCTTCAGCGTCAGCACGAAAACATGGATGCTCCTACTATGTTGCTTCACCTCAAGGAGTTGTATGGTGAACAAAGTAAGACTGTTAGATATGTGATATCTAAGGAGCTCTTCCGATCTCGAATGACCGAGGGCACCGACGTCGAGACTCATGTCCTAAGGATAATTAATCTGATTGAACGCCTTGGACAACTTGGATTTGTCATGGATGGGGAGTTGAGTCAAGACTTGGTCTTGCAGTCACTCCTTGAGACCTTATCGCAGTTCGTTGTTAATTTCCACATGAATAAGTTGGATGTCAGCTTGCTTGAATTACTTAACATGTTAAAAATTATAGAAGGTCACTTCCCATTGAAAAAGAACTATGTCTTGATGGTGGATTCTTCCAATAAAAGGAAGAGGCCCAAGGTGTCTTCCTGAAAAGAAGAAATCCAAGAAGGCTAAGGGAAAGGGGAAAGAAAAAGAACAAAAGAAACCTGATCCAGCGGGCAAAGGAATGTGCTTCCATTGCAACGAGCCGGGACATTCGAAAAGGAACTGCAAGATATTTCTAGCAGAGAAGAAGCTTGGAGAAGCTTCGACTTCCAATCAAGGTCTGTTTATGATTGAAATTAATTTTTCTAAAAGTCATAATTCTACTTGGGTATTAGATACCTGTTGTGGTTCTCACATATGTAATATTGTGCAGGGATTGATCAGAAGTAGAAAGTTGAGCAATAATGAGGTCATCTTACAAGTGGAAAATGGAGCAAAAGTTGTTGCATTAGCTGTAGGGGCTTATTGTTTAGGAATGCCTTCGGGCAAGTCCATTTATTTAAATAATTGTTATTTTGTTCTGAATATCATTAGAAACATTATTTTTATTTCTGTATTAGATATGGAAGGATTTGACTTTATTATAAAGAACAACGGTTGTTCAATTTATGAATACAATGTTTTATATGGTGTTAGCAATCTGCGAAATTAACTTTATATACTTGACTTGCATGAAAATATACTTCAAATAGAACAAACTAAGAAAAAGAAAAGAGAAGATGTTAATTATACCTATATGTGGCACTGTAGACTCGGTCATATCAATGAAACAAGATTATCTGAGTTGCATAAGGATGGGCTCTTAGAGCTATTCGATTTTGAATCATATCCAACTTGTGAATCTTGTCTCATGGGTAAAATGACTAAATCTCCCTTTAGTGGAAAGGGAGAAAGAGTTACAGAGTTGTTAGCGTTGATTCACACAGACGTATGTGGACCTATGATAACGAATGCACGGGGTGGGTATTCTTGTTATTACTTTCACTGATGATCACTCAAGATTTGGATATGTGTATTTAATGAAATACAAATCAGAATTATTTGAAAAGTTCAAAGAGTTCAGAAGTGAAGTAGAGAAACAAACGGGCAAGAGTATTAAGATTTTTCGATCAGATCGAGGTGGAGTATACTTAAGCAATGAGTTTCTTAATTGTCCCAAAGAAAATGGTATAATCTCACAATGGACTCCACCAGGTACACCACAATTAAATGGAGTATCTGAAAGGAGAAATCGAACATTATTGGACATGGTTCGATCTATAATGAGTTTTACCGATCTTTCAATTTCATTCTAGTGTTATGCCCTAGAAACGGCTGCATACCTGCTTAACAAGGTACCTACCAAAAACTCCATATGAGATGTGGAAAGGGAGAAAACCAAATCTTAAGCATGTTAAGACTTAGGGGTTGTCCAGGTTATGCCAAAAAGTTTGAAAATGATAAGCTACAGGCTAAATCCGATAAGTGTAGATTTGTGGGATACCCTAAAAAAACCATAGGTTATTATTTATATCATCCAACTGATTAAAAGGTGTTTGTTGCAAAATATGTTGCCTTCTTGGAAAAGGAGTATATCCATGAAGGGGTCAGTGGGAGTAAGATATATCTTGAAGAAGTTTAAGAACCACAAATTACTACGGATCAAAGTCGGGTACCTAACCAAGTGGAAGAACCTACTGTATCACACCCTATTCGTAAATCTGAAAGAGTACCGAAGATACCTGAGAAGTATGGATTCGTCATAGAGGATGACGATGAGGTACACGTCATGAATGATAATGATCCATTGAATTATGAACAGGCTATGAGTAATAAAGACTCAGAGAAATGGTAGATGACCATGAAATCTAAAATGGATTTTTGAAGCAATTCTCAAGTCCATTTGGATTTTACTTGCGATTGCAGCTTATTATTACTAAATCTGGCAAAATGGATGTGGAGACGCTCTTCCTCAAATACATACTATTAGAGGAGAATGTATGTATGATACAGCCAGATGGATTCATTTCAATGGTTGAAGCAATTCATGTATATGAGCTGCAACGATCCATTTATAGATTGAAGCAAGCTTCTCATAGATGGAACATTTGTTTTGATGAGACAATTAAAGAGTTTGATTTTATCAAAAACGAGGATGAACCATGTGTATACAAGAAGGTTAGTGGGAGAGCTATTTTATTCCTTGTATTATATGTTGATGATATATTACTGATAGAGAATGACAATCTTATGCTACAATCGATCAAAATAAAGTTGTCTAAACATTCCTCCATGAATGATATGGGTAGAACATCCTACATTGGGGATATAAATCTGAATAGATAGATTTAAAAGAATGTTCAGCTTAACCCAAGAAACGTATATTCATTAGATGCTAAAGGCATTTAGCATGACAAACTCCAAAAGGTGTCTCATGATGATGAACTATGGAGTGAATCTCTCTAAAATTGTCCTCATTAAAAGAGAGATTGCATGAGTTACTATCATATATGCAATGAAATATACGAGACTTGATGTTGATCAGTCATATTCTGGAGAAGATCACTGTATGACAGTGATAAACATCCTAAAGTACTTAACTGATACTAAAGATGTCATCATGATAGATGATTGGTCTGAATTAAATTGGAGGGCTAAACAGACTCAAGTTTTCAAACTGACCAAGACGACAACAAATCCACTTTAGGGTTAGTCGTTACCTTGAAAGGTGGTTCAGTGAATTAGAAAGGTTCCAAACAGCAAAAGGTTGCTGGTCTAGTGACAAAGACAAAGTATATAACTGTAAGTGAAGCTGCAAATTGATGTTTCGGATGAATAGTTCATTATAGAACTAGGAATAATTCCTAAGTCTCATCTTGAATCCAAACATGTGTTGTGGCACTTTGATTAAGGAATCATTGAAAGAAGAGACGTTACCTTGGAGCGTGTAGACTCTCAAGACAACATTGCAGATCCATTTACTAAAGCTTTTACACAACATTAGTTTGATCGTTACTTAGAGAAGATGTGTATGAGATACCATGGCGATTGGCTTTAGTGCAAGTGGTAGATTGATAGTATTGTGCATACAAGCCAATCATGTATGATGAAAAAGCACATACTTTGTAAAAAATATTATTTATTTATTAATAAAAGTATTCATTAAAGGCATTTAATTATCTACATGATGCTTTTTTATAATATATAAATAACCCATAGTTTTAAGTAATGCTTTTGGAATCATGATGTTGATCATGCTAATGAGATTTAAATTCTTAGAAAGCTTAAAACTAAAATAGTTCCCAATCGTGGGATTACTAAAAAGAGGATTAGTAAATCCGGATAAATTAGTACATATGTTGCTTGCTCATTGGGTGAGGATGATTGATCTCATGATCATTTGTGTGGAGACACTAAATCAAGTATGTAGGTGCTTATCGGAGAATAAGTTCACTGAACGTGACTCGCTATGGAATACCTAATGGAGTTTTACTCGCCTGTCAATAGGAATTCCTAATGTGATAGTAGTACAAGTGATCCTTGGACTTGAGATCATCATAGTATCTTGTATGTAATGAATTATACTTTGACTTATTCCTTAAGGCCCTTTAGGGTATATAAAAGGGTATGCTTGGGTATAATGAGTTACTTATAGAGATAATGAATGATCAATAAAAAATCTACCACCTCTAGTAAAAGAGGAGATATGTCCTATTTGATTCGTTAAATGACAACTCAAGAATCCTTGGCCAAGGTGGAATGAAATTAGAAAGGAGTTTCTAATTTGGATTATATGGAGTTGTGCATTTGCTAATCGAAATACATAGAATTAAATAAAATAAGACTTGAAAATAAATCTATGTCTTATATTTAATTGGGACGTTGTATGGTAGAAGGATTGAATTATACGGTAACTATTAACTCATGGGTTCTTTTATGATTAATGTTGAAATCTATATTATCTGGAAAGTCGTTAATCGCTAGGAGGCTTATCCCTTTTGTAGAATAAATGTTATTTATTTAAATAGATTATTCGTTTAATTTATTTATTTAAATAAGATTATAATTGTTCTAATTGATTTATTCACAACCGGTTTAATATGGAGAACCTAAAGGATCACACCATAAAAGGAAGAAGAATTATTTAAAAAGATAATGACATAATAGTAATAATGCATTAAATGTAATTAATTTAATCTATGGTGATAGAATAAATTAAATAGCTTAATATTTATTATTTAATATTTTAGAAATATTAAATATAAATTAATAAGAGGAGTCTTATTAATATTATTATTATTATTTTTTAATTCTAAAGTAGTTTAGGAATTAATTTAATATAAGTACTCTCACTCATTCCTAATGAGATTAGGAGGTAAATTAATTAAAGAGTTTAATTAATTAATCCCAATATGTTGGGAAGCCAAATTAATTAAAAGAGTTTAATTAATTAATTAAATAAAAACCCAATTCTAATTAGATTAGTAGGGTTAACCTAATATCTATATAAGAGAGTCTTATATCAGATACAAGGTACGTAAATTCCAAAGTTGGAGAGTACAATATATTTTCTACAGAGAATAGAAAAGAATTTAGCTAACCACCCATCTTCTTGAGTAATTCCTCTTCCTTGGTGGATCACCTCTAGAGGTCAAACACTTGGGTGGCTAACGTTGATCAAAGGAAGGATCCACTATAGGATATTTAAAGAGATCAAGGAAAGCAAGGAGTAGAACTCGTATCTGTAGAAGCTAAATTCTGCAAGGGTATGATTCTGTTCTTCCTACTTTTCTGTTATTGATAATTGAGCACAAAGCATGATCATGTTATGAGTTTGTATAAAATTTTAAAAACATATGTTACACGCTTCTGCCCTTTAATTGTGTAATTCGATTGCATGTATGCGTTGCGTACAAACCCAACAATAGCATCCTGCAAGGTCATGTTGAATGTTCTGGCAGTGGGTTGGCTCGTCTGCGGTGGTCCAGCGATAGCCAAAGTGCTGCCGCTGCTATTTCCTCTCCCTCATGATGACCCTTCTGCTGGCTTCTTTGGTTAATCACGGGCCATATAATCCTTAGACCCGCATATAAAGCACGCTCCCTTCTTCGGGTTAGGACAATTCGGCTCAATGTGGCCTTCCTTACCACAATTGAAACATACTCGCCTTCCCTAAAACACACTCCATTGTGATTCTTTTCGCATGTAGAACATGCTTCAATTCTTCTTTTCTGCTGGCTTTCCTGTTGACTCCCAGCAGATGTGTCGTCATTCCACTTTTTCTTCTGGTTGGTACCACTACCACCATCCTTGTTCTCAGTCTCATTCTTCTTCTTCTGGTCCTGATTATATTTGGTCAAGGCATCGCTCCCACCTTCCGCGATGATCGCCTTTTCTAATACCACAACAAATGTATTTAGCTGGAATATGGAGACCTTACTATACAGACAGGGCTTCAATCCCTGCTCGAATCTTCTTGCCTTTCTCTCGTCAGTACTGACCTAGTATGCTACAAACCTTGCCAGCTCGTTAAACTTTGCGGTGTATTCTCGCACCGTCATCGCTCCCTGCTTCAGCTCTAGAAACTGAACCTCCATTTGGTTCTGCGAGCTTACTGGAAAATACATTTCAAAGAACATATCCTTGAATTGGTCTCATGCTATTACCCTTTCTCCTCCTCGAGTCTTGTTAACCTGCCACCAGTAGCTAGCTTCCGATTTCAGCATAAACATCGCGAAAGCCGTCTTCTGGTCATCACTGATTCTGGACACATCAAAGACCTTCTCCATTTCCATCACCCACATTTGGGCCTGTATCGGATTCACCGATCCCTGTAATTCTAGCAGTCCTACCACTTTGAATTCCTTGAACGTTGCAGCCTGAACTTGCGGCTGATTTGCAAGTGCTCCCGTCAGTAGGTTCACCAGTTGCTGAACAAGATTGGCATTTGCCCCATCGTTGTTGTTGTTGTTATTGTTTGTAGAAACCTCTTATGGTTGACGTGTAGGTCTTCTTCTAGGAGGCATCTTTCTGTTAAGACATACTCTTATTAGATCCCTTACTCATCTCTTAAATATTCAAGTTCAAACTTAAACACTTAAATTAAATCAATTCACACTTGAACACATAGCACTTTAATAAACTTTGTTATTTATTCATTCATAGTTTCAAAACATATAATATATAGCATCTCTGCTATTTACATCATCTTTCCTGAACTGAAATAAGTTGTAGGATTACATCATTATCTCATCCCATTATTATCTCAAATTCCTGGAATTACATTTATTTAAATCATAAAAAAAATACATAATTTATTACTCAACTATCTAGGCATATTAAGACGTCACACAGCCTCTCCACGTTCTTCTTCTGTTGCCTTGTTCATATTCTAACCTTAATGTTTTGATGATGATTTAATTTTTGGTACTAAATTGTTTACTGTGAAATTTCAAGAAATTGATAGAAGGGTCATTGATGATTTAATCAAAAGACTTTTAAGACTTTGTGTCCTAAGATTTTATGTAAGGTCATTACAAATATTTAATTTTTCAATTCAAGGCTCTAGCACATTTTATGTGCATTTAATATGATAAGTATTTTATATATGCTTAAAATGAAATAAATTACTGAGATAAACCGTGATATTTTGGTTAGCAAATAAATTGGTGCACAAGGAGCAAAAGTGCTCGAGTGAATTATTGTAATTCAATTATTGAAAGAATCTGTTTTGTAAAAGGAGTCAATTTTAAAGAAATAAATTGAGTCTATAATACTAGTTGGTATTGGACGTGGACTAGGCTATTATTATAGAGGGTAATAGCTGAACTACGTAAAAATCTTGGTGTTCATATTATTACTTGCTTTATCTTATTTGTTCACAAAAGATATTTAATTATTTTGATAATTAAAACTTGATTTCTTAAGATAAATTATTAACACTAAGTATTTTTTTAAGCTATAAATTCAGCAAGTTATTTTCATTAAAGACTTAATCTAGTAAGCCATATTTATCCAGCAAGCTGCATTCATTAATATAGTAGGCTGAATTCAGTAGTTTGTGTTTAAGTTTAAAAATTGGTCATAGTTTGTACCACACTTATTCAACCCCCCTTCTAAGTGTGCCTTATCTGAATTTCATTTGGTATCAGAGCTTGGCTCTACTTATCTTGGTCTTAAAGGCGACCTGTAGGGAAAGATTCTAACATGGCATAATTCAGGAACAACAATCAAGAAGGTCAATTAACAAATAGACCTCCTCTGCTGTATGGAACAGAAAACTACAACTTCTGGAAATTTCGAATGAGGATCTACCTTAAAAGAGATCCTTGGGAATGGTGGGTCGTAGAGAACGGACCGGTTCCTCCAAGGAAAGATGACGACACTCCAAAGACCTTGCTAGAAATGAACTCAACTGAAACTTACATGGCTTCTTACGACTCAAGGGCTATGAACATGTTACCTAGAGGCGTGGTACAATCTGAGATCGACAAGGTTTCCTCATGCAATACAGCTAAGGAAATGTGGGACACTCTAGTAGTAAGCTATCAAGGTACATCAAAGGTACGAGAAGTCAAACTAAGCATGCTCATGCACGACTATGAAATGTTCAAACTTGAAAAAGACGAAACCATAAAGATAGCTCAAGCAAGGTTTCTAGTGCTCCTAAATTCTCTAAACCTACTTGACATATCCATTCCACAAAGTGAGATTAACCGTAAGTTACTTCGGGCTATACCCAAAAGGTTTGCTTCTAAAATTACTACTCTTTAAGATTCTACTACTATTTCTACTATGGATACTCTAACTCTTTTTGGTGAACTTAAGGAATATGAGCATCAATTGAAGAGATATGATGATGAGGAGGAAACCCCTCAAAGAAAAGTTATAGCTCTTAATGCGGGAAATGAAGAAGAACTTGATGATGACTCAGATGAAGAAATTGCTATGATGTCAAGAAGACTCAAAGACTACTCCAAAGGAAGAATAAGAGGAGAAATACGCTCAACTCAAACAAGTTCAAGGGAAAGCAAACCGAAGAGACTTGCTTCGAATGTGTACTCCCTGGTCATTTTAGAAAGGACTGCTTTCAACTAAAGAACAAAGGAAAACGGGCTTCAAAGATAATAAACGAAACAAAGCACTCGTCACTTGGAGTGATAAAGAGGAGTCCGAAGTTGAGGTCGATGCCAAGGATGAACTTGCTCAAGTGTGCTTCATGGGAATAGAAGGTGAATCAAACGAGGTATCTATTTATGAGTTTAATTCTTTGAAACAAGAAAATAAAAAATTAAAAGAAAAGAATGCATGTTTAAAAGGCTTAGTTAATTTATTAATGAGTGAAGTTGATTGTTTGATAGATGAAAAGAAAGAAATCGAAAAAGAGTCATCTTGTAAAGAAGAAAAGATTTTGATTGCAAAGAATGACTACCTTGATAATTATAACAAAAAACTTTTCAATAAGGTAAACTATTTGAATAATGAAGTTCAAAAATTAACTAATGAACTTAAAATGAGAGATGTATGTATTGATGCATTTAGTGATGAATCTCATTGTACAAATATTTCTACTAATGAACTTCAAAAGGAAATTGATTCAATAAACTCATCTCTTGCTAAATTTGTTCAAGGAGAAGAAAACTTAAATGTCATTTTGGGTAAACAAAGACCTAGTTTTGAGAGACAAGGAATCGGTTATAACCCTATGCATAAAAATGGAAATGTGAACATACTGAAATCTAAGTCACGTTTTAAGTTAAACTATTGCTCTCTTTTCACAACATGTAGAAATTGTGGTATTAAAGGTCACTTGGACATAAACTGTTTTAAGAAAAACAAGATTAAAAGGTATGGGTTAAGAAGGGTGATTTACTTGCAACTAACATTAAAGGACCCAAAAAGATATGGGTACCAAAAGGATGAATTATCTTTTCTTAACAGGTATGCCTCATGGCAAGGGTTCCATCTCAAAAATGGATTCTTGATAGTGGATGCTCTCGTCACATGACTGGTGATAAATAAAAGTTCTTGGAGCTGAAAATCAAGAAGAAAAATGGAACGGTTACATTTGGAGATAATCGAACTTGCAAAATTATCGGGAAAGGTAAAATTGGTAATGGTAAGGTCAATATTGATAATGTACACCTTGTTAGTGGACTTGAATTTAATTTAATAAGTTTTAGTCAATTAATGGATAATGGTCATCAAGTAAAATTTGAAAAAGAGAAATGTATAGTTTCTCATGGTACTAACAATACTATAGTTGACAAAGGGAAGGAAATATATATACTCTTGATTTTAAGCAACAGGAGGAAGAACTGTGTCTGACCACCGTACAAGATGAAGCTAATCTTTGGCATAAAAGGATGGGACATGTTCATATGGATTTAATCAAGAAACTATCCTCAAAGAACCTCGTCAAAGGATTGCCGAAAATAAAGTTTGAAAAGAAGGGAGTTTGTGTTCCTTGTCAACTTGGGAAACAAGTAAGAACATCATTTACCGCAAAGAACATGGTATCAACTTCCTCTCCCTTGCAATTACTTCATCTTGATTTGTTTGGACCAGAAAGACATGCTAGTATTAATGGGAAATTTTATGCATTTGTAATAGTTGATGATTTTTCTAGATACACCTGGGTATTGTTTTTAAGAACAAAAGATGAAGCATTTAAAGAGTTTGAAAAATTGATAAGAAATCTTGAAACAAGATATAGTTTCAAACTCATTAGAATTAGAAGTGATCATGGTGCCAAATTTTTAAAGGACTTCATAATATTTTGTGATCAAAAAGGAATTAGCCATAAATTTTCAGCCCCAAGAACTCCACAACAAAATGGATTAGTTGAGAGAAAGAATAGAACGTTACAAGAAATAGCTAGAACCTTGCTATAAGAAAGTAAACTTCCTAAGAAGTTTTGGGCCGAAGCTGTAAACACATCTGTTATGTTTTAAATAGAGTACTTATTCGTCCAATTATTTTAAAAACTCCTTATGAGCTCTTAAATAATAAGATTCCTAACATAAGTTATTTCAAAGTTTTTGGATCTAAATGCTTTCTTCTTAATACAAGTGATAACTTGGGAAAATTTGATGCTAAATCCTATGAATGTATTTTCATTGGTTATTCACAAAATAGCAAGGCATATCGTGTATTTAATGTTAACAAGTTATGTGTTGAAGAATCTGTTCATGTTAAATTTAGTGAGACTAACAATGATCTTTCAAAAGAAAGAGATGAGGATGCAGGTAATTTGGAGATTTCAGCGAATCCAGCAAACCGAAAAGGTACATTCAGCAGACCAAATGAAGGAATTCAGCAAGCTGAATTGGACAACTCACATGAAGTGGAACAAGAAATAACACAAGAGCTTGAAGAAGATTTTTTCCAATAAGAAGAGATAATACATGATGTTCAAATGCCAAAAACTGCAAGATATCTAAAGAATCATCCGTCGAAAAACATCATTGGAGATATAAAGAAAGGAATCACCCCACGAAGAGGCATACAAAATGCAAAAATTGAGCCAAAGAATGCTAAGAAAGCTATCCTTGATGAAAGTTAGCTAATGGCAATGCAAGAAGAATTTCAACAATTTGAACGATGCTAATTCTGGGAACTTATGCCTCCTCCTGAAGGTTTCTCCATTATTGGAACAAAATGGGTGTTTAAGAATAAGCTTGATGAGGATGGAACTATCACTCGCAACAAAGCAAGGTTAGTAGCTCAAGGATACAATCAATAAGAAGGGATCGACGATGAGAAAACTTATGCCCCAATAGCAAGGCTAGAGTCTATCCGAATGTTGCTATCATTTGCTTGTTACAAGAAATTTAAGCTTTATCAAATGGACGTGAAAAGCGCCTTCCTCAACCGATACATCAATGAAGAGGTATATGTAAAGCAACCTCCCGGATTCGAACATGAAAAATATCCAAATCATGTTTATAAGCTAAAGAAAGCTCTATATAGTCTGAAACAGGCTCCAAGGGCTTGGTACGAGAGGTTGAGTAAGTATCTTCTTTCAAATGGTTTTACTAGAGGTAAAATTGATTCTACATTATTTATTAAGCATGCAAATAAGGATATTATTATTGTTCAAATATTTGTAGATGATATAATATTTGGTGCTACTAATAATTTTCTTTGTGAGTGGTTTTCAAAGTGTATGCATAAGGAGTTCGATATGAGCTTAATGGGTGAATTGAATTACTTTTTGGGACTCCAAATCAAGCAAACAAAGGAGGGAATCTATATTCATCAAACCAAATACACAAAAGAGCTACTCAAAAGATTGGATTTTGAAGGATCCAATTTAAAGGCTACACCAATGAGTACATCAATAAAGCTTACTTCGGATGAAAAAGGTATAGACGTAGAATTGACCAAATACCAAGGTATGATTGGTTGTTTATTATATTTAACTTCATCTAGACCTGACATAATGTATAGTGTATATCTTTGTGCTCGATTTCAAGCAAAACCCAAAGAATCCCACTTACAAGCTGTTAAAAGAATTTTTAAGTATTTAAGTGGTACTATTAATTTGGGATTGTTCTATCAAATTTGCAATCACTTTGAACTAATAGGCTATTCAGATGCTGACTATGCAGGATGTCAAATCGATAGAAAAAGTACGAGTGGTGCTTGTACATTTTTGGGACAAAGTCTTGTATCATGACATAGTAAAAAGCAAACCTCAGTGGCCCTTTCTACTACTGAGGTGAATACCTAGCTGTAGGAAGTTATTGCTCTTAGATATTGTGGATGAGACAAATTTTATGTGATTTTGATTTGATTGTGTTAAGACTAATTTTCTTTTGTTGGTTGTGTTAAGACTTTGATTAATGATTCTTGCACTGCACTACAATCGAATATTTTTGATTAAATGTTTATCATATGTTATGCTAACATATTTGCAGGTTATGAATAATGCTTAACAGAAAGCATGATGGGTGTTTTGATTTTATAAATGTCCTGAAATACAGTACTTTATATATATGCATGGATTTAGGGGGAGATATAATTTTTGGTGTTGTCATCATCAAAAAGGGGGAGAATGTTGATTTGTTCATATTCTAACCTTAATGTTTTGATGATGATTTGATTTTTGGTAATAAATTATTTACTATGAAATTTCAGGAAATTGATAGAAGGATTATTGATGATTTAATCAAAAGACTTTGAAGACTTTGTGTCCTAAGATTTTATGTAAGGTCATTACAAATATTTGATTTTTCAATTCAAGGCTCTAGGACATTTTATGTGCATTTAATATGATAAGTATTTTATGCATGCTTAAAATGAAATAAATTACTAAGATAAACCGTGATATATTGGTTAGCAAATAAATTGGGTACAAGCGTGTATGCTAAGATTTTTGAAATGATAAATTGTTGCAATCCATGTGACAACCCGAGAATTTATAATAGTTTAAATAATTAAATAAAGTTTAAATAATAAGACCTAGACTGAAAATAAAGTATGGATTTTAAATTTTTTTTGAATGACTTATATGGTTTTGTGTATTGTTTATATATTTATTTAACATATGAAGAGAATTAAGAATAAATTCTCGTAACCTAATATATATATTAGGTATGGAAATTTAATAACTTAAGGGTTATAATATGCAAGGATGTTACTATTTAAAATTTTTACTAACCTAAGAGATTAAGTTTATTATCTCAATTTATTTATTTTATTAAAGCAAGTCTAATTGGTTTAAGTAATTAAATATATTTGAGTAAGGATTTGATTTACTAACTGAGTGAATGAAAACCCTAATTAAATAATTAGGGTAGGATAAAATTAAAGTTAATGGACTATGGTTATTTACATGACCCAAGCTAATTAATTGGTAACCCAAAACAATAAATAAAATGGTCCAAGATTAACCAATTGAGGAGGGACATGTTAGGCATTTAATAAAGCCAAATATAAATATTAAAACTAAAACAAAAGTTGGAAGAAAAGGGGCCATGTGGTCGGCCAAACAAGGAAGAGAAGGAGGGGATGTATATGATGATTGCAATTACCAACTCTCATCAATTGTCCAACATGTGTCACTTGTTTATTCCACCCACTTCTTTCACCAAGTGTGCAAGTAATCACTTAATAATGAGAAAGAGAGATGGCACATGAATGTGGATAAAGATGATAGATATATCTATTATATCTAATATAATTTGCTAGCACTAAAGTTATCCTCTTTTTCTCTCATTTCATTTCTAAGTTAGTAAGCTAAATTAAAACAATAGCTAGATAGAGAAAGGGGGGTATTCGAACAAGAAAGAGGGAGAAAGAAGAGGGATTTCGGCAGCTCCAAAGGGAGGAGAGTAGGGAGAAAGAACCTCCATGGGAGGAAAGCAAAGGAGGAGGAGAAGAAGCACACAAGCTAGGTATAAATCTTATATAGCTTATATAATTTATGTTTGATTATTTTCAATTAAAGCATGGATCTATGGTTTTAAAACTCCAAAACCTTAGATCTATGTATTAATAAGTGTGTTATGTTTAGATCTATCACTTTTGATGATCAAAAGTTAGATCAAAAACAAGAAAAAGGAAACTATGTTTTAAAAGTTAGAAAATCTTGATTTTCCTAGCCTAAATTATGTTTTACTTGGGTTTGGTGAAGTTTTAATGAAATATATCATGGATCATGGTAGATCCTTGATTTTAAGGTGTATTACTATGTATTATGATGGTTTATGATATTTAATGTTGGGTTAATCAAGAGATCTAGGAAGATTTCTTAGAAAACACAAAAGTTTTAAAATTAGATTTTTATAAAAACAAAACATGATATTAAAACGACCATATCTCTCATTGTGTTTCGAATTTTTGAGTGTGGATAATTTCTATAGTTAGATCTATAAGTATTCTAACTTCTCTAAGTGGAATCATTGAAAAATTCCATGTAGATTTCCGTGTGGACTGTTTTGAACAAAGGACGCCAAATCTGAAAAATAACAAAAGTAGGTTGTCCAGATTTTTGAAGGGCAATTTTGTCCACTTATTTTATGAAATAAATTTCGACCTTTTGGGACATCAAAATATATGTTATAAACTAGCTTGTGTCCAAAAATGAGCTCATTCCGACTTAAATTGAGGAAGTTATGACCATTTTAATATTTGTGTTTTTTAATAAAAATCGCTATAACCGGAGTTATATAACTCCGATGGCCACAAAATTTAAACTAGAGGCTCACGATAACATGTGTAAGATTCCGCCAAGAGTTGGGAATTTCTGGAGTTAAGCGTGATATAGTAAATTTCTTAAGGAATTAACTAGAAATGGATTTTTGGAAAATACTTAAGTAAATTGAAAAATTCCTGAAAAATTATTTTTGTGTATGAAATAAATGTATTTATGTGTGTACAAAAGAAAAAATAATAATAAGATGATTAGATTAAAAAAGGAGAATCCAGCATGCTGGATTGGCCATCAGGTTGCTGGATTGCAATCTGGTTTGCTGGATTGGCCATCAAGTTGCTGGAATGATCTGTTTGGATAATCCAGGTTAATGGATTGGAAGTCAGTTGAATCCAGGCTTGCTGGATTAGATTTTAGTTTGAATCTAGGTTGCTGGATTGTGGGATTGTGTGAATCCAGGTTGCTAGATTATAGTTTAGTTTGAATCCAGGTTACTGGATTGTGTGAATCTAGGTTGCTGGATTATAGTTCAGTTTGAATTTAGGTTGCTGGATTAGGAATTCGGATTACTAAGTTATAAAGGACATATAAAATGAAAGACTAAGTATTAATTCACAAGTTATATGATACAGTAGTGTTAAGTCTAAGGTAGTACAGTCGTACTCTTTAATGGTTGATGTATAGTAGCTGGGCTACACGACTCTTTCATATGGGGAAGGTATCTTCAAATTAGTAACCAATCTAACTCACTGTGAAAATAGTGTAGACGAGACAAAAACTAATTTGTTAGTTGTTTGTGGAAAACAACTCAGTATACTATATTGAAAACTATTAAAGACTCGATGTGTGCTAGGTTTAGACTTGTGTATATGTATAGTATTAAGGTTATCTAATATTTGACTATGAGTTTAAATGTTAGATAGTTTACTTATAAGGTATGTTGTGTTATTTGAAAGATCAATCTTATAACTGATATGTCTTTCTAATAAAGTGATTAAATTAGATTGCGTAGCAGTAATCGACGGTTCAGGCAAGTTTTCTAACTCGAACTCGAGTTGTTATTGTAAAGCATGCTCATGATTAATTATTGTTGATTATTCACATCTATACTGATTATTGATTCGCACTTAGTGTATGTTGTATATGTTCATCAGGTATGAAAGACTGATCACCTTCATTACCCTAAGGTTCAGTTAAATTTGTTCATTGTTCATTGTTGGTCATTCATCATTATTGACTCGGTCATTCATTTATGAAAATTGATTTACATTCTTTCACAATTATTATATTGTTGAAAGTTTGTCAGCATATTATTCTTTTCAATCATGATATATGTAGCGCCCCCAAATCCAGGTCCCCAGAACCTCGGATCTTGTACGTTACGATACATCATTTCTATAATTATTGCTGAAGATATAAACATAAATTGTTTATACAATAACTTTTACAACATAATTCCTAAGGTCTGTAACCTTAACTTAATACCTGCATTCAATAACCTACATGACATACAATGTCATTTGTATCCAATATTATTACCATTTTAACCGTATAATAATTCCATCTTGGAACTTGTCTTTGCCTTTGCTTGTGCCCCAAGTTTCGTCTTAATCTGAAATATTTATCATGATATAGCAAGGGTGAGCAACAAGTTTGCCCAGCAAGTTTAAGTTCAAATGAAGATATATCATGATTGAAAAGGATAATAAGCTGACAAACTTTCAACAATATAATAATCTTGAAAGAATATAAATTAATTTCCATAACTGAATGACCGAGTCAATAATGATGAATGGCCAACATTAAACATGAACAAAGTTAGCTGGACCAAATGGTAATGAAGGTGATCAGTCTTTCATACCTGATGAACATATATCACATGCACAACGTGCGAATCAATAAATCATAGATGTGATATTGTAATGATTGAGATTTTATATATTAAATTTTAATATTTGTCGAGTGAATAAATATTATATGTGATTCATTTATTGAGTTAAATAAATGAATTATGTGATTGTGTGGATTGATTTAATTAAGAGTAATATTTAATTAAATTGATATGTTGTAGCATAATTCTAATTTAGTTGACAATAATTCAATTAGATTTAATGTTATATGCTAAACGTTAATAATAATTTGTTACATGAATTATGTTTAATAAAAAAATTATAATTGTGTAACAATTTGGTATTATGTGTTTTTATTAATTAATGAGTGTTAGTTTTTATTTAATTAAATTAGAATGTTGTAATTTAATTAAATAAGTGTAGTATTTAATCTATTGATTTAAAGGGTTATTAAAAGAATGGAAAAAGAGTTTTAAGTGGTTTTACCAAACAAGGCCCTTGTATTTGTTTAAATCTATTTTACCCAAACAAGGCTTTAGCCAATAAAAGAATTTTTTATAAAAGTATTTTGTTTAGCCAAACATGGCCTTATACTTTTCAAATTCTTGTAACTTATATATTAAATAGTAGTTAGTGTATATATTTAATATATAGGAGTTACATATATTATATATTACTTGTATTATATATTATATGTATATACTACCAGTACGTTAGTTTTTCTAAAGCCTAAGTCTAAACTAAGAAAAGAAAAAGAGAGAAAGGGTTAGAGAGAGTTCTCAAAGAAGAATAAAGGAAGAAGAAGAAGAAGAAGAAGAAGAAGAAGAGAAGCTTGAGAAAACCAGAGAAAAACTATCATCATCTCCATCTTTCTCTTAATTCAAACTAGTAAGGTTATAATCTTAACCCTAGAATCAATCCATATGTGTTGTGTTTTCTTCTTTGTCAAATTGGGTTCGTCATAATCATGAAATTATATGTATGTATGGTATACATATGTTATTCATATGTGATTGTATGCCATGAAAGGATTTTCAAAAATCAATTGTTGTAAAAACAAGTTTTAAAATTATGTTCTTCTATATTTTCATAGTTTTAGAATTCTATGTAAAAGTCTTTTTGTGAAAGTTCTTGAGTTTGATATGTATATGGGATGTGTACATATATATTTGTATATATATATATATATATATATATATATGTTTACATATGATTTCTATAGTTGTTAAGTGTTTCAATTCACAAAGATGTGATGAACACTATGAAATCATGTTCATAGTGTTTGATTATAAAGTTATTTTGAAAATAGTTTTTAAATTATCAAAGAAATTGATGAAAGCATGAAGTTATGTGTAGTATGTGATATAACATGATTATATATGAGTTATATAGTTCTGTTAGCAATTCAATCCATGTATTTTTGATAAACAAGAAGAATTATGTTTATAGTGATTTTTTGTGAATTAATTTTTGAAAAATGGCTTTAAAACTATCAAATTGATGTTTGACTTTGGATTATTGTTAAAATTGATCATGTATTATGTTATTATGTTAAGAATAGAAGTTATTACAATTGGAATCACTTGAATTTATTGAAAAACGATTTCGTAATAGCAATTTTCGTCAAGAACGCTTGATTTTGTAGTTTTCCTCGAAAATCATGAAATCTTGGGTTTGATTATGTGTTATATGAATTTTATATGTTATGATCATGTTAATGAGTTTAAAATATTATTTGTATTAAGTTTCATGTTTATCATGTTGGGAAAAATCGAATTCGGTGCGAAGGAATGAATCAAATTGGCTTATTTCTCCACCAGTTCGCAAACCAGGACCCTCACCAAGGGGGTGACCCACCCCAGCGGGTGTATTACCCTTGGGGGACCCGCCCCAGTGGGTGATCCTGCTGTCCAGGAATGTTGGTTTTTTCTTGTTGAGTTTTCATGCCCCGTTTGTTTAGCTAACTTATTTCTATGACTTGGGAAGTGAAATAGGTAATAAGATAACATGTTTTTGATGTGTTTAAGATGGATTGAAGTTGTATATGAGTGTGTTATATGTGTGTGGATGTGTTACTTTCATAAGGTACACAACACGATTCTTTGAGTTATAAACTTATGAATGTATGTCGTGAGTATAGACTCACGTACTTGACTAGTTAGCAACCAATGTGGTAAATTACATTGTGAGTTGGACTTGAGTATGAAGTTCAACGGTTTAAATGTTGTAGTTGAATACTAATAGATATTTTGAACGTCACGTATATGTGTAGGGTAATTGTGGAAGTGGTTATAGTTGTTAAAGTATAGCTTGCGCTTGAGGCAAGTTTCCTATCTCTAAACTTATTATTGTGCAAGTGTTCTAATCTTTATTCTCTTACGTTAAGCAAGTTCTCTATTTCGGAACTTGTTACTTATATTGTACAAGCTTTGTTGCATTCAAATATTCTTATTGCATAAGTATTGAAGTGTTATTGAAGTATTGTGATCTTGACTTAATTGTTGAAGCAAGATCTTCTTATTTTTTTCATTTGCTTTAAATTATTTCTAAAGCATGCCTATTTACTACGAAGTTTATTGTTATATCTTATAATTGGTTCATGATTCTTATATTATTGAACTATTAAAGTACTGTGAGTCGATTCAACTACTCCTAGTTGATCATAGTTGAAACCCTAAAGTTCCCTTATCTATCCAAACCAAACTTTCTTTGGTGCGGACTTGTATTCAATTATTGAGAATGAACAACCCTATTTATTAGGGGATATTTATGCGAAAGCGTTAAGATGGTTGTGCACAATTCATGGTACAAAGGGTTGATCCCCCTGAGTACGAGTTAAAGGTCCATAGTCTTATTGACTGTTAAAGGTTTAAATAGAAATATTTATAACCTAGGACATTATTCAAGGTCGTATAACCCTCAGATAGATTCTATATTCGAACTTTAAAGATGATGAAAGAATTATTATTCAATTCTTATTTTGATGAAAGTAAAGTTATTCAAACTCTTTTGGAAACTATTCATATACTTCATATCACTATTTAAATTTCAAGTGAGTTTTTGTTTTCTCACTCTTGCATGTTTTATCACCACTTGCAATTGAAACAAAGAATGTTGGCATACCGTCAACAAGTAAAGGAAAAGGAAAGATGAACAAGTGAAGGCTTGTTGTTTCAAGTTTTGATTGTAATAAGACTTAGTTGGTTATGTTTTATTTTCGCATTTATTTGATGAATGTTAAGGCTTAGTTAACCCTGAGATTTTATTGGATAAGTTGTATTCCTTTTTAAAGGAAGATTTTATTAAGATTTTATGAAGGTTGTTATTTACTTTGCAAGTCTTATATTTGGGTAGATGTATGTTTTTATTAGAAAGTGAACACCAAATCATGTGAAAACAAAGTACCCAGATTTGGGGGTGTTACAGATATAATCAACAATGATTAACCACGAACATATTTAACAATAACACTCGAGTTCGAGTTAGAAAACTTGCTTAATTAAAAGTATAGTTCGAGAATTTGTTTGAATCGTCGATTACTGTTACGCAATCTATTTTAACTTCATCTGAAAGACCTAATATTGATAATATCGATCTCTCAATTAGAATAATATCATCACATATACTACTGTTAATTACAGCCATAATATAACTTAAACACATAAGCATATATCCCTAACAATCACTAAAACACATAAGACCGGGTATCAACTCAATAGTTAGGGTGTCTTATCTGAATATTAAAGTTCTTAATATAACATTAGGGTTTGCCAATGTTATAGCTTATCTGATTCATACTTAACCCTTAACCACATACTGTATCATATAACTTGTGAATTAACACTTAGTCTTTCATTTTATAAGTCCTTTATAATTTAGTAAGCCGAATACCTAATCCAACAACTAGGATTCAGACTGAATTTCAATTTAGTAAACTATTTTTTAATCCAGCAGTCTGGATTCAACTGACCTCCAATCCAGCAAGCCTGGATTCAAACTGACATCCAATCCAGCAAACCTGGATTCAACTTACCTCTAATCCAGTAGCCTGGATTATCCAAACAGACCATTCCAGCAACTTGATGGCCAATCCAGCAAACCAGATTGCAATCCAGCAACCTGATAGCCAATCCAGCAAGCTGGATTCCCCTTTTTTAACCAAATCATCTTATTATTTTTTTATCTTTTGTACACACATAAATACATGTATTTCATACACAAAAATAATTTTTTAGGAATTTGTCAATTTCCTTAAGTATTTTTCAAAAATCCATTTATAGTTAATTTCTTAAGAAATTTGCTACATCACGCTTAACTTCAGAAATTTTCAACTCTTGGCGGGATCTTACACATTGTATCGTGAGCCTCCAGTTTAAATTTCGTGGCCATTGGAGTTATACAACTCCAGTTATAGTGATTTTTGTAGGAAAAACGCAAATATTGAAATGGTCATAACTTGCTCAATTTAAGTCGGAATGAGCTCATTTTTGGACACAACCTACTTTATCTCATATATTTTAATATCTCAAAAGAATGGAATTTATTTCATAATTTAAGTGGACTAAACGTCCCTTACAATTTCCGGACAGCTTACTTTTCTTCATTTTCAGATTTTATGTCCTTTGCTAATTTCAATCCACATGAAAATCTATAACTTCTTTTTTAGTGATTCCACTTGAAAAAGTTATAAGACTTATAGATCTAACTCTAGAAATTGACCACACTCAGAAATTCAAAATAGAATAGGAGATATGGTCTTTTGAATTTCATGTTACGTTTTCTCAAAATCTGATTTTCCAGTTTTTGTGTTTTGTACAAAATCTTACTAGATCTCTTGATTAGCCAAACATCAAACATCATAAACCATCATAATACATAATAATACCTCTAATACTCTTGTATCTACCATGATCCATGACATATTTCATCAAACATACACCAAATCCAAGCAAAACATAATCTAGGCTAGGAAAATTAGAGTTTTTCTAACTTTTAAAACATAGCTTCCTTTTTCTTGCTTTTGATCTCACTTTTGACACTTAAAAATGATAGCTCTAAACAAAGTAGACTTATAAACATATAAATCTAATATTTTGGGATTTTGAATCATAAATCCAAGTTTTGATTCTAAATAATCAAACATAAATTATATAAGCTATATAGGATTTGTACCTAGCTTGTGTGCTTCTTCTTCTCCTCCCTTGCTTTCCTCTCATGGAGGTTCTTTCTCTCTCCTCTCCTCCCTTTGAAGCTGCCGAAATCCTCCATTATCTCTCCCTTTTGATTTTGTTTTACTAGCTTTTTAGAAGAGATAGATGAAAGAGAAAAGAAATGGATTTGGTTACTTATCAAAATAATTTCCCACATTCAATCTCTCTTTCTCTTTTCTCCTCCACCCGAATCCCTCTTGTTCTTTCTCTAATATCTTGCTTTCCTTTTGCTTTCTCTTTCTATATTACCTTAGGAGAATAAGGTAAGAACAAAAGAGATATTAGTAAAAACAAATGAGTAGATATATTATATCTTATCTATCATTATCTAGCAAATCCTTATCCTTATCTTTCCATATCTCTCCAAATCATTACCCTTATCTTTACATATCTATCAAATATCTTCTCAAATCTATCCAATATCTTATCTACAAGATTTAATCGTCATGCTCCATTCCTTCCTAGCTTGGGCCGAAATGGACCTCCTTTGGCCCATGTTTTTATTTTCTTAATTCCTTAATTACTAAAGTCCATTAAGTCCCTTCTCCCATTTTCCTCCACTTCTTCCTCCCTTGCTTAGCCGAATTGGGCCTTCTTTGGCCCAATCTTAGTTTTTTTTAATGCTCAATTAACTTAATTAAGGTCCACCAAGACCTTTCTCCCATAGGACTAAGCTTGGGCTTTTATTTTAATTCCTTTGGCCTTGTACCTTTTTTCTTGTTTTGCTTACTAATTAAATGCCCTTGGGCTTCCACCCATAATTAAATTGGGTTTGCTTAATAAAATTGTTGGGCCATGTAAATTAACATAGTCCACTAAATTTTAATTATATTCTACCCTAATTATTTAATTAGGGTTTCTATTCACTCAATTTGTACATCAAATCCTTACTCATGAACATTTAATTACTTAACCCAATTAGACTTGCTTTAATTAGGTTATAAAATTAACAAATGGAGATAATAAAATTAATCTCTTAGGTTAGTAAAAATTTTAAATACTAACATCCTTACATATTATAACTCTTAAGTTATTTTTTGAACCCAATATATATATATATATATATATATATATATTAGGTTATATTAGTTTCTTTTATTTGCTTATTATATAATAAACAAATATAAGCAATCAACTAATATACATACTTATACCAAATAATTTAATACTTTGAGAAATGTACCACAAATCTCATACTATATTTATCATTATCATTACTCTTGCTAAAATATGTATATCACATCACTAAATATATATATATATATATATATATATATGTACCTATACATATACACATTTTAAGAATTCAAATCAAACCATATAGGTTCTTTAAATTTTTTTAACTAAATCTTGAAATTCCCATCTAGGTTTTATTCCTTAACCTTTATTTTAATCATTTAAAATCTTATAAATTTTCGGGTTGTAACAATATATCTTCATTTGAACTTAAACTTGTTGGGCAAACTTATTGCTCACCCTTGTTATATCATGATAAATATTTCAGATTAAAGACGGATCTTCGGACACAGTCAAAGGCAAAGACAAGTTCCAGGATAGAATTATTATACGGTTAAAATTGTAATAATATAGGATACAAATGACATTGTATGTCGTGTAAGATATTGAATGCAGGTATTAAGTTAAGGTTGCAGATCTTGGGAATTATGTTGTAAAAGTTATTGTATAAATAATTTATGTTTATATCTTCCGAAATAGTTATAGAAATGATATATCGTAACGTACCAGGTCCGAGGTTTTGGGACTCTGATTTGGGGGCGTCACAGTTAGTATCAGAGTTGTAGGTTATAAACCTTAGGTAGGGTTACCTTAGGCTATAACCGCATAAATGAGGAATAAGAATAAACTCAAATAGAGTTTAAATTCTAAGCGATGAATTTGGGCAAGGTATTAATAAGTCAATAATATTCAAAGAAGAATCCTGACAAGTAATAAAGATCTAGAGTTACCTAACTTTGATAATAAAGATGAACAGTAGTAATGAATAGATAGAGTCTAAAAGACTAAAAGTATAAAGGGAAAGAAGATCGTAAAACAAAACGATCATATATAACATAGAAAAGAATCGTAATATAATACGATTATAATATGAGATCACAACGTGATTTGATAAGGACATAGGAGGACAGATGATCAATTATTTGATTGAAAACTTTGTAGCATAATTGATGTATGACAGTTGTACAATGAAATTGTACTATTAAAACTCAGGAAAAGTTGTGAATTGTTGATACGGATTAAATGAAATTCGTATCGAGTATTGAGGGAGCTAGGATTATGTGGGATTTCAATTGAGGACTCATGTGATAGCTGAGTTGTACAAACCTTTGTATGGGCGGGGGTTTTGTGCTTGGTCTAACGACTACTTAGTTTATCACATTGATAATCATTGAAATGTCGGTGTCGCGCTATTCGCTATATGTATGATGAGAAGGTGATTCTTTTCTCATGTGTATAACTGATAGGTAAAGAATATAAGATTAGGTGCGAGTTCTTTAAACTCATACGCATGGTAAGTTCATGACTCATAATCGTATGGTAGAACCCCTCAGCGAATGGACGACTTTGGTCTGACTAGGATAAGTTCCAAAACCCATATGATTGTGGTAAGTTCCTGAACTCATAACGTGTGGTATGTTTGATGAACTATATGGGGGTATAAGAAAATTGTGAATGAAGGATTGGGGATAATAGAAATAGATAAAATTATTAAGCAATTAATTATTAGAAGAATTGAAGTTGATGGTGGAAGCATAGGTATTCCAAATCTTCTAGTTGTGCTAGACTTCCAAATTTTTGACATCAAGCTAAATTCGCACTAATGTGCCTTTTTCGAAGTAAAATGAATTTTGATTATCTTCACAACATGGTAACAAGGGTGTGGAGATGGACTTTGAGCCATTATCACATCGTTACCTGTTGCGGCATTATAACATCAAAAATGATTTTTTGGTTATCTTCAAAACATGGTTCAAATTGTGTATGTGTGGATTTTGGGACCCTGACACATCGTTACCTATTGCGACATGATAATTTCAAAAATGATTTTCAATAGTTTTGAACGGTTTAAAAGAAAAGTCTATGCTAATTGTTTCGATTAGACAAAAATTACTTGAAATATCAAAACGTATTTTTTTTTATCATCAATGCATCATGGAACTTGATGCAAGGATGATAAAAACGACGGAGTCATTAATGCAGTATTACCTAGTGATGGATGTGATCTAAAGATCGTCAGCCCACTATGGTATATTATTTTATGACAATGTCGCAAAAATGACGGAATCTTCAATGGACTGTAAATACAGTGCGGTATAATGACGTCATAAAATAATTTTTAGAATTTTAAAGAAAAGTCAAGTGCCAATTAAATTTGACCAGACACATGTTTTGATTGATGTTCGAATTATTGGTATATGTCTAAAGCTATTTGATTCAGCTAGACAATGTTTATGAAAATTCAAGTATCTCTTTGAGAACTTATCCCGAACCATATTGTTTTGATTCGGACTCCAGGCTGAGTATAAATATCCCTAAATTGGGAAATATTTTGCGTCAAAGGCGGTGATGATGAACGCAAATGTCATTCAAATTGTGCCGAATGGCAGTGATGTGGAATACGAATATCGTTCCAGCATGTAGCATCTGATCAATGCAGGGCATACGGGCTGATCGCCCAATGTGTCCGTAAGAACAGAGCGATTTACAGATGAATTTCTATTTAAACCTTTTTGAAATTAAAAAATGAAAGTTCATGGCCACTCAGCATTATATGAAAGTTCTTTTTTTTTAACTCTTTGGGAAGAAGTCTGGATAGAATGTGATGATAGATAGTTCCTCATAGAAGGAAGCAGTATGTACTCATTAAACTGAGAATAAAATCAGATAAAGGTTAAGTTGAAAATCTAGTTCCGGTGGAATAGAAGGAGTAAGGATTAGTCTGCTGTAATTTCGAAGACGAAATTCTTAGAAGAAGGGGTGAATGTGATAACCCGAGAATTTATAAGATTTTAAATGATTAAATAAAGTTTAAATAATAAGACCTAGACTTAAAATAAAGTATGAATTTTAATTTTTTTTTGAAGGACTTATATGGTTTTATGTATTGTTTATATATTTATTTAACATATGAAGAGAATTAAGAATAAATTCTCGTAACCTAATATATATATTAGGTATGGAAATTTAATAACCTACGAGTTATGATATATAAGGATGTTAGTATTTAAAATTTTTACTAACCTAAGAGATTAAAATTATTATCTCTTTTTTTTTAATTTTATTAAAGCAATTCTAATTGGGTTAAGTAATTAAATATATTTGAGTAAGGATTTGATTTACTAATTGAGTGAATGAAAATCCTAATTAAATAATTAGGGTAGGATAAAATTAAAGTTAATGGACTATGGTTATTTAATTGACCCAAGCTAATTAATTGGTAGCCCAAAACATTAAATAAAATGGCCCAAGATTAACCAATTGAGGAGGGACATGTTAGGCATTTAATAAAGCCAAATATAAACATTAAAACTAAAACAAAAGTTGGAAGAAAAGGGGCCATGTGGCCAGCCAAACAAGGAAGAGAAGGAGGGGATGTATATGATGATTGCAATTACCAACTCCTTACCAACTCCCATCAATTGTCCAACATGTGTCACTTGTTTATTCCCACCCACTTCTTTCACCAAGTGTGCAAGTAACCACTTAATAATGAGAAAGAGAGAAGGACCATGAATGTGGATAAAGATGATAGATTTATCTATTATATCTAATATAATTTGCTAGCACTAAAGTTATCCTCTTTTTCTCTCATTTCATTTCTAAGTTAGTAAGCTAAATTAAAAAAAAAGCTAGATAGAGAAAGGGGGTATTCGGACAAGAAAGAGGGAGAAAGAAGAGGGATTTTGACAGATCCAAAGGGAGGAGAGGAGGGAGAAAGAACCTCCATAGGAGAAAAGCAAGGGAGGAGAAGGAGAAGCACACAAGCAAGGTATAAATCATATATAACTTATATAATTTATGTTTGATTATTTTCAATCAAAACATGGATCAATAATTTTAAAACTCCAAAACCTTAGATATATGTATTAATAAGTGTGTTATGTTTAGATCTATCACTTTTGATGATCAAAAGTTAGATCAAAAACAAGAAAAAAGAAACTATGTTTTAAAAGTTAGAAAATCTTGATTTTCCTAGCCTAAATTATGTTTTGCTTGGGTTTGGTGAAGTTTTACTGAAATATATCATGGATCATGGTAGATCCTTGATCTTATGATGTATTAGTATGTATTATGATGGTTTATGATGTTTAATGTTGGGTTAATCAAGAGATCTAGGAAGATTTCTTAGAAAACACAAAAGTTTTAAAATCAGATTTTTGAGAAAATAAAACATGATATTAGAACGACCATATCTCTCATTGTGCTTTGAATTTTTGAGTGTGGTTAATTTTTATAGTTAGATCTATAAGTCTTCTAACTTTTTCAAGTGGAATCACTTAAAAATTCCATGTAGATTTCCGTGTGGACTGTTTTGAACAATGGACGCCAAATCTGAAAAACGACAAAAGTAGGCTATCTGGATTTTTGAAGGGCAATTTCGTCCACTTATTTTATGAAATAAATTCTGGCCTTTTGGGACATCAACATATATGTTATAAACTAGCTTGTGTCCAAAAATGAGCTCATTCCGACTTAAATTGAGGAAGTTATGACCATTTTAATATTTATATTTTTTAGACAAAAAATGCTATAACCGGAGTTGTATAACTCCGATGGCCATCAAATTTAAACTAGAGGCTCACGATAACATGTGTAAGATCCCGCCAAGAGTTGGGAATTTTTGGAGTTAAGTGTGATATAACAAATTTCTTAAGGAATTAACTAGAAATGAATTTTTGGAAAAAACTTAAGAAAATAGAAAAAAATTTGAAATTTTTTTTTTGTGTATGGAATACACGTATTTATGTGTGTACAAAAGATAAAAAAATAATAAGATGATTAGATTAAAAAAGAGGAATCCAGCTTGCTGGATTGGCCATCAGGTTGCTGGATTGCAATCTGGTTTGCTGGATTGGCCATCAAGTTATTGGAATGATCTGTTTGGATAATCCAAGTTAATGGATTGGATGTCAGTTGAATCCAGGCTTGCTGGATTAGATTTTAGTTTGAATCCAGGTTGCTGGATTGTGGGATTGTGTGAATCCAAGTTGCTGGATTATAGTTTAGTTTGAATCCAGGTTGCTGGATTGTGGGATTGTGTGAATCTAGGTTGCTGGATTATAGTTCAGTTTGAATTTTGGTTGCTGGATTAGGAATTCGGTTTACTAAATTATAAAGGACATATAAAATGAAAGACTAAGTGTTAATTCACAAGTTATATGATACAGTAGTGTTAAGTTTAAGGTAGTACAGTCGTACTCTTTAATGGTTGATGTATAGTAGCTGGGCTAAACGACTCCTTCATATGGGGAAGGTATCTACGAATTAGTAACCGATCTAACTCACTGTGAAAATAGTGTAGACGAGACGAAAACCAATTTGTTAGTTGTTTGTGGGAAACCACTCAGTATACTATATTGAAAACTATTAAAGACTCGATGTGTTCTAGGTTTAGACTTGTGTATATGTATAGTATTAAGGTTATCTAATATTTGACTATGGGTTTAAATGTTAGATAGTTTACTTATAAGGTATGTTGTGTTATTTGAAAGATCAATCTTATAACTGATAGGTCTTTTCAATAAAGCGATTAAATTAGATTGTGTAGCAGTAATCGACGGTTCAGGCAAGTTTTCTAACTCGAACTCGAGTTGTTATTGTAAAGCATGTTCGTGATTAATTATTGTTGATTATTCACATCTATACTGATTATTGATTCGTACTTAGTGCATGTTGCATATGTTCATCAGGTATGAAAGGTTGATCACCTTCATTACCCTAAGGTTTAGTTAAATTTGTTCATTGTTCATTGTTGGCCATTCATCATTATTGACTCGGTCATTCATTTATGAAAATTGATTTATATTCTTTCACAATTATTATATTGTTAAAAGTTTGTCAACTTATTATTCTTTTCAATCATGATATATCTTCATTTGAACTTAAATTTGTTGGGTAAAATTGTTGCTCACCCTTGCTATATCATGATAAATATTTTAGATTAAAGACGGATCTCCGGACACAGTCAAAGGCAAAGACAAGTTCCAGGATGAAATTATTATACGGTTAAAATGGTAATAGTATAGGATTCAAATGACATTGTATGTCGTGTAGGATATTGAATGCAGGTATTAAGTTAAGGTTGCAGACCTTGGGAATTATGTTATAAAAGTTATTGTATAAACAATTTATGTTTATATCTTCTGAAATAGTTATAGAAATGATGTATCGTAACGTACCAGGTCCGAAGTTCTTGGGACTCGAATTTGGGGGCGTCACAGTTGGTATCAGAGTTGTATGTTATAAACCTTGGGTAGGGTTACCTTAGGCTATAACCGTAGAAATGAGGAATAGGAATAAACTCAAATAGAGTTTAAATTCTAAGCGATGAATTTGGGCAAGGTATTAATAAGTCAATAAAATTCAAAGAAGAATCCTGACAAGTAATAAAGATCTAGAGTTACCTAACTTTGATAATAAAGATGAACAGTAGTAATGAATAGATAGAGTCTAAAAGACTAAAAGTATAAATGGAAAGAAGATCGTAAAATAAAACGATCATAACATAGAAAAGAATCGTAATATAATACGATTATAAAATGAGATCACAACGTGATTTGATAAGGACATAGGAGGACAGATGATCAATCATTTGATTGAAAACTTTGTAGCAGAATTGATGTATGACAGTTGTACTATGAAATTGTACTATTAAAACTCAGGAAAGAGTTGTGAATTGTAGATAAGGATTAAATGAAATTTGTACCGAGTATTGAGGGAGCTAGGATTATGTGGGATTTCAATTGAGGACTCATGTGATAGCTGAGTTTTACAAACCTTTCTATGGGCGGGGGTTTTATGCTTGGTCTAACGACTACTTAGTTTATCACATTGATAATTACTGAAATGTCGATGTTGCGCTATTCGCTATATGTATGATGAGAAGGTGATTCTTTTCTCATTTGTATAATGGATAGGTAGAGAATATAAGATTAGGTGCGAGTTCTTTAAACTCATACGTATGGTAAGTTCATGACTCATAATCGTATGGTAGAACCCCTCAGCCAATGGACGACTTTGGTCTGACTAGGATAAGTTCCAAAACCCATATAATTGTGGCAAGTTCCTGAACTCATAACTTGTGGTATGTTTGATGAACTATATGGGGGTATAGGAAAATTGTGAATGAAGATCAACGTGTGCGACTTAATGTGTCCTCCGCGAGTACAATCAAACCAATATTGAATTGCCAAGAATGGGTTTGATTGTACTCATAACGTGTGGTATGAGTTGACGTTGACGTCGTAGTGGGTACTCTGCGACTGTTATACTACCTTGTTTCAGTTCCAAAAATTTAACCTCCATATCCTGTTGCGTATTCTCCGACAAGTAATTCTCGAAGAAAAACTCCTTGAATCTGTCCCATAGAATAATTCCTTCGCCTGCTCGTCCCTTATTGGCTTTCCACTAATAGTTAGCTTCGCCCTTCATCATGAATGTGGCAAAACCAGTCTTCTGTGCTTCGGCCACCCGTGCGACCTCAGACACTTTTTCCATCTCTTCTAACCATGTTTGGGCTTCGATTAGGTTTAAGGTGTGACGCCCCCAGAATAGGTCCAATCAACCCAACCCATTCTGAGTCCCAAAATACATGGTACAGAATTCAAATACAAACTTTATATCACACGGTCGTGCAAAATACGACCACACAACTGTGAGTCTCAATACAAATCGTATATAATACGAAATATTAACATTCAAATTCATTCTTTATTTATTACAATTATTATCCCACTATTTTACAAAAATAGCGAGGACTACTACTGCTCTAACTCGGACCATCACTCTGTCCCCCGACTAGTTCCCACAACGTTCTCATTTCCAGAAGAGGACAATAGATGAAAAGGGTGAGCTCAACTAGCCCAGTAAAGAATATTATGACTAAGATAATGGAAAATAAATTATCGTTAGTCTTCAACAATTCAGATAAAATATTATGGACAACAAGTTTTAGATCAATATTCGCAGCGGAAATAACAATTCATTAGAAGAGTTACGTAGAGAATGAAGTCTACTATCTTCTATGATTTAAAAGTCCATCATCAATATTTTATCCCTGTAACATCAATCAATATATATCTCAAATCAAATATTCATCTTTGCACTACAGGCCAAAGATATTCATTTGTATCACCAATGGTCATGTTCATCTCAACACCTATCATCTTTGTACTATGGCCAAAGATATTCATCAGGTAATCATTCATCTTTGCTTTACAGGCCAAATATATTCAGTTATATCACCTTTTAGGACTGAGGATGATGAAAAACAATATAAATAACGAATCCAGTGAAATAAAGGATAAGATTAAGGATTCGTATTTTAGTTTATTCAAGTTCAAGAATATTCCATAATAATACTTTGTGGAGCAAAATTCAAGAATGAAGCTCAAAACTTAGATCCAATCAAAGATAGTAACTATAACAGACAATTTGGACAAACAGAAGAAATTTTAATTTTTTTCGTGAATAGTGCCGTATACGTGAATAGTAACCCCGACGGAAAAAGTAAGAATTTCATAATAAAATTCATGACAATATTTTGGAATAATGATATTGAAAAGAATAACATCATTTACGAAAGAAAATAACATCCCTTACCTCAAAAGAATAGTACTTCTGACTGGTATATCGGATATAAGGCTGAAGAAAACTTGTACTGGATAGTAACACTTAAAGTATCTAAATACTCACAAAAATACGCTCGATATTATAGAGAGAGAAAACTTCTGATTTTGGTGTGATTTCTAATTCTAACCTAAGCACCCTATTTATAGGAAAGCTTAGGATGCCAAAGTAGACTAAATTAATAAAATAATATTTTTTAAAAAAAAATTCCGCCGCCGGCTTCTTTCAAAAAATCAGAATTTTTTAACAAAACAACAAAAGTGGGGCCCACCCATTAAAAAATATTTATTTTCCGAAACTTCAATAATTCATAATAAATAGCCCTTTTTGTTAGAAAAATACAAATTCTATGTTCTTCTATAGGAAATTTAATTCTTTACGACTTTGTAGAAGGAAGTTTTTCCAAATTCCAAACATAAATTATCCGAAATCCATAAACGGATGATTTTTCACACCAAAATACTGATAAAAACACATCAGCACTAATTCCTTCTCTTATATTCACAAAATAAATATTTTCTTTTCATATAAATCAATAATTAATTATTCACAAATAATATTACAGAACTACAATATTGACAATCAGGTCGTTCCCAAGAAAGAAGGGGCTTCCGATAAGGATTTCTTCTTACTGGCGCGCAATTAAATAACCCCTCCTAGACAGAACTTCCTTAGTCATTGTCAATAATGCTATCTAATAATATTATTCAAATAATATGAATTATTGAGTTGATAATGTGAAATACTGTGCAGTGACAATTATTGAATCAATAATACAAAATATCAACTGTAGCAATTATTGAATCAATCATATAAAATAGCAACGTAGCAATTATTGAGTCAATAAAATATCAATGTAACAATTATTGAGTCAATAATATAAAACAATCAACGTAGCAATTATTGAGTCAATAATATAAAATATTGAACAGTAATTACTATAACAATAATTGAGTAAGTGCCTTCCCACGTAAGAATCAATAATTCAAAATACTGTGCAATATCGTGTGCTACTGTGCAACACCGCGTATCATTGTATTTTAACCACCGGATATTTCAACAGTACTAACGGTAACAACTACGCCGTTATTTTATAAAAAGGTTATTTCTGTCGCTTTCTATATTCGACAATTATTCCGTTGTGGGGCCCACAAATAGCTGCGCCGTCGTACAAATATTCTCCGACAACAAGAATATTCCACGACCAAACGAATATTCCCCGACAACAAGAATATTTTATAACCACTTGCTCATTTTAAAATATTTGCACATTTCACCCATAACTTTTTACATTTATCAAATCAACACCTTACTATTTCGAAATAATATATAAAGAAAATTAAATCTTTATTCATAAAAGTTGGGGTCTTACATAAGGTTCCTCGAAATTTCGGAGGTCTTACCAATTTAAAATCTTTGAAACTAGCCAAGTGTTGTCCTGGCTGCCCTGCCACTGGCGGGGGTCTATTTTGCATTGCTTCTGTTAACAGGTCAACGAAGTTCTGCATTGGATCTGCATTTCCCCCTCCGTTGTTAACGGATCCTTCCTCCCTCTAGTTTTGTGGTAGTCTCCTAGGCGGCATGATCTGAGGAAAGGAAGAAAACTTAGGCTTATCGTGATATGCTATTCATGTTAGCATTAAGAAGTTAGGACGTCTATTAATCATTCTTGATTCAAATAAACAACTTCAGTATCATAATAAAACCCGATGGATCTCCTCAACCCATCACTTACATACTCTAATTGAGTTTTCCACTAAGGTTATAACTTAGGTTTCGCATTCCTAACGTTTATAACCTACGACTTTGATACCAACCTGTGACTCCCCCGAATTCGGGTTCTCTAACCCCTGATTTGGTCGCCACGATACAGTACAAACATTCACCTCTAAACAACATACAATAACTAAATGCGGAAATATAATAAACGTATGTCGTTCATTCAAAAGGTGTTACTAGTCCCAAGATTTGATAACCTTAATACAACCATACAAATATACCCTAGAATAATCATTAGGGTTCATATTACATTAACAGTAATTTAACTAGGCATAAAGTAAAGTCTGCTCCTTGCAAACTAATCCTATATCTTTCCTTTATCCTTGTCCTTCCCTGAAGTCTCGGGCTTAACTGCAATAGAAGTCATGATATAGCAAGAATGAGCAACAAGTTTGCTCAGCAAGTTTAAATACAGCAATAAGGATATATCATGATGAACGAAATATATCTGACAATGAATTCAACAATATGAATATCAGGAAGCAAGGATAATAATTGCTTTTAGAATAACTGATAGTCAAGTAGACTTTGAACTATAAAACTCCAATGGAATCAATAGCTGATTGTACCCTTTGGTTACTGGCTACAGAATAAGTACTTGAGGGCATCAGCCTTGCGTACGCCATGTATATGCATAACATTCAACTCTGCTATTTGTATCTTATATTAGATACCTGGGGTACTCCCCTATAATATAAGGGGTGTTCTATTCAGTCTAAGAATCCCTACCATCAATTGGTTTTGATAGCTTTTATAAAATTTCATACAATTGTCTGACCGAACAAGGGTTCAGACTCTATCTGATGCAGTTTAAGAATTATAGAACTTTAAATGATGTACAAGTCCAATACTGTACGAACTTAAGTGCACCAAGTGCGAATATCAATAAGATCGATGTGGAATAATTGTAAAGTAATTAAACCACCTAAAGCATGCTTGGAAATAAAGTTCAAGCTTAAATAAATAACTTTCAATACAATAATAACCTGCTCAATAAAATATGAGAAGGATAGGAAACTTGCACAATAAAAGTAAGGTTCGGATACTTGCATAATCATGGATTCTTTGCATAAAGTAAATGCATAGGTTAGGATACTTGCCTGTTTGCTCAGCTACAAATAGTCTAGCTTTAATTAAATTGCTTTGAAACAACCTAACATTAACAAGTTGGTCTTTCAATTACCATGTGTAAACTAATACGAGTCTACACTTACAAGAATCAAATCATCATATAGGTCTATCCCGTAATTCACGTAAGTTAATTTATTATGACTGAGTTTATAAACATTTAATCCTGTCTTAGATTTAATAACAATAGAATATGTAGTCTCTATGTATCAACATAGGCTTGAACACATAGTATTTCAATTTAAGTATGCAATACAGTTTAAGATACACATATTGCAAGGTTCTGTCCATAATTCAAAGTTATAAGGTTCAATGCCGGTCATTCTTACACTTTAAGCAAATCAAGTTCATGCTTCAAGGGTCCACTACTACGATCATATTACCACATAACGAGGCTAAACAATACTAAGTATGCATGCTCGTACATATACTACTCATGTATACTTTAATCACATAGTTTACACTTGAAATAAATTTCTTGAATACGTGTGCATAGGTGATATCCATGTTTAACCAAAATAATTCTCACGTCACCATGTCTATAGGCATGATGAATCCTAATATACATGCTTGCATGATCATAACGTAACTCACATAGTAATTGATGATATTAGCTTCCAAATCCTAAGTTTTCTTTGAAAATTGCACTAAGTCAACTTAGTACATGCAAGGCATCTCAATATGTAATTCATATGCATTTAAAACACATATCTAAACCTATATAAATGTATTCCAATGGTCAGAATTTACAAGACATAAGTTTATCAAGTTTGCTTTCAAGGTTCTTAAGTTTTTCCTTTGAAATCATTTGAATCTTTCAATCATGTATGCTAGTGTGTGCCCAACACTTTAGACTTAGTTCTTATGTCAATATAGACCATACGATCGTGTTTATAAAATTAGAATATACACATGTTGTAAGACCCCAACTTTTATGAATAAAAATTTAATTTTCTTTATGTATTATTTCGAAATAGTAAGGTGTTGATTTGATAAATGTGAAAAGTTATGGGTGAAATGTGCAAATATTTTAAAATGAGCAAGTGGTTATAAAATATTCTTGTTGTCGGGGAATATTCGTTTGGTCGTGGAATATTCTTGTTGTCGGAGAATATTTGTACGACGACACAGCTATTTGTGGGCCCCACAACGGAATAACTGTCGGATATAGAAAGCGACATAAATAACCTTTTTATAAAATAAAGGCGTAGTTGTTACCGTTAGTACTGTTGAAATATCCGGTGGTTAAAATACAGTGATACGCGGTGTTGCACAGTAGCACACGGTATTGCACAGTATTTTGAATTATTGATTCTTACGTAAGAAGGCACTTACTCAATTATTGTTACAGTAATTACTGTTCAATATTTTATATTATTGACTCAATAATTGCTACGTTGATATTTTATATTATTGACTCAATAATTGTTACATTGATATTTTATTGACTAAATAATTGCTACGTTGCTATTTTATATGATTGATTCAATAATTGCTATAGTTGATATTTTGTATTATTGATTCAATAATTTTCACTATACAGTATTTCACATTATCAACTCAATAATTCATATTATTTGAATAATATTATTAGATAGCATTATTGATAATGACTAAGGAAGTTCTATCTAGGAGGGTTTATTTAATTGCGCGCCAGTAAGTAGAAATCCTTATCGGAAGGCCCCCGCTTTCCTAGGAACGACCTGGTTGTCAATATTGTAGTTCTGTAATATTATTTGTGAATAATTAATTATTGATTTATATGATAAGAAAATATTTATTTTGTGAATATAAGAGAAGGAATTGGTGTTGATGTGTTTTTATCAGTATTTTGGTTTGAAAAATCATCCGTTTATGGATTTCGGATGATTTATGTTTGGAATTTAAAAAAACTTCCTTCTACAAAGTCGTAGAGAATTAAATTTCCTATAGAAGAACTTAGAATTTGTATTTTTCTGACAAAAAGGGCTATTTATTATGAATTATTGAAGTTTCGGGAAATAAATATTTTTTTAATGGGTGGACCCCACTTTTGTTGTTTTGTTGAAAAATTCTGGTTTTTTGAAAGCAGCCGGTGGCGGAATTTTTTTTTAAAAAAATATTATTTTATTAATTTAGTCTACTTTGGCATCCTACGCTTTTCCTATAAATAGGGTGCTTAGGTTAGAATTAGAAATCACACCAGAATCAGAAGTTTTCTCTCTCTATAATATCGAGCGTATTTTTGTGAGTATTTAGATACTTTGAGTGTTACTATCCAGTGCAAGTTTTCTTCAGCCTTATATCCGATATATCAGTCAAAAGTACTATTCTTTTGAGGTAAGGGAGGTTATTTTCTTTCGTAAATGATGTTATTCTTTTCAATATCATTATACCAAAATATTGTCATGGATTTTATTATGAAATTCTTACTTTTTCCGTCGAGATTACTATTCACGTATACGGCACTATTCACGAAAAAATTAAAATTTCTTCTGTTTGTCCAAATTGTCTGTTATAGTTACTATCTTTGATTGGATCTAAGTTTTGAGCTTCATTCTTGAATTTTGCTCCACAAAGTATTATTATGGAATATTCTTGAACTTGAATAAACTAAAATACGAATCCTTAATCTTATCCTTTATTTCACTGGATTCGTTATTTATATTATTTTTCATCATCCTCAGTCCTAAAAGGTGATATAACTGAATATCTTTGGCCTGTAGAGCAAAGATGAATGATTACCTGATGAATATCTTTGGCCATAGTACAAAGATGATAGGTGTTGAGATGAACATGACCATTGGTGATACAAATGAATATCTTTGGCCGGTAGTGCAAAGATGAATATTTGATTTGAGATATATATTGATTGATGTTACAGGGATAAAATATTGATGATGGACTTTTAAATCATAGAAGATAGTAGACTTCATTCTCTACTTAACTCTTCTAATGAATTGTTATTTTCGCTGCGAATATTAATCTAAAAATTGTTGTCCATAATATTTTATCTGAATTGTTGAAGACTAACGATAATTTATTTTTCATTATCTTAGTCATAATATTATTTACTGGGCTAGTTGAGCTCACCCTTTTCATCTATTGTCCTCTTCAGGAAATGAGAACGTCGCGGGAACTAGTCGGGGGACAGAGTGATGGTCCGAGTTGGAGCAGTAGTAGTCATCGCTATTTTTGTAAAATAGTGGGATAATAATTGTAATAAATAAAGAATGAATTTGAATGTTAATATTTCGTATTATATACGATTTGTATTGACACTCACAGTTGTGTGGTCGTATTTTGCACGACCGTGTGATATAAAGTTTGTATTTGAATTCTGTACCATGTATTTGGCGACTCAGAATGGGTTGGGTTGACTGGACCTATTCTGGGGGCGTCACAGTTGGTATCAGAGCTTAGGGATATGATCTCTGGCGGAGATCGGGGAATAGAACTAGGAGGGGAGAGATAAGTAAATCCTTCACTAGTATGTCCTACCTAAGCTTATGTGGTATTTAATTGGTCAGTCGGAGCATAGGGTTAATATGTGATATGTTATTTGTTTAATTAACCCTTGTTTTATGGCAGTATTTGAGAATGGCAGCTGATAATGTTAACAATGAAGTGAATGAGACCGTGGAGACACCTTTAATCACTAACCAGAACAACGTGCAACAAGAAGACAATGTTCATCCTGAAAACAACGCTGGTCAGACGATAAACGATGAGATGTTTAGAAGTTTTTTATAGTTCATGCAAAACCAGACGAGGGAAACTCGTGTGCAAAATATACAGGTGGAGATAATAACAACACGCGAATTGTCACCGCCAAGCAGTTCAAAGAATTGGGACCACCAGAGTTTTTGGGGAAGCTGGATCCGATCAAGGCGGAGATGTGGGTTAAACAAATTACCAAGATATTTGATGTCTTAGGATGTTTGCCACGTTTATGTTCCATGGAGAGGCAGATTACTGGTGGGAGTGAAGCGTACCCAGCCTGCCGCACTCAAGATGTCTTGGGAAGCTTTATAGAAACTGTTCAATGACAAGTACTTTCTTGAAAGTATTCGTCATATGAAGGAGGTAGAGTTTATCAGACTCGAGCAAAACAACATGACGGTATCCCAGTACGACGCTAAGTTCGCGGAGCTGTCCAGGTTTGCACCTCATTTGGTGGAGAATGAAGAACGTATGACACGGATGTTTCTGAGAGGTTTGAAACCCGAAATACGTCAATACCTCATTTCTCATAAATTCTCTCTATATTCAGATGTATTGAACAAGGCTCAGTTGTTAGAATGAGATAATGATAATGTTCAACTGAGGGACCACAACCAAGGTCGTACCGGTGGCAGTATTCATCGGAGCAATAACAGCCAGCAAGGAGGAAAGTATGACAGAAGCGGTAGCCACTCCGGTGGTAATCGTGGCTATGATAGTAGAAAAAGTGAATCGGAAGGAAATTTCAAGAAGAGAAGGTACAATAATGAGAATGTGAAGACGTCAACATCAGCACCGGCATCAACTGTTTCTAGGGGAGGAGAACGACCACCGGTCGTATGCTATAAATGCGGAAAAGAGGGACACATCAGCCCAAACTGTCCACAACAATTCAAAGCATGCTATAACTGTGGAAAAGAAGGACATATAGCTCGAGATTGTCCTGTTGCGAAACCAAGTCCAGCGGGGGTGGTGATTCCAAAGGCAGTTTCGGACAAGTCAAAGTAGGTGATTCCTGGAAGAGCGTTTGTCGTGACAGCCCAAAACGTGAGAAATCCACACGAGGTGATTACGGGTAAGCTAATCATAAACTCTTGCGAAGTTTACACCTTGTTAGATACCGGTGCTACCCATTCTTTTATTTCACCTGCTTATGCTCAACGTTTGAACTTGACTTCTGATAAATTAGACTTTGACTTATCTGTTAAAACTCCGTTAGGAGAAACCTTCGTTACATCTATAGTTTACAAATCTTGCTTGATTCAAATTGGTACCCTTACCTTACCTGTTGATCTTATATCTTTGAAAATACTTGCATTTGACGTGATTTTAAGAATTGACTGGTTAATAACTTACTATGCCAAAATTGATTATTTTCGTAAGGTTGTTAGTTTTCATATTCCTAATCAACCTGTTGTGCGAATCCAAACCACTAAAATCAGTCAATATCATTTCAAATCACAAGGCTATTCGTTTATTAAAAAATGGATGTCAAGCTTTCTTAGCTCATGTCACTGATCTAAACCAGAATACGTCAGGTTTGAATGATATTTCCGTTGTTAATGAGTTTCCTGATGTATTTCCCGAAGAACTTCCCGGTCTACCCCCAGAATGTGAAGTTGAATTCTTTATTGACCTTGAACCTGGTACAAAACCCATTTCTAAAACCCCATATCGAATGGCTCCTATTGAACTTCAGGAGTTAAAGGTCTAATTACAGGAATTGTTAGACATCAGTTTAATTCATCCTAGTACGTCTCCTTGGGGTGCTCCTATTTTATTCGTAAAGAAGAAAGATGGGAGTATGCAACTTTGTATTGACTATCGGGAGTTGAACCATGTCACCATCAAGAATAGGTATCCGCTACCTCGTATTGATGACCTGTTTGACCAGTTGCAAGGAGCACAATTCTTTTCAAAGATCGATCTTCGTTCTGGATATCATCAGCTAAAGATTAAAACTAAGGATATTCCAAAGACTGCCTTCAAAACTCGGTACGGGCATTATGAGTTCTTAGTCATGCCTTTTGGATTGACTAATGCTCCTGATGCTTTCATGGATATGATGAACCGTGTATTCAAGGAGTATTTGGATCAATTTGTTGTTGTCTTTATTGATGACATCCTCATCTATTCTAAAAGCCGTGAAGATCATGAGCACCACTTGAAGCTGGTACTTCAAAAGCTTTGTGAGAACAAGCCTATATGCCTAGCTGAAGAAATGCGAGTTCTGGCTTGAGGAAGTAGCATTCCTTGGGCACGTGGTATCGAAATGTGGAGTATTTGTTGATCCAACGAAGATTGAAGCAATACAAAGCTAGGAGCAACCTAAGTCGGTGACCGAAGTACAAAGCTTTCTGGGCTTAGCTGGTTATTATCGGAGGTTCGTAGAGGGATTTTCTCGAATCGCCACTCCATTAACTCAGTTGACTCGAAAAAATACAAAATTCGTTTGGAGCGAGGAATGCGAGAAGAGCTTCCAAGAGCTCAAGAGAAGACTTATCTCGGCACCTGTTCTGACAATACCATCTGGTTCGGATGGATTTGTTATCTACAGCGATGCTTCGGGCAAAGGGTTAGGATGTGTTCTCATGCAACATGGGAAAGTCATAGCCTATGCCTCGCGATAACTCAAAGAATATGAGAGGAATTATCCTACTCATGATCTAGAGTTGGTATCAGTCATTTTCGCGTTGAAGATTTGGAGACATTACCTGTACGGGGAGAAAGTGGAGATTTATACGGATCATAAGAGCCTTAAATATTTCTTCACTCAAAAGGAACTCAACTTGCGGCAACGACGTTGGCTTGAGCTGTTGAAAGATTACGATCATACCATCCAATACCATCGTGGAAAAGCGAACGTGGTAGCTGACGCGTTGAGTAGAAGATCATATGCGAAAACGAGAGCGATGATGTCAAGTATACGCGTGGAACCATCTTTGATTGATAAAATTAAAGCTACTCAAGCTACAGACCCGGAGCTGATAAAGATGAAGAAGAAGGTACAAGAAGGTGCCATTTCAGAAGCAAGAATCGATGAAGAGGGAATACTTCGAGTCAACTCCAGACTTTGTGTTCCTAACGATTCTGACTTAAAGTATAGAATCATGATGGAAGCACACAACACACCATTTGCAATCCATCCTGGGAGTACCAAAATGTATCGTGATCTTCGACATATATTTTGGTGGAGCAATATGAAAAGAGAGATCGTGGAGTTTATTTCGAGATGTTTAACGTGTCAACGTGTAAAGGCGGAGCACCAAGTACCAAAGGGTCCATTGCAACCACTAGAGATTCCGAAATGGAAGTGGGAACACATTACGATGGATTTCGTTACGGGTCTTCCCATGGTTTCTCAAGGCATAGATGCGATTTGGGTTATTGTTGATAGATTAACCAAGTCTGCTCATTTCTTGCCGATACGAGAGACTTATTCCCTTGAACGTCTTGCTCATATGTACGTGAATGAGATTGTGAGATTGCATGGCATGCCAGTATCCATAGTTTCGGATCGTGACCACAGATTTACTTCACAATTTTGGATCAGTTTGCAGAAAGCTATGGGCAGCGAATTTATGATTCAGCTCGGCTTATCATCCTCAAACGGACGGACAATCAGAAAGAACTATTCAAACTCTTGAAGATCTAATGAGACTTTGTGTTCTAGACTTCAAAGGGAGTTGGGATAAGTACTTACCATTGGTAGAATTCTCCTATAATAACAGTTATCAAGCAAGTATAGGTGTAGCTCCATTCAAAGCGTTATATGGGAGAAAGTGTCGTTCTCCAGTATGTTGGAACGAGGTGGGCTGAAACAACATTGTTGGGACCGGAGTTAGTACGTATAACTACGGAAAAGATTCAAATAATCCGACAACGTATACAAACCGCACAAGATCGACAAAAGAGTTGTGCGGATCTTCATCGAAAGGACGTAGAATTTAATGTTGGGGACCATGTATTGTTATGTATTGCTCCGTGGAAAGGAGTTACTAGATTCGGGAAGAGAGGAAAGCTCAATCCACGATTCATTGGTCCATTTGAGATTCTTGACCGAGTAGGAAATGTGGCTTATAGACTTGCTTTATCTCCAAGCATGTCTCGTGTTCATAACGTTTTTCACATATCCGTACTTCGTAAATATATGAAAGACCCAAACCACATTATTGAGTTAGAACCAGATGAGATAGCCGAAGATTTAACGTATGAGGAGGTACCTGTCAAGATCTTGGATAGGAAGGAGCATGTCCTACGCTCGAAAATTATACCTCAAGTTAAAGTTTTGTGGAGAAACCATGCTATTGAGGAAATGACCTGGGAGTTGCAATCGAAAATGAAAGAGAGGTATCCTCACCTTTTTCGACATACCAGGCATGTACGTCAATTTTGAGGACGAAATTTCATAAGGAGAGGAGGTTGTAAGACCCCAACTTTTATGAATAAAGATTTAATTTTCTTTATATATTATTTCGAAATAGTAAGGTGTTGATTTGATAAATGTGAAAAGTTATGGGTGAAATGTGCAAATATTTTAAAATGAGCAAGTGGTTATAAAATATTCTTGTTGTCGGGGAATATTCGTTTGGTCGTGGAATATTCTTGTTGTCGGAGAATATTTGTACGACGGCGCAGCTATTTGTGGGCCCCACAACGGAATAACTATCGGATATAGAAAGCGATAGAAATAACCTTTTTATAAAATAATGGCGTAGTTGTTACCGTTAGTACTGTTGAAATATCCGGTGGTTAAAATACAGTGATACGCGGTGTTGCACAATAGCACACGGTATTGCACAGTATTTTGAATTATTGATTCTTACGTGAGAAGGCACTTACTCAATTATTGTTACAGTAATTACTATTCAATATTTTATATTATTGACTCAATAATTGCTACGTTGATATTTTATATTATTGACTCAATAATTGTTACATTGATATTTTATTGACTCAATAATTGCTACGTTGCTATTTTATATGATTGATTCAATAATTGCTACAGTTGATATTTTGTATTATTGATTTAATAATTGTCACTGCACATTATTTCACATTATCAACTCAATAATTCATATTATTTGAATAATATTATTAGATAGCATTATTGACAATGACTAAGGAAGTTATGTCTAGGAGGGGTTATTTAATTGCGCGCAAGTAAGGAGAAATCCTTATCGGAAGGCCCCCTCTTTCCTGGGAACGACCTGGTTGTCAATATTGTAGTTCTGTAATATTATTTGTGAATAATTAATTATTGATTTATATGATAAGAAAATATTTATTTTGTGAATATAAGAGAAGGAATTAGTGCTGATGTGTTTTTATCAGTATTTTGGTGTGAAAAATCATCCGTTTATGGATTTCGGATAATTTATGTTTGAAATTTGGAAAAACTTCCTTCTACAAAGTCGTAGAGAATTAAATTTCCTGTAGGAATACATAGAATTTGTATTTTTCTGACAAAAGGGCTATTTATTATGAATTATTGAAGTTTCGGAAAATAAATATTTTTTTAATGGGTGGGCCCCACTTTTGTTGTTTTGTTGAAAAATTTTGATTTTTTGAAAGAAGCCGGCGGCGGAATTTTTTTTTAAAAAAATATTATTTTATTAATTTAGTCTACTTTGACATCATAAGCTTTTCCTATAAATAGGGTGCTTAGTTTAGAATTAGAAATCACACCAGAATCAGAAGCTTTCTCTCTCTATAATATCGAGCGTATTTTTGTGAGTATTTAGATACTTTGAGTGTTACTATCCAGTGTAAGTTTTCTTCAGCCTTATATCCGATATACCACTCAGAAGTACTATTCTTTTGAGGTAAGAGATGTTATTTTCTTTCGTAAATGATGCTATTCTTTTCAATATCATTATACCAAAATATTGTCATGGATTTTATTATAAAATTTTTACTTTTTCCGTCGGGGTTACTATTCACGTATACGGCACTATTCACGGGAAAATTAACATTTCTTCTGTTTGTCCAAATTGTCTGTTACAGTTACTATTTTTGATTGGATCTAAGTTTTGAGTTTCATTCTTGAATTTTGCTCCACAAAGTATTATTATGGAATATTCTTGAACTTGAATAAATTAAAATACGAATCCTTAATCTTATCCTTTATTTCACTGGATTCGTTATTTATATTGTTTTTCATCATCCTCAGGTCCTAAAAGGTGATATAACTGAATATATTTGGCCTGTAGAGCAAAGATGAATGATTACCTGATGAATATCTTTGGCCGTAGTGCAAAGATGACAGGTGTTGAGATGAACATGACCATTGGTGATACAAATGAATATCTTTGGCATGTAGTGCAAAGATGAATATTTGATTTGAGATATATATTGATTGATGTTACAGGGATAAAATATTGATGATGGACTTTTAAATCATAGAAGATAGTAGACTTCATTCTCTACTTAACTCTTTTAATGAATTGTTATTTCCGCTGCGAATATTGATCTAAAACTTGTTGTTCATAATATTTTATCTGAATTGTTGAAAACTAACGATAATTTATTTTCTATTATCTTAGTCATAATATTCTTTACTGGGCTAGTTGAGCTCAACCTTTTCATCTATTGTCCTCTTCAGGAAATGAGAATGTTACGGGAACTAGTCGGGGGACAGAGTGATGGTCCGAGTTAGAGCAGTAGTAGTCCTCGCTATTTTTGTAAAATAGTGGGATAATAATTATAATAAATAAAGAATGAATTTGAATGTTAATATTTCGTATTATATACGATTTGTATTGACACTCACAGTTGTGTGGTCGTATTTTGCACGACCGTGTGATATAAAGTTTGTATTTGAATTCTGTACCATATATTTGGCGACTCAGAATGGGTTGGGTTGACTGGACCTATTCTGGGGGCGTCACACATGTTATGTATATGTCAAAGTTCACATTCGAAACTATAAGTTTCATTTCAAAACATACGTTTTTCTTCCCTAACATATACTAATATGGTTATACATGCATCATGTTATGCCAAGATACTCATATATGTGTGTTAATCATGTCCACATGCTTGATCTAATTGATACCAACCAGTTAGCATATAACAGGACTTAACAGAAAATAAAAACCAGAAACAGGTCCTGGCGCAGCTGCGCTGCTGCCTAGTAAAAAACTGGCGCAGCTGCTTCGGTGTCCGGCCAGAGATAGAAACTGTTCTGCTTCGGCAGAAATTGTAAACCCATCTCACAATTCAATTACGAAATTCATTCCTGTACCAGCCATAAAACAGTTCCAATATGCTACTAACTCAATTAACACTTAACAAACATATCCCAAGTCAATAATCATAGAGTTCATGTTACTTATGAAATCAAGCATTTAGCAAAATGAAAGAAAAATAAAGAACATAAAGTGAGAGATTACCTCTGCTAATATGAATTGGCTGCTATATCTCTCTCCCTCAACTCAATATAAACTAAGAATACAACTCAATTAACTCCTCTTATAAAACTCAGCAAAAGAAAATGAGAGGAAGAGAGGCTATATTTATAGAAAAATGGATATCCATACAATGTGATTATCTCTCAAATCAAACTAATGGATTGCAAGATTGTATAATGGTTCATGTAGATTAGGTAGAAGGTTAGTGAATCCCATCATTATCTCCACTCCCCCGTGATCATTTGCTAGACTTGTGATGAAATTGAGAAGGAGATAGAGTAGACTAGGTTTCACGTGAGGAAGAGATGCGCTCATATTATGGAACAAACAAATAATCTCAGCAACTTGCAATTGTATATAATGTATGCCCAACACTTAGTTATATAATAAATACACTTAGGTTATATAATATATACACACATTTCATTTCATGTACTTATGTTATAAATAAATTATAAATATAATTTCTAATTAAAATGTATCAAGTAGTGGTACACATAGATATATCAATATATAATCCATGTACATTTTATTAACAGCAAATATAATTCAATTGGGTATTACTCATTATTATAATGGTTATTATTTTAATTATAATAACTATTGAAATCAATATCAAGTAACAATTATTTATTGATATTAATATAAGGTAATAGGATATACATTAAGGTCTACCCACACACATCATGTTACATAAGCAATAATATTATGTAACTCACATAAGCAATAATATTATGTAACTCACATAATGCAATTAATCTTACTATATAATATATATCCACATTAATGCGTCACATTGCATTTTATACCATATAGAGGTAACTACCTTATATTATAGGTTTACTTATCACATGCTTGTATAAAACAATTACTCAATTACATATAACCTCATTATATTTATTAATAATTATACGCTTATGTTTTATTATTCTCAACAACAATAAATTCACACGTTAACGATTAATTACCCAAAGCATCAATTAATCAATCATGTTTAAACTACTACACTATATTCAAGTAAATTGAATATTTAATTACTAACAATTCTATCAATTCTCTGATATGAGAGCCTTAGGGCTAGTCTACTAATTTAAATAAACCATTTGTGACTCCCTTTAATTATTCCTAGCAATTATTCGCATATGCTCAAACTCACATAACCACATAAGGTTTAAATAAGCTTAGAAAACTAACTCATTAAAATTAAATCACATATTTAATTAATAATAGAATTTAAAAAATTACGGTCATTACAGCTTTACTTTGTTCTCGCAGAAAATCGGCTAGCTCGGCTATCTGATTTTTCAGTCCTTCGAATTCTTTCTTGGAGATAGGGGTGGGTTCTGGTGGAGCACTTGAAGCCATGTCCGCGGAGGGACTGAGTGCTTTCTTGAATTTAGATCTGGTGACAGGACCAATTTTTACACCTACAACACAACGTAGGCGTGTTAATTTCCTGAGGTAGGTAAGGGTTGGATGCATGATGTGTTTTTTAATGTTTATCCTGCAAAACCGAGGTTAGTTGTTTTGATGGCAGGATGACATGTATTTGACAGGGAAAATAAATCTTTCATTATTGATATTTACATTGTGCTCCTAAGAAATTAGAGACTTGACATGGAATTGAAAGAGGAAGGTATGAAGAAGCTTCCCTTTGAATTTTGTTAATCAGAGGCCGACTAATCTTAGGTTGGTCTCGCGGCTTTTGTTTTGGCATGAAGGCTCCCAGATCATCGCAATCTACTAGAAGGGAAGTTAATCCGATCGTTCAACTGGAGCGAATCTGAGTGGTGTATTTTTATGAGGCACCCCCAGAGACTTAATCGTCCCCAGAGTCATTACTTAACACTGACCGAGTTATCCTCCTTGTGTGAGGGACACACAACATACATTCTCATACATTGTGCTTTACCATTTATGCATGTAATGACAGTTGGGTGCAAAGCACTAATAAGGGTGTGAAGCACTAAAGGAGGAAAGCATTCATTCACATTCATTTAATGTAAAGACACAATATTTACTCATCCATTGACTGTGGAGACGCAAGATTTTACGCATTCAATAGTATTTGAAGGGAAATGTTTGAAAAGATTAGAAAGCCGCCTAAGCCCTCTACTATCCCCAGCAGAGTAGCCACATGTCGACGATTTAAATATTTTAACAGAGTCGCCAGTTGGTAGATTTGAAAATGGTTGTACCAACTCAATCGAGTTTGATTTGAAAAGAGGCCCAATTGCTGGACACTGTCGAAACTTGATCTTTGAAATCATAGTTTTGAGTTCAAGGGCTTGGTTAAGTGTGGGAAAGGTGTTAGGCACCCTACGACTCCCGTGTAAACACGGTACCACATCTTTTCAATATTTTCCTTAAAATTGTGAATGCATGAGTGAATGTTGTTTAAAAATTGGTCCTTTTGATTTGATTGATTGAAAGTTTTGTCTGACTTCGTTAAGCCTATATACGAAGGGTTTGATTTGATTTGAAAATCAGTCTTTGATTTGATTTGCAAAAGCATTTAATTTGACTTACAAAAGCTTTTCTTTTGATTGAAAATGATGTTTTGAAAGCTGGTTTATCAAACCCTTACTCTGCCACAGGAATTGAAGCGTATCGCTACTTTTTTTTTCTTTATAGCCTTAAGGCTACATGTGAATGGTGATTTGCCGAGCTGCGAAGCATCCTCCACCACAGGAATAGATAAGTGTCGGTCTCCTCATGGGTATGAAAACCATCGGAGGGACGCTGACACGACAATTGACATTTCACTATGATGAGACCTTAAATTCGAATAACCGTTTTAAGGTCTGTGTATATACATTGTTTAGAAAAATTGGCAGGGTACATCTGTAAACTGGAGTTTGTCCATTATGGGAATCAGATCCCGATCGATTTGATAGTGAATCCCACGATTCCTAGGCTCACATATGAATAGCCCATAAACCTGTACAGTTCAAATTTGCACAAAAATGGATATATATATATATATATATATATATATATAAGTCATAACGTCGTAATGGAACCAAGGATTCATCAATAAATCCTGGCTGCGAGTGGATAAAGCGTTTCGTTCCCACTAGATAGCGATCTAAGGGACGCGAGTTTGCTTTCAAAGCTGAAACTATAAAAATAACTAGATTTAAAGAAATCTCAGCCATTACAGCTTCCAAGTTCTATCGGGACCTATTTGAACCATTGAAAGATAGAATTGGCGAGATTTGAATAAATCTAGTCTGCCCGCAGATATGTTAGTGCAGATTCATATACAAATGAATGTTAAATGCAGTAGTTGAATAAATTTGAGTAAAGCAATATATATATTTATAATTATATATATACAAAAGCTATAAAAGGGCGATGGGTTTTCACTCGCAAGCCCGGACTGGAATTGAAATATATATATATATATAAAAGAACTGTAAATAGCCACTAAATAATCCAAGCTATGACAGAAATGAAATATATATATATATCTATATATATATATATATATAGAGAGAGAGAGAGAAATAGAGAGAGAAATAGTAATATGGGCGATGGGTTTTCACGCCGGTGCTGGTACTAGAATTGAAATTGATAGAAAAGTAGTCAACCAGTGACTGGGGAGAGCACCCAGTATGGCGAAATATGCAAAAGTAGTAAAATGGCCACGAAGTAATCTACGCCGGACTGAAAATATATATATATATATATATATATATATATATATTGACAAAAATGTAGTCAACCAAGACTGATAAGAGTACCAGTGATGGTGAAATTCGCGTATATATGCGTAAATATATGTAAAAGCGGTAAACTACCTCGGATTTAAAATTCGGGCTTGACAGAATTGAAATGTTAGTACATTTACAATTAAATAAGCACAAAAAAGGGCCAAACCCTGGGAAGATAACCTAGTCTGGCGAAGTTGCCAAAAATGTGTATGCTAGTGCATTGAAGCTGCTGGAGCTGACGGATCGTCAATCCGAGTTGTAAAAATGCAAAAATTTGCGTTTATGTACAAAAGTACACCAAATTTTGACAAAAAAGGCCACGGAACTAAGTTCTGGGCATATTTAAAAGTTACAACTTCGTGTGCAAGTGGAAAACAGTGCAAAGTAGTAGTATTGACTTTCTGATCTTAAAAATACTTATAATGGACTGCAATACTGGCTTTTTGCCAAATCGTAGGCTTTATACGTCCAAATCTATTGGTTATTTTTTGATATGTGGTAGTATATGGGTATATCTACGTGTTGGAGTGAAAGTATTTGACTTTGGAAGAGGTGTAAAAATTAAAAATCCAGACAGGCAGAGCTTCGCTGCGTTTCAAAAACTTGAAAATGAAGGGGGGGTGCACGTTTATTTATAGGCTAGGGAGCCTTAGCTCTACCTGCGGCTACTTCAGGTAGAGGTGCGACTCCCCAGGTGGGGCCCGCGATGCTGGGTTCTATCGTCTCAAAGTACATGCACTCCAGACAATGCGTAGTCGAAGTCGGAACTTTTAAACTTTTGATCGGAGCGTCCGTTTGAGGCGTGCGATACCTTTTCGGAAAGCCCTCGCCGAGAGTGTCGCAATGACATGGATAAAACATTTTTTGGGTCCAAGAAGACGGGTTCATAACCAGGTCTTCGATTCACCGCAGTTTGTCCGTTAAGCTATCTTGCACTATTGGCACTCGAGATCGTTATTGTGGTTCATTCTAACTTTGATGGTATCAATTCAGCTTGAGTTTGACCGAATCGATTGAGATTTGGATAAAATGATCGTTTTGCCCCTCCTGGGGTTTCCTGTGGTGTCGGCACGACCTTTGATGGATTAGGCTTCCCAGGGTTGTCTCTGGGGATAAACTGCACTTCCCGGATTGACGCCGGGGCTGATCTGTACTTCCCGGGCTGAGACTGGGGATGACTTGACATATCCTGGGTTGATGTTCAGGTTGGCCTGTACCTCAGGGTTAATATCAGGGCTGACTTAAAGACTCGATATTGAGATCGGGGTTTGACTGACGGTCCGATAGGAGATCAGAGCTGGATAGACGGTCCAATTGGAGATCAGAGCTTGATAGATGGTCCGATTGACTATTGGAGCTGGATAGATGATCCGATTGGAGATCAGAGCTGGATAGACAGTATGATTGACTATCGGAGCTGGATAGACGATCCGATTAGAGATCGGAGATGGATATACGGTCCGATTGACTATCAGAACTGGATAAATGGTCCGATTGGAGATCAAAACTGGATAGACGGTCCGATTGGAGATCGGAGCTGGATTAATGGTCCAATTAAAGACTAGAGTTGGATAGATGGTCCGATTGGAGATTAGAGATGGATAGACGGTCCGATTGGATATCGAAGCTGGATAGACGGTCTGATTAGAGATCGGAGCTGGATAGACGATCCGATTGGAGATCAGAGCTGGATAGACTTTCTGATTGGAGAACAGAGCTGGATAGACATTTCGATTAGAGATCGGAGCTGGATAAATAGTTCGATTAGAGATCAGAGTTGGATTGACTGTTTGATTGGAGATCGGAGCTAGGTAGACAGTCTGATTAGAGATCGGAGCTGGATTGACGGTCTGATTGGAGATCGGAGCTGGACTGACGGTTCGATTAGAGATCGAAGCTGGATAGACGGTCCGATTAAATATCGGAGCTGGATTAAAGGTCTAATTGGAGATCAGAGCTGGATAGATGGTCCGATTGGAGATCAAAGCTGAATTGATGGTTTGATTGGAGATCGGATCTGGATAAATTGTCTGATTGGAGATCAGAGCTGGATAGACGGTCTGATTGACTATCGGAGCTGGATAGACGGTTCAATTGGGGATTTGAGCTGGATAGACGGTCCGATTAGAGATCAGAGGTGGATAGACGGTCCGATTGGAGATCAGAGATGGATAGACGGTCCGATTGGAGATCGGAGCTGGATAGACGGTCTAATTGGAGATCAGAGCTAGATAGACTGTTCGATTATAGATCAGAGCTGGATAGACGGTTGAATTGGAGATCGGAGCTGGATTGACTGTCCGATTGGAGATCGAAGCTAGATAGACTGTCCGATTGGAGATCGAAGCTGGATAGACTGTCCGATTGGAGATCAAAGCTGGCTGGAATACCAATATTGGGGATTAGATTTAGGTTTAAGGACCGGCACTGGCGGCCAATTTTGAGTTAAAGGACAGACATTGGTGGCCGAATTTGAATTGAAGGACAGACATTGGTGGCCGGATTTGAATTGATTGACGGTTTTGCCCTCCTACAGTGTTAGTGTTGGGGCAAGAAAAATTTCGAGTGTCTACACTACGTATATTCCTCGTCCCCCTCGTTTTGTAGATACTTTGTCTTTAGAAGAACGACTTCATCGTATTCTTCATCGTCCTTATTTCACTAATCATCCTCCCATCTTTGTGAATGTTAAAGATATTAATTGGCCGTTCTTTTTGCCTGATGGCAATGGGGGAGATATTTTGGGTTTTTGGATTCTGGAGATGATACTGCTGGTTGCTGGTGATGATTTGAAGATTTTGATATTTGAAGATTTTGATTTAATTGTGTTAAGACTAATTTTATTTTGTTGGTTGTGTTAAGACTTTGATTAATGATTCCTGCACTGCACTGCTATCGAATATTTTTGATTAAATGTTTATCATATGTTATGCTAACATATTTGCAGGTTATGAATAATGCTTAACACAATGCATGATGGGTGTTTTGATTTTATAAATGTCCTGAAATATAGTACTTTATATATATGCATGGATTTAGGGGGAGCTATAATTTTTGGTGCTGTTATTATCAAAAAGGGGGAGAATGTTGACTTGTTCTTATTCTAACCTTAATGTTTTGATGATGATTTAATTTTTGGTACTAAATTGTTTACTGTGAAATTTCAGGAAATTGATAGAAGGATCATTGATGATTTAATCAAAATACTTTGAAGACTTTGTGTCCTAAGATTTTATGTAAGATCATTACAAATATTTGATTTTTTAATTCAAGGCTCTAGGACATTTTATGTGCATTTAATATGATAAGTATTTTATGCATGCTTAAAATGAAATAAATTACTGAGATAAACCGTGATATATTGGTTAGCAAATAAATTGGTGCACAAGGAGTAAAAGTGCTCGAGTGAATTATTGTAATTCAATTATTGAAAGAATCTGTTTTGTAAAAGAAGTTAATTTAAAGAAATAAATTGCGTCTCCAATACTAGTTGGTATTGGACGTGGACTAGGCTATTATTATAGAGGGTAATAGCTGAACCACGTAAAACTCTTGGTGTTCATATTATTACTTGCTTTATCTTATTTGCTCACAAAAGATATTTAATTATTTTGATAATTAAAACTTGATTTCTTAAGATAAATTATTAACACTAAGTATTATTTTTAAAGCTATAAATTCAGCAAGTTATTTTCATTAAAGACTTAATCTAGTAGGCCATATTTATCCAGTAAGTTGCATTCATTAATATAGTAGGCTGAATTCAATAGTTTGTGTTTAAGTTTAAAAATTGGTCATAGTTTGTACCACACTTATTCAACCCCCCTTCTAAGTGTGCCTTATTTGAATTTCATCTTCCATCACCCGGAACATTATTTTGCGATCCAACATATACAACGGCAAATCCTTGAACTGAGCTGGGTAATAAAAGACACGATCCTGGGCCCTATCTATAGCCGAATGAAATGCATAGTCCGTCTCCTTCATCTTGGCCTTCTTCACTTGAACCTCGTCTTCAGCTCGATCTGTACGTAGAGTAGCTTCAAACACGTATCCTCTGCTCTGGCACGTTTCGCCGACTTCTCCTCAATGTCGTTCTTTAGTTTTGCTAGCTCGGCCAGTGCATCATCCCGCTCACTCTCCACGTGAACTAGATCCCACTTCACGTTTCCAAGATGATCGTCTAGTTCTTGAATTGTTTCCTCCTTCTACTGTATGGTAGTTCGACTCTCGTCTACCAGCTCTTCCAGCTCTCCAACTCTACCCTGCAGCTCAATGTTGAGGTCGTAAACTTCCTCGTACATCACATCGCTGATAGAGTTAGGTGTAAATTCCTCTTCAGGATCCTCCTCCTCTTCCTCTGACTCATCCTCATCGTCTTAGTCAAAGACTGGCTCATGCTCCTGACCCACTACTATGATCAATGGAGATGGCTCTCTCTAAGCCAACTGCTCCCAGATAGTATGGATGTCTCGGGGCTCCTAATCCCTAAGCATCTGAGGTAACTCCTCCCTAGCCTGACTGAACTCTTAAACAATAGTAATCCTGACAACAAAAAATTTTAAAGTTTAATTATTGCATAATACCGATCGATGCCCTTCGAGTACCTAAACGTAAACACATAGCACGTAAGGTAGTTTATTATCTTAACTATTATCACTATCTTTTCGATCTCCTATAAGGCTACTACCTAAGGTTCATAACCTAAAGCTTTGACACCAACTTGTGACACCCCTAAATTCGGGTACTTTATTTCCATAGGATTTGGTGTTCACTATCTAAATAAAACATAATTACTCCCCATAAATAAGAAATGTAAAATAAATTACAACCTTATTAAATAAAATCTTCCTTATAAAAAGGACTACAACTTGTTAAATCATTCCCAAGGTTTCTAACCTTAAACACCGTCAATGCGAAAAGTAAAACATCACATAATAAAATTTAGTCTTATTATAAATCATATCAAATATGAACAAGTCTTCACTTGTACATCTTGCCTTTCCTTTGCTAGTTGACGGTTCGTCAACTCTCTCAACTTTGGCTGCAATGGTTATATAAATGCAAGAGTGAGCAAACAAAAGCTCACTTGAAACAATAATCAATAGTGATGACATATTACTGAATAACTTCAACTGAATTAAATAATATTTCTATCATCGATAATCAAGAATAAGATTTGGAATTCATCTGAGGGTTATAAGACCTTGAACTATGTCTCAGGTTATAAACATTTCTATTTAAACCTTTAACAGTCGTTAGACTATATGGACTCTTAACTCGTACTTAGGGGGATCAGCCCTTCGTACCATGTATTGTGCACAAACATCTTAACGCTTTCGCATGGTAATCCCCTATTAATAGGGTTGTTCATCTCAGTTTAATTAACGAGTCCGCACCAAATAAAGTTTGGTTTGGATAAGCTCAAAGGGTAATTTAGAGTTCAACTATCATCAACTAATGAGTAGTTGAATCATCTTACAATAATTAAGAATTCAATAATAAAAGAATTATGAAATAACTTATGCTTTAGAATTAAACTTAAAGCATTTGGAAAATACAGTAAGACCTTGCTTGAACAAGTCAAGGTTACATTATTTCGATAATAAACTTCAATAAGATATTTGCTCAATAAAGAGTAAGAATTCGATACTTGCTCATTTGCTAATAACAGAGAATAGAATAACTTGCATAAACATAACAAGAAAGGATAGAACAACTTGCCTCGTGGGCAAGCTAGCTATTAACTCATTCCACAATTATCCTACATACGTACACGTAATTAACAATAGTAACATAAATTAGTTACTATATAGCTAATTCACATCATTAGTTAAACCATCACTCTTTAGTTATTAGGCTCAATCACTAGTAATTACATAACATGATCAACCCACACATTCACATTAAACTTAATAATTAATCAACTTATAATATTAAATCATACATTCACATTCATTAAATTATAATTAATCAAAGTATAATTTAAAATTATACATTTCATATTTAATATATAATTCAATACTGTCCAATTAGCATATAATTTTATAAACATGCTTTTATATTTATTACATCGTCATTCTTATAAAGTTATACATTTAAATATAATTTTCTGGCTAAACTGCACTGCTGGCACTGCAGCGCCACATAATACACTGTAGACGGCGTTGCAGCGCTACCACATCATCAAGCAGTTGAGCATGGAGCTGCAGCACTCCAGTTATACTTGGAACTGGCGCTGCGATGCCACGTCTCAGTCAGACGCAGACAGCCTCGCGAACTTTGCATGAAAAAGCCAATTTGTCTTATTTCCTCGAACCAAACTCAGTACTTAGTTAACATAATGCATATAAAACTTTATAAAAACACAACTTAATGCTTCTAACATGTTTTAATACATATAAACATCACAACACATAATCAAAAATCTTTAATTTTGTGATTTTGAAGAAAACACAATTATTAAGTGTTCTTGAAGAAAATAAACACTGTGAGTTTGTTTTTAGACCAAATTACATAATTCAACTCATGTTAATTTCGTTTCTTAACATATTGTTATAATCTAAACTCAATTTATATAACATAGCATAATCAAACACCAATTTTTATATTACAGAAACCATTTTCTTCAAACTAGTTCACTATAATTGCTATGAACATGATTTCTTCATGTTCATCATATTTAGATGAATTATCTAGTTTTAATTACTCACACAAAATATATATAATAGTTTATGCATACAATTTAACACATATAAACTATATTACACAAATTCTCATGAAACTTCAATTATAGAGAAGTAAAAATATGAAGAACAATGAAGAACAACAATTTAAAAGTTAATTATAACTTTGATGCTAGAGGAAAAAGATGAAGATGGTGACGATGATGTGTTTTGATTCTTTGTGTTTGATTTCTTAAAGCTTCTTCCTCTTTCTTTCTTTCTTTTCTCTCTAACTTGCTCTGCTTTTTTTTTATGAGGAGTTTCGACCCCCGGGTCGACTAATCTTCCCAACCCAATACCAGAGCGTTTTGCTACCCGTCTTACAACTTAGGGAGTACCTGGCCACCATGAGCAATTTTTAGCCTTTACTTTGTTGCAAGCGGGACTTGAACCTAGGATGCCCGGGTTTACGGCCCACCCCAGGACGAGCTTGAATCGCTGTGTGATGCCCCCAAAATCTCAACATTACCTGTAGCAGATTCGGTGCTCACATAAATATTCTATAAGATAATAACTTCTATAAATCCAAGATTCACAGTATCCCAATCAGTTAAGAGTTCTCGTCAGAAAAATTACCATATTTGGATACCCTCACTTGGATGTATAGATTTATAATCTTACAGATATTTCTTTCATATCAATAATTCCTATCTATCTGACATTCACAGTACAAATGATAAGATTATTCTTGGAACTGAGGAGCGACCTCAGTGCTTACAGAACTCCCAAGATCATTCAATACCCTCATTCAGATGTATAGTTCATATAGATACTGTACTTGATACTATTCACTATGAATAAGATACAACCATTCAACTAATAACTTAACAACATAATAATATCTGATTACATATCGTTTAACTATTACATCAGAGATATACCAAATAACATTCGTTCTTATAAACTGATTTTTACCCGCAAGTATTATTTCCTGAACTTCCTAGGATATTTGACGCAGCTGCAAAGGAAAAGAATATTTGCAAGAATGAGCTTTAAAATGCTCAGCAAGTTTTAAATAATTACAGTTTACACTCACACAATAGCTGAAATGAAGGAACATTTATTCCAGAGTATTTTTCCACACATATATATACTGAGGTTTGATCTGCCACATATTACGAGTTTCTGTCAGTCATAAAAACTTAGCAACCCGGGTTGATTTGGCCAACCATACCAGCTAGGAGTATGCATATCATCCTATACAACCACCAGGACAGTGTAAAACTGTCGGTCATTAATAACCATTTGGTCAATGTAAAACTGTCGGTCATTGATAGTATCAGTATATATAATTATACCAAACAATATTGGTTTTACCACAGTCTATGCTTTGATATCAAATCAAAAATAATTTACGTAAATAATGGTTCGTATGTCTTGGTTATGCTTGAGCAATAAGTCATAACCTTTTTCAAATTACAAATATCACGAATAAGGTTTATAACAATTTCGTATATCAATTTACAAGACTTACATTTAATATTGAAATTAAATAAAGTTAGAAAAACTTGCCTTTTATCACGATCGGTTACTTAAGTTATTTGAAAGTATATTGGCAACCTATATATGTTATAACAGTCATTAGAAATGATAACAATTAATTTCTAATTAAACTAGTAGTGTCTGGGTTGATTTTGGAGTCCGTTCGGTATTTTATAGCTTCATTGAATAGTTATCGAATTAGTTTTTCAATAACTTTATTTAAAAATTTTAATATCTTATTTATATGCTTTAGATATTATTTATCATAATTTTCAAATGCTCAAAATAATTTTTAAATGATTTAATATCATTTAAAAAGATTTTTAAGTTATTAATATTATTTTCAAATAATTAATAACTATTTAAAATGATTTTTAAATCATCAATACTATTTTTAAATAATTTATTTTTATTAATAATTATTTTTAAATCATTAATATCATTTTTAAATAATTTATTATTATTTAAAATAATTTTTAAATCATTAATATTATTTTTAAGTAATTTATTATTAATTACTTTTATTATCATTAATATTTAAATAAATAAAATATTAATAAAATTTTATGTCAAAATATTAAAAATTATTTATTATAATTAAAAATGAATTTTTAGAATTTTTTATTAATTATTTTAATTAATAAAACTAATTTCCAGAAATCACATGTCGCTAAAGACCTTTAGCGACAGAAGTGTCGCTATAGGTGTTCTTCATCACCTCAAGAACACGATGGTCAATGTCCAGGGGCCCAGTTTGACTCAATTTTTCTGGTAATAAATTTGGTTTCTAGGCAATCTAATCGAATGAAAGTGTAGTACTAATATAGTAGTACACGTCTATAGTCACTTCACTGCTTAAAAACATCTCTACAAGTTCACACGATCGGTCAAACCAACCCCTCAAGGCTGTTCTTCCTTTCTGGGCTGCCCAGAAACGCCTAGTCAATGCCGGTCAACGACCTTTATGGTCTTATATCTTGCCGGCCAGTTACTGTTTGGGTGTTCTAGTCATCGGGCTCTATAGACTAACTACCAGAGTACATTGTTTGAGCAGTCACAGAGTCCATATATCAACAAGAAGCAAGATCTAAGCCTTTAAAAATCTTGTCAGACACTGCTTATGAGTTTCTGGGTTACCCAAAACACTCAAGCTGAACGGTCAACGAGTTTTGACCATTTATATCTTCCGGCCAGTGATTATCTAGGGCTTGAAAGTGCTATGGTTGTGTAGTACTCATGTCAGTGTATAACATAAACACAACTTAACCTCCTAACAACTTGTCAGTAGCGAGATCAAGGCCGGTCAAACGGCCTGTCAGGCTTGTTCTTAAATTTTCTGGGTTACCCAGAAAAGGCTTGGTCATGCTCGGTCAACGGGTTTTGACTGCTTATAACACCCGATCCGGTGTTCTGATGTCTAATCTACCACTTCCAGTCTATTAACAACATTACATACTACAACTACCAACTTTAAACACACCTAAACAATAGACAGTTAGCGAGATACAAGGGCTGACATTCGTTGTCAGACCCGGTTTTTCAGCTTTGACAGTTTTGCTTAAAACTCCATTTTGATGCTTTTAAATGTTATGGATCCATATTTTAGCAACCCAGATCACCAAATAACTTAGTAATGAACATATTTAACCAATAACAATAACAATTAAATATTCAGAAATCAAAAATTAAGTTAGGCTTAGGTTTTTACCCTTTTTGAGCAATTTTTGTTCTTTCTCTTTCTGATTCCTTTTCTGGACTGCTAAGTGTTGTTTGTGAGTCAGTTGGTTGTCTATAATGAGTAGAAAATTCGTGGCCCTTAGTCCTTCTGACCTTTCCTTATATCCAAAGCTCAAGTAGGGTTAAAACTTAAGTTTCTCTACATTTTTAACAACTAAGTCTACTTAATCTATGAACTAGGTTGTGTTGTCATGCCAAGAGAGTGTTAGGCCATGCGACAAATCTTTTGTTTGCAAGCAAAAGATTTGTTTCTATCTTGTTTTAATAAGAGAACAAAATAAGGGTATTTTGGTCATTTCACATATATTAAGGGTATTTTGGTAATTTTTCACTTAAATCCAAGGGTAATTTAGTCATTTCATATTATCTTTAGAAAATTTAAAAACAATAATGAACAGTTAGGTTTTGTTGGTTTAAAATTAGGGTTTATAATTAAGGTTAGATTTCTTAATCCCAATTAATTCCTTAATTCCTCATATATAAATATATATATATATATATATATATATATATATATATATATATATATATATATATATATATATCCATCATCTTATATAACATTATCAATGTATTATGTTATAATTCCTATTTATTATAATAATTAGGGTTAAGATTCCTTATTTAGCTAAATTCTTAAATTAGAGTTTTACTTTTACACATCTATTTACACAGTTATATCTTATGTGTTGATATATAATTATATATAAATACACATCACACAAGATATTAAACATATTTATATTTACTGTTTATATTAATATTTTTATTTAAAATTTAGAATATTACACGCTGCGCCAAATATATAACTGACAAATCATAATATACTGTATTAATAATATATCAGTTACATTTTATTTGAAAATCAAAAGCCATAAGGCTTGTTTGGCAAAAACCCTTTAATTAAAAATAGATTTTTAGGGCTAAGACCTTGTTTAGTAGAACATAATTAAAATGGACTTAAGGGCCTTGTTTGGTAAAACTAAATTAAAATCCTTTTATTTTATTTTAATAACTCTTTTACTACATAGTTTTAAATGTCACACTTTATTTAATTAAATCTCACTATCCCAATTTAATTAAATTAAAGCTAACATCAATTAACTAAATAAAATTGTCACAAAAATTAAATTGCTACACAATTATAATTTACTCATTAATCATAATTTCATGTAACAAATTAGTAAATCTCTAATTTAATTATTTAAATTAAATTAGAAATCATTAATTCCTTATTACCAAATACCATATAATATTTATCTAATTTAATTATCTCAATTAAATTAGGACTACACTACAAAATTAGTTAGACATCAATTCAATATTAAACATCTATTTAATTAATATATTGCACTTAATTAAATTAGTTCACCGCATAATCACATCAATTATTTATTCAACTCAATAAATAAATTAATTAAAATATTTATTAATTTAATAAATATTTTAAATTAAAAAAATACAAAATTCTTGTTTGTTATAATCTTTCCTCCTTAAAAGGATTATGTTCCCAGAATCACAACTAAAAAAAACTCATTCGTTTCGTCACAATAACAAATGGACCCTCCCAACGGGAACATAACTTACATAGGAACAATTTCAATCGTGAATTATAAAGAAGCACTTTTGCCCAATAGTGAATTCTTCCTTAAAATTTGCTTATCATGGAAAGCTTTTGTCTTAGCCTTGTATAGTTTAGAACTCTCATATGATTCATTACGCAACTCCTCGAGTTCTTGTAACTGCAACTTCCTATAGACTCTAGCTTGATACAAGTTCATGTTGCACCGTTTGATCGCCCAGAAAGCTTTATGTTTTAGCTCCACAGGTAGATGACATGGTTTTCCGAACACACGCCTATAAGGTAACATACCAATAGGAGTTTTGTATGACGTCCTATACGCCGAAAGGGCATCATCCAGTATAATACTCCAGTCCTTCCTGCTTGGGTTGACTACTTTTTCCAAAATGGATTTGACCTCTTGGTTGGATATCTCAGCTTGGCCATTACTTTGCGGATGGTAGGATGTAAAAACCTTGTGTAGTACATTGTATTTTCAGAACAAAGCCACTAAAACCCTATTATAGAAGTGAGTTCCGCGATCACTAATGATGGCTCTTGGTGCTCCAAACCTGAAAAATATGTTAGTCCTGACAAAATCTGCAACAACATTAGAATCATCAGTCTTGGTGGCTTTAGCTTCCACCCATTTTGAAGCATAATCAACAGCCAATAAGATGTAAATATTACCAAAGGAAGCAGGAAAAGTTCCCATAAAATCAATACCCCAAACATCAAAGATTTCAACAAATAGAATAGGGTTTTTGGCATTTGATGTCTATGTGATATATTTCCTGTTCTATGACAATTTTCACATGATTTGCAAAAGAGATATGAGTCTTTAAAAATTGAAGGCAAAAAGAAACCACTCTCTAAAACCTTATATGCTGTTCTTTTAGGTCTAAAATGACATCCACAAGCATAAGAATGACAGAAAGCTAGAATAGATTGGAACTCTTTATCAGGTACACAACTTCTAACTATCTGAGCAGCACAAAATTTTCACAAGTATGGGTCATCCCACACATACTGTTTGGCATCACTATAAAGCTTTTCTTTCTGGGATTTTGAAAACTCACCCGGTAAATATGCACTTACCAAATAATTCACAATATCTGCATATCAGGGAGTTATATTGCCAATGGAAAGAAGATATTCATCTGGAAATATATCATGTAATGGTAGTGCTTCTTCCTCCTTAAGAATTATGCTTAAGTGATCCGCTACTAAGTTATCCGCTCCCTTTTTATCTTTAATTTCCAAGTCGAATTCTTACAGCATCAAGATCCACCTTATGATCCAAGGTTTGGACTCCTTCTTAGTAAGCAAGTACCTGAGAGCAGTATGATCAGAATAAACTATCACTTTAGTACCAATCAAATATGATCTAAACTTATCTAAAGCAAATACAACAGATAAAAGTTCTTTTTTATTTGTGGAATATTTTTTTTGTGACGTATTCAATGTTCTAGAAGCATAGTAGATGGCAAGAACAGCTTTGTCAATCTTTGACCCAAGACGGTGCCGACAATAGCTTGCATCACATATTATCTCCAATGGGAACTTCCAATTTGGTGGTTGAATCACAGGGGCTGAAGTTTGTAGACACTCAAAATTTTGCATTCCAGTTACTAACTAGGCAAGAGGACAAAACCGTCTTTTATATTTTGGAGACAACCCTGGAAGTCTAAAATCACAATCAAACTCCTAGAGACAGCCCCAGAAAACATTAAATCAACCTCAGAGAAAACCTTGAGGATAGACAGAAGTCAACTGCAGTCAAACCTTAGAGATAACCCTAACGGAAGACAATTGCAGCTGGATCAAGTCTGAAACAACCCCTGGAAGGGAAAAGGGTAATTTTTCAAACTCTACAGCAATATTTATCAAACCATTGTGAATAAGCTCGTACAGAGCCATCACAGCAATCCCTGAGTGCAAACTGCACCAGACAGCTCAACAACTGACTGCGAAGACTTGAAGATCTGGTCATGGACCCATCTTCCCAGATTTGGAAAAGGTCAAGCCCCATGTCATTGCGTAGCTCTCAAAAAGTGCTTTTTAAAAAGGTATGACACACCTCCATAGGATTCCCAGATTATAAGTTATGAAGGTTTTAAGAAGACTACACGGCGATCGAGGTGCACATAATTCTAGGTGGCGGGGACCACTAGGCCCAGCCACACATCTACATGTGGCTACCGTAGGTAGAGTCGCGATTGGCTGGGCCTATATATACCCCGCCCCCTTTAGCTTCTCAGCAAAGAATAGATAAGGAAGAGGCATAGAAGAAGAAAGAGAGAGAGAGAGAAAGGGGCCAGGAGAGAGAGAAAGAGCTCAAATCTTACTCCGATCTTTCTAAAACTTCTTTGTAAACACTCTTATACATATATACGACAACATATCAAATTTTAACCAGTGGAAACTGAGTTTTGAGGCGCCGAAAGCCATTCGATAGCCATTCTCGTGCCATACTATAAGATTTCATTAGATCTGTTCTATTAGCTTGCTCTAACATATATGTAAATGCTATACATATATATAGTTAATAGTTAATATTGGTCAGATCTGACTTTTTAATCGTTCATTTCATGTAAATAGTCAATATCTATGCTTTATTGACTAGATATGTACTAGATCTAGCAAGATCTAGCTTTTAACCAGTTCAAAAGTTGTAAAACTTGAACCTGGAAGCTAGAATGGCTAAGATCTATACAGATCTAATTTTCTTTCTAGTTTTTATAAATATTTAGCAACCATGTGACCCTAGATTTGTATTTAGAGGAAACTAGAAGCTTTGGGCTACTCCCTTACGAGGATTTAACTGATGAATCCTTAGTCTAGCGATATCTAGAATAGATATGAATGTTATTGCAATATATTCGTTATGCGGGCTGTTTATGTGATATCCTGTGAGCCTATGAGCTACAAGATCTACGATTCAATCAATGGATCTAGATCTGGTTCCCGTGATGGACGTTTATGAGTTGTACAGTTAGTTTGCAAATCTTTGTACTTGTAAATCCAGGGCCGTAAAATAGTTATACGGGTTTAAGGCCCCGAAATAGTGAAAATTGTGGTTTGTAGTGCTCGGGCATACTTCGATGGCTTCCACATGTACGAGTTCAACTCCTTGCTCTTTGTGATCTCCAGGATTGATTCCTTCCTTTGATCAACGTTAGCCACCCTAGTGTTTGGCCTCTAGAGATGATCCACCAAGGAATAGGAATTGTTTAAGAAGGAGGGTGGTTGGCTAAACCATAGTTTTTCTATTCTCTGTAGAAAAATGAGCACTCTCCAACTCTTAGAATTACGTCTATTGATATCTAATATAAGACTCTTCTTATTTAGATATTGGTCAACCCTTCTAATCTAATTAGAAATTGGGTTTCATTTAATAAATTAATTAAACACCTTTAATTAATTAGGCTTCTCAACACATTGGAAATAATTAATTAAACTCTTTTAATTAACTTGTCTCCTAATCTCATTAGGAATAATTGATAGTACTAATATTAAATTAATTCCTAAACTCCTTTAGTAATCAAAATAATAATAATTGTAATAATATTAATAAGACTCCTCTTATTATTTTATATTTAATATTTCCAAAATATTAAATAATAAACATTAAGCTATTTAATTTATTCTATCACCATAAATTAAATGAATTACACTTAATGCATAATTACGATTATGCCATTACTTTCTTAAATAACTATTCTTCCTTTTATGGTGTGACCCTTTAGGTTATTCATATTAAACCGATTGTGAATAAATCAATTAGTACAATTCTAATCTTATTTAAATAAATAAATTAAACTAATAATCTATTTAAATAAATAATATTTATTCTACAATAGGGATAAGCCTCCCTAGCGATCAATGACTTTCCAGATAATATAGATTTCAACATTAATCATAAAAAAATATGTGAGTTAATAGTTACCGTACAATTCAATCCTTCCACCATACAATGTCCCAATTAAATATAAGACATAGAAGTACTGTCAAGTCTTATTTTATTTAATTATTTGTATTCCGATTAGAAAATGCACGACTCCAAATAATGCAAATTAAAAACTCCTTTCTAATTTCATTCTGCCTCGACTAAGGACTAATGGGTTGTCATTTAACGAATCACATATGACATATCTCTTCTTTTACTAGAAGTGGTATATTCTTTATTAATCATTCATTATCTCCATATATAACTTATTACATCCAAGCATACCCTTTGATATACCCTAAAGGTCTTAAGGAATAAGTCAATGTATAATTCATTACACACAAGCTACTTTGATGATCTCAAGTTCAAGGATCACTTGTACTACTATCACATTAGGAATTCCTATTAACAGGCGAGTAAAACTCCATTAGGTATTCCTTAGCGAGTCACGTTCAGTGTACTTATTCTCTAATAAGCACCGACGTACTTGCTTTAGTGTCTCCACACAAATGATCATGAGATCAATCATCCTCATCCAATGAGAAAGCAACATATGTACCAATCTATCCGAATTTACTAATTCCCTTTTTAGTAATCTAACAATTGGGAACTATTTTAGTTTTAATCTTTCTAATAATTTAGATCTCATTAGCATGATCAACATCATGATTCTAAAGGCATTGCTTAAAACTATGGGTTAATTATATATTATAAAAACAGCATCATGTAGATAAACGAATACTTTTATTAATAAATAAATAAGATCATTTATAAAGTATATGCTTTATCATCATACATGATTGGTTTGTATGTATACTACTTTCAGGATCCACAACTATGATCAACGGAGATGGCTCCCTCTTTACCAATTGCTCCCAGATGGTATGGATGTCTCGGGCCTCCTCATCTCTAGGCACTTGGGGTTCCTCCTCCCTGACCTAACTGGGCCCTCCAACATCAGACATCCTGTCAACAAAATTTTATGTTTTAATTACTAATTGATACCACTCGCGAGCACATAGGTTATTAACACATAAGCACATAAATTCTTTTATTATTTATCTTCAATGAATTCCTTAATTCATTTCTTAGAACTCGATAAAAGTTTATCACCACTATATTTTCGATCTCCTATAAGACTATTGCCTAAGGTTTCCCTACCTAAAGTTCATGACCTAAATATTTGATACCAACTTGTGACACCCCCAAATTCGGGTACTTAAATCCCACGGATTTGGTGCTCACTGTCCAATAAAATCACATCTATCTACCCATAAATAAAGGATATGAATGAAACTCATAAACTAATTAAACAACCTTGCTATTAAAGGGTTACAAAGTCTAAAAACGAATCCCAAGTTATCTAACCTTTATTACAACTTTACGAAAATAAAACGTAATAGTAAATTGGTTTTGTTACACAAACTTTAGCAAAATAAAGTGAATTAATCTTTATCACTTATGCATCTTGCCCTTGCCCTTACTTGTGGACGGCTCGTCGGACTTTTCAAGTTTAGCTGCAATGTTTTTATGCAAGAGTGAGCAAACAATTGCCCACAAGAATAACAATAACAATAATAACATGAGAATAATCAATGGATACTGAATAATATAATCTTCTTTGAATATTGGAGAATTCGGCTTTTGAATTAAGATTAGAAAATAAGATCAAAAGTACATCTGAGGATCACAAGACTACGAACTATGTCCTAGGTTATCAAGTATCTCTACTTTAACCTTTAACAATCATAAGACTATATGGACCTTCCTTCTTATACTTAGGGGATTTGTAGACACTCAAAATTTTGGTTTTCCTATTACTAACCAATGTAGCCTGTAGGAGGGCAAAAATGTCTTTTCTCACTCTAGAGGCAGCCCCGGAGGATTACAATCCATTGTTCTGGAGATAACCCCAGAAGACTAAATGAAATCAAAACCCAGAGATAGCCCTACGGGATATCAAATCAACCTTAAAGATGATCTTGAGGAAAAATAGAGTCAACATCCGTCAAACCCCAAACACAACCCTGAGGGAGGCCAATTACAGCCATATCAAGCCCTGAGACAACCTCGGAAAGGAAAAAGGGTAATTTTTCCAACTCAGCACCAACGTTGATCAAACCACTATAGATAAGGTGTGACGCCCCCAAATTCGGGTCCCTTTATTACTCGGAATCCGGTGCAGTCACGATACTACTATCGTCAAACTATTACATCTTTTATTCACAACTTAAAGAATCAAACTTGCTTTATTACAATTTAGAATATAAATTCTTTTCACTATCAGGATCTCGTATAATGACTCCAAACTTTTACAAGTTACAATCTTTGTCATTTACCATTCCTGTCTTATATCATGTTCGATATTATAAAAATGCGGAATAACTTAAACTCTTACAATCTTCCTTGAATAAAATCTTTTATTGATTTCACAATCTTAAATCAATTAAAAATCCTTGAATCACTATATATGATTCACTATGTCCGAATTATTGTATAAACGTTTACATCTCAATTCGATATCCTCTATGTATTAACTAATACATCTTTGTGATATGACAAGTACTAAGCATTGTAAACAACTATTAAGTACAGCTCCTAGAACCTAAACATGGTTCAAGCAATAATCTAAATAGTACTCTTCATTGCGATACTATTTAACTTTATCAATCAAGAAGCACGTAGTCTTTACCGTGAGTCATTAACCTGCAAAAGTGGTTATTTTCAAGAGTGAGCTCGACAGCTCAGCAATTCTAACAGTTTTCATGCCCCACTTAGCATATAACATCATACTCAGTTCATACAGTTATAATCAATTTATATTTACTAAGCATGTTACTTCTCGCATAATAAGTATATCATCAAAGATCAACTTTCAATCTCATGCATATCTCATATATACAGTTCATATATAAGTTCAAATCATCACAACATAATATAATTCAACTAACAGTTATAGAATTCATATATCAAATAGGAATTGAAAGACTTGCTTGATTCGTAGTTTAACAACTACGACTTAACTGCTTAAAGATATCTGCACTTCGTGTAATCCTACACAGTTATATAATCATGGATTGATAAGGATGAAATATGTTATATTTTATTCCCTTAATACTTGATCTTTATATCTCTTTTGTACATAAGTATACTCATTTATCTTATATTTGTTATTTTAGGTACAATTGAACCAATGAAGCAAAAAGAATGAAAAAGGGGCAAGAGAAGATATATTTTCAACATGGAAAGAAAGCCCACGAAATTAGCAAGCAAATGGTATAATTCCACTAACTCTACAAAGGATTAATAACATGGGCCACGAAACAAGCACCTAGCAAGTCAAAATGAACAAGCATGTCACGAATTCTTTCATTGTCCTAGCAGCTCACTAGATTATGGCAACACATGGATTCAATTATTAAGCAAGCACATGGGAAAGGAGAGACAAATTGGAGCAGCTCACGGAATGCATGGGTTCAGAAAATCATTATCATGCAATCCCCCAACATGAAGCCTTGCATGCCATTTAGCAGCTCACCAATTAAATATTGCACAGGCCCACGAAGTGAGTAGCTTGAAAAAAGAAATCCAAATTGTTAATTCTCCTAGTGGGCCACGGATTTGTGTATTCCAAATTGAAGAAGGTTTTCACTCCTAGCATTCACGAATTCTAATAGCATATATGTTTAAGTAGGCCACGCAAGCAAGACAATTACAAATATCATGGGATTACAAGTTCTAGCATCATCACGTTGCCTAGCAATACTAGAGGGGCCCACGGATGAAAGCTCTTTGCAAAGGAGGAATTACATCAAGAGTAGTCACGAAATTAGAAGAAAAAAAAGCTGGACAGTGTGTTTCCCCGCCGGGGCGGGGCATTAGCTAGTGAACTTCCAGCTGGGGCGGGTATGCGGAGAATTCAGGCATTAATTTCCTTTAGCAGCTGAGATTCGGCTACAGCAAGGAGGGGGAAATATTAGGGCTGCTGCTATCTTAATAGTTATAAATATGGGATCCATTCCCTTGTATTGTTCATCTTCTTATTTTCTTTCATATTAGATCTAGGTTTGTTTGGAGTCATGAACTAATTCTTTCAATTCAGTTCGAAAGGGATGTTGAACCTTATTCATAATTAACGGTTTGATCAAGTTTATTTTATTTATTCCTTCTTACATGAGATTTATTCTGATAATCTACTTTAACTTCTTGTATGCTATTCAATTTACTAACATGATTCTGCAGGATTAAATTAATGAATTGGCGTCATATGCTAGATCAAGGAATAGTATTACGTGTAATTGATATTATTCCTAATCACAAGTAGCAATTAGTAATACCTAATTGTGGACAAACTTTTGAGTATTACTATGATTATCAGAAGACAAGTTAAACAATCCGAGCTTATGTGTTTGTTGCTTGGAATAGTCTAATTCCCTAGTTCTTAATGTTGCTGTTATATTAAATCTAGAGAGCTTGTTCTAGGTTATATAATGGTTAGAATCTTGTGAAGAGCTTGTTTCATTGAGTGGCAATCTAAGGGGAGTTTTGGGTAGCAGAGCTTATTGTTACCTAGGGCTATTAGTTTCATTGAAGGGTAAATGATGTTACACTTGATTAATCTATTGTTGTGAAAAGGTGATACTGAACTGAAGAACTGAAGCTTTTTATTCATTGTTAATTCTTATTAGTTTATTCTTGTTAATTTAGTTAATCAATTCAAAATTCCCTTTAATTAGAAATCATAGGATAAATATAAAATAAATCACTCTCTGTGGGATCGATCCCTGTTTACTACTATGCTAATTGTTTAAATTTGTAAAGTAAAAGTGAGGTTAATTTAGGAGTGTAAACGACAGCTCCCATGGATTTATACCCATCAGTCATACATTCATACATTCTCAATATAATAATAAGTATTACATTGGTTTCTAACTTGGTTCTTTAGAACCTTTGTTTCACTTTCATACACCTTTACTCGACTGGCTAAGTGTTCGACACGCATTTAAAGCTCATAGATACATGATCTATATTATTCTTACTTCTCACAAACCTTAGGAAAACTTATCAATTCCGAGTTTTATATCACTACTACATCAATCCACACCCAAGGCATCATTAAGACTCTTTTTTATAACTCAGGAATAATAAGGTAAACATGCTATTATGTTCATCACGTATACATGTGAGGTGCCATACTAATGTTAGGACGAATGCTCACAATTATCTTTACCATATACATACAACTAGTATCGATAATCGCTTTAAAACATATCTAATCCATGCTTAACTAACTTTCATAGCGTCAAGTAAGGTGTGTGCACATACATGACATTTAAAAGTACTAGCATGTATGGACAAACATATTAGAACACTAATACACTATGATCACGCAACTTAGTTTGCAAAAAGTCTGAATTTTACTTTTGAAACCATTACGACTAAAATCAAAAATGCTAGTATAAGCTTAACACATTTAAATTTACATTTCATGCCTATCTAGACCATGCAATCAAGCTCACAAAGTCAGAACATAAACATCAATAGTATGTGTCAAGGCTCATTTTAAAACTTTATAACTTTCTTTAGAAATCGCACATTAACGAAGTCAAAAATGTTCATGTCAATATGTCTATAGGCATAATGAAATCTTAATACTCATGCTTGCATGATCATAACCCAACTCACATGGTAATTGAGGTTATTAACTTTCAAATCTTATGTTTTCTTTGAAAATTGCACCAAGTCCCTTCAGTACATGCAAGGCATCTCGACATATAATTCATATGTATGTGAAACCATATTAAAGTCATATAAACGTTCTCATATGGTTAGAATATAAAAGACATAAGTCTTGGTCAAGTTTGTTTTCAAAGTTCTTAAGTTTCACCTTTGAAATCACTTGAATTTATCAATCACGTATGCTAGTGTGTTCAACACTTTGAACGTGCATTTTATGTCAATATAAACTATACGGTCATGCTCACGAAACTCAGAATATACACATGGTACACATATGCTCATAACAAGTTTACTTTAACAAATTCTAAGTTCATTTTGTAAACTTTAAATCCTTTCATCAATTGAGTGTACTCACATAGTTATACTTGTTCATACTACGTTATTGAACTCATATATGTATATTAATCATGTTCCTATACTTGCCTAATGACATACCGTAAGCTAGTACATAACAGTTTGTAACAAGAGCAAAATTTCAGCAAACTGGTACTGGAGCAGCTGAGCCGCTGGCCAGTTCAAATTTGGCGCAGCTACGTAGGGCTCTGGCCAGAGGCAGACACAGGCTGCTTCGGCAGTTCTGCTAAACCATCTCAGAAAATAGTTACGAATTCTATCTTAGCCATGCTATAATACATTCCTATCATGCTTATAATCTTTATATACCACTTAACAACATCTCTCAAATCAATTAACATCCAGTTCAAATGAAATCAAGAATTAAGAATTTGGAAATTTTACAGAAAATGAAGAACAAGGATATAATGTTATACCTCTGTTAAACACTTGAGCTGCTAAAGTAATTCTTAGACTCCTTCACAATGACAGTATACTCACTCTCTATAACTTCCTTAGCAATATAATTCTCAGCAATTGAAATAGAGAAGGAAGAGAGCTCTTATATAGGCAATTGAATACACGGTTCATGACTTTGCTCACCATTTCAAAACAATAGATGAAGCAATTATCTAATGGTTAGCAAGTAGTTGGTGAGGAGTTGGTAAATCTCATCATGAATCCCACACCCTTTGCAATTATTAGCTAGCTTGTGATGAAATTGAGAAGAGTAAAGTAGCCATGTGGGTTCATGTGAAGAAGAAATGGGCACTCAATGTTGGATAAGGAAAGAACTCAGCAACTTTCTTACCAAATTCAACATACTAATGTTATATGTATATAGTCTACCACTTACTAAGGCTATATCACAATTTTATAAACACATAGGTTATAAAATATATATACACATTCATTTCATATAGCTTAGGTTATGAATAAAATTTTTAATGACAATGTATCAAGTAAGGTTACACATAGACATACATCACATATAATCCATGTACATTTTTTTAATACCGAATCTAATTCGATTGAGTATTATTATTATTACTCATCATAACTGTTATTATTATAATTATAATAACTTATTGTATACATTATCAATTAACAATGGTTATTGATATTACTATACATCAATGTTTACTCATACACTTATTGTCACATAAACACTTACTATTATGTAACTCACATAATGCAATTAATCTTACTATATAGTTTATATATATAATATAGTCACATTAATGTTGCACTACACTTTATATAACATATGCATAACTACTATATGTTATACTCTTAATAATCACATCTTTTGCACATATCAACTAGTTGAGTAATTATAATCATATTAATAATCTACTCGTTTATATATTATTATACTCAATGACATTTAATTAATTAATAAAATATTAATTAATTCATCCCTCATCAACCAATGTAATTATTAATCTCCATAACAATTAATTAATATTTATATGGTTAATTATCACATTAGATAAATATAAATCTTATTATATTTATCACCAATATACTTATTATGATGCTATCACTTGCAATAATAATAATTCAACATACCATTGTAACAACAATTAATAATTAATATAGACTAATTTATTTAATTAATAATTCCTCCATCCTTGAATTAATTAATTTATCAACGAATCTATTATCATGCCACACAAGGCATATCTCACAAGCTTACATTAAGCTTATTCTCATTCTCGACACTTATTTATTTCCACCACATTACTCACCCATCACATGTTCAATTTATTTAGGACTATTAAGTCACAAGGTTCACATATATAAATATATTGCGAATAGAAATATTCAAATATTATTTATAACACTTATGGTAATATAGTAACTCAAGTTATTGAAATAACTTAGTTTTCTTTTATAATTTAAACTCTCTTAAAAATACATTAGAAATTATGTATTTTGCCATAACATAAAATATTATGTTTTCTCCCAATAAGAACATTCATTATTAGAAAATAATTTACTTATTGTCTGAAGACAATATTCTTAATATAATATCAAATAACTATATGTACGACACATGTACATATACTATATATAGTAAATAGATAATAAGTTTATTTTCTATTATAATGACTTGTTTCCATCAATTTATTTACATATAGCAAATAAGTTTTAATATATTTACTATATTAATTAATCATACCTATTACCTCATACAAAAACATATAAGGAAACATTTTCTCCTTTTATTAAAATAATTCAATATTAGAAATTATTTTAATATCCTTTATTAGAAATATATAATAATCATTTCTCTTTCTTTTCTATAAATTGTCCCCAAAATAATTTTTTCAAATATTAAATATTCATTTAAAGATATAATGATTTCTCTCTCCCTTTAATAACATATATATATTTAACGTTATTCGGACATTAGACTTTCTCACATATTACCATTCTAAGTAATATATAAAAGTACCAACTATAATTTCATATTCAACACATATATTAATTCACTCCTTTATTTAAGTAAATTAAATCCTGTACTATATCACCTTAGTTAATTAAGGTTCGATACCCACATTATATTATTTCATAATATAACTCTCAACTATCAATTAACCAATATTTATTCTTATTAGCTAATTCCCTTAACTAACTCATGTTTCACTATTCAAACCCATTCACGGATAGCTTAAGTACTATCAATAACATATATTATAAACATACTAGTTATTAGTATACATATACAAGAAAATAGTGATTATACATTAAAGATATTTAATGTCACCAACTTACTATGATAAAATAATCCTATAAATTATTTAATATCGATAGAAAATTTTATCCATCTCCTTTATCTTAATTAAATTTTCTCCTTTATCTTAATTAAATTGTCTCTACGATAAATAACAAATATATATTAATAATGTATTTATTAATCACAAAAAAAATCACATAAATGTTCTAATTCGAACCCCTCTCACACTTTAAGAATTTTATTTATTAAATTCTTATTTAATAATTTCTGAAAATTCGGGTTCTTACATCCTCTCCCCCTTATAAGAATTCCGTCCTCGGAATCACCGAAACTTCCCCTACTCGGTGTTATTCCGAATATTACATATTCTCTTGAATAATTTTATTCATTCTCTTTTCAGAAGTTTTATTATTATAACTTTCTCAATTGCAATCTATCACTTTCTCCTTTCTAAAGAACATTCTACTTACTACATTCATCCTTCAGAAGAATAAGAATCTTCCACGATTTTTCAATAATCGGGAAGTAGTATGAATAACTCAGATTTAAGATTATGCTGAGGGGTCACACAAGACCGTGAACTCTTTCAAATTTACAAATGTCTCAACACGAGTCTCCACACTGTAAACTAGAGTGTTTATCAATCACAATGACTGAAAACACCCTCCACACGTACACTAGGTGGCTACCCTGTTGTACTACTACGTTGGGCCGCAACGTAGCGTGTTGTAATGACTATATGAGTCATGTTCGTGACCACTATCTCCGAAAATAGGTCCCTGTTATAGGGTTGTTCAACTCAGCTTCTCAACTTTTACATCCGCACCAGAGCAATCTGGTTTGGCACAAATACACAAGAATGCTTGAATTCTATAATCACTTTTCAACAGTCGCCTAGCCAAATCAATTAGCTTAGACTCTTATCAACAATTCGGACATCAATCAAAATAATTTAGTTAACTTTTCATAATTCGAAGAAAACCAAAAATTATTTTATGACGGCAAAATGCCGTACCCACTTATTAGTACGTTGAAGATTTCCTCATTTTGTGACTTTGCCATATTACATCTTACCATAGTGGGCTGACAATCTTACGATCACTTCCGACACTAGGTTCGATTGCGTTGATGACTCCATCGTTTACCATCCTACACCATATCAAATGATGCACATGGTCAAAATACATTTTGAAAGATTTTCAAATCATTTTTGTCTTAGCCGAAACAAATAGCTTAGACATACGAATAACGGTGTTATTTTTAAAACTCATTGGTTCAGTCATCTGACCCAACATTTTTCTCAAGAAAACCAAAGTGCAAACACTAGCACGAAGTCAAAAATTTTGAAAATCTAGCATAGCTAGAAGATTTAGAAAAATTCAAATTTCACCATCACTTCAATCTCTTACTACCATCAATGCTCACTATTTCAAAACTCTTAAAACTAGATATATAATATATCTATTCCCAGTACAGTTCACCAACTTACCACACCATGGAAGTTCAGAAACTTACCACAATCATATGGGTTTAGGAACTGATCCTAGTCAGACCAAAGTCGTCCATTCGTTGAGGGCTCCCACCATACGATTATGAGTCATGAACTCGTCATAGGCATGAGTTTTAAGAACTCGCACCTAATCTTAATATTATCTAATTACATCTTAGAAATCTCTATCTATCAAAATAAATATGAGAAAAGAATCACCTTTCCGCCATATGTATAATGATACCGTGACACTAACATTCCAACGATTATCAATGTGATGCACTCAGTGCAAGCACAAAACCTCTGCCCATACAAAAGTTTGTACAACTAAGCCATTACATGAGTCCTCAATGGAAGTCCAATACTTAACTCTATCTTACTCTATCACTTGCTCGTTACAAACTTTCTATGATTCATCACATACAACTCTTCATGAGTTCATCTCGTACTTTTCATAGTACATTCTCTCATAGCACCAAGCTATAACCCCTTAGTCGTTACAGACTATTTATCATCTCATAGTTCAAACTGATCACGTCGTGATCATCGGTTTACCTTAGGGTTCTTTCCCTAGTATCAACCAAACTCCATCCGAGTTCATTATCTTTGTTATATACATCTTATAGACATCATCTTAACATTTTTATTACCGAAGTTAGGAAACTCCTGATTCTCATTCTCTAGATACTTCAAGATTATTCTTTGAATCTTTGCTTAGATATATTTTAATATTTTTCTTTCCCTCTCTCAGGTTATAGTTTAAGGTACACTTACCTAAAGTTTATAACCTACAGCTTTGATACCAACTTGTGACACCCCCAAATCCGGGTCACTTTATTACCCCGGATCCGGTGCAGTCACGATACTACTATCGTCAAACTATTACATCTTTTATTCATAACTTAAAGAATAAAACTTGCTTTATTATAATTTAGAATATAAATTCTTTTCACTATCAAGATCTCGTATAATGAGTCCAAACTTTTACAAGTTACAATCTTGGTCATTTACCATTCCTGTCTTATATCATGTTCGATATTATAAAAATGCGAAATAACTTAAACTCTTACAATCTTCCTTAAATAAAATCTTTTATTGATTTCATAATCTTAAATCAATTAAAAATCCTTGAATCACTATATATGATTCACTATGTCCGAATTATTGTATAAACGTTTACATCTCAATTCAATATCCTCTATGTATTAACTAATACATCTTTGTGATACGACAAGTACTAAACATTGTAAACAACTATTAAGTACAGCTCCTAGAACCTAAACATGGTTCAAGCAATAATCTAAATAGTACTCTTCATTGCGATACTATTTAACTTTATCAATCAAGAAACACGTAGTCTTTACCGTGAGTCATTAACCTGCAAAAGTGGTTATTTTCAAGAGTGAGCTCGACAACTCAGCAATTATAACATTTTTCATGTCCCACATAGAATATAACATCATACTCAGTTTATGCAGTTATAATCAATTTATATTTACTAAGCATGTTACATCTTACATAATAAGCATATAATCAAAGATCAACTTTCAATCTCATGCATATCTCATATATACAGTTCATATATAAGTTCAAATCATCACAACATAATATAATTCAACTAACAGTTATAGAATTTATATATCAAATAGGAACTAAAAGACTTTCCTGATTCAAAGTTTAACAACTACGACTTAAATGCTTAAAGATATCTGCACTTTATGTAATCCTACACAGTTATATAATCATGGATTTATACCCATCAGTCATACATTCATACATTCTCAATATAATAATAAGTATTACATTGGTTTCTAACTTGGTTCTTTAGAACCTTTGTTTCACTTTCTTAACATACTCTTATAATAGCTAGGTATGTATAGGTATACTTTTACCATTCTTAATATCAACATTCATACACCTTTACTCGACTCGCTAAGTATTCGACACGCATTTAAAGCTCATAGATACATGATCTATATTATTCTTACTTCTCACAAACCTTAGGAAAACTTATCAATTCCGGGTTTTATATCACTACTACATCAATCCACACGCAAGGCATCATTAAGACTCTGTTTTACAACTCAGGAATAATAAGGTAAACATGCTACTATGTTCATCACGTATACATGTGAGGTGCCATACTAATGTTAGGACAAATGCTCACAATTATCTTTACCATATACGTACAACTAGTATCGATAATCACTTTAAAACATATCTAATTCCTGTTTAACTAACTTTCATAGCGTCCAGTAAGGTGTGTGCACATACATGACATTTAAAAGTACTAGCATGTATGCTCAAACATATTAGAACACTAATACACTATGATCACGCAACTTAGGTTGAAAAAAGTCCGAATTTTACTTTCGAAACCAATACAACTAAAATCATAAATGCTAGTATAAGCTTAACACATTTAAATTTACATTTCATGCCTATCTAGACCATTCAATCATTCTCACAAAGTCAGAACATAAGCATCAATAGTATGTGTCAAGGCTCATTTTAAAACTTTATAACTTTCTTTAGAAATCGCACACTAATGAAGTTACAAATGTTCATGTCAATATGTCTATAGGCATAATGAAATCTTAATACTCATGCTTGCATGATCATAACCCAACTCACATGGTAATTGAGGTTATTAACTTTCAAATCTTGAGTTTTCTTTGAAAATTGCACCAAGTCCCTTTAGTACATGCAAGGCATCTCGACATATAATTCATATGTATGTGAAACCATATTAAAGTCATATAAACGTTCTCATATGGTTAGAATATAAAAGTCATAAGTCTTGGTCAAGTTTGTTTTCAAAGTTCTTAAGTTTCACCTTTGAAATCACTTGAATTTATCAATCACGTATGCTAGTGTGTTCAACACTTTGAACGTACATTTTATGTCAATATAAACCATACGGTCATGCTCACGAAACTCAGAATATACACATGGTACACATATGCTCATAACAAGTTTACTTTAACAAATTCTAAGTTCATTTTGTAAACTTTAAATCCTTTCATCAATTGAGTGTACCCACATAGTTATACTTGTTCATACTACGTTATTGCACTCATATATGTATATTAATCATGTTCCTATACTTGCCTAATGACATGCAATAAGCTAGTACATAACAGTTTGTAACAGGAGCAAAATTTCAGCAAACTGGTACTGGCGCAGCTTCGCCGCTGGCCAGTTCAAAACTGGCGCAACTGCACAGGGCTCTGGCCAGAGGCAGACACAGGCTGCTTCGGCAGTTCTGCTAACCCATATCAGAAAACATTTACAAATTCTATCTTAGCTATGTTATAATACATACCTATCTTGCTTATAATCTTTATATACCACTTAATAACATCTCTCAAATCAATTAACATCCAATTCAAATGAAATAATGAATTAAGAATTTGGAAATTTTACAGAAAATGAAGAACAAGGATATAATGTTGTACCTCTGCTAAACACTTGAGCTGCTAAAGTAATTCTTAGTCTCCTTCACAATGACAGTATACTCACTCTCTATAACTTCCTTAGCAATATAATTCTCAGCAATTGAAATAGAGAAGGAAGAGAGCTCTTATATAGGCAATTGAATACACGGTTCATGACTTTGCTTACCATTTCAAAATAATGGATGAAGCAATTATCTAATGGTTAGCAAATAGTTGGTGAGGAGTTGGTAAATCTCATCATGAATCCCACACCCTTTGCAATTATTAGCTAGCTTGTGATGAAATTAAGAAGAGTAGAGTAGCCATGTGGGTTCACGTGAAGAAGAAATGGGCACTCAATGTTGGACAAGGAAAGAACTTAGCAACTTGCTTACAAAATTGAACATACTAATATTATATGTATATAGTCTACCACTTACTAAGGCTATATCACAATTTTATAAACACATAGGTTATAAAATATATACACACATTCATTTCATATAGCTTAGGTTATGAATGAAATTTCTAATGACAATGTATCAAGTAAGGTTACACATAGACATACATCACATATAATCCATGTACATTTTCTTAATACCGAATCTAATTTGATTGAGTATTATTATTATTACTCATCATAACTGTTATTATTATAATTATAATAACTTATTGCATACATTATCAATTAACAATGGTTATTGATATTACTATACATCAATGTTTACTCATACACTTATTGTCACATAAACACTTACTATTATGTAACTCACATAATGCAATTAATCTTACTATATTGTTTATATATATATAATATAGTCACATTCATGTTGCACTACACTTTATATAACATATTCGTAACTACTATATGTCATACTCTTAATAATCACATCCTTTGCACATATCAACTTGTTGAGAAATTATAATCATATTAATAATCTACTCGTTTATATATTATTATACTCAATGACATTTAATTAATTAATAAAATATTAATTAATTCATCCCTCATCAACCAATGTAATTATTAATCTCCATAACAATTAATTAACATTTATATGGTTAATTATCACATTAGATAAATATAAATCTTATTATATTTATAACAATATACTTATTATCATGCTATCACATGCAATAATAATTATTCAACATACCATTGTAATAACAATTAACAATTAATATAGACTAATTTGTTTAATTAATAATTCCTCCATCCTTGAATTAATTAATTCATCAACGAATCTATTATCATGCCACACAAGACATATCTCACAAGCTTACATTAAGCTTATTCTCATTCTCGACACTTATTTATTTTCACCACATTACTCACCCACTACATGTTCAATTTACGTAGGACTATTAAGTCACAAGGTTCACATATATAAATATATTGCGAATAGAAATATTCAAATATTATTTATAACACTTATGGTAATATAGTAACTCAAGTTATTGAAATAACTTAATTTTCTTTTATAATTTAAACTCCCTTGAAAATACATTAAAAATTATGTATTTTGCCATAACATAAAATACTATGTTTTCTCCCAATAAGGACATTCATTATTAGAAAATAATTTACTTATTGTCTGAAGACAGTATTCTTAATATAATATCAAATAACTATATGTACGACACATGTACATATACTATATATAGTAAATAGATAATAAGTTTATTTTCTATTATAATGAATTGTTTCCATCAATTTATTTACATATAGCAAATAAGTTTTAATATATTTACTATATTAATTAATCATACCTATTACCTCATACAAAAACATATAAGGAAATATTTTCTCCTTTTATTAAAATAATTCAATATTAGAAATTATTTTAATATCCTTTATTAGAAATATATAATAATCATTTCTCTTTCTTTTCTATAAATTGTCCCCAAAATAATTTCTTCAAATATTAAATATTTATTTAAAGATATAATGATTTCCATCTCCCTTTAATAACGTATATATATTTAACGTTATTCGTACATTAGACTTTCTCACATATTACCATTCTAAGTAATATATAAAGTACCAACTATAATTTCATATCCAACACATATATTAATTCACTCCTTTATTTAAGTAAATTAAACCCTGTACTATATCACCTTAGTTAATTAAGGTTCGATACCCACATTATATTATTCCATAATATAACTCTCAATTATCAATTAACCAATATTTATTCTTATTAGCTAATTCCCTTAACTAACTCATGTTTCACTATCCAAACTCATTCACGGATAACTTAAGTACTATCAATAACCTATATTATAAACATACTAGTTATTAGTATACATACACAAGAAAATGGTGATTATACATTAAAGATATTTAATGTCACCAACTTACTATGATAAAATAATCCTATAAATTATTTAATATCGATAGAAAATTTTATCCATCTCCTTTATCTTAATTAAATTGTCTCTACGATAAATAACAAATATATATTAATAATATATTTCTTTTAATCACAAAAAAAATCACATAAATGTTCTAATTCAAACCCCTCTCACACTTTAAGAATTTCATTTATTAAATCCTTATTTAATAATTTTTGAAAATTCCGGTTCTTACATAAGGTCATACAGAGCCACCACAACAATCCCGAGTGCAAACTGCGCTAGACAACTTAACGGATTGAATGCAGAGACTTGAAGATCTGGTCATGGATCCATCTTCCCGGATTCAAAAAAGGTCAAGCCTTATGTCATTGCGTAGCTCTCAGATAGAGCTTTTCGAAATGGTATGGCACACCTCCATAGGGTTCTCGTATTGTAAGATATCAAGGTTTTAAAGAGCTTGCACGTCAATCTAGGGAACGCACTTCGAGACGGTGGGACACACTAGGCCCTTTGATAGGTACACCTGTGGAAGCCGCAGGTCTACTTGCAGAAGGCCGGGGGTATATATATTAGACCCCCCAACTCAGTTTAGAAATAGAGAACTTAGTTGACAACTTTCTAGAGAGAGAAATTCAAAAGCTAGTGAGAGAAAGGGATTGTTTTCTTCCGTTTAAACATTGTAAACACTTATATACATATAAACTTTAACATATCAAGTTTTAACATGTGAAAATTGAGTGTAAAGGCCCCATAAGCCGTTCGGTAGCCCATCTCGTGCAAGGCTGTAAGATCTCTTCAGATCTGAGTTCATTTATTGCTTTAATATATATACAAGTGTTATATATATATATATATAGATATATATATATATATAACTTTGTGGCACCAAGTTATCGGTTTTAACCGTTTATTTCGTTGTAAATAGTCAATATTTGCATTGTATTGACTAGATCTATACTAAATCTAGCTAGATCTAGCTTTTAATCAGATCAAAAGTTATAAAACTTGAAACATTCAAACTAGACTGGCTAGGATCTATATATATCAAGGTTGCTTTCTATTTTTGTAAATACTCAGCAACCACGTGATCCTAGATCTGTATCTAGAGGAAACGGGAAGCTTGGCCACTTACATACAAGGATTTTCTAATGAATCCTTTCTTCAGCAATGTCTATAATAGATATGCAATTTATATCGATATATTTAATGTGCATGCTGTTTAAATGATATCATGTGAGCCTAGATACCACAGGGTCAATGATTCAATCATTGGATCTAGATCCAGTTCCCATGATGGACTTGTTTAAGTTGTACAATCAGCTTGCAACCCCTTGTATATGTAAACATATGGCCTTAAAACGGTTATCCAGATTTAAGGCCCCAAAATAGTGAAAACATGTATGTGGTGTTCGAACTCACTTAGATGACATTCATGCCCACAAGGAGCCCGATACTTGTAGATAGTTTTATTTGTTGTCGAAGATGCTTCACATCTTAGTAAAATCAAACCAAGCTGAATACGGAATAAAATTTGAAGTATCAAAGGGTTTCAATTCCTATGCGAGAGCAAGGGTTTGAAAATAACTTTTCAAAACTTCACTTTCATGTGCCTGTTAAGAAAAAAATGATATTTCAATAAATCAAACCCTTCGTATATAGGTCCAACGAGGCACACCACTACTTTCAAAATAAAGCACTCAAGCATATTTTCAAAACTCAAATCACACACACACACACAATCAATGCATAGGGAATGAAAAGACGCGATAACCGTGTTTCACGGAAGTCAGGGGGTGCCTAACACCTTTCCCTCGCTTAAGCAAGCCCCCAAACTCTATGAATCCCGGGTTCTAGACCAATTAACCGGAGTCATATATTGGGCCATACTGCAAAAACCTTTAAAAACCCGAGTGAGTTAATACAACCATTTAAAATTATACCAACTGGCGGCTCTGTCTAATTCGGCCCAATCATTAAAATCAATCTTTTCAAATCGTCGACATTGTATGTCGGTTTTTTCTAAAATATCACCCTTTAAAGAAAGATAAAATCAATATAGAGAAATCTAAAGGGTAGAGAACAACTCAAGGAAATTCTCCCGGCGTTGATAGGTGGTGACTCCGCTGGGGACAGTAGAGGGCTTAAGCCGCATTTTTAATCTTTTCAATTCCCTTTTTATATTCATGTGTGTGAATGTTGTCTTTACATTGAATGGATGTGAAGGAATGCTTCTTTATAATGCTTTATATTATTGCTTCGCACAATGTCATCATATTATATACGGTGAGACGCGATGAATGTATGTTGTGTGATTCCTCCACCAGGAGGCAAACCCGTCGATGGCTAATTACTGGACTCAAGAGGAGACTAATCCCACAAGGCTTAATAAAGGCGTCACTCAAATATGCTCCAATTAAAAGATCGAATTAACTTCCCATCTTGTAGATTGTGATGATCAGGGAACCTTCATGTCGAAAAGCCCGTGAGAGTAACCTAAGATAGGTCAGCCTCTGATAAACCAAACGCGAAGGGAAGTCTGTTCATGCCTTCCCTCTTTCAATACATGTCCAATATTAAATCCTATTAAATATTAAATATCCAAATGTTAATTCCTTTCAATTCCATTGTCAAATATCAAATCATGTCATAAATACCATACCATCACGTTATAAAAACAACTGACCTATGTTTTACAGGAAAATAATAAAAAAAAAACCCTAAAACTGATACATTACATAGCATGCATATTGTTAGTTTTGTCAGGACTAAACTACATAATCTTTTTACAGGAAATAATTGGTTCTATTACAAGATCAAAGTTTAAAAAAGCATTAAGCCCATCTTCAGACATGGCTACTAGTGCCCCACCTGAATCTACCCCTGTATCTCGAGAGGAGTTCGAGGGACTTAGAAATCAGATAGTATAATTGGTTAGCCGACTGAAGGAACAGAGTAAAAGCATTCAGGGTCAATAGATACCAACTCAACCAGAATCATCTGCACAAGGTGGCAGTCAAAGTACGGACAAAAGGTTGAAATACAGATACCTGAACCTCACTCCAATAAAAAACCAACAAAATCCCTAAAATCATCAATCTCAATGATGATCGGCAAACTGGTGACATTAGAAAGACAGTCCAACAAATGGAAGAAACCACCCGGTCAATCAATAGGACAGACACATATAGAAGTGTCAACTACTCAGATCTATGTATCTTTCCAGGGGCTCGTTATCCAGATAAGTTCCAAGTCCCAGATTTTGAGAAATACAATGGGATGGGAGATCCTTATACCCACTTGAACTTGTATATTGGAGAACTCAGATCCTATGCAGAGGAGAAAAAGTTGAGAATGCAGTTATTTTAGAAAAGACTGATAGGAGAAGCCAGAGCATGGTACGCTTAATTGGATAACTCCAAAATTCACAGCTGGGAAGAGCTAGCGCATGTCTTCCTAAATCAATACACCTTCCAGCCACAAATGGCTCCAGACAGATATCAAGTAACCAAAGTTAAGAAGCAGAACACTGAGTCTTTCTGAGAATACGCCCAAAGATGGAGACGGATGGCAGCACAAGTGATCCCATCTATGACGAAAAATGAAATGGTGATGACTTTCATTGATATACAAGAAGCTCAATTTTATGAGAGGATCCTAGCAGGCATAGGAAAACCATTCTCAGAGATGATCAAACATGGAGAAATGGCTGAAATGGGGTTGAAGTCTGGAAAGATTAAAGATCTCACTACTTTAGAAGTCGTGGCTGAGCACATTTAGACTGAAAATTACGGGAGTAACCCTAGGAGAGCCCACAAGAAAAAGGAAGAAGAAGTATCCTTAATACTCCAAGGTCAAACTTGCGAGGCAGCCAGAACCTGCCCATTCAAAAGCAAAGTAATTACTCCCCATTCCAATCATTTGTAAATCCTGCTAGTCCGTCATCCCAAAAAACTGGAGAAGCCCGATGCAAGAGAAAATTTACATTCTTAGGGGATTCACTTAAAAATATACTAAAACTTCTGACAACACAGAAGAAGATCACTCAACTTCTTCCCCCCTACGAATCAAAGTGGGAAAGGATTTAACCCAGGTAAAAAATGTGCTTAGCATTCGGGGTCCCCTGGACATGATATCCAAGAATGTTGGTCTCTGAAGCAAAAGATCCAAGACATGATATATAGTGTTAAAATTGTGGTGACAACACCAGAACAACCACATGTACAGGATAATCCTCTACCTCAGCACAATAACAAGGGATTCAACATGATCAGTACAGGGAATGGAGAAGGTTCCAAATACCTCAAGAACATCAGAGAGTCATCACAAAGAATTAAAGGTAGCCCCGCCAAGTTGGGTTATTCAAAAGGTTGTTCGATAGAACGGGAAATAAAATCCATCAAGGAATAGATTGGTCAATTAGTAAAATCAATGGTATATCAACACTAAGTGACATGGTAGTTGATAAGCCAGATTGGTCAAAGGCAAGCTAATACCCTTTCGCCTAGAATCCTCCCGATTGCAAAGAGGGATCATTACAGATTCTAAGAACATGAAACATGGGCTGGTAATAGAGAGTTTGCTACTAAAAGAAAGTTCACTCTATTAAATCAATCTCTGGAAGAGATTCTACAGATGTTGATCAATGAAGGAAAGATCACTGAACAGTTACCTCCAATAGACCCCCGATCAAAGAGGTTCGATGCTACGAAGATATGCCAATACCACTCCAACACTCTTGGTCATGACACAGAAAGATGTTGTACACTACGTCACCTGATCCAAAATATAATTGATAATGGTGACCTATAAATGGCAAACAATGGTATTAACTTTCTTGAAAAAGAGGAGATCTTTCCTCTCGGGACACGAAATTTAAGAGAAATTATAGCTGTCATTTCCTCTGAAGGAGACACGTCTACAGTACCTTTGGTAATTCAAGGAATGGGTACTCCTATAAAGATAACTGCACCAGAACCACTGATGTTGCCATATCTACCCCAATACCCCATAAGTAGCTTGAAAAGAGTCGTATGGAATTATGGGGAAAGCGCTGGACCAACATTAGAATGTACTGCGGTCCTGCTTAAGGATAACCCGTTGAATCTACCTTAGCGTGTGTTAAAACCCATCATCAAAACCACAGGGAGGGTACCTGAAAATAAAGTTTCATAATTCCTCAACAAAATGGGGCATCATGAAGCAAGAGTGGTGCAATGTTTAAAAGAAGCACCTCGGTAGATCTCCATCCTGGATTTAATATTATCCTCAGAAGATCATTGTAAAATCCTAGTTTAAGTCCTGGAAGAATCACACCTGCCAAGAATAGTGGACACAAAAAAGTTCCAGTATTTGGTAGATCACATCCTCAATAGTAATTTGATATCATTAACTGACGATGACATACCAGCAGAAGGAAGAAAATCATTACATATAGCAGTGATATCCTCAGGATATGTGATAGGGGTGTATTGATAGATGGAGGGTCTTCTCTGAACATCTGTCCCTATGATATATTGGAAAGGATGAAAATCAACCCAAATAGAATCCAAAGCAGTCATATTGCCATAAGAGCCTTTGATGGGTCTCGACGGGATATTGTCGGAGAAATCGAACTTCCAATAGAGATTGGCCCTCATACATTCCACATTTCATTCGAAGTGTTGAACATCACCACTAGATACAATTTGCATTTGGGAAGACCTTGGATCCATATGGCTGGAGCTATCCCATCCACACTGTTAGGTTTGTAAGATCAAAATATCATGCAACAATAATATACATAGCAGCGAAAGTGTCAAAATAGAGTGTTAGAATTTTATAAACCATGAACCCGGATCATCCTTTATGCTCAATTATTAATTTAATCTAAAGAGATGAAGAACGAATCATACCCTTGAAGATTCATGCTTCCTCACGTACAGTTCTACAACAATCCTTTCCTTGTTCAACTTGAATCTATCTGGTGTGATTCATTCCTTTGATCAACGTCAGCCACCCAAGTGTTTGGCCTCTAGAGGTGATCCACCAAGAATGAACAAGTATTAAGAAGGTGGGTAATTGGCAAAACCCTAGTTTTCTCTTTCTCTATAAAAAGTGAGCTCTCCCAACAATTTGTGAAAGCATTAGCCCTTAATCAAAATAAGACTCCTCTTATTTATAGATGTAGGAAAGCCTCCTAACCATTTTAGGATTTGGATTTCATATTAATTAATTAGGCTTCCTAATCTTATTAGGAGTAATTAATTAAACTCCTTTAATTAATTTACTTTCTAATCTTATTAGGAATATGTGAGAGTACTTTTATTAATTAATTTCCAAACTCCTTTAGGAATTCAAATTAATAATAATAGTAATAATAATAATAAAACTCCTCTTATTAATTTATATTTAATAATTTTAAATATTAAATAATAAATATTAGGCTAATTAATTTATTCTATCATCATAGATTAAATTAAATACACTTAACTTATTATTACAATTATTTCATTTGCTTCTTAAATAAATATTTATCCTTTTATGGTGTGACCCTTTAGGTTCTCCATATTAAACCGGTTGTGAGTAAATTAATTAGAACAATTCTAATTTTATTTAAATAAATAAATTAACTATTAATTCATTTAAATAAATATTTATTTTACAATAAGGGTAAGCTCCCTTAGCACTCAACGACTTTCCAGATAATATAGATTTTAACATTAATCATAAAAAAACCTTTGAGTAAATAGTTACCGTACAATTCATTCCTTTTACCATACAATGTCCCAATTAAATTTAAGATATGGATTTACTATCAAGTCTTATTTTATTTAATTATATGTATTCCGATCCTAAATGCACAAACTTCGATAATGCAAATTAGAAACTACTTTCTAATGTCATTCTGTCTTTGGCCAAGGACTACTGAGTTGTTATTTATCGAATCACATAGGACATTCACTTCTTTTATTAGAAGTGGTAGATCCTTTATTGATCATTCATTATCTTCATGTATAATTAATTATATCCAAATATACCCTTTGATATACCATCAGGGTCTTAAGGGACATGTCAAAATATAACTCATTATACATAAGATATTATGATGATCTCAAGTCTAAGGATTATTGTACTACTATCACTAAAGGAATTCCTATTGATAGACTAGTAAAACTCCATTAGGTATTCCTTAGCGAGCCACGTTCAGTGTACTTATTCTCCAATAAACACCTACATACTTGCTTTAGTGTCTCCGAACAAATGATCATGCGATCGATCATCCTCTTCCAAAGAGAAATCAGCGTATGTACCGATCTATCTGGATTCACTAATCCCCTATTTAGTAATCCATCGATTGGGAACTATTTTAGTTTTAAGATATATAAGAATTTAGATCTCATTAGCATAATCATCATTATGATTCTAAAAGCAGTGGTTAAAATAATGGGTTTATCACATTTAGATATAATAGCATTATGTAGATAATATAAACGTCTTTAAATAAATAATTTTTTTATTAATAAATGAATAAGATTGTTACAAAGTATATGCTTTATCATCATACATGATTGGCTTGTGTGCATACTACTTTCAATCTCCCACTTGCACTAAAGCCAATCGCCACGATATCTAATACCCATCTTCTCTAAGTGACGATCAAACTAATGTTGTGTTAAAGCTTTAGTAAATGGATCTGCATAATTGTTTTGAGTGTCCACACGCTCTAGAGTGACATCTCCTCTTTCAATGATTTCTCTAATCAAATGAAACCGCTGCAACACGTGTTTGGATTTCTGATGAGACCTTGGTTCCTTGGCCTGTGCAACAGCTCTGGTTTTGTCACAGAATAAAGGTATTGCTCCTCAAATGCTAAGAACCACGCCAAGTTTAGTTATGAACTTTTTCATTCAAATAGCCTCCTTTGCTTAGCTATGTACTCTTCCTCTGTCACTGAATCAACAACTGTTTGCTGCTTGGAACTTTTCCAGCTCACTGTGCCACAGTTTAAGGTAAACACATACCCCGAAAAGGATTTACTGTCATCTCGATCAGTTTGAAAACTTGAGTCTGTATAGCCCTCTTGTTTCAATTGAGATCCACCGTAGACAAGAAATACATTCTTAGTTCTTCTTAAGTACTTTAGGATATTTTTCTCTGACTTCCAATGTTCTTTTCCTTGATTCGACTGATATCTGCTTGTAACATTAAGTTCATTAGCGACATCCGGTCTTGTACATATTATACCATACATGATACATCCTATTGCTGAAGCATAAGGTATCTTATTCATACGGTCTCTCTCCTCAGGTATCTTTGGGCCTTATTTTTTAGAGAGATATATTCCATGGCCCATCGGCATGAGACCTCTCTTAGAATCTTCCATGGTAAACCTCTTTATCATCGTTTCAATGTACGTTCCTTGGGACAAGCCAAGCATCCTTTTATATCTATCTTTATAGATCTTTATCCCCAAAATATAGGATGCTTCTCCCAAGTCCTTCATGGAGAAGTGTTTAGATAACTAGATTTTAATTGATTGTAGCATTAAAATATCATTCCCTATCAGTAATATATCATCAACATATAGTACAAGGAATGATATAGTGCTCCCACTAACCTTCTTGTACACACATGGTTCATCCTCATTTTTTATAAAATCAAACTCTTTGATTGTCTCATCACAAGGGATGTTCCACCTTTGAGAAGCTTGCTTCAATCTATAAATGGATCGTTGTAGCTTACAGACTTGATTTATTCCAATCATTGAAACAAAACTCTCTGATTATGTCATAAACACATCCTCCTCAAGTTTCCCATTTAGGAAGACCGTTTTCACGTCCATATGCCAGATCTCGTAGTCGTTATAAGCTGCAATCACAAGTAAAATCCAAATGGACTTAAGCATAGCTACTGGTGAGAAACTTTCATCATAGTCAACTCCTTGTCTTTGTTTACTACTATTTGCCACCAGTCTGGCCTTATAGGTCTCTACTTTGTCATTCGCTCCAGTCTTTCTCTTAAAAACTCATTTACACCCAATAGGCTTAATGCCCTCATGTGCTAAAACCAAAGTCCATACTTGGTTTTCATACATGGAATCCATCTCAGATTTCATGGCTTCTTGCCATTTCTCTGAGTCTTTACTACTCATAGCTTGTTCATAAGTCAATGGAACATCATCATTCATGATGCGTACCTCATCGTCATCCTCTATGATGAATCCATATCTATCATGTATCTTTAATACTCTTCCAGATTTACGAATAGGGTGTTGTACAATATAGGTTCTTCTACTTTGTCTGGTACCTGACTTTGATCTATTATAATTTGTGGGTCTTGAACTTCTTTAAGATATATCTTACTCCCACTGACCCCTTCATGGATAAACTCCTTTTCCAAGAAGGCAACATGTTTTGCAACAAACACCTTTTGATCAGTAGGATGATAGAAGTAATACCCTGAAGTTTCTTTAGGGTATCCCACAAATATTAATTTTTAAATTTAGTCTTCAGCTTATCATTTTCAAACTTTTTGACATAAGCTGGACAACCCCAAGTCTTAATATGCTTAATATTTGGCTTCCTCTCTATCCATACCTCATTTGGAGTCTTTGGGAGGGATTTGGTTGGTACCTTGTTAAGTAGGTATGAAGCCGATTCTATAATGATACTGGAAGATTGGTATAACTCATCATAGAACGGACCATGTCCAACAATGTTCGATTTCTCGTTTCAGATACACCATTCAACTGTGGTGTTCCTGGTGGAGTCCATTGTGAGATTATACCATTTTCTTTGAGACAATTGAGAAACTCACCACTTAAGTATTCTCCTCCTCGATCTAATCGAAGAATCTTAATACTCTTACAGGTTTGTTTATCTACTTCACTTCTGAATTCTTTGAACTTTTCAAATGATTCGAATTTGTATTTCATTAAATACACATATCCATATCTTGAATGATCATCTGTGAAAGTAATGAAATAAGAATACCCTTCTCATACAATTGTTGTCATAGGTCCACATACATCTGTGTGTACCAATGCTAACAACTCTGTAACTCTTTCTCCTTTTCCACTAAAAGGTGATTTAGTCATTTTACCCATGAGACAAGACTCACAAGTTGGATATGATTCATAATCAGATAGCTCTAAGAGCCCATCCTTGTATAACTTGGATAATCTTATTTCATTGATATAACCGAGTCTACAGTGCCACATAAAAGTATAATTAACATCGTATCCTTTCCTTTTATTAGTTTGTTCAATTTTAAGTATATTTTCATTCAAGTCAATAACGTAAAGTTCATTCAATAAATTGCTAACACAATATAAAATATTCTTATTATAAATAGAACAACTGTTGTTCTTTATTATAATGTCAAAACCTTCCATATCCAATACAGAAATAGAAATAATGTTTCTAATAAGTGTTGGAACATAATAACAATTATTTAAATAAATGGAATTGCCTAAAGGCAGCACTAAACAATAAGTCTCCATATCTAATACAACAACCTTTGCTCCATTTCCCACTCGTAGGACGACTTCATCCTTTTTCAGCTTTCTACTTCTGACTAGTCCCTACATAGTATTACATATGTGAGAACTACATCCGGTATCCAATATTCAAGTAGAATTTTGACTTTGAGAAAAATTAATTTCAATCATAAACAAACCTGAACCTTTTCCAAGCTTCTTCTACTTTTGTTTCGCAAGGTACTTATCATAGTTCCTCTTCCAGTGTCCCGGCCTAATGTAATGGAAGCATATTCCTTTGCTGTCAGTATCAGGTTTCTTATTGTCCTTCTTATTCGCCTTGCCCTTAACCTTCTTGTTTTTCTTCTTTTTAGAAGATACCTTGGGCCTCTTCCTTTTCTTGGAAGAATCATCTACCATTAAGACATGGTCCCGCTTGGATGGGAAGTGACCTTCAGCAATTTTTAACATGTTAAGTAACTCAGGCAAGCTGACATCCAACTTATTCATGTGGAAATTCATAAGAAATTATGAAAAGGTGTCTGGGAGTGACTGCGAAATCAAATCTCGACTTAACTCCCCATCCATCATGAGCCATAATTGTTCTAGTTATTCAATCAGATTAATCAACTTTAGGCAATGAGTCTCAACTGTAGTGCCCTCGGACATGCGAGATCGGAAGAGCTCTCTAGATATCTGATACCTAGCAATCCTGCTTTGCTCACCATATAAGTCTTTTAGGTGCAGCAAAATAGAATAGGCATCCATTTTCTTGTGCTGACATTGTAGCTCGTTACTCATGGATGCGAGCATGATGCACTGTACAATTGATGCATCATCTTTCCATTTTTTGAAAGTAGCAATCTCTTTCTTAGAGGCTGTTTCTGCAACTTTTGCAAGGACATGTGAATCTTGGATATAAGAAAGTTTTTCAGTAGTGAGAACAATTCTTAAATTCTTAAACAGTCCGTGTAGTTTGGTCCGGTCAACTTGTTAGCATCAAGTACACTACGCAGTGATAGTGAGTGTGACATTTTTCCAATTCTGCATGTGAAATAAAACAACATTTTTAGCATACATTCATTTAATTATTTACTAAAATAATTTAGGTCTTGTTTTAAATTGATATCTCCCACTATTTTCATAAAATTATATTACCCTCACAATATATAGCTCGGTAAATCTATTTAAAGAATTTCTAGTGACAATTAAGATCCCATTTCAGATATCTATAGCCTTATGGTGACACAACAAACGATAAATAAATAAATAGGTAGACAACTATTGTCAATTACATCATCATTTAACTCCTTTTATGCCTCTTAGATTATTTTGATCAAGTGGTGACACATCTGAACCAAAATTATCTAAGTTAAGTCCAACCTAGCACTTTTATATATTCAAATAGAAAAATACCATCCTTGTGGTGACACAACAAAACAATATTGTTCAATTTCGTTATAAGCATCAATATGTGATAAATCAACATCTTAAATATTTAATACTTGCCTTGTGGTTACACAACAAACTCATATTAAATATTTAATACTCTATAAAATTTATCATGGTAGAAGGCGACGTTCGATATTCCAAATATCTTTTGAACGATTAGGACTTAATATAAATTCTTTGAGGGGTTTGTTATTTATTGTCTCATCTTGTTTAGCACGCATGTATGTATATATATATATATATATATATATATATATATATATATAATACGCATCATATTAATTGACATGCGAAGCATGTTGCATAATATATAATATCTATAGTATAAACATGCATATAGAATACAATATTCTACACGGATTGATTATGGACTTTTATTCTAGTTTGGTTCACTCGAACCATCAAGTGAACCAAAAGGTCAAACCTAAGAGTGCAAGAATTAAATTAAAATATAACTATTACATTTAAATCCCGCGCTCCATTACAAACGAGTCTTCATGCGCTCCTTGCTCCTTGGTCTCTAATTCTTCAAGTAATTCTAACTAATCCTATTACATAACTTATTTACATTAAATAGAAACCTTGATCAGCAGTCAAGGGGAAGTAAATATGAGGAAAATAGAATTTACATCAAGAAAAATTAGAGAAGATGAGGTACGCAGACCCCATTTAGTAAAATCCATACATTCAAGCATTCAACTAAAATAAAATCCAATCACATTGGTCAATAGTCCATAACCAACTCCATTTTTTTATCATACACATCACCATATGCATCAATAAATAAAACATTTAATATATACATTAATATCGATTTAATGGGTAATCCTAGTTAGTTTCGAAATCCGATTTCAACTCTAATTAGTTATCATGGAATCCAATTCCAACTCTAATTAGTTAGCATGAAATTCAATTCTAATTAAAATAAACATCTTTATTTTAATCTAATTCCAAATCTAATAAACTCCTTTATTTATCTGGAATTACAGAAAAAAAATATATTTTAATTTTAATTAAAATAAACCTTTTATCTTAATTAGAAATTAAATAAAAAAATATTCAATTCTGGTAACCGGCGCTGCGGCGCCCAGTTTGTACTGTACAATGGCGCTGCGGCGCTGGGTCACCCGTATTGACAGAAAATCGGACCTGGAGCCGTGGCGCTCAGTTTACACTGTAAACAGGCTCTGCAGCACCGGTTCGCCCGCTTCCTGATCTGGAAGGACTGCTGCAGTGCGACAGATAAGCCTAGGACAGGCGTTGCAGCGCCGCTGGGCAGAATCTGTTTTTCTAGTTAGCGAATTGTGCAGTTTTTCCAAAAAACATGATTCCTAGCTAACAATTATGCCCAAATAAATTGTTCAAAACACATATCAATATATATATCAAATAAAAATAATTAATAACTCGCATAAAGGTTTGGCTCTGATGCCACTGTTAGGTTTGTAAGATCAAAATATCATGCAATAATTGCATACAAAGCAGCGGAAGTGTAAAAATAAAGTTTTAAAATTTTACAAACCATGAACCCGGATCATCCTTTATGCGCAATTATTAATTTAATCTAAAGAGATGAAGAATGAAATCATACCCTTGAAGTTTTGTGCTTCCTCACGTATGATTTCTACAACAATCCTTTTCTTGTTCGACTTGAATAATTATTTAAGAAGGTAATAGCATAATCGTAATAGCATGTTAAGTGTAATTAATTTAATCTATGGTGATAGAATAAATTAAATTACTTAATATTTAATATTTAATATTTTAGAAATATTAAATATAAATTAATAAGAGGAGTCTTATTAATATTATTACAATTATTATTATTTTGATTACTAAAGGAGTTTAGTAATTAATTTAATATTAGTACTCTCATTTATTCCTAATGAGATTAGGAGGCAAGTTAATTAAAGGAGTTTCATTAATTATTCCCAATGGGTTGGGAAGCCTAATTAATTAAAGGAGATAAATTAATTAATTAAATGAAAGCCAGTTTCTAATTAGATTAAAAGGGTTGACCAATATCTATTGTCGACGTTGGAAAATTTAAGAAAATACCGCGGGTCGGTTTATAACCCAGTTTTCCTCAAATCGATCTTCCTAAGTTATCTCTACCCTTATTCTTTTTATTGCAAAAAAGGTTTTGAAGGGCTTTTCAGGAAAGAGGCCAACATGTGTATATGTCGACGATTTGATTTAATAGAGTCGCCAGTTGGTAGTTCTGAAAATGGTTGTACCAACTCAACCTAATTTGATTTGAAAGAGGCCCAATTGCTGGAGATTGTCGAAACTTGATCTTTGAAATCAGAGTTTTGAGTTCGGGGACTTGGTTAAGTGTGGGAAAGGTGTTAGGCACCCCACAACTCCCGTGTAAACATGGTACCACAATCTTTTCAATATTTCCCTTAAAACTGGAATGCTTGAGTGAATGCTGTTTGAAAATTTGGCCTTTTGATTGATTGAAAGCTTTGACAGGCTTCGTTGAGCCTATATACGAAGGGCTTGATTTGATTTAAAAATCAGTCTTTGGTTTGATTTGCAAAAAGCATTATTTGATTTCCAAAAGCTTTTGAATTGAATTGACAGTGATGTTTTGAAAGCTGGTTTTATCAAACCCTTACGCTGACATAGGAATTGAAGCATATCGCTTCTCTCAATTTTATCTTTATAGCCTTAAGGTTGCATGCAAATGGTGATTTATCGGGCTGCGAGGCATCCTCGACCACATAAATATAAAGTGTCGGTCTCTTCATAGGTATGAAAACCATCGGAGGGACGCTGACACGACAATTCATATATTTCACTATGTTGAGACCTTAAATTCAGATAACCGTTTTAAGGTCTGTGCATGTACATTTTACAGAAAAACTAGAAGGGTACATCTGTAAATCGGAGTTTGTCCATCGTGGGAATCAGATTCTGATCAGTTTGATCATGAATCCCACAATTCCTAGACTCACATATGAGTAGCCAATAAACCTGCACAGTTAGAATTTGTACAAAGATAAATGTATGCGTCATCACGTCGCAAGGGAACCAAGGATTCATCAGTAAATCCTGGCTGCGCGTGGCCAAAGCGTCTCGTTCCCACTAGATAGCTATCTAAGGGACGCGAGGTTGCTTTTGAAGCTGAAACTATAAAAATAACTAGATTTAAAGAAATCTCTGCCATTATAGCTTCCAGGTTCTGTTGGGACCTGCTTGAACCGTTGAAAGCTAGAATTGGCAAGATTTGGATAAATCTAGTCCTCCCGCAAAAAAAAAAGAGAGTTCAAATTCATATACAAATGAATGTTAAATGCAACAGTTGAATAAATTGAACAAAGCAATATATATAGTTAAATATATATATATAAAAGCTGTAAAAGGGCGATGGGTTTTCACTCGCAAGCCCAAACTGGAATGGAAATATATATATAAAAACTATAAATAGCCACGAAATAATCCAGGCTGTGACAGAAATAAAATATATATATATATATATATATATAGAAAAAATAGTAAAAAGGGCGATGGATTTTCATGCCTGTGCCCGTACTGGAATTAAAATTGACAGAAAAATAGTCACCCAATAATTGGGGAGGGCACCCAATATGGGGAAGTGTGCAAAAGCAGTAAAATGGCCACGAAATAGTCCAGGCCGACTGAATATATATATATATATATATATATATATATATTAACAGAAATGTAGTCAACCAGGACTGATAGGAGTACCAGTGATGGTGAAAGTCGCTTATATATGCGTAAATATATATAAAAGCGGTAAACTACCACGGATTTGACATCCGGGCTTGACTGAATTGAAATGTTAGTACATAAACGGTTAAATATGTACAAAAAAGGCCAAACCCAGATTGGGAAGATAACCCAGTCCGGCGAACTTGCCAGAATGTGCATTCTAGTGCATTGAAGCTACTGGAGTTGGCGGATCGTCAATCCGAGTTGTAGAAATGTTGAAAATGGAGTTTATATACAAAAATATATTAATTTTTGATGAAAACGGCCACATAACTAAGTTCCGGGCATATTTAGAAGATAAAACTTTGTGTGCAAGTTTAAAGCAGTGCAAAGTAGTAGTACTGACTAGCTGATCGTAAAAATACTTACAATGGGCTGCAATACGGGCTTTTTGCCAAATCGTAGGTTTTAAACGTCCAAATCTACTGGTGGTTTTTTGATATGTGGTAGTATATGGGTATATCTATGTGTTGGAGTTAAAATATTTGGGTTTGGAAGAGGTGTAAAAGTCAGAAAATCAAACTGCCAGAGCTTCGCTGCGTTTTGCTTTTTTTTGAAATAAACGGGGGGCACGTTTATTTATAGACCAGGGAGCCTCCACTCTACCTGTGACAACTGCAGGTGGAGTTGCAGCTCCCCTAGGTGGGGCCCACATGCCCGACTTGATCATCTCGAAGTACGTGCACTCCGAGTAATGCGATGTTCGGCCGGAATCTTTCTAACTTTTGATCGGAGCGTCAGTTTGAGGCGTGCGATACCATTTTGAAAAGCTCTTGCCAAGAGTGTCGCAATGACATGGGAAAAAATCATTTTCTGGGTCCAGGAAGAAGGGTTCATAACCAGGTCTTTGATTCCCCGCAGTTTATCCGTTGAGCTGTCTTGCGTAGTTGCCACTCGAGATCGTCGTTAGGGTTCATTATTACTTTGATGGCATCAATTTGTCTTGAGTTTCACCAAATTGGTTGCGAGTTGATGAAATGATTGTTGTACCCCTCCTAGGGCTGCCTATAGTGTCGGCATGATCACTAGTTAACTTTCGGGAGCTGATTCCAAGACTTGGATCCCAGTTGAGTCTTTTGACCACAGGGTTGTCTCTGAGGCTGATGGGGTCATTCCAGGTTTTTCTCTAGAGTTGTTATGATGCTTCAGGTTGATGTCTGAAGTTGACATGACGTCCTGGGTTAAGACCGGGGATGACCTGTACTTCCCGGGTTGAGACCGGTGTTAAGTTTGACTTCCCGGGTTGCTGTCGGGGATGAACTGTGTTTCCCAGATTGAGACCGGAGATGGGTTGACATGTCCTCGGTAATGTTGAGGTTGCCTTGACTTCTCGGATTGAGACCAGGGTTGACTTTGACCTCCCGGGTTGAGACCAGGGTTGACTTTGACCTCCCGGGTTGAGATCGGGGTTAATTGGTACCTCCCAGGTTGTTGTCGGGGTTGAATTGATTTTCCAGGTTAAGATCGGGGTTAATTTTTGACTTCCTGGGTTGAGACTGGGGTTGAGCTTGATGATCCGATTTACTGTCAGAAGTTGATTGATCGTCCGATTGACTGTCGGAGCTTGATTGATGGTCTAATTGACTGTCAGATCTTGATTGATGGTCCGATTGACTGTCGGAGCTTGATTGATGGTCCGATTGACTGTCGAAACTTGATTGATGGTCCGATTAACTGTCAAAACTTGATTGATGGTCCGATTGACTATCAGAACTTGATTGATGGTCCGTTTGACTGTCGGAGCTTTATTGATGGTCTGTTTGACTGTTGGAACTTGATTGATGGTCCGATTGACTGTCGGAGCTTGGTTGATGGTCCGATTGACTGTCAGAACTTGATTGATGGTCCGATTGACTGTCGGAGCTTGATTGATGGTCCAGTTGACTATCAAAACTTGATTGATGGTCCGATTGACTGTCAAAACTTGATTGATGGTCCGATTGACTGTCGAAACTTGATTGATGGTCCGATTGACTGTCGGAGCTTGATTGATGGTTCGATTAACTGTCGGCGCTTGATTGATGGTCCGATTGACTGTCGGCACTTTATTGATGGTCCGATTGACTGTCGGCACTTGATTGATGGTTTGATTGACTGTTGAAACTTGATTGATGGTCCGATTGACTTTCAGAGCTTGATTACCGATATGGGGAATCAGATTTAGGTTGAAGGACCGGCGTTGGTGATCGAATTTGGATTGATTGATGATTTTGCTCTCCTACCAGGTTAGTATTGGGGCAAGGAAAATTTTGAGTGTCTGCAGATGCCCCTCTTTATCATGTCCATGTAACGTGGTGGAATGGACATGATAAAGATTAGTAGACACTTGAAATAAAGAGTGCCAGAGAAGTTTTGAAGCTGGGCATCTTGGAGTAGAAGGGGGCTACTTTTGGCTGTGTGTGTTATCACTTTTCTGGGGATGACGCTATCCGGTATAGCCATTGATGGTATTAGGAAGTTATCGCAAGCCAGTTTTGTCATTCTCGGCGGTAGATGACATCATTCACGATAATTTGTTTAGCTCTGATGAGTTTGTTGAAGATGATTTATCACAGATTTTCCCGTCTTGATCTGCTGGGGATGACGTCCTCTGCAATAGCTTCGTAGATATTGAGGAAGTGGCCAGGATTGATACTACCTCAATGATCTTCTTTGAGGATGTGTATGACAGATTCCATCATCTGTCCTTTGTGAAGATGGATTATTATATGACTCTCAACCATAGATCATCTCCTGACATCTCATGGGACTAGTCTGAAGGTTGAAATTGACTTCGGTCGGCACCCGAACTTCGCTGGGGTTGCACCAACGGCTGAGTTGTCATCGATCAGTACTCGATGCTTCGCTGGACTGGAACCAACGGCTGAGTTGTCACCGGTCAGTACCCGATGCTTCGTTGGGGTTGAGCCAACAGCTGAATTGTCACCGGTCAGTACCCGATGCTTCGCTGAGGTTGAGCCAACTGCTGAAATTACTTCGGTCAGAACCCGAACTTCGCTGGGGTTGAGCCAACAGCTGAAACTGCTTCGGTCGGAACCCAAACTTCGTTGGGGTTGAGCCAACGACTAAAAATGCTTTGGTCAGAACTCGAACTTCGCTAGGAGCTGAGCCAAAGGCTGAAACTGCTTCAGTCGAAACCCGAACTTCGCTGGGGTTGAGCCAACGGCTGAAACTACTTCAGTTAGAACCCGAACTTCGCTGGGGTTGAGCCAACGGCCGACACTGCTTCGGTCAGAACCTGAACTTTGCTGGGGTTGAGCCAACGGCTGAAATTGCTTCGGTCGGAACTCGAACTTCGCTGTGGTTGAGCCAACGGCTGAAACTGCTTCAGTTAGAACTCGAACTTCACTGGGGTTGAGCCAACGGCTGAAACTGCTTCGGTCAGAACCCGAACTTCACGGGGGCTGAGCCAACGGTTGAAACTGCTTCGGTCAGAACCCGAACTTTGCTGGGGTTGAGCCAACAGCTGAAACTACTTCGGTCAGAACCCGAACTTCGCTGGGGTTGAGCCAATGGCTGAAATTGCTTCAGTCAGAACCCGAACTTCACTGGGGTTGAGCCAATGGCTAAAACTACTTCGGTCAGAACCTGAACTTCGCTAGGGTTGAGCCAACGGCTGAAACTGCTTCGAAAATGGCAGTTTTGCGTAATTTTTGTGTAGTTCTTTCGTAGTTTGATCTGTTAATCCCCGAACATGGCTCCGGGATGAATGTCAAGGGTCTCTATGGATTTTCCCTTTTTGTCAGGATTGTATTTCTACAACACAGGATTTCAGGACAAACCGCTTAATCGAGTAGCGATTTCTCTTCAGATTTGATTCGGTAGCCCGTTTAAACTCCGTTTTGACTTGAATCGAACCGGGCCCGGGGGAGGTGGGACCCATCTGGGCTACCGCAGGTGGAGCTACGGTTACTTGGGGTACTTAATGTGCTACGAGATTTTCATTTTGCAAGTTTTCCGTTTGAGCAGCGAAAGGATTTTCGATCTTCTTTTTCAGATCTACGGAGTTCTGGTCGGATTCTGAATCCGTCAGTTCCTACGCGTTCAGCGCGGCGCAGGTAATGTTTTCCATCCTTCTTTCATAGTTTTTGACCTTTAAAAGTATGTGAACCGCCTAGGGTGCTTTTAAACGTAATGTATAAAAAATGTATGTCTATATGACTTGTGAAATTTTTTTTGTCTACATATGTATGCATATTTTACTGTAATGCACGTTTGGATGTAAGAAAATTTAGGTTCTGAGACTGTCAATTTTTCTACTTTTTGATCAGCTTAGTCATCCTTTTTGAGGCCTAGTGAGCTTGGACTTTCAACTAAAAATGCCTATAGTATTTTGGAGACCATGTGAGGCTGGTTTTTGATTTTTTAGTAAATATGAACTGTTTCTATTTTTGGGTAAGTGTGATACTGAATGGCCACCTAGGCATGCCTGTGTGCATGTGGACAATCCATTTTACAAAGGAGACTGGCAAAATTTTTTGAAAATCTTAGGTTTTGAAAAGTATGCATTTTTGACTCTGTAGGGAGTTTTTTACTGACCCAATGCAGGTTTTGAGCTTCTGGGATTTTGAAAACATGCAGTTTTGACTGTACGGGGTATTTTTGATGGACCCATACATGTTTTAGGACTTAGATATGTATGCTGGATTGATAGATTAATAAGCCACAGGTTTTAGGCTTACCACACCCTGTCTGAGGTGATTTTGAGTATTGGTGTATGCGATTGATCGCGATAGACCCGACAGCTCTACTGGGGTTTCATCAGGCGTTAGACGGAGGAGGGCTTCTGCCTTCCCACAGGCTCGTCCAGGTAGGACGCCTTGTAGATTGGTGGAGAGTAGGATACGTCCAGCACAGAATGAGCAGCCCATTGACATTGATGACGAGGAGGCTGCTTTTGTTGCTCCTGTTCAAGCTCAAGTTCTATGTGCGGAGGTCCCGGGCATTGCTGTGTAGACACAGGAGTTACTGGGCGACTTGAGTCGCCATTCTTTGAGATATCTTCAGTCCAACGAGGTGACTTGAAGTCTTTCTTCTCTCTGGACTCTTTTCCCATCTTCTGGCCATTCTCGAGGCACATGTTTTTGACATGGCCTGATTTTTGATGCAGGTCCCTGGCTTGACATAGCCACGAGGGAACTGGTTTAGTGTGCACTCCCTCTATCAGACTCTGCACGAGGATTATAGGGAGATCGTGGATGGCTGGGGATTTCAGGCCTTCTTCTCAATCCTGCCCCGCCATTGCCCTTGGGGGTATATAAGGGCTTTGTCTGAGCGCTGGTTTCACCAGACTCAGTCCCTTCATCTACTTGATTACGAGGTGATGATGACTCCAATGGATTGGAGATTTATCACCGGCATTGAGTTTGAGGGCGAGACAGTGCCTGTCATCTCTGACATTTCGCCCACCGTAGTTAGATCCTTGTTGGGAGTCCCTTAGTCGGCATTTAAGGGTCGGGCAGTCCAATCTAGTCCCTTGAGTATAGACGCCCAAGACGGAACTTTGTAGTTGCCTCCGCCTGATGATCGTAGGGCTAGAAATCGCATTCTGAGGCAATTGTTTTTGTCGATCATCAGGGGTTGTTTTGTGGTGAATAACTCGTCGATGGTGTCCTTTGCTTTGATCAGCGCCACTCAGCATGTAGTGCGCCTCAGTGACTTTGATTGGGGCTATTATACCTTTGCCTATTTTCTCCGGGGCATGCACCTACTGTCGGAGGGTGTGACGGAGGCTTGGTTATGATTCCATCAATTTTTGCTGGTGAGTACATCTTTCTGTACCTTTTTGATTTCTGCACTTATTTTTGGTAGTCTTGGTCACTGAGGACTTTTGATATTTGCATGGATAGCTTTGGGCATTTGAGAGGCTTCCTTGCCTATGGCTCATTTCAGCATTAGGTCTGGGGACCTATCCACATGGACGGAGATGGCATCACTCCATTTTGACGGAGGTCCCTGTTGCTGAGGGATTCACTCATGCCCGTCTGTAGTTGGAGCTTTTGGCGGCGGGCTGGATCACCTAAACGCCGTATACATCTGAGCACTTGACCGTCAGATTTGAATCGATGGAGGTTTCCCCACTGGTTGGGAGTTTAATTTATCGACTCGCAGAGTCCCTATATTGACGGAGGGATGCTGGGAGCACTATCTTGGAGAGCGTGCCATTCAAAGCATTACAGGGGAGATCCGTATTCCCATTGCTCCTCTTGCTTGGCATCATTGGCCATTGTCCGTGCCTTTGATAGACATCCCTTTGGAGGGTATAGATGGCTTTGATCTATCAAAGGGCCCATACAGCTAGGCAGCCTTCTATAGTTGGTGGAGTCCTCGCACTATTGGAGCTCAAACTCGTGCCACCCATTTTATGGCAGACATGGTGCCAGGGTCTGTGATGATGACGAACTGGATAGCTTGTATTAGAGAGCCTACTCATGCAGACCAGATAGCATATCTGACCAGGGAGTTGGACCAGGCTCGTTTCTTTATCAGACACCTTGGCTGAGATCCATCAGAGGCATCTTTATTTGACCCATCCAGCTCTGGAGCAGGCCCCTCTTCAGGTCCATTCAGTAGCAGTTATACATGGGTAGATCCTCCCTTATACTGCCCAGATATGCCTGATCCCAGCAGCTTTGTGCAGATTGAGGTTCTAGAGCAGGTCGATCGGTTTGATACCGAGGTCTTCGACTTCCTGTGATAGCTATGGTAGCTATATTTTTTGGTTAGCCAATGTTTTGGCTATTCGGCGTCTGTGCCATCATTTTGATAGACCACTGTATTAGCTAGCTGGTGGTGCCCCATTTCCTTGTATTCTTCTTTTCACTTTGTACCAGGATATAGGGATGATGTATGCAGTAGATAGCTTTTTGTAGATATTTTGTCATCTTTATCTGCTGCATCATGTTTATATCATTGTCATCATTCATGTATCATGTGTATGCATTCGAACAGCTGTGATTTAACTTGACCTCTGGACGGTCTTGTGATACGGTGCTACAGATGACGACGTCTGCAGTTAGCCGTATAGAGCATTTGCCACGGTCAGAGGTGGCTGTATCGTTGCGATCATAGTATGATAGTCTGCCCTTCCCAGCTAGGGGGACAGTTGACCAGATGCTAAGGCATTCGATGGCCCTTGTGGATTTTAGGGTTCCAAATAGCTTTATTAATGGCGTCCTACCCTTATGGGTACCGGAGAGACAGGTATTTCGCATTGGGCGTTGTGAGCTTTTACCTTCTCTGGAGGAGTACCAGAGATTTACTGGCTTGGATTTAGAGTCGTCGTGTGCTCGAATGGCTATCAGTGATATGCGGAGATCGTTTACTCGGTTGTCCTGTCTTCGGCTGAGCATAGTCATAGATGAGATCGTTTCAGGGCATGTGATCTCCCTTGACTTCTTGATAGAGCGCTATGGTGAGCTTGATTTCTACGACCGTCACGTCAGGGATTTTATCATTTTCGTAGAGGATTGGCAGACAGCCAGGATAGACGTGTTGTTGATGTGCATCGTGGCGTATGTTTACATGCCATTGCGTTTAGATCACCTTGATGTGGGATTGGTTGTCGTAGTCAGAGCCCTTAGGAAAGGTAGTACCATTATCCCTATGATCTTGACGGAGACATTGAGCTCTCTCACCTATTGTAGTACCCATCCAGCGGGGGTTTTTTTTGGGGTAGCTCGGTCGTGCTGTATATATGGTTAATATCACACATATGACCGATTGGAACCTTTAGACCTCATGACTATTGTTTTAGCCATGAGATATCCTCAGTTTACTCCTTTCGTCCTCTAGATTTTGTCGACTCAGAGTCCTGGTTAGCATTTTTATCGGATATTGAACATCCGTTCGCAGTTTTGTTATGCTTAGGGATGGCGACCCCGTTCAGCTTTATTACTCATGCATTTGGCATGGATTGTTTGCCATTGGCAGGATTGAGGGGTATAACTACTTATCATCCCTTGGCAAGTATGGAGCAGTTTGATCAGTGGCAGAGTATGCACCATTTTGAGGATTCTGCTAATCAGAGGATGTCGGCTTCATCGATGTCACCAGCCGACTTGATTAGAGTCTATGAGTGTTGGACTCACAGGGAGAGGGCTGAGTTCTCCAGCAGACATCAGGGTCCTTCTCTAGAGTATTCTGCATGGTTAGAGGCAGAGACCGCAGTCGCAGTAGTAGAGCTTCATTTACCTCTGCTTGCGGATTCTGACGAGGAGGAGCCCATGGAGGATCCCGATTCTCCTACTGAGGATGAGCTATTCGTAGATTTGGCGGTAGCTTTGATTAGTGATCCCCCAGTTATTCCCACAGGGACAGATCCAATTTTATCAGATTCTCTATTCAGGATTACCATTGAGAGAGACTCAGCTAGAGCGCAGATGTTAGCTGCCCTGTCTGGCAGGGATTTAGCTTTTTCTGAGAGGAATGGTCTCAGGACCGCCTTGGATACTGGATTAATTGAGCAGGAGGAGCTTCGCTCTGCTTTGGATACCGCTATTGTGGAACGAGACGAGGTTCGCTCTGCCAGAGACGCAGCATATGTTGAGATTGAGGAGACTTTAATTTCTCGGGATGCAGATTCTATAGAGAGGGATGAGGTTATCGCTTCCCGTTATTTCCACATTGCTGATAGTACTACTCTCCGATCTTACACCCATGGTTTGGTTACCGAGATAAGTGCTTACATTAATGACCACAGTGCCACCTTGCAGATGACTGTGGATGTTCTGAGCCGGATGGAGGCTGAGTGGACTACTCTTACAGATGCTCCTCCATCCTCAGAGAGAGATGCCATGCTGGCATTACTGACCCGCTTGTCCTTGGGTCCATAGACTAGCTTTATTTTTCCTGCACAGACTAGATCAGCCATTTTTGTCATGTACAGGGTACTATATATATAAAGCAGTTTATATATCAGAGAAATATATTTTTGAGATACTTCCCTGCTTAGATATGTATTGCCATCGCTGAGTGATTACCACTTTCGTCATGACTCGCAGTTGTTGATGCATTTTGAGCTTCTCCTTGATGGACTGACAGTTGAGGTGTCAGGGGAGTTCCTCAAATGGGTCTGGTAGCCAGACAGCTTGACAACATTTAGCTTTTATTTGTCTTTGGTGTCTTGGAACTAGTCTTCCATTTTTTTCTTAAGGGTCAAACCGCGCCGTAGAGGGTTTCCTACGTACTCTCGGGTTGAGGGAGATTAGGTCATTCGTAGTTCTGGTTGTTTAATTGAAGAGGCTTAAAAAAAGTTTATCTAGGATTTGAATTTGGTTCGATGAGCTTTGGAATTTGATGTTGGAATTTGCAGGTTCTTTGGATTTTTGCTTGATTTGACTAGCACCATAGATGGTTGCCTACGTACTCTTGGGTTGAGGAAGATCAGGTCATTCATAGTTCAGGCTCTTCTAGTGAAAAGCCGAACCTGATTGGATTTGTAGGACCCAGATGCGGGTATGCATGTGTTTCAGACGTAGTAATTTTTCAAGGCGTCTGAATTAATGAGTTAGGGAAATTCATTCCCGTCCATTTCTTGTAGCCTGATGGCTCCCCCTGTCAGCACTTGACAATGAAAGGGCCTTCCTAGTTTGGGGAAAATTTTCCTTTGGCTTCATCCTGATTGGCCAAGATTTTCTTTAGCACGAAATCATTTTCTTTGAATTTCTGAATTCGTACTTTCTTGTTGTAGGACCTAGCGATTCTTTGCTGGTATAACCGTCCATTGAAAATGGCTGTGGCCCTCTTTTCGTCTATCAGGGATAGTTGATGATATTGGTCTTGCAACCATTGATCTTCGTCCATCTGAGCATCTATTAATACTCGTAAAGACTCCATCTCTACTTCTATGGGGAGGACTGCTTCCATTCCATAGACCAGTGAATAGGGGGTAGCCCCAGTAAAGGTGCGCATTGACGTCCTGTAGGCTAACAGGGTGAGAGGTAGCAGGTCAGGCCAGTCCTTATGATTGGCGGACATTTTCTGCATGATCTTCTTGATGTTTTTGTTGGCCGCTTCGATAACAGCGTTCATCTTGGGCCGATAAATGACGGAGTTGAGATGCTTGATGTGGAACTTGGCACACAGTTCTACCCTCATTTGATTGTTTAGGTTTTTGGCGTTGTCTGATACGATCACCTCCGGTTGTCTATATTGACAAATGACATTGTTTCTGATGAAACTGATGATGATCGCTCTTGTAACTTTAGGAAAAGAGGCTGCTTCAACCCATTTGGTGAAGTAGTCGATTATGGTGAAGATGAATCGATGACCGTTGCTATCTTTGTGTTCGATTGGACCTATTAGGTCCATTCCCCACCGAAAAATAGGTCATGGTGCACTCATGTTGTGCAGCTCACTTGGAGGAACATGGATGGCATTTCCATGTGTTTGGCATTGAAAGCACCTCTTGACGTGATCATCGCAATCAGCTTTGAGCGAGATCCAGTAATGTCTTGATATGATTATCTTCTTAGCCAGCAGATGGCCGCTCATATGTGGACCACAGACTCCGCCATAGACTTAATCCATTAGTCTTTAGGCTAGCTCCTTGTCGAGGCATCTTAACAGGCCTATTGCAGCATCCCTTTTATAAAGCGCGTCTCCACTCAGATAGAACTTCAGGGCCATTCTGAGAATCCGTTTCCGCTCTGATTGGCTTGCACCAGCGGGTGTAGATCCATCACGGAGGTATTCCTTGATGTCTTGAAACCAAGGTTGCTTGACAGGAGGTATTTCGTCAGATACTTCTCCAATGTAATTCCCGTATGTTGAGGCTTTTTGATTTGTGAACTGGATGTTGGGAAACCCGCTCCTGTTGGATATGCGGATTAATGAAGTCATTGTTGCCAGTGCATCGGCAAAGTTATTTCGACCCCGAGGAATGTAGACGAAGGTTATTGCTTCGAACTCCTGGGATAATTTGAGGACTTGCCGATGATAGGGCAGTAAATGCAGTTCTTTTGCGAGATATTTGTCGATGGTTTGTCTGATGACCAACTTGGAATCTCCAAAGACCAGTAATTGTTTGATACCCATAGATTGGGCTAGTTTTAACCCCAGTATATAGCCTTCGTACTCGACTGTGTTGTTGATGTTGCCAAATTGAAGTTTGGTAGCCACATGATATTGATCACCTGTACCAGAGATAAGGACTGCCCCAGCTCCGGAACCTTCCATGTTTACCGCTCTGTCGAAATATATTTTCCATGGTTGGACTGTATTCTCTGACTGGAGTTGTTGAATTGTCGTAATCCCTTCATTTGGGAAATATGTAAAACCCAAATTTTATGAATAAGATTTAATTCTCTTTATATATTATTTTGAAATAGTAAGGTGTTGATTTGATAAATGTGATAAGTTATGGGTGAAATATGCAAAGTTTACAAAGTAAGCAAGTGGTTATAAAATATTCGTTGTGTCAGGGAATATTCGTTTGGTCGAGGAATATTCTTTTTGTCGGAGAATATTCGTACGACGGCGCAGTCATTAGTGGACCCCACAACGGAATGAATGTCGAATATAGAAAGCGACAAAAATAACCTTTTTAACGGTAAAACTTTTACCGTTAAAACTGTTGAAATACTCGGTGGTTAAAAAACAGTAATACACGGTATTGCACAGTAGCACACGGTATTGCACAGTAATTCTAATTATTGATTCTTACGTAAGAAGTCACTACTCAATAATTGTTACAGTAATTACTATTCAATATTTTATTTTATTGATTCAATAATTGCTACATTGATATTTTATATTAGTGATTCAATAATTGTCATTGCACATTATTTCAAATCATCAAATCAATAATTCATATTATTTGAATAATATTATTAGATAGCATTATTGGCAATGTCTAAGGAAGTTCTGTCTAGAAAAGGGTTGATTAATTACGCGCCAGTAAGGAGAAATCCTTATCGGAAGGCCCCCTCTTTCCTGAGAACGACCTGGTTGTCAATATTGTAGTTCTGTAATATTATTTGTGAATAATTAATTTTTGATATATATGATAAGAAAATATTTATTCAATGTGGATTTTTTAACGAAAGAATTTTTAGCATGTGACATTGGTTGAAAGTTGGTATTTTATCTTTTCTGATAAAATAATTCATTCAAATATGTTATTATAATGTTACATTATAGTAGTATGATGTGATTATATAATAGTATGATTTTTATAATTCGAATGGTAACATTATTATAGTAAATTCATGGTATAAAAGTTAAACGAGGTGGAAGAGTACAAATTGAATTTGAACTCTTATGATGCAAATAATGATGTTATCGGAGCGATGAGGTAAGCAAGGATGTCATCGGAGCGATGAGGTAAACAATGATGTCATAGGATCGATAATATAAGCGTTGATGTCATAAATTATGGCAAAAAGACTATTTTACCCTTACTCTGCCGAGCCTATAAATAGAAGCTCATTTCTTCATTATTTCTCACCAATTCACTAAGGCTATAGAGAGAGAAAGTATAGAGAGAATAAGAGAGAAAGAAGAAATAGTATTCTACTATTACACTAGTGCAGTCTCCAAATTTTTAAGGTAAGGGGTATTATTTCTTTCGTATTCATGAAGAGAGTTATTTTCTTTCAATATTCGTAAGGGTTGTTATTCCATTCTTTATTATTCTGTTGGAATAACCTGTCTACGCGGACTACTGCATGCATGGTGAAATCCTGTTGTTATTTCATTCTTTATTATTATGTGGGAATAACCTGTCTACGCGGACTACCGCATGCCTGGTGAATAACCCTTCGTATTCAGTTGTTATTAAATTGTGGAAATAATCTGTCTGAGCGGACTACCGCTAGACGGGTGAAAATCCAATTGCAGTTTCGTATATTGTTTCATTTCAGATTCCTAACTCTAAACTTACTACGGTAAGTACTGTTTCTAGAATTCCTGAAATGATCAAAAATTCCTTGAGTTTTGCGCTTCATCTAATATTATTTCACTGAAATATTGGTCTGAACTTTCTTGTGAAATTTTTATCTTTTCATGTCGAGTTACTATTCACGAGTTACTATTCACGGGGTACTATTTCACGGTAAAAAAAATATTTTTTTTTCTTCCAAAATTATCTTTGATTGGATCCAGGTTTTGATCTTCATTCTTGAACTCTGGATAAATTCTCTAATATTTGTCCTTTATCTCACTGGATTCATTATTCATATTGTTTTTCATCATCCTCAGTCCTAAATGGTGATATAACTGAATATCTTTGGCCTGTAGTGCAAAGATGAATGATTACTTGATGAATATCTTTGGCCTGTAGTGCAAAGATGAATAATTACCTGATGAATATCTTTGGGCTGTAGTGCAAAGATGGACAGGTGTTGAGATGAACATGACCAACTGGTGATACAAATGAATATCTTTGGTCCGTAGTGCAAAAGATGAATATTTGATTCGAGATGTATATTGATTGATGTTACAGGGATAAAATATTGATGATGGACTTTTAAATCAAAGAAGATAGTAGACATCATTTTCTACTTAACTCTTCTAATGAATTGTCATTTCTGCTGCAGTTGTTGATCTAAAATTGGTTGTCCATAATATTTTATCTGATTTGTTGAAGACTAATGATAATTTATTCTTCATTATCTTAGTCATAATATTCTTTACTGGGCTAGTTGAGTTCACCCTTTTCTTCCATTGTTCTCTTCAGGAAATGAGAATATCGCGGATACTAGTCGGGGAATAGAGTGATGGCCCGAGTTAGAGCTGTAGAAGTCCTCACTATTTTTTTTTAAAAATAGTGTGATAATAATTGTAATGAGGACTTAGTTTGAATGTTAATATTTTCTACATGTCTGTATTGACACTCACAGTTGTGTGGTCGTATTTTTCACTACCGTTTGATATGAAAGATTGTATTTTGATTCTGTACCATGTGTTTGGCGACTCAGAATGGGTTGAGTATTGAACTTATTTTGGGGGCATCACAAAATATGTCTCTAAGGGCTCGAACCCTCCTGAAGGTGCTTCTGCTAATTGATCTGCAATGCCTTGGCCTTTAATAGACTTTTGAGTCACGTAGACAATATCGAACTACTGTAGAATCAACTGCCATTTAGACAGTCGGCAATTTAACATTGGTTTGTTGAAAACGTATTTGAGTGGATCCATACGGGATATGATATACGTCGTATGCCCATGCAAATAATGTTGCAACCTCAAGGCGGCCCATGCTAATGCACACCATGTCTTCTCGATCAGGGTGTATTTTTGTTCCCTTGCTGCTGAACCTTTTGCTGATGTAGTAGATACCTCTTTCTTTGCTACTATCATCTTTTTGTCCTATCATACAGCCCATGGCATTGGCATTGACGGACAGGTACATGAATAAGGGGACTCCATCCCTCGGAGGTACCAAAACAGATGCTTCGACAAGCTGCTTTTTGATGGTAAGGAAGGCTTGTTGACAATCCTCATTCCATTTGATGGAGGAATTCTTCCTTAACAGCTTGAAGATAGGCTCACAGGTTGCTGTGAGCTGGGAAATGAACCGACTTATGAAGTTAATCCTTACTAGGAATCCTCTTATCTCCTTCTTTGTATGAGGCACAGATATTTCAGAAATGTCTTTGATCTTGGCAGGGTCTAGCTCAATGCCCCGATTGCTCACCAGGAATCCTAGCAGTTTGCCTGCTTTAACGCCAAAAGAGCATTTAGCGGGATTTAGCTTGAGGTTGTACTTGCGCAACCTGTTGAACAGCTTCCTGAGATGGTCTATGTGATCATCCTCCCTCCGGGATTTGATGATGATGTCGTCAACATAGACTTCTATTTCTTTGTGCATCATATCATGAAAGAGGGCTATCATTGCTCGCTGATACGTTTCTCCGGCATTGATAAGGCCGAAGGATAGTCGTCGGTACCAAAAAGTTCCCCAGGGAGTGATAAAAGCTATTTTCTCCTGGTCTTCTTTAGCAACCATGATTTGATGGTAACCATGATTTGATGGAAGGAATACATTCCATACTGCGCAGTATTGTCAATCAGGATGTGGAGAAAAGGTACCGGGAAATTGTCCTTGAGGCAGGCTTTGTTTAGATCCCGATAATCCACGCAGACTCGTACCTTCCCTCCTGGTTTAGGTACGGGGACTATGTTTGATAGCCATTCGGGATATGTTGATACCATGATGATCCCGACTTTGAAATGTTTAACGATTTCTTCTTTGACTTTGAGACTCCACTCAGGTTTCAATCGTCTGAGCTTTTGTTTAACTGGTTTGAACCCTTCTTTGATGGGCATTCTATGGATGATAATGTCTGTGGAGAGACCGATTATGTCTTCATGTGACCACGCAAATATATCCTGGTACTGTGTCAGGAGTTCGATTATGTCGGCTTTTTGATCTGAGGTGAGGTCTAAACCTATTTGGATTTCTTTAATGGTTTCGGAGGTTCCTGTGTTTATGGTGGAGGTTTGGTCAAGGTTTGGTTTGGGTTTGTCTTCGACCCATTCCTTGATCTCTTCTGGCACCTCATAGTCATCTTCCTCCTCTTGATCAAGATCCGTCAAGTCGAAGCTCAATCTTGCATCATAGTTAGAGTTATGTTGACAGGTTGGCATCTCATCAGCAGAGACACATATCCAATGCTTGGGTCCTAAAAACAAAAATGCTTTCATTAATATATACAACTACTTAAATACACATAACATTTATAAAGCATGATAAAAGTTACTGCTCCAGCTATGCAATCAAAAGTAAGCAGTAAATGAAATCATGGTTAAGGGCAGAATGACTATTTTACCCTTTTTGACTGAGGCAAGGGATATTGCTCCAATTGTCCAGTGTTAGATCCTCATGGATTGGGAGGATGCTGGAAGTGTGCTCGTCCTTCTCGTCTTGAATGAAAACTGAGACATCCTTTAGGATATGGCCGAGGCTTTTTTGGGGATTGTTCCTCTGTTTGCTGCGAGGAAAGTGAGCACAATCCTCATTGTCACTATCTGGGAGTTTATCATTCATCCCCTCGTAGTTGATAATAACTTTTATATTAGCGAATGGGTCTCATCCATCGTACATGATCTTTTCTTTTCCCTTTTCGCTATCTGCCTCAGGCTTGAGAGCTTTCCTCTCATGGACAGGTATGATTGTAGGAAATAGCATGGCTGATGCTCCCGTAGGGATCTTCCTCGCAGGTTTCTCCCATCCGGCATTTGTGAGGTCTGGGAGTAGAATTGTGGATGCATGAGACTTGGGATGTTTGTGTGGATTTCAGTGGTTTGACCCGGATGAAAATCCTAATCCTGCTATTCCCATTTGACTTGGGATTTAAATTGGCATCTTAATGTCGTGCTTATTTTTTCCTAACCCTTCTCCAGGCTGGAAACCCGTAGCTACCATTTCTTGTCCCACTGTCATTACTTCAGTGGAAATTTTAGGCTTCAGGGCTGGTGCCCCAATAAGTAGATATTGAATATCACTTACCTCGAGAGATTGAAAATTTGCAGGCTCAACCCCGGTGTCCAGGCTAATCACTGGCATGTCCCCATATATATGGGTATGGTATTCCGGTCTGGCATTCACTGTGATGAGACTGCCATTGATAATGTACTTGAGTTGCTGATGGAGGGTGGATGGAACAGCCCCGACCATATGGATCCATGGCCTACCCAACAACAAGTTGTATCCAGTGGCTATGTTGAGCACCTGGAAAGATACATAGATGGTGTGTGGACCAATTTCTAGAGGAAGCTCGATTTCCCCCATAGCCTGGCGGCGAGATCCATCGAAAGCCCGGATAACCATGTGACTGGCTTTGATCCGGTTTGGATTGATCTTCATTCTTTCCAACGTGTCGTATGGACAAATGTTGAGGGAAGATCCTCCATCAATAAGAACTCCTCCGATCACGTATCCGGAGGACATGACGGCTATATGCAGGGACTTGTGGTGGCCCCTTCCCTCAGCCGGGACATCATCTTCTGTGAAGGAAATCACATTATTGTTGAAAATGTGTTCTATCACGTGACAGAATTTCTCTGTGTCTACCGTGTATGGCAGATGAGCTTCTTCTAGTACCTTCACTTAGATGTTACGGTGATCCTCTGATGATAGGACCAAGTCCATGATGGATATTTTCTTGGGTGCGTCTTTCAAGCTTTGCACTATCTTGATTTCATTGTGTCCCATCTTTTTGAGGAACTCTTTTATCTTTTCTTCAGCCACCCTTTCTTTTGCTTTAGTAACTGGTTTAATCACACGCTGAGGTAGGTACAATGGATTATCCTTTGACAGGATGGAAATGTTATTTGAAGTAGAGCTTTCAATGTCCCCATAGTTCCATAGGACCTTCTTCAGACTGGTAATCGGGTACTGAGGCCTGAAGGGCAAAATTAGAGGCTGAGGTGCAGCCACCTTCACAGGATTTTGTTTATCTTGGACCCCTTTACCTATCAGTACCAGGGGTGTGATGATTGATTCTTTATCGTAGGATATGACAGCCACAGTTTCCTGATACCATGCATAGAGGATCCAGAGGCTATATTTATCTGTCAAGTCGAGGACTTGATCTCCTCTGATTAGGTCACCTTTCTCAATCAGGTCTTAAATTAGGTTACGAAGTGCCCAGCATTCTTCTATATCATGGCCGGGAGAGTTGGAATGGTACTGATATATTTGGTCAGGTTTGAATTTTCTGGATCGAGGGTTCAGCGGAGGTAGCATGTCTTCAACCATTCCCTCGTTGATCATCATTTGCAGGATTTCTTCCATTGACTGGTTCAAATTGGTGAAATTCCTTTGAAATAGGAATTTCCTATCTGCTTGGACACTTGCTTCTTCGATCCCCTTGTCAGACCAAGGTGTAAGCTCACAAGTCCGGCTATGATCTTGATTAGAATTAACTTCCGTTGAAGGAGAGCGAATGCCAATAGATTGATGGATTTGCTTCAACATCTTTCTGGTGAGTTGATGTTCGTAGACGATCAGTTCAGCTAACTGCTCGACTTGTTCCTTGATAGACTTTATTTCTTGCTCTATCAGGAAATATTTTTTAAAATCTTCCCAACTCATTGTGTTGATGTTGTTGGATTGAGTTGATTCTTCAACATAGCGGAGGTATTTGGATCCTTCTCCACTCGAAGTGTTGATCATATTGACACTCTCCTCTTTGTGCTATGGGAGAGGGTTATCTTGGACATGCTGTTGATCGGGCTTTGTGACCACAATTTCTTCATTATCAATTAAATCTTGGATCTTGTGCTTGAGGGACCAACAGTCTTGGGTGTCATGGCCCGGTGATCCAGAATGATAAGCATATTTCTTGCTAGGGTCAAAGTTCCTTGCATTAGTGTTAGTGGGCGGAAGGAGTTGGCCAATCTTCTTCTGAGCTGTCAGAAGTTTGAAGATGTTCTCGAGTGAATCCCCTAGTGGGGTGAAAGTCCTTCAGCGTCTGACCTCCATGTTTTTCTGGAATGAAGGATTTGAAGGTTGTGTTGCAGCTTGGAAAGGGGTATAGTTCCTCCTTTGATTAGGGGTATTGTTTGAATTACCACTTGAATTTTGTCCTTGTCACACCAAGGAAACTTCTTCATCTTTCTTTTTGTGGACCCTCCGGGGATTTCTCTCGTAATTTTTGGATTGGATATGCTCAGCAACAGCTTCGAGTGCTGTTAGGTCTTTTATTTTTCGAGACTTGAGTCCCATTTCGGCCATTTCGCCATGTTTGATCATTTCAGGGAAAGGTTTTCCTATGCCTGCCTTTCATAATAAGAAGATTCTTGAATATAGATGAAAGTCATGACTATTTCAAATTCTGACATGGCAGGGGTGACTTGTGCTGCGACCCGTCTCCATCGCTAGGTATATTCTGTGTATGATTCAGTGTTATTCTTTTTTATTTTGGTAATTTGATACCGATCTGGAGCCAGCTGAGATTGGAAACTGTACTGGCCGAGGAAGGAATGGGCCAATTCTTCCCAACTGTGGATTTTGGAGTTGTCCAGATGGGCATACCATACTCTGGCTTTTCCAGTTAAACTCTTCTGAAATAGCTGCATTCAAAGTTTCTCGTCCTCAGCATAGTATCCGAGTTCTCCGATGAAAACTTTTAGATGTGTGTATTGATCTCCCAACCCATCATATTTCTTAAACTCAGGGGTTCTGAATTTCTCAGGATAACGAGCCCCGGGGAATATACAGAGGTCTGAGTAGTTGACACTGCCAAATGCCCCAGTTCCTTTGATGGACCGGAGGGTTTCTTCCATTTGTTGCATTTTCTTGAAGAGGTCACCAGCTTCCTGTTCTTTACCTAGGATGGTGATTTCTAGAGTTTTGTTGATTGTATCCTAGTTCTGGGGTCCAGGGATCTGAGTTTTGGCCTTTTCTGTATCTTGACCGCCAGCACCACTACTAGATGATCCTGATTCTGGATGTGTTTGAGATTGTTTCTCTTTGAAGGCCTTACTCTGTTCTCGAAGGAAACCATCTAGCTCGGCTATCTGATTTTTTAATCCTTCAAATTCTTCCCTAGACACAGGGGTGGATTATAGTGAAGCACTTGCAGTCATGTCCGTAGATGGACCGTGTGCTTTTCTGGCGTTTGATCTAGTGATGGGACCAATTTTTCCCTACCTACACCAAAACGTAGGAGTGTCAGTTCCCTGTGGTAGGTAATGACTGGATGCATTTATGATGTGTGTTTTTTAAGTTTTTCCTGCAAAACCGAGGTTAGTTATTTTGATGGAAGGATGATAGGATATTTGACAAGAAAGTAAATCTTTCATTATTGTCATTTACATTGTGCTCCTCAGTAATTGGAGACTTGACATGAAATTGAAAGAGGAAGGCATGAAGAAGCATCCCGTCGAATTCGGTTTATCAAAAGCTGACCTATCCTAGGTTACTCTCGCGGCTTTTGTTTCGGCATGAAGGCTCCCAGATCATCGCAATCTACTAGAAGGGAAGACACTCCGATCGTTCAACTGGAGCGAATCTGGGTGGTGCATTTTCAGGAGGCAGCCCCGGAGACTTAGTCGTCCCCAGAGTCCTTACTTATAACTGACCGGGTTGGCCTCCTGGTTGAGGGACTCACAGCATACATTCACATACAATGGCCTCACCGCTTATGCATGCAATGACAGTTTGTGCGAAGCACTAATATGGGTGCGAAGCACTAAAGCATTCATTCTCATTCATTCAATGTAAAGGCATAGCATTCATACATTCAATGAAAGATGCAGCATTCACTCATCCATTGACTGTGGAGACGCAGGATTTCACGCATTCAATAGTTTTGAAAGGGAAATGTTTGAAAAGATTGAAAGCGGCCTAAGCCCTCTACTGTCCCCAGCAGAGTCGCCACCTGTCGACGTTGGAAAATTTAAGAAAATACGGTTGGTCGGTTTATAAGCCGATTTTCCTCAAATCGATCTTCCTAAGTTATCTCTACCCTTATTCTTTTTATTGCAAAAAAGGTTTTGAAGGGTTTTTTAGGAAAGAGGCCAACATGTGTATATGTCGATGATTTGATTTAAACAGAGTCGCCAGTTGGTAGTTCTGAAAATGGTTGTACCAACTCAACCGAATTTGATTTGAAAGAGGCCCAATTGCTGGACACTGTCGAAACTTGATCTTTGAAATTAGAGTTTTGAGTTCGGGGGCTTGGTTAAGTGTGGGGAAGGTGTTAGGCACTCCACAATTCCCATGTAAACATTGTACCGCAATCTTTTCAATATTTCCCTTAAAACTGGAATGCTTGAGTGAATGCTGTTTGAAAATTGGGCCTTTTGATTGATTGAAAGCCTTGACAGGCTTCATTGAGCCTATATACGAAGGGTTTGATTTGATTTGAAAATCAGTCTTTGGTTTGATTTGCAAAAAGCATTATTTGATTTGCAAAAGCTTTTGAATTGAATTGACAGTAATGTTTTGAAAGCTGGTTTTATCAAACCCTTACACTGACATAGGAATTGAAGCATATTGCTACTCTCAATTTTATCTTTATGTCCTTAAGGCTGCATGCAAATGGTGATTTGTCGGGCTGCGAGGCATCCTCGACCACAGAAATATAAAGTGTCGGTCTCCTCATGGGTATGAAAACCATCGGAGGTACGCTGACACGACAATCTATATTTTCACTATGTTGAGACCTTAAATCCGGATAACTATTTTTAGGTCTGTGCATATACATTTTACAGAAAAACTGGCAGGGTACATCTGTAACTCAGAGTTTTCCTATCGTGGGAATCAGATTCTGATCAGTTTGATCATGAATCCCACGATTCCTAGGCTCACATATGAGTAGCCAATAAACCTGCACAGTTCGAATTTGTACAGAGATAAATGTATGAGTCATCACGTCGCATAGGAACCAAGGATTCATCAGTAAATCCTGGCTGGGAGTGGCCAAAGCGTCTCGTTCCCACTAGATAGCGATCTAAGGGATGCGAGGTTGCTTTTGAAGCTGAAACTATAAAAATAACTAGATTTAAAGAAATTTCAGCCATTATAGCTTCCAAGTTCTGTTGGGACCTGCTTGAACCATTGAAAGTTAGAATTGGCGAGATTTGGATAAATCTAGTCCTCCTGCAGAAAAAATTAGTGCAAATTCATATACAAATGAATGTTTAATGCAACAGTTGAATAAATTGAATAAAGCAATATATATAGTTATATATATATATAAGCTGTAAAAGGGCGATGGGTTTTCACTCGCAAGCCGGGACTGGAATGAAAATATATATATAAAAACTGTAAATAGCCACGAAATAATCTAGGCTTGTGACAGAAATAAATAAATATATATATATATATGGAAAAAATAGTAAAAAGGGTGATGGGTTTTCACGCCTGTGCCCTTACTAGGAATTGAAATTGACAGAAAAATAGTCACCTAGTGACTGGGGATAGCACCCAGTATGGGGAAGTGTGCAAAAGTAGTAAAATGGCCACGAAATAGTCCAGGCAGACTAAAATATATATATATATATATATATATATATATATATATATATATATATATTGACAGAAATGTAGTCAACCAGGACTGATAGGAGTACTAGTGATGGTGAAAGTCGCTTATATATGCGTAAATATATATAAAAGCGGTAAACTACCTCGGATTTGACATACGGGCTTGACTGAATTAAAATGTTAGTACATAAACAGTTAAATATATACAGAAAAAGTCCAAACCCGGACTGGGAAGATAACCCAGTCCGGCGAAGTTGCTAGAATGTACGTGCTAGTGCATTGAAGCTACTAGAACTGACGGATCGTCAATCCGAGTTGTAGAAATGTTGAAAACATAGTTTATGTACAAAAATATATTAATTTTTGACGAAACGGCCACGGAACTAAGTTCTGGGCATATTTAGAAAATGAAACTTTGTGTGCAAGTGTAAAGAAGTGCAAAGTAGTAGTATTGACTAGCTGATCGTAAAAATACTTACAATGGGCTGTAATACGGGCTTTTTGCCAAATCATAGGCTTTAAACGTCCAAATCTAGCAGTGGTTTTTTGATATGTGGTAGAATATGGGTATATCTACGTTTTGGAGTGAAAATATTTGGGTTTGGAAGAGGTGTAAAAGTCGGAAAATCAAACTGCCAAAGCTTCGCTGCGTTCCACTTTTTTTTAAAATGAACGGGGGGCACGTTTATTTATAGGCCAGGGAGCCTCCACTCAACCTTCGGCACCCCTAGGTGGGGCCCACGTGCCCGACTTAGTTGTCTCAAAGTACGTGCACTCCGAGTAATGCGATGTCCAGCCGGAATATTTCTAACTTTTGATCGGAGCGTTCGTTTGAGGTGTGCGATACCTTTTCGGAAAAGTCTCGCCGAGGGTGTCACAATGACATGGGAAAAAACATTTTTCGTGTCCAGGAAGACGGGTTCATAACCAGGTCTTCGATTCCACGCAGTTTGTCCGTTAAGCTGTCTTGCGTAGTTGCCACTCGGGATCGTCGTCAGGGTTCATTATGACTTTGACGACATTGATTTGGGTTGAATTTGACCAAGTCAGTTGAGAGTTAATGAAATGACCGTTGTACCCCTCCCGGGGCTGCCTGTAGTGTCGGCATGGTCGCTAGTTGACTTTCGGGAGCTGATTCCAAGACCTGGATCTCAGTCGAGTCTTTTGACCTCAGGGTTGTCTCTGAGGCTGACGGGGTCATTCCAGGTTTTTCTCTGAAGTTGTTATGATGCTTCAGGTTGATGTCTGAAGTTGACCTGACGTCCCGGGTTAAGACCGGGGATGACCTGCACTTCCTGGGTTGAGACCGGGGTTAAGTTTGACTTCCCGGGTTACTGCCGGGGATAAACTGTGTTTCCCAGATTGAGACTGGAGATGGCTTGACATGTCCTCGGTTGATGTCGAGGTTGCCTTGACTTCTCGAATTGAGACCAGGGTGGACTCTGACCGCCCGGGTTGAGACCGGGGTTAATTGGTACCTTCCGGGTTGCTGCCAGGGTTGAATTGACTTCCTGGGTTGAGATCGGGGTTGATTTTTGACTTCCCAGGTTGAGATCGGGGTTGAGCTTGATGATCCGATTGACTGTTAGAACTTGATTGATTGTTCGATTGACTGTCGGAGCTTGATTGATGGTCTGATTAACTGTCGGAACTTGATTGATGGTCCGATTGACTGTCAGAGCTTGATTGATGGTTCGATTGACTGTCAAAACTTGATTGATGGTCCGATTGACTGTCAGAGCTTAATTGATGGTCCGATTGACTGTCGAAACTTGATTGATGGTCTGATTGACTGTCGAAACTTAATTGATAGTCCGATTGACTGTCGGAGCTTGATTGATGGTCCGATTGGCTGTTAGAACTTGATTGACGGTCTGATTGACTGTTGGAGCTTGATTGATGGTCCAATTAACTGTCGTAACTTGATTGATGGTCCGATTGACTGTCGGAGCTTGATTGATGGTCCGGTTGACTATCGAAACTTGATTGATGGTCCGATTGACTGTTGGAACTAGATTGATCGTTCGCTTGACTGTCGGAACTTGATTGATGGTCCGATTGACTGTCAAAGCTTGATTGATGGTTCGATTGACTGTCGGCGCTTGATTGATGGTCCGATTGACTATCGGCGCTTGATTGATGGTTCGATTGTGTGACACCTCCAAATTCGGGTACTTCATTTCCCCATGATTTGGTGTTCACTTTTTAAATATAACATACATCTACCCAATAATAAAATAATTGCAAAGTAAAATATAACCTTTATAAATAATAAAATCTTCATTATAAAAAGGATTACAACTTTTCAAAATAAATCCTAGGGTTTACTCTAACCTTGACATAACACTAACTGCGAAAAATAAAAACATCACATAAAGTCTGATTACAATTTCATTTAAAATAAATTAAACATGTCTTCACTTGTTCATCTTCCCTTTGCCTTTACTCGTTGACGGGGCATCAACATTATCAACCTTAGCTGCAATGGTTATTTAATGCAAGAGTGAGCAAACAATAGCTCACTGGGATACAACAATATATAAGACATACAAGAATATCTTTGAAAAGGTTTGAATAACTTTTAATTACACAACGATAAAGAATTGAATAATAATTCTCTATCCACATTAAAAATTCGAATATAGAATTCATTTGAGGGTCATAAGACCTTGAACTTTTGTCCTAGGTTATAAACATTTCTATTTAAACATTTAACAGTCATTTAGACTATGGACCTTAACTCGTACTTAGGGGGATCAGCCCTTTTGTACCATGTACGTACACTACATTTAACGCTTCTGCGTGGTAACCTCCCCTAGTAAATAGGGTTGTTCAACTCAGTATTTGAATACAAGTCCGCACCAAAGGAAATTTGATTTGGATAAGCTAAAAGGGTAATTTAAAATTCAACATTCATCAACTAAGGATTAGTTGAATCGACTTCCAATAATTCATAAATAAAATAATTATGAATTAACACATGCCTTAGAATTAAACTTAAAGCATTTAAAAGATAAAGTGGACCTTACTTGAACAATAAGCCAAGGTCACTTCAATTAAATAAATACTTGTCCAGTGTAGAAATAAAAAGGACATTCTCAATATATTCCATAAAGAACTTGCATAGAATTAACGAGTTTAGGGTTTAGAAGACTTGCATAAAAATTAATACAAGATCAGAGTTTAGAAAACTTGCCTCAAGCGCAAGCTACAAATAAAATCACGTTCTAACAATTCCTACACATATATATTTAATCACAATAATCTAAATTAGTTAACACGTAACTAATTTACATAATTAGTTAACCCATCTAGGTTAACTCATTTTTATTTAATTATTAAGTTAATAATTAATAACCACATAATTTAATTACATCACATAGGCATGCTCACATAATTAAATCAAATAATAAATATGTAGTTTACATTAATTAAATTATAATTAAATAAATTATAATTTAAATATTTAGTCTAATTATAATTACTCAAATTATAATTACATATTATTTTAATTAAATTATAAACAAATTTATAATTTATAATTAATTAAACCACATCATGCATTTTCTAAATTATAATTACACAAATTATAATTTATAATTAATCATGCAAATATTGAATTATAATACACAAGATTATAATATATAATTAATCATGCATTACATAAATTATAATTTAAAATTAGCATTCACTTGATTAAAGTTAATAAACTATAATCATTATAATTTAACAAAATTATAATTTAAATTAAACATTTACTCTAATGATAATTATTCAAAGTTATAATCAAAAATTAAATTTTATTAATATAATTTATTAATATTCATTTAGCATTTTAATATAATTTTAACCATGCTATAAAAGTTATTACATAAAATTAGCTTTACAAAATACAAAAGAAAACAAGTTTTCTTTTTCCCTGCCACCCCCCGCCGGGGCTGGGGTTTTCCTTTTGATAGGCCTGCCGGGGCGGGCCTCTTCCAGCGAACGCAAACAAGTTCGCGAACTGTGTAGAGAAAAAGCCAATTTGGCTTTTTTCTCCACACCAAATTCTAATTCCATTTCATACAATTCATAACAATTTATAGAAAACATAAACTTAAAACTTCTAACATACATAAATATTATAACACATAATCAAAACAATCATTTCATGATTTTTGAAGAAAAGTCATAGAGAAGTGTTCTTCAGGAAATTGAACACTGTACTTTTGTTTTTAAACCAATTCACCCAATTTCAATCATAGTAAATCAATTCTTAAACATGCTATCATCATCTACAATTAATTTAAATAAAGATGAACAATCAAACATGAATTCCTTTGAATTTAAAAAAAAACTATATACATATATATATTCAAAATACTTTCACTAACTCACTGATGATCATGGACTCCTCACATTCATCACATATATATGGACTAAACCATTAATTAAGCATAGAATTAATATCTAAGCATGCTATAAACACAAATTATACATATAATTCATATTTATAAAGTTTTCATAACAATTCATATTTATAGAGAACTATTACTACGAAGAACATAAACACATAATTTCTAAAACTATAAGTTAGGATTATACCTCTCGATTAAAGCTAGGAGAAAAGATGAAGATAATAGTGTAAATCTTTCCTTTCGATTTCTCAAAGAACTCTTCTTCTTCTCTCTTTTTCCTTTTCTCTTTATCTTTTCTCTGTTTTGTTCTTCTGACTAACTCTTGTTCTAAAACTAACTAACGTAAAACTATTGATATACATATATTATACATATATCATATATACATAGAACTGACAAATAATTAACCCATATAATAAATATTATAATTAATACATGAGTTACACAATTTGAATTTAAATAGTCTAAGGCTTTGTTTGGTAACCCTTTTAAATAAAACTGATTTTACTGTTAAGACATCATTTGGTAAAAATAGATTTAAAACAAATGCAAGGGCTTTGTTTGGCAAAAGCCTTTTAAAACAAAAGTAAGGGCATTGCTTGGTTAAAACTAATTTAAAACCTTTTTTTTTATTTTAATAAATCATTTTAACACATACTTTAATGTTACACTTTAATTAAATAAATCTCTAACATTCTAATTTAATCAATTAAAATCCAACATCAACTAATCACATAAAAATTGTCACATAGTTATGATTACTCGCTAATTATAAATCATGTAACACTTAACACATAATTCATCTAATTTAATTATCTCAATTAAATTAGAACTATACTAAAAATTAATATACGTCAATTAAATAAATTATTAAATATTCATTTAATTAATATATAACACTTAATTAAATCACTCCACAAAATTACATAATTTATTTATTCAATTCAATAATTAAATCACATAATTTATTTATTTACTCAATAAATATTAAAATTTAATATATAAAATCTCAATCGTTACAATCTTCCCTCCTTAAAAGGATTCTGTCCTCAGAATCACACAAAAAAAATTCTCATCTATTACACTCTTCCCTCCTTAAAAGGATTTTATCCCCAGAATCAGTACATAAGGGTTACACAAAACTAAGAAAATAATTGCGAATAAGGTTTCACTATAACGTCTTCCAGTTCCCACGTGGCTTCTTCAGCACTATGGTTCCTCTAGATTACCTTAACAGACGGTATCACTTTATTCCTAAGTACTTGTTCATTTCTATCAACTATTTGAACATGCACTTCTTCATATGTTAAGTCTTTGTCAAACTGTAAAGGCTCATATTCAATTACATGTTTATAATCGTGTTTGTAAGGTCTTAACATAGAAATATGAAAGACGTTATGTATATTCTCGAACTCCGAAGGTAACGCAACCTCGTAAGCTACCTCGCCCACCTTTCGTAGTACCTCGAAAGGTCCAATAAATCTGGGACTCAGCTTTCCCTTCTTACCAAATCAAATCTTCCCCTTCCAGGGAGATACTTTCAAAAAAACGAATCTTCCTGGTAAGAATTCTCGATTCTGTCAATATAGATCGGCATACTTCTTCTGTCTGTCTTGAGCAGCAACTAATCTTGTTCTGATCAACTTCACAATTTTGGCAATTTGTTATACCAATTTTGGTCCCAACAGTTGACGTTCACCGACTTCACCCCAGCACAAGGGAGTTCTGCATTTTCTGCCGTATAATGCTTCGTAAGGTGGCATGCCGATACTCGTATGGTGACTATTGTTGTAGGCGAACTCCACAAGCGGTAGATGATCATCCCAACTTCCCTTGAAGTCCATCACACAAGCTCTCAGCATATCCTCAAGCGTTTGAATCGTTCTCTCGCTCTGGCCATCAGTCTGAGGATGGTATGCTGTACTCATTCACAATTGCATTCCTAGACACTCTTGCAAACGTTTCCAGAAATTTGACGCAAAACATGGATCTCTGTCAGACACAATCGACACCGGAACACCGTGTCGAGAAATGATTTCCTTCACATACATCTTCGCTAGCTGATCCAAGTTGTACTTTATCTTGATTGGTAAAAAGTGGGCTAACTTCGTCAGTCGATCCACTATAACCCATATCGCATTAAATCCTTTCTGAGTCGCTAGAAGACCCACCATGAAGTCCATCGTGATGTGCTCCCACTTCCACTCTAGAATTTCTAACTGTTGTAGCAGACCACTTAGTGTCTGGTGTTCTGCCTTAACTTTTTGGCTCGTCAAACATTTCGCAATGCATTCAGCAACGTCCCTCTTTATATTCGGCCACCAGAAATGCTTCCTGAGATCCTGGTACATCTTCGTACTCCCAAGGTGAATAGAATATCTTGAGCTATGAGCTTCGCTCAGAATCTCCTCTTTGACCTCTGGTACTGGCGGTACCCAGATTCTCCCTTCAAATCATAACAGTCCCTCGTTATCGATCTTGAACTTGAACTCTTCGCCATCCGCTACTCTCTTTCTAATCTTCTCTCATTCTTCATCGTGAAGTTGTGCTTCTTTCACTTTGTCTACCAGAGTAGAACAAGTAGTTACTTGAAACAACATCTCATCCGATTCCTTCGGACACTTCACTTCTAGCTCTAATCTAGCCATCTGTTCAATCAACCGATCCTGATCAGTTAACACGTTCACCTTCTCCCGACCTTTTCTGGTCAAAGCGTCGGCGACGACGTTAGCTTTACCCGGATGGTAAAGTATCTCGCAGTCGTAGTCTTTGATCAATTTCAACCATCTTCTTTGGTGCTTGTTCAAATCCTTTTGGGTAAAAATATATTTCAGACTCTTGTGATCTGTATATATCTCACACTTTTCTCCATATAAGTAGTGTCTCCATATCTTTAGGGCAAACACTACTGCCGCCAATTCTAAGTCATGGGTCGGATACCCCTTCTTATAATCCTTCAGCTGACGTGACACATAGGCAATGACTTTGTCGCTCTGCATCAACATATAGCCTAATCCTTTATATGAGGCATCGCTATATACCACGAAATTCCCCGTACTATCCGGTAAAGACAACACAGGCGCAGTACTCAACCTCTTCTTCAGCTCTTGAAAACTTTCCTCACACTTTTCCGACCAAAAAAATTTAACTATTTTACGAGTCAAATTCGTCAACGGAGTGGCGATTCTAGAAAAGTCTTGGATAAATCTTTGGTAATAACTTGCCAATCCCAAGAAACTTCTCACCTCAGACGACGTCTTTGGCTGATCCCAATTCATTACCGCTTCAACCTTCAACGGATCCACCGAAATACCATCATTGTCGATCACTTAGCCAAGAAATTGCACACGTTCTAACCAGAATTCACATTTCGAGAATTTAGCGTAAAGATTCTGTTGTCTCAGCGCTTCTAAGGTTAGTCGTAAGTGTTCAACATGTTTCTCCTCGATCTTGGAATAAACCAGGATGTCATCTATGAACACTACCACGAACTTGTCCAAAAATGGCTTGAACACCCTGTTCATTAAGTCCATATATGCAGCTGGGGCATTCGTGTGGTCAAATGACATCACCAAGAACTCGTAATGACCATATCGAGTCCTAAAAGCCATTTTCGGTATATCTTCTCTTCTCACCTTCAACTGATGATACCCGCTTCTCAAATCAATTTTTGAGAAGTACTTCGCACCCTTCAGTTGATCAAATAAGTCATCGATCCTAGGTAAAGGATACCTATTCTTGATCGTAACTTTGTTCAATTCTCTATAAGCAATGCAAAGACACATTGACCCATCCTTCTTCTTAACAAACAAAACTGGCGCTCCCCATGGCAAAACGCTCGGTTGAATATACTTCTTGTCCAGTAATTCTTGTAGTTGAACCATCAGTTCCTTCATCTCAATTGGAGCCATTCGATACGGAGCCTTCAAAATTAGAGCAGTTCCCGGCGCTAAATCGATCACAAACTCTGTCTCCCTATTCGGCGAAAGTCCTGGCAAGTCGCTCGAAAAAACGTCCACAAACTCCTTAACTACTGATATCTCTTCCACCTTCGGGCTTTCCTTATGCGTATCTACTATGTAGGCTAGATATCCTATACAGCCTTGCGTTAGAAGTTTCTTGGCTTGCATAACCGTCAGACAACTCACATGTCTAGGCGATTTACTACCATAGAATACTATCTTCGATGGAGTCGTAAGGCTTATCGACTTCTTCTGACAGTCAATTATCGCCCCATGGTTGAACAACCAATCCATACCTAGTATAACATCGAATTCCCCAAGTTTTATCAGAATTAAATCTACTCTCAACTCCTGACCCTTAATGTCCAATCTACAGTTCTTATAAATGCTCCTAACAGGAATAACCTCCCTATTTGCAATTTCTATGTTCAAAGGGTAAACTAACTCCTCTACAGGTAAGTCTAGGGTTTTAGCAAAATTATCAGATATGAATGAACAAGTAACACACGAATCAAGTAATATATATGCATTTATACTATTGATCGAAATAATACCTGACACCACGTCTTTTGATTGCATAGCATCCTGCACCGTCATATTGAATGTCCGTGCAGTGGGTTGAACAGCTTGCAATGGTGCAACGATAGTAACGGTATTGCCGCTTCCATTCCCTCCGCTCCCTGTTGACCCTGCCGTCAGCTTCTTCGGGCAGTTGCGAGCCATGTGATCCTTGGATCCACATGTAAAGCAAGCTCCCTTCTTCGGGTTTGGGCAATTAAGAGCAATGTGGACTTCCTGACCACAGTTGAAGCACATCCGCTTCCCCTTCATGCACACGCCAATGTGATTCTTACCGCATGTAGCACATGCTTCAAACTTCCTCTTCTGCTGGCTTCCTTGCTGACTCACAGCAGAGGTATTGTCATTCCATTTTCTCTTCTGGTTTACAATGCTGCTCCCACCAGCCTTGGTTTCTATCTCATTCTTCTTCTTCTTGTTTTGGTTGAACTTCGTCACCGCGTCGCTTCCTCCCTCAGCGAGTATATCCTTTTCCAACACAGCTGCAAATGTGTTTAGCTGGAACATGGAAACCTTACTATAGAGCCAGGGTTATAGTCCCCGCTCAAACCTCCTTGCCTTCCTAGCGTCAGTACTGACCTGGTATGTAGTGAACCTGGCCAGTTCGTTGAACTTCGCGGTATATTCGGATACCGTCATCCCTCCCTACTTAAGCTCTAGGAACTGGACCTCCATCTGGTCCTGCGGACTCACTGGAAAGTACATCTCGTAGAACATTTCCTTGAAACGTTCCCACGTTATGACTCCCTCTCCCTCTTGGGTCTTATTAGCCTTCCACCAAAAGCTAGCATCCAACTTTAACATGAAAGCCGCAAACACTGTCTTTTGGTCTTCACCTACTCTGGCTACGTCGAAGACCTTCTCCATTTCCATAACCTACGTCTGAGCCTCGATAGGATTAGTGGATCCCTTGAACTTAGGCGGTCCTACTGCCTTAAATTTCTTGAAAGTCGTACCCTGCACTTGCGACTGATTCGCAAGAGCTCCTGTCAACATGTTCACCAACTACTGAACCGAGTTGGGATTCGTCCCATCGTTATTGTTGTTGTTCATTGAACCCTCGGGGTTTTGACGCGTTGGTCTTCTTCTAGGAGGCATTTTCTGTTCAGAAAATATTATTATTAGACCCTTTATTCAACTATTAAGTATTCAAGTTCATACTTAAACGTTTTAAACAATTCAATTCACATAGAACACCTAGCATGTCAATAAACTTCTTTTATTCATTACTCGTAGTAAAAAAAACATCAATTAGATAGCATTTCTACTATTTACATCATCTTTCCTGAACTGAAAAAGTTGCAGGATTACATAATTAACTCATCCCATTCTTATCTCAGATTATGGGATTTACATTATTTAATATAAAAAGCAATACATAAACAAAACTTTACTACTGCCTATGCATATTAATATGTCGCACAGCCTTTTCGTGTTCCTCTTCCATCCCCCGAAATGTTGTCCTTCGGTCCACCACATACTATGGTAAACCTTAGAACTGAGCTGGGTAATAGAAAACACGGTCTTGGGCTCTTTCTATAGCTGTGTGGAAAGCATACTCTGTTTCCCTCAGCTTGGCCCTTTTAGGTTCAGCTTCATCTTCAGCTTGATCGGCTCGTTGAGTAGCCCTCAAGCTTATCTCTTCAGCTCTGGGTCGCTTCCTTGACTCCTCCTGGACGTCCTGCTTTAGCTTCGCCAGTTCAGCTCGAGCAGCATCTCTATCATTCTCCATGTGTATCAGGTTCTAGTGTTCATCTCCTAGGTCACTTGCCATATCCTCAATCGTCTCGTCTCGCTGCTGTATAGTTTCCTCGAGCTCTCCAACTCGTCCATGAAGCTCCACTTTACTATCGTAAACTGCCACGTACATCTCAGCACTAGTAGATTGAGGTGGGAATTCCTCTTTGGGATCCTCTTCCTCCTCTTCCTCTTCTACAAACTCGTCCTCATCCTCCTCCTCTGGAATAGGTGTCAGCTCATTCTCTCGACCAGCTATGGTGATCACTGGAGATGGCTCTCTCCTAACCAACTGCTCCTAGACAACATGGATGTCTCGGGGCTCCTCCTCTCTAGGCATCTGAGGTATATCCTCTCTAGCCTGACTAGGTTCTCCAATGTTTGTCATCTTGACAAAAGAATTTTAAAGTTCATTATTACGTGATATCGAGTCGTAACTCTTCGAATAATATAACGTAAACACATAGCACATAAGGTAGTTTATTATCTTTATCTATCACATCTATCTTTTCGATCTTACTGTAAGGCTACTACCTAAGGTTTTCCCCCACATAAGGTTCATAACCAAAAGCTTTGATACCAACCTGTGACACCCCCAAATCCGGGTACTTTATTTTCACATGATTTTGTGTTCACTTCCTAAATATAATATACATCTACCCAATAATAAAATAATTGCAAAGTAAATTACAACCTTTATAAATAATAAAATCTTCCTTATAAAAAGGATTACAACTTTTTAAAATAAATCCCAGGGTTTACTCTAACCTTGACATAACATTAACTGCGGAAAATAAAAACATCACATAAAGTCTGATTACAATTTCATTCAAAATAAATTAAACAAGTCTTCACTTGTTCATCTTCCCTTTGCCTTTACTCGTTGACGGGGCATCAACATTATCAACCTTAGCTGCAATGGTCATTTAATGCAAGAGTAAGCAAACAATAGCTCACTGGGATACAACAATATATAAGACATACAAGAATATCTTTGAAAAGGTTTGAATAACTTTTACATTCACAACGATAAAGAATTGAATAATAATTCTCTATCCACATTAAAAATTCGAATATAGAATTCAACTGAGGGTCATAAGACCTTGAACTTTTGTCCTAGGTTATAAACATTTCTATTTAAACCTTTAACAGTCATTTAGACTTTGGACCTTAACTCGTACTTAGGGGGATCAGCCCTTTGTAGCATGTACGTGTACTACATTTAACGCTTCTGCGTGGTAACCTCCCCTAGTAAATAGGGTTTTTCAACTCAGTATTTGAATACAAGTCCGCACCAAAGGAAATTTGGTTTGGATAAGATAAAAGGGTAATTTAAAATTCAACGTTCATCAACTAAGGATTAGTCTAATCGACTTCCAATAATTCATAAATAAAATAATTATGAATTAACACATGCCTTAGAATTAAACTTAAAGCATTTAAAAGATAAGTTGGACCTTACTTGAACAATAAGCCAAGGTCACTTCAATTAAATAAATACTTGTCCAATGTAGAAATAAAAATGACATTCTCAATATATTCCATAAAGAACTTGCATAGAATTAACGAGTTTAGGGTTTAGAAGACTTGCATAAAAATTAATACAAGATCAGAGTTTAGAAAACTTGCCTCAAGCGCAAGGTACAAATAAAATCACGTTCTAAAAATTCCTACACATATATATTTAATCACAATAATCTAAATTAGTTAACACGTAACTAATTTACATAATTAGTTAACCCATCTAGGTTAACTCATTTTTATTTAATTATTAAGTTAATAATTAATAATCACATAATTTAATTACATCACATAGGCATGTTCACATAATTAAATCAAATAATAATTATGCATTTCACATTAATTAAATTATAATTAAATAAATTATAATTTAAACATTTAATCTAATTATAATTACATCTTATTTTAATTAAATTATAAACAAATTTATAATTTATAACTAATTAAACCACATCATGCATTTACTAAATTATAATTACACAAATTATAATTTATAATTAATCATGCAAATATTGAATTATAATACACAAGATTATAATATATAATTAATCATGCATTACATAAATTATAATTTAAAATTAGCATTCACTTGATTAAAATCAATCAATTATAATCATTATAATTTAACAAAATTATAATTTAAAGTAAACCTTTACTCTAATTATAATTATTCAAAGTTATAATCACAAATTATATTTTATTAATATAATTTATTAATATCCATTTAGCATTTTAATATAGGTTTAATCATGCTATAAAAGTTATTACATAAAATTAGCTTTACAAAATACAAAAGAAAACAAGTTTTCTTTTTCCCTGCAACGCCTCCCCCCCCCCCACCAGCCGGGGCGGGGGTTTTCCTTTTGATAGGCCCTCCTGATAGTAGTGTGCATACAAGCCAATCATGTATGATGATAAAGCACATACTTTGTAAACAATCTTATTTATTTATTAATAAAATATTCATTTATTAAAGGCATTTAATTATCTACATGTTGCTGTTTTTATAATATGTAAATAACTCATAGTTTTAAGCAATGCTTTTAGAATCATGATGATGATCATGCTAATGAGATCTAAATTTCTTAGAAAGTTTTAAAACTAAAATAGTTCCCAATCGTGGGATTACTAAAAATGGGATTAGTAAATCCGGATAGATTGGTACATATGTTGCTTGCTCATTGGATGAGGATGATTGATCTCATGATCATTTGTGTGGAGACACTAAAGCAAGTATGTAGGTGCTTATTAGAGAATAAGTTCACTGAACATGACTCGCTATGGAATACCTAATGGAGTTTTACTCGCCTGTCAATAGGAATTCCTAATGTGATAGTAGTACAAGTGATCCTTGGACTTGAGATCATAATAGTATCTTGTATGTAATGAATTATACTTTGACTTATTCTTTAAAGCCCTTTAGGGTATATAAAAGGGTATGCTTGGGTATAATGAGTTACATATGGAGATAATGAATGATCAATAAAGAATCTACCACCTCTAGTAAAAGAGGAGATATGTCCTATGTGATTCGTTAAATTACAACCCAGGAATCCTTGGCCAAGGTAAAATGAAATTAGAAAGGAGTTTCTAATTTGCATTATTTGGAGTTGTGCATTTTCTAATCGAATTACATATAATTAAATAAAATAAGACTTGACAGTAAATTCATGTCTTATATTTAATTGGGACATTGTATGATGGAAGTATTGAATTGTATGGTAACTATTTACTCACAGGTTCTTTTATGATTAATGTTGAAATCTATATTATCTGGAAAGTCGTTGATCGCTAGGGAGGCTTATCCCTATTGTAGAATAAATATTATTTATTTAAATAGATTATTAGTTTAATTTATTTATTTAAATAAGATTAGAATTGTTCTAATTGATTTATTCACAACCGATTTAATATGGAGAACCTAAAGGGTCACACCATAAAAGGAAGAATAATTATTTAAGAAGGTAATGGCATAATCGTAATAATGCATTAAGTTAAATTAATTTAATCTATGGTGATAGAATAAATTAAATAGCTTAATATTTATTATTTAATATTTTGAAAATATTAAATATAAATTAATAAGAGGAGTTTTATTAATATTATTATAATTATTATTATTTTAATTTTTAAAGGAGTTTAGTAATTAATTTAATATTAGTACTCTCATTTATTCCTAATAAGATTAGGAGATAAATTAATTAAATAAATTTAATTAATTATTTCCCATGTGGTGGGAAGCCTAAATTAATTAAAGGAGTTTAATTAATTAAAAGAAATCCCATGTCTAATAGGATTAGAAGGGTTGACCAATATTTATATAAGAGGAGTCTTATAATAGAGATTACTTGAGGCAATTCCAATTGTTGGAGAGTACTCCTTTTCTATAGAGGATAGAAAACTAAGCCAACCACCCTCCTTCTTGATAATTCATCTTCCTTGGTGGATCACCTCTAGAGGCCAAACACTTGGGTGGCTAACGTTGATCAAAGGAAGGAATCTAACCCGGAAATTCAAGGAGATCACGAAGAACAAGGAGTTGAACTTGTACCTGTGGAAGCTTCGTTTTACAAGGGTATGATTCCATAACTTCTTATTTATCGTTTTAAATTAATAATTTGCAGAAAGGATGATCCGGGTAATGATTTTGTAGAAATTTTTTTAAACTCTGATATACCATGCTTCCACTAATTTTTGCAATTTGATTGCATCACGATTTCGTACAAATCCAACAGTAGTATCAGAGCCAAACCTTTATGCAATTATTAATTTATTTTTGATTTCATATACATATGGGTATGTATTTAAAATAATTTATTGGGCATAATTTCATTGTATAAAATTATTTTTTTTAAGAAAAAAAATGACATATTTTTTTTGGACGAATCACAATTTTTTTTTCGGGGTGCTAATCTTGAATTCTGCAAAGAAAAGGTGTTGTCTCTTTCTTACTCCAAAAAGAAGGTGACCCATCAGGAAAGGACTCTTTTAATAAACCTGCAGGACTCTTTTAATAAAAGAAGGTGACTTCTTTTTAAAAAATAAATGTGAATTTATATTATATATATATATATATATAACCTGATTCGTTATATAAATATATATAATATATACGGTAATATGAAATATATATATATATATATATATATATGATATATTTATATATTATATTCTAAATAATTTTATAATTAAAATAAAGAGTTTATTTTAATCTTGAAATTGGATTTCATGCAATTTAAAATTGCCCATTAAATGATACTCATATATATATGGAATGTTTTAATTCATGAGATGAATATTTATTTATTGATATATATGGTGATATGTATGATAATAAATGGGGATTGATTATGGACTATTTGACCAATGTGATTGGATTTTATTTTAGTTGAATGCTTGAATGAATGGATTTTATTAAATGGGGTCTGTGTACCTCGTCTTCTCTAATTTTTTTTTCTTGATGTAAAATTCTATATCTCTCTTATGTACTTCCCCTTGACTGCTGATCAAGGTTTCTATTTAAAATAAATAGTTTAATGTAATAGAAATAGTTAGAATTATCTTGAAAAAATTGGAGACCAAGGAGCAAGGAGCGCGTGACGACCCTTTGTATAGAGCCCGGGTTTAAATGTAATAGTTATATTTAAATTTAAATTCTTGCACTCCTAAGTTTGACCTTTTGGTTCACTTGGTGGCTCTAGTGAACCAAACTAGAATAAAAGTCCATAATCAATCGGGGTAGAATATAGTATTCTATATTGCATGCTAAATATTATATATATTATATTTTATGCAAACATGCTTCACATGTTTAATAAAATAACGCGTATTTTATATATATATATATATATGTGTGTGTGTGTGTGCATGCGCGCTAAACAAGATGAGATAAATAATAACAAACCCCTCAAAGAAATAATATTAAGTCCGAAGCGTTCAAATGATATTTGGAATATCGAACGTCGCCTTCTAGCATGATAAATTAATAGAGTATAAAATATTTAATATGAGCTTGTTTGTGCTATCCACAAGGCGAGTATTGCATATTTAAGATGTTAATTAATCACATTTGATGCTTATCAAGAAAATTGAACGATCTAGTCTTGTTGTGCTATCCACAAGGACGAACATTTTTCTTTTTTGAATTTATGGAAGTGCTAGGCTGGACTTAACTTAAATTATTTTAGTTCGGATGTGCACACACTTGACCATTATGATTTAAGAGGCAAAATAAAAGGAGTTATATAGTGATGTAATTGACAAGAGTTGTCTACCTATTTATTTGTATATCGCTTGTTGTGCTATCCACAAGGTTATATACATTTGAAATGAGATCCTTATTCTCACTAGCAAATCTTTAATTAGATGTTGCCGAACTATATAAGTGAGGTTAATATAGTTTGATAAAAATAGTGGGAGATACCAATTTAAAACAAAGACCTAAATTTATTTTGGTATACAAAATTAATAAAATGAATGTTTGCTAAAATGTTGTTTTTCACATGCAGAATTTTAAAAATGTCAAAATCACTAATTTCACTGCGAAGCATACTTGATGTTAATAAGCTTATCGGGCCGAATTATACGGACTGGCTAAGAAATCTGAGAATAGTTCTCACCGCTGAAAAGATTTCTTATGTCCTAAACTCACCTGTCCCTGGAACTGTTCCAGAAACAGCCTCTGAGGAAGAGATTGCCACCATTGTAGAGTGGCAAGATGATGCATCTGTGGCTCAATACATCATGCTCGCATACATGAATAACGAGCTTCAGCGTCAGCACGAAAACATGGATGCTCCTACTATATTGATTCACCTCAAGGAGTTGTATGGTGAACAAAGTAGGGCTGCTAGATATGAGATATCTAAGGAGCTCTTCCGATCTCGGATGACCAAGGGCAAGGTGAACATAAAGGAACAAAAGAAACCTGATCCAGCTAGCAAAGGAATGTGCTTCTATTGGAACGAGCCGGCTCATTGGAAGAGGAACTGCAAGAAGTTTCTGGCAGACAAGAAGTTTGGAGAAGCTTCGACTTCCAATCAAGGTTTGTTCATGATTGAAATTAAATTTTTAGAAAGTCAAAATTCTACTTGTGTATTGGATACCGGGTGTGGTTCTCACATATGTATAATGTGAAGGGACTGGTCAGAAGTAGAAAGCTGAACAATGATGAGGTGATCCTACGAGTGGGGAATGGAGCAAAGGTTGCTGCATTAGCTGTAGGAACTTATTATTTAGCAATGCCTTCGGGCAAGTCCATTTATCCTAATAATTGTTATCATGTTCCGAATATTAATAAAAACATTATTTCAATTTCTGTATTGGATATGGAAGGATTTAACGTTGTTATAAAGAACAATAGTTGTTCTATTTATAAAGACGATGTTTTATATGGTGTTGGAAATTTGCGAAATGGACTTTATACACTTGACTTACAAGAAAATATTTTTCAAATTGAACAAACTAAGAAAAGGAAAAGAGATGATATTAATTATACCTACATGTGGCACTGTAGACTCGGTCATATCAATGAAACAAGATTATCCAAGTTGCATAAAGATGGGCTCCTTGAGTTATCTGATTATGAATCATATCCAACTTGTGAATCTTGTCTCATGGATAAAATGACTAAATCTCCTTTTAGTGGAAAAGGAGAAAGAGTTACAGAGTTGTTGGCATTGATTCACACAGACGTTTGTGGACCTATGACAACAAGTGCACGGGGTGGGTATTCTTATTTTATTACTTTCACTGATGATCACTCAAGATTTGGATATGTGTATTTAATGAAATACAAGTCAGAATCATTTGAAAAGTTCAAAGAGTTCAGGAGTGAAGTAGAGAAACTAATGGGCAAGACTATAAAGATACTTCGATTAGATCGAGGTGGAGAATACTTAAGCGGTGAGTTTCTCAATTGTCTCAAAAAAATGGTATAATCTCACAATGGACTCCTCCAGGTACACCACAGTTAAATGGAGTATCTGAAAGGAGAAATCGAACACTGTTGGACATGGTTCGATCCATGATGAGTTTTACCGACCTTCCAATTTCTTTCTGGGGATATGCCCTAGAAACGGCTGTATACCTACTTAACAAGGTACCTACCAAATCCGCCCCAAAGACTCCATATGAGATGTGGAAGGGGAGGAAACCAAATCTTAAGCATGTTAAGACTTGGGGTTGCCCAGCTTATGTCAAAAAGTTTGAAAATGATAAGCTACAGACTAAATCCGATAAGTGTAGATTTGTGGGATACCTTAAAGAAACTTTAGGGTATTATTTCTATCATCCAAGTGATCAAAAGGTGTTTGTTGCAAAACATGCTGCCTTCTTGGAAAAGGAGTTTATCCATGAAGGGGTCAGTGGGAGTAAGATATATCTTGAAGAAGTTCAAGAACCACAAATTACCACGGATCAAAGTCAGGTACCTGACCAAGTAGAAGAACCTACTATACCACACCCTGTTCGTAAATCTGGAAGAGTACCAAAGATACCTGAGAGGTATGGATTCGTTATAGAGGATGACGATGAGGTACACATCATGAATGATGATGATCCATTGAATTACGAACAGGCTATGAGTAATAAAGACTCAGGAAAATGGCTTGAAGCTATGAAATTCGAAATGGACTCCATGTATGAAAACAAAGTATGGACTTTGGTTTCACCACCTGAAGGTATTAAGCCTATTGGGTGTAAATGGGTCTTTAAAAGAAAGACTGGAGCGGACGGCAAGGTAGAGACCTATAAGGCCCGACTGGTTGCAAAAGGTTTCAAACAAAGACAAGGAGTTGACTATGATGAAACCTTTTCACCAGTAGCTATGCTCAAGTCCATTCGGATTTTGCTTGCGATTGCAGCTTATAACGACTATGAGATCTGGCAGATGGACGTGAAAACGGCCTTCCTCAATGGGAAACTTGAGGATGATGTGTATATGACACAGCCAGAGGGATTTGTTTCAAAGGTTGGAACAAATCAAGTCTGTAAGCTGCAACGATCCATTTATGGATTGAAGCAAGTTTCTCGTAGATGGAACATTCATTTTGATGAGACAATCAAAGAGTTTGATTTTATCAAAAACGACAATGAACCATGTGTGTACAAGAAGGTTAGTGGGAGCGCAGTTTCATTCCTTGTATTATATGTTGATGATATATTACTGATAGGGAATGACATTCCTATGCTACAATCGATTAAAATCTGGTTATCTAAACACTTCTCCATGAAGGACTTGGGAGAAGCATCCTATATTTTGTGGATAAAAATCTATAGAGATAGATCTAAAAGGATGCTTGGTTTATCCCAAGGAACGTACATTGATGCAATGCTAAAGGGATTTAGCATAGAAGATTCCAAAAGAGGTCTCATGCCGATGAGCCATGGAATACATCTCTCCAAGAAACAGGCCCCAAAGACACCTGAGGAGAGAGCCCGTATGAGTAAGATCCCTTATGCTTCTGCAATAGGATCTATCATGTACGGTATGATATATACTAGACCGGATGTTGCTCATGCACTTAGTGTAACGAGCAAATACCAGTCGAATCCAGGAGAAGAGCACTGGAAGGCAGTGAATAATATCCTAAAATACTTGAGAAGGACTAAGGATATTTTTCTTGTCTACGGTGGGTCTAAATTAAAACTCGAGGGCTTCACAGACTCAAGTTTTCAAACGGACCAAGATGACAGTAAATCTGTTTAGGGCTATATTTTTACCTTGAACGGAGGCGCAGTGAGTTGGAAGAGTTCCAAGCAGCAAACAGTTGCTGATTCAGTGACAGAGGCAGAGTATATAGCTGCAAGTGAAGCTGCAAAGGAAGCTGTTTGGATGAAGAAGTTCATAACTGAACTTGGTATGGTTCCTAGCATTGGAGAAGCAGTTCCCGTTTACTGTGACAACACAGGAGCAGTTGCACAGGCTAAGGAACCAAGGTCTCATCAAAAATCTAAACACGTGTTGCGGCGATTTCACTTGATCAGGGAGATCATTGAAAGAGGAGACGTCACCTTGGAGCATGTAGACTCTCAAGACAACATTGCAGATCCATTTACTAAAGCTTTAACACAACAGCAGTTTGATCGTCACTTAGAGAAGATGGGTATGAGATACCATGGCGATTGGCTTTAGTGCAAATGGGAGATTGATAGTAGTGTGCATACAAGCCAATCATGTATGATGATAAAGCACATACTTTGTAAACAATCTTATTTATTTATTAATAAAATATTCATTTATTAAAGGCATTTAATTATCTACATGTTGCTGTTTTTATAATATGTAAATAACCCATAGTTTTAAGCAATGCTTTTAGAATCATAATGATGATCATGCTAATGAGATCTAAAATTCTTAGAAAGTTTTAAAAATAAAATAGTTCCCAATCGTGGGATTACTAAAAAGGGGATTAGTAAATCCGGATAGATTGGTACATATGTTGCTTGCTCATTGGATGAGGATGATTGATCTCATAATCATTTGTGTGGAGACACTAAAGCAAGTATGTAGGTGCTTATTAGAGAATAAGTTCACTGAACGTGACTCGCTATGGAATACCTAATGGAGTTTTACTCGCTTGTCAATAGGAATTCCTAATGTGATAGTAGTACAAGTGATCCGTGGACTTGAGATCATCATAGTATCTTGAATGTAATGAATTATACTTTGACTTATTCCTTAAAGTCCTTTAGGGTATATAAAAGGGTATGCTTGGGTATAATGAGTTACATATGGAGATAATGAATGATCAATAAAGAATCTACCACCTCTAGTAAAAGAGGAGATATGTCCTATGTGATTCGTTAAATGACAACCCAGAAATCCTTGGCCAAGGTAAAATGAAATTAGAAAGGAGTTTCTAATTTGCATTATTTGGAGTTGTGCATTTTCTAATCGAATTACATATAATTAAATAAAATAAGACTTGACAGTAAATTCATGTCTTATATTTAATTGGGACATTGTATGGTGGAAGGATTGAATTGTATGGTAACTATTTACTCACAGGTTCTTTTATGATTAATGTTGAAATCTATATTATCTGGAAAGTCGTTGATCGCTAGGGAGGCTTATCCCTATTGTAAAATAAATATTATAAATTTAAATAGATTATTAGTATAATTTATTTATTTAAATAAGATTAGAATTGTTCTAATTGATTTATTCACAACCGGTTTAATATGGAGAACCTAAAGGGTCACACCATAAAAGGAAGAATAATTATTTAAGAAGGTAATGGCATAATCGTAATAATGCATTAAGTGAAATTAATTTAATCTATGGTGATAGAATAAATTAAATAGCTTAATATTTATTATTTAATATTTTAGAAATATTAAATATAAATTAATAAGAGGAGTCTTATTAATATTATTACAATTATTATTATTTTAATTTCTAAAGGAGTTTGGTAATTAATTTAATATTAGTACTCTCATTTATTCCTAATAAGATTAGGAGACAAATTAATTAAATGAATTTAATTAATTATTTCCCATGTGGTGGGAAGCCTAAATTAATTAAAAGAAATCCCATGTCTAATAGGATTAGAAGGGTTGACCAATATTTATATAAGAGGAGTCTTATAATAGAGATTACTTGAGGCAATTCCAATTGTTGAAAAGTACTCCTTTTCTATAGAGGATAGAAAACTAAGCCAACCACCATCTTTCTTGATAATTCATCTTCCTTGGTGGATCACCTCTAGAGGCCAAATACTTGGGTGGCTAACGTTGATCAAATGAAAGAATCTAACCCGGAAATTCAAGGAGATCACGAAGAACAAGGAGTTGAACTCGTACCTGTGGAAGCTTCGTTTTACAAGGGTATGATTCCATAACTTCTTATTTATCGTTTTAAATTAATAATTTGCATAAAGGATGATCCGGGTAATGGTTTTGTAGAAATTTTTTTAAACTCTGATATACCATGCTTCCGCTAATTTTTGCAATTTGATTGCATCACGATTTCGTATAAATCCAACACCGCCGGGGCGGGCCCCTTCCAGTGAACGAAGACAAGATCGCGAACTGTGCAGAGAAACAGCCAATTTGGCTTATTTCTCCACACCAAATTCTAATTCCAGTTCATACAATTCATAACAATTTATAGAAAACATAAACTTAAAACTTCTAACATGATTATAACATACATAAACTTTATAACACATAATCAAAACAATCAATTTCATGATTTTTGAAGAAAAGCCATAGATAAGTGTTCTTCATAAAATTGAACACTACACTTTTATTTTTAAACCAATTCACCCAATTTCAATCATAGTAAATCAATTCTTAAACATGCTATCATCATCTACAATTAATTTAAATAAAGATGAACAATCAAACATGAATTCCTTTGATTTTAAAGAAAACTATATACATATATATATTCAAAATACTTTCACTAACTCACCGATGATCATGGACTCCTCACATTCATCACATATATATGGACTAAACCATTAATTAAGCATAGAATTCATATCTAAGCATGTTATAAACACAAATTATACATATAATTCATATTTATAAAATTTTCATAACAATTCATATTTACAGAGAACTATCACTACGAAGAACATAAACACATAATTTCTAAAACTATAAGTTAGGATTATACCTCTTGATTAAAGCTAGGAGAAAAGATGAAGATAATGGTATAAAGCTTTCCTTTGAATTTCTCAAAGTCTTCTTCTTCTTCTCTCTTCTTCCTTTTCTCTCTATCTTTTCTCTGTTTTGTTCTTCTGACTAACTCTTGTTCTAAAACTAACTAACGTAAAACTATTGATATACATATATTATACATATATCATATATACATATAACTGACAAATAATTAACCCATATAATAAATATTATAATTAATACATGAGTTACACAATTTGAATTTAAAAAGTCTAAGGCTTTGTTTGGTAACCCTTTTAAATAAAATAGATTTTAGTGTTAAGACATCGTTTGGTAAAAATGGATTTAAAACAAATGCAAGGGCCCTGTTTGGCAAAAGCATTTTAAAACAAAAGTAAGGGCCTTGTTTGGTTAAAACTAATTTAAAACCCTTGTTTTATTTTAATAAATCATTTTAACACATACTTTAATGTTACACTTTAATTAATTAAATCTCTAACATTCTAATTTATTCAATTAAAATCCAACATCAACTAATAACATAAAAATTGCTACATAATTATGATTACTCGCTAATTATAAATCATGTAACACTTAACACATAATTTATCTAATTTAATTATCTCAATTAAATTATAACTATACTAAAAATTAATATACATCAATTAAATAAATTATTTAATATTCATTTAATTAATATATAACACTTAATTAAATTACTCCACAAAATTACATAATTTATTTATTCAATTCAATAAATAAATCATATAATTTATTTATTTACTCAATAAATATTAAAATTTAATATATAAAATCTCAATCGTTAAAGATTGACTGTCGGTGCTTGATTGATGGTCCGATTGACTGTCAAAACTTGATTGATGGTCTAATTGATTAGATTTAGGTTGAAGGACCGGCGTTGGTGGCCGGATTTGGATTGATTGACGATTTTGCCCTCCTACCGGGTTAGTATTGGGGCAAGGAAAATTTCGAGTGTCTACATCTATATAAGAGGAGTCTTATATTAGATATCAATAGACGTAATTCCAAGAGTTGGAGAGTTGGACATTTGATGTAGAACTGAACTTCGACTTGATGGAAGTTGATCAAGAGGAGGTAGATGACTATGAGGTGCCCGAGGAGATCAAAGAATGGGTCTAAGAAAAAACCCAAACCAAACCTCGATCATACCACCACTGTCAATATCGGAACCTCAGAAAACCTTAAAGAAATCCAGATAGACCTAGATCTCACCCCAGACCAAAGAACCAACCTGATTGAAATCTTAACACAGTTTCAGGATGTGTTTGCATGGTCGCATAAAGACATGATTGGCTTATCCACTGACATTGTCATCCATCGGCTCCCTATCAAAGATGAATTCAAGCTAGTCAAGTAAAAGCTCAGGCGGTTGAAACCCGAGTGGAGTCTGAAAGTCAAAAAGAGATTTTCAAACAATTCAAAGCCAACATCATCATAGTATCAACATATTCGGAGTGGCTATCTAACATAGTTCTCGTGCCTAAGCCTGACAGGAAGGTACGAGTGTGCGTGGATTATCGGGATTTGAACAAAGCTTGTCTCAAGGAAAATTTCCCAGTACCTTTCATCCACATCCTGATATATAATACAACATAGTATGTCATATATTCTTTTATGGATTGCTTTGCTGGTTACCATCAAATCATAGTCGCTGAAGAAGATAAGGAGAAGACAACCTTCATCACTCCTTGGGGAACCTTCTGCTATAGACGTTTATCCTTCGGCCTTATCAATGTCGGTGCCACGTACCAGCGAGCCATGATGGCCCTGTTTCATGACATGATGCATAAGGAGGTAGAGGTTTATATGGATGACATCATCGTCAAATCCTGGAAGGAGGACGATCACATCAACTATCTCAGGAAGCTGTTTAATAGGTTGCGTAAGTATAACCTCAAGCTGAATCCAGTCAAATATACTTTTGGCGTCAAATCGGGCAAGTTATTAGGATTTCTGGTAAGAAATAGAGGCATTGAGATGGATTCTGCCAAGATTAAAGCCATCACAGAGATGCCGGTCCCTCGAACAGAGAAGGAGATACGCGGGTTCCTGGGGAGGATCAATTTCATAAGCCGGTTCATTTCCCATCTCACAGCAACTTGTCAACCCATCTTCAAGCTACTTAGGAGAATTCCTCCACAAAATGGAATGAGGATTGTCAAAAAACCTTCCTTGCCATCAAGAAGCAGTTGATCGAAGCGCCTGTCTTGGTACCCCCGAGGGATGAAGTTCCCCTATTTATGTACTTGTCAGTCAATGCCAACGCAATGGGCTGTATGCTGGGACAGAAAGATGATAGTAGCAAGGAATGAGCTATCTACTACATCAGCAAAAGATTCAATAGAGGCGAACAAAAGTACACACTGATTGAAAAGACATGTTATGCATTAGCATGGGCCGCCATGAGTGTAGACAATTGAAATTTCACTTCCTTTATACTAACCTTGCAGAAGGGAAAAAGCATAAATTTTCTTCAGAGACAACACCGAGGTAGGGTAAAACTAATAGGTCATCCCGGAGACAACCCCGTGAATGATTCAAAGGACTAATGACGTCCGAACATATTGCGAACTGAACGAGGATCGCTAAGCTAAGACAGTGTCTGCCAGAAGTCACCTCAGCCAACCTCGAACTGCGTGCCATTAAAGTTCAGCCAGCAAACTGATGTCTGGAATCGAAAGATATATCTCAGCTACCAGCATCATCTTCCCGGACCTTGATTCAGTCAGACTCGATCTTACTCCGCCGCATTCCATTTTTGAATGTTCGATCTGCGAAAGTCAACTTCCTCTAAATCGAGACCTAAGGCACGTATTTTCAGGCAATTGTACACATGGGGCCCAGCCTCAAACGTACCTGCACCAGCCGCATACATACATGCGACTGCCATAATCTATCTATTTTAGCAGCCAGCAACTCATAAACATAAAAAAGAGGAAGAACTTAGAGAGAGAAAGTCACATTTAGAGAGAGAGAGGCTCGGGTTGGAGATATAAACACCCACTTTGAGTTTTTTCTCTTGTTTAGCGTCTACTTGAAGCCCCGAGAGTGTTCTAAGTTGATCACGGGAGTTAAAACGCTTGTTCACGCGTCCCCCAAGGTGAAAAAATGCACTTTCTAGCTACGTTCTTTGTAAATGTTGTTCAATATACTAGATTGATGATATATATTGTTTAAATCTAGTTAATCTTGTTATTTTCTAAGTATATTGTGTAATAGTTGATAGATATTACCTTTTTATTGGTTATATTGTGCCTATTGCGTTGTAAATTAAGTACGGAGGCTAGATCTACCTAGATCTAAGCCGAATCTAGCATTTGAGTGGTTATTAAGCATGATGCTTTAACTCGTGTGCTAGATCAGTTTAGATTCATGGTAGACTTATGTATTTATTATTTTAAATGGTCCCGGTTACCCTATATAACCCTAGATCTATATCTAGAGGCGAAACAGGTCCGAAATGGCTTGAAACGATGATTTCAACCGATGAAATCATCTAATATCAAGTTTAGGACATTGTATATATGTATTCCCGCATAAATAATGTGAGCATAGGAATGCCGGTGTTGAGATCCCCGAATGGATTCTAACTTGATTCCCACGATGGACCGGTTGTATGATGTAATGTTTAAATAGCGTAAATATCATTGTATATGTAATATTTGGATCTTGAAGACGGACTCGAGGGGTTAGTCCCGAGAAGACGGATTCAAGATCCCGTGATAGTGAAAACTTGGATTATGGGTGCTCGAATTCATCGAGATGGCTTACATGCCCGATGATGATCCGACCCTTTTGGCGCTTTAGCATGCATTTTCACTAAAATGATTTCCAATAAAACTACAAAGAGCTTTTGATAAAGAATAAAGCGATTCGGGGTAGATCACCTTATGAACGTAAAGATAAATAAAAGGAAGTATCGAAGTCCTCGATTGCTAGTCGGGCAAAGGATTTAAAAACCTTGTTTTCCAAAACATCATTTCAATTCATACATCTTGTTAAAAAATGAACTTATTGTCAAATCAAATCCTCCTTGCTTAGGTGCAATAGAGGTACAACACTACTTTCAAATAACCCAAAATAAAGACTTAGAATATAAATGAATAAAGCTTTCAAAATAAAACACACACACACACATTCATATTCACACACACACACACACACACACACTCTGTGCTCAAAAAATCAATAAGATGCAGTACCATATTTTCACGGGAGTAGGGGGGTGCCTAACACCTCTCCCCCCGGTTAACCTAGCCACCAAATTCCGCGAATCTCAGGTTTCAGACCAATCTTATGGAGTCACATATTGGAGAGGGCTTAAGCCATGTTCAAACTTTTTGATTTTCATTCTACATATACTTCTTGTATGAATTATTTTTTGTGTCCGATAATTGTCTAAATCTTTTAGCATTTTTGTATTAGTGCCTCACACAATATATTAGTTCTTCGCACAATGTCATCATATTACATATGGTGAGGACGTGAATGTATGTTGTGTGGTACCTCCATTAGGAGGCAATCCCGTCGGTTGTTTATTACTGGACTCCTCTGGGTGTTTCCATTGTGAGGCTCAGAAAAGGCACCACTCAGATCCCTTCCAATTGAAAAAAAGATGTTTTCAACAAGTAAATTGCGAAGATAAGGGAACCAATTTCAAACAATCAGTGAGAGTAACCCTAAGATAGGTCAGCCTCTGATAAACCAAATGCGTGGTGTGTCTCTTCATGCCTTATTTACTCTTCTGCGTATATAAATAGCAATCATCTTGAAACTGTCATTTGTACATCTTTCTTATTCTTTAATCAAATCGACTAACCCTTTATTTCGTAGGAAAAGATTAAAAAACCATTAAACTGATGCATAGCATATCATGCATCCCTGTCCACCAATATCCAGTCTAAACTAGATATTGGTTTTGTGCATATTGGTCTTAGAACTCGATTCTGAGGCAAAATATCCTGTTCTCCACCAGTTAAAATGGCTGAGGGTAGTTTGTCAGAATCCATCCCGGTATCTCGAGAAGAATTCGAGGAGTTTAAGAAAAAGATTTCTGAGCTGACCACCCTGTTAAGAGAGCAATGTAAAGTATCTCAAGAACCCAAACAAAAAATCAAAATCCCATCAAATCAAGCTCAAACCCAAATAAACACTTTTCAACTGTTCAGGCCAAGTGTGAACTACGTAAGAACTGATCTCCTTTCATAGGAGTACGTATGCAGCCAGTAATGGCGCGGTCTAACTATTACAAAAGTCACAAAACCCTTTTCAACAATTCAGCGATCCCAAGATGCAACTCTTCAATAACTCATCAACACCGAAAGTGCGAGAAGACTTTATCACATTTTGATCTACAGAAGTGCATGATTGGCCATTGTGACAAAGTCTATCTCATATCTGACGACCTTTTCTCTGAGATAAAAGCCATAAATCAAGCCTTAAAGATCTAACCAAGCCTGGTTGAAACTGATACATCAAAAACTAAGCCGAGCTTTTAGATCCAATTCAGTGGAATCCGAAAGTCTCTCAACATTAAACATCAAAGCCAAAGCGATAACACAGCGATATGTCAAGTATGATCATCAACGAGTATAGATACAGAACAAGGCGATGCGAAATGTGAATACAAAGAAGATTACAGCCAGTGCATCTGCAAGTTAGAAGCAATGATTGGGGCACCCAAACATCAATGCCAATATCCTCGACATGTTCACCATGTGGGTCATAAGGTAGAAGATTCTTGCGATCTTGGCATTTTTTAAGCCCATGCGTCAAACACGACAAAGCGACTACTCTAGACGACAAACAAGATTGGGGCAATTTAAAAATCAATGACAACCTGATATTGGGACCCTAACAACAACTCGACACTGGGGCAATGTCGGAGACAATGACAACTTGACACTTGGGGAATTTATCGACCATCCCAAAAGGGAAAATGCAAGTCGACACCTATAACGCGATCTTTTCAACATGTGATGTCATCATCAAAGCTTATCTCATATCAATTCATTGGCAATCCAGTACTATTATTTGGTCTCTTCTAGTTATAACTTTCTTAGAATACAATGATCCACATGCGAGGTACAACTCTTTCATCCATTTATTTGTTTTCTATCTCAATACATTAGCGAGGATATACATTAGTGATGATAGACAGTTTAAGTATAGATAAATCTTGTGTTGGAATCTTAGAAAAAGGTTTTAAAAGAGGAGATTTGTTTTAACTTGTTATGAATTGATTAACTCTGATAAGCATCTGTGGAGCAAGAATCACGAGAACGATTAAAAAATTAAGACTATTTAACATTTTGATTAGGCACGACAGCCTAGTTCAAAGTGCTTTTTGGAATAAAATCTACCTTATATACATATCTGCACTTTGCGGTTGCCTTAACTCTTAATTGTGGGGTATGAAACTATGTCGACATAGATGACAATTAATGCGAAGATAGAAGATAAGTGATGGCGAACCTAATGTCCTTGAATCGAGGCTTAGGTTACTCGAGTAATTAAGCTTGAGGGGTGTCTTTACACCTGGTGCCCTAAATCCGTCTGTTTTGGGAGTCACCGGCCTAACGCTCGCTACATGGGTAATTTAGAGCCTAAGAAAATGAGCATTATGAGGGGGAAGAAGACGAGACCTGAGCAGATTTAAATCGTGGCCTCGATTACTCGAGTAATTAAGCTTGAGGGGTGTCTTTACACCTGGTGCCCTAAAGCCGTCTGGTTTGGGAGTCACCGGCCCAACGCTCGCTACATAGCTAATTTAAGCCTAAGAAAACGAATCTTGCATATGGTCAGGAGAAGAACGAATTGAGTAGACATCCTAATTTATCTCGAAGTGTGGCCTTTGTTACTCGAGCAAGTAAACCCGAAGGGGTCTCTTTACACCTAATGCCCTAAAGCCGTTTGGTTTGGGAGTCATTGGTCCAAAACTCGTTAAATGGGTAACTTTAAATAGCCTAAGAAAATGAGACAAGTTAAGCGAGGAGGAAAAGAAAGAACAAAATTTGGAGTTCAGAAAAAATTTGCGAGATCAGAACGAGATCATTTAAAGTCATGGAAGAGAAACCCCTACTAAGGGTGGCGTAACTCATAGTGCACATGTCATATGATGTTAATTCTGTGAAGAATGATATCTAGAGCGAAGACAAAGTATCTTTGATAAAAGGAGATAAGTCTTTTGAATCTAATCTTACTCATGAACAATGACCATGGATGCTTAAAAGTTTTCTTGTGATTTCATAATTTGTTAAGTGAAAAAATTCCTTAAGATGAAAGATATAAAAAATAACCTTGAGGTTAGCGATTCACCCCGATGGTGTAATCCGTTGGAAACAACCCAACGAAGATCGGCAAAACCCCGATGGTGTAATCTATTCGCAATAACCTAACGCAGATCTGCAAAACCCCGATGGTGTAATCCATTGGCAACAACCCAGCGCAGATCAACAAAACCCTGATGGCGTGTAATTGTTGGCAACAACCCAACGCAGATCGACAAAACCCCGATGCTGTAATCCATTGGCAACAACCCAATGTAGATCGGCAAAACCCCGATGATATAATTTTTTGGCAACAACCCAACGCAGATCGGCTTGACCCCAATGATGTAATCCGTTGGCTACAACCCAATGAAGGTATCGGCATAACCCCGATGATGTAATCCGTTGGCTACAACCCAATGAAGGCATCGGCATAACCCCGATGGTGTAATCTATTGGCAACAAACCAATGAAGGCATCGGCATAACCCCGATGGTGTAATCCGATGGAAACAAACCAGTGAAGGTTGGCTCAGCCCCGATAAGGTAATCTATTGGCAACAACCCAACGTTGGTCGGCTCAGCCCAGATAAAGTAATACGTTGGCTACAACCCAATGTGGGCGTCGGCTTAACCCCGACAACGTAATCCTTAAATCCCTCAGCTGGGGGGAGTAACCTTTTTCTAATCTCATATATCATTACATATGTTATACATGACATTACATCATCAGATATACTTTGTCATGCATTCTCCGTGTCTAGTAATCTTTGTCGTGTTCATTCCATTACATTGCATAAGCATAACAAAGAGGGGCATCTGTAGACACTCGAAATTTAGCTTCCTTTGTACTAGTCTTACAGAAGGGCAAAAGCATAATTTTACTTCAGAGACAACCCCGAGGTAGGGTAAAAGTACCAGGTCATCCTGAAGACAACCCCATGAATGATTCAAAGGACCAATGACGTCCGAACATATCGCAAATCGAGCGAGGATCGCCAAGCTAAGACAGTGTCCGCCGAAAGTCACCTCAATAAACCTCAAATTATGTGCCGTCAAAGATAAGCCAGCTAACTACAGTCTGGAACCGAAAGATATATCTCAGCTACCAGCATCATCTTCCTGGACCCTGATTCAGTCAGACTCGTTCTTACTCCGCCGTATTCCTCAAAAACTTTCCAAAAGTTCGGTCTGCGAAGGTTAACTTCCTCCAAACAGAGACCTAAGGAACGTATTTTAAGGCAACCATACACATGGGGCTCAACCTCAAACTTACCTGCTCCAGCCACATACATATATACATGCGACTGCCATAATCTGTCCATTTTAGTAGCCAATAGCTCATAAACACAAAAAAAGAGGAAGACCTTAGAGAAAGAAAGTCACATTTAGAGAGAGAGAGAGGCTCGGGTTGGAGATATAAACACCCACTTTGAGTTATTTTCTCTTTTTTAGCATCTACTTGAAGCCCCGAGAGTGTTTTACATTGATCACGGGAGTTAAAAAGCTTGTTCACGCGTCCCCCAAGGTGAAAAAATACACTTTCTAGCTATGTTCTTTGTAAATGTTGTTCAATTTACTAGATTGATGATATATATTGTTTAAATCTAGTTAATATTGTTATTTTCTAAGTATATTGTGTAATATTTGATAGATATTGCCTTTTTATTGGTTATATTGTGCCTATTGTGTTGTAAATTAAGTACGGAGGCTAGATCTACCTACATCTAATCCAAATTTAGCCTTTGATTGGTTATTAAGCATGAAGCTTTAACCCGTGTGCTATATCCATTTATATTCATGGTAGATCTACGTATTTATTATTTTAAATAGTCCCAGTTACCCTGTATAGCCCTTGATCTATATCTAGAGGCGAAAGGGGTCCGAAATGGCTTGAAACGATTATTTTAACCTATGAAATCATCTAATATCAAGTTTAGGACATTGTATATATGTATTCCCGCATAAATAATGTGAGCCTAGGAATGCCAATGTTGAGATCCCCGAATGGATCCCGACTTGATTCCCACGATGGACCGGTTGTATGATGTAATGTTTAAATAACGTAAATATCATTGTATATGTAATATTTAGATCTTAAAGACGGACTCAAGGGGTTAGTCCTGAAAAGTCAAATTCAAGGTTCCGTGATAGTGAAAACTTGGATTGTGGGTGCTCGGATTCATCGAGATGGCTTACATGCCAGATGATGATCCGACCCTTTTGGCGCTTTAGCATGCATTTTCACTAAAACGATTTCAAATAAAATCATTAAGAGCTTTTGATAAAGAATAAAGCGATTCAGGGTAGATCACCTTATGAACGTAAAGATAAATAAAAGGAAGCATCAATGTCTGTTGTTGTATTTATGTAACGACAATTAACGCGCAAGTATACGCGGTCAACAAGTAATATAAGATAAGTAGGGTGTCGTACCCACGAGGACGAAGTCTTAAATGCAAATCAAATACTAATGTAAGTTATATACTATCTTATCTAAACAAATGATTGGAGGTGGTATTTTAAACTATGCGATTACAACTAAAGGAAGCGGGAGAAATTGAAGTAATAGGGAGATAAGCTAGGATTACAATTTCCCTAATGCGTCGCCTAATCTCCTAACTCTCCACAATACAAACAAATCAAGGAATGGTCAGCCGAGAATAGAACTATGCATATGCTTCTGTCGAAGGCCAAATGCACATCCCTAGCTAGATGAATCACAATATATCTATCGATGAAAATAACTAGGCTAGGGTCATTAAGCTCAGTCTCCAGGCTACACAAAGCAAATAGAGATATGTCTATCCTATTAAGCAGCTTATGCACACACTCCTTTAGGCAAGGGCATAACAAGTGTTATTGTATTTTAAAAGCCAGATATTAATGTCCAATATTCAATATCCATTAATATCACTGCCCAAAACTCTGTCAAGCATTTAGTTAATAAGCAAGAAATACAACAACCCATTCCCAAAATGATTCATTAATATAAATACGAGAGAAAGTTAATTAGGCTAAACACTAGGTTACATTGCAATCCTAAAAAGGAATTAGTTCATAACCATGGTGCTAATACACATTTCTATCACATTCAACATTTCTCAGTAATACACAAATAACTGAGAGATTTAGAATAAGAAAACTCCTGTTGTAAGGTTTTCTGTCTCCAAGTCTTCTCTTCTCCGTGTAACTCCTGAGCTGTTTATGAAGCAATAACTATTCTCCCCTAAAACACAGCTTCTTTCTGGTCTAGAATCTCCACAAATATTCTCTGTTTTCACTGTCTATCGTCTTGTCCTAGCCGCCGTCCTCTTCTGCTATATTCTACTCTTTCCTCCTTTATTTTTAGGTCATTAAACGCTAACCACTGGCTAGGCACCGGAGGTGACGCTGCGGTGCGGAGCCTATAACTGCTTGGTGGCGCTGCAGCGCCACTCACGCTGTAGCGCGAGAATAAGAAGGACCGAGCCGCTGCAGCGCCAGATGACATCAGCATGAACCAGGAGTTGGCGCTGCGGCGCGGGCCTAAGACTGGGCTCTGGCGCTGCGGCGCCAGAGTGTAGAAAATGATAATTTTTGCCCCTGCAAGCTGAAAATGACCTAAACAGCCCTGCATCAAACAGGAAGAGCATAACAACAACAGAATATATACAAAAGCATAACAAATAATACAAAAAACAAGCAACGTCTTAAGCTTTAGAGAATCTGATATGCGATATAAGTGTTGTCCGATTTATGTAACGACAATTAACGCGCAAGTATACGCTGTCAACAAGTAATAAAGTGTAAGTACAGATATCTTCCCACAGAGAATTAATGGATAAAAGACACCAAACCACTAGCACATAATCATCTCAGTCTTATTTAAACGGATGGTCAAGAGGATGAATTAAAACTAAGTTAAACTAGGCAAGCAATTAACTTAAACTAATTAATTCTCGAGTTAAAATCAGATAATGAAGATAAGAGATTCCAATTTCTCCTAAAGATTCGTCTAAGTCGACATACTTCCAATTAAGTCAAATTAATCGTTACAGTTGCTAGTCGAGAACGCAAAAGTGAGAGAAGGCCATCTTTCGATGCACCTAATCCATATCACGTGCAATCCACAGATGATAGAACACATGTGAACACCCACATTATCTAAACCCCTATATGTCTAAGGTGTTTACAAATAAATAGGGTTTAAGGTCAAGTCCTCTTTTGACTACGAGCGGTGCTTCGGTATATGTCTATCCTAAGCACAAATCATACGTCCAACGCCATGTGAACGTACAATCGACCGCTACTACGATTAGATATAAACCTACACTTCGTCTCTCAAGTCCACATAGGTTATCACACTAATTGGTCATGACTCAATTAAGCAATGAAAGCATATATCGCAGTAGACAATCACATATCAATCAATAAGACCCAATACGGAAGAGAAATCAACATTAACTACTCATTAGGTTCCATTGGAACCTCAAAATACAATTTAAGTCATAGACAACTCAAATATATTATCCACAAGATTGATAAACATCATCCGAATAAACAATGAATACAAGGAGAGATTAAGGATAGAAATTGCAAATCTTTCTCCAAGCTTGGATCCTTTGATGTCAAAACACTTGCTTCAATCTTCAAAAACTAACTAAACCCTAGAATCTAACTAACTAGCACTAAACTAGCACTAATCTACTCTCTAATCTACTCCTAATCTATCCTAATGTAAACAAGAATTGGAAAGGAAAGAAGAAGGGAAAACTAGGGCTGAAGGCCATTTTTCCACCCTTCTTGAATGCTGCACACGAGCCCCCTTTAAAGCTTCTCCCGATTAGTCAAACAAAAAGTCAAACAATTTTCTGCTGGGGACAGGCGCGGCCGCGCGCGCCCCAAGCCAATTCCAGGCGCGGCCGCGCGGCACCAAAAAGCTGAAATCTGCTGCTGCTTGCTGGTGCAGGTTTGCCTCGTGTGTTCTTGAGTTGCTTTCTCCTGCCCCTCTTGCATTTACCTCTTATTAGCCTTGCTTGTTACCTCTAGCCTCATGCCATTCCATTGCTTTAAGCTCATTTCAGCTCCTTGCCCCATTTAGGCGATCTTTTGCTCTTTTAACGGGCAAGTACTGCTAAGAGAGTTCCTTAACCTAAAAAACATAAAACAAGGGAAAAACACATGAAACTCACAAGATTGCTTAAGTTTAAACAACCGAATGAGTTGGAAAGTATCTGAATAAGTGGTCCTAAAACCACTTATCAAATACCCCCAAACTTAAACGTTGCTTGCCCTAAAGCAACCAAAACAAAGCTAAACGGCAATGCAATGCACTATTTACAATGTATGCAACCTACGCTATCATGAATGCAAATCCAAGTTCCAGTCAGTATTGAACTTCAAAGCAATGCCTCAGAAAATCCACAATATAGTCAAACCGAAAAGCTACCCAAGGCAAGACCATAAGGCATATTCTTGCAAATCCAAAACTGTCAGCACTGATGTATTGTGCGTTGTGTGCCTAGCAACCATTAAACATGCATTCAGATAAATAACTCACCTACTATGCTTCTTAGGGGAAAAACAAGTTTTAACTTAAGAAAAGCAGTAAATCATATAAGTTCTAACCAAGACCATGCATTACTAAAGTTAAGAGTCAACAGGGGGGTTTCATTAAGCTTTTATTAACACACGAGGGCGTAAACGCACTTACCCGTGTACACATTCAACTGTGCAATGCCTAGTCCTCTTAGGCTTTTCAATGATATCCATGTAGCGAGCTTTCGAACAACGACTCCCAGACCAGATGGTCTTAGGGCGCTGGGTGTAGAGACACCCCGAGGGCTTACTTGCTCGAATATCAAAGGCCACAGAACTCGACGTAGCCGAAGTGTTTATTCTATTTTTATTTTTTATTTTTTTCAATGCATTTTCTTTTACTTTCTTTTTCTTTTTCTTTTCTTGCAAGGGAGTGCGTCTTACGCTCCATCTCCCCGCATATATCATGCATGTCCCCTGTTTCCCCCAAACTTAAGCTTTTTACAGTTTAGTTATTATCATATGAGAACTAAAATTCCTTTATTAAAACAAAGATTTCCCACCAGAAGACAAGTATGTGAACATTTAAACTTAGCATGTCATGATGGTTACTCTATCGTGCTCATTAGTTACACAGTATCTGACAGGTAAGGATTTACATATATGACCATGAAATCAGGCTTAAGTTTCAAATTAGTTCAACAATCAAGTGATTTTAGTTTCTTCACAGGCAACATACATAACTAACCAACTAAAAACTGGATTCATGCAGTATGCTCTAACACAGCATGCAAAACAGAATTCAAAAACAAAAGAAAAATCTTAAAATTTCCCAAATTTTAACTAATTACAACCTACATACACTAACTAAACAAATAAACAAACACAAAATGCAATATGAATGTAGCTACCCTATATGCAAAATAAAACCAATACCCCCAAACTTAAAGTGTTCAATGTCCTCATTGAAGGTAAAGGTAAAAAGAAAGAAACTCCCCTATTCATCGTTGTCGCCGTCGTCCTCAGCGTCCTCCTCAGGCGGTGGTGTGTCTGGAGGTGGATAAACAGCGACAGACCCATATGTAGGAAACTGCACCTCAACTCCCATCTGGCTGAATGCGTATGACAGTGCCCCGCTGAATTCTGTAGTGAAAGCCTGGAAGTTGGTGCTCATTGCATCCATCCTGCGTTGTAGTCTCCTCTCCATCCTGTCTATCCGCTCATGCACCGAGTGAGAGGACTCAGGCTGCTCTGGTGGCGGTACTCTCTCTGCAGTCTCCTCAGCCTCTGTCTGATCAGGTAGAATAAACCCTGCTCCTAAGGAATGAGATCTTCCCCCTTTCCACACTTTGAAGGATTCAATGGCTGGGTGGTCAAGAGTATTCATCGGCATCTTCATCGGCTCAGCATCTGACCACGTCACTCCATTGGCTATGCATAGCCTAGTGATCACTGCTGCGTGGGGGATACTTGCTGAGTTTCCGCCTCTCAGAAATCTGCGGATAGAACTACTAATCACGTATCCCAAGTCGATTCGCATGCCTTTGATGATCCCGTAAAGCAGCACAGCTCGGTCCTTAGTGACCTCGTTCTGATGCTGTGTAGGCATCAGATTCGCACAGATAAAGCTGTACCACGCCTTCCCGTACCTACTCAAAGCGGACTGGGGAAAATGCAGCTTCTGATCAGTTCCCTGTTTTAGCTTCCAAACGGTGCCCGGCTTGCATAGGTAATCACTGATAGCATCCATCTCGGAACCCCACTCCCTAGCATACAAAGAATCGCGCGCGTCCAATGCAATGTTGGGTAAGTCAAACAACTCATTGATGTGCTCCTTCGCATAGGACACCTCACAGCCACGCACAAATACTTTAGTGGACGTCGTGTGTTTCGCGTTGGCATAAAATTCTTGCACCACCGAGATTGGGGCAGCCAAAGGCTCATCACAGAATGCATTCCATCCCCGCCCTCGGATCATAGAAGCCATACGCCCGTCCAGGTTCTCATCAGGCTCTAACCCCCGCTCGGGCACAAAAGTCCTGCCCACCAATGTACTGTGATAGAATCTCTGGGCCTTTAGACTGATGAATTTGCGGTCATCATAGTGGATACCACCGCCCTCTTGCTCGAAATCACTGCCCCTTGATGTAGACTCCCTCCTGCTGCGTTTGGATGCCATTTGATGATCAAAATGCAATATTGCTCTCCACTAGTCAATCAATATGCCCTCAGACCCCAATTCACTACCCCAATTTATCAAGTTGAGATGATGTCAAGGTTGGGTTTTGTTGGAGAAACTGTGAAGGAAGGCGAGTTTTGATTCTGACTTAGAACTAGGGCTTGGATAGGGTGGGGGTTGTGATGGAGATGAGGATAGGAGGATTGTAGATTGAAGTATTCAGAGGTTGAAGGGTTAGGAATTTTCAAATTTGAGAGAGAGAGGGATAGCTTGAAGTTCGGCTAGTTTGGAATGACATGAAATGGCTTAAAATCTGCCGCAGACTACTTAAGTCCGGCACTTTCTGTCCGTCTCGCGGCCGCGCGCCCTTGCAGGCCAAAACAGGCGCGGCCGCGCGCCCTGCTGTTTTCAAATTCTGCAGCTTTTTGCTTTAGGGAGCTAATGGGGCAATAACTTGGCTTCATGCAGCAACTATGGCACCTGAAATGGGTACGCGACTTATTAAGCCCTCTACGCTATCAAAAATATACTATCTATTTACATCAAGAGAATTAAACATAGAAAGATATATGCATTCAAATTCCCAAAAATTCTCTAAGTGCGTATAAACAATGCAAGTGCATCAAAAATATGCTATAAGCTTTTTAATCCCAAAAAATTATACGCATTCATGCCTAAGTTCAGAAATGTAGGCACCGAACTCCTAATTCCTACAGTATGCAAAATTTTTAAACTAAATACTAAACTAATAAGAATTAAACAAGGGGGAGGGAAGTATGATAGAAAGCAGGAAATGGAGAATTAAACAAGGAGGGAGAAAGAAAAATGATGGGGTGCCTCCCATCGAGCGCTTGATTTATAGTCCTCTAGCTGGCCTGTGTCTGACCACTGCTATCCAACTCCCCGACGGTATTGGAGAACCCCTCCATCCATCAGAATAGCTGTGTGACTTTGGCGGCTTCCCAATGGGAGAAGATGCAGATTTAAACTACCTAGCACATGATATGAACAAGAATTCCCCGTACGAAAGGTAGGGGAGCTAGGCAATGGTTCCGTTGTGTATGCAAAATGATCGGGGCATGGAGGCATAGAACACACAACAGACTCTTCTTTTCTTCTCTTTTCTTCTGACCACCATGGTGTCAAGACTGCGGAATCTCTCGTGTCATCAAGACCCGTCTCTGTGATGTGGCTACCAAGGGGGCAAGGGTGTGCAAACTTGACTGGAATCTCAAACTTCGGCGGGGGAGGCTCTTGTGGTATTATCACTGTTGGTTCATACTCCACATCCCCAATTGGCTCCTCTATTTCCATTGCTTTCGGCTCGCCCAGTTGCAATTGCACTTCGGATTTTCTATCAGTTTCTGCACCCATGTCATAGCACCAAGTATCCTGGGGATCATTACTCACGGCTTCAGTTATCTGAGGTATTGGACTTTGAAGATCTTGAGCGGTTCCTTCCTCAATCACCTCCTCATTCCTTAAAGCTGTGCTAATTTGCTCCACCCAAATCTGAAGGTCCTCAATTGATTGCTCTTGCTCAACCAAGGTCTCTTGTGTTGATGCTATGGAATTCCCCCACATAATTTCCAATCCTTCCTTTTCTGTCTCAGCCACGGGCTCCATGTAGTGAGTCTCATTTGTTGGAGTATTGTTGATTAGGGCCATCTGCTTCCGAAAATTCTGGTTCGATAGCTCTCGGCTCCTAATCATCTCCTCTTGGTTCGCTAATGCTCTATACATGAAGTGCATTGTTGACTGTTCTCTTTGTAAACACGGGGATTGATAAGTGGGTTCTGGTGCAAAATTTAGACTTGGCTCGCATTGTTCTTGATAGCTCACAGTATGGGTCTGCCCTTGCTCCTCCTCTACCATCAAGGCCCTACTAATTTGCTCTGCCCAGTTCTGGATATTCTTGACTGACTTCTGTTGCTCAATCAAGATGTCCTTCAATGATATGTCACCTTCTTCCTCCAAGCTTGCATTTTCTGTGTCACCCTCAAAATTGTGTTGAGGCTCGTAAACTGGAGTCTGGAAGGTGCATTCTGGGGCGTATGCGGGATTTGGATCCCAGTGTTGGTCTTGATAGTAGTTTACTGAAGGGTGTAGGTGATACCCCCACTCTTGCTGATAGTCGGGATAAGGTTCAGTGTAGGAATAACCACCCCCATACTGCTCCTGTCCATAAATGATAGGCTCCTGATGGCTCATATAAGCTCCAGCACCATAGTCATATGAAGTCACTGGCTCTTGACTCTGTTGGACTGAAACAGTATCCAGCTTTCTCGAGAGCTCCTCTAACTGTGCTGAGAGTGTGGCAATTGGGTCGAGTCCATCAGTGCTTGCTTCCCTTAGTTGCTCTTGTCTTGTACAGTTCCATGAATAGAAATTTAAGTCCATTGTACCTGAAAAGAGAATATGAGAAGAGAATTAAACACAAATAAAAAGTTTAAATTAAGACTAATTTGATTTAAACTAATGTTGGCAAACAGTTATCCAATTAACTCCCCGGCAACGGCGCCAAAAACTTGTTGTCCGATTTATGTAACGACAATTAACGCGCAAGTATACGCGGTCAACAAGTAATAAAGTGTAAGTACAGATATCGTCCCACAGAGAATTAATGGATAAAAGACACCAAACCACTAGCACATAATCATCTCAGTCTTATTTAAACGGATGGTCAAGAGGATGAATTAAAACTAAGTTAAACTAGGCAAGCAATTAACTTAAACTAATTAATTCTCGAGTTAAAATCAGATAATGAAGATAAGAGATTCCAATTTCTCCTAAAGATTCGTCTAAGTCGACATACTTCCAATTAAGTCAAATTAATCGTTACAGTTGCTAGTCGAGAACGCAAAAGTGAGAGAAGGCCATCTTTCGATGCACCTAATCCATATCACGTGCAATCCACAGATGATAGAACACATGTGAACACCCACATTATCTAAACCCCTATATGTCTAAGGTGTTTACAAATAAATAGGGTTTAAGGTCAAGTCCTCTTTTGACTACGAGCGGTGCTTCGGTATATGTCTATCCTAAGCACAAATCATACGTCCAACGCCATGTGAACGTACAATCGACCGCTACTACGATTAGATCTAAACCTACACTTCGTCTTTCAAGTCCACATAGGTTATCACACTAATTGGTCATGACTCAATTAAGCAATGAAAGCATATATCGCAGTAGACAATCACATATCAATCAATAAGACCCAATACGGAAGAGAAATCAACATTAACTACTCATTAGGTTCCATTGGAACCTCAAAATACAATTTAAGTCATAGACAACTCAAATATATTATCCACAAGATTGATAAACATCATCCGAATAAACAATGAATACAAGGAGAGATTAAGGATAGAAATTGCAAATCTTTCTCCAAGCTTGGATCCTTTGATGTCAAAACACTTGCTTCAATCTTCAAAAACTAACTAAACCCTAGAATCTAACTAACTAGCACTAAACTAGCACTAATCTACTCTCTAATCTACTCCTAATCTATCCTAATGTAAACAAGAATTGGAAAGGAAAGAAGAAGGGAAAACTAGGGCTGAAGGCCTTTTTTCCACCCTTCTTGAATGCTGCACACGAGCCCCCTTTAAAGCTTCTCCCGATTAGTCAAACAAAAAGTCAAACAATTTTCTGCTGGGGACAGGCGCGGCTGCGCGCGCCCCAAGCCAATTCCAGGCGCGGCCGCGCGGCACCAAAAAGCTGAAATCTGCTGCTGCTTGCTGGTGCAGGTTTGCCTCGTGTGTTCTTGAGTTGCTTTCTCCTGCCCCTCTTGCATTTACCTCTTATTAGCCTTGCTTGTTACCTCTAGCCTCATGCCATTCCATTGCTTTAAGCTCATTTCAGCTCCTTGCCCCATTTAGGCGATCTTTTGCTCTTTTAACGGGCAAGTACTGCTAAGAGAGTTCCTTAACCTAAAAAACATAAAACAAGGGAAAAACACATGAAACTCACAAGATTGCTTAAGTTTAAACAACCGAATGAGTTGGAAAGTATCTGAATAAGTGGTCCTAAAACCACTTATCTATAAGTACCACACATCAGATAGCCCCAAACTTAAGCTTTTGCTTGCCCTCAAGAAAACTATCTAACACCCACACCTACATTACAGGAAGACGCGAATGGGAACTACTACTATAGAATAATACCACGGCTTCAAAGCGTTCTTATAAAGCCTCTCCGAGAATAGGACAAACACTGACTTGAAAGGGGGCTTAAAATCAAATTTGCAAGCATGAGACTGAACTTGATCCATTCTATGTGAGCGAAAACCAACCATCCAAACTAAACATAGCTCAAAAAAAACTCGCACAGTCGAAAGCTAAAACCAATATGCACACCACGCAACTTAAACAATCAACAAGCATTAAGACTAAGATGCAAGCACAGGAAAAGATCAAAAGGCTCTAGCATGAAGACAGTAAAATCTGACTCGGACAGTCCTTAATTACCTTAGGCTAAACAGAGCTACCCATAAATGAGCTTTTGATCAGTGACTCCCAAACCAGACGGCTTTAGGGTACTAGGCGTGGAACACCCCTATGAATCTAATCACTCGACCAGCAAAGGCCACGTAATCAATATAAGCCAAATTAGACTTTATGAAATCTAAAGATTATTTGACGAGTGCATTTTATGCTCCATCTCAACATCGGTCCTGCGTTTATGGGCGAGTGCGTTTTACGCTCCATCTCGACCCACCGCAAGGCTTTCGATATTCAATCTCCTTTTCAATTAATTCTATTTTTATTTATTTTATTCTACAACATGCCAGAGTCCAAGATCCAAAACTGTAAAAGCACCCAAGCCCTTTATTACCTTGCAGAAATGAAAGATTATAAGAATGAACATACTCTCAAAGCAATCAACGTGCGAAATAAAATTGAAAAATAATTAGCTAAAACAGTTGATCGGTGCTTGCTAAGGACGGATCAAAAATAGTCTCGACTTATCGATTCACAACCCCTAACACATACATGCTTGACACGACTCTAAGAGACAGCCATAACTACTAGGCGCTTGTCATTAGCCACGATCAAAAATTAACAGCTAAAACACCCTCACCCAGCATATTTACAGTTACAGAACGGGGTGAAAAGGGGGAATCAAAATAAAGTAGGCATGAAGCAACACAAAAAAAAAATAACACCCTGCCCAAATAAGGAGAAGCCATAACACATGGCATCAAGTAAACCAATTATCTGCACAAACCCCAAAAAATGGCTAAAAGCATAACAACCAAAATAAAGCACAAGCATTTAAATATTATAAACCAAAACATACGTTTATATACTTAATAAAACCAACGTACCAATGCATCATAACATGCATCCCAAAATAAACCGAAAACATCCACAAATGATAGTCTGGGGCTATACCGCCCAAAAGAAACATGACAACAATTCATATATAAAAATACTAAAAAAAAGGAAATCTCCCCCAAGCTTGAAATTTGCCAATGACCTCACTGACCTTCACCCTCTGGAGCACCATCACCTCCGCCATCATCATCAGCCTCATCATCAGCCTGCGCTGGCTCCTCCTCGCGATCCTCTGCTCTGGCTGGAAATGGTGAAGGATAAGGCGCAAAAATTGGAGGCTCTGGAAATTAAAAGGGCATGGACTTTGCGTCGTCTCCTCCCTGAGCATAATAGATACTGGAGACTGTATTTGCGAACTCCGCATGATAGTGATTGAATTGGCTCTGCCATTGAGCCACTGTATCAACCTTGCAGTAGAGAAAATTAAGGCTGCTTAAAATCTCAGCCAAGGCCCCAGGTGGCATAGCCTCAGAAGATGGGGGCTCAGGCACTTGAGCGGAGGTACCAGCCTCCAATGAGGGAGGCGGCAGAGGCCCCGGTAAATATCCCTGACCCTTTGGGTGCGACGGAGGTCCAACATCCCATACTCCATAACGGGCTATAACGTGATGATCAATGACATCCATAGGCGGCTGAGTGATGTCGTCTTTCTCCCATACCACACCCGTCCTTTTGCATAGGCGTGTGATCAATGATGGGTGAGGGAGTCCGGAATTGACGTTGCTTCTAATGGCCTTTTTAATTTAATCCTGGATAAGAACCCCCACATCACCCTTCAGCCCCATAACAATTGCATACAGTAATACTGCCCTCTCTCTTGTTACATCACTCAGGTGGCGTGTTGGCGTGATATTAGCACAAATAAAGGAGTACCACGCCTTACCATAACGACTTAAGGCTTGATGGGGGAAAGAAGTCTTTTCACCGTGGAATTCATTGGTTTTCCACATGGTACCAGGCTTGCAGAGCTTGGTTATAATCTCATCTGTATTGTAACTCCGCATCCCAGACTCCAGATAATCCTTACCATCGTAGTTTGGAGTCCCATACACAGCATTAATGGTACGACTGTCAAATTTTATCAACTTACCCCGAACCGGTACCGAAGCAGGACCCTCAGCATTAGCATTTGCGTAGAATTCCTTTACCACCGAAATAACTGCAGATTCGGGCGGCTTGGTGAAGTGAATCCATTTCATGGTCACAATCATGGAATTCATATGGCCGTCCATCTTGTCATCTGGCCTTAGCCCTCTCTCAGACACCAAACTCCTCTTTGAAAAATTTTGGGCATATCGCTTCCAGGCTTCCTCACTTGGGAATTTTACAGCATCCCAAAGGGGAGGAGGGGTTCTGGAAGACGGAGGAGGACCTATACTAGTGCGAGGACGCTTTGAACCCATAGCCAACAAACCCCAAGGACAACAAAAAGAAAATTAACAAATGAAAATCCAATGGTTGCTCTGAAGAAATCCTTTACCGCATATTGCTTATAAATAGGATGAAGGAGAAGTAACTGCAGACGGTTGATGGCCCCAAACGGTGAGAAACCAAAAGGGTGTCGCTTGAATTGCCGCACTCGTTAGAAGAAATGGAGATGTGTGTGAGAGAAAAGAGGGGAGAAACAAAAACTGCTGCAAACTGAAACCCAAACGCCTTGCTTAAACTCAAAAACACGGCACTGGCGCTGCGGCGTGGTGCATGGCGCTGCGGCGTGAGATAGGTTCAACTTGGCGCTGCGGCGCCATTTTCGGTGCTGCGGCGCGACATCTTGGCGCTGCGGCACGAATAATTACGAAGGCCTCAACGTTGCAGCGCAACTCTCCAGTAGCTTCCAGCATATGCCGTCGCCGCGGCGTGAGATTTTGTGAAGGGACTGGCGCTGCGGCGTGACAGAGAATTTGGAAAAAAGAGCATGGCGCTGCGGCGTGAAAATTAGACTAACACTTGGCGCTGCGGCGCGAGTACTTTGCTTTTTTCCCTGCATTCCTGCAGCAAACACCCAAAACCTGAATCAATGCAGAAATTAACTACTAGACATAGCAATCATACTAACCATTAAACTACATACTAACATACTAATTTAACATCTACAATAATTCTAAGGAAAACCAATTGCACTAATGATAACTAAAGAAAATAACACTAAATAAAACCATAAGGAAATTTTTGATACTGAGATGGGGTTGCCTCCCCATCAAGCGCTTGATTTAGAGTCGTCGGCTTGACTTTCGCCCAGCCTTACACCGGGTCTCCCAAGGTGATGGAGGTGTGTTGCCGGTCAACCTCGCCACCCCAATAGTGTTTCAAATGTTGTCCATTGACTTTGAAGGTTTTGTCTGAATGAGGGTCTTCGACCTCAATAGCCCCATGAGGATACACTTTAGCAATTGTGAACGGCCCCGACCATCGGGACTTCAACTTCCCCGGGAATAATTTCAGCCGGGAGTTAAAAAGAAGCACCTTCTGGCTTCGTTCAAAGTTCCTTTCGACAATTTTCTTGTCATGCCACCGCTTTGTCTTTTCCTTATACAACTTAGCGTTTTCATACGCGTGCAAACAAAACTTGTCCGATTCATTGAGTTGTAATAGTCTTCGTTCACCCGCTGCATCCATATCGAAATTTAGCTTTTGGATAGCCCAATATGCGTTGTGCTCTAGCTCCACAGGAAGATGACAAGCCTTGCCGTAAACAAGCCTACACGGGGACATTCCGATAGGCGTTTTATAAACGGTGCGGTATGCCCACAATGCATCATCAAGCTTCTTTGACCAGTCCTTCCGATTAGGATTAACAATCTTTTCCAAGATACGCTTAACCTCTCGGTTAGAGATATCTGCTTGGACACTTGTCTGCGGATGATAACCTGTGGCTATTTTATGGGTCACCCCATACTTAGCAAGAAGGGCTTCAAAATATTTGTTGCAAAAATGTGACCCTTCATCACTGATTATTGCCCGAGGAGTGCCGAAGCGAGTGAAAATATTTTTCCTTAAGAAATTAAGCACCACCTTAGCATCATTAGAAGGCAAGGCGACTGCTTCTACCCATTTGGAGACATAATCAACCGCGACCAGAATATAGAGATTGTTGTAGGACGACGGGAATGGCCCCATGAAGTCAATACCCCATACATCAAACCACTCTACTTCAAGGATATTCTGCAGAGGCAATTCGTGCCTTTTTGAAATGGTTCCTACCCTTTGGCATCTATCGCAGTGCAACATATATAGGTGTGCATCTTTGAACAGGGTAGGCCAGTAAAACCCAGATTGGAGTACTTTAGCAGCAGTTCTTTGGCCCCCAAAATGTCCTCCATAAATAGAGGAATGGCAATGATGGAGCACACCTTCGATTTCCTCCTCTGGCAAACATCTCCGCAGAATCTGATCTGAACACTATTTGAATAAAAAGGGCTCGTCCCAAAAGTATTGTTTTGCATCATTTAGGAATTTCTTCCTCTGTTGATAGCTCAAGATGGGAGGTAGCACTTGACAAGCGACGAAATTGGCAAAGTCCGCATACCACGGGGCTTTACTTTGGACGCCAAACAGTTGTTCATCCGGGAAGAAATCATTGATGTCTTTGATTGCATCTCCCGAATGAGGAGGATTTTCCAACCTCGACAAGTGATCTGCTACCTGGTTTTCTGTCCCCTTTTTGTCGCGGATCTCCAGATCGAACTCCTGTAGAAGAAGGACCCACCTTATCAGCCTAGGCTTTGCATCTTTCTTCTCTATCAGATATTTAATGGCCGAATGGTCTGTGTACACGGTCACTTTTGTTCCAATGAGGTAGGAACGGAATTTGTCGAAAGCATAAACCACTGCCAGCAGTTCCTTCTTGGTTGTGGTGTAATTTAACTGAGCATCAGTTAATGTTTTGCTGGCATAGTAGATCGTGTGGAACACTTTGTCCCTTCTCTGTCCCAACACTGCCCCAATTACAAAATCGCTGGCGTCACACATGAGCTCAAATGGGAAAGTCCAATCAGGAGCTACCACGATAGGAGTCGAAATGAGTTTTTCCTTCAAAAGTTCAAATGCTCTGAGGCAGGCTTCATCAAACTGAAAAGGCATATCCTTTTCCAATAGTGAACATAGCGGTTTTGTTATCCTTGAGAAGTCCTTGATAAACCGCCTATAGAAACCTGCATGCCCAAGAAAACTCCTAACCCCTTTCACTGATGTAGGCGGCGGTAGACTATTGATGACATCAATTTTAGCCTTGTCTACTTCAATACCACCATCTGATACTCTGTGGCCCAGAATAATGCCCTCTTTTACCATGAAGTGGCACTTCTCCCAATTCAATACAAGATTAGTTTCAACGCATCTTTGGAGAACGACAATCAAATTCACCAGACAGTTATCAAATGAACTCCCGAATACAGAAAAATCATCCATGAAAACCTCGAGGGTCTTTTCAACCATGTCAGAGAAGATGGACATCATGCAACGTTGGAATGTTGCAGGAGCGTTACACAACCCAAAGGACATTTTTCGAAAGGCAAAGGTCCCATACGGACATGTGAACGTTGTTTTCTCCTGATCTTCGGGAGCAATTAAAATTTGATTATAGCCAGAATAACCATCTAGCAGACAATAGAAAGCATGCCCAACAAGTCTATCGAGCATCTGATCAATAAAAGGCAGCGGGAAGTGATCCTTACAGGTGGACTTATTCAACTTTCTGTAGTCCATACATACCCTCCATCCAGTCACCAATCTGGTTGGAATCAACTCGTTATTCTCATTGGCTACTACTGTCATACCGCCCTTTTTTGGCACGCATTGAATGGGACTGACCCAAGGACTGTCCGAGATAGGGTAGATAATGCCCGCATCTAGCAGCTTAATGATTTCCTTCCGGACCACCTCTTTTATTATTGGGTTCAACCGCCTTTGATGTTCAATGGTCGGCTTGGATCCTTCCTCCAGTAGGATTTTGTGCATACAAAGGGATGGACTGATCCCTTTAATGTCTGAAATCGACCATCTCAGTGCCGTTTTATACTGTTTGAGCACTAGCAGTAGCTTCTCTTCCTGGCCTTCATCTAAAGATGCAGATATTATAACAGGTAAAGCGGATGAATTCCCCAAGTATGCATACCTCAGATGATTGGGCAGGGGCTTTAACTCGAGGACATGAGGTTCTACAACAGATGGTTGGGCCTTGGAAGTAGATGCTTCTGGATCATTCAGCGACTCAAACTGTCTTTGGAACTGTGTAGATCGCTGGGGTGCATCCAGCCAGTTAGCATATTCAACATGGGTGGCCTCCTCCTTAGTACTGGTACCTCTTAGTGTAGCTTCTAAAGGGTCTGTCATGCATGTTTCTGAGAATACTTCCCTGACTGCATCATCAAGCACTTTAATCTGGAAGCAGTCTTCAGGGGTGTTCGGATATTTCATTGCCCTAAACACATTGAAAGTTACTTCCTGATCCTGCACTCTCATAGTCAGCTCCCCTTTCTGCACATCTATAAGGGTTCTCCCCGTTGCTAAGAATGGTCTACCCAGTATTATCGGGACCTCCCTATCTTCCTCAAAGTCCAGGACAATAAAGTCCGCTGGGAAGATTAACTTGTCCACCTTAACAAGCACATCCTCTACTATCCCCTTCGGGTACGTGAGAGATCTATCCGCCAATTGCAAAGTAACACTTGTGGGTTTGGCTTCATTCAGTCCAAGCTTTTTATATATTGATAGAGGCATCAAATTTATACTCGCCCCCAAATCACATAAGGCCTTGCCAATGAATTGGTCCTCGATAGTACATAGAATCATGAAACTTCCAGGATCTTTCAGTTTTGGCGGGAGCTTGTTCTGTAGAATAGCACTGCATTCCTCAGTCAGAGCCACTGTTTCATAATCTCCCATTTTCCTCTTCTTTGACAATATGTCTTTCATGAATTTAACATAGCTCGGCATTTGCTCCAACGCCTCTGCAAACGGGATGTTTATGTGAAGCTTCTTGAACACTTCTAAAAACTTAGAAAATTGCTTATCAAGCTTTTGTTTCTACATGCGCTGGGGGAATGGCAACTGTGGGATAGGAGGACTAGCTTTGTTCACTATAGGGGTTGGTGATGAAGGGCTTTCTTGAGCATTTACATCACCCCCAGACTTATCATCACTCTGTTCCACAATAGGTTCCTCTATAGTCACTTCTTCTTGCACTACAGGACTCTCTCCACCCTTTTCATTTATAGTTTTCCCACTCTGGAGTGTAACTGCTTTGCAGTGTTCCTTCCCATCCCGTTTCGGGTTGACATCATTGTCACTCGACAATGTGCCTTGCGGTCGACTATTCAAAGCAGAGGCCAACTGTCCCATTTGGACTTCAAGGTTCCGGATGGAAGCCTCTTGATTACTGCTCCTTGTCTCATTTTGGGCAATATATCGTGACAGGAGATCTTCCAAACTAGGTTTTCTTTCCTGTTGAGGTGGTGGATGGTGGAACTGATTATGAGAACTCTGTGGTTATTGGTTGTACTGATTTTGAGCTTGAAAATCGGGAGGGTTTGAGAAATTAGGCCTGGTGGTCGGAGGTTGTGCTTGATTGCTATTTGTGTTGCCCCAAGAAAAGTTTGGATGATTCCTCAAGCCCGGATGATAATGAGTAGGGAGACTTGCATTTTGCTGCCGCCCGTAGTTGGAAACAAATTGAACTGACTCGGGGCTTATGGCACACTGCTCAGTTGTGTGGCTCCCTTGACACAATTCACACAACAATGAGACACTCTGAACATTCTGCACAGCTTGCACTCCCATGGTGTCAAGTCTTTTAGTTAGCGCTGCAACCTGAGCCGCTAATTGTGTGACTGGATCTACCTCATATATTCCTGCTGCTCTTCTAGGGGCCTGCCTATCATTTGGCCATTGATAATTATTGTCCGCCATTGTTTCCACCAATTCATACCCCGCTGTGTGATGCTTGGACATGAACGCTCCTCCAGAAGCGGCATCAATACTCGATCGAGTAACTTCGGATAACCCATTATAGAATGTCTGGATGGGAAGCCATTCTGGCAGTCCATGGTGGGGGCATTTTCTCAAATATCCTTGAATCGCTCCCATGAGTCGTACAAAGACTCTGACTCAAACTGAATAAAAGAGGTAATTTCATGCCTGAGCCTGGCGGTTTTAGCGGGTGGGAAGAACTTTGCCACGAACTTTTGAGCCAAGTCATCCCATGTGGTTATGGAGCCTGATGGAAGTGAATGTAGCCAGCTCTTGGCCTTGTCCTTCAAAGTGAAGGGAAACAATCGGAGTCTGATGGCATTGTCAGACACTCCATTGCACTTAAATGTATCGCAGATCTCCAAGAAGTTCATCAAGTGATCGTTGGGGTCATCATTTGGTAATCCCCCAAACTGAATATTGGAGCACATTTGGATGGTGCTCGGCTTGATCTCAAAATTGTTTGCTTGGATTGCGGGCCTAAGAATGCTCGCTTGCAAATCTGCGATGTGAGGCATAGCATGTTCCCTTAAAGATTTCTGAAGTTCCTCAGCTATTGTAACAGGAGTATGTATGTCCCGAGCTTTTTCTCTCTGCAGGCGTCTGTACGTTCTATCAACCTCGGGATCGAGAGGTATTATATTCCGACCCCTTCGAGGTAGCATACGCCGTTGAGATCACCTGAAAAGAAAATTAAACAAATAAAGTTAGTTTAAATTAAGATCGTAATGACTTAGCTTTAATATTGATAACAAATAATACCAAGTCCCCGGCAACGGCGCCAAAAACTTCTTGTTGTATTTATGTAACGACAATTAACGCGCAAGTATACGCGGTCAACAAGTAATATAAGATAAGTAGGGTGTCGTACCCACGAGGACGAAGTCTTAAATGCAAATCAAATACTAATGTAAGTTATATACTATCTTATCTAAACAAATGATTGGAGGTGGTATTTTAAACTATGCGATTACAACTAAAGGAAGCGGGAGAAATTGAAGTAATAGGGAGACAAGCTAGGATTACAATTTCCCTAATGCGTCGCCTAATCTCCTAACTCTCCACAATACAAACAAATCAAGGAATGGTCAGCCGAGAATAGAACTATGCATATGCTTCTGTCGAAGGCCAAATGCACATCCCTAGCTAGATGAATCATAATATATCTATCGATGAAAATAACTAGGCTAGGGTCATTAAGCTCAGTCTCCAGGCTACACAAGGAAAATAGAGATATGTCTATCCTATTAAGCAGCTTATGCACACACTCCTTTAGGCAAGGGCATAACAAGTGTTATTGTATTTTAAAAGCCAGATATTAATGTCCAATATTCAATATCCATTAATATCACTGCCAAAAACTCTGTCAAGCATTTAGTTAATAAGCAAGAAATACAACAACCCATTCCCAAAATGATTCATTAATATAAATAGGAGAGAAAGTTAATTAGGCTAAACACTAGGTTACATTGCAATCCTAAAAAGGAATTAGTTCATAACCATGGTGCTAATACACATTTCTATCACATTCAACATTTCTCAGTAATACACAAATAACTGAGAGATTTAGAATAAGAAAACTCCTGTTGTAAGGTTTTCTGTCTCCAAGTCTTCTCTTCTCCGTGTAACTCCTGAGCTGTCTATGAAGCAATAATTATTCTCCCCTAAAACACAGATTCTTTCTGGTCTAGAATCTCCACAAATATTCTCTGTTTTCATTGTCTATCGTCTTGTCCTAGCCGCCGTCCTCTTCTGCTATATTCTACTCTTTCATCCTTTATTTTTAGGCCATTAAATGCTAACCACTGGCTAGGCACCGGAGGTGACACTGCGGCGCGGAGCCTATAACTGCTTGGTGGCGCTGCAGCGCCACTAATGCTGCAGCGCGAGAATAAGAAGGACCGAGCCGCTGCAGCGCCAGATGACATCAGCATGAACCAGGAGTTGGCGCTGCGGCGCGGGCCTAAGACTGGGCTCTGGCGCTGCGGCGCCAGAGTGTAGAAAATGACAATTTTTGCCCCTGCAAGCTGAAAATGACCTAAACATCCCTGCATCAAACAGGAAGAGCATAACAACAACATAATATATACAAAAGCATAACAAATAATACAAAAAACAAGCAACGTCTTAAGCTTTAGAGAATCTGATATGCGATATAAATACCACACATCAATGTCCTCGATTCTTAGTCGGGCAAAGGATTTGAAAACCTTGTTTTCCAAAACATCATTTCAATTCATACATCTTGTTAAAAAATAAACTTTTTGTCAAATCAAATCCTTCATACCTAGGCGCAAAAGAGGTACAATACTACTTTTAAATAACCCAAAATAAAGACTTAGAATAAAAATAAATAAATCTTTCAAAATAATAACACACACACACACTCATATTCACACACACACACACACACACTCTATGCACAGAAAATCAATAAGATGCGGTACCGTGTTTTCACGGGAGTCGGGGGTGCCTAACACCTTCACCCCTCTTAACCTAGCCCCCGAAATCTACGAATCTCAGGTTTCAGACCAATCTTATGGAGTCACATATTGGACCATATTTCAAAAACTATTAAAATTCGGATGAGTTGGTACATCCATTTAAAAAATACCAACTGGCGGCTCTGTCTCATTCGATCCAATCATAAATTAATTAAATAAATCTTTTCAAAGTCGTCGACACTTATGTCGGTATCTCTTTCCTGAAACTTCACCCTTTAATAAAATCCATAGACATAGCAAATGGAAAAGGGTAAAAACAAAACAAACTTAGGAAAGACGGACACATCAAAGATTTTTTCCCGACGTCGAAACCATTCCTCACTCAAAACTTGAGCTACAAATGACCTGATCTCCCTCTGCCCGGGAGTACATAGGAAGCCATTCATAGTGAAGTGTGACCTTCAAAGAAAAACAAAAAACTAATAAAAAAAATAAGTCCCAAGACACTGAAAGCCAATAAAACCCAACCATGATTGGAGCTAACTGGATAACCGCAGCTGCTGCTATATCGGCCTCCAACCATGCTGAATACTCTAAAAAGCGATCCGGATGGCTAGTAGAGAAATCAGCCCTCTCCCTATGAGTCCAACACTCATAAATTCGGATCAGGTCGGCTGACAATAGAGATGAATCTAATATCCGCTGATCAACGGCCCCCTCAAACTTGTGAAGGCTCTAGAACTGATCAAACTGACCCACAACTGCCAACGGATGGTAAGTGGTCACCTCTCTCAAACCTACTAAGGGAAAATAATACATGCTGAATGCATGAGTGATGAAGCTGTAAAGGGAGACAAGCCCTGAGCATGGTAAGATCGAAAAGGGATGCTCAATATCTGATAATAAGGTCGACCATGTCACTACATCTGAACACTCCGCTGGCTGGAAAGAGTATGACATGGCTATCTCATGGGTAAAGCAGTACCCATGGTGTCTAAAGGTGCCAATCGAACGTAAATGTGTCATGAGCCATATATACAGCAGAACGGAGCTACCTCTAAAAAACCCCTCGGGATGGGTGCTACAAAAGGTAGCCGACCTCAAGGTCTCGGCCAGTATCATCGACAGAATAATACTACCCTATCTGAGGGTATGGACCACGACCATCAGGCCAATATCTAAATGGTCCAAATATAGTGGCATATATACATAGGCCGTGACGCACATCAACAAGACGTCTACACGGGTAAGCTACCACTCATTTATAGAAGTAATAAAATCCCCATTGTGTCGATCGTAGCTGTCTAGCTAGCCAAAGTGATAGATCATAAAGTCAATGGATATCACATGTCCTGAAATAATCTCTTTAGTGCCAACTCGGTGTCTCAGACCCGACACCGTCATAAATGGTCTCCTCATGTTACTGATAGTTGTGCGAGCGCAAGGCAGATCCAGTGCCAAGCCTTTAAGATGCTCATACTCCTCTAAGGTAGGAGTCAAATCGTGCAGTCTAGAGCGAAAAACTTGTCGCTCAGGTATCCAGCAGGATAGAATGCATCCACGAATCCAAACGGATCTTGGAAATTTAGAAGGAATGCCCCAGCATATAATCTACTGTCCCTCTGGCTGTATAGGGCATACTATCATACCAAGGCCTCAATGAGGATACTTCCAAAGATGGTGGCGAGTGCTCAATACGGCTGATCGTAGATGACGGCATCTGTATCACCGTATCACAAGACCATCCAAGGGTCAAATCTAAACTCACCTATCTAAATACATATCAATGACATAATACATGCATAATGACAATGATAAATATGATGCAATAGATAGGAAATATCATGCATATCTAGAATAAACTATCTAATACAGGCATCATCTCTGTCTGCTAATAGAAAATAAAATAAAAAGTACAGGGAATAGTGCACAACCGCCAAACTACTAACAGAGGCCTATCAAAATATATAGCGAGAAATGGGGCACAGCCGCCCAATAGCTAAACAGAGGCATATCAAAAGATATAGCGAGAAAAGCTATCCGAAGAGATCAAGAATATCTGTCTCTAGGCTATTAACCTGCTCCAGCTCCTCATGAGTAACAAAGTCTCGGCCAGTGGGAATGTCCGGTCTATACAATGGAGGATCAGCACCTGCAAAGCTACTAGAAAATGGACTTGATGAGGGGCCAGCTCCAGAGTTGGAAGGATCAAAAGAATCTACCTCGGATGGCTCTCGGCCAAGGTGCCTAATGAACAAATGAGCCCTCTCCAATTGTTGGGTCAATCCTATAATCTGGTCCAGATGAGTCAAATCTTGTAGGCAAGCTATCCAGTCTATCATCATCACAGACCCTGACACCATATCTTCCATAAACTGGGTAGCACGAGTCTGAGCCCTAATAGTGCGGGGACTCCACCAGCTGTGAAATACCTCATGGCTGTAAGGACCCTCTAAAAGGGTGAAGCCATCTACGCCCACCATAGGAATGTCTATGAGTGGCTGAGCTAATGGCCAATGATGCTAAGTAGGAGGAACAAAGGGAATACAGATATCCCCCGTGGTGCTCCTAATAGCACGCTCTCCTAAATAAAGCTCCCAACCTCCCTCTGTCAAAAATGGAACTTGGCGAGTGGATAATGCAAACTCCCGGCCAGTGGGAAAGCCATCGTCAAACCCTATTGTCAAAAAGTCTGAGGTATACGGGACCCACGAGATCGACCCAACCGTCAATAGCTCTAGCTGCAGGCGGGAGTGGGTGAATCCCTCGGCTACAGGGACCTCCTTCAATATGGAGTGATGCCAGTGTCGTCCATGAGGATAAGTCTCCAAGCCTAGAGTAGTGGAAGGATGTAGGCAAGGAAGTCTCTCATACGTCCAAAATTGGCAATGCAAATATTAAAAGTCCTAAGTGATCAAGACTTACAAATTTAAATAAGAAAAGCAAAAAGGTACAAGAGAGATGTACTCACCAGCAGGAATGGGTAAAAACCTAGCCAAGCCTCCGTCACACCCTCCGAGCGCATGCGCATCCCTTAAAAAAAATAGGCAAAGGTGTAGGTACCCCAATCAAAATCACTGAGGCATTCCACATATCGAGTAGCGCTGACCAGGGCACGGTCGAGGAGTTGTTCACAAGGAAAAAACCCCTGATGATCACAAAAAATAGTCGCCGTAGGATGTGATCTCTAACCCTCTGATCATCAGGTAGAGGCTCAGTCAAAGCCCCATTCTGGGCATCTACGCTCAAGGGATCTGAATAGATCGTCCGACCCTTGATGGTTGTCGCAAGAACTCCTAAGAAGGACCGAATGGTAGTAGATGAAATGTCAGCCATAATCGGCACTGGCTCACCTGCAAACTCTATCTCGGTGATGAACCTCCAGTCCATAGGCGTCATCATCACCTCGCAATCCAACAAATGGAGAGACTGGGTCTGGTGGAACCAGCACTCAGATAATGCCCTCAGATAACCCCAGGGGCAACGACGGGGAGGGATAGAAAAGAACGCCTCCCTATGAGTCAACAATGGTCCTATACTCCGGATGCAGAGTATGGTACAAAGAATGCACATTAAACCAGTTCCCCCTGGACTGCATAAAGCCTGGAACATGCATCAAAAAGCTAATCCAGATCAAGCCTGTGCCTTGAAAAAGGTAAAAGAATGAAAGAAAATCCAGAATAAAAACTTCAGTCACCTTGTTGGCATGAATGTATCTTGATGGATGGCACCTCAAATCTCCCAGAAGCTCCTGAAGTGGCACCACAATGCTTGGAAGCTCTGCACGTAGAGCCCGACCTAGGACGGGATCAACAAAAGGTACATCCTCATCATCCACATCAACAGGCGGATCAACTCGAATAAGACGAATTACTGACTCAGCCAATCTGCGAGGCGGCCGGGCCGGCCGTGGCTGAGGAACATCGGAAACTCTCCTCCGTCTAACTCCTGGAACGACCCTGTTGACACTAACGAGTCTATCTGGCTCCATAACCTAGATAAAGTCTCCAAATTGATGAGTGAATTTTATACCTACAAATCAGACACCTTTTAGGCTTAATTCTTTGTCAACTTTAAGTATTTTTAGTGTTATTTTACTTGTTTTTGTGTTTGTATTGTAGGAAATGACTTTGGAGGGTCAAAACATAAAAAATGGAGCTTAATGACACTTTTGTAATTTCAGTCACTGTACCCCCACTGGGCGGGCATTCCTAGTACAAAAAGCCTGCCGGGGCGGGCATGTCGGGAAGAAAAAGCTAATTTTTAGAAGTTGACTCGAAAAAGGATTCTAAGCATTGATTTGGAGAAGGATCATAAGAGGGCTATAATAGGAGAAAAATACACAAGGATTAGAGAGTGAGATTCCATTCTATTAGATTAGATTAGATAAAACCCTAGTTTAGATTAGAGTTGAAGATTGAAGCAATTGAAGATCATTGGAGATTCAGAGTGGAGCAAGAGAAATTTTGATTTGCATATCTCAATTCTTAACTTCTCTTTACTTCTATTTTTATCTTTCAATTTATAAACAATTGTAGATTATGGATTTTGATTTAATCATGAGCTAAACTCTAGTTTGATATTATAATGGATCTTGTTGCTTAGTTTGCTTTGATATGCTTTCTTGTTAGTCTTGTTCATTATTATTGGATTGTCTATTATGATTTGTGTTAAATTGCTTAATTGCCTAGCTAACAATTACTGTGATAACTCATATGAAATTGAGAGACGAATTATGGGTTTAGATCTGATCATAATGGCATGTGATTATATTTTTTGCATGTCGTTGGAATTTATGATTTGTGTTTAGGATAGAGATATACATTTATACCACATGTAATCTGATAAGAACTTATGCTTAAACTCTCTTTAATTATAATTCACATAGAGATATAGTGGATTAGTTAATTAGGGTGTTCATCTTAATTCTATTATTTATGGATTTAAGTTGATATGGGTATGGTGCATCTAGATATGGTAATATTTTACCTTAGTGTTCTTGATTAACAATCTGAGATAATTAATTTGATTTAATGGGAAATGTATTGATTTAAACAAAATAATAGGTGAAATTATAGTCTCAAGGCTTCATATTCTATTTCATTCTAGGGGTAGTTAGAATTAGTTTAATTACATATTGTTAATTCGAAAGACTAATTCATTCGTTTAAATAAGATTGAGTTAGTTACGGGTTAGTATTTTGTGATAGTTATTAAATAATTACTCGTGAAAACGATACTTTACTTTCACTTTAGTACTTGTTGACCACGTATACTTGCGTGTTGTGCGTAATTAGATTTTACGCAACACAAATCACCTCAGAAAGTGTGAGGTAAGCCTAGAAACCGTGGTTTATCAATTTAAATAAGTAATTCTTGCATTTTTAAGTCCTGAAACAAGCATGGGTCAACCAAAATCCCCAGTAAAGTCAAAATTGCATGTTTCTTAAACGCTCAGGCTTTTGAATTTTTTTTTTGCCAGAGTCTCTTTTGTAAAATGGACTGTCCGCATACACACAGGCATGACTAGGTGGCCATTCAGTAGCACACCTACCCAAAAATAGAAACAGTTTATATTTATGAAAAAAAAATCAAAAGTAAACTCCCCGTGGCAGCTAAATTACCACGTACATTTTTAGTTGAAAATCCAGGCTCACTTGGCCTCAAAAAGGATGAGTAAACTGATCAAAAAGAGCGTCAATTGACTGTCTCAGAATTTAATTTTTTTTACATCAAAACGTTAAGCACAGTAAAATATGCATATTTACTAAGTCTAAAATTTTTTATGAAGTCATATATGCATACATATTTGATACATTGTGTTTAAAAGCACACTACGCGGTTTACAACATTCTAACGGTCAAAACTGGAAAAGAATGGATTTAAACGTTACTAGAGGTGCAGAGCATTTGTACGGTGACAGAATCTGAAAAACGCTGACCGAACTCCGTAGATCTGAGAAAGAAAATTGGATTTCCTTTAGGATTCAAAACTGAAAATGAATTTAAAAAGCCACGGGAGCTCAACTTAAACTCGCAGGAGGTAGCAGCCCCACCTAAGGCTGCCGTACCCCTACCTACGGCTCCCTAAAGTGGGGCCTACTCCCTCCGGCTCGGTCCAGTTCTAGTGGAAACGGAGTTTACAGAAGTTAAAAAGTTACATTCGTAAAAAAACTGTTACGCGATTGAGCGGATTGGCCTGAAATCCTGCGTATGAGCAGCGGATTCCTGACGGAAATAAGAACGTCATGTAAGCCATTGGTTATCATCCCGAAGCGATATTCAGGGACCAATGATGAAAACTGCTGAAAAGTTGCTGAAAAACTACAAAAAAAACTTTTGAAAACTGTCGCTATCAGAGTGTCAGGAAGGTCCGATGGTATGAATGGTAGGTTCTGACTGTATCAGGGCATCCAAGTTGATCCGAGGGTGTGATTTGTTAGAAAAAAGTATACCCGCGTCGAGATTGATCAGGTTTGACAGTTCAACCGTTGGCAACAACTCCAACGAAGCAACATGAACTGTCCAGTGGTATCAGCCGTTGAAGGCTACTTTAGCGAAGGTCAGAGGGTACTATCAGCCACTGGAGACAACTCCAATGAAGCATCGAGAACGGTCCAGTTATATCAGCCATTGAAGGCTACTTCAGCGAAGTTCAGAGGGTCTGACACGTTCAGCTGCTGGCGACAACTCCAGCGAAGCATCGGGAACGTTTCGATGATATCAGCCGTTGAAGGCTACTTCAACAAAGGTCAAAGGGTCTGCCACTATCAGCCATTGGCGACAACTCTAGCGAAGCATCGGGAATGGTCCGGTGATATCAACCATTGAAGGCTACTTCAGCGAAGGTCAGAGGGTCTGACACTATCAGCCACTGGCGACAACTTCAGCAAAGCATTGGGAATGGTTCGGTGATATCAGCCATTGAAGGCTACTTCAGCAAAGGTCAGAGGGTCTGACACTATCAGCCTTTGGTGACAACTCCAGTGCAGCATCGGGAACGGTTCGGTGATATCAGTCGTTGAAGGCTACTTCAGCAAAGGTCAGAGGGTGTGACACTATCAACTGCTGGAGACAACTCCAGCGAAGCATCGGGAACGGTCCGGTGATATCAACCGTTGAAGGCTACTTCAACGAAGGTCAGAGGGTATGACACTATTAGCCGTTGGTGATAACTCCAGCGAAGCATCGGGAACTACCCGATGATAAAGACGTTGGGGGCTACTTTAACAAAGGTCATGTTGAATAACACTATCAACCATTGGCGATCACTCCAGCAAAGCATCGGGAATGAGTCGGTGATGAAAACAGTATATAAGTTTATCCCCACAGAGGACCGATGATGGAATCTATTATACAAATCCGTAGAAGGAGCACCAAGAAGGATCGACAATTCGTCCAAACGTTGCAAACTACTGTTCGAGTAGGCACCTTGAAGGTTCAATGACGGTCAATTCTGTAAACTACCGTTCGAGTAGGAACCAAGTCAAGATCAATATACCGGTGTAGACTATCAGTCTGGTCGGCCTCCACAGAAATGTGGGCATCGACTGAACAGTAATTCAAACCGTTGGCGATAATTTCAACGTAGCGTCGAGAAAGATCAGATGATGTGAATTGGTTTAAGCTATCATCAGGATATGAATCGAGAACCCCCAATGAGGTAACTCGACAAAAAAGAGATATCTCCAATGGAGGATGTTGGTGACCACCCCTAACGTTGAGTTCAGACATGTCCAACGACATCAGCCAAAAGAAAATCTTCCCTAAAAGACAATCATGGAATAACGTCATCCCCAGCACAAAATTACGTAAGCAGACAGCGATAGCCTAGCACCACAGAGACGGGCATGGTAAACCATTGGCCTCAAACCAGTGTGGCACCAAGGGCTATCACGGATAACGTCATCCCCAGCAAAAAATGATGTAAACAACCAGTGATAGCCCCATCACCATGAAGGTATCTAACATTCATAACATAGCGTGCCATGCATTGCATTACTTTTGCATCTATCATAATTCTAGTGTCTATCAATCTTTATGCTGTTCATTCCATTGTATTGCATAAACATAATAAAGAGGGGCATTTGTAAACACTCAAAATTTTACATTCCTGTTACTAAATCTGGAGGAGGGTAAAATCATCTTTTGCCTCCCAGCGACAACCCCTAGATGTCAAGCTCAACCCTGGTCACTATACTGAAATGTTAAGTCAAACCCCTGTAACACCGGGATGTAAAGTGAAGTCCCGGTGATGATACCATAATGTCAAGCAACTCTGACAACAACTCTGGGATGTCAAGCTCAACCCCAGTCACTATACCAAGATGTCAAGTCAAACCTCGACAACACCAGGATGTCAAGTGAAGTCCCAGTGACGATACCGGATGTCAAGCAGCCCCGACGACAACCCCAGGATGTTGAGCTCAACCCCAGTCATAAATTGGGAGGTACAGTAACCCCGACGACAACACCAGGAGATCCAATTCAGCCCCGATCACAACCCGGGAGGTCCAATCACCCCAGAGACAACCCTAGGAAGCCAAATCCACTTCGCAGACAACCCCAAAGCCTCACATAATACCCAGAGATAACCCTATAAAACTAAGTTAGCCTCGGTGACAACCCTGAGGACAAACAAATTCGGCTGGGATCAAACCCTCGGAAATAACCCCGGGAAAACAGTCGAAGGCCGTGCCAGTACATGAGACAACCCCTGGAGGGGAAAAATGGTCATTTTACTAACTTGAAGTCAATCCGGTCAAAATCAAGCCTAATTGATGCCATCAGGGTCAGAAAGAACTATAATATTGATCTCGAGTGAAAATAGCACAATACAGCTCAACGGATAAATTGCGAAGAAATGAAGATCCGATTATGAACCCAATCTTCTTGGACTCGGAAAAGGTTAAGTCCCATGTCATTGTGACGCTCTCTGCGAGGGCTTTCTGGAAAGATATAGTATGCCTCAAACGGACGCTCCAATCAAAAGTTAGAAAGTTTTGAACCTGACATCACATTGCTCGAAGTGCACGTACTTTGAGACGATGAGACCCCTCATGTGGGCCCTACCACATGGAACCACAGGTAGACCCGCGGATATCGTGGATAGGCCCGCTTCCATCGGGTCTTTAAATATAAGTGCTCCCCTTGCAAAAAAAAAAAGAAGAAAAAAATAGAAAACGCTATGAAACTTCTCCAATTTCGTTTCCTAGCCTGACTTCTAGTACTCTAGACTTAAATTTTATTACTCTAACACGTATGTATACTCATATACTACAACATACCAAAAATTAACTGGTGGAAACGCCCGTTTGAAGCCAACAAAGTGGCAAAAAGACCGTGTAGTAGTGCATTGTAAGTATTTTTAAGATCAGAACTCGTTTCCTACTTCATTGAGTATTTATACACGTGCACGTAAAGTTTCATCTTCTGATTTTTCCCGAAACTCAATTCCGTGGCCGTTTTTGCTTACTTTTTAGAACAATTTTAGTACATATATACGTTTTTCGCATTTGCACAACCTGGATTGACTATCCATGGCTTTTACTCGCTTTTATGTTTATATATACACATATGTTCTAACTTTCACATCCTGGATCGTTGATTCGTGGTCTTTTTAACTTAATTGTGTATATATTTGACTATATATATACTAACTTTTTCTTATGTCAAGCCCAGATGGCAAATCAGTGGTAGTTATTGCTTCTATATATATATAAATTTTTCTGACTTTGTTTGACCTGAATTGCTAATTCGTGGCCTTTATTGCTTTAATATATATATACTAACTGTATATATTAACATTTATATTTCAGTTTGGCCTGGATAATTTCGTTGCTTTTTTACCGCTTTTATATATATATATATATATATATGTAGAGTTCCGTTCTTAGGCGGACTCTATAAGCGGTCCTTAAGAACGGACTTAAAAAAAAGGAATGGTCTGGCCAACTTGTGGATCCCACTAACAGAGAACCAATAAAGCGAACCAATAAAACACGTGGGTAGTTCGATTTTGATATATTTGATATATTTTGATATATTTGATTTCACAATATATCAAAATATCACAATTTTGATATATTTGATTTCATAATATATCAAAAATATATCAATATATTATGATATTTTGATATATTGTGAAATCAAATATATCAATATATTTTGATATATTTTAATATATTTTGATATATATTGATATATTTGATTTGAAAATATATCAAAATATATCAATATATTTTGATATATTGTGATATATATTGATATATTTGATTTCAAAATATATCAATATATATCAAAATATATTGATATATTTGATTTCACAATATATCAAAATATCATAATATATTGATATATTTTGATATATTGTGAAATCAAATATATCAAAACTATGATATTTTGATATATTACGAAATCAAATATATCAAAATATATCAAATACATCAAAATCGGACAACCCGCGTGTTTTTTGGTCAATATGGCTGATCCATTTTTCACAACCCACCCGACCAAATTGACCCGCGTGTTTTTTTTTAAAAGTCCGTCAAATGGTTCGTCAAATATGGTCCGTTGGAGAAAATTTTTCTATATATATATATATATATATATATATTTACATTCTGTCGAGCCTAGATCTTTTCGTGGCTCTTTACAGCTTTTATATATATATATATATATATTTCCATTATGTCAAGCCTGGATTACTCCATGATTTTTTTACAGCTTTTATAAATATATATATATATATATATATATATATATATATATATATATATATATATATATATATATATATTTCCATTCTAATCCGGGCATAGGATTTGAAATTCGTCGACCTTTATAGCTTTCGTATATATATATATATATAATTATATATATATATATATATATTCTTTATTCATTGTGATTAAATATTTTCTTTAAATATTCATTTGATATGAATCGACACTGATGCAAATTTGGCGGAGTAGATTTATCTAAATCTAGCCCTTTCTACCTTTCAAACAGTTCAAAATAGGTCCAACCGGAACCGGGAAGCTAGAATGACTAAGATTTATTTAAATCTATCTTTCTTTCTAGTTTTATTCATTTTAAAGAAACCTCGCGACCCTTAAAAGATCGCTATCTATTGGGAACGAGAAGTTTTGGCTACGTGCATGCCATGATTTGATTGATGAATCTTTGGTTTTTGCGACGTCTAGATGTAAATATACATTTTCTACAAATAACAGTGATGTGCACGTTTCTTGGCTTCCCTCTATGAGCTTAGGAATCGTGGGATTCATGATCAAACTGATCAGATCCCACGATGGACAAACTCCACATTACAAATGTACCCTACCAGTTTTTCTGTAAAAATGTACATCCTAAAGACCTTAAAACGGTTATCCGGGTTTAAGGTCTCAAACATAAAGAAATAATGGTTTGTCGTGCTAGAGTCACTCTGATGGCTGTCATGCCCATGAGAAGACCAGCACTTGTAAATATTATGTGGTCAAGGATGCTTTGCAACCTGATAATCACCATCCAAATCGAGCCGAAGGCTAAAATGAAAGTATCAACATGCTTCAATTCCTACATGAGCGTAAGGGTTTGAAAACCAACATTTTCAAAACATCATTTTCATATCTTGTCTAAAAAGGACTTTTGCAAATCAAATCAAACTCTTCGTATATAGGTTCAACGAAGCCTGACAATACTTTCAAAACAAACAAGCGTAGGCCCAATTTCTTCCAGCATTCACACACACATATAGCAAATAAAAAGGGAAATATTGAAAAAATGTGGTGCCGTGTTTTCACGGGAGTTGGGGGTGCCTAACACCTTCCCCCCACTTAACCAAGCCCCCGAACTTAAGAATTTCAGTTTCAAGATCAAGTTTTTATAATGTCCAGTAATTGGGCCTACTTTCAAACAAAACTCAGTTGAGGTTGTACAACCATTTCAAATATACCAACTGGCGAACTTGTAAACCGTTCAAATCCTCGACATAATACATGTTGGACTTTTCATAAAAAACTTCATCCTTCATAAAACAGATAAGGCAATAAGGGTAGAAAACCACAAAACTTAGGAAGAGAGAAAGATCGAGTCCTAAGTTAAACTGGATTTTTTTCCCAACGTCAACAAATGCTGAACCAGAATATCCAATGCATATACAAGGGGATATGCCTTTGATTAGCCTCAATGAAAGAGTTAAGCCTGCCAATTTTCAAGCATTCGAAGTGAGCAATACTCACTATCGACCTATTGGGGCACCAACCTTGAAGCCAAGAATCTCTTCCAAAGTAATGTATGTCGGTCAAGAGATGATATCCTTGGGCTTCTAGCCTAGCAAAGGGCTAGGGAAAAATCAACAAGGAATTAAAAATCTGGTTCAGATACCTATCCAGACAGGGAAGGTTGGCTTAGGCTATTACTATGGTTCAAATCACATAATCCAGCACAAACATCAGTCGGTTCATCTGTCCACCATTCTATTACCAGACCTCACTGATGCAGGATTTGGGAAACCTATGAGGAAAATCACTACTTCTTTATCCAACATGTTGATTCCTAAGGTTAAGCCAGTTAGTGATAAAGAAGTCCAGATACCACAGATAGTGATCTTCCAGAAGACCAACTCGTGATCCCTTGCATAAACGGGGATAAAATTGATGTTCTAAGGAAAGACGCTGACCCACACATGGATTCAGTTATGGCCATCCCTGAAGAAGAGGACAACAACAACCCCTTCATCATAGCTTTTGGTAATGACCTGAATCTCGACAACTAGAGCAACACTCCTTGCATCACTAGAAAAGGGTAAAAGGGCAGAGAATCTGTCTGCCCTAAAGTGTAGATATTATTAAACTGCTTGCTTTTGTTTCGTAGTGCTATCAGTTACTTTTGTTATGCTTTTACTGATGATTTGTATGATTAAACAGGGTCATATATTAAGTAAAAGTATTTTATTTTCAGGACTCCAAAGTTGGATTTGTTTAGCCTTGTTGATGAATTACCAAGTCTAAACTGTGACTATGACTTTGATGTGGAACTGGACTTTGACCTGATGGGAATTGAGTAAGAGGAGATAGATGACTATGAGGTGCCTGAGGAGATCAAAGGATGGGTCGAAGATAAACCCAAACCAAACCTCGATCAAACCACCACTGTCAATATTGGAACCTTAGAAAATCCCAAAGAACTACAAATAGGGTATGACCTAACCCCAAGCCAAATGAAAGATCTGATCACACTTTTAACCCAATTCAAGGATGTGTTTGTATGTTCACATGAAGATATGATCAGTTTGTCTACTGATATTTTCATTCATCGATTACCCATCAAAGAAGGGTTCAAACCAGTCAAGCAGAAACTCAGGAGACTAAAGCCTGAGTGGAACTTGAAGGTCAAAGAAGAAATTTTCAAGCAATTCAAAGCAAGCATTATCATGGTGTCAACCTGTTAGGTTTGTAAGATCAAAGTAGCATGCAACAATTACATACATAGAAGCGGAAGTGTAAAAATAGAGTTTTAAAATTTTATAAACCATGAACCCGGATCATCCTTTATGCGCAATTATTAATTCAATCTAAAGAGATGAAGAACAAATCATACCCTTGAAGATTTGTGCTTTCTCAAATACGAGTTCAACTCCAATCCTTTCCTTGTTCAACTTGAATCTACCAGGTGTGATTTCTTCCTTTAATCAACGTCAGCCACCCAAGTGTTTGGTCTCTAGAGGTGATCCACCAAGGATGAACAAATATTAAGAAGGTGGGTTATTAGCAAAATCCTAATTTTTTCTCTCTTTAGAAAAGGTGTGCTCTCCCAACAATTGGAATTGCATTAGCCCTTAATCAAAATAAGACTTCTCATATTTATAGATGTAGGCAATTCTCTTAACCATTTTAGGATTTGGGTTTCATATTAATTAATTAAACTCTTTTAATTAATTAGGCTTCCTTATCTTATTAGGAGCAATTAATTAAGCTTCTTTAATTAATTTACCTCCTAATCTTATTAAGAATATGGGAGAGTACTTTTATTAATTAATTCCCAAACTCCTTTAGGAATTAAAATTAATAATAATAATAGGACTCCTCTTATTAATATATATTTAATATTTTTAAAATATTAAATAATAAATATTAAGCTAATTAATTTATTCTATCACCATAGATTAAATTAAATACACTTAACTTATTATTACAATTATGTCATTTGCTTCTTAAATAAATATTCATCCTTTTATGGTGTGACCCTTTAAGTTCTTCATATTAAACCGATTGTGAATAAATTAATTAGTACAATTCTAATTTTATTTAAATAAATAAATTAACTATTAATTCATTTAAATAAATATTTATTCTACAATAAGGGTAAGCCCCCTTAGCGTTCAACGACTTTTCAGATAATATAGATTTCAATATTAATCATAAAAGAACATTTGAGTAAATAGTTACCGTACAATTCATTCCTTTTATCATACAATGTCCCAATTAAATATAAGACATGGATTTACTATCAAGTCTTATTTTATTTAATTATATGTATTCCGATCCTAAATGAAACAAACTCTGATAATGCAAATTAGAAACTACTTTCTAATTTTATTATGCATTGGCCAAGGACTACCGAGTTGTCATTTATCGAATCACATAGGACATTCACTTCTTTTACTAAACGTGGTAGATCCTTTATTGATCATTCATTATCTTCATGTATAATTAATTATACCAAAGCATGCCCTTTGATATACCCTCAGGGTCTTAAGGGGCATGTCAAAGTATAACCCATCATACATAAGATACTATGATGATCTTAAGTCTAAGTATTACGTGTACTACTATCACTAAAGGAATTCCTATTGATAGGCGCGTAAAACTCCATTAGGTATTCCTTAGCAAGTCATGTTCAGTGTACTTATTCTCCAATAAATACCTACATACTTGCTTTAGTATCACCACACACATGATTATGAGATCGATCATCCTCTTCCAAAGAGCAAGCAACGTATGTATCAATCTATCCGGATTCACTAATCCCCTATTTAGTTATCCACCGATTGGAAACTATTTTAGTTTTAAGCTATCTAAGAATTTAGATTACATTAGCATGATCATCATCATGATTCTAAAAGTATTGCTTAAAACTATGGGTTTATCACATTTAAATATAACAGCATGATGTATATAATGTAAACGCCTTTAAATAAATAATTTTTTTATTAATAAATGAATAAGATTGTTACAAAGTATATGCTTTATTATTATACATGATTTTCTTGTGTGCATACAACTTTCAATCTCCCGCTTGCACTAAAGCCAATCGCCATGGTATCTAATACCCATCTTTTCAAAGTGACGATCAAACTGCTGCTGTGTTAAAGCTATAGTAAATGGATATGCAATGTTGTTTTGGGTGTCCACTCGCTCTAGGGTGACATATCCTCTTTCAATGATCTCTCTAATCAAATGAAACCGCCGCAACACATGTTTGGATTTCTAATGAGACCTGGGTTCCTTGGCCTGTGCAACAGCTCCGGTGTTGTCATATAATAAAAGTACTGCTTTTCTAATGTTAGGAACCACTTCAAGTTTAGTTATGAACTTTTTTATCCATACAGCCTCCTTTGCACCTTCACTTGTAGCTATGTACTTTGCCTCTATCACTGAATCAGCAACTGTTTGCTGCTTGGAAATTTTCCAACTCACTATGCCATCGTTTAAGGTAAACACATACCCCGAAACGAATTTAATATCATCTTGATCTATTTGCAAACTTGAGTCTGTATAGCCCTCTAGTTTTAATTCAGATCCACTGTAGATAAGAAATACATCTTTAGTTCTTCCTAAGTACTTTAGGATATTTTTCACTGCCTTTCAGTGCTCTTATCCTGGATTTGACTGGTATTTGCTTGTTACACTAGGTGCATGAGCGACATCTAGTCTAGTACATATCATAACGTATATGATAGATCCTATTGATGAAGCATAAAGTATCTTACTTATACGGTCTCTCTCCTCAGGTGTCTTTGGGGCCTTTTTCTTGGAGAGATGTATCTCATGGCTCATCGGCATGAGACCTCTCTTGGAATCTTCCATGCTAAACCTCTTTAGCATCGTGTCAATGTATGTACATTGGGACAAGCCAAGCTTTCTTTTAGATCTATCTCTATAGATATTAATCACCAAAATATAGGATGTTTCTCCCAAGTCCTTCATGGAGAAATGTTTAGATAACCAAATTTTAATTGATTATAGCATCAAAATATCATTCTCTATCAGTAATATATCATCAACATATATTACAAGGAATGATACAGCGCTCCCTCTAACCTTCTTGTACACGCATGGTTCATCCTCATTTTTGATAAAATCAAACTATTTGATTGTCTCATCAAAAGGGATGTTCCACCATCGAGAAGCTTGCTTCAACCCATAAATGGATTGTTGCAACTTACAGACTTGGTTTGTTCCAACCGTTGAAACAAAACACTCTGGTTATATCATATACACATCCTCCTCAAGTTGCCCATTGAGGAAGGTCGTTGTCACGTCTATTTTTCAGATCTCGTAGTCGTTATAAGCTGTTATCGGAAGAAAAATCCGAATAGACTTAAGCATAGCTACTGGTGAGAAGGTTTCATCATAGTCAATTTCTTGCCTTTGTTTGAAACCTTTTGCAACCAGTCTGGCCTTATAGGTCTCTACCTTACCATCTGCTCCAGTCTTTTTCTTAAAGACTCATTTGCATTTAATGTCCTCAGGTGCTGAAACCAAAGTCCATACTTAGTTTTCATACATGGAGTCCATCTCTGATTTCATGGCTTCTTGCCATTTCTCTAAGTCTTTACTACTAATAGTATGTTCGTAATTCAATGGATCATCATCATTCATGATGTGTACCTCATCGTCATCCTCTTTGACGAATCCATACCTTTCAAGTATCTTCGGTATCCTTCCAGATTTACGAATAGGGTGTTGTACAATAGGTTCTTCTACTTGGTTAGGTACTTGACTTTGATCTATTATAATTTGCTAGTCTTGAACTTTTTCAAGATATATCTTACTCCCATTGACCCCTTCAAGGATAAACTCCATTTCCAAGAAGGCATCATGTTTCACAACAAACACTTTTTGATCAGTAGGATGATAGAAAGAATACCCTGATGTTTCTTTAGGGTATCCTACATGTAGACACTCAAAATTTTGTTTTCCTATTACTAACCCTGCAGGAGGGAAACACCTTCTTCTCAGCCCCGGTCACCAATATCGGAATGTCAACTCAACCCTGGTCACCAATACCGGGATGTCAACTCAACTACCTAGCCATTAGGTCAACCCCGATCTCAATTCCGGGCCATCAGATCATCCCCGGTCTCAATATTGGGACATCAAGTCAACCTCGGTCTCAATACCGTGCCCTCAGATCAACTCGGATCTTAATACCAGGATATCAATTCAGCCCTGGTCACAACCCAAGAGGTACAGTTAAGTCCCGGTCATAATCAGGAGATCCAGTTCAGCCCTAGAGATAACCATGGGAAGCCAATTCTACCTTTAGAGACAAACTTGAAGCATCACATCATCCCTGGAGTCAACCTTGGGAGGACCAAGTCAGCCTCAGAGACGACCCTAAGGTAAATAGAAACGACTAGGAGTCAAACCTCGGGGAACAATCCCAGGAAGACAACCGAAGATCGTACCAATACAAGAGGCAACGCCGGGAGGGGTAAAATGGTCATTTTACTAACTTGAAGCCAATTCAGTCAAACTCAAGCTGAATTGATGCCACAAAGGTCAGGAAGAACCATAATGGTGATCCCGAGCGGAAACAGCGCAAGACAGCTCAACGGACAAACTGCGGGGAATCGAAGACCTAGTTATGAACCCATCTTTTTTAACTCGAAAAGGTTTACTCCCATGTCATTGTGACACTCTCGGTGAAGGCTTTCCAGAAAGGTATGACACGCCTCAAACGGACGCTCCGATCAAAAGTTATAAAGTTTTGAACCTGGCATCGTATTACTCGGAGTGCACGTACTTCGAGACCACGGGACCCACTACGTGAACCCTGCCATGTGGAGTTGTAGGTAGAGTGGAGGTAGCCGTGATTAGACCCGCTTCCACCTAGTCTATATATATGAGTGCACCCCCAGCTCATTTTATATAGAAAAACGCTCTAGAACCCTGCCCGTTTCTTTTCTCAGCACTACCCTTGTACTCCAAACCCCAATTTTATCACTGTAACACGTAGATATACTCATATACTATCACATTTCAAAAATTGAGCGGTAGAATCGGACGTTTAAAGCCTACGATTTGGCAAAAAGCCCATGTAGCAGTCCATTGTGAGTATTTTTATGATTAGAAAGTTCATACTACTTCATTGCACTTTTATACACTTGCACGTTAAGTTTCGTTTTCTGATTATGCCTGGAACTCAGTTCCGTGGCCGTTTTTGCTTACGTTTTCATACATTTTAGTACATAAACACGTTTTCTGGCATTTCCACAGCTCAGATCGTCGATCCATCGCTTTTAACAGCTTTCATATATATATATATATAGCAACTTCGCCAGACTGGGTTATCTTCGCAGTATGGGTTTGGCTCTTTTTTTGTATATTTTTAAATGTATATATACTAACTTTACAATTCTGTCAAGCCTGGATGTCAAATCCGTGGTAGTTTACTACTTTTATATATATATATATATATATATATATATATATATATATATATATATTTCTGACTTATTTGGGCCTGAATTTCTACTTCGTGGCCTTTTTATTGCTTTAATATATATATATACTGACAGTACTAACTGTATATATTAACTTTTTACATTCCAGTTTGGCCTGGATTATTTCATGGCTTTTTTTACTGCATTTATAAATATATATAGTTCCATTCCTATCCGGGCAAACGATAAAATGTCCGTCGCCCTTTACAGCATTTCTATATATATATTTACTTTCTGTCCAGCCTGAATTACTCCGTAGCTTTTTACAACTTTTGTATATATATATATATAAATTTACATTTCAGTCCGGGCACAGGAGTGAAAACCCATCGTCCTTTACAACTTATATATATATATATATATATATATCCATTCTGTCAAACGTGGATTATTTCGTGGCTTTTTCACTTTTTTTACAAATATATATATATATATATATATATATATATATATATATATATATATATTCCAGTTCGGGCATCACAATGAAAATCCATCGCCCTTTACATTTTTTGTATATATATATATATATATATATATAACTCCGTGGCTTTTTACTCATTATGATTAAATTGATGCTTTAAATATTCATTTAATATGAATCGGCACTAACAAATCTTTGAGTGAACTAGATTTCTTTAAATCTTGCAAATTCTATCTTTCAAACGGTTCAAAATAGGTTCAGACAGAACCAGAAAGCTAGAATGGCTGAGATTTAATTAAATCTAGTATTTTTCTAGTTTATTCATTCAGGAAGCAAACTCGCGGCCTTTAGATCGGTATCTAGTGAGAACGAGACGCTTTGGCTATGCACATACCATGATTTACTAATGAATCCTTGGTTATTGTGACGTTTAGATGTAAATATACATTTCTGTGCATATTTGAGTTGTCCATGTTTTGTTGGCTACTCCTATGTGAGCCTAGGAATCATGGGATTCATGATCAATTTGATCAGAATCTGATTCCCACGATGGACAAACTCCACTTTACAAATGTACCCTGCCAGTTTTTCTGTAAAAATGTACATCCAAAAGACATTAAAACGGTTATCCAGATTTAAGGTCTTAACATAGTGAAAATATGGTTTGTCGTGTCAGAGTCACTCTGATGGCTGTCATGCCCATGAGAAGACCGACAGTGTCCAGCCCCCGAACTTAGAACTTTGGTTTCAAAGATCAAGTTTCGACAGTGTCCAACAATTGGGCCTCCTTTCAAAACAAACTCAGTTGAGTTGGTACAACCATTTTCAAATCTACCAACTGGCGACTCTGTAAAACGTTCAAATCGTCGACATGATACATGTTGGCCTTTTCCTAAAAAACCCTTCAAAACCTTTTTCATAAAAAAGATAAAATAAGGGTAGACAAAACTTAGGAAGAGAGAAAGATTCGGGTCCAACTCGAACCGGATTTTTTCCCGACGTCGACAGGTGGCGACTATGCTGAGGACAGTAGAGGGCTTAGGCCGCATTCAAATCTTTTCAAAATTTCCCTTTTATATTTGCGTATGTGTGAAATGCTATGTCTTTACATTGAATGAATGCATAAATGCTGCATCTTTACATTGAATGAATGTGAATGAATGCTTGCTTGCTTTATATTAGTGCTTCACACAAATATTAGTGCTTCGCACCAATGTCATCATATGCATACGGTGAGACGCGATGTATGTGAATGTATGTTGTGTGATTCCTCCACCAGGAGGCAAACCCGTCGGTGACAGAGTAATGTCTTCGAGGACGGCTAAGTCTTCAGGGCTCATGAAAAAGCACCACTCAGATCCGCTTCAGTTGAAAGATCGGATTAATTTCCCCTCTAGTAGATTGCGATGATCTGGGGACCTTCATGCCAAAAAACCGCGAAAGTAGCCTAAGATAGGTCAGCCTCTGATTAACCAAATTCGAAGGGAAGCCTCTTCATGCCTTCCTCTTTCAATTCAATGTCAAGTTTTTAATTCCAATATAAATGTCATAATGTACATTCCATGTCTTGTAAATCTTGTCATGTTATCCTATCATCAAAACACCTGACCTCTTTTTTGCAAGATAAGATTTAAAAACCCCTAAACATGACACATTGCATAACATATATATGGTTAGTGTCTATCAAGAATAAACTTCCTACTCATCTTGTAGATAAGAGTGGTCTCATTACTAAATCATAATCTAAAAAGGTACAAAGCCTATCCACTGACATGGCTGAAAGTGGCCAGTACGAATCAGGTTCCGTATCTCAAAAGGAGTTTGAGGGACTTAAGAATCAAATAGCAGAGTTGGATATCCTCCTAAAGGAACAAAGTAAAAGTACTCATGGTCAAACAACGCTCAATCAAACAGAGTCCTCCTCACAGGGTGGCAATCAAAGTGATGACAAAAAGGGGGAAATGGAGATCCCTGAACCTCGATCTAGTCAAAGAACCAACAAAACCCTGAAATTACAAATCTCAAGGAAGATCGAGAAACTGGCGATATCCAAAGGAAGGTCCAACAACTGGAAGAAGCCATCCAAACAATCAAAGGGACTGCAAACCTTGGAAGTGTCACCTATTCAGATCTATGCATATTCTCAGGGGCTAGATATCCTGACAAATTCCAAGTCCCAGAGTTTAAAAAGTACAACGGGGCAGGCGATCCCTATACACACTTGAAAGTATACATTGGCGAGCTAAGGTCTTATGCCGAAGGCGAAAGCCTAAAAATGCAGCTTTTCCAAATGAGTCTCACTAGAGAGGCAAAGACATGGTATGCCCGACTTGATAATGAAAAAATCCACAGTTGGGAAGAGCTAGCTCATGCCTTCCTAACTCAATACAGCTTCCAGTCTCAAATGGCTTCCGATCGGTATCAAGTAACCAAGGTCAAAAAGCAAAACAACGAGTCTTTCCGTTAGTATGCCCAAAGATGGAGACGTCTGGCAACACATTTCAGCCCGCCTATGACATAAACTGAAATGGTGATGACCTTCATAGACATCTAAGAGGAACCTTACTATGAGAGGATCCTAGCTAGAACAGGAAAGTCATTCTCAGAGATGATCTAACACGGCGTGATGACAGAGATGGGCCTGGAAACAGGCAAGATTAAAGATCTGATGGCCTTGAAAGTAGTCGTCGAGCATATACAGTCTAGCAACTATGCGAGTGACCCCATGAGGATACCCAGGAAAGGCGATGAAGATGTATCCCTAATTGTACAGGGGCAATCTAGGAGACCCAAACATAGTCCCCCCATTTGGAAGAGGGAAGACAATCTGTCATTACAACAAACTGCATTCAACCAATGTCTGGATAGAAAGAGAAAATTTGAAAGAACAGAATATCGGGTGTTCACTCCACTAGGCGATTCCCTTGAAAACATGTTGGTGATGTTAATAGATCACAAGAAAATTACCGAAATGGCTCCACCTCTGGATCCAAAAAGTAAAAGATACAATCCTAGTCAGAGATGTGCTTACCATTCAGGATCTCCAGGACACGATACATAAGATTGTTGGTCCTTGAAGCATAAAATCCAAAACCTGATCTAAAACGGTGATGTTGTGGTTCAACAACATGACCATCCAAATGGCAACACCAACCTTCCGATATTGCATGATACGGAGGGAGTAAACATGATCAGGTTAGGAAGTGATTAAATGCATCTAAATCATAAATACATACGAAGGATGGAGGAATACCCCCAAAGGAACAGAACAAATGTTTTAAAGTTGGAAAATTTAGAGGAGGGTATAATAGTGATGCAAAAATTGGATACGATCCAACATTAATTAACTCTGTTGGCCAATCTGATAATGCGCTAACATCAGGATACAAGGCAGCTTTTCAATCAACTATCAAAAAGCCAAGAGAAATAGGAGGTTATTCAGAGTGTAAGCCTACCTCCCTCCAAGATCAGCTAGCTAAATGAAGAAGATCAAAGCATGCTGAGTAAACGAGAAAGGTGGAATGGTAAAAATACTAGAAGATCTTGCCAAAGGAAAAATTATCGGGAGGAATGCGAATTCCCAAATTGAAAATATCAAGCAACATTCCAAACACTGGCCAACCCTCAAAATCGTACGGCACCGAGAGTCGGTGAGAATAGACGGAGAAGGGTATTCACGCCTTTGGGGGACTCGTTGGAAAATATGTTAGCATTGTTGGTGGCGTAGGAAAAGATTACTGAGTTGCTACCTCCTGCCAAACCCAAAGTGAAAAGTTATGATTCCACCAAGATATGTTTTTACCATTCTAACTCATATCGGCAACGATGTTGTGTGTATGTGACCTGAGCGCAGTGTTATCACCAATATAAACATCCCAGGTAGCTATGGCCTCGTCCCTCTCAATGAAAGCAGCATCCCTGACGACTAAAGCCTCCTCAATATCAATAAATGTTGCATCCCGGGTAGCTCGAGCCTCGTCTGTCTTCGCAAAAGCGGCATCACTACTAGAAAGGGCTATCAACATCAGTGTTCTAGTCTGATCCCTCTCAAAGGTCATCTGAGCTAATGAATCAATAAGAGTTGGATCTGTCCCAGTCGAAATGCTCGAGGGATCATTGACTAAAGATGTTGTCAAACCATCAAATGAATCATCCTTGGTGGGAGAATTAGGATCCTTTATAGGCTCCTCCTCATCAGAATCAGTGCTCTAAGTTGACTGGATAACCGCGGCCAATACAATATTTGCCTCCAACCATGCAGAATATTCTGGAGAATAATTTGGATGACTAGTAGAAAAATCAGACCACTTCCCTACGAGTCCAACATTCATAAGTTCTGGTAAGGTCAGCTGATGACAAAGACGAAGATGATATCCGCTGGTCCATAGCCCCCTCAAAGAGGTGGATGATATATGGTCACCCCTCTCAAACCCGCCTGGGGTAGATAATCAATGCCAACTATATGAGTGATAAAGCAGTAAAGGGAACTCAGTCCTGAGCATGGCAAGATTGAAAAGGGATGCTCAATCTCCGATAAAAAGGCAGACCATGATGTCGCATCTAAACACTCCGTTGTTGAAAGGAGTAAGATATAGTTATTTCATGGGTAAAGCAATACCCATGATGTCAAAAAATGGCAATAGGGCTCAAATACGTCATAAACCAGACATACAGCCGAACGGCGCTGCCTCTGAAAAATCCCCCTGGATGGGTACTACAGGAAGTAGCCGACCTCAAAGTCTCGGCTAATATCATTGGCAGACACGTATAACCCCATCTGAGGGTACAAACCACTTTATTTTCTGTGCTTCGGCCATCCGTGCTACCTCAAACACTTTCTCCATCTCTTCTAACCGTGTTTGGGCTTCGATTGGATCTAAGGTTCCTCGGAATTCAAAAGGTCCTACCAACTTAAAATCCTTGAAGCTAGCTAAGTGATGTCTTGGCTGCCCTGCTGCCAGGGGTCTATTTTGCATTACTTATGTTAAAAGGTCAACGAAGTTCTGCATCGGATCTGCATTTCCCCCTCCGTTGTTAACGGATCCTTCCTCCCTCTAGTTTCGTGGTAGTCTTCCTAGGCGGCATGATCTGAGGAAAGGAAGAAAACTTTAGGCTTTACGTGATATGCTATTCATGTTAGCATTAAGAAGTTAGGACGTCTATCAATTATATTTGATTCAAATAAACAACTTTAGTATAACAATAAAACTCGATGGATCTCCTCAACCCATCACTTACATACTCTAATTGAGTTTTCTACTAAGGTTATAACCTAGGTTTTCCATTCCTAATGTTTATAACCTACAGCTCTGATACCAACCTGTGACACTCCCAAAGTCGGGTTCTCTAACCCCGATTAGGTCGTCACAATACAATACAAATATTCACCTCTAAACAACATACAATAACTAAATGCAGAAATATAATAAATGTATGTCGTTAATTCAAAAGGTGTTACTAGTCCCAAGATTCGATAACCTTAATACAATCATACATACATACCCTAGAATAGTCATTAGGGTTCATATTACATAATAGTAATTAAACTAATCATAAGACAAAGTCTGCTCCTTGCAAACTATTTCTATATCTTTTCTTTACCCTTGTCCTTCCCTGAAGTCTCGGGCTTAACTGCAATAGAAGTCATGATATAGCAAGAATGAGTAACAAGTTTGCTCAGCAAGTTTAAATACAACAATAAAGGATATATCATGATGAATGGAATATATCTGACAACGAATTCAACATTATGAATAATAGAAGCAAGGATAATAATTTCTTTTAGAATATCTGATAATCAAGTAGACTTTAAAATATAAAACTCCAATGGAATCAATAGCTGATTGACCCTTTGGTTATTGGCTACAGAATAAGTACTTGAGGGGATCAGCCTCACATACGCCATGTATATGCATAACATTCAACTCTGCTATTTGTATCTTATATTAGATACCTGGGGTACTCCCCTATATATAAGGGGTGTTCTCTTCAGTCTAAGAATCCATACCATCAATTGGTCTGGATAGCTTTTATAAAATTTCATACAATTGTCTGACCGAACAAGGGTTCAGACTCTATCTGACGCAGTTTAAGAATCATAGAACTTTAAATAATGTACAAGTCCAAGACTATACGAACTCAAGTGCACCAAGTGCGAATATCAATAAGATCGATGTGGAATAATTGAAAAGTAATTAAACCACCTAAAGCATGCTTGGAAATAAAGTTCAAGCTTAAATAATAACTTGCAACACAATAGTAACCTGCTCAATACAATATGAAAAGGATAGGGAACTTGCACAAAATAAAGAGTGAAGTTCAGAAACTTGCTTTCAATATAACAATCAAATGAAGTTAGGAAACTTGCACATTATACGAGTTTGTGTAAGTTAGAGAACTTGCCTGTTTGCTCAGCTCCAAATAATTCTAGCTTTAATTAAATTACGTTGAAACGACCTAACATTAACAAGTCGGTCTTTCAATTAGTATGTGTAAACTAATATGAGTCTACACTTACAAGAATCTAATCATCATATAGGTCTATCACATAGTTCACGTAAGTCAATTTACTATGCCTGAGTTCATAAACATCTAATCATATCTTATATTTAATAACTATAGAATATGTAGTCTCTCTGCATCAATATAGGCTTGAACACATAGCACTTCAATTTAAGCATGCAATATAGTTTAAGATACACATAATGCTAGGTTCTGTCCATAATTCAAAGTTATAAGGTTCAATGCTGGTCATTCTTACACTTTAAGCAAATCAAGTTCATGCTTCAAGGGTCTGCTACTATGGTTATATTACCATATATCGAGACTAAACAATACTTAACATGCATACTCATGCGTATACCACTCATGTATACTTTAATCACATAGTTCATACTTGAAATTCATTTCTTGAATACGTGTGCATAGGTGATATCCATGTTTAACCAAAATGATTCTCACGTCACCAAGTCTATAGGCATAATGAATCCTAATATATATGCTTGCATGATCATAACGTAACTCGCATGGTGTTTGATGATATTAGTCTTCAAACTCTAAATTTTCTTTAAAGATTGTACTAAGTCAATAAAGGCAACATAGTACATGTAAAGTGTCTCGTAGCGATGACTCACGTGTATTAGAACACATATATAAGCCACATATACATACTCAAATGGTCAGAATGTGAACATCATATATATATGTCAAAATTCTAAGTTTGTCCGTCGAAATCAACGAAATCTTCAATCATGTGTGCTAGTGTGTACTCAACACTTTAGACTTAGTTCTCATGTCAATATAGACCATACTATCATGTTCACAAAATCAGAACACATATATTACGCATATGTCAAAGTTCACATTATCAATTCTAAGCTTATTTTGTATATCGTAAGGCCTTTCATCAATAGTGCATACTATCATGGTTATACATGCTTATATCATGTCAAAGTACTCCTATATGATTGTTAATAATGTCCACATGCTTGCTCTAATTGATACCAACCAGTTTGCATATAACAGAACTTAGCAGAAAGCTGAAAATACTTTACAGGACCCTGCTCAGCTGTGTTGCGCCCAGGTATAAACCTGGCGCAGCTGCGCCGATGTCTGGCCAAACTAGAAACTGCCTTCTGCTCGGCAAAACTATAAACCCAAATCAAGATTTCTTTACCAAATTGATTCTATACCAGCCACATTACAGTTCAATCAAGCTTACTAACTTACATAACATTTAACAAGCATTTCCCAATTCAAATATCAATCAATACATGCTTAATTCAAGAATCAAGGATTTAGAAATTTTAGAAGATGAAGAACATAAATATAAATGTTATACCTCTGCAGCTATGAACTTGTTGCTATATCTCTCTCCCTCAACTCTATTGAAAATTCAGAATACAAGCCTTACTTAACAATATCTCAGCAATTCAAAAGAAGAAGGAGAGATGCTATATTTATAGAGATTTTGATATCCAGACAAAGTGATTACCTTCCAATTTAAACCAATGGAATGAAGAATTATTTGTTGGCTAATGAAGAGTTGTTGATTGGTAGGTGAAATCCATCATGAAGCCCACATCCTTTATAATCATTAGCTAGATTATTGCTGAAATTGAGAAGAGTAGTGTAGCTAGTTTCTCATGTGAAGAGGAAATTGAGGAAGAGTGACTCTAATATTGGAAAAACGTTCATATAACACAGCAACTTGCAATTCAACTTACTAATGTTATATATGTATACATATAGTATATACTTAGGCTATATGTATTCATTCCATATACATTTAAGTCACAATGTCATTTCTAATGAGCAAATAATAATATAATGTATCAAGTAGGGTACATATAGATGTATCAACATATAATTCATGTACATTTTATTAATACCGAATATAAAGCAATTGGGTATTATTCATTATTATTACTTATTATCATAACTGTTATTATAATAATTATAATAACTTATTGAAATCATTATCAATTAACAATTATATTAATACAAGGTAATAAGGTATACATTAAGGTCTACCCACACACATCATGTTACATAATCAATAATATTATGTAACCTACATAATGCAATTAATCTTACTATATAGTCTATATATATAATATATATCCACATTTATGCATCACATTGTATTATATACAATATAGATAACTACCATATATTAAAGGTTTAATATATCGCATGCTTGCATAAACAATTAATCGAGTAACTATAATCTCATTATATTTATTAATCCATTGCTCATTAATATTCGATTTCACAATATAATAGTTAACCGATATATTATCAATTAATTACTCGTTAATCGTCTATCCTTTGTAATCACAATTAATCCTTTCACTATATTTAATTAAATTAAATATTTAATTACTAGCACTTCTATCACTTCTTTGATATGAGAGCTTTAGGGCTAGTCTACTAATTTAAATAAACCATTAGTGACTCCCTTTTATATATTCCTAGCAATTATTCGCATAAGTATAAATTCACATAACCACACAAGGTTTAAATGAGCTCACAAAACTAACTCATTAAAATTAAATCATATATTTAAATAATAATGGAGTTTAAAATTTTTACAGTCATTACATCTCTCCCCCCTTATAAAAATTTCATCCTCGGAATTGTAAAAATAAGGTTACTCAAATAAAAATGGATAATTTGTTTTCATCTTCTCTTCTAGTTCCCATGTAGCTTCTTCGACTGCGTGATTCCTCAGCTTTTGTTCCTTCCTATCGAGTATTCGGATAGGAACTTCCTCGTACGATAAGTCTTTCTCGACTTGGATCGATTCATAGGAGATAACGTGCTTGTAGTCCGGTTTATACGGCCGTAATACTGACACATGAAACACATTGTGAATGTGCTCAAGTTCAGGAGGTAACGCTACCTCATACGCCACTTCACAGACTTGCCTCAGAATCTCGAACGGTCCTATGAACCTAGGGCTCAACTTGCCCTTCTTCCCAAAATGAATCTTCACTTTCCAGGGATATACTTTCAAGAATGCATAGCTTCCTAATTCAAAATCTCCCTTCTTGCGATGTAAGTCCGCATACTTCTTCTGGCGATCTTGAGCTGCTACCAGTCGTGCTCGTATCACCTTGATGATCTCTACTATCTGCTGCACCAATTCTGGTCCCAACAGTCGACGTTCACCTACTTCGTCCCAACATAAGGGCGTTTGGCATTTTCTCCCATATAGTGCTTCGTACGGTGGTATTCCAATACTAGTGTGATAACTATTGTTGTACGCAAACTCTACTAATAGAAGGTGATCCTCCCAGCTACCCTTGAAGTCCATCACACAAGCTCGAAGCATGTCTTCATGTGTTTGAATCGTTCTCTCTCTTTGCCCATCGGTCTACGGATGATACGCAGTACTCATTCGTAGTTGTGTCCCCATTCTTTCTTGAAGACTCTTCCAGAAGTTCGATGTGAATTGCGGATCTCTATCCGATATAATAGATACCGGCACCCCATGTCTCGAGATAATTTCCTTGACATACAATTTGGCTAGCTGGTCCAAACTATACATAATCTTAATTGGCAAAAAGTCAGCCGACTTGGTAAGATGATCTACAATCACCCATATGGCGTCGTGCCCTTTCTGCGTTGCCGGAAGTCCCACCACAAAGTCCATTGTGATGTGCTCCCACTTCCATTATGGAATCTCTAATGGTTATAATAACCCGCTTGGTTGTTGGTGCTCTGCCTTGACTCTTTGACAAGTTAGACATCTACTTACGCATTCTATAACCTCTCTCTTCATGTTTGGCCACCAGAAGTGGTGACGCAAATCTTAGTACATCTTTGTGCTTCCTGGGTGTATCGAGTATCTCATACTGTGCACTTCTTGCAAAATCTCTTCTCTTAGTTCTGGTACGAATGGTACCCAAAGTCGTCCTTCGAATCTCAGCAGTCCAGTGCTATTAATCTTGTATTTCAATTCATCACCTTCAGCCAATTTCTTCCTGTTGTTATTGCAATCTTCGTCCATCTCTTGTGCCTCTTTAACCTTATCTAATAAAGTCGGGTTTGCTGTCACTATAAATAATTGTTCGGTTGTCTCCATCGGATATTTAACCTCCAAGTCTAGTCGTTCAAAATCTTTCACCAATTCCTCTTGAATGGTCAACTTTAATAACTTCTCTCTGCCTTTTCTGCTTAAGGCATCTGCCACTACATTTGCTTTGCCTGGATGGTACATAATTTTACAATCATAATCTTTGATTAATTCTAGCCATCGGCGCTGCCTTATGTTTAGCTCCTTCTGCGTGAAGATATACTTCAGACTCTTGTGATACGTATATATCTCACACTTCTCTCCATACAAATAATGCCTCCAAATCTTTAAGGCAAAAACTATTGCTACTAACTCTAATTCATGAGTCGGATAGCCTTTCTCATAATCTTTCAGCTGACGTGAAGCATACGCAATGACCCTGCCGTACTGCATCAGTACATAGCCAAGACCCTTGTGTGACGCATCATTATACACTACAAACCCTCTCTTATTGTCCGGTAAAGCCAACACAGGTGCTTGACTAAGCCTCTTCTTCAATTCTAGGAAACTCTCCTCACATTTCTCCGTCCAAACAAATTTAACTGCTTTTCTGGTAAGATTGGTCAACGGCGACACTATCTTCAAAAAATTCTGAATGAATCTTCGATAGTATCCCGCTAATCCTAGGAAACTCCTGATTTCTGTCGGCGTCTTTGGCTGCTCCCAGTTGATAACCGCTTCTACCTTTGATGGATCCACTGAAACACCATTCTTGTTGATAACGTGCCCCAAAAACTGCACTCTCTGCAACCAAAACTCACACTTGGAGAATTTTGCATACAGCTTCTCCTCCTTAATGTCTCCAACACTATCCGAAGATGCTCGACGTGTTCTTCCTCCATTTCTGAATACACCAGAATGTCATCGATGAATACGACAATGAACTTATCTAAATATTATTTAAATACTTTTTTCATCAAGTCCATAAATGTTGCCGGTGCGTTCGTCAATTCGAATGACATTACCAGAAACTCAAAGTGTCCATACCGAGTTCTGAATGCTGTCTTTGGAATGTCCTCCGGCCTCACCTTCAGTTGGTGATAACCGATCCTCAAGTAAGTCTTTGAAAAGTATTTTGCCCCCTTCAACTGATCAAACAGATCGTCGATCCTGGGTAATGGGTACTTGTTCTTAATAATGACCTTGTTCAAATCTCGATAGTTGATACAAAGCCTTAACGACCCATCTTTCTTCATTACGAATAAGACTGGTGCTCCCCACGGTGATACGCTCGATCGAATGTATCCCTTATCTAACAACTCTTGTAATTGAGCCATCAGTTCTTTTATTTCTACCAAAGCCATACGATACAGCGCTTTGTATACTGGTGCTGTCCCTGGTGCCAAATTAATAATAAACTCTATCTCTCTATCCGGTGGTAATCCCAAAATCTCATCTGGGAAGACATCGACGAATTCCCTTACAATAGGTATCTGACCCAGTTCACCCTCAACTCGTCGAGTATCAACCACGTGAGCCAAATAACCTATACAACCCTTCCTAAGAAATCTCTGCGCTTGCATCATCGTCAGACAATGAGATTGTCTTGGTGATTTACTACCATAAAATACCACCTTTGACTTATTCGGAGTCTTAAGGTGTACACACTTTTTCTTACAGTCAATAATTGCTCCGTGAATTGATAACCAATCCATTCCAATGATTACATCGAACTCCCCCAAACAAATCGGTATCAAATCCACGTTAAGCTTAAATTCTCGCAATTCGGTATAACAGTTTCTATGAATGTATTCTACAAGGATAATTTCCTTGTTTGCTACTTCTATGTTCATAGGGTGTTCTAATCTTTCACGGGGTAAGTCTAACTGTTTAGCAAATTCTTCGAAAACAAAAGAGCCGGTAGCACCCGAATCAAATAACACATAGGCATCTATATCGTTGATTGGGATGATACCTGACACCACGTCCTTAGACTCCATCGCATCTTGTACGATCATGTTAAACGTGCGTGCCGCTGGTCTGTTGGCTTGACTGGCTGGCCCTCCTAAGTTCAGCCCATTGTTGTTGTTGTTGCGATTACAACTAGCTGCATCGCCCTTTCTCTTTGGGCAGTCCTTAATTTGGTGGTCTAGGGCTCCACACGAGAAACATCCTCCTTTCTGTTTATTCTGGCACTGAGGAGCCATGTGCCCCGGTTGTCCACAATGATAGCAAACGCTCTTCCCTTTTATGAACTCCCCCAAGTGATTCCTTCAGCAGTTATTGCAATTTCCACTTTTCTTGGCCTCTTCCCCGGACTTGTTGCCTCCAAAGGATTGGCTCTCCGTCTATTTATGCTTGTTGAGGTTGTTGCCTCCGCTGCTTCCCCCTTTCTGTCCCTCCTGTCCGGTCTTCCTTTCTTGTTTAAATCGAGCTATGGCTTCATTGCCTCCTTCTGTAATGATAGCCCTTTCCAGTAGATCAGAGTAAATCTTAATCTTTAACACAGCTATTGCTTTCTGTACCCATGGTTTTAGTCCTAATTTGAACCTTCTTGCCTTCCTGGCCTCTGTGTCCACCTGATGTGAAGCGAATCGGGCCAACTCGTTAAATTTTACCGCGTACTCTGCGACTGTCATACTACCTTATTTCAGTTCCAAAAACTTAACCTCCATATCCTGTTGTGCATTCTCCGAGAAGTAATTCTTGAGGAATAGCTACTTAAATCTGTCCCAAAGAATAACTCCTTCACCTGCTCGTCCCTTATTGGATTTCCACCAATAGTTAGCTTCGCCCTTCATCATGAAAGTGGCAAAACTCATTATCTGTGCTTCGGCCACCCGTGTGACCACAAACACTTTCTCCATCTCTTCTACCAATGTTTGGGCTTCGTTTGGATCTAAGGTTCCTCAGAATTCAAAAGGTCCTACTAACTTAAAATCCTAGAAGCTAGCCAAGTGATGTCTTGGCTGTCCTGCTGCCAGGGGTCTATTTTGCATTGCTTATGTTAACAGGTCAGCGAAGTTCTGCATCGGATCTGCATTTCCCCCTCCGTTGTTAACGGATCCTTCCTCCCTCTAGTTTCGTGGTAGTCTCCTAGGCGGCATGATCTGAGGAAAGGAAGAAAACTTTAGGCTTTACGTGATATGATATTCATGTTAGCATTAAGAAGTTAGGACGTCTATCAATCATATTTGATTCAAATAAACAACTTCAGTATCACAATAAAACTCGATGGATCTCCTCAACCCATCACTTACATACTCTAATTGAGTTTTCTACTAAGGTTATAACCTAGCTTTCGCATTCCTAATGTTTATAACCTACAGCTCTGATACCAACCAGTGAAACCCCCAAATTTGGGCTAACCCCGATTCGGTCGTCACGATACAATACAAATATTCACCTCTAAACAACATACAATAACTAAATGTGGAAATATAATAAACGTATGTCGTTCATTCAAAAGGTGTTACTAATCCCAAGATTCGATAACCTTAATACAATCATACAAACATACCCTAGAATAGTCATTAGGGTTCATATTACATAATAGTAATTAAACTAATCATAAGACAAAGTCTGCTCCTTGCAAACTATTTCTATATCTTTTCTTTACCCTTGTCCTTCCCTGAAGTCTCGGGCTTAACTGCAATAGAAGTCATGATATAGCAAGAATGAGTAACAAGTTTGCTCAGCAAATTTAAATACAACAATAAAGGATATATAATGATGAATGGAATATATTTGACAACGAATTCAACATTATGAATAACAGAAGCAAGGATAATAATTACTTTTAGAATATCTAATAATCAAGTAGACTTTGAACTATAAAACTCTAATGGAATCAATAGCTGATTGACCCTTTGGTTACTGGCTACAGAATAAATACTTGAGGGTATCAGCCTCACGTACGCCATGTATATGCATAGCATTCAACTCTGCTGTTTGTATCTTATATTAGATACCTGGGGTACTCCCCTATATATAAGGGGTGTTCTCTTCAGTCTAAGAATCCATACCATCAATTGGTCTGGATAGCTTTTATAAAATTTCATACAATTGTCTGACCGAACAAGGGTTCAGACTCTATCTGACGCAGTTTAAGAATCATAGAACTTTAAATAATGTACAAGTCCAAGACTGTACGAACTCAAGTGCACCAAGTGCGAATATCAATAAGATCGATGTGGACTAATTGAAAAGTAATTAAACCACCTAAAGCATGCTTGGAAATAAAGTTCAAGCTTAAATAATAACTTGCAACACAATAATAACCTGCTCAATACAATATGAAAAGGATAGGGAACTTGCACAAAATAAAGAGTGAAGTTCAGAAACTTGCTTTCAATATAACAATCAAATGAAGTAAGGAACCTTGCACATTATACGAGTTTATGTAAGTTAGAGAACTTTCCTGTTTGCTCAGCTACAAAGAATTCTAGCTTTAATTAAATTGCGTTGAAACGACCTAACATTAACAAGTCGGTCTTTCAATTAGTATGTGTAAACTAATATGAGTCTACACTTACAAGAATCTAATCATCATATAGGTCTATCACATAGTTCACGTAAGTCAAGTTACTATGCCTGAGTCCATAAACATCTAATCATGTCTTAGATTTAATAACTATAGAATATCTAGTCTCTCTGCATCAATATAGGCTTGAACACATAGCACTTCAATTTAATCATGCAATATAGTTTAAGATACACATATTGCAAGGTTCTGTCCATAATTCAAAGTTATAAGGTTCAATGCCGGTCATTCTTACACTTTAAGCAAATCAATTTCATGCTTCAAGGGTCTGCTACTACGGTTTTATTACCATATATCGAGACTAAACTATACTTAACATGCATACTCGTGCGTATACCACTCATGTATACTTTAATCACATAGTTCATACTTGAAATTCATTTCTTGAATACATGTGCATAGGTGATATCCATGTTTAACCAAAATGATTCTCACGTCACCAAGTCTATAGGCATAATGAATTCTAATATACATGTTTGCATGATAATAACGTAACTCACACGGTGTTTGATGATATTAGTCTTCAAACTCTAAATATTTTTTAAAGATTGTACTAAGTCAACAAAGGCAACATAGTACATGTAAAGTGTCTCGTAGCCATAACTCACGTGTATTAGATCATATATATAAGCCACATATATATACTCAAATGGTCAGAATGTGAACATCATATATATGTCAAAATTCTAAGTTTGTCCTTCAAAATCAACGAAATCTTCAATCATGTGTGCTAGTGTGTACTCAACACTTTAGACTTAGTTCTCATGTCAATATAGACCATACTATCATGTTCACAGAATCAGAACACACATATTACGCATATGTCAAAGTTCACTTTATCAATTCTAAGCTCATTTTGTAAATCGTAAGGCCTTTCATCAATAGTGTATACTATCATGGTTATACATGCTTATGTCATGTCAAAGTACTCCTATATGCATGTTAATAATGTCCACATGCTTGCTCTAATTGATACCAACCAGTTAGCATATAACAGAACTTAGCAGAAAGCAAAAATACTTTACAGGACCATGCGCAGCTGCGCTGTACCCAGGTATAAACCCGGCGCAGCTGTGCTGGTGTCCGGCCAAACCAGAAACTGCCTTCTGCTCAACAGAACTGTAAACCTAAATCAAGATTTCTTTACCAAATTGATTCTATACCAGCCACATTACAGTTCAATCAAGCTTACTAACTTACATAACATTTAACAAGCATTTCCCAATTCAAATATCAATCAATACATGCTTAATTCAAGAATCAAGGATTTAGAAATTTTAGAAGATGAAGAACATGAATATAAATGTTATACCTCTGCAGCTATGAACTTGTTGCTATATCTCTCTCCCTCAACTCAATTGAAAATTTAGAATACAAGCCTTACTTAACAATATCTCATCAATTCAAAAGAAGAAGGAGAGATGCTATATTTATAGAGATTTTGATATCCAGAAAAAGTGATTGCCTTCCAATTTAAACCAATGGAATGAAGAATTGTTTGTTGGCTAATGAAGAGTTATTGATTGGTAGGTGAAATCCATCATGAAGCCCACATCCCTTATAATCATTAGCTAGATTATTGCTAAAATTGAGAAGAGTATTGTAGCTAGTTTCTCACGTGAAGAGTAAATTGAGGAAGAGTGACTCTAATATTAGAACAATGTTCATATAACTCAGCAACTTGCAATTCAACTTACTAATGTTATATATGTATACATATAGTATATACTTAGGCTATATGTATTCATTCCATATACATTTAAGTCACAATGTCATTTCTAATGAGCAAATAATAATATAATGTATCAAGTAGGGTACATATAGATGTATCAACATATAATCCATGTACATTTTATTAATACCGAATATAAAGCAATTGGGTATTATTCATTATTATTACTTACTATCATAACTGTTATTATAATAATTATAATAACTTATTGAAATCATTATCAATTAACAATTGTTTATTGATATTAATATAAGGTAATAGGGTATACATTAAGGTCTACCCACACACATCATGTTACATAATCAATAATATTATGTAACCTACATAATGCAATTAATCTTACTATATAGTCTATATATATAATATATATCCACATTTATGCGTCACATTGTATTATATACAATAAAGATAACTACCATATATTAAAAGTTTAATATATCGCATGGTTGCATAAACAATTAATCGAGTAAATATAATCTCATTATATTTATTAATCCTTTGCTCATTAATATTCGATTTCTCAATATAATAGTTAACCAATATATTATCAATTAATTACTCGTTAATCGTCTATCCTTTATAATTATAATTAATCCTTTCACTGTATTCAATTAAATTAAATATTTAATTACTAGCACTTCTATCATTCTTTGATATGAGAGCTTTAGGGCTAGTTTACTAATTTAAATAAACCATTAGTGACTCCCTTTTATATATTCCTAGTAATTATTCGCATAGGCATAAATTCACATAACCACACAAGGTTTAAATTAGCTCACAAAACTAACTCATTAAAATTAAATCATATATTTAATTAATAATGGAGTTTAAAATTTTACGATCATTACAATGATTGCACTCGAAGACCAGGAAAAGACCACATTCACATGTCCTTTTGGTACCTTTGCCTATCGGCGAATGTCCTTTGGACTCTACAATGTCCCAGGTACTTTTCAAAGATGCATGGTGAGTATCTTTTCCCATCTTTTAGAAGAATGCATTGAGGTCTTTATGGATGATTTCACAGTACGTAGTGATTCATTAGATGTCTGCCTAGATAATCTGACACGTGTATTGGATAGATGTTTGGAAACTAACCTTGTGCTAAATTGGGAAAAATGTCACTTTATGGTAGAACAAGTAATTGTACTTAGGCATGTAGTGTCAGTTAATGGGTTAGAAGTCGATAAGGCTAAAATTGATAATATCTCTGCATTGCCTTAACCCGTCAGCGTACGGGAGATACGCTCTTTTCTTGGACATGCAGGATTTTATCGCAGGTTTATCAAAGATTTTGCCAAGATAGCATTGCCCTTATGCAAGCTGCTTCAGAAAGATGAGGAATTCCAGTTTTATGATGAATGCAAGGTGGCTTTTGATACCTTAAAGAAATTATTGACGTGAACCCCTATCATTCAACCACCCAATTGGAAGTTCCCATTCGAGATAATGTGTGATGGAAGCAACTATGTTGTAGGCTCCGTCTTCGGCCAAATGATTGACAAAGCTGCATATGCCATCTACTATGCTTTTAGAACATTGAATGCGGCTCAAATAAACTATTCCACAATAGAAAAAGAACTCTTATCTATTATATTTGCTTTAGATAAGTTTAGACCATACTTACTTAGTATTAAAGTGATAGTTTATTCTGACCATGCTGCTCTTAGGTACTTGCTTACTAAGAAAGAATCCAAACCTCGAATCATAAGGTGGATCTTACTGCTGCAAGAATTTGACTTAGAAATTAAAGATAAAAAGGGTGCGGACAACTTGGTAGCGGATCACTTGAGCAGAATTCTTAAGGAGAAGGAAGCACTACCATTACAAGACATGTTTCCGAATGAACATCTACTTTCCATTGGAAACACAACTCCCTGGTATGCCGACATTGTGAATTATTTCGTAAGTGCATATTTACCGAGTGAGTTTTCAAAATCCCAGAAAGAAAAGCTTAGGAGTGATGCAAAACATTATGTGTAGGATAACCCATACTTGTGAAAATTTTGTGCTGATCAGATAGTTAGACATTGTGTACCTGATAATGAGTTTCAATCTATTCTAGCTTTCTATCACTCTTATGCTTGTGGAGGTCATTTTGGACCTAAAAGAACATCACATAAAGTGTTAGAGAGTGGTTTCTTTTGGTCCTCAATTTTCGAAGACACATATCTATTTTGCAAATCGTGTGATAATTGTCAAAGAACAGGAAATATAACACATAGACATCAAATGCCACAAAACCCTATTATAATTGTAGAAATCTTTGATGTTTGGGGTATTAATTTTATAAGACCTTTTCATGTTTCCTTTGGAAATATTTACATCTTACTGGCAGTTGATTATGTTTCAAAATGGGTGGAAGCTAAAGCCACCAGGACTGACGATTCTAAAGTTGTTGCAGATTTTGTTAGGACTAACATATTTGTCAGGTTTGGAGCACCACGGGCCATCATTAGTGATCGCGGAATGCACTTCTATAATAGGGTGTTAGCAGCTTTGTTAAAGAAGTACAACGTTCTTCACAGGGTATTTACATCCTATCATCCGGAAAGCAATGGCCAAGCTGAGGTATCCAACCGAGAGATCCAACCGAGAGACCAAATCCATTTTAGAGAAAGTAGTCAACCCAAACAGGAAATATTGGAGTCTTAGATTAGATGATACACTATGGGTATATAGGACGGCATACAAAACTCCGATTGGTATGTCCCCTTATAGGTTGGTGTTCGGGAAACCATACCACCTACCGGTGGAGCTAGAGCATAAAGCTTTCTGGGCAATCAAACAGTGCAACATGAACGTGGATCAAGATGACGTCCATAGGAAGTTGCAGTTACAAGAATTCGAGGAGTTGCGTACTGAATCGTATGAGAGTTCTAAACTGTATAAGGCTAAGACAAAAGCTTTCCATGATAAGCAGATTGTGCGAAAGAATTTCACTATTGGACAAAAAGTTCTCCTATATAATTCACGATTGAAATTATTTCCAGGTAAGTTACGTTCTCGTTGGGAGGGTCTATTTGTTGTTACTAATGTATTTCCTCATGGTGCTATAGAAATACAAAATCCAAAGACAGGGAATGTGTTCAAGGTAAACGGCCATATGTTGAAGCCATTTTTGGATAGCAGTCAAGTTGAGGAGGTTGAGATATTGATGCTGATGGATCCGGCTTCCGGATGATTGAGTGGATTACAGTCGAGCTAACGACGTTAAACAAAGGCAGCTTTTTGGGAGGCAACCCAATTTCTTAATCCATAGTAGTTTATATTATTTAAGTTTTTATATATATGTATTTCATTCTTTTAGGTTCAGAATATTCAATCCCTTATGTGCTAAAAATTTCAATTCGAATGTGGTAGGATAGCATGGCAAAGGAAAACAAAAGGAACATCTCAACCAGTCAGGCGCGAGCCGCGCCTAAAGAAAAAGCCACCGAGTGCGGGGCGCACTACCCTTGCAGTGCATCAAGCTCAAAATTACCAGATTGGTGTGGGGCGCGCTTTCCTAGGCACGGGGCGTGCTAGTGTTACAGTAAATCCAACTCAATAAAGCAGGACTGCGCGGGCCGCAAGCCAACATGAATAAACAAGGCATGGGGCGCGCCGGTCGGCTGGATTGGTTTTAAAATAAGAGTTGCTGCAGATTCTTTCCCCTCCAAAACTCAATTCAAGGCAAACTCTCTAAATCCTATTCCCATTCTAACTTACCTCTACACCTAATCTATTTCAACATCTTTTCTCTTCAAATCAAATTCAAAGTATAAACCTTCTTTCTCCAAATCATATTCTAACTTACTCTCTCTAAACCTAACCCAATTCAACCCATCATCAAATTCGTCACTCCAAATTTTGACCAACATCAAATTTGTCCTACACCCACTCCCTCACTCATAATTTCCTCTACCCATACAACACCCATGATATACAGAACATCATCATGATTGGAAGCAAGAGAAGATAGGTATTTGACTTCTCACACATCCAATTGCAGAATAATCAAAAGGTAATACAAGTAAGTGAATGATATTGGGGTATTATTGCTTAAGGTATAATAAGTGTCATTGATTTACTTAATTATTGTATTGGAAACCCTTGGGTTACTAATGACCCAAGGTTTATTGTGTTTTATATTTGGGATATTTGTGATATACAAAGTGAATTAGGTTTGGGGGAGCATTGTGTGTGCCCACCACATGTTCGATAAATTGCTTCAACAGGTTTTCATAATATAACTTCAATTCTTTGGGCACAATTCAACGAGAGAGCATCAATATGGCATCCAAAAGGCCACGGACTTCAACTTCTGGTGTTCCTCCACGGTTTGATGCCACTAGATTTGTGAGTGAGGCAACATCAACACGCTACAACAAAGTCATAGACAAGAAGACTTTGGTGCTAGAAAGAGGGCTGAAACCGGATGCCAATCTAGATGGTGACATGGCACTCATGATTGTAGAGCGCGAATGGTTTCAATTGGTAGAGCAACCTAAGCCGGCAGTGATCAACATTGTCAAGGAATTCTACGCCAAAGCCATCGATCACGTTGATCATGTGGTAATGGTTAGGGGCAAGCAAGTGTCGTTTAGAGCAAGTGTTGATCAATGACTACTTTGGGGTAAAGACAACACTGATAAATCGATACGAGGATCATCTACCCAATATGAAATCATAGAGCGACTTTGTAAGCCAGGAACTCAATGGGTGACCAAAGTGGGCACCGATGAAAAAGTTATTTTTCCTCATATCGCGCTGAGTTGATATGGGAAAGCCTGGTACACGTTATTTGTGCTTGCCTCATGCCTACGAGTCACCAAAATGACGTCACTAAGGAACGGGCACGGCTTGTCTATGGCATCGTCACTCATGAGGACAGGTCGAATAATGCAGTTGAAATATTGAATGTCGACATCGGTTTTTGCATCCAAGAATCTATTGAACGATCACTAAAAGGGGGTACCACATGAGGGTTGCTACATAGTTTCCTCATCACTGATTTATGCCAAAAAGCAGGAGTTCAATGGCACGCCTCAGAGCCGGTCCAATAACCAATGACCATCATTGATCATCCTACTATTGAAAAGTATAAACTATGGAAAGGAGCACGGTCACATCCTCGGGGAGAGGGTTTCATTATGATACCACCATCCACACCACCCCCACCACCATGAGCGGAGGAGCCAAGGGCTGAAGCTGCCAGAGCAAAGTTGTCAGCCAATTTTAGCAAAGAAGTCAACAGCGGAGTCTGCGACTTGCCCAACGCCAACCTGCAATGCATACATACAATGTTGGGGCGTTTACAGCATTGGATGATGCCTTCTTGCGTTTCTCACCACATTCAGATCCAGTTCAACTGCCCATTCCTCCAATTTTTCCTGCCTACCCCCCATCCGATGATGAAGGTTACGACGAGTCTTAACTCGTCGCTCAGGGAAGTCCTCGTTTTCAATATTTCATATGACAAGTAATGAGGACATTACCTGATTTAAGTTTGGGGGGGAAATTAAATTTTATGTTTTTGCATATATATTAGGTTGCATGTAGAGTTAATTTAATTCATTTAGTTCATATGCATTTAAAATATATATATATATATAATATTGCATTCATGTAGGAATTGTGTCGGTAGAAGCATTCATTTAGTATAATACATAGAGATTGAGCAGTGAGTCATGGTAATGAAAATAAGGGTTAATGACTTCAGTTTTCACTAATCTTGCATAAAATTGAGTTTCATGAACTGATTAGGCTCGACCATAGTAACCTCATAACATTATTCTAGTTTTCTTTCAAATTTCAAGCACACCAATTAACTATCAGTCGTGATTAGGAATTTATGTGTATTAGAACACGGACACTTACTTGATCACAGATTAAAAATCGAACATTGGCTGAAACATAAGTTTGGGGGAATTGCGGTTTAAAAAAAGAGAGAAAAAGAAAAATCGAAAAGAAAAAAAAGTACTTATGAAATAAAAACTAACTTAGTTTAACCTCGTGGCCTTTGTTATTCGGACAAGTAAGGGATGTCTTCACACCTAGCACCCTAAAGCCTTCAGGTTTGGGAGTCGTTGGCCGAAAGTCCATTACATGGGTAACATTGAAAAGCCTAAGGGGGTTGAACATTGCACAAGTCAGATATATAGAATAATTGGTGGGATGGAGCGTTAAAACGTACCCAAGAAGCATAAGCTTTGATGATTGATCTTTCATTGCTTATTTAGCTTAATTCTCGTAATGTTTATATCGATGCCATGTTTGATTAGTTATCTGTAAGAAGGGTAAAATGTTTGTTTGGGAATAATCACATGAATCACTTTGAACTGCTGATATAAAATTGGACACACACGCACGAAAGAGGATTAGAGACATGTAGGCGATGATGAGAAAGTCTATGATTGCTCATGAGTCAAGATTGATTGTAAGCTAAAGTGTCAATTTGTGAAGAATATACAACCTATATTTGGTTACTAAGATTTCTGCTAGATCTTGTTAGTTGCATTCATTCTGTTAGTTATGTTTGTTTGCTTGAGGACAAACAATTGTTTAAGTTTGGTGGGTATTTGATAAGTAGGTTAAAAACCAACTTAATCGGTATTTCTTAGCTTGATATATTGTTATTACTTAAGTGTGCATGTTACTTTTCATGTGTTTGTCTTAATTTACAGGAAAGGAGCGTTGCTGAGCTTAAAGGAAGAAAAGAGGAAGATTTTGGCTGAATTACAGCTAGACGCGGGGCACGCTTGATTTGTACTATGCCGAGCACAGGGCGCGCCGGATCGAAGAAGAGCCCCTGACATACTAGCCTGGGGCGCGCCACTTGTGAAGGAAATTAGGTACGGGGCGCGCGTAGCAGACGGATTTGATGGAGATTTGGTTAATTAAAACTTCAAGTTGAGCTGGAAAATGATTGCATACTTACCTAATTATACTAGGGTTTTGATAGACTATAAATATTAGTTATTTTACTTAGTGTGGATATATCTTTTATCTTGGAATTCTTGGAGGCTACTCAAACCCTAGTTTTGAAGATTCAACGCATGTCAGGCTAATTTACTCATTCAATTATGAAAGGATGTTGAACCTTATTTACAATTAATGGTTTTATCAAGTTTATATTATTTATTCTTTTGTATATGAGATTTATTCTGATTATCTACATAAACTTTCATGTATGCTATTCAATTGACTAATTTGGTTTCTGCAGGATTAAATTAGTAAATTAATATCATCTGCTAGATTAAGATATATATTAAGCAAACGATGTATGTCTAATCGTAAGTAGCAATTAATGATATTTGTTTGTGGTCAAGCTTTTGAATATTGTTAAGATTTTCAGAAGACAAGTTAAATAATTTCTGATTGTGTAATTATTGCTTGGAATAATCTAATTCTCATTCTTCATGCTTCTATCATATTAAATCTAGACTGATAGTTCTAGATTGTATGATAGTTAGGATCTTTTGTTAGCAATCGTCGCATTACATTTACACATAAGGAGAATTTCGGATAATTAGCGATCGCGATTATCTAGGGTTATTAATCTCATTGAAAGATAAATAGTGTAAACACTTGGTTAATCCATAATTGTGAAAAGGGGATACTGAACTGAAGAATTGAAGCTTTTTACTCATTGATATTTTCTTTAAATTCACTTTCGTTAATTATACTTTTCAAACTAAAATCCCCAATTCATTAGAAAATACGTGGATAAATATAAAACATAATACTCTGTGTGGGATCGATCCTTGCTTATTACTATACTAATTCTTAAGTTAGTGGAGTAGAAGAAAGGTAAATTTTGTAGTGCTAGACGACAGCTACCAATGGGAAATCCTAGTTAGTTTTGAAATCCAATTTCAAATCTAATTAGTTATCATGGAATCCAATTCGAACTCTAATTAGTTAACATGAAATCCAATTCTAATTAAAATAAACATCTTTATTTTAATCCAATTCCAAATCTAATAAACTCCTTTATTAATCTGGAATTACAGAAAAATATATAATTTTAATTTTAATTAAAATAAACCTTTTATCTTAATTAAAAAATAAAATAAAATATTTTTAAATTTTCTGGAAAGTGGCGCTGCGGCGCCGCTAGTGAACTAGCATCTGACGCTGCAGCGCCACATGAGCAGTTTTCAAAAAATCAAACCTGGCACTACGGCGCCTCGTTTATACTGTGAACAGGCGCTGCGGCGCGGCAGTTAAGCCTGTGACAGGCGCTACAGCGCCGCTGGGCAGAATTACTTTTCCTGTTTCGCGAATTGTGCAGTTTTTCTCCAAAAACATGATTACTAGCTAACAATTATTCCCAATTAAATTGTTCCAAACATATATCAAATAAAAATAATTAATAACACACATAAAGGTTTGGCTTTGATACAACTGTTAGGTTTGTAAGATCAAAGTAGCATGTAACAATTACATACATAGCAGCGAAAGTGTAAAAATAGAGTTTTACAATTTTACAAGCCGTGAACCCGGATCATCCTTTATGCGCAATTATTAATTCAATCTAAATAGATGACGAACGAATCATACCCTTGAAGATTCGTTCTTCCTCATATACGAGTTTAACTCCAATTCTTTCCTTGTTCAACTTGAATCTACCGGGTGTGACTCCTTCCTTTGATCAACGTCAGTCACCCAAGTGTTTAGCCTCTAGAGGTGATCTACCAAGGATGAACAAATATTAAGAAGGTGGGTTATTGGCAAAATCCTAATTTTCTCTCTCTCTAGAAAAGGTGTGCTCTCCCAACAATTGGAAACCCTCCTAACAATTTTAGGATTTGGGTTTCATATTAATTAATTAAACTCTTCTAATTAATTAGGCTTCTTAATCTTATTAGGAATAATTAATTAAACTCCTTTAATTAATTTACCTCCTAATTTTATTATGAATATGGGAGAGTACTTTTATTAATTAATTCTTAAACTCCTTTAGTAATTCAAATTAATAATAATAGTAGTAATAATAATAAGACTCCTCTTATTAATTCGTATTTAATATTTCTAAAATATTAAATAATAAATATTAAGCTAATTAATTTTTTCTATCACCATAGATTAAATTAAATACACTTAACTTATTATTACAATTATGTCATTTGCTTCTTAAATAAATATTCATCCTTTTATGTTGTGACCCTTTAGGTTCTCCATATTAAACTGGTTATGAATAAATTAATTAGAACAATTCTAATTTTATTTAAATAAATAAATTAACTATTAATTTATTTAAATAAATATTTATTCTATAATAAGGGTAACCCCAATTAGCGCTCAATGACTTTCCAGATAATATAGATTTCAACATTAATCATAAAAGAACCATAGAGTAAATAGTTTTCGTACAATTCATTCCTTCTACCATACAATATCCCAATTAAATATAAGACATTAATTTACTATCAAGTCTTATTTTATTTAATTATATGTATTCTGATCCTAAATGCACAAACTCCGATAATGCAAATTAGAAACTACTTTTTAATTTTATTCTGCCTTGGCCAAGGATAACTGAGTTGTCATTTATTGAATCACATAGGACATTCACTTCTTTTACTAGAAGTGGTAGATCCTTTATTGATCATTCATTATCTTCGTGTATAACTAATTATACCCAAGTATACCCTTTGATATAATCTCAGGGTTTTAAGGGACATGTCAAATCTAGATTCACTAATCCCCTATTTAGTAATCCATCAATTGGGAACTATTTCAGTTTTAAGCTATCTAAGAATTTAGATCTCAGTAGCATGATCATCATCATGATTCTAAAAGTGTTGCTTAAAACTATGGGTTTATCACATTTAAATATAACAACATGATGTAGATAATGTAAACGTCTTTAAATAAATAATTCTTTTATTAATAAATGAATAAGATTGTTACAAAATATATGATTTATCATTATACATGATTGGCTTGTGTGCATACTACTTTCACAACCTACCCTGAATGGTTGTCCAATGTAGTTCCTGTGCCCAAACCTAGAGGGAAGGTACGAGTATGTGTAGATTACAGGGATCTGAACAAGGCTATTCTCAAAGATGACTTATCAGTACCTTTCATCCATATATTAATAGACAACACGGTGTAATTTTTCATGTACTCATTTGTTGACTGTTTTGCCCGCTATCATCAGATCATGGATGTTGAAGAAGATAAGGAGAAAACTGCCTTTATCACTCCCTGTGGAACCTTCTGTTATCTGTGGCTAGCCTTCGACCTTACTAATGTCGGTGCCATATATTAAAGAGCCATGATGTCCTTATTCCATGATATGATGTACAAAGAAATAGAGGTTTACATGGATGATATCATCGTCAAATCCAGAAAGGAAGATGACCACACCGACCATCTCAAAAAGCTATTCAAACGGCTCCGCAAATACAACTTGAAGCTAAACCCAGCCAAGTGTTCTTTCGGTGTCAAATTCGGTAAATTATTGGGATTTCTGGTAAGCAACAGAGGCATTAAGCTGGATCCCGCCAAGATTAAAGTCATCACTGAGATGCCTGTACCCCAAATAGAAAAGGATATACGGGAATTTATTGGGAGAATCAATTTCATAAGCATATTCATCTCTCAACTCACTACAACTTGTGAGCCCATCTTCAAGTCGTTGAGGAAAAATTCCTACGAGAAGTGGAATGAAGACTGTCAAAAAGCCTTCCTTTCCATCAAAAAGCAGTTGATTAAATCTCCTATTTTGGTGCCTCCAAGGGACAAAGTTCCCCTTTTCATATACATATCAGTCAATTACAACGCTATGGGCTGCATGCTGGGGTAGAAAGATGATAGAGGCAAGGAAAGAACCATATATTACCTCAGTAAAAGGTTCAGCAGCCATGAGCAAAAATACACTTTGATTGAAAAGACCTGTTGTGCTTTAGCGTGGGCCGCCATGAAATTACAACATTACCTTCATGGGCACACAACCTATCTCATATCTCGCATGGATCCTCTGAAATACATATTCAGCAAGCCCGTGTTAAATTATTAATTGTCCAGGTGGCAGTTAATCCTCTAATAATTCAATATCATCTACGTGACTCAAAAGTCCATCAAAGGTCAACCAATTGCGTATCAATTGGTCGAAGCACCATCAGGGGACTTCGAACCCTTGGAAACTTACTTCTCGGATGATGGGATAATGATAATTCAACAGAGTCATCAAGAAGATACAGGTCATTTCTGGAAGTTGTACTTCGATGGGGCTGTAAACATGGAAAGTGCAGGAGCAAGGGTGTGATGCTCCCAAATTCAAATACATGTACCTCGAATTCGGTGCATCACGTGCTAATTCTAATAACATACTAAAATCTCATGCAGCCGAATAATAGAATAATTTACATTGATTTAGTATAAATATTCGCGTCCCACAGTCTCGCAACCATAACTAACTTAAACATAACTTAAACCATAACATAACTTAATACATAATATGAAATAAGTCTTATTACAACATGATAATATTTAAACTTCTAACATAAGGGAACAAAGCTACTATATAGCCTTGCCCTTGCCCTTATCCTTGCCTGATGTTTCGTCGCGTTCAGCCTTAACTGAAATGTTTAAGGAAAGCAAGAATGAGCAATTAATTTGCTCAGCAAGTAATATAGAAATATGGGTGAACAGTTATAAAGTTCAAAATCTCAATGGTATAACAATAAAATATAGTTCAAGGATAACAAGAAGTATCAATAGTTCTCAATAAGAGTCGCTATGGACTGAAAGACATCATCAAGATTTAAAAGTTTAATCATTTTGAAGTTCAAGAATAATGAACATTGAGCAGTCACTACGGACTAAAAACTCTTGCTAGAATTAACAGTATTACTGAAAATCCAATATAAACAAGTATAACAGGTGATCAGCCTAAAGTACCCTACGTTATGCATAGCATTTAATCATACTTGTATGTGCGCACGTCGGTTCCCCGACAATTATATATAATTTCCCGTTCAATGAGGGTTGTTCATCTAAGTAGATTTATAAGAGTCCGCACCAAGTTAATTGGTTTGGATAACTTTCTAACACATGATATTGGTCTAGCCGAATCAAATGGCTTAGACAACTTTTATAATACATTTAGTGTGACGCCCCCAAAATAGGTACAGTCAACCCAACCCATTCTGAGTCGCCAAATATATGGTACAGAATCTAAATACAAACTTTATATCACACGGTCGTGCAAAATACGACCACACAACTGTGAGTGTCAATACAAATATGTAGAAAATATTAATATTCAAACTAAGTCCTCGTTATAATTTTATCACACTATTTATTAAAAATAGTGAGGACTACTACTGCTCTAACTCGGACCATCACTCTGTCCCCTGACTAGTTTCTGCGACATTCTCATTTCCTGAAGAGGACAATAGATGAAAAGGGTGAGCTCAACTAGCCTAGTAATGAATATTATGACTAAGATAATTGAAAATAAATTATCATTAGTCTTCAACAATTCAGATAAAATATTATTGACAACAAGTTTTAGATCAATATTCGCAGCGAAAATAACAATTCATTAGAAGAGTTAAGTAGAGAATGAAGTCTACTATCTTCTATGATTTAAAAGTCCATCATTAATATTTTATCCCTGTAACATCAATCAATATACATCTCGAATCAAATATTCATCTTTGCACTACGGACAAAAGATATTCATTTGTACTACGGACAAAAGATATTCATTTGTAACACTAGTGGTCATGTTCATCTCTACACCTGTTCATCTTTGCACTATGGGCCAAAGATATTCATCAGGTAATCATTCATTTTTGTCCAACAGGCCAAAGATATTCAGTTATATCACCATTTAGTACTGAGGATGATGAAAAATAATATAAATAACGAATCCAGTGAGATAAAGGACAAAGATTAGGGATTCGTAATTTAGTTTATCCAAGTTTAAGAATATTCCATAATAATACTTTGTCGAGTAAAATTCAAGAATAAAGATAAAAACTTGGATCCAATCAAAGATAGGAACCTTAACAAGCAACTTGGACAAATAGAATAAAATTTAATTTTTTCGTGAATAGTGCTATATACGTGAATAGTGCCGTATACGTGAATAGTAATCCCGATGAAAAAAATAAGAATTTTATAACAAAATCCATGACAATATTTTGGTATAATGATATTGAAAAGAATAACATCGTTTACGAAAGAAAATAACATCCCTTACCTTAACCGGAGAGTAGTTTTGGCAGGAATATCGGATATTATGTGGACGAAGACTTTCACCGTAATCCACACTCAAACTATCCTTATGCTCACAAGAAATACGCTCGATATTATATAGAGAAATTTTTTTGATTCTGGTGTGATTTTCATTTCTAACTAAGCACCCTATTTATAGAAAAATATCAGGACACCAAAATAGACTTTTGAAACCAACAGAGCATTTCTTCAAAGTTTGGCAGGTTGGCAGCATACCTAGATTGATCAAAGACTTTTCCACCAAAAATCCCACATGCTTTATATAATAAATATATATATATATATATATATATATATATTAAAATATTTATTTTCAAAACATCAATAATTCATAATAATAGCCCTTTTATCATAAAAATACAAATTCTATGTCTTTTTCATAGAAAATTTAATTCTCTACAACATTGTAGAAGGAAGTTTTTCCAAATTCCCAATGTAAAATGGCCAAAATCCACAAACGAATGATTTTCCACACCAAAATACGGATAAAATACCTTAGCACTAATTCCTTCTTTTATATCCACAATTAAATATTTTCTTATATATAAACTAATAATTAATTATTCACAAATAATATTACAGAACTACAATATTGACAACCAGATCATTCACAGGAAAGAGGGGGCCTTCCGATAAGAATTTCTCCTTACTGGGGCGCAATTAAATAACCCCTCCTAGACAGAACTTTCTTAGACATTGCCAATAATGCTATCTAATAATATTATTCAAATAATAAGAGTGACAATTATTGATTTAATAATATGAAATACTATGCAATGACAATTATAAAATATCAACGTAGCAATTATTGATATAAAATATCAACGTAGCAATTATTGAACCAATAAAATATTATGCAATTGTTGCAATTATTGAATCAATAATATAAAATATTGAATAGTAATTGCTGTAACAATTATTGAGTAGTGACTTCTTACGTAAGAACCAATAATTCAAAATACTGTGCAATACCGTGTGCTACTGTGCATAACGCGTATTACTGTATTTTTATCACTGGATATTTCAACAGTTTAACCGTAACAGTTTTACCGTTATTTATAAAAGGGTTATTTCTGTCATTTTCTATATCCGACAGTTATTCTGCTGTGGGGCACACAAATGGTTGCGCCGTCGTACGAATATTCCACGACCAAACGAATATTCCCCGACAACAATGAATATTTTATAACCACTTGCTCATTTTGAAATATTTGCATATTTTACCCACAACTTACTACATTAATTAAATCAACCCCTTACTATTTCAAAATAATATATAAAGAAAATTAAATCTTTATTCATAAAGTTGGGGAACCTCCCCTCCTTATGAAATTTCGTCCTCGAAATTGACGTACGTACCTGGTATGTCGAAAAGGTGAGAATACCTCGCTTTCATTTCTGATTCCAACTCCCAGGTCATTTCCTCAATTTTATGGTTTCTCCATAAAACTTTGACTTGAGGTATAACCTTTGAGCTTAGAACATGTTCTTTCCTATCCAAGATCTTGACAGGTACCTCCTCGTACGTTAAATCTTCGGCTATCTCGTCTGGTTCTAACTCAATAATGCGGTTTGGGTCTTTCACATATTTGCGAATCACGGATATGTGAAAAATGTTATGAACACGAGACATGCTTGGAGGTAAGGCGAGTCTATAGGCCACCTTTTCTACTAGGTCAAGGATCTCAAATGGACCAATAAATCGTGAATTGAGCTTTCCTTTCTTGCCAAACCTCGTAACTCCATTCCACGGAGCAACACGTAATAACACATTGTCCCCAACATTAAATTCCACGTCCTTTCGATGAAGATCCGCATAATTCTTTTATCGATCTTGTGCGGTTTGTATCCGTTGCCAGATCATTTGAATCTTTTTCGTAGTCATACGTACTAACTCCGGTCCCAACAATGTTGCTTCACCCACCTCGTCCCAGCATACTGGAGAGCGACACTTTCGTCCATACAACGCTTTGAATGGAGCCACGCCTATACTTGCCTGATAACTGTTGTTGTAGGAGAATTCCACCAATGGTAAGTACTTATCCCAACTCCCTTTGAAGTCTAGAACACAGAGTCTCAATAGATCTTCAAGAGTTTGAATAGTCCTTTCTGATTGTCCGTCCGTTTGAGGATGATATGCCGAACTGAATCGTAAATCCGTGCCCATAGCTTTCTGCAAACTGACCTAAAATTGTGAAGTGAATCTTGGGTCACGATCCGAAACTATGGATACTGGCATGCCATGCAATCTGACAATCTCATTCACGTATATACAAGCAAGACGTTCAAGGAAATAAGTTTCCCGTATCGGCAAGAAATGAGCAGACTTGGTTAATCTATCAATAATAACCCAAATCGCATCTTTGCCTTGAGAAACTTTGGGAAGACCCGTAACGAAATCCATGGTAATGTTTTCCCACTTCCATTTTGGAATCTCAAGTGGTTGCAATGGACCCTTTGGCACTTGATGCTCCGCCTTGACACGTTGACACGTTAAACACCTCGAGATGAACTCTGTGATCTCTCTTTTCATATTGCTCCACCAAAATGTATGTTGAAGATCACGATACATTTTAGTACTCCCAAAATGAATTTCAAATGGTGTGTTGTGTGCCTCCATCATGATTGTCAAAATTATTAGGAACACAAAGTCTTGAGTGGACTCGAAGTATTCCTTCTTCATCAATCCTTGCTTCTAGAATAGCACCTTCTTGTACCTTCTTCCTCATATTCATCAGCTCCGGGTCTATAGCTTGAGCAGCTTTAACTTTATCAATCAAACTTGGTTCTATGCGTATACTTAACATCATCGCATGGGTCCCCAAAGTATTGAACTCTATCTCCATCCTTTGTAAATCACACAAAATAGGCTTTGATAGCATCGCATTCATTCCCACGTATGATCTTCTACTCAACGCGTCAGCTACCACGTTCGCTTTTCCAGGATGGTATTGGATGGTATGGTCGTAATCTTTCAACAGCTCAAGCCAACGTCGTTGAAGCATGTTGAGTTCTTTTTGAGTGAAGAAATATTTAAGGCTCTTATGATCCGTAAAAATCTCCACTTTCTCTCTATACAGGTAGTGTCTCCAGATCTTCAACGCGAAAACGACTGCTGCCAACTCTAGATCATGAGTAGGATAATTCCTCTCATATTCTTTGAGTTGCCGTGAGGCATAGGCTATGAATTTCCCATATTGCATGAGAACACATCCTAACACTTTGCCCGAAGCATCGCTGTAAATGACAAATCCATCCGAACCAGATGGTATCGTCAGAACAAGTACTGAAATGAGTCTCCTCTTGAGCTCTTGAAAGCTCTTCTCACATTCCTCGTTCCATACAAATTTTGTATCTTTCCGAGTCAGCTGAGTTAATGGATTAGCAATTCAAGAAAATCCTTCCATGAATCTCTAATAATAACCAGCTAAGCCCAGAAAGCTATATACTTCGGTCACCGACTTCGGTTGCTCCCAACTTTGTATTGCTTCAATCTTCGCCGGGTCAACAGATACTCCACGTTTTGATACCATGTGTCCAAGGAATGCTACTTCCTTAAGCCAGAACTCGCACTTCTTCAACTTGGCATAAAGCTTGTTATCACGAAGCCTTTAGAGTACCAGCTTCAGGTGCTGCTCATGATCTTCACGGCTTTTGGAATAGATGAGGATGTCATCAATAAAGACAACCATGAACTGATCCAAATATTCCTTAAATACACGGTTCATTATATCCATGAAAGTAGCAGGAGCATTAGTCAATCTAAAAGCATGACTAAGAATTCATAATGCCCATACCGAGTTCTGAAGGCAGTTTTTGAAATATCCTCAGTTTTAATCTTCAGCTGATGATATCCAAAACGAAGATCGATCTTTGAAAAGAATTATGCACCTTGCAACTGGTCGAACAGGTCATCAATACGAGGTAGCAGATACCTATGCTTGATGGTGACATGGTTTAACTCCCGATAGTCAATACAAAGTTGCATACTCCCGTCTTTCTTCTTTACGAATAAAACAGGAGCACCCCAAGGAGACGTACTAGGACGAATAAAACCGATGTCTAACCATTCCTGTACATGGACCTTTAACTCCTGAAGTTCAATAGGAGCCATTCGATATGGGGTTTTAGAGATGGGTTTTGTACCGGGTTCAAGGTCAATAAAGAATTCAACTTCACGTTCTGGGGGTAGACCGGGAAGTTCTTCGGGAAATACATCAGAAAACTCATTAACAACGAAAATATTATTCAAATCTGACGTATTCTGGTTTAGATCAGTGACATGAACTAAGAAAGCTTGACATCCGTTTTTCAATAAACGAATAGCTTTGTGACTTAAAATGACATTGACAGATTTTAGTGGTTTGGTGGTTTGAATTCGCACAACAGGTTGGTTAGGAATATAAAAAACTAACAACCTTACGAAAACAATCAATGTTGGCATGATAAGTGGTTAACCAGTCAATTCCTAAAATCACATCAAATGCAAGTATTTTCAAATATATAAGATCAACAGGTAGGGTGAGGGTACCAATTTGAATTAAGCAAGATTTGTAACGAAAATTTCTCCTAACGGAGTTTCAACAGATCAGTCAAAGTCTAACTTCTCAGGTGTCAAATTTAATCGTTGAGCATAAATAGGTGAAATAAAAGAATGGGTAGCACTAGTATCTAACAAGGTATAAACTTCGCAAGAGTTTATGATTAGCTTACCCGTAATCACCTCGTGTGGGTTCTTCGCGTTTTGGGCTGTTACGACAAACGCTCTTCCAAGAACCACCGACTTTGACTTGTCTGAAATAGCCTTTGGAATCACCACCCCCGCTGGACTTGGTTTCACTACAGAACAATCTCGAGCTATATGTCCTTCTTTTCCACATTTATAGCATGCTTTGAATTATTGTGGGCAGTTTGGGATGATGTGTCCCTCTTTCCCGCATTTATAGCATACGACCGGTGGTCGTTCTCCTCCCCTAGAAACAGTTGATGCTGGTGCTGATGTCGACGTCTTCATGTTCTCATTGTTGTACCTTCTCTTCTTGAAATCTCCTCCCGATTCATTTTTTCTACTATCATGGCCACGATTACCACCAGAGTGGTTACCGCTTCTGTCATGATACTTTCCTCCCTGCTGGTTGTCATTGTTCCGATGACTGCTGCCACCGGTACGACCTTAGTTGTTGTCCCTTGGTTGAACATAATCACTATCTCATTCTAACAACTGGGCCCTGTTTACTACATCCGAATATAGAGAAAATTTGTGAGAAATGAGGTATTGACGAATTTCAGGTTTCAAACCTCTCAAAAACATCCGCGTCATACGTTCCTCATTCTCCACCAAATGAGGTGCAAACCTGGACAACTCCGCGAATTTAGCCTCGTACTAGGACATCGTTATGTTGTTTTGTTCCAGTCTGATAAACTCTACCTCCTTTATATGACGAATACTTTCAGGAAAGTACTTGTCATTGAACAGTTTTTGGAACGCTTCCCAAGACATCTTGAGTGTGGCAGTCTGGGTACGCTTCACAGATTCCCACCAGTAATCTGCCTCTCCCGGAACATAAAGGTGGCAAATGGAACCTTCTTTTCCTCGGTGCATCCCAAGACATCAAATATCTTGGTAATTTGCTTAACCCACGTCTCCGCCTTGATCGGATCTGGCTTTCCCAAAAACTCTGGTGGTCCCAATTCTTTGAACTGTTTGGCAGTGATAATTCGCGTGTTGTTATTATCTCCATCTATATTTTGCACATGAGTCTCCCTCGTCTGGTTTTGCATGAACTGCAAAAAGCTTCTAAACATCTCATCGTTTATCGTCTGATTAGTGTTATTTTCAGGATGAACATTGCCTTCCTGTTGCACGTTCTCCTGGTTGGTGATTAAAGGTGTCTCCACGGTCTCATTCACTCCATTGTTAACATTCTCAGCTGCCATTTTCAAATACTGCCACAAAACAAGGGTTAATCAAACAAATTAACATATCACATATTAACCCTATATTCCAAACGAACAATTAAATAACAAATAAACTTAGGTATGACACACTAGCGAAGGTTTTACTAGTCTTTCCCCTCCTAGTTCTATTCCCAGATCTCCGCCAGATATCATATCCCTAAGCTCTGATACCAACTGTAACGCCCCCAGAATAGGTCCAGTCAACCCAACCCATTCTGAGTCGCCAAATACATGGTACAGAATCCAAATACAAACTTTATATCACACGGTCGTGCAAAATACGACCACACAACTGTGAGTGTCAATACAAATATGTAGAAAATATTAACATTCAAACTAAGTCCTCATTATAATTATTATCACACTATTTATTAAAAATAGTGAGGACTACTACTGCTCTAACTCAGACCATCACTCTGTCCCCCGACTAGTTCCTGCGACATTCTCATTTTCTGAAGAGGACAATAGATGAAAAGGGTGAGCTCAACCAGCCCAGTAAAGAATATTATGACTAAGATAATGGAAAATAAATTATCGTTAGCCTTCAACAATTCAGATAAAATATTATTGACAACAAGTTTTAGATCAATATTCGCAGCGGAAATAACAATTTATTAGAAGAGTTAAGTAGAGAATGAAGTCTACTATCTTCTATGATTTAAAAGTCCATCATCAATATTTTATCCCTGTAACATCAATCAATATACATCTCGAATCAAATATTCATCTTTGCACTACGTGCCAAAGATATTCATTTGTAACACCAGTGGTCATGTTCATCTCAACACCTGTTCATCTTTGCACTATGGGCCAAAGATATTCATCAGGTAATCATTCATCTTTGCTCTACAGGCCAAAGATATTCAGTTATATCACCATTTAGTACTGAAAATGATGAAAAATAATATAAATAACGAATCTAGTGAGATAAAGGACAAAGATTAGGGATTCGTAATTTAGTTTATCCAAGTTTAAGAATATTCCATAATAATACTTTGTGGAGCAAAATTCAAGAATAAAGATAAAAACATGGATCTAATCAAAGATAGGAACCTTAACAAGCAACTTGGACAAATAGAAGAAAATTTAATTTTTTTTGTGAATAGTGCCGTATACGTAAATAGTAACCCAGACGGAAAAAGTAAGAATTTCATAATAAAATTCATGACAATATTTTGGTATAATAATATTGAAAAGAATAACATCGTTTACGAAAGAAAATAACATCCATTACCTTAACCGGATAGTAGTTTTGGCTGGAATATCGAATATTATGTGGACGAAGACTTTTACCGTAATCCACACTCAAACTATTCTTATGCTCACAAGAACTACGCTCGATATTATAAAGAGAAAATTTTCTGATTCTGATGTGATTTTCATTTCTAACTAAGCATCCTATTTATAGGAAAATGTCAGGACACCAAAATAGATTTTTGAAACAAACGGAGCATTTCTTCAAAGTTTTGCAGGTTGGCAGCATACCAAGATTGATCAAAGACTTTTCCACCAAAAATTCCACATGCTTTATAATATATATATATATATATATATATTAAAATATTTATTTTCAAAGCTTCAATAATTCATAATAATATCCCTTTTATCAGAAAAATACAAATTCTATGTCTTTTTCATAGGAAATTTAATTCTCTACAACTTTGTAGAAGGAAGTTTTTCCAAATTCCCAACGTAAAATGGCCGAAATCCACAAACGGATGATTTTCCACACCAAAATGCTGATAAAATACCTCAGCACTAATTCCTTCTTTTATATCCACAAATAAATATTTTCTTATCATATAAATCAATAATTAATTATTCACAAATAATATTACAGAACTACAATATTGACAACTAGATCATTCCTAGGAAAGAGGGTTCCTTCCGATAAGAATTTTTCCTTACTGGCGCGCAAATAAATAACCTCTCTTAGACAGTACTTTCTTAGACATTGCCAATAATACTATCTAATAATATTATTCAAATAATAAGAGTGACAATTATTGATTTAATAATGTGAAATACTGTGCAATGACAATTATAAAATATCAACGTAGCAATTATTGATATAAAATATCAACGTAGCAATTATTGAACCAATAAAATATTATTCAATTATAGCAATTATTGAATCAATAATATAAAATATTGAATAGTAATTACTGTAACAATTATTGAGTAGTGACTTCTTACGTAAGAACCAATAATTCAAAATTCTATGCAATACCGTGTACAACGCGTATTACTGTATTTTTATCACCGGTTATTTCAACAGTTTAACCGTAACACTTTTACCATTATTTATAAAAAAGGTTATTTCTGTCGCTTTCTATATCCGACAGTTATTCTGTTGGGGGGGCCACAAATGGCTGCGCCGTCGTAAGAATATTCCCCAATAACAAGAATATTCCACGACCAAACGAATATTCCCCGACAACAATGAATATTTTATAACCACTTGCTCATTTTGAAATATTTGCGCATTTTACCCACAACTTACTACATTAATTAAATTAACCCCTTACTATTTCGAAATAATATATAAAAAAAATTAAATCTTTATTCATAAAAGTTGGGGTCTTACATTTAGGAACGATAAGTTTAATGCTTGCAACAACATCAAGATATAAAATAGATAATAGTAATGGATAATTGCTCGATGTAGATATGGTCGATATAGCAACAATTCGGTTCTTCACAATATGTAAAGTTAAAAGAGTTAGGGAACTTGCATTCAATCTAAAAAAATCAAATAAAGTTAGAGAACTTGCATTATGCGTAGTTTACCAACCTATAGCTTATCAACACTTCAACGAACTAAGATATCCTATTGTAATATAGTTACGTTTATATGTATATCTATTAGTTACACAAGTTTGAAACATACATTATCTCATACATATAATCAATATATATGTTAAGTGCATACGTAAGTCTTATCCTTATTACACAATCATACCACGTATAGCATCATATTGAATCACGAACTCTTAATTGATATCATCTTTACTACCTTTCGAATCCTTTTACAAGTTTAAAATCTTCATATTATATCATTATTACATATCGAAATACTTAAAACATCATTAAGACTCTGTTTTTTAGCTTAGAATAGTCATGTAAGCAAGCTTCCAATTTCAGATCACAGATAAAATAGTCAGACAAGACTGCCAACAGGCGCAGCTGCTCTCTGGTAAGGCTTGGGGACGACGCAGCTGCGTTGTCCCTTGGCCATACCAGAGTTAAGCTTTTACTCCTCTGGTTCTGACTCATTGTCTAGCAAACATGGATGTTAACACATTGTATATACACATGTTAAAGGGTCTTGCATGCTTTTACGATCATCTCAAGTCCTCGTTTACGCATTATAGTCCTAGTTGGAAATTCTAATGAATTTAGGATAAATAAGTTCATGAACACAAGAGGCTAACTACATTAATCACTTATTCGTGTAAGGATGTCATACAATCTGAGATATACATGTTAGCACGTAATCACATAGTCAATATCGTTGAAAACTTATCTTAAAACATGTCTGAATAGCTTATCTTGTGTCTAACTAGATGTGCAAATATTTTAGTCGCGATTAGTGACCCAAGGAATACTAACATTTTATATTACAAGTCCAGAATATAAGTAATACCATGCCTATATATATAGGTTTTAAAACGTCCGAGTTTGTCGTTGAAAGTCACTTTAATCAAAGCTTAAAGCAATGTAGTATATGCGAGATGACCTTGAGTCACACTGCATGCTCGTATATACGTATAACTTGGCAATCATGTATATGTTAAAAGGAATCAGAACTCCCAACACAAGTCTCATTAATGTTCATTTTCAAAAACTTTGAGTTTTCTTTAAAAAAAACGCATGCTAATGCATGCTAGACACTCATGCTATTCAAAAACATCTAGGTCCACAAGTCAAGCCTATTTTCATGTATGTCTAAGTCATATTAACATGTTAGAATTATCAGATTTGTAGTAGAAGTCAGAATCTCAAACTGGTGCCCAGCGCAGCAGCGCTAGTGTAAGCTGCAGGATGCGCGCAGCGGGGCCCTTCCTGGGAAACACCAAGAAGAGCTTTGCAATTGCAGAATTCAATCCCATTATTGAATTTCTTACAATACAACATGTTCAGACCAATCATATAGGTTCCATACATACGAAACTCGAATAACACAAAAGCATTAATTACCAACTAATTAACAAGTAATTCATGTAAATTTTAAGAAGTTGTAAACTTGAAATTAAGAACACAAATAAGAACATTACCTTCTTTGAAGCTTGTTTTGTTAACTCTCACTCCCAAACCTCTTATTGCACTCTAATATCAGAACCCACTCTCTATATGCACTTCTCAGAAAATTTTAGCAGTGAATGTAGACACTCAAAATTTCATTTTCCTGTTACTAACCATACAGAAGGGCAAAAACATCTTTTTCCACTCTGGAGAACAACTCCGAAGGATTACGACATCAAAACAGAACCCCAGACACAGCCCCAGAAAATCATCAAGCCAACTTCAGAGATAACCCTGAAGACAGACAAAAGTCGGCAGCAGTCGAATCCCGGAGAAAACCCCGAGAAAGACAGTTGTAGCCATGTCAAGCCAGGCAACAACCCCGGGGGTTACAGTAAACCTTCGGAGATAGCCCTGAAGCATCAAATGAACCCCAGAGACAACCCTGAGAGACCAAGTCAATCTCGAAGATAACCTGGAGGAGGAACAAATTTGGCTGGGATCAAAACCTCAGAGATAATCCAGAGAAATAGTCGAAAACCATGTCAATCCTTGAGGCAACCCCTGGAGGGGATGGTTATTTTACCTACTTGACATCAAATCAAGTAAAAATTAAGCCAAATCAATGCAATGAGGGTCAGAAAGATCCATAATATCAATCCCGAGTGAAGACAGCACAAAAAAGCTCAACGGACGGACTACGAAAAAATGAAGATATGGTCATAAACCCATCTTCTAGGATTTGGAAAAGGTCAAATCCCACGTCATTGTGTAGCTCTCGTAAAGGGCTTTCCAGAAAGGTATAGCACGTCTTAATTGGGCTCCCGGATCAAAAGTTATGAAGGTTTAAGCAGACTGAGCATTGGTCGGAGTGCACGTACTTTGAGACAACGGGACCCACCAGGTGGGGCCCACCACAAACAGCCTCAGGTAGACTCGCAGTTGTCGCGGGTAGACCCTCTACCATCGGCCAAAAGAAAGAGAGAAAAAAAATAGGAAAACGCTCTGAAACTCCGGCCTTTTCGACCCTTAGCCCTACTTCTAGTACTCCAAACTTAGATTTTATTCTTCCAATACATTTACATACGTATATTCTACAACATACCAAAAATTAACTGGTGAAAACGTCCATTTGAAGCCCACCGAGTTGCAAAAAGCCTGTGGAGAAGTCCACTGTAAGTTTTTTTAAGATCAGAAGTCATTTCCTACTTTATTACGTAAATGTGAACATGCATATAAAGTTTCATCTTTTGGTTTTGCCCGGAGCTCAGTTCCGTGGCCTTTTTAGCTTGCTTTTGAGTATATATAAGTATATATATATATATATATGTTTTTCTTTATTTGCACAGCCTGGATCGTTAATCCGTGACTTTTATTCTTAAATAAATATATATATATATATATATATATATATATATATATATATATATATATACTAACTCTCAATTCCGTCAAGCCTGGATTACAAATCTATGGCATTTACTACTTATATATATATATAACTATATATATATAACTTTTCTTACTTTGTTTGGCCTGGATTAGAAATCCGTGGCCTTTTATTGCTTTTATATATATATATATATATATATATATATATATATATATATATATATATAAGCCCATTCAAAGGCTTCTCTCATTCAAATCTCATACCTTTTTTCATCAGAATGGCATTATACCTAACCCTTCTTCTTTACCTTTTATCTCTTTACCTTTTTCATTCGATTCTTTCTGCCAGGCGATATCAATCTTCTAGTCACTTTTTGAATCGATCGATTAGACAGGAAGTTGCCAGCTGCTGCTAATTTGCCCAATTCAGATAAAATTCTTCGCTCTAAACTTCTTAACTTTGAATTTGATTACAAGGGTTCTACCCACAATTCGATTATTCATATGATTTTAAGCTCTTGAAATTTCTTTTATGTACTAGCTTCATTGGAATTGAAGGTGCTGGATGGTCTACTAATATTAGTTATTTTCTATATTGCTGAAGTTGGAAAAACCTTTTTCTTTGAATTTCTAATAAGCCACCAAATTTGTAGTTTTTACTTGGTCTAAATGCTAAATTTTATGTTTAAGAACCCATAGCTTGTTCATTGAAGTGATTTTTGGTAATTAATCTGAAGAGGTTTTTTTGCTTGTCCCAAAATATAATCTTTGCACTTTTGGTCATTTTTGCATATTTAGTTTAGTTAATACAATGAATTTTGACTTTTTCACGGGCAATTGATTTGACTGAATGTACAAATCACCCAATAGTTTATTAAATAATATAACCCCAAAACTTGATAAATACAAAATTATAGTTTTGTTGTTTGTAGTGATGTTTCACAATGTTTGTGGGATATCTCCAGCAGATGTAGATTCCACTACAGAGGAGAGGAAAGCAGAGGTGTATGTTGAGTGTGCATTATACATCGATGGCGCTCCTTTGGTCTTCGTATGAGAACCAGGTTTATCCTCGTGCTCATATTGTTCCAATATGTGTACATCATTCATTAATACTTCTTTGTCCATTTTTGACTTCATTTGTTTTTCTATAGTCCTTTTATTAATATACTTTTTGTGCCACGTGAAACTAATATAATGTTTGAAAGATATTTGAAACAATACAATATTACTTGTTTATTATCTTTCCTATCTATTCTCTAATAATATCAGTATATGTAATTTAGTGTTTTTATTATTATTAATCTATAGTTCTTTTGCTGGTGGTGGTAGCAAAGAACTTGAGTTCATCTTTGTGTTGTTCTTGCTCTGGTTTAGTTCTGAGCTCATTTGATGTTATGATGTTTATTTGGTGATTTTTACTTGTTGATTCAAGCCCAATACGTTCATGTAGGTAACATAGTGTGGCTTCGTGAAATTCATGAAGTGCCATGTGATCTTGTGCTAATTGGAACCTATGAACCATAATTATTGTTAATTAATTATACATTAACAATAAATTACTATAGAAACATAATAATAAATAAGTTATATAAGTTTCGAGATAAATTAAAGGACTGCAAAACAAATTCCCTATAACATGTGTACATTACTGGAAGGTAAAATCCAAAATTATGCCACATAGTTAAATACTTGTGTAGGTTGTTAAGGGTCTTTCTTAGGAATTTAATAGTCTAGCAAATTTCTTTAACCATCAAATTTCTTGTAGGATATGTATTGTTTGAGTACTATTGAGTAGATAGATGTATTGTAATCATAAGAAGCTTACTTTCTCTATTATGAAATTAACCCTGTATTGAAAAATGATAACTTTGCCCTCAAATGTGTTTTGTTATGTTAATAAGTATATATTAGTTTCTCATTACTTCATAATAGATACTTTCCCTTTTAAATAATATATCAATTATATATTTTAGTGAACACACACACACACACATATATACATATATATATATATATATAATTAAGCTACAACTAATTATTTTAGGATGTCATTCCACCTCCAAAAGCAACATTATTCCTAATGTGTTAACTTTTGGCCATTAATTGGTGCTAGTTTTCCATGATAAGCTACGCTAACCTCCCCAAAAATTATAACTCAAGGAAACAACCAAAACAACTCAAGCAAGGCAAAAGACAGTAACAACAACGCCTAGAAGTAGAAACCAACTGCAATAGCAGCAGAAGAACAGACAAGAACAAATGGAGCAGCAGCAGCACAGATAGCACCAGCAACAAAACAGTAATACCCCAGCTCCAACAATGCCCAGAACAAGCACAGACCCAAGAACAACATAACATATGCAATAGAGCCCAATAGCAGCAAGAATATCATCAACAGTAGTAGCAGTTGCAACAGAACCAAAACAACAACAGCAAAACCTAGCAACACATCATAGCAGATCAACACTGAGGCAGCCAATTCTTCCATGTGCATCTTTTCTATTACAATTCTTTATCTTTAGGTAGTAATTTTTGTGAATTGTTTACCTTCATTCTATTCTTTTTTTAATTCAATAACATAATTGGAAGAATTGAGACACAAATTCTTGTCAATTTTAAGGATGAAACAATCAATAGATTCAAGATATCCCTTGGTTACAAAACTAATAGTCACCTTTTGTATCAATTATGCGAGAAGCATAAAATAATTAATTGTTACATGTACATGAAATTAATAAAATCTCATTTGGCAGTTAATCAGCAACATTTGTAAATGAGTTATACAAAAAATGGATGGATTACAGCTTTTATAAATGAGTTATACAAAAAAGATTCGGCCTTGTAGAGCTCTTTGCAGCTTTTATTACAAGAAATGCATGGAGCTAGTGGTGAGGCTATTGAAGGTTCATTTTTTTCAGTCATTGTTTAATAGGTTGGTCAAGGAAGGTGAAATTCTTGGATCACTTCGTGTTGGAGTTTATTAGACTCCCACAGTATGTTATTTGATTTTCTAGTTTTGTATATTTAACTTTAAATGTTGGATGTTGGATTGATATTGTATATTTAACTTTAAATGGTGAAATCCTATTGTTTTATATATATATATATATATATATATATATATATATATATCTGAGTTGATTATGTTAATACCTTATGATTGTTGATTGTATCATTGTAATTTTATTTGAAATTATGTTTTACATGAAAAAAATGCATATTCATGAAACTATTTGATCTTTTCTTCTTTAAATAACTATTATGGTTTAGAGGGTATTCACATTTTGAAAAGGAAAGAGTGATGGCAACAAGGGCATGAAGTCCCTGGTAAGTAATTTTACTTCAAAATCTTGTTATGTGTATAAAGGTATATATACATGAATTATTTGTATCTTTTCTGTGACGCCCCCAAATTCAGACACCCATATCTCGAATTCGGTACATCACATTCTAATTCTAATATCATACTAAAATTGACAACAACGGAATAACAGAATATTTTACATTGATTTAATATAAATATTCGCGTCCCAGACTAATTTAATACATATCTTAAATCCATAACTTAAAACATAATACTAAATTAAGTTTCATTACAACATAATAATAATAATTCTAAAGGAGAACAAAGCTACGTCGTAGACTTGCCTTTGCCCTTATCCGTGCCAAAGGTTAACTGAAATATTTAAGGAAAACAAGAATGAGCAACAAATTTGTCCAGCAAGTAATATAGCAATAAGGATAAACAGTTATGCAGTTCGAATCTCAAGGGTATAACAGTAAATGATAGTTCAGGAATAACAAGAAGTATCAGTTTATCTAAATCTATCCTTTGAATTGAAAAAAAGTCACTATGGACCGAAAGATATCAACAAGATTCAAAGGTTTAATCATTTTAAAGTTCAAGAAGATTGAACACTGAGTAGTCACTATGGACCAAGAACTCCTGCTAGAATAAACAGTATTTTACTGATAACCCAATAGAAACAAGTATAATAGGTGATCAGCCCAAAATATCCTACGTTAAACATAACATTCAAATATGATAGTATGTGCGCACATCGGTTCCTCGATAGTTATATAATTTCTCCTTCAATGAGGGTTGTTCATCTTAGTAGATTTATAAGAGTCTGCACCAAGTCAATTGGTTTGGATATCTTTCTAACACATGATATTAGTCTAGTCGAAATAAATGGCTTATACAACCTTTATAATGCATTTAGGAACAATATATAAGTTCAATGCTTGCAACATGATTCAAAGAATATGGTTTTAACCTCAAACCAAACTTTAGAGTATGAATAATACTTTTCAAGAGTCTGGATAACACAAGGGTTATTTCATAAAATGATTATAAGATCAATAAGTATATTTGCTCAAATATATAATGGTATAACAATAATTAGAAGCTTGCACAAATGAAACATTCGAAAATAATAAGAAACTTGCATAATGCACCAAGTTGTGTAAGTTGCACAAAAGAAATAAGGTTTAGGTACTTGCACAATATCCAAAGTTGTGTAAGTTAGAGAATTGCCTGAACAGCTGCCTATTATATAACTCTACGATTCTGCTCTTCGAGTAACCTACATTAATCATAAGCCATCCTAATAATTAATCCCTGCTGAGTTATAATAATAGATGTATGCCTAACTGCAAAACTCTCCTATTCAGAATTATAACAGTCCATTATGCTTGAATTATTTGTGTAATTATTTATTATTAACCAAATGACACTCTTGTCAATTTTTACTTTATTCTCTTAATACTTCTAAGTTATTTATATCCCATCAGTATATGACATTGTATAACAGTTGATGGGTTATGTCTCCATTTCCTTCTTTAGCTCTCACAACTCGTCATTATCACACTATTATACTGTTGGCAGACTGGAATTAGTCTTATTAAGGATTTATAAGTATTTACACAGGTCTGGAGTAGGAATTTTTAGTGTTTGGTCATTCTGCAGGAGTGGTCTACGATTTATAGGCACTCCACGATTTGTGAAACCACTTTCTAATGGTTGGGTTCACTCCACGATTTGTGAGAGATCATCTTCGGATGGTCGGGTTCACTCCATAATTTGTGAGACAGTTCCATGATTGAAGTGAGACCACACTACCATCGTGGGGTTCAATCCACGGTTTGGTTTATGGTTAGTCTGGTCTACTCCACGATCTGCAAGTAAGTCTATGATCGTGGGGTTCAGTCTACGGTTTGGTTTATGGTTAGCTTGGTCTACTCCACGATCTGCGAGTAAGTCTACGATCGTGGGGTTCAGTCTATGATTGGGTTTATGGTTGGCCTGATCTACTCCACGATCTGCAGAGTCAGTCTACGATCATGGGGTAAGTTTACAATCGTTGGTTTCACTAATACGATCGGAGACTAAGGCATAATATTACAGAACTCAATGGGTTGAACTGGTCTCCAATTTAATTATTGATACATGCAGATTAACAGGTGTATGGGTATTTAAATGATTTTGGTATAGCATCACAACCTTTAATCAAATTAACACTTTCCTTATTTTTATTAGAGTTCGGACGTAATTTCACTATTTAGCCTTCAAGGTCTGCATCATTCATTATCATAGAGTATCGTGTTTCTTTTTCACTGCTGATATAGTTTTTAAATTCATCTTAACTTGATATGATATAATCTCTTTTCGTTCGATTTATGTTGTTTACATAACAAACTTTTACATGCATGCATATTTCTCTTTAACTGACTTGCAGAAGGTTGAATTAACAATTTAGGGTCAAAGGAATGTGTACCTCTTGACTTTTTCCTTCTACTGATGAATCACTTGGGTAAGCTACTGGTTGGTCCCTTTCTTCCTAACTCCTCTGTCCTTTGAACTGCAAGAGCTCCTCTTGGGTTCTTTTTATTTCCCAACTCACTATATCTTTCTTTCTAATGCAGAGTATACGATCTAGCAAACCTTATAAGATGAATAAGGGTCTCTAATTATAGGAAAACTTTTGTCCAATCATTGGTCATTACTCAGATTATTGGACTGGCTTTAACTGAATCAACCTTTGGTTAATATAGGTTTGGTGAAAAGTTTTTACCAACTCACTGCTAACCATACTGCTTAAAATCATTGCAGCCCACATGGGATTAATTTTAATATAAAGTAACATAGGGTGGCTGTAGACCATTGGTCTAATTCGGCTAGCAGTACTTATGATCATTGCTTATTATTTTCTTTTAACATTTGCTTATTTGATTATCTATAAGTGATAACTTTTGGGTCAACTTTCCTGGACTATCATCTTTGGGCTTACTGCCCCCATTTTGACTGGGCTTGGATATTATTTCCTACATAAACGTTGGGTCATAGTAGTTGCCTGCCACATAATTCGATTGGGCTAGAGACACTTCTCACTTCAATCCACTATCTTCATCCCACCATATTATAAATCCTCACATGACCCACAATTAAACTTAGTAAATCACATATAATGCATATAATAAATAACTAATTATTAATAATAATTAGTCCACCACATTATTTAATGAATTATTTTATTCCATCTCTTGTCACACTAGGCATATCTCATAAGCTTAATTAAGCTCATTATTATTCCCACCATATTTCTCAACTTTCGTATTCTTAATTCAATTTAATTGAATTATCACATTTCCAGACGCAACAATATGAATGAAATCGAAATAAATATTCAAACGTTTTTATTTTCAATACTAATATTATTTATTAAAATCACGGGTATTACATTTTCTTTTCTACACTTTCTGTTTTGTTAGTTGATCTTCATTTTTTGCATAGCTTTTGATTTTCCATCTCAAACTTTATCATCTTATTTGTTTTTTTTGTGAGGGTGCACTTGGATATCAATAGAAAAGACTACATATAAAATAATTTGCAAATCATTATTTTAGTATTATAGTTTTGGTTTTGTTAGTTGATCCATCTATGTTTAGAATAATCTATATTCTAGTTAGTTTATAAATATATGTATATATATATATATAAGAGTTCTGCTTGAACATGTTGATGGGCATGTGCTTTTTGTATCTGTATATATTACATATAGCTTGGAGGTAAAGGAGCAAACTTGGCTGAAATGACAAGTATTTTTTTATCAGTTCCCCCTTCCCCATAGGTTCACAATATCAACAGAAGCATGCCAGAAATATCAGAAGAATGGCAAAACTTTGATGAATGATCATGTACTGTGACACCCCCAAATCCGGGTACTTCGTTTCCACATGATTTGGTGTTCACTTTCTAACTATAACAAACATCTACCCAATATATCTCAAAAGAAATTACAATCTTTATATAAAATCTCCCTTAAAACAAGAGTTACAACCTTTTTAAAATAATCCCGGGTTACTCTAACCCTGACATGAAAATAATAAAGTGCAGAAATAAAAACATAACATTCAAGTCTTATTACAATCATTCTCAATTAAATAAAAACAAGTCTTCACTTGCTTTGATTTCCCTTGCCCTTACTCGTAGACGGAGCATCAACGTTATCAACCTTAACTGCAATTGTTATTTAATGCAAGAGTGAGCAAACAACAGCTCACTGGAGTTTAACAATAATAAATACATGAAAGGATATCTTTAAAAAGATCTGAATAACTTAGCTTACTTCAACAATAAAGAATTGAATAATAATTCTCTATCAACATTAAAATTCGAATATAGAAATTATCTGAGGGTCATAAGACCTTTGAACTCTTGTCCTAGGTTATAAATATTTCTATTTAAACCTTTAACAGTCAATAAGACTATGGACCTTAACTCGTACTTAGGGGGATCAGCCCTTTGTATCATGTATTGTGCACAAACATCTTAAAGCTATGCGTAGTAACCTACCCTAATAAAAGGGTTGTTCAACTCAGTAATTTGAATTCAAGTCTGCACCAAAGAAAGTTTGGTTCGGATAAGCTTACAAAGGTAATTTAGAATACACGTTCATCAACTAAGGATTAGTTGAATCGACTTTCAATAATTCATAAATAAAAGAATTATGAATTAACATATGTTTTAGAAGTAAACTTAAATCATTTAATAAACTGGATCTTACTTGAACAATAAGTCAAGATTATTTCAATTAAATAAACAATTGTCCAATACAGAAATAGGAAGAACATTCTCAGCAATGAATATATGAACTCAGAAAATTGTATAGAATTAACAAGTTTAGGATAAGAAGACTTGCCTTACGAGCAAGCTACTTAACTCAATCACGTACTTTAACACTTCCTACATATATACATATTCAATCACAATAACCTAAACTAGTTAACACGTAACTAATTCACATAAGTGGTTAACCCTCATGGTTAACTCACTCTAACTAAATAAATAATAATAATCAACCATCATATAGTTAATTACATCACTTACATATGCACATAATTAAATTAATTATGTATTTAGCTAAATTATAATTAAACAATTATAATTTAAACACTTAATCTAATTATAATTACTCAATTATAATTACCTCTTCAATTATCACCAATTCATAATTAATAATTAATTAAACTATATCATGCATTATAATTACACAAATTATAATTAATCATGCACTTATAAACTTAAAATCCATAACTAAATATGCATTTATTAAATTACAATTACTTAATTTATAATTTAAATTAACATTTAATTGATTAAAATAAATCAATTTCTATACATTATAATTTAACCATATTCTACTTTAAATTAAACACTTATTCTTAATTATAATTACTCAAATTATAATTAAGTAACTCATTTGCAATCAAACATTTATAATCTAATTAAGGTTTTCAAAATTTCTTTTATTTTCCAAATATGAATTTGTCACAATCATATAACAACATGTTATATCATTTAAATATATGTCCATTATCAAGGAATAATTAAACTAAGGCTTTAAAATAAACTGCACAAGAAACTAAAGTCACTGCCTCTGCACTGAACATGGCACAGCTACGCAGCCAGCAGCCTTGGTACCGGCGCAACTGCGCAGGGAAAGGATCAGGGAAGGGCAAGCGGAGCAACTGCGCTGCTCCTGGCCTTGCTGCCGGCGCAGCTGCGCAGCAACTCGGCCAGATGCAGACAGCCACGGCTCTCTGCTTTACCGAACAATCCATACAAGCCAACAACCGATAATTACAAGTTACTGGAACAATGTATAGCACATACTTGAGAAAATACATACATATAACATTTTTTCAAACACAAAAACCATCTAAACAACAATAATCAAAAGTTTTAGAAATCAAATTTGATATTTTTCATAAAACTCATATTTCCTCAAAATAATTCTCTGTAATTCAAATTCTCCACCAATTTAAATTACAATACATGCATTATTATCATGACTGAAGATAGCATTACGAAAATATTCCAAATAGGCATATTGACACACAATTAAATCATAACTTTTACTCTAAAACTCAACCAAATATATAAATTTCATAAGAACACATATCCTCCATTAGAACATGTTTATACAATCAATTTGATTCCTGAAAATCATTGTTTATGGAATACACTTTATATATAAATCATTATAAACACAATATATATATATATATGTACATCATATATATATAACTCCCATGCTAAACCATACACAGAGAACTCATACTTAAGGAGAACATAAGGAAAACATAAAAATATAATGGAATTAAGACATACCCTTTAGCTTAGATGTTTGAAGAAGATGATAATTATTCCTTAAGCCTTTTTCTTGCTTTCTCTTCTAACTCTTTCTCTGTTCTTTCTTTTCTCTCTTACACTGATATTCTCTCTAACGTAGTTTAGACTAACGTATCATGTAAACGTATACTAATAGATATAGGATATAAATATAATATATAACTGACAATTAACTCCCCTAATAAACATTCATCAGTTATAGAATTTTAAAAATCAAAAGGCACTAGGGCTTGTTTGGCAAGAGTACTTTATAAAAACAGATTTTAGTATTAAGACATTGTTTGGTAAAACGGGTTTAAAAATAAATGTAAGGGCCTTGTTTGGTTAAAATCATTTAAAACCCTTTTCTTTATTTTAATAAATCATTTTAACACATACTTTAATGTCACATTTTAATTAATTAAATATTTAACATTCTTATTTAATCAATTAAAATCTAACATCAATTAATCACATAAAATTGTCACATAATTATAATTACTTGCTAATTATAATCCATGTAACACTTAACACATAATTCATCTAATTTAATTCTCTCAATTAAATTAGAACTATAATATAAAATTAATATACATCAATTAAATAAATATTGCACATTTATTTAATTAATATATAACACTTAATTAAATCACTTCCATAAATTACATAATTTATTTATTTCACTCAATAAATAAATCACATAAAATATTTATTTAACTCAATAAATATTTAAAATTAAATATAAAAATCTCAATCGTTACATGTACTAGATAATTTTATTTAATTAATAATATTAGAGTTATTTGTATTTCGACAATAATTTGTTATGAGGTCATTGAGCCACAATTTATTTTGTTTTAAAATAATTTTGATATTCGTTACAAAACAGGATTGTTAATAATGGATTTGGAAAAAAATATTATTGTATCAAACAGCAACATATATTGTCTATGCTAATCGACAACAGCTTTCGCTGCTCTCGAAAAACAATCAACATCAAACAGTATCATTGCAAATTGATCATAATTATTCAGAACAAAACCAACGACACCGAATAATTTCGTTGCAAATTAATATATGGCCGGTTTATGAACATAATTTAAATATAACTATTATATTTAAACCCAAGCTTTATTACAAACGGGTCTTCAAGCGCTCATTGTTCCTTGGTCTCTAATTCTTCAAGATAATTCTAACTAATCATATTACGTTAACTTATTAATTAATAGAAACTTTGATCAGCAGTCAAGGGGAATTACATAGGAGAGATAGAATTTACATCAAAATAAAAATAGAGAAGACGAGGTACGCAGATCTCATTTAATAAAACCCAATTATTCATGCATCCAACTAAAATAAAATCCAATCACATTGGTCAATAGTCCATAATCAATCTCATTTATTGTCATACATGTCATCATATGCATCAATAAATAATATTCATCTCATGAATTAATAAACATTCAATATATATTGATATCTATTTAATGGTCAAAATTAATTAGCATTAATCACAATAATGTTTTAAAATAAACTCTTTTATTTAATCAATATGGAATCCTATTCTAATTTCAAAAATAAACAACTTTATTTTAATTTAGAATTACTGAAAACAAATGGAATTTAATTTTTAATTTAAAATAAATCTTTTATTTTAATTAGAAATCAAATTGATAAATAAAATAAAAAATTTATTTAATTCTAGTTACTAGTGCTGTGGCGCCCCGAATGAACTGGATTCAGGCGTTGCGGCGCCGGTTTACCTGTGCAAAATTAGAAACGCTTTTTTAATTTCATTCTGCCTTGGCCAATGGCTACTAGGCTGTCATTTATTGAATCACATAGGACATTCTCTTCTTTTACTAGAAACTGTAGATTCTTTATTGATCATTCATTATCTCCATATATAAATTTTTATACCCAAGCATACCATTTAATATACCCTTAGGGTCTTAAGGGACATGTTAAAGTATAACTCATCATACACAAGATAATATGATGATCTCAAGTCTAAGGATTATTTGTACTACTATCACTAAAGGAATTCATATTGATAGGCAAATAAGACTCCATTAGATATTCCTTAGCGAGCCACATTCATTGTACTTATTCTCCAATAAATACCTACATATTTGCTTTAGTGTCTCCACACAAATTATTATGAGATCGATCATCCTCATCCAATGAGCAAGCAACGTATGTACCAATCTATCTGGATTCACTAATCCCCTTTTTATAATCCAACGATTGGGAACTATTTTAGTTTAAAGCTATCTAAGAATTTAGATCTCATTAGCATGATCACCATCATGATTCTAAAAGCATTGCCTAAAACTAATGGTTTATCACATATTATAAAAACAACACCATGTAGATAAATAAATACCTTTAATTATTAATACTTTTATTTATAAATGAATAAGATTGTTACAAAGTATATGTTTTATCATCAAACATGATTGGCTTGTATGCATACTACTTTCAATCTCCCACTTGCACTAAAGCCAATCGCCATGGTATCTCATACCCATCTTCTCTAAGTGACGATCAAACTACTGTTGTGTTAAAGCTTTAGTAAATGGATCTGCAATGTTGTCTTGAGAGTTCACACGCTCCAAGGTGACATCTCCTCTTTCAATGATCTCTCTAATCAAATGAAACCGCCACAATATGTGTTTGGATTTCTGATGAGACCTGGGTTTCTTAGCCTGCACAACAGCTCTGGTGTTGTCATAGAATAAAGCTACTGCTCCTCTAATGCTAGGAATCATACCAAGTTCAGTTATGCTTTCTTTGCAGCTTCACTTGCAGCTATGTACTCTGCCTCTTTCGCTAAATCAGTAATTATTTGCTTCTTGGAACTATTCCAACTCACTGTGCCACATTTTAATGTAAATACATACCCCGAAACGAATTTACTGTCATCTTGGTTTGTTTGAAAACTTAAGTCTGTGTAGTCTTTTAGTTTCAATTTAGACCCACCGTAGACAAGAAATACATCCTTAGTTTTTCTTAAGTACTTTAGGATATTTTTCATTGCCTTCCAGTGCTCTTCTCCTGGATTCGACTTATATCTGCTTGTTACATTAAGTGCATGAGCGACATCTGGTGTAGTACATGTGACACCCCCAAATCCGGGTACTTCGTTTCCACATGATTTGGTGTTCATTTTCTAACTATAACAAACATCTACCCAATATATCTCAAAATAAATTATAATCTTTATATAAAATCTCCCTTAAAACAAGGAACCTTAAAAAAAATAAAAATTCCAGGATTAATATAACCTTGACATAAACAATAAAGTGCGGAATAAAAACATGACATAAAAGTCTTATTACAATTATTTCAAAATAATTAAACAAGTCTTCACTTGTTCATCTTTTCCTTGCCTTTACTCGTAGACGGGGCATCAACGTTATCAACCTGAACTGCAATTGTTATTTAATGCAAGAGTGAGCAAACAACAGCTCACTGGAGTTTAACAATAATAAATACATGAAAAATATCTTTAAAAAGATCTGAATAACTTAGGTTACTTCAACACTAAAGAATTGAATAATAATTCTCTATCAACATTAAAATTCGAATATATAATTTATTTGAGGGTCATAAGACCTTTGAACTCTTGTCCTAGGTTATAAATATTCTATTTAAACCTTTAATAGTCAATAAGACTATGGACCTTAACTCGTACTTAGGGGGATTAGCCCTTTGTACCATGTATTGTGCACAAACATCTTAACGCTATGCGTAGTAACCTCCCCTAATAACTAGGGTTGTTCAACTCAGTAATTTGAATTCAAATCCGCACCAAAGAAAGTTTGGTTTGGATAAGTTTACAAGGGTAATTTAGAATTCACGTTCATCAACTAAGGATTAGTTAAATCGACTTTCAATAATTCATAAATAAAAGAATTATGAATTAACATATGCTTTAGAAGTAAACTTAAAGCATTTAAAGTAATAAACTGGATCTTACTTGAACAATAAGTCAAGATCATTTCAATTAAATAAATAATTGTCCAATACAGAAATGAAAAGAACATTCTCAGCAATGAATATATGAACTCAGGAAATTATATAAAATTAACAAGTTTGGGGTTAGAAGACTTGCCTTACGTGCAAGCTATTTAACTCAACCACGTACTTTAACACTTCCTACATACATACATATTCAATCACAATAACCTAAATTAGTTAACACATAACTAATTCACATAAGTGGTTAACCCTCATGGTTAACTCACTCTAACTAAATAAATAATAATAATCAACCATCATATAGTTAATTACATCACTTACATATTCACATAATTAAATTAATTATGTATTTTACTAAATTATAATTAATCAATTACAATTCAAACATTTAATCTAATTATAATTACTTAAATTATAATCACAACTTAAACTATCACCAATTCATAATTAATAATTAATTAAACTATATCATGCATTATAATTACACAAATCATAATTAATCATGCATTTTTTAAATTTTAAATCCATAATTAAACGTGCATTAAATTATAATTACATAAATTATAATTTAATTTAACATCTAATTGATTAAAATAAATCAACTAATATCATGCTTTAAACTAAACACTTACTTTTAATTATAAATAATCAATTTATAATTTTAAAAGTAACTCATAGAACAATTATAATTTATCAATTCAAATATTATTTTAAGATTTACAACTTCATTTTCTATATTTTTCTTTTTAAATACGACATTGTCAAACTCATGTTAACATGTTATAGTAATACATGATTATTCATAAAATAATTAAATTAGGCTCCAAAATAACTCTGCACAAGCAAACTAGCATCACTGCCTCTGCACTGAACATGGCGCAACTGCGCAGCCAGCTGCCTTAAAATCGGCGCAGCTGCGTAGGGGATAAATCAGGGAAGGGCAAGCGGCGCAGCTGCGCTGCTGCTGGCCTTGCTGCCGGCGCAGCTGCACAGCAACTCGGCCAGACGCAGACAGCTATGGCTCTCTGCTTTACCGAACAACCCATACAAGCCAACAAACGGAAAAATACAGTAACATAGACAATGTAAATCATATATACGCTGTAATACATATATCTAACATGCTTCCAAAATATAAAATCATTTAAACAACGAGAATCAAGAGTTTTAAAAATTCAATTTGGCCATTTTCATGAAAACTCATATCTTTTCCAAAATAACCCACTGTAATAAATTTCTCCATCAATTCCACTTTATATACATGCATTATATACGTAAATGAAGATAACATCAACCAATTTCCTAATAAGCATGCTAGCATATTCCAATTCATCAATTTCTCAATGTAAAACCAACCATAATACATAAACTCATGTAAACGAAACTTTTTTCATGAAAACTCGTTTTTATCATAATTTAATTTCTAAAACTTGTACATGGCATATAATTCAACTATAAACAACATAGTAATACAATTTCTACATATGTAATCATGTTTACATTACTTTCATGAACTATCCTATTCACAGAGAAGTCAAAATACGAATAAACTTAACAAAGTCCTAAAACTATAAAATACCTTTTTGCTTAATAGAAGTGAAGAAGAAGATGATGCTTGCTTGATTCACACAAGTTTTCCCTTCTTTCTTCTCTTTTTCTCTTCTGTGTTCTTCCTTTCTTTCTCTGTTCTATTTCTCTCTTTGTTCTTTAGCTAAGCTTAGGATATAATAAACTAACGTAGTTTTTCCTTACGTAGTATATAGATATATAACTGATGTATCAATAATATACGTATTAACTAATACTTAATAACTTAATTAAATTAATAGTTATAAAATTTGAATTTGAATAGCCATAAGGCCATGTTTGGCAAACCTTTTATTTAAAAATAGATTATTAGCTAAGGCGTTGTTTGGAAAATAGATGTAAAAACAAATGCAAGGCCTTGTTTGTTTAAAAAAAAAAAAATTATTTTAACAAATTATTTTAACATATACTTTAATGTCATATTTTAATCAATTAAATATTAATCAACTAATTTAATCAATTAAAATCTAACATCAATTAATTACATAAAAAATTTCTACATAATTATAATTACTCGCTAATTATAATCCATATAACACTTAACACATAATTCATTTAATTTAATTCTCTCAATTAAATCAGAACTATATTATAAAATTAATATACATCAGCTAGATAAATATTAAACATTCATTTAATTAATATATAACACTTAATTAAATCACTCCATAAATCACATAATTTATTTATTTAACTCAATAAATAATTCATATAAAATATTTATTTAACTCAATAAATATTTAAAATTATTATATAAATCACAATCGTTACAGTACATATCATACCGTACATGATAGATCCTATTGCTGATGCATAAAGAATCTTACTCATATGGTCTCTTTTCTCAGGTGTCTTTGGGGCCTGTTTCTTAGAGATATGTATTTCATGGCTCATCGGAATGAGACCTTTCTTGGAATCTTCCATGCTAAACTTCTTTAGCATCGAGTCAGTGTAGTTTCTTGGGACAAGCCAAGCATCCTTTTAGATCTATCTCTATAGATCTTTATCCAAAAAATATAGAATGCTTCACCCAAGTCCTTCATGGAGAAGTGTTTAGATAACCAAATTTTGATCGACTGTAGCATAGGAATATCATTCTCTATCAATAATATATCGTTAACATATAATACTAGAAATGAAACAACACTCCCACTAACCTTCTTGTACACACATGGTTCATCCTCGTTTTTGATAAAATCAAACTTTTTGATTATCTCATCAAAATAGATGTTCCACCTACAAGAAGCTTGCTTCAATCCATAAATGGATCGTTGCAACTTACAGACTTGATTTGTTCCAACCGTTGAAACAAATCCCTCTGGCTGTGTCATATACACATCCTCCTCAAGTTTCCCATTGAGGAAGGCCATTTTCACGTCCATCTGCCAGATTTTGTAGTCGTTATAAGTTGCAATTGCAAGCAAAATCCGAATGAAATTGAGCATAACTACTAGTGAGAAGGTTTCATCATAGTCAACTTCTTGTCTTTGTTTGAAACCTTTTACAACCAATCGGGACTTATAGATCTCTAAGTCCCGATTGGTTGCACAAGGTTTCAAACAAAGACCCATTTATCAACATACATATCAAATCTGAACAGTTAATAACTCGCATAAAGGTTTGGCTCTGATACCATTGTTAGGTTTACAAGATTCATGAACACAATTAAATTACATAAAAATAGCGGAAGCATGGTAAATCAGAGTTTTAAAATTTTACAAACCATATACTCGAATCATTTTTTATGCACAGTTATTAATTAAATAAAAAGATTAAGAATAAGATTCATACCCTTGAAGATTATAGCTTCCTCAAGTACGAGTTCAACTCCAAATCCTTTTCACGTTCTACTTAAATCCACCGGTTTTATTATTTCCTTTGATCAAAGTTAGCCACCCAAGTGTTTGGCTCTAGAGGTGATCCACCAAGGAAGAAGAAGAATTCAAGAAGGTGGGTATTTGGTTAAACCATAATTTCTATCTGTCTAGAAATTGTATACTCTCCCAACTCATGCAAAAATTATTTTTTTTAAATCAAAATAAGACTCCTCTTATTTACAGATGTAGGCAACCCTCCTAAACCATTTAGGATTTGGGTTTTATATTAATTAAACTCTTTTAATTAATTAGGCTTCTTAGAATAATTAATTAAACTCCTTTAATTAATCAGCCTCATAATCTTATTAGGAATATATATGTATATGAGAGAGTACTCTTGTTAATTAATTTTCAAACTCCTTTAGAATAATAATAATAATAATAATAATAATAATAATAATAATAAGACTCCTCCTATTAATTTATATTTAATATTTCTCAAATATTAAATAATAAATATTAAGCTATTTAATTTATTCTATCACCATAGATTAAATTAAGTATACTTGACTTATTATTACGATTATGCCATTTGCTTCTTTAATAATTATTCTTCCTTTTATGGTGTTACCCTTTAGGTTCTCCATATTAAACCGGTTGTGAATAAATCAATTAGAACAATTCTAATCTTATTTAAATAAATAAATTAACTGTTAATTTATTTAAATAAATAACATTTATTCTACAATAAGGGTAAGACCCCTTAGCGCTCAACAACTTTGCAGATAATATAGATTTAAACATTAATTATAACAGAACCTTTGAGTAAATAGTTACCGTACAGTTCATTATTTCCACCACACAATGTCCCAATTAAATATAAGACATGGAATTACTATCAAGTCTTATTTTATTTAATTATATATATTTCGATCCTAAAATGCATAACTCCAAATCATACAAATTAGAAACTCTTTTTTAATTTCATTTTGTCTTGGCCAATGGCTACTAGGTTGTCATTTATCGAATCACATAGGACATTCTCTTCTTTTACTAGAAGCAATATATTCTTTTTTAATCATTCATTATCTCCATGTATAAATTATTATACCTAAGCATACCCTTTGATATACCCTTAGGGTCTTATGGGACATGTCAAAGTATAACTCAACATACACAAGATACTATGATGATCTCAAGTCTAGGGATTATTTGCACTACTATCACTAAAGAAATTCCTATTGATAGGCAAGTAAGACTCCATTAGGTATTCCTTAGCGAGCCACGTTCAGCTTACTTATTCTCTAATAAACACCTACATACTTGTTTTAGTGTCTCCACACAAATTATTATGAGATCGATCATCCTCATCCAATTTGCAAACAACTTATTTACCAATATATCCGGATTAACTAATCTCAGTTTTAGTAATCTAACGAATGAGAACTATTTTAGTTTTAAGCTATCTAAGAATTTAGATCTCATTACCACGATCACCATCATGATTTTAAAAGTATTGCTTAAAACTAAGGGTGTGACGCCCCAAAATCCAATCTATCATCACACTCGAATTTCGTACATCACGAGTACATCTCATTCCAAACATACATCATTATATAACTAAATACAACAACATACATCTGCTATTCCCAGGTTCTGTTACCTTAAAACCTCATTTATTATAAATAATGATAATTACATTATTCTTTACATCTTACAAGTGTGACTTAACTAGTCACCACATATACAGAATAGTTTAACTAACTATTCTATAAGTCTTGGCTTGATCTTCACGCTCATTCATATGACGAATGGCACTTCATCTTATGACGCTAATGGTACTCGCAACCATATCACCTGACCATAGTAGGACACCGATTAGCTTGATCTTCACACGATCCTTTATTACATATTACCGTCGTTCGCTGAAAATATTTTTATTTCAAGCAAGTGTGAGCATTCAATTGCTTAGCAAGTCATAGCAGTTGAATAACAACAACTCAAGAATCAAAATTCTTTTGACTTCAATAACCGAACAATAGTTATGAAGAAGCTCGAATAATAAGAATACATTATGATTCCTACCATTTTAAAACATTTATCACATTTACTTTGTCATACTTTAACTTTTCTACTCTTTCATACACATAGTGTCTGGCTAGAATCATTAGCACAGACTTAACAATAACGGTTCATGAATAAACCGAACTTCTTAACATGAAACAATTCAACCACAGAATAGTTCATTTCACAGAAACAACAAAGTGTTAATATTTTGGCACAAGGCCTTATACATTCTACCATCTTATACAAACATTACACATTTTCACATATGAAATACTTTTTCATATTCAACATCTAAGAAATTTAAGAAACTAACATTCATAACAAAATATGAATGAAGTTAGAAAACTTGCCTTACGCACAGCTACCGCTTACACTATACAGTTCAATGCAATCCCTATAACACAAAAGGAATAACATAGCCATTAGTCATGTACTTGACTTATGCATTAGTTTAAACTTCACTTTACTTCTTATGCACAAGTAGAAAAAAGTAAATAGATAACGTTTAAAAAACGTTGTAATAGGTCCCCCAAAAACGTCGTGGTTAGTAGTGTCATCTATTAGACACAAATAGATAATTTTTTTAAAACGTTGTCTTTTAACACATTAGACAACGCTTTTTCTAAAAAACGTTGTCTATTTGACACATTTGACAACGTTTTTTAGAAAAAATGTTATCTATTTGACACATTAGACAACGTTTTTTAGAAAAAGCGTTGTCTATTTGACACATTAGACAATATTTTTTTTCTAAAAAGCGTTGTCTATTTGACACATTAGACAACGTATTTTTTTAAAAAACGTTGTCTATTTGAAATAATCTACAACGTTTTTTTCTAAAAAACTTTGTCTATTTGACACATTAGACAACATTGTTTCTAAAAAGCGTTGTCTATTTGAAACAATTCACAACGTTTTTTTTTAAAAAAACGTTGTGTATTTGACACATTACACAATATTTTTTTCTAAAAAGCGTTGTCTATTTGACACAATCTACAATATTTTTTTTAAAAAAGCATTGCGTATTTTACACGTTACACAACATGTTTTTCTAAAAAGCGTTATCTATTTAAAAAACACAATCCACAACATTTAAAGCCAAAATGTAAGCATTCTATGTTTCAAAATACCATACATCCCAATAATAACATACGTTTACAGTTTCAAATTCACTTTTCAATATAATTACTAGTACGTATATTGAATTGCGAATTTGACTACATCCACAAAATATACCAAACTATTCATAAAATTAAGATGTGGTGCACTAGCTAATCATGTGCAAAACAATCTTCTCCCAAAATACAAGTGTAACCCTATACATCTACCGTTAACTTGAGGCTTTACATGTACCTGCTAACATAAGTTCCCCACTCACCACGTACTTCGTCAATTTGTTCTTGTGTGTACATTAATCCATTTTCCTTATCCCACTAAAATTAGTCTCCCACTGTAGACTAATTGGTCAAGTCTATTATAGTTAAGATTTGAAAATAAATTATGCAAAAAATAAAGTTTAAAAAAAATAACTAACCTTGGCTACAAATTTCAAACTACCATCCTCAACTATCTCCTTCATGAAGCGCATCACAAAATAGCCGCACTCCATATATGTTAGTTGTACGGCTCATTTTTATCAGTTAATACTAAGAAACAATCTAAAACACTAGTTATTTGAGTTTTGACTGGTTTGATAAACAAGTCAAGCTTGAATATAAATTAAGGCTCGTACAATGACCTTAGAAATTTAAAGCATGGCTTGGTTCAGCACATTTCAAGATGGTAGATATTAAGCAGCAGCTTTAGCAAAGACGAGTCGTAGATTACCATATTCAAAGACAGTATGATACACACCCATGAATATATCTCCAAGGATCCTGCACCCAAATTTTTATTGGCATTAGAAAACCACACGGCATCATGCAAATAAGCAATGTATATAATTCAAGCTTGCAAACATTTACTTTTCTTCCTCTATCCCAAAATAAGAATCCCGTTTTTAACTTTCTTCAAAAAGTGACATGATATTTCAAAATTTTCCTTAATGAAGTGATTAAACTAGCTTTCATTTGAGTATTTAACAGCCAGGGATACATACCAAAGAGGGCCTTTTGGAGGAGGCAGATCCAAAGCTATAAACCCACTGACGCATATAATAGCAACGCCTTCTCCGGTTTTAAGTATATACTAAAAAGCAAGTTGAAGTGAAAAAATGAGAGAATTTAGAATATCGAGATCAAAGCAAGCGCATAACTATCCTCCATATGTCACTCAAATGAAAATTCTTACCTATTCAGGAGTGAGAATGAAAGCTTTACTTCCAATGGTAAATGTAATGTTTGGCAGTTTAGAAAGTTTATTGCACTCGATTACTGATTCTCCCATTGGATTTGGTAAGCTATCACAGAGCTGGTAAAATGTATATAATATATTCAGTACCATAAAATTGTTATTTCAGTTCCATTAAATAATCTGATGAATTTAAGAAAATAAAAAATGGTGTAGACAAGGATACAGCTTAAGATGAATAACCTGATTCACATAGTTGAGCCTTCCTCTTTCATTCCCTCCTGTTTTAGTTGGCTTTGGACCCAACCAACAACCAATTCACATGCATTGCAGAAGAGGCTATTGTCAGAAGATTTTTCCCCTTGGTTCTCTTTTTTAACTACTGTTCTGATTTTTGAACTGCAAGAATAGATTCATTTATCCAAAGATTCAGAACAGGTTATGTGTGCTACAATTCTTGAAAATATGGAGGATAATACTGGCCCTTGTTCTCACCCAACCCCCCCCCCCCCCCCCCCCCCCCCCCCACACAAAAAATAAAAGGAAAAAAAAGGAGCACAGAGGAATGTCTGGCTATGTTGATTAAGGACGACTGATTCCGTGTATTTTTAAATGATGATGGCATAAGGTAAAGGACAACTTCCTTCAATCATATTTTCAATTGGTTCGTGTGAAATCTTAACAAACTTTATGCTAACTATAACAAATTTTTAGAAATCCCAACCAATTAATTTCCTCCGAACATGAACTTTTGTGAAGTGTACTCAGCATAAAAAATATTTAGGACATTATCAATACATGTAATAGTAAGAGCTTCCTAACCTCGCATGCTGATGACCTCCATTTGAGTGACATAAACCAATCTATGAATATAGCACTTCAGGTTACAGCTGTAGAGGATGGAAGTTACTTCACAAATGAATTTGAATCCTATAAGTTAAACTAAATAAATAAGGTGGAGAGATTTATAGTTTAGGAAGATTATATCAAACCCCTGATACTAAGAGATCTCAGATCGTCTCTCCAAATTCAGAAACAACTTCCTTACATTCAGCACTCACTACTCCTTCTGCCCCAATGGCATGGTTGATTTGAGTCACAATATTCTGAAATTGATGGACTAATAAGAAAATGTCTCAACAAGTATGTGTTTGAAAGGAAAAAAGAAAAAAGAATCCAAAAATACTGAGGATCACTCTGAATTTGGATAGCTGAAAAAGGTAGGAGAACATATAGTTAAACCAACAAGCAAGGATGTTCCAGAATCCACAATAGCAGCACAACCCCCTTCACAATAACCTAAAAGAAAAAGAAAAAAAAAAAAGAAGAGTAGATTGTTAAGCTTTTGAACTTTTACCTAGTTGACTCAAAGAGAAACTAATATACAAAGATTTTTTACTTTGACATGCTTTAAGTAATTAACTACTAAAAGAACGTTTTATCCTAGAATTCAGCTTAATTTTTTCCAACCAGATCACACATTAGGAAAAATATATTTGTCTATAAAGACCCCGCCACAGTGTCTCAGTGCATTGTGTTAGTCACTCTTCCCTATAATTTGTCAAAAACATAGGTTGACATGATAACACAGAATCCTGCTTATAACTACAAAAAGAAATGAAAGTTGTCCCATCCTATAATACTTATTCTACTCAAAAACTTCAGCATAAGTATGAAACCTTTCTTTCATAAATATAAATAATCCTGGGTTCTACGATTTTCAACATATAATCACGTGTTTCTTTTTAACTTCTTAAAATTAGTTTGATGTCATCGAAAAAGTATTGAAATTTTCATAATAATAAGTAATATTTTCAGTGCTATGTACAACTTTTAATAAATGTGTATAATTTCACAATGCATATAATACGTTGGAAAAATCACTTCTGTCCTGAAAATATTACAACCCATCGGAAACACATTATATTTTTGGAGAAAGGGGATGCCTCCGGTCATTACAAGCCGGAGGACTGGCCATAATACGGGAGAAACCTTATCTCAAAATCTACAACACTAGTTAAAATGCTATAAAAATAACCTGTTGAAATGTTCCCAATGAGAAAATCTCTCATTTCAAACTAAAAAGAAACATAGGATTTGATAAGTTTTTGCAGCAGAAAAATCAAATAAAATGAGATGAAAAGTGGCAGAAACTTTATAATTTTCAAGTATACACACCTTCCAGTAACCCTTTTCAGTTATAAGAACGTAAGTATGCTTCCCCTTAAAGTGCTTTGGATCAACACCGCCAAAAACAAGCTCACCTCCCTCTTTTGCATCTGGATTCCGATTAAGCTAAAAGGAAAATACCTCTTCATCGACAAGACCTTGGTCCACTATATTGTACATGTACTTGTCATAACAGTTTAGATGTATCTAAGACACTGAATCAAGAAAAACAAAGGACTGATCCCATCCTCCTTCCAAGGATGAACAATTCAAAACAACTTGCTACCAAAAAAGACAACAACAACTAAGCTTTAGTTAAATAGTACTAGGGTAGAACCACATTGCCAACTGAAATGTCCTGGAATCCAAGTCAAAAAATCTCTTCAAATTTTGCTAATACAAATGTAAAACTTCCTTCTATTGTAGCCTCAATGAAAACCTAAAAATACCACGTATGGTCATCAGAAGATACAAAAGTAAGAACCAACTCTAAGTAAGGACGTGAATAAAGCAAAACAGACTTAATCTTTGATCACAAGATCCCCAACTTCAACATTGTCTTGAATTAAGAAGCCAGGCACCAATCCAGATCCACAATATATTGCAACAAGTTTTCCTATGACAAACCAATAGGATTAAGTCAAGTATGACTGCTATAATAAACTCAAAACTTTAAATGTTTTCTTATAGTAGACAACTTGTAGGTCGAATAAAACATTATTGTGTCTTTCCAATTTTGGTATATGTACTGGATTTCTTTGCCTTATACTTAGAATGTAACCAACAAGCAATCTGCATGTAACTTTGAGACATTAGGTGACTTTGTAATAATGAGGTATGAAAGGTTGTGAAACTAATGTTCAGAAGAACTCACTAAAAAGTAGCATTTTGATGATGGAACCCAGAGATTTGAACTGCCGGTATCAAATATGACTGTGAAATTCTGGGAGGGTGTAGCGCCCCCAAATTCGGGTCTCCAGAACATCAGACCTGGTACGTTACGATACATCATTTCTATAACTATTGAGGGAGATATAAACATAAATTATTTATACAATAACATTTACAACATAATTCCAAAGGTCTGAAACCTTAACTTAATACACATATTCATATTCTGCACAACATACAATGTCATATTCCTCTAATACAAATACCATTTTAACCGTACAATAATTCAATTTCGGAACTTGTCTTTGCCTTTGCCTGTATATTTGAAGTTTTGTATTAATCTAAAATGTTTATCATGATATAGCAAGGGTGAGCAACAAGTTTGCCACAGGAAGTTTAAGTTTAAATGAAGATATATCATGATTGAAAAGAATAATAAGCTGACAAACTTTCAACAATATAAGAGTTGTGAAAGAACATGAATCAATAATGCTGAATAGACAACAATGAACATGAATAAATTCAACTGAATCAAATGGTAATGAAGGTGATCAGCCTTTCATACCTGATGAACATATGCAACATGCACTAAGTACGAATCAGTAATCAGTATAGATGTGAATAATTAACAATAATTATTCACGAACATGCTTTGTAATATAACTCAAAGTTGAGTTAGAGAAAACTTGCATTAAAATAGAAAGTGTGCGCATAGTGCGGGAAAAAAAACTTGCAATAAATGCGAATATTCAATAATAATCATAGATGTGGAATAATCAACAATAATTATCCACTAGCATGCTTGAAAAATAATAACTCAAGTTTGAGTTAGGAAAAACTTGTCTGTACCGTCGATTACTGCTATGCAATTTAATTTAATCGCTTTATTGTAAAGACCTATCAGTTATAAGATTGATATTTCAATTAGCATAACATACCTTATAAGTAAACTATCTAACATTTAAACACATAGTCAAATATTAGATAACCTTAACACTATACATATACACAAGTCTAAACCTAGCACACATCGAGCCTTTAATAATATTCAATATAGTATACTGAGTGGTTTTGTGACGCCCCCAAATTCGGACCGCCACTTGGTCACTCGAATTCGGTTCATCACGTGCTCATGGTAATACAATAATAACTAAAATCACACATTCACAGCGGAAGATCTAATCTAGAATAATTTATAATGATTTATTATAATTATTCCCCCAAGTCTCGCAACCTACAGTACTTAATAGATTACATAATAATATCGAATAAAGACTTATTACATAATCCTTTTTAAGCTTAAACATAGTATGAAGGCAGTCTTAATACACATAACAATTTTAAACATAAAGGAACATGCGAAATCAGTCTCGCGGCCAGCGGCAGACTGTTCCAGCCTCGGCAGATTTCCAGCCCATATTACGATTACTTCACGAAATCAATTTCAATCAACCACATAATACTTCTATTATACTTATAAGCCCATATAGCAGCTAAGAAACATATCCCAATCCAAATTGGCATGAATTGCAACAAGAATCAAGAATTTGATTTTGATAGAAAATGAAAATGGAGTTCTTGACAGAAAAATGAGAATGGAGAACAAAAATGTAAAACATAGAAGTTATATTGAAATCCCAATCATGTATGTATGTCCATATAACAACTAAACAAACATTCTTCAACCCAATTGAAATCTAATTTAACATACTCAAGAAATTGGAATTCAAAACTAGAAGTTTTTGACAGAGAACAAAAAGGAATACAAGAAATGCTCATTATACCTCTGTTAATGCAATCTAAGTTTGAATTAAACTCCTCAACTCTTAGAACGCTTCACACTGATATATATGCTCTCTCTCAACACTTAAGAATTTTCTCAGCAAATGATATGTGAAGAGAAGAGGCTTAATTTATAGAAAATATATTATCTAGACAATGCTTATACACTCCAATATAAACTAACGGATTGTCAAATTGCATGGAGGTTATCAAAGGGTAGGTAATCAGTTGTTAGATTCATCATGAAACCCACATCCTTGATCATCATGAGCTATGAAAGCTATAAAATGTTTGCTGAGTTTGTGGGATATAGGCCTCAGACTTCATAATGTTATTCACGTGTACAAGGTTTGTGTCTATCAATATGGGACAAGGAATGGTATCTCAGCATTTGTAAGACTCCACACTTAAACTATTATACATACATAACATATACTTATGTTATAATTTGAGTCGCAATGAACCTTTAATAGGTAACAAATATTACAATGTAGCAAGTAGGGATACATATATTTAACATATAATACATGTACATTTTGTTAATATCCGATATAATTTTATCAGATATTACCACATTACACTATCTCATTTATTATAGGCTCCTACAATTCAACAATTGTTTACTATACTTGTGATGTATTATTTTAATGTTCACACACTTACCTTGTTACATACACATTTCATGTAATTCTTATAACTCAATAAACTTTACTGTATAGTTTATGTATATAATATAGTCACATTATACTTCATATAATATATGGTTAGCTACCATAAATTCGCATGCTTGCATATAGAAATTAATAATTCACTTATCTTATCAATTAATTAACAAGAATATTCACTAATTCATTCCTCGTAATTATTAATAACACTTAATTAATAATCATAGGATTAATTATCACATTAACAAACATAATTCTCAGCATTTTTATGGACAAGTGTTTTATTATTATTATTATATTTCTTGCATTAATAATAATCACATATTATAACTTAACCAAAATTAACAATTAATATAAATTAATTGTTCACTTAATAATTATTTCGTTGATTAATATCATTATTAACATTTCTCATCACAGTGCCACATAAGGCTTTTCGAGTTTATGATAACTCCACATTTGCCTCAATTATTATAATTATTCAATTTAATATAATTGAGTTAACTGACAAAATCATTTATATTCAAATAAATATTTATTTTTATTAATATATTTATTTAATAACATATGGAAATTCTCGGGTATTACAGGTTTTCCACAAACAACTAACAAATTAGCTTCCGTCTAGTCTACACTATTTTCATAGTGAGTTAGATCGATTACTAATTCGTAGATACCTTCCCCATATGAAGGAGTCGTTTAGCCCAGCTACTATACATCAATCATTAAAGGGTACGATTGCACTACCTTAGACTTTACACTTACTAGTTCATTTATAAGTTAATATTATAACTCGATAAATTATTTACTATTCAAGAGACTTAATATCTCATTTAATTGATTTTAAAATATTTAAAACCATTATTAAATAACTGTCATTAATATTAAAATATTAATATATTTCATAACAAAATATTAAAAGTTATATTTTATAACTTAAAATATTTTTTATAACCATTCAATCATTTTATATGATTTTTAAAATATTAAATCTATTTTTTCATAATTTATTTAATATAATTATTAAATAAATTAATTACCATTAATATTAATTATTAATGAAATTTATTCCAAAATATTAAAAGTCATCCAAAATAACTTAAAATATTTCGTAACACTTTAATATATTTTTAAAGTATTAAAATCATTTTTAAGTAATTTATTTAATATAATTATTAAATAAATTTAATATCATTAATATTTAAATAATTTGAGCATTATAAATGCTTGTAAAAATGAATATTCGTGTACTATATTTGAAATAAATCGAGCATTATAACTGCTTTATAAAATGAATATTTTAGTATTCTATTTGAGATAATTTCAGCAGTATAACTGCTTATAACATGAGTATTCTTACTAAATGTTTGAAGAAAATCGGACATAGCAACTGCTTATAAAAGTATATTTTCTACTTTATAAGAGAAATAAATCGGACATTATAACTACTTGTAAATATGACTTTTGTACTATTTACTTAAAATAATTTGGGCATTATAACTGCTTGTAAATAGGACTTTTATACTATTTACTTAAAATAATTTGGGTTTTATAACTGCTTGTAAAAGTATATTTTTTTTACTAAATATATAAAGAATAATGAACATAATAACCACAAGAGTAAATACCACTTGGAGTTGCAAGCTTTAACTAATCCTTTGAAATCTTGAAACTCAAGAACTTTCCTCTCTCTAGCCAAAATTCTCCTCCTCTCTCTCTCTCTCTAACCATATTTTTGATTTTGAAAAAAATGAAGAGAAGTGACTCCTATTTATAGGAAAATATAATTTCAATAATTGCATGTTAGGGGCTCGGCTTTTTACAGTTTTCCCCCGGTTTATTACAGTTTGGTACTCTAATTAATTACACTTTAGTACTTTATTAATTGCACTTTAGTCCCTCGGTGACATCATCATGATGACATCACCTTTTGTGTTTCTTTAATGCTGATGCCATGCTTGCATTATGCTTACATCATCTGTGTTTCTTTAAGGATAATGTCATGCTTGCATCATGCTTGCATAATCTCTTCTCTGATTGGTTGATTTAAGTTCACATGGATTGGAGGGTATTTTGGTTATTTTCTAGATAATTTTAAAGGTAATTTGGTCATTTCGCCTCCAAAAGGGTATTCTAATAATTTCCCACACAATTTTAAAGGTAGTTCGGTCATTTCGCCTCCAAAAGGGTATTCTAATAATTTCCCACATAATTTTAAGAATAGTTTGGTCATTTCCTATGTTTCCCTTAAAATTTAACCCTTAGGGTTTGATAAATAATATTAGGGTTTGCTAATCACCATTAAGGTTTACAAATTAGGATTTAGGATTCCCGAATAAGAAATTAGGATTTCTTAACTGCAGATTAGGATTTCTACCATTAGGGTTTACTAAAGTTATACCTTATCTGATCAATATTTGATCATTAATCCCTTACTATACACACACACAATCATAGATACAATTATAATAACTGTATTAACTATCAAATCCCTATTCCTAATTAGGGTTAGGATTTTCATCAACTTAATTAAAATTAGGGTTTTCCCATATTACCTTTTACCTGATTCATACTCAACCCTTAACCACATACTGTACACACATATAATCACAAAATCATATAAGTCTTTCGCAAAAATTTTAAATCCACTAAAATCCTTCACAAAAATGTCAAATCCATACACTTATTTTCTGTCTAGGTCTATTATTTAACCTTATTTTAATCATTTAAGATTTTAATAAATTGTCTAAATTCTCGGGTTGTCATAGAGGGTGAACCAACACCAATCTCTCCGTAATATTGGGTGTCTAAGTGGTTCTCGAGAGATACAATATCTACATCGGAATCACCCAAGCTGTGATGCATGCCCTTCACTACCTTCCCATATTTTCCTTCCAATTTTGTGCTTCTGGTAGCCTTTATGCTGTGAAGATTAAGTTGTTGTTTCTTCAAACTAATTCTCAGTAAGCCGTCAGAGGAAGCATGAAGAATAGTGCATGTGAAAGCCCATAAGAAGAGATGTGACACCCCCAAATCCGTGTAACATCGATTACAGGACATGGTGCTCACGATACAACATACATCCTCATCTATCTAAGTAAACTCCAGCAATAATAATAGTAATATTATAACTATTACGTACTTACTCAAAATAAAATCCCAAGTCTTTACAACCTTTAATAAACCAAAACTTAAACTTAGCGTTTATCGCTACATTACATCATATGCGAAAATATAAACTTATTTTATAAGGTAACTAGCATCATTTCATCTTAGTCTTCCCCTTGTCCTTGCCCGAGCCCTCAGCCTTCTCATCCTTAACTGAAAGGTTTAAGCAAGAATGAGCACAAATTGCCCAGCAAGTATATAAAGAAGTTTGAAAACATACATCAGGAGTAAAAACATCTGTATGACAATATCTCAACAGTTGAAAGAATTATCAAGTGTTAAACAAAAATATCAAAGATAAGAGTTTAGAATTCTCCATAGCATACTAAGGGGTGTTAAATACCCTGAACATTGCTTTGTTTCATCGAAAACCATCAGACGGTTTAACAATCAAATAGATTGTAAACGGTCTCTGCAAGTACTCCAGGTGATCAGCCTATCGTACCCTACATTGTGCACAAGTATAAAGTTTAAACTGCATAAGCATAAATGGGACTATATGCCCGACATCTGTTTGCCCATTTATTCGGGTTGTTCATCTTAGTATTCATACGAGACCGCACCAAAGCAATTTGGATTGGTAAACATTAAATAGCTTCGAAAGATTTGAATTAAATCATTTTTCATCAATAATAACTAGCCGAAAACAAAGGCCAGGAAACATACTTAGAAACAGTTCGATAATGACATGAAACTTATAAGCATAGTTGTTAGAATAATAACTGAGTAATCATCGATAAGCTTGCAAGATAATTGAAGTTGTATAACTTCACAACAAAGGAACTTGCACGAATAAATAGCTAGCATAAGTCCAATACTTACCCTCACTGAGATAAAATAAGTAAGGATTGAATAAATACCCAATAGAAAGTAGGGCTAGGAAACTTGCCTGATACGTCTGCTATCGTTAAAGCTAGCAATTAACCTTCACGTAACCTAATCATATGTGTCACATTAAGCCATTAGGTTCTTGAACTCTAATTCGAAAGAAAATGATTTCCTTTCATTATAATTTCATTAATCAACTACCATGTATGCTATCATCAAACTAATTTAATCATATATCATGTTGCGTTATATAGATAAAGTGGTTCAATATGAGAATCTGAGTAAAAATAAGTTTCTGAAATTTTTCCCGGTTCGACCCGACCCGACCCGGACCGACCCGGACCGGCGCAGCTGCGTAGCCTCAAGCCGTGTTACCGGCGCAGCTGCGCTGCCTGGAAAACCCGGAACCCATCTTTGAGTGGCGCAGCTGCACATCGTTAAGCCGTATGAACGGCGCAGCTGCTCTGCTCTTCATGCCCAGAAAATTTTTGCAGTTTTGAGCAGCCATCTTAGCGAATTAATTCCGATTAAACCATACATGATATGACCATGAAACTTGGACACAACATACTTCATCTAGCATACTATTTTACCAAAAATATCACATTCCAGAAAATAGCAAATTAAGACCACGAACCGGCTACCTTGAAAAGCGTGCCAGGACAGGTTCTAACACTTAGAAAAATTCTGGAAAACCCAGAAATTTGCAAATTTTTATTTCCAACATGCTTGCTCTCGAAAATCATAACTTGCTCAATTTAACTCCGTTTCTTATGAAATTTGGTCAGGTTATACATCATACTACATAGTATTTTACAAAATTATTACACACACTAATCGGGTCATAGAAACCATGATTCCAAGGCTCCGAAAAACCCGAAAAGTCACAGATTCTATGTTAAGCCATCTTTGACAAATTTTGTGATTTTGATTCTAGCATGCATGGGGTTGATTCCTACTGTCCAGACCACACATACTAACATATATACACGTAACCCAACCTTTAACTTCACTAAATTACCATGATTTGAACAATTTGACATCTAAGAGGCATTTTAGCAAACACTTAGCATGCATGGCATAAATTCATACGATTCAATGTGTAAGAGACATGAATTAAACCAGAACTTTCGTTCTCTACACCCACATATCAGTAACCAACATGAACATAGCCTCACAAAATCAAAACAAATCATTTGCAAGGTCTCATATGTATATTTTCTCATTTTTACTTAAGAACATGAAAAAGAGAGTTCATGGCTACCTCTTTGATGAATTCTTTTTGTTCGAATTCCTCTAATGACTCTCTTTGCTTGGTTAGTCTCTGCAAACTCCAGAATTCGCCACCCTCTCAAGCTCTTTCCTCTCTCACTCTCAACTTCACTCACGGTAGGATATTTTACAAAAGAAAGAAATAGAATTTTAGGTGGAGAGTATATATAGAAATCATTAGTATAAGCTTCCCTTGCCTCTTCCATTCTCAATTCAGCAGTTACAACATTAAGTTAGAACATTAGTTTAGCAAATTAAATAAGAAGAATGTGGGGGTTAGAGAAAATGAAAGGATTTTTGGTTTTAAGGAGTAAAATGAAGTACTCCCTCCTTAGCTATATGTAATATACGTATACTCCTTCCCTTGTCCCAATTCGTGAGTCACAAGGGTCCCACCAGCTGCTGACTTGTACCACATAAAATATTATTATAATCAATTAAATAATCATTTTGACCATTTTGCCCCTCGTAGCAAAACGTTGCGATACTTATATCGATTCCTACTAAAGTCGACGTCCCGGACGTCATGGAACTATCTGTTTCGTCAAAATCGTCTCCGAAATTCGTGGTTGACTTTTTACCCAAAAAAGTCAACCGGTTGACTTTGACCAAAAAGTCAACCGTGACACATTTTCGTGGTTACAGTCTAACCTGACTAAATTCGACGTCCCGGACTCAAATACGCAGTTCGCGTCTCTAAATTCCACTTTGATCTCAAAATCATGCTTTAAAGCCATCTCACGAAATTAATAGAATTAATTCCATACTTAACCTATTTAAATAGTTGAATTAAACTAAACCAACCATTTAAATACTCCTCATCACATATCATAAAATAACACATGTATGTATAATGCATATACATCTAAATAACAGAAAACACACCAAAATTTCACATAAATTCGTTTATTGATAATTGTTAAAAGACATAATAATCTCGGATATTACATTCACCCTCCCTTATAAGGATTCCGTCCCCGGAATCATTACATATCAAACAAAAAGACTAGGGTAGTTTTTCATCATTTTCTCCTCGAGTTCCCATGTAGCCTCTTCGGCGTTGTGGTTCCTCCATACTACCTTAACAGAAGGTATTATCTTATTTCTCAACACTTGTTCTTTTCTATCAATTATCTGTACTGGAACCTCTTCATAGGTTAGGTCCTTTTCAAATTGGATGGGTTCATACTCTATGACATGCTTGTAATCCCGTTTATAGGGTCGTAAAACTGATACGTGGAACACGTTGTGTATATGTTCTAACTCCGGAGGTAAAGCTATTTCATAAGCTACCTCACCGACTCTCCTTAACACTTCAAAGGATCCTATGAATCTGGGACTAAGTTTTCCCTTCTTCCCAAATCTCATTTTCCCTTTCCAAGGTGAAACCTTTAGAAACACATAAGTGCCGACGTCGAAGTCTCGTTGTTGCCGATGTTGATCAGCATATTTCTTCTGTCGATCCTGAGTTATCACTAATCTCGCTCGTATTGTTTTGATCACATCTGCAGTTTGCTGCACTAATTCTGGCCCTAGCAATTTACGTTCTCCCACTTCATCCCAGCACAATGGCGTTCTACATTTTCTTCCATATAAAGCTTCATAAGGTGGCATCCCAATGCTCGCGTGGTAACTATTGTTGTATGCAAATTCCACCAACGGTAGGTGGCCATCCCAGCTTCCTTTGAAGTCCATAACACATGCTCTCAGCATGTCCTCCAATGTTTGAATAGTTCTTTCACTCTGCCCGTCTGTTTGAGGATGATACGCGGTGCTCAACCTCAGTTGCGTTCCCATGCGTTCTTGAAAGCTTTTCCAGAAATTAGCTGTGAACCGCGGATCGCGATCTGACACAATTGATACAGGTACGCCGTGCCTGGAAATGATCTCCTTGATATAGAGCTTTGCCAACTGATCCAAGGTATATCTGATCCTAATTGGCAAGAAATACGCTGACTTGGTCAATCGATCAACGATTACCCAAATTGCGTCGTAACCTTTTTGTGTATTTGGAAGTCCTACCACGAAGTCCATCGTGATATGCTCCCATTTCCATTCTGGAATTTCTAATGGTTGAAGTAACTCGCTCGGTCTCTGATGTTCCGCCTTAACTCTCTGGCATGTCAAACATCTGCTGACGCACTCTGCCACTTCTCTCTTCATATTGGGCCACCAATAATGTTGGCGAAGATCCTGATACATTTTTGTGCTTCCCGGGTGAATTGAGTAACTTGAGCTATGGGCTTCCTGCAAGATTTCTTCCTTTAATTAAGTTACCGCTGGCACCCAAATTCTCCTCTCAAACCTTAATAATCCATCACCACCCACATTGAACTTAAGCTCCTCTCCATCTGAAATTCTTTTCCTCACCTTCTCGCATTCTTCATCGCTGCTTTGTTCTTCCTTGATTTTGTCCAATAGAGTCGGTCGAACCTCCATTGCGAACAACTTCCCATCTGACTCGCTCGGACTCTTTACCTCGAGTTCCAAATTGACCATTTCCCTAATCAACTCCTCTTGAGCCGTTAGCATTGCCAACCTGCCACTGCCCTTTCTGCTTAGCGCATCTGCGACCACGTTAGCTTTCCCCGGATGATATAAGATGTCGCAATCATAATCCTTTATTAGTTCCAACCATCTTCTCTGTCTCATATTCAACTCCTTCTGCGTGAAGATATACTTCAGACTTTTATGGTCCGTGTATATTTCACACTTTACACCATATAAATAGTGCCTCCAAATCTTTAGGAAAAATACTACCGCTGCCAATTCCAGGTCATGGGTAGGATATCCCTTCTCGTAATCCTTCAACTGACGTGATGCATACGCAATAACTTTACCATGTTGCATAAGCACACAGCCAAGTCCTTTATGCGACGCATCACTGAAAATCATGAAATCACCTGTATCGTCTGGTAAAGACAACACCGGTGCCTCACTCAATCTTTTCTTAAGTTCCCGAAAACTTTCTTCACACTTCTCTGTCCAGACAAATTTGACCGACTTCTTTGTTAAATTCGTCAAAGTTCCTGCTATCTTCGAAAAATCTTGGATAAACCGTCTATAATAGCCTGCCAGTCCTAAGAAACTTCTTACTTCAGCCGGTGTCTTTGGTTGCTCCCAATTCTGCACCGCTTCTACCTTTGCTGGATCCACAGAGATTCTGTCCTTATCGATCACATGACCCAGAAATTGAACTTTCTTCAACCAAAACTCGCACTTTGAAAATTTTGCGTATAACTTATCCTTCCTCAACGCCTCCAATACCAACCTTAAGTGTTCAGCATGATCCTCCTGAGTCTTGGAATAGATCAGGATATCATCTATGAACACGACCACAAATTTATCTAGGTATTGCTTGAATACCCGATTCATCATGTCCATAAATGCCGCCGGCGCGTTCGTTAACCCAAATGACATCACCAGGAACTCGTAGTGACCGTAACGAGTCCTGAATGCTGTCTTAGGAACATCTTCCTTCCTCACCCTCAACTGGTGATATCCCGTCCTCAAGTCGATCTTGGAAAAATATTTCGCTCCCTTCAACTGATCGAACAGATCATCTATCCTAGGTAATGGATACTTGTTCTTGATCGTCACTTTGTTCAACTCTCGATAGTCGATACAAAGTCTCATCGATCCCTCCTTCTTTTTCACAAATAAAACTGGTGCTCCCCAAGGAGACACACTCGGTTGAATATACTTTCTATCCAATAATTCCTGCAACTGTACCATCAGCTCTTTCATCTCTGCCGGTGCCATTCTGTATGGGGCTTTCGAAATCGGGGCCGTTCCCGGTACTAAATCTATAACGAATTCGACCTCTCTATCCGGTGGAAGCCCTGGTAACTCTTCCGGAAATACATCCAAAAATTCATTCACTACTGGTATCTGTCCCATTCCTACACCTATTTTTCGTGTATCGACGATATGGGCCAAATATCCTACACTTCCCTTCCTTAGCAACTTCCTCGCTTGCAACATCGTCAGACAACTCGAGTGTCTCGGCGACTTACCCCCGTAGAATACTACCTTAGACTGATTTGGAGTTATAAGATTTATACACTTCTTCTGGCAATCTATCATCGCTCCATGGTTAAATAACCAATCCATTCCTAGAATTACATCAAATTCCCCTAATTGAATCGGAATTAAATTCACAGGCAACTTATATCCCCTGATATCTACAACACAATTCCTATAGACATGGCTAACGGGAATGACTTCCTTATTAGCGACTTCTATGTTCAAAGGATATTCTAATTTTTCCTGGGGTATGTTTAATCGTTGGGAGAATTCATGGGATATGAAGGAACAAGTAGCACCCGAATCAAATAATATGTAAGCAGATATATCATTGACCGGAATGATACCTGAAACCACGTCCTTGGATGCGACTGCATCCTGAACCGTCATGTTGAAAGTCCTTGCTGTTGGTCGATTCTGAGTTGGTGGTCCAGTAATTGTGAGATTTCCATCGCTTGGTCCCCTTCCTCCATTTCCTCCTGCTGAATTCTTCTTTGGGCAATTCCTTGCCTGATGATCCAATGCTCCACAATTGAAACATCCATTCCTCTTTGGTGCAGAGCAATCGGGAGAGATGTGCCCCTCTTGCCTTCAATTGAAACAGACATTCTTCCCTTTTAGACATGCACCCGAGTGATTCCTCCCACACTCCTTACACGCCTCAGTTCTCTTCTTTACTTCACCTGGTTTTCCCCCAGAGTTTCCCGAGTTAAAATTGTTATTGTTGTTGTTGTTGTTCCACTTCCTCTTGTTTCCACCACTGCTGCTGCTACCTTCCCCGCGATTCCCTCCTTCATTCTTCTTCTTTTTCTCCTTATTAAACTTCATTAGGGCTTCACTTCCGCCCTCAGCAATTATAGCCTTCTCCAGGAGAGTCGCGAAGCTGTTCGTCTGCAACACCGAAAGTCTACTGTATAACCATGGTTTGAGACCCTGCTCAAACCTCCTCGTTTTCCTCTCCTCAGTGTCGACCTGATGAGGCGCGAACCTCGCCAGTTCGTTGAACTTTGCGGCGTACTGGGGTACGGTCATGTCTTCTTGCTTCAGCTCCAAGAATCGCATCTCCATACGACTCTGCATACTCGCAGGGAAATAGTTTTCGAAGAAGATCTTCTTAAACTCTTCCCAAGATATCACACCTTCTCCCGCCCTGATCTGGTTTGCCTCCCACCAGAAATTGGCTTCACCCTTCAGCATGTAAGTGGCGAAGATTGTTTTCTGATCATCTCCTACGCTAGCAATAGCGAACGCCTTTTCAATTTCCTTGACCCAAGTTTGGGCTTCGATAGGTTCGGTGGTTCCTTTGAACTCAGGTGGTCCCGCGCTCTTGAAGTCTTTAAAGTGTGCCACCTGGCCCGCTGGAGGGTTATTGGTATTCGGGGTTCGATTCTGAAGTGCCCCAGCTAACATGTCGACAAATTGTTACATAGGGTTCGGTGGACCCCCAGCATTACCGCCTGACCCTTCTGGTACTTGACGACGTCTTCCTCTAGCCATCTTTCTGTTTAAATAAACTTAATGTCATCATCTCATAACTTATTCCTACAGCATATATAATTCATATAAAACTTAATCATCACATCACATATTTAAATAACAGCATATTTATTTATAAACATAATACCCAAAGTATTTCATCGTCTTATGGCATCAAGCCATTTACATCACTTAAACCATCCTATTTAGTGAAACTGGAAACCAAGTTTTATTTCATAGATAAGCGTTCTTCACGTTAGTAGCAAAAGTTTAACACCAACAAACTAAAGACCCCGCCTAATGGCGTCTTCATGCTCTTCATCCGCTATCTCTAGCACCAGCCCACGGCTTATGGCATGTCTAGACCGGTACTCCTCACGTGGAAAGTGATACACCCTATGCTGGAACCTCCCATGTGCTGACTTAAATGCGTACTTCATTCTATCCATCCTAACCTTCTTATCTCTTACTTCTCCTTCTAACTCGCTTGTTAGCTTCTCGGCCTGAGCACGGCCTCTTCTCTCATCTTCCCAGAATGTGGTAATGATCTGCTTGTCAGTTTGGAGACTCTGAATCCTTGACTCTAGCCCATTAATGGTATGTCCCAAGTGGGTCCTGATAGCTTCTTTCTCGTCTTTCAGCCTGTTCGCCTTCTGACCTGCTGTTCGCAACTTGTCAGCCAGATCCCCGTTCCTAATTATCAGGTGGTGCACCAATGCCTCAAGCAATGCTGCAGCCTGCTGCTCCCCCTGATACAGTTCCTCCAACTCATGGACCTTGTCGTCCAAATCTGTAATCCTATCCATCAACTCATCTAGTAAACCATCCTCAGGTGCTTCCTCGGAGTCCTCCTCGGGCTCCTCTTCCTCTTCAGGATATTCCTCTGGGTCTGACTCAGCTGCTGCCTCAGCTATAGGCTCAGGTACAGCTGTCACCAACTGCTCACTCACAACGTGAATATTTCTAACCTCCTCTTCTCCTGACATCCTACAATCAAGACAAAGAACTCAATTAGTATTTTAAAAATAGATATTGATTTTGTTTTTAGAAAAATAGCTTCGACACTACACTTAGAACTCTACGTGAGTTCATCTCCTTATTACCTCCACTAACTTCCCTAAGGTTATAGTCTAAGGTTCCCCACCTAAAGTTTATAACCTACGGCTCTGATACCAACCTGAGACACCCCCAAATCCGTGTAACATCGATTACAGGACATGGTGCTCACGATACAACATACATCCTCATCTATCTAAGTAAACTCCAGCAATAATAATAGTAATATTATAACTATTACGTACTTACTCAAAATAAAATCCCAAGTCTTTACAACCTTTAATAAACCAAAACTTAAACTTAGCGTTTATCGCTACATTACATCATATGCGGAAATATAAACTTATTTTATAAGGTAACTAGCATCATTTCATCTTAGTCTTCCCCTTGTCCTTGCCCGAGCCCTCAGCCTTCTCATCCTTAACTGAAAGGTTTAAGCAAGAATGAGCACAAATTGCCCAGCAAGTATATAAAGAAGTTTGAAAACATACATCAGGAGTAAAAACATCTGTATGACAATATCTCAACAGTTGAAAGAATTATCAAGTGTTAAACAAGAATATCAAAGATAAGAGTTTAGAATTCTCCATAGCATACTAAGGGGTGTTAAATACCCTGAACATTGCTTTGTTTCATCGAAAACCATCAGGCGGTTTAACAATCAAATAGATTGTAAACGGTCTCTGCAAGTACTCCAGGTGATCAGCCTATCGTACCCTACATTGTGCACAAGTATAAAGTTTAAACTGCATAAGCATAAATGGGACTATATGCCCGACATCTGTTTGCCCATTTATTCGGATTGTTCATCTTAGTATTCATGCGAGACCGCACCAAAGCAATTTGGATTGGTAAACATTAAATAGCTTCGAAAGATTTGAATTAAATCATTTTTCATCAATAATAACTAGCCGAAAACAAAGGCCAGGAAACATACTTAGAAACAGTTCGATAATGACATGAAACTTATAAGCATAGTTGTTAGAATAATAACTGAGTAATCATCGATAAGCTTGCAAGATAATTGAAGTTGTATAACTTCACAACAAAGGAACTTGCACGAATAAATAGCTAGCATAAGTCCAATACTTACCCTCACTGAGATAAAATAAGTAAGGATTGAATAAATACCCAATAGAAAGTAGGGCTAGGAAACTTGCCTGATACGTCTGCTATCGTTAAAGCTAGCAATTAACCTTCACGTAACCTAATCATATGTGTCACATTAAGCCATTAGGTTCTTGAACTCTAATTCGAAAGAAAATAATTTCCTTTCATTATAATTTCATTAATCAACTACCACGTATGCTATCATCAAACTAACTCAATCATATATCATGTTGCGTCATATAGATAAAGTGGTTCAATATGAGAATCTGAGTAAAAATAAGTTTCTGGAATTTTTCCCGGTTCGACCCGACCCGACCCGGATCAGACCCGACCCGGACCGACCCGGACCGGCGCAGCAGCGTAGCCTCAAGCCGTGTTACCGGCGCAGCTGCGCTGCCTGGAAAACCCGGAACCCATCTTTGAGTGGCGCAGCTGCGCATCGTTAAGCCGTATGAACGGCGCAGCTGCTCTGCTCTTCATGCCCAGAAAATTTTTGCAGTTTTGAGCGGCCATCTTAGCGAATTAATTCCGATTAAACCATACATGATATGACCATGAAACTTGGACACAACATACTTCATCTAGCATACTATTTTACCAAAAATATCACATTCCAGAAAATAGCAAATTAAGACCACGAACCGGCTACCTTGAAAAGCGTGCCAGGACAGGTTCTAACACTTAGAAAAATTCTGGAAAACCCAGAAATTTGCAGATTTTTATTTCCAACATGCTTGCTCTCGAAAATCATAACTTGCTCAATTTAACTCCGTTTCTTATGAAATTTGGTCAGGTTATACATCATACTACACAGTATTTTACAAAATTATTACACACACTAATCGGGTCATAGAAACCATGATTCCAAGGCTCCGAAAAACCCGAAAAGTCACAGATTCTATGTTAAGCCATCTTTGACAAATTTTGTGATTTTGATTCTAGCATGCATGGGGTTGATTCCTACTGTCCAGACCACACATACTAACATATATACACGTAACCCAACCTTTAACTTCACTAAATTACCATGATTTGAATAATTTGACATCTAAGAGGCATTTTAGCAAACACTTAGCATGCATGGCATAAATTCATACGATTCAATGTGTAAGAGACATGAATTAAACCAGAACTTTCGTTCTCTACACCCACATATCAGTAACCAACATGAACATAGCCTCACAAAATCAAAACAAATCATTTGCAAGGTCTCATATGCATATTTTCTCATTTTTACTTAAGAACATGAAAAAGAGAGTTCATGGCTACCTCTTTGATGAATTCTTTTTGTTCGAATTCCTCTAATGACTCTCTTTGCTTGGTTAGTCTCTGCAAACTCCAGAATTCGCCACCTTCTCAAGCTCTTTCCTCTCTCACTCTCAACTTCACTCACGGTAGGATATTTTACAAAAGAAAGAAATAGAATTTTAGGTGGAGAGTATATATAGAAATCATTAGTATAAGCTTCCCTTGCCTCTTCCATTCTCAATTCAGCAGTTACAACATTAAGTTAGAACATTAGTTTAGCAAATTAAATAAGAAGAATGTGGGGGTTAGAGAAAATGAAAGGATTTTTGGTTTTAAGGAGTAAAATGAAGTACTCCCTCCTTAGCTATATGTAATATACGTATACTCCTTCCCTTGTCCCAATTCGTGAGTCACAAGGGTCCCACCAGCTGCTGACTTGTACCACATAAAATATTATTATAATCAATTAAATAATCATTTTGACCATTTTGCCCCTCGTAGCAAAACGTTGCGATACTTATATCGATTCCTACTAAAGTCGACGTCCCGGACGTCATGGAACTATCTGTTTCGTCAAAATCGTCTCCGAAATTCGTGGTTGACTTTTTACCCAAAAAAGTCAACCGGTTGACTTTGACCAAAAAGTCAACCGTGACACATTTTCGTGGTTACAGTCTAACCTGACTAAATTCGACGTCCCGGACTCAAATACGCAGTCCGCGTCTCTAAATTCCACTCTGATCTCAAAATCATGCTTTAAAGCCATCACACGAAATTAATAGAATTAATTCCATACTTAACCTATTTAAATAGTTGAATTAAACTAAACCAACCATTTAAATACTCCTCATCACATATCATAAAATAACACATGTATGTATAATGCATATACATCTAAATAACAGAAAACACACCAAAATTTCACATAAATTCGTTTATTGATAATTGTTAAAAGACATAATAATCTCGGATATTACAAGAGAGCTGCACAAAGATACTTGTGCCACATGTTTACAAATTTTCTGTTTAATAAAGAAATAAAAAGTTAAGTTTTGCCAGTATTTTGTAGGCACAGAGAGCAATCTATTTTGCAAAATAGGAAGCCATGCTCTAATAAAAGTTCCAGATTCAAATAATAGAGTGACACTAACATTTGTTGCTGGCAAACCTTGAGTACTATACATTTGGGATACAGGGCACTATGTTTGATAATAGAAACAGTCATATGATACTTGTGGTTAGGCATCAAAAATTTATTTTTAACAGAAAAGGAAAAAAAAGCTAATATAGGGTAGAAACCTATTTATGGAAGATGCAAACTTGTTCAGTTCTGAGAACTATCACATCAAAACAGCTGGTCAAGGAACTAGTTTTAATGATCAAAAAAAGGATAAGAACCCCTATGCCACTACTTAATTGAAATTCCTAACTTTCTCAATTATTTCACACTATGAATATTATTTATTAAAGAAAAATAAGAGAGAACAAAACTGATACAGTTTGATATAAATCTGTGTCCCAATGAAAATCAAGATAATTGGCATGTAGAGTAGACAATTAATCTTGAATAACCTGACCTTCCAAGTCTTTCTTCAATCATTTGAAATAATGGACTCTACCATCAGAATATACACTCCTTCGCAATCATCAATACTTACTCCCAACCATGATGACAAAATTAACTGACACATGCCTCTGGTACAACCTAAAGAATTTCTTAATTAAATGGCACTTTCTGCATATCCTTTGTTAAGACAACAGCCTGTGCCTCTTTAAATTTGTTGACGCATCTACAACTATAAGCTCTCAACTAAATCATTCAATGTTTACACAAACACATCCAAAAAGAAGCACCACTTGTTTCTATTTTTTTTATAATTATCAAAAAAGAGAAAGAAATAGAAGGAAATTTTAGCACGAAGGTAGGAATAAAATATGCCATTACTAGGCAACCATATTTACATGGTTAATTAGCTATGAGGTACTGAATCATCTAGACTATTAATTCTTAATTTATTCCATTTTTGATGTAGTTTTCATGTTTATTTATATAATTATATGTACTGATGGTAGCTTGAAACTAAAGGGGTTTATATAAACAAAACTAATGGATAAAGTGAAGTGAGAGAAAATCACTTATATTGGCAATAGTTGAGACAAAATTGCATTTGGGAACTGGGATTTATGATTCACCAGAGAAGCCACAACCATTGCCCTTCTTTGTTAAATCATAACCATAAAAAAGAATAAACATTCAAGATAAGCTTGACTAAAGAACAGGGCCAAGCTTTTTCTAGTGACTAGATACAATATTATAATACTCCACAGTTTTACCTTTAAATTAGCCCATCCAGATAAACATATTATAAGAGCATAGACATATAAAATACAATGAACAAACCAATTGCTCTGCTGTAACGCCAGCAACTCCGTATGTTTCTTGTGTTTTCTTCCCAAGTTCAACTAGCTGCCTTCCACAAATTATCGACAAGTCAGAATTTAGGGCTTGTTAGAGGGAGGAGAGAAATAGAGGAAATCAGACCAAACCTGCCCAAATATATAGTTTCAACAAGCAAAATTGCTTTCAACTGTGTATGAGCGATGGATGTTCAACAGAGAAGAGTGAACGATGTTCGACAGAGCAGAATGAACGATGGACTATGAGTGAACGATGGACTGATGGCTTGTGAGTGAATGATGGACTATGAGTGAACGATGTTTGACAGAGTAGAATTTAGGGCTTGTGAGCAGAACGATGGACTATGAGTGGACTGATGGCTTATGAGTGAACGATGGCAACAATAAATCACCAAAGTTTTAGGTTTACTTGAACGAGTTTTAGGTTTACTTGAACGACCTTCCAAGAAATGATTTTAACTCCATTTTTCGGTCCCTTCCACGATTCCAAGAACGATTGAGAAAAGAGATGGGCTTGTGAGTAGAATATAGGGCTTGTGAGTGAACGATGTTGAAGATGAACAAAGGTTCAAGAATCAGAGAGAGAATAAATTTAGCTCAGGTATATAAATCACCCTCCGTGTTTTTTTAATACATAACGTTTTCTTAAAGAAAACGTTATAAATTTAAAACCAAAAAATGGCCTTTATGAATCCACAACGTTTTTCCATATTAAACTACAACGTTTTCTCAAAAAACGTTATAGTTTTCTTCCCAAGTTCAACTAGTTGCCTTCCACAAATTATCGACAAGTCAGAATTTAGGGCTTGTTAGAGGGAGGAGAGAAATAGAGGAAATCAGACCAAACCCGCCCAAATATATAGTTTCAACCAGCAAAATTGCTTTCAACTGTGTATAAGCGATGGATGTTCAGCAGAGCAGAGTGAACGATGTTCGACAGAGCAGAATGAACGATGGACTATGAGTGAACGATGGACAGATAGCTTGTGAGTGAACGATGTTTGACAGAGCAGAATTTAGGGCTTGTGAGCAGAACGATGGACTGTGAGTGGACTGATGGCTTGTAAGTGAACGATGGCAACAATAAATCACTAGAGTTTCAGGTTTACTTGAACGACCTTCTGAGAAATGATTTTAACTCCATTTTCCGGTCCCTTCCATGATTCCAAGAACGATTGAGAAAAGAGATGGGCTTGTGAGCAGAATTTAGGGCTTGTGAGTGAACAATGTTGAAGATGAACAAGGGTTCACGAATCAGAGAGAGAATAAATTTATCTCAGGTATATAAATCACCCTCTGTGTTTTTTTAATACATAACGTTTTCTTAAAGAAAACGTTATAAATTTAAAACCAAAAAATGGCCTTTATGAATCCACAACTTTTTTCCATATTAAACTACAACGTTTTCTCAAAAAACGTTGTAGTTTTTTTCCCAAGTTCAACTAGCTGCCTTCCACAAATTATCGACAAGTCAGAATTTAGGGCTTGTTAGAGGGAGGAGAGAAATAGAGGAAATCAGACCAAACCTGCCCAAATATATAGTTTCAACCAGCAAAATTGCTTTCAACTGTGTATGAGCGATGGATGTTCAGCAGAGCAGAGTGAACGATGTTCGACAGAGCAGAATGAACGATGAACTATGAGTGAACGATCGACAGATAGCTTGTGAATGAACGATGGACTGTGACTGAACGATGTTTGACAGAGCAGAATTTAGGGCTTGTGAGCAGAACGATGGACTGTGAGTGGACTGATGGCTTGTAAGTGAAAGATGGCAACAATAAATCACTAGAGTTTCAGGTTTACTTGAACGACCTTCCGAGAAATGATTTTAACTCCATTTTTCGGTCCTTTCCATGATTCCAAGAACGATTGAGAAAAGAGATGGGCTTGTGAGCAGAATTTAGGGCTTGTGAGTGAACGATGTTGAAGATGAACAAGGGTTCACGAATCAGAGAGAGAATAAATTTAGCTCAGGTATATAAATCACCCTCTGTGTTTTTTTAATACATAACGTTTTCTTAAAGAAAATGTTATAAATTTAAAACCAAAAAATGGCCTTTATGAATCCACAACGTTTTTCCATATTAAACTACAACGTTTTCTCAAACAACATTGTGGAAAAAAATACCGCAATGTTTTTTTATAAAAACGTTGTCTATTAAGTGTCATCTATTTACTGTTTTGTGGTAGTGATGGTTCGCATTTTTGCAATTTAAGTTTACGTGACCAAACCCCCATATTCATTTCTTCTATTCTTTTAATAACCTTTTAATTAGTACACATCAAGTTTCTAACAGTATTCAAAACAGTACACTGAGTGGTTTCCCATAAACAACCAACAAACTAGTTTCCCGTCTCATCTACACTGTCTTTCACAACAAGGTAGATCGGTTACTAGTCCATATGTAAACGTCGCTCTCTGACAGAATTGTTTAGCCCAGATACTATATATCGACCATTACAGACTACGATTATACCACAACTCAACCTTAACTTATCCGAACCAATAAAATTATAAAGTTCGTTAAGTTAATCATCATTCCATATCTTACAACGTCTGGTATATTTGACTCGAAACGTTATTAAAGTTATTATTATTAACTCGGATTTTCAACGTTTACACGTTATTCATTACTCTTCATTATCTTACGTTCAAACCATACACGGCCTGTATGCTAAGCATGTTAAACTTACGTGTACACTTAACACCTTCACGTCGGTTTAAGTGTTTTACGTTTACTTGTCTTCCTACGTTCACCTCGTTCGTCTTTTACTTTTATACAACCTTTACTTAAGGTTTTAATCACTCTCATTCATTATCGATTACATGAACATCACGTTCATCATCCCTTAATAATGTCTAAGCCATACTGTTCGTTATATGCTAAGACCGCTCGTTCATCACAACAACGTTGCGTTTACAGCGTTTGTACGCTTTACACTTAACTTTTATTTCAACATTATAACATCGGATTGTTATAAGTCACCCTCGTCACTCAACGTCTAAGAAATTACCATCATGGCAATCCCATATGTTCATTTTAACGCGAATACGGTCCCCGAATATCGGTTACGTATTTACATTCGTCATTTTATAACCTTTATTCGACGTTTAATCGTCAAACTCAAGGTTTTAATCACTATTCCAGACATTTCTTTTCATGAAAATTGCATTCATGCTTGCCCCTTAATTACCATCCAAAAAAGTTGGATAATAAAAAGCTCGCATCGGGAAATTTTTGGATAAGGGCGCTGCGGCATCGAACATAGTGTTAAATGTCGCGCTGCTACGCCGGTTAGGCAGTGAATTTTCCTTGGATAGGCGCTGCGGTTCCAGCTCTTAGGCATGGGTGGCATTGTGGCACCGGCCCTGTGCCTTTAATTTTTTTTTTTTATATTTTTCAATTTGATTCCTTCCCGAGCACGTAACGCGATCATTATAACTCAGAATTGACTCGTTCAAAAGCCATTAGCTCACATATCTCATACACTTCGATTCTATCCAGTCAGATTCAATTTCTAAATCCGTTGGCGAGAAATTCATCGTTTCATCCATTTTAACGCATTCGTTAAACGTTCGTGAACGTTCAACTCTCATTTCTTCGTTTTAAGTCTGAATTTGACCATTCTTGCTTCCACAAGTCTTAATTACCTAACTCTACGATACACCATCGAAAACCAAGGTTTTCGAGTTAAACGACGACTTTTGACTATCGTTCCGTCTTTTAACGAAATTTCGCCATAACTTCATTATTAGCTAATTTTGATCCTTTCTTCATAAACGTTTCTACCATTCCAAACCAAGCATACATATATATGATGGTTTTAAACTTGTCCATCAACAACAAGCTCTAATTAGATGGTTTTCAATTTATCCATCATCAACGTTCTTACCGCGTTCTTCGCGTTCTTCGTGTTCTTTTTTCGTTCTTTTTTTTTAATCGATATTATGATTATGATTTTACGTTTTCTTTCATTTTAACGTTATAAGTTTGATAATTCATCCTTATAACATCAGAGAGTTCATATAACTCATCTGAATCATGCATTAACATCTTCTAGCATCTTTTACTTCCATTTTTCATTAAGTTATGAATTTTCATAGAAAACTTATAGAAAAGAATAGATTAAGGCTAGGTTTTGATACCTTGCTTCTTGATTTTCTTCTTCCTCTCGGTTATTCTTACGGTTTGTGAGCTTTTCCATTTCTCAAACTTCTTCAATCTGAGCATCCGAACTCTTTCCCTTCCTTATTGCTCTCTCGCTCTCTCTCAATGAGTTTTCTCTTGGATTTCAAATCCAAGAGAATGAGATAGTATATATAGACTTTCAAGCCTAGGGGCATTTTGGTCATTTGGAAGCTTTTTACCATTTTGCCCTTAAGTTTCGTCCTTGCTTAGCCCTTAAGTTTCGCCCTTGCTAGCCTTAAGTTTAGCGAAGCTTCTCCTAGAAGTTTTGTTGTTCCGTAATTCAGAATTCGTCCGACAGTTCGAAAAATTGACTTTCTCGAAATCCAAATATTTTTGAATATTCTGTCTTTCCTCTACCGAATAACTTTTACGCATTCTTTGAAACTTTGAAAAACTGAAAAATAGTTTTTGATGATTAGCGTTTTCCTTCACGTTTTCCCCTAACGAAGTTAAACGAATGAAAAGTACATAACAGTACTTTTAGTCGTTTTTATTTCGTCCGATTTCTGCAAGTTTTTCGAGAAAAACTTTTATCGACTAACTTAACTTTTCATGACATATTATCATCAAATCTTTTGACGAAATGTCATTTCGACATACCGAACTCTTCGAAAGGTTTAGGGTTTGAACCCTAGGTTTCGTCACGTAAATAGTGTCTATTTTGTCTTTTTTCTCAAAAATATTTTTGTTCTTGGAATTAATTTATTTTTTTCATGAAAATTCTTACTCGTTAATTCTAGCTCATAACCAGAATCCTCCAGGTTTCTAATCATCCTATGTCATAGAATGACTAATAAACACATAACACATAATATAATTAATAAAAATTCACTTTATTAATTAATAATTCTTTAAACTTAATTTCTGGACAATCCAATTTTTCAGGTTGTCATATTCTCCCTCCCTTATAAAAATTTCGTCCTCAGAATTTCTAAAACCACATCCATACCCGGATGCTTCATCCTTACAACCTCATCCAAAGGTTTTAATCCTACTTCCTTAACTCAACATCCTTTTTCTTAAGAATGATCATTTGTTATAATCATTATGTGTTAAACATCATGACAACTATACTTCCAATCTTTCGGGATATCACATTCACCCCTTCTTCTATAAATTTTGTCCTCGAAATTGTTAACATACCTTTCTTTTTAACTCCTCTCCCAAGAAGTTCTAATCTTCCCTACATTCAAGAATCTTCACAATTTACAAACTAATTATGAAGTTGAACGAATGACTAGGAATATAAAGATTCCATTAAAACATTTTGCTGAGGAGTCCTACAGACCATGAACTCTTGAACTTGATTTATCGGTATTTACCACAAACCAATTCCTTGATCGGCCTGTTTATAATCACAAAGACAGTAAACTACCTCTTACGGTACGTTAGGTGATCAACCTATTGTACAACCCCAGAATGATAGGTTTGTTCACCTCAAACTTATTCATTCAGATTCCGTACCAAAATAATTTGGTTTGGCATAACACCTCAAAGAAAGCTCGATTTCTTTTAAATATGACATGCCATTTGTCTAGCCAAATCAAATAGCTTAGACCATACCAATAGATTGGATATCAACTTGAACCATTCGTCTAGTTAATTCAATTGACATTGACTACTTCTTTAAATTCTTTCATCATAACTCAGAATATTTAATGACGTCATGATACCGCATTATTCACAGTACGTTGAGGACTTCATCATTTTATGACTTCGTCATTCTACATTGTACCATAGCGGGTTGATGATCCTAAGATCACATCCAACACTAGGTTCAAATGTTTTTAATAACTCCATCTTTTTACCATCTATGCATCAAATGTACTGATGATATAAAATTCATTCTGATATTTCAAATCAATTTATGTCTAGCCAAAACAATTAGCGTAGATCTACAAAGAATAGTTCTTTTAAAATCCATTGGTTCACAAGAAGTTGAACCAATATTATTTTCTCAAATATGTACACATTAGCACGATGTTAATAAGTTCAAAATCTAGTATAGCTAGAAGACTTAGAATTTTCTACTTCCTTAACTCCTTCTAGCACCTTCAATGCTACTTATATTGAAAATAACTTATTTTCAGTATAAACATTTCTATACCTCAGTATAGTTCATCAACTTACCACACTTTATGTGTTTAGGAACTTTCCACAACCATATGTGTTTAAGAACTTATCTTCGCAATATGTAAACCAAGAACAAATCATGGACTTTCCATATGCTTAGAGACTCAGAAACATAGCATATAACTATAAGTCACAAACTTTTCATAAGTATAAGTTTCAAGAAATCGCACCTATCTTAGTACATTCTACTATCCAATATACACATGAGAGAAGATTCACCTTCTCACCATATACATATTGATAGCGCAACCTTACAACTTCCAACTTTTTTCTTACCTAATACAAATTTTCTTTAATTTATATTCTATCCTTTACAACTCTTCTGAGTTCTTCATATCGTACTACTTCGTAGTACCATTCCCTTATAGCCGTTAGTTATAATTCATCCATCGTTTAACAAAAAACATGTTATTACAATTTAATGAGATCACGTCATGACCTTCTTCCTTAATCGTTTAACCCAATAATTTTCTTATCCTTCTGTCTCAGACTATAGCCTTAGGTACTCATACCTAAGGTTTATAACCTATCAGCTCTGATACCAACTTGTGAATCCCCAAAATTTGGTCTATCTTCGCACCCGAATTTCGTACATCACGAGCACATCTCATTCCAAACATACATCATTATATAGCTAAATATAACAACATATATATGCTATTCCCAGGTTCTATTACCTTAAAACCTCATTTATTACAAATAATGATAATTACATTATTCTTTACATCTTACAAGTATGACTTAACTAGTCACCACATCTACAGAATAGTTTAACTAACTATTCTACAAGTCTTGGCTTGATCTTCACGCTCATTCATATTACGAATGGTACTTCATCTTGTGACCCTATTGGTACTCGCAACCATAACACCTTACTATAGCAGGATACCGATCAGCTTGATCTTCACAGGATCCTTTAATACATACTACTGTCGTTCGCTGAAAATATTTTTATTTCAATCAAGTGTGAGAATTCAATTACTCAGCAAGTCATAGCAGTTGAATAACAACAACTCAAGAATCAAAATTCTTTTAAGACTTCAATAACCGAAAAATCGTTATGAAGAAGCTCGAATAATAGGAATACATTCTGATTCCTACCATTTTAAAACATTCATCACATTTACTTTGTCATACTTTCATTTTTCTACTCTTTCATATACATAGTGTCTAGCTAGAATCATTAGCACAGACTTAAAAATAATGGTTCAAAAATAAACCGAACTTCTTAACATAAAGCAGTTCAATCACAGAATAGTTCATTTCATAGAAACACCAAAGTGTTAAAATTGTGGCACAAGACCTCATACATTCTACCACCTTGTACAAACATTACACATTTGCACATATGAAATAATTTCTCATGTTCAACATCTGAGAAAGTTAAGAAAATAACATTCATAACAAAATATGAATGAAGTTAGGAAACTTATCTTACGCACAGCTACCGCTTACTCTATACCGTTCATTGCAATCCCTATAACAAATAAGGAATAACATATCCATTAGTCATGTACTTGACTTATTTATTGGTTTAAACTTCACTTTACTTCTTATGGTTCGCGTTTTTGCAATTTAAGTTTACGCGACCAAACTCCCATATTCATGTCTTCTATTCTTTCAATAACCTTTTACTTAGCTCACATCGAGTCTCTAACAGTATTCAATATAGTACACTGAGTGGTTTCCCACAAACAACTAACAAACTAGTTTTTCGTCTCATCTACACTGTCTTTCACAGCGAGTTAGATCGGTTGCTAGTTCGTATTAACCGTCGCTCTCTGACGAAATCGTTTAGCCTAGATACTATATACCGACCATTACAAACTACGATTGTACCACAACTTAACCTTAACTTATCCGAACCATTAAAACTATAAAGTTCGTTAAGTTAATTATTATTCCATATCTTACAATGTCCGGTATATTTGACTCGGGACATTATTTAAGTTATTATCATTAACTCGGCTTTTCAATGTTTACACATTATTCATTACTCTTCATTCTCTTACGTTCAAACCATACATGGTGTGTATGCTAAGCACGTTAAACTTATGTGTACACTTAACACCTTCACGTCGGTTTAAGTGTTTTATGTTTACTTGTCTTCCTACGTTCACCTCGTTCGTCTTTTACTTTCATTCAACCTTTACTTAAGGTTTAAATCGCTCTCATTCGTTATCCATTACATGAACATCACGTTCATCATCCCTTGATAACGTCTAAGCCATACTGTTCATCGTATGCTAAGACCGCTCGTTCATCACAACAACGTTGCGTTTACAGTTTTTATACGGTTTACACTTAACTTTTATTTCAATATTATAACATCGAAATGTTATAAGTCACCCTCGTCACTCAACGTCTAAGAACTTACCATCATGACAATCACATATGTTTATTTTAACGCGAATACGGTCCCTAAATATCAATTACGTATTTACGTTCGTCGTTTTATAACATTTATTCGACGTTTAATCATCAAACTCAAGGTTTTAATCACTATTCTAGACATTTCTTTTCATGAACATTGCATTCATGCTTGCCCCTTAATTACCATCCAAAAAGTTGGATAATAAAAAGCTCACGTCGGGAAATTTTTTGTTAAAGGCGCTGCGGCACTGGACATAGTGTTAAATGTCACGTTGTGGCAACGGTTAGGCAGTGAATTTTCCCCGGATAGGCGCTGCGACAATAGCTTCTTTGGCATGTGTGGCGCTGTGGCGCCGGTCGTTCCTGAGCACGTAACGCAATCGTTATAACTCAGAATTGGTTCATTCAAAAGACATTAGCTCACATATCTCATACACTTCAATTTTATCCAGTCAGATTCAATTTCTGAATCCGTTGGCGAGAAATTCACCATTTTGTCCATTTTAACGCATTCGTTAAACGTTCGTGAACGTTCGACGCTCATTTCTTTGTTTTAAGTCCAAATTCGACCATTCTTACTTTTTCAAGTCTTAATTACCTAATTCTTTGATACGCCATCGAAAACTAAGGTTTTCGAGTTAAACGACGACTTTTGACTATTAGTCCGTCTTTTAACGAAATTTCTCCATAACTTCGTTATTAGCTAATTTTGATCCGTTCTTCATGAATGTTTCTACCATTCCTAACCAAGCATACATAAATACAATGGTTTTAATCATGTCCATCAACAACAAGTTCTAATTAGATGGTTTTTAATTTGTCCATCAACAACGTTCTTACCGCGTTCTTCTTTCTTTCTTCGTGTTCTTCGTTCGTTCTTCATTTTTAATCGATATTATGATTATAATTTTATGTTTTCTTGCATTTTAACGTTATAAGTTTGATAATTCATCCTTATAACATCGGAGAATTCATATAACTCATCTGAATCGTCCATTAACACCTTCTAGCATCTTTTACTTCCATTTTTCATTAAGTTATGAATTTTCATAGAAAACTTAAAGAAAAGAATGGATTAAGGTTAGGTTTTGATACCTTTCTTCTTGATTTTCTTCTTCCTCTTGGTTATTCTTACGGTTTGTAAGCTTTTCCATTTCTCGAACTTCTTCAATCTGAGCATTCGAACACTTTCTCTTCCTTATTGCTCTCTCTCTCAATGAGTTTTCTCTTAGATTTCAAATCCAAGAGAATGAGCTAGTATTTATAGATTTTCAAGGCTAGGGGCATTTAGGTTGTTTGCCGACTTTTTACCATTTTTCCCTTACTTAGCCCTTAGGTTTTGTCCTTGCTTAGCTCTTAAGTTTTGCCCTTGCTTAGCCCTTAAGTTTCGTGAAGCTTCTCCTAGAAGTTTCGCTGTTTCGTAATTCGAAATTCGTCCGACAGTTTGAAAAACTGACTTTCTTGGTATCTAAATATTTTTGGATATTCCGTCTTTTCTCTTCCGAATAGCTTTTATGCGTTCTTCGAAACTTTGAAAAATTAAAAAACACTTTTTGATGATTAGCATTTTTGTAATAACCGTGAATTTCATGAATAAATATTAATATTGATATTAATAAGAATGTGAATATTTATTTGAATATAAATGTTTATGTAGCATGAGGTGAGTAACTCAATTTAATTAAATTAAGTTGACTTTATAGTAATTGAAAAATGTGGAGAGTTTATGAGAAGCTCGTGAAATGCCTTGTGTGACATGGTGATGGAAATTATGATGGATTAATTTAATTAAAGGAATTTATAAGTGAGGGATTAATTAATATAATAATGTCAATTAATTGTTATTGTGACGCCTCCAAAATAGGTTCAATACTCAACCCATTCTGAGTTACTAAATACATGGTACAGAATCCAAATACAATCTTTTATAACATACGGTTGTGCAAAATACGACCACACAAACTGTGAGTTTCAATACAAATCGTATATAATACAAAATATAAACACTCAAATTCAGTCCTCAATAATTACAACTATTATCACACTATTTTACAAAAATAGTGAGGACTACTAGCTCTACTCTGACCATCAAACTGTTCCCCGACTAGTCCTTGCAACATTCTCATTTCCTGAAGATGACAATAGCAGAAAAGGGTGAGCTTGACTAGCTCAGTAAGAATATTATGACTAAGATAATGAAAAATAATTTATCGTTAGTCTTCAACAAATCAGATAAAATATTATGGACAACAAGTTTTAGATCAACAACTGTAGCGGAATTTAGAATTCATTAGAAGAGTTACGTAAAGAATGATGTCTACTATCTTCTATGATTTAAAAGTCCAGCATCAATATTTTATCCCTGTAACATCAATCAATATATATCTCAAATCAAATATTCATCTTTGCACTACGGGCCAAAGATATTCATTTGTATCACCAGTGGTCATGTTTATCTCAACACCTGTCCATCTTTGCACTACGGGCCAAAGATATTCATCAAGTAATCATTCATCTTTTCTCTACAGGCCAAAGATATTCAGTTATATCACCATTTAGGACTGAGGATGATGAAAAATAATATAAATAACGAATCCAGTGAGATAAAGGACAAAGATTAGGGATTCGTAATTTAGTTTATCCAAGTTCAAGAATACTCCATAATAATCAATTGTGGAGCAAAATTCAAGAATGAAGATCAAAACATGGATACAATCAAAGATAGTAACCATAACAGACAACTTGGAAAAATAAAAGAAAATTTAAATTTTTTGTGAATAGTGCCGTATTCCTGAATAGTGCCGTATACGTGAATAGTGCCGTATATGTGAATAGTAACCCCGACAGTGAAAAGGTAAAAATTTTATAAGAAAATTTATACCAATATTCCTATGAACTGATACTAGATGAAGCGCAAAACTCAAGGAATTTCTGATTATTTCAGGAATTATAGAAACAATACTTGCCGTAATAAGTTTGAATTTAGAAATATGAAATAAAATATTATCTCTTTCATAATATGAAATATGAAAGAAAATAATATTCTTGATGAATATTGAAAGAAAATAACATCATTTATGAGAAAAATAATATCCTTTACCTTAGTAGAAACTGAATTTGACTGGAATATCGAAAATTATTTTGAGAAAATCTTGCACAAAAAGCTACACTCAAAATATCCTTATACTCAAGAAAAAAAAATACTCACAATACTATAGAATAAGAATTTTGATATTGAAGATGTGTTTAGGAAGGAGGGTTACCCCCTATTTATAATGAAATTCGGACGAAGGAATTGAGAAACATGCCAACCTTTCCTGCCAAACTTTTAAATTTCCATGATTGGGGCCCACTATTTTTGAAACAAGTTTGCAGGAAATCAACCACATCTTTGAAAAAATGTGAGAAAGAAACGTGCACAAAAGGGTATTCAAAATAAAAATGATAACCTTCTCTCCACTTTTATTCACATGCTGAAAATTATAATAATATTACCATTTAAATTGTAATACTATAATAATATATTTGAATGAATATTTTATCGGAGAAAATAATTGCCAAACTTTCAACAAATATCTCATTTTAAAAAATTCTTTCATTTATATCAAAATATTTACTTTTCGTATTTATCAACAATCAATTATTATAAATAATATTACAGAATCACAATATTAACAACCAGATCATTCCCAGAAAAGAGGGGGATTTCCAATAAGAATTTTTTCTCATTGGCGCGCAATTATATAATCTAACCCCTTTCCTAGACATAAGTTTCTAGACATTGTCAATAATGTTATCTAATAATATCATTTAAATAATATGTGTGACACTTATTGATTTAATACTGTAAACTACTATGCAGTGGTTACTGTGACCATTATTGAATCAATAATATAAAATATCAACGTAGCAATTATTGAATCAATAATATAAAATATCGAATAATAATTACTGTAACAATTATTGAGCAAGTGATTTCTTACGTAAGAACCAATAATTAGAAATACTGTGCAATACTGTGCGCTACTGTGCAACAACGCGTGTTACTGTATTTTTATCACCGGGTATTTCAACAGTTTTAACGGTTAAAGTTTTGCCTTTATTTTTAGAAAACTTATTCTTGTCGTTTTTTTCATCCGACAATTTTCTGTTATGGAGCCCACAAATGATTGCACCGTCTTACGAATATTCCCCGACAAAAAGAATATTCCTCGACCAAACGAATATTTTCCGACACAATGAATATTTTATGACCACTTGCTTACTTTACAAAATTTGCACATTTCACCCATAACTAAAGCATTATATCAAATCAACACCTTACTATTTCAAAATAACATATAAAGAAAATTAAATCTTTATTCATATAAGTTGGGGTCTTACAACCTCCCCTCCTTATGAAATTTTGTCCTCGAAATTGACGTACGTTCCTAGTATGTCGAAGAGGTGAGGATACCTTGCTTTCATTTCTGATTCTAACTCCCAGGTCATTTCCTCGATATCATGGTTTCTCCACAAAATCTTGACTTGTGGTATAACCTTTGAGCGTAGGACATATTCCTTCCTATCCAAGATCTTGACAGGTACCTCCTCGTACGTTAAATCTTCGGCTATCTCGTCTGGTTCTAACTCAATAATGTGGTTTGGGTCTTTCACATATTTACGTAGCACGGATATGTGAAAATGTTATGAACATGAGACATGTTTGGAGGTAAAGCGAGTCTATAGGCCACAGTTCCTACTCGTTCAAGGACCTCAAATGGACCAATGAATCGTGGTTTGAGCTTTCCTCTCTTCCCGAATCTCGTAACTCCTTTCCATGGAGCAACACGTAACAATACATGATCCCTAACCTTAAATTCCACGTCCCTTCGATGAAGGTTCGCATAACTCTTTTGTCTATCTTGTGCCATTTGTATACGTTGCCGGATCATTTGGATCTTTTTCGTAGTCATACATACTAACTCCGGTCCCAACAATGTTGTTTCACCCACCTCGTCCCAGCATACTGGAGAACGATAGTTTCGTCCATACAACGCCTCGAATGGAGTTATGCCTATACTTGCCTGATAACTGTTATTGTAAGAAAATTCCACCAATGGTAAGTACTTATCCCAACTCCCTTTGAAGTCTAGAACACAGAGTCTTAATATATCTTCAAGAGTTTGAATAGTCCTTTCCGATTGCCCGTTCGTTTGAGGATGATATGCAGAACTAAATCGTAAATCGGTGCCCATGGCTTTTTGCAAACTGACCCAAAATCGTGAAGTGAATCTTGGGTCCCGATCTGAAACTATGGATACTGGCATGTCATGCAACCTCACAATCTCATTTACCGTATATACGAGCAAGACGTTCCAGTGAATAAGTCTCTTGTATAGTTAAGAAATGAGCAGACTTAGTTAATTTATCAATAATAACCCAAATCGCATCTATTTCTTGAGAAACTTTGGGAAGACCCGTAACGAAATCCATGGTAATGTATTCCCACTTCCATTTGGAATCTCAAGTGGTTGCAATGGACCCTTTGGCACTTGATGCTCCGCTTTTACACGTTGACAAGTTAAACACCTCGAGATAAACTCCGCGATCTCTCTCTTTATATTGCTCCACCAAAATGTATATCGAAGATCACGATACATTTTGGTACTCCCAAGATGGATTGCAAATGGTGTGTTGTGTGCCTCCATCATGATTCTATATTTCAAATCAAAATGGTTAGGAACACAAAGTCTGGAGTTGACTCGAAGTATTCCTTCTTCATCAATTCTTGCTTTTAGAATAGCACCTTCTTGCACTTTCTTCTTCATCTTCATCAGCTCCGGGTCTGTATCTTGAGCAGTTTTAACTTTATCAATTAAAGCTGGTTCTACACGTATACTTGACATCATCGTACTCCTTCCCGCATATGATCTTCTACTCAACGCGTCAGCTACCACGTTCTTTTTTCCAGGATGATATTGGATGGTATGGTCGTAATCTTTCAACAGCTCAAGCCAACGTCGTTGCCGCATGTTGAGTTCCTTTTGAGTGAAGAAATATTTAAGGCTCTTATGATCCGTATAGATCCCCACTTTCTCCCCATACAGGTAGTGTCTCCAGATCTTCAACTCGAAAACGACTGCTGCCAACTCTAGATCATGAGTAGGATAATTCCTCTCATATTCTTTGAGTTGTCGTGTGGTATAGGCTATGACTTTCCCATGTTGCATGAGAACACATCCTAACCCTTTGCCCAAAGCATCGCTGTAGATGATAAATCCATCCGAACCAGATGGTATTGTCAGAACAGGTGCTAAAATGAGTCTCCTCTTGAGCTCTTGGAAGCTCTTCTCGCATTCTTCGTTCCATACGAATTTTATATCTTTCCGAGTCAGCTGAGTTAATGGAGTAGTGATTCGAGAAAATCCTTCCACGAATCTTCGATAATAACCAGCTAAGCCCAGAAAGCTACGTACTTCAGTCACCGACTTAAGTTGCTCCCAACTTTGTATTGCTTTAATCTTCGCCGGATAACCAGATACTCCATGTTTTGATACCACGTGCCCAAGGAATGCGACTTCCTCAAGCCAGAACTCGCATTTCTTTAACTTGGCATAAAGATTGTTATCACGAAGCCTTTGAAGTACCAGCTTCAAGTGGAGCTCATGATTTTCACGGCTTTTGGAATAGATGAGGATGTCATCAATAAATACAACCATGAACTGATCCAAATACTCCTTGAATACACGGTTCATCATATCCATGAAAGCAGCAGGAGCATTAGTTAATCCAAAAGACATGACTAAGAATTCATAATGCCTGTACCGAGTTCTGAAGGCAGTCTTCGGAATATCCTCAGTTTTAATCTTTAACTAATGATATCCAGAACGAATATCGATCTTTGAAAAGAATTGTGCACCTTGTAACTGGTCGAACAGGTCATCAATACGAGGTAGCGATACCTATTCTTGATGGTGATATGGTTCAAATCCCGATAGTCAATACAAAGTCGCATACTCCCGTCTTTCTTCTTAACGAATAAAATAGGAGCACCCCAAGGAGATGTACAAGGATGAATGAAACCAATATCTAACAACTCATGTAGTTGGACCTTTAACTCCTGAAGTTTAACAGGAACCATTCTATATGGGGTTTTAGAAATGGGTTTTTTACCGGGTTCAAGGTCAATAAAGAATTCAACTTCACGTTCTGGGGGTAGACCGGGAAGTTTTTCGGGAAATACATCAGAAAACTCATTAACAACAGAAATATCATTCAAATCTGACATTTTCTGGTTTAAATCAGTGACATGGGCTAAGAAATCTTGACATCCGTTTTTCAATAAACGAATAACTTTATGACTTGAAATGACATTGATTGATTTTAGTGGTTTGGTTGTTTAATTCGCACAACAGGTTGGTTAGGAATATGAAAACTAACAACCTTACAAAAACAATCAATTTTGGTATGATAAGTGGTTAACCAGTCAATTCCTAAAATCACATCAAATGCAAGTATTTTCAAAAATATAAGATCAACAGGTAGGGTGAGGTTACCAATTTGAATCATGCAAGATTTGTAAATTGTAGATGTAACGAAGGTTTCTCCTAACGGAGTTTCAACAGATAAGTCAAAGTCTAATTTCTCAGAAGTCAAGTTCAAACGTTGAGCACAAGCAGGTGAAATAAAAGAATGGGTAGCACTGGTATCTAATAAGGTATAGACTTTGCAATAGTTTACGATTAGCTTACCCATGATAACCTCATTCGGGTTCCTCACTTGTTGGGCAGTCACGACAAAAGCTCTTCCAAGAATTACTGACTTTGACTTGTTCGGGACAGCCTTTGGAGTCACCATCCTTGCTGGACTTGGTTTCGCTATAGGACACACTCGAGAAATGTGACCTTTCTTTCCACAGTTATAGCACACCTTGGATTGCTGTGTGCAGTTAGGGCTGATGTGTCCCTCTTTTTTGCATTTATAGCATACGACCGGTGGTTGTTCTCCTCCCCTAGAAACAGTTGATGCTGGTGTTGCTGTCGACGTCTTCACGTTCTCATTGTTGTACTTTCTCTTCTTGAAATCTCCCCCCGAATCACTTCTTCTATTATCACAGCCACAATTACCACCGGAATGGTTACCGCTTTTGTCATAATACTTTTCTCCCCGTTGGTTGTCATTGTTTCGATAACTGCTGCCACCGGTACGACCTTGGTTGTTGTCCCTTGGTTGAATATAATCTTTATCCCGTTCTAATAATTGGGCCCTATTCAGCACATCAGAATACAAATAAAATTTATGAGAAATGAGGAACTAATGAATTTCGGGTTTCAAACCTCTCAGAAACATCCGTGTCATACATTCCTCAGTATCCACCAAATGAGATGCGAACTGGGATAACTCCGCGAACTTAGCCTCGTACTGGAAAACAGTTATTTTGTTCTATTCCAGTTTGATAAACTCTACATCCTTCATATGACGAATGTGACGCCCCCAAAATCCCTACATTCCCTGTAGCAGATTTGGTGCTCACGTAAATATTCCATAAGATAATAATTCCTATCAATCCAAGATTAACAGTATTCCACAACGAACAGTAGTTCACGTCAGAACATTTACTATGTTGGGATACCCTCACATGGATGGATAAGTTTATAATATCATGGATATTTCTTTCATATCAATAATTCCTATCTATCTGACATTCACAGTACAAATGATAAGATTGTTCTTGGAACTGAGGAGCGACCTCAGTGCTTACAGAACTTTCATGATCATTCAATACCCTCATTCAGATGTATAGTTCATATAGATACTGTACTTTTCTATGTTTTAGAAAGGTAAAAGCTAAGCAATTGTTAAAGATGATAATACAATATTATATATTCTTAAATTGACTTACAATAAATCCCAACTTACTATTACATCAGAGTCTCCAAGGATATCACCAAAATTTAAATTAATCGAGTTGTTCCATCCACATGATTGAACTCTAGAACTTTTGGATAAGTCAGCTAAAGCTGCAAAGAAAAAGAATAATTACATGGAGGAGCTACAGAAAGCTCAGCAAATTTTAATCAAGTTGTATATTATACTCACACTGAATCTGAATTGAATGAACTTAAAGTTCAGAGTATTTTCCACATATATATACTGAGGTTTGATCTACCAAACCCCACACATTACGAGTTACTGTCAGTCATATAGACTTAGCCATCAGGGTTGATCTGTTCAGCCACACCTATTATGAGTTACTGTCAGTCATATAGACTTAGCAACCCGGATTGATCTGTTTAACCAAACACATTACGAGTTACTGTCAGTCACATAGACTTAGCAACCCGGATTGATCTGTTCAACCAAACACATTACGAGTTACTATCAGTCACATAGACTTAGCAACCCGGGTTGATTTGGCTAACCACACCAGCTAGGAGTATGCATATCATCCTATACAACCACCCGGTCAGTGCCAAACTGCTGGTCATTAATAACCACCCGGTCAATGTAAAACTGCCGGTCATTAATAATCACCCGGTCAATGTAAAACTACCGGTCATTGATAGTATCAGTATATATATTTGTACCAAACAATATTGGTTTCACCACAGTCTATGCTTTGATATCAAATCAAAACAATTTACGCAAGTAACAGTTCATATGTCTTGGTTATGCTTGAATAATAAGTCATAACCTTTTTCAAATTTCAGATATCACGAATGATAGTTATAACAATTTCGTATATCAATATACATGGCTTACATTTAATATAGAGATTAAATGAAGTTAGAAAAACTTACATAAAAATAGAAAGTTTGCATATAGTGCAGAAAAACTTGCCTGAACCGTCGACTACTACTACGCAGTCTATTTAGCTTCATCTGAAGACCTAATCTTAATAATACCGATCTCCACATTAGAATAATATCATCGCAATAACTATTGCCAGTTATAAAATAACCTAAACACATTATCACATAATCCTATCAGTCAACAGAACACATAAGACCTAGTATCAAGTCAAACTATTTCAGTCTGAGTTGAGTTCGGTACTATTTCGACCTCCCGATTGCCTAATCGGATAATTATCGAGCCTAATATTAATAAGACTCTACTTAAACACTATAATATTAACTTAGATAATTTATTAATCAGTCAAAATATTTTTCACAAGCTCATAATAATTTTCAAATAATTATTATCATTTATAATAATTTTTCAATCAAAAATATCATATTTATATGATTTAAATACCATAATATTCCATTATCAATAATATTTATTTAATTTCAAATATTAATGAAATACATGCCATAATATTATAAGTTATTTATAATATCTCAAAGTATTTTTAATACCTTAATATCACTTTTAAATAATTTTAAAACATTTAAAACTATTTTTAAATAACTGCCATTAATATTAAAATATTAATGTAATTCATGACAAAATATTAAAAGTTATGTTTTATAACTTAAATTATTTTTTATAACCTTTAAATTATTTTTAAATGATTTTTAAAATATTAAAACTATTTTTACATAATTTATTTAATATAATTATTAAATAAATTTATTATCATAATATTAATCTATACCTTCATTTGATTATCATTTAATATTAATTAAATAATAATTAATTAATTACCTTTAGTTATTATTTAACTAATAAATAATAGCCAATTAGATCTATCCATTATTTAACGAATAATCAAATTATTGTTTGTCTTTAATTATTATTTAATATTAATAAAATAATAATTAATTAATTTCTTATCCTTAAATAGTAACTAATTGTTTTATTTACTTTATTAGTCTTTAATTATTCTTTATTATTATTTAAAAAATAATTAACATTTGGCCTTATTTATTATCTAATATTAATTAAATAACAAATAATTAATTCATCTCATAAATCTTTAATTATTCTTTCTTATTAAAGTTAAGAATAATTAATTATTACTTGTCTTTATTCATTATTTAATATTTAATTAAATAATAAATAATTAAAATATTTTATATTAATGTAATTAAGTAATTACATTATTACTACTTAATCTTTACTAAAACATTCTTTAATCATCATTTAATATCAATTAAATAATAATCAATTGTTTAACTCTATTTATTATTTAATCTTAATTAAATAATAAATAGTTAGTTTATTAACACTAACTCTACTTAATTATCACTTAAATAATAATTAAATAGTTAATTATATTTAATTTTGTATGTAATTAATTTGCTAACCATTTAATGGCTTTAAATAATTATTTTTTTAATAAGTAGCACTTTCACTTATTTACGATTATGCCATTCTCGCCCAAATTTTTTTCAGATTTGACGTCCTTTACGGAAACGCTTGTAAAATGAAATCTACAACTCGTAATTAAGTTCCGTCGGAGGCGTTGGATTTGTAACTTCCCGAACTACAGTTTTAATTTACAAACACTCAATTTGGATCTGTCTAGCTTCCGAAAAACAGCCCCAAAGTGGCTAGTCAGCAACTTTCTTTTCTTGTTTTTCCAACTAGAAAGTGTTTTACTAAAAATTCCATAACTTAATCATTCCTTAACATTTTTGTGCCATTCAAAAGGGATTATACTCATAACTTATAGCTCTATCACAACCAACAATTAAATCTCAAATATCAAAAATGAATCTTCAAAAAAATCACATGGATCCCACATATTAACTAAAAACTTTCATAAAACTTTCTAACTTCCATTTTCCCCAAATCTTTCCAACACAATAACACATATATAACCAAGTTACATAACATAACTCAAAATCTAACCTTATCATAAGGTTTTACCCAACAAGATCACACAATTTCATGGATTCAAACTAAAAGTACAAAGCTATTTAAAACTTTAACTAAATCTAGAAAAATTCTTTTTCTTTACCTTCCTTTGCTAGCTACTTTCCTTTTTCCTTCCAAAGTATGTGAGGGACTTTTGGGTGCATCAAACTTGGACTCTCTCTCCTCTTCCTCCCCTTCCATCCGTGGCTCCTTCCCTCTCTTTCTCTATTTGGCTTTCTTTTACTATTTTGGAGAGATAGAGGAAAGAGAAAGGAAATGAATTTTTTGTTTGATAAAAAAAATGTATAAATATGTTTTGTATATCTAATATACATCTCCCCATCTTCTTTCTCTTCAAAACCGGCCACTTGGCCTTATTATCCTTTCATTTTTGATTTATTTTTAATTGCTAAATTTGCATTAATCAAATGACATTAAAGTCCCTCCACAATTTGGCCAATTAGTTAGCATCAAGGGTAAAATTGTCATTATGCCATCACTAGAAAAGGGTAAAATGGTCCTTAAGTCATCTCAAGGAAATTTCCTGAAAATTTCCTCACAGGACATATTGGTCATAATCAAATTTCTTTAGGGACAAAATTGTCATTTCCATATTATTAGGAAACTTCCTAGCAATTTCCTTTCTAGGACATAAAAGCCTTTAATAATTTTCTGTTAGGACAAAATAGTCATTTCCAAAATATCCACCAGGTGAGATCATGATGACATCATCATGATGACATCATCTTTGTGTTTCTTTAATGCTGATGTCATGCTTGCATCATCTCTGTTTCTTTAAGGATGATGTCATGCTTGCATCATCTCTTCTCTGATTGGTTGATTTAAGTTCACATGGATTGGAGGGTATTGTGGTCATTTCAAATATAATTTTAAGGGTAATTTGGTCATTTCGCCTCCAAAAGGGTATATTAATAATTTTTCTCACAATTTTAAGGGTATTTTAGTCATTTCCTATGTTGCCCTTAAAATTTAACCCTTAGGGTTTGATAAATAATATTAGAGTTTGCTAATCACTATTAAGGTTTACAAATTAGGGTTTAGGATTCCCGAATAAGAAATTAGAATTTCCTAACTGCAGATTAGGGATTCTAATCTATCATTAGGATTTACTAAGGTTATACCTTATCTGATCAATACTTAATATTAATCGCATAAATCACATAATCTAAAATACCCTTATAATGATAACTGGATTAATAATCAATGCCCTATTCAAATTAAGGTTTTGATCAGCTATTCACTATTACCTCCTTTACTTTTCTTAGTCAGCTTAAAATAAATAATTTGGCTAGTCTATTAAATTCATATCAAGTATACTCAAAATAACAATAACCACAATAATGATAATAATAAAAAAAAATTATTCGAAAAATTTTAATTGTTTAAAATTCTGGGTCCTCACAACGAATAGTTTCTGGAAAGTACTTGTCATTGAACAGTTTCTGGAACTCCTCACAAGACATCTCGAGTGCGGCAGGCTGGGTACGCTTCACAGATTCCCACCAGTAATCTGCCTCTCCACGGAATATAAACGTGGTGAATGGAACCTTCTATTCCTCCGTGCATCCCAAGACATCAAATATCTTGTTAATTTGATTAACCCACGTTTCTGTCTTGATTGGATCTGGCTTTACCTGAAACTCTGGTGGTCCCAACTCTTTGAACTGCTTGGCAGTGACAAGTCGCGAGTTGTTATTATTTCCACCTGCATTATGAACACGAGTCTCCCTCGTCTGGTTTTGCATGAACTGTAAAAAGCTTCTAAATATCCCATCGTTCATCGTCTGATCGATGGCATTGTTTACAGGAGAATTATTGTCTTCCTGTTGCACGTTCTCCTGGTTGGTGATTAGAGGCATCTCAACGGTCTCATTCACTCCATTGCTTAGATTTTCAGCTGTCATTCTCAAATACTGCCATAAAATAAGGGTTAATTAAACAAATTAACATATCACATATTAACCCTATGTTACGATCGACCAATTAAATACCAGATAAGCTTAGGTAGGACACACTAGCGAGGGATTTACTCGTCTCTCCCCTCCTAGTTCTATTCCCAGATCTCCGCCAGAGATCATATCCCTAAGCTCTGATACCAACTGTGACGCCCCCAAAATAGGTTCAATACACAACCCATTCTGAGTCGCTAAATACATGGTACAGAATCAAAATACAATCTTTTATAACATACAGGTCGTGCAAAATATGACCACACAAACTGTGAGTTTCAATACAAATCGTATATAATACAAAATATAAACACTCAAATTCAGTCCTCAATAATTATAATTATTATCACACTATTTTACAAAAATAGTGAGGACTACTAGCTCTACTCTGACCATAATATTGTTCCCCGACTAGTCCCTACGACATTCTCATTTTCTGAAGAGGACAATAGCAGAAAAGGGTGAGCTTGACTAGCCCAGTAAAGAATATTATGACTAAGATAATGAAAAATAATTTATCGTTAGTCTTCAACAAATCAGATAAAATTTTATGGACAACAAGCTTAAGATCAACAACTACAGCAGAATTTACAATTCATTAGAAGAGTTACGTAGAGAATGATGTCTACTATCTTTTATGATTTAAAAGTCCAGCATCAATATTTTATCCCTGTAACATCAATCAATATATATCTCAAATCAAATATTCATCTTTGCACTACGGGCCAAAGATATTCATTTGTATCACCAGTGGTCATATTCATCTCAACACCTGTCCATCTTTGCACTACGGGCCAAAGATATTCATTAGGTAATCATTCATCTTTCCTCTACAGGCCAAAGATATTCAGTTATATCACCATTTAGGACTGAGGATGATGAAAAATAATATAAATAACGAATTCAGTGAGATAAAGGACAAAGATTAGGGATTCGTAATTTAGTTTATCCAAGTTCAAGAATACTCCATAATAATCAATTGTGGAGCAAAATTCAAGAATGAAGATCAAAATATGGATTCAATCAAAGATAGTAACCATAACAGACAATTTGGACAAATAAAAGAAAATTTAATTTTTTTGTGAATAGTGTCGTATACGTGAATAGTGCTGTATACGTGAATAGTAACCTCGACATGAAAAGGTAAAAAATTTATAAGAAAATTTATACCAATATTCCTATGAACTGATACTAGATGAAGCGCAAAACTCAAGGAATTTCTGATTATTTCAGGAATTATAGAAACAATACTTGCCGTAATAAGTTTGAATTTAGAAATATGAAATAAAATATTATCTCTTTCATAATATGAAATATGAAAGAAAATAATATTCTTGATGAATATTGAAAGAAAATAACATCATTTATGAGAAAAATAATATCCTTTACCTTAGTAGAAACTGAATTTGACTGGAATATCGAAAATTATTTTGAGAAAATCTTGCACAAAAAGCTACACTCAAAATATCCTTATACTCAAGAAAAAAAAATACTCACAATACTATAGAATAAGAATTTTGATATTGAAGATGTGTTTAGGAAGGAGGGTTACCCCCTATTTATAATGAAATTCGGACGAAGGAATTGAGAAACATGCCAACCTTTCCTGCCAAACTTTTAAATTTCCATGATTGGGGCCCACTATTTTTGAAACAAGTTTGCAGGAAATCAACCACATCTTTGAAAAAATGTGAGAAAGAAACGTGCACAAAAGGGTATTCAAAATAAAAATGATAACCTTCTCTCCACTTTTATTCACATGCTGAAAATTATAATAATATTACCATTTAAATTGTAATATTATAATAATATATTTGAATGAATATTTTATCGGAGAAAATAATTGCTAAACTTTCAACAAATATCTCATTCTTAAAAATTCTTTTATTTATATCAAAATATTTACTTTTCATATTTATCAACAATCAATTATTATAAATAATATTACAAAATTACAATATTAACAACCAGATCATTTCCAAGAAAGAGGGGGCTTTCCAATAAGAATTTCTTCTCATTAGCGCGTAATTATATAACCTAACCCCTTTTCTCGACAGAAGTTTCTAGACATTGTCAATAATGTTATCTAATATTATCATTTAAATAATATGTGTGACAATTATTGATTTAATACTGTAAACTACTATGCAGTGGTTACTGTGACCATTATTGAATCAATAATATAAAATATCAATGTAACAATTATTGAATCAATAATATAAAATATCGAACAATAATTACTGTAACAATTATTAAGTAAGTGACTTCTTACGTAAGAACCAATAATTTGAAATAATGTGCAATACCGTGTGCTACTGTACAACAACGCGTGTTACTGTATTTTTATCACTGGGTATTTCAACAGTTTTTACGGTAAAAGTTTTGCCGTTATTTTTAGAAAACTTATTCTTGTCGTTTTCTTCATCCCACAGTTTTTCGTTATGGGGCCCACAAATGATTGCGACGTCGTACGAATATTCTCCGACAAAAAGAATATTCCCCGACCAAAATAATATTTCCCGACACAATGAATATTTTATAACCACTTGCTTACTTTGCAAAATTTGCACATTTCACCCATAACTAAAGCATTATATCTAATCAACACCTTACTAATTCAAAATAACATATAAAGAAAATTAAATTTTTATTCATATAAGTTGGGGTCTTACAGTTATTATATGTAATAGCATATTAATGAGTAAATAATTAATTAATATAATAAGATTAATGTTTGTTCAATTAGTTGCTATGTTCAATGATATGTAATTATATGTTATATTGTAGCTACATCTATATAATATGAAATGAAGTGTGACACTTCAAGGTGACTATATAATATGTAGAACTATATGGTAAAATTAAATGAATTACATAAGTTACATAAATGAACTTAAGTAACATTATGTTATGTGTGGATACATTTAAATGTGTACCTTGTGAAATATTAAATTGAACTAAATAGTTGTTATTTAATTATTATTTCAATAATTGAGTATAATTGAAATAATAAAGTTTATGATAATGTAGACAGATAATACTCAATTAAATTATATTCGGTATTATCAAATGTACATAGATTATATAATGTGTATAAATAAATACCCCCAACTTGCTACAATGTAATAACATTAACTCACTAAAGTTACATTGCAATTTAAAAAGAGGATTAAAACCTAGGTATACCTATATATACATTTATGTAAGAATAATATGTATATGTATAATAAACCTATAGTATGTTAGCATTATTCTTTTGCAAATGCTGAGTTCTAAGGCTAGTCCCAAATTGAGTGGCTCTTTTCTTCTTCACGTGAATGGCCAAGGGCCTATACTACTCCTATATACCAAACTCAAGCATTCTAGCTAATTTCAATCAAATAATGGCAAGGGGAGTGGGTTGACGTGGTGGTTGGCCACTATTCCATCAACTTCTCTCAATCCATTAGCTTATCATTTCTTCCATTGATTTCAAACATTGGGCAAAGCTTTGGTATGGTTAATCAATTCTCTATAAATAGAGTCTTTCTCTTCTCATTTAATTTTTCTAAATTATTGGTTAAGTTGTTATAGAGAGTGAAGTGAGTGTATAATCTGAAATTGAGAGCAACCCTTGCCCAATTCAAGCTCAAAGAGGTATAACTCTTACATTGAGTTCTTAGTTTTGAATGTGATAAATTCATAGAAATTGCATGAATTAGTTGAAATTGGATATGTGAGATGATGTTAGTATGTTAGTTAAGTTTGTATAAATGCTACATATGCAATGTGATAGTATACAAGCATGAACCTTGAGTAATTTTGGAAAAATTGATGGAAGCTCTGCTATTGCAGAAAACCTCCTGTCTGGAAATGGAGTGGCGCTGCGGCGCCACTCCCTAGTACAAATACGGCGCGGCCGCGCCTATATGCAGAAGTGAAATCTGACTTTTGTGTTTTCTGAAATGTTGAGCATTCTAGTTTAACCTAATTATGCCTATTTAAGTTCTTGACATGATAGCGTAGGTTGTCTTGCATGTTATCATCTACTTAACTCGGTTTTAAACAGTTTCTAAAAGAAACTTAGAGTTTTCAAATACAAACTTGATGAACTAAGTACATTTTAAGTTTTGAACTTGTGAGCATGCTTATGTGGTCTAGTTATGTGTGTACATGAGCATAATATATAGTATGTGAAGTTACCTTGCATGATTGGTTGGTTGAACATGAGATTTTCAAAGAAAACTTAAGAATTTGGAAAACTAATGTTGTTGATAACTGCCTTATGTGCATTCTGAAATTTAGGACTACCATACTAGGACATTGTATGCCTCTAGACATGGCGGATAAATTCACCGTCTCACAAAGCATGATCTAGACTTTCAAGCATGATGTAAAAATGAAGTTTCAAGTGCTAAACTATTCAACCTAACTGTAATAAGAAGTTTACATATGAGCATGCATACTAACGGTTGTTGGTATCATTAAGTGATGTAATGAGCAACGTGATTAGCCTTTTGTGCAATAAACCCCTTAAGCCTTGTTAGATGGAAGGATAATAACGAACTATGTAAAAAGCAAGATATAAGATCGAACCTAGTTATAAACCTCATAACATGTATATTTTGCATGTGTCATCGTCAATGCATGTGGGTGAGCGAGCTAGGCCATGAAAACTGAATTCCACATGCATCCATAGTGGCCCATCTCTGTGCTGAGGCAGGGCTCGAATGGGCCGATGAGCAGATCCAAATGCCGAGTGGGGACGTAAATCATAGCACTATCAAGAATTTTGTGCATTGGGCTGGAGGCAAGGCAGACCTAAGGGGAAAAGCGTTCATTATATTAGCTCCTCCGCTAGTTCCTCCACCGCAAACACAGTCAGCCGAGGCCGATGCTCCTCCTCCAGCCAGTGACATATAGCAGGGTCGCCAGTTTCGTCGTTTAGAGAGGAGGATAGACGCACTGCATAAGAGCTTCGTCGTGTTCGCTGATAGGATTAACTCGTGCACTGTCTGAGGCGTTTGCTCAACAAGGGATAATGCTGAAGTGGCCTGTTTTCAGTTCTGACTTGCTATACCCGCCACCAGATTCACCACCCAAGGAGGGTGGCCATGCCGATCAGTAGGGGAGTTTCCTGACCCTTTACCTTCAATGGGGACATTGAATATTTCAAGTTTGGGGGTATTGGGTGTAGTTAGTAGTTTATTGCATTTAGTTTTAATTGCATTTAGTTAATTGCATAGTAGTTGCATTGAGTTAATTACATATAGTTTTAATTATATGATAGGTTGTATATAGTAGTTGCATTGCATTCTAGTATGTGTTAGTTAAATTTTGCATAAAAAAATTTCAGTTTTTTTTTGTTTATTTAGTTGTGTTTAATTGCATTGCATTGCATAATCCCATTTGCTTAGCCTGTTGAATTCCAGTCTGGCCAATGATGACATTGAGATATGATAGATGTTTGATCTCTGTTAGTTGCTTAAGCTCAGTTATATTTTTATACATGATGTAATCTTTACCTGTTGCTTTGATGTCACCGGATAGCATAGTTTTGTCTTTACTTGCTTGTTGGCTAGAGTAGTGCATGTTTGTCTTCTAAGGGGAAATTTTTTGTTTTTAACTACTAGAATTGTGTAATAAAAGCAATAATGACCTTAACAACACAGGAATACAAGGTTGAGGCATAATTTTTGGTATTCATGTTAATAAAAAGAAAAAGGAAAGAAAATAAGCTGTGAAAAGAAAAAAATATAGAATAAACACCTTGGCTAGCGAAGTCTTGTGGCCTTTGATACTCGAGCAAGTACGCCCTAGGGGATTGTCTCTACACCCAGCGCCCTAAGGCCTTTATGGTTTGGGTGTCGTTGGTCAAAAGCTCGTTAAATGGGTATCATTGAAAAGCCTAAGAAGGCCTAGCATTGCACAGTCGGGTGTAACCGCGAGAAAAGTGTGAATATCACCCCCGTGTGTGAATAAAAGCATAATAAGCCCTTATTGCACTTCAACTTGTATCTATGTGCTAGTTTGGTCATTGTTTTGTATAAATGAAAAATTCTCGACTTAAAACCTCAATTTTTCTTCCTTATAAGTATAGCATGTGGAATCTTTACCACTATCAAGCTTGTTCATGACATAGCACACACACACTACATCTGAGTAACAGGTTGTGATTTTATGGATTGTATGTCTTTATAACTGTAGCTTGAGCCAAATACATTGTTCATTATTCTTGTTATCTCTCTAAGGCACTTCTTATTGGAGTTCACATCATGGTTAATATTTTTGGGATTTATTTTCATGTAGTTTAATTGCATATCATGTAGTTTACATTCGTGTTTATTGCTTGAAGGTAAGAAATAATTCAAGTTTGGGGGTATTTGATAAGTAGGTTTATACCTACTTATTGTCTATCAACTTGTTAGAATTATGGCTTAAACTCAAGCATTTTATTGTCTTTTAATGCGTTTTATCTTTGTTTTGCATATTTTAGTCAGGAAACTCATTTAGCGTGGAATTGCATCGAAAGCGGTATAAAGTGGCATGGTATTATCAAAGGCAAGGTGGAGAGCTTATGTGGATGAATAGAGGGCTTGGCATGAAGATGGCATGAGGCGTAGGCATATGATGATGGTCTTAAAGCAGCACAAGTGAAGGAATGAGAAGCATGATAGAAGAAACAAGAAAGAAAGCACCAAAAATTGCATCAACAGAACAAATGGGTCCGCGCGGCCGCGTTAAGAAAGAAAGCAGAGGACGCACGCCCGCACAGGTTGGCAGAGCCAGAGGCCTGATCTGGGGACGCGCACGCCTGCACCGATGAAACAAAGCTAGGCCGCGCTGCAGCGCCGGTCTCGAAAGTTGACTTTTATTTTATTTTCCTGCTAAAGTGTATTTGGAATATAAGGGGTGTATTTTATTGAACGAGACTTATCACTTATCTTCAGACATCATTTATTTCAAGCATTAAGTTCCTATTTTCTAGGGTTAAAGAACTAAGGAGGTTCTTGAAGCTTATCTTCTTCTTCCTTCTAGTTCTAAGTAGATTTCTTTATTAGGGTTTCACTTTGGAGCTTGTGTGATCTGAACTTGAGCATTGAAGGCTTCTATTTGAAAGGAGAACACAAGATTTGCATTCTCTATCTCTCTTTCTCTCACTTTCATTGTTGCTTCAAATGCTTGGCTTAAATTCTATAATGGTTTGTGGTTCAGAGATGAACTAACTACCATTATGGGATTCTAATGGATTTTATTGCTTAGTCTAGGGTTTTATGCCTCTTTGAAATGTATGGATGAAAATGTATGGTTTGCCTAGCATGGTTGTTTTGTATGTTTAGATGCTTGATCAACATCTACTGTAATCGTTTATATGAAATCGAAAGAGGAAGTGTAAACTTAGATTTTTCCATGCTAGCATATGTTCGTGAAACTTGCATTCGATGAGTTTTGTGATTCGTAATCCGAATAGAAATATACCGTATTGCCATATGTAGTCTATTGGGGGCTTGCGCTTAAACTAATATCGCTTGTAAATCGCATAGACATATAGTGGTTTAGGTTTATATGATATGGACTTGGTTTATTGAAAAATAACCCTGTCCCACATTTGTGCTCCCGGCTAGCATTCCTATGAGTTTATTTATACATAATATGAGGTGTTGGTAACCTAGATGATGCAATAGATGAAGTTAGGATCCCATATTTTTCTAATTTGAACCCCTCGTCTGTTAATTAGTTAAGTTTATGTTAAAATTAGTCTAGCTATTAAATCACATTTTAATACTCGTTTGAGCAGCTGAAGATAACTATAGAACTGTTGCATGATAGTTTAAGCCTAACTCTTTTCTCCGTGGGAACGATCTCTACTTATCACATCTATTACTTGTCGACCGTGAATACTTGCACTTGTTTTGTGCCCATTTTGTTAACACCAAAACGGCGCAACAAGTTTTTGGCGCCGTTGTTGGGGAATAGTTGTTAGTTTATTACTATTGACATCAATTTTTGTTTGATTTGTCTGACTTGAACAAATCTCTTCTTATCTCATTTCTAACTTGATCTTTATTTGTGTTTCAGGTACTTGTGGGTAGTTTATAAAAACACGATCAACCAATCCTGAGTTAGTGCCTCTGCAAGAGAACATTAACGGCAGAGGTTGGAGAGAAAACACTAGAAACACCAACCCACAAGGAGAACCTGAATGACCCGAGCAAATGGCAGAAGAACGGAGGGCCGATAATAGAGCCTTAAAGGACTACTTCATACCCAAAATCACTGATCAACAGTCCAGCATAGTTAGGCCAACTATAGCTGTGAATACATTCGAAATCAAACCAGGAACACTGTAGATGGTTTAAAATTCAGTCCAGTTTGGAGGTGCACCTACAGAAGACCCAAATGAGCATATCCTGAGCTTCATAGAGATATGCGACACATTTAAATTCAACAATGTTTCGGATGATGCAGTGAAATTTCGATTATTCCCATTCACCTTGAGGGATAAGGCGAAGAGTTGGTTGCACTCATTACCCTCAGGATCAATCACCACGTGGTAAGACTTAGCACAGAAATTTCTAACCAAATTCTTCCCCATGGCTAAGACTGCTTCCATGAGGAGTGCTCTGTCTCAGTTTGCACAGCAGTAAGGGGAAACATTGTATGAGGCATGGGAACGCTACAAAGAAATGCTCAGGAAATGCCAACACCATGGAAGGCCTGACTGGATGGTGATAAATTCGTTTTATAATGGTTTGGGGTGGCAATCAAGGCCAATCATTGATGCCGCATCGGGAGGAGCCTTGTGGGCCAAGGACTACCCAACAGCTTATGATCTGATTAAAACTATGGCGACCAATGAATATGAAAATCCAATAGCAAGAATGGTTCAACCAAAAGTGGCCGGAGTATTGGATGTTGATGCCATCACAGCATTGTCAGCACAAATGGCGGCCATGAATAAGAAGATAGATTCTATGGCTGAGAATAAAGTTCAACAAGTTACATTTGTATGTGAGTTGTGTGCCAGATCACACCCGACTGAGCAATGTTCCATCACTACCGAGTCGGTCCAGTTCGTCAGCAACTACCAGAAGCCTCAGAATTAGTTCCCAAACTCCTACCATCCAAACAATCGGAACCATCCTAACTTCAATTAGAGCAACAACCAAAATGCCCAACAGCCTCAAACACCTCAACAAAATCAATACCAACCTCCTCAACAACAACCACAACAAATATACCAAAATGCCCAACATTCCCAATATCAACCCTACCAACCAAAAGTTCAACCACAGCAGTCCCAATAGCAATATGCACCGAGACAGTCACACCCACCCAGATTTCATCAACCACAACATCAACACCTTCCAACTCCTAGTCATCAATTAGAGGAGAGGGCTGAAGTAGAAGAACTTAAGTTGCTGGTTAAGAGTCAAGAGGTATCTCTCAAGACATTGGAGACTCAAATTGGCCAAATTGCCAATGCAGTCCTAAATAGACCGCAAGGGACTCTTCCAAGCAATACAAAAGCGAATCCAGGGAGAAGAGACAGCAAAGAGCAATGCTAAGCAATCACCTTAAGGTCTGGGAAACAGACTGCTGAACCAGAGGCTGGCGCGGCTGCACCCCAAGAAGGCCAAAACCCGGCGCGCCCGTGCCCAAGTGCAAAAAATATTGAAGAAAATTTGACTGATGGGAAGGATGGGGAAAGGGAAGTTGAGGCAAATGAAGATGTAAACACTAAGAAAACCCATGTTCCACCAAAAGTACTCTACCCTCCTGCACCATATTCACAGAGGATCCAGAAGCAGAAACTGGATAAGCAATTTGCCAAGTTTTTAGAGGTATTTAAGAAACTGCAAATTAATATTCCCTTTGCTGAAGCCTTGGAACAAATGTCGAGCTACGTAAAGTTTATAAAGGGGATACTGTCAAGGAAGAAGAGGCTAGAAGACTATAAATAGTAGCTTTGATAGAGAAGTGCGGTGCCGTCTTATAGAGAAAGTTACCTCAAAAGCTTAAGGATCCAGGGAGCTTCACAATTCCATGCTCTATTGGGGAATTGTCCTTCAACAAGTGTCTATGCAATTTGGGGGCAAGTATTAATTTGATGCTACTATCGGTGTTCACTCAATTGGGTTTGCCGGCCCCTAAGCCGACAAGCATATCTTTGTAGCTAGCCGATAGATCCATCACCTACCCTAGAGGCATTGTTGAAGACGTGTTGGTAAAGGTAGATAAGTTCATATTCCCTGCAGACTGAATAATTCTAGATTTTGAGGAAGACAAAAACATTCCAATTATTCTAAGGAGACCATTTCTAGCCACCGGGACAACACTCATAGATGTACAAAAGGGAGAATTGACTATGAGGGTTCAAGACCAAGAGGTGACATTCAATGTCTTCAAGGCTATGAAGTTTCCCACAGATGAGGAAGACTGTTTTAGAATTGATACCGTCAATAGGATACTGCAGGAGGATACTAAACAATTGCTGAGTGTGGATCATTTGGAGGGTGCTCTACTGGGAGACTCAGACATAGAGGAGACTGATGTGGTGGAGTACATACAACTTTTGAATACGGTACCTCAGATGCGAAAGTTTAAAATTCCCATCGAACCTCTTGGACAGACTAGGGAGTCATCAGAGCAACTAAAGCCTTCTCTAGAGGTGGCTCCCACACTTGACTTGAAACCTCTTTTGGACCATTTGAGGTATGCATATTTGGGAGAATCTTCTACATTGCCGATTATTATTGCCTCTGCTCTATCATCTGATCAAGAGAGCAAATTGTTGCGGGTCCTAAGAGAATTTAAATTAGCTATTGGGTGGACCATAGCTGACATCAAAGGGATCAGCTCTTCCTACTGCATGCACAAGATACTCTTAGAGGATGATAGCAAGCCATCACTAGAGCAACAACGAAGATTGAACCCGATCATGAAAGAGGTTGTCAAAAAGGAGATCCTTAAGTGGTTAGATGCTGGAATAATTTATTCGATATCAGATAGCCCGTGGGTGAGCCCAGTGCAGTGCGTCCCGAAGAAGGAAGGCAAGACAGTCGTGACTAACGAAAAGAATGAGCTTTTTCCTACCAGGACAGTTACAGGATGGAGAGTCTGCATGGACTATCGCAGACTGAATAAAGCTACAAGGAAAGATCATTTCCCTCTTCCATTTATTGATCAGATGCTGGATAGGCTGGCAGGACACGACTATTATTGCCTTCTAGACGGTTACTCAGGGTATAATCAAATTGTCATAGCCCCCGAGGATCAAGAAAAGACCACCTTCACGTGCCCATATGGCACTTTTTCTTTTTGAAGGATGTCTTTCGGGCTATGTAACGCACCAGCCACTTTCCAAAGATGCATGATGGCTATATTCTCTGACATGGTCGAACACAATGTAGAAGTCTTCATGGATGATTTCTCTGTCTTTGGAGACTCTTTTGACATATGTTTAGAGAATCTGGTATTGGTGTTAAGAAGATGTGTTGAGACTAACCTTGTTCTGAACTGGGAGAAATGTCATTTTATGGTAAAGGAGGGCATCATTCTGGGCCAAAAAGTTTCTAAGAAAGGTCTAGAGGTGGATAGAGCTAAATTGGATACCATCGAAAGTTTATCGCAACCATCCTCTATAAAAGGAGTTCGTAGTTTTGTCAGGCATGCAGGCTTCTACAGACGTTTCATCAAAGACTTCTTGAAAATTACTAAGCCTTTGTGCAGTTTACTCGAGAAGGACGTCCCATTCCAATTCAATGAGGAATGACTGGTAGCCTTTGAACACTTGAAAAAGAAATTGACTACAGCTCCCGTCATTACAGCACAAGACTGGTCTCTTCCATTCGAACTAATGTGTGATGCAAGCGACTTCACCGTGGGGGTGGTATTGGGACAGCGCAGGGATAAGGTCTTTCATGTGATTTATTATGCAAGTAAAACCCTGACAGACGCCCATTTAAACTACACCACCACCGAGAAGGAACTTCTTGCAGTGGTATATGCTTTTGACAAGTTCAGGTCATATTTGATTGGCACAAAAGTAATTATATACACGGATCATGCTGCAATCAGATACCTGATTAGTAAGAAAGATGCTAAACCTCGCCTTATTCGGTGGATACTTCTTCTTCAAGAATTTAACTTAGAAATTAAGGACAAAAAAGGGACCGAGAGCCAAGTGGTTGACCACTTATCTCGACTGGAAAATTCGGGGATGGACAGAAATGACAAAGTGATGATCAATAAGTCATTCCTGGATGAGCAGTTGTTCGTGGTGCAAGGCGAGATGCCCTGGTTCGCGGATTTTGCAAACTTCTTAGTGAGAAATATTATCCCGTCTGAATTTAATGGAGCACAAAAGAAGAAGTTTTTGCATGATACTAGATGGTACAACTGGGATGAGCCATATTTATTTCGGCAGTGCTCTAATAGAGTGATCAGGCGGTGCATCCCAGAGAGCGAGATGGAAAGTATTCTGCAAGATTGTCATTCATCAGATTATAGAGGCCATTATGGGGGCAAGAGGACAACCACCAAAGTGCTTCATACCAGTTTTTATTGGCCAACACTGTTTAAGGATGCGCATAACTTTGTCTAGAGCTATGACCATTGTCAGCTCGTGGGTAACATATCCAAGAGAAATGAGATGCCTCTAAATATGATCCTCGAGGTTGAAATCTTCGACGTATGGGGAATTGATTTCATGGGGCCTTTTGTCTCATCTTGTGGAAACTTATACATTTTCCTCGCGGTCGATTATGTGTCCAAATGGGTAGAGGTAGCAGCTTTACCAACCAATGATGCTCGGGTGGTCCTACATTTTTTTCAGAAAAGTATTTTCACACGCTTTAGGATGCCTAGAGCCATCATCAGTGATGAGGGTACACACTTTTGTAATCGTCAATTTTCTGTGCTTCTAGCCAAATATGGGGTGAATCATCTTATTTCTACTGCTTACCACCCCCAGACAAATGGCCAAACTGAGGTATCAAATCGTGAGGTGAAGAGAATATTAGAAAAGATTATGAATCCCACACGAAAGGATTGGTCCCTCAAGCTCGACGATATGGTGTGGACTTATAGAACTGTTTACAAAACACCCCTGGGTATGTCGCCATACCAATTTACGTACGGGAAAGCCTGCCATCTCCCCATAGAGCTTGAACATAAGGCCTACTGGGCCATTAAGAAGTTGAATTTTGATTTGAAGGCTGCGGGGGAGAAAAGGCTTCTTCAACTTAATGAGCTTGACGAGTTCAGATTGCAAGCCTACGAGAATTCCAAGCTTTATAAGGAGAAGGTCAAAAGGTGGCACAACAGGAAAATCTTAGAAAGAATATTTGAGCCGGAAGCAGGCAGTGTTACTATATAGTTCTAGTCTTAGACTATTCCCCAGAAAGCTCAAATCTCGATGGCCGGGCCTCTTCACGGTGAAAACCGTATTCCCTGCATGGCGTAGTAGAAATTTATGACCAATACCCGGACAAGCCCTTTAAGGTAAACGGACAAAGATTAAAGCATTATTATGGCGGCGAGGTGAATCGAGAGAAGGTTGCATCGATTCTGTCCACCACTTGACCAAACCAAACAGAGTCTAGCTTATGGACTGTAAACAAGTTCTCGATGGGAGGCACCCCATCATCTCTATATCTCCCTCAGTTTAATTCTTGCATCATAATCTCTATTTCTCTCTTATGTTTAATTTTGGTTACTAATCTCTACATTTCCCTTCCCCCGTTTAATTCTAAGCATTTGAAAATTGGTGACTATTTTTGAACAAAATTTGGTGTTAGGATGCTCATTGCCTACATTTTTGGACATTTGGCATGTTGCATAGACTTTTGGGAGTTAGAAACTCATTGCACATATTCATGGGATTTAAACGATCATTGCCTACATTTTTGCACTTAGGCATAGTTGCACATATTTTTGGAGTTGGGGATTCATTGAACATATTTTCGACATGATAGCATATTGCATATAAGCCTATAGCACAATTTTTTGGAAACTTACATAGCATTGCTAAGGATTTAACAGTACATACATCTTACATATGCATTTTTTTTGTTATGGAATCAAGCTACGCTTAATTTTTGATTGCTATATGTGCAAGAAAGATAAGTGTTGAAAGTTGCTTCTTATACCTTCACCATGTTGCTGCCAAAAAGAAACATAAAATATTGGCCAGGCTCAGGGCCATGCGGCCGTGCCTCAAACAAAGCTTCAGCCCATGCGACTGCGCCAATTTCCAGTCCAGAAACCCACACTTTTTAGGCCGCGCGGCCGCGCTTCATGCACAGCCTAAGCCGGTGCTTCAGCGCCCGGTCCCAGACAGACGCCCACTTAATTTTTGTTAAAACAATTTTCAGCCTTATATCCTATATCAATGTGATCAGGCCCCCCTTTCACAATACACGAGTTCTCTCTCTCAAATACACTTTCGAACCTTAGCCTCCTCCTCTACCCATCTTATATCTCCTTCTCACAAGCCCACCTTCTACACAATCTAACCCTAATCCTTTCCACAACCTACCCTTCTCCTTTTCACATACAATCACACTCTTTCCTATTTCCATTCCACATTTCATCACAGTGAGATTTTTAGGGTTTGGAGATTCAATATTGCAGAGATTTTCAGATAGCAAGTTTGGGGGAAATTTTGATCAATTGAGGGTTTGTTCAACATAATTGGCAGAGAATCAGATTGGGGGTTTTGTTCTGAAGTCATCATCTAGGGCTTGCATATCAAAATTTTCTAAAAACTTTAATGATTCCTAAACGTTCACGGTCTGCCGCTTCCGCATCCGCTTCGCCTGCTCGCAGTGACCGCGACGACCAGGACAATGACATCACCGTTGATTTGACCAAATTCATCAATTTAGAGGCCCAAGTAGAGTATTATCAGATCGTGACCAAATTAGTTTTGAAGGAACGGGGTTTGAAGCGACAAAAGAGGATAGGGAAGTGCGTGCCATGATCCGACAGATGGGATGGCAAGGTGTTTGTGCAACGCCGTCACCAGTGCCGTTGGCTTTAGTCCGTGAATTCTATACCAACGCCAAAATAACGCAGAGCGGCAGGGTCCTTTGTTCGGGGCCAAACCATTGATTACCGCCCGACTGCAATTCGTGAGGTTTTAAATTTACCATCAGTGCCGACTGGACAGGTGAACTGGGTCGACGAAAAGAGGTTTGGAACTGACCTGGATAAGTTGCTCCGTGATTTGTGTGCGCCAAGCACAGTTTAGAAGGTTAAGAAACACATGGCTAATGAGTATACCACTTTCCCTGCATCCGGTCTCAACAAATATGCCAAGGCATGGAACCTGTTCCACTGTGCCAAGTTAATGCCATCCACGCACCAGCACGAGGTTACAGTCGAGAGAGCCATCATTCTGTGGGGGATCATTATGGGGAAATACATTGATGTCGGCCATCTGATTCACCAGAACATGCTGAGGTTTATGAGAGGTAGTACTACAGGCTTCATTCCACATGCATCCATAGTGGCCCATCTCTGTGCTGAGGCAGGGCTCGAATGGGCCGATGAGCAGATCCAAATGCCGAGTGGGGACGTAAATCATAGCACTATCAAGAATTTTGTGCATTGGGCTGGAGGCAAGGCAGACCTAAGGGGAAAAGGGTTCATTATATTAGCTCCTCCGCTAGTTCCTCCACCGCAAACACAGCCAGCCGAGGCCGATGCTCCTCCTCCAGCCAGTGACATATAGCAGGGTCGCCAGTTTCGTCGTTTAGAGAGGAGGATAGATGCACTGCATGAGAGCTTCATCGTGTTCGCTGATGGATTAACTCGTGCACTGTCTGAGGCGTTTGCTCAACAAGGGATAATGCTGAAGTGGCCTGTTTTCAGTTCTGACTTGCTATACCCGCCACCAGATTCACCACCCAAGGAGGGTGGCCATGCCGATCAGTAGGGGAGTTTCCTGACCCTTTACCTTCAATGGGGACATTGAATATTTCAAGTTTGGGGGTATTGGGTGTAGTTAGTAGTTTATTGCATTTAGTTTTAATTGCATTTAGTTAATTGCATAGTAGTTGCATTGAGTTAATTACATATAGTTTTAATTATATGATAGGTTGTATATAGTAGTTGCATTGCATTCTAGTATGTGTTAGTTAAATTTTGCATAAAAAAATTTCAGTTTTTTTTTTGTTTATTTAGTTGTGTTTAATTGCATTGCATTGCATAATCCCATTTGCTTAGCCTGTTGAATTCCAGTCTGGCCAATGATGACATTGAGATATGATAGATGTTTGATCTCTGTTAGTTGCTTAAGCTCAGTTATATTTTTATACATGATGTAATCTTTACCTGTTGCTTTGATGTCACCGGATAGCATAGTTTTGTCTTTACTTGCTTGTTGGCTAGATTAGTGCATGTTTGTCTTCTAAGGGGAAAATTTTTGTTTTTAACTACTAGAATTGTGTAATAAAAGCAATAATGACCTTAACAACACAGGAATACAAGGTTGAGGGATAATTTTTGGTATTCATGTTAATAAAAAGAAAAAGGAAAGAAAATAAGCTGTGAAAAGAAAAAAATATAGAATAAACACCTTGGCTAGCGAAGTCTTGTGGCCTTTGATACTCGAGCAAGTACGCCCTAGGGGATTGTCTCTACACCCAGCGCCCTAAGGCCTTTATGGTTTGGGTGTCGTTGGTCAAAAGCTCGTTAAATGGGTATCATTGAAAAGCCTAAGAAGGCCTAGCATTGCACAGTCGGGTGTAACCGCGAGAAAAGTGTGAATATCACCCCCGTGTGTGAATAAAAGTATAATAAGCCCTTATTGCACTTCAACTTGTATCTATGTGCTAGTTTGGTCATTGTTTTGTATAAATGAAAAATTCTCGACTTAAAACCTCAATTTTTCTTCCTTATAAGTATAGCATGTGGAATCTTTACCACTATCAAGCTTGTTCATGACATAGCACACACACACTACATCTGAGTAACAGGTTGTGATTTTATGGATTGTATGTCTTTATAACTGTAGCTTGAGCCAAATACATTGTTCATTATTCTTGTTATCTCTCTAAGGCACTTCTTATTGGAGTTCACATCATGGTTAATATTTTTGGGATTTATTTTCATGTAGTTTAATTGCATATCATGTAGTTTACATTCGTGTTTATTGCTTGAAGGTAAGCAATAATTCAAGTTTGGGGGTATTTGATAAGTAGGTTTATACCTACTTATTGTCTATCAACTTGTTAGAATTATGGCTTAAACTCAAGCATTTTATTGTCTTTTAATGCGTTTTATCTTTGTTTTGCATATTTTAGTCAGGAAACTCATTTAGCGTGGAATTGCATCGAAAGCGGTATAAAGTGGCATGGTATTATCAAAGGCAAGGTGGAGAGCTTATGTGGATGAAAAGAGGGCTTGGCATGAAGATGGCATGAGGCGTAGGCATATGATGATGGTCTTAAAGCAGCACAAGTGAAGGAATGAGAAGCATGATAGAAGAAACAAGAAAGAAAGCACCAAAAATTGCATCAACAGAACAAATGGGTCCGCGCGGCCGCGTTAAGAAAGAAAGCAGAGGACGCACGCCCGCACAGGTTGGCAGAGCCAGAGGCCTGATCTGGGGACGCGCACGCCTGCACCGATGAAACAAAGCTAGGCCGCGCTGCAGCGCCGGTCTCGAAAGTTGACTTTTATTTTATTTTCCTGCTAAAGTGTATTTGGAATATAAGGGGTGTATTTTATTGAACGAGACTTATCACTTATCTTCAGACATCATTTATTTCAAGCATTAAGTTCCTATTTTCTAGGGTTAAAGAACTAAGGAGGTTCTTGAAGCTTATCTTCTTCTTCCTTCTAGTTCTAAGTAGATTTCTTTATTAGGGTTTCACTTTGGAGCTTGTGTGATCTGAACTTGAGCATTGAAGGCTTCTATTTGAAAGGAGAACACAAGATTTGCATTCTCTATCTCTCTTTCTCTCACTTTCATTGTTGCTTCAAATGCTTGGCTTAAATTCCATAATGGTTTGTGGTTCAAAGATGAACTAACTACCATTATGGGATTCTAATGGATTTTATTGCTTAGTCTAGGGTTTTATGCCTCTTTGAAATGTATGGATGAAAATGTATGGTTTGCCTAGCATAGTTGTTTTATATGTTTAGATGCTTAATCAACATCTACTGTAATCGTTTATATGAAATCGAAAGAGGAAGTGTAAACTTAGATTTTTCCATGCTAGCATATGTTCGTGAAACTTGCAGTCGATGAGTTTTGTGATTCGTAATCCGGATAGAAATATACTGTATTGCCATATGTAGTCTATTGGGGGCTTGCGCTTAAACTAATATCGCTTGTAAATCGCATAGACATATAGTGGTTTAGGTTTTATTGGTGTTCATGTGATGTCTATCTCTTTTGTGGATATTATATGATATGGACTTGGTTTATTGAAAAATAGCCCTATCTCACATTTGTGCTCCCGGCTAGCATTCCTATGCGTTTATTTATACATGACATGAGGTGTTGGTAACCTAGATGATGCAATAGATGAAGTTAGGATCCCATATTTCTCTAATTTGAACCCCTCGTCTATTAATTAGTTAAGTTTATGTTAAAATCAGTCTAGCTATTAAATTTCATTTTCATACTCATTTGAGCAGCTGAAGATAACTATAGAACTGTTGCATGATAGTTTAAGCCTAACTCCTTTCTCCGTGGGAACGATCTCTACTTATCACATCTATTACTTGTCGACCGTGTATACTTGCATGTGTTTTGTGCCCATTTTGTTAACACCGAAACGGCGCAACAGTGCTCATGCAACATGGCAAGGTCATTGCATATGCATTACGATAATTGAAGGATTACGAAAAACGATACCCTAGTCATGACTTAGAGTTAGCGAAAGTTGTTTTTGAGTTAAAGATTTGGAGACATTATCTGTACGGAGAGAAATGTGAGATATACACGGACCACCAAAGTTTGAAATATATCTTCACACAGAAGGAGTTGAATATGCGACAAAGAAGGTGGTTAGAATTGATAAAAGATTATGACTGCGAGATTCTTTATCACCCGGGAAAGGCGAACATCGTAGCCGACGCACTAAGCAGAAAATGAAGGGAGAAATTGTTCCAATTGACAACACATAAGGGATTAATAAGAGAGATGGAGAGATTAAAAATAGAGGTAAAGGGACCGGGGAGGTCTGAAGAGAAAATATTTGCAATGGAAGCTCGCCCAACGTTGTTGGATAGAGTGAAGGAATCACAAGAGAATGATGAGGAATGCGAGAAAATAAGAAGGAGGATAGTAGAAAATGGGGAAGAAAGATTCAGAATGGATAAAGATGGTATCTTGAGATTCGAAGGAAGAGTATGGGTACCAGCGGTAACCGAATTGAGAGAGGAAATTTTGCACGAGGCACACAATACGACGTATTCTATTCATCCGGGAGGCACAAAGATGTACCGTGATCTGAGGCAACATTTTTGGTGGCCCAATTTGAAACGAGAGGTCGCAGAGTGCGTCAGCAGATGTCTCACTTGTCAGCAAGTCAAAGCAGAGCACCAAAGGTCGAGTGGGCTACTTCAACTGTTGGAAATACCAGAATGGAAATGGGAGCACATTACGATGGGCTTCGTGGTGGGACTTCCAGTCACGCAGAAAGGTTAGGATGCCATTTGGGTTATCGTGGATCGACTAACTAAGACAACTCATTTTCTATCGATCAAGATCCGATATAATTTGAATCAGTTAGCTAGTCTGTACGTAAAGGAGATTGTTTCACGACATGGAGTGCCGGTGTCAATTATCTCTGATCGAGATCCGCTCTTCATGTCAAATTTTTGGAAAAGCTTACAAGAGAGGATGGGAACTCAGTTAAGGTTGAGTACTGCGTATCATACTCAGAAAGACGGACAAAGTGAACGAACGATACAAACGCTGGAGGACATGCTTAGTGTGACGCCCCCAAATCCGTGTAACATCAAACACCGGACATGGTGCTCACGGTACAACATACGCCCTCATCTAACTACGTAAACTCCAGTAATAACAATAATAATAATTACATACTTATTAAAATAGAATCCCAAGTCTTCACAACATTAAATAAACTCAAACTTAAACTTAGCGTTTATCGCTACATTACATTAAATGCGAAAATCTAATCTTATTACATAAATAACTTTGATCATTTTATCTTAGCCTTTCCCTAGTCCTTGCCTGAGCCCTAAGCCTTTTCATCCTTAACTGAAAGGTTTAAGCAAGAGTGAGCACAAATTGCCCAGCAAGTATATAAAGTAGTTTGGAAATAAACATTAGGAATAAAAGCATCTGTATGGATATTTCTCAACAGTTGAAAGAATTATCAAGAGATAAACATGAATATCTAGGATAAGAGTTTTAGAATTTTCAATAGCATACTAAGGGGTGTTAATACCCTGAACATTATTTTGTTTCATCGAAAATCATCAGACGTTTTATCAATCAAATAGATTATAAAACATTCTCTACAAGTACTCCAGGTGATCAGCCTATCGTACCCTACATTGTGCACAAGTATGAAATTTAAGGCATAAGCATAAATGGGACTATATGCCCGACATCTGTTTGCCCCGTTATTCGGGTTGTTCATCTTAGTATTCATGCGAGACCGCACCAAAGTAATTTGGATTGGTAAACTTTAATAGCTACAATGGATTTGAATTGTTCAAATAATATATCATTTAGCATCAATCATATCTAGCCGAAACAAAAGGCCAGAAAACATACTTGAAAACAGTTCATTAAAGAAATAGAACTTTAAAGCATAACAGTTAGAATAATAATTAAGTAATCATCAATATCGCTTGTACAATAATTGAATTGGTATGACTTACGACATAAAAAGCTTGTACGTATAAATAGTAGTACAAGTTCAATACTTACTCTTACTGCAATAAAGTGAGTAAAAGATTGAGTAATTGCTCAATGTAAAATAGAGTTTAGAAATTTGCCTGATAAGTCTTCTACAATTACGCTATCTACTAGTCCTTACGTAACCTATTCATATACGTCACGTTAAGCAACTAAGTACGCAAACACTAATTTTAAGGATAATTAGTTCCTTTTATTTTAATTAGAATATTAAACTAATTCGTATTCTATTAATATAATTCAATCACATAGTCATGTTGCATCACATAGGTAAAGGTGTTCAATATTAGAATCTGAAAGAAAAGAAAATTTTAACTTTCTGATCTGACCCGACCCGACTCGACCCGGATCTGACCCGACCCGACCCGACCGGGACCGGCGCAGCTGCGCAGCAACAAGCCGTATGAACGGCGCAGCTGCGCTGCTCATCATTCCTAGAAAAAAATTTCTGCCCGGCAGCCTACTTCACGATTTAATTCCCAACAACATACTAATGATATGACTCTGATATTTGGACACAATAAACTCCATACAACATAGTATTTTACAAAAATATAGCATGCATGAAAATGACACGTTAAGACCACAATCCAGCAACCTAGATAAGCGTGCCAGACTACTTTCCAGACTTAGAAAAATTCTGGGTTTTCCCCAGATTCTGCTGATTTTCTTAATTACGTACTTTCTCCCGAAAATCATATCTTGCTCATTATAACTCTGTTTCAGTTGAAACTTGGTCAGGTTAGACATTATACTACATAGTATTTTACAAAATTAACACATACAATAATCGGGTCACTGAAGCTATGATTTCAAGGCTCCGAAAAACCCAAAAAGTCACAGATTTTAAGTTTAACCTACTTTGACAAAATTCCACAGATTCGATTCTAGCATGCAATAAATTAATCTAAACATCCAAATCTTCTATTCTAACATATATATACATATTACAACATTTAATTCCAACAAATTTCTATGTTTTGAACAAATTAGCACCTAAGAAGCATTTTATCGAATAATAAGCATGCATGGCATAAATTAACTAAATTCAGTACATAAGAAGTGTGTTTAAGCCACGAATTTCATTCGTATATCAACTCTAATGATTATATAACATCTATATAGCAGTACATGATTCAAACAAATCTTTTACCATGATCATTCATGCATTTTCTTACTAGTTTTCTTAAGAACATAAAGTAAGTTCATATTCTTACCTTGAATGCTATTCTCTGTGAAGGAATCTGAAAATGCTTCACTCCTTGATTGCGTAGCTACACAGACTCATTTAAGAACTTCTCTCCTTCACCCAAGCTCTCTCACGCTCACAAACTTTCTCGGTAGAACTTTTTAGGAAAAAGAAAGAAGTATTTGGAGTGGAGGATTTATAGAATTGATAATAAAGCTTGAGTCCTTTCATGTTTTGAACTTACAATCATCAGTTACAACACTAATTAATTTATTTCATCAGTTGCATTACAATAATAAGGAGAAAATAGTTATGAAATTTGAATGGTTTTTGGGTTTAAAGAGATGAACTAACTCCTTCCTCCTTCCATCTTGCTATATACGTATATACTACTCAATTTATCCCAATTTGAAAGTCACGTGGGTCCCACCAACATCAGCTGATGTATTTTAGTAAATAAAAATATTACTTTAATCAATAAATCAGTTGACCATTTTGCCCTCCGAACCAAACGATTCGATACTAATGTCGATTCCTACTAAAATCGACATTCCGAACGTCGTGGGATAATTTGTTTCGCCAAAACAGCTTTCGAAATTCGAGTTTGACTTTTTACCCGAAAAAGTCAACCGGTTAACTTTGACCAAAAAGTCAACCGCGACACATTTTGTGGTTACAGACTACCCTGACTAATTTCGACGTTCCGAACTCAAATATACAGTTCGCGACTTCAAATTCCGCTCCGAACTCAGATTCGAGTTTTAATTCCAGTCTTTGTAATTAATAAAATTAATAACTACTTATTAAATTCAAATAGTTAAATTAATCTAAACCAACCATTTAAATACATCTCATCACATAACTTAAAATAAAATGTATGCCTATAGCACATAACGATCTCGAATATTACACTTAGAACTTGCGTGATGGACTTCAAAGGAAATTGGAACGATCACCTACCCCTAGTAGAATTTGCGTATAACAATAGTTATCATGCGAGTATCGACATGCCACCATACGAAGCTCTTTACGGGAGAAAATGCATAACGACGTTATATTGGGGCGAAGTCGGAGAGCGACGAATGTTGGGGCCAGAATTAGTGCAACAAACAGCGGATGTGACAACCCGAATTTCGAAAATTATTATATTAAGAATTTAATAAATAAAATTTTTATTACGAGATGTTTTGAGTTTGGATATGTGTATATATGTGTTATATGTTGTGAAGTATATGATGTGGTCTGAATATAGAAGATATATATATATATATATATATATATATATATATATATATATTCATATGTTGGAAGAATGAGGTTTAACAGTTAATTTAATTTAACTGTTGAAGAAGTTAAACAAAATTATTAAGAAAAAAAATTAACTGAATAAGATTAGTTAATTTAATTTAGTTGAAATATAATTATGAAAAAATATAATTTAATTATTATGCCTTGTTGGCACTATAATTGTTATGAATTAAATTTCATAAATGATGCGAGTAATTCACTTAATGAAATAATGAAATAATGTGAATATATTTGTTTTAATAAAATAAGAGATGAAGGTATGTTACATATAAACGTAATATGTTAGTGTAATATGATTGTGAATCTCGTAAATAATTAAAATATTTATCAAATAAAATAAATATTTTAGTTAAAATATTTATGGAGTAAAATAAATATTCAATGGAAATTATTATTGAATAATTTAGTTAGGTATGATGGTAGTAAATAAATTGAATTAATAATTAAGTGGTGATTAGATGTATGGATTAAATAAATTGTATTGAGACAATTTATGTGAGAAAAAAGAATGAAATAATTATATATAATAATTGTATAATTCATTTGAGTTAACTAAAATAATTAGTGGAATAAATATTAACTATTTTAATGAAAATATTTATTCTAATAGAGATGTTTATTTTAGTTACAAAGGTAATTTCATAATTTATAGTGTAGTAATTATACATGTTATAATTGCATAATTACTTAATGTGGCTAAATAGTTTAACAATAAAATGAAGTGTGACATATGTATCATATAGTAATGGAGTTGTTAGAATAAATAGATAAGGAGATTTGGGGTTCTAGCCAAACATGGCCTTGTGACCCCTTGCCTTTGTAACAGATGGGAGCCCTTGGGTTTTTTTTTGTAACGACCCCAAAATTCATACAATAATATTCTCCTTCTCGATCGTTAATAATACAACTTTAATCTCTCATTACATCATTATTCGATATTAAAAATCACTAAAAATGCAAAATATTTAAAACTTTTATAAACTTTCTTTCTATATTGCCCTGAATCGCAACCTTTACATTACATCTCTTTGATTCAAATCTATATCATGAATCGTTACAACAAAATGACTATACAAACTCTTACATAATAAAACAATATCCATCTACATTGGATAACTCTACTTATAGCTCAGCGACATATTTCATTCAAAACATTAACTACAATTTAAGATTGAACATAACTAATATTCTTGAACATTGATCTCTATAAATCACTTAACACGTATCTTTACCTTGCATCCTTGACCTGCAAAAATGGTTATTTGCAAGAGTGAGCTCGACAGCTCAGCAAGTTCTAACAGTTTTCATGCATCACGTATCACATAATAAACATGCTCAACATAAATATCATAATAATTAAAGTAACATGGCATACATGCTTTAATTCACATAACAAATATAAAGATTGAGTTCCATACTCAATCAACATTATTTAACCAAACACTCTAGTCATAAATTGACTTTGACATTTCATGATTACAACATGTATAACATATCATGCTCGCTTGCAATTTAAAATAGTTCATCAAATTCACGTAGACAAGTACAAACCGAAAGACTTGCCTGGTTCGTGGATTACCAATTACCTAAAAACTGCTTAATATAATCTGCTTCATGATCCTACATAATGTATCACCATATGCATCAATTATTAGTCACTTAGCAACGCTTATCAAACATCTAAGTAAATTCTAATTTACACTTTCTAATTTACACTTCGTAACTCTCTTCCATTCACTCGTTTGACACTCGCTGTCAAATCATATGTATAATTATTACATATCTAATCTTCATTGTTAGTTAACCAATTAAGATTAACTCATCCTTCATTAACTAATAAGTTAATAATTAATCACCACGTAATTTAATCACCTCACATAATCATATTACATTTCACATAATTAACCAATTATAATTACATCTTACGTCAATCAAATTACATTTCAAGTTAAACATAATTATATTTTTACTAACATTCATGTTTTATAACTTATAACAACATCTAATATCGTCGACAGCACTATACTTGTGTATGCGCATGACCGACGTCCTCCAATTGCCTCAGAATACGCATCAGTCCCAAAAATGACCATTTTGACCCTAGATAACGACCTCAAATCAAAAAGTCAAAAACACAAAAGTTGTAGGTCTACTCGTGCTCGTTCCGAATCATCTTGAATCACCTCAATCGGAGTTTGTATGAAAAAGGTATGGCCATTTTAGTAACAGATGTCAAAACAGTTTTGCATTACGACAACTAAACTACCCCGGGCAGCAAGTATACCCGCTGGGGCGGGTCCCCCAAGGCATAAACACCTGCTGGGTCGGGTCCAGGGGCTGGTGGAGGTGCTGGGTCGCGAACTGGTGGAGAAATAAGCCAATTTGGCTTATTCCGTCACACCGAATTCGAATTTTTCCAACATGATAAACATGAAACATGTGACAAACAATATTTTAAGCTTATTAACATGCTCATAACATAAAATTTTCATATAAACACATAATCACAACCAAGATTTCATGAAATTCGAAGAAAAACACAACTTTAAGCGTTCTTGACGAAAATTGCTACTACGAACTCGTTTTTCAATCAATTCAAGTGATTCAACTGTAATCACTTCTATTCTTAACATACTAACATAATACTTAATCAATTTTAACAATAACTCATAATCAACATCAATTTTGATAGTTTCAAAAGTTATTTTTCAAAAATTACTTCACCGAGAATCACTATGAACACACTTCCTATTGTTTATCAAAAATTCATGGATTGAATTGCTAGAACAACCATATAACTCATATACACATACTCGTACTTAAACATCTTAAAATAAGAATTTTATTTATTAAATTCTCATTTATTAATTCTTAAAAATTCGGGATGCCACATCCTTCCCTCCTTATAAGGATTCCGTCCTCGGAATCAACGAAACCTCACTTACTCAGTTTTCACAAAATCTCTTTCACAATTATCGTTGAATAACTTCAACACGTTAACTTAGCAAAAAGTTTTACATATATATATATATACTTCATTCATTTCTTCAACAACTATTAGGTTTTATTACACAACCTTGAATCAAACCTAATCACATATCAAATATTATATATCTTTAACTCGTTCATTCCTTTCTAAGGATCATTACCGTATACTCTACTCGTCAAATTAATATACTACGTAATTCACCATCTATAATTATTCGGGTTATCACATTCACCCCTTCTTCTAAGAATTTCGTCCTCGAAATTTTAGTCTATCAATCTTTATATATTAATCTATCAAAATAGATTTTACGTTAATCTCCATTCACTGGATTAAAGCGTTCTACAACTAACTCTTTTTAAGGAATATCCTTCTTCCCACATCCTCCTTCAGAATAATAAGAATCTTCCACAATTGTTCAATGATTGGGAAGCGATATAAACAACTCAGGAATTTAAAAGATTCCAATTCATGCTGAGGGGTCATAAGACCTTGAACTCTTCTCCAGGTTTAATAGTGCATCACCACTGTAAACCATCTTTAACAGAATGTTTAGCAATCACAAAGACTGAAAACACTCTCTGCAAGTACTCTAGGTGATCAGTCTATCGTACCCCTACGTCGTGCACAATGTATTACATCTTAACATCGTAACGACTATATACGTTACATTCGGAACTTATAGTTTCTGATAACATAGTACATCGTAACGACTATATGCGTTACATTCGAAATTATAGTCTTCGATAACATGTCCCCCTTTTATAGGGTTGTTCACCTCAGCTTCTTAACATCTGAATCCGCACCAAAACAATTTGGTTTGGCATAGTTTAACCAAAAATGCTCGAATTTCATAAACATCTTTCAACATTTGTCTAGCTGAATCAAGTAGCATAGACTTCTAGTAAAAATTTGGACATCAAACGAAATATATATATATATACATATATTTGTAACCAACTCAATAAAATTTTATATATATATATATATATATTTTTAAGAAACTAAAAATAATAAATAAATCTTTTCACAATATCCTGATACCATATCATAGTACTGATACGTTGAGGACTTCGTCATTACATGACGTCGTTATACTACATCATACCATAGTGGGCTGACGATCATACGATCACATCCAACACTAGGTTTAACTGCATTGATAACTTCCTCAATTATTGTTTGTACATCATATCAAATGATGCATAGAACACATAAAATACATTTTGAAATTTTGAAATTATTTTTGTCTAGCTGAAGCAATTAGCATAGACATGTGAATAATAGCACGTATTTTAAAAACTCATTGGTTCCATCGTTCGATCCAATGTTTTTCAAGAAAACAGAAGTGCAACATCAGCACGAAGTCAATAAATTTCGAAAACTAGCAAAGCTAGGAGATTTAGAATATAAAACTTTCTCCATCAATATAACTCTTTACTCCACCATTACTTAATCATTCTATCAATCTTAAATAACCTCAATACTTTCTATACCATAACCTTTCTATACCCAATATAGTTCATCGAACTTACCACACTTTGGAAGTTCAGGAACTTGCCACAATAATATGAGTTTAGGAACTTGTCCTAGCAATACGTAGTCAAAGAACTGATCAGAGACTGTCCACATGCTTAGGGGTTCAAAAACATATATACGACTATGAGTCACTAACTTACCATAAGTATGAGTTTTAAGAACTCGCCTAACCTTAAGATCATCTAATGTAATCTTAATATCATCTAATCTATCCTCTATTAACTCTAACTATCAAATATAATATGAGAAAAGAATCACCTTCTCGTCATATATATATCGATAGCGCGACACCAACCTTCCAACGATTATCAATATGATAAGCCAAGTGTAAGCACAAAACCCTGCCCATACAAGATTTGTACAACTCAGCCACCACATGAGTCCTCAGTTGAAAACCCACTTAACTCTATCTTACTTATAACTTCTTGCTCTATACTCGATACAGACTTATGTATCTCATCATTTATAACTCATCGTGAGTTAATCTCGTACTATCTCATAGTACATTCTCGTTATAGTCTCAAACTATAACCATTCAATCATTACAGACCATCTGTCTTTTACAACTCTAAAAGATATCACGTCGTGATCTTATTCTATAATCATCTCCCTTATGATTCTTCCTTAGCTCATTATCGTTTTGTTTTAAAACTTCTTATCTCTACCTAACATCATGTCATAACATGATTTCATTATGCTCTTAATCTTATAGACTTCGTCTATTCATCGTTATTCGTCATCTAGATCATTAGAGTTAGGCAACTCCTGGTTTTTATCTCTACATCTCTTCAAGATTCTTCTTTGAATCTTCTTGTTTATTAATCAATTCTCATTCTTTAAGAATTTCTAATTCCATTCCTGTTGCTCAATATTTTATTCGAGTTTTATCCCTCGCCATTCTAATCTTCTTCTTATAACATTACTAGGACTTAACTCATCCTATACTTCTACGTATAATTCTCATTCTCTAAAGTCATAGCCTAAGGTACTCTTACCTAAGGTGTATAACTTACAGCTTTGATACCAACTGTAACAACCCCAAAATTCATACAATAATATTCTCCTTCTCGATCGTTAATAATACAACTTTAATCTCTCATTACATCATTATTCGATATTAAAAATCACTAAAAATGCGAAATATTTAAAACTTTTATAAACTTTCTTTCTATATTGCCCTGAATCGCAACCTTTACATTACATCTCTTTGATTCAAATCTATATCATGAATCGTTACAACAAAATGACTATACAAACTCTTACATAATAAAACAATATCCATCTACATTGGATAACTCTACTTATAGCTCAGCGACATATTTCATTCAAAACATTAACTACAATTTAAGATTGAACATAACTAATATTCTTGAACATTGATCTCTATAAATCACTTAACACGTATCTTTACCTTGCATCCTTGACCTGCAAAAATGGTTATTTGCAAGAGTGAGCTCGACAGCTCAGCAAGTTCTAACAGTTTTCATGCATCACGTATCACATAATAAACATGCTCAACATAAATATCATAATAATTAAAGTAACATGGCATACATGCTTTAATTCACATAACAAATATAAAGATTGAGTTCCATACTCAATCAACATTATTTAACCAAACAGTGTAGTCATAAATTGACTTTGACATTTCATGATTACAACATGTATAACATATCATGCTCGCTTGCAATTTAAAACAGTTCATCAAATTCACGTAGACAAGTAGAAACCGAAAGACTTGCCTGGTTCGTGGATTACCAATTACCTAAAAACTGCTTAATATAATCTGCTTCATGATCCTACATAATGTATCACCATATGCATCAATTATTAGTCACTTAGCAACGCTTATCAAACATCTAAGTAAATTCTAATTTACACTTTCTAATTTACACTTCGTAACTCTCTTCCATTCACTCGTTTGACACTCGCTGTCAAATCATATGTATAATTATTACATATCTAATCTTCATTGTTAGTTAACCAATTAAGATTAACTCATTCTTCATTAACTAATAAGTTAATAATTAATCACCACGTAATTTAATCACCTCACATAATCATATTACATTTCACATAATTAACCAATTATAATTACATCTTACGTCAATCAAATTACATTTCAAGTTAAACATAATTATATTTTTACTAACATTCATGTTTTATAACTTATAACAACATCTAATATCGTCGACAGCACTATACTTGTGTATGCCCATGACCGACGCCCTCCGATTGCCTTAGAATACGCATTAGTCCCAAAAATGACCATTTTGACCCTAGATAACGACCTCAAATCAAAAAGTCAAAAACACAAAAGTTGTAGGTCTACTCGTGCTCGTTCCGAATCATCTTGAATCACCTCAATCGGAGTTTGTATGAAAAGGTATGGCCATTTTAGTAACAGAGGTCAAAACAGTTTTGTATTACGACAACTAAACTACCCCGGGCAGCAAGTATACCCGCTGGAGCGGGTCCCCCAAGGCATAAACACCCGCTGGGGCGGGTCCAGGGGCTGGTGGAGGTGCTGGGTCGCGAACTGGTGGAGAAATAAGCCAATTTGGCTTATTCCGTCACACCGAATTCGAATTTTCCCAACATGATAAACATGAAACATGTGACAAACAATATTTTAAGCTTATTAACATGCTCATAACATAAAAATTTCATATAAACACATAATCACAACCAAGATTTCATGGAATTCAAAGAAAAACACAACTTTAAGCGTTCTTGACGGAAATTGCTACTACGAACTCGTTTTTCAATTAATTCAAGTGATTCCAACTGTAATCACTTCTATTCTTAACATACTAACATAATACTTAATCAATTTTAACAATAACTCATAATCAACATCAAGTTTGATAGTTTCAAAAGTTATTTTTTAGAAATTACTTCACCGAGAATCACTATGAACACACTTCCTATTGTTTATCAAAAATTCATGGATTGAATTGCTAGAACAACCATATAACTCATATACACATACTCGTACTTAAACATCTTAAAATAAGAATTTTATTTATTAAATTCTCATTTATTAATTCTTAAAAATTCGGGATGTCACATTTTTAACTGATAGACTAAATAAAAAATACATTAGTTGTGCTAAGTCTGAGAAAGAAGAATAGAGCAGAGAAGAGAGAAAATTGAGAGAGAAAAGGAGTTCTCTGTAGAGTTGGAGAAGAGCCTTGGAGAATCAAGGGAAACCAACCTCTTTCATTATCTGATTAAAGCTAAGGAGGGTTCAAGAGGTATGAAGAAATTCTTAAGTTCCTAATCTTTGGTCCTTAATTTCATTGTTAGAAATTACTATGGTTATTGACCTTAGGAATTGGTGAAGAATCTATGTGTGTTGATTATGTAATGAATTTCTAGTGTTGTTCATATCTAAAATCAAACCAATCAAGTCTAAATTGTGTAAAAGATGGAAAAATTAGACTGTTGGTTATTACATACTATATGGTCTATTTTGGAGGTAAATATTTGGTGTAATTCTATGATGTAAGTTGTAAATTGATAGTGGTTTGTTGTTCTCCTCTGAGAAACGAAAACAACCCAATTGGAATGAACTAAAATGGAGTTAAAACGAATTCGTGATGTAAGATTTCGTTAAATATGTTAAAGTATGAAAATATAGTATGAACCCTGAATTGGAACCCAAAATGAATGGTTAATATTTTTGAACTGTTATAATTATTATGTAGATGAGTAGTTCAGTGTTTCACGAATCCATAGAGTTGAAAACGGACTCAATAAGATGTGTATAGCTTGATTTATGAAGATTGGAAGGAGGAAATGGTTAGAAAATTAGCCAGAATAACAAACTGGAGAAGAAAATTACGTAACAGGCTGCCAGAGGTCCAGCTGTGCTACCCCCAAGGCTGTTTGGGGCGCAGCTGCGCCGGGAGGAAAGTCAGTTCGGGACTATTTTGACCTCCTGTGGTAAAACAGCCATAACTTTTTCATACGAACTCCGATTGAGGCGATTTAAGATGATCCAGAACGAGCACGAGTAGACCTACAACTTTTGTTATTTAAGTTTTATAATTTGAGGTCAGTAGCAGGGGTCAAAATGGTTATTTTTGAGACTGATGTGTTTTTAGAGGCAATTGGGGGGCGTCGGGCATGCACATATGCACATGTAATGCTTCCAACCATGTAAAATGATGTTCTAACTTCCATAACATGACTATTATGTATTATAATGATACTTAACATCAATCCTTGAGTGTTAGACAATTTGTATGGGCATGTTAAGCGTGCGCAAAGGCGTGTCGTTTGGACGTTCGAATAGGCAAGTTTGACGTACGGACGTGCAAGCGTCGCAACGAATGTGTATGACCTTATTTAATATTACGTTTTTAATAAGAATAAAACATTGTAGAGTAATGTAACCCAATATAGGAGCATGCAAAGCACATGCAAAAGAGGCGAGTTAGGCGTGTGACGTATAAACGTCGAAACGCCGTGAAATGTGGTAATACACTTAAATAGTGTTTCGATTCTAATGTAACGAACATTATTATATATGAAATGTGGTTAATATAAAACCAATAGGTAGTCCTAGCAGGACTTAAACACTTGAATGAATTTTTAATATTACTAAAAAAAGAAATATAGTGAGATATAAGTCAAAAGTTAACACAATCAAATTGAACATTGTGTATTGATAATAAGAAAGGTTATGAGATGTATAGTAAAGTTTATATTACAACTAATATGCTTTGCTATGTGACTAATAGTTGATGTGCATGATTATATAATTGTGTAGGGCACGTGAAGTGCAGATATCTGTTAGCTGTTAAACTGTTATTGGTAAAAATCAAGGCAAGTCCTTCAGTTCCTATTTTCTACGTGCACTTGATGATGAACTGTTTTAAATTGTTTTGCAAAGAGCATGATATATTGTATATATGTTGTAAGCATGAAATGTTAAAGTCAATTTATGACTACATTGATTGATTAAAGAATGTTGATTGAGTAAGGAACTCAATCTTTATATTTGTTATGTGATGTAAAGCATGTATGCCATGTTACTTTAATTATTATGAGATGTATGTTGAGCATGTATTTATGTGATATGTGATGCATGAAAGCTGTTAGATCTTGCTGAGCTGTCGAGCTTATTCTTGCAAATAATCACTTTTACAGGTTAATGATTCAAGGTAACGCTATGTGCTACTTGAAAGAAATGAATTAGATGTAATGCATGAAGATTTATATACTTTGGCTGAATTGTTATTATTTTGGACCCTGTTTAAGGTTTCAGATAATGTATTTGATAATGTATGATGGTTAACAGATGTTGAGTTGTAAAGTTTAAATTTTACCCGATGTATAAGGGTTGTTGAACGTGGTTGTAAGTTTTAGTTTATAATAACTCTGACGAAGCGATTCATGAAATAAGGTTGAATCAAAGTTATGTAATGATAAAGGTTGAGATTCAGGGATAATAAAGAAGGAATATTATAAAAGTTTTAAATATTCCAATATTTTTAGTGATTGTATCATTGATTAATTATGTAGAGTCTTAATAAGGATGTATTGTTAACGACTGATGTCGAGAGTTGTATTGTATGAATTTTGGGGTCGTTATAGTTGATATCAAAGATGATAGGTTATACACCTTAGGTAAGAGTACCTTAGGCTATGACCTACGAGAATAAGAAGTTAAGTTTAAGTTACGTATAATGAAAAGGTGATTATTTTCACATACGTAGATGTATATGATGAATTAAGTCCTAGAAATGTTATAAGAAGAATGTAAGAATAACGAGGAATAAAACTCGAATAAAACGTTGAACTTTATAAACGAATTAGAAATTCTTAAAAGAAGAGTTAATAAATGAACAAGAAGATTTAAAGAAGAATCTTGAAGAGATATGAAGATGAGAATCAGGAGTTACCTAACTCCAATAATAAAGATGACGAATAACGATGAATAGACGAAGTCTATAAGATTAAATCATAATGAGGTCCTGATATAACTTGATGAAAGGAAAAGATAAGAAGCTTTAAAACAAAATGATAATGAGATAAGAAAGAATCATAAGGGAGATGATTAGAGAATAAGGTCACGGTGTGATCTTTTAAAGTTGAAAGACAGATGGTCAGTAATGATTGAATAGTTATAGTTTGATGTTATAACGAGAATGTACTATGATATAGTACGAGGTTAACTCACGAGGAGTTATAAATGATGAGATGCGAAAAATTCGTATTGAGTAAAGAGCAAGTTATGAGCAAGATAGAGTTAGGTGGGATTTCAATTGAAGAATCATGTGATGGCTGAGTTGTACAAACCTTTTTATGGGCGAGGGTTTTGTGGTTGGACTTAGTTTATCACATTGATAATCATTGGAATGTTGGTGTCGCGCTATCAATGTATATGTGGTGAAAAGGTGATTCTTTTCTCATGTGTATATTTGATAGTTAGAGACTATTAAGATTAGTAAGATGTTATTAGGATTAAGTGCGAGTTCTTAAAACTCATGCTTATGGTAAGTTCATGACTCATAATCATATGGTATGTTTGGAACTCCTCAGCGAATGGACGCCTATGGTCTGACTAGGAAGTTCTTAAACTCGTATTATTATGGAAAGTTCCTGACTTCCAAAGTGTGGAAAGTTTGATGAACTATACTGGGAATAGAAAGGTTATGGTATAGGAAGCATTGATGTTGTTTAAGGTTGATAAAATGATTAGGTAATGATGGAGTAAAGATTTAATTGATGGAGAAAGTTTTATATTCTAAATCTCCTAGCTTTACTAGATTTTTGAAATTTATTGACTTCGTGCTGATGTTGCACTTCTGTTTTCTTGAAAAATATTGGATCAAATGATGGAACCAATGAATTTTTTTAAAATAGTGCTATTATTCACATGTCTATGCTAATTACTTCAGCTAGACAAAAATAATTTTAAAATTTTAAAATGTATTTTATGTGTTCTATGCATCATTTGATATAGTGTAGAGACAATAATCGAGGAAGTTATCAATGCAGTTAAACCTAGTGTTGGATGTGATCGTATGATCGTCAGCCCACTATGGTATGATGTAGTATGACGACGTCATGTAATGACGAAATTCTCAACGTACCATTATTAAGGTACAATATCAGGATATTATGAAAAGATTCATTTATCTTTAGTTTCCTTAAAATATAAAAAAAGGGGATTTATTTACTTTTAGTTTCTTTAAATGAAAAAAAAATTGAGTTGGTTAAAGATATATATATATATATATATATATATATATATATATATATCGATTGATGTCCGAGTTATTGCTAGAAGTCTAAGCTACTTGATTCAACTAGACGAATATTGAAAGATGTACATGAAATTCAAGCGTTCTTTGTCAAACTATACCAAACCAAATTGTTCTGGTGTGGATTCAAATGTTAAGAAGCTGAGGTGAACAACCCTGTAAAAAGGAGACATGTTATCGGAGATAATGGTTCTGAGAGTAACGCATATAGTCGTTACGATGTTAAGATGTAATACGTTGTGCACGACGTAGGAGTACGATAGGCTGATCACCTAGAGTACCTGCAGAGAGTGTTTTCAGTCTGTGTGATTGCTAAACATTCTGTTAAAGATGGTTTACAGTGGTGATGCACTATTAAACCTGGAGAAGAGTTCAAGGTCTTATGACCCCTCAGCATGAATTGGAATCTTTTAAATTCATGTTATTCATATCGCTTCCCAATTATTGAGCAATTGTGGAAGATTCTTATTATTCTGAAGGTGAAGGTGGCAAGAATGATATTCCTTAGAAAGAAATAGTTGTAGAACACAACAAGTTAGTGAATAAGATTAACGTAAAATCTACTTTGATAGATTGAATGAACGAAGATTAATAAAAATTTCATGGACGAAATTCTTAGAAGAATGGGTGAATGTGATAACCCGAATACTTATAAGATAGTGAATTATGAAGTATATGTCTTCGACGAGTAAAGTATATGGTAATGATCCTTAGAAAGGAAATGAACGAGTTAGAGAATATATAATATTTGAAACATAATTGTGTTTAATTGAAGGTTATGAAATAAAACCTAAAATTGGTTGAAGAACTGAATGCAGTAGAATATATATGTATAACCTATATTAAGGTAATGTGTTGAAGTTGTTCAACGATAAATGTTTTTAAAGAGAGTTGATGGAAACCTGAGTAAAGTAGGGTTTCAGTGATTCCTAGGACGGAATCCTTATAATGAAGGAAGGATGTGATAACCCGAATTTCAAAAATTATTATATTAAGAATTTAATAAATAAAATTCTTATTACGAGATATTTTGAGTTTGGATATGTGTATATATGTGTTATATGTTGTGAAGTATATGATGTGGTGTGAATATAGAAGATATATATATATATATATATATATATATATATTAATATGTTGGAAGAATGAGATTTAATAGTTAATTTAATTTAACTGTTGAAGAAGTTAAATGAAATTATTAAGAAAAAGAAATTAACTGAATAAGATTAGTTAATTTAATTAAGTTGAAATTATATTATGAAATAATATAATTTGATTATTATGCCTTTTTGGCACTATAATTGTTATGAATTAAATTTCATAAATGATGTGAGTAATTCACTTAATGATATAATGAAGTAATGTGAATATATTTGTTTTAATAAAATGAGAGATGAAGGTATGTTACATATAAACGTAATATGTTAGTGTAATACAATTGTGAATCTCGTAAATAATTAAAATATTTATCAAATAAAATAAATATTTTAGTTAAAATATTTATGGAGTAAAATAAATATTCAATGAAAATTATTATGGAATAATTTAGTTAGGTATGATGGTATTAAATAAATTGAATTAATAATTAAGTGGTGATTAGATGTATGAATTAAATAAATTGTATTGAGACAATTTATGTGAGAAAAAGGAATGAATTGATTATATATAATAATTGTATAATTCATTTGAGTTAACTAAAATAATTAGTGGAATAAATATTAACTATTTTAATGGAAATATTTATTCTAAAAGAGATGTTTATTTTAGTTATAAAGGTAATTTCATAATTTATAGTGTAGTAATCATACATGTTATAATTGCATAATTACTTAATGTGGCTAAATAGTTTAACAATAAAATGAAGTGTGACATATGTATCATATAGTAAGGGAGTTGTTAGAATAAATGGATAAGGAGATTAGGGGTTCTAGCCAAACATGGCCTTGTGACCCTTTGCCTTTGTAACAGATGGGAGCCCTTGGGTTTTTTTTAACTGATAGACTAAATAAAAAATACGTTAGTTGTGCTAAGTCTGAGAAAGAAGAATAGAGCAGAGAAGAGAGAAAATTGAGAGAGATAAGGAGTTCTCTGTAGAGTTGGAGAAGAGCCTTGGAGAATTAAGGAGAACCAAACACTTTCATCATCTGATTAAAGTTAAGGAGGGTTCAAGAAGTATGAAGAAACTCTTAAGTTCCTAATCTTTGGTCCTTAATTTCATTGTTAGAAATTACTATGGTTATTTGACATTAGGAATTGGTGAAGAATCTATGTGTGTTGATTATGTAATGAATTTCTAGTGTTGTTCTTATCTAAAATCAAACCAATCAAGTCTAAATTGTGTAAAAGATGGAAAAATTAGACTCTTGGTTATTACATACTATATGATCTATTTTGGAGGTAAAAATTTGGTGTAATTCTATGATGTAAGTTGTAAATTGATAGTGATTTGTTGTTCTCCTCTGAGAAACGAAAACAACCCAATTGGAATGAACTAAAACGGAGTTAAAACGAATTCGTGATGTAAGATTTTGTTAAATATATTGAACTATGAAAATATAGTATGAACACTGAATTGTAACCCTTAAAATGAATGGTTAATGTTTTTGAAGTGTTATAATTATTATGTAGATGAGTAGTTCAGTGTTTCACGAATCCATAGAGTCGAAAACGGACTCAATAGAATGTGTATAGCTTGATTTATGAATATTGGAAGGAGGAAAGGGTTAGAAAATTTGCCAGAACAACAATTTGGAGAAGAAAATCGCGTAACAGGCTGCCAGGGGCGCAGCTGCGCTGCCCCCAAGGCTGTTTGGGGTGCAGCTGCGTTGCCCCCAAGGCTATTTGGGGCACAGCTGCGCAGGGAGGAAAGTCAGTTCGGGACTGTTTTTGACCTCTTGTGGTAAAACATCCATAACGTTTTCATACGAACTCCGATTGAGGCGATTCAAGATGATCCGGAACGAGCACGAGTAGACCTACAACTTTTGTTCTTTAAGTTTTATAATTTGAGGTTAGTAGCAGGGGTTAAAATGGTTATTTTTGAGACTGGTGTATTTTTGGAGGCAATCGGGGGCGTCGGGCATGCACGTATGCACAAGTAATGCTCCCGACCATGTAAAATGATGTTCTAACTTCCATAACATGACTATTATGTATTATAATGATACTTAACATTAATTATTGAGTGTTAGACAATTTGTATGGGCGTGCTAAGCGTGCGCAAAGGCGTGTCATTTGGGCGTTCAAATAGGCAAGTTTGACGTACGGACGTGCAAGTTTGACGTACGTAACGAGTGTGTATGACCTTGTTTAATATTATGCTTTTAATAAGAATGAAACATTATAGAGTAATGTAACCCAATATAGGAGCATGCAAAGCACATGCAAAAGAGGCGAGTTAGGCGTGTGACGTATAAACGTCGAAACGCTATGTAATGTGGTAATACACTTAAATAGTGTTTCAATTCTAATGTAACGAACATTATTATATATGAAATGTGGTTAATATAAAACCAATAAGTAGTCCTAGCAGGACTTAAACACTTGAATGAATTTCAAATATTACTAAAAAAAAGAAATATGGTGAGATATAAGTCGAAAGTTAACACAATCAAATTGAACATTGTGTATTGATAATAGGAAGGGTTATGAGATATAGAGTAAAGTTTATATTACAACTAATATGCTTTGCTATGTGACTAATAGTTGATGTGCATGATTATATAATTGTGTAGGGCACGTGAAGTGCAGATAGCTGTTAGCTGTTAAACTGTTATTGATAAAAAAATAATCAAGGCAAGTCTTTCAGTTCCTATTTTCTACGTGCACTTGATGATGAACTGTTTTAAATTATTTTGCAAAGAGCATGATATATTGTATATATGTTGTAAGCATGAAATGTTAAAGTCAATTTATGACTACATTGATTTATAAAAGAATGTTGATTGAGTAAGGAACTCAATCTTTATATTTATTATGTGATGTAAATCATGTATGCCATGTTACTTTAATTATTATGAGATGTATGTTAAGCATGTATTTATATGCTATGTAATGCATGAAAGTTGTTAGATCTTGCTGAGCTGTCGAGCTCATTCTTGCAAATAATCACTTTTGCAGGTTAAGGATTCAAGATAACGCTATGTGCTACTTGAAAGAAATGAATCAGATGTAATGCATGAAGATTTATATACTTTGGTTGAATTGTTATTATTTTGGACCCTGTTTAAGGTTTCAGATAATGTATTTGATAATGTATGATGGTTAACAGATGTTGAGTTGTGAAGTTTAAATTTTACCCGATGTATAAGGGTTGTTGAACGTGGTTGTAAGTTTTAGTTTATAATAACTCTGACAAAGCGATTTATGAAATAAGGTTGAATCAAAGTTATGTAATGATAAAGGTTGAGATTCAGGGATAATAAAGAAGGAATAATATAAAAGTTTTAAATATTTCGTATTTTTAATGATTGTATCATTGATTAATGATGTAGAGTCTGAATAAGAATGTATTATTAACGATCGATGTCGAGAGTTGTATTGTATGAATTTTGGGGTCGTTACAGCGGATGTGGTAACAGTAATAAGAGCCAGATTAGTAGCAGCTCAAGATCGTCAAAAAAAGTACGCAGATTTGCATCGACATGACCGGGACTTTAAAGTCGGTAGTTTTGTATTTTTGAAGGTATCTCCCTGAAAAGGAAAGATACGATTCGGCAAGAAGGGAAAATTGAGTCCGAAGTTCATAGGACCATTCGAGATATTGAAGTGAGTGGGCGAAGTGGCATACAAAGTTGCATTACCACCCGAATTGGAACACATCCACAACGTGTTTCACATTTCTGTGTTACGTCCGTACAAGCCCGACTATAAACATGTGATTTCTTCAGAACCCATTCAAGTAGAGAAGAATCTGGTGTATGAAGAAATTCATGTCCAAATATTAGATAGGAAAGAGCAAACACTAAGAAACAAAGTCATATATCTTCTGTAAAAGTAGTTTGGCGAAACCACGATATCGAGGAGGCCACGTGGGAATTAGAAGATAAGATGAGGAGAGACTATCCCCATCATTTTGTATAACCTTGTACCAATTCTGAGGACGAAATTTTTATAAGGGGGGAGGATGTAATAACCGTGAATTTCATGAATAAATATTAATATTGATATTAATAAGAATGTGAATATTTATTCGAATATAAATGTTTATGTAGCATGAGGTGAGTAACTCAATTTAATTAAATTAAGTTGACTTTATAATAATTGAGAAATGCGGAGAGTTTATGATAAGCTCGTGAAATGCTTTGTGTTGCATAGTGATGAAAATTATGATGGATTAATTTAATTAAAGGAATTTATAAGTGACGGATTAATTAATATAATAATGTTAATTAATTGTTATTATAAGTAATATCATAGTAATGAGTAAATAATTAATTAATATAATAAGATTAATGTTTGTTCAATTAATTGCTATGTTCAATGATATGTAATTATATGTTATATAGTAGCTACATCTATATAATATGAAATGAAGTGTGACACTTCAAGGTGACTATATAATATGTAGAACTATATGGTAAAATTAAATGAATCACATGAGTTACATAAATGAGCTTATGTGACAGTATGTTATGTGTGAATACATTTAAATGTGTACCTTGTGAAATATTAAATTGAACTAAATAGTTGTTATTTAATTATTATTTCAATAATTGAGTATAATTGAAATAATAAACTTTGTGATAATGTGGAAAGATAATACTCAATTAAATTATATTCGGTATTATCAAATGTACATGGATTATATAATGTGTATAAATATATACCCTCAACTTGCCTACAATGTAATAACATTAACTCACTAAAGTTACATTGCAATTTAAAAAGAGGATTAAAACCTAGGTATACCTATATATACATTTATGTAAGAATAATATGTATATGTATAATAAACCTATAGTATGTTAGCATTATTCTTTTGCAAATGCTGAGTTCTAAGGCTTGTCCCAAATTGAGTGGCTCTTTTCTTCTTCACATGAATGGCCAAGGGCCTATACTACTCCTATATACCAAACTCAAGCATTCTAGCTAATTTCAATCAAATGATGGCAAGGGGAGTGGGTTGAGGTGGTGGTTGGCCCCTATTCCACAATTAACTTCTCCTTTCTTCTATTGATTTCAAACATTGGGCAAAGCTTTGGTATAGTTAATCAATTCTCTATAAATAGAGTCTTTCTTTTCTCATTTCATTTTTCTAAATTATTGGTTAAGTTGTTATAGAGAGTGAAGTGAATGTATAATCTGAAATTAAGAGCAACCCTTGTCCAATTCAAGCTTAGAGAGGTATAACTCTTACATTAAGTTCTTAGTTTTGAATGTGATAAACTCATAGAAATTACATGAATTAGATGAAATTGGATATGTGAGATGATGTTAGTATGTTAGTTAAGTTTGTATACATGCTATATATGCAATGTGATAGTATACAAGCATGAACCTTGAGTAATTTTGGAGGAAAAATTGATGGAAGCTCTGCTATCGCAGAAAACCTCCTGTCTGGAAACAGAGTGGCGCGGCCGCACCACTCCCTAGTACAAACACGGCGCGGCCGCACATATATGCAGAAGTGAAATCTGAATTTTGTGTTTTCTGAAATGTTGAGCATGCTAGTTTAACCTAATTATGCCTATTTAGGTTCCTGACATACTAGCGTAGGTTGTCTTACATGTTATCACCTACTTAGCGCGGTTTTAAATGGTTTCTAAAAGAAACTTAGAGTTTTCAAATACAAACTTAATGAACTAAGTACATTTTAAGTTCTGAACTTGTGAGCATGCTTATGTGGTCTAGTTATATGTGTACATGAGCCTGATATATAGTATGTGAAGTTACCTTGCATGATTGGTTGGTTTAACATGAGATTTTCAAAGAAAACTTAAGAGTTTGGAAAACTAATGTTGTTGATAACTACCTTATGTGCATTCTGAAATTTAGGACTACCATGCTAGGACATTGTATGCCTCTAGACATGGCAGGATAAATTCACCGTCTCACAAAGTATGATCTAAACTTTCAAGCATGATGTAAAAATGAAGTTTTAAGTGTTAATTTATTCAACCTAAGTGTAATAAGAAGTTTACATGTGAGCATGCGTGCTAACGGTTGTTGGTAACATTAAGTGATGTAATGAGCAACGTGATTAGCCTTTTGTGAAATAAACCCCTTAAGCCTTGTTAGATGGAAGGATAATAATGAACTATGTTAAAAACAAGATATAAGATCAAACCTAGTTATAAAACTCGTAACATGTATATTCTGTATGTGTCATCATCAATGCATGTGGGTGAGCGAGCTAGACCATGCAAACTGAATTTCATTTTTGGTTTGAACTAGGAGCAGCGCCGATCGCGCCCCTCCTAGTTCAAACCAAGTGCGGCCACGCCACCCTACAGAATGGACAGAGCATGCTAATTGTAAATCTGAAATTTGATGCACGCTTGTATTGTTATCCTAATCTGCAATACATGTTTAGTAAAGTATGATAATGTTAATGAGTATGTTACGATGGGACCATATAGTGATAAGTGTTTATAAACTTTCAAACACTAAGATAACGATGATTACAAGCTATGTCATTTGGTTATATAATAACATACAAACTGATTTTATGCTATATGTACGTAAGATATGTAACGACATACGTATTGGATCATACGACTAAGATAGGATCGTATGTATGTGCTTAACTTACATATCAAGTATATGTATTCAATGTATGTAACTAATGAAATACATATATACATAACTATGTTACAATAGGATTTGAAAGTGTTGATAAGCTATACTTTGGTAAACTACGCATAAGGCAAGTACTCGAATCTTATTCTTTATTGAGCAAGTTCCCTAACTCTTTTCACTTTACATATTGTGTAAATCCAAATTGTTGTCATATCAAACGTATTTACATCAAACAATTGTTGTTATGATTTGAACATCGACTTTATATCTTGATGTTGTTGCAAGCATTGAACTTATCGTTCCTAAATGCATTACAAAAGTTGTCTAAGCCATTTGATTCGGCTAGACTAGTATCATATGTTAGGAAGCTATCCAAACCAATTGACTTGGTGCGGACTCTTATAATTCTACTGAGATGAACAACCCTCATTGAAGGGGAAATTATATACAATTATCCGGAAACTGATGTGTGCACATGAGTACGATTAAATGTTATACATGACGTAGGGTACTTTAGGCTGATCACCTGTTGTACTTGTTTTATTGAATTATCAGTATATTATTGTTAATTCTAGTAAGATTTCATAGTCCTTAGTGACTGCTCAGTGGTCATTATTCTTGAACCTTGAAAAGCTTAACACTTTGAATCTTGTTGATATCTTTCTGTCCATGGCGACTATTATTGAGAACTATTGATACTTCTTGTTATTCTTGAACTATCATTTACTGTTGTACCCTTGGGATTTGAAATCTATATTATTCAACCTTATTGCTATATTACTTGCTAAGCAAACTTGTTGCTCATTCTTACTTTCCCTAAAATATTTCAGTTAAGACAGAGCAGGGGGGGGACCCTCGGGCAAAGTTATGGCAAAGGCAAGACTACTGAGTAGCTTTGTATTTAGTTAGAATTAATATGATGCTGTAATAAGACTTAATTTGTATTTGTGTATTAGCTATGTTTAAGCCGTGTTTAAGACGTTGAAGCTATGTTTAAGTTACGAGACCTTGGGACATGAATATTTATATTAAATAAATGTAAATTATTCTATCATTCCGTTGCGTGAGATGTTATTGTGTTATTAGATATTTAGAAAGTGACGGACCAAATTCGAGACGCGAGTGGTTTGAAGTGATAGGACCATCTGACAAATGAAACCCCTCGTACCCAGCGGTCGGAATCACTGCAGCCGACTGAGATAAAGGCCAGAATCGCTAAGCTGAAGGAGGGAAAGGAAAGCGACTCTCCCCAGTGATACTTCTTAAAGCATGCTCCCCGAGGTAGAGCTCCCAACCTCCATCAAACAGGAATGGAATTCTGTGACGCCCCCAAATCCGGGTCCTCTAACCTCGGATTCGGTGCGTTACGGTACTTCATCTTCATATACATTCTATCATCTACTACGGAACATATAAAGATATATTATATATTTCACATGATTCTATAACATTTCTTCAGGTTTATTAACCTTAACTGAATACATACCTTTATCAATCAAAAAGGTTTACATAAGATAACTAAATAGTTATCCGTGCATAACAATAATATACTATTGTACTTTGCTCTTGACTGTGCCCTTCTTCAAGCCTTCGTCTTAATCTGAAATTGGTTATCATGATATAGCAAGGGTGAGCAACAAGTTTGCCCAGCAAGTTTAAGTTCAAATGAAGATATATCATGATTGAAAAGAATAGTAAGCAGACAAACTTTAATAATTTGATAGTTGTGAAAGAATATAAATTAATTTTTCATAACTGAATGACCGATTCAATAATGATGAATGGCCAACAATGAATATGAAAAAATTCAACTGAACCCTATGGTAATGAAGGTGATCAGCCTTTCATACCTGATAAACATACGCAACATGCACTAAGTCTTCAAAATGAATTTGAGTTAACAAATTTTAAACATGCTTGATCTAGCTGACACAACTGGCATAGATCCATCTCATAAGCAGTTCATGAATAAAAGAATTTTAATCCATTCGCAGTTCAATAAATAGTAGACCAGGAATTCAATTGCACAAAGTGCGATTCACAATAATTCATCAAGATGTGGAATAATCAACAATATTTATCCACTAACATGGTTGAAAAATAATAACTCGAATTTGAGTTAGGAAACTTACCTGTTTGACGAGCTACAGTTTACTAGCTTTAATTAACACTCTTTGAATGACCTAACATTGATAATGTAGATCTATCAATTAGTGTTGCGTATAACTATTCATTAATACGCTTACTCGTATTATTATCTAACCAATAATACAATCACAAGGTACATACATCTAATGTACTATCATTAATCCTATAAGATATTTAATTGATCTTAAGTTAATGATTTAATATTTAATAAGGCTTTTCTTAAGTGATAAACACTTATTAGATCTTTAAATAATTTATTATAATTGTTTAATTAAGGAATTATTTAAATTTTCTTTAATTGTTAACTACCTCTTCATTTGATTACTATTTAATATTAATTAAATAGTAATTAATTAATTACTTTTAGTTATTATTTAATTATAAATAATAACCAATTATAGCTCCTCATTATTTAATGTTAATTAAATAATGGATAATTAAATTATTATTTGTCTATAATAATAATTAATTAATTTCTTATCCTTGAATAAATAAATAATTGATTTATTCACTTCATTCTTCTTTAATCATTCCTTATTAATATTAAAAGAATAATTAATTAATATTCATCTTTATTTATTGTTGAAATAATAAATAATTAATTCTATAAACTTTCATGTTAAAGTAAGTAAGTAATTACTTCATTATTACTTAATCTTACTTAAATACTCTTTAATCATTATTTAATGTTAATTAAATAATAATTAATTAACTCAAATTATTATTTAATCTTAATTAAATAATAAATAGTTATTTTATTACCACTAACTCATTTTAATTATTACTTATCATCATTTAAATAATAATTAAATAATTAATTATATTTCACTTTATATGTAATTAACTTACTAGCCCATTAGTGGCTTTAAAGTTATTTATTATAATAACTCACTTTTATTTCACTTCATATTGTTACTCTAATTTTCGTACAAAATTTTAGATTTGGGGTCCTTCACGGAAACGCTTGTAGAACGAAGTCTACAACTCGAATTTAGGTTCCGTCGGAGGCGTTGGATTCGTATCTTCCCAAACTCTAATTTCCATTTATCAAACATCAATTTCTATTTTGTTTAGGTTCCGGAAATTAGTGTCAAAGTGACTGATCAGCAAGGACATTCATAACAGTTAGTTCGTTTTCCAGATTTGGGGTCCTTTATGGAAACGCTCATATCTCAAGATATACATCTCGGATTTAGGTCCATTTGGTATCGTTGGATTCGTATTTTTCCGAACTATATTTTACATATATCAAACACCAAATTTAAGATTTTTTTGGTTACCGAAAATAGTTCAAAAGTGACTAATCTGTAGCATGCTCACAACAGTTGGGTATTTGGAATTTAATTTATAACTTGCTCATTTTAACAAATTTTTGAGTGATTCCAAAGGGGTTTTGCCCTTAACTCATGCATCTAGCATACCAAGAAAAGAAAACCTCAAATATCACTTGTAGATTTCAACATTCTCATGTTATAGCATACTAGTTAAATAAAAATTTCTTCAAAAATCCATCTAACATCCTTTTTCCAAATCTCATCACATGACCTCATATAAATCCACAAGTCTCATTTGTTAAACTCAAGATCTAACACTCTAATCATGATATTAACCATATTCAACATTCATCACAAGAATCTAACATAAAATTACCTAGTGCATGCATGCATGTGCCTTTCTCTACCCATTTGATACAAATCTCTCTTTTGATCTTACTTTCAACTTCAAAAATATTTTGATCATCAAATAAAATATTTAAACACATATAGATGAAATGTTTTCAAAGATCAAACTTAAGACTCTTTGTTTCATCAAAATCCAACAAATAAGAAATCAAAACTTGAAAATAAAGAGAATCAATACCTAGTTCTTCTTGTTATCTTCCTTATCTTCTCAAAGTAGCTTAGATACTTAGCATGCATGAAGATCGAGACCCTCTTCTCCCTCTTGAAGTGGTCGAACCCCTCTCTCTCTCTCTCTCTCTATATATATATATATATATATATATATATATATATATATATATATATATTTTCTTTTTTTTCCTCTAGCTAAGGAACTTGGAAGTATAATGAAATAAAATGAAGTTCATGGAGTGGATATAATTGAAAGTGTAAGAATTCTTCCACTAACTCTCTTCCCTAATCATTACTTGGTTGCTTAGTCACTAAACACAAGTGTTGGACATACTAGGAGAGTGACACATGTCATGGGTGTTGGTTTCAAAAGATTATAGCCAAGATTTTGGGCAAGCTTAATAAAATTACAAATCCTCCCCATTTTACCCCTTAGTGGCTGACCATGCACCCCCTTTTCTCCCATTATAGATTTATTTTTATTGTGTTATATACTTACTTTAATGATTTAAAGTCCTTTCTTTCATGGACCAAGGTTTGGACCTCTTTAATTAATGTTTGGGCTCACAATTAATTAGTTTGGGCCACTAGTAGTCAAGTTCATTTATTCAATACTTGGGCTACTACTTATTAATCCCACATGTTGGGCTAAGTTAATTAATTTAACTAATGCCATTGAAGTCTTTCTCCCATAAAATTAGTGGGCTTGATTATTCATCCAATTGGGCTAGCCCACTGTATCACTTACTACTTGGACTATTACACATTTTTATAAATCAAGAATACCACTTTACTTTCATAACCCAATTAGACATGCCACATATAAGTAAATTGAATATTTAAATTGGGTTCGTCATCTTAATCAATTTTCTTGATTATTAAAATACTTAGGCTAGTCCACTAATTTAATTATTTCATTAGTGGGACTTCCTATTAAATTCTCATAACACACTTGTTACTTAATTACTTATTCAATCACCATATATCACAAAGTTTTCAATATCATTAATATTCGATATATCTATATACAATGTGACTTGAAATTCTTGGTTATTACAATAACGCCTTAGGTTATTTAATTATCATACCTAATATATATTTTAGGTTACATAATTTAATTCTTAATTCTCTTTATATACACAATAAATGTATACACATTATATAATCTATATTTATTTAATCATACACATAGTTCACATAAATCATAACATCTTCCACTTCTAAGTCCAATTTTGACTTTTCTCTATAAAAGTCATCAGTGCGAATTTAGCTTGATGTCAAAAATTTGAAGTCTAGCATAGCTAGAAGATTTGAAATACCTATGCTTCCATCATCAACTTCAATTCCTCTAATGATCAATTGCTTAATCATTCTATCTATTTTATCACCATTAGAATTTAACATTTCTTCATTCTTCATCCATCACTTTTCTATACCCCAGTACAATTCATCAAACATACCACACGTTATGAGTTCAAGAACCACAATAATATGAGTTTAGGAACTTATCCTAGCAATACGTAGTTCAAGAACTAATCAGGAACTGTCCATACGCTTAGGGGTTCAAAAATATACCATACAATTATGAGTCACGAACTTACCATAAGTATGAGTTTTAAGAACTCGCATCTAATCTTATATTCTCTATCTATTCGTTATACACATGAGAAAAGAATCACTTTCTCAACATACGTATAGCGAATAGCGCGACACCAATATTTCAATGATTATCAGTGTAAGAAGTTAAGTGGTTGTCGAACCAAACACAATCCCCTGTCCATACAAGGAATTGGTCAACTCAACCACTAATTAATACAGGAAGCTAAGCGGTTTGTTAAACCAAGGACAACTCCCTGCCCATACAAGGAATTGTTCAACTCAACCACTATATCAATATAGGAAGCTAAGTGATTCTAAAATCAAGCATAAATTCCCCGCCCATACAAGGAATCATACAACTTAGCTGCTAACATGAGTCCTTAATTGAAATCCCACATAACTCTATCTTGCTCATAACTTCTCGCTCTATGCTCGATACAGATTTTTTTTTGTATCTCATCATTTATAACTCCTCGTGAGTTTATCTCGTACTATTTCATAGTACCATATTTGTATAGCCATTCTGTTATAAAGTCTTCAATCAATAGATTGATTATTTATCCTCCTATGACCTCATTAGATCACGTTGTGATCTTATCATATAATCGTATTATATTACGATTCTTTTTTATCTCATGATCGTTTTATTTTACGATCTTCTTTCCCTTAATCATATTATATTATGATTTTACAATTTTCATCTTATATACTTTGTCTATTTATTATCACCTTTCATCTTTATTATTGGAGTCAGGTAACTCCGAATTCTCATTTTTATCAATCTTTAAGATTCTTCTTTGAATCTTAGTTATCATCTTCTTCTTCTCTTTAATGATGAATTTTTTGAATTCATCTCTTATCATTTAAACTTTATTTGAGTTTATTACTTATCCTCATCTCTGTGGTTATAGCCTAAGGTACACCTACATAAGGTTTATAACCTATCAGCTCTGATACCAACCTCTGACACCCCCAAATTCGGGTCCTCTAACCTCGGATTCGGTGCGTTACGGTACTTCATCTTCATACACATTCTATCATCTACTGCAGAACATATAAATATATATTGTTTATTTCACATGATTCTATAATATTTTTTCAGGTTTATTAACCTTAACTGAATACATACCTTTATCAATCAAAAAGGCTTACATAAGATAACTATATAGTTATCCGTGCATAACAATAATATACTATTGTACTTTTCTCTTGACTGTGCCCTTCTTCAAGCCTTCGTCTTAATCTGAAATTGGTTATCATGATATTGCAAGGGTTTTGCCCAGCAAGTTTAAGTTCAAATGAAGATATATCATGATTGAAAAGAATAGTAAGCTGACAAACTTTCAACAATATGATAGTTGTGAAAGAATATAAATTAATTTTTCATAACTGAATGACCGAGTCAATAATGATGAATGGCCAACAATGAATATGAACAAATTCAACTAAACCCTATGGTAATGAAGGTGATCAGCCATTCATACCTGATAAACATATGCAACATGCACTAAGTCTTCAAAATGAATTTGAGTTAACAAATTTTAAACATGCTTGATCTAGCTGACATAACTAGCATAGATCCATCTCATAAGCAGTTCATGAATAAAAGAACTTTAATCCATTCGCAGCTCAATAAATAGTAGAACAGGAATTCAATTGCACAAAGTGCGATTCACAATAATTCATCAGGATGTGGAATAATCAACAATATTTATCCACCAACATGCTTGAAAAATAATAACTCGAGTTTGAGTTAGAAAACTTGTGACGCCCCCAAATTCGGACCGCCACTTGGTCACTCGAATTCGGTTTGTCACATTCTAATATCTAACATCACAATAAATATTACTGACTAAATGTCGCATCGCACAGCGGAATAATACACAACTATTACTGAATAGATTACATTTAATTAATATAATTTATTCACGTCCCAAGGTCTCGAAACTTAAACAGTGATTACATAGCTTAGACATAACTTAAGCATACATAACCTTAACTAGTACATAATAGAATAAGTTCTTATTACAAATCAAAAATTTCTATATAAATAAAGCTACTCTGTAGCCTTTCCCTTGCCCTTGTCGGTGCCCGAGGGTCCGCACTGCTCTGCCTTAACTGGAAATGTTTTTAGGAAAAGCAAGAATGAGCATAAATTGCCCAGCAAGTGATATACAATATGGGTGAGTAATATAGTTCTCGAATCCCAAAAGGTATAGCAAGGTATGATAGTTCAAGGATAACAAGAATATCAACAGTTCTCAATAACAGTCACTAAGGACAGAATAATATCAATATGATTCAATGCTAAATCAATTATAAGATTTCAAGATAACTAAATACTGAGCAGTCACTAAGGACTATGAACTTCTACTAGAATTAACAGTAATATATTGATAATCCAACAAAACAAGTACAATGGGTGATCAGCCTAAAGTACCCTACGGTATGCATATCGTTCAATCGTACTTAAAGTGTGCGCACGTCAGTCTTCCGACAAATATATTTTCCTTTCGAAGAAGGTTGTCCATCTCAGTCAAACACAAGATCCCGCACCAATCAATTGGCTTGGGTCGCCTTTCAACAATATGAGTCTAGCCTAATCAAATGACATAGATCACAACAATTATAAGTTCAATCTCAAGATTTAAAGTTCGAAGATTATAAATTGACTTTTATCTTTTCCATAAAATATCTAAGTTTCAATCTCAAAAGCTTACTTGTACGACAATAATAGTACAAGATTAATGAATGCTCAATAAAGAGTAAGGTTAGAAACTTGCTTATAATATTCGTTGAATAAAGTAAAGCAAGGGTTTATGATACTTACCTTTAGCGTCGATTATTAACTTATAGCTTACTAGCACCCAACGAACTTATTTTATCCTATTCAAGTATACACATTAGTCATATAAGTTCAACATGTACTCCTACTATCTTGAATTGCTATACTACACAATCGTAATTCATATAATGTTAGTCTCCTCATAGTCGTATGATCTTGTATGTATATCATCACGTAATACAAAAATCAGTTTCTAATACACTATGACCTTAAGGAACATAGTTTGTCATCACATTTTGACTTTAAGGTTATAAACACTTATTCATCATAGGATTCTTTCGCTAACATGCTTATTGACACATGATTACCACACTGGACATGTACTATTGATTAGGATAACCACACAAGCATGCATCAATCTCAGATTTCAACAAAGTATTCAGACTCCTCTGCAAGATGGCGCGGTCGCGCTTGGTTTGCACTAAGGGGCGGCGCGGCCGTACATCTCCTGGTGCAAACCAAGACATGGTTGTTCCTGCAGAATTTATGCGTATCCCGACTCGCACATGTATGAATAATTTATGCAGAACACACATATCACGATCATGACAACTACACATGTGAGGAACCGACAACTAAGTTCAATTTATTACTCATTCTTATCTAAGCAAAGCTTTAAGTGTCCAAGTAACGACATTGCTATACTCATGTCATGAAGCCTTTATGTCTTATCTATACATGCTTTCATTAGATTAGCCATGTATTTCAAGTTATGAAGTCTTACTTCACTTAAACTCGTCATATTCCATGTCCAACTATTGTACAATGCATAAGACTAACTAGTCATTCATGTTAATCATTTCTATAGGCATGGCATACCTAATCATGAAGTCACATTCTTGAATACTTATAACGTAGTTATTGATAAAACTAGTTTTCAAGGCCTCTTTTGAAAAACTTATGTTAAACCATTCTTTATGCAATGTAGCTTCACATATCACATTTCATGCTTTCATATGCACCATTAGATTACATAGGCATACTTACAAGTTCATGACTTAAGTGTATGTAATTTAAGCTTGTATGTGAAACTCTAAGTTTCCCTTTAGCATGTTATCAATATTATCTAGGCATGCATAACCACTTCACTTACTATACATCATGCTTACATATACACATATATTATACTTTTATGCTTACGTACAAATGTAAACTGATCATACTAGCATGTTCTTCAAGTTATAATTTAAAGTACACATGGTTTGTTGAGTTTGCACATTGGAACTGTGACGCCCCCAAATTCGGACCGTCACTGATCTCAAATTCAGTTCGTCACGTACTAATTCTAATAACAACTAAAATCTCAAACAATGGAATAATAGAATAATTTACATTGATATAACATAAATATTCTCGTCCCAAGTCTCGAAACTATTTCTAATACACTTCATAACTTAATACCACATATCTTAATACCTAACATTAAGTAAGTCTTAATACAACATAAAGGAAACATCCTAATATAGAAAAGCACAGCTACTTTATAGCCTTGTCTTCGCACTTGTTCTGTCCTGGGTTCCACCTTGCCCTGCCCTAACTGAAATGTTTATGGAAAGCAAGAGTGAGCAACAAATTTTCCAGCAAGTAATATGCCAATAAATGTGAACAGAAATATATACGGTTCTAAATCTCAAGGGTAAAACGATAACTAATCGCTCAGGAATTCAAATAAGAATGTTGTGAACAAAATAAATAGCAGTGAACAAAATAAATAGCAATGACTTCCAAATCTATTCTGTGAAGTTGAATAAGGACCACTACTGGTCGAGAAGTTATTAAAGGTTTCAAAAATTTCAACAATTTCAAGTGAATGAATAGATATCACTGAGTGTCGCTGTAGACCAAGGATTAATAAAAGAATCCAAATGGTTCAAAGTTTCAAGTTAATAAATATTGGATACTGAGTGGTCGCTAAGAACCACGAAATTCTACTAGAATCACCAAAAATATTTTTGGTAACCCAAACAAGTACAATTAGGGGATCAGCCTATCGTACCTGGTGTTATGCATAACCTATCACACTACTGTCGACACCCCGACTATATAGTTCCCCTTTTTACGAGGGTTGTTCAACTCAGTCAATTTATAAGAGTCCGCACCAAGGCAATTGGTGTGGGCCGCTTTCCAATTCATGATATTGGTCTAACCGAATTAAATGGCGTAGACAATTTCAACAATGTATATAAGAATAATTTATGAGTTCAATACTCGCAACAATAATTCAAAGAATATAATCGTGATTTAAATCAAGCTATGAAATATAAGTTTATAAGGTAAGAATTATTCTAGCACCTATTTACTCGTATGATCACTGATAGTACAAGCTCAAATATATGTTCAATAAAGAGTATGAATCAAATACTTGCTCAATAAAAAGAGTAGTCAGATACTTGCATTCAATATATAAATCAAATGAACTTAGGAATCTTACTCGATAAAAGTAGGGTAAGGACTTGCATTAAAGAGATAAGGGTTAGATACTTGCACAAAATTCAAAGTTGTGTAAGTTAGGAGACTTGCACATTATATATTACGAACTTGCACAATAAAAGAGTGTAAGTTAGGGAACTTGCCTTAAGCGTAGTCTATCCACGTTAAGTAAATCAACACTTTCGAATCTTATTAATATATTATATGTATAGAATGTTCATTAGTTACTTATGCTCATATATAATATGTAAATTTAAATGCACCCATAAACGTTTAACTTAGTCGCATAGTATACATATACTTCATCACATACTTTTGCGTACATATAGCACAGTTCAGTTTACAAGACATCATGAAGTCATCAACATAGTTTCTAATCGTTGCTTTATAGTTCACAAACACCTTTTAGACTTATCATTGGGAAGTTTATAATTAAACGTTCAATTCTATCACTTAGCATGCCTCTTAACACATTACTTAGCATACTGGTCATATAATACAAGTTAAAGTAATCATATATGCTAACTCTCAAAATCAGATCAACAAACTGACTCAATCATGATTCCAGTCTGGCGCAGCTGCGCCATAACTAAGCCTAGGGCCGGCGCAGCTGCGCAGCCCTCTGGCCAAGCCAAGGCTGAGCTGTTGCCTTGTGTTTCTGTCCGGTCATGAAAGCAACATTCACATATAATACAATAACATATTAAAGGGTCTTGCATGCTTTTATTGCGATCTTACACTTATTCTTGATACGCTATATTTTTTAACTTATGATTTCAAATGAGCTAAGGCCAATCAAGATCATGAAATCACAAAGGATACAATGTTTGCCATACATACATGTGAGGTAGTCATGATATCAGTTTGTATGTATGCTTACATAGGTCCTCATCTTATATGCATAATTAGTATTAATTATTTCCTCAAAATATCTCTAACTCATGCTTGAGTAACTTTCAATGTGTTTTTCCAAAAATGAGCATGCGTATGTAGTGTGTTTGGTCACATAAGAAATATAAATCACATATGTTCTACTCCCGAATATACACTACATCATGTTTATTAGATTATAACACATCCAAGCTTGTTGTGAAAGTTATTTTAAACTTGAACAACCCACTTTCGCATATACAAAATGTCCTTAACGCTCTTTTCATGTGTAGTTAAATTATGTTAACCTCTTTACAAGGTCAGAACATATATCATGTAATGTTCATGCATATTAGTCTGAATATATCAAGTTTTTCTTTGAAAAAGCTTTGCTAGCTCAATACCTATCAATTTGATTATGAACAAAGGACTATAAGTCATAACTCATGCTTATTCATGTTTAGAGATCAATCATGTGTATGCTATCTCATGTATGCATGTTTACCAAAATCAGAACTTAAGGTTCATTATTTTCATTAAAGCCTATTTTCAAAACTATCTTTTCCCTTATTACATGCATACTAATCACCAACCAACACATTCATGCTATGCCAAGGAACCTAAATAGTCATGTTAAACTTATTTCCATGCATGTTCAAGTCATATTGGTATGCTAGAATTGACCAGCTTGCAAACAGAATAAGGAACTGTCTCCAGAGGCCGGCGCAGCTGCGTCGTGCTTTGGCCAGCACCAGTGAGTTCCCTGCTTCGACAAGTTCCAGCCCATATCACAAAATTTCCTACAAATTTGCTATTAGACTAACTACATTACCTTTCTAACACTTGTATTAGCTTATATGACAACCAATTAACATTATCAAATCACCAAATCATAAATTTCAACTAAAATCAAGAATTAACAATTCTCATAAATTTCAAAAAATAAGAATTGAAGAACATGAAATATACTTTCTGATAAATTGTGAATGAGCTTGCTGCTAATTGAATTTTCCTAATTCTAGAATGATACTACTAAAGTATATATGCTCTCAATTCCATCCTTAAACAAAATTCTCAGCAATGAATTAGAAGGAGGGGGCTTAATTTTTAGAACAAACAATAACCAAACAATGTTTTTCTCTCCCAAACCAAACCAAAGGATTGAAGGATTGCATGAAGGTTATGAAAGAGTAGGTAATTAGTGGTTGGAATCAATCATGAAAACCACTCCCCCCTTGATGATTGCTATGAAGCTATCCTAGTTTGCTGAGTTTGAGAAGGATGGTAGCCTTTAGCCTTTCACGTGTGTAGGAGAATTATAACTCTTATTATGGGACAACAAATACATGCTCAGCTATTGGTCAAGGAACTATATGCTACACTTGTGTTATAATACACACACCATATACCTAAGTTGCATTCATATAATACATGCATAGGATAAAATTTTAATGTCATCATATAATTCACACAAATAATATTTCAATGTAGTAAATGTAATTTGCACACATATAATCCATGTACATTTTATCACACCGGTATAATTTTAATCGGGTATTATCATGTTACATTACTTCATCTATTATTCAATTACATTAAATTATTGAAGTATTTATAAATCAATAATTGTTTATAACATATTCATGAGGTACCAATTAAATGTTCACTCACACATATATATTCACACAGGCATAGATCATGTAGCCTATATAACTTATTCAACCTTAAAACATGTTTTCTATATATAGTATAGTCACATTTATCGTCACACTACGCTATATAATATAGTTGTAGCCACCATACCTTATATGTTTAATTATCATAACAATAACTCGAGCGATTATAATCATATTGATAATCTACTCGTTTATATATATTATTATTCTCAATAACAATTCATTATCACTTATAGGATTAATTACCACATTCAATAAATACAAATGTTATTATACTTATAACCAAGTCACTTATTATTATTATATTACTTGCAATAATAATAATCACATATTATTAATAATTAATCACCATTAATATCCTATAACAATTAATATTTTATTTCTCATAATAATAATTAACAATTAATATAGACTAATTGTTCGCGTAGTAATTCCTTCCTTAATTTACCCTTATCAATTATTATTATGCGAGAAATAATCACATTCCTCAATAGTTTAATAAATACAATCTTATTATATTTATAAATCATTTTCTTATTATTATAATTTTCATTCGAATTCATTTGAATTAACTCATCTCATAACACATAGATATTTATATTCAAATAAATATTCATTTCCATTAATATATTCATTTACTCTTTAACTTAATAACATTATGGTACGATTAACTATCACATGTATTGCACTCAATAAATAATCAAATAAATATAACTCTTATTATATTCATCAATTACGTACTCGTAAATGTTTTGTTACTCATAATAATATATTATTAATAATTACTCATTAATAGGCTATTACTAATCACAACGATTAATTAATAATGTAATATTAATTAATCCTTCACTTATTGGTTTCCCTCTTGAATTAATTAAATCATCATTATTTTCATTCTCATGCCACACAAGGCATTCTACAAGTTCGTTGAATTCCTCTATATTTCCCTCTAAATTCAATTTAATATAATCAAATTACTTCTCTCATAACTCATAAACATTTATGTTCCAATAAGTATTCATTTTCTTATTATATCAATAAAAAAATATTCATGAAATTCACGGTTCTTACAGGAACTCAAGTTCTCTTTTGAAATCAAGCTATGGTGAATGATTATATGAAAGACAATATAAACTAGCATGTCAGAGACTTGAATGGTCTTATCGAAGTTTACTTAGTACGCTCAACATATCAGAAGGCATGAAAATCACCAACTGACTCTGAAGAGGGGCGCGGCCGCGCCATTTATACTAAGGAGTGGCGCGGTAGCGCCACTCCGGTTCCAGCCCAGAAATTGTTCTACTTCAGCAGAGCTTCAGCCAAACCTATTACACTTCAACTACATTACACTTATAGCATGTATGTACACACTCTACCAACATACTAACATTCCTTCACATATTTAGTTAACATGAATTAATCAAATTCCAACATTATAAACATAATGAAAGTTATACCTCTTAGGCTTGAATGAACAAGGTTAGCTACCAATCTCAGATTTCTCTCCCAATTGCTTTCTCTCTTCCTCTCTATCACTTAGCAACAATCTCAGCAAATCAAGTTGAGAGAGGAGAGGTTATATTTATAGAAGAATTATTATCTAGACAAAGCTCTTTCCTCCCAAATCAAACTAATGGAAATGAGGATTGTATGATGGTTAATGGGAAGTTGGTAATTAGTTGGTAAATTCAATCATGAAGGCCACTCCCCCACTGATCATTAGCTAGCAATTGCTGATTTTGAGAAGGAGGGGTGATAGGCTAGCCTTATAGCTTTTCACGTGTAGAAGAAATGAAGGAGAATGGACACTCAATATGGGACAAGCCCTTATTCTCAGCATTCTAGCAGTGAGGAAACACCATATATTATACACTTAACACACATATATGCTTACTTTGGCTTAAATTCATTTAGCATACATGGACCTAAATATCACAACAACATTACATGATAGCACATTAAGGTACATGTATACACATTGATATATAATCCAATTATGTAACTTATGAAAATAATTATTGCTATTACATACTTTGATTTAATATACCATTTAGTATTTATTAAAATACTATACCTACCACATAGTCACATAAGCTTCATTTATGTAACTCATACAATTTATCATCCTTACAATATAGTTTCTATATTGTATATTCTTACTAAAGTGTCACACTACACTATCTTGTATTGTCATAATGCACTTTATATAATATAGTTTAGGTTCCATACTGTATAATGTACATACAACATGCATTTTATGAGTTCACTTATGTGGCTCACTTTCTTTTATTATATAGTTTCTATATGACATGGTTATGTCAAAATGCCACATTATACATTATATAATATAGTTGCAGTTACTATACAATAAATAATTAATAGAACAATTATTAATCTCAAACATTAATTAACCATTTATTCATTAATATGTCATCATTAATTAATAATATATTATTAATTAACCATCCACTTATCAATTCTTTCTTTAATTAATAAAATCATTAATATTTCTCATCTCTGTGCCACACAAGGCATTCCTTGAGCTTTTCATAACTCCACATTCCTTCTCAATTATTCTAAATATTCAATTTGATATAATTGAGTTAACTCATCTCATAACACATAATCATTTATATTCAAATAAATATTCATTTCCATTAATATATTCACTTAAAAATATTCAGAAATTCTTGGGTATTACAAAACTTGCCTGTTTAACGAGCTACAACTTACTAACTTTAATTAACACTCTTTGAATGACCTAACATTGATAATGTTGATCTATCAATTAGTACTGCGTATAATTGTTCATTAATACGCTTACTCGTATTATTATCTAACCAATAATACAATCACAAGGTACATACATCTAATGTAATATCATTAATCCTATAAGATATTTAATTGATCTTAGGTTAATGATTTAATATTTAATAATGCTTTTTTTAAGTGATAAACACTTATTAGATCTTTAAATAATTTATTATAATTGTTTAATTAAGGAATTATTTAAATTTTCTTTAATTGTTAACTCCCTCTTTATTTGATTACTATTTAATATTAATTAAATAATAATTAATTAATTACTTTTAGTTATTATTTAATTATAAATAATAACCAATTATAGCTCCTTATTATTTAATGATAATTAAATAATGGATAATTAAATTATTATTTGTCTATAATAATAATTAATTAATTTCTTGTCCTTGAATAAATAAATAATTGATTTATTCACTTCATTCTTCTTTAACCATTCCTTATTATTATTAAAAAAATAATTAATTAACATTCATCTTTATTTATTATTGAAATAATAAATAATTAATTCTATAAACTTTCATGTTAAAATAAGTAAGTAATTACTTCATTATTACTTAATCTTACTTAAATACTCTTTAATCATTATTTAATGTTAATTAACTAATAATTGATTAACTCAAATTATTATTTAATCTTAATTAAATAATAAATAGTTATTTTATTAACACTAACTCATTTTAATTATTACTTATCATCATTTAAATAATAATTAAATAATTAATTATATTTTACTTTATATGTAATTAACTTACTAGCCCATTAGTGGCTTTAAAGTTATTTATTATAATAACTCACTTTCATTTCGCTTCATATTGTTACTCTAATTTTCGCCCAAAATTTCAAACTTGGGGTCCTTCACGGAAACGCTTGTAGAACGAGGTCTACAACTCGAATTTAGGTTCTGTCGGAGGCATTGGATTTGTATCTTCCCGAACTCTAATTTTCATTTATCAAACATCAATTTCTATTCTGTTTAGGTCCCAAAAATCAGTGTCAAAGTGACTGATCAGCAAGGACATTCATAACAGTTAGTTCGTTTTCCAGATTTGGGGTCCTTTACGGAAACGCTCATATCTCGAGATCTATATCTCGAATTTAGGTCCATTTGGTATTGTTGGATACGTATTTTCCCAAACTACATTTTACATAGATGAAACACCAAATTTGAGTTTGTTTTGGTTATGAAAAACAGTCCACAAGTGACTGATCAGTTGCATGCTCACAACAGTTGGGTTGTTTGGAATTTAATTTATAACTTGCTCATTTTAACACATTTTTGAGTGATTCCAAAGGGGTTTTGCCCTTAACTCATGCATCTAGCATACCAAGAAAGAAAACCTCAAATATCACTTGTAGATTTCAACATGCACATGTTATAGCATACTAGTTATTAAAAAATTCTTCAAAAATCCATCTAACATCCTTTTTCCAAATCTCATCACATGAACTCATATAAATCCACAAGTCTCAATTGTTAAACTCAAGATCTAACACTCTAATCATGATATTAACCATATTCAACATTCATCACAAGAATCTAACATAAAATTACCTAGTGCATGTGTAAGACCCGAATTTTATAAATAATAATTTAATTTTCTTTATATATTATTTCGAAATAGTAAGGTGTTGATTTGATAAATGTAAAAAGTTTTGGATAAAATGCGCAAATATTTTAAAATAAGCAAGTGGTTATAAAATATTCATTGTTGTCGGAGAATATTCGTTTGGTTGTGGAATATTCTTGTTGTCGGGGAATATTCGTACGACGACGCAGCTATTTGTGGGCACCACAACGGAATAACTGTCGAATATAGAAAGCGACAGAAATAACCTTTTTTATAAAATAACGGCTTAGTTGTTACCGTTAGTACTGTTGAAATACCCGTTGGTTAAAATACAGTAATACGCGGTGTTGCACAGTAGCACACGGTATTGCACAGTATTTCGAATTATTGATTCTTACGTAAGAAGGCACTTACTCAATTATTGTTACAGTAATTACTATTTAATATTTTATATTATTGATTCAATAATTGCATGATATTTTATTGATTCAATAATTGCGACGTTGATATTTTATATCAATAATTGCTACGTTGCTATTTTATATGATTGATTCAATAATTGCTACCATTGATATTTTGTATTATTGATTCAATAATTGTCACTGCACAGTATTTCACATTATCAACTCAATAATTCATATTATTTGAATAATATTAGTAGATAGCATTATTGACAATGTCTAAGGAAGTTCTGTCTAGGAGGGATTATTTAATTGCGCGCCAGTAAGGAGAAATCCTTATCGGAAGTCCCCCTCTTTCCTTGGAACGACCTGGTTGTCAATATTGTAGTTCTGTAATATTATTTGTGAATAATTAATTATTGATTTATATGATAAGAAAATATTTATTTTATGGATATAAAAGAAGGAATTAGTGCTGATGTGTTTTTATCAGTATTTTGGTGTGGAAAATCATCCATTTATGGATTTCGGATAATTTATGTTTGGAATTTGAAAAAACTTCCTTCTACAAAGTTGTAGAGAATTAAATTTCCTATGAAAAGGACATAAAATTTGTATTTTTCTGACAAAAGGGCTTTTTATTATGAATTATTAAAGTTTCAGAAAATAAATGTTTTTTTAATAAAATGGTGGGCCCCACTTTTTTCATTGCTTGGAAAAATGCTGATTTTTCTTGAGTCCAATTAGGTGTATTAGCAGCCAGCAAGTTTTCAAAGCAAGTGTGCCACGTTGGTTAACAAAGTCTACTTCGGCATCCTCAGCTTTTCCTATAAATAGGGTGCTTAGGTTAGAATTGAAAATCACACCAGAATCAGAAGTTTTCTCTCTCTATAATATCGAGCGTATTTTTTTGGGTATTTAGATACTTTGAGTGTTGCTATTCAGTGCAAGTTTTTTTTAGCCTTATATCCGATATTTCAGTCAGAAGTACTATTCTTTTGAGGTAAGGGATGTTATTTTCTTTCGTAAATGATGTTATTCTTTTCAATATCATTATACCAAAATATTGTCATGGATTTTATTATGAAATTCTTACTCTTTTCGTCGGGATTACTATTCACGTATACGACACTATTCACGGAAAAATTAAATTTTCTTCTATTTGTCCAAGTTGCTTGTTAAGGTTCCTATCTTTGATTAGATTTAAGTTTTGAGCTTTATTCTTGAATTTTGCTTCACAATTGATTATTACAAAGTATTTTTGAATTGAATAAACTAAAATACGAATCCTTAATCTTTGTCCTTTATCTCACTAGATTCGTTCTTTAAAATATTTTTCATCATCCTCAGTCCTAAAAGGTGATATAACTGAATATCTTTGGCCTGTAAAGCAAAGATGAATGATTACCTGATGAATATCTTTGGACGTAGTGCAAAGATGGACAGGTGTTGAGATGAACATGACCACTGATGATACAAATGAATATCTTTGGCCGTAGTGCAAAGATGAATATTTGATTCGAGATGTATATTGATTGATGTTACATGGATAAAATATTGATGATGAACTTTTAAATCATAGAAGATAGTAGACTTCATTCTCTACTTAACTCTTCTAATGAATGGTTATTTCCGCTGCGAATATTGATCTAAAACTTGTTGTCAATAATATTTTATCTGAATTGTTGAAGACTAACGATAATTTATTTTCCATTATCTTAGTCATAATATTCTTTACTGGGCTAGTTGAGCTCACCCTTTTTATCTATTATCCTCTTCAGGGAATGAGAATGTCGCAGGAACTAGTCGGGGGACAGAGTGATGGTCCGAGTTAGAGCAGTAGTAGTCCTCACTATTTCTAATAAATAGTGTGAGAATAATTGTAATGAGGACTTAGTTTGAATGCTAATATTTTTTACATATTTGTATTAACACTCACAGTTGTGTGGTCGTATTTTGCACGACCGTGTGATATAAAGTTTGTATTTGAATTCTCGACCATGTATTTGGCGACTCAAAATGGGTTGGGTTGACTGGACCTATTCTGGGGGCGTCACAGTTGGTATCAGAGCTTAGGGATATGATCTCTGGCGGAGATCTGGGAATAGAACTAGGAGGGAACAGACGAATAAATCCTTCGCTAGTGTGTCCTACCTAAGCTTATGTGGTATTTAATTGGTCAGTCGGAGCATCGGGTTATTATGTGATATGTTAATTTGTTTAATTAACCCTTATTTTATGGTAATATTTGAGAATGGACAGCTGAGAATGTTAACAACGAAGTGAATGAGACCATGGAGACACCTTTAATCACCAACCAGGAGAACGTGCAACAAGAAGGCAATGCTCATCCTGAAAACAACGCTGATCAGACGATAAACGATGAGATGTTTAGAAGCTTTTTGCAGTTCATACAAAACCAGACGAGGGAAACTCGTGTGCAAAATACAGGTGGAGATAATAACGACAAGCGAATTGTCACTGCCAAGCAGTTCAAAGAATTGGGACCACCAGAGTTTTTGGGGAAGCCGGATCCGATCAAGGCGGAGACGTGGGTTAAGAAAATTACCAAGAAATTTGATGTCTTGGGATGCACGGAGGAAAAGAAGTTCCATTCGCCACGTTTATGTTCCGTGGAGAGGCAGATTACTGGTGGGAATCCGTGAAGCATACCCAGACTGCCGCACTCAAGATGTCTTGGGAAGCATTCCAGAAACTGTTCAATGACAAGTACTTTCCTGAAAGTATTTTTCATATGAAGGAGGTAGAGTTTATCAGACTAGAACAAAATAACATGACGGTGTCCCAGTACGAGGCTAAGTTCGCGGAGTTGTCCAGGTTTGCACCTCATTTGGTGGAGAATGAGGAACGTATGACGCGAATGTTTCTGAGAGGTTTGAAACCCGAAATACGTCAATACCTCATTTCTCACAAATTTTCTCTATATTCGGATGTAGTGAATAGGGCCCAGTTGTTAGAACGAGATAGTGATTATATTCAACCAAGGGACAACAACCAAGGTCGTACCGGTGGCAGCAGTCATCGGAACAATGACAACCAGCGGGGAGGAAAGTATGACAGAAGCGGTAACCACTCCGGTGGTAATCGTGGCCATGATAGTAGAAAAAGCGAATCGAGGGGAGATTTCAAGAAGAGAAGGTATAACAATGAGAACGTGAAGACGTCAACATCAGCACCAGCATCAACTGTTTTTAGGGGAGGAGAACGACCACCGGTCGTATGCTATAAATGCAGAAAAGAAGGACACATCAGCCCAAACTGCCCACAACAATTCAAAGCATGCTATAACTGTGGAAAAGAAGGACATATAGCTCGAGATTGTCCTATACCAAAACCAAGTCCAGCGGGGGTGGTGATTCCAAAGGCGGTTTCAGATAAGTCAAAGTCGGTGATTCCTGGAAGAGCATTTGTCGTGACAGCCCAAAAACGCGAGGAACTCACACGAGGTGATTACGGGTAAGCTGATCATAAACTCTTGTGAAGTTTACACCTTGTTAGATACCGGTGCTACCCATTCATTTATTTCACCTACTTGTGCTCAACGTTTGAACTTGACTTCTGATAAATTAGACTTTGACTTATCTGTTGAAACTCCGTTTGGAGAAACCTTTGTTACATGCACAATTTACAAATCTTGCTTAATTCAGATTGGTACCCTTACCTTACCTGTTGATCTTATATCTTTGAAAATACTTGCATTTGACGTGATTTTAGGAATTGACTGGTTAACCATTTACCATGCCAAAATTGATTGTTTTTATAAGGTTGTTAGTTTTCATATTCCTAATCAACCTGTTGTGTGAATCCAAACCACCAAACCACTAAAATCAGTCAATATCATTTCAAGTTACAAAGCTATTCGTTTATTGAAAAATGGATGTCAAGCTTTCTTAGCTCATGTCACTGATCTAAACCAAAATACGTCAGATCTGAATAATATTTTCGTTGTTAATGAGTTTCCTGATGTATTTCCCGAAGAACTTCCCGGTCTACCCTCAGAACGTGAAGTTGAATTCTTTATTGACCTTGAGCCCGGTACAAAATCCATTTCTAAAACCCCATATCGAATGGCTCCTATTGAACTTCAGGAGTTAAAGGTCCAACTACAGGAGTTGCTAGACATCGATTTTATTCGTCCTAGTACATCTCCTTGGGGTGCTCCTGTTTTATTCGTAAAGAAGAAAGACGAGAGTATGCGACTTTGTATTGACTATCGGGAGTTGAACCATGTCACCATCAAGAATAGGTATCCGATACCTCGTATTGATGACTTGTTCGACTAGTTGCAAGGAGCACAATTCTTTTCAAAGATTGATTTTCGTTTTGGATATCATCAGCTGAAGATTAAAACTAAGGATATTCCGAAGACTGCCTTCAGAACTCGGTACGGGCATTATGAGTTCTTCGTCATGTCTTTTGGATTGACTAATGCTCCTGCTGCTTTCATAGATATGATGAACCGTGTATTTAAGGAATATTTGGATCAGTTCATTGTTGTCTTTATTGATGACATCCTCATTTATTCTAAACGCTGTGAAGATCATGAGCACCATTTGAAGTTGGTACTTCAAAAGCTTCGTGAGAACAAGCTATATGCCAAGCTAAAGAAATGCGAGTTTTGGCTTGAGGAAGTAGCATTCCTTGGGCACGTGGTATCGAAACGTGGAGTATCTGTTGACCCAGCGAAGATTGAAGCAATACAAAGCTGGGAGCAACCTAAGTCGGTGACCGAAGTACGAAGCTTTCTGGGCTTAGCTGGTTATTATCGGAGGTTCGTAGAGGGATTTTCTCGAATCGCTACTCCATTAACTCAGTTGACTCGAAAAGATACAAAATTCATTTGGAGCGAGAAATGCGAGAAGAGCTTCCAAGAGCTCAAGAGGTGACTTATTTCGGCACCTGTTCTGACGATACCATCTGGTTCGGATGGATTTGTCATTTACAGCGACGCTTCGGGAAAAGGGTTAGGATGTGTTCTCATGCAACATGGGAAAGTCATAGCCTATGCCTCGCGACAACTCAAAGAATATGAGAGAAATTATCCTACTCATGATCTAGAGTTGGCAGCAGCCATTTTCGCGTTGAAGATCTGGAGACATTACCTGTACGGAGAGAAAGTGGAGATTTATACGGATCATAAGAGCCTTAAATATTTCTTCACTCAAAAGGAACTCAACATGAGGCAACGACGTTGGCTTGAGCTGTTGAAAGATTACGATCATACCATCCAATACCATCCTGGAAAAGCGAACGTGGTAGCTGACGCGTTGAGTAGAAGATCATATGCGGGAACGAGTACGATGATGTCAAGTATACGCGTGGAACCAGCTTTGATTGATAAAGTTAAAGCTGCTCAAGATATGGATCCGGAGCTGATGAAGATGAAGAAGAAGGTGCCATTCTAGAAGCAAGAATCGATGAAGAGGGAATACTGCGAGTCAACTCCAGACTTTGTGTCCCTAACGATTCCGACTTGAAGCATAGAATCATGATTGAGGCACACAACACACCATTTGCAATCCATCCTGGGAGTACCAAAATGTATCGTGATCTTCGACATACATTTTGGTGGTGCAATATGAAAAGAGAGATCGCGGAGTTTATTTCAAGATGTTTAACTTGTCAACGTGTAAAGGCGGAGCATCAAGTGCCGAAGGGTCCATTGCAACCACTGTAGATTCCGAAATGGAAGTGGGAACACATTACGATAGATTTCGTTACGGGTCTTCCCAAGGTTTCTCAAGGCATAGATGCGATTTGGGTTATTGTTGATAGATTAACCAAGTCTGCTCATTTCTTACCGATATAAGAGACTTATTCCCTTGAACGTCTTGCTCATATGTACATGAATGAGATTGTGAGATTACATGGCATGCCAGTATCCATAGTTTCAGATCGTGACCCCAGATTTACTTCACGATTTTGGATCAGTTTGTAGAAAGCTATGGGCACGGATTTACGATTCAGTTCGGCTTATCATCCTCAAACAGACGGACAATCAGAAATGACTATTTAAACTCTTGAAGATCTATTGAGACTCTGTGTTCTAGACTTCAAAGGGAGTTGGGATAAGTACTTACTGATAAGTGAATTTTATGACCACTTATTCGGATAGTAACCAACTCATTCTGTTGCTTAAACTCAAGTATCATTGTGCCTTTTATGTGTTTTTGCTTTGTTTTATGATTTTCAGGTTTAGAAACTCTCTGGGTGCAAATTGAGCTTAAACGGGAAAAAGAACGCTTAAATGGGACAAAGCACTGAAATGTGCTTAAAGCATGAAGATAGCATGGGTGAGGAAGCAATGAAGGTGATTCCACGAGTCTAGAGGCCAAAAGGAGCAAGAATGGCCTTTGAAGCAAAAATGGGAAGGAAGTGCAATCCGGACATCGTTTGGGTGGTTCACGTTCATTTCATGTTCTTGGATTGGAACTTGGTTCATATTGTAGAGCATCTTATAAGCTTTCTGGAATATCTTGAATCATCCAAATCGGAGTTCGGAGGCGAGAGTTATGCCCCGTATACCAACGGACGTTAAACTTCACGATTTTGAGTTTTCATGCACAGCTGTCACTTGGAGCTCAATTTCAGCCTTCATCCATCCATTATTTCTCAATGCTCAAAGAATGAAAGTTGTATAGATCTTCGATACCTTCGATTTGATAGGTGGCAGGCCTCGTAACTCCTCCCGGATCAAACGTTATGGCCGTTCTACCAGAGGACACTGCAGCAGAAAATCACTGGCGCGGGCGCGCGGATTTCTAGTGTATTTTGGGTGCGGCCGCGCCAGTTTCCAGCAGACAAAACTTTGACTTTTCAACTGAACGGGCTTGGCTAGAGATTGGGATATAAGGGGGCTTGGTTTTGGCAAGAAAAAGCATCATATATTGGCCCTAAGCCCTAGTTCCTCTCTTTTCTTCCTTTACATCTTGTTTAGTCTAGATTAGGAGTAGATTAGAGAGTAGATTAGTGCTAGTTTAGTTAGTTAGTTAGATTCTAGGGTTAGATTAGAGAAGAATATTGAAGCAAGAGATTGACATTGAAGATCCACACTTGGAGAAAGAACAAAGATTCGCAAATTTCTATCTCTTCACTCTCCTTGTATTCAATTTATATTTGGATAATGTATAATCTACTTGTGGATAATATATTCGAGTTGTCTATGACTTAAATCATATTTTGAGGTTTCAATGGAACCTAATGAGTAGTTTAAGTTGATATTCCTTCCATGATGGTCTTATTTGATTACGATGTGTTTGTCTATTGCGATGTATGCTTTCATTGCTTAATTGAGTCATGACCAATTACTGTGATAACCCACATGGGATTGAAAGACAAAGTGTGGGTTTAGATCTAATCGTAGTAGCGGGCGATTGTACGTTCACATGGCGTTGGACGTATGATTTGTGCTTAGGATAGACATATACCAAAGCGCCGCTCGTAGTCAATAGAGGACTTGACTTAAACCCTATTTATTTGTAAATATCATAGACATATAGGGGTTTAGATAATGTGGGTGTTCACGTGCGTTCTATCATCTGTGGATTGCACATGATATGGATTAGGTGCATCGAAAGATGGCCTTCTCTTACCTTCGTGTTCTTGGCTAACAACTTTAAAGATCAATTTAACCTAATTGGAAATATGTCGACTTAGACGAATCATTAGGGGAAATTGGGATCTCTTATCTTCATTATCTGATTTTACTCTAGGATTAATTAGTTTAAGTTTACTTCCTTGCCTAGTTTAAAGTAGTTTTAATTCCTTCTTTTTACCACCCGTTTAAATAAGACTGAAATGATTATGTGCTAGTGCTTTGGCGACCTTTTATCTGTTAATTCCTCGTGGGAACGATATCTTTACTCACTCTTTATTACTTGTTGACCGCGTATACTTTCGCGTAAATTGTGTCATCTAATCGGACCAACACTTACCATTGGTGGAATTCTCCTACAATAACAGTTATCAAGCAAGTATAGGCGTAGCTCCATTCGAAGCGTTGTATGGGAGAAAGTGTTGTTCTCCAGTATGCTGGGATAAGGTGGGTGAAGCAACATTATTAGGACCGGAGTTGGTACATATGACTACAGAAAAGATTCAAATGATCCGGCAACGGATACAAACCGCACAAGATCGACAAAAGAGTTATGCGGATCTTCATCTAAAGGACGTGGAATTTAATGTTGGGGATCATGTATTGTTACGTGTTGCTCCATGGAAAGGAGTTACGAGATTCGGGAAGAGAGGAAAGCTCAACCCACGATTCATTAGTCCATTTGAGATCCTTGACCGAGTAGGAAATGTGGCCTATAGACTCGCTTTACCTCCAAGTATGTCTCGTGTTCATAATGTTTTTCACATATCCATGTTGCGTAAATATGTGAAAGATCCAAACCACATTATTGAGTTAGAACCAGACAAGATAGCAGAAGATTTAACGTACGAGGAGGTACCTGTCAAGATCTTGGATAGGAAGGAGCATGTCCTATGCTCGAAAATTATACCTCAAGTTAAAGTTTTGCGGAGAAACCATGCTATTGAGGAAATGACCTGGGAGTTAGAATCGAAAATGAAAGCGAGGTATCCTCACCTTTTCGACATACCAAGTACGTACGTTAATTTCGAGGATGAAATTTTATAAGGAGGGGAGGATGTAAGACCCCGAATTTTATAAATAAAGATTTAATTTTCTTTATATATTATTTCGAAATAGTAAGGTGTTAATTTGATAAATGTGAAAAATTGTGGGTAAAATGCGCAAATATTTCAAAATAAGCAAGTGGTTATAAAATATTCATTGTTGTCGAGGAATATTCGTTTTGTTGTGGAATATTCTTGTTGTCGGGGAAATATTCGTACGACGGCGCAGCTATTTGTGTGCCCCACAACGGAATAACTGTCGGATATAGAAAGCTATAGAAATAACTTTTTTTATAAAATAACGGCTTAGTTGTTACCGTTAGTACTGTTGAAATACCCGGTGGTTACAATACAGTAATACGCGGTGTTGTATAGTAGCACACGGTATTGCACAGTATTTCGAATTATTGATTCTTACGTAAGAAGGCACTTACTCAATTATTGTTACAGTAATTACTGTTCAATATTTTATATTATTGATTCAATAATTGCATGATATTTTATTGATTTAATAATTGCTACGTTGATATTTTATATCAATAATTGCTACGTTGCTATTTTATATGATTGATTCAATAATTGCTACCGTTGATATTTTGTATTATTGATTCAATAATTGTCACTGCACAGTATTTCACATTATCAACTTAATAATTCATATTATTTGAATAATATTAGTAGATAGCATTATTAACAATGTCTAAGAAAGTTCTGTCTAGGAGGGGTTATTTAATTGCGCGCCAACATGGAGAAATCCTTATCGAAAGGCTCCCTCTTTCCTGGGAACGACCTGGTTGTCAATATTGTAGTTCTGTAATATTATTTGTGAATAATTAATTATTAATTTATATAATAAGAAAATATTTATTTTATGGATATAAAAGAAGGAATTAGTGCTGATGTGTTTTTATCAGTATTTTGGTGTGGAAAATCATCCGTTTATGGATTTCGGATAATTTATGTTTGGAATTTGAAAAAACTTCATTCTACAAAATTGTAGAGAATTAAATTTCCTATGAAAAGGACATAGAATTTGTATTTTTCTGACAAAAGGGCTATTTATTATGAATTATTGAAGTTTCGAAAAATAAATATTTTTTTAATAAAATGGTGGGCTCCACTTTTGTCATTGCTTGGAAAAATGCTGATTTTTCTTGAGTCCAATTAGGTGTATTAGCAGCCAGCAAGTTTTCAAAGCAAGTGTGCTACGTTGGTTAACAAAGTCTACTTTGGCATCCTATGCTTTTTCTATAAATAGGGTGCTTAGGTTAGAATTGAAAATCATACCAGAATCAAAAATTTTCTCTCTCTATAATATCGAGCGTATTTTTGTGAGTATTTAGATACTTTGAGTGTTGCTATTCAGTGTAAGTTTTTTTCAGCCTTATATCCGATATTCTAGTCAGAAGTACTATTCTTTTGAGGTAAGGGATGTTATTTTCTTTCGTAAATGATGTTATTCTTTTCAATATCATTATACCAAAATATTGTCATGGATTTTATTATAAAATTCTTACTTTTTTCGTCGGAGTTACTATTCACTTATATGGCACTATTCACGTATACGGCACTATTCACGGAAAAATTAAATTTTCTTCTATTTGTCCAAGTTGCTTGTTAAGGTTCCTATATTTGATTAGATTTAATTTTTGAGCTTTATTCTTGAATTTTGCTCCACAATTGATTATTACGAAGTATTTTTGAATTGAATAAACTAAAATACGAATCCTTAATCTTTGTCATTTATCTCACTAGATTCGTTCTTTAAAATATTTTTCATCATCCTCAGTCTTAAAAGGTGATATAACTAAATATCTTTGGCCTGTAGAGCAAAGATGAATGATTACCTGATGAATGTCTTTGGCTGTAGTGCAAAGATGGACAGGTGTTGAGATGAACATGACCACTGATGATACAAATGATTATCTTTGGCCGTAGTGCAAAGATGAATATTTGATTCGAGATGTATATTGATTGATGTTACATGGATAAAATATTGATGATGAACTTTTAAATCATAGAAGATAGTAGACTTCATTCTCTACTTAACTCTTCTAATGAATGATTATTTCCGCTGCGAATATTAATCTAAAACTTGTTGTCAATAATATTTTATCTGAATTATTGAAGACTAACGATAATTTATTTTCCATTATCTTAGTCATAATATTCTTTATTGGGCTAGTTGAGCTCACCCTTTTTATCTATTGTCCTCTTCAGGGAATGAGAATGTCGCAGGAACTAGTCGGGAGACAGAGTGATGGTTCGAGTTAGAGCAGTAGTAGTCCTCACTATTTTTAATAAATAGTGTGAGAATAATTGTAATGAGGACTTAGTTTGAATGTTAATATTTTTTACATATTTGTATTGACACTCACAGTTGTGTGGTCGTATTTTGCACGACCGTGTGATATAAAGTTTGTATTTGAATTCTGTACCATGTATTTGGCGACTTAGAATGGGTTGGGTTGACTGGATCTATTCTGGGGGTGTCACAGCATGCATGCATGTGCCTTTCTCTACCCATTTGGTACAAATCTCTCTTTTGATCTTACTTTCAACTTCAAAAATGTTTTGATCATCAAATAAAACATCTATACACATATAGATGAAGGGTTTTCAAAGATCAAACTTAAGACTCTTTGTTTCATCAAAATCCAACAAATAAGAAATCAAAACTTGAAAATGAAGAGAATCAGTACCTAGTTCTTCTTACTATCTTCCTTATCTTCCCAAAGTAGCTTAGATACTTTGCATGCATGAAGGTCAAGATCTTCTCCCTCTTGAAGTTGCCGAACCTCTCTCTCTCTCTTTCTCTCTCTATATTTTCTTTTTTTCTCTAGTTAAGGAACTTGGAAGTATAATAAAATGAAATGAAGTTAATGGAGTGGGTATAATTAAAAATGTAAGCATTCTTCGACTAACTCTCTTCCCTAATCATTACTTGGTTGTTTAGTCACTAAACACAAGTGTTGGACATGCTAGGAGAGTGACACATGTCATGGGTGTTGGTTTCAAAAGATTATAGCCAAGATTTTGGGCAAGTTTAATAAAATTATAAATCCTCCCATTTTACCTCTTAGTGGCCGGCTATGCACCCCTTTTTCTCCCATTATAGATTTATTTTTATTGTATTATATACTTACTTCAATGATTTAAAGTCCTTTCTTTCATGGACCAAGGTTTGGGCCTCTTTAATTAATGTTTAGGCTCACAATTAATTAGTTTGGGCCACTAGTAGTCAAGTTCATTTATTCAATACTTGGGCTACTACTTATTAATCCCACATGTTGGGCTAAGTTAATTAATTTAACTAATGTCATTGAAGTCTTTCTCCAATAAAATTAGTGGGCTTGATTATTCATCCAATTGGGCTAGCCCACTAGTATCACTTACTACTTGGACTATTACACATTTTCATAAATCAAGAATATCACTTTACTTTCATAACCCAATTAAACTTGCTACATACAAGTAAATTAAATATTTAAATAGGGTTCATCATCTTAATCAATTTCCTTGATTATTAAAATACTTAGGCTAGTCCACTAATTTAATTATTTCATTAGTGGGACTTCTATTAAATTCTCATAACACACTTGTTACATAATTACTTATTCAATCACCATATATCACAAAGTTTTCAATATCATTAATAATCGATATATCTATATACAATGTGACTTGAAATTATTGGTTATTACAATAACCCCTTAGGTTATTTAATTATCATACCTAATATATATTTTAGGTTACATAATTTAATTTTTAATTCTCTTTATATACACAATAAAGGTATGCATATTATATAATGTATATTTATTTAATCATACACATAGTTCACATAAATCATAACATCTTCCACTTCTAAGTCCAATTTTGACTTTCCTTCATAAAAGTCAACTGTTGACTTTGTCGAAAAAGTCAACCCTTACACATTTTGTGTTTATTGTCTTTTCTGACTAAACTTGACGTTCTAGACGCAACCGAGCAGTCCGTGCTTCAGACTTCTATCTCTAACTCAAATTTTGAGTTTTAACTTACTCTATTTTTATTGCTAATCATATTAGCTATTAGCTCTATGGTTATTCATTTTCTTATTTGTCAGTCAAGGCCAACATTCAAGCTATGCTAATTGCTAATATAGTCTTAACTTGATTCTCATATCCTTAACTTAATTCATCATTCCTCTTGCTAAAATATATAGCACCTTACTAAGTATATATATATATATATTTCTATACATATACTCATCTTCATTTAACCTCATAGTATCTCTTCATCTGAATTTTTATTCCCTTAATAAAATTTTCACATGCATCAGTATAACATTTCTGACATTATTCAGTTCACATCAAAATTTATAGGTATCATAATACCTCATTCTTAACATTCCTTCAAATACATATAACTCATTTCTAGGGTTTGAAATTTTGTAACCTATATTTTCTCTATTCTCATTCAAATAGTAAACCATATAGGTTTTATCTGAAGATTTTAAATAAATTCTCAAATTCTCATCTAGGTTTTATTCTTTAACCTTTATTCTAATCATTCAAGATTTTATAAATTTTTGGGTTATCACAAATTCGGCGAATAGACAGATAATACTCTAGCCCTATCAGTAGACCATCCTCAAACCCCTCAGACAAATGCTCTGCAAAATAAGGGACCCAAACTATATCGAAAGTTGTCAATGTCTCTAGCTGAATACGGGCATGAGTGAAGCCCTCCGCGACCGGGACCTCTGATAAAGTAGACTGGTGCCATCTACGCCCCCGAGGATAAGTGTCCAAGCCCAGAACAGAGATAGGGCGAAGACAAGAAAGCCTCTCATAAGCCCAAAACTGTTAATCCAAAGAACCCGACATTAGTCATGGGAAAAGATAAATCAATTGTAATTCAGACAACTGAAATTTAGTCAAAATGACTCACCAGAAGAAACAAGTAGAATCTGAGCCATGCGTCGGTGACTCCCTCAAATAGCAGTCGCATCCCATGAAGAAAGATAGCGAATTTGAAGGATCCCCAATTGTAGTCCCCAATGCGGTCTATATCCCAAACATCCCCTACCAAGCTAAAGGGAATAGTGGAAAAGTTATTCGCAATGAAACAACCCCTCATGATGGTCAGGAATAGAGGCCGCAAGATGCGATCTCTATCCCTCAAATCTGCAGGTAATGGCTGTTGTAGAGTGCCTCGAGCAGCATCAACGCTCAAACATCCAGACTGAATACTACGGGCCTTAAAGACCCGCTCTTAAGAAAAAAAAACCCTAGAAGGGTGCGAACAGCTGTCCGAGTGATACCAGTCTCCAAGGGCACTCTGTCCCCAGTAAACTTCAAACCTGTGATATATTTCCAGTCCATAGTGTTAGGTTTGTAAGATTCATGGACACAATCAAATTGCAAAAATTAACAGAAGCATGGTAAATCAGAGTTTTAAAATTTTACAAACAATATACTCAGATCATCCTTTATGCACAATTATTAATTAAACGAAATAAATGGAGATTAAGATTCATACCCTTGAAGATTCTAGCTTCCTCAAGTACGAGTTCAACTCCAAATCCTTTTCGCGTTTTACTTGAATCCACCGGGTTGATTCCTTTCTTTGATCAACGTTAGCCACCTAAGTGTTTGACCTCTAGAGGTGATCTACCAAAACAGAATAAGAATTCAAGAAGAATGGTGTTTGGCTAAATCCTAGTTTTCTTCTCTCTAGAAAAGGAGTGCTCTCCCAACTCTTGGAATTAAATGTCTAACTTTGTTCCAAAATAAGACTTTCTTATTTATAGATGTAGGCAACCCTCCTAAAAAATTTAGGATTAGGGTTTTATATTAATTAATTAAACTCCTTAAATTATATAGGCTTCCCAATCCTATTGGGAATAATTAAACTCTTTTAATTAATTAGCCTCCTAATTTTATTAGGAATATATATATGAGAGACAGAGAGTATCTTATTAATTAATTTCGAAACTCCTTAAGGAATTAAATAATAATAATAAGACTCCTCTTAATAATTTATATTTAATATTTCTAAAATATTAAATAATAAATATTAAGTTATTTAATTTATTTTATCACTATAGATTAAATTAATTACACTTAATGCATTATTAAGATTATGTCATTACCTTCTTAAATAATTATTCTTTCTTTTATGGTATGACCCTTTAGGTTCTCCATATTAAACCGGTTATGAATAAATCAATTAGAACAATTCTAATCTTATTTAAATAAATAAATAAAACTAATAATCTATTTAAATAAATAATATTTATTCTACAATAGGGATAAGCCTCCTTAGCGATCAACGACTTTTCAGATAATATAGATTTCAACATTAATCATAAAAGAACCTGTGAGTAAATAGTTACCGTACAATTTAATCCTTCCATCATATAATGTCCCAATTAAATATAAGACCTGAAATTACTGTCAAGTCTTATTTTATTTAATTATATGTATTTCGATTAGAAAATGCATAACTCCAAATAATGCAAATTAGAAACTCCTTTTTAATTTCATTCTGCCTTGCCCAAGGACTATTGGGTTGTCATTTAACGAATCACATAGAACATATCTCTTCTTTTACTAGAAATGGTAGATTCTTTATTGACCATTCATTATCTCCATATGTAACTTATTACACCCAAGCATACCCTTTGATGTAGGAATAAGTCAAAGTATATTTCATTACATACAAGATACTATGATGATCTCAAGTCCAAGGATCACATGTACTACTATCTCATTAGGAATTCCTATTGACAGGCGAGTAAAACTCCATTAGGTATTTCTTAGCGAGTCACGTTCAGTGTGCTTATTCTTCAATAAGCACATACATACTTGCTTTAATGTCTCCACATAAATGATCATGAGATCAATCATCCTCATTCAATGAGCAAGCAACATATGTACCAATCTATCCGGATTTACTAAACCCCTTTTTAGTAATCAATTTATTGGGAACTATTTTAGTTTTTAAGTTATCTAAGAATTTAGATCTCATTAGCATGATCATCATCATGATTCTAAAAGCATTGCTTAAAACTATGGGTTTATCACATATTATAAAAACAGTAACATGTAGATAAATAAATGCCTTTATTTAAATAATACTTTTATTAATAAATGAATAAGATTGTTACAAAGTATATGCTTTATAATCAAACATGATTGGCTTGTGTGCATACTACTTTCACATAGGTGTCATCACAATCTCGCAATCCAGCAGATGGAGGGACTGACTCTGATGGAACCATCTCTTAGATAAAGCTCGTAGATAGGCCCAGGGGCAGCGACGGGGAGCAATGGTGAAGAAGTCCTGGAATCCCCAAGAATCAACTACAGCTCGGTACTCGAGGTGAAGTGAATGATATAGAGAGTATATACTAGACCAATTACCTCTGGGCTGGGTAAACTCTAGGACCTACATGGCCTTAAGGTTAAGAAAACCGGTTGCTGGCAGAATAGAGAAATCAAGACAAATTAATGTAAAGATCATATACCTCGTTCACCTGTAAATGAATGGAGGGATGACGGCTCAGGTCCATACCTAGTAAATCAGGAACGGCTACCTGAATGTCAGGAAGAAATCTAGGCGCCGAAGTGGGTTGAGGCGTGAAAGTAGTATGCATACAAGCCAATCATATATGATGATAAATCATCTAATTTGGAGATGATTTTATTCATTTATTAATAAAAGTATTAACTTATTAAATGCATTTAATTATCTACATGATGTTATTTTTATAATATATAAATAACCCATAGTTTTAAGCAATGTTTTTAGAATCATGATGATGATCATACTAGTGAGATCTAAATTCTTAGAAAGCTTAAAACTAAAATAGTTCCCAATCGTGGGATTACTAAAAAGGAAATTCATAAATCCAGATAGATTGGTACATATGTTGCTTGCTCATTGGATGAGGATGATTGATCTCATGATCATTTGTGTGGAGACAATAAAGTAAGTATGTAGGTGCTTATTGGAGAATAAGTTCACTGAACGTGACTCGCTATGGAATTCCTAATGGAGTTTTACTTGCCTGTCAATAGAAAATCCTAATATGATAGTAGTACAAGTGATCCTTGGACTTGAGATCATCATAGTATCTTGTATGTAACGAATTATACTTTGACTTATTCCTTAAGACCCTTAGGGTACATCAAAGGGTATGCTTGGGTGTAATACGTTACATATGGAGATAATAAATGGTCAATAAAGAATCTATCATTTCTAGTAAAAGAAGAGATATGTACTATGTGATTCGTTAAATGACAACCCAGTAGTCCTTGGCCAAGGCAGAATAAAATTAGAAATGATTTTCTAATTTGCATTATTTGAAGTTGTGCATTTTCTAATCGAAATACATATAATTAAATAAAATAAGACTTGACAGTAATTTTATGTCTTATATTTAATTGAGACATTGTATGATGGAAGGATTAAATTGTACGGTAACTATTTACTCACAGGTTCTTTTATGATTAATGTTGAAATCTATATTATCTGAAAAGTCGTTGATCGCTAAGGAGGCTTATCCCTATTGTAAAATAAATATTATTTATTTAAATAGATTATTAGTTTAATTTATTTATTTAAATAAGATTAGAATTGTTCTAATTGATTTATTCACAACCGGTTTAATATGGAGAACCTAAAGGGTCACACCATAAAAGAAAGAATAATTATTTAAGAAGGTAATGGCATAATCTTAATAATGCATTAAGTGTAATTAATTTAATCTATAGTGATAAAATAAATTAAATAGATTAATATTTATTATTTAATATTTTAGAAATATTAAATATAAATTAATTAGAGGATTCTTATTAAAATTATTATTATTTTAATTTTTAAAAGAGTTTAGAAATTAATTTAATATTAGTACTCTCATTTATTCCTAATAAGATTAGGAGGCAAATTAATTAAATGAATTTAATTAATTATTCCCAATGTGGTGGGAAGCCTAAATTAATTAAAGAAGTTTAATTAATTAAATGAAACCCCATGTCTAATAGGATTAGAAGGGTTAACCAATATCTATATAAGAGGAGTCTTATAATAGATATCAGTTGATGCAATTCTAATTATTGGAGAGTACTCCTTTTCTATAGAAGATAGAAAACTAGGGTTTAGCCAACCACCCTCCTTCTTGTCTAATTCTTATTCCTTGGTGGATCACCTCTAAAGGCCAAACACTTGGGTGGCTAACGTTGATCAAAGGAAAGAATCTAACCCAAAAATTTAAGGAGATCACGAAGAACAAGAAGTTGAACTCGTACCTGTGGAAGTTTCGTTCTACAAGAGTATGATTCCATAACTTCTTATTTATCGTTTTAAATTAATAATTTGCATAAAGGATGATTCGGGTAATGATTTTGTAGAAATTTTTTAAACTCTGATATACTATGCTTCTGCTAAATTTTGCAATTTGATTGCGTCACGATTTTGTACAAACCCAACAGTAGTATCATAGCCAAATATTTATGCAATTATTAATTATTTTAATTTCATATACATATAGGTATGTATTTAAAATAATTTATTGGGCATAATTTTATTGTATAAAATTATTATTTTTTTATGAAAAAAAAATAAAAGACAATTCGCAACTGTGAAGAAAAAAAATGGCGGAATATTTTTTTTTTGGACGGATCAGTAGATCCAAGTGATTCAAGGGTGTCACGATTTTTTTTTCTTTCATCAGAAGACTAGGCACGTTAATATATATATTATATATATAGTAAATATTATCATGCATCTTGAGAATGATTTCAAATGGAAGAGTCACATTAGCCTTAAAAAGGAATCTTGTAGGATTTATTATAAAAGGTGACCAGGAAGTAAAAGCTGCAGGAATGGTTTTCTAAAAGGACGTAATATATATATAAATATTATTCTTAATAATTTTATAATTAAAACAAACAGTTTATTTTAATTTTGAAAGTGGATTTCATACAAATTAAAATTGCCCATTAAATGATACTCGTATATATATGGAATGTTTATTTATTGATGCGTATGGTGATATGTATGATAATAAATGGGATTGATTATGAGACTATTGACCAATGTGATTGGATTTTATTTTAGTTGAATGCTTGAATGAATGGATTTATTAAATGGGGTCTGCGTACCTTGTCTTCTCTGATTTTTTTCTCGATGTAAAATTCTATCGCATTCCTATATATTTTCCCTTGACTGCTGATCAAGGTTTCTATTTAATTTAAATAGTTTATGTAATAGAGATAGTTAGAATTATCTTTAAAAAATTGGAGACCAAAGAGCAAGGAGCGCGTGAAGACCCGTTTGTATGGAGCCCGGGTTTAAATGTAATAGTTACGTTTAAATTTAATTTCTTGCACCCTTAGGTTTGACCTTTTGGTTCACTTGGTGGCTCTAGTGAACCAAACTAGAATAAAAGTCCATAATCAATCCGGGTAGAATATAGTATTCTATATGTCCATGCTAAGTATTATATATATATATATTATATTTTATACAAACATGCTTCGCATGTTTTATTAAAATGACGCGTATTTTATATATATATATATATATATATATATATATATATATATATATATATATTGTCGACGTTGGGAAAAAATCCACGGGTCGGGTCACAACCCGGATCTTCCTCTCTTCCTAAGTTATCTCTACCTTTACTCTTTTTATTGCGAAAAATGTTTTGAAGGATTTTTTAGGAAAATGTCAACATGTATCATGTCAACGATTGAACGTTTTATAGAGTCGCCAGTTGGTAGATTTGAAATGGTTGTACCAACTCAACCAAGTTTTGTTTAAAAAATGCCCAATTGCTGGACACTGTCGAAACTTGATCTTTGAAAATAAAGTTTTAGCTCGGGGGCTTGGTTAAGTGTGGGGAAGGTGTTAGGCACCCCATAACTCCCGTGTAAACACGGTACCGCATCTTTTTAATATTTTTCTTAAAAAATTAAAATGTGTGTGAATGCTGTTTGAAAATTGGGTCTATGTTTGATTGGTTAAATCAAGGAAGTGCTTCGTTGAACCTATATACGAAGGGTTTGATTTGATTTGCAAAAGTCTTTGATTTGATTTGTAAAAGTGTTTGATTTGATTTGCAAAAGCTTATACTTTTGATAAGATTGTTTAACATGATGTTTTGAAAGCTGGTTTTCAAACCCTTACGCTATCATAGGAATTGAAGTATATCGATACTTTTAGTTTTATCTTTTTAGCCTTAAGGCTCATATGGAATGGTGATTGTTGGGCTGCGAAGCATCCTCGACCTCAGAAAAGAAATAAGTGTCGGTCTCCTCATGGGCATGACAGCCATCAGAGTGACTCTGACACGACAAACCATTATTCTCATTATTTTGAGACCTTAAATTCCGGATAACCGTTTTAAGGTCTTTTGTATGTACATTTCTACAGAAAAACTGGCAGGGTACATTCGTAAAGTAGAGTTTGTCCATCGTGGGAATCAGATTCTGATCAGTTTGATCATGAATCCCACGATTCCTAAGCTCACATATAAGTAGCCAATAAACCTGCACTTTTCAAATTTTTACAAAAAAAAAGATATATATCCCAAATGTCTTCAGAACCGAAGATTCATTCAGTAAATCCTGGTTCGCACCTAGCCGAAGCGTCTCGTTCCCACTAGATAGCGATCTAAGGGACGCGAGGTTGGTCTTGAAACTAAAACTAAAAAAGCTAGATTTAAATAAATCTCAGTCATTCTAGCTTCCCGGTTCTATCTGTACCAATTTTGAACCGTTTAAAAGCTAGAATTAACGAGATTTAAATAAATCTAGTTCGCCCTCAAATATATCAGTGCCGATTCATATAAAATGAATAATTAAAGCAGCAATTTAATAAAATGAGTAAAACAATATATACATAGTTATATATACGAAAGCTGTAAAGGGCGATGGGTTTTCACACCAGTGCCCGGACTGGAATTGAAATATATATATATTTATAAAAGCTGTAAAAAGTCATGGGGTGATCCAGGCTGGACAGAATGTAAATATATACATAAAAATTGTAAAAAGGGCAATAAGTTTTCACTTATGTGCCCGGACTGAAATTGAAATATATGTATATATATTTATATTTACAGAAAAGTAGTCAACCAAGACTGAAAAGATAACCCAGTGGTGGTGAAGGCTGCTTATATATGCATATTTATATATAAAAGCAGTAAAAAGGCCACAGAATAATCTAGGTCGAACTGAAATATAAATGTACAGTAAAGTTGTCAACTAGTGACTCGGAAGATAACCCAGTAATGGTGAAGGGTGCAAAAATAGTATAAAGGCCACAGAATGATCCAGGCCGGACTGAAATGTAAATATATATATATAGACAGAAACGTAGTCAACCAAGACTGGGAAGAGAACCCAGATGTGGTGAAAGTTGCTTATATATGCATAAATATATAGAAAAGCAGTAAACTACCGCGGATTTGACATCCGGGCTTGACAGAATTAAAAAGTTAGTATATATACAAAAAAAATCTAAATCTGGACTGGAAAGATAACCCAGTCCAGCGAAGTTGCTAACAATGAATATGCAAGTATATGGAAGCTGATGGAAGCGACGGATCAGCAATCCGAGTTGAAATGCCAGAAAATACATTTAGGTACTAAAATGTACTAACAGTTGACGAAAACGGCCACGAAACTGAGTTCCAGGCATATTTAGAAAACGAAACTTGATATGCAATTGTATAAAAGTGCAAAGAAATAGTATTGACTTGCTAATCGTAAAAATACTCACAATGGACTGCTACGCGAGCTCTTTGCCAAATCGTAGGCTTTAAATGTCCAAATCTATCGGTTATTTTCTGATATGTGGTAGTATATGGGTATATCTATGTGTTAGAGTGAAAAAATTTGGGTTTGGAAGAGAAAAAATTAGACAGGAAACCAAACAGACAGAGGTTCGGAGTATTTTTTGAATTATGAAAATAAGGGGGGGTGCCTTCTTATTTATAGGCCAGAGAGCCTCCACCCTACCTGATGCTGCTGCAGGTAGAGGTGCGGCTCCCCTAGTGGGGCCCACGTGCCGGGTTCCGTCATCTCAAAGTAAGTGCACTCCAAGCAAAGCGAGGTCGAAGTCGAAACTTTTTAACTTTTGATCGGAGCGTCCGTTTGAGGCGTGTTGTGTAAGAACCGTGAATTTCATGAATAAATATAAATGTTTATGAGTTATGAGAGAAGTAATTCGATTATATTAAATTGAATTTATAATAATTGAGGAAATATGGAGAATTGTGATGAACTCGTAGAATGCCATGTGTGGCATTAGAATGGAAATAATGATAATTTAATTAATTAAAGAGAGAAATCAATAAGTGAAGGATTAATTAATATTACATTGCTAATTAATTGTTGTTATTAGTGATAGCCTATTAATGAGTAATTATTAATAATATGTTATTGTGAGTAACAAAACATTTATGAGTAAATAATTGATGAATATAATAAAAATTATATTTATTTAATTGTTTATTGTGTGAAATACATGTGATAGTTAATCGTATAATAATGTTATTAATTGTTATTGTGAGTAATAGAATATTATTGAGTAAATGAATAATTAATATTTAATTATTAATTAATGAATGATAGTAGATTAATGAATAAATAATTAATTTGTATAATGGATCAATGCTTGTTCTATTAATTGCAATGTGCAAGGATGTATGATGATTAAACATATAATATATAGTAGTTACATCTATATAATATAAAGTATAGCGTGACATTGAAATATGACTATGTAATATAGAAACTATATAGTAAAAGGAAGTAAGTCACATGAGATGCATAAATGGACCCATGTGAATGCATGTTATGTGTACCTTGTGCAATACTAAGTCAAACAACATTATCTAAAGTGTAGGGTAACACTTTAATAAGACTATATAATATATGAGAACTATATATTAAGATTTACGGAATTGTGGAAGTTACATAATAATGTCTATGTGACAACATGTATGTGTGAGGACATTAAAGATGTACTTCATATAAGATTATAATAAACTAAATAAACAATTGTTATGTAATGACTATTTCAATAATTACATAAAATTGAAACAATAAAGGCTTGTGATAATGTGGTCTGACAATACCCAATTAGATTACAGTCGGAATTATAAAATGTACATGGATTATATCATGTGTATATTAAATTTACTACATGTAATATTATTTCCTCATTTAAACTACATTATGATTCTAATTAAATTTATAATCCAAAGTATCTAATGTGTACATGTAATAAACCTAGTGTGTATTTAGTTTGTGTTGCAAATGCTGAGTTAATTGGCCTTGTCCCAAAATAAGAGACTCATTCCTTCTCACGTGCATAGCTTGTAAGCCCTAAGCCTATTCTTCTCAAACTCAGCAACATTAATAGCCAATGATTCAATGAGGAGTGGGCATCATGATGGAGTTTAACAACTAACCAACAACTCTTCCATAACCATCATACAACTCCTGTTTCCATTTGTTTGAAATTGTGTAGAATTGCATTGCCTGGGTAATTGTTTCCCTATAAATATAGCCCCTTCTCTTCTCATTTCATTTGCTGAGAAATTCTGTCAAGTTGAGGATTGAGAGTGAGTATATAGCAGCATTGTAGAAGCATTCTAGCAGTAAGATTAAGCAAACCAAATTAGCAGAGGTATACTCTCCCTATTTCTCATCTCTGAAGATTTCTAATTCTTGATTATGTTTGAATTCATGATAAATGGATTAAAGTACGGTTGTTAAGTGTTATATAAGTTGATATGTATGTTAGTAATGCAATGTAGTTGTTTAGAATGGAATTCGTGAAGGAAATTTTATAATTGGCTTTAGTTCTGCCGAAGCGAAAAGCTTTCTGGTTATGGCCGAGACACGGCACAACTGTGCCAGTTTTGTACTAGGGCGCAGCTGCCCCCTGTGTTAGTTTCTTGTTTCTGCTGTAATCTGTTATGTGCTAACATGATTATACTACTTAGACAAGCATGAAAGCTAGTTTAACTCATATATATATGTTCCTTGATACAACATGCATGTTCGTGGTCATGTTAGTATACATTATTGACGGAAAGACTTATAGTTGAAAATAGACTTATAATTGGGAAGTGAACTTTGATGTATACATACCATGTTTACATTCTGACTTTTGAGCATGACCGTATGGTTTAGTTAAGCATGAAAAGTTAGTCTAAAGTGTTGAGATTACACTAGCATACATGGTTCACGTTTAAAACGATTTCAAAAACTAAACTTAAAAGTTTTGGAAAGCTAAAGTTGCATGAACTTGGTAGAATATCATTCTGATATTTTTGACATACATGATAGTTCTTTAACATCACTTAAATTGCCTACATGTACACATACTATGATAGATGCCATGAAAGTTAGTTAAGCATTAATAAGATATGAGTTTAGGTGAGTTTTCAAACAATAAACACTACTAGTCATGCATGAATGATATGAGTACTTGTGAGCATGCCTAATTCAAATTATATAACTACCTCGTAGGTTTATATGGTAAACATAGAAACCTTGTGATTTCGTGTCCTCAATTGACTGTAACTCATTAGAAATCCTAAATGAGAATCCTAACATATTAAGGTGAACTTAGGATGATTGTAAAAGCATGAAAGACCTCTACCATGTGTACGTGTTATGTGTATCCATCTAGTATGACATGACATAAGATCGTTTAAACGTAATTCATACAAGTTTTCGAAGGATGAACAAGACTAAATATGTGCATATGATGAAAGTCTTTGAGAGCATGCATACTAATTGATTTCCTGACTATCTCATATGTTTACATGGTGAGCATAGTAGCACTTGTGATTTATGACCTTATTTGGCCTCACAACATTAGAAATACCAATCTAGGACTATAACGTATAGGTTGAACATTTGATGGACCTTAAAAGCATGCAGAACCTTTTTAGAGATGTATATGTTATATGCTTATGAGCGGGATAGAAATAGAAAGAGCAAAGCTAACTCTGGTTTGGCCAGGGGACAGCACAGCTGCACCGTCCCTAGGCTTAACCAAGGCGCAGCTGCGCCAGCCTGCAATTTGATCTGAGTATTCTGCTTGTTTTCTGATTTTGTCAGTTAGTTATAATAATACTCTAAGCTGCTAATCAAAGTCTAAGTGGTACTGATATGTGTTAATGACATTCTATGAAGATGTTTAACTTATAAAAAGAAATCTAAAGATAGTAGAGACATAATCGATTAAGTGTTATGATTCCATATGATGCTATACGTAGTATGACTATGTAGCAAGGATAAGATTTAACGTATGTGTTGATTATGTGTACAAGATAATGTATGTTAAACTGTGTAACTAATAGATATCCTATTTACGTAAATATGTTATAATAGGATTTGAAAAGCGTTGATAAGCTTTATATTGGTAAACTACGCATAAGGCAAGTCTCCTAACTTACACAATGTTGGATTTTGTGCAAGTGTCTAAACCTTATCTCTTTGAAACAAGTTCTTACCTTACTTTTTATCGAGCAAGTTTTCTAACTTCATTTGATTTATATATTGAATGCAAGTATCCGGAATACTCTTTTTATTGGGCAAGTATTCGAACCATGCTCTTTATTGAGCACGTATTTGAGCTTGTACTATTATTGATCGTACGAGTAAATAAGTGCTAGAATAATTCTTATCTTACAAATTTATATTTCATAGCTTGATTTAAATTACGATTATATTCTTCGAATTATGTTGCTAGTATTGAACTTATAAATTGTTCTTATATACATTGTTGAAATTGTCTATGCCATTTGATTCGGCTAGACCAATATCATGAATTGGAAAGTGATCCACACCAATTATCTTGGTGCGGACTCTTATAAATTGACTGAGATTAACAACCCTCATAGAAAGGGGAACTATATAGTCGGGGTGCCGACAGTAGTAGGATAGGTTATGCATAACACCAGGTACGGTAGGCTGATCCCCTAATTGTACTTGTTTGGGTTACCATAAATATTTTTTGTGATTCTAGTAGAAGTTCGTGGTTCTTAGCGACCACTCAGTATCCAATATTTATTGACTTAAAACTTTGAATTCCTTGGATTCTTCTATTAATTCTTGGTCCACAGTGACACTCAGTGATATCTATTTATTCACTTGAAATTGTTAAAACCTTTGAATCCTTTAATAACTTCTCGACCCGTAGTGGTTCTTGTTTAAACTTCGCAGAATAGATTTGGAAACCATTGATATTTATTTTGTTCACAGCATTCTTATTTAAATTTTTGAGCTATTAATTACCGTTTTACCCTTGAGATTAAGAACCGTATATACACCTGTTCACATTTATTGGCATATTACTTGCTGGGCAAATTTGTTGCTCACTCTTGCTTCCTATAAACATTTCAGTTAGGGCAGGGAAAGGTGGAACCCCAAGACAGGACAAGAGCAAAGGCAAGACTATGGAGTAGCTGTGCTTTTCTATGTTAGGATGTTTTCTTTATGTTGTATTAAGACTTAACTAATGTTATGAATTAAGTTATGTTGGATTAAGTTATGAAGTGTATTAGTAATAGCTTCGAGACTTGGGATGATAATATTTATGTTATACCAATATAAATTATTCTATTATTCCATTGTTTAAGATTTTAGTTGTTATTAGAATTAGCACGTGACGAACCGAATTCGAGATCCGTGACGATCAGGATTTGGGGGCGTCACAGGTTGGTATCAAAGCTGTAGGTTATAAACCTTAGGAGCGAGTCCTTAGGCTATAACCTTAGAAGAGATTTAGAAAATAGAAGGAAATAAAACTTATGTAGAGTTTTCTTATAGAGCTAGTAGTGTTATGAAATATATTTTCATTCCATACAATGAAATTATGTTTTATTTGGAGCTAATAATAAAGTTTATCGGTTTTGTGATTATGGATGTCGGAGATAGGTAAACCTAGTAGGGCCATGGAGTAGGAACCACGTGATATACATATGGTGTCCGTAATATCCCTTATAATTGAGCCTAGTACGGTAGTAGCCTTAACCTAGGAGGAGATGGAATCGGAATCCAAGTAGAAATCCACGGTGAAAGTTTTCTTTCGGGATTGGGGCATGTGCGAGAAACTTAGTAACTAAGAACTCAGAAATGAAAAGTATGATACAATAGTTGAAGGCAAAGTTCTAGACCTTCAGATTAGTAACTAATGGATGCAGACATAGTGAAAGGAAAGGTAGTTAGGTAGTTATTAGAACAAGTGTCGCGAGTGATACAATAGATGTTTATAGATATGGAACAGTTGTGGTAAATCCCAATTTTAGGGATAATATGGGAAGTATCTGTATAACCCCAACTTTAGTAGTACCCGAGAGGGGTATGTCATGAAACTAGCAGAATGCTATACGATGTGATATGTTTTCACATGGCATGTTTTTATTAAACGTGCGTTTAGTGACCAGATTTTGTTAAATAATGACAAGGGAGAATAGCAATAAAACTTATACGCCTTAAGAAGTATTAAGAAGTATTAGATGTGTAACAAAGAGATGATAATACCATTTGATTTCTATACAGAGAAATGTCGATACCCCAAGGAGGAAAGACTCGTCAAGCGACGGAGAATGGAGATAGGGAATTGAATCAAGAACCCTTACAACAATTAGTAGATCTTATAGTAAATGCTTTTGAAGAAGGAATCAATGATTTTAGGAAGAGACAGACGAAAACTACGGAGGTAGGAAAAGATATTAAGTTGACTAAAGGAGGAGAGGTTAATATTTCAAAGAAAGCGAACGAAGGTAGGATGGAAGAGAAAAGTAGTGGTAGCAGTAAGAATTTCAAGAGGAAGTGGAATGAGAATAAGTATGTAAAAGAAGAAGGACAACCACGGAAGAAGAGGGTAGAAGCCTGTAAGGAATGTAGAAAGAACCACGTTGGAGCATGTTTGAAAGGAAAACATGTGCTTTATAAGTGCGGTGAAAAGGGTCATATTTCTCCTAACTGTCCTAGGCAGGAGAATACCAAAGGGTGTTTTGCGTATGGATCTAAAGAACGTCAAATACGTAATTGGCAGAAGGAAACAAATGAGGAGGGAAACGAAAGCAAAGGAAGAATAAACAACAACAACAACAACAACAACAACAACAACAACAACAACAACAACCCGATGGGAGGTCACTAGGAAGGACTCAAGAAAAAGAACAAGGCTTGCCCAAAATGTAGAAAAAGTCATTAAGGAGAGTGTTGCAAGGGACGAGGCATTTGCTATAGCTGCGGCCAGGAGGGGCATATTTCCCCGAATTGCCCAAACCTGAAGAAGATCGAAAGATGCTTCGCTTGTAGGTCAACAGACCATCAGGTTAAGAACTGCCCAAAGAAAGGAAGGAAGAAAGAAGATGGCAACAAGGGAAGCCATAGCGAGAAGCTGACGGCAATCGAACCAGCCCAATCGAGTGAACCAATGCCATGTACGACTACCGTTATGGTACATGATGCAGTGGCGTTCCGAGTCATAATGTCAGGTACTGTCCTAATCAATAATATAAATGCGTTTGTATTATCTGATTCGGGCACTACCTGTCCCTTTATGTCTAAAGAATTACAAAATGATAGGTTACCCAAGAACGATTAGGAGATCCTTTGAACATAGAAATTGTGAATAAGGAAGTAATCCCCGTAGAATTTATTTACCAAAATTATCGCGCATAAATTATGGGACATAAACTAAGCATAGACTTGACTCCGATAAAACTTGGAGAGTTTGATGGGATACTAGGAATGGACTGATTACATAACCATACTACGATAATTGACTATTAGAAGAAAAGTGTGAACCTTCAGACTCCAAACCGGTCTAAGGTAGTGTTTTATGGTAGCTCGTTGCTTAGGCAATCGTGTTGCCTTACGATGATGCAGGCCAAGATATTGTTAAGAAAAGTTGGTGTAGATTGTTTCACCTTTATTATAGATACTAAGAGAACGAGAGTAGAAATAAAAAAATATATTAGTAGAAAGAGACATTCAAGACGTATTCCCAGACGATCTGCCCGGCCTTCCGCCAGACAGAGAAAATAAATTCGTAATAGATTTAGTATCGGGAACTGCACCAATTTCGAAAGCCCCATATCTTATGGCACTGATAGAAATGAAAGAATTAATAATACAACTATAAAAAAAATGTGTTAGATAAAGGATATATTCATCCGAGTGTGTTTCCTTTAGGGAGCACCAGTGTTGTTTGTCAAGGAGAAGGATGGGTCGAGAAGGCTTTGTATCAACTATCGAGAGTTGAACAAAGTGATAATTAAGAATAGGTATCTGTTACCAAGAATAGACGACAAGATCTAGAAAGAGCACGCTAAACATCTGAAGAAGGTATTAGAAGCGTTGAGAAAGGTGAAGATGTACGTAAAATTTTGAAGTGCAATTTTGGATGGAGAAGGTTAGTTTTAGAGCACGTAAGACACGACAAAGGTAAAGACGGTATATAATTGGGAGCAGTCAAAGACGCTGACGAAAGTATGAAGTTTCTTAGGGTTAGCTGGGTACTATCGAAGAATTATCCCCAAATTTCTCTGAGATACCGACCCCGTAGACCAATCTAACGAGGAAGACAGTAAAGTTTATTTGGACGGAGAAGTGCAAAGAAAGTTTCAAAGAAGAGGTTGAGCGAGGCACCTATATTATCCTTACCAGATAATACGGGAGGTTTTGAGGAGTATAGTAATGCGTCGCACAAAGGCCTTGGTTGTGTGCTAGGGTCATTGCGTATGCACTGGAAAGTTAAGGGACTATGAGAAACAATACCCTACCCATGACTTGGAGTTAGCGGCAGTTTTGCGTTGGAAATATATCTTCACACTAAAGGAATTAAACATGCGACAATGGAGGTGGTTGGAACTAATCGAAGACTACCACTGTGAAATTCTCTATCACCTGGAAAAGGCGAACGTAGTAGCCGACATGCTAAGTAGAAAAAGGGAATGGAGAAATTATTCAAGTTGATAACTGGAGAGGAACTAATCAGGAAGATGGAGAGATTGGAAATAGAAGTGAAGGGACCCAGAGAGTCCAAATGGAAGTTTGGTAATGGAGGTTTGTCCAACGATGTTGCATAGATTAAAGGAATAATAAGACAAAGATGAAAAGTGCAATGAGATAAAGAGGAAAAGTTCAGAAGAAATAATGATGGTATCTTGAGATTTGTAGATCGAGTGTGAGAGCCAATCGTAACTAAATTGCTAGATAAGAGTTTTCATGAGGCATATAATTGAGCATATTTTGTTCACCCAGGAAGCACGAAAGCGTACCGAGATCTTCGAGGACACTTTTGGTGGTTAATATGAGATGACAAGTTCTAGAATACATCGAACGATTGAAAAAGATGACACACCTTCTACGAATAAATGTTCGATTCAATTTAAATCAGTTAGTGAAATTATACGGAAAGGAAATCGTTTTGCGACACGAAATATTGGTGTCAATTATTTTCGATTGAAACCCACACTCCACATCAAAGTTTTGGAAGAGCTTGCAGGAAAGAATGGGATCGGAGTTGAAGCTGAGTACTACTTATCATCCTCAAATCGACGGCAGAGCAAACAAACAATACAAACGTTAGAAGATATGCTTAGAGCTTGCGTGATGGATTTCAAAGGCAAATAGGAGGATCACTTACCTTTAGTAGAATTCGCTTATAATAATAGTTATTATTCGAATATCAGTATGCCATCGTACAAAGCTCCCTACGGAAGAAAGTGCAGAACACCGCTACGTTCGGATAAGGTCAGAGAACGACGACTTTATTTGGGACCGGATTCAGTACGACGAATGGCAGACGTTGTGAAGACAAAAAGAGCCAGATTAGTAGCAGCTCAAGATTAACATAAGAAATACACAAATTGACATCGTTATAATTAAGATTTTGAAGTCAATAGTTTTGTATTTCTCAAGTGTTTCCCTGTAAGGGAAGATAAGATTAGGTAAGAATGAAGAATTGAGTTTGAGGTTCGTGAAACCTTTTGAAGTATTGAAGAGAGTAGGCAAAGTGGCGTACGAGGTAGCCTTACCCCTTGAACTGGAACATATCCACAGTGTGTTTCATGTTTCTGTCTTACGATCGTATAAGCCTAATTATAAGCATGTAATACCCTATGAACCCATTCAAGTAGAGAAGAATCTAGCTTATGAAGAAATTCTTGTCCAAATACTAGATAGGAAAGAACGGATATAAGAAATAAAATTATATCTCCTGCAAAAGTGCTTTGGCGAAACCACGATGCCGATGAGGCCACGTGGGAATTAGAAGATAGGATAATGAGGGACTATCCCCATTTATTTGTGTAACCTTGTATCAATTTCGAGAACAAAATTTTTATAAGGGGGGAGGATGTAAGAACCGTGAATTTCATGAATAAATATAAATTTTGATATTAATAAAAAAATAAATATTTATTTAAATATAAATGTTTATGAGTTTTGAGAGAAGTAATTCGATTATATTAAATTAAATTTATAATAATTGAGAAAATATGGAGAATTGTGAAGAACTCATAGAATGCTTTGTGTGGCATGAGAATGGAAATAATGATGATTTAATTAATTAAAGAGGGAAATCAATAAGTGAAAGATTAATTAATATTACATTGTTAATTAATTGTTGTTATTAGTGATAGCCTATTAATGAGTAATTATTAATAATATGTTATTGTGAGTAACAAAATATTTATGAGTAAATAATTGATGAATATAATAAGAATTATAATTATTTAATTATTTATTGTGTGCAATACATGTAATAGTTAATCGTATAATAATGTTATTAATTGTTATTGTGAGTAATAGAATATTATTAAGTAAATGAATAATTAATATTTAATTGTTAAATAATGAATGATAGTAGATTAATGAATAAATAATTAATTTATATAATGGATCAATGCTTGTTCTATTAATTGCAATGTGCAAGGATGTATGATGATTAAACATATAATATATAGTAGTTACATCTATATAATATAAAGTATAGTGTGACATTAAAATATGACTATGTAATATAGAAACTATATAGTAAAAGGAAGTAAGTCACATGAGATGCATAAATGGACCCATGTGAATGCATGTTATGTGTACCTTGTGCAATACTAAGTCAAACAACATTATATAAAGTGTAGGGTAACACTTTAATAAGACTATATAATATATGAGAACTATATATTAAGATTTACGGAATTGTGGAAGTTACATAATAATGTCTATGTGACAACATGTATGTGTGAGGACATTAAAGATGTACTTCATATAAGATTATAATAAACTAAATAAACAATTGTTATGTAATGACTATTTCAATAATTAGATATAATTGAAATAATAAAGGTTTGTGATAATGTGGTCTGACAATACCCAACTAGATTACATTCATAATTATAAAATGTACATGAATTATATCATGTGTATATTAAACTTACTACATGTAATATTATTTCCTCATTTAAACTACATTATGATTCTAATTAAATTTATAATCCAAAGTATCTAATGTGTACATGTAATAAACCTAGTGTGTATTTCGTTCATGTTGCAAATGCTGAGTTAATTGGCTTTGTCCCAAAATAAGAGACTCATTCCTTCTCACGCGCATAACTTGTAAGGCCTAAGCCTATATCTTCTCAAACTCAGCAACATTAATAGCCAATGATTCAATGAGGAGTGGGCATCATGATGGAGTTCAACAACTAATCAACAACTCTTCCATAACCATCATACAACTCTTGTTTTCATTGGTTTGAAATTGTGTAGAATTGCATTGCCTAGGTAATTGTTTTCCTATAAATATAGCCCTTCTCTTCTCATTTCATTTGCTGAGAAATTCTATCAAGTTGAGGATTGATAGTAAGTATATAGCAGCATTGTAGAAGCATTCTAGTAGTAAGATTAAGCAAACCAAATTAGCAGAGGTATACTCTCCCTATTTCTCATCTCTGAAGATTTCTAATTCTTGATTATGTTTGAATTCATGATATATGGATTAGAGTATGGTTGTTAAGAGTTATATAAGTTGATATGTATGTTAGTAATGCAATGTAGTTGTTTAGAATGGAATTCGTGAAGGAAATTTTGTAATTGGCTTTAGTTCTGCCGAAGCAGAAAGCTTTCTGGTTATGGCCGAGACACGGCGCAGCTGCGCCAGTTTTGTACTAGGGCTCAGCGCAGCTGCGCTAGGCCACTGTGTTAGTTTCCTATTTCTGCTGTAATCTGTTATTTGCTAACATGATTGTACTACTTAGAAAAGCATGAAAGCAAGTTTAACTCATATATATATATATATATATATATGTTCCTTGATACAACATGCATGTTCGTGGTTATGTTAGTATACATTATTGACGGAAAGATTTATAGTTGAAAATGGACTTATAATTGGGAAGTGAACTTTGATGTATACATACCATATTTACATTCTGACTTTTGAGCATGATCGTATGGTTTAGTTAAGCATGAAAAGTTAGTCTAAAGTGTTGAGATTACACTAGCATACATGGTTCACGTTTAAAACGATTTCAAAAACTAAACTTAAAAGTTTTGGAAAGCTAAAGTTGCATGAACTTGGTAGAATATCATTCTGATATTTTTGACATACATGATAGTTCTTTAACATCACTTAAATTGCCTACATGTACACATACTATGATAGATGCCATGAAAGTTAGTTAAGCATTAATAAGATATGAGTTTAGGTGAGTTTTCAAACAATAAACACTACTAGTCATGCATGAATGATATGAGTACTTGTGAGCATGCCTAATTCAAATTATATAACTACCTCGTAGGTTTATATGGTAAACATAGAAACCTTGTGATTTCGTGTCCTCAATTGACTGTAACTCATTAGAAATCCTAAATGAGAATCCTAACATATTAAGGTGAACTTAGGATGATTGTAAAAGCATGAAAGACCTCTACCATGTGTACGTGTTATGTGTATCCATCTAGTATGACATGACATAAGATCGTTTAAACGTAATTCATACAAGTTTTCGAAGGATGAACAAGACTAAATATGTGCATATGATGAAAGTCTTTGAGAGCATGCATACTAATTAATTTCCTGACTATCTCATATGTTTACATGGTGAGCATAGTAGCACTTATGATTTATGACCTTATTTGGCCTCACAACATTAGAAATACCAATCTAGGACTATAACGTCTAGGTTGAACATTTGATGGACCTTAAAAGCATGCAGAACCTTTTTAGAGATGTATATGTTATATGCTTATGAGCGGGATAGAAACAGAAAGAGCAAAGCTAACTCTGGTCTGGCCAGGGGACAGCACAGCTACACCGTCCCTAGGCTTAACCAAGGCGCAGCTGCGCCAGCCTGCAATTTGATCTGAGTATTCTGCTTGTTTTCTGATTTTGTCAGTTAGTTATAATAATACTCTAAGCTGCTAATCAAAGTCTAAGTGGTACTGATATGTGTTAATGACATTCTATGAAGATGTTTAACTTATAAAAAGAAATCTAAAGATAGTAGAGACATAATCGATTAAGTGTTATGATTCCATATGATGCTATACATAGTATGACTATGTAGCAAGGATAAGATTTAACGTATGTGTTGATTATGTGTACAAGATAATGTATGTTAAACTGTGTAACTAATAGATATCCTATTTACGTAAATATGTTATAATAGGATTTGAAAAGCGTTGATAAGCTTTATATTGGTAAACTACGCATAAGGCAAGTCTCCTAACTTACACAACGTTGGATTTTGTGCAAGTATCTAAACCTTATCTCTTTGAAGCAATTTCTTACCCTACTTTTTATCGAGCAAGTTTCCTAACTTCATTTGATTTATATATTGAATGCAAGTATTCGGAATACTCTTTTTATTAAGAAAGTATTCGAACCATACTCTTTATTGAGCACGTATTTGAGCTTGTACTATTATTGATCGTATGAGTAAATAAGTGCTAGAATAATTCTTGTCTTATAAATTAATATTTCATAGCTTGATTTAAATCACGATTATATTCTTCGAATTATGTTGCTAGTATTGAACTTATAAATTGTTCTTATATACATTGTTGAAATTGTCTACGCCATTTGATTCGGCTAGACCAATATCATGAATTGGAAAGCGATCCACACCAATTGCCTTGGTGTGGACTCTTATAAATTAACTGAGATGAACAACCCTCATAGAAAGGGGAACTATATAGTCGGGGTGCCGACAATAGTAGGATAGGTTATGCATAACACCAGGTACTGTCGGCTGATCCCCTAATTATACTTGTTTGGGTTACCAGAAATATTTTTGGTGATTCTAGTATAAGTTTGTGATTCTTAGCGACCACTCAGTATCCAGTATTTATTAACTTGAAACTTTGAATTCCTTGGATTCTTCTATTAACTCTTGGTCCACAGTGACACTCAGTGATATCTATTCATTCACTTGAAATTGTTGAAACCATTGAATCCTTTAATAACTTCTTGACCCGTAGTGGTTCTTGTTTAAAATTCGCAGAATAGATTTGGAAGCCATTGATATTTATTTTGTTTACAGCATTCTTATTTAAATTCTTGAGCTATTAATTACCATTTTACCCTTGAGATTAAGAACCGTATATGCACCTGTTCACATTTATTGGCATATTACTTGATGGGCAAATTTGTTGCTCACTCTTGTTTCCCATAAACATTTCAGTTAGGGAAGGGCAAGGTGGAACCCCAGGATAGGACAAGAGCGAAGGCAAGGCTATGGAGTAGCTGTGTTATTCTATGTTAGAATGTTTTCTTTATGTTGTATTAAGACTTAACTAATGTTATGAATTAAGTTCTGTTGGATTAAGTTATGAAGTGTATTAGTAATAGTTTCGAGACTTGGGACAAGAATATTTATGTTATATCAATGTAAATTATTCTATTATTACATTGTTTGAGATTTTAGTTATTATTAGAATTAGCACGTGACGAACCGAATTCGAGATCCGTAAAGGTCCGGATTTGGGGGCATCACATGTTGTACCTTTTTGAAAAGCCCTCGCCGAGAGTGTCACAATGACATGGGATAAAATATTTTTTGGGTCCAAGAAGACGTGTTCATAACCAGGTCTTCGATTCCCCGCAGTTTGTCCGTTGATCTGTCATGCGATGTTTGCACTCGGGATCATCGTTATGGTTCGTTCTGACCTTGGTGGTATCAATTCGGCTGTAGTTTGATTGAATCGGCTTAGGGTTGATAAAATAACCATTTTACCCCTCTCGGGGTTGCCTTCAGTGTCGGCAAGGCCTTTGGTTGACTTTCCGGGGTTGTTTCCAAGACTTGGATCCTATTTGAGTCTGTTTGTCCCCAGTGTTGTCTCTGAGGCTGACTTGGTCACTCCAGGTTTTCCTCTGGAGATGTTGTGATGCTTCAAGGCTGTTTCTGAAGTTGACCTAACTTCTCGGGTTGAGACCGGGGTGACCTGCACTTCCCGAGTTGAGACCGGGGTTGACCTGTACCTCCTGGGTTAAGACCGGGGCTGACCTGTACCTCCCAGGTTGAAACCGGGGCTGACCTGTACTTCTTGGGTTGAGACCAAGGCTGAGCTGTAGTTCTCGGGTTAAGACCGGGGCTGACCTGTACTTCTCGGGATGAGACCGGGGCTGACCTGTACTTCCCGGGTTGAGACCGGGGCTGACCTGTACTTTTTAGGTTGAGACCGGGGCTGACCTGTATTTCCCGAGTTGAGATCGGGGCTGACTTGTACTTCCCGGATTGAGATCGGGGCTAACTTGTCTCTCCCGGGTTGAGACCGGGGCTGACATGTACTTCCCGGGTTGAGACCGGGGCTTATTTGTACCTCCCGGGTTGAGACCGAGGCTGACCTGTACTTCTCGGGTTGAGACCGGGACTGACCTGTACTTCCCGGGTTGAGATCGGGGTTGAGTTGACATCCCGATATTGGTGATCGGGGCTGTGGTTGTCCCGATATTGGTGATCGGGGTTGAGTTTGTTACGAATAAGATTTTTATATATTAATTATAAATATTTATTGAATTAGATAAATATTTTTATTCATTTATTTGTTGAGTTAAATAAATTATGTGATTGTTGTGGAGTAATTTAATTAAGTGCAATATATTAATTAAATGAATATTTAATATTTTATTTAATGAATGTGTAATGATTTTATGGTATGATTCTAATGTAATTGAGATAATTAAATTAGATGTATTTATGGGATAATCATTTCATGAAATTATAATTAGCGAGTAATTATAATTGTTATGTGGTAATTTTTATATGAGTAGTTGATGTTAAGCTGTTATTTAATTGAATTAGAAGGTTGAAATTTAATTAAATAAAGTGTAGCATTTAAACTATGGGTTAAAGAATTTATTAAAAGAATAAAAAAGATTTTTAATTAGTTTTACCCAAACAAGGCCCTTGCACTTGTTTTAATCTCGTTTTGCCAAACAGGGCCTTAGTTAATAATAATCTGTTTTAAAAATAAAGTTGTTTTTACCAAACATGGCCTTAGAGCTTTTTAAATTCAAAATTTTGTAACCTATATATTAATTAGTAGTTAGTATATATAATTAATATATAGTAGTTACATATTCTATGTATTATAGGTATAATATATGTATATCAGTTATATATGTTATACAAAATATTTACGTTAAAAAGTTAGAACAAAGAAAGAAAGAAAGAACAGAGAAAAAGTTAGAGAGAAAATACTCAGAGAATAAGAAGAAGAAGCAAAAATTCTTGATTATGATATATATATATATATATATATATATGTGTGTGTGTGTGTGTGTGTGTGTGTGTGTGTGATGTATATATATATATGCTTATATATGATTCTTATAGTTGTTTAAGTGATTCAATTCACGTAGATACGATGAACATGAAGAAATCATGTTCATAGTAATTTACTGTAAGCTTATTTTGAACAGTCTTTAAATTATCAAAATTGGTGTGTGTTTGTTAATTGTTATTTAAATTGATCATGAATTTTGTTAATATATTAAGAAATAGAGTTAACACAATTGGAATTACATGAATTGGTTTAAAAACGAACTCACAGTATAAATTTTTGTCAAGAACACTTGATAATGTGTTTTTCTTCAAAAATCATAAAAATTATGTTTTGATTATGTGTTATAATGTTTATGAATGTTATAATCATGTTAAAACTTTAAGGTTTTGTGTTCATAAAGTTTTATATACATTATGTTGATAAAAATCGGATTTGGGTGCGAAGAAATAAGCCAAATTGGCTTATTTCTCTACATAATCGCGAGCTGGGGGAACCCACCAGTAGTGGGCCCCGCTCCAGTGGGGTATTTGGCCTAGAATGACCTGCCCCAGCGGGGCTAGGGTCTGTCCGGAGAAAAATTTTGTGCTTCGTTGAGTTTTTGTGCAGTGCTTGTTTAGCTAACTTAAATTGATGACTTGTTAAGTGTATTAGACAATGAGATAACATATTTTAATATGATTAAGATAATTTGAAGTCTCATGATTAATATGTTATATATATACTTGTATATTACTTTTATAAGGTACGACATGGTAGTTTAAAAGCGTTATAAGCTTGTGAGGTGTATGTTGTGAGTGTAAACTCACGAATGTGGTTAGTTAGCAACTATTGTTATAAGCCACATTGTGAGTTGAACTTAAGTATGAAGTTCAACGGTTTAAATGTCTTGGTAATGTACTAATTGATGTTATAAACATAATGTAAAATGTAGGATAATTGTGGAATTGAATTGTAATTGTAAAGTGTAGCTTGCGCTTGAGGCAAGTTTCCTATCCCTAAAAACTTGTTATTTATATTATACAAGTTCTTTAACCCTTACTCTTTATATCATGCAAGTTTATTTCCAATTCTTAACTTGTTCATTATTGTACAAGTTATGTTGTATTCTAATATTCATAATGAACAAGTATTGAACTTATTATTGAAGAAATGTGATCTTAACTTATTTGTTCGAGCAAGATCTACTTAATCTTTCAATTGCTTTAAATTATTTCTAAAGCATGCCTAGTTATTGTGAAGTCTATTGTTATGGCTTATCTCTGGTTCAAAATTCTTATATTATCGAATTATGCTAAGTTATTGTGAGTCGATTCAACTACTCCTTAGTTGATGATAGTTGAAACTCCAAATTTCCTTTTAGCTATCTAAACCAAACTTTTTTTGGTACGGACTTGTATCAAATACTGAGATGAACAATCCTATTTATTAGGGGAGGTTACTATGCGAAAGCGTTAAATATTTGTGCACAATACATGGTATGAAGGGTTGATCCCCCTAAGTACGAGTTAAGAGTCCATAGTCTATATGACTGTTAAAGGTTTTAAATAGAAATGTTTATAACCTAGGACATGGTTCAAGGTCTTATGACCCTCAGATGATTTCAATATTCGAAATTCTAAATATTGATAAAAGAATTATTATTCAATTCTTTATTGTTGACGAAAGTAAAGTTATTCCAATCTTTTAAAGTTATTCAGTTATGTTATATTATTGTTGTGTTCCAAGTGAGCTTTTATTTGCTCACTCTTGCATATTTAATAATCCCTTGCAGTTAAAGTCGAGAATGCTGACGTACCTTCAACAAGTAAAGCGAAAGGCAAGATGAACAAGTGAAGACTTGTTGTCTTTTGATGTTAATGATAATAACATTTCATTTATGATGTTATATTTCCGCACTTATTTGTTTATGTTAAGGTTAGCAAGCCTGGGAGATTTTCAATAAGGTTGCAATTCCTTTTTAAGGAAGATTTTAATATTTATTCAAGGTTGTAATTTATTTTACATTCCTTATTTTTGGGTAGATGTATGTTCTATTTAGATAGTGAGCACCAAATCCCATGGAAATGAAGTACCCAGATTTGGGGGTGTCGCAGAGTTGACGACTCGGTATTTGAGACCGGGGTTGATTTGACGGCCCGGTATTGAGACTGGGCCGTCAGTTCAACCCCGGTCTCAATCTCGGGTCATCAAATCAACCCCGGTATCAATACCGGGCCATCAGTTCAATCCCGGTCTCAATACTGGGCCATAAAATCAACCCCGATCTCAATACCGGTCATCAGCTCAACCCCGGTCTCAATACCGGGCTATCAAATCAATCTCGGTCTCAATACCGAGCCATCAAATCAACCCCGATCTCAATACCAGGCCATCAAATCAACCCCGATCTCAATATTGGGTCATCAGTTCAGCCCCGATCTCAATACCGGGCTGTCATATCAACTCCGATCTTAATACCGGGCCATCAAATCAACCCCGGCCTCAATACCGGGCCATCAGTTCAACCTTGGTCTCAATACCAGGTTGTTAAATCAACCCCGATCTCAATATCGGGCCATCAATTCAACCCCGATCTCAATACCAGGCCATAAAATCAACCCCGATCTCAATATCAGGTCATCAGCTCAACCCCGGTCTCAATACCAGGCCGTCAGTTCAACCCCGGTCTCAATACCGGGCCATCAAATTAACCCCGGTCTCAATACCAGTGATGAATAGATTTTATACCTATGAATTCGATGTTATTAAACTTAATTATTGCTATCTTTAAGTATATTTAGTATCTTTTTATATGTTTTTGTGTTTATTTCTTGTAGGTTGGAGCTGGAGGGACAAATTGATCATTTGGGAGAAGAAAAAGATCAAAAATCATTAATTTTAGAGCTGAGTGGCATTTTTGTAAATACGTGGTCCTGGTCAAGCACCTAGGCACTTGGAAATGACCTGGGTTGAGCGCCTAGGAGCTCATGTGCGGCTAAAGAGGGATTTTGCTACTGATGAGTGGGTTTTTCGAAGCCAAAAAGGAATGTGAATGAGGGTTTTGACTAATACAAATAGGAGAAGACTTTAGAAAAAAGAGGTATTGAGGAATTATCAAGACAATTGCAGAGAGAACAACGAAGGAAAACACGAAGGAGGATTACAAGGGCTGAAGATCAAAGAGAGAATATTGGAGCAAATTCAGAGTTTCTTCTTCTCTTCTCTAGTTTTATCTTTTGCAATTACCTGAGATGTTTGGATTATTAATCTGGATGATGTTTTTTATTATTATTATGAACTAAACTTTATTTAAGATTGCAACGGAACTTGGTATGTAGTTTAAATTAAACCTTCCCATTGAATGAAAGTTGGTTTTTATTGAATTGTTTATTATATCTTTTGCTTATTGATTAATTGTTTGGCCAACAATTACTGTGATAATCTATATAAATTGGAAGATGGAGTATAGATTGAGATCTGGATATTATAACATCTGTTCATATAATCTGAATAGGGTTAATATGATTAGCATGTAGGATAGGAATATACCTAAGTGTCTTTTGTATCCATTGAAAGAATTTGTGCTAATACCCTAATTAACTTGATTCACATAGGAATATAGTGATTTAATTAACTAGGGTATTCCTTGTAATTCTGTGTCTTAAGGATCAAATTTAGGAGAATTTGTTCACGTGTTTTTGGAAAAAGTGTGTGAATTTTATAAAGCATTCTTGGATAATGATTCGTATTAATTAACTGAATTAAATGGGAAGTAAATTGATTTAAATGAAAACCCAAGGGAAGTTGTAATCTTAACCTATTAAATCTGCATTAATCTTGCGAACTTTGATCTTAGTTATTAATTTTGCTAATTTAGATTTTCATATCACAACCATTATTTCGTAGTTTAAAATAAGATTAATTGAATTAAGATTTATAATTTATAAAGGTTAATCTATTTTCTCGTGGGAACGATATCCTTGCTTGCTGAATATTACAATTGAACGCGTATACTTGCGTGTTAAAGTGCTATATAGAAATTAGGCAACAACCGGGCCATCAAATTAACCCCAATCTCAATACCAGGTCGTCAAATCAACCCCAGTCTCAATACCGGGTCATCAGTTCAACCCAGGTCTCAATACCGGGTCATTAACTCAACCCCGATCTCAATACCGGGTCGTCAGTTCAACCCCGATCTCAATACCGGGCCATCAAATCAACCCTGATCTCAATACTGAGCCATCAAATCAACCCTGGTCTCAAAATCGGGCCATTAAATCAGCCCCGGTCTCAATACCGGGTCATCAGTTCAATCCCGATCTCAAAATCAGGCCATCAAATTAACCGGTCTCAATACCGGGCCATCAGTTCAACCCCGGTCTCAATACCGGGTCATTAAATCAATCCTGGTCTTAATATCGGGCCATCAATTCAACCCTGGTCTCAACCCGGGAGGTACAGGTCAACCCCAGTCTCAACCCGGGAGGTACAGGTCAGCCCTGGTCTCAACCTTGGGAGGTACAAGTCAGCCCCGGTCTCAACCTATGAGGTACAGGTCAGCCCCGGTCTCAACCCGGGAGGTATAGGTCAGCCCTGATCTCAACCCGAGAGGTACAGGTCAGCCCCGGTCTTAACCTGGGAGGTACAGATCAGCCCCGATCTCAACCCGGGAGGTACAGGTTAGCCCTGGTCTCAACCCGGGAGGTACAAGCCAGCCCCGGTCTTAACCCGGGAGGTACAGGGCAGCCCCGGTCTCAACCCGGGAGGTACAGATAACCCCCAATCTCAACCAGGGAAGTGCAGGAAAGCCACGATCTCAACCCGAGAAGTCAGGTCAACTTCAGGAACAAACCTGAAGCTCCACAACATCTCCAGAGGAAAACCTTGGAATGACCAAGTCAACCTCAAATACTACACTGAGGACAAACAGGATTAACTAGGATCTAAACCTTGGAAATTGAGGACCTGGTTATGAACCCGTCTTCTTGGACCCGAAAAATGTTTTATCCTATGTTATTGTGACACTCTCGACAAGGGCTTTTCAGAAAGGTATAACACACCTCAAACGGACGCTCCGGTTAAAAGTTAGAAAGTTTCGACATCGACCTTGCGTTGCTCAGAGTGCACGTACTTCGAGATGATGAAACCCGACACGTGGGCCCCACCAGGGGAGCTGGACCTCTACCTGCGGTAGCAGCAGGTAGGGTAGAGGCTCCCTGGCCTATATATATGAGGGTACCCCCCCCCCCCTCATTTTTATAATTTAAAAACGCTCCAAACCTCTGCCTGTTTGGTTTTCTGTCTAATTTCTTATCTTCCAAACCCAAATTTTTTCACTCTAACACGTAGATATACCCACATACTACCACATATCAGAAAATAACCTGTAGATTTGGACGTTTAAAGCCTACGATTTGGCAAAAAGCTCGTGTAGCAGTCCATTGTGAGTATTTTTACGATCAACAAGTCAATACTACTTCTTTGCACTTTTATACACTTGCATATCAAGTTTCGTTTTCTAAATATGCCCGAAACTCATTTCGGTGGCCATTTTCGTCAACTTTTGGTATATTTTAGTACCTAAACGTATTTTTTGGTATTTCTACAACTCGGATTGACGATCCATCGCTTCCAGTAGCTTCGGCATACTTGCATCTTCGTTTTAAGCAACTTCGCCGGACTAGGTTATCTTCCCAGTCCGGGTTTGACTTTTTTCTGCGTATATTTAACTATATATATATATATTAACTTTTCAATTCTGTCAAGTCCGGATGTTAAATCCGAGGTAGTTTACCGCTTTTATATATATTTATGCATATATAAGCAACTTCCACCACCACTAGGTTCTCGTCCCAGTAATGGTTGACTACATTTTTGTCTCTATATATATATTTATATTTCAGTTCGTCCTGGATTATTCTGTGGCCTTTTTACTGCTTTTATATATAAATATGCATATATAAGCAACCTTCACCACCACTGGGTTATCTTCCCAGTCTTGGTTGACTCCTTTTCTATCCATATATATATATATATATATATATATATATATATATATTTCAATTTCAGTCCGGGCACAGGCGTGAAAACCCATCGCCCTTTTTACTATTTTTTTATATATATTTCAATTCCAGTCTGGGAACCGGTGTGAAAACCCATCGCCCTTTACAGCTTTCGTATATATAACTGCATATATATTGCTTTACTCGCTTTATTAAATTATTGCTTTAAATATTCATTTAATATGAATCGGCATTGACATATCTGCAGGCGAACTAGATTTATTTAAATCTAGCTTTCAAACGGTTCAAAATATGTACAGACAGAACTGGGAAGCTAGAATGGCTGAGATTTATTTAAATCTAGCATTTTTCTAGTTTCAGTTACAAAAGCAACCTCGCGGCCCTTAGATCGCTATCTAGTGGGAACGAGACGCTTCGGTCATGTGCGAACCAGGATTTACTGAATGAATCATCGGTTCTAGTGATCATTTGGGATATATATATATATCTGTTTCTGTACAAATTTGAGATGTGCAGGTTTATGGCTACTCGTGTGTGAGCTTTGGAATCGTGGGATTCATAATCAAACCGATCAGAATCTGATTCTCACGATGGACAAACTCCACTTTACGAATGTACCCTGCCAGTTTTTCTGTAGAAATGTACATACAAAATGACCTTAAAACGGTTATCCGGATTTAAAGTCTCAACATAGTGAAAATATAGTTTGTCGTGTCAGAGTCCCTCCGATGGCTATCATGCCCATGAGGAGACCGACACTTGTATATATGTCGTGGTCGAGAATGCTTCGCAGCCCGACAATCACCATTCAAATTAAGCCAAAAGGCTGAAAAGATAAAACTGAAAGTATCGATATGCTTCAATTTCTATGATAGCGTAAGGGTTTGAAAACCAGCTTTCAAAACATCATTTTAAATTATCTTATCAAAAAGATAAGCTTTTTCAAATCAAATCAAACACTTTTACAAATCAAATCAAAGACTTTTGCAAATCAAATCAAACCCTTCGTATATAGGTCCAACGAAGCACTTCCTTGCTTTCAACCAATCAAACATAGGCCCAATTTTCAAATAGTATACACATACACACTTCAGTCTTTAAAGGAAAATATTGAAAATATGCGGTACCGTGTTTACACGGGAGTTGTGGGGTGCCCAACATCTTCCCCACACTTAACCAAGCCCCCGAGCTCAAAACTTTATTTTCAAAGATCAAGTTTTGATAGTGTCCAGCAATTGGGCCTCTTTCAAACAAAACTCGGTTGAGTTGGTACAACCATTTCAAATCTACCAACTGGCGATTCTGTAAAACGTTCAATCGTTGACATGATACATGTTGGCCTTTTTCTAAAAAAAACCTTCAAAACCTTTTTCGCAATAAAAATAGTGAGGGTAGAGATAACTTAAGAAGAAAGAAAGATCCGGGTTGTGACCCGACCCACGAATTTTTTTCCCGACATCGACAGGTGGCAACTCCGCTGGGGACAGTAGAGGACTTAGGCCGCGTTCAAATCCTTTCAAAAATTTCCCTTTTAAAAACTACGTATGTGTGAATTCTGCGTCTTTACATTGAATGAATGCGTGAATGCTGTGTATTTACATTGAATGAATGTGAATGAATGCTTTCCTGCTTTTTTAATGCTTCGCACCCATGTCATAATATGCATAACGGTGAGACACGATGTATGTGAATGTATGTTGTGTGATTCCTCCTTCGGGAGGCAAAACCCGTCGGTGATAAGTAATGTCTCTGAGGACAGCTTAGTCTCTGGGGCTCATGAAAATGCCCCATCCAGATTCGCTCCAGTTGAAAGTTCGGATTAATTTCCCCTCTAGTAGATTGTGATGATCTGGGGACCTTCATGCCAAAAACCCACGAGAGTAGCCTAAGATAGGTCAGCCTCTGATTAACCAAATCCGACGGAAAGCTTCTTCATGCCTTCCTCTTTCAAATCAATGTAGAATTTTCAATGTAAATATCATAATCTTGTCATCAAAACAACTGACCTCTGTCTTGCAGGATAAGAAAAAACCACATCATAGCATGCATCCTATCCTTACCTACATCAGGAAATTGACACACCTACGTTTTGTTGTAGGTGAAATGGAGAAGGATCCAAGTACCTCCGTTATATGGGAGAATCAACTCCATCCAGCAACAGCAGCCCAGATAGCTGGGAAGTCTCAGAAAGGAGATTCCTGATAGAGCAAGAGATAAAGTCTATCAAGGAACAAATTGAACAATTAGCCGAACTGGTCGTCTACCAGCATCAGATCACCAGAAATTTGATAAAATGGGCCAACCAGTCTGAAGTCGATCGTCCTCCAACACCAAAAATCAATCCCATGAGGGATCACTACCGGCATCATGAGTATGAACCCTGTGCCAACAAGGTGGCCAAAGAAGAAGAAAGTGTCCAAACTGGTAGGAAATTCTTATTTCAAAGGAATTTCACTAACCTGAACCAGTCGATGGAGGAAATCCTCCATATGCTAATCAACGAGGGAATGGTTGCAGATTTATTACCTCCACTAAACCCACGGTCCAAAAAATTCAAACCTGACCAAATATGTCAGTACCACTCCAATTCACCCGACCATGATACTGAGGATTGCTGGGCACTTCGTAACCTGATTCAGAATATGATTGAAAATGGTGACTTGGTAAGAGGGAATAGGGATTATGGCCTCCCAGATGAAGACAATATCTTTATTCCCACTGCATGGAATCAGGATACAGTAGCTGTTGCGTCTTGTGACAATGAACCAGCCATCACACCCTTAGTCCTGCTAGGGAAAGGGGTCAAAGAAGCACAAAATCCTGTGAAGGTGGTAGCACTTGAGCCTTTGATATTGCCCTTCAGACCTCAGTACCCAGTTATCAGTCTGAAGAGGGTCCCATGGAACTACGAGAATGATGAAGGTTCCATTTCAAACCACATTGCCATCATCCCAAATGACAATCCATTGTACTTACCTCAGCGGGTGATCAAACCAGTCATCAAAGCCAAAGTAAAGGTGACCGATGAGAAAGTGAAAGAGTTCCTCAATAAGATGGGACACAATAAAATCAAAATATTGCAGAGCTTGAAGGATGCACCCAATCAAATGTCCATCCTCGATCTGGTCTTATCATCGATGGAGCATCGCGACATTCTAGTGGAAGTACTGGAAGAAGCCCATCTGCCAAAGACAGTGGATGCTGAGAAATTCCATCACGTGGTAGAACACATTTTTAACAACAATATGTTATCCTTCATTGACGATGATATCCCTGCAGAAGAGATGGGTCATCGTAAATCCTTGCATATAGCTGTGATGTCTTCCGGGTATGTGATCGGAGGTGTGCTCATAGATGGAGGATCATCCCTCAACATCTGTCCCTATGATACCTTGGAAAGAATGAAGATCAATCCGAATCGGATCAAAACCAGTTATGTGGTCATCCGGGCTTTCGATGGATCTTGCCGACAAGCTATAGGAGAAATAGAGCTTCCTCTAGAGATTGGCCCGCACACTTTCTATGTGTCCTTTCAGGTGCTCAACATCGCCACTGGATACAATTTGTTGTTGGGCAGGCCATGGATCCACATGGCAGGGGCAGTGCCATCCTGTGACGAACGAGAATTTTGTAAAGTTATTTAAATATTTATTGAATTAAATAAATATTTTTGATGATTTAATTATTGAGTTAAATAATTAATTCATGAATTAGTGGTAGATTAATTTAATTATATGTGTTATATTAATTAAATTAATGTGTGATAATTTTATAAGTTCAAAGCATATATTAATGGAGCTTATTTAATTAATGATAATTTTATTCTAAATAATTTAATAATTAATTGGAAATCTAACGAATTGACATAATTAATAAAGGAGAATATTAATTATGTGACAATGTGATTTAATGTGAGTTTGTCATATTTTATTTAATTAATTTAAATAAAATTAATTGATTTAATTGAAGTGTGACAATTAATTATATAGTAAACTAGTTAATTAAAATAAAGGGAAAGGAGGAAAAGAAGAAAACCAAACAAGGCCCTATGAGAAGTTGGGTTGGTTAAGTTAACGGATAAATTATTTACGTATTATATATACTTATACGTATTATCATATATCAGATGTCAGTTTGTTAATATTGATCAGAGAAAGAAAAGTTCAGAGAGAAAAAGATAGAGAAATTGAGAAGAGGAATTGAGGGAGAAGAATTTGAGAAATCTATAATATTCTAACCTTGTATCATCTTCACTACTAAAGGGTAATCACTCTTCTTAAGTTTTCAAATTAAGATTTCTCAAAGTTTTCATTACGTACTTTAAAGTTTTCTGTAAAAAAAACTAGTTTTTGTAATTAAGGCATGATATGGATATATATATATATATATATATATATATATATATATATATGTGTGTGTGTGTGTGTGTGTGTGTGTGTGTGTGATTATATCATGTTTTATGTTTGGTATGCATGATTTAAAATGATTGAATTCGTGCAAATAGGCCTTAATTGGGTTTTTGGAAAAGTTACAGAGTTTTCTTTTACGTGTTTTTTAAAATTCTCTATTAAGAACTATTTTTGTAATTAAATCAAGATATGATCATATATGTATCCGTATATGTTAATATCATGTGTTGTATCATGTATACATGATTTACAGTGATCACACCATGGAATTTTGGATTAAATTGGGTTTCACAAATTACAGAGTATGAATGTTATATGAATAACCCATATGGGTAAATTAAATACTTTAATCGTATGTATAACTTAAAATTGACACTTGATTATGATTATACATGTTAAACAAAGGAAACAGAATTGGAATGAACGGATTCGGAGTTATAACGAATCCGTGATGAGGAATTTCATATTTTTCATCAAACTTTACAAAAAAATGAAGAACAATGAAATTAAATGTCTTAATTTGTGTAATTACATGATTAAAATGTTAGAAACATGCTAGAATTGATTTATGATGTTCCTGTGAAGTATATACTTCATGGGTAACATTACAAATCAATGTATTAATGTAAATTGGAGTTTATTGGGCGAGTCTCTGTGTTCTTCACGAACGGCAGATTCTGGCACTGCGACGCAGCGCGCCCGCGCCGTTCCAAAGAGTAATTGGAGCGCGCCTGCGCCATGCAGCGCGCCCACGCCGCTCCAAGGTGTAAATGGAGTGCGGCCGCGCCGTCATGGAAATTTCTAAAATTTTTCTAAGTGTCAAATATTTAGTAATGTGTTTTAGACCTAATGAACATGAAGACACGTTATGCATATGATGAGATGTTAAATACAAGTTTAATAACTTATGTTACGTGATTAATTAATAAGTTAATTACACGACTTAAACTATTATTTGAAAAGGCTAATAATAAGTTCGAAGAACATTGTTGTGATTCGATAATTATATCGAACTTGTGATTAATGGATATTATGAATATGTTGAAATGTAGGATTAATTAAAGAACGTGAGTTATAATTGTAGCTTGTGCAAGAGGCAAGTTTTCTAAACTCAAATCTTTACATTGAGCAAGTTATAGACTTAAATTCTATATCGAGCAAGTACTTAATCTTGATTATTCAAATTCAAGATTTCATATAAGATGTTATGATTCTTTTAAAAGTATCACTTCAGTTATAAAATACTTACTCGATTGTATACCCTTGAGAAGTTATTATTCAATTTGAAAATCATTTATTGTTGAATCCTTTAAGACTAGCAAACCCTTATGGATTCGACTAGTCCATAGTTGATGAACGTTCTAAATTCTAGAATTGTTATTGAGTTTATTCAAGCCAAACTTTCTTTGGTGTGGACTCTGATGTCAAACTGAGATAAACAACCCTAATATAGGGGATTGATGATGCTTTAAGCGTTGAGGTATTGTGCACAGTATTGGTATAAAGGGCTGATCTCCCTGAGTATGAGAAGTAAAGTCCATAGTCTTATGACTGTTAAAGGTTTAAAGGTTAATATACTTGACATCCTAGGACATAGTTTAAGGTCTTATGACCCTCAGATGTAATTTGATTCTCGAATATTTATTCTTGATTCAAAAGTTAAGCTTTCTGTTATTCAGATTTTTTTGATTCACTCGCATGTTATTATTGTCATATTGTTACACTTGCGGGCATTCGTGCTCACTCTTGCATAATAACATTGCAGCTAAGAATGAACAATCTGGTGAGCCTTCCGGTAGCAAGCGCAAAGGACAAGTTAACAAGGGTTGAAGACTTGTGGTGTTATTAAAAATGTTAAATTTCAAGACTTATGTGTATTGGTTAAGACTTATTTGTTTACGTTTCCATAACAGAGATTTAAGGTTAACTATAACCTGGGATTGATTATGTATTTACTATTTCAGATTTTGTAACCCTATTATAGGGAGATGATGGATTATTTATCTATTAAATGAATTTCATTATTTATGGGTAGATAGTCATATGATATTTGAACAGTGAACACTAAATTCTGTAGAAATTAAGATACCGAATTTGGGGGTGTCACACATCCACCCTCCATCAACAGCTCAAATACATTATCAATTGCAACCTCATCACGGTCAACGCCGAACCGGAATACCATGTCGGCATACAGGGAGACATGCCAGTGATTATTCTGGATGCAGGGATTGAACCTGCAAGTTTTCAAGCCCTGGAGGTGAGTGATATGCAGTATCTACCTATCGGAGCACCAGCCCTGAAACCAAAGGTCTCCACCGAATTTATGACAGTGGGCCAGGAAATGGTATCTTTGGATTTCCAACCTGAAGATGGGTTAGGAAAGAATCAGCAAGATATCAAGAGTCCAGTGCAAATCTCGAGTCAGACTGGGAGAGCCGGATTGGGATTTTCATCCGGGTCAAACTACCGGAACCCATATAAGCACCCTAAGGCTTGTGTTTCCACCACAATCCTATTGCCAAACTTCACTAATGCCGAATGGGTGAAACCAATGAGGAAGATCCCTACTGTGGTATCAGCTATGCTGTTTCCTCCAATCATACCTGTCAATGAAAGAAAAGCCCTCAAGCCTGAGGCGGATAGCGAAAAGGGAAAAGAAAAGATCCTGTACGAAGGACGGGACCCATTCGCTAATATGCGGGTCATCATAAATTATGAAGGTATGAATGATGAGATCCCAGACATTGACGACGAGGATCAGATTCAAAATCCTTGCATCAAGAAAGGGACAGGGGGCAGTTCAAAGAGAAACCCCGGCCCTATTATAAAGGACGTCTTCATCATCATCCGAGATAAGATAGACGAGCATAATTCCTTGATCCTCCCTATTCACGAGAATCTGACCTTGGATAACTGGAGCAGTGTCCCTTGCCTCACTCAAAAAGGGTAAAGGGGCAGAGAGTCCGTCTACCCTTTAAACATGTTTTTATTAACTACTTACTTTTGATTGCACAGCTATAGCAGTAACTTTTGTCATGCCAAATGCTCTGTATATTTAAGCAGTTGTATATATTAAAATGAAAGCATTTTTGTTTTCAGGACTCAAGCATTGGATGTGTTTGTCTCTGCTGATGAGATGCCAACTTGTCACAGTGACTACAACTTTGATGTAGAATTGAACTTCGACTTGATGGATATTGATCAAGAGGAGGAAGATGACTATGAGGTGCCCGAGGAGATAAAAGAATGGGTCGAAGACAAACCCAAACCAAACCTCAACCAAACCACCACTATCAACATAGGAACCTCCGAAAACATCAAAGAAATCCAGATAGGCTTAGACCTCACACTAGACCAAAAAGCCGACCTGATCGAACTCCTAACACAGTTCTAGGATGTATTTGCATGGTCACATGAAGACATGATTGGCCTATCTACTGACATTGTTATCCATCAAATGCCCATCAAGGATGGATTCAAGCCAGTCAAACAAAATCTCAGGTGATTGAAACCTGAATGGAGTCTGAAAGTAAAAGAAGAAGTTGTTAAACAATTCAAAGCCGGAATCATCATGGTATCAACATACCCAGAGTGGCTTTCAAACATAGTTCCCATGCCTAAACTTGGAGGGAAGGTACGAGTATGGTGGATTATCGGGATTTGAACAAAGCCTGTCTTAAGGACAATTTCCCGATACCTTTCATCCACATCTTGATAGACAATACGGCGCAGTACGACATGTATTCCTTCATAGATTGCTTTGCTGGTTACCATCAAATCATGGTTGCTGAAGAGGATCGGGAGAAAACAGCTTTCATTTGTTCCTGGGGAACCTTCTGCTATAGGCGACTATCCTTCGGCCTCATCAATGCCAGAGCCACGTATCAGCGAGCCATGATGGCCCTATTTCATGACATGATGGACAAAGAGATAGAGGTTTATGTGGACAACATCATCATCAAATCCCGGAGGGAGGATGATCACATCGACCATCTCAGGAAGCTGTTCAACAGGTTGCATAAGTACAACCTCAAGATAAATCCCGCCAAATGTGCTTTTGGTGTCAAAGCAGGAAAGCTGCTAGGATTTTTGGTGAGTAATCAAGGCATCGAGCTAGACCCTGCCAAGATCAAAGCCATCACTGAGATGCCAATACCTCGGACAGAGAAGGAGATACGTGGGTTTTGGGTTTCTGGGGAGGATCAACTTCATAAGCCGATTCATTTCCCAGCTCACAGCAACCTGTGAATCCATATTCAAGCTACTAAGGAAGAATTCCTCCACCAAATGGAACGAAGATTGTCAACAAGCCTTCCTTGCCATCAAGAAACAGCTGATCGAAGCACCTATTTTGGTACCTCCAAAGGATGGAATTCCCTTGTTCAGGTACCTGTCCGTCAATTCCAACGCAATGGGCTTCATGTTAGGACAGAAGGATGATAGTAACAAAGAAAGAGCCATCTACTACATCAGCAAAAGATTCAGCATTGGTGAACAGAAATACACCCTGATCGAGAAAACATGTTGTCCGTTAGCATGGGCCGCAATGAGGTTACAGCATTACCTCCATGGGCACACGATCTACCTCATATCCCGTATGGATCCACTCAAATATGTATTCAACAAGCCAATGTTGAATTATCGACTGTCCAAATGGCAGTTGATCCTACAACAATTCGACATTGTCTACGTGACTCAAAAGTCAATCAAGGGTCAAGGCATTGCAGATCAATTAGCTGAAGCATCTTCAGGAGGGTTCGAGCCCCTTGAGACCTATTTCTAAGATGATGGAATCATGACAATTCAACACTTCAGCAAGAGAATACAGTCCAACCATGGAAAATATATTTCAACGGAGCAGTAAACATGGTAAGTGCCAGAGCTGGGGCAGTCGTTATCTCTGGTATAAGATAACAATATCCTGTGGCTACCAAACTTCAATTTGGCAACACCAACAACAGAGCCGAGTATGAAGGCTGTATAATGGGGTTGAAACTAGCCCAATCCATGGGTATCAAACATTTACTGGTCTTTGGAGACTCTGAGTTGGTCATCAGACAAACCACTAGGGCATACCACACCAAAGAACTGCATTTGCTGCCCTATCATCGGCAGGTCATCAAAATATCCTTAGAGTTTGAAGACATAACCTTCAGCCATATTCCTCATGGTAGAAATGACTTTGCTGATGCATTGGCAACGTTGGCTTCATTAATCCGCATATCCGATAGGAATGGGATTCCTTGCATCAAATTCACAATTCAGAAAGCTCCGACATACGGGATTTACATTGGAGAAGTATCAGATGAAATACCTTCTGTCAATCAACCTTGGTATCAAGACATCAAGGAATACCTTCGAGATAGATCTACACCCACTGGGGCAAGCCAATCCGAGCGAAAGCGGATTCACAAGATGGTTATGAAGTTCTATCTGAGCGGAGATGCACTCTATAAGAGAGATGCTGGAATAGGCCTATTAAGATGCCTTGATAAAGAGCAAGCCCAGAGACTGATGGATGAAATCCACGGTGGAGTCTGTGGTCCACACATGAGCGGTCACCTGCTGGCCAAGAAAATATTAAGAACAGGGCATTATTGGATCTCACTCAAAGCTGGTTATGAGGATCACGTCAAGAGATGTTATCAATACCAAGTACATGGAAATGCTATACACGCTCCTCCAAATGAGATACACAACATGAGTTCACCATGGCCTTTCTCCATGTGGGGAATGGATGTGATCGGTTCAGTGGAACCAAAAGCCAGCAATGGTCATCGATTCATCTTCACCATAATCGATTTTTTCACCAAATGGGTTGAAGCAGCCTCTTTTCCAAAAGTCACCAAAGAGGTCATCATTGGTTTCATCAGAAACAATGTCGTTTGTCGATATGGACAACCGGAGGTGATCGTATCAAACAACACCAAGAACTTGAACAATCAAATGATGAAAGAACTATGCAGTAAGTTCCTCATCAAGCATCTCAACTCCGTCATCTATCGACCCAAGATGAATGGTGTTGTCGAAGCGGCCAACAAGAACATCAAAAAGATCATGCAGAAAATGTTCGCCAATCACAAAGAATGGCCTGACCTGCTACCTCTAACCCTGTTAGCATACAGGACGTCAATGTGTACCTCTACTAGGGCTACCCCCTATTCATTAGTCTATGGCATGCAAGCAGTCCTTCCCATAGAAGTAGAAATGGAGTCCTTGCGGGTGTTAATCGACGCTCAGATAGACGAAGGTCAGTGGTTGCAAGATCGGTACCACCAACTAGTCCCTGATAGATGAAAAGAGGGCTACAGCCATTTTCCACGGGCAGTTATATCAGCAAAGAATTGCTCGATCCTATAACAAAAAGGTCCGAATATGGCAATTCAAAGAAAATGACTTGGTGCTAAAGAAAGTTTTGGCCAATCAAGATGAAGCTAAAGGAAAGTTCGCCCCTAATTGGGAAGGCCCTTTCATTGTCAAGGAAGTGTTGACGGGAAGAGCTATCAGATTACAAGAGATGGACGAAAGCGAATTTCCCCAACTCATCAACTCAGACACCATAAAAAGGTACTATGTCTGAAACACATGCATACCTGCATCCGGGTCCTACAAATCAAATCAGGTTCAATTTTTCACTAGAAAGCCGGAACTACGAATGATCTAATCTCCCTCAACCCGGGAGTACGTAGGCAGCCATTTATGGTGCGGTCAAACCAAATAAAAATTTAAAACTCATCAAACCAAACTCAAAACCCAGGATACATACTTTCCAAACCTCTCTCATACAAAAAAATAGAACTACGAATGACCTGATCTCCCTCAACTCAAGAGTACGTAGGCAGCCATTTACGGTGCGGTTTGACCTTCAAGACAAAACAAAAAACCAAGAAAAAAACCAGTCCCAAGACACCAAAACCCTATAAAAGCTAAATCCTATCAAGCTACCCTAGCCCACAGGCCCATCTGAGATACTCTCTAACATCTCAATTGTCAGTCCATCAAGGAAAAGCTCAAGATACATCAACAACAGCCAGTCATGAAAGAAATGGTAATCACTCAGTAATGACAATACATATCCGAACAGGGAAGTGAATCAAAAATATATTTCTCTGATATATAAAACTGTTTGATATATACATAGTGTTCTGTACATGACAAAAATCTCTGATCTAGTCTGTGCAGGAAAAATAAAGCTAGTCTATAGATCCAAGGATAATCGGGCCAGCAATGCCACATGGTATCTCTCTCTGAAGATGGAGGAGTAGCTGCAAGTGCAATACCCTCAGCCTTCATACGGCTCAAAATATCCACAGTCATCTGTAGTGTGGCACTGTGGTCATCAATATATGCACTCATCTCGATAACCAAGCCATGAGTATAAGACCGAAGAGCAGTACTGTCGGCAATGTGGAAATCCCAGGAAGCTATAGCCTCATCCCTCTCCATAAAAGCTGCATCCCTAGCAATCAAAGTCTCCTCGATCTCCATAAACGTTGCATCTCTGGCAAATCTGATCTCCTCTAGCTCAATCAATCCTGCGTCCTGAGCAGCTCGAGGCATCTCTCTCAGCCAAAGCTATATCTCTGCCAGACAAGGCGGTTAACATCAGCGCTCTAGCCTGATCCCTCTCAAAGGTCATCCTAGATAGTGAGTCCATTAAAGCCGGATCTGTCCCTGCAGGAATGATCGGCGGATCACTAACTAGTGCTGCTGTCAGGCCCATGAACAACTTATCCTCCATAGGCTCATCCTCGTCTAAATCTACAATCGGAGCTGACTGAATGAATGCAGCTGACGTGATATCTGCCTCCAACCACGCCGAGTACTCTGAAGAACGATCTGGATGGCTACTGGAGAAATCAGCCCTCTCCCTGTGAGTCCAACACCATACACTCGAATCAAGTCGGCAGATGACATAGACGAAGCCGACATCCTCTGATCAACAGCCCCCTCAAACTGGTGCAGGCTCTGAAACTAATCAAACTGGCCCATAACAGCCAGAGGATGATAAATTGTCACTCCCCTAAATCCATCTAGGGGCAGATAGTCCATGCCAGATGCATGGGTGATGAAGATATAAGGGGAGACTAGCCTTGCACACGGCAGAATAAAAAATGGATGCACAATATTAGACAAAAATGTCGACCATGTCTCTGCATCAGTACACTCCGCAGGCTGGAAGGAGAGTGACGAGGCTATCTCATGGGTGAAACAATACCCCTGCTATCTAAAGAATCCAACCGGCCGAATATGGGACATAAGCCATATATACAACAAGACTGAACTGCCTTTGAAGAACCCCTCCGGGTGGGTAATACAGTGAGTGGCTGACCGCAGCGTCTCAGCCAATATCATCGATATGATAGTGCTACCTTGTCTAAGGGCTCTAACCACGACTATCAACCCCACATCTAAATGGTCCAAACGTAACGGCATGTAGACGTAGGATATAATGCACAACAGCAACATGTCTACCCTGGCTAAATGCCATGCCTCTGCTGAAATAATAAAATCCACGGTATGTCGATCATAGCTGCCAAGCTCACCAAAGCGATCAATCAAGAAGTTAATAAAGATCACCCGTCCAGATATGATCTCATCCTTCACCACGCTCTGGAAAAGACCTGACATCCGTGTGAATGGTCTTCTTATATCACTGATCGCTGTCCGAGGGCATGGCAACTCTAATGCTAAACCAGTAAATTGCTGGTACTCCTTAAGAGTCGGCGTCAGCTCATGCTGTCCAAAATGAAAGACCTGTCTCTCGGGTATGCAGAAGGGTAAAAGACCATCCACAAACCCGTATGGAACTCGAAAGTCTGCAAGGGCCAATGAATGCCCCAACATCTGATCAACTGTCCCTCTGGCTGAGAAGGACAGACTACTATACCACAATCTCAAAGATGAGGCCACCTCAGATGATGGCGAATGCTCTATGCGACTGACTGTCGATGACGTCATTTGTATCACTGTACCACAAGACCATCCAAGGGTCGAATCTGAACTCATCTGTCTAAATGCATACATATGACATAATACATGCATGATGAGAAATATAAACATGATGAGATAGATAGGAAATATCATGAATATCTATAATAAACTATCTACTGCAAGCATCATCCCTGTCTGATAATACAAAGTAAAATGAAGAGTACAGGAATATGGGGCACCACAACCCAACTACTAACAGTGGTCTATCAAAATGAGGCACAACCGCCAAATAGCCAAAACAGTGGCTGACCAAAAAATATAGCTGCCATAGCTATCCAAAGAGGTCTAGATAATCTACGCTCAGGTTATTAACCTGATCCATCTCCTCTGTGGACGCAAAGTTGTGGTCATCAGGCATGTCTGGGCAGTACAAGGGAGGATCAGCCCCTGCAAATCGGGTACAGACCGAGACAGTTCAACCCCAGCGAAGCGTCGGGTACAGACCGGTGTCAATTCAACCGTTGGTTCAACCCCAGCGAAGAGTCGGGTACAGAACGAGACAGTTCAGCTGTTGGTTTAACCCCAGCAAAGCGTCAGGTATAGACGATGACAGTTCAGTCGTTAACTCAACCCCAACGAAGCGTCGGAAGGGATCCGGTGGCGGAAGAAATATAGTAATCCATCACTAATGATGGAATCTGTTATACACATCCTCAAAAGAAGCACCACGAAGGATTGGTGATTCAAATCCCCCTGTTGCCAACTACCGGTGTAAATTATTGTCAAGATAGGCATCGAGAATGCTCATTGGCATAACTCGACGGCAACAATGTCAGCCACAAGCTATCATAAATGACGTCATCCCCAGCAAAAAATGATAAAAGACAGTTCGCGATGGCCTATTAACATCATCCCCAGTAAAAACTAATGTAATCAGTCAATGATAACCCCACCTCCTCGAAGGTATCTAACGCTCCTCACATATCATGCCATGCATTACATTGCCTTCGCCCCTACATTTCCAGTGTCTACTAATCCTTATCCTATTCATTCCACTTAATTGCATGAACATGATAAAGAGGGGCATCTGTAGACACTTGAAATTTCCTTGCCTTGTTACTAACACTGCAGGAGGGCAAAACTATATTTCCAACTCAACCCTGGTCTCAATACCGGGCCGTCAAATCAACTGATCTCAATACCAAGCCATCAAATCAACCACGGTCTCAATACCGGGCTGTAAAATCAACCCCGATCTCAATACCGGGCCATCAAACCAACCCTGATCTCAATACTGGGCCGTCAAATCAACCTCGGTCTCAATACCGGGCCCTTAAATCAACCCCGATCTCAATACCGGACTGTAAGTTCAACCCCGGTCTAAATACCGGGCCATCAAATCAACCCCGATCTTAATACCAGGTCATCAGTTCAACCCCGATCTCAATATTGGGCCATCAAATTAACCCCGGTCTCAATATCGGGTCATCAGATCAACCCCGATCTCAATACTGGGTCATCAGTTCAATCCCGGTCTCAATATCGGGTCATCAGATCAACCCTGGCCTCAATATCGGGCCGTCAAATCAACCCCGGTCTCCATACCGGGCCGTCAAATCAACCCCGATCTCCATACTGGGCCATTAGATTAACCCCAGTCTCAATACCGGGCAATCAAATCAATCCCGGTCTCAATACCGGGACATCAAATCAACCCCGGTCTCAATACCGGATCATCAGTTCAACCCCGGTCTCAATACCGGACTGTCAAATCAACCCCGGTCTCAATACTGGGCCATCAAATCAACCCCGATCTCAATACCGGGCCGTCAGTTCAACCCCGGTCTCAAAACCGGGTCGTCAAATCAACTCCGGTCTCAATACCAGGCCATCAGTTGAACACCGGTCTCAATATCGGGCCATAAAATCAACCCCTAGTCTAAATACTGAGTCATCAGCTCAACCCTGGTCTCAATACCATGCCGTCAAATCAATCCCGATCTCAATACCGGGCCATCAAATCAACCCTAGTCTCAATATTGAGCCATCAAATCCGATCTCAATATCGGGTCATCAGTTCAACTCCGGTCTCAATATCGGGCAGTCAAATCAACCTCGGTCTCAATACCATACCGTCAAATCAACCCCAATCTCAATACCGGGCCGTCAGTTCAACCCCGGTCTCAATATCGGGTCCTCAAATCAACCCCGATCTCAATACCGGGCCATCAGTTCAACCCCCGTCTCAATACCGGGCCATAAAATCAACCCTAGTCTCAATATTGGGTCATCAACTCAACCCCGATCTCAATACCGGGCCGTCAGTTCAACCCCGGTCTCAATACCGGGCCATCAAATCAACACCGGTCTCAATATCGGGCCATCAAATCAACCCTGGTCTCAAAATCAGGCCATTAAATCAGCCCTAATCTCAATACTGGGTCATCAGTTCAATCCCGGTCTCAATACCGGGTCATCAAATCAACCCTGGTCTCAATACCGGGCCATCAGTTCAACCCCGATCTCAATACTGGGTCATTAAATCAATTTTGATCTTAATATCAGGCCATCAATTCAACCCCGGTCTTAACGCGGGAGGTACAGGTCAGCCCCGATCTCAACCCGAGAGGTACAGGTCAGCCCCAATCTCAACCCGAGAGGTACAAGTCAGCCCCGATCTCAACTCGGGAGGTACAAGCCAACCCTAATCTCAACTCAGGAGGTACAGGTCAGCCCCGATCTCAACCCGGGAGGTACAGATTAGCCCCGGTCTCAACCCGAGAAGTGGAGGTCAGCCCCGGTCTCAACCCGGGAAGTCAGGTCAACTTCAAGAACAAACCTGAAGCTCCACACGAACAAGTCAACCTCAGATACAACACTGAGGACAAACAGAATCAACTGGGATCCAAACCTTGGAAACAACTCCAAGAAGTTGACCAAAGGCCATGCCGACACTAAGGGCAACCCCGGGAGGGGAAAAATGGTTATTTTACTAACTCTAAGTTGATTCGGTTAAACTCAAGCTGAATTGGTGCCACCAAGGTCAAAATGAACCAAAACGATGATCTCGAGTGCAAACAGCGCAAGACAGCTCAACAGACAAACTGTGAGGAATCGAAAACCTGGTTATGAACCCATCTTCTTGGACCCAAAAAATGTTTTATCCTATATCATTGTGACACTCTCGGCGAGGGCTTTTCAAAAAGGTACCGTACACCTCAAACGGACGCTCTGATCAAAAGTTAGAAAGTTTCGACTTCGACCTCGAGTTGCTCGGAGTGCACGTACTTCGTGGGATTCATGATCAAACTGGTCAGAATCTAATTCCCACGATGGACAAACTCCACTTTACGAATGCACCCTACCAGTTTTTCTATAGAAGTGTACGTACAAAAAGACCTTAAAATGGTTATCCGGATTTAAGGTCTCAACATAGTGAAAATATGGTTTGTCGCGTCAGAGTCCCTCCGATGGCTATCATGCCCATGAGGAGACCGACACTTGTATATATGTCGTGGTCGAGGATGTTTCGAAACCTGACAATCACCATTCAAATTGAGCCAAAAGGCTGAAAAGATAAAACTAAAAGTATCGATACGCTTCAACTCCTATGATAGCGTAAGGGTTTGAAAACCAGCTTTCAAAACATCATTTTAAATAATCTTATTGAAAAGATAAGCTTTTGCAAATTAAATCAAACACTTTTACAAATCAAATCAAAGACTTTTGCAAATCAAATCAAACCCTTCGTATATAGGTTCAACGAAGCACTTCCTTGCTTTCAACTAATCAAACATAGGCCCAATTTTCAAATAGCATACACAACCACTTCAGTTTTTAAAGGAAATATTGAAAAGATGTGGTACCGTGTTTACACAGGAGTTGAGGGGTGTCCAACACCTTCCCCACACTTAACCAAGCCCCCGAGCTCAAAACTTTGTTTTCAAAGATTAAGTTTCCACAGTGTCCAGCAATTGGGCCTCTTTCAAACAAAACTCGGTTGAGTTGGTACAACTATTTCAATTCTACCAACTGGAGACTCTGTCAAACGTTCAATCGTCGACATGATACATGTTGGCCTTTTCCTAAAAAACCCTTCAAAACCTTTTTCGCTATAAAAAGAGTGAGGGTAGAGATAACTTAGGAAGAGAGAAAGATCCGGGTTGTGACCCAACCCGCGGATTTTTTTTCCGATGTCGACACTAACCTCGGATATCCGAGGGCACAGCCGTTGAGACTCGTGTCCTAAGGGTGATCAATCTGATTGAACGCCTTAGACAGCTTGGGTTCGTCATGGATGGGGAGTTGAGTCAAGACTTGGTCTTGCAGTCACTACCTGAGACCTTCTCGCAGTTCGTCATAAATTTTCACATGAATAAGTTAGATGTCAGCTTGCCTGAATTATTTAACATGTTGAAAACTGCAAAAGGTCACTTTCCAACCAAGAAGAACCATGTCTTAATGGTGGATTCTTCCAAGAAAAGGAAGAGGCCCAAGGTATCTTCTGAAAAGAAGAAATCTAAGAAGGCTAAGGGCAAGGTGAACACAAAGGAACAAAAGGAACCTGATGCAGCAAGCAAAGGAATGTGCTTCCATTGCAACGAGTCGGGTCATTGGAAGAGGAACTGCAAGAAATTTTCGGCAGAGAAGAAGCTTGGAGAAGCTTCGACTTTCAATCAAGGTTTGTTCATGATTGAAATTAATTTTGCTGAAAGTCAAAATTCTACTTGGGTATTGGATACCGGTTGTGGTTCTCACATATGTGATATTGTGCAGTGACTGGTTAGAAGTAGAAAACTGAACAAGGATGAGTTCGTCCTACGAGTGAGAAATGGAGCAAAGGTTCCTGCATTAGCTGTAGGCACTTATTGTTTAGCACTGCCTTCGAGCAAGTCCATTTATTTAAATAACTATTATTTTGTTCCAAATATCATTAGAAACATTATTTCAAATTCTGTATTAGATATAGATGCATTTGAAATTATAATAAAGAACAACAGTTGTTCTATTTATAAAAACAATGTTTTATATGGTTTTGGTAATTAGCGAAATGGACTTTACATACTTGACTTGCATGAAAATATATTTCAAATAGAACAAACTAAGAAAAGGAAAAGAGATTATGTTAATTATACCTAGATGTGGCACTGTAGACTCGGTCATATCAATGAAACAAGATTACCCAAGTTGTATAAGGATGGGCTCTTAGAGCTATCCGATTATGAATCATATCCAACTTGTGAATCTTGTCTCATGGATAAAATGACTAAATCTCCTTTTAGTGGAAAAGGAGAAAGTGTTACAGAGTTGTTAGCGTTGGTTCACACAGACGTTTGTGGACCTATGACAACGAATGTACGGGGAGGGTATTCTTATTTTATTACTTTCACTGATAACCACTCAAGATTTGGATATGTGTATTTAATGAAATACAAATCTGAATCATTTAAAAAGTTTAAAGAGTTCAGAAGTGAAGTAGAGAACCAAACGGGCAAGAGTATTAAGATTCTTCGATCAGATAGAGGTGGAGAATACTTAAGCGGTGAGTTTCTCAATTGTCTCAAAGATAATGGTATAATCTCACAATGGACTCAACCAGGTACACCACAGTTAAATGGAGTATCTGAAAGGAGAAATCGAACATTGTTGGATATGGTTCGTTCCATGATGAGTTTTACCGATCTTCTAATTTCATTCTAGGGTTATGCCCTAGAAGCGACTGCATATCTACTAAATAAGGTCCCCTCGAAATTCGTCCCCAAGACTTTATATGAGATGTGGACAGGGAGGAAACCTGGTCTTAAGCATGTTAAGATTTGGGGATGTCCAACTTATGTGAAAAGGTTTCAAAATGATAAGCTTGGGACAAGATCTAATAAGTGCACGTTTGTGGGATATCTTAAAGAAAGTATGGGATACTATTTCTACAATCCTACTAAGCAAAAGGTGTTTATTTCGAAACACGCTGCCTTCTTGGAAAAAGAGTTTACCCTTGAAGGGGCTAGTGGGAGAAAATAGATCTTAAAGAAATTCAAGAACCACAAACCACTACAAATCAATTGGATGAACCTGTCCAAGTAGAGACACCTACTGTACAACACCCTATTCGTAAATCTGAAAGAGTACCGAAGATACTTAAAAGGTATGAATTCGTCATAGAGGATGACGATGAGATACTCATCATGAATGACGATGATCCATTGAATTACAAACAGGCTATAAGTAATTAAGACTCAGAAAAATGGTAGATGACCATAAAATCTAAAATGGATCTTTAAAGCAATGCACAAGACCATTTGGATTTTACTTGCGATTGCCGCTTAGTATTACTAGATCTGGTAAAATGGACATGGAGACGCCCTTTCTCAAATATACATTACTAGAGGAGAATGTATGTATGATACATCCAGATGGATTTGTTTCAATGGTTGAAGCCAATCATGTCTATGAGCTACAACAATCCATTTATGGGTTGTAGCAAGCTTCCCAAAGATGGAACATTCATTTTGATGAGACAATAAAAAGTGTTTGATTTTATCAAAAATGATAATGAACCTTGTGTGTACAAAAAAGTTAGTGGGAGCGCTGTTTCATTCCTTGTATTATATATTAATGATATATTACTGATAAGGAATGACATTCCTATGCTATAATCGATCAAAATAAAGTTGTCTAAACATTCCTCCATGAATGATTTGGGTAGAACATCCTACATTGGGGATATAAATCTGTATAGATAGATTTAAAAGGATGTTCGGCTTAACCCAAGGAGCGTATATTCATTAGATGCTAAAGGCGTTTAGCATGGCAAACTCCAAAAGGGGTCTCATGTTGATGAGTCATGGAGTGTATCTCTCTAAAATTTTCCTCAATAAAAGAGAGATCGTATGAGTTACTATCATGTATGCAATGAAATATACGAGACTTGATGTTGATCAGTCATATTCTGGAGAAGATCACTGTAAACTAGTGATAAATATCTTAAAGTACTTAATTGACACTAAGGATGTCATCATAGCACATAATGGGTCTGAATTAAACTAGAGGACTAAACAGACTCAAGTTTTCAGACAGACCAAGACAACAATAAATCTACTTTAGGATAAGTCATTACCTTGAAAGGTGGTGCAGTGAATTGGAAAGGTTCCAAACAGCAAAAGATTGTTGGTTTAGTGACAAAGACAAAGTATATAACTGTAAGTGAAGTTGCAAGTTGATGTTTTAGATAAAAAGTTTATTTCAGAACTAGGAATAGTTCCTAAGTCTCATCTTGAATCAAAACATGTTTTGTGACACTTTGATTAAAGAAATCATTGAAAGAAGAGACGTCACCTTAGAGCGTGTAGACTCTCAAGACAACATTGTAGATTCATTTACTAAAGCTCTAACACAACAGCAGTTTGATCGTCACTTAGAGAAGATGGGTATGAGATACCATGGCGATTGACTTTAGTGCAAGTGGGAGATTGAAAGTAGTATGCATACAAGCCAATCATGTATGATGATAAATCATCTACTTTGGAGACGATCTTATTTATTTATTAATAAAAGTATTAACTTATTAAAGGCATTTAATTATCTACATGATGCTGTTTTTATAATATGTAAATAACCCATAGTTTTAGGCAATGCTTTTAGAATCATGATGATGATCATGCTAATGAGATCTAAATTCTTAGAAAGCTTAAAACTAAAATAGTTCCCAATCGTGGGATTACTAAAAAGGGGATTAGTAAATCCAGATAGATTGATACATGTGTTTCTTGCTCATTGAATAAGGATGATTGATCTCATGATCATTTGTGTGGAGATAATAAAGCAAGTATGTAGGTGCTTATTGGAGAATAAGTTCACTGAACGTGACTCGCTATGGAATACCTAATGGAGTTTTACTTGCCTGTCAATAGGAATTCCTAATGTGATAGTAGTACAAGTGATCCTTGGACTTGAGATCCTCATAGTATCTTTTATGTAATAAATTATACTTTGACTTATTCCTTAAGACCCTTATGGTATATCAAAGGATATGCTTGGGTGTAATAAGTTACATATAGAGATAATGAATGGTCAATAAAGAATCTACCACTTCTAGTAAAAGAAGAGATATGTCCTATGTGATTCGTTAAATGACAACCCAGTAGTCCTTGGCCAAGGCAGAATGAAATTAGAAAGGAGTTTCTAATTTGCATTATTTGGAGTTGTGTATTTTTTAATCGAAATACATATAATTAAATAAAATAATATTTGATAGTAATTCCATGTCTTATATTTAATTGGGATATTGTATGGTGGAAGGATTGAATTATACGGTAACTATTTACTCACAAGTTCTTTTATGATTAATGTTAAAATCTATATTATCTGGAAAGTCGTTGATCGCTAGGGAGGCTTATCCCTATTGTAGAATAAATATTATTTATTTAAATAGATTATTAGTTTAATTTATTAATTTAAATAAGATTAGAATTGTTCTAATTGATTTATTCACAATCGGTTTAATACGGAGAACCTAAAGGGTCACACCATAAAAGAAAGAATAATTATTTAAGAAGGTAATGGCATAATCATAATAATACATTAAGTGTAATTAATTTAATCTATAGTGATAGAATAAATTAAATAGCTTAATGTTTATTATTTAACATTTTAGAAATATTAAATATAAATTAATAAGAGGAGTCTTATTAATATTATTATTATTTTAATTTCTAAAAGAGTTTAGGAATTAATTTAATATTAGTACTCTCATTTATTCCTAATAAGATTAGGAGACAAATTAATTAAATAAATTTAATTAATTATTCCCAATGTGGTGGGAAAGCCTAAATTAATTAAAGAAGTTTAATTAATTAAATGAAACCCTATGTCTAATAGAATTAGAAGATTTGACCAATATCTATATAAGAGGAGTCTTATAATAGATATCAGTTGATACAATTCTAATTATTAGAGAGTACTCCTTTTCTATAGAGGATAGAAAACTAGGATTTAGCCAACCATCCTTCTTCTTGTCTAATTCCTATTCCTTGGTGGATCACCTCTAGAGGTCCAAACACTTGGGTGGCTAACGTTGATCAAAGGAAGGAATCTAACCCAGAAATTCAAGGAGATCACGAAGAACAAGGAGTTGAACTCGTACCTGTGGAAGCTTCGTTCTATAAGGGTATGATTCCATAACTTCTTATTTATCGTTTTAAATTAATAATTTGCATAAAGGATGATCCGGGTAATGATTTTGTAGAAATTTTTTAAACTTTGATATATCATGCTTCCGCTAATTTATGCAATTTGATTGCGTCACGATTTCGTACAAACCCAACAAGGCGGAGCCTCAGGCTCAAGGATATCCTCCTCATCCAAATGAGGTCGATCCTCATCAAAAGGACGCAGAACTGGTGTAACGACCATGAATTTTAAACTCTTTATTTATTAAATATGTGATTTAATTTTAACGAGTTAGTTTTGTGAGTTTATTTAAACCTTATGTGGTGGTGAGAATTTGTGAAATGATTAAAGGAAGTCACTAATGAGTTATTTAACTTAGTGGACTAGCCCTGAGACTTTAATATCAGAGAATTGATAAGATTATTAATAATTAAATATTCAATTTATTTGAATATAGTGGCAAGAGTTGAACATATTGATTAATTGCAATTATGAGTAAATAATTGATAATGTGTTGATTAGTAATTATTATGAATGAATAATAATTAATGAGTAAGAATTAATGAATATAATATGTAATTATATTTACTTGACTAATTATTTTACATAAGCATGCGATACTAAACCTTTACTACATGGTAGTTATCTATATTATATATAATGTAATGTGACATATTAATGTGGCTTATATTGCATGTATGGACTATATTGTAAGAATAATTACATTATGAGAGTTACATATTAATGTCTATGTGACAATACATGTGTGGGAAAATATTAATGTATACCCTATTATCATGTAGTACATCAATAATGAATTGTGATTAATAATGATTTCATTAAGTTATTGTGATTATAATAATAACAGTTATGGTAATGAATAATGAGCAATACACAATTATAGTATATTTGGTGTTAATAGATAATGTACATGGATTATATAATTGGTATATATGTACGTACTCAATGCATTGTATTATTAGTTTCTCAATTGAAATGACATTGTAACACTAATTAAATGTATAATCTATGTATACATGGAATGAAGTGTGTGTATATTACATAACTTAAGTATACTTATAATGTGTGTAGATGTATATATATAACCAAAGTGTATATTATGTATATATATATGATATAGACCAAGTGTTGTATTATATTTTACAATGCTGAGTTCTTTCCTTGTCCCATATATGTGCCCATCTCATTCTTCCCACGTGAAGAGCTAGCTAGTTACCCTATAACTCTTCTCAATTTCAGCAAAAAATAGCCAATGATTTCAAGGGGAATGGGCAACACAGTGTTTCTCAACTACCATTCATTAACTAATACACAATCATGTAATCCATTGTTTTGATTTGGTGAGCAAAATCAAGAGCCGAATATACAAATTGCCCATAAATAAGCTCATCCTCTTCTCATTTTCAACTGCTGAGAATTATATTGCTAGAGAGTGAGTTATTGTGAAATATCAGTGAGGGAGATTTGTTAATTCAAGCAAACCAATTAAAGAGGTATACTCCTATTCTTGTTCTTCAAATTCTGTAAAATGCTAAGTTCTTAAATCTTTGACTAAGCATTAATTGTATGATAAGTGATTGGGAAATGCTTAGTAGTAAGTATATTAGTTTACAAGTATTATAGAATTGTTTTCTATTGTGACTGGAATGAATTTCGTATGAGTTTCTGAGATGGGTCAGCAGAACTACCGAAAACAGCCTGTTCTTTGATTGGCCGGACACCGGCGCAGCTGCGCCGGGTTTATACCTGGTTCCTGCGCAGCTGCGCAGGTCCCTGTTGCCAGTTTTCATTTTCTGCTTCTGTTAAGCTGCTGTGAGAATACTAACATTTGGTATCTATTTGGACATGCATAAAAGATGATGTTAACTCATAGTAGATGCTTCTTGATACTACATGCATAATGTTAACCATGTTAGTATGTACTCCATGAAAGGAAAACTTGTGATTTATAATGAAACTTATAGATTCAATTATGAATTTAGACACATACGGGGCATGTATATGTTCTGACATTTTATACATTATAGTGTGGTTTATATTGACATGAAATGCGAGTCTAAAGTGTGTTCACACACTAGCATACGTGATTGCAAGATTCGGACGATTTTGAAATAAGAAACTTAAGAACTTTGAAAAGAAAACTTGACCAAGGACTTTGTCTTGTGATTTCTGACTATATAAGAGCTTTCATGTGGTTTAGATATGCATTCTAATACATGTGAGTCATGACTATTAAACGCTTTACTTATATTATGTTACCTATGTTGATTTGGTGCAACTTTTGATGAAAACGTAGAATGTGAAGAATGATGACATCAAATACCATGTGGATTACGTATTGAACATACAAGCATGTACATTAGAGTTCGTTATGCCTATAAGCATATTAACATAGACCTCGTTTGGTCAAAGCGTGGATTTCACATATGCACGTATTCATAGGAAATGAATTTCTGAAGCATAAACTATGTGATTAACATGTATACATAAGTAGTATACGCACAAGCATGCTTACTAAGTATTGTTTAGCCTTGTTATGTGATAACATGACCTTAGTAATTCACTTTGAAGCATGAACTTGTATTAGTTAAAGTATGTGAATTACCGGCATGAAAACATGACTTCAAATTGAATATAGAAAGAGCATGCTAGTTTCGAATGAGAAATTTTAACTTGATAAGCATGTGTATTGGTTTAATGTCAGTAATTGCATGCTAGAGTTACGCTGGGACACTTTCAGGCCCGAACAATTTGCTTAAGTCTGATTTTAACAGTTAGCATATTATGATGCTATAAATGGTATGTTTGATATTGAACGTGATTTTATAAACTTATACGATAAGTGGATTATTATAAGTATAGACTTATATTAGTTTATAAATGCTAATTGGAATACCGACTCATTAATGTTAGGTTATTTCAGCGAGATTTAATTAAAGCTAGAACTTAATTGTAGCTGAGCAATCAGGCAAGTCTCCGAACTTCACTCTTTGGTTGTGCAAGTTCTTTAATTCTTATTGTGCAAGTTCCTATCCTTCTCATATTGTATTGAGCAGGTTACTATCGTATTGACGGTTAATTATTTAAAGCTTGAACTTTATTTCCAAGCATGCTATTAGGTGGTTTAATTACTTTATAATTATTCCACATCGATATTATTGTTATTCGCACTTGGTGCACTTTAGTTCGTACAGTCTTGGACTTGTACATCATTTAAAGTTCTACAATTCTTGAACTGTGTCAGTTAGAGTCTGAACCCTTGCTCGGTCAGATAATTGTATAAAATTTTATAAAAGCTATCCAAACCAATTGATGGTAAGGATTCTTAGACTGAAAGAACACCCCTTATATATAGGGGAGTACCCCAGGTATCTAGTATAAAGATACAAACAGCAGAGTTGAATGTTATGCATAAACATGGCGTACGCGAGGCTGATCCCCTCAAGTACTTATTATGTAGCCAGTAACCAAAGGGTCAATGAGCTATTGAATCCATTGGAAGTTTTATAGTTTAAAAGTCTACTTGACTATCAGTTATTCTAAAAGCAATCATTATTCTTGCTTCCGATATTCATATTGTTGAATTCATTGTCAGATATTTTCTATTCATCATGATATATCCTTTATTGTTGTATTTAAACTTGTTGAGCAAACTTGTTGCACATTCTTGTTATATCATGACTTATTTGCAGTTAAGCCCGAGACTTCAGGGAAGGACAAGGATAAAGGGAAGATGTAGGATTAGTTTGCAAGGAGCAGACTTTATCTTTATGTTTAATTAATTTACTGTTATGTACCCTATTGACTATTCTAGGGTATGTTTGTATGTTGTATTAAGGTTATCGAATGTTGGGACTAGTAACACCTTTTGAATGGACGACGTACGTTTATTATATTCCGCATTTTAGTTATCGTATGTTGTTTAGAGGTGGATGTTTATGTTAGATCGTGACGACCGGACCGGGGTCAGAAGACCTGAATTTGGGGCTGTCACAGGTTGGTATCAAAGCTTTAAGTTATAAACGTTAGGAATGCAAAACCTAAGTTATAACCTTAGTAGAAAACTTAAGTAGAGTATGTAAGTGATGGGTTAAGGATATCCATCGAGTCTTATTGTGATACTGAAGTTGTTTATTTAAATCAGCTATGATTGATAGACATCCTAAACTTCTTAATGCTAACATAAATAGCATATCACATAAAGTCTAATGTTTTCTTCCTTTCCTCAGGAACATGCCGCCTAGGAGACTACCGCGGAACCAGAGGGAGGAAGGATCCGTTAATAATGGCGGAGGGGAAAATATCGACCCTATGCAAAACTTGATAGTAGTGTGCATACAAGCCAATCATGTATGATGATAAAGCACATACTTTGTAAACAATCTTATTTATTTATTACTAAAATATTTATTTATTAAAGGCATTTAATTATCTACATGGTGCTGTTTTTATAATATGTAAATAACCCATAGTTTTAAGCAATGCTTTTAGAATCATGATGTTGATCATGCTAATGAGATCTAAATTCTTAGAAAGCTTTAAAACTAAAATAGTTCCCAATCGTGGGATTACTAAAAAGGGGATTAGTAAATCCGGATAGATTGGTACATATGTTGCTTGCTCATTGGATGAGGATGACTGATCTCATGGTCATTTGTGTGGAGACACTAAAGCAAGTATGTAGGTGCTTATTGGAGAATAAGTTCACTGAACGTGACTCGCTATGGAATGCCTAATGGAGTTTTACTCGCCTGTCAATAGGAATTCCTAATGTGATAGTAGTACATGTGATCCTTGGACTTGAGATCATCATAGTATCTTGTATGTAACAAATTATACTTTGACTAATTCCTTAAGGCCTTTTAAGGCATATATAGGGTATGCTTGGGTGTAATGAGTTACATATGGAGATAATGAATGATCAATAAAGAATCTACCACCTCTAGTAAAAGAGGAGATATGTCCTATGTGATTCGTTAAATGACAACCCAGGAATCCTTGGCCAAGGTAGAATGAAATTAGAAAGAGGTTTCTAATTTGCATTATTTGGAGTTGTGCATTTTCTAATCGAAATACATATGATTAAATAAATTAAGACTTGACAGTAAATCCATGTCTTATATTTAATTGGGATATTGTATGGTGGAAGGATTGAATTGTACGGTAACTATTAACTCACAGGTTCTTTTATGATTAATGTTGAAATCTATATTATCTGGAAAGTCGTTGATCGCTAGGGAGGCTTATCCCTATTGTAGAATAAATGTTATTTATTTAAATAGATTATTAGTTTAATTTGTTTATTTAAATAAGATTAGAATTGTTCTAATTGATTTATTCACAACCGGTTTAATATGGAGAACCTAAAGGGTCACACCATAAAAGGAAGAAGAATTATTTAAGAAGAAAATGGCATGATAGTAATAATGCATTAAGTATAATTAATTTAATCTATGATGATAGAATAAATTAAATAGCTTAATGTTTATTATTTAATATTTTAGAAATATTAAATATAAATTAATAAGAGGAGTCTTATTAATATTATTATGATTATTATTATTTTAATTCTAAAGGAGTTTAGGAATTAATATAATATCAGTACTCTCTCTCAATCCTAATAAAGATTAGGATATAAATTAATTAAAAGTATTAATTAATTAATTAAATAAAACCCTATTCTAATTGGATTAGGAGGGTTAACCTAATATCTATATAAGATAGTCTTATATTAGAAATAAGGGATGTGAAATTTTCCAAGAGTTGGGAGGACACATATTCTATAGAGATAGAAACAAGGGTTAAGCCAATAACCCATCTTCTTGAGTTCTTCATCTTCCTTGGTGGATCACCGTTAGAGGCCAAACATTTGGGTGGCTGACATTATTCAAGGGAAGGAGCCACTATCAGAGGAATCAAAGGAATCAAAGGAGTAGAACTTGTACCTGAGGAAGCTTAGATCTTCAAAGGTATAATTCCATGTTCTCTCTTTTCTGTTATTGATAACAAGCACAAAGCATGATCATGGTTATGGGTTTGTATAAATTTTGAAAACCTAGTTTTTACGCTTCCGCCCTATTTATGTGATTTGATTGCATGATTGCGTTACATACAAACCCAACAGTGGTATCAGAGCCTAACTTTGTGCTAATTATCAATTTTATAATTCCATGTATGAATTGATGTGAGAATTGGATCGTTTTTCTGGACAAAAATCTTTTTCTGCAAGTTTCTGCGGCGAACGGCGCAGCTGCACAGCCTCCCAGTTCATTACTGGCGCAGCTGCGCCGGTCTGCAAAAACTACTGCTTCCGTCTACCTGCGCAGCTGCGCAGATGCCCAGTTCATTACTGGCGCAGCTGCGCCGGTACCTGGACAGACCCTGAAAATTGATTTTAATTAATTAAGTAAACTGTTTATTTAATTGATAAAGTTTTAAAATAAAGAAGTTTATTTTATCTGAAATATGATTTCAGAATGCTAAAATTAAAGGAGTTTAATTTGGATTTATTTTTGATTAAAATAAAAGAGTTTATTTTGTTTCAAAAATAAAATTTAGCAAAACTTTTGTCCATTAAATAACATCGATCCATATATGGAATAGCATTGTTATTCATGAGATGAATGGATATTTATTGATGCATATGTTGATGTGTATGATAATAAATGGGATTGATTATGGACAATGACCAATGTGATTGGATTTTATTTTGGATGAATGCTTGAATGTATGGGATTTATAAAATGGGGTCTGCGTACCTCGTCTTCTCTAGTTTTATTCTCGATGTAAATTCTATCTCCTTTCTATGTACTTCCCCTTGACTGCTGATCAAGGTTTCTATTTAATTTTAAAATAAGTTAATGTAATAGAGATAGTTAGAATTATTTTGAAGAAATTGGAGACCAAGGAGCGAGGAGCGCGTGAAGACCCGTTTGTATGGAGCCCGGGTTTAAATGTAATAGTTACATTTAAAATTTAAATTCTTGCACTCCTAGGTTTGACCTTTTTGGTTCACTTGGTGGCTCTAGTGAACCAAACTAGAATAAAAGTCCATAATCAATCCGGGTAGAATATAGTATTCTATATCGCATGCTAAATATTATATATATTATATTTTATGCAAACATGCTTCGCATGTTTAATAAAATGATGCGTATTTTATATATATATGTGCATGCACGCTAAACAAGATGAGACAAATAATAACAAATCCCTCAAAGAAATAATATTAAGTCCGAAGCGTTCAAATGATATTTGGAATATCGAACGTCGCCTTCTAGCATGATAAATTAATAGAGTATTAAATATTTAATATGAGCTTGTTGTGCTATCCACAAGGCGAGTATTGCATATTTAAGATGTTAATTAATCACATTTGATGCTTATCAAGAAAATTGAACGATCTAGTCTTGTTGTGCTATCCACAAGGACGAACATTTTTTTTTTTTTGAATTTATAGAAGTGCTAGGCTGGACTTAACTTAAATCGTTTTAGTTCGGATGTGCACACACTTGACCATTATGATTTAAGAGGCAAAATAAAAGGAGTTACATGGTGATGTAATTGACAAGAGTTGTCTACCTATTTATTTGTATATCGCTTGTTGTGCTATCCACAAGGTTATATACATTTGAAATGGGATCATTAATCTCACTAGCAAATCTTTAATTAGATGTTGCCGAACTATATGAGTGAGGGTAATATAGTTTGATGAAAATAGTGGGAGATACCAATTTAAAATAAAGACCTAAATTTATTTTGGTATGCAAAGTTAATAAAATGAATGTTTGCTAAAATGTTGTCTTTTCACATGCAGAATTTTAAAAATGTCAAAATCACTAATCTCACTACGAAGCATACTTGATGCAAATAAGCTTACCGGCCCGAATTATGAGGACTGGCTAAGAAATCTGAGAATTGTTCTCACTGCTGAAAAGATTTCTTATGTCCTAAATTCCACTATCCCTGAATCTGTTTCAGAAACAGCCTCTGAGGAAGAGATTGCCACTTTCAATAAGTGGCAAGATGATGCATCTGTGGCTCAATGCATCATGCTCGCATCCATGAATAACGAGCTTCAGCGACAGCACGAAAAAAATGGATGCTCCTGCTATGCTGCTTCACCTCAAGGAGTTGTATGGTGAACAGAGTAGGACTGCTAGATATGAGATATCTAAGGAGCTCTTCCGATCTCGGATGACCGAGGGCACTACCGTCGAGACTCATGTTCTGAAGGTAATCAATTTGATTGAACGCCTTGGACAGCTTGGGTTCGTCATGGATGGGGAGTTGAGTCAAGACTTGGTCTTGCAGTCACTCCCTGAGACCTTCTCGCAGTTTGTGGTTAATTTTCACATGAATAAGCTAGATGTCAGCTTACCTGAGCTGCTTAACATGCTGAAAACTGCAGAAGGTCACTTCTCATCCAAGAAGAACCATGTCTTGATGGTGGATTCTTCTAGTAAAAGGAAGAGGCCCAAGGTGTCTTCTGAAAAGAAGAAATCTAAGAAGGCTAAGGGAAAAAGGAAAGAAAAGGAGCAAAAGAAACCTGAACCAGCTAAAGGAATGTGCTTTCATTGCAATGAGCCGGGACAATGGAAGAGGAACTGCAAGAAGTTTCTAGCAGAAAAGAAGCTTGGAGAAGCTTCGACTTCCAATCAAGGTTTGTTTATGATTGAAATTAATTTTTCTGAAAGTCATAATTCTACTTGGGTATTGGATACCGGCTGTGGTTCTCACATATGTAATACTGTGCAGGGACTGGTCAGAAGTAGAAAGCTGAACAAAGATGAGGTGATCCTACGAGTGGGAAATGGAGCAAAAGTTGCTGCATTAGCTGTAGGAACTTATTGTTTAGCAATGCCTTCGGGCAAATCCATTTATCTTAATAATTGTTATTATGTTCCGAATATTATTAAAAACATTATTTCAATTTCTGTATTGGATATGGAAGGTTTTGACGTTATTATCAAGAACAATGGTTGTTCTATTTATAAAGACGATGTTTTATATGGTATTGAAAATTTGCGAAATGGACTTTATACACTTGACTTGCAAGAAAATATATTTCAAATTGAACTAATTAAGAAAAGGAAAAGAGATGATATTAATTATACCTATATGTGGCACTGTAGACTCGGTCATATCAATGAAACAAGATTATCCAAGTTGCATAAAGATGGGCTCCTCGAGCTATCTGATTATGAATCATATCCAACTTGTGAATCTTGTCTCATGGGTAAAATGACTAAATCTCCTTTTAGTGGAAAAGGGGAGAGAGTTACAGAGTTGTTGGCATTGATTCACACAGACGTTTGTGGACCTATGACAACAAGTGTACGGGGTGGGTATTCTTATTTTATTACTTTCACTGATGATCACTCAAGATTTGGATATGTGTATTTAATGAAATACAAATCAGAATCATTTGAAAAGTTCAAAGAGTTCAGAAGTGAAGTAGAGAAACAAACGGGCAAGAGTATAAAGATACTTCGATCAGATCGAGGTGGAGAATACTTAAGCGGTGAGTTTCTCAATTGTCTCAAAGAAAATGGTATAATCTCACAATGGACTCCTCCAGGTACACCACAGTTAAATGGAGTATCTGAAAGGAGAAATCGAACACTGTTAGACATGGTTCGATCCATGATGAGTTTTACCGACCTTCCAATTTCCTTCTGGGGATATGCCTTAGAAACGGCTGCATACCTACTTAACAAGGTACCTACCAAATCCGCCCCAAAGACTCCATATGAGATGTGGAAGGGGAGGAAACCAAATCTTAAGCATGTTAAGACTTGGGGTTGAAAATGATAAGCTACAAACTAAATCCGACAAGTGTAGATTTGTGGGATACCCTAAAGAAACCGTAGGGTATTATTTCTATCATCCAACTGATCAAAAGGTGTTTGTTGCGAAACATGCTACCTTCTTGGAGAAAGAGTTTATCCATGAAGGGGTCAGTGGGAGTAAGATATATCTTGAAGAAGTTCAAGAACCACAAGTTACCACGGACCAAAGTCAGGTACCTAACCAAGTAGAAGAACCTACTGTACCACACCATGTTCGTAAATCTGGAAGAGTACCGAAGATACCTGAGAGGTATGGATTCGTTATAGAGGATGACGATGAGGTACACATCATGAATGATGATGATCCATTGAATTACGAACAGGCTATGAGTAATAAAGACTCAGGGAAATGGCTTGAAGCCATGAAATCTGAAATGGACTCCATGTATGAAAACAAAGTATGGTCTTTGGTTTCACCACCTGAAGGTATTAAACCTATTGGGTGTAAATGGGTTTTTAAGAAAAAGACTGGAGCAGACGGAAAGGTAGAGACCTATAAGGCCCGACTGGTTGCAAAAGGTTTCAAACAAAGACAAAGAGTTGACTATGATGAAACCTTCTCACCAGTAGCCATGCTCAAGTCCATTCGGATTTTGCTTGCGATTGCAGCTTATAACGACTATGAGATCTGGCAGATGGACGTGAAAACGGCCTTCCTCAATGGAAAACTTGAGGAGGATGTGTATATGACACAGCCAGAGGGATTTGTTTCAAAGGTTGGAATAAATCAAGTCTGTAAGATGCAACGATCCATTTATGGATTGAAGCAAGCTTCTCGTAGATGGAACATTCGTTTTGATGAGACAATCAAAGAGTTTGATTTTATCAAAAACGAGGATGAACCATGTGTATACAAGAAGGTTAGTGGGAGCGCAGTATCATTCCTTGTATTATATGTTGATGATATATTACTGATAGGGAATGACATTCCTATGTTACAATCCATTAAAATCTGGTTATCTAAAAACTTCTCCATGAAGGACTTGGGTGAAGCATCCTATATTTTGGGGATAAAGATCTATAGAGATAGATCTAAAAGGATGCTCGACTTATCCCAAGGAACGTACATTGATACGATGCTAAAGAGGTTTAGCATGGAAGATTCCAAAAGAGGTCTCATGCCGATGAGCCATGGAATAAATCTCTCCAAGAAACAGGCCCCAAAGACACCTGAGGAGAGAGACCGTATGAGTAAGATCCCTTATGCTTCTGCAATAGGATCTATCATGTACGGTATGATATGTACTAGACCGGATGTTGCTCACGCACTTAGTGTAACAAGAAGATACCAGTCGAATCCAGGAGAAGAGCACCGGAAGGTAGTGAAAAATATCCTAAAGTACTTGAGAAGGACTAAAGATATTTTTCTTGTCTACGGTGGGTCTGAATTAAAACTCGAGGGATTCACGGACTCAAGTTTTCAAACAGACCAAGATGACAGTAAATCTATTTCAGGGTATGTGTTTACCTTGAACGGAGGTGCAGTGAGTTGGAAGAGTTCCAAGCAGCAAACGGTTGCTGATTCAGTGACAGAGGCAGAGTATATAGCTGCAAGTGAAGCTGCAAAGGAAGCTGTTTGGATGAAGAAGTTCATAACTGAACTTGGTGTGGTTCCTAGCATTGGGGAAGCAGTTCCCGTATACTGTGACAACACCGGAGCGGTTGCACAGGCTAAGGAACCCAGGTCTCATCAAAAATCTAAACACGTGTTGCGGCGATTTCACTTGATCAGGGAGATCATTGAAAGAGGAGACGTCACCTTGGAGAGTGTAGACTCTCAAGACAACATTGCAGATCCATTTACTAAAGCTTTAACACAACAGCAGTTTGATCGTCACTTAGAGAAGATGGGTATGAGATACCATGGCGATTGGCTTTAGTGCAAGTGGGAGATTGATAGTAGTGTGCATACAAGCCAATCATGTATGATGATAAAGCACATACTTTGTAAACAATCTTATTTATTTATTAATAAAATATTTATTTATTAAAGGCATTTAATTATCTACATGGTGCTGTTTTTATAATATGTAAATAACCCATAGTTTTAAGCAATGCTTTTAGAATCATGATGTTGATCATGCTAATGAGATCTAAATTCTTAGAAAGCTTTAAAACTAAAATAGTTCCCAATCGTGGGATTACTAAAAAGGGGATTAGTAAATCCGGATAGATTGGTACATATGTTGCTTGCTCATTGGATGAGGATGACTGATCTCATGGTCATTTGTGTGGAGACACTAAAGCAAGTATGTAGGTGCTTATTGGAGAATAAGTTCACTGAACGTGACTCGCTATGGAATGCCTAATGGAGTTTTACTCGCCTGTCAATAGGAATTCCTAATGTGATAGTAGTACATGTGATCCTTGGACTTGAGATCATCATAGTATCTTGTATGTAACAAATTATACTTTGACTAATTCCTTAAGGCCTTTTAAGGCATATATAGGGTATGCTTGGGTGTAATGAGTTACATATGGAGATAATGAATGATCAATAAAGAATCTACCACCTCTAATAAAAGAGGAGATATGTCCTATGTGATTCGTTAAATGACAACCCAGGAATCCTTGGTCAAGGTAGAATGAAATTAGAAAGAGGTTTCTAATTTGCATTATTTGGAGTTGTGCATTTTCTAATCGAAATACATATGATTAAATAAATTAAGACTTGACAGTAAATCCATGTCTTATATTTAATTGGGACATTATATGGTGGAAGGATTGAATTGTACGGTAACTATTAACTCACAGGTTCTTTTATGATTAATGTTGAAATCTATATTATCTGGAAAGTCGTTGATCGCTAGGGAGGCTTATCCCTATTGTAGAATAAATGTTATTTATTTAAATAGATTATTAGTTTAATTTGTTTATTTAAATAAGATTAGAATTGTTCTAATTGATTTATTCACAACCGGTTTAATATGGAGAACCTAAAGGGTCACACCATAAAAGGAAGAAGAATTATTTAAGAAGAAAATGGCATGATAGTAATAATACATTAAGTATAATTAATTTAATCTATGATGATAGAATAAATTAAATAGCTTAATGTTTATTATTTAATATTTTAGAAATATTAAATATAAATTAATAAGAGGAGTCTTATTAATATTATTATTATTATTATTTAATTCTAAAGGAGTTTAGGAATTAATATAATATCAGTACTCTCTCTCAATCCTAATAAAGATTAGGATATAAATTAATTAAAAGTATTTAATTAATTAATTAAATAAAACCCTATTCTAATTGGATTAGGAGGGTTAACCTAATATCTATATAAGATAGTCTTATATTAGAAATAAGGGATGTGAAATTTTCCAAGAGTTGGGAGTACACATATTCTATAGAGATAGAAACAAGGGTTAAGCCAATAACCCATCTTCTTGAGTTCTTCATCTTCCTTGGTGGATCACCGTTAGAGGCCAAACATTTGGGTGGCTGACATTATTCAAGGGAAGGAGCCACTATCAGAGGAATCAAAGGAATCAAAGGAGTAGAACTTGTACCTGAGGAAACTTAGATCTTCAAAGGTATAATTCCATGTTCTCTCTTTTTTGTTATTGATAACAAGCACAAAGCATGATCATGGTTATGGGTTTGTATAAATTTTGAAAACCTAGTTTTTACGCTTCCGCCCTATTTATGTGATTTGATTGCATGATTGCGTTACATACAAACCCAACAAAACTTCATTAACTTGTTAATTGAGGCAATGCAGAATAGACCCCAGGCCAGCAGCAGGGCAGCCAGGACATCACTTGGCTAGTTTCAAAGATTTTAAATTGGTAGGACCACCGGAGTTCCGGGGAACCTTAGACCCAATCGAAGCCCAAACCTAGATAGAAGAGATAGAGAAAGTGTTTGAGGATTCACGAGTGGCCGAAGCACAGAAGACGAGTTTTGCCACTTTCATGATGAAGGGCGAAGCTAACTATTGGTGGAAGGCCAATAAGGGACAGGACGGATGGGCAAAGGAGTTATTCCTTGGGATAAATTTAAAGAACTATTCCTCGAGAATTACTTCTCGGAGAATACGCAACATGATATGGAGGTTAAATTTTTGGAGCTGAAATAAGGTAGTATGTCTGTTGCAGAGTACGCGGCAAGATTTAACGAGTTGGCTCGATTCGCTTCACATCAGGTTGACATGGAGGAAGGCAAGGAGGTTTGAATTAGGACTGAAACCATGGGTGCAGAAAGCAGTCGCGGTATTGAAGATTAAGACATTCTCTGATCTACTGAAAAGGGCTATCATTGCCGAAGGAGGCAATGAAGCCATTGCTCAATTCAAACAAGAAAAGAAGACCGATCAGGAGGGATAGAAAGGGGGAAACAGCGGAGGCAGTAACCCAAACAAGCGTAAATGGACGAAGAGCCAATCCTCTGGAGGTAACAAGTCCGGGGGAGAGGCCAAGAAAAGTGTTAAGTGAAACAACTATGGGAAGAATCACTAAGGGGAGTGCATGAAGGGAAAAAGTGTTTGTTACCGTTGTGGACAACCGGGGCACATAGTTCCTTAGTGTCCGAATTAGCAGAAAGGAGGGTGTTTCTCATGTGGAGCCCTAGACCACTAAATCAAAGACTGCCTGAAGAGAAAGGGCGATGCAGCTAGCGGTAACCGCAGCAAGAACAACAACAATGGACTGAGCATCGGAGGGCCAGCCAGTCAAGCCAACAGGCCAACGGCACGCACGTTCAACATGACCGTACAGGATGCGGTGGACTCCAAGGATGTGGTGTCAGGTATCATCCCAATTAACAATATAGATGCATATGTGTTATTTGATTCAGGTGCTACCTGCTCTTTTGTTTTCGAAGAATTTACTAAACGATTAGATTTACCCCGAGAAAGATTAGAACACTCTATGAACGTAGAAGTAGCGAACAAGGAAATTATTCCCGTAGAATACATTCATAGTAACTGTTATACCGAATTGTGAGGATTTAAGCTCAGAGTGGATTTGATACCGATTTGTTTGGGGGAGTTCGATGTAATCCTTGGAATGGATTGGTTATCGGTTCACGGAGCAGTTATTGACTGTAAGAAGAAGTGCGTACACCTTAAGACTCCGAACAAGTCGAAAGTGGTATTTTATGGTAGTAAATCGCCGAGACAATCTCATTGTCTGACGATGATGCAAGCGCAGAGATTGCTTAGGAAGGGTTGTATAGGTTATTTGGCTCACATGGTTGATACTCGACGAGTCGAGGGTGAACTGGGTCAGATACCTATTGTAAGGGATTTCGTTGATGTCTTCCCAGAAAAAAGATTTCGGGATTGCCACCGGATAGAGAAATTGAGTTTGTTATTGATTTGGCACCAAGGACAGCACCGATATACAAAGTGCCATATCGTATGGCACCGGTAGAGATGAAAGAACTGATGGCTCAATTACAAGAGTTGTTAGATAAGGGATACATTCGACCGAGCGTATCACCGTGGAGAGCGCCAGTCTTATTTGTGAAGAAGAAAGATGGATCGCTTATACTTTGTATACGACTACCGAGAGTTGAACAAGGTCACCATTAAGAACAAGTACCCATTGCCTAGGATCGACGATTTGTTTGATCAGTTGAAGAGGGCGAAGTACTTTTCAAAGATTGACTTGAGGACCGGTTATCATCAACTGAAGGTGAGGCCGGAGGACATTCCAAAGACGGCATTCAGAACTCGGTATGGACACTTTGAGTTTCTGGTAATGTCATTCGAATTGACGAACACGCCGGCAGCATTTATGGACTTGATGAACAGAGTGTTCAAACAGTATTTGGATAAGTTCGTTATCGTATTCATCGATAACATTCTGGTGTATTCAGAGACGGAGGAAGAACACGCCGAGCATCTTCGAATAGTGTTGGAGACATTAAGGAGAAAGAAGCTGTATGCAAAATTCTCCAAGTGTGAGTTTTGGTTGCAGAGAGTGCAGATTTTGGGGCACGTTATCGACAAGAATGGTGTTTCGGTGGATCCAGCAAAGGTAGAAGCAGTTATCAATTGGGAGCAGCCGAAGACGTCAACAGAAATCAGGAGTTTCTTAGGATTAGCGGGATACTATCGAAGATTCATCCAGAATTTTTCGAAATTAGCATCGCCGTTGACTAATCTTACTAGAAAGACAGCTAAGTTCGTTTGGACGGAGAAGTGTGAAGAGAGTTTCCTAGAATTGAAGAAGAGGCTTAGTCAAGCACCTGTGTTAGCTTTACCAGATAACACGGGAGGGTTTGTAGTGTATAGTGATGCAGTCACACAAGGGTCTTGGATGTGTCTGATGCAACACGACATGGTCATTGCGTATGCTTCACGTCAGTTAAAGGACTATGAGAAGGGTTATCCGACTCATGACCTAGAATTAGCAGCGGTAGTTTTTGCCTTGAAGATTTGGAGGCATTATTTGTATGGCGAGAAGTGTGAGATATACACATATCACAAAAGTCTGAAGTATATCTTCACACAGAAGGAATTAAACATGAGGCAACGCCGATGGCTAGAATTGATCAAAGATTATGATTGTGAGATTCTGTACCGTCCAGGCAAAGCAAATGTAGTGGCAGATGCCTTGAGCAGAAAAGGCAGGGAGAAGTTATCGAAGTTAATCGTTCAAGAAGAATTAATGAAAGAATTCGAACGACTAGATTTGGAGGTTAAGTATCCGATGGAGACCAACGAGAAATTATTTTCAGTGATAGCGAGCCCGACTTTATTAGATAAGGTTAAGGAGGCACAAGAGAAGGACGAAGATTGTGATATTATCAAGAAGCGAATTATTGAAGGTGATGATTTGAAATTCAAGATTGATAGCACTAGACTGCTAAGGTTTGAAGGACAAATTTGGGTATCTTTAGTACCAGAATTAAGAGAAGAGATTTTGCAAGAAGCACACAGTACGAGATACTCAATACACCCAGGAAGCACGAAGATGTACCAAGACTTGCGTCATCACTTTTGGTGGCCAAACATGAAGAGGGAGGTTGCAGAATGCGTAAGTAGGTGTTTAACTTGTCAGAGAGTCAAGGTAGAGCACTAACGACCAAGCAGGTTATTACAACCGTTAGAGATTCCAGAATGGAAATGGGAGCACATCACGATGGACTTTGTGGTAGGACTTCTGGCAACGCAGAAAGGGCACGATGCCATATGGGTAATTGTAGATCGTCTTACGAAGTCAGCTCACTTTTTGCTGATTAAGATTAAGTATAGTTTTGACCAGTTAGCCAGATTATATGTCAAGGAAATTATCTCGAGACATGGGGTGCCGGTATCTATTGTATCTGATAGAGATCCGCGTTTCACGTCGAATTTCTGGAAGAGTCTTCAAGAGAGATTGGGGACACAACTGCGAATGAGTACCGCGTATCATCTGCAAACCGATGGGCAAAGCAAAAGAACAATTCAAACACTTGAAGACATGCTCCGAGCTTGTGTGATGGACTTCAAGGGTAGTTGGGAGGATCATCTTCCATTAATAGAGTTCGCATATAACAATAGTTATCACACTAGTATTGGAATGCCACCGTACGAAGCGCTGTATAGGAGAAAATGTCGAACACCATTGTGTTGGGACAAAATTGGAGAACGTCGACTGTTGGGACCAGAATTAGTACAACAGACTGTAGAGATTATCAAGGTGATAAGAGCACGGCTGGTAGCGGCTCAAGATCGCCAGAAGAAGTATGCGGATTTGCACCGCAAGAAGAAAGAATTTGAATTAGGTAGCTATGCTTTTCTAAAAGTATCTCCCTGGAAGGGGAAGATTCGTTTTGGGAAGAAGGGCAAGTTGAGTCCTAGGTTCATAGGACCGTTCGAGATTCTGAGGCGAGTCGGTGAAGTGGCGTACGAGGTGGCGTTACCTCCTGAACTTGAGCACATTCACAACGTGTTTTATGTGTCAGTATTGCGGCCGTATAAACCAGACTACAAACACGTTACCTCCTATGAGCCGATCCAAGTCGAGAAAGACTTATCATACGAGGAAGTTCCTGTCCAAATACTAGATAGGAAGGAACAGAAGCTGAGGAATAAGATCATTCATTCCGTCAAGATTCTTTAGAGGAATCACGCAGTTGAAGAAGCTACATGGGAATTAGAAGAGAAAATGAGAGCGAATTATCCATTTTTATTTGAGTAACCTTATTTATACAATTCCGAGGACGGAATTTTTATAAGGGGGGAGGGATGTAACGACCATGAATTTTAAACTCTTTATTTATTAAATATGTGATTTAATTTTAACGAGTTAGTTTTGTGAGTTTATTTAAACCTTATGTGGTGATGAGAATTTGTGAAATGATTAAAGGAAGTCACTAATGAGTTATTTAACTTAGTGGACTAGCCCTGAGACTTTAATATCAGAGAATTGATAAGATTATTAATAATTAAATATTCAATTTATTTGAATATAGTGGCAAGAGTTGAACATATTGATTAATTGCAATTATGAGTAAATAATTGATAATGTGTTGATTAGTAATTATTATGAATGAATAATAATTAATGAGTAAGAATTAATGAATATAATATGTAATTATATTTACTTGACTAATTATTTTACATAAGCATGCGATACTAAACCTTTACTACATGGTAGTTATCTATATTATATATAATGTAATGTGACATATTAATGTGGCTTATATTGCATGTATGGACTATATTGTAAGAATAATTACATTATGAGAGTTACATATTAATGTTTATGTGACAATACATGTGTGGGAAAATATTAATGTATACCCTATTATCATGTAGTACATCAATAATCAATTGTGATTAAATAATGATTTCATTAAGTTATTATGATTATAATAATAACAGTTATGATAATGAATAATGAGCAATACACAATTATAGTATATTTGGTGTTAATAGATAATGTACATGGATTATATGATTGGTATATATGTACGTACTCAATGCATTGTATTATTAGTTGCTCAATTGAAATGACATTGTAACACTAATTAAATGTATAATCTATGTATACATGGAATGAAGTGTGTGTATATTATATAACTTAAGTATACTTATAATGTGTGTAGATGTATATATATAACCAAAGTGTATATTATGTATATATATATATATGATATAGACCAAGTGTTGTATTATATTTTACAATGCTGAGTTCTTTCCTTGTCCCATATATGTGCCCATCTCATTCTTCCCACGTGAAGAGCTAGCTAGTTACCCTATAACTCTTCTCAATTTCAGCAAAAAATAGCCAATGATTTCAAGGGGAATGGGCAACACAGTGTTTCTCAACTACCATTCATTAACCAATACACAATCATGTAATCCATTGTTTTGATTTGGTGAGCAAAATCAAGAGCCGGATATACAAATTGCCTATAAATAAGCTCATCCTCTTCTTATTTTCAACTGCTGAGAATTATATTGCTAGAGAGTGAGTTATTGTGAAATATCAATGAGGGAGATTTGTTAATTCAAGCAAACCAATTACAGAGGTATACTCCCATTCTTGTTCTTCAAATTTTGTAAAATGCTAAGTTCTTAAATCTTTGACTAAGCATGAATTGTATGATAAGTGATTGGGAAATGCTTAGTAGTAAGTATATTAGTTTACAAGTATTATAGAATTGTTTTATATTGTGACTGGAATGAATTTCGTATGAGTTTCTGAGATGGGTTAGCAGAACTGCCGAAAACAGCCTGTTCTTGGATTGGCCGGACACCAGCGCAGCTGCGCCGGGTTTATACCTGGTTCCTGCGCAGCTACGCAGGTCCCTGTTGCCAGTTTTCGTTTCTGCTTCTGTTAAGCTGCTGTGAGAATACTAACATTTGGTATCCATTTGGACATGCATAAAAGATGATGTTAACTCATAGTAGATGCTTCTTGATACTACATGCATAATGTTAACCATGTTAGTATGTACACCATGAAAGGAAAACTTGTGATTTATAATGAAACTTATAGATTCAATTATGAATTTAGACACATACGGGGCATGTATATGTTCTGACATTTTATACATTATAGTGTGGTTTATATTGACATGAAATGCGAGTCTAAAGTGTGTTCACACACTAGCATACGTGATTGCAAGATTCGGACGATTTTGAAATAAGAAACTTAAGAACTTTGAAAAGAAAACTTGACCAAGGACTTTGTCTTGTGATTTCTGACTATATGAGAGCTTTCATGTGGTTTAGATATGCATTCTAATACATGTGAGTCATGACTATGAAACGCTTTACTTATATTATGTTACATATATTGATTTGGTGCAACTTTTGATGAAAACATAGAATGTGAAGAATGATGACATCAAATACCATGTGGATTACGTATTGAACATACAAGCATGTACATTAGAGTTCGTTATGCCTATAAGCATATTAACATAGACCTCGTTTGGTCAAAGCGTGGATTTCACATATGCACGTATTCATAGGAAATGAATTTCTGAAGCATAAACTATGTGATTAACATGTATACATGAGTAGTATACGCACAAGCATGCTTACTAAGTATTGTTTAGCCTTGTTATGTGATAACATAACCTTAGTAATCAACTTTGAAGCATGAACTTGTATTAGTTAAAGTATGTGAATTACCGGCATGAAAACATGACTTCAAATTGAATATAGAAAGAGCATGCTAGTTTTGAATGAGAAATTTTAACTTGATAAGCATGTGTATTGGTTTAATGCCAGTAATTGCATGCTAGAGTTACGCCGGGACACTTTCAGGCCCGAACAATTTGCTTAAGTCTGATTTTAACAGTTAGCATATTATGATGCTATAAATGGTATGTTTGATATTGAACGTGATTTTATAAACTTATACGATAAGTGGATTATTATAAGTATAGACTTATATTAGTTTATAAATGCTAATTAGAATACCGACTCATTAATGTTAGGTTATTTCAGCGAGATTTAATTAAAGCTAGAACTTAATTGTAGCTGAGCAATCAGGCAAGTCTCCGAACTTCACTCTTTGGTTGTGCAAGTTCTTTAATTCTTATTGTGTAAGTTCCTATCCTTCTCATATTGTATTGAGCAGGTTACTATCGTATTGACGGTTAATTATTTAAATCTTGAACTTTATTTCCAAGCATGCTATTAGGTGGTTTAATTACTTTATAATTATTCCACATCGATATTATTGTTATTCGCACTTGGTGCACTTGAGTTCGTACAGTCTTGGACTTGTACATCATTTAAAGTTCTACAATTCTTGAACTGTGTCAGTTAGAGTCTGAACCCTTGCTCGGTCAGATAATTGTATAAAATTTTATAAAAGCTATCCAAACCAATTGATGGTAAGGATTCTTAGACTGAAAGAACACCCCTTATATATAGGGGAGTACCCCAGGTATCTAGTATAAAGATACAAACAGCAGAGTTGAATGTTATGCATAAACATGGCGTACGCGAGGCTGATCCCCTCAAGTACTTATTATGTAGCCAGTAACCAAAGGGTCAATGAGCTATTGAATCCATTGGAAGTTTTGTAGTTCAAAAGTCTACTTGACTATCAGTTATTCTAAAAGCAATCATTATTCTTGCTTTCGATATTCATATTGTTGAATTCATTGTCAGATATTTTCTATTCATCATGATATATCCTTTATTGTTGTATTTAAACTTGCTGAGCAAACTTGTTGCTCATTCTTGCTATATCATGACTTATATTGCAGTTATGCCCGAGACTTTAGGGAAGGACAAGGGTAAAGGGAAGATGTAGGATTAGTTTGCGAGGAGCAGACTTTATCTTTATGTTTAATTAATTTACTGTTATGTAATATGAACCCTTTTGACTATTCTAGGGTATGTTTGTATGTTGTATTAAGGTTATCAAATCTTGGGACTAGTAACACCTTTTGAATGAACGACGTACGTTTATTATATTTTGCATTTTAGTTATCGTATGTTGTTTAGAGGTGGATGTTTATGTTAGATCGTGACGACCGGACCGGGGTTAGAGGACCCGGATTTGGGGCTGTCACAACTGGCTCTGTCAATCGCTGAACCTACCTGCTAATCCTTATAGGAACGGCGAACTCCAGATGAAACCCGGTGAAGTGATGAGCTGCTAGGTCTGTCGGAATCCATACCTGAACAATGAGTTCGTAGGAATCAAAGCAAAGTTAGGTATATTCCTGTCCTTTTAAAATTTCAAATTTTCTACTGCTTGGAGATAATATAATCCTGGAAATATAATTTAGGTCATGACATCATGCATGTCCTACATGTGCCGTTATATATGTACATCATTTTCAACTCGCATCCTAGCATATCTACACATACATATAGGACCCTAACATCTAACTCACGAATTTTTTTTGCCAGAGTTTCCCCTATAAAATGGACTATCCACATACCCGAAGCATGGAATAAACCACCCTATGAGGGTACACCATCACAACCAAGCAATTAAATAGCAATTTAAATAGTTTTTCTAATACATAGATAAAATGCGTGTCTAGACTAACTGATAAATTATAATATGTCGCATCCATACGGTCCATAAGATGATACGTGACAAATGGTTTTATAACCACTTATTTAGATGTCAACTCACTTCTATTGTTGCTTAAACTCATGTGTTATCGTAGCTTTTCATGCATTTTTGCTTTCTTTTGTAGATTTCATGTTGGAAACTCTCTTGGTGGTATTTGAAGCAAAAAAGAACAATTATAGCATGAAAAGGCAAGAAAATGCAAGGAAATGCAATCCGGACGCCGTTTGGGGTTTCATGTTCATTTTATATTCTTGGATTGGAACTTGGGTCATAGTGTAGAGCGTCTTCTAAGCTTTCTGAAACATCTTGAATCATCTCAATCGGAGTTCGGAGGCGAGAGTTATGACCTTTGTACCAACCAACGGACGTTGAACTTCACGGTTTTGGGTTTCTATTGCACAGCTACATCTAACTCACGAATTTTTTTTGCCAGAGTTTCCCCTATAAAATGGACTATCCACATACCCGAAGCATGGAATAAACCACCCTATGAGGGTACACCATCACAACCAAGCAATTAAATAGCAATTTAAATAGTTTTTCTAATACATAGATAAAATGCGTGTCTAGACTAACTGATAAATTATAATATGTCGCATCCATACGGTCCATAAGATGATACGTGACAAATGGTTTTATAACCACTTATTTAGATGTCAACTCACTTCTATTGTTGCTTAAACTCATGTGTTATCGTAGCTTTTCATGCATTTTTGCTTTCTTTTGTAGATTTCATGTTGGAAACTCTCTTGGTGGTATTTGAAGCAAAAAAGAACAATTATAGCATGAAAAGGCAAGAAAATGCAAGGAAATGCAATCCGGACGCCGTTTGGGGTTTCATGTTCATTTTATATTCTTGGATTGGAACTTGGGTCATAGTGTAGAGCGTCTTCTAAGCTTTCTGAAACATCTTGAATCATCTCAATCGGAGTTCGGAGGCGAGAGTTAAGACCTTTGTACCAACCAACGGACGTTGAACTTCACGGTTTTGGGTTTCTATTGCACAGCTGTCACTTTGAGCTCAATTTCGGCCTTGCTCCAATCCGTATCTCTAAAAACTCAAAGAACGAAAGTTGTAGAGCTTCTCCTCAGATTTTCGTAGCCTCTTGAATCATCCAAATCGAAGTTCGTATGAAAGAGTTATACTCATTTTACCAACGGATTGGGCTTGTTTTTTACACAGCAGCTGCTTCTCTCCCAATTTAGACCATGTTACAGCCATTATTGTTCACAACTCAAAGAATAAAAGTTGTAGAGCTACTTCTCATCTTTTCAGAGCCTCTTGAATCGCCTAAATCTGAGTTCGGACGAAGAAGTTATGGTCATTTTGGACGTCAAAGCTGAGTCGAGTGACAGAAACAGGCGCGAGCGCGCGTGCGGAAAGCCTGGAATTGTGCGCGGGGGTACCAAGAGCTGCTGCACAGCTCGTTTGGGTCGGGTTTTTCGCGATTTCAGCTCTTTTTAGGCCAATTTGGTTGTCTAAGCTAGGGTTTTCGTGGGGGCATTATAAAGAGAACATGTTGCCTCCATTTTTGGGGGGTATCTAAGACTTCTAATATCATATCTAGAGAGGGGGAGGCTACAAGAAAACACCAAATAGAGAGCAAAAATCTGCGATACAAAGAAAATTCAGCAAAAAGCTAAGGAGCAAAAAGAGAAAAGGGTACTAAATCAAGGAGGAAAGCTAGCAATCGTCACCAACCAAGCAAGCAACATTGGAATATCTGTTGGGTTTGTACGAAATCGTGACGCAATCAAATTGCAAAAATTAGCGGAAGCATGGTATATCAGAGTTTTAAAAAATTCTACAAAACCATTACCCGGATCATCCTTTATGCAAATTATTAATTTAAAACGATAAATAAGAAGTTATGGAATCATACCCTTGTAGAACGAAGCTTCCACAGGTACTAGTTCAACTCCTTGTTCTTCGTGATCTCCTTGAATTTTCGGATTAGATTCATTCCTTTGATCAACGTTAGCCACCCAAGTGTTTGGCCTCTAGAGGTGATCCACCAAGGAAGATGAATTATCAAGAAGGAGGGTGGTTGGCTTAGTTTTCTATCCTCTATAGAAAAGGAGTACTCTCCAACAATTGGAATTGCATCAACTGATATCTATTATAAAACTCCTCTTATATAGATATTGGTCAACCCTTCTAATCCTATTAGACATGGGATTTCTTTTAATTAATTAAACTCCTTTAATTAATTTAGGCTTCCCACCACATTGGGAATAATTAATTAAATTCATTTAATTAATTTATCTCCTAATCTTATTAGGAATAAATGAGAGTACTAATATTAAATTAATTACTAAACTCCTTTAGAAATTAAAATAATAATAATTGTAATAATATTAATAAGACTCCTCCTATTAATTTATATTTAATATTTCCAAAAAATTAAATAATAAACATTAAGCTATTTAATTTATTCTATCACCATAGATTAAATTAATTACACTTAATGCATTATTACGATTATGCCATTACCTTCTTAAATAATTATTCTTCCTTTTATGGTGTGACCCTTTAGGTTCTCCATATTAAACCGGTTGTGAATAAATCAATTAAAACAATTTTAATCTTATTTAAATAAATAAATTAAACTAATAATCTATTTAAATAAATAATATTTATTCTACAATAGGGATAAGCCTCCCTAGCGATCAACGACTTTCCAGATAATATAGATTTCAACATTAATCAAAAAGAACCTGTGAGTAAATAGTTACCATACAATTCAATCCTTCCACCATACAATGTCCCAATTAAATATAAGACATGGATTTACTGTCAAGTCTTATTTTATTTAATTATATGTATTTCGATTAGAAAATGCACAACTCCAAATAATGCAAATTACAAACTCCTTTCTAATTTCATTTCACCTTGGCCAAGGATTCCTGGGTTGTCATTTAACGAATCACATAGGATATATCTCCTCTTTTATTAGAGGTGGTAGATTCTTTATTGATCATTCATTATCTCCATATGTAACTCATTATACCCAAGCATACCCTATATATGCCTTAAAAGGTCTTAAGGAATAAGTCAAAGTATAATTTATTACATACAAGATACTATGATGATCTCAAGTCCAAGGATTACTTGTACTACTATCACATTAGGAATTCCTATTGACAGGCGAGTAAATCTCCATAAGGTATTCCATAGCGAATCACGTTCAGTGAACTTATTCTCCAATAAGCACCTACATACTTGCTTTAGTGTCTCCACACAAATGATCATGAGATCAATCATCCTCATCCAATGAGCAAGCAACATATGTACCAATCTATCCAGATTTACTAATCCCCTTTTTAGTAATCCCACGATTGGGAACTATTTTAGTTTTAAAACTTTCTAAGAATTTAGATCTTATTAGCATGATCATCATCATGATTCTAAAAGCATTGCTTAAAACTATGAGTTATTTACATATTATAAAAACAGCAACATGTAGATAATTAAATGCCTTTAATAAATGAATATTTTATTAATAAATAAATAAGATTGTTTACAAAGTACGTGCTTTATCATCATACATGATTGGCTTATATGCACACTATTATCAATCTCCCACTTGCACTAAAGCCAATCGCCATGGTATCTCATACCCATCTTCTCTAAGTGACGATCAAACTGCTGTTGTGTTAAAGCTTTAGTAAATGGATCTGCAATGTTGTCTTGAGAGTCTACACGCTCCAAGGTGACGTCTCCTCTTTCAATGATTTCCCTGATCAAATGAAATCGCCGCAACACGTGTTTAGATTTCTGATGAGACCTCGGTTCCTTAGCCTGTGCAACTGCTCCTGTGTTGTCACAGTAAATGGGAACTGCTTCTCCAATGCTAGGAATCACACCAAGTTCAGTTTTGAACTTCTTCATCCAAACAGCTTCCTTTGCAGCTTCACTTGCAGCTATATACTCTGCCTCTGTCACTGAATCAGCAACTGTTTGCTGTTTGGAACTCTTCCAACTCACTGCGCCTCCGTTCAAGGTAAAAACATACCCCGAAACAGATTTACTGTCATCTTGGTCCGTTTGAAAACTTGAGTCTGTGAAGCCCTCGAGTTTTAATTCAGACCCACCGTAGACAAGAAAAATATCTTTAGTCCTTCTCAAGTATTTTAGGATATTCTTCACTGCCTTCCAGTGCTCTTCTCCTGGATTCGACTGGTATCTGCTCGTTACACTAAGTGCATGAGCAACATCCGGTCTAGTACATATCATACCGTACATGATAGATCCTATTGCAGAAGCATAAGGGATCTTACTCATACGGTCTCTCTCCTCAGGTTTCTTTGGGGCCTGTTTCTTGGAGAGATGTATTCCATGGTTCATCGGCATGAGACCTCTTTTGGAATCTTCCATGCTAAATCTCTTTAGCATTACATGAATGTACGTTCCTTGGGATAAACCAAGCATCCTTTTAGATCTATCTCTATAGATTTTTATCCCCAAAATATAGGATGCTTCTCCCAAGTCCTTCATGGAGAAGTGTTTAGATAACCAGATTTTAATTGATTGTAGCATAGGAATGTCATTCCCTATCAGTAATATATCATCAACATATAATACAAGGAATGAAACTGCGCTCCCACTAACCTTCTTGTACACACATGGTTCATCGTCGTTTTTGATAAAATCAAACTCTTTGATTGTCTCATCAAAACGAATGTTCCATCTACGAGAAGCTTGCTTCAATCCATAAATGGATCGTTGCAGCTTACAGACTTGATTTATTCCAACCTTTGAAACAAATCCCTCTGGCTGTGTCATATACACATCCTCCTCAAGTTTCCCATTGAGGAAGGCCGTTTCACGTCCATCTGCCAGATCTCATAGTCGTTATAAGCTGCAATCGCAAGCAAAATTCGAATGGACTTGAGCATAGCTACTGGTGAAAAGGTTTCATCATAGTCAACTCCTTGTCTTTGTTTGAAACCTTTTGCAACCAGTCGGGCCTTATAGGTCTCCACCTTGCCGTCCGCTCCAGTCTTTCTTTTAAAGACCCATTTACACCCAATAGGCTTAATGCCTTCAGGTGGTGAAACCAAAGTCCATACTTTGTTTTCATACATAGAGTCCATTTCGGATTTCATGGCTTCAAGCCATTTCCCTGAGTCTTTATTACTCATAGCCTGTTCGTAATTTAATGGATCATCATCATTCATGATGCGTACCTCATCGTCATCCTCTATAACGAATCCATACCTCTCAGGTATCTTCGGTACTCTTCCAGATTTACGAACAGGGTGTGGTATAGTAGGTTCTTCTACTTGGTCAGGTACCTGATTTTGATCCGTGGTAATTTGTGGTTCTTGAACTTCTTCAAGATATATCTTACTCCCACTGACCCCTTCATGGATAAACTCCTTTTCCAAGAAGGCAGCATGTTTCGCAACAAACACCTTTTGATCAGTTGGATGATAGAAATAATACCCTACAGTTTCTTTAGGGTATCCCACAAATCTACACTTGTCGGATTTAGTTTGTAGCTTATCATTTTCAACCCCAAGTCTTAACATGCTTAAGATTTGGTTTCCTCCCCTTCCACATCTCATATGGAGTCTTTGGGGCGGATTTGGTAGGTACCTTGTTAAGTAGGTATGCAACCGTTTCTAAGGCATATCCCCAGAAGGAAATTGGAAGGTCGGTAAAACTCATCATGGATCGAACCATGTCTAACAGTGTTCGATTTCTCCTTTCAGATACTCCATTTAACTGTGGTGTACCTGGAGGAGTCCATTGTGAGATTATACCATTTTCTTTGAGACAATTGAGAAACTCACCGCTTAAGTATTCTCCACCTCGATCTGATCGAAGTATCTTTATACTCTTGCCCGTTTGTTTCTCTACTTCACTTCTGAACTCTTTGAACTTTTTAAATGATTCTGACTTGTATTTCATTAAATACACATATCCAAATCTTGAGTGATCATCAGTGAAAGTAATAAAATAAGAATACCCACCCCGTGCACTTGTTGTCATAGGTCCACAAACGTCTGTGTGAATCAATGCCAATAACTCTGTAACTCTTTCTCCTTTTCCACTAAAAGGAGATTTAGTCATTTTACCCATGAGACAAGATTCACAAGTTGGATATGATTCATAATCGGATAGCTCGAGGAGCCCATCTTTATGCAACTTAGATAATCTTATTTCATTGATATGACCGAGTCTACAGTGCCACATGTAGGTATAATTAATATAATCTCTTTTCCTTTTCTTAGTTTGTTCAATTTGAAATATATTTTCTTGTAAGTCAAGTGTATAAAGTCCATTTCGCAAATTTCCAATACCATATAAAACATCGTCTTTATAAATAGAACAACTATTGTTCTTTATAACAACGTTAAATCCTTCCATATCCAATACAGAAATTGAAATAATATTTTTAATAATATTTGGAACATAATAACAATTATTAAGATAAATGGACTTGCCCGAAGGCATTGCTAAATAATAAGTTCCTACAGCTAATGCAGCAACCTTTGCTCCATTCCCCACTCGTAGGATCACCTCATCATTGTTCAGCTTTCTACTTCTGACCAGTCCCTGCACAGTATTACATATGTGAGAACCACAGCCGGTATCCAATACCCAAGTAGAATTATGACTTTCAGAAAAATTAATTTCAATCATAAACAAACCTTGATTGGAAGTCGAAGCTTCTCCAAGCTTCTTCTCTGCTAGATACTTCTTGCAGTTCCTTTTCCAATGTCCCGGCTTGTTGCAATGAAAGCACATTCCTTTAGCTGGTTCAGGTTTCTTTTGTTCTTTTTCTTTCCCCTTTCCCTTAGCCTTCTTAGATTTCTTCTTTTCAGAAGATACCTTGGGCCTCTTCCTTTTATTGGAAGAATCCACCATCAAGATATGGTTCTTCTTGGATGGGAAGTGACCTTCTGCAGTTTTCAGCATGTTAAGCAGCTCGGGCAAGCTGACATCTAGCTTATTCATGTGAAAATTAACCACAAACTGCAAGAAGGTCTCAGGGAGTGACTGCAAGACCAAGTCTTGACTCAGCTCCCCATCCATGACGAACCCCAGCTGTCCAAGGCGTTCAATTAAATTGATCACCTTTAGGACATGAGTCTCGACGGCAGTACCCTCGGTCATTCGAGATCGGAAGAGCTCCTTAGATATCTCATATCTAGCAATCCTACTCTGTTCACCATACAACTCCTTGAGGTGAAGCAGCATAGCAGGAGCATCCATATTTACGTGCTGACGCTGAAGCTCGTTATTCATGGATGCGAGCATGATGCATTGAGCCACAGATGCATCATCTTGCCACTTATTGAAAGTGGCAATCTCTTCCTCAGAGGCTGTTTCTGAAACAGATTCAGGGACAGTTGAATTTAGGACATAAGAAATCTTTTCAGCAGTGAGAACAATTCTCAGATTTCTTAGCCAGTCCTCATAATTTGGCCCGGTAAGCTTGTTTGCATCAAGTATGCTTCGTAGTGAGATTAGTGATTTAGACATTTTTAAAATTCTGCATGTGAAAGAAAACAACATTTTAGCAAACATTCGTTTTATTAACTTTGCATACCAAAATAAATTTAGGTCTTTATTTTAAATTGGTATCTCCCACTATTTTCATCAAACTATATTACCCTCACTTATATAGTTCGGCAACATCTAATTAAATATTTGCTAGTGAGAATAAGGATCCCATTTCAAATGTATATAACCTTGTGGATAGCACAACAAGCGATATACAAATAAATAGGTAGACAACTCTTGTCAATTACATCACCATGTAATTCCTTTTATTTTGCCTCTTAAATCATAATGGTCAAGTGTGTGCACATCCGAACTAAAATAATTTAAGATTAAGTCCAGCCTAGCACTTTCATAAATTCAAAAAAGAAAAATGTTCGTCCTTGTGGATAGCACAACAAGACTAGATCGTTCAATTTTCTTGATAAGCATCAAATGTGATTAATTAACATCTTAAATACGCAATACTCGCCTTGTGGATAGCACAACAAGCTCATATTAAATATCTAATACTCTATTAATTTATCATGCTAGAAGGCGACGTTCGATATTCCAAATATCATTTGAACGCTTCGGACTTAATATTATTTCTTTGAGGGGTTTGTTATTATTAGTCTCATCTTTGTTTAGCGCGCATGCACATATATATATAAAATACGCGTCATTTTATTAAACATGCGAAGCATGTTTGCATAAAATATAATATATATATAATATTTAGCATGCAATATATAATACTATATTCTACCCGGATTGATTATGGACTTTTATTCTAATTTGGTTCACTAGAGCCACCAAGTGAACCAAAAGGTCAAACCTAGGGGTGCAAGAATTTAAATTTAAACGTAACTATTACATTTAAACCCGGGCTCCATACAAACGGGTCTTCACGCGCTCCTTGCTCCTTGGTCTCTAATTTTTTAAAGATAATTCTAACTATTTCTATTACATTAAACTATTTAATTTAAATAGAAACCTTGATCAACAGTCAAGGGGAAGTACACAGGAGGGAGATAGAATTTTACATCAAGAGAAAAAAAAATTAGAGAAGACGAGGTACGCAGACCCCATTTAATAAAACTCATTCATTCAAGCATTCAACTAAAATAAAATCCAATCACATTGGTCAAATAGTCCATAATCAATCCCCATTTATTATCATACATGTCACCATATGTATCAATAAATAAATATTCATCTCATAAATTAAAACATTCCATATATATATGAGTATCATTTAATGGGCAATTTTAATTTGCATAAAATCCAATTTCAAGATTAAAATAAACTCTTTATTTTAATTATAAAATTATTTAGAATATTATATATATATGATTCATAATCATGCAGATCACCTTTTGAAAAACTTAATATATACCATATATATAATAACCTGAAAGCAAAGTATCTCCATTTTTTTTAAAAGAATACGGATGCACCTCTTCTTCTTTTTTTTTTGTGAATCACTTTTAAAACGAATTCGGCAAGATTCCTTTTTGAAATCAATTCCGTTACCGTTTTTTTTAATTGATCACGTGGGTCTCAAAAAAAAAACACAGCGGAAGAAATTTTTTTTTTCTGCGAATTGGAAGCTTTCTGAATATTTTTTTTCAAAAAGAAATCATAATTTTATATAATTAATTATGCCCAATAAAATATTCTAAATACATACCCATACATATATGGAATCAAAAGCAATTAATAATTGCATAAAGGTTTGGCTCTGATACCACTGTTGGGTTTGTACGAAATCGTGACGCAATCAAATTGTAAAAATTAGCGGAAGCATGGTATATCAGAGTTTAAAAAAATTTCTACAAAACCATTATCTGGATCATCCTTTATGCAAATTATTAATTTAAAACGATAAATAAGAAGTTATGGAATCATACCCTTGTAGAACGAAGCTTCCACAGGTACTAGTTCAACTGATATCTATTATAAAACTCCTCTTATATAGATATTGGTCAACCCTTCTAATCCTATTAGACATGGGAATTCTTTTAATTAATTAAACTCCTTTAATTAATTTAGGCTTCCCACCACATTGGGAATAATTAATTAAATTCATTTAATTAATTTATCTCCTAATCTTATTAGGAATAAATGAGAGTACTAATATTAAATTAATTACTAAACTCCTTTAGAAATTAAAATAATAATAATTGTAATAATATTAATAAGACTCCTCCTATTAATTTATATTTAATATTTCCAAAAAATTAAATAATAAACATTAAGCTATTTAATTTATTCTATCACCATAGATTAAATTAATTACACTTAATGCATTATTACGATTATGTCATTACCTTCTTAAATAATTATTCTTCCTTTTATGGTGTGACCCTTTAGGTTCTCCATATTAAACCGGTTGTGAATAAATCAATTAAAACAATTTTAATCTTATTTAAATAAATAAATTAAACTAATAATCTATTTAAATAAATAATATTTATTCTACAATAGGGATAAGCCTCCCTAGCGATCAACGACTTTCCAGATAATATAGATTTCAACATTAATCAAAAAGAACCTGTGAGTAAATAGTTACCATACAATTCAATCCTTCCACCATACAATGTCCCAATTAAATATAAGACATGGATTTACTGTCAAGTCTTATTTTATTTAATTATATGTATTTCGATTAGAAAATGCACAACTCCAAATAATGCAAATTACAAACTCCTTTCTAATTTCATTTCACCTTGGCCAAGGATTCCTGGGTTGTCATTTAACGAATCACATAGGATATATCTCCTCTTTTACTAGAGGTGGTTGATTCTTTATTGATCATTCATTATCTCCATATGTAACTCATTATACCCAAGCATACCCTATATATGCCTTAAAAGGTCTTAAGGAATAAGTCAAAGTATAATTTGCTACATACAAGATACTATGATGATCTCAAGTCCAAGGATTACTTGTACTACTATCACATTAGGAATTGCTATTGACAGGCGAGTAAATCTCCATAAGGTATTCCATAGCGAATCACGTTCAGTGAACTTATTCTCCAATAAGCACCTACATACTTGCTTTAGTGTCTCCACACAAATGATCATGAGATCAATCATCCTCATCCAATGAGCAAGCAACATATGTACCAATCTATCCAGATTTACTAATTCCCTTTTTAGTAATCCCACGATTGGGAACTATTTTAGTTTTAAAACTTTCTAAGAATTTAGATCTCATTAGCATGATCATCATCATGATTCCAAAAGCATTGCTTAAAACTATGGGTTATTTACATATTATAAAAACAGCAACATGTAGATAATTAAATGCCTTTAATAAATGAATATTTTATTAATAAATAAATAAGATTGTTTACAAAGTACGTGCTTTATCATCATACATGATTGGCTTGTATGCACACTACTATCAATATCTTCAAAAGTGGTTTTATTTCTTGTTTTTCCTTCTTATTTTGTAATTCCCATATGATGATATTTAGATCAAATGTGATGATTTATGTAACTCCTATGAACTAGACCTTAATTTCTAAGATTTCAATGGAACCCAATACATAGTTTGAATCAATCTCTCTCTCTTTGCTATTAATTACTCATTTGCGAATTGGTTTTCATAATTTGTACTTCATTTATTAATTACCTAGCTAGTAATTACCGTGGGAACCTATATGAACTTGACGAACGGATTATAGTGTTTAGACCTAATTATGATAACATGCAAAAGTTAAAGATTCTTGCGGGTGGATTGATAAGATTATTGTGACGTGTGTCCGATCATTTGTCCAAGAGAATAGGTAACTTGCTAGTATTTGGGATAGACATATACCTAGATATCGTATGTAACCAATTGAGATTCTATGCTTAATGACTTCCTATGTGAGAGTTGGTAATTGAAGGAGTAGTTAACGAGATTTTTCTGTGACATGTGTCTTGTTAATTATTCTTGATATTGGTCTCTTGATAGTGTGTAGGATAGACATATACCTACATGCCGCATTAGGAAGATTCATAGTTGTCCATCGATAGAGGCTCTTATGTAATCATAATTTCTCGGTTGTCAATTCTAAGTTGTTAATTATTTCAAATGAGAGAGTTAAGAGATGCACATGAAGTGTTGGGGGAAATTGCAATCTTAGACTTGTTAATATTAGATTTTTATTATCTTGCAAATCTTTTTATGTTATTTAGTGCTTTTGACATCAAAATCACCATTCGTTTAAATAAGATTGAAATGGCTATGGGCTAGTGCTTGGTGACTCTTATTAGTTAATTCTCCGTGGGAATGATACTCTACTTATTCTTTATTACTTGTTGACCGTGTATACTTGCACGCATATATTGATCGGTAAAACGACCAACAATAAATAAGCATGCATTGCATTATAACATGTCCATCAAGCTATCTGTGCATACATGTTCAATATAATGCGTTTAATGGAAGAAATACGATTTTTCAAAACATGAAAAATTAGAGTCTATATGTTACCCGTAGTGCGTGGAAGAGACGTACGGTGACGGATCGCTCCAAATCAAGCCTGAATTGAGTAGATTTAAGATAGAGGGTCAGATTTTTCAGAGAAAACTCAAGAAAACTCGAATCAAATGCATAAAAATGAGCCTTCCCGAGGGTATTAACCCAGCCACGGACAGCTTCAACCATACATGCTCCAGTCGCATGTATAGGTGCGGCTGCCCTAAGCGGGTCTCGCGACTTTTTGTTTGGTAAAATGCGGTTCGAAACGTGCTATTTTGGGTCTAAAAAGGTCACTTTACTTAAGAAGGCACCCTTCCGGGTCATTTTTAGACCCCGAAAACCCTGAAAACCCTTCAAAAAGGCAGAATATCAGTAAAGATCAGAAATCCCGACGTTGAACGTCGGAAGACCAGAAAGTCAGTCTAAATCAGTAATCCATCTTGGAATCCACCGGCATTAACCCCGGTGAAGGTATCGGCTTAACCCTGATATAGAATCCACCGGCATTAACCCCGATGAAGGTATCGGCTCAACCCTGATATATAATCCATAGGTGTTAACCCCGGTGAAAGTATCAGCTCAACCCTGATATAGAATCCATCGGCATTAACCCTGGTGAAGGTATCAGCTCAATCTCGATGGTGTAATCCGTTGGCTACAACCCAATGAAGGCATCGACATAATCCCGATAATGTAATCCGTTGGCTACAACCCAATGAAAGCATCGACATAATCCCGATGATGTAATTCGTTGGCAACAACCCAGTAAAGGCATCGGCTCGACACCCGATGGTGGAATTCGTTGGCTATAACCCAATGCAGACATCGGCTCGACCACCAATGATGTAATCCGCTGGCAATAAACCAGTGAAGGGCATCATCTTGACCCCCGATGATGTAATCCGTTGGCAACAAACTAGTGAAGCCATCGGCTCGACCCCAATGATATAATCTGTTGGCAATGATCCAACGCAGGTCGTCTCAGCCCCGATAATGTAATCCGTTGGCTAGAACCCAATGTGGGCGTCGGCTTAACCCCGACGACGTAATTTTTATGACCTTCTTATAATCTCACATATCATTACATATTTTATACATGACATTGCATCATCAGATATACCTTGTCATGCATTCTTCGTGTCTAGTAATCTTTTTTGTGTTTATTCCATTATATTGCATAAACATGACAAAGAGGGGCATCTGTAGACACTCGAAATTTTGCTTTCTTTATACTAACCTTGCAGAAGGTCAAAAGCATAATTTTACTTCGGAGACAACCCCAAGATATGGGAAAAGCATCCGATCACCCCGGAGACAACCTTGTGAATGATTCAAAGGGCCAATAACGTCCGAACAAGACGCGAACTGAAAGAGGATCGCAAAGCTAAGAAAGTATCCGCCAGAAGTCACCTCAGCAAACCTCGAACTACGTGCCATCAAAGATAAGCCAGTTAACTGAAGTCTGGAACCAGAAGATACCTCTCAGCTACCAGCATCATCTTCTCGGACCCCGATACAGTCAGACTCAACTTTATTCCGCAGCCTTCGACAAAGACTTTTCGAGAGTTTGGTCTGCGAAGCTTAACTTTCTCCAAATCGAGATTGAAGGAACGAACTTCGAGACCGTGGGACCCACGGGGCCCAGTCATAGGTATACATGCGGCTAGCCGTAGGTATACATGCGGCTAGCTCCGGGATCATAAATCAGCAACATCAGCTCATTTAGAAAAAAAGGGAAGAGCTTTAGAGAGAGAAATAATTTTTAGAGAGAGAAACTCTCGGGTTTGATCATTCTACACACATTTTGAGTTGTTTAATCTTGTTTAACACATACTTTGAGTATAGAGAGTGTTCTTAGTTGATCCCGGGTGATAAAACGCTTGTTCACGCGTCCTCCAAGGTGAAAAACGCTCATTTTAGCCACTTTCTTTGTAACTAGTGTTTAATGTACTAGATTTATGTGATATATTGTGTAAACATTGTTAGACTTGTTGTTTTATACGTATATTGTTGTATAGGTGGTAGATCTATAGATCCCATCGGTTATTTATCGCATATTTGGTTGTAAATCAAGTCTGGTGGCTAGATCTACCTAGATCTAAGTCGGATCTAACCTTTTGAGTGGTTATTAAGCATGAAGCATTAACCCATATGCTAGATCGTCTTAGATTCGTGGTAGATCTACATATTTACTGCTTTTAATCGGTCCCGATTACCCTGTATAGCCCTAAATCTATATCTACAGGCGGAAGAGGCCCGAAATGGCTTGAAAGGGTGATTTCAACCGATGAAATTATCTAATATCAAAGTCTAGGACATTATACATATATATTTGCGTATAATAATGTGAGCCTAGGAATTCCGGTGTCGAGATCCCATGATTGGATCCCGACTTGATTCCCACGATGGACCGGTTTTGTGATGTAATGTTTAAATAACGCAAAAATCATTGTATATGTAATGTTTGGATCTTGAAGACGAACTCGAGAGGTCAGTCCCGAGAAGTCAGATTCAAGATCTCGTGATAGTGAAAACTTTGATTGAGGGTGCTCGGAATCATCGAGATGACTTACATGCCCGATGATGGTCCGACCCTTTTTGGAGCTTTCTAGCATGCATTTTCACAAAAAAAAAAAATAATTTCAAATCAAAATGGCAAAGAGCTTTCATAATAATCCTAAAACGATTTGGGGATAGACATTAGATCATAAATGGAAGTATCAAAAGACCTCGATTCCTATTTGACGAAGGATTTGAAAACTTTATTTTCAAAACATCATTGATATATATTGTGTTCTAAAAATAAACTTTTATATAAATCAAATCCTTTGTGCATAGGGTTAAAGAGGCACAACACTACTTTCGTAATAATTAAATAGACTTAAAAATTCATAATGGAAGTATCAAATGTCCTCGATTACTATTCGGGAAAAGAATTTGAAAACCTTGTGTTTTTTTTTCAAAATATCATATGAAATGTACATTTTGTCTAAAAATAAACTTTTGCTAAATCAAACCATTCGTACATAAGTGCAAAAGAGGAATGGCACTACTTTCAAATAACTCACAAGGAGGCTTAGAATAAACTTTCTAACACACACACACACACACACACACACACACACTTTTATACATAGGAAATTAATAAGATGTGGTACCGTGTTTTCACGGGAGTCAGGGGGTGCCTAACACCTTCCCCTCGCTTAACCTAACCCCCGAATTCTACTAATCTCGGGTTTCAAACCAATCTTACGGAGTCACATATTGGACCATATTCTGAAAACCTTCAAAACTCGGATAAGTTGGTACATCCATTTACATTATACCAACTAGCGGCTCTGTTTCGTTCGGTCCAATCATAGAAATAATCAAATCAATCTTTTCAAAGTCGTCGACACTTATATTGGTTCCGATTTCCTAAAAACTCACCCTTTAATAAAATTCATAAACATGGCAAATCACAAAAGAGTAAAACAAACAACACAAACTTAGGAAAGACGGACACCTCAAATTTTTCCCGGCGTTGACAATTGGCTTTCATGCATACTACTTTTATAAGCACCTACATACTTGCTTTAGTGTCTCCACACAAATAATCATGAGATCAATCATCCTCTTGAATAGAGCAAAAATAGTATGTACTAATCTATCCGGAATTAGTAACCCCACATTAGTGATCCATACGGTTAGGAACATTTTAGTTTTAAGCTATTAAGAATTTAGATCTCATTAGCATGATCAACATCATGATTCTAAAAGCATTGCTCAATAACTATGTGTTTATCACATTTATTAATTCAACTAATTAACATGGATAAAGAATGTCTTTTATAAAATAAATTCTCTTATTAATAAATGAATAAGATTACAAAGTAAATGCTTATTACATCAAATGTAATTGGCTTGAGGGCATACTACTTTCAACTTTCACGTTAGTCGCAATTCAACATCGTTAAATATTTGTCGACATGTATATCATTTTTCTAATCTAACACAATTTTATGTATTGATATACGTCACAATCATAATTCAGTAGAAAATTTTGTAAAACATAGCATGAGTCTAAGAAAAATATACACCGTAATCTTGAATTTGCACCAAAAACTCACAACAACAATTATTGATAATTACAAAACTTTAGCAAAAAGAAAATGACATAACATGACCAATTTCTACCGGTTTATATTAGAATTTTAAGCAAATTCTTAATTTAGATTATCTATACAACTGAATTCTAATATATAATTTCATTTTTACCAAACTAAAAATTTAACACTATAAATAATAATTTTCTTAGTATCCTAATAGCTTTACACTATAATAAATTAATTATACTAATATTTAAGAGAAGAAATTTACACTATATAGTTCAATTAATTGTTTTAATAAAAAATTAGTAATTCAATTTTTTTGAATATCCTAGTTTATTAGAATAATTTGTCCTAACCTAAGAGGAGGGGTTTAGGTGGAGAACGGTATAACTTATCTCAGTTGCCTTCTTGACATGTCTTCATAATCTGCTATTAGCACGAATCGAACCCTCAACCTTTATATGAATAAAAGTGAGTCATCGATTACGAGTTTTATTTGGCTATCAACACGAATCGAACCCTCAACTATTATATTAATAAAGTAAATCATACCAGTGAACTAAGTGGGCATCGATTAAGAGTTTTATTTGGACATATATACAAGCGTTCAATTAAATATGTTAATAATAACCGATTTTTCTTTCCACATATACAACTCGTTCTTCTCACTTAATTAATGAGCTTGTATTTTGCGTTGCCCAACAGATCCTATTAGGAAATCAAGAAATAACCTTCTAAAATTCTCTCCTAATGGATAATGATTAAGACTCAAATCAAAAAAATCTAGGATTTCAAATCTTTTTCATTTAAGCGAGGGATTTCAAATCTTATTTTGGAAAAAATGGAAATAAATAGTGTAAAAGGTAATAAAATAGAATAAAATAAGATTTACAATCATTTCCTTTTTTAGTTCTCTGAATCTTTAAAAATATTCAATAGGGTGAGGTGCCTGTCTCAGAATCCAAATTGGACCACAGAAAAGAAAGATAGAAAAAAGTCGAGAAAGGGAGGGAGAGACCTTATTTTCTTGACCCCTCTTAGCACTCTTTCTTTTTTCTCCTCCTCCACTTATGTTAAAGACTAAATTGCAAATTTACGCTCTTATTTATCATGTTTTAGCAAAAGTGTTTCTTAAATTATTTTTTAGCACAAATTTTCCTCACAGTTAAATTAATTGTATAAAGCTGTTATTCTAACCTGTTTTATTAGTAAAAAAGTGAAATTTGTTAGTAAAATTTATCGACAAGTGTTATCATATTATTTATGTGTTAACGTAAAATTATTATAATCATTTTAGTAGTTAAATCTATTTAAAATATATTTGAGAACAACAATATTTACACATGATTGAAGAACAGACAAAGAAGTTAGAAACCTTCAAATTAGGGTTAAAATTAATCTCAATTGGACGGTGGCATGTGGGTTTCAATTTATGACTGAAATTCGTCAAAATCAAATTATATTTTGAAAAATTAAAATTACAAGTAATTATTAAGGTTCAAATTAGTGTTATAGATAAAGTGGATAATCTAGAATGTGATGACACATACGTTAACACTACAATAACCTTTACTTCTGATACGAAAATAATATGTTTACGATTTTTGTCAAATTTAACTAGTAAAATTTGCTCTTTTTATTGACAAAATAGCATGAAAGAGCAATTTTTTGTACGACTAATCAGTAATATGAGTAATATATTTGCAAAATATGACAAGTAGGAGGGTTAGCATTGTAATTTAGTCTATATTAAAATATATAAAAGGGTGGAATCTCTGCTCGTCTTTTTCCTTGCCGTTGCTCTATCGCCTTCCATCAGTTGCCTCATAAAAGTGAAAAAGAAAAAGCTTAGACCAGAAAGTAGATGCAGTAATATTCTTCAGATCATTCATTCAAGATTTCTTGTTCATAATTTACATTTGTGAAGAAAAAAGTAATGGGTGTGGTTTCTCAAGAAGCAATTAATCAGTTCCAGTCATTAATGGATGAAGGTTAGTTGTACTTCTCATCTCTCCACTTCAATTTTTACTGTTTTTGTTGTTGCCAATTTTATTAGAATTTACATGTGGGTATTTTGTGCAGTTGATGAACCTCTGAAGAAAACCTTTCAGGTTTGCAATTTTCTCCTAGAATTCCTCATCTGACTATACACGATCTGCTCTTCAAGTTTAAATTACTAGTCCTTTTGTAATTTTGTGTATTTGTTTTATCTGTATGTACTTAGACCATTAACTTGTGTAAATTATTATTTTTCATCTTTGTTCCGAAGGCATTGTTTTAGATGTTTTTCTGACTCTTCATATTGCATCTGTTTGGTTTTGACTTTTGATAAATATGGCAAAAAGTTAATTACTTGTTCCATTTTTTGTTATGTTAATGGGAATTACAAGTCTATTGTACTTCCCCTTCCTTCCCAATCCCTATAATAATATGAATTCTTTTTCCCAATTTTTAATTTTTTTCCCTCTCTATGTATTTTATTGCTAATTTAGGTGGACTTGCGAATATACAACTCCATTGTACTTCCCGTTCTTCCCAATCCATATAATGATATGAATTATTGCTCCCATTTTTTTTAATAATGTTTTTTTTTTCTCTCTGTATTTTATTGTTAATTTAGGTGGACTTGCCAATAGTCCTCTACTTTTTCTGTTTTGGCCTCTTTTTTTTCTCACTTTCTTTGACACTGTTAAGTATGTTCAAGCACTGCATTAATTTATCTATGAAGTTTCTTTTTGAAGTTCTTTATTATTGCTCTTAAGATTTTATGGTTAAATCAAACTAGTTACTTTCATTTCAAATTCCAACACTTGCTCGGTTTCTATTCTGTTTTATTGGTCTTATTTGGTTTGCATTTCCTACGGTCAACCGATAATGAGTGGTCAAAGTTCTCTATTGGAAGAAAGCTCAAGTCTTTGCTAACCAATATTTTTTTTTCTATCTAAAATTCTTTCCTTTGTAATTTCAACACGTAGTCTTTGGTTTCAAATCCGTTTTGTTGGTCTTATTTGATGTTTGTGTGTTCTACAGTTGACCTATAATGAGAGGTCAATCTCTCTCTTGGAAGAAAATTTTAAGTACTTGCACACCATGCAATTTTTTTATGTAACTAGGAAAATCTAATTGGATCTTTTACTTTTTCAATTAAGGTTATTAAATGATCGTCAGTCCATTTTTCTTCTTATAATATGTATATGCTATTACATATCAGACTGTTACTTATCAGAAAATATAAAAAAGAAACTGCTATTAGAGATCATGTGAAGTTGTGAAATCTTGTTAATCACTTCAACATCATTCCAATGTCCAAATCCATGAATAATATGCACCATTAAGTACCTTCAAGGCTTCAATACTCTTTATCTGAATGTCTATACAGTTTCCTTGTATATATCTTATTTCCACCTTTAAAGATATTTGACTCGATGGTTTTCACATCAAAACCACAAATGAGAATGACAAAGAATATCTTCTCATCGCCACTAGTACTTTTGGAAATAAGAAAATTGTAGAAAAATTACATTTAATATCATCTTGGTTATATAGACCCTAAGTCCTTTGTGCTTTGGCATGAAAGACTGGGTCATCCAAATACCGTATTACAGAACTGAAGTAATTTAAGAAAGACAGTGCAAGAACTTTGCTAGCCCTTTCTATCTTTTCTACAATATTGCTTCTGTGTTTTTCTTCTTCACCGAAGCCACTTATATATTTCCAATGAGAGGGGAACATATTCCACATTATATGCCTTCAAGCATGACTTTTAAGCCATGAGGTCAAAGGCCTATTAGAGTAGCCATTGACTCTAAAACTTAGGTAATCACATCCTATATTACAACAATAACATATATTTTGTGTTTCTTATTTCTTTTATTTTTTCCTACCAATGTGTACTGTAAGCATACTATATTGTTTTAAATTTTTAATATTTATTTCCAATCATACTATTTTCCAATTCCAACTTTTTTTACATGTATTTTAAGCCCATCAGTCTAGAATCCTCGACTAGCTTCTTTGCTATAAATGCCCAAATTTATAATAAATGCCCAAATTTATACAATTTGCCTTTTACCTCATCAGACTGCTATTAGAACACTCTTGCCAACTGTTTAATAAATGTTTTTATGGGTTTGCCAAATGTTCTGTTGCTGAGTTGAATGTTTACCTAAGTGGAGAAAGACAATCTACAATTTTTTTTAAAATTTTATAAATCCAAAAAACATAAAAATTGATGATCTCTTCAACCAAAATTTAGGTTTGTGATGGGAAGCTTCAAGGCACTTGCTTGCAAAATTTTACTACTATTATTACCGTATTATATTAGTGTGTGGGGATAGGCCTGACAAAATATAAGTTGGGTTTGTTTTGGGTTACACGATATAGATAATGGGTTATTTAAAAATTAAAACTACATAACCCATTTTTAATACAGGTTATATAGTCTGGCCGTATACTTATTGATTGAATCTAGTCAACTCATATTTAAACCAAGTGCAAAGCAATTTTTCCCTTCAACCATGTTCTTCTGCTTAGTTCAACGACTGCCTCTGTTGTATCGATTCTACATCTGTGAATGTAAACATAACCGTGCCTCACTTCCTCCATTTCTCTCTTTAACGACTTTATCTACCTGTAATCACTGGATACTAAACATAATAGATTATTACTAAATAAATATTTTTTAATAGATTTGAACTCTAATTTATTCAGTTGCTAGTAAAACATAGGAAAGTGGAAAATCAAGAACAATTGAAAAAAAAGATTTGGTGTAATTTGTTATAAAATTCCTCTCATCTCAGTTTGGTCTATACAACTATTAAGTTAAATTATAATTCAATTTCATTTCAAGTAACCTAACTCAATAATTTATGATTGTTCCTTGCAAAGGCAGGCATATAATTGGGACTTCTCATTCTTACTGTCATACTTATACATAGTACTCTGTATCTAAAAGTTTTCCCTGAGGGGGGGGGGGGGGACTGCTAAAGATATGAAATTAAGACCTAAATTAGATTGATCCTAACAAGGGAGGTGGTTAGATGGGGAAGGACTTCATCTCCCTGTAATCCCTCTAATTTTGTTTCTAAAGCAAGTATGAGTGTATCTACAGGCGGAGAGAGGGGGAAGGACATAACTGGTAATAGCACCGAAGCTACAAAGGAACCAAAAATAAGTGGGAGGGCTGAAATCTTAATCTAAATTGGGATTAGATGAGTTAAAATGTTAAATAGATTTGGGTTAGAAGTAGTTAACTATTTTGGATCCGTTTTTGTCTTTCATAATATAGGCCCAATGGCCATCCCAATCTTTGAACATGTAGACTGGTTTTCCTTCCTGATCAAAGGAAAGAATTGCATATCTACTTCATTTGTCATGTAGGTCTCAGTATTTGGCTGGGCTTTGTTAGTGGTTTCTTGCCATAATTCATGGAAGTTTCGCCAAATGCGGACCTAAGGCATGGCCGGGGGCGGCCATGACCCGGTCCAATTTTTCTATTTTTTTACCTATACCCCAAAGCTTTTATTAATTTTACTCATAATCCTATCAAAATTTATTGATATATTTTAATCTCCGTTCTAAAATATACGATTAATTTTGATTTATTTTTATTAAATCTGAGATGTTTTTAAATCTTATAATTAGTAATATTTTTTAGTTGGTTTACAATTTTTGTAATTATTTGTCTAAAATTAATTGAATTTATTTCACTTTTGAATTTGAAAATATCTTAAATATACCTAGGTTTTAAATTAGATGGAATTTTCAACAATCAATATGTGTGTGTGTATATATATATATAACATTTTTACTAAAAACGGATCTTTTCTATTTTTTTTGTATATTTACAAACATAATTAATTATTTAATCAATAATATATTTTTTCGTAAATATTTTGGCCCCTCCTGACATGAGTTGCTGGTTCCGCCCCTGCCCATACAATGTCTAAACTCTAACCTACGTCATATAAAATAGGTACCCAACCCAATAAAATCTAGATAGGTTGGATTGACGTAGTAGTTTTCAACTTATTTTGTCAGGTCTATATGGTTTAAGACTAGTGGTTGATATAAGTGATTCTTTTGAATGTTGGTTATATGTATTTTCTTTCTACTATGTTGTGCACTGTTGATGAAAATGGATTTGATTATTTCCATTTTCCTATCTGAAGTTTATCCTTCACCTTGAATTAAGATTAACTGATTAGCTTCAAGATTTTGGAAATCAATCAAACTGGTTCTACACATTGTACTTTCTTGGGGAATATAGTATTATACAGTTACTGTATCATACAATTATCTTGATTTTTTTTAGAATGAGATCTGTTCAAAATATTTATTTCTTGATCTGCAGAATGTTCATCAGGGACATCCAAATGAAACTTTGGCGCGTTTCCTTAAAGCAAGAGAGGGGAACGTTGCCAAGGGCCACAAGATGGTTAGATGCTGTTATGCTCTCTTTGTTTAAATGTTTTTCAAAAGCTGTCCATAATCTAAATAATAGATTTATGTTCTCAGTCTTTTCCGAATCAATGAAGTAACACTTGCATTATGTTTCAGCTGGTGGATTGCTTGAAGTGGAGGGTGCAAAATGACATTGATGATATATTAGCAGTAAGTGTTTATTTTTCTCTCAAATGTTGCATCATCTTTGAGCCAAGTTAGACCAAGAACATGCGACTGATTTGATATACATGTTTGCTTCAGGAATTTAGAATTATTAGTGAACTCAAATTAAAAAAAAATGATTTTCAAATATTTTCTGCTATTTTCATTTTCTTTTGATATAATATTCTTTAATAAGAAAGTTGTCCCTTAATATTTTACGTTCTACAGAAGCTGATGACTATTTGAAACTTCAGTGCTTGTTGTATACAGTTTTCACTCAACTTACTTGTAGAGATTTTTGACATCCAGGACCAAATAGGTGAATGATCAATTGATCATATGATGAGTCTCAACTATTTAAATTTATATTGTTACTTCTTACACGTTAAACAGTGACCCTCATTTTAGAATAACTAAAGAAATAATGCAGAATTGCTTAACTTAAGCAATCTATAATAAATACTTGATTTAAGAAATTAGTTATATGTAGCCTTGTGACATTTCCCACATGCTTTATTATTCCCATAATTATTTCCTTACACGAACATCTATTCGGGAATCTTTCGACATGGTTGTAACTAGGTCCCACCTCATTTACTTTCTGATTAATTGAAGGGCATTACTGAGTTTGTGTGGGAAGAGCCTTGTTTCTATCGTGTTTTTACCTAACCACTCGATCAGAACTATGTATAAACTAAGTGACAACAAACATGGGCGACACAGAATGACTTCAATTTTCCGCAGCTGGCATGGAATTTGAGTTCCTCATACAATGCTATGTTAGTTGATCAACAAAAAGGAAGTTTGTCAGATGGACGTATTCTAATAAATTAAACCCGTGTAGCCGTGTCATATATTTTGTCCAATTCTAGACTTTCAGGGTTTTATGGAAAGAGATTTAATCATTTACATTATATTGGCAAGCTAGAACTTCTCAAATTTTACAATATGAAATTTGTGGTCACTTGTTATGAATTCACAATTATATAAATTTATTAAAAGTAACACCAATTTATTGCATCAACTTCTGGAGGAAGTTGAATGAATTGAACCCATGTCATATATTTGTCAAATACTAGACTTTCAGAGTTTGACGAAAGAGATTGAATGCATGTACATTTTACATTATATTCACAAGCTAGAATTTTTGAAATTTCACAGTACGGAATTTTATGCTCTATTTGTTATGCAACTTTGCTATTAGTGGGTTTTGATAAAAAAAAAGTTCATAAATTAATTGCATCGACTTCCAAACTGGACATGTATAATGAACCTTTATATTGGGAGGGGAGACCAATATAGGTGAAGGAGCGAGTATTTGTTGTGCATCTATGCAATTAGTAAATCGTACACAAGTGATTGATAGGATCTAGTGTTCTAAGATTATAATATGAGATAAAGGCAAGCTACTTCTTATGGATTGAATGGTGATAGGCATTTAGATCGACAATATTGATTGAGATTGTGAAGCCACTATTTTGAATCTATGTTTTTTCTTCATTTATTAATAATTCCCATGTATCTAGGATCTAAGTCAGACAATGATGACTAATTTATTAAAAGCTTTAACTTGAGATAATTTTTTATTTTTTATTTACTCATATATAAGAATAATTTAGACATTGCAAAACTAAGCGAACAATGCCAATTCGCTCAAACATGATAATATTTCATATTAACTTCAATATGCATGGTAATACTATCGTATATTTACTTATCAACAAAAGGTAAATGCATGGCACAACAATTGTAGTCATACTAAACTGTGTTGCTAATTTCTTGCTAAATGCATGCTTTACACTATATAACTAGTGGTGAACAAGTCTTCTCTTTCTGAGATATCTGCTACTTAATGCAGAAGCCTATAGTTCCTGCTGATTTCTACAGAGCAGTGCGTATCACGCAGCTTATAGGATTGTCAGGTTACACGAGAGAGGTGCTTATTCTTGACTCTTGTTTACAAAATTGATGGCTATGACCAATTTTTCTTACTTTAAGGGGTGCACTGAAGTTTTTATATTCATGATACCAAATGATGATTCTTTGATTATTCCATTCTATCCGGCAGGGCCTTCCAGTCTTCGCTATTGGTGCAGGTCTCAGCACATTTGACAAAGCATCTGTAAGGATTGACTGATTTTTCTGCATTTTGTTTTGACATTTTCATTGTTATAATTGACTTGCGCATTATAAGTAATTCCCAAGCTATGATTGTCAGTGTTCTAAAAATTCCCGGCTAGGCGCTAGATGGTCCTCTACCGTCTTAATTTGGCTAGGCGCCTAGGCCCCCGCTTAGGCAGAATCAGACATCTACTTTGAAACTCTACAATACTTAAATGAATTTGTTAAGCCTTAAAAGATTGCTTTTTTGGTAATGTTTCACGTAAAATTTTAAAAAATTACAACTATATGTTTTGTATAGTATAACAAGTATATACAATAGAAAAATAAGTAAATGAGATCGCCTAAGAAAACGCCTAGGCACTAGGCGCCTCCTCCGCCACCTAGGTCCACGTAATGATTTTTAGAACACTGATAATGGCACATCTTTTTAGGTTTGTTTAATTAAGCACGGACAGGTACATGAGACCAAAAGACATTCGAACTTTGAAAGTTGTGTAAATTAGGAGCTGGAGATGCAAGCATAATAGTAATTAATTTATAATTTGCGTAGCCTTATTAAATATGAAAGTATCTGTGATTGATATTATGTCTATAATTGCGGAACGTTTAGATTGTTTAAGCAGTTCTTCTTTTATTAAGATTTTCATATTACAAAAGAAAAGGTATTGAGTACTATAAAAATCAGCAGTATAAAGATATGTTCCACGAAGAAGTCCTATTTGACAATTTTTATTGTTCTACAAAAGAATAATCTTCATAACCAATAAGTGTCACAAGACAAATTATAATAAATGCCAAACCGGCTCAATCCACAATCTAAGATATTACTTGTAGGGGTAAACATGGAACAAAAATAAAACCTTAATATTTGTAAATGGGACTCTTTTTGTGGAATAGAGGAAGTAATATTTTTCATTGTTGTGAAATGCAATGTACAGAAGTAACTTGATCTAACTATTTGTCATACACATGTTCAATTATTATTGCTCTCTCCATCCTCAAAAGCATGTCCAAAAATACACCAAAAAAATGTCTAAAAGTACACGAACCAAATGTAAAATAGGGCATAAATACTAATTTACCCCAAAGTGCACATATCCCCATATACAGACTACTACCTAGTTAATTTTGGTATTTGTGTGGGTCCAAACAAGGTGTATAATTGAAACAAATTTGTACTCTCTCCCCTTATTGGCCAACCTTAATTCATATGCTCATTGTACTTTTAGACATCCTTTTGAGGACGGAGGTAGTATTTTTTAATTGGGGCAGGCAGGAGGGGGGGGGGGGGGGCGTTAGTTCGTTACTCTAGAATCTTCTGTTGAATTCTTATATTGCATAGTATTAAGAGCCTTCATTGTGTAATTACTCTTTTTTTAAATATAAAATTTCAGGTCCACTACTATGTGCAATCACACATTCAAATCAATGAATATCGAGATCGTGTAATTTTTGTGAGTAGAGTATGATTGCAAGATTTCATTTTTTTCCCATTCTTTTTATATTTGTTAACAAATTATCTTGACTTATAGAATTTATTGTAGCCTTCAGCAAGTAAGACTTTTAGGAAACATATTAGCAGTGGTGTGAAGGTTTTGGATATGACTGGCCTGAAGTTGTCGCACTTGAGCCTAATTAAGGTATATTATTAAGAAAACTCTCCCTTTACCCTACTATTCCTTCCCCCTCAAAATGGTATTTCTTTTGCATTTAATATCTTTTACCCCTTAAGAGTTCTGGATTGCATCTTAATAACAGATTAGCAGGCTTTTTCTTTTGAGTTTACTCTTGATTTAAAACTTCTGTCCTTGAATGTAAGCTTTAAATTACTGTTATTTCTTGCTCTTGCTCTCGCTCTCGCTCTGTTTCTTTTCTTTTGAAAAATCCTCCTGACAGTCGGGAATGGAATCTGGATCTTGGTTATTGAGACTGATAACATGCACTAACAAAAGACTAATAAAAAAACTAGAGTTTTTCCCTACTTAAATCATGGTCAACGTGTTTAGAAGATTTAACTTAATATTAGAATCATTTGCTCAAATCTGGAACTAAAGAAGAGCAACCACCAGGGTCACAGTGAGATCCAAATTTGATTGAATCGAGGCAATGTGTTAGCATCAATTGTTCCCTTTAGAAGTATGAAATATTCTCTCTTTCTGTCACAATAAGTATCCGTTTGGCGGAGCTGTGCAGTGTGCTGTGGTGAGATGAAACACTTACAGATGTAACGCTTTTCCCAAAACTGCTTTTACAAAAAATTAAAACAGTGTTTGATTACATAATTATAGAAGTGCTTTTGAAGGTATTAATGACAAATTTAAGGTTAGTGTGTGGTAGATTTTATTTCTTTTTAACAATTTAATGTTTTTCCCAAAAGTGTTGTAGTCAAAAGCACAAACTTTGTACTTTAGCTAAAAGTACTTTTAAACCCAAATCTCTACTCCTTAAAAGTGCTTTTAGAGGGTTACCAAACAGGCAAACACCAAAACACTTCCATATTTATTTCTTTTTAACAATTTAATGTTTTTCCCAAAAGTGTTGTAGTCAAAAGCACAAACTTTGTACTTTAGCTAAAAGTACTTTTAAACCCAAATCTCTACTCCTTAAAAGTGCTTTTAGACCAAACAGGCAAACACCAAAACACTTCCATATTTAATTTAGAAGTGCTTTTAGTCCACCCAGAAGCTCCCCCAAACATGCTCCAAGTGATGTTACAAGTTCTTTGGTTTGTATGAATCCATTAATGTGTTACATGTTGTTTATGTTTATTTGCCAAGTAACATCTAGTTATTGACAATGGTGTTCTTCTTTTGTGTAGCTACTGACTATTATTTCTACCATTGATGACCTGAACTACCCAGAGAAGACAGTTACATATTATATTGTAAATGCTCCATATATATTCTCAGCTTGTTGGAAGGTTATCTCTATACTGTTCTCACATGCATTATAACATGCCAATTGTAGTAAATTTCAGCCACACGGCAACATCAATGTAACACTTGGAACTGTAAGCAGGTTGTCAAGCCTCTTTTGCAGGAGCGGACAAGGAATAAAGTTCAGGTGCTGCAAGGTTGTGGACGAGACGAGCTGTTAAAAGTAAAATCAATTTTCTCATACTCTAAATTATGTTAACTTTTTGCTTGATTTTGTGATCGTTATTTTATTTTTATTTTAGTTAAAACATATATTTAGACTCCTGATCAACCCCTAATCTCCATTTCCTTCTAGGAGGTTTTTTTTGGGATCGCTTATAATCAATCAAGCCTGCTTATAATCACTTTTAATAAGTAAAAAGTGTTTGATAATCAGTTTTTTGAAACTACTTTTAATCCCTTTTTATGGAAATATCAGAAGCACCAATTTGGAGTTTTTGATTATTTGCCAAATCTAATTGACGAAGAACATTACTAATCTATCCCTATTAATTTTAGTAAATCCACCCTTTACCCCTCTTTACATCTCAACCTTGTAGTAATTTAAACTTGAAATAAGCAATAAGCCCGTTTTTTTATTCCAAACATTTTCTACTTTTTACTAGTTTGAATGTTTTTTAACCAAACAAAAACTACTCTTTTAAAACTGATTTGAAGCAAAAGCAGTAATTAGAACCACTAGTCACATTTTTTAATCTATCCCAAGTATACTCTAAATCAATGTCAAGGAATATCCTTAAATTTGATTACCATTTGGTTAGAGCAGATAGGGTCTAGATGCTTAAGAGACATTGTGTGCTGATGTGAAAGGAATGTATCTTAAGCTAGATGGGCGCCCCTGGCTTCATTTTTCTTGTCGGACTTTGTTTGTTTTCTATATTTCGTTGCATAACCAACAAACTACAAACCAAAGCCATTTTTTCAGTGAAAATGAATGACATTAATTTTTCATATGATGCATTTGCCATTCCGCTTTTGTTAACTAATACTCCCTCCGCCCCCACAAAAGATGTCTCAAGTACATTTTTCAAAAACATTAAAAGGAGTAGAGGAGAGTATAAATAAGTTCCCGTATTACCCACAATGGACCCACATACACACTAATAATTCTTTCTTTTTTCTTGAAGTAGTAGGACTTAAGTACTTTTAAGGATAAACTAGGCTTTATATAGGACGAAATAAATTTGTACTTTAGTCATATTTTGTGGGACGAAGCGAGTACATAGTCCCTTTACCATTGGCATTTGATTTTGATAGAGATGAGATTTTCTCAAAAATGGAGCTACACAGTTGGAATTTGATTTTGATAGAGATGATATTTTCTCAAAAATGGAGCTACAGTGTAAAGTGTCTGAATCTTAAACTCGACATCAAAAAATCATCGTCGCGATTTCTGAAGGAAAATACTATTTTTTTGTTGCTTAAAGACACTCACCAAATCATTTCCACCCTTCTCACATTCCTCGAGACAATCCAAAGTTCTAATATTCTCAGGTTTCATATTTTGTATAGATAATGGACTATTCATCTCTCCCGCATTTCTGTCGTGAAGGCTCTGGATCCTCTCGACATGCAGAGAATTGCTTTTCCTTGGACCATCCCTTTCATCAACAGCTTTACAACTATATTAAGCAGCAATCCTTTATCCGAGAACCAGCTGTACCAATCAGACACGGGTCCGTTCATGTGGATTTTCCGGAGATGTGCCCGGAAGGAACCGAAGTTGCCAAAACCCTAGAATCTGAGCTACAGAAGTTTCGGAGTCAAGATGGGCTCTGTGGATCGATAGCCGATCTAAAGATCAGTAAGGATAAAAACTAGAGATCTCAATTCCTTCTTACTTAAGGTGATAATCCATTGCGTGCTGCTAAAGCACTTTTGTTTCAGCTGGCAATGTGATTATGTTCCTCTCACAATTCTAACCATTTCGAATGTGCAATATTTATATATGTAGTAGTAGTTGATCACATTCTTTAATGTGATTTTTGTAATAAAAATGTTATATAAGATTTACGGAAGTTAATATGCTAGATGAAATATCAATTTAAAGCTCTTTCGATAAAATGTCTGTTGAGAAAAACCAAGGTCATGGATTATGATTTCGGATTATAATCTTGGGACTATAATTCATAGAATTATAATCTAAGACTATTAATTGATTAAATAGTTTTATTTACATGTTTCTTTTTTATGAAATTATTTATAGGATAACTTAAAATAATCTCATGTTATATTTGTTGTTTTCAGGATTAATTAAAGGATTGGATAAAAAATAAAAAATATCGTTTGGATTATTATACTCTTATCAATAATAAAATATTTTAAATTATAATTTAAGCTTGTTTATACATCAAAAAATGATGAACAATTAATTATAAACTTTTAAATACTGTTGAAATAAGTTAGTAAGTTCACAGTGATTCACCATGCTCTTCTTATGTGAAATATTTGAGAATTAAATTATCATAAATTAACACATAAATTAACAAATAAATAGTACAAATACATGATATGTGAAATATTAAAATTTTATTAGAAATCACCAAACCTAAAATAAAAATGACAAATTCGATGAGGAAATAGATCATTCATGTAGAATAAATAAAAAAAATAAAAATGAGTAATGACAAGATTATTATACAATAATTAAACGAGGCTTTGGATTGAGAAATAAATTTTCCAGAGGGAAATAAAATATAAATTTTAATGAGGCTAATTTTTATAATCATGGAAACTGAATTTCTTGGGACCTTTATAATGAACAACAACTTTTGGTTGTCCATTTTAATTACGCCGGCATGTGTTTCATGATATAAGTAATGATCTTATTATTTTGGAACGAATGAAGTACTCTCTCTGTTTCTAAAAGATTGTCGTTTAAGGTTAATGCACATAGATTAAGGAATATAATTAATATCTAGTGAAAATACTATACTACCCTTATTAATTGTCTCAACCAATTATTCCCTTCCCAATGTTTCTTATTCAATTCAACCAATTACTACTTGGATTATAGCATTGAATTGAATAAGAATCATTGGAAAGGGAATAAAGCTTTAAATAGGAGAAAGCTTTAAATAAGGGTAAAGTAGGAAAAAAATAACTAATGTGTATTGATAAACTCAAAATGACAATTTTTTTGGAACAAAAATTACTTCTTAAAACAACAATCTTTTAGGAACGGAGGGAGTATTACCTAAACAAATGTGTGTATATTTATATTCATGTGTTCTTTGCATCACATGCATTTTATTTAATAAAAAAGCACGATGAGCTAATTAAGCTTAGGAGTTAATAGAATTTAAATGGATAAAATATGATATTATGGTCATTTTAGAAAAAAGTTGAGGTTAATTTTGTCTAAAAATTTTAGTCCCAAATGATGGAGATTATAATATCGAGTTGAACATGGTATTAAATAATCCTACATATTAATCCATTGACTAATAGTCCCAAGTCCAAATTGAAAACAAACAAAACACTTAAATTAATAGTCATATCCCAAATTTAATCCTTACAAACAAACATAACCCAACAGAACAATCTGATGGATTCAGGCCTATTATAGTGGACAATTGCTGCTTAACTTCTTGGCAAAATCCAATTGCATATACGTTATATATCTATCTTGGTGTTCTTTGATGAATACAAGTCTCAAACTCTAGCATTCTATTAATCTTATGCATTTTCATCCACTTTTGCTTAAAGTTCAGATTTGACACGGCGGGAAAATGCACTATTCAAATTCTGAAGTTTCTCACGTTTTTTTTGTCAGAAACCAGTAAAAACAATGGAAATTAATTCATTTTCAAACTTCAGTTTAATTTTTAGTAGTTCAAGATGAATGCAGAATTTGAGTATGATTCATTTATAACATATCAATTTCTTATCCTTTCGTTGGTGTTTAAGAATTAATATCTACCTCAAAAAAAATCTAATCAGGCCAAACTCAAGTAATTCTTTATGAAATTTCTTAAAATGTGCCTTTAGGTTACATGCTAAGCACACAGTTCAAGGGAATATTTTCTTAAATTATGTGCATATTCTCATGAGTTTGGTGCAAATACAGAAATCAAAAGAATATGCACACAGTTCAAAAAAATATTCTCTTGAACTGTGTACTTAGCATGTGCCCTAAGGACACATATTAAAGGACCCATTCTTTATAGTTTAGACTTTTTTTCCTAACTTATTCAATGAAAATTCAAATTAAATTTTTGTTTCGAAAACATAAGTAGAGGCGGAACTAAGGGAGGCAACCCTGGAATCTGAAACATGTTAATGTTAGTTAAACTTGATCTTTGTATTAATTCATTTATTTTCTCATGTTCTTCCACCTATAGTAAATTAACAATATTACTATAAGATAAAATAATGTTAAATAAGTATGATGATTAATTAATTAATATTGCACTCATTTGTCTTACTAACTTAATTATACCTTGGTATCAATTTTTTGTAAATAAGAATAACTTAATTCATTTTCTTGCTTTGAGTGACTCTTCTCAGTTGTTTCCAAGAAAAATGACCAGAGCCACAATATAATGTTTTGAATATATAATATTATAATTTGTAATTTATCTATAAAAGTAGCTAATCAATTGACTAAAAATTTTAAAGTCTGATTAATAGTTTCATAGTTCGAGGAAAATTAATATATATATATATATATATATATATATATATGTATGTATATATATTTAAAGTCATTAAACTCACAACTCAAAAGTTGACAAGGGTTGTAATAGGATATTGTGAAATACTATAATTGGATAAAATAAATTTGAAAGAAGCACTCCAAGCGTCAATAAATAATTTTTTTTACTGATGTATTTTGACCCTTCTCTAAAAATGTTCTAATTCCACCTGTAGGCTGTAGACACTCGAAATTTTATATTCCTGTTACTAACCCTGCAGGAGGGCAAAATTGTCTTTTAGCCTCGACGACAACACCGGGAGATCAAACTCAACCCCGGTCACAATACCGGGATGTCAAGTTAAACCCCGACAACAACCCCGGGAGATACAGCAGTCCCGACGACAACCCCGGGAGATCAAACTCAACCTCGGTCACAATACCGGGATGTCAAGTCAAACCCCGACAACAACCCGAGGAGGTACAGTAGCCCCGACGACAACCTCGGGAGATCAAACTACCCGGTCACAATACCGGGATGTCAAGTCAAGCCCCGACGATAACACCAGGAGATCTGTAAACACCCTCAAATCCGGGTACTTTATTTTCACGGGATTTCGTATTCACTATCTAAATAAAACATAACTACTGCCCCATAGATAAGGAATGTAAAATAATTTACAACCTTTATTAATAAATAAAATCTTCCTTATAAACAGGATTACAACCTTGTCCAAAAATATTCCCAGGGTTTCTAACCTTAACATCAACAAGTGCGAAAAATAAAACATCACATAATAGAATTAAGTCTTATTACAAATCATGTCATAAATATGAACAAGTCTTCACTTGTTCATCTTGCTCTTTCCCTTACTAGTCGACGGTTCGTCAACTCTTTCGACTTTAGCTGCAAGGGTTATATAATGCAAGAGTGAGCAAACAAAAGCTCACTTGAAATAACAATCAATAAGGATGACATAGTATTGAATAGCTTTAACTGAATTGAATAATATTTCATTCATCGATAATCAAGAATAAGATTTAGAATTCATCTGAGGGTTATAAGACCTTGAACTATGTCCCAGTTTATAAATATTTTTATTTAAACCTTTAACAGTCGTTAGACTATATGGACTCTTTAACTCGTACTTAGGGGGATCAACCATTCGTACTATGTATTGTGCACAAATATCTTAACGCTTTCGCATGGTAATCCCTTATTAATAGGGTTGTTCATAGCAGTATTAATTAACGAGTCCGCACAAAAAAAAAGTTTGATTTGGATAAACTCAAAGGTAATTTAGAGTTCAACTATTATCAACTAAGGAGTGGTTGAATCAACTTACAATAATTAAGAATTTTATAACAAAAGAATTACGAAATAGCTATAAGTCATAATAGACATCATATTCAACATTCATGCTTTAGAAATAGACTTAAAGCATTTGAAAGATAAAATAGATCTTGCTTGAACAATTAAGTCAAGGTCACGTTACTTCAATAAGAAATTTCAATACTTGCTCAATATGGAAATTAGAATATCTGCTCACTTGGTATTAATAGAGAACAAAATAACTTGCATAAAATAACAAGAAAGGATAAAACAACTTGCCTTGTGCGTAAGCTACAGTTATAATTATAATTCACTTCCTTAATCGTCCTACACATTACATTACGTTTACAATATCGATTAGTTTTATAACCACTACGTTTAACCGTTGAACTTCTCACTTAAGTTCAACTTAACAACGTGGTTTGTAAACTTAACTTACTAACTAACCACATAACGTGAATCTAAACTCACAACATGAATATCACACGTGTATAACCTTTTAAACCATCATAATCATACCTTATGATAACAATCTTTAAATTCACACATAACTTGTTAATATAAGACTTTAAATTGTTTTATACATGTCAACAATATGTTATCTTATTGTTTTATATACTTAACATGTCATCAAGTTCATCACATTAAGTTAGCTTATCATGTTAGGCTTAAAACACACAAAACAAAATTCCGGACAGCGAGAAAGCCCACTGGGGCGGGTGTCCCTTCTTGGTGAAAAATCTGTTCGTGAACTGTGCAGGAAAAAAGCCCAATTTGGCTTATTTCCTCACACCAAACTCATATTTTTGTACATATAATGCATATAAAACTTTATAAAATCATAACTTTAAACTTCTAATATGTTTTTAATATACATAAACACCACAACACATAATCAAAACCCCTAATTTTATGATTTTGAAGAAAATACCATTGTTAAGCGTTCTTGAAGAAAATTAACACTTGTGAGTTTGTTTTTCTACCAAAACACATAATTCAAATCATGTTTTGTTCATTTCTTAACATATTATTATAATCTATGATCAATTTACATAACATATCACAATCAAACACAAATTTTGATATTTAAGAAGCTATTTTTCAAACTAGTTTATTGTAAATTGCTATGAACATGATTTTTTCATGTTCATCATATTTACATGAATTGAACCACATAAACAATCATATGAATCATATATAAGCATGTTATAATACAAATTACATATTTATATGAATTCCATGGAAAACTCAATTTACAAAGAAGTAAAAACAACTTTTTCATGAAGAACAAAACTTAAAATTAGATTATACATTTGCTTCTAGAGGAAGAAGATGAATATGGCGATGATGATATTTTGATTCTTTGTTTTAATTTCTCAAAGCTTTTTTTCCTCTTCCTTCCTTTTTCTCTCTTTTCTCTCTAGTTTTCTGTTCTTTTTAACTCTTTATTCTTACTCTAACTCTAACTTACGTAGAATAGAAAACTGACAATATAGATATAATACACATAATTACATATATTATATAACTGACAAATACTTAATATACAATATTAATAATATATCAGTTATAATTTTTTTTAAAACTCAAAAGCCATAAGGCTTGTTTGGCAAAACCTCTTTATTTTTAAAACAGATTTTTAGGAGCTAAGACCTTGTTGGGTAAAACAGAATTAAAACAGATTTAAGGGTCTTGCTTGGTAAAACAGAATTAAAACTCTTTTTATTTTATTTTAATAACTCATTTAACACATAGTTTCCAATGTCACACTTTTTCTAATTAACTCTTACTATCCCAATTTAATTAAATTAAAGCTAACATCAATTAACTAAATAAAATAACCTCATAACAATTATAATTACTCATTAATCATAATCTCATGTAACAAATACCACATAATATTCATCTAATTTAATTATCTCAATTAAATTAGAACTACACCACAAAATTATTACATACCAGTTTAATTAACATATTGCACTTAATTAAATTACTCCATACATAATGTGACAATCCGAAAATTTATAAGATTTTAAATGATTAAAATAAAGGTTAAAGGATAAAATCTAGATAAGAATTTGAGGAATAATTTAAATTTTTTAAAGAAGAACTTATATGGTTTACTAATTAAATGAGAATAGAGAAAATATGGGTTATAAAAATTTCTAAATCCTAGAAATGAATCTATATGTACTTGAAGGAATATTAAGAATAAGGTTATGTAACCTAATACATATATTAGGTATGGTAATTAAATAACCTAAGGGGTTATAATATGGGAGAGTGTTAATATATAAAAATATATAGTAACCTTAAGATATTTATTTTGTAGATCTTAAATAATTAATTTTATAACCTCAGTAAAACAAGTCTAATTGGGTTATGAAATTAAAGATATATGAGTAAAAAATTTATTTATAAAGGTGTGTAGTGAAAACCTTAACTAAATGATTAGAGTAAGATAAAAATTAAAAGTATGGAACTAAGTTGATTTTATGGCTCAAAGAATTAATTAAGTAGCTCAATTGTTTATTTAAGCATTAGACTTGTAGATAAATTGATTTAATAGTAATTTAATTGTTAAACTAGCCCAATATAACATGTATTTGACAAATATAATAATGGCCCAATTTAATTAGTGGAGGAGGCCCAAGTTTATTTAAGTTAGTAAGCAAAAGAATTAAATTTCAAGCCCAAAAGCAATTAAATAAAAGCCCAATGTAAGCCCACTTAAGGAGGGGTAGATTAGTCATTGAGTAAGCATAAAATAAAACAAAGTTGGGTGGAGGATAAGGCCACTTGGCTGGATTTGCACAAGGAGAGAAAAGGGGGAAGTATGTGATGATGATGGTTACTTTAGTTGGTAGCTTGCTTTATTAGGTGTCACTTGATGAAAGATGCCAACACTTTTGTGATAGCTTGCAAGTTATCTAAGTCTTGTAAGCAACCTTTTTAATGATGAGAAAGAGAGAGGAGGAGCAAGAGTGTAGGAATAATAATAAGAGATATACATTATATCTCTTCATTTATACAAAACAACAAAAGTATTTCACTTTCTCTTTCCTCTCATTTGTATAACTTAGAAAAATAAGAAAGAGAGAGAGGGAGAGAGTGTGGAGATTTCGGCCAAGAGGTAGGAGAGAGAGAGAGAGAGAGAGAGAGTTCTTATGGTTTCTTAGTTCTTAAATCAAGTCCTAGGAAGAAGAAGAAATGAAAATCAAGATAAGGTATAAAGGATTCCTATTTATGTAGTCTAATTTCTTCTTGATTTGATTTGAGTTAGATTTTTTGTAAAGTTTTAATTTTGAGGCTTAAAAACCTTAGATCTATATATTTAATAGTATTTCATGTTTATATCTAAACCATTTATGGATCAAAAGTTAGATCTAAATTAAGAAATAAGAAATAAGTTTTTTTAAAAGTGAGAAAACATAATTTTTCTTAGCCTTGGTTGTGATTAATCTTGTGTTTGGTCATTTTTGTTGAAATAGATCATGGATCATGATAGATCCATGAGTTTATTTGGTATTAGCTTGTGTTATGATGTTTTATAAGAGATTATGTTGGTGAAGGGGTAAGGATATGAAAGATTTCTTAGAAATCACCAAGTATTGAAAATCAGACTTTTGTAAAAACGCAACATAAAATTCAAACGACCATATCTCCTATTGTATTTTAAATTTTTGAGTGTGGTCAATTTTTGAAGTTAGATATACAAGTCTTCTAACTTTTTCAAGTGGAATCACGGAAAAAGGAGTTATAGATTTTTGTGTGGACTGAATTTAGTAAAAGAAGTAAAATCTGAAAAATACTAAAAAGCATTCTGTCCAGAACTGCCAGGGGCAGTTTTGTCCACTTATTTATTGAAATAAATTTCAATATTTTGGGACATGAAAATATATGAGATAAAGTAGCTTGTGTCCAAAAATGAGCTCATTCCGACTTAAATTAACCAAGTTATGACCATTTTAATATTTACATCTTTTAGACGAAAATCGCTATAATCGGAGTTGTATAACTCCGATGGCCACGAAATTTAAACTGGATGTCCACATTAACATGTGTAAGATCCCGCCAAGAGTTGAGAATTTCTGGAGTTAAGCGAGAGGTAGCTAATTTCTTAAGAATTAACTAGAAATGGATTTTTGAAAAATACTTAAGGGAGTTGAAAAATTCTAGAAAAATTATTTTTATGTATGGATTATATGTATATATGTTTGGCCAAAGGATAGAAAAATAATATGCTGTTTTGGTGTTTTCGTAAAAAGGGTATTTTAGCTTCCTGAAATGAACAATTCTGGATACTGAAATGAAAACTGAAATGTCAGGAAGAGAAGTCAGTTTTGTTTCAGCTTGCTGAAAGGGAAACTGAAAAGGTTAGAAAGGGAAGACAGTTTAGTTTCAGTTTACTGAAATTATTTATTAAGTCTTCTGAATTCATAAATAATTTATTGAGTTATAATAATAACTTATAAAGGAACGATTAAGCGTTAAGTCTAAGGTAGTGCAATCGTACCCTTTAATGGTTGATGTATAATAGCTGGGCTAAACGATTGCTTCATATGGGAAAGGTATATATGAATTAGTAACCGATCTAACTCACTGTGAAAACAGTGTAGACGAGACAGAAACTAATTTGTTGGTTGTTTGTGAAAAATCACTCAGTATACTATATTGAATACTATTAAAGACTCGATGTGTGCTAGGTTTAGACTTGTAAATAAGTATGGCGTTAAGGTTATCTAATATTTGACTATGTGGTTAAGTGTTAGATGGTTTACTTTTAAAGTAATAGTATTATGGAATAAGGTATGTTATACTAATTGAAAGATCAATCTTATAACAATGATAGGTCTTCACAATAAATCGATTAAATTAGATTGCGTAGCAGTAATCAACGATACAGGCAAGTTCCTATTCTCTTTTATTGAGCAAGTTCTCTAACTTAAATTCGAGTTGTTATTGTAAAAAGCATGTTCGTGATTAATCATTGTTGATTATATCACATCTATGATTTATTGATTCGCACGTTGTGCATGTTATATATGTTCATCAGGTATGAAAGGCTGATCACCTTCATTACCATATTGTTCAGTTGAATTTATTCATATTCATTATTGGCTATTCAGCATTATTGATTTAGTCATTCAGTTAGGGAAATTGATTCATGTTCTTTCACAATTCTTATATTGTTGAAAGTTTGTCAGCTTATTATTCCTTTTCAATCATGAAATATCTTCTTTTGAACTTAAACTTGCTGGGAAAAATTGTTGCTCACCCTTGCTATATCATGATAACCATTTCAGATTAAGACGAAACTTCGGACATAGGTAAAGGCAAAGAAAAGTTCCAGGATTGGATTATCGTATGGTTAAAATTGTAATAGTATTGGACGCAAATGGTATTGTATGTCGTATAGGATATTGAATGCAGGTAATTAGTTAAGGTTAACAGACCTTGGGAATTATGTGTAAAAGTTTATTGTATAAACAATTTATGTTTATATCTTCCGCAGTAGTTATAGAAATGATGTATCGTAACGTACCATGTCCGAGGTTCTGGGGACCCGGATTTAGGGGCGCTACACATAATCACATCAATTATTTATTTAACTCAATAAATAAATCAATTAAAATATTTATTTAATTCAATAAATATTTAAATATAAAATACAAAGTTCTCGTTTGTTACAAATCAATCTCAGCCCCGGTAACAACATCGGGATGTCAAGTCAAGCCCTGACAACAACCCGAGAGATGCAATCACCCCAGAGACAACCCTGGGAAGCCAAATCAACTTCGAAGACAGCCCCGAAGAGTCAAATCATTCCCAGAGACAACCCTGGGAAACCAAGTCAACCTTGGAGACAACCCTGAGGAAGAACAGAGTCGATTGGGAACAAAATTCGGAGACAACCCCGAGAAAACAGTCGAAAAACTATGCCAGTACAGGAGACAACTCCTGGAGGGGAAAAACGATCATTTTACTAACTTGAAGCCAATTCAGTCAAAAGCAAGTCGAATTTATGCAATAAAGGTCAGAAAGAGCTATAACATCGATCCCGAGTGAAAACAACACAATACAGCTCAACGGATAAATTGTGAAAAAATGAAGATCTAGTTATAAACCCGTCTTCCTGAATTCGAAAAAGGTTAAGTCCCATGTCATTGTGTCACTCTTGGAAAGGGCTTTCCGAAAAGGTATAGCATGCCTCAAAAGAACGCTCTGATCAAAAGTTAGGAAGGTTCGAACCTAACATCGCGTTGCTCGAAGTGCACGTACTTCGAGACGATGGGACTCACCGGGTGGGGCCCACCACAAGGAGCAGCAGCTCTACTCGCGGCAGCTGAGGGTAGACCCACTACCATCAGGTCTTTAAATATAACCCCCCACCCTTGGTAAAAAAGAAGAAAAAATAGAAAAACGCTCTGAAACTCCGCCCATTTCGTCCCTTAGCCCTACTTCTAGTACTCCAAACTTAGATTTTATTCTTCCAATACGTTTGTATACGTATATTCTACGATATATCAAAAATTAATTGGTGGAAACGTCCATTTGAAGCCCACCGAGTGGCAAAAAGCCCGTGGAGCAGTCTATTGTAAGTTTTTTTTACGATCAGAACTCATTTCTTACTTTATTACGTATATGTGAACGTGCATATAAAGTTTCATCTTTTGGTTTTGCCCAAAACTCAGTTCCGTGGCCGTTTTAGCTAACTTTTTAGTATATATATACGTTTTTCTTTGTTTGCACAGCCTGGATCGTCGATCCGTGACTTTTACTCGCTTTTATGTATATATATATACTAATTTGTTCGGTCTGGATCGTTGATTCGTGGCCTTTTCAACTTTATTATATATATAATTGACTATATATATATATTAACTTTTAATTCAGTCGGGCCTGGATTGAAAATTCGTAACCCTTTTACTGCTTTTATATATATAACTATATATATATAATTTTTCTGACTTCGTTTGGCCTGAATTGCTAATTCATGGCCTTTTTCGCTTTAATATATATATACTAACTATATATATTAACATTTATATTTTAGTTTGGCCTGGATTGGAAATCCGTGGCCCTTTACAGCTTTTTATATATATATATATATATATATATATATATACATACATACATATTTACATTCCAGTTGAGTCTGGATCAATTCGTGGCTCTTTACAATTTTTATATATATATATATATATATATATATATATATTTACATTCCAGTTGAGCCTGGATCAATTCGTGGCTCTTTACAGCTTTTATATATATATATATATATATATATTTATATTCAGTCGAACCTGGATTGCAAATTCGTGGCTATTTACTACTTTTATATCTATATATATATTTACATTGTTGGGTTTGTACGAAATCGTGACGCAATTAAATTGCAAAAATTAGCGGAAGCATGGTATATCAGAGTTTAAAAAATTTCTACAAAACCATTATCCGGATCATCCTTTATGCAAATTATTAATTTAAAACGATAAATAAGAAGTTATGGAATCATACCCTTGTAGAACGAAGCTTCCACAGGTACTAGTTCAACTCCTTGTTCTTCGTGATCTCCTTGAATTTCCGGGTTAGATTCCTTTCTTTGATCAACGTTAGCCACCTAAGTGTTTGGCCTCTAGAGGTGATCCACCAAGGAAGAGAAATTATCAAGAAGGAGGGTGTTTGGCTTAGTGTTCTATCTTCTATAGAAAAGGAGTACTCTCCAACAATTAGAATTGCATCTTCTAATATCTATTATAAGACTTCTCTTATATAGACATTGGTCAACCCTTCTAATCCTATTAGACATGGGATTTCTTTTAATTAATTAAACTCCTTTAATTAATTTAGGCTTCCCACCACATGGGAATAATTAATTAAATTTATTTAATTAATTTGTCTCCTAATCTTATTAGGAATAAATGAGAGTACTAAATATTAAATTAATTACTAAACTCCTTTAGAAATTAAAATAATAATAATTGTAATAATATTAATAAGACTCCTCTTATTAATTTATATTTAATATTTCCAAAATATTAAATAATAAACATTAAGCTATTTAATTTATTCTATCACCATAGATTAAATTAATTATACTTAATGCATTATTACGATTATGCCATTACCTTCTTAAATAATTATTTTTCCTTTTATGGTGTGACCCTTTAGGTTCTCCATATTAAACCGGTTGTGAATAAATCAATTAAAATAATTTTAATCTTATTTAAATAAATAAATTAAACTAATAATCTATTTAAATAAATAATATTTATTCTACAATAGGGATAAGCCTCCCTAGCGATCAACGACTTTCCAGATAATATAGATTTCAACATTAATCATAAAAGAACCTGTGAGTTAATAGTTACCATACAATTCAATCCTTCCACCATACAATGTCCCAATTAAATATAAGACATGGATTTACTGTCAAGTCTTATTTTATTTAATTATATGTATTTCGATTAGAAAATGCACAACTCCAAATAATGCAAATTAAAAACTCCTTTCTAATTTCATTTCACCTTGACCAAGGATTCCTGGGTTGTCATTTAACGAATCACATAGGACATATCTCCTCTTTTACTAGAGGTGGTAGATTCTTTATTGATCATTCATTATCTCCATATGTAACTCATTATACCCAAGCATACCCTATATATGCCTTAAAAGGTCTTAAGGAATAAGTCAAAGTATAATTTGTTACATACAAGATACTATGATGATCTCAAGTCCAAGGATCACTTGTACTACTATCACATTAGGAATTCCTATTGACATGCGAGTAAAACTCCATTAGGTATTCCATAGCGAATCACGTTCAGTGAACTTATTCTCCAATAAGCACCTACATACTTGCTTTAGTGTCTCCACACAAATGATCATGAGATCAATCATCCTCATCCAATGAGCAAGCAACATATGTACCAATCTATCCTAATTTACTAATCCCCTTTTTAGTAATCCCACGATTGGGAACTATTTAAGTTTTAAAACTTTCTAAGAATTTAGATCTCATTAGCATAATCATCATCATGATTCTAAAAGCATTGCTTAAAACTATGGGTTATTTACATATTATAAAAACAGCAACATGTAGATAATTAAATGCCTTTAATAAATGAATATTTCATTAATAAATAAATAAGATTGTTTACAAAGTACGTGCTTTATCATCATACATGATTGGCTTGTATGCACACTACTATCAATCTCCCACTTGCACTAAAGCCAATCGCCATGGTATCTCATACCCATCTTCTCTAAGTGACGATCAAACTGCTGTTGTGTTAAAGCTTTAGTAAATGGATCTGCAATGTTGTCTTGAGAGTCTACACTCTCCTCTTTCAATGATTTTTTTAATCAAAGTGCCGCAACACATGTTTAGATTCAAGATGAGACTTAGGAACTATTCCTAGTTCTGTAATGAACTTTTCATCCGAAATATCAACTTGCAGCTTCACTTACAGTTATATACTTTGTCTTTGTCACTAACCCAACAACTTTTGCTGTTTGAAACCTTTCCAATTTACTGCACCACCTTTTAAGGTAACGACTTACCATAAAGTGAATTTTACTGTCGTCATGGTCAGTCTGAAAACTTGAGTCTGTTTAGTCTTCTAGTTTAATTCAGACCCATCATGTGTCATGATGACATCCTTAGTGTCAGTTAAGTACTTTGAGATGTTTATCACTGTCTCACAGAGATCTTCTCCAGAATATGACTGATCAACATCAAGTCTTGTATAGTTCATTGCATACATAATAGTTACTTATGCGATCTCTCTTTTACTGAGGACAATTTTAGAGAGATACACTCCATGGCTCATCATCATGAGGCACCTTTTGGAGTTGCTATGCTAAACGCCTTTAGCATCTAATGAATATACGTTTCCATGGGTTAAGCCGAACATCCTTTTAAATCTATTAATACAGATTTATATCCCCAATGTGGGATGTTCTACCCAAATCATTCATGGAGGAATGTTTAGACAACTTTATTTTGATCGATTTTAGCATAGAAATTTCATTCCCTATCAGTAATATATCATCAACATATAATACATGGAATGAAACAGCGCTCCCACTAACCTTCTTGTACACACATGGTTCATCGTCATTTTTGATAAAATCAAACTCTTTGATTGTCTCATCAAAACGAATGTTCCATCTACGAGAAGCTTGCTTCAATCCATAAATGGATCATTGCAACTTACAAACTTGATTTATTCCAACCTTTGAAACAAATCCCTCTGGCTGTGTCATATACACATCCTCCTCAAGTTTCCCATTGAGGAAGGCCGTTTTCACGTCCATCTGCCAGATCTCATAGTCGTTATAAGCTGCAATCGCAAGCAAAATCCGAATGGACTTGAGCATAGCTACTGGTGAAAAGGTTTCATCATAGTCAACTCCTTGTTTTTGTTTGAAACCTTTTGCAACCAGTCGGGCCTTATAGGTCTCCACCTTGCCGTCCGCTCCAGCCTTTCTTTTAAAGACCCATTTACACCCAATAGGCTTAATGCCTTCAGGTGGTGAAACCAAAGTCCATACTTTGTTTTCATACATGGAGTCCATTTCGGATTTCATGGCTTCAAGCCATTTTCCTGAGTCTTTATTACTCATGGCCTGTTCGTAATTCAATGGATCATCATCATTCATGATGTGTACCTCATCGTCATCCTCTATAACGAATCCATACCTCTCAGGTATCTTCGGTACTCTCCCAGATTTACGAACATGGTGTGGTATAGTAGGTTCTTCTACTTGGTCAGGTACCTGACTTTGATCCGTGATAATTTGTGGTTCTTGAACTTCTTCAAGATATATCTTACTCCCACTGACCCCTTCATGGATAAACTCCTTTTCCAAGAAGGCAGCATATTTCGCAACAAACACCTTTTGATCAGTTAGATGATAGAAATAATACCCTACAGTTTCTTTAGGGTATCCCACAAATCTACACTTTTTGGATTTAGTCTGTAGCTTATCATGTTCAAACTTTTTGATATAAGCTGGGCAACCCCAAGTCTTAACATGCTTAAGATTTGGTTTCCTCCCCTTCCACATCTCATATGGAGTCTTTGGGATGGATTTGGTAGGTACCTTGTTAAGTAGGTATGCAGCCGTTTCTAGGGCATATCCCCAGAAAAAAAATTGGAAGGTCGGTAAAACTCATCATGGATCGAACCATGTCCAACAGTGTTCGATTTCTCCTTTCAGATACTCCATTTAACTGTGGTGTACCTAGAGGAGTCCATTGTGAGATTATACCATTTTCTTTGAGACAATTGAGAAACTCATCGCTTAAGTATTTTCCACCTCGATCTGATCGAAGTATCTTTATACTCTTGCCCGCTTATTTCTCTACTTCACTTCTGAACTCTTTGAACTTTTCAAATGATTCTGACTTGTATTTCATTAAATACACATATCCAAATCTTGAGTGATCATCAGTGAAAGTAATAAAATAAGAATACCCACCCCGTACACTTGTTGTCATAGGTCCACAAACGTCTGTGTGAATCAATGCCAACAACTTTGTAACTCTTTCTCCTTTTCCACTAAAAGGAGATTTAGTCATTTTACCCATGAAACAAGATTCACAAGTTGGATATGATTCATAATCGGATAGCTCGAGGAGTCCATCTTTATGCACCTTGGATAATCTTGTTTCATTGATATGACCGAGTCTACAGTGCCACATGTAGGTATAATTAATATCATCTCTTTTCCTTTTCTTAGTTTGTTCAATTTGAAATATATTTTCTTGTAAATCAAGTGTATAAAGTCCATTTCGCAAATTTCCAATACCATATAAAACATCGTCTTTATAAATAGAACAACTATTGTTCTTTATAACAACGTTAAATCCTTCCATATCCAATACAGAAATTGAAATAATGTTTTTAATAATATTCGGAACATAATAACAATTATTAAGATAAATGGACTTGCCCGAAGGCATTGCTAAATAATAAGTTCCTACAGCTAATGCAAGCAACCTTTGCTCCATTCCCTACTCGTAGGATCACCTCATTATTGTTCAGCTTTCTACTTCTGACCAGTCCCTGCACAGTATTACATATGTGAGAACCACAGCCGGTATCCAATACCCAAGTAGAATTATGAGAAAAATTAATTTCAATCATAAACAAACCTTGATTGGAAGTCGAAGCTTCTCCAAGCTTCTTCTCTGCTAGATACTTCTTGCAGTTCCTTTTCCAATGTCCCGGCATGTTGCAATGAAAGCACATTCCTTTAGCTGGTTCAGGTTTCTTTTGTTCCTTTTCTTTCCCCTTTCCCTTAGCCCTCTTGGATTTCTTCTTTTCAGAAGATACCTTAGGTCTCTTCCTTTTATTGAAAGAATCCACCATCAAGACATGGTTCTTCTTGGATGGGAAGTGACCTTCTGCAGTTTTCAGCATGTTAAGCAGCTCAGGCAAGCTGACATCTAGCTTATTCATGTGAAAATTAACCACAAACTGCGAGAAGGTCTCAGGGAGTGACTGCAAGACCAAGTCTTGACTCAACTCCCCATCCATGACGAACCCAAGCTGTCCAAGGCGTTCAATCAAATTGATCACTTTCAGGACATGAGTCTCGACGGCAGTACCCTCGGTCATCCGAGATCGAAAGAGCTCCTTAGATATCTCATATCTAGCAGTCCTACTCTGTTCACCATACAACTCCTTGAGGTGAAGCAGCATAGCAGGAGCATCCATGTTTACGTGCTGACGCTGAAGCTCGTTATTCATGGATGCGAGCATGATGCATTGAGCCACAGATGCATCATCTTGCCACTTATTGAAAGTGGCAATCTCTTCCTCAGAGGCTGTTTCTGAAACAGATTCAGGGACAGTTGAATTTAGGACATAAGAAATCTTTTCAGCAGTGAGAACAATTCTCAGATTTCTTAGCCAGTCCTCATAATTAGGTCCGGTAAGCTTGTTTGCATCAAGTATGCTTCGTAGTGAGATTAGTGATTTAGACATTTTTAAAATTCTGCATGTGAAAGAAAACAACATTTTAGCAAACATTCGTTTTATTAACTTTGCATACCAAAATAAATTTAGGTCTTTATTTTAAATTGGTATCTCCCACTATTTTCATCAAACTATATTACCCTCACTTATATAGTTCGGCAACATCTAATTAAAGATTTGCTAGTGAGAATAAGGATCCCATTTTAAATGTATATAACCTTGTGGATAGCACAACAAGCGATATACAAATAAATAGGTAGACAACTCTTGTCAATTACATCACCATGTAATTCCTTTTATTTTGCCTCTTAAATCATAATGGTCAAGTGTGTGCACATCCGAACTAAAATAATTTAAGTTAAGTCCAGCCTAGCACTTTCATAAATTCAAAAAAGAAAAATGTTCGTCCTTGTGGATAGCACAACAAGACTAGATCGTTCAATTTTCTTGATAAGCATCAAATGTGATTAATTAACATCTTAAATACGCAATACTCGCCTTGTGGATAGCACAACTAGCTCATATTAAATATCTAATACTCTATTAATTTATCATACTAGAAGGCGACGTTCGATATTCCAAATATCATTTGAACACTTCGGACTTAATATTATTTCTTTGAGGGGTTTGTTATTATTAGTCTCATCTTTGTTTAGCGCGCATGCACATATATATATAAAATACGCGTCATTTTATTAAACATGCGAAGCATGTTTGCATAAAATATAATATATATAATATTTAGCATGCAATATAGAATACTATATTCTACCCGGATTGATTATGGACTTTTATTCTAGTTTGGTTCACTTGAGCCACCAAGTGAACCAAAAGGTCAAACCTAGGGGTGCAAGAATTTAAATTTAAACGTAACTATTACATTTAAACTCGGGCTCCATACAAACGGGTCTTCACGCGCTCCTTGCTCCTTGGTCTCTAATTTTTAAAGATAATTCTAACTATTTCTATTACATTAAACTATTTAATTTAAATAGAAACCTTGATCAACAGTCAAGGAGAAGTACATAGGAGGGAGATAGAATTTTACATCAAGAAAAAAAATTAGAGAAGACGAGGTACGCAGACCCCATTTAATAAAACCCATTCATTCAAGCATTCAACTAAAATAAAATCCAATCACATTGGTCAAATAGTCCATAATCAATCCCCATTTATTTTCATACATATCACCATATATATCAATAAATAAATATTCATCTCATGAATTAAAACATTCCATATATATATGAGTATCATTTAATGGGCAATTTTAAATTGCATGAAATCCAATTTCAAGATTAAAATAAACTCTTTATTTTAATTATAAAATTATTTAGAATATAATATATAAATATATCATATTAATTTTTTAAAAAGAAGTCACCTTCTTTTATTAAAAGAGTCCTGCAGGTTTATTAAAAGAGTCTTTTCCTGATGGGTCACCTTCTTTTTGGAGTAAGAAAGAGACAACACCTTTTCTTTGCAGAATTCAAGATTAGCACCCAAAAAAAAAAATTGTGATTCGTCCCAAAAAAAAAAACGTCATTTTTTTTTCTTTAAAAAAAATAATAATTTTATACAATAAAATTAAGCCCAATAAATTATTTTAAATATATACCCATATGTATATGAAATCAAAAATAAATTAATAATTGCATAAAGGTTTGGCTCTGATGCCACTGTTGGGTTTGTACGAAATCGTGACGCAATTAAATTGCAAAAATTAGCGGAAGCATGGTATATCAGAGTTTAAAAAATTTCTACAAAACCATTATCCGGATCATCCTTTATGCAAATTATTAATTTAAAACGATAAATAAGAAGTTATGGAATCATACCCTTGTAGAACGAAGCTTCCACAGGTACTAGTTCAACTCCTTGTTCTTCGTGATCTCCTTGAATTTCCGGGTTAGATTCCTTTCTTTGATCAACGTTAGCCACCTAAGTGTTTGGCCTCTAGAGGTGATCCACCAAGGAAGAGAAATTATCAAGAAGGAGGGTGTTTGGCTTAGTGTTCTATCTTCTATAGAAAAGGAGTACTCTCCAACAATTAGAATTGCATCTTCTAATATCTATTATAAGACTTCTCTTATATAGACATTGGTCAACCCTTCTAATCCTATTAGACATGGGATTTCTTTTAATTAATTAAACTCCTTTAATTAATTTAGGCTTCCCACCATATGGGAATAATTAATTAAATTTATTTAATTAATTTGTCTCCTAATCTTATTAGGAATAAATGAGAGTACTAAATATTAAATTAATTACTAAACTCCTTTAGAAATTAAAATAATAATAATTGTAATAATATTAATAAGACTCCTCTTATTAATTTATATTTAATATTTCCAAAATATTAAATAATAAACATTAAGCTATTTAATTTATTCTATCACCATAGATTAAATTAATTATACTTAATGCATTATTACGATTATGCCATTACCTTCTTAAATAATTATTTTTCCTTTTATGGTGTGACCCTTTAGGTTCTCCATATTAAACCGGTTGTGAATAAATCAATTAAAATAATTTTAATCTTATTTAAATAAATAAATTAAACTAATAATCTATTTAAATAAATAATATTTATTCTACAATAGGGATAAGCCTCCCTAGCGATCAACGACTTTCCAGATAATATAGATTTCAACATTAATCATAAAAGAACCTGTGAGTTAATAGTTACCATACAATTCAATCCTTCCACCATACAATGTCCCAATTAAATATAAGACATGGATTTACTGTCAAGTCTTATTTTATTTAATTATATGTATTTCGATTAGAAAATGCACAACTCCAAATAATGCAAATTAAAAACTCCTTTCTAATTTCATTTCACCTTGACCAAGGATTCCTGGGTTGTCATTTAACGAATCACATAGGACATATCTCCTCTTTTACTAGAGGTGGTAGATTCTTTATTGATCATTCATTATCTCCATATGTAACTCATTATACCCAAGCATACCCTATATATGCCTTAAAAGGTCTTAAGGAATAAGTCAAAGTATAATTTGTTACATACAAGATACTATGATGATCTCAAGTCCAAGGATCACTTGTACTACTATCACATTAGGAATTCCTATTGACATGCGAGTAAAACTCCATTAGGTATTCCATAGCGAATCACGTTCAGTGAACTTATTCTCCAATAAGCACCTACATACTTGCTTTAGTGTCTCCACACAAATGATCATGAGATCAATCATCCTCATCCAATGAGCAAGCAACATATGTACCAATCTATCCTAATTTACTAATCCCCTTTTTAGTAATCCCACGATTGGGAACTATTTAAGTTTTAAAACTTTCTAAGAATTTAGATCTCATTAGCATAATCATCATCATGATTCTAAAAGCATTGCTTAAAACTATGGGTTATTTACATATTATAAAAACAGCAACATGTAGATAATTAAATGCCTTTAATAAATGAATATTTCATTAATAAATAAATAAGATTGTTTACAAAGTACGTGCTTTATCATCATACATGATTGGCTTGTATGCACACTACTATCATACATTCCTGTCCGGCCTGGATTGGAAATCTGTGGCCTTTTACAGCTTATATATATATATATTTACTTTTTGTCGAGCCTGGATTAATTCGTGGCTCATTTACAGTTTTTATAAATATATATATATTTACATTTCGGTCGGGCCTGGATTGGAAATTCATGGCCCTTTATAGCTTATATATATATTCTTCATTCATTGTGATTAAATATTTGTTTTAAATATTCATTTGATATGAATCTGCATTGATGTAAATATTGTGGCTTAGATTTATCTAAATCTTGCCCTTTTTACCTTTCAAACGGTTCAAAATAGGTCCAACCAGAATCGGGAAGCTAGAATAGCTAAGATGTATTTATATCTAGCTTTCTTTCTAGTTTTGTTAGATATTAAAGCAACCTAGCGACCCTAGATCCATATCTAGTGGGAACGGGAAGCTTTGACTACGTGCATGCAAGGATTTGACTGATAAATCCTCTGTTTTGCGACGTCTAGAGTACAATTGGCATTTTCTGTGAATATCTCTGTTGTGTAGGTTTTCTTGGCCCTTTTCTGTGAGTCTAGGAATCGTGGGATTCATGATCAAACTGATCAAAATCTGATTCCCACGATGGACAAACTCCACATTACAAATGTATCCTGCCAATTTTTCTGTAAAAATGTACATCTGAGGGACCTTAAAACGGTTATCCGAGTTTAAGGTCTCAACTATAGTGAAATACGGTTTGTCATGCTAGAGTCACTCCAATGGCTTTCATGCCCATGAGAAGACCGGTACTTGTATATATATATGCTGTGGTAGAGGATGCTTCGCATCCCGACAATAAACATCCAAATCGAGCCAAAGGCTGAACGGAATAAAATGGAAGTATCAAAAGGCTTCTATTCCTATGCGAGCGTAAGGGTTTGAAAACTAACCTTTCAAAACATCATTTTCATATCTTGTCTAAAAATATACTTTTCAAATCAAATCAAACCCTTCGTATATAGGTCCAACGAAGCACGTCACTACTTTCAAATCAATAAAACGTAGGCTCAATTACTTTCAGCACACACACACACATTGTAATTTAAAAGGAAAATATTGAAAAGATGCAGTACCGTGTATCATGGGAGTCGGGTGGTGCCTAACACCTTCCCCCCACATAACCAAGCCCCCGAACTTTAAGAATCTCAATTTCAAGACTAAGTTTCGACAGTGTCCAGTAATTGGGTCTACTTGCAAAATCAAACAAAACTCGGTTGAGTTGGTACAACCATTTCAAAATCTACCAACTGGCGACTCTGTAAACCTTTTAAATCGTCGACATGATACATGTTGGCCTTTTTCTATAAAACTCTTCACCCTTCATAAAAAAGATAAAGAAAACAAGGGTAGAAAACAACAAAATTTAGGAAGAGAGAAAGATCTGTCCAAAGAGACAAGATTTTTTCCCAACGTCGACACCGCCATTGAACATAAGGGAATATATTCAATAAGTAATAAATTTCAACCCTAATGTATAATAATGATTCAATTATATTGACCAGATTTTGCTTCTGGATCTGTTCAATTGTCGGAATAATTAACAAAGAACAACTTCTTATACCATAAAATTATTGGCTTAAGTACACTTAAAGCCTAAAAGTTTTTTACTTTTTACACTTTAAACTTTATTGTTTCAACTTTAAGACATTAAACCTTAATGTTTCTATATTTTTATAAGAGTAAAATACATTGATATCCCCTGTAGATAATCATAATAACACTCACCACCCCTCTAGTTTGTAAAGTAATAGTCAGTACCCCTCTAGTCTATAATATGTAACATTCACTACCCCTAGTGTGATTGACCAACTAATATCTAATTTTTTTTAATAGAATGTCTAATACACCCTTTGTTAGCAGATATCATGTCAGTTGTGATGTCATGTCAGTTGTTAATAGTTGTTAGTAGAGTATGGCAACACCTAATGGAGCATGGGCTCATTACACTTGTTGAATATTTTTCCTTGAATAAATAAGCTTCATGTAATCTAAGAAATATAACAGAGATTACAATCTTACATGGTATCAAAGCCTGATTCATAATCAGAGAAATCATTGTTCCTAAATTTTTTCCTTTTCTGTTTTCGCTTTCGAGCATAGTTTTTCATATAAAACCTACAAGATCAGTTTGGTTGGAGAAATTGAAGCTATATTAGGGTTCTAAAGTGACAGGCGATCCAACCGGAGGTTTTAAATTTTTAACCCACCGTCACACACGCCGACACGTGCCGTCCCACTCGTCGACGGCCGACGCCACGCGCTTTCCTCATCCGACGCATGAGCCATTTTCCTGTAGCTTTTTTAGGCGCGACTTCTCCTAGCTTGGTTGATTCTCTCTCCTCTTTCCATCTATAGAGGTTGTGTGGAGTGAAATTCATGTTTGCTTGTGTTGCTCTTACAGTTTGCTCGTTGGCCTTATTTGTTCGCAGTTCTTTGTTCACTGTTCTTTGAAACTTCTATATTGGGAATATTGGTTGACCTTATTGCACTAATTGAGCTTTTAGTTCAATGATATTTGTTTACTATAGTCCTTTAAAGTCAGTTGCACTACTATTGTTGCCTTATTATTCAATGTTACCTAAGATCCTAGCGTAGACTCAGTGGTTCTATTGGGTAGTACAAATAAGTTTTTTTTGGAATATTTCACTTCCATTTTTGTTGAGCCTTTAGATTATCCTTTTGATATTTCCTTGGATAATTCTTGTGACTCCTATTACCATGGCCAAATCGAGTTTCAATCATAATGTTGATACTACAGAAACAAATAAAGGACAGTTAATTAGAAACAATCATCTCAATTCTGCGTAGGCTCTCAGTCCTTTTAAATTGGATGGATCCAATTATTTGGCATGGTCTCAAGCATGTCGTATGTCAATTGAGGCCAATCGTATGCAACATTTCATCAATGGGACAACTACTATGCTTGCACAACCGGGGATGACCCAAGAAGAATGGAAGTCTGATAATTCCATGGTCAAAACATGGATTTTTAATTCTATGGAACCAAATATGTGGAGTAGTTTCATGTTTCTAGGCACTGCCTATGAGCTTTGGGAGGCTATTTTCCAAACTTTTATTTCTGGTGATTTGACCAAGGTATATGACATTCGTAAACAAATTCGTGAGCTGGGTCAATGGGAGTAGCCTGTTGCACAATACTTCGCAGAGATTAATGCCCTTTGGTAGGAACTTGATCATTACAGTGTTTTTTCAGCCAAATATACTGAGGATACTGTCGACGTTGGAAAAAATCCGCTGGTCGGGTCACAACCCGGATCTTTTATCTCTTCCTAAGTTATCTATACCCTCACTCTTTTTATTGCGAAAAAGGTTTTGAAGGGTTTTTTAGGAAAAGGCCAACATGTATCATGTCGACGATTAAACGTTTTACAGAGTCGCCAGTTGGTAGATTTGAAAATGGTTGTACCAACTCAACCGAGTTTTGTTTGAAAAAAGCCCAATTGCTGGACACTGTCGAAACTTGATCTTTGAAAACAAAGTTTTGAGCTCGGGGGCTTGGTTAAGTGTGGGGAAGGTGTTAGGCACCCCAAAACTCCCGTGTAAATACGGTACCGCATCTTTTCAATATTTCTCTTTAAAAAATGAAGTGTGTATGTGTATGCTGTTTGAAAATTGGGCCTATGTTTGATTTGAAAACTTTGACAGGCTTCGTTGAACCTATATACGAAGGGTTTGATTTGATTAGCAAAAGTATTTGAATTGATTTGTAAAAGTATTTGATTTGATTTACAAAAGCTTATCTTTTTGATAAAAATAATGTTTTGAAAGCTGGATTTCAAACCCTTACGCTAACATAGGAATTGAAGCATATCGATACTTTCAATTTTAATCTTTTCAGCCTTAAGGCTCAGTTTGAATGGTGATTGTCGGGCTGCGAAGCATCCTCGACCACAACAAATATACAAGTGTCGGTCTCCTCATGGACATGATAGCCATTAGATGGACTCTGACATGATAAACCATGACTCTCATTATTTTGAGACCTTAAATTTGGATAATCGTTTTAAGGTCTTTTGTATGTATATTTCTACAGAAAAAACTAGCAGGGTACATTCGTAAAGCGGAGTTTATCCATCGTGGAAATCAGATTCTGATCAGTTTGATCATGAATCCCACGATTCCTAGGCTCACATATGAGTAACCAATAAACCTGCACAGTTCAAATTTTTATAGAAATAGATATATATCCCAATATTGTCAGAACTGAGGATTCATTCAGTAAATTCGGATTCGTACGGCCGAAGCGTCTCGTTCCCACTAGATAGCGATCTAAGGGACGCGAGGTTGCTTTTGTGACTGAAAAATGCCGATTCATATCAAATGAATATTTAAAGCAACAATTTAATAAAAGCGAGTAAAGCAATATATATACAGTTATATATATACGAAAGCTGTAATGGGCGATGGGTTTTCACACCGGTGCCCGGACTGTAATTGAAATATATATATATATATATATATATATATTTATAAAAGTTGTATAAAAGCCACAGAATGATCCAAGCTGGACAGAATTGAAATATATATATAGAAAAGCAGTAAAAAGGGCGATGGGTTTTCACTCCTATGCCTGGATTGGAATTGAAATATATATATATATTGACAGAAAAGTTGTTAACCAAGACTGGGAAGAGAACCCAGTGGTGGTGAAGGCTGCTTATATATGCCTATTTATATATAAAAGCAGTAAAAGGCCACAGAATAATCCAGGTCGAATAGAAATGTAAATGTGCAGAAAAGTAGTCAACCAGGGACTGGGAAGATAACCTAGTATTGGTGAAGGGTGCAAAAAGCAGTATAAAGGCCACAGAATAATCCAGGCCGGACTGAAATATATAAATATATATATTGATAGAAACGTTGTCAACCATGACTGGGAAGAGAACCCAGTGGTGGCGAAAGCTGGTTATATATGCATAAATATATATAAATGCAGTAAACTACCTCGGATTTGACATCCGGGCTTGACATAATTGAAAAGTTAGTATATATACAGTTACATAAACTCAAAAAAAAGTCAAACCCGGACTGGGAAGATAACCCAGTCAGACGAAGTTGCTTAAAACGAAGGTGCTAGTGCACTGAAGATGTTAGAGCTAACGGATCGTCAATCTAAGTTGTAGAAATACCAGAAAACGCAGTTATGTACAAAAATGTACCAATTTTTGATGAAAACGGCCACGGAACTAAGTTCCGGGCATATTTAGAAAACGAAACTTAACGTGCAAGTGTATAAAAGTATGAAAAGGTAATATAAACTTGCTGATCGTAAAAATACTTACAATGGACTGCTACACGTGCTTTTTTCCAAATCGTAGGCTCTAAACGTCCAAATCTACCAATTTTTTTTTCTGATATGTGGTAGTATGTGGGTATATCTATGTGTTAGAGTGAAAAAAATTTGGGTTTAGAAGAGGTGAAAATGTCAGAAAATCAAACGGGCAGAGGTTCGATGCGTTTCGAAATTCTTGAAAATGAGGGGGGGGGGGAGTCACCTCATATATATAGGCCAGGGAGCCTCATCTCTACCTGCTGCTGCATTAGGTAGAGGTGCGACTCCCCTGGTGGGGCCCACGTGTCTGGTTGAGTTGTCTAGAAATACGTGCACTCTGAGCAATGCGAGGTCGAAGTTAAAACTTTCTAACTTATGATGGGAGCATCCGTTTGAGGCGTGTTATACCTTTCCGTAAAGCCCTCGCCGAGAGTGTCACAATGACATGGGATAAAACATTTTCCGGGTCCAAAAAGACGGGTTCATAACCAGGTGTTTGATTCCCCGCAGTTTGTTCGTTGAGCTGTCTTGCGTTATTTGCACTCTGGATCATTGTTAAGGTTCGTTCTAACCTTGGTGGCATCAATTCAGCTTGAGTTTGACTGAATCAGCTTAGGGTTAGTAAAATAACCATTTTACCCCTCCCGGGGTTGCTATTAGTGTCGGCATGGCCTTCGGTTGACTTCCTGGGGATTCGAGTTTGTTTGTCCTAAGTGTAGTCTCTGAGGCTGAGTTGGTCATTCCAGGTTTTCCTCTTGAGATGTTGTGGAGCATCAGGTTTGTTCCCGAAGTTGACTTAACTTCTCGGGTTAAGATCGGGGCTGACCTGTACCTCCCAGGTTGAGACCGGGACTGACCTGTACATCCTGGGTTAAGATCGGGCTGACCTGTACCTCTTGGGTTGAGACCGGGGCTGAACTGATGGCCCGATATTGAGATTAGGGTTCATTTAATGGCCCGATTAGAGATCGGGGTTGATATGATGGCCTAATATTGAGATCGAGGTTGATCTGACGGCCTGATTGGAGATTAGGGTTTATCTGAAGGCCTGATATTGAGATCGAAGTTGATCTGACCGCCTAATTGGAGATCGGGGTTGATTTGATGGCTCGATATTGAGATCGGGGTTGATCTGACGGCCCGATTAGAGATCGGGGTTGATTTGGTGGCCCGATATTGAGATCGGGGTTGATCTGACGGCCCGATTGGAGATCGGGGTTGATATGATGGCTCGATATAGAGATCAGGGTTGATCTGACAGCCCGATTGGAGATCAGGGTTGATTTAATGGCCTGATATTGAGATCGGGGTTGATCTGACAGCCCGATTGGAGATCGGGGTTGATTTAATGGACTATTTTGCCCTCCTACAGTGTTAATAATATGAAAGGAAATTTTGAGTGTCTACAGATGCCCCTCTTTATCATGCTCATGCAATGTAGTGGAATGAGCAGGATAAAGATTGCTAGACACTTGAAATGCAAAGGCAAAGGGGATGCCATGCAGGATATGGCATGCAAGGAGTATCAGATACATTTGAGGAGGTGGGGTTATCACTGATGGATTATGTTAGTTTCTGCTGGGGATGATGTTAATAGACTACCATGAACTATTTTTCGTCATTTTCTACTAGGGATGATGTCACTCATAATAGCCCAGGGCTGACATTGTCAGATGATTACTAGTAGGGGAACCACTGACATGTTTTATCAGAGATGAGCTATCATAGATTGTTCTCGTCTTGCTCTGCTGGGGATGACGTCCTCTGCTATAGCTTCATTGATTTAGATGAAGATGATATTATTGATACTACCTTGGTTTGAGACCAATGGTTTCCCTGTCTGGCAGTACTCTTCGCAGGGCTTATTTCCCTTCGACCGGTGCTATTGCACATTTCTAAAGGCTCCTCCGTTGGGGATACTTCTCGATTACCTAGTTTCCTTAAATGATGCTTCGATGCCTATCTTGATGATAGTTTACATCGACATTTTGCCACAAGCGGTTGAATCAGCAATGCTTCTTGGTGCTCCTTTTGAGGATGTGTATAACAGATTCCATCATTGGCGATGGATTACTATATTGTTTCCGTCACTGGATCACTCCCGATGCTTCGTGGAGGTTGCTCCAACCGCTAAGACGTCGCTGGGGTTGAGTTTACGGCTGAACTATACTCAGTCTGTACCCGACGCTTCACTAGGGTTGAACCAACAGCTGAATTGAACTCGGTCTGTACCCGAAACTTCACTGGGGTTGAACCAACGGCTAAATTGGACTCTGTCTGTACCCGAAACTTCACTGGGGCTGAACCAACGGCTGAATTGAACTCGGTCTGTATCTGAAACTTCACTGGGGCTGAACCAACGGCTGAATTAAACTCGATCTGTACCTGAAACTTCGTTGGGGCTGAACCAACGGCTGAATTAAACTCGGTCTGTATCCAAAACTTTGCTGGGGTTGAGCCAACGGCTGAATTGCACTCGGTCTGTACTTGAAACTTTGCTAGGGTTGAACCAAAGGCTGAATTGGACTCGGTTTGTACCCGATACTTCGCTTGGGCTGAGCCAATAGTTGAACTGGATTTGTTCTGTACCCGATACTTCGTTGGGGCTGAACCAACAGCTGAACTGGATTCAGTCTGTACCCGATACTTCGCTGGGGCTGAGCCAATGGCTGAAATGAATTCGGTCTGTACCCGAGACTTTGAAAGTGGTAGTTTTGGACAGTTTTGCGCAGTTTTTCGTCAGTTTTCTCGTAGTTTGTATCATTGATCCCCAGACATTGCTCTGGGATGAATACCAAGGGTTTCTAGAGTGTCCCCCTTTCTGTCAGAATTATGCTGCTTAAATGCAGGATTTCAGGACAAACCGCGTAGCGATTTTTCTTCAGATTTGACTCGGTAGCACATAGAAACTCCGTTTCAACCCGAACCAAACTGAGCTCGGGGGAGTGGGACCCACCCTGGGGAGCCACAGGTGGAGGTTTTTCAAAACTCGGGCATTTAATAAACATGCAATTTTGACTCTACTGGGGATTTCTGACTGACCCATGCATGTTTTTAAGATTTATCTTTTGAAAAACATGTAGTTTTGACTTTACTGGGTATTTTTACTAACCCAAGCATGTTTTAGGTCTTAGAGATGCATAGAGCACTGATTTAAAATAATAAGCCCACAGGTTTTAGGCTTACCATACCCTTTTTGAGGTGATTTGGAGACTTTATCCAAGTCTTTGCCAGAGCGTAGTGAGGAATGAGATCATCTCTGGACGGGTGATCTTTATTGACTTCTTGATTGATCTCTTTGATGAGCTCAACAGCTATAATCGACATGCCGCATATTTTATTATTTCAGCAGAGGCGTGGCATCTGGCCAGGGTAGATATTCTACTAATGTGTATTGTGGTATACGTTTACATGCCGCTACGCTTGGATCACCTGGATGTGGGATTAGTAGTTGTAGTCCGGGACCTTAAATATGGTAGTACCATCATCCCGATGATATTGGCTGAGACGCTGCGGTCAGCCACTCACTGTATTACCCACCCGAAGTGGTTCTTCATGGGTAGTTCGGTCTTGCTGTACATATGGCTGATGTCCCATATCCGACCGATTGAATCTTTTAGGCATCATGGGTATTGTTTTTCCCATGATATATCTATGCCCTACTCCTTTCAGCCGGCGGAGTGTACCAATGAAGTGATATAGTCGACATTTTTGTCGAATATTGATCATCCGTTCTTGATTTTACCATGCTCATGGTTAGCCTCTCCATATAGTTTCATCACCCATGCACCTGGTATGAATTACTTGCCTCTAGCGGGTTTGAGGGGAGTGACCACTTATCGTCCCCTGGCTGTTATGAGCCAGTTTGATCAGTTCCAGAGCTTACACTGATTTGAGGGGTCTACTGATCAGAGGATGTCGGCGTCGACTATGTCATCAGCCAATTTGATCAGAGTATATGAGTGTTGGACTCATAGAGAGAGGGCTGAGTTCTCCAGTAGCCATCTGGACCGTTCTCCAGAGTACTCGGCATGGTTGGAGGCAGATATGGCAGCAGTTGCATTTATTCCTTCAGCTTCTATTGTAGATTCAGATGAGGAGGAACCTATGGAGGATCCAGAGTCTCCTACCGAGGATGAGTTATTCATGGGTTTGACAGCTGCTTTGGTTAGTGACCCACCGACTATTCCTGTAGGCACAGACCCGACTTTGGCGGATTAGCTATTTAGGATGACCTTTGAGAGAGATTCGGCTAGAGCGTAGATGTTGACCTCCTTATCTGGCAGAGATATAGCTTTGGCTGAGAGGGACGCACTTTGAGTAGCTCATGATGTTGGCTTGATAGAGAGAGAGGAGCTCCGATCTTCCAGAGATGGAGCTGTTGTGGAGAGGGATGAGATCAGCTCAGCCAGAGATGCAGCCTTTGCTGAGATCGAGGACACTTTAATTGCTAGAGATGCAGCTTTTGCAGAGAGGGATGAGGCTATAGCTTCCCGTGCTTTCCACATTGCTGACAGTACTGCTCTTCGATCTTATACTCACGGCCTGATTACCGAGATGAGGGCATATATTGATGACCACAACGCCACACTGCAGATGACTGTGGAGGTTTTGAGCTGTATGGAGGCTGAGGGTATTGCACTTGCAGCTGTTCCTCCATCTTCAGAGAGAGATGCCATGGTGGCATTGCTGGCCCACTTATCCTTGGGTCCAAAGACTAGCTTTATTTTTCCTGCATAGACTAGATCAACCATTTTTGTTATGTACAGGGCATTATGTATATATTAAACAGTTTTATATCAGAGAAATATATTTTTGATTCACTTCCCTGTTTGGAGATGTATCGTCATTGCTGAGTGATTACCACTTCTTTCATGACTCGCTATTGTTGATGCATCTTGAGCTTCTCCTTGATGGATTGACAGTTGAGATATCAGGGAGTATCTCAGATGGGCCTGTTGACCAGGGTAGCTTGATAGGATTTAGCTTCTGTATGTATTTGGTGTCTTGGGACTGGTTTTTATTGGTTTTTTATTATTTTTTTGAAAGTCAAACCGAGCCGTAAATGGCTGCCTACGTACTCCCGAGTTGAGGGAGATCAGGTCATTCGTAGTTCTGGCTTTGTATGAGAGAGGTTTGAAAAGTATTTATCTTGGGTTTTGAGTTTGATTTGATGAGTTTTTGAGTTTTTATTTGGTTTGACAGCACCAGAAATGGCTGCCTACGTACTCCAGGGTTGAGGGAGATCAGGTCATTCGTAGTTCTATCTTTCTAGTGAAAAATTAAACCTGATTTGATTCGTAGGACTCAGATGCGGGTATGCATGGGCTTCAGACATAGTATCTTTTCACTGTATCTGAATTGATGAGTTGGGGAAATTCGTTCCCGTCTATTTCTTATAATATGATAGCTCCTCCCATCAACACTTCTTTGACAATGAAAGGGCCTTCCCAATTAGGGGCGAACTTTCCTTTAGCTTCGTCTTGATTGGGCAGGACTTTCTTCAGCCCCAAGTCATTTTCTTTGAATTTCCGTATTCAGACCTTCTTGTTGTAGGATCGAGCAATCCTTTGCTGATACAACCGCGAGTGGAAAATGGCTGTAGCCCTCTTTTTATCTATCAGAGACAGTTGGTGGTATCGGTCTTGCAACCAATGATCCTCGTCTATCTAAGCATCGATCATCACTCGCAAGGATTCCATCTCTACTTCTATGGGGAGGACTGCTTCCATGCCATAGACCAATGAATACAGGGTAGCCCCAGTAGAGGTGCGCATTGGCGTCCTGTATGCTAACAGGGCGAGAGGCAGCAGGTCAGGCCATTCTTTGTGATTGGCAGACATTTTCTGCATAATCTTTTTGATGTTCTTGTTGGCCGCTTCAACAACACCATTCATCTTGGGTCGATAGATGACGTAGTTGAGATGCTTGATGTGGAACTTGCTACACAGTTCTTTCATCATTTGATTGTTCAGGTTCTTGGCGTTGTCTGATATGATCACCTCCGATTGTCCATATCAACAAATGACATTGTTTCTGATGAAACCAATGATGACCTCTTTTGTGACTTTGGGAAAAGAGGCAGCTTCAACCCATTTGGTAAAGTAATCGATCATGGTGAAGATGAATTGATGACCATTGCTGGCTTTGGGTTCCACTGGGCCGATCGCATCCATTCCCCACATGGAGAAAGGCCATGGTGAACTCATGTTGTGAAGCTCATTTGGAGGAGCGTGGATGGCATTTCCATGTTCTTGGCATTGAAAATATCTCTTGACGTGATCGTCACAGTCAGCTTTGAGAGAGATCCAATAATGTCCTGTTCTTAACATCTTCTTGGCCAGCAGATGACCACTCATGTGTGGACCACATACTCCACCGTGGATTTCATCCATCAGCCTCTGGGCTTGCTCTTTATCAAGCCATCTTAACAGGCCTATTCTAGCATCTCTTTTGTAGAGGGCATCTTCTCTTAGATAGAACTTCAAAGCCATCTTGTGAATTCGCTTTCACTCAGATTGGCTTGCTCCAGTGGGTGTAGATCCATCTCATAGATATTCCTTGATGTCTTGATACCAAGGCTGATTGACAGGAGGTATTTCATCTGATACTTCTCCAATGTAATTCCCATATATCGGGGCTTTCTGAATTATGAATTTGATGCAGGGAATCCCACCTCTATCGGATATGCGGATTAAGGATGCCAAAGTTGCCAAGGCATCAACGAAGTCATCCTACCTCGAGGAATATGGCTGAAAGTTATGTATTCAAGCTCCAAGGATATTTTGACGACTTGCCAATGATAGGGCAGCAAATGCAATTCTTTGGTGTGATATGCCCTAGTGGATAATCTAATGACCAACTTAGAGTCTCCAAAGACCAGTAGGTGTTTGATACCCATGGATTGAACTAGTTTCAAACCCATTATACAGCCTTCATACTCGGCCGTGTTGTTGGTGTTACCAAATTGAAATTTGGTAGCCATAGGATATTGTTCTCTTGTACCAGAGATAAGGACTGCCCCAGCTTTGGCACCTTCCATGTTTACTGCTCCGTCGAAATACATTTTCTATGGTTGGACTGTATTCTCTTGTTGGAGTTGTTGAATTGTCATAATTCCATCATCTGGGAAATAGGTCTCGAGGGGCTCGAACCCTCCTGAAGGTGCTTCAGCTAATTGATTTGCAGTACCTTGACCCTTGATTGACTTTTGAGTCACGTAGATAATGTTAAATTGTTGTAGGATCAACTACCATTTGGACAGTCGACAGTTCAACATTGGCTTGTTGAATACGTACTTGAGTGGATCCATGCGGGATATGAGGTAGGTCGTGTGCCCATGGAGGTAATGTTGTAACCTCATTGCGGCCCATGCTAACGCACAATATGTTTTCTCGATCAGGGTGTATTTCTGTTCACCACTGCTGAATCTTTTGCTGATGTAGTAGATGGCTCTTTCTTTGCTACTATCATCTTTCTGTCCTAACATGCAGCCCATTGCGTTGGCATTGACGGACAGGTATATGAACAAGGGAACTCCATCCCTTGGAGGTACCAAAATAGGTGCTTTGATCAGCTGTCTCTTGATTGCAAGGAAGGCTTGTTGACAATCCTCATTCCATTTGGTGGAGGAATTCTTCCTTAGTAGCTTGAATATGGGTTCACAGGTTGCTGTGAGCTGGGAAATGAATCGGCTTATGAAGTTGATCCTTTCTAGAAACCCACGTATCTCCTTCTCTGTTCAAGGTACTGACATTTCAGTGATGGCTTTAATCTTGGCAGGATCTAGTTCGATGCCTCGATTACTCACCAGGAATCCTAGCAGCTTGCCTGTTTTGATGCCAAAAGAACATTTGGCGGGATTTAGCTTGAGGTTGTACTAGCGCAACCTGTTAAACAGCTTCCTGAGATAGTCGATGTGATCATCCTCCCTCCAAGATTTGATGATGATGTTATCCACATAAACCTCTATCTTTTTGTGCATCATGTCATGAAACAGGGCCATCTTGGCTCGCTGATACGTGGCTCCGGCATTGATGAGGCCGAAGGATAGTCTCTTGTAGCAGAAGGTTCCCCAAGGAGTGATGAAAGCTATTTTCTCCCTTTCCTCTTTAACAACCATGATTTGATGGTAACCAGCAAAGCAATATACGAAGGAATACATGCCGTACTGCGTTGTATTGTCGATCAGGATGTGGATGAAAGGCACCGGGAAGTTTTCCTTGAGGCAGGCTTTGTTAAAATCCCAGTAATCCATGCATACTCGTACCTTCCCTCCGGGCTTAGGCATGGGGATTATGTTTGTAAGCCACTCTGGGTAGGTTGATACCACGATAATCCCGACTTTGAATTGTTTAACAACTTCTTCTTTAACTTTCAGACTCCATTCAGGTTTCAATCGCCTGAGCTTTTGTTTGACTGACTTGAACCCGTCTTTGATGGGCATTCGATGGATGATAATGATAGTAGATAGGCTAATCATGTCTTCATGTGACCATGCAAATACATCCTGGAACTGTGTTAGGAGTGATAGTAGTGTGCATACAAGCCAATCATGTATGATGATAAAGCACATACTTTATAAACAATCTTATTTATTTATAAATAAAATATTTATTAAAGGCATTTAATTATCTACATGGTGCTATTTTTATAATATGTAAATAACACATAGTTTTAAGCAATGCTTTTAGAATCATGATGAGATCATGCTAATGAGATATAAATTCTTAGAAAGCTTAAAAACTAAAATAGTTCCCAATCGTGGGATTACTAAAATGGGGATTAGTAAATCCGAATAGATTGGTACATATGTTGCTTGCTCATTGGATGAGGATGACTGATCTCATGGACATTTGTGTGGAGACACTAAAGCAAGTATGTAAGTGCTTATTGGAGAATAAGTTCACTGAACGTGACTCGCTATGGAATACCTAATGGAGTTTTACTCGCTTGTTAATAGGAATTCCTAATGTGATAGTAGTACAAGTGATCCTTGGACTTGAGATCATCATAGTATCTTGTATGTAACAAATTATACTTTGACTTATTCCTTAAGGACTTTTAAGGCATATATAGGGTATGCTTGGGTATAATGAGTTACATATAGAGATAATATATGATCAATAAAGAATCTACCACCTCTAGTAAAAGAGGAGATATGTCCTATGTGATTCGTTAAATGTCAACCCAGGAATCCTTGGCCAAGGTGGAATGAAATTAGAAAGAGGTTTCTAATTTGCATTATTAGGAGTTGTGCATTTTTTTAATCGAAATACATATGATTAAATAAATTAAGACTTGACAGTAAATCCATGTCTTATATTTAATTGGGACATTGTGTGGTGGAAGGATTTAATTGTACGGTAACTATTAACTCACAGGTTCTTTTATGATTAATGTTGGAATCTATATTATCTAGAAAGTCGTTGATCGCTAGGGAGCCTTATCCCTATTGTAGAATAAATATTATTTATTTAAATAGTTTATTAGATTAATTAATTTATTTAAATAAGATTAGAATTTTTCTAATTGATTTATTCACAACCGGTTTAATATGGAGATTCTAAAGGGTCACACCATAAAAGAAAGAAGAACAATTTAAGAAGAAAATGACATAATAGTAATAATGCATTAAGTGTAATTAATTTAATCTATGGTGATAGAATAAATTAAATAGCTTAATGTTTATTATTTAATATTTTAGAAATATTAAATATAAATTAATAAGAGGAGTCTTATTAATATTAATATTATTATTATTATTTTAATCCTAAAGGAGTTTAGGGATTAATTTAATATAAGTACTCTCACTCAATCCTAATGTGATTAGGAGATAAATTAATTAAAGAGTTTAATTAATCCCAATTTGTTAGGAAGTCAAATTAATTAAAAGGGTTTAATTAATTGATTAAATAAAATCCTATTCTTATTAGATTAGTAGGGTTAACCTAATATCTATATAAGGGAGTCTTATATCAAAATAAGGTACGTGAGTTTTTCCAAGGGTTGGGAGTACACATATTCTATAGATATAGAAAACAACGGTTAAGCTAATAACCCATCTTCCTGAGTTCTTCATCTTCCTTGGTGGATCACCATTAGAGGCCAAACATTTGGGTGGCTGACATTGATCAAGGGAAGGAGCCACTACAGAGGAATCAAAGGAATTAAAGGAGTAGAACTTGTACCTGAGGAAGATTGGATCTTCATAGGTATAGTTCTGTTTTTCTCCTTCTATATTTACTGATAATTGATGCACAAGAATGATCATGGTTATGGGTTATATAAAATTTTAAAAACCTAGTTTTTGCGCTTCTGCCCTTATTTATGTGATTTGATTGCATGATCGCGCTACGAACAAACCCAACAGTGGTATCAGAGCCAATCTTGTGCTAATTATCAGTCTATGTGATTCCATACATGTATGATATGCGATTGGATCGAGTTCTTGGGCAACAATTTTTTTTTCTGATTCTGCGAAGCTGAGCAGCTGTGCCAGTGCAAGCCTTTCTTGCTGCGCAGCTGTGCCGGTGTCTATTCCTTGTTTTCGCGCTGCGCAGCTGCGCCGGTTCCCTATACATTCCTGGCGCAGATATGCCACTGGACAGGAACTAAATTTTTGTTTTGTTTTGATTAATTAAATGAATGGTTTATTTAATTAACAAAGGTTTAAAATAAAGATGTTTATTTTATATGAAATGAGATTTCAAAATTGCTAAAATTAAAGAGTTTAATTTGGATTTGTTTTTGAATGAAATAAAAGAGTTTATTTTTCCAAAAACAAAGTTTAGCAAACTTTTGCCCATTAACTGATATTAATATACATATGGAATGATTTTAATTTCATGAGATGAATGATATTTTATTGATACGTATGATGATATGTATGATAATAAAAGGAATTGATTATGGACTATGACCAATGTGATTGAATTTTATTTTGGATGAATGCTTGAATGAATGAGTTTTATAAAATGGGGTCTGCGTACCTCGTCTTCTCTGGTTTTATTCTCGATGTAAATTCAATCTCCCTCCTATATACTTCCCCTTGACTGTTGATCAAGGATTCTATTTAATTATAAGTAGTTTATGTAATAGAGATAGTTAGAATTATATTGAAGAAACTGGAGACCAAGGAGCAAGGAGCGCGTGAAGACTCGTTTGTATGGAGCCCGGGTTTAAATGTAATAGTTACGTTTAAATTTAAATTATTGCACTCCTAGGTTTGACTTTTTGGTACACTTGGTGGCTCTAGTGAACCAAATTAGAATAAAAGTCCATAATCAATCCGGGTAGAATATAGTATTCTATATAGCATGCTAAATATTATATATATTATATTTTATGCAAACATGCTTCGCATGTTTAATAAAATGACGCGTATTTTATATATATATGTGCATGCGCGCTAAACAAGATGAGATAAAATAATAACAAACCCCTCAAAGAAACAAGATTAAGTCTGAAGCGTTCAAAGATATTTGGAATATCGAATGTCGCCTTTTAGCATGATAAATTAATAGAGTATTAAATATTTAATATGAGCTTGTTGTGCTATCCACAAGGTGAGTATTGAGTATTTAAGATGTTAATGAATCACATTTGATGCTTATCAAGAAAATTGAACGATCTAGTCTTATTGTGCTATCCACAAAGACTAACATTTTTCTTTTTTGAATTTATGAAAGTGCTAGGCTGGACTTAACTTAAATCATTTTAGTTCGAATGTGCACACACTTGACCATTATGATTTAAAAGGCAAAATAAAAGGAGTTACATGGTGATGTAATTAACAAGAGTTGTCTACCTATTTATTTGTATATCTCTTGTTGTGCTATCCACAAGGTTATATACATTTGAAATGTGATCCTTATTCTCACTAGCAAATCTTTAATTAGATGTTGCCAAACTATATAAGTGAGGGTAATATAGTTTGATGAAAATAGTGGGAGATACCAATTTCAAATAAAGACCTAAATTTATTTTGGTATGCAAAATTAATAAAATGAATGTTTGCTAAAATATTATCTTTTCACATGCAGAATTTTAAAAATGTCAAAATCACTAATCTCACTACAAAGTATACTTGATGCAAATAAGCTTACCGGCCCGAATTATGAGGACTGGCTAAGAAATCTGAGAATTGTTCTCACTGCTGAAAAGATTTCTTATGTCCTAAATTCAACTATCCCTAAATCTGTTTCGAAAACATCCTCTGAGGAAGAGATTGCCACTTTTAATAAGTGGCAAGATGATGCATCTGTGGCTCAATGCATCATGCTTGCATCCATGAATAACGAGCTTTAGCGTCAGCACGTAAACATGGATGCTCCTGCTATGCTGCTTCACCTCAAGGAGTTGTATGGTGAACAGAGTAGGACTGCAAGATATGAGAGGAGCTCTTTCGATCTCCGATGACCGAGGGTACTGCCGTCGAGACTCATGTCCTAAAGGTGATCAATTTGATTGAACACCTTGGACAGCTTGGGTTCGTCATGGATGGGGAGTTGAGTCAAGACTTGGTCTTGCAGTCACTCCCTAAGACCTTCTCGCAGTTTGTGGTTAATTTTCACATGAATAAGCTAGATGTTAGCTTGCCTGAGCTGCTTAACATGTTAAAAACTGCAGAAGGTCACTTTCCATCCAAGAAGAACCATATCTTGATGGTGGATTCTTCCAATAAAAGGAAGAGGCCCAAGGTATCTTCTGAAAAGAAGAAATCCAAGAAGGCTAAGGGAAAGGGAAAAGAAAAGGAGCAAAAGAAACCTGAACCAGCTAAAGGAATGTGCTTTCATTGCAATGAGCCGGGACATTGGAAGAGGAACTGCAAGAAGTTTCTAGTAGAGAAGAAGCTTGGAGAAGCTTCGACTTCCAATCAAGGTTTGTTTATGATTGAAATTAATTTTTCTGAAAGTCATAATTTTACTTGGGTATTGGATACCGGCTGTGGGTCTCACATATGTAACACTGTGCAGGGACTGGTCAGAAGTAGAAAGCTGAACAATGATGAGGTGATCCTATGAGTGGGGAATGGAGCAAAGGTTGCTGCATTAGCTGTAGGAACTTATTGTTTAGCAATGCCTTCGGACAAGTCCATTTATCTTAATAATTGTTATTATGTTCCGAATATTATTAAAAATATTATTTCAATTTCTGTATTGGATATGGAAGGATTTAACGTTGTTATAAAGAACAATGGTTGTTCTGTTTATAAAGACGATGTTTTATATGGTATTGAAAATTTGCGAAATGGACTTTATACACTTGACTTACAAGAAAATATATTTCAAATTGAACAAACTAAGAAAAGAAAAAGAGATGATATTAATTATACGTACATGTGGCACTGTAGACTCGGTCATATCAATAAAACAAGATTATCCAAGTTGCATAAAGATGGGCTCCTAGAGCTATCCGATTATGAATCATATCCAACTTGTGAATCTTGTCTCATGGGTAAAATGACTAAATCTCCTTTTAGTAAAAAGGAGAAAGAGTTACAGAGTTGTTGGCATTGATTCACACAGACGTTTGTGGACCTATAACAACAAGTGCACGGGATATGTATTCTTATTTTATTACTTTCACTGATGATCACTCATGATTTGGATATGTGTATTTAATGAAATACAAGTCAGAATCATTTGAAAAGTTCAAAGAGTTCAGAAGTGAAGTAGAGAAACAAACAGGCAAAAGTATTAAGATACTTTGATCAGATCGAGGTGGAGAATACTTAAAATGACATAATAGTATTAATGCATTAAGTGTAATTAATTTAATCTATGGTGATAGAATAAATTAAATAGCTTAATGTTTATTATTTAATATTTTAGAAATATTAAATATAAATTAATAAGAGAAGTCTTATTAATATTAATAATATTATTATTATTTTAATCCTAAAGGAGTTTAGGGATTAATTTAATATAAGTACTCTCACTCAATCCTAATGTGATTAGGAGATAAATTAATTAAAGAGTTTAATTAATCCTAATTTGTTGGGAAGTCAAATTAATTAAAAGGGTTTAATTAATTGATTAAATAAAATTCTATTCTAATTAGATTAGTAGGGTTAACCTAATATCTATATAAGAGAGTCTTATATCAGAATAAGGTACGTGAGTTTTTCCAAGGGTTGGGAGTACACATATTCTATAGATATAGAAAACAAGGGTTAAGCCAATAACCCATCTTCTTGAGTTCTTCATCTTCCTTGGTGGATCACCATTAGAGGCCAAATATTTGGGTGGCTGACATTGATCAAGGGAAGGAGCCACTACAGAGGAATCAAAAGAATCAAAGGAGTAGAACTTGTACCTGAGGAAGCTTGGATCTTCAAAGGTATAATTCTGTTTTTCTCCTTCTATATTGACTGATAATTGATGCACAAGAATGATCATGGTTATGAGTTTGTATAAAATTTTGAAAACCTAGTTTTTGCGTTTCTGCGCTTATTTATGTGATTTGATTGCATGATCGGGCTACGAACAAACCCAACAGTGGTATCAGAGCCAATCTTGTGCTAGTTATCAGTCTATGTGATTCCATACATGTATGATATGCGATTGGATCGAGTTCTTGGGCAACAATTTTTTTTTGATTCTGCGAAGCTGCGCAGGTGCAAGCCTTTCTTGCTGCGCAGCTGCGCCGGTGTCTATTCCTGGTTTTCGCGCTGCCCAGATGCGCCACTGGACAGGAACTGAATTTTTTTTGATTAATTAAATGAATGGTTTATTTAATTAACAAAGGTTTAAAATAAAGATGTTTATTTTATATGAAATGAGATTTCAGAATTGCTAAAATTAAAGAGTTTAATTTTATATGAAATGATGATCCACCGATGATAAGACCAAATCGAGGATGGACATTTGCTTGGGTGCATCATTTAGACTTTGCACTATTTTGATTTCATTGTGTCCCATTTTGTTGAGGAACTCTTTGATTTTCTCTTCAACCGCCTTTAGTTTGGCTTTGATGACTGGCTTGATCACCCGCTGAGGCAGGTATAATGGATTGTCCTTTGGCACAATGGCAATGTTGTTTGAAGTGAAACCTCCGTCGCTCCCATAGTTCCATGGGACCCTCTTCAGACTGATAATTGGATACTAGGGTCTGAAGGGCATGATCAGAGGCTCGGGTGCAGGCACCTTCACATGATTTTATATTTTTTGGACCCCTTTCCCTGGCAGTACTAAGGGTTTGAGGGTCGACTCCTTATCGTAGGATATAACAGCCACAGTGTTCTGGTTCCATACAGTGGGGATCTAGAGAGTTTCTTCATTTGGAAGGTTGAGAACTTGATTTCCCTTTATCAATTCATCGCTTTCAATCATGTCTTGAATCAGGTTATGAAGTGCCCTAGCAATCCTCAGTATTATGTCCGGGTGAATTGGAATGGTACTAACATATTTGGTCAGGCTTGAATTTTCTGGCATGAGGGTTCAATGGAGGTAACAAGTCTGCAACCATTCCCTCGTTGATTAACATCTGGAGGATTTCTTCCATCGACTGGTTTAGGTTGGTGAAATTCATTTGAAATAGGAATTTCCTACCAGTTTGGACACTTGCTTCTTCGGCCCCCTTGTCAGTCCAGGGTTCATGCTCATAAGACCAGCTATGATCCTGCCTGGAATTGATCTCCGGTGTGGGAGGATGATCGATGTCAGACCGGTTGGTCCGTTTGATCATCTTCCTGGTGATCTGATGCTGGTAGACGACTAGTTCTGCTAATTATTCGATTTGTTCCTTGATAGATTTTATTTCTTGCTCTATCAGGAACCGCCTTTATGAAACTTCCCAACTGTCTGGGGTGCTATTGCTGGATGGAGTTGATTCTCCCATATAACGGAGGTACTTGGATCCTTCTCCACTTGTGCTGCTGATCATGTTGACATTCTCCTCTTTATGTTGTGGGAGAGGGTTGTCCTGCACATGTGGTTGCTCAGGCTTTGTGACCACAATCTCTCTGTTGTCGATCAAATCTTGGATTTTATGCTTGAGAGACCAATAGTCTTGTGTGTCATGGCCTGGAGATCCAGAATGATAAGCACACTTCTTGCTTGGGTTGAAATTCCGTCCACCAGTGTTGGTTGGTGGAAGGAGTTGGACAATCTTCTTCTGAGCTGTCAGAAGTTTGAACACGTTCTCGAGTGAATCCCCTAGAGGGTTGAAAGTTCTTCGATGTTTGACCTCCATATTTTTCTGAAATAGAGGGTTTGAAGGCTGTGTTGCAGCTTGGAAAGGGGTATAGTTCCACCTTTGAATGGGCATACTATTGGACTCTCTTCTTGGATTCTGTCCTTGCAATACTAAGGATACTTCTTCATCTTTCTTCTTATATACCCTCCGGGGATTACTCCTGTAGTTTCTGGACTGGATATGTTCAGCAACAGCTTCGAGGGCGGTTAGATCTTTTATCTTCCCAAATTTGAGCCCCATTTCTACCATTTCACCGTGCTTGATCATTTCAGAGAATGGTTTTCCTATGCCTGCTAGGACTCTCTCATAATATGGAGCCTCTTGGATGTCGATGAAGGTCATGACTATCTCAGACTCAGTCATGGCTGGGGTGACTTGTGTTGCAACCCGTCTCCATTATTGGGCATACTCTCTGAATGATTCAGTGTTCTTTTTCTTGATTTTGGTTATTTGGTATCTGTCTGGAGCCAGCTGAGATTGGAAGCTGTATTGACTGAGGAAGGCATTGGCCAATTTTTCGCAGCTATGAATCTTAGAGTTGTCTAGACGGGCATACCAGGCCTTGGCTTCGCCAGTCAAACTTTTCTGGAATAGTTGTATTCGAAGTTTCTCGTCCTCTGCATAGGATCCGAGCTCTCCAATGAATACTTTCAGATGTGTATAAGGGTCTCCAAATCCATCATATTACTCAAAATCGGGAGTTCTAAATATTTTGAGATATCGAGACCCGGGGAAAATACAGAGGTCGGAGTAATTAACACTGCCGAATGCCCCAGTCCCTTTGATAGATTAGAGAGTTTCCTCCATTTGTTGTACTTTCTTCATGATGTCACCGGCCCCCTGTTCTTTATTGAGGGTGGTGATTTCAGGGGTTTTGCTGGTTGTGTCCTGGTTCTGTGGTCCAGGAATCTTAGTCTCGACATTTTCAGTCTCTTGACTACCACCAGGTGCTCCTGGTTCTGTATGAGTTTGGGCTTGCTTCTCTTTAAGGGCATTGCTTTGCTCTCTCAGAAAATAGGCTAATTCAACTATTTGATTTCTCAGTCCTTCGAACTCTTCCCTAGATACAGGGGTGGACTCTGTTTGAGCACTCGAAGTCATGTCCGTGGATGGACTTTGTGCTTTCTTAAACTTAGATCTAGTGACATGACCAATTTTTCACCTATAACAAAACGTAGGCGTGTTAATTTCCTGAGGTAGGTAGGGATAGGATGCATGATGTGGTTTTTAATTTTATCCTACAAAACAGAGGTTAGTTATTTTGATGACAGGATGACAAGAGGTAAATATTGAAAACTGAACATTGAATTGAAAGAGGAAGGCATGAAGAGGCTTCCCGTCGGTATTAGTTAAACTGGGTGGTGCATTTTCATGAGCCCCAGAGACTTAGCCAATCCCCAGAGACATTACTAATCACTGACGGGTTTTGCCTCCTTGTGAGAGGAATCATAACATACATTCGCATACATCGTGCCTTACTGTTATGCATATAATGACAATTCGTGCGAAGCACTAAAAAGTAGGAAAGCATTCATTCACATTCATTCAATATAAATACTTAGCATTCACACATTCATTAAATGAAAAGGGGCAGCATTCACACATACGTAGTTTTGAAAGGAAAATTTTTGAAAAGATTTTGAACGCGGCCTAAGCCCTATACTGTCCCCAGCAGAGTCGCCACCTGTCGACGTCAAAAAAATCCGCTGGTTAGGTCACAACCCAAATTTTTTATCTCTTCCTAAGTTATCTCTACCCTCACTCTTTTTATTGCGAAAAAGGTTTTAAAGGATTTTTTAGAAAAAGGCCAACATATATCATGTCAGCGATTGAACGTTTTACAAAGTCGCCAGTTGGTAGATTTAAAAATGGTTGTACCAACTCAACCGAGTTTTGTTTGAAAGAGGCCCAATTGCTGGACATTGTCGAAACTTGATCTTTAAAAACAAAGTTTTGAGCTCGGGGGCTTGGTTAAGTATGGGGAAGGTGTTAGGCACCCCACAACTCCCGTGTAAACATGGTACCGCATCTTTTCAATATTTCTCTTTAAAAAAATGAAGTGTGTGTGTATGCTGTTTGAAAATTGGGCCTATGTTTGATTTGAAAGCTTTAACAGGCTTCGTTGAACCTATATACGAAGGGTTTGATTTGATTTGAAAAAGTCTTTGATTTGATTTGTAAAAGTATTTGATTTGATTTGCAAAAGCTTATCTTTTTGATAAAAATGAGGTTTTGAAAGCTGGTTTTCAAACCCTTACGCTAACATAGGAATTGAAGCATATCGATACTTTTAATTTTTATCTTTTTAGCCTTAAGGCTCAATTTGAATGGTGATTGTCGGGCTGCAAAGCATTCTCGACCACAACAAATATACAAGTGTCGGTCTCCTCATGGGCATGATAGCCATCGGAGGGACTCTGACGCGATAAGCCATGATTCTCATTATTTTGAGACCTTAAATCCGGATAACCGTTTTAAGGTCTTTTGTATGTATATTTCTACAGAAAAAAATTGCAGGGTACATTCGTAAAGCGGAATTTGTCCATCGTGGGAATCAGATTCTGATTAGTTTGATCATGAATCCCACGATTCCTAGACTCACATATGAGTAGCCAATAAACCTGCACAGTTCAAATTTGTACAGAAAGAGATATATATCCCAATATTGCCAGAACCGAGGATTCATTCAGTAAATCCGGGTTCACATGGCCGAAGCATCTTGTTTCCACTAGATAGCGATCTAAGGTACGCGAAGTTGCTTTTGTGACTGAAAAATGCTGATTCATATCAAATGAATATTTAAAGCAACAATTTAATAAAAGCGAGTAAAATAATATATATAAAGTTATATATATACAAAAGCTGTAAAGGGCGATGGTGATGAGTGGGTTTAGAACCTACGAATTGGTACTTATTATAACTTGAGTTTTGGTGTTTTTAAGTATTTTTACTATCGTTTTGCTCGGATTTATGTTACTATGTTCAGGAAGTGAAATATTTGTAAAATAGCATCAAAGAGTCATTTCCACCATACATAGGCCCATAATTTCAGCAGCTTGCAAAGAGACTAAAGCAATACTATGGCAAGGCATATGCGTACGTGGGCCACGAATTGGTGTTAGGAGTGGAGCAGCTCACAAATCATGAAAGCCACGCATGCAAGCAATATATGGTATAATCTATAATGCAAGCACAATGGAAAAGGTGGAGTAGCTTGGAAAGTATCATGGGCCATGCAGGCAAGTTATCTAATTATATCAAGTGGGCTAGAGCAAGATGCAGTCTATGAGATTAACCATGCATCACACGGAGTTAGCAAAAGAATTGGTTGGGCAGTAAGTTAACCCGCTGGGGCGGGGCTTTGCTTCAGGAACTCCTCGCTGGGGCGGGGAGGCGCTAGAAATGCAGCTGATTTCCTTTTCTCACACGGTACAAGATGAAAGGCGGCTAAGTCATGAAAATTAGTGGGCCAAGTTTGCATGATATATAAGGGGAGGCCTAGTAAGCAGCATGTTCCTTAGTGGACTTGGATTGTGGTGACAAAAGAGATGTGATTGTGGGCTATCAATTTGAAAGGCTGGCTTTCCTTTGCCTTATTACGTGGATAGCATGTGCAAATCAAGGCGGCTGGTGGGATATAAAAAAAGGACACGTATCCTTAAAGAGGCAACTGCTGGAGAATTCTTACTTTGACTTGAATTGGGATGCAATATGGCATGATGAAGGCTGCTAGTGGATATAAAAATGGGCTGGGCCAGATACAAGTGCAGCTGCTGATCGGCTCTCTCCTGCTTGGAATTGGACACGGACGGAACAAGAAGGCAAGAAGTGGGCTGGTTACTTTTCTTTTCCAATTCGGATTGGGCTGCAAGATAAGGAAATAAAGGAAGGCTGCTAGTGATTGTGGGCTATCAATTGACAAGCAGCTTGGACTTCTTTGCCTATCATAATTATGATGGGGAGGACTCAACCTAAAAAAGGACGGATTAGCTTATATATATATATATATATATATATATATAGTAGTAGCTTAGGAGGGGAGGAGGGGAGATAGTTTAGTTTTATTATTAGATTAATGAGTTTAGTTTTCAATTAAATAAACCCTAGTCTTGGATCTGAACTTGAAGGAGAATTGAAGCGGAGCTTAATCTAACGAACGCGAAGCAACTTGGAGATAGTACCGACAGGAGTTTTATATTCCTATCTTTCTCTATTCATCGTACTTTGTATTCGTTATGATTAATACTCTGTGGATTATGGGTTTTTATTCATTTAATATGAACTAATTACTTATTTAAGCCTATGACAGATCTTGTTATGTAATGGATGATTGAATATTCTTAATTTCAGTTTATGGATGTTATTCCTAGATTATTCGCTAAGTGTGTGCATAATCTATACAATTGCCTGATCAACAATTATCTGTTATCCTTTATGAACTTGAGAAAGGACATATAGGATTAGAACTAGCCATAGTGACATATGTTCGTGATTTCTGCGTAGATGGAATTCATGATTCGTGTTTAGGGTAGAGATATGCCTTTACGCCATATGTAATCTTATAGAGAACTTGGTATTAAATTCTCTTTAATTATAATTCACATAGAGATATAGGAAATTAATTAATTAGGATGTCTTGCTTAAATCTATCATCTGTGGATGTAAGTGAGTATGGATATTATGCATCGAGAGGTGGTTTTATCTGCATTAATATTCTTGATTAATAATCTGAGGTGATTTAAATAAACTGGGAAAAAAGATTTTATCTGAAGTGAAATAATAAGTGAAGTTGTAGGCTTAATTCTCTCAATCTTGTTAAAATCTCGATTTAGTGTTGTGATCGATTTAAGTAGTAATTTAGTTATAAAAACATCTTTTAACCGTTAGTTTAATAAAGCTGAGATATTATAAAGTTGGTAATTATTTGATTAAATAGTAGTTATTGTCTCTGTGGGTACGATATCTGATTTATCATTATATTACTTGTTGACCACGTACACTTGCGTGTTGCGCGTAGAAAATACCTAACAAATTTTTGGCGCCGTTGCCGGGGATGTTTGCTTATTAATCATCATAATTTTGTTAGCTTGTTAAATGAATAGTAGATGTTAGTTATATTTTGCATGGTAGATTAGTTTTTTGTTTTAGTAGCTTTAGTTAAGTGTTATGCTTATAAAAAAAATAAAAAAATCATAAAAGACCAAAAAGAGTTGTTAATTAGGATTGTATGAGTCAGCATGTAAGTGGTAAGAAATAACTTTAGCCTGTGATGAGACTGGACTTACATAAGAATATAAACATGATGATAACTAGAATGTTGATGTGTATTTAGACCTTTGCATGAGTCCTTACCTGTTTGACATTATTGCATCAGTTAGCACAATAGACACCAATTTAGTCAACTCAGTTCAAATAGTCACATAATGGTCGTCTTGAACAGAAATTGGGTTTTAACGAAGGAAATTTAGTGAACTGGTAGCAGTGACTCAGATTAAACTGAAACCTAAGTTTGGGGGAAGATATGGGAGCTATCTGAAAGAAAACAAATTATGAGAACAGAAAAAAATTGCAAAATGTGAAAAGAAAAAAAATATAGAAATGTATGAATAAACACCGTGACTTGTTTAGTTTCGTGGCCGGTGGTACTCGAGTAAGTACGCTCTAGGGGATGTCTTTACACCCAGCGCCCTAAAGCCATTTGGTTCGGGAGTCGTTGGTCGAAAGCTCGCTATATGAGTATCATTGAAGAGCCTAAGGAAACCAGACATTGCACAGTCATGAGAAAAATAGAGATACGAGAAAACGAGCAAAATGCCCCCGTAAATAAAGAAAGATAGAAAATCTCCCATATTAACTTCCAACTTGGTTGACGTTAAATGGATTTCACTGTATCTTCTTTACATAATTTCTTGAGTTAAACTCTGATTGCCTTCTAAGACGCGTATTATGTGATATATTTGATCTATAGTTGAGTATATTGTTGTTGAGCATACACGCACAGTAGCGGTGTTGGAAGGTATAGATTCAGAGATTGGTTTTAATTGCGGATACGTCTCTGGTTGGATTTAATGTTTATATCTGTTGTGAATTCTCTGAGGCACGATGAGTTAGCTTTAAATACCCCCAAACTTGAGGCTTTGCTTGTCCTCAAGCAAAAACCATGCATATGCAAGACTATACACTGACAGTTGCATTCATGAGCAGATGGGTTTTCACACCGGTGCCCGGACTAGAATTGAAATATATATATATATATATATATATATATATTTATAAAAGCTATAAAAAGCCACGGAATGATTCAGGCTGGACAGAATTGAAATATATATATAGAAAAATAATAAAAAGGGCGAAGGGTTTTCACGCTTGTGTCCGGACTGGAATTGAAATATATATTGACAGAAAAGTAGTCAACCAAGACTGGGAAGAGAACCCAGTGGTGGTGAAGGCTGCTTATATATGCATATTTATATATAAAAGTAGTAAACAGGCCACAGAATAATCCAGGTCGAATAGAAATATAAATGTGCAAAAAAGTAGTCAACTAACGATTGGGAAGATAACCTAGTAATGGTGAAGGGTGCAAAAAGCAGTATAAAGGCCACATAATAATCTAGGCCGGATTGAAATATATAAATATATATATTGACAGAAACATAGTCAACCAAGACTGGGAAGAGAACCCAGTGGTGGTGAAAGCTGTTTATATATGCATAAATATATATAAAAGAAGTAAACTACCTCGAATTTGACATCCGGGCCTGACATAATTGAAAAGTTAGTATATATACAGTTAAATAAATACAAAAAAGCCAAACCCAGATTGGGAAGATAACCCAGTCCGACGAAGTTGCTTAAAACGAAGGTGCTAATGCACTGAAGCCGTTAGAGTTGACGGATCGTCAATTCGAGTTGTAAAAACACTAGAAAACGCAGTTATATACAAAAATATACCAATTTTTGACGAAAATGGTCACAGAACTAAGTTTCGGGCATATTTAGAATACAAAACTTAACGTGCAAGTGTATAAAAGTACGAAGAAGTAATATAAACTTGCTGATCATAAAAATACTCACAATGGACTGCTACACGGGCTTTTTGCCAAATTATAGGCTCTAAACGTCCAAATCTATCTGTTATTTTCTGATATGTGGTAGTATGTGGGTATATCTACGCGTTAGAGTGAAAATTTTTGGGTTTAGAAGAGGTGAAAAAGTCAAAAAATCAAACAGGCAGAGGTTCGCTGCGTTTCAGAATTCTTAAAAATGAGGGGGGGGGGGGCATATATAGGCCAAGGAGCCTAAGCTCTACCTGCTACTACAGTAGGCAGGGGTGAGGCTCCCCTGATGGGGCCTATGTGTCCGGTTGATTCATCTCGAAGTACGTGCACTCCGAGCAAAGCGAGGTCAAAGTCAAAACTTTCTAACTTTTGATCGGAGCGTCCGTTTGAGGCGTGCTATACCTTTTCGGAAAGCCCTCACCGAGATTGTCACAATGACATAGGATAAAACATTTTTCGGGTCCAAGAAGACGGGTTCATAACCAGGTTTTTGATTTCCCGCAGTTTATCCGTTGAGCTATCTTGCGCTGTTTGCACTCGGGATCATTGTTAAGGTTTGTTCTGACCTTGGTGGCATTAATTCAGCTTAAGTTTGACTAAATAGGCTTAGGGTTGGTAAAATGACCATTTTGCCCTTCCTGGGGTTGCCCTTAGTGTCGGTATGGCCTTCGGTTGACTTCCTGGGGTTGTTTCCAAGACTTGGATCCCATTCGAGTCTGTTTGTTCTCGGTGTAGTCTTTGAGGCTAAGTTGGTCATTTCAGGTTTTCCTCTGGAGATGTTGTGGAGCATCAGGTTTGTTCCCAAAGTTGACTTAACTTCCCGGCTTGAGACCGGGGCTGACCTGTACCTCCCAGGTTGAGACCGGGGCTGACCTGTACCTTTCGAGTTGAGACCGGGGCTGACTTGTACCTCCCGGGTTAAGACTGAGGCTGAACTGATGACCCAATATTGAGATCGAGGTTGATCTGACGATCCGATATTGAGATCGGGGTTGATTTGGCGGCCCGATATTGAGATCGGGGTTGATCTGATGGCCCGATTTGAGATCGGGGTTGATTTGATAGCTTGATATTGAGATCGAGGTTGATCTGACGGCCCGATTGGAGATCGAGGTTGATATGATGGCCCGATATTGAGATCGGGGATTATCTGACGGCCCAATTGGAGATCGAAGTTGATTTGATGGATCGATATTGAGATTGGGGTTGATCTGACGGCCCAATTGGAGATCGGGGTTGATTTGATGGCCTGATATTGAGATCGGGGTTCATCTAACCGCCCGATTAGTGATCGGGGTTGATTTGATGGCCTGATATTGAGATCAGGTTTGATCTGACTGCCAGATTGGAGATCAGGGTTAATATGATAGCCTGATATTGAGATCGGGGTTGATATGACGGCCCGATTGGAGATCGGGGTTGATCTGATGGCCCGATATTGAGATCGGAGTTGATCTGACAGCCCGATTTGAAATCGGGGTTGATTTGATGGCCCGATATTGAGATCAGGGTTGATCTGATGGCCCTATTAAAGATCGGGGTTGATTTAATGGCCCGATATTGAGATCGGGGTTGATTTGATGGCCCGATTAGAGATCGGGGTTGACATGATGGCCCGATATTAAGATCGGGGTTGATCTGACGGCCCGATTGGAGATCGGGGTTGATTTGATGGACGGTTTTGCCCTCCTATAGTGTTAATAACAGGAAAGGAAATTTTGAGTGTCTACAGATACCACAACTTATTAGAAGTTTGTTAGCGAGGATTGAGTTATTGATTTCTTTCCTGGTTTAAACATTGAGTTTGATCAAGTTCTCGCCCAGCTAATTGGTCAGACACCTTTTCCATCACTGCGAGAGGCTCATGCTCGGGTCTAGCAACTGGAAAGTAGAAGTCGGGTGATGGTTCTAAATCTCCATCCTGTGGACAAATCAATCTTGGTTGTTTCCAATCCTAAGCCAGGCATTCACATTCTGTCTCCTATTGAGAAGGAGTCCCGCGACTGTTGTCGACGCCGAAAAATTTTTGTTCCTAGAGTTTGGTTCTTATCCTTTATATTTCGCTATTTGATTTAAGTTATCTTGCTTCAAGGGTGAGATTTTAGGAAAAGACCGACATACATGTGTACGATTTTAAAAAGATTAATTTTATATGATTGAGCCGAATTAGACAGAGCCGCCAGTTGGTATGAGTTTAAATGGTTGTACCAACTCAACCGAATTTGAAAGGTTTTACAATATGGCCCAATATGTGACTCCGTTTATTTGGTTTTGGAAATCGAGATTCATAGAGTTCTGGGGCTTGCTTAAGCGAGGGGAAGGTGTTAGACACCCCCTACTTCCGTGAAACACGACTACCGCGTCTTTTCATTCCCTAAGTATGTGAAATGTGTATGTGTGTGATGCAGTTAAATGTGCTCAAAGTGCTTTATTTTGAAAGTAGTGTTGTGCTTCGTTGGACCTATATACGAAGTGTTTGATTTATTGAAAAGTCCATTTTAAGCAAGAATATGAAAATGATGTTTTGAAAAGAGGTTTTCAAACCCTTTCGCTCGCAGAGGAATTGAAGCCCTTTGATACTTCCATTTTATTCCATATTCGGCTTGTTTTGATTTTATTCTCGAGATACGAAGCATATTCGATAATATATAATATTATATACATAAGTGTCAGGCTTCTTATGGATATGAAAGCCGTCGAAGTATGCCCGAGCACCACAATCACAGTTTTCACTATTTTGGGTCCTTAAACCCGTATAACCATTTTAAGGCCCTAGATTTACAAGTACAAAGGTTTGCAAGATAACTGTACAACTGAAAAAGGTCCATCACTGGAACCGGATCTATATCCATTGATTGAACCTTAGATCCTATAGCTTATAGGCTCACAGGATACCACATAAACAGTTTGTATAACGAAGATACTGAAATAAAACATATATCTATACTAGACATCGCTTAACGAAGGATTCATCAATTAAATTCTCGTTAGCGAGTAGCTCAAAGCTTCTAGTTTCCCTTAGATACAGATTTAGGGTCACATGGTCACTAAATACTTACAAAAAACTAGAAAGAAAACTAGATCTGTATAGATCTTAGCCATTCTAGCTTTCAAGTTTAAGTTTTACAACTTTTGAACCGGTTAAAAGCTAGATCTGGTACAGATCTAGTCAATAAAGCTTGGATATTGACTATTTACAAGAAATAAATAGTTAAAAAGTCAGGTCTGACGAATATAAGCTGCTAACTATATATATATAGAACTTATATACTTATTAGAGTAAGCGAAAGAAGCATATCTGGCGAAAATCTTACAGTATTGCGCGAGAATGGCTATCAAATGGCTTTTGGCACCTCAAAACTCATTTTCCACCAGTTAAAATTTGATATGTTATAGTATATATGTATATGAGTGTTTACAAAGAAGTTTTACAGAAATCGGAGTAAGATACAAGCTCCATTTAGCTCTCCTAGCCTCTTTCTCTCTCTCCTAGCTTCTTTCTCTCTCTCCTAAGCCCTCTCCTTCTCTAATCTTCTCTTAGAAGCTAAAGGGGGATGGGGTATTTATAGGCCCGACTTACCGCTAGTCTACCTGTGACTGGGCTTGGTGGGCCCTATTGCCTTGAAGTACATGCACCTCGATCAACGTGCAATTTGCTTAAAACCTTCAAAACTTATAATCCGGGAACTAGATGGAGGCGTGCCTTACCTTTCCGAAAAGATCTTTCCAAGAGCTACGTAATGACATGGGGCTTGACTTTTTCTGAATCTGGAAAGATGGGTCCATGATCAGATCTTCAAGTCTTCATAGTCAGTCCGTTGAGATGCCTGGCGCAGTTTGCACTCGGGATTGATGTGATGGCTCTGTATAATCTTATTCACAGTGGTTTGATCAGTATTGATTTATAGTTGGCGAAATTACCCTTTTGCCCTTTCGGGGTTGTCTCTGGACTTGATGTAGCTGCAACTGTCTTTCCTCAAGGTTATCTCCGGGGTTTGACTGTTGTTGATTTCTGTCTGTCCTAAGGGTTGTCTCTGAAGTCGATTTGATATTTCCCGGGGATGTCTTCGGGGGGTTTGATTTGATGTTTCTCGGGGCTGTCTCCGGGGGTTTGATTTGATGTTTCCCGGGGCTATCTCTAGGGGGTTTGATTTGATGTTTCCTGGGGCTGTCTCCGGGGGTTTGATTTGATGTTTCCCGAGGCTATCTCCAGCGGGTTTGATTTGAGGTTTCCCAGGGCTATCTCCTGGGTTTTTTATTTGATGTTTCCCAGGGCTGTCTCCGGGGGTCTGATTTGATGTTGTAGTCTTCCAGGGTTGTCTCCAGAAGATAAAAGACGGTTTTGCCCTCCTTCATGGTTAGTAACAGGAATGCAAAATTTCGAGTGTCTACAGATGCCCCTCTTTATCATATTTATGCAATGCAATGGAATGAACAAGATAAAGATTGCTAGACACTGGAAATATGATAAATGCAAATGTAATGCGATGCATAGTATAACATATCATGAATGCTATAATGCCTTTGGGGGTTAGCTTCCATAGGTTGTATCAATGACCATTCCCTATTCTTTGCTGGGGATGGATTTTATGGTTGATACCACTAGACATTCCTGACATTAAGGTTGGGGTTGTCACCAACGGTCTGGATTACCATCAAGTTGATGCCAGTGTTTCTGTTGGGGATAGATCTTTCCATGATTACTATTATAAAATCCTCCCGATGCCTACTCGAACAGTAGTTTACAAAGGTTGATCATCATCGAACTTTCTCGATACCTACTCGAACGGTAGTTTACAAAGGTTGACCATCATCAAAATTTCTCGATGCCTACTCGAACGGTAGTTTACAAAGGTTGACCATCACTGAACTTTCTCGATGCCTACTCGAACGGTAGTTTACACAGGTTGACCATCATCGAACTTTCTTGATGCCTACTCAAATGGTAGTTTACAACAAGTTGATCATCATCGAACTTTCTTGGTGCCTCAGTTGGAGATTTCTTTTATAACAGAATCCATAATCGGTCCTTCCCGATGAAGATAGTTTTCCCTGGTTATCTTCACCAGGTTTTCCCGATGATATGATGGTAGTTTATAACGGTGCCTACCCTGCTGGTAGTTAACAACGTTCATTGCTGGACGGCCTCGATGCCTCGCTGAAGTAATGTTCAACGGTTCACATCACCGGACCCTTCCCGATGCTACGCAGGAGTTGTCGCTGATAGTAGTGTGCATACAAGCCAATCATGTATGATGATAAAGCACATACTTTGTAAACAATCTTATTTATTTATTAATGAAATATTCATTTAAGGCATTTAATTATCTACATGGTGCTGTTTTTAATAATATGTAAATAACCCATAGTTTTAAGAAATGATTTTAGAATCATGATGAGATCATGCTAATGAGATCTAAATTCTTAGAAAGCTTAAAAAACTAAAATAGTTCCCAATTGTGGGATTACTAAAATGGGAATTAGTAAATCCTGATAAATTGGTACATATATTGCTTGCTCATTGGATGAGAATGACTGATCTCATGGTCATTTGTGTGGAGACACTAAAGCAAGTATGTAGGTGCTTATTGGAGAATAAGTTCACTGAACGTGACTCGGTATAGAATACCTAATGGAGTTTTACTCGCCTGTCAATAGGAATTCCTAATGTGATAGTAGTACAAGTGATCCTTGGACTTGAGATCATCATAGTATCTTATATGTAACAAATTAGACTTTGACTTATTCCTTAAGGCCTTTTAAGGCATATATAGGGCATGCTTAGGTATAATGAGTTGCATATGGAGATAATGTATGATCAATAAAGAATCTACCACCTCTAGTAAAAGAGGAGATATGTCCTATGTGATTCGTTAAATGACAACCCAGGAATCATTGGCCAAGGTATAATGAAATTAGAAAGAGGTTTCTAATTTGCATTATTTGGAGTTGTGCATTTTCTAATCGAAACACATATAATTAAATAAAATAAGACTTGACAGTAAATTCATGTCTTATATTTAATTGGGACATTGTATGGTGGAAGGATTGAATTGTACAGTAACTATTTACTCACAGGTTCTTTTATGATTAATGTTAAAATCTATATTGTCTGAAAAGTCGTTGATCGCTAGGGAGGCTTATCCCTATTGTAGAATAAATGTTTCTTATTTAAATAGATTATTAGTTTAATTTATTTATTTAAATAAGATTAGAATTGTTCTAATTGATTTATTCACAACCGGTTTAATATGGAGAACCTAAAGGGTCACACCATAAAAGGAAGAATAATTATTTAAGAAGGTAATAGCATAATCGTAATAATGTATTAAGTGTAATTAATTTAATCTATGGTGATAGAATAAATTAAATAGCTTAATGTTTATTATTTAATATTTTGAAAATATTAAATATAAATTAATAAGAGGAGTCTTATTAATATTATTACAATTATTATTATTTTAATTTCTAAAGGAGTTTAGTAATTAATTTAATATTAGTACTCTCATTTATTTCTAATAAGATTAGGAGACAAATTAATTAAATGAATTTAATTAATTTTTTCCAATGTGGTGGGAAGTCTAAATTAATTAAAGAAGTTTAATTAATTAAATGCAATCCCATGTCTAATAGGATTAGAAGGGTTGACCAATATCTATATAAGAGGAGTCTTATAATAGATATCAGTTGATGTAATTTTAATTGTTGGAGAGTACTCCTTTTTTATAGAGGATAAAAAACTAAGGTTTAGCCAAACACCCTCCTTCTTGATAATTCCTTTTCCTTGGTAGATCACCTCTAGAGGCCAAACACTTGGGTGGCTAACGTTGATCAAAGGAAGGAATCGAACTCGAAAATTCAATGAGATCACGAAGAACAAGGAGTTAAACTCGTACCTGTGGAAGCTTCGTTCTACAAGGGTATAATTCCATAACTTCTTATTTATCATTTTAAATTAATAATTTGCATAAAAGATGGTCCGGGTAATGGTTTTGTAGAAATTTTTTTAAACTCTGATATACCATGCTTCCGCTAATTTTTTGCAATTTGATTGCGTCACGATTTCGTACAAACCCAACAGTGGCATCAGAGCCAAACCTTTATGCAATTATTAATTGTTTTTGATTTCATATATATATGGGTATGTATTTAGAATAATTTATTGGGCATAATTTTATTGTATAAAATTATAATTTTTATAAATTTTTTTTTAAAAAAAACCGAATTGTTCCGAAATTGCGAACCTTTTTTTTTTCTTCGTTAGTTGAGTGTGCATGGATTGTTTTGAATAAGGTGATTCATAAAGTTAGCCACGAATTAAACAAAAAAAAAGAAAAAGGAACCTGCAGCTTTATTTTAGAAAGTGGATACCGGATGGTTTTAAAAAGGTGTTTTTTTTAAAAAACGGTGATCTAACTACCTTTATATATATAAGATATATTATATATATAATATATATTCCTAATAATTTTATAATTAAAATAAAGAGTTTATTTTAATCTTGAAATTGGATTTCATGCAATTAAAATTTCCCATTAAATGATACTCATATATATATGGAATGTTTTAATTCATGAGATGAATATTTATTTATTGATACATATGATGATATGTATATGATAATAAATGGGGTTGATTATGGACTATGACCAATGTGATTGGATTTTATTTTGGAGGAATGCTTGAATGAATGGGTTTTATAAAATGGGGTCTGCGTACCTCGTCTTCTCTAGTTTTATTCTCGATGAAAATTTTATCTCCTTCCTATGTACGTCCCTTTGACTGTTGATCAAGGTTTTTATTTAATTATAGTTTATGTAATAGAAATAGTTAGAATTATCTTGAAGAAATTGGAGACCAAGGAGCAAGGAACGCGTGAAGACCCATTTGTATGGAGCCCGGGTTTAAATGTAATAGTTATATTTAAATTTAAATTCTTGCACTCCTAGGTTTGACCTTTTGGTTCACTTGGTGGCTCTAGTGAATCAAACTAGAATAAAAGTTCATAATCAATCCGGGTAGAATATAGTATTCTATATTGCATGCTAAATATTATATATTATATTTTATGCAAACATCCTTCGCATGTTTAATAAATTGACGCGTATTTTATATATATATATATATATATATATATATATATATATATATATATATATATATATATGCATGCGCGCTAAACAAGATGAGACAAATAATAACAAACTCCTCAAGGAAATTATATTAAGTCGAAAGCGTTCAAGTGATATTTAGAATATCGAACGTCGCCTTCTAGCATGATAAATTAATAGAGTATTAAATATTTAATATGAGCTTGTTGTGCTATCCACAAGGCGAGTATTGCGTATTTAAGATATTAATTAATCACATTTGATGCTTATCAAGAAAATTGAACGATCTAGTCTTGTTGTGCTATCCACAAGGACGAACATTTTTCTTTTTTGAATTTATGGAAGTGCTAGGCTGGACTTAACTTAAATTATTTTAGTTCGGATGTGCACACACTTAACCATTATGATTTAAGAGGCAAAATAAAAGGAATTACATGGTGATGTAATTGACAAGAGTTGTCTACCTATTTATTTGTATATCGCTTGTTGTGCTATCAACAAAGTTATATACATTTGAAATGGGATTCTTATTCTCACTAGCAAATCTTTAATTAGATGTTGCCGAACTATATAAGAGAGGGTAATATAGTTTGATGAAAATAGTGGGAGATACCAATTTAAAATAAAGACCTAAATTTATTTTGGTATGTAAAGTTAATAAAATGAATGTTTGCTAAAATGTTGTTTTCTTTCACATGCAGAATTTTAAAAATGTCTAAATCACTAATCTCACTACGAAGCATACTTGATGCAAACAAGCTTACCGGGCTGAATTATGAGGACTGGCTAAGAAATCTGAGAATTGTTCTCACTGCTGAAAAGATTTCTTATGTCCTAAATTCAACTGTCCCTGAATCTGTTTCGGAAATAGCCTTTGAGGAAGAGATTGCCACTTTCAATAAGTGGCAAGATGATGCATCTATGGCTCAATGCATCATGCTCGCATCCATGAATAACGAGCTTCAGCGTCAGCACGTAAACATGGATGCTCCTGCTATGCTTCTTCACCTCAAGGAGTTGTATGGTGAACAGAGTAGGACTGCTAGATATGAGATATCTAAGAAGCTCTTCCGATCTCGGATGACCGAGGGTACTGCCGTCGAGACTCATGTCCTAAAGGTGATCAATTTAATTGAACGCCTTGGACAGCTGGGGTTCGTCATGGATGGGGAGCTGAGTCAAGACTTGGTCTTGCAGTCACTCCCTGAGACCTTCTCGCAGTTTGTGGTTAATTTTCACATGAATAAGCTAGAGGTCAGCTTGCCTGAGCTGCTTAACATGCTGAAAACTGCAGAAGGTCACTTCCCATCCAAGAAGAACCATGTCTTGATGGTGGATTCTTCCAATAAAAGGAAGAGGCCCAAGGTATCTTCTAAAAAGAAAAAATCCAAGAAGGCTAAGGGAAAGGGGAAAGAAAAGGAACAAAAGAAACCTGAACTAGCTAAAGGAATGTGCTTTCATTGCAATGAGCCGGGACATTGGAAGAGGAACTGCAAGAAGTTTCTAGCAGAGAAGAAGCTTGGAGAAGCTTCGACTTCCAATCAAGGTTTGTTTATGATTGAAATTAATTTTTCTGAAAGTCATAATTCTACTTGGGTATTGGATACCGGTTGTGGTTCTCACATATATAACACTGTGCAGGGATTGGTCAGAAGTAGAAAGTTGAACAATGATGAGGTGATCCTACGAGTGGGGAATGGAGCAAAGGTTGCTGCATTAGCTGTAGGAACTTATTGTTTAGCAATGCCCTCAGGCAAAACCATTTATCTTAATAATTGTTATTATGTTCCGAATATTATTAAAAATATTATTTCAATTTCTGTATTGGATATGGAACGATTTAACGTTATTATAAAGAACAATGGTTGTTCTATTTATAAAGACGATGTTTTATATGGTATTGAAAATTTGCGAAATGGACTTTATATACTTGACTTGCAAGAAAATATATTTCAAATTGAACAAACTAAGAAAAGGCAAACGAGATGATATTAATTATACCTATATGTGGCACTGTAGACTCGGTCATATCAATGAAACAAGATTATCTAAGTTGCATAAGGATGGGCTCCTAGAGCTATCCGATTATGAATCATATCCAACTTGTGAATCTTGTCTCATGGGTAAAATGACTAAATCTCGTTTTAGTGGAAAAGGAGAAAGAGTTACAGAGTTATTTGCATTGATTCATATAGATGTTTGTGGACCTATAATAACAAGTGCACATGGAGGGTATTCTTATTTTATTACTTTCACTGATGATCACTCAAGATTTGGATATGTGTATTTGATGAATCACAAATCAGAATCATTTAAAAAGTTCAAAGAGTTCAGAAGTGAAGTAGAGAAACAAACTGGCAAGAGTATTAAGATACTTCGATCAGATCGAGGTGGAGAATACTTAAGCGGTGAGTTTCTCAATTGTCTCAAAGAAAATGGTAAAATCTCACAATGGACTCCTCCAGGTACACCACAGTTAAATGGAGTATCTGAAAGGAGAAATCAAACATTGTTGGACGTGGTTCGATCTATGATGAGTTTTACCGACTTTCCAATTTCCTTCTGGGGATATGTCCCTGAAATGGCTGCATACCTACTTAACAATATACCTACCAAATCCGGCCCAAAGACTCCATATGAGATGTGGAAGGGGAGGAAACAAAATTTTAAGCATGTTAAGACTTGGGGTTGTCCAGCTTATGTCAAAAAGTTTAAAAATGATAAGCTACAGACTAAATTCGATAAGTGTAGATTTGTGGGATACCGTAAAGAAACTTTAGGGTATTATTTCTATCATCCAACTGATTAAAAGGTGTTTGTTGCGAAACATGCTGCCTTCTTGGAAAAGGAGTTTATCCATGAAGGGGTCAGTGGGAGTAAGATATATCTTGAAGAAGTTCAAGAACCACAAGTTACCACGGATCAAAGTCAAGTACCTGACCAAGTAGAAGAACCTATTGTACAACACCCTATTCGTAAATTTAGAAGAGTACCGAAGATACCTGAGAGGTATGGATTCGTTATAGAGGATGACGATGAGGTACACATCATGAATGATGATGATCCATTGAATTACGAACAGGCTATGAGTAATAAAGACTCAGGAAAATGGCTTGAAGCCATAAAATCCGAAATGGACTCATGTATGAAAATAAAGTATGGACTTTGGTTTCACCACCTGAAGGCATTAAGCCTATTGGGTGTAAATGGGTCTTTAAAAGAAAGACGGGAGCGGACGGCAAGGTAGAGACCTATAAAGCCCGACTGGTTGCAAAAGGTTTCAAATAAAGATAAAGAATTGACTTTGATGAAACCTTCTCACCAGTAGCTATGCTCAAGTCCATTCGGATTTTGCTTGCGATTGCAGCTTATAACGACTATGAGATCTGGCAGATGGACGTGAAAACGGCCTTCCTTGATGGGAAACTTGAGGAGGATGTGTATATGACACAGCCAGAGGGATTTATTTCAAAGGTTGGAACAAATCAAGTCTGTAAGCTATAACGTTCCATTTATGGATTGAAGCAAGCTTCTCGTAGATGGAACATTTGTTTTGATGAGACAATCAAAGAGTTTGATTTTATCAAAAACGACAATGAACCATGTGTGTACAAGAAGGTTAGTGGGAGTGCAGTTTTATTCCTTGTATTATATGTTGATGATATATTACTGATAGGGAATGACATTCCTATGCTACAATCGATTAAAATCTGGTTATCTAAACACTTCTCTATGAAGGACTTGGGAGAAGCATCCTATATTTTGGGGATAAAAATCTATAGAGATAGATCTAAAAGGATGCTTGGTTCATCCCAAGGAATGTACATTGATACGATGCTAAAGAGGTTTAGCATGGAAGATTCCAAAAGAGGTCTCATGTCGATGAGCCATTGAATACATCTATCTAAGAAACAGGCCCCAAAGACACCTGAGGAGAGGGACCGTATGAGTAAGATCCCTTATGCTTATGCCATAGGATATATCATATACGGTATAATATGTACTAGACCGAATGTTGCTCACGCACTTAGTGTAACGAGAAGATACCAGTCGAATCCAGGAGAAGAGCACTGGAAGGCAGTGAAAAATATCCTAAAGTACTTGAGAAGGACTAAAGATATTTTTCTTGTCTACGGTGGGTCTGAATTAAAACTCGAGGGATTCACGGACTCAAGTTTTCAAACAGACCAAGATGACAGTAAATCTGTTTCAGGGTATGTGTTTACCTTGAACGGAGGCGCAGTGAGTTGGAAGAGTTCCAAGCAGCAAACAGTTGCTGATTCAGTGACAGAGGCAGAGTATATAGCTGCAAGTGAAGCTGCAAAGGAAGCTGTTTGGATGAAGAAGTTCATAACTAAACTTGGTGTGGTTCCTAGCATTAGAGAAGCAGTTCCCGTATACTGTGACAACACCAGAGCGGTTGCACAGGCTAAGGAACTCAGGTCTCATCAGAAATCCAAACACGTGTTGCGGCGATTTCACTTGATCAGGGAGATCATTGAAAGAGGAGACGTCACCTTGGAGCGTGTGGATTATCAAGACAACATTGCAGATCCATTTACTAAAGCTCTAACACAACAGCAGTTTGATCGTCACTTAGAGAAGATGGGTATGAGATACCATGGCGATTGGCTTTAGTGCAAGTGGGAGATTGATAGTAGTGTGCATACAAGCTAATCATGTATGATGATAAAGCACATACTTTATAAATAATCTTATTTATTTATTAATAAAATATTCATTTAAGGCATTTAATTATCTACATGGTGCTGTTTTTAATAATATGTAAATAACCCATAGTTTTAAGCAATGATTTTAGAATCTTGATGAGATCATGCTAATGAGATCTAAATTCTTAGAAAGCTTAAAAAACTAAAATAGTTCCCAATTGTGGGATTACTAAAATGGGGATTAATAAATCCGGATAGATTGGTACATATGTTGCTTGCTCATTGGATGAGGATGACTGATCTCATGGTCATTTGTGCGGAGACACAAAAGCAAGTATGTAGGTGCTTATTGGAGAATAAGTTCACTGAACGTGACTCGCTATGGAATACCTAACGGAGTTTTACTCGCTTGTCAATAGGAATTCCTAATGTGATAGTAGTACAAGTGATCCTTGGACTTGAGATCATCATAGTATCTTGTATGTAACAAATTATACTTTGACTTATTACTTAAGGCCTTTTAAGGCATATATAGGGTATGCTTGGGTATAATGAGTTGCATATGGAGATAATGTATGATCAATAAAGAATCTACCACCTCTAGTAAAAGAGGAGATATGTCCTATGTGATTCGTTAAATGACAACCCAGGAATCCTTGGCCAAGGTAGAATGAAATTAGAAAGAGGTTTCTAATTTACATTATTTGGAGTTGCGTATTTTCTAATCGAAATACATATAATTAAATAAAATAAGACTTGACAGTAAATCTATGTCTTATATTTAATTGGGACATTGTATGGTGGAAGGATTGAATTGTACAGTAACTATTTACTCACAGGTTCTTTTATGATTAATGTTGAAATCTATATTGTCTGAAAAGTCGTTGATCGCTAGGGAGGCTTATCCCTATTGTGGAATAAATGTTATTTATTTAAATAGATTATTAGTTTAATTTATTTATTTAAATAAGATTAGAATTGTTCTAATTGATTTATTCACAACCGGTTTAATATGGAGAACCTAAAGGGTCACACCATAAAAGGAAGAATAATTATTTAAGAAGGTAATTGCATAATCGTAATAATGCATTAAGTGTAATTAATTTAATCTATGGTGATAGAATAAATTAAATAGCTTAATGTTTATTATTTAATATTTTGAAAATATTAAATATAAATTAATAAGAGGAGTCTTATTAATATTATTACAATTATTATTATTATTTTAATTTCTAAAGGAGTTTAGTAATTAATTTAATATTAGTACTCTCATTTATTCTTAATAAGATTAGAAGATAAATTAATTAAATGAATTTAATTATTTTTTTCCAATGTGGTGGGAAGCCTAAATTAATTAAAGAAGTTTAATTAATTAAATGAAATCCCATGTCTAATAGGATTAGAAGGGTTGACCAATATCTATATAAGAGGAGTCTTATAATAGATATCAGTTGATGTAATTCTAATTGTTGGAGAGTACTCCTTTTTTATAGAGGATAGAAAACTAAGGTTTAGCCAAACACCCTCCTTCTTGATAATTCCTTTTCCTTGGTAGATCACCTCTAGAGGCCAAACACTTGGGTGGCTAACGTTGATCAAAGGAAGGAATCTAACCCGGAAATTCAAGGAGATCACGAAGAACAAAGAGTTGAACTCGTACCTGTGGAAGCTTCGTTCTACAAGGGTATAATTCCATAACTTCTTATTTATCGTTTTAAATTAATAATTTGCATAAAGGATGATCCGGGTAATGATTTTGTAGAAATTTATTTAAACTCTGATATACCATGCTTCCGCTAATTTTTTGCATTTTGATTGCGTCACGATTTCGTACAAACCCAACAGTCGCCAACGATTTGCAATATCAGATACTTTAACCTTCATTGAAGTAGTTCTCAACGGCTTACATCACTGGACCTTTCCCGACACTACGCTGGAGTTGTCACCAACGGTTTGTAATATCAGATACTCTGACCTTCGTTGAAGCAGTTCTCAATGGCTTACATCATCGGACCTTTCCCGATGCTAAGTGGGGCTGTCACCAATGGTATATAGAAGATTTTTAGACTTCTGAAGTTTGGTACTCTGTTTTAGGTTTTTAGCCCCTTTCTGCTCAATCGTGTAGAACCTTTTTTGCTGATTTGACTTTTTGGCTTCGGTGGACCCTGACTTGACTTAAACTTGATCGAGCCAGAGGGGGTGGGATCCACCCTGGGTTGCCGCAGGTCTACGTGCAGTTGCCATAGGTAGACTCACGGCAGACCATAGGTGGATTTAAGCCCCTTGGCCCTTCAAAAGTCATTTTCAACTTGAACTAAAATGAAAAATCCAAAAATGCTCTTTTAGATCTACTCAATTCGAGCTGCTTTTCTCAAAATCCGTCACCGTACAAATGTTTTGCACAACTTCGGTAACGTTTAAATCATTTCTTTTCAAGTTTTGACCGCTAGAATGTTAGATTTCATATAAAATGGGTTTGAACACAATGTATCAAATATGTATGCATGGATGACTTAATAAAAATGCACAGACGTAGTAAATGCTTGTATTTTGCCATGCTAAACATTCCGATATGAAAAAATTTTATTTTCATGACAGTCAATTTTTACCTTTTTGGCTATTTTATTCATCCTATTTGAGGATAAATGAACATGATTTTTTTTTTAAAAACGCACATGGTGATTTTGTTAGGTTTGTAAGATTCATGGATACAATCATATTGCATAAAAATAGCGGAAGCATTGTAAATCAGAGTTTTAAAATTTTATAAACCTTATACCCGGATCATTCTTTATACACATTTATCAATTAAACGAAATAGATAGAGATTAGATTCATACACTCATAGAAACTAGCTTCCTCAAGTTCAAGTTTAACTCCAATTCTTTTTTCGCGTTCAACTTGAATTCACCAGGTTGATTCCTTTCTTTCATCAACGTTATCCACCCAAGTATTTGGCCTCTAGAGGTGATCCACCAAGAAAGAACAAGAATTCAAAAGGAATGGTGTTTGGCTAAACACTAGTTTCATTCTCTCTAGAAAAGGAGTGCTCTCCCAACTATTGAAATAAAGTGTGTAGGCTTGTTCCATAATAAGACTTTCTTATTTATAGATGTAGGCAACCCTCCTAAACTATTTAAGATTAGGATTTCATATTAATTAATTAAACACCTTTAATTAATTAGACTTCCCAATCCTATTGGGAATAACTAATTAAACTCTTTAATTAATTAGCCTCCTAATCTTATTAAAAATATATATGAGAGAGTATCTTATTAATTAATTCTCAAACTCCTTTAGGAATTAAATAATAATAATAATAATAAGACTCTTTTTATTAATTTAATATTTCCAAAATATTAAATAATAAATATTAAGCTATTTAATTTATTCTATCACTATAGATTAAATTAAATATACTTAACTTATTATTACAATTATGTCATTTGCTTCTTTAATAAATATTCTTCCTTTTATGGTGTGACCCTTTAGGTTTTCCATATTAAACCGGTTGTGAATAAATCAATTAGAACAATTTTAATCTTATTTAAGTAAATACATTAAACTAATAATTTATTTAAATAAATAACATTTATTCTACAATAAGGATAAGCCTCCTTAGCAATCAAAGACTTTCCAAATTATATAGATTTCAACATTAATCATAAAAGAACCTTTGAGTAAATAGTTACCGTACAATTCAATCATTCCACCATACAATGTCCCAATTAAATATAAGACATGGAATTATTATCAATTTTTATTTTATTTAATTATATGTATTTCGATTCTAAAATGCACAACTCCAAATAATGCAAATTAGAAACTCTTTTTTAATTTCATTTCACCTTGGCCAAGGATTCATGGGTTGTCATTTATTGAATCACATAGGACATATATCTTCTTTTACTAGAAGTGGTAGATTCTTTATTGATCATTCATTATCTCCATATATAACTTATTACACCCAAGCATACCCTTTGATATACCCTAAGGGTTTTAAGGGACATGTCAAAGTATAACTTATCATACACAAGATACTATGATGATCTCAAGTGTAAGAATCACTTGTACTACTATCACTACAAGAATTCCTATTGGTAGGCAATTAAAACTTCATTAGGAATTCCTTGGCGAGCCACGATCAGTGAACTTATTCTCCAATAAGCATCTACATACTTGCTTTAGTGTCTCCACATAAATGATTATGAGATCAATCATCCTCATCCAATGAGCAAGCAACATATGTACCAATCTATCCGGATTCACTAATCCTCTTTTTAGTAATCCAACGATTGGGAACTATTTTAGTTTTAAGTTATCTAAGAATTTAGATCTCATTAGCATGATCATCATCATGATTCTAAAAGCATTGCTTAAAACTATGGGTTTATCACATATTATAAAAACAGCACCATGTAGATAAATAAATGACTTTAATCAAATAATACTTTTATTAATAAATAAATAAGATTATTGCAAAGTATATGCTTTATCATTAAACATGATTGGCTTGTGTGCATACTACTTTCAATCTCCCACTTGCACTAAAGCCAATCCCCATAATATCTAATACCATTCTTCTTTAAGTGATTGTACCTACAACAAAATGTAGGTGTGTCAGTTTCCTGAGGTAGGTAATGACTGGATGTATTTATGATGTGTGTTTTTAAGTTTATCCTGCAGGTTAGTTATTTTGATGGTAGGATGACAGGATATCTGACAGGAAAGTAAATCTTTCATTATTGTCATTTACATTGTGCTCCTTAGTAATTGGAGACTTGACATGGAATTGAAAGAAGAAGGCATGAAGAAGCATCCCGTCGAATTTGGTTGATCAGAAGCTGACCTATCCTAGGTTACTCTCGCGGCTTTTGTTTTGGCATGAAGGCTCCCAGATCATCGCAGTCTACTAGAAAGGAAGTTAATCCGATCGTTCAACTGGAGCGAATATGGGTGGTGCATTTTAAGGAGGCAGCCCTGGAGACTTAGTCGTCCCCAGAGTCCTTACTTATCACTGACCGGGTTAGCCTCCTGGTGGAGGGATACACAACATACATTCACATATATCGGCCTTACCGCTTATGCATGCAATGACAGTTCGTGCAAAGCACTAATATGGGTGCGAAGCACTAAAGCATTCAATCTCATTCATTCATTGTAAAGGCATAGCATTCATACATTCAATGAAAGACAGAGCATTCACTCATCCATTGACTGTGGAGACGCATGATTTCACGCATTAAATAGTTTTGAAAGGGAAATGTTTGAAAAGAGTGAAATCGGTCTAAGCCCTCTACTGTCCCCAGTAGAGTGGCCACCTGTCGACGTTGGAAAATTTAAGAAATACCGCGGGTCGGTTCATAACCCGGTTTTCCTCAAATCGATCTTCCTAAGTTATCTCTACCCTTATTCTTTTTATTGCAAAAAGGTTTTGAAGGGTTTTTTAGAAAAGAGGCCAACATATATATATGTCGACGATTTGATTAACAGAGTCGCCAGTTGGTAGTTTTGAAAATGGTTGTACCAACTCAACCGAATTTGATTTGAAAGAGGGCCAATTGTTGGACACTATCAAAACTTAATCTTTCAAATCGGAGTTTTGAGTTCGGGGGCTTGGTTAAGTGTGAGAAAGGTGTTAGGCACCCCACGACTCCCCGTGTAAACACGGTACCGCAATCTTTTCAATATTTCCCCTAAAACTGGAATGCGTGAGTGAATGCTATTTGAAAATTGGGCCTATTGAGTTGATTGATTGAAAGTTTTGACAGACTTCGTTGAGCTTATATACGAAGGGTTTAATTTAATTTTGAAAATCAGTCTTTGATTTGATTTGCAAAAAGCATTTAATTTTAATTTGCAAAAGCTTTGAAATTGATTTGACAGTGATATTTTCAAAGCTGTTTATTAAACCCCTACGCTGGCATTGGAATTGAAGCACATCGCCACTTTCAATTATATCTTTTGTAAGAACCCGGATTTTCAGAAATTATTAAATAAGGATTTAATAAATAAAATTCTTAAACCGTGAGATGTGTTCGAATAAAAAGATATATATGTGATATGAGGTATGTGGTATTATATTACATAGGGTAATATGGACTATGTAATATGTGTTTTTGTGATTAATGAATATATTATTAATATATATTTGTTATTTATTTTAGAGACGATTCAATTGAGGTAAAGGAAGTGGATAAATTCCTATCGATATTAAATAATTTATAGAATTATTTTATCATAGTAAGTTGGTGACATTAAATATCCTTAATGTATAATCACCATATTCTTGAGTATGTGTATTAATAACTAGTATGTTTATAATATAGGTTATTAATAGCACTTAAGCAATCCGTGAATAGGTTTGGATAGTGAATCATGAGTTAGTTAAGGAATTAACTAATAAGAATAAATATTGGTTAATTTAAGTTGAGAGTTATATTATGGAATAATATAATGTGAATATTGAACCTTAATTAACTAAGGTAATATGGTACAAGGTTTAATTTACTGAAGTAAATGAGTGAATTAATAAGTGTGTTGAATATGTAACTATAGTTGATACTTTTATATATATTACTTAGAATGGTAATATGTGTGAAAGTCTAATATACAAATAACGTTAATAAATATATATACGTTATTAAAGAGAAATGGAAATCATTATATCTTTAAATAAATATTTGAAGAAATTATTTTGGGAACAATTTATAGAAAAGAAAGAGAAATAATTATTATAAAGGATATTAAAATAAATTCTAATATTGAATTATTTTAATAAAGGAGGAAATATTATTTTTGAATAATAATATTACCCTATATGTTTTTGGGTATGATGTAATAAGTGTGATTAATTAATATGGTAAATACATTAAAACATATTTGCTATATATAAATAAATTGATGGAAATAAATTATTATAATAAAAAATAAACTTATTACCTATTTTCTATATATAATGTATGTACATGTGCCATACATGTAATTATTTTAGTATATATTATATTAAGAATAATATCTTGAGACAATAAGTAAATTATTTTCTAACAATGAATATCTTTATTTGGAGAAAATATAATATTTTATGTTATGGCAAAATACATAATTCCTAATGTATTTTCAAGAAAGTTTATTAATGAAAGAAAACTAAGTTATTTCAATATATTAAATAACTTAAGTTGTTATTTTATCGTAGATTTTATAATAATTAATAGAGTAAATATGAATTATTCTAGTGTAAAGGTTATACATATAATTGTTCAAGGTAACTAAATAATTTAGCATTAAAGTGCATGTGTCACACAAACCTTATATTAAAAGAATATTAAAGTGTGATGGGAGTGATAATAAGCTTAAGGTAAGCTTGTGAGATATGCCTAGTGTGGCAAAGTGGTGGAATAAACATTCATTAAATAAATTAATGAATGAATAATTAATGGAATTAATTATTATTATTATGTGAATAAATTTCCTATGTGCAATGATGTGTAATTATAAGTTATATAGTAGCTATATCTATATAATATGGAATGAAGTGTGACACTTCAAGAAAATTATATAATATAGGAAACTATATGATTAAGTGTAATAATAAAGTTACAATAATGGGGTGTGACACTACACAATCAAAATATATTCGGTATTGTCAAATGTACATGGATTATATGATTGGGTGTATGTGTGACCCTATCATATCATATGGTAATAACATTAAGTTATTAGATATAAGCTTGAAAGTTAGTCCATGTGAGAGCAATAATGGTCAATTAAGTGGTTAGAGTACATGAATAGTGGTAGTTGGTGGGAGTTAGCTACCAACTTCCCTTTTGCCCTTTGGGTAATAACCATAGGAGAATAATAGCTTGATAATGAATAGATGCAATACATTGGTGTGTAGAGTTTGTTAATTCAATTACTACATTGTTGCTAAGAAAGCATATAATAAGAAATGTAATTACATCATGAGCATGTTATAAGGTGTAATGATGAGGAAGGACTATGAATAGTAGTAGTTGGTGGAGTTAGCCACCAACTCCTCTTTGACCATTGGGTATTACCCATAGGAGGGTAATAGATTGATTATAATAGAGAACATGTAAATTAGTAATGTAATGGTATTACTTTATGAACATATTATAAGATGTAACATTGAGTATAATATTATTTTAGGAGATTATATTATTATAAGCTTGTGGACTATTAAGTACTAAGTTCACATAATTATGCCTTGTGTGGCATAAATAATGAAGTTAAATCAAGGGGATTTAATTGGAAGTATTAGAAGAGAATGAATGGTTGATATTAATTATCATTATAATATTTGAGTATGTTTATGATAATAATTTTATGGAAAATTATGGTATGAGAATACTCAACTATTTTATATCTAGTCCAATTAAGATATTAATTGAGTTAAAACAATGTACATGAGTTACATTATAATACGTATTGATGTATATTTAAATTATAAGTATACTTGTTTATATACTGGGTGTACATTTATGAAGAGTGGTGTATATGTGACCATAACTAATATTGATGTAGCAACATTAAGTATTAAAGTGTGACTTGTATAGTCCAAAAAGAAATAAAACTTAGTATGCTTACACCCATCTTACTAAATGCTGAGTTTTAAGAGAGAGTGTCCCAAATTGAGTGTCATTCTTTCTTCATACACGTGAATAGCCTTTGGCCTATCATAGTTCACATTGCTGAAAATTAAAAAGGGCTAGCAAGAGGTTGATGATGGCTAGGCAATGATTTCAATAATGGTGGGGGGAGTGGCTCAAATAGTATACTTCACCAACTCCTTTTTTCCCATCATCTTCTCCTTCTTTCCTTTGGTTTAAATTGTTGGGCAAAGCTATGAATTGGGTAAGAGTTTTTCTATAAATAGAGACCCTTCCCTTCACAATTCTAGTTACTTGAATTTATTGCTAAGTTGATGTAGAGAATATGGTGATGAGAGTTATGTGAGAAAACTGATTTGGGAAGCAAGCTTAGTAATTCAAGGCTTCAAGAGGTATAACTCTAACTTTGAATTTTTAGTCTTGAATTTGATAAATTAGTAGAGGTTTCATGAATTAGTGAACAATTGATATGTAAGATGATGTTAACATGTTAAGTAGAGTCTAAATATATGTTATAGATACAATATGATGGCTTTCAAGCTTGTTACATGAAGTAAGAAAAGGATTAGCTGAAGCTCTGTTTTAGCAGAAAAGTTTCTGGTCTGGAAACGGGGACGCGCGGCCGCGCGTCTCCCTAGTACAAATGGGGCGCGAACGCTCCCTCTGCAGAAACTCTTGGTGATTTTGTATTTTCTGGTTGGTTAAGCATACTAGTTAGACTCTAATAATTTCATAAAGGGGTCTGACATGTGTACTAAGGTTGTCATGCACATAGTGAGTTGTATTAGTTGGTTCAACATAATTTCCTAAAAGAAAACGTAAAGTTTTGAAAATGAGACTTGACGAATTTTGTGTTCTTTGAGTCGGACTTTTGAGACATGTGTAAGTGTCTTGGTTATGTGTATCAATGGGTATGAAGGTAGTTGTTAATCAGTTACCTTGGCTAATAGTAAACAATTATACCTTGTTGTAGTAGAGTTTTTAATGAAAACTTAAGGTTTTATAAACAAATTGTGGCGTATATAAGTCATGTTTATATTCTGAATTTTTTAAGCATGATTATATGGTTTAGATATGCATGATATGTGAGTCGAAGGTATTGAGCATACACTAGAACACATTGTTTAAATTAAAAATGATTTCAAAAGACAAACTTAGAGTTTTTGGACATATATATAGGATGTCCACGTTCTGATCATTTGAACATGTAAAAGTGGCTTATGTATGTGTTCTAATACGTGAGAGTCATGACTACGAGTTACTTTGCATATACTTAGTTACCTTTGTTGACTTAAAGCGATTTTTATGAAAAGTTTAGAATGTGTAAGATGATAGCATCAAACACGGAGTGAGTTATATTATGATCATACGAGCATGTATATTAGGATTCATTATGCCTATAGACATGTTGACATAAGCATCATGTGATGAAACATGGATTTCACCTATGCACGCATATTCGAGAAAATGAATTTCAAAAGCATAGACTATGTGATTAAGTATACATGTGTAGTATAAGCACGAGCATGCCTACTTAATGTGTGTGTATAATATATATCAGAATGCATGATATGTTAGGACCAAACTAAGTTTATGAAATCTAAGTTCTGGTTCTGGCAGGGAGTCGCGCGGACCGCGCCACTCTCAAGCTTAATTGCCGCGCGGTCGCGCCGTGTTGCAGAGCTGTCAAGAACAGTTTGTTAACTGTCTGGTCCTAAGTTATTTTCCTTAAGGACCCTAAGGACCGAAATAGAATGGTTTCTATAGAATAAGTATGAAGGTATGATGTTGTAACATCGTGGTTATCCTAAGATAGAGTGAAACGAAACCAAGATTAGAAAATGATATACGAATTGTTATTCTATTAAGAGCATATGAAATGTATGACTGATGGATGTAAATCCATGATTATATAACTGTGTAGGAATACACGAAGTGCAGATAGCTTTAAGCAGTTAAGTCGTAGTTGTTAAACTACGAATCAGGCAAGTCTTTCAGTTCCTATTTGATATATGAATTCAATAACTGTTAGTTCAATTATATTATGTTGTGATAATGTGAACTAATATATGAATTGTATATGAGATATAAATGAGATTGAAAGTTGATCTTTGATGATATACTTGTTATGTGAAAAGTAACATGCGTAGTAAATATAAATTATTTATAAATGCATGAACTGAGTATAATGTTGTATGCTATGTGATGCATGAAAACTGTTAGAATTGCTGAGCTGTCGAGCTCACTCTTGCAAATAACCACTTTTGCAGGTTCAGGACTTACGATAAAGACTTCGTGCTTCTTAATTGATAAAGATAGATAGTATCGAATTGAAGAAGTACTATTTAGATTATTGCTTGAACCCTGTTTAGATTCTAGAAGTATTACTTGATAGTTGTTTACACTGTTTAATACAGGTTGTGTTGTAAAGATGTATTAGTTAATACATAGAGGATATCAAGTCGAGTTGTAAACGTTATACGATAACTCAAATATAATGAATCATATTTTATAATTGATTCAAGGGTTGTAATTGATTCAAGTTATGAAATCAATAAAAGATTTTATTCAAGGAGGATTGAAAAAGTTTAAATTATTCCGCATTTTAGTAACATCGAACATGATGTAAAGATGAGATCTTGGATATAAATAGAATTTATATTCTAAATTGTAATAAGTAAAGATGTATTCTTTTAGTAATGAATAAAAGATATAATAGTTTGGCGTTAGTAGTATCGTGACTGCACCGAATCCGAGGTTTCGAAGGAACGTGGATTTGGGGGCCTCACATCTTTTATAGCCTTAAGGCTGCATCGAAATGGTGATTTGTCGGGCTGTGAAGTATCCTCGACCACAAAAATATAAAATGTCAGTCTCCTCATGGGTATGAAAACCATCGTAGGGACGCTGACACGACGATCCATATTTTCACTATGCTGAGACCTTAAATCCGGATAACCGTTTTAAGGTTTGTGCATGTACATTTTACAGAAAAACTGGCAGGGTACATCTGTAAATCAAAGTTTGTCCATTGTGGAAATCAGATTCTGATCAGTTTGATCATGAATCCCACGATTCCTAGGCTCACATATGAGTGGCTAGAAAAACCTGCACAGTTCAAATTTGTACAAAAGCAGATAAATATCCCAAGATAGCCAGAACCAGGGATTCATTCAGTAAATCCCGGTCCGTACAGCCGAAGCATCTCGTTCCCACTAGATAGCAATCTAAGGGACGCGATGTTGCTTTTGAAGCTGAAACTATAAAAATAACTAGATTTAAAGAAATCTCAGCCATTATAGCTTACAGGTTCTGTCGGGACTTGTTTGAACAGTTGAAAGCTAGAATTGGTGAGATTTGGATAAATGTAGTCCGCCAGCAGAAAAATCAGTGCAAATTCATATACAAATGAATGTTAAATGCAGTAGTTGAATAAAATTGAATAAAACAATATATATAATTATATATATAAGCTGTAAAGGGCGATGGATTTTCACTCGCAAGCCCGGACTGGAATTGAAATATATATATATATATATATATATATATATATATATAACTGTAAATAGACACGAAATAATCCAGGTTGTGACAGAAATAAAATATATATATATATATAAACAGTAAAAAGGGCGATAGGATTTCACGACGGTGCCCGTGCTAGAATTGAAATTGACAGAAAGTAGTCACCTAGTGACTGGGGAGAGCACCCAGTATGGGGAAGTGTGCAAAAATAGTAAAATGGGCACGAAATAGTTCAGGCCGACTGAAAATATATAAATATATATATATATATATATATATATATATATATATTGACAAAAATATAGTCAACCAGGACTGATATGAGTACCAGTGATGGTGAATGTCACTTATATATGCGTATATATTTATATAAAAGCGGTAAACTACCTCGGATTTGAAATCCGGGCTTGACAGAATTGAAATATTAGTACATTTTCAGTTAAATATATACAAAAGAGGGCCAAACCTGGACTGAAAAGATAACCTAGTCCAGCGAAGTTGCCAGAATGTGCGTGCTAGTGCATTGAAGCTGCTGGAGCTGACTGATTGTCAATTCGAGTTGTAGAAATGTTGAAAATGGAATTTATGTACAAAACTGTATCAAATTTTTGATGAAAACGGCCATGGAACTAAGTTTCGGGCATATTTAGAAGATAAAACTTGATGTGCAGGTGTAAAACAGTGCAAAGTAGTAGTATTGACTTGCTGATCGTAAAAATACTTACAATGGGCTGCACTACGGGCTTTTTGCTGAATCGTAAAATTTAAATGTCCAAATCTATCGGTGGTTTTTTGATATGTGGTAGTATATGGGTATATCTACGTGTTGGAGTGAAAATATTTGGGTTTGGAAGAGGTGTAAAAGTCGGAAAATCAAACTGACAAGGCTTCGCTGCGTTTTCGAATTGTTAAAAATGAACGGGGGGCACATTTATTTATAGGCTAGGGAACCTCAGCTCTACCTGCTACTGCCGTAAGTAGAGGTGCGGCTCCCCAAGGTTGGGCCCACATGCCCAATTTTGTCATCTCGAAGTGCGTGCATGCCGGGTGACGCGATCTCAGGGTCGAAACTTCATAACTTTTGATCGGAGCGTCCGTTTGAGGCGTGCTATAGCTTTCCGGAAAGCCCTCACTGAGAGTGTCACAATGACATTGGTTTGAACCCTTTTTAAGTCCCCAAAGGTGGGTTCATGACTGGGTCTTCATTTCCACACAGTTTGCCCGATGAGCCATCTGGTGCTATTTTCACCTGGAATCACCGTTGTGGTTCTTTTTGACCTTGGCAGCATCAATTTAGCTTGAGTTTGACTTAATCGGATGAGAGTTGGTAAATTGACCATTTTCCCCTTTTGGGGTTGCCCTTGGTGTCGGCATGGCCTCTGGTTGACTTATGGGAGCTATTTCCAAGACTTGGATCGCATTCGAGTCTGTTTGTCCCCAGTGTTGCCTCTATGGTTGACGTGGTCATTCCAAGTTTTCTCTTGGAAGTGTTGTGGTGTTTCTGGTTTATATTCGAAGTAGACCTGACTTCTCGGACTGATGTCGGGGCTAATTTGTACCTCCCGGGTTGCTGCCGGGGATGATTTGTACCTCCTGGGTTGCTGCCAAGGCTGCGTTGACATCCCGATATGGTTGATCGGTGCTGTGATTATCCCGATATTGGTGACCGAGTTTTCTGATATCTCGATATTGAGATCGGGGATGATCTAACGGTCCGATTGACGATCGGAGTTGGATGAACGGCCCGATTGACGATCAGAGTTGGATAGACAGTCTAATTGATGATCAGAGTTTGATTGACTGTTTGATTGACTATCGGAGTTGGATCAACGGTCCGATTGATGATCAGAGTGGGCTGGAGTATAGATATTGGTAATCGAATTTGACTGGAATTGACCGACATTGGGGATCAGATTTAGGCTAAAGGACCGGCATTGGTGGCCGGATTTAGATTGGATGTCTGGTGTCTGGACCGAGGTTGGCTTGATTGACAGTTCTACCCTCCTACAGTTTTAGTATTGGGCAAGGAAAATTTTGAGTGTCTACAGTGAGTATTAAACTTATAAATTATTCTTATATACATTGTAAAGTTGTCTACGCCATTTGATTCGGCTAGACCAATATCATGAGTTAGAAAGCGATCCAAACCAATTGCTTTAGTGCGGAATCTTATAAATCTACTGAGATGAACAACCCTCATTGAAGGGGAAACTATATATAACTGTCGGGGAACCGACGTGCGCAAAAATAGTACGCGAATATTATGCATAATGTAGGGTACTTGAGGCTGATCACCTGTTGTACTTGTTTATATCAGATTATCAGTTAAACACTGTTAATTCTAGCAAGAGTTCTTAGTCCTTAGTGACTGCTCAGTATTAAACTTTATCTTGTGGAAAAATGTTGAAGCCTTTGAATCCTTTTAATAATGTTTCGGTCTTTAATGACCTCCTATTTACAATTCAAATGACAGTTTTGGAACTATTGATATCCCGTTGTTTACAACATTATTCCTTGAACTCTTGAGTTATCCTTTGACATCATAGCTTGGATATTATTAAGCTTTATAATTATGTTTACCCTTATTGCCATATTACTTGATGAGCAAACTTGTTACTCATTCTTGCTTTTCTTAAAACATTTCAGTTAAGGCAGAGCAGTGTGGACCCTCTGGCACGGACAAGGGCAAGGGAAAGGCTACGACGTAGCTTTGTTCTCTTTTAGGATAATTATGATATTGTAATAAGACTTATTTATATTATGTATTAAAGTTATGTTATGGTTTAAGATATGTTTAAGTTAGTCATGGTTGCGAGACCGTGGGACTCGAATATTTATATTAAATTAATGTAAATTATTCTATTATTGCGTTGCATGAGATTTTAGTATGTTATTAGAATTAGCACGTGATGCACCGAATTTGAGGTACATATATTTGAATTTGGGGGTGTCATAGATCAACGTTAGCCACCCAAGTGTTTGGCCTCTAGAGGTGATCCACTAAGGAAGAGGAATTGTTTAAGAAGGAGGGTGGTTGGCTAAACCCTAGTTTTCTATTCTCTATGGAAAAGGAAAACTCTCCAACAATTGGAATTACATCAACTGATATCTAGCATAACACTCCTCTTATATAGATATTGGTCAACCCTTCTAATCCAATTAGAAATAGGGTTTCAATTAATTAATTAAAATCCTTTAATTAATTAGGCTTCCCAACACATTGGGAATAATTAATTAAACTCTTTTAATTAATTTGACTATCAGTAATATATCATCAACATATAATATAAGATATGAAACATCGCTCCCACTAACCTTCTTGTACATACATGGTTCATCCTCATTTTTGATAAAATCAAACTCTTTTATTGTCTCATCAAAACGAATGTTCCATCTACGAGAAGTTTGCTTTAATCTATAAATGGATCGTTGCAGCTTACAGACTTGATTTGTTCCAACCTTTGAAACAAATTCCTCTGGCTGTGTCATAGACACATCCTCCTCAAGTTTCCCATTGAGGAAAGTCGTTTTCACGTCCATCTGCCAGATCTCATAGTCGTAATAAGTTACAATCGCAAGTAAAATTCGAATGGACTTGAGCATAACTACTGGTGAGAAGGTTTCATCATAGCCAACTCTTTGTCTTTATTTAAAACCTTTTGCAACCAGTCAGGCCTTATAGGTCTCTACCTTGGCGTCCGCTCCAGTCTTTCTTTTAAAGACCCATTTATACCTAATAAGCTTAATACCTTCAGGTGGTGAAACCAAAGTCCATACTTGGTTCTCATCCGTGGAGTCCATATCGGAATTCATGGCTTCTAGCCCTTTCCCTGAGTCTTTATTACTCATAACCAGCTCGTAATTCAATGGATCATCATCATTCATGATGTATACCTTATCGTCATCCTCAATCACGAATCCATACCTGTCAAGTATCTTCGGTACTCTTCCAGATTTACGAATAGGGTGTTGTACAATAGGTTCATCCACTTGGTTAGGTACCTGACTCTGATCCATAGTAATTTGTGGTTTATGAACTTCTTCAATATATATCTTACTCCCACTGACCCCTTCATGGATAAACTCCTTTTTTAAGAAGGCATCATATTTCGCAACAAACATATTTTGATCAGTTAGATGATAGAAATAATACCCTTGTGTTTCTTTAGGGTATCCCATAAATCTATACTTGTCGGATTTAGTCTATAGATAATCATTTTCAAACTTTTTGACATAAGCTGGACAACCCCAAGTCTTAACATACTTAAGATTTGGTTTCCTCCCTTTCCACATCTCATATGGGGTCTTTGGGATGGATTTGGTTTACACCTTGTTAAGTAGGTATGCAGTCGTTTCTAGGGTATGGCCCCAGAATGATACTGGAAGATCGGTAAAACTCATTATAGAACGAACCATGTCCAACAATGTTCGATTTCTACTTTTAGATACTCTATTTCACTGTGTTGTTCCTAGTGGAATCCATTGTGAGACTATACCATTATCTTTGAGACAATTAAAAAACTCACTGCTTAAGTATTCTCTACCTCGATCCGATCGAAGAATCTTAATACTTTTGCCAGTTTGTTTCTCTACTTCACTTCTGAACTCTTTGAACTTTTAAAATGATTCAGATTTGTATTTCATTAAATACACATATCTGAATCTTGAGTGATCATCATTGAAAGTAATTAAATAAAAATACCCTCCCCGTGCATTCGTTGTCATAGGTCCACAAACGTCTGTGTGAACTAATGCTAACAACTCTGTAACTCTTTCTCCTTTTCCACTAAAAGGAGATTTAGTCATTTTACCCATGAGACATTATTCACAAGTTAGATATGATTCATAATCAGATAGCTCTAAGAGCCCATCCTTATGCAACTTGGATAATCTTGTTTCATTGATATGACCGAGTCTACAGTGTCACATATAGGTATAATTAATATCATCTCTTTTTCTTTTCTTAGTTTGTTCAATTTAAAATATATTTTAATGCAAATCAAGTATGTAAAGTTCATTTCGCAAATTACCAACACCATATAAAATATTATTATTATAAATAGAACGACTGTTGTTCTTTATTATAATGTCATATCCATCCATATCTAATACGAAAATAGAAATAATGTTTCTAATGATATTCGGAACAAAATAGCAATTATTCAAATTAATGGACTTGCCCATAGGCAGTGCTGAACAATAAGTGCCTAGAGCTAATTCAGCAACCTTTGCTCCATTTTCCACTCGTAGGACAACCTCATCCTTGTTCAGCTTTCTACTTCTGACCAGTCCCTGCAAATTATTACATATGTGAGAACCACAGCCTGTATCTAATACACAAGTAGAATTTTAACTTTCAGAAAAATTAATTTCAATTATAAACAAACCTTGATTAGGAGTCAAAGCTTTTTCAAGCTTCTTCTGCTTTTGTTCCGCAAGGAAATCCTTGAAGTTCCTTTTTCAGTGACCCGACTTATTGCAATGGAAGCACATTCCTTTGCTATCTGGATCAGGTTTCTTATTATCATTTACTATCACCATGCCCTTAACCTTCTTAGATTTCTTTTTTTGAGAAGATACCTTGGGCCTCTTCCTTTTCTTGAAAGAATCATCCACCATTAAGACATGGTTCTTCTTTGATGGGAAGTGACCTTCAGCAGTTTTCAACATGTTAATTAATTCAGGCAAGTTGACATCCAACTTATTCATATGAAAATTCACAACAAATTATGAGAATGTCTCAGGGAGTGACTGTAAGACTAAATCTTGACTCAACTCCCCATCCATGACAAACCCAAGTGGTCCAAGGCGTTCAATCAGATTGATCACCCTTAGGACATGAGTCTCAAAGGCAGTGCCCTCGGTCATCCGAGATCGAAAGAGCTCCTTAGATATCTCATATCTAGCAATCCTACTTTGTTCACCATATAATTCCTTGAGGTGAAGCAACATAGTAGAAGCATCCATATTTTCATGCTGACGCTTAAGCTCGTTATTCATGGATGCGGGCATAATGAATTGAGCCATAGATGCATTATTTTGCCACTTTTCTATAGTGGCAATCTCTTCCTCAGAGGTTGTGTCTGCAATAATTGTAGGGCTAGGCGAATTTAGGTCAAAAAAAATCTTTTCAGCAGTGAGAACTATTCTCAGATTCCTTAACCAGTCCATATAATTCGGTCCGATTAGTTTGTTATCATCAGGAATGCTACGCAGTGAAATTAGTGATTTCGACATTTTTAAATTTCTGCATGTGAAAAGACAATATTTTAGCAAACATTCATTTAATTAATTATTTACATACCAAGATAAATTAGGTTTTATTTTAAATTGATATCTCTCACTATTTTCTTCAAACTATATTACCCTCAGTTATATAGTTCGGAAAAATCTAATTAAAGATTTGTTAGCGAGAATAAAGATCTTATTTCAAATGTATATAGCCTTGTGGAAAGCACAACAAACCATATATAAATAAATAGGTAGACAACTCTTTGTCAATTACATCAACATATAACTCTTTTTATTTTGCCTCTTAGATCATAGTGGTCAAGTGTGTGCACATCCGAACTAAAATGATTTAAGTTAAGTCCAACCTAGCACTTCCACGTATTCAAAAAAGAAAAATATTGTCCCTATGAAAAACACAACAAAATAATATTGTTCAATTTTCTTTATAAGCATCAAATGTGATAAATCAACATCTTAAATACTTAATACTTTCCTTGTATAAAACACAACAAACTCATATTAAATATTTAATACTCTATTAATTTTATCATGCTAGAAGACGACGTTCGATATTCCAAATATCTTTAAATGCTTTAGACTTAATATAATTTCTTTGAAGGGTTTGTTATTATTAGTCTCATCTTGTTTAGCGCGCATGCACATATATATATAAAATACACGTCATTTTATTAAAACATGCGAAGCATGTTTGCATAAAATATAATATATATATATATATATATATATATATATAATACTAGCATGCACATATAGAATACTATATTCTACCTGGATTGATTATGGACTTTTATTCTAATTTGGTTCACTAGAGCTACCAAGTGAACCAAAAGGTCAAACCTAGGAGTGCAAGAATTAAATTTAAACATAAATATTACATTTAAACCCGGGATCCATTACAAACGGGTCTTCACGCGCTCCTTGCTCCTTGGTCTCCAATTCTTCAAGATAATTCTAACTAGTCTTATTACATAAACTATTTAATTTATATAGAAACCTTGATCAGCAGTCAAGAGGAAGTACATAGGAGAGAGATAGAATTTTACATCAAGAAAAATTAGAGAAGACGAGGTATGCAGACCCCATTTAATAAAACTCATACATTCAAGCATTCAACTAAAATAAAATCCAATCACATTGGTCAAAAGTCCATAATCAACCCCATTTATTATCATACATATCATAATATGCATCAATAAATAAAGTTCATCTCATGAATAATAAATCAATTCCACATATACAACAATATCATTTAATGGGCAATTAACATTTGTATGTAATCAAATAAAATAAACTACTTTATTTCTTTTTTGGAAAAATTGCACAAAATTAAAATCAAAATTTTTTTGCAGCTCCATCGCGCCCCGTGCCACCACTAGGGCGCCCTGCGCTGACCTTACAGAAAAATTTCGAATTTTTGCATACCCGTCGCGCTTCGCACCGCAGCAAAATCTAAAATTTCTGATTCGCGATTTTTGACCTTTTCATCCAAAAATTAAGATTTCATACAACAAATTATGCCCAATAAATTGTTCCAAACACATACCTATACATATATGGAATCAAAACAATTAATAACGTGCATAAAGGTTTGGCTCTAATACCACTGTTAGGTTTGTAAGAAATCATGGCGCAATCAAATTGTAAAAAATAGCGGAAGCATGGTAAAATCATAGTTTAAAATTTTCTACTAACTAATTACCCGGATCATCCTTTATGCAAATTATTAATTTAAAATAATAAATAAGAAGTTATGAAATCATACCCTTGTAGAACTAAGCTTCCACATGTACGAGTTCAACTCCTTATTCTTCGCAATCTCCTTGAATCTCCGGGATTGATTCATTCCTTTGATCAACGTTAGCCATCCAAGTGTTTGGCCTCTAGAGGTGATCCACCAAGAAAGAGGAATTGTTCAAGAAGAAGGGTGGTTGGCTAAACCCTAGTTTTCTATTTTTTATAGAAAAGGAATACTCTCCAACAATTGAAATTACATCAACTGATATCTAGCATAAGACTCCTCTTATATAGATATTGGTCAACCCTTCTAATCCAATTAGAAATAGGGTTTCATTTAATTAATTAAACTCCTTTAATTAATTAGGCTTCCCAACACATTGGGAATAATTAATTAAACTCTTTTAATTAATTTGCCTTCTAATCTTAGTAGGAATAAATGAGAGTACTAATATTAAATTAATTGCTAAACTCCTTTAGAAATTAAAATAATAATAATTGTAATAATATTAATAAGACTCCTCTTATTAATTTATATTTAATATTTTCAAAATATTAAATAATAAATATTAAGCTATTTAATTTATTCTATCACCATAGATTAAATTAATTACATTTAACATATTATTATGATTAGGCCATTACCTTCTTAAATAATTATTCTTCCTTTTATGGTGTGGCCCTTTAGGTTCTCCATGTTAAACTAGTTGTGAATAAATCAATTAGAACAATTTTAATCTTATTTAAATAAATAAATTAAACTAATAATCTATTTAAATAAATAATATTTATTCTACAATAGGGATAAGCCTCCCTAGTGATCAACGACTTTCCAAATAATATAGATTTCAACATTAATCATAAAAGAACTCTTGGGTTAATAGTTACCGTACAATTCAATCCTTCCACCATACAATGTCCCAATTAAGTATAAGGCATGAAATTATTGTCAAGTCTTATTTTATTTAATTATATATATTTGGATCAAAAAATGCACAACTCCAAATAATGCAAATTAGAAACACCTTTTTAATTTCATTCTGCCTTGGCCAAGGACTACTGGGTTGTCATTTAACGAATCACATAGGACATATCTCTTCTTTTACTAGAAGTGATAGATTCTTTATTGATCATTCATTATCTCAATATGTAACTTATTACACCCAAGCATACCCTTTGATATACCCTAAGGGTTTTAACGAATAATTCAAAGTATAATTCAACATACACAAGATACTATGATGATCTCAAGTCTGAGGATCACTTGTACTACTATCACATTAGAAATTTTTATTGACAGACGAGTAAAACTACATTAGGTATTCTTAGTGAGTCACGTTCAGTGTACTTATTCTCTAATAAACACCTACATACTTGCTTTAGTGTCTCCACACAAATGATCATGAGATCAATCATCCTCATCCAATGAGCAAGCAACATATGTATCAATCTATCAAGATTTACTAATCCCCTTTTTAGTAATCCATCGATTGGGAACTATTTTAGTTTTAAGCTATCTAAGAATTTAGATCTCATTAGCATGATCAACATCATGATTCTAAAAGCATTGCTTAAAACTATAGGTTATTTATATATTATAAAAACAGCATCATGTAGATAATTAAATGCCTTTAATAAATGAATACTTTTATTAATAAATAAATAAGATCATTTCCAAAGTATATGTTTCATCATCATACCTGATTGGCTTGTATGCATACTGTGACGCCCTCAAATCTAGACTGCCATAGCCTCGAATTCAGTTCATCACATTCTAACTATTCAATGACTAAATAATATCTCGTGCAACAGAAATACACATACTAATAGATTACATTTATTTAATATAACCATTCATGTCCCAAGATTTCGTAACTTAAACATCTCTTACATCTTAAACATAGCTTAAGCATACATAATCTTAACTAATACATAATAGAATAGAATCTTATTACAATCAACATGAAGGTTTTACATAATTAATAAGCTACTCCGTAGCCTTTCCCTTGCCCTTATCAGTGCCCGAGGGTCCGCTTTGCTCTGTCTTAACTGAAATGTTTTTAGGGAAAAGTAAGAATGAGCAACAAGTTTGCTCAGCAAGTAATATAGCAATAAGGGGACACTATAGTTTTCAATTTCCAAGGGTATGACAATAACTGATAGTTCAAGGGTAGTAAGAAGTATCAATAGTTTTCCAACAATAGTCGCTAAGGACAGAAAGATATCAATAAGATTCAAGGTTTAACCTTTTCACAGTTCAAGAATAATGAATACTGAGCAGTCACTAAGGACTATGAACTTCTACTAGAATTAACAGTAATATGCTGATAATCCAATAAAACAAGTACAACAGGTGATCAGCCTAAGGAGTGGCGTGGCTGCGCCACTCCTGTTCCAGCCGGGAGAGTTCTCTGCTATTGTAAAGCTCTCAAACCAACCTTCAATCTCTTCGTGAAACATGCTTACTAACTATCACATTGCACATATAACATATATATATACTTTACTAATCATGCTAGCACCCTATCACATATCAATTTCAACTATTTCATGCTAATTTCTATGAATCATTGAACTAGAAACTAAGAATACAAGGTAAGGTTTATACCTCTTGAGCTTAATGTTGACAGAATTCCTCTCAATGTAATTACCTCCCTCTCTCTATAACACCCTCTCTCTATAACACTTAGCAATAATTTTCAGCAACAAAGGAATGAAGGGGAGTGCTCAATTTATAGGAAACTTACTAACCATGTCAAGCTATTGTCCAAGAAATCAAACCATTGGAGGAAGAGAGAGCATGTTGGGCAATTGAGGAGTTGGTGGTTCACTATTGAGACCACACCCCTCACCATCATCACTATCATTGAAGCTAATTGAAGTTGGTGAGTAGAAGTAGGATAGGCCATTGGCTTTCACGTGAAGGAGAAGAGAGGTGCCACTCAAATTGGGACAATTTCATTCTCAGCAACTTAGCAAGTAGGAAATGAAATAATGCTACATACTATAGGTTATTATACATATACATATTAGATACACTTAAGTTAAATACACATATATGTATACTTAGGTTTAAATCCAATTGGTGCATATATGGGTTTTAATGTTATAATAATATTACATGGTAGCAAATTGGGGTACATGTGTACACATCCATATATAATCCATGTACATTTTGATAATGTCAAATTATAATTTAATTGAGTAGTGACACACCACATTATCATAAACCTTATTATTTTAATTAATCATTAATATTGATTATTTATATAGTCAAATTTAATATTTCATAAAGTACACACTAATGCACTACACATAACACATGGTCATATAGACATCATTTGTATAACTTACTCATTTCATTAATCTTACTATATAGTTTCCATATTATATAGTCTCTCTAAAGTATCATACTACACTTTATAATATAGTTTGGTTCAACATTGCACAATGTACACATAACATGTGTAGACACTGAAAATTTTCTTTGCCCCAATACTAACACTGTAGGAGGGCAAAGCCGTCAATCAACTTAAATCTGATCCCTAATATCGGTACTCCAGTCAAATCCGATACCCAATATCAGTACTGAAGCCAACTTCGATCTCTAATCGGACCGTCAGATCAACCCCGATCTCAATATCGGGTAATCAAATCAACTCTGATCTCCAATTGGACCATCAGATCAACCCTGATCTCAATATCGGGCTGTCAAATCAACTCCAATCTCCAATCGGACCGTTAGATCAACCCCGATCTCAATATCGGGCCATCAAATCAACTTCAATCTCCAATCGAACCGTCAAATCAACTTCGATCTCCAATCGGACCATAAAATCAACTTCGATCTCCAATTGGACCGTCAGATCAACCCCGATATCAATATCGATACTCAAGCCAACTCCGATCTCCAATCGGACCGTCAGATCAACCCCGATATCAATATCGAGCCATCAAATCAACTTTGATCTCCAATTGGACCGTCAGATCTAGCTCCAATCTCTAATCGGACAGTCAAATCAACTCCGATCTCCAATCGAACCGTCCATCTAGCTCCGATCGTCAATCGAACCGTCTATCCAGCTCCGATCGTCAATCGGACAGTCAATACGGCTCTGAGCGTCAATCAGACCGTTAATACAATCCCGATCTCCAATTGGGCCATCAGTTCACTGATCTCAATATCGGGCCTTCAAATCAACCTCGGCAGCAACACGAGAGGTACAAATCAGCCTCGGCAGCAATCCAGGAGGTACCGATCAACCCCAATCTCAATATCGGGCCGTAAATTCATCCCCAATATCAACCCGGGAGGTACAGGTCAACCTCGACATCCACCCATGACGTGTCAAGTTATCCCCGATCTCAGCCCGATAAGTACAGATCAGCCCCGACATCAATTCGGGAAGTGCAGTTACGCCCCAGAGATAACCCTGGGAAGCCAGATCCACCAAGGACCACCCCGGGAGAGGCAAAAATGGTTATTTTATCAACTCTCAGCCGATTCGGTCAAAATCAAGCCGAATTGATGCCATCAAAGTCAAAATGAACCATAACGATGATCCCGAGTGCAAACGACGCAAGACAGCTCAACGGACAAACTGCGGGGAATCGAAGACCTAATTATGAATCCATCTTCCTGGAGCCGAAAAATATTTTATCCCATGTCATTGTGACAATCTCAGCGAGGGTTTTTTGGAAAGGTATAGCACACCTCAAACGAACTCTCCGATCAAAAGTTTGAAAGTTTCAAGTCTGACATCACATTTCTTAGAGTGCACGTACTTCGAGACGACAAAGCTGGGCATGTGGGCCCCACTCAGGGGAGCCGCACCTCTACCTGTGGTAGCAGCAGGTAGAGTGGAGGCTCCCTGGCCTATAAATAAATGTTCCCCCCCTTCATTTTTAAGAATTCAAAAACGCAGCGAAGCTCTGCCTGTTCGATTTTTCGACTTTTACACCTCTTACAAACCCAAATATTTTCACTCTAACACGTAAATATACCCATATACTACCACATATCAGAAAATAACCAGTATATTTAGACGTATAGAGCCTACGATTAGGAAAAAAGCCCGTGTAGCAGTCCATTATAAGTATTTTCACGATCAGAAAGAGAATATTACTTCTTCGTACTTTTATACACTTGCACGTAAAATTTCATTTTTTAAAAATGCCCGGAACTTAGTTCCGTGACCGTTTTCGTCAAAACTTGGTACATTTATGTAGATAAACTGATTTTCTAGAATTTCTACAACTCGGATTGACGATCCGTCAGCTCCAGTAGCTTCAATGCACTAAACTCTTCGTTCTGGCAACTTCGCCAGACTGGGTTATCTTCCCAGCCCGGGTTTGGCCTTTTTTTGTATATATTTAACTGTATATGTACTAACATTTCAATTCTGTCAAGCCCGGATGTCAAATCCGAGGTAGTTTACTGCTTTTAAATATATTCACGCATATATAAGCGATTTTCACCATCACTGGGTTCTCTTCCCAGTCTTGGTTGACTACATTTCTGTCAATATATATATATATATATATATATATATATATATATATATATATATATTTCAATTCCAGTCCGGGAACCGACGTGAAAACCCATCGCCCTTTATACTATTTTTGCACTCTTCGCCATACTGGGTGATCTCCCCAGTCACTGGTTGACTACTTTTCTGCAATTTACATTCCAGTCTGGCCTGGACTATTTCATGGCCTTTATACTGTTTTTGCACACTTCACCATTACTGGGTTATCTTCCCAATCCCTGGTTGACTACTTTTCTGTACATTTACATTTTAGTTAGGCCTGGATCATTCTGCGGCCTTTTTACTGCTTATATATATATATTTATGCATATGGAAGCAGTCTTCACCACCACTTGGTTCTCTTCCCAATTTTGATTGACTACGTTTCTATCAATATATATATATATATATATATATATATATATATATATATATATATTTCAATTCTAGTCCGGGCACCGGCGTGAAAACCCATCGCCCTTTACAACTTTTATATATAACTATATATATATAATGCTTTACTCGCTTTCTATTCAACTGCTGCTTTAAATATTCATTTTATATGAATTGGCACTGACATATCTGCTGACGAACTAGATTTATTTAAATCTCGCCAATTCTAGTTTTTAAACGGTTCAAAACCTCCAGACTGAACCGAGAAGCTAGAATGGCTGAGATTTCCTTAAATCTAGCCTTCTTTCTAGTTTCAGCTTCAAAAGCAACCTCGCGTCCCTTAGATTGCTATGTAATTGGAATGAGATGCTTTGACCGTGTGGACCGGGATTTACTGAATGAATCCTCGGTTCTGGCAATATTGGGATATTTATCTATTTCTGTACAAATTTGAGCTGTGCAGGTTTTGGCTACTCATATGTGAGCCTAGGAATCGTGGGATTCATGATCAAACTGATTAGAATCTGATTCCCACGATGGATAAACTCCGATTTACAAATGTACCCTGCCAGTTTTTTTTGTAGAAATGTATATGTAAACAGACCTTAAAACGGTTATCCGGATTTAAGGTCTCAATATAATGAAAAAATGTGGATTTTCGTGTCAGAGTCCCTCCGATGGTTTTCATACCCATGAGAAGACCGACACTTGTATATTTTTGTGGTCGAGGATGCTTCGTTGCCCGATAAATCACTATTCACATACAGCCTTAAGGCTATAAAGATAAAATTGGAAGTATCAACAGGCTTCAATTCCTATGTTAGCGTAAGGGTTTGAAAACTAGCTTTCAAAACATCATTTTCAATTCAATCAAAAGAAAAGCTTTTGCAAATCAAATTAAATGTTTTTGCAAATCAAATCAAACCTTTCGTATATAGGTTCAACGAAGCAAAGCACTACTTTCAATCAATCAAATCAATAGGCCCAACTTTTAAACAGCATTCACTCACGCTTTCCAGTTTTAAGGGAAATATTAAAAAGATGCGGTATCGTGTTTACACGGGAGTCGTGGGGTGCCTAACACCTTCTCCACACTTAACCAAGCCCTCGAACTTAAACTTTGTTTTCAAAGATCAAGTTTCGACAATATCCAATAATTGGGGCTCTTTCAAACAAAACTCGGTTGAGTTGGTACAACCATTTTCAAATCTACCAACTGGCGACTCTATAAAATGTTCAAATCGTCGACATGTCTTTTGCCTAAAAAATCCTTCAAAACCTTTTTCCTAAATAAAAAGAATAAGGGTAGAGAGAACATAGGAAAAGAGATTAAAAGATCCGGGTTGTGACCCGACCCGCGGATTTTTTAAATCGACGTCGACAGGTAGCGACTCCGCTGGGGACAGTAGAGGGCTTAGGCCGCTTTCAAACATTTCCCTTTCAAAACTATTGAATGCGTGAAATTCTACGTCTCCACATTCAATGAATGAGTGATTGCTGCATCTTTATTGAATGTACGAATGTTGTGTCTTTACATTGAATGAATGCTTTCCTGCTTTTTAGTGCTTCACACCCATATTTAGTGCTTCGCACCCATGTCATCATATGCACAACGGTGAGGCACGATGTATGTGAATGTATATTGTGTGTCCCTCTCACAAGGAGGAAAACCCGATCAGTGATAAGTAATGTCTCTGGGGAGGACTAAGTCTCTGGGGCTCATGAAAATGCACCACCCAGATTCGCTCTAGTTGAAAGACCGAATTAATTTCCCTTCTAGTAGATTGCAATGATCTGGGAACCTTCATGCCGAAAATAAAGCCGCGAGAGTAACCTAGGATAGGTCAGCCTCTAATTAACCAAATTTGAAGGGAAGCTTCTTCATGCCTTCCTCTTTCAATTCCATGTTAAGTCTCCAATTACCGAGGAGCACAATGTAAATATCATAATGAAAGATTTACTTTCCCTGTCAAAATACCATGTCATCCTGTCATCAAAACAACTAACCTCGATTTTGCAGGATAAAATCTAAAAAACACATCATGCATCCTGTCCTTACCTACATCAGGAAATTGACACACCTACGTTTTGTTGTAGGTAAAAATTGGTTCTGTTACTAGGTCTAAATCTAAAGCACCCAGTCTGTCCACGGACATGGCTTCCAGTGCTCAACCAGAATCCACCCCGGTATCCAGGGAAGAGTTCGAAGGACTGAAAAATCAGATAGCCGAGTTAGCCGGTTTCCTACGAGAACAAAGAAAGGCCCTTAAAGGGAAACAATCTCAAGCTCACATAGAACTAGGAGCATCTGGTGGTAGTGCTGGCGGTCAAGAGACTGAAAAAGCCGAAACTCAAATTCCTGGACCACAAAACCAGGACACGACCAACAAAACCCCTGAAATCACCTCCCTCATCAAAGAACAGGAAGCCGGTGACATTATAAAAAAAGTACAATAGATGGAAGAAACCCTCCGGTCTATCAAAGGGACTGGGGCATTTGGCAGTGTTAATTACTCTGACCTCTATATATTCTCCGGGGCTCGTTATCCCGAGAAGTTTCAAGTCCCCGATTTCGAGAAATATGACGGATTGAGGGATCCTTACACACACCTGAAAGTATTCATTGGAGAGCTTGGATCCTATGCAGAGGACGAGAAGCTTTGATTGCAGCTATTCCAGAAGAGTCTAACCGGAGAGGCGAGAACCTGGTATGCCCGTCTAGACAACTCCAAAATCCACAGCTGAGAAGAACTGGCCCATGCTTTCCTTAGTCAGTACAGTTTCCAGTCTCAGCTGGCTCCAAACAGATATCAAATTACTAAAATCAAGAAAAAAACACTGAATCATTCAGATAATATGCCCAGCGATGGAGGCGGGTCGCAACACAAGTCACCCCAACCATGACTGAATCTGAGATAGTCATGACCTTCATCGACAACCAAGAAGCTCCGTATTATGAGAGGATCCTAGAAGGCATAGGAAAACCATTCTCTGAAATGATCAAACATGGAAAAATGGCAGAGATGGGGCTCAAATCCGAGAAGATAAAAGATCTAACCGCCCTCGAGGCTGTCACTGAGCATATCCAGTCCAGAAATTACAGAAGTAATCCTCGTAGGGTACATAAGAAGAAAGACGAAGAAGTCTCCTTAGTCTTACAAGGACAAAATCAAATAGGTGAGTTAAACAGTATGCCTAGTCAAAGGAGAAATTATACCCCTTTCTAAGCTACGGCACAGCCTTCAAATCCTCCATTTCAAAAAAATATAGAGGTCAGGCGTCGAAGAACTTTCACCCCTCTAGGGGATTCACTTGAAAACATATTCAAACTTCTGATATCCCAAAAGAAGATTGTTCAACTCCTTCCACCAACCAACACTAATGGTCAGAATTTTGACCCAAGCAAGAAATGTGCTTATCACTCTGGATCTCCAGGCCATGACACCCAAGACTGTTGGTCTCTCAAGCACAAAATACAAGACTTGATTGACAGCGTAGAGATTGTGGTCACAAAGCTTGAGTAACCCCATGTGCAGGACAATCCTCTGCCACAGCATAAAGAGGAGAATGTCAACATGATCAGCACCACAAATGGAGAAGGATCCAAGTACCTCCGTTATGTGGGAGAATCAACTCCATCCAGCCGTAGCACCCCAGACAGTTGGGAAATATCAAAAAGGCAATTCCTGATAGAGCAGCAGATCAAGTCTAGCAAGGAGAAGATCGAAGAATTGGCAGAACTGGTCACAAGAAAAATGATAAAACGAGCCAACAGATCTAACATTGATTGTCCTCCCACACCGAAAATCAATTTCAGGCTAGATCAAAGCCGGTCTCACGAGCATGGACCCTGGACTAACAAGGGGGTCGAAGAAGCGAGTGTCCAAACTGATAGGAAATTCCTATTTCAAAGGAACTTCACCAACCTAAACCAATCAATGGAAGAAATCCTTCAAATGCTAATCAACGAGGGAATGGTTGCAGACTTGTTACCTCCATTGAACCCTAGAGCCATAAAATTCAAACTTGACCAAATATGTCAGTACCATTCCAATTCACCCGGCTATGATACTAAAGATTGTTGGGCACTTCGTGACCTGATTCAAGACATGATTGAAAGCGGGGAATTGATAAGGGGAAATCAAATTCTCGATCTTCCAGATAACGACACTCTCTGGATCCCCACTGTATGGAACCAGAACACAGTGGCTGTTATATCCTGAGATAGGGAGTCGACTCTCAAACCCTTAGTACTGCCCGGGAAAGGGTTCCAAGAAATGCACAACCCTGTAAAGGTGGCCGCACCCAAGCCTTTAATTTTGCCTTTCAGACCTCAATATCCAACTATCAGTCTGAAGAGTGTCCCATGGAACTACGAGAACAATGAAGGCTCCACTTCAAACAACATTACCGTTGTGCCGAAGGACAATCCATTATACCTGCCACAGCGAGTGATTAAACCCGTTATTCAAATCAAAGAAAAGGTGGCTGAAGAGAAAATCAAAGAGTTCCTCAACAAAATGGGACACAATGAAATCAAAGTAGTACAAAGTTTGAAGGACGCACCTAAATAAGTGTCCATCCTCGACTTGGTCCTATCCTCAGCGGATCATCGCAACATTCTAGTGAAAGTACTAGAAGAAGCTCATTTGCCACATACAGTGGATATCGAGAAATTCCGTCACATAATCGAACACATCTTTAATAATAATGTAATATCCTTCACTGACGATGATATCCTGACAGAGGGAACGGGCCACCACAAGTCCCTGTATATAGCTGTAATGTCCTCCGAATATATGATCGGAGGTGTGCTCATTGACGGAGGATTGTCCCTCAACATTTGTCCATATGACACTTTAGAAAGAATGAAGATCAATTCGAACCAAATCAAAACCAGTCATGTGGTCATCCGGGCTTTTGACGGATCGCGGCGCCAAGCTATGGGAGAAATAGAGCTATCTTTAGAGATTGGCCCACACACTTTCTACGTATCTTTCCAGGTGCTCAACATCACCACCGGATACAACTTATTATTGGGTAGACCTTGGATCCACATAGTAGGGGCAGCGCCATCCACCCTCCATCAATAACTCAAGTACATTATCAACGGAAGCCTCATCACAGTGAATGCCGAACCAGAATACCCTGCCTACATACATGGGGACATGCTAGTAATCAGCCTGGATGCGGGGATTGAACCTGCAAGTTTTTAAGCTATAGAGGTGAGCGATACTCAGTATCTACCTATCGGAGCGCCAGCCCTGAAACCAAAAATCTCCCCCAAAATAATGACGGTAGGCCAAGAGATGGTATCATTAGGTTTCCAACCTGGAGAAGGGTTGGGAAAGGATAAGCAAGGTATCAAGACGCCAGTCCAAATCCCAAGTCAGACTGGGAGAGCAGGATTGGGATATTAATTAGGGTCAAGCCGCTGGAACCCACATAAACATCCCAAGGCTCATGCCACCATAATTCTGCTGCCAAATCTCACAAATGCCGGATGGGTGAAACCTATGAGGAAAATCCCGACTGCAGTATCAGCCATGCTATTTCCTCCGATCATACCTGTCCATGAAAGAAAAGCCCTCAAGCCTGAGGCAGACAGCGAAAAGGGAAAAGAAAAGATCCTGTATGAAGGACGAGACCCATTCGCCAATATGAGGGTCATTATCAACTACGAGGGTATGAATGACGAACTTCCAGACAGTGACAACAAAGATCATGCCCAAATTCCTTGCATCAAGAAGAGGAACAAACCACAGAAAAGCCTCGGCCTTATTCTAAAGGATGTCTCAGTTGTTATCTAAGACGAGGCAAACGAGCACAATTCCTCGATTCTACCAATTCATGAGAATCTGACCTTGGACAACTGGAGCAGTATCCCTTGCCTTGGTCAAAAATGGTAAAGGGCCAGAGAGTACATCTGCCCTTAACCATGCTTTCATTTACTACTTACTTTTGATCGCACAGCTATAACAATAATTTCTGTCATGTCAAATGCTCTGTATGTTTAAGTTGTTGTATATATTAATGAAAGCATTTTTGTTTTCAGGACCCAAGCATTAGATGTTTGTTTCTCTGCTGATGAGATGCCAACCTGTCAAAATGACTACAACTTTGATGTAGAACTAAACTTTAACTTGATGGATATTAATCAAGAGGAGGAAGATGACTATGAGGTGCCCGAGGAGATCAAAGAATGGGTCGAAGACAAGCCCAAACCAAACCTCGAACAAACCACCACCATCAACATAGGAACCTCCGAAAACATCAAAGAAATCCAAATATGTTCAGACCTCACGCCAAATCAAAAAGCCAGCCTGATTGAACTCCTAAAATAGTACCAGGATGTATTTGCATGGTCACATGAAGACATGATTGGCTTGTCTACTGATATTGTCATCCATCGAATACCCATCAAAGAAGGGTTCAAAGCAGTCAAGCAAAAGCTCAGACGATTGAAACCTGAGTGGAGTCTGAAAGTCAAAGAAGAAGTCGTTAAACAATTCAAAGCCGAAATCATCATGGTATCAACATACCCAAAGTGGCTATCAAAAATAGTTCTCGTGTCTAAGCCCGGAGGGAAGGTACGAGTCTGCGTGGATTATCGGGATTTGAACAAAGCCTGCCTCAAGGACAATTTACCGGTACCTTTCATCCGCATCCTGATTGACAATAATGCGCAGTATGGCATATATTCCTTTGTGGATTGCTTTGCTGGTTATCATCAAATCATGGTTGCTGAAGAGGACCAGGAGAAAATAGCTTTTATCACTCCCTGGGGAACCTTCTGCTACCGACGACTATCCTTCGGTGTCATTAATGTCGGGGCCACATATTTGCATGCCATGATGGCCCTCTTTTATGACATGATGCACAAAGAAATATAGGTTTATGTCGACAACATCATCATCAAATCCCAAAGGGAGGATGATCACATCGACCATCTCAGGAAGCTATTCAACAGGTTACGTAAGTATAACCTCAAGCTGAATCTCGCCAAATGTGCTTTTGGCGTCAAAGCAGGCAAGCTATTAGGATTCTTGGTGATAAATCGGGGCATCGAGCTTGACCCTGCCAAGATCAAAGCCATTACTAAAATGCCCGTACCTCATACAGAAAAGGAGATACGGGGATTCCTGGGAAGGATTAATTTCATAAGCCGTTTCATTTCACAGCTCACAACAACCTGTGAACCCATCTTCAAGCTGTTAAGTAAGAATTCCTCCACCAAATGGAATGAGTATTGTCAACAAGCCTTCCTTGCCATCAAGAAGCAGCTGACTGAAGCTCCTGTTCTGATACCCCCAAGGGATGGAGTCTCTTTGTTCATGTACTTGTCCGTCAATGCCAATGCAATGGGCTGCATATTAGGACAGAAGGATGATAGTAGCAAGGAAAGAGCCATCTACTACATCAGTAAAAGATTTAGCAGTAGTGAATAGAAATACACCCTGATCGAAAAGACATGATGTGCATTGGCATGGGCTGCCGTGAGGTTGCAACACTATTTGTATGGGTATACGACCTACATCATATCCCGCATGGATCCACTCAAATACATATTCAACAAACCAATGCTGAATTGCCGACTGTCCAAATAGCAGTTAATCCTACAACAGTTCGACATTGTTTACATAACTCAGAAGTCAATCAAGGGTCAAGGCATTGCAGATTAATTAGCTGAAGCACCTTTAGGAGGATTCGAGCTCCTGGAGACATATTTCCTGGATGATGAGATCATGACAATTCAACAACTCTAGTTTGAGAATACAGTCCAACCATGGAAAATGTATTTCGATGGAGCGGTAAACATGGGAGGTGCCGGAGCTGGGGCAGTCCTTATCTCTAGTGTAGGAAATCAGTATCCTGTGGCTACCAAACTTTAATTTGGCAAAACCAACAACACGGATGAGTATGAAGGCTGTATAATGGGGTTAAAGCTAGCCCAATCCATGTCTATCAAGCACTTACTAGTCTTCGGAGATTTCGAGCTGGTCGTCAGACAAACCACCGGCGTACATCTCACCAAAGAACTGCATTTGCTGCCCTATCATCGGCAGGTCCTCAAAATATCCCAGGAATTTAAAGACATAACCTTCATTCATATTCCTCGGGGTCAGAATGACTTCCCTGATGCATTGGTAACGTTAGCTTCATTAATCCGCATATCCGATAATAGTGGATTTCCCAACATCCAGTTCATAAATTCAAAAAGCCCCGACATATGGGAGTTACGTTGGAGAAGTATCAGATAAAATACCTCCTGGCAAGCAGCCTTGGTATCAAGACATCAAGGAATATCTCCGTGATGGATCCACACCCACTGGGGCAAGCCACTCAGAGCGTAAACGGATTCACAGAATGGCCATGAAATTCTATTTAAGCGGAGATGCACTATACGAAATGGATACTGGAATAGGCCTGTTAAGATGCCTCGATAAAGAGCAAGCCCAAAGATTAATGGATGAAATCCACAGTGGAGTCTGTGGTCCACACATGAGCGGTCATTTGCTGGCCAAGAAGATAATCAGAATAGGAAATTATTGGATCTCTCTCAAAGCTGAATGCGATGATCACGTCAAGAGATGTTTTCAATGTCAAATACATAGAAATGCCATCCACGCTCCTCCAAATGAGCTGCACAACATGAGTTCACCATGGCCTTTCTCTATGTGGGGAATGGACGTAATTGGTCCAGTGGAACCAAAAGCCAGCAATGGTCATCGATTCATCTTCACCATGATCGATTACTTCACCAAATGGGTTAAAGCCGCCTTATTTCCCAAAGTCACAAAAGAGGTCATCATTAGTTTCATCAGAAACAATGTCGTCTGTCGATATGGACAACCGGAGGTGATCGTATCAGACAACGCCAAGAACCTGAACAATCAAATGATGGAAGAATTGTGCAGTAAGTTCCACATCAAGCATCTCAATTCCATTATCTATCGGCCCAAGATGAATGGTGCGGTCAAAGAGGCCAATAAAAACATTAAGAAGATCATGTAGAAAATGCCCGCCATTCACAAGGAATGGCCCGAACTGTTGCCTCTCACCCTGTTAGCATACAGGACATCAATGCGCACCTCTACTGGGACTACCCCTTATTCATTGGTCTATGGCATGGAGGCAGTCCTTCCCAAAGAGGTAGAGATGGAATCCTTGCGAGTTATAATAGACGCTAAGGTAAACGAAGATCAGTGGTTGTAAGACCGATATCATCAATTGTCCCTAATAGATGAAAAGAGGGCTATAACCATTTTCCACGGACAGTTATACCCACAAAGGATCGCCAGATCCTACAACAAAAAGGTCTGAATCCGGCAATTCAAAGAAAATGACTTGTTGCTAAAGAAAGTCCTAGCCAATCAGGATGAAGCCTAAGAAAAGTTTGCCCCAAATTGGGAAGGCCCTTTCATTGTCAAGGAGGTGTTGACAGGGGGAGCTATCAGACTACAAGAAATGGATGGGAACAAATTTCCCCAACTCATCAATTCAGACGCCATCAAAAGGTACTACGTTTGAGACACATGCATACCCGCATCCGAGTCCTACGAATCAAATCAGGTTTGGTTTTTCACTAGAAAGTCGGAACTACGAATGACCTGATCTCCCTACACCCAGGAGTACGTAGGCAGCCATATCTGGTGCGGTCAAACCAAATAAAAAACTCAAAAACTCATCAAACCAAACTCAAAAGCCCAAGATAAATACTTTTTAAACCTCTCTCCAACCAAACAACCTGAACTACGAATGACCTGATCTCCCTCAACTCGGGAGTAAGTAGGCATCCACTTACTGCGCGGTTTGACCTTTAAGAAAAAATAAAAACCCCAAGACACCGAGGACATACAAAAGCTAAATCTTATCAAGCTATCCTGATCAACAGGCCCATCCGAGATACTTCCTGACATCTCAACTGTCAGTCCATCAAGGAGAAGCTCAAGATACATCTACAACTGCGAGTTATGAAAGAAGTGGTAATCACTCAGCAATGACAGTACATATCCAATCAGGGAAGTGAATCAAAACTATATTTCTCTGATATATAACAATTTCTGATATATACATAATGCCCTGTACATGACAAAAATGGCTGATCTAGTCTGTGCAGGAAAAATAAAGCTAGTCTGTGGACCCAAGGACAAGCGGGCCAGCAATGCCACATGGCATCTCTTTCTAAAGATGGGGGAGCAGCTGTAAGTGCAATCCCCACAGCCTCAATACGACCCAGTACCTCCACGGTCATCTGTAAGGTGGCGTTGTGGTCATCAATGTACGCACTAATCTCGGTAAGACGGTAACCAAACCATGAGTGTAAGTTCGAAGAGCAGTACTATCAATAATATGGAAATCACGGGAAGCTATAGCCTCATCCCTCTCCACAAAGGTTGCATCCCGAGCAACCAAAGTCTCCTTAATCTTAACATATGCTGCATCCCTAGCCGAGCGAATCTCATCTCTCTCAACAACAGCTGTGTCTCTGGCAGATCGGAGCTCCTCTCGCTTAATCAATCCAGCATCCAAAGCGGCCCTGAGCCCATCTCTCTCCGCCAAAGCTAAATCTCTGCCAGATAAGGTAGTCAACATCTGCGCTCTAGCCGAGTCTCGCTCAAAGGTTATCCTGTATAGTGAGTCCACTAAAGTCATATCTGTCCCCGTAGGAATGGGCTAGGGATCGTTAACTAATGCTATAGTCAAACCCATGAACAGCTCATCCTCAATAGAAGAATCCGAATCCTCCATGGGCTCCTCCTCGTCAGAGTCCATAATAAGAGATGAAGAAGCCTCTGCTGCCGCTACCATCTCTGCCTCCAACCAGGCAGAATACTCCGGAGAACAGCCCGGATGGCTACCAGAGAAATCAACCCTCTCTCGATGAGTCCAACACTCATATACTCTAACCAAGTCAGCGAATGACTTAGACGAAGCCGACATCCTCTAATTAGTAGCCCCCTTAAAATGGTGCAGACTCTGAAACTGATCAAACTGCTCCATCACTGCGAAAGGATGATAAGTAGTCACTCCCTCAATCCCGCCATGGGAAAGTAATCCAAGCCAGAAGCATGGGTGATAAAGCTATATGGGGACGCTAGCCCTGAGCATGGCAAAATCAAGAACGGATGCTCAATATTCAACAGAAATGTCAACCATGACTCTGCATCAATGCACTCCGCATGCTGAAAGAAGTAAACAGTGGATGTCTTGTGAGTGAAGTAAAAACCCCGAGGCCTGAAGAATCCAATCGATCGTATGTGGGACATCAGCCATATATACAGCAAGACTGAACTACCTCAAAAAAAACCTCTCTGGATGGGTACTACAATGAGTGACTGACCTCAATGTCTCAGCTAGTATCATAGGGACGAGGGTACTACCCTGTATAAGGGCCCTAACTACGACTACTAATCCCACATCTAGATGATCCAAGCAAATCGACATGTATACGTATGCCACGGCACACATCAGCAGAATATCTATCCTGGCCGCATGCCCTACCTCTGCTAAAATAACAAAATCCCCTATATGGCGATCATAGCTATCAATCTCGCCAAAGCGCTCGATCAAGAAGTCAATGGAGATCACATGCCTAGAAACGATCTCATCTATGACTATACTCTGATGAAGACTGGACAGCCGGATGAACGGTCTCCACGTATTGCTAATCGCCGTCTGAGCGCACGACAACTTTAAGTCCAAATCGGTGAATCTCTGGTACTCCTCCAGAGTTGGCGACAGCTCACACTTCCCGATGCGGAACACCTGCCTCTTAGGCATCCATAAGGGTAAAAGGCCGTCAACAAACCCGTATAGAACTCTAAACTGCGCAAGGGCTAGTGAATGCCCCAACATATGGTCCACTGTCCCCCCTGGCTGAAAATGGCAGACTCTCATACCAGGACCTTAACGATACCGCCACCGCAGACGGTTGTACATGCTCAATACGGCTGACGAAAGACGATGTCATCTGTATCACCCTACCACAAGACCATCCAGGGGTCAAACTCACCTGTCTAAATGCATACATATGGCATAATATATGCATGATGACAAATATAAACATGATGCGATAGATAGAAAAGATCATGAATATCTACAACAAGTTATCTACTGCTGGCATAATCCCTGTCTGATAATACAAAGCAAAAAGGAGAATACAGGGAAATGGGGCACCACCACCCAACTAATACAGTGGTCTATCAAAATGATGGCACAACCGCCAAATAGCCAAAACAGTGGCTGACCAAAAAGTATAGCTACAATAGCTATCAAAGGAAGTCGATGACATTAATGTCAAAGAGATCGACCTACTCCATCTCTTCGGTGGATACAAAACTGCTTCTATCATGCATGTCTGGGCGGTATAAGGGAGGATCTACCTGTATATAGCTGCTGCTAAATGGACCCGAAGAGGGACTTGCTCCTGAGCTTGACGGGTCAAAAGAAGATGCCTCTGACAGATCTTGGCCAAGATGCCTGATAAAGAAACAGGCCTACTCTAACTCCCTGGTTAGATCTGCTATCTGGTCTGCATGAGTAGGCTCCCTAAGGCAAGCTATCCAGTCCGTTATCATCACGGACCTTGACACCATGTCTGCTATGAACTGGGTGGCACGAGTCTGAGCTCTAATCGTACGAGGGCTCCACCAACTGCTAAATGCCTCCTGGCTGTACGGGACCTCTGATAAGGCAAAGACATCTATGCCCTCCATAGGGATATCTGTCAATGGCACCGTCAATGGCCAATAATGCCAAGCATGAGGGGCAATGGGAATGCGGATCTCCCCCGTAATGCTCCTAATTGCACTCTCTCCAAGATAGAGCTCCCAGCCTTCCACCGTTAACAAAGGGACTCTGCGGGTTAACAACTTAAACTCCCAGCCAGTAGGGACACCTCCCTCGAATTCGACGGTCAAAAACTTGGATGTATACTGGCCTCCAGGTGATCGAACCTGCCGTCAAAAGCTCCAACTACAGAAGGGCATGAGTGAATCCCTCAACAACAGGGATCTCTATCAAAGTGGAGTGATGCCATCTCCGTCCTCGAGGATAGGTCTCTAGGCCTAGTGTAGAAGCGAGCCGTAGGCAAGGAAGCCTCTCAAATGCCCAAAGTTGATTATGCAAATATCAAAAATCCTCAATGACCAAGACTGACAAAAAATGAATGCTGAAATTAAAAAGGTACAGAAAGATGTACTCACCAGCAGAAATGGGTAAAATCCTAACCAAGCCTCCGTCACACCCTCCGAAAGCATGCACATGCCACGGAGAAAATAGGCAAAGGTATAGGAGCCCCAATCATAGTCACTGAGGCGCTCTACATATCTAGTGGCACTAATCAAGGTAAAGGAACACAGTAGACGAGTTGTCTTCCATAAAACAACCTCTGATGATCAATAAAAACAATTGCCTTAGAATGCAATCTCTAGCCCTCTGATCACCAGGCGGAGGCTCCTGTAAAGTCCCATCCTAGGCATCTATACTCAAGGGACTAGATTGGACAGTCTGACCCTTGAACGCCGTCGTAGGAACTCCCAGCAGGGACGGAATGACAGTGGGCGTAATGTCAGCCACGATAAGAACTAGCTCGCCCTCAAACTCAATGCCGGTGATAAACCTCCAATCTATAAGAGTCATCATCACCTCGCTATCCAGAAGATGAAGGGACTGAGTCTGGTGGAAACAGCGCTCAGATAAAGCCCTCATATACCCCCAGAGGCAACGGCGGGGAAGGATCGAGAAAAAGGCCTTAAAGCCCCAGCCATCTACGATATCCCTGTAATCCTCGTGCAAAGTATGATACAGGGAATGTGCGCTGAACCAGTTCCCTCGAGGCTTCGTAAAGCCGGGAACCTGCATAAAAAACCAACCCATGTTAAAAACCTGGGCCCTGTGAATGGAAAAAAGGAAGAAAAGAATCCAAAGAAAAGAAAATTTTCAAGTCACCTTGTTGGCATGAAGATATCTCGAAGGATGGCGACTCAAGTCGCCCAACAACTCCTGTGCCTGCGCAACAATGCAAGGGACCTCTGCACGCGGAACCTGAGCTGGAATAGGAGTAGCAAAACTAGCCTCCTCATCGTCAATATCAAGTTGCTGCTCGTCCTGTGCTGGATGAATCACCGCCTCCACCAATCTACGAGGCGTCCGAGCTGGACGAGGCTGAGGAACATCAGAAGCCCTCCTCTGTCTGATACCTGAGGACACCCTGCTGGAACTACCAGGTCTATCACGATCCATCGCATACACTAATACTCCAAATTACCTCAGAAAGGGTGTGGTAAGCCTAAAACCTGTGGCTTATCATTTTCAATCAGTCCAGCATATATCTCTAGGTCCTAAGACATGCATGGGCCGGTCAAAAATACCCAGTAAAGTTAAAACTACATGTTTTCAAAACCTAGAAGCTAAAAACCTCATGGGTCAGCCAAAAATCCCTAGTCGAGTCAAAATGCATATTTTCAATACGTAAGATTTTGAAAAAAAACTCGCCAAAGTCTCCTTTGTAAAATAGACTGTCCACATGTACATAGGCATGTCTAGGTGGCCATTTAGTAGCACACCTACCCAAAAATAGAAATAGTTCATATTTATGAAAAAAAAATCAAAAGTCAACCTCACATGGTAGCCAAATTACTATGGACAATTTTTAGTTGAAAATCCAGGCTCACTAGGCCTCAAAAAGGATGACTAAACTGATCAAAAAGTGCAAAATAACACTATCTTAGAACCTGAATTTTCTTACATCCAAACATGCATTACAGTAAGATATGCATACATATGTAGTCAAAAAAAATTTAACAGGTCATAAAGGCATATATTTTTCATACATTGCGTCCAAAAGCACCCTAAGTGGTTCGCATACTTTTAAAGGTCAAAATCTACAAAAAAAAAGCATGTAAAACATTACCTGCGCTGCGCTGAATGCATAGGAATTGACAGAATCAGGAAACAGCTGCCCAAACTCCGTAGATCTAAAAAAGAAGATCGAAAATCCATTTGGAACTCAAATTGGAAACTTGGAAAATGAAAATCCCGCAGCCCAATTTAAAGCCTAGGTGGCCGTACCTCCACCTGCGGCAGCCTTAGGTGGGTCCCACTCCCCCGGGCTCGGTCCGATTAGAGTCAAAATGGAGTTTAACTGAGCTGCCGAGTCAAATCTTAAGAAAAATCGCTACGCGATTGAGCGGTTTATCTTGAAAATATGCGGTTAAGCAGCGGGAATTTGACAGAAAGGGAAAACCCACGGAGATCCTTGGTATTCATCCCGGAGCCATGTCCGGGGATTAACAGCAAACTACAAAAAAAAATTGCGCAAGAACCGCGCAAAACTGCCGAAAACTGCCATTTCTCGAAGTTCAGGTACAGACCGATGCCAAGTTCAACCGTTGGTTTCATTCCAGCGAAGTTCGGGTACTGACTAAAGTACAGTTCAATCGTTGGTTCAATGCCAGCGAAGTTTAGGTACTGACCAAAGCCAAGTTTAACCGTTGGTTCCATTCCAGTGAAGTTCGAGTACAGACCGAAGCCAAGATCAACCGTTGGTTCAACTCCAGTGATGTTCGGGTACAGACTGAAGCCAAGTTCATCCGTTGGTTCCATTCCAGCGAAGTTCGGGTACAGACCGAAGTCCAGTTCATCTGTTGGTTCCATTCCAGCGAAGTTCGGGTACAGACCAAAGTCCAGTTCAACCGTTGGTTCATCTACAGCAAAGTTCAGGTACAGACTGAAATCCAGTCCAGCTGTTGGCTCAACCCCAATGACGCTTCAACCGTCGGATTAGCCCCATGATACATCGAGAGATGATCTAGGAGCGAAAGCCATATATTACTTCATCCCCATAGAGGACAGATGATGGAATCTATTATACACATCCTCAAAGGGATTATTAGCCAAGATCGATGATGCATTCTCCTGTGGCAAACTACCAGTGCAAACTATCGTCCAGGTAGGCGTCAGAAGCTTTCATTGAGGTAACTCGATAACCGAAAGATATCCCCATAGACGAACTTTCAAAATGTGCAACGGCACCTATGCAAAATATAGATTGATAGGGAAACCATTGGTCTCAAACCAAGGAAGCATCCATAATATTATCCCCATCAGAGTCAAAAAGGCTATCACGAATATCGTCATCCCCAGTAGAAAGTGACAAAAGCCGGCTTTTATAGCCTAACTCTAATAACCCATCAGGGAGGTCAATCAACGACAATCTTATTAACCTCGAGGGTCGTCATGGATAACGTTATCCCCAGCAGTCAATGACATGAAGCAATCCATGCTGACCCTACCACCTCAAAGGTATCTATCAACCATAACATGCCATATCATGCATTTCTATGCGTCTGCATTGGCATTTCCAGTGTCTACCAATCTTTATCCTATCCATTTCATTACATTGCATGAACATGATAAAGAGGGGCATCTGTAGACACTCGAAATTTTCTTTGCCCCAATACTAACACTGTAGGAGGGCAAAGACATCAATCAACTTAAATTCGATCCCCAATATCGGTACTCCAGTTAAATTCGATCCCTAATATCGGTACTCAAGCCAACTCCTATCTCTAATCGGACCGTCTGATCAACCCCGATCTCAATATCGGGCCATCAAATCAACTCTGATCTCCAATCAAACCGTCAGATCAACCCCGATCTCAATATCGGGTCGTCAAATCAACTCCGATCTCTAATCGGACCATTAGATCAACCCCGATCTCAATATCGGGCCATCAAATCAAGTTCGATCTCCAATTGGATCGTTAAATTAACTTTGATCTCCAATCGGACCGTTAGATCAACCCCGATCTCAATATCGGGTCATCAAATCAACTCCGATCTCCAATCGGACAGTCAAATCAACTCCAATTTCCAATTGGACCATCAAATCAACTCCGACCTCCAGCCGAACTGACAAATCAACCTCAATATCAATATCGGTACTCAAGCCAACTCCAATCTCTAATCAGACCGTCAGATCAACCCCGATATCAATATCGGGCCATCAAATCAACTTCAATCTCCAATCAGACCGTCAGATCCAGCTCTGATCTCTATTCGGATCGTTAAATCTAGCTCTGATCGTCAATCGGACCATCAAATTAACTTCGATCTCCAATCGGACTGTCCATCTAGCTCCGATCGTCAATCGAATAGTCTATCCAGCTCCGATCGTTAATCGAACCGTCAATACGGTTTCGAGCGTCAATTAAACCGTTAATACAATCCCGATATCCAATCGAGCCATCAGTTCAAACCCCGATCTCAATATCGGGCCTTCAAATCAGCCTCAGCAGCAACCCGAGAGGTACAAATCAGCCTCGGTAGCAACCTAGAAGGTACCGATCAACCCCGATCTCAATATCGGGCAGTCAAGTCAGCCCTGACATCAACCCGGGAGGTAGAGGTCAACCTTGACATCCACCTAGGACGTGTAAAGTCATAGCCGGCCTCAGCCTAGGAAGTACAGACCAGCCCCGACATCAATCCGGGAAGTGCAGTTCAGATCTAGAGATAACCCTAGGAAGCCAGATCCACCAAGTACCACCTCAGGAAGGGCAAAATGGTTATTTTATCAACTCTCAGTCGATTCGATCAAACTCAAGCTGAATTAATGCCATCAAAGTCAAAATAAACCATAACGATGATCCCGAGTGCAAACGACACAAGACAGCTCAACGGATAAATTGCGGGGAATCAAAGACCTGGTTATGAACTCGTCTTCTTGGACCCGAAAAATGTTTTATCCCATATCATTGCGACACTCTCGGCGAGGGCTTTTCGGAAAGGTATAGCACGCCTTAAACGGACGCTCCGATCAAAAGTTTAAAAGTTTTAAGCCTGACATCGCATTTCTTGGAGTGCGCGTACTTCGAGATGACAAAGCTGGGCACGTGGGCCCCACTCAGGGGAGCCTCACCTCTACCTGTGGCATTAGCAGGTAGAGTGATGGCTCCCTGGCCTATAAATAAACGTGGCCCCCTTTATTTTTAAGAATTTAGAAACGCAGCGAAGCTCTGCTTGTTCGATTTTCTGACTTTTACACCTCTTCCAAACCCAAATATTTTCACTCTAACACGTAGACATACCCATATACTACCACATATCAAAAAATAACCGGTAGATTTGGGCGTATAGAGCCTACGATTCGGCAAAACGCCCGTGTAGCAGTCCATTGTAAGTATTTTCACGATCAGAAAGTGAATATTACTTCTTCGTACTTTTATACACTTGCACGTTAAGTTTCATTTTCTAAAAATGCCCGGAACATAGTTCTATCGCCGTTTTCGTCAAAATTTGGTACATTTTTGTACATAAACTAATTTTCTGGCATTTCTACAACTCAAATTTACGATCCGTCAGCTCCAGCAAGTTCAATGCACTAAATTTTTCGTTCTGGCAACTTTGCCTGACTAGGTTATCTTCCCAGTCCTGGTTTGGCCCTTTCTTGTATATATTTAACTATATATGTACTAACATTTTAATTCTGTCAAGCCCGAATGTTAAATCCGAGGTATTTATCGCTTTTATATATATTTACTCTTATATAAGCGATTTTCACCATCACTAGGTACTCTTCCCAGTCTTGGTTAACTATATTTCTGTCTATATATATATATATATATTTCAATTCTAGTCCGGGTACCAGCGTGAAAACCCATCGCCCTTTATATTGTTTTTGCACTCTTCGCCATACTGGGTGATCTCCCTAGTCACTGGTTGACTACTTTTCTGTAATTTATAATATATTCTGGCCTGGACTATTTCGTGGTCTTTATACTATTTTTGCACACTTCACCATTACTGGGTTATCTTTCCAATAACTGGTTGACTACTTTTCTGTACATTTATATTTTAGTTTGGCCTGGATCATTCTGTGGCCTTTTTACTACTTTTATATATATTTATGCATATATAAGCAGCCTTCACCACCACTTGCTTCTCTTCCCAGTCTTGGTTGACTACGTTTCTGTCAATATATATATATATATATATATATATATATATATATATATATATATCAATTCCAGTCTGGGCACCGGCGTGAAAACCTATTACCCTTTATAGCTTTTATGTATAACTGAATATATATATACTACTTTACTCGCTTTCTATTCAACTAAAGCTTTAAATATTCATTTTATATGAATTGGCACTGACATATCTGCGGGTGGACTAGATTTATTTAAATCTCGCCAATTCTAGTTTTCAAACAGTTCAAAACCTCCAGACTGAACCGGGAAGCTAGAATGGCTGAGATTTCCTTAATGTTGGGTTTGTACGAAATCGTGACGCAATTAAATTGCAAAAATTAGCGGAAGCATGGTATATCAGAGTTTAAAAAATTTCTACAAAACCATTACCCGAATCATCCTTTATGCAAATTATTAATTTAAAACGATAAATAAGAAGTTATGGAATCATACATTTGTAGAACGAAGCTTCCACATGTACGAGTTTAAACTCCTTGTTCTTCGTGATCTCCTTGAATTTTCGGGTTAGATTCCTTCCTTTGATCAACGTTAGCCACCCAAGTGTTTGGCCTCTAGAGGGGATCCACCAAGGAAGAGAAATTATCAAGAAAGAGGGTGGTTGGCTTAGTTTTCTATCCTTTATAGAAAAGGAGTACTCTCCAACAATTAGAATTTCATCAACTGATATCTATTATAAGATTCTTCTCATATAGATATTGGTCAACCCTTCTAATCCTATTAGACATGGGATTTCATTTAATTAATTAAACGCCTTTAATTAATTTAGGCTTTCCACCACAATGGGAATAATTAATTAAATTCATTTAATTAATTTGTCTCCTATCTTATTAGGAATAAATGAGAGTACTAATATTAAATTAATTACTAAACTCCTTTAGAAATTAAAATAATAATAATTATAATAATATTAATAAGACATCTCTTATTAATTTATATTTAATATTTCAAAAATATTAAAGAATAAACATTAAGATATTTAATTTATTCTATCACCATAGATTAAATTAATTACACTTAATGCATTATTACGATTATGCCATTACCTTCTTAAATAATTATTCTTCCTTTTATGGTGTGACCCTTTAGGTTCTCCATATTAAACCTGTTGTGAATAAATCAATTAGAACAATTCTAATCTTATTTAAATAAATAAATTAAAATAATAATCTATTTAAATAAATAATATTTATTGTACAATAGGGATAAGCCTCCCTAGCGATCAACGACTTTCCAGATGATATAGATTTCAACATTAATCATAAAAGAACTTGTGAGTAAATAGTTACCGTAGAATTCAATCCTTCCACCATATAATGTCCCAATTAAATATAAGACATGATTTACTGTCAAGTCTTATTTTATTTAATTATATGTATTTCGATTAGAAAATGCACAACTCCAAATAATGCAAATTAGAAACTCCTTTCTAATTTCATTCCACCTTAGCCAAGGATTCCTGAGTTGTCATTTAACGAATCACATAGGACATATATCCTCTTTTACTAGAGGTGGTAGATTCTTTATTAATCATTCATTATCTCTATATGTAACTCATTATACCCAAGCATACCCTTTTATATACCCTAAAGGGCTTTAAGGAATAAGTCAAAGTATAATTCATTACATACAAGATACTATGATGATCTCAAGTCCAAGGATCACTTGTACTACTATCACATTAGGAATTCTTATTGACAGGCGAGTAAAACTCCATTAGGTATTCCATAGCGAGTCACGTTCAGTGAACTTATTCTCCAATAAGCACCTACATACTTACTTTAGTGTCTCCACAGAAATGATCATTAGATCAATCATCCTCATCCAATGAGCAAGCAACATATGTACCAATCTATCCGGATTTACTAATTCCCTTTTTAGTAATCCCACGATTGGGAACTATTTTAGTTTTAAGCTTTCTAAGAATTTAAATCTCATTAGCATGATCAACATCATGATTCTAAAAGCATTGCTTAAAACTATGGGTTATTTACATATTATAAAAACAGCACCATGTAGATAATTAAATGCCTTTAATAAATAAATATTTTTATTAATAAATAAATAAGATTGTCTCCAAAGTATATGCTTTATTATCATACATGATTGGCTTGTATGCATACTACTTTCAATCTCCCACTTGCACTAAAGCCAATCGCTATGGTATCTCATACCCTTCTTCTCTAAGTGGCGATCAAACTGCTGTTATGTTAAAGCTTTAGTAAATGGATCTGCAATGTTGTCTTGAGAGTCTATATGCTCCTTTTTCAATGATTTCTTTATTCAAGGTGCCGCAACACATGTTTATATTCAAGATGAGACTTAGGAACTATTCCTAGTTCTGTAATGAACTTTTCATCCGAAACATCAACTTGCAGCTTCACTTACAGTTATATACTTTGTCTTTGTCACTAAACCAACAACCTTTTGTTGTTTGGAACCTTTCCAAATTACTGCACCATCTTTTAAGGTAACGACTTACCCTAAAATGGATTTGCTATCGTCTTGGCCAGTCTGAAAACTTGAGTCTATTAAGCACTCTAGTTTAATTCAGACTCATCATGTGATATAATGACATCCTTAGTGTCAATTAAGTACTTTAGGATGTTTATCACTGTCCTACAGTGATCTTCTTTAGAATCTGACTGATCAACATCATGTCTCGTATATTTCATTGCATACATGATAGTAAATCATGCGATCTCTCTTTTATTGAGGATAATTTTAGAGAGATTCACTCCATGGCTCATCACCATGAGACATTTTTGGAGTTTGCCATGCTAAATGCCTTTAGCATCTAATGAATATATGTTTCCTTGGGTTTAGCCGAACATCCTTTTAAATATATCAATAAAGATTTATATCCCCAATGTGGAATGTTCTACCCAAATCATTCATGGAGGAATGTTTAGATAACTTTGTTTTGATCGATTTTAGCATAGGAATTTCATTCCCTATCAGTAATATGTCATCAACATATAATACAAAGAATGAAATAGCACTCCCACTAACTTTCTTGTACACACATGGTTCATCTTCGTTTTTGATAAAATCAAACTCTTTGATTGTCTCATCAAAATGAATGTTCCATCTACTAGAATCTTGCTTCAATCCATAAATGGATTGTTGTAGCTCATATACATGATTTTCTTCAACCATTGAAACAAAAACATCTGGTTGTATCATACATACATTCTCCTCTAATATTGTATATTTGAGGAAGGGCGTCTCCACGTCCATTTTTCCAGATTTAGTAATAATAAGCTGCAACCGCAAGTAAAATCCAAATGAATTTGAGCATTGCTTCTAAGATCCATTTTAATTTTATGGTCATCTACCATTTCCCTGAGTCTTTATTACTCATAGCTGTTCGTAATTCAATGGATCATCATCATTCATGACGTTTACCTCATCGTCATCCACTATGACGAATCCATACCTCTCAGGTATCTTCGGTACCTTTCCATATTTACGAATAGGGTGTTGTACAGTAGGTGTCTCTACTTGGACAAGTTCATCCACTTGATCTGTAGTGGTTTGTGGTTCTTGAATTTCTTCAAGATCTAATTTCCTCCCACTAGCTCCTTCAAGGATAAACTCATTTTCCAAAAAGGCAGCGTGTTTCACAACAAACACCTTTTGCTCAGTAGGATTGTAGAAATAGTATCCCAAACCTTCTTTAGGATATCCCACAAATGTGCACTTATAGATCTTGTCCCTAGCTTATCATTTTGAAACATTTTCACATAAGCTGGACATCCCCAGATCTTAGCATGCTTAAGACCAGGTTTCCTCCCTGTCTACATCTCATATGGAGTCTTGGGGAAGAATTTTGAGGGGGGCTTATTTAGTAGATATGAGCCTTTTCTAGGGCATGACCCCAGAATAAAATTGGAAGATCGATAAAACTCATCATGGATCGAACCATGTCCAACAATGTTCGATTTCTCCTTTCAGATACTCCATTTAACTGTGGTGTACCTGGTGGAGTCCATTGTGAGATTATACCATTTTCTTTGAGACAATTGAGAAACTCACCGCTTAAGTATTCTCCACCTCGATCTGATCTAAGAGTCTTAATACTCTTTCCCGTTTGTTTCTCTACTTCACTTCTGAACTCTTTGAACTTTTCAAATAATTCTGATTTGTATTTCATTAAATACACATATCCAAATCTTGACTGATCATCACTGAAAGTAATAAAATAAGAATACCCACGCCGTGCATTTGTTGCCATAGGTCCACAAACGTCAGTGTGAATCAACGCTAACAACTCTGTAACTCTTTCTCCTTTTCCACTAAAAGGAGATTTAGTCATTTTACCCATGAGACAAGATTCACAAGTTGGATATAATTCATAATTGGATAGCTCTAAGAGCCCATCCTTATGCAACTTGGATAATCTCGTTTCATTGATATGACCGAGTCTACAGTGGCACATATAGGTATAATTAATATCATCTCTTTTCCTTTTCTTAGTTTGTTCTATTTGAAGTATATTTTCATGCAAGTCAAGTATATAAAGTCCATTTTGCAAATTGCCAACACCATATAAAACATTACTTTTATAAATATAACAACTGTTGTTCTTTATTATAATGTCAAATCCATCCATATCTAATATGAAAATAGAAATAATGTTTTTAATGATATTCGAAACAAAATAACAATTATTTAAATAAATAGACTTGCCCGTAGGCAGTGCTAAACATTAAGTGCCTACAGCTAATACAGCAACCTTTGCACCATTTTTCACTCGTAGGACAACCTCATTATTGTTCAGCTTTCTACTTCTGACCAGTCCCTTCACATTATTACATATGTGAGAACCACAGCCGGTATCCAATACCCAAGTAGAATTTTGACTTTCTGAAAAATTAATTTCAATCATGAACAAATCTTGATTGGAAGTCGAAGCTTCTCCAAGCTTCTTCTCTGCCAGAAACTTCTTGTAGTTTCTCTTCCAATGACCCGGCTCGTTGCAATGGAAGCACATTCCTTTGCTAGCTGGATCAGGTTTCTTTTGTTCCTTTATGTTCACCTTGCCCTTGGTCATCCGAGATCGGAAGAGCTCCTTAGATATCTCATATCTAGCAGTCCTACTTTGTTCACCATACAACTCCTTGAGGTGAAGCAACATAGTAGGAGCATCCATGTTTTCATGCTGACGCTGAAGCTCGTCATTCATGGATGCGAGCATGATGCATTGAGCCACAGATGCGTCATTTTGCCATTTTACAATGGTGGTAATTTCTTCCTCAGATGCTGATTCTGGAACAGTTCCAGAGACAGGTGAATTTAGGACATAAGAAATCTTTTCAGCAGTGAGAACTATTCTCAGATTCCTTAACCAGTCCGTATAATATGGTCCGGTTAGTTTATTAGCATCAAGTATGCTACGCAGTGAAATTAGTGATTTTGACATTTTTAAAGTTCTACATGTGAAAAGACAACATTTTAGTAAACATTCATTTTATTAATTTTGTATACCAAAATAAATTTAGGTCTTTATTTGAAATTGGTATCTCCCACTATTTTCATCAAACTATATTACCCTCACTTATATAGTTCGGCAACATCTAATTAAAGATTTGCTAGTGAGAATAAGGATCTCATTTCAAATGTATATAACCTTGTGGATAGCACAACAAACGATATACAAATAAATAAGTAGACAACTCTTGTCAATTACATTACCATGTAATTCCTTTTATTTTGCCTCTTAAATCATAATGGTCAAGTGTGTGTACATCCGAACTAAAATGATTTAAGTTAAGTCCAGCCTAGCACTTCCATAAATTTGAAAAAGAAAAATGTTCGTCCTTGTGGATAGCACAACAAGACTAGATCGTTCAATTTTCTTGATAAGCATCAAATGTGATTAATTAACATCTTAAATACGCAATACTCGCCTTGTGGATAGCACAACAAGCTCATATTAAATATTTAATACTCTATTAATTTATCATGCTAGAAGGCAACGTTCGATATTCCAAATATCATTTGAACGCTTCGGACTTAATATAATTTCTTTGAGGGGTTTGTTATTATTTGTCTCATCTTGTTTAGCGCACATGCACATATATATATAAAATACGCGTCATTTTATTAAACATGCGAAGCATGTTTGCATAAAATATAATATATATAATATTTAGCATGTTATATAGAATATTATATTCTACCTGGATTGATTATGAACTTTTATTCTTGTTTGGTTCACTAGAGCCACCAAGTGATCCAAAAGGTCAAACCTAGGAGTGTAAAAATTTAAATTTAAACGTTACTATTACATTTAAACTCGGGCTCCATACAAACGGGTCTTCACGCGCTCCTTGCTCCTTGGTCTCCAATTTTTTCAAGATAATTCTAACTATTTCTATTACATTAAACTATTTAATTTAAATAGAAACCTTGATCAGAAGTCAAGGGAAAGTACATAGGAGGGAGATAGAATTTACATCGAGAAAAAAATCAAAGAAGACAAGGTACGCAGACCCCATTTAATAAAACCCATTCATTCAAGCATTTAACTAAAATAAAATCCAATCACATTGGTCAATAGTCCATAATCAACCCCATTTATTTTCATACAAGTCACCATATGTATCAATAAATAAATATCCATCTCATGAATTAAAACATTCCATATATATTTGAGTATCATTTAATGGACAATTTTAAATTGCATGAAATCTAATTTCAAGATTAAAATAAACTCTTTATTTTAATTATAAAATTATTTAGAATATAATATATAAATATATCATATATATATATATATATATATTTGATATTACCGTATATATATTATATATATATATAACGAATCAGGTTATATATATATATATATACATATATATATAATATAAATTCACGTTTATTTTTTAAAAGGAAGTCACCTTCTTTTATTAAAAGAGTCCTGCAGGTTTATTAAAAGAATCATTTCTTGATGGGTCACCTTGTTTTTTTTTGAAGTAAGAAACAGACAACGCCTTTTCTTTGCAGAATTCAAGATTAGCGCCCAAAAAAAAAATTGTGATTCGTCCCAAAAAAAATACCATTTTTTTTTCTTAAAAAAAATAATTTTATACAATAAAATTATGCCCAATAAATTATTATAAAAACATACCCATATGTATATGAAATCAAAAATAAATTAATAATTGCATAAAGGTTTGGCTCTGATGCCACTGTTGGGTTTGTACGAAATCATGACGCAATCAAATTGCAAAAATTAGCGAAAGCATGGTATATCAGAGTTTAAAAAATTTCTGCAAAACCATTACCCGGATCATCCTTTATGCAAATTATTAATTTAAAACGATAAATAAGAAGTTATGGAATCATAGCTTTATAGAACGAAGCTTCCATAGGTACGAGTTCAACTCCTTATTCTTCGTGATCTCCTTGAATTTTCGGGTTAGATTCCTTCCTTTGATCAACGTTAGCCACCCAAGTGTTTAGTCTCTAGAGGTGATCCACCAAGGAAGAGAAATTATCAAGAAGGAGGTGGTTGGCTTAGTTTTCTATCCTTTATAGAAAAGGAGTACTCTCCAACAATTAAAATTTCATCAACTGATATCAATTATAAGATTCCTCTTATATAGATATTGGTCAACCCTTCGAATCCTATTAGACATGGGATTTCATTCAATTAATTAAACTCCTTTAATTAATTTAGGTTTCCCACCACATTGGAAATAATTAATTAAATTCATTTAATTAATTTGTCTCCTAATCTTATTAGGAATAAATGAGAGTACTAATATTAAATTAATTATTAAACTCTTTTAGAAATTAAAATAATAATAATTGTAATAATATTAATAAGACATCTCTTATTAATTTGTATTTAATATTTCAAAAATATTAAAGAATAAACATTAAGCTATTTAATTTATTCTATCACCATAGATTAAATTAATTACACTTAATACATTATTACGATTATGCCATTACCTTCTTAAATAATTATTCTTCCTTTTATGGTGTGACCCTTTAGGTTCTCCATATTAAACCGGTTGTGAATAAATCAATTAGAACAATTCTAATCTTATTTAAACAAATAACTTAAACTAATAATCTATTTAAATAAATAATATTTATTGTACAATAGGGATAAGCCTCCCTAGCGATCAACGACTTTTCAGATAATATAGATTTCAACATTAATCATAAAAGAACCTGTGAGTAAATAGTTACCATACAACTCAATCCTTCCACCATACAATGTCCTAATTAAATATAAGACATGGATTTACTGTCAAGTCTTATTTTATTTAATTATATGTATTTCGATTAGAAAATGCACAACTCCAAATAATGCAAATTAGAAACTCCTTTCTAATTTCATTCCACCTTGGCCAAGGATTCCTGGGTTGTCATTTAACGAATCACATAGGACATATCTCCTCTTTTACTAGAGGTGGTAGATTCTTTATTGATCATTCATTATCTCTATATGTAACTCATTATATCCAAGCATACCCTTTTATATACCCTAAAGGACTTTAAGGAATAAGTCAAAGTATAATTCAGTACATACAAGATACTATGATGATCTCAAGTCCAAGGATCACTTGTACTACTATCACATTAGGAATTCCTATTGACAGGCGAGTAAAACTCCATTAGGTATTCCACAGCGAGTCACGTTCAGTGAACTTATTCTCTAATAAGCACCTACATACTTGCTTTAGTGTCTCCACACAAATGATCATAAGATCAATCATCCTCATCCAATGAGCAAGCAAAATATGTACCAATCTATCCGGATTTACTAATTCCCTTTTTAGTAATCCCACGATTTGGAACTATTTTAGTTTTAAGCTTTCTAAGAATTTAAATCTCATTAGCATGATCAACATCATGATTCTAAAAGCATTGCTTAAAATTATGGGTTATTTACATATTATAAAAACAGCACCATGTAGATAATTAAATGCCTTTAATAAATGAATATTTTTATTAATAAATAAGTATGATTGTCTCCAAAGTATATGCTTTATTATCATACTTGATTGGCTTGTATGTATACTACTTTCACTTAAATCTAGCTTTCTTTCTAGTTTCAGCTTCAAAAGCAACATCGCGTCCCTTAGATTGCTATCTAATTAGAACGAGACGCTTCGGCCGTGCGGACTGGGATTTACTGAATGAATCCTCGGTTCTGGTAATATTGGGATGTTTATCTATTTCTGTACAAATTTGAACTGTGCATGTTTTGGCTACTCATATGTGAGCCTAGAAATCGTGGGATTCATGATCAAACTGATCAGAATCTGATTGCCACGATGGACAAACTCCGATTTACAAATGTACACTACCAGTTTTTCTGTAGAAATGTACATGTATACAGACCTTAAAACGGTTATCCAGATTTAAGGTCTCAATATAATAAAAAAAATGTGGATTGCCGTGTTAGAGTCCCTCCGATGGTTTTCATGCCCATGGGGAGACCGGCACTTGTATATTTTTGTGGTCGAGGATGCTTCGTAGCCCAACAAATCACTATTCACATGTAGCCTTAAGGCTATAAAGATAAAATTGGAAGTATCAACAGGCTTCAATTCCTATGCTAGCGTAAGGGTTTGAAAACTAGCTTTCAAAACATCATTTTCAATTCAATCAAAAGAAAAGATTTTGCAAATCAAATTAAATGTTTTTGCAAATTAAATCAAAGACTGGTTTTTAAAACAAATCAAACCTTTCGTATATAGGTTCAACGAAGCAAAGCACTACTTTCAATCAATCAAATCAATAGGCCCAACTTTCAAACAGCATTCACTCACGTATTCCAGTTTTAAGGGAAATATTAAAAAGATGCGGTACCGTGTTTACACGGGAGTCGTGGGATGCCTAACACCTTTCCCACACTTAACCAAGCCCACGAACTCAAACTTTGTTTTCAAAGATAAAGTTTCGACAGTGTCCAGTAATTAGACCTTTTTCAAACCAAACTCGATTGAGTTGGTACAACCAATTTCAAATCTACCAACTGGCGACTCTGTAAAAGGTTCAAATCGTCGACTTGATACATGTTGGCCTTTTTCCTAAAAAATCCTTCAAAATCTTTTTTCTAAATAAAAAGAATAAGGGTGTAGAGAACTTAGGAAAAGAGATTAAAAGATCCGGGTTGTGACCTGACCCCCGGATTTTTTAAACCAACGTCGACAACATGTATTCACATGGGTTCATTTATGTAATTCATGTGACTTACTCCCTTTTACCATATAGTTCCTATATTACATAGTCATATCACAATGTCACACTATACTTTATATTATATAGATGTAATTACTATATAATATGTGATTACCTATCGTTACACTTAGAAATTAATTGAACAAACATTAACCTTATAATAGTAATCAATTATTTAATCATTCATATGCTATCACTCATAACAATAATTAATTAACAATATATTATTAATTAATCATTCACTTATTAATTCTTCTTTAATTAATTAAATCATCATAATTCTCATTACTGTGCCACACAAGGCATTCTTCGAGCTTATCATAAACTCTACATTCTTCTCAATTATTATGAATTCAATTTGAATTTATTGAATTACTCATCTCATGACACATAAATTATGTCCTCCCCCCTTATAAAAATTATGTCCTCTGAATTGGTACAAGATTACACAAAAAGATGGGAGATAGTCCTTCATCATCCTACCTTCTAATTCCCATGTGGCCTCCTCGACATCGTGGTTTCGCCAAAGTACTTTCACAGAAGATATAAGTTTATTTCATAATATCTGTTCTTTCCTATCTAGTATTTGGACAGGAATTTCTTCATACGCCAGGTTCTTCTCTACTTGAATGGGCTCATAAGAAATCATGTGCTTGTAGTCGGCCTTGTACGAACGCAACACGGAGATATAAAACACGTTGTGGACGTGCTCCAACTCAGGTGGTAATGCTACTTTGTATGCCACTTTGCCCACTCGCTTCAATATTTAGAACGGTCCTATGAATCTCGGACTCAATTTTCCCTTCTTGTCGAATCGTATTTTTTCCTTCCAGGGAGATACCTTCAAGAAAATGAAACTACCGACCTTAAAGTTCCGGTCTTGTAGATGCAAGTCAGCTTACTTTTTCTGGCGATCTTGAGCTGCTACCAGTCTAGCTCTTATCACTATCACCACATCTACGGTTTGTTGTACTAATTCTAGCCCCAACATTCGTCGTTCTCCGACTTCGTCCCAACATAACGGCGCTTTGCATTTTCTTTCGTAAAGAACTTTGTACGGTGGCATGCCGATACTCGCATGATAACTATTTTTATACGCAAATTCCACTAAGGGTAGGTGGTCGTCCCAATTTCTCTTGAAGTCCATCACGCATGTCCTAAGCATGTCCTCCAGCGTTTGTATTGTTCGCTCTCTTTGTCCGTCTGTCTGAGGATGATACGCAATACTCAACCTCAACTGTGTCCCCATCCTCTCTTGCAAGTTTTTCCAGAAGTTTGATGTGAAGCATGGATCTCGATCAGAAACAATTGACATCGGCACTCTATATCGTGAAATAATTTCCTTTACGTATAGGCTTGCTAACGGATTCAAACTAAATCGGATCTTGATCGGTAGAAAATATGCTGTCTTTGTTAGTCAATCCACGATAACCCAAATGGCATCATAACCTTTCTGCGTGACTGGAAGTCCCACTACGAAGTCCATCTTAATGTACTCCCATTTCCACTCTGGTATTTCCAATGGTTGTAGTAAACCACTCTGCCTCTGATACTATGCTTTGACGCGTTGACAAGTAAGACATCTACTGACGCACTCTGCGACTTTCTGTTTTAGATTGGGCCACCAAAAATGTTGTCTCAAATCTTGGTACAACTTCGTGCCTCCCGGTTTAACGAAATATGTCGTATTGTGTGCCTCGTGCAAAATTTCTTCTCTCAATTTGGCTACCGCTGGCACCCACACTCTCCCTTTGAATCTCAAGATATCGTCTTTATCCATTCTGAATCTTTCCTCTTCATTTTCTGCGATCCTCTTTCTGATTTTCTCACACTCTTCATCCTTTTCTTGTGATTCCTTTACTCTATCTAATAAGGTTAGACGAGCTTCCATTTTAAATAACTTTTCTTCAGACCTCTCCGGTCCCTTTACCTTTTTTCCAACTTCTCCATTTCTCTTATTAACTCCTCCTGAGTCGTCAAGTGAAACAATTTCTCCCTTCCCTTCCTGCTCAGAGCGTCGGCAACTACGTTTGCCTTTCCCGGTTAATAAAGAATATCATAGTCATAATCCTTGATTAATTCTAACCACCTCCTCTGACGCATGTTCAACTCTTTCCGTGTGAAGATATATTTCAGACTTTTGTGGTCTGTGTATATCTCATATTTTTCTCCGTACAAATAATGTCTCCAAATTTTTAATACAAAAACTACTGCCGCTAACTCTAACTCGTGAGTAGGGTATCGTTTTTCATAGTCCTTTAGTTATCATGATGCATACGCAATGACCTTGCCATGTTGCACGAGCACACAGCCAAGTCCCTTGTGCGATGCATCACTATACACCACAAAACCTCCCGCATCGTCTGGTAGTGACAACGCAGGCGCCTCGCTTAATCTCTTCTTTAACTCCTGAAAACTTTCCTCGCATTTGTTTGTCCATACGAACTTCACTGTCTTCCTCGTCAGATTGGTCAACGGGGTTGCTATCTTAGAAAAACCTTGGATGAATCTTCGATAGTACCCAGCTAACCCTAAGAAACTTCTCATCTCTGTTGGTGTTTTTGGTTGCTCCCAATTACTTACTGCTTCTACCTTCGCAGGGTCTACTGAGATTCCATTCTTATCCACCATGTGTCCTAAGAATTGAACCTTCTCCATCCAAAATTCACACTTAGAAAACTTCGCATACATTTTCTCCTTTCTTAGCGCCTCCAAAACCATCTTCAAATGTTCGGCGTGCTCTTCCTCTGTCTTTGAGTAGATCAAGATGTCGTCGATGAAAACTACCACGAACTTGTCCAAGTATGGCTTCAAATCTCGGTTCATCAAGTCCATGAATGCTGCCGAAGCATTAGTCAATCCGAATGACATTACCAAAAACACGTAGTGTCCATAACGGGTTCGAAATGCAGTCTTTGGTATGTCTTCCTCCCATACCTTCAGTTGGTGATAACCTGTCCGTAGGTCAATCTTTGAGAAACACTTTTGCTCCCTTAAGTTGATCAAATAGGTCGTCTATCCTCGGTAGCGAATATCTATTCTTGATCGTTACTCTATTCAATTCTCAATAATCGATGTAGAGCCTCATCGATCCGTCCTTCTTTTTAACAAACAACACTGGTGCTCCCCAAGGAGACACACTCGGCCGTATGTAACCCTTATCTAGTAACTCTTGCAGTTGTATCATCAGTTCTTTCATTTCTACTGGCTCCATACGGTATGGAGCTTTCGAAATTGGTGTCGTTCCCGGTGCTAAGTCTATTACGAATTCAATTTCTCTGTCTGGTGGAAGACCAGGTAGATCGTCCAGAAATACATCTTGAAATTCTCTCACTACGGATATATCCTTAATTTCTACTCCCTTTTTTTGAGTATCTACAATGTAATCTAAGTAACCTAATCCTTTTCTTAACAATTTCTTAGCATGCATCATCGTAAGATAACACGATTGCTTAAGCGATGAGCTACCATAAAACACTACCTTAGACTTATCTAGAGTCTGAAGGTTCACACGTTTATTCTGACAATCAATTATTGCAGCATTGTTATATAACCAATCCATTCCTAGTATTACGTCAAATTCTCCCAATCTAATTGGAATCAAGTCTATTCTCAGTCATGATCTCTAATGTTTGCGCGACAATTTTGGTATACGAATTCTACAGGGATTACTTCTTTATTTGCAACTTCTATGTCTAAAGGATTCCCTAATCATTCTCGAGGTGAATTTAGTTGACTAGCAAATTCTTCAAATATAAAAGAACAGGTGACACCCGAATCAAATAATACATATGCATTTATATCATTGATTGGGATTATACCTGACACCACGTCTTTCGCAGCTACTTCATCCTGGATGGTCATGTTAAAGGTCCTTACGGTTGGGCGGTTGGATTGTGTTGGTTCGCCGATCATTAACTTACTGCCTCCCCCTTATTCCCCACTTCCTCTGCCGCTTCCCTTCTTTGGGCAATCCTTGATCCGGTGCTCAGTTAAGCCGCAAGTGAAACAACCTTGGATCTTCTTTGGCTTTGGGCAGTTGGGCAAAATGTGTCCCTCCTGGCCGCAATTGTATCAAGTACTGCACCCCTTCCAGCACTCGCCCTGGTGATTCATCCCACACTTCGGGCATCCCTTTGCCCTCGTCTTAAAACCTCCATGAAAATTTCCCGACTAATTATTTTTGTTGTTGTTGTTGTTGTTATTTTCCCACTTTCTCTTTCCTAAGTTACTTCCTCCACTGCTGCTTCCTCCTCCACGATTTTTTCCTCCCGTGTTCTTACCCTTCTTTTCCTTGTTATAAAGACTTAAGGCTTCACTGCCACCTTCCACAATGATCGCCTTCTCCAGTAATGTCGTAAAAGAATCAATCTGAAGAACTGACACCTAATTAAACAACCAAGGCTTCAATCCTTGCTCGAAACGTCTAGCTTTTCTCTCTTCATTACCTACCTGGTGTTCTGAAAACCGCGCTAGTTCATTGAACTTAGCCGCGTACTGCGCCACCATCATATCACCCTGCTTCAGTTCTAAAAACTTAACCTCCATTCTGTTCTTCATGCTTTTCGGAAAGTAGTTCTCGAAAAACAGAGTCTTGAACCTCTCCCACGCTATTATCCCTTCTCCTGCTCTCTGTTGATTCTCCTCCCACTAGTAGTTGCTTCGCCCCTCATTATATACGTAGCAAATACCGTCTTCTGGTCTTCACCCACACGAGCGATGGTGAAAGCCTTCTCTATCTCTTTTATCCAGGTCTGCGCAATGATTGGATCGGCAGTACCTTCAAACTCTGGAGGTCCTACGCTCCTAAAGTCTTTAAAATTTATGACTGGGGCTGCTTGAGGATTGGGGCGAACGGGTTCATTATTCCTTCCCCTAAGAGCCTCTCCTAAAAAATCCACTAACTTTTGGATCGGGTCTACTTGTTCCCTCTCATTGTTCACTGATTCCTCAGGTGCAGTTAATCTACGTCTGGGCGGCATTTTCTGCATCACAAAATTTTCACTTTATTATTCAATTATATTACTTAAGTATTTCTCAAATGAAAAGGAATAAAATTTTATAACACATTTCTGAAACAAGATTCATTTATATTCATATGCCAAATCATTTCATTACATGATTATCCCTAGCATACTGCTATAAATGTCAACACATATCCCCTATCATCACAAAAGATAGGGAAAACACTAACATACTACCCCTCTAACATATTCCTACTCGGGGTTTACAACTATCCCATATCTTACACAAAAGATTGGGATTACATCACAATATATACATCACATAAAGTAACTACTAATGCTACCATCACTAACTAAGGGATCTCATCCCAACATCCCACGCTCCACAGCGCTCTTGTACTCGATCTGCGCTATGTATGCCATCAGCTCTCTGTATGTCGGGTCTATCCCTGCTCTACCGGGTAGTGGTATACACCATTGATCACCCTCTCGATAGCTGAGCAAAACACGTTACCCATCTTGTTCACCTTCCTCTTCTTGCATCTAACCTAATCTTCTAAGTCGTCTGCCTACTTATTCGCTACTTCCCACTTCTCCTCGAAGTGGATCCTATCCATCACCTCCAACTCTAACTGAGTACGGAGAGCCTCTTTCTCTGTCTTCTCGCTCAACTCTCTCTGCTCCACCTCTTCTAGCTTTCCTGCCAAATCTACATTCCTGGACACCGACCTGTGGAACAAAGTCCCTATCTGGATCCCTGCCTCTCTACGGTAAGCAATCTCTACCTCCATCTCCTACATCGCTAGCTTCTTCTGATGGTCCTCATCCCTCAGCTTCTAGAATTTGGACTCCCTCTCCTGAGCTTCAGCCTCTAGCTCTTGAGCTCTGCAGTCCAGCACTAGGATCCTCTCCTCGTACTCTCCTAGCATCTGCTCCTCTATAGTAGCCTCGTCAGAGTCCTCCATGGGCTCATCCTCCATAGGCTCCTCCTCCATAGGCTCCTCCTCTAGATTGGACTCTACCTCAATCTCCTCCTCGTCATCAAACTCAGACGGTGCAACTACCTGCATAGGCACAGCCTCTAGAGGTGCCTCATATACAACATATATACCTCAGGGCTCCTCCTCTGCCACTCTACTAGGTCCTCCCATGTCTGTCATCCTACAACCACAAACACAAGACAACAAACAACAAACTCCATTAAAATGTTAAAAAAAATAGAAGTTCATTGTATAGAATGAAGTTATATTCCATAACACACTAAGTCTCTCTAAGAAAACTCTACATGAGTCTCATTCCTTTCTATCTTCTAAGTTCTCCTAAATTATAATCTAAGGACTCTCACTCCTAAGGTTTATAACTACAGCTCTGATACCAACCTGTGATGCCCCAAATCCAAACCGCCACATTCTTGAATTCGGTTCATTACATTCTAACTATTCAATGACTAAATAATATCTCGCACAACGAAAATACACATACAAATAAATTACATTTATTTAATATAACCACTCATGTCCCAAGGTTTCGTAACTTAAACATCTCTTACATCTTAAACATAGCTTAAGCATACATAATCTTAACTAATACATAATAGAATAGAATCTTATTACCATCAATATGAAAGTTCTACATAATTAATAAGCTACTCCGTAGCCTTGCCCTTGCCCTTATCAGTGCCCGAGGGTCCACCTTGCTCTGTCTTAACTGAAATATTTTTAGGGAAAAGCAAGAATGAGCAACAAGTTTGCTTAGCAAGTAATATAGCAATAAGGGGATAATATAGTTTTCAATTCCCATGGGTATGACAGTAACTGATAGTTCAAGGGTAACAAGAAGTATCAATAGTTTTCCAACAAATGTCGCTAAGAACAGAAAGATATCAATAAGATTCAAGGTTTAACCTTTTCAGAGTTCAAGAATAATGAATACTGAGCAGTCACTAAGGACTATGAACTTCTACTAGAATTAACAGTAGTATGCTGATAATCCAATAAAACAAGTACAACAGGTGATCAGCCTAAAGTACCCTATGTTATGCATATCGTTTAATCGTACTTAAATGCGCACGTCGGTCTCCCGATAATATATAGTTTTCCCCTTCAAAGAAGGTTGTTCATCTCAGTCAATACAAGATTTTGCACCAATCAATTGGTTTGGATCACTTTCAAATTTTAATTTAGGTCTAGCCGAATCAAGTGGCATAGACCGCTCTTTCAATGTATATAAGAACAATTATAAGTTCAATACTCGAATTCAAAGTTCAAAGAATATAAACAACTATCTTAACTATGAAGCATTATGTCATAAGACGAGAATCATGCTTTCAATTGTTTACTTGTACAACCAATAATAGTACAAGCTCAAGTAATAGTTTACCAACGTAAAGTTTATCAACATTTTTCGAATCCTATAATAACATATTTATGTATATAGGATATTCATTAGCTATGTATATTTCATATACAAACTTGATATGTAAGTTAAACATACACATACGATTCTTACTTAGTCGTATAATCCTATACGTATGTCATTACGTACTTTACATACACATAACACAAAATCAGTTTGTAAGACACTATGAATTAAATAACATGGTTCCTAATCATTACTTGATAATCATAGTTTGTAATCATAGGTGACTCAACATTTGAAAGTTTGTAAATACTTATCAAACCTATGATTCTATTGCTAGTATGCTCATTGACATTTGGACATACCACAAAGCATGTATTGCAGATTAAGATAATATTACAAGCATGCATCAAGTTCATATTACAATTAAATAGGCTCTGTCCATTCTGCATATTGGCGTGGCCGCGCTTGGTTTGCACTAAGGAGTGGTGCGGCCGCACTACTCCTGGTTCAAACCAAGACAAGGCTGCCCCTGCAGAATCCCAGCTCATCACGATTTGCACATATATGATGAATCATGAAAAACACATATGTCAGGATGTTGATAACTAAGTTCGATCCTATATCTTATCTTTAATATAGTTCGTTATCCATTCTCATTTAATCAAGGCTTTAAGTGTTCAAGTAACAAAGTTTCTCATGCTTAATCGTTATACATATGCTATGAGGTCAATAAGTCTCAACTATACATGCTCATGTTAGTTTAGTCACGTATTTCAAGTTATGAAGTTCCACCATCTTTAACACTCGTCCTAATCCATGCTCAACTAGTTTACAATGCGTATGGCTAGCTAGGCATTCATGTCAATCATGTCTATAGGCACAACACACCCTAACATGATGGTCAAATTTCAGAATACTTGTAACGTAGTTATTGACAAAACTAGTTTTCAAACTCTTAAGGCTTCTTTTTGAAAATATCATATTAAATCATTCAAACATGCAATGTAGCTTCACATATTATATGGCATGTTCATGTTTATACATAATCATACTACCTAAGCATGCTCACAAGTTTCATAACTCAAAGTGTTCTTAGTTTGTATTTGAAACTCTAAGTTTCTATTAGAAGGTTATCGAAACCATTTAAGCATGCAAAGTAGACATACCCTATTTCATGCTTTCATGCTTTCATTCTTATGTACATATGTAATCAGATCATAATAGCATGTTTTCAAGCTCAGAAATTAAAGTATACATGGCTCATTGAGTTTGCACTTTGAAACTCAAGTTTCCTTTGGAAACCGAGCTATGGTAAGTGGTTACGTGCAAGGTCACTTATTTCAACATATCAAGGGCATAAATAGTCATAATGAATTCATACTAGCATGCTTCCTACACCAGAAGGCATAGAAACCCATCAACTGGTTCTGCAGAAAGGCGCGGTCGCGCCTTGTTTGTACTAGGGAGTGGCGCGGCCGCGCCACTCCGGTTCCAGCTAGAAGAGTTCTCAGCTATTGCATAGCTCTCAAACCAACCTTCAATCTCTTCATGAAACATGCTTACTAACTATCACATTGCACATATAACATATCTATATACTTTACTAATCATGCTAGCACCCTATCACATATCAATTTCAACTATTTCATGCTAATTTCTATGAATCATTGAACTAGAAACTAAGAATACAAGGTAAGGTTTATACCTCTTGAGCTTAATGTTGACAGAATTCCTCTCAATGTAATTACTTCCCTCTCTCTATAACACTTAGCAATAATTTTCAGCAACAAAGGAATGAAGGGGAGTGCTCAATTTATAGGAAACTTACTAACCATGTCAAGCTATTGTCCAAGAAATCAAACCATTGGAGGAAGAGAGAGCATGTTGGGCAATTGAGGAGTTGGTGGTTCACTATTGAGACCACACCCCTCACCATCATCACTATCATTGAAGCTAATTGGAGTTGGTGAGTAGAAGTAGGATAGGCCATTGGCTTTCACGTGAAGGAGAAGAGAGGTGCCACTCAAATTGGGACAATTTCATTCTCAGCAACTTAGCAAGTAGGAAATGAAATAATGCTATATACTATAGGTTATTATATATATACATATTAGATACACTTAAGTTAAATACACATATATGTATACTTAGGTTTAAATCCAATTGGGTGCATATATGGGTTTTAATGTTATAATAATATTACATGGTAGCAAATTGGGGTACATGTGTACACATCAATATATAATCCATGTACATTTTGATAATGTTAAATTATGATTTAATTGAGTAGTGACACACCACATTATCATAAACCTTATTATTTCAATTAATCATTTATATTGATTATTTATATAGTCAAATTTAATACTTCATAAAGTACACACTAATGTACTACACATAACACATGGTCACATAGACATCATTTGTATAACTTACACATTTCATTAATCTTACTATATAGTTTTCATATTATATAGTCTCACTAAAGTGTCACACTACACTTTATAATATAGTTTGGTTCAACATTGCATAACGTACTATATAACATGTATTCACATGGGTTCATTTATGTAATTCATGTGACTTACTCCCTTTTACCATATTGTTCCAATATTACATAGTCATATCACAATGTCACACTATACTTTATATTATATAGATGTAGTTACTATATAATATGTGATTACCTATCATTACACTTAGAACTTAATTGAACAAACATTAACCTTATAATAGTAATCAATTATTTAATCATTAATATGCTATCACTCATAACAACAATTAATTAAAAATATATTATTAATTAATCATTCACTTATTAATTTTCTTTAATTAATTAAATCATCATAATTCTCATTACTATGTCACACAAGGCATTCTTCGAGCTTATCATAAACTTACATTCTTCTCAATTATTATGAATTCAATTTAAATTTATTGAATTACTCATCTCATGACACATAAATATTTATATTCAAATAAATATTCATTTTCTTATTATATCAATATTAATATTTATTCATGAAATTCACGGTTCTTACACATACTACTTTCAAATAGATCGAGGGGTGACGTCTCAAATCATCCAGAAGATCAGGAATCATCACACTAATACCTGAAAGATCCCGACGTGGGGTAGAAAAAGAAGGAGCGAGGTCCATAATAGGACTATCCTCCTCCTCGTCTATAGCATCCGTCCTATCAACCCAAATAGGACGAAACACCGACTCGGTCAATCGGCCAGGCTGCCGGGCCGGACGAGACAAAGGGACATCAAAAGTCGTCCACCTCACACCTGAGGAAACCTTACGAGAATTACTCGATCTATCTGAATCCATAACCTGAACAAAATCTCTACATCGCCTCAGAAAGGGTTACGTACGTTTCAAATTTAAAGCCCATTAAATTCAAGTCTTAGCATGATGCATATCCTATGTGTTAAAGCGTGCATTAGTTTAACATACATCCCTAGTAGAGTTAAGTTTGCATGTTCATTAAATGCCCAGACTCGTGAATTTTTTTTTTCCAGAGTATCATTTATAAAACGGAATATATGCATGCACATAGACATGACTAGGTGGCCATTCAGTAGCACACCAACCCAAAATCATGAGCATTTCATATAACATGTGAAAAACATTAAATTCAAACTCACAATGGTAGTCAAATCTGAAAGTAGTATGCACACAAGCCAATCATGTTTGATGATAAAGCATATACTTTGTAACAATCTTATTCATTTATTAATAAAAGTATTATTTAATTAAAGGCATTTATTTATCTATATCATGTTGTTTTTAAAATATGTGATAAATCCATAGTTTTAAATAATATTTTTATAATCATGATGATGATGATCATGCTAATGAGATCTAAATTCTTAGATAGCTTAAAACTAAAATAGTTCTCAATCGTTGGATTACTAAAAAGAGGATTAATGAATCCGGATAGATTGGTACATATGTTGCTTGCTCATTGGATGAGGATGATTGATCTCATGATCATTTATGTGGAGACACTAAAGCAAGTATGTAGGTGCTTATTGGAGAATAAGTTCACTGATCGTGGCTCGCCAAGGAATACCTAATGAAGTTTTACTTGCCTGCCAATAGGAATTCCTGTAGTGATAGTAGTACAAGTGATTCTTACACTTGAGATCATCATAGTATCTTGTGTATGATAAGTTATACTTTGACATGTCCCTTAAAACCCTTAGGGTATATCAAAAGGTATGCTTGGGTGTAATAAGTTATATATGGAGATAATGAATGATCAATAAAGAATCTACCACTTCTAATAAAAGAAGAGATATGTCCTATGTGATTCGATAAATGACAACCCAGGAATCTGTGGCCAAGGTGGAATGAAATTAGAAAGGAGTTTCTAATTTGCATTATTTGGAGTTGTGCATTTTGGAATCGAAATACATATAATTAAATAAAATAAGACTTGACAGTAATTCCATGTCTTATATTTAATTAGGACATTGTATGGTGGAAGGATTGAATTGTACAGTAACTATTTACTCAAAGGTTCTTTTATGATTAATATTGAAATCTATATTATCTAGAAAGTTGTTGATCACTAAGGAGGCTTATCCTTATTGTAGAATAAATGTTATTTATTTAAATAAATTATTAGTTTAATTTATTTACTTAAATAAGATTAGAATTGTTCTAATTGATTTATTCATAACCGGTTTAATATGGAGAACCTAAAGGGTCAAACCATAAAAAGAATAATATTTATTAAAGAAGCAAATGACATAATCGTAATAATAAGTTAAGTATATTTAATTTAATCTATGATGATAGAATAAATTAAATAGCTTAATATTTATTATTTAATATTTTGGAAATATTAAATTAATAAAAGGAGTCTTATTATTATTATTATTATTTAATTTTTAAAGGAGTTTGAGAATTAATTAATAAGATACTCTCTCATATATATATATAACAAATAAGATTAGGAGGCTAATTAATTAAAGAGTTTAATTAGTTATTCCCAATAGGATTGGGAAGCCTAATTAATTATAGAAGTTTAATTAATTAATATGAAACCCTAATCCTAAATTGTTTAGGAGGTCTTATTATGGAACAAGGTTACACACTGATAAGTACATAATATTAATTTATTTTTATTCCTTTATATTTAGTTGATTATATGTTTTATAGTATATGGACTTATTAAGATATTTATTGATTTCAGGAGGAATTAGAGCTAGAAGGGCTGAAGTGATGAAAAAGGAATAAGTTTGTGGGCTTTTAAACCCAATTGAGAAATTGCATGCAAATATGGGCTGACCCAATTCGGCAATTGTTGTACCAAGCAACTTGTATAATGGGCCCACGAATTTAGCACATGCAAAGCAAGTTTGCAAAGGAATGGCCCACGGTTTCATGTATAACAAATTGCTAGCAACTTATGGTTCCTAGTGGGACACGGATTTGGGTAATTCCAAATTGGATAAGGAATGTACATGGGCCATGGATTGGATGGTGTCAATTAGATAAAGGACTCCTAGCAACTTGCAATTCAAAAGTTCAAGTAGCTCACGCCTTTTATACATTCCTAATTGAATTGAGCAGCTCATGGTTTCAGCTCATTTATGTGGGGTCATTGCAATGAAGTAAATAAGCAAAGAAAAGGCTAAAGGAAGGATTTTGCTAGGCAGGCGCGGGCAGCACCAGCTGGGGAGCGGGGCACCCTTGGTGGCCAGCGAAGCTGCTGATTTCCTTTTTCGAGTTGGATTTTAGTGCAATCACATATGAAGATTAGGGTTGCTATTATAATAGTATATAAGGGACTTGGGGTAGTAAATTGAGGGGGATCCTTTCTCTTATATTTTCATTCATCTATTATTTTAGATCTAGGATTGTTCGAAGGAGATGAACTAATTCTTCCAATTCAATTCTGAAGGGAGGTGAACCTTACTATCAATTACTGGTTTGATCAATATATTATTTATTCTTTCATGAGATTTATTCTGTCTATCTACATAAACTTTCATGTATGCTAGATTAAGTTATATATTAAGCAAACGATGTATGTCTAATCTAAGTAGCAATTAACAGTATTTTATTGTGGTCAAGCTTTGAAATATTGTTAAGGTTTTCAGATGACAAGTTAAATAATTCCTGATTGTGTAATTATTGCTTGGAATAATCTAATTCTCATGCTTAATGTTTCTATCATATTAAATCTAGGCTGATAGTTCTAAGTTGTATGTTAGTTAGAATCCCTTGTTGGCGATCGTCGTATTAGATCTACACTCGAGGAGAATTTTGGGTAATTTACGATTGCGGTTATCTAGGGTTATTAATCTCAGTGGAAGATAAATAGTATAATTACTTTGTTAAATCATAATTGTTAAAAAGGGATACTGAACCGAAGAATTGATCTTTTTACTCATTGATATTTTCTTTAAACGTACTTTTGTTAAATATAGTTTTTCAAACAAAAATCCCCCAATACATTGGATAATTAAAATACAATTCACTCTCTGTGGGATCGATCCTTGCTTATTGCTATACTGATTCTTGAATTAGTAGAACCTGAGTAAGGGCAATTTTGTAGTGCTAGACGACAGCTACCAAATTTTGGCGCCGTTACCGGGGAGTGTAATTTGTTTTTTTATTCAATTGTTTTTAAAAAAAAAATTTGTTTTTTTTGTTCATTTTTTTATGACTCAATCCTCTCACTCTATTAACTTAAATTTTGATCAAGAGATAGAGAAAATTGCAGATACAGAAGAAGCTCTTGTTCCAACACTTGAAAAGGAAAAGATGGAGGTGCCAATGAACAACAAAACTTTAAAAGAACTGCCTACTCCTGACCTTGATCAACCATCTTTGTGTATTGAATATCCTACTTTAGATGTTGCTTTTGAACTTAACTATGGACTAATTCGTCTTTTGCCTATCTTTCGTGGTCTTACAGGTGAAAATCCATATAAGCATCTAAAGGAGTTCCATGTGGTGTGTTCCACAATGAAATCACAAGGAGTACCAGAGGAGCTGATCAAGCTTAGACTTTTTTCGTTCTCATTAGCAGATTTGACTAAAGACTGGTTTTACTATCTTCCTTCAGGATCAATACGATCATGGACTGATATGCAAAGGCTATTCTTGGAGAAATACTTTCCTTCTTCGAGAGTCGCCAACTTACAAAAGGAGATATGTGGGATCAGGCAATTTAATGGAGAGAATCTCTATGAGTATTGGGAAAGGTTTAAGAAGTTGTGTTCCAGCTGTCCACCTCACGGAATCGATGACTATCACTTGATTCAGTACTTCTATGAGGGATTGCTACCAATGGATAGAAGCATGATTGATGCAGCAAGTGGAGGAGCACTGGTAGGCAAGACTCCAGAAGCTGCAAGGAACTTAATTGCAAACATGACAGCTAACTCGCAATAATATGGAACTAGGATGGATCATATTCCTTAAAGGGAGAATGAGGTAAGGACAAGTCATATTGAGCAACAAATTTCTAATTTAACTTCTTTGGTTTGACAAATGGTTGCATGAAATATGCAAGTAGCAAAGGTACGTTAAATTTGTTCAATGTCCAGACATACTTCGGATGCTTGTCCAATACTACATGAGGATGACACTATTTAACAAGTCAATACTGTGGGGATATTCTTAAGACATCATCAGCGTCAATATGACCCTTGGCCAAAACTTACAATCCCAGATGGAGAGATCATCCCGACTTGAGCTATGAAGTACCTACTCATTCTGGAACGTCTATGGAGGATATGTTCAAGGCATTCATGCAACAGACACAACAATTCTAACAACAGACAAGGATTTCTATCCACAAGTTGGAGAATCAGATGAGTCAGCTTACTACCATGGTTAGTCGTATAAAATCTCAATGCTTCGGGGAGTTACCTCCTCTGTTTGTTGAAAACTTCAGTACAATAGGATTTGACGAAGAGGAGCAGGAGGATTCAGTGCTTACTTCAGGAACAGATAGTATTCTAGAAGTTGATAACGAGAAGGAACAAGATGAAGAGGAGAATAATTTGATAAGTTCTACAGATCTCTACAATAAAGAAGTGGATTCATCTCCACCAATACAACAAACAGAAATAATGAATGATACACACCATCGAACCTTTACCATGGAATTAGACAATGCAAAGTTCCAGTTCAACGCAGATGAGGCTAAAATGTATCTTGGTAATGTTAAATCTATTTTTGCTATTGATGTAATTGATTGTTCAGTGCAGGAATCTTTTGATCGAATACAATTATACAAGGAGGATTTGATGGCTGGAAAGGAGCAGGATCATGAAGTACACAATGTTCCTAATTTAAAGCTGAAACTGTTACCAACCCACTTAAAGTTCACAAGTCCGATTACATAGAATGAGAGGGAAGATGTCAAGCAAATGACAATAAACAAGGGCAGCTGCTTGGGAGGTAACCCAAGAATTCAGATTAGATCTTTTTATCCCTTTTGTTTTTAATGTGTTAGTTGTAGTTCTTTCTTCTTTGCATGATTTTCTCACATTGGGGACAATGTCAGGTTTGAGTGTGGGGGGAAAGATTTAGGTTTTTATTTTATTTAGGGATATTGATCCAATTTTGATAGGAAATTTGAAAATAATTTCTATAATTCTATTTGCCTATGTGTTCGAAGGTTAAAGTCAAGGATTGAAAATCAATGCTAAAAATTTAAAATCTGTTTGATACTTAATTGGTTAATGATTGAGAAAAACTAAGTCATGATCCATAGTAATTGATTTGAATTAAATTTAGGTCTCATGAGTACTTGAACATGTGATATATGCTTAGTTGGCTAAGTTATCTGTGAAGTTGTCTATGTGCACTAATCTCATGCTCTAGAACTATTGAACTGCTTATGCTTTTTGCAGGACTATATGAAAAAAAATATCAGAAAAGTTGAAAATCAATGAAATTGTTGAAAAAGACGCAAAAGAGAAGTCATGTGGTGGGATGAGATGGAGCGTAAAATGTACTCTCCCATAAACATGTGTGAATAGGTGAGATAGAGCATAAAATGCACTCACTTACAAAGAAAAATGGAGGAAGGTGAAATGGAGCATAAAATGCATTCACCGGAATCAAAAAGTAAAATGAAAAGGTTCTGGTAAAAAATAATTAAAGCATGAAAATATGTCTTGAGTTTTTGAGTGGTGTGCACGGTTTTTGCTTCATGGTAACTAAGTTGAGTAAGTGTGTTGATCATAGAAGAGTATTTATGTGGAAACAATTTGACTTAATGAAATTCATTGGTGATGTGGCAAGGTGGTTAACTTGAGTTGATTGATGAAGCGTTGATTATGTTTTTGTATGTTTAGTGTTGATAATCATGATTTGATCTTGAAATCTTTTGACATTATGGTTGAATAGAGTTTTTGGAAATTAAACTTTAGGTTTACACGAGGACGTGTAAAAGGCTAAGTGTGGGGGAATTTGATAAGTACATAATATTCATTTATTTTTATTCCTTTATATTTAGTTTATTACATGTTTTATAGTGTATATGGAATTATTAAGATATTTATTGATTTCAGTAGGAATTAGAGCTAGAAGGGCTGAAATGATGAAAAAGGAATAAGTTTGTGGGCTTTTATACCCAATTGAGAAATTGCATGCAAATATGGGTTGACCCAATTCGATAATTGTTGGACCAAGCAGCTTGTATAATGGGCCCACGGATTTAGCACATGTAAAGCAAGTTTGCAAAGGAATGGCCCACGGTTTTCATGTATGACAAATTGCTAGCAGCTTATGGTTCCTAGTGGGTCACGAATTTGGGTAATTCTAAATTGGATAAGGAATGTACATGGGCCATGGATTGGATGGTGTCAATTAGATAAAGGATTCCTAGCAGCTTGCAATTCAAAAGTCCAAGTAGCTCACGCCTTTTATACATTCCTAATTAAATTGAGCAGCTCACGGTTTCAGCTCATTTATGTAGGGTCATTGCAATGAAGTAAATAAGCAAGGAAAAGGATAAAGGAAGGATTCTGCTAGGCAGGAGCAGGCGGCACCAGCTGGGGTGCGGGGCGCGCTTAGTGGCCAGCGAAGCTACTAATTTCTTTTTTTGAGTCAAATTTTAGTACAATCACATATGAAGATTAGGGTTGCTATTATAATAGTATATAAGGGACTTGGGGTAGTAAATAGAGGGGGATCCTTTCTCTTGTATTTTCATTCATCTATTATTTTAGATCTAGGATTGTTCGAAGGAGATGAACTAATTCTTCCAATTTAATTCTGAAGGAAGGTGAACCTTACTATCAATTACTGGTTTGATCAATATATTATTTATTCTTTCATGAGATTTATTCTGTCTATCTACATAAACTTTTATGTATGCTAGATTAAGTCATATATTAAGCAAACGATGTATGTCTAATCTAAGTAGCAATTAACAGTATTTTATTGTGGTCAAGCTTTGAAATATTGTTAAGATTTTCAGAAGACAAGTTAAATAATTCCTGATTGTGTAATTATTGCTTGGAATAATCTAATTCTCATGCTTAATGCTTCTATCATATTAAATCTAGGGGGATAGTTCTAGGTTGTACGTTAGTTAGAATCTCTTGTTGGCGATCGTTGCATTAGATGTACACTCAAGGAGAATTTCAGATAATTTGCGATCGCGGTTAACTAGGGTTATTAATCTCAGTGGAAGATAAATAGTATAATTACTTGGTTAAATCATAATTGTTAAAAAGGGATACTGAACTGAAGAATTGATCTTTTTACTCATTGATATTTTCTTTAAACTTACGTTTGTTAAATATAGTTTTTCAAACAAAAATCCCCCAATATATTGGAAATGATTGGATAATTAAAATACAATTCACTCTCTGTGGAATCGATCCTTGCTTATTGCTATACTGATTTTTGAATTAGTAGAACCTGAGTAAGGTAAATTTTGTAGTGCTAGACGACAGCTACCACACACTTTATTCTAATAGTTGGGAGAGCACTCCTTTTCTAGAGAGAATGAAACTAGGGTTTAGCCAAACACCCTTCTTTTTGAATTCTAGTTCTTTCTTGGTGGATCACCTCTAGAGGCCAAACACTTCGGTGGCTAACGTTGATTAAAGAAAGGAATCAACCCGATGGATTCAAGTTGAACTCGAAAAGGAATTGGAGTTGAACTCGTACCTGAGGAAGTTAGTTTCTACGAGGGTATGAATCTAATCTCCATCTATTTCATTTAATTGATAACTGTGCATATAGGATGACCTGGGTATATGGTTTGTAAAATTTTAAAACTCTGATTTACAATGCTTCCTATGCAATATGATTGTATCCATGAATCTTACAAACCTAACAGTGGTATCAAAGCCAAACTTTTATGCAAGCTATTAATTGTTCAGATTTGATATGTGTTTAGAATAATTTTTTTGGGCATAATTATTGGCATAGAATCATGTTTTTTGGAGAAAAATCTGCACAACTCACGAACTAGAAAAATAGTTTCTGGAAACTGGCGCCGCAACGCCGGCTCCGTGTTCTGAAAGCGTTGACGTGGTGTTGAAGCACCCAACGCCAATTCAATTAGTGCGCTGCAGCGCGAGCTCCGTTTTTTGACACTGATGACGTGGCGCCGCAGTGCCTAATGCTAGTTCATTAGCTGCTCCGCAGCGCCACTCTCCAGAAAAAAAATTATTTTTTGATTTTTAATTAAGATAAAAGGTTTATTTTAATTAAAATTAAATTATATATTTTTCTGTAATTCTAAATAAATAAAGGAGTTTATTTAATTTGGAATTGAATTAAAATAAAGATGTTTGTTTTAATTAGGATTTAATTTCATGCTAACTAATTATAGTTGGAATTGGATTCCATGATAACTAATTGGAGATGAAATTGAATTTTTTGTTTCCTAAAAATAAAGGAGTTTATTTCTGATTAGGAAAAGGGATTCCATGTTTCCTTAAATAAAAGATTTTATGTAGACATGAAATATGATTTCATATTAATCAAAATAATTAAAGGAGTTTATTTTGATAAGGAATTGGATTCCATTTTTTCCCCATAATAGTTTTAAAAGTTAAAATAAAGGAGTTTATTTTGACTTGGAATTGGATTTTATATTAATTTAAATAAAGGAGTTTATTTTGATTAAATAATTTGATTAAAAATAAATTTTTTTATTATTATTCAAAAATAGATAAATTAAAATAAAAGGTTTATTTTTATTTAAATTTGGATTAAAATAAAATAGTTAATTTTAATTCATAATTGAATTTTATGCTAACTAAAATTGCCCATTAAATTGATATCAATGTATATATTAAATGCTTATTATTTATGAGATGAATATTTTATTTATTGATGCATATGTCGATGTGTATGATAATAAATGGGGTTGATTATGGACTATTGACCAATGTGATTGGATTTTATTTTAGTTGGATGCTTGAATGTATTGATTTTATAAATGGGGTATGCATACCTCGTCTTCTCTAATTTTTCTTAATGTAAATTCTATCTCCCTGTTATGTACTTTCCCTTGACTACTGATCAAGGTTTCTATTTATTGTAAATAGTTTTGTAATAGGAATAGTTAGAATGTAATTGACAATAGTTGTCTACCTATTTATTTATATATCGTTTGTTGTGTCACCACAAGGCTATATATATTTGAAATGGGATCCTTAATCTTACTAGAAAATCTTTAATTAGATTTGTCGAACTATATATTATGAGGGTAATATAGTTTGAAGAAAATAATAGGAGATACCAACTTAAAACAATACTTAATTTATTTTGGTAATGAATAAAAGAATGTATGCTATAATGTTGTTAATTATAATTTTATTTACATAATTTTACAATGTCTAAATTACTATCACTGCGTAGCATATTAGATGTTAATTAACCGAACCAAATTAAACGGATTGGTTAAGAAATTTGAGAATAGTTCTCAAGGCTGAAAAACTATCTTATGTCCTTAATACGCATATCCCTATAATGGTTGCAGACAATGCCTCTGAAGAAAAGATTGCTACTTTTGGAAAGTAGCAAGATAATACATAGTTGGCTCAAATGCATTATGCTCGCATCCATGAGTAACGAGCTTCAACGTCAGCATGAAACTGTGGATGCTTCTACTATATTCCTACACTTTAAAGAGTTGAATAGTGAGGAAAGTAGGACTAATAGATATCAAATATCTAAGGAGCTCTTCAGATCTAGAAGAAGAACAATTCAAAGAAGGTATAAGGAAAGGTAAAATACAAAGTATAATAAGAACAATACTGAAACGAATAGCAAAGGAGTTTGCTTCCACTACAATAAGCCTGGACACTGGAATAGGAACTGCGAGAAGCATCTTGCAGAGGCTAACCAGAAGAAGCTTAGTGAAACTTTGATTACAAATACAGATTTGTTCATAATTGAAATAAATCTTTCAGTAAGTAAAGTTTCTACTTGGGTATTGGATACTGACTATGGTTCTCATAAATACAAATTTATAAAGGGACTAAGCAGAAGTAGAAAGCTAAACAAGGGGAAGTCTTCCTGCGTGCTGCAATGGAGCAAAGGTTGGTCCATTAAATGCAGGAACTTATTATTTAGCGACGCCTACGGGCAAGTCCATTAGTTTAAATAATTAATAATTTACTGAATGGATTTTACATACTTGACTTACATGAAAATAATTTTAAATTAAAAAAACTAGTAAAAAAAAGGAGATGATCATTCAAAGAGTTGAATATTTTTATTTGGTGAAATACAAGTTTGAATAATTTGAAAGGTTTAAAGAATTTAGAAGTAAAACTAATTGGCAAGGTATTATGATTCTTCGATTGGATCGAGGAATAAATACTTGTGCAATAAGTTTTAAGATCATCTTAAATGGTTTTCTCACAATGGACTCTTCCTGATACACAATAATTAATTGGTGTATCTATAAGAAAAAATAGTTCCTTATTGGACATCGTGCGGTCCATAATGATTTTACCGACATTCTAGTATCCTTCTAAGGTAATGCCCTAGAAACGGCTGCATATCTACAAAATAAGGTAACCTCAAAATCCCTCTCCAAGACTTCATAAGAGTTATGGACAGGGATGATTCCTAAATAAAGGGTTGTCCAACTTATGTGAAAAGGTTTCAAAAGGATAAGCTTAGGACAAGATTTGACAAGTACAGATTTGTGGGACATCCTAAAGTAAGTTTAGGGTATATGTTCTATAATCCTACTAAGCAAAAGGTGTTTGTGTGAAACACGCTGCCTTCTAAGATAAAAATGTTTATCATTGAAGGGCTAGTGGGAGGATAATAAATCTTGAAGGAGTTCAAGAACAACAAATCACTATTAGTCAAAAGGAAGAACCTGTAGATAGACCTATCGTACCACAACTGATTCGTAAATCTAGAATAATACTGAAGATACCTAGGAGGTATGAATTCATCATAGATGATGATGATGAGGTGCGCATCATAGTGGATGATGATCCAGTAATACACAATAAGGCTAAGAGTTGTAGACACTCAGAGAAATGGCAGATATCCATAAAATTCGAAATGGATCTTTGGAGCAAATGGCAAGGTGGAGACCTATAAGGCCAGACTGGTTTGAAAAGGGTTTTCAAAAAAAGTCAAGGAGTTGATTGTAATAAAACATTTATTACCGGTATTAATGCACAAGTCCATTTGGATTTACTTGTGATTGCAGCTTAATATTACTATATCTGGCAAATAGACGTGGAGACGCCCGTCCTCAAATATATATATTATTAGAGGGGAATGTATGTATGATACAGCCAGATGGATTTGTTTCAATGGTTGAAGTAAATCGTGTGTATGAGCTACAACAATCCATTTATGGATTGAAGCAAGCTTCTCAAAGATAAAACATTTGTTTTGATGAGACAATCAAAGGAATTTGATTTTATCAAAACAAGAATGAACCTAGTGTATACAAAAGGGTCAGTGGGAGCATTGTGACATTCGTGATATTATATGTTGATATACTACTGATAAGGAATGACATACCAGTGCTATAATCAGTAAAGATAAAGTTGTCTAAACATTCCTCCATGAATGATTTGGGTAGAACATCCTAAACTGAGGATATAAATCTATATAGATAGATTTAAAATGATGCTCGACTTAACCCAAGGAACGTATATTCATTTGATGCTAAAGGCGTTTAGCATGGCAAACTCCAAGAGAAGTCTCATGATGATGAGCCATGGAGTGCATCTCTCTAAAATTATCCTAAATAAAAGAGAGATAGCATGAGTCACTATCATGTATACAATGAAATGTACGAGACCTGATGTTGAACAATCATATTCTGGAGAAGATCACTGTGAGACAGTGAAAAACATCTTAAAGTACTTAACCGACACTAAGGATGTAATCATAATTCATGATGGGTCTGAATTAAAACTAGAGGACTAAACAGACTCAAGTATTTTCAGACTGACCAAGACGATAGCAAATCCTCTTTAGGGTAAGTCATTACCTTGAAAGGTGGTGCAGTGAATTGGAAAGGTTCCAAACAGCAAAGAAGTTGTTGGTTTAGTGATAAAGACAAAGTATATAGCTTTAAATGAAGCTGCGAGTTGATGTTTCAGATAAAAGTTCATTACATAACTAGAAATAGTTCCTAAGTCTCATCTTGGATCCAAACATGTGTTGTGACACTTTCATTTGATTAAAGAAATCATTGGAAAAGGAGAAGTCACTATAGAGATAGTGAACTCTCAAGAACAACATTACATATCCATTTACTGAAGCTTATCCAGCAGCAGGATAATCAAGTGATTTCACTACTAGATCACAATCTGAAAAGGCACAAAGCCTATCCACCGACATGGCTAAAAGTGGCCAAAGCGAGTCAGGTTCCGTATCTCAAAAAGAGTTTGAGGGACTTAAGAATCAAATAGCAGAGTTGGCTATGCTTCTAAGGGAACAAAGTAAAAGCACTCATGGCCAGGCAACAAAGTCCTCCTCACAGGGTGGCAATCAAAGCGATAACAAAAAGGGGGAAATGCAGATCCCTGAACCTCGATCCACTAAAAGAACCAACAAAACCACTGAAATCAAAAATCTCAGGGAAGATTGGGAAACTGGCGATCTCCGAAGGGAAGTTTGACAAATGGAAGAAACCATCAGTTCAATCAAAGGAACAGGAAACCTTGGAAGTGTTACCTATTCAGATCTCTGCATATTCCAAGTGGCTAGATATCCTGACAGATTCCAAGTGCCAGAGTTTGAAAAGTACAATGGGGCAGGTGATCCTTATACACACTTAAAAGTATATATTGGCGAGCTAGGGTCTTATGCTGAAGAAGAAAACCTCATATTGCAGCTTTTCCAAAAGAGTCTCACTAGAGAGGCCAAGACTTGGTATGCCCGACTTGATAATGCAAAAATTCACAGTTGGGAAGAGCTAGCTTACGCCTTCCTAACTCAATACAGCTTCCAGTCTCAGATGGCTCCGGATCGATATCAATTGACCAAAGTCAAAAAGTAGAGTACCGGGTCTTTCCGTGAGTATGCCCAAAGATGGAGACATCTGGCAGCACAAGTCAACCCTCCTATGACCAAAGCTGAAATGGTGATGACTTTCATAGACATCCAAGAGGCACCTTACTATGAGAGGATCCTGGACGGAATAGGAAAGCCATTCTCAGAAATGATCAAACATGGAAAAATGGCAGAGATGGGCCTGAAAGCAGGAAAGATCAAAGATCTCACAGCCTTGAAAATAGTCGCCGAGGATATACAGTCTGGCAACTATGCGAGTGATCCCGTGAGGATACCCAAAAAAGGCGATGAAGATGTATCCCTCGTTGTACAGGGGCAGTCTAGGAGATCTAACCATAATCCCCCCATTTGGAAGAGGGAAAGCAATTTGCCATCACAACAGACTGCATTCAACAATTACTAGGAGAGAAAGAGAAAATTCGAAAGAATTGAAAATCGGGTGTTCACTCCACTAGGCGATTCCCTTGAAAACATATTGGTGATGTTAATAGATCACAAGAAAATTACCAAACTGGCTCCACCTCTAGATCCAAAAAGCAAAAGATACAATCCTAGCCAGAGATGTGCTTACCATTCAAAATCTCCAGGACACGATACACAAGATTGTTGGTCCTTAAAGCATAAAATCCAAAACCTAATCGAAAGCGATAATCTTGTGATCCAACAACCTGACCATCCAAATGTCAACCCCCAACCTTTTGATGCAGCATGATATAGAGGAAGTAAACATGATCAGGTCAGGAAGCGATGAAATGTATCCAAATCATAAATACATACGAAAGATAGAGGAATACCCCCAAAGGAGCATAACAAATGTCCTCAAGTTGGAAAATACAGAGGAGGGTCTGACGATAATACAAAAATTAGATGCGATCCAACATCAAGTAACTCTATTGGTAAATCTGATAGTGCGCCAACATCAGGGTACAAGGCAACTTTTCATTCAAAGCCAAGAGAAAGAGGAGGTTATTCAGAATGAAAGCATATCTCCCTCCAAGATCCGCCGGCTAAATGAAGAGGATCAAAGCATGTTCAATGAACGAGAAGGGTGGAATGATCAAATTACTTGAAGTTCTCACCAAAAGAAAAATAGTCTAGAGGAATGCGAATTCCCAAATAAGAAATATCAATCAACATTCCGAACACGAGCAAACCCTCAAAATCCTACGGCACTGAGAGTCGGGGAGAGTCGGCGAAGAAGGGTATTCACACCTGTGGAGGACTCATTGGAAAATATGTTAGCACTGTTGGTTGCGCAGATAAAGATTACTGAGTTTCTACCTCCTACCAAGCCCGAGACAAGAAGTTATGATGCCACAAAGATATGTCGCTATCATTCTAACTCACCTGGACATGCAACCGAGGAATGCTGGTCTCTAAAGCACAAAATCCAGGACCTCATTAAAAATGGAGAATTGAAGAAAGAATTCCCTATGACCAGAAAAGGCGAGAGGGAGATAAAGAGCTCAAGATGTCCACTCGAAGCGGGCAGTTCAAAGGATGTGACGACTATAAGCATCCAGCCTGGCATAACACAAGGTGGACCGACCCTAATACTGGGAGTGACAGAAGAAACAAAAGAATCTCCCAATGAAGTTCATCCACCATCATCAAATATCTTGTTGCCTAAAGCCAGCGACTACATGCCTGACCGTATCCTTCTGGAAGATGAGGAGGAGATACTGATCCTTCCCCGTATGGAAAAAGCCCAAAAGGAAAGTTCCTTGCGAGAGATACAAAATCAGTGCGAGGGGGATTTCATGCTCAAATCCTCTCAAGGCTATGAGAAAAGTGAAGGAGCAGGCGAAGAAAAAGGTGGCAAAATTCTCAAGGAAGCCAACCCCTCGAGGAATCTGGAGGACATACCTTTCTGCGTCGAGTCCAGTTTAAGCCTCCTTAAGGGATATACTGATTCAGGAGGCGATCAATTTATGGCAGGGATTGAAGATGTTCAGAGCCAAGAGGGAACCTCTATCACTAGCCTCGAAGGTGACATAACCACGGACGACTGGACTATCAAGCCTCAGCTAGCTAGGAGGATATAGATCCAGAGGAAATTTGCGAGTTCCAAAGGATGTTGGGACGTTATCGTTTTCTTAGCCTTATGCCTTTCATTTTCCATACATACAAAATCAAAAGACCAAAAAATTAAAAAAATAGATCAAAAAAAGGAAAAAAAAAATCAAAAGTCGAGCTTTTCAAGCCAAAGCGTGAACTACGAAAGACCTGATCTCCCTCAACCCGGGAGTATGTAGGCAACCATCTTGGTGGGGTCAAACCAAACAAAAAATTTAAAAACCCTCGAATCCAAACACAAAACAAACAAAAACTCAAAAGCTCATCAAACCAAACTCAGAACCCAAAAGGGACACTTCTCATCCCTCTCTTAAAAATAGAACTACGAATGACCTGATCTCCCTCAACCCGGGAGTACGTAGGCAGCCATCTACGGCGCGGTTTGACCTTCAAGAGAAAAACAAAATAAAGACCAGTTCCAAGACACCGAAGACAAATAAAAGCCAAATTCTATCAAACCACCTGGTCAACAGGCCCTACTGAGGAAAAATAAAGCTGGACTCTAAACCCGTGGATAAGAGGGATAACAGCCATCACGGCATCTCTCTGAAGAAAGAGGAGCAGCTGCAAGCTCCTAACCCTCGGTTTCCATACGAGCCAGAACATCCACTGCCATTTGCATACTATGGCCACGTCCTTCTCAGCAAAGGCAGCCTCCCGAGTGGCTCAAGTCTCGCCTCTATCAACAGAAGTCATATCTCTATTAAAATGAGTCGTCAACATCAACGCCCTGGCCTAATCTCTCTCTCGAAGGTCATCCGAGCTACCAAATCTGCCATAGCCAAATTTGTTTTGACAGGGACAATCGGTAGGTCATCAATCAAAGTCGCGGTTAAAGCCATCACCACTAACCATCACAAGCCCTTGAGTCCAATTCAATGGAGTTCGAAGGCATCTCGACATCAATTATCAAAGTTGGAACAATAACACAGCGATATATCAAGCATAAACATCTGCAAGGACAGTCGGAGAGCTGAAGCCTCAATCTGAGACCTTCATTAAACCAAAAAAAATGTCATTAAAGTCAATTGCTCCTACAAATCAAAGAGAATGACTAGGGCATCCAAGCATTAAATCCAAAATCCACTACCTGTTAACCATGGGGGTCATGCGAATTAAAGACTCTTGCGATCTCGACATCTTATCATCCCATCAACCAAGCAATCTTCCCAGATGACATGCAAGACTGGGGCAAGTTCAAAGTCAACGACAACCCAATGTGGGGACCGTTACAACAAGACTGGACCAATTTTAGAAATTACGCAATTCAATACTGGGGCATTTATCAACCCTCCAATCAATATGCACTAGTAGACACCATCAGCATGGTCCATCATCATCCAAGCTTTCATCATTTGCGATACGATATGACCAATCGACCTTTGCCAATCATAATTTTCTTAGAATACTATGATCCGCTGATAAGGTATGACTCTTTTATCTCTTTATGTGCTCTCAATTTCTATGCATTAGCGATAATACACATAAGTCCTGCATTAGGGTCTCAGAAAAAGTGAAAAAAGAAGAAAAAGAAAAAGAGATTTTTGTTTAACTTGTTATAAATTGGATTAATTCTGATAAGCGTCCGTGGAGCAAGAATCATGAAAGAGATTAGAGAATTAAGACTATTCAACCTTTTGATTAGGCACGACGTCCTAGTTCAAAGCACTTTTTAGAGCAAACTTGACCTCATATGTATGTCTGCACTTTGCGATTGACCTGACTCTTAGCTGTGGGGTATAAAACTATGACGATAAAGATGACAATTATTAGCCAGCCTAATGTCTCGAATCGTGGTCTGGGTTACTCGAGTAATTAAGCCCGAGGGGTGTCTCTACACCTGGTGCCCTAAAGCCATCTAGTTTGGGAGCCATCGGCCCAACGCTCGTTACATAGGTAACTCAGTTCCTAAGAAAACGAGCATTGCAAGAAATCAGAGCATAAGCAGATTCAAATCGTGGCCTAGGTTACTCAAGTAATTAAGCCCGAGGGGTGTCTCTACACTTGGTGACCTAAAGTCGTCTGCTTTGGGAGTCACCGGCCCAACATTCACTACATGGGTGACTTAGAGCCTAAGAAAACGAATCTTGCACCAGCTCAGGCGAATCAAAAGAATAGACCGCCTAACTTGTCTCGAAGTGTGGCCTTTGTTACTCTAGCCAGTAAACCCGAAGGGGTGTCTTAACTCCTAGTGCCCTAAAACCGTCTAGTTTAGGAGTCATTGGTCCAAAACTTGTTACATGGGTAACTCTGAAAAGCCTATGAAAATGAGACAAAGTGAAGCGAGAAAAGCAGAAAATTTTGCAAGAAAAAATGAGATCATCTAGAAATCATAGAAGAGAAACCCCTGCTAAGGGTTGTGTCACACATAGTGCACATGCCATATGATCTTAATCTTGTGAAGAGCAGTGTCTAAAGCGAAGATGAGATGTCTCTGATGAAGGGAGATAAGTCTTGTGAATCTAATCCTACCCATGAAAAATGACCATGGACGCTTAAAAGTTTTCTTGCAATTTCATAACTTGTCAAGCGAAAATTTGGATTTCCTTAGGAAAAATTCATTTTCATACTCCCTTTCAAGTCCTTTAGTGATAAGATAAGATCTCATTCAATACAAGCATTCAATTTCAACTTCAAATGCCTCATTCACAAGATCATACTAATCTCAATGGCCTGAGCCATCAAGCTGTCGGCACATATTGTTGTTTGTCTGAATGTGCAGGATATTGCTCACCGTGGACATGGTCAACAAAGCGAGTTTTTCTATGAACCTCAGTAACAACCTGCGAAATGGCTGAGGCATTTTTTCATTCCAAGAAATGGAAAGAATCTACGGTGAGACCAAGTTCCTCATCAAAAGAAAAGGAAGAATTCTTGAAAAAAATCACGGCAACATCAGCTTGCCCCTACAAAAGAAAGAAAATTCTCAACAGAGTCCTTAACTCGGGAAGAACAGATGCCCGATGACAAAAAGATCTAGCAAAGGAAATCTTCATCATCAATCATGTTAACCTGTGCCATGTCCTCATCAATCGAGGCCTCTACATTGAAGTTCAAATCTAGGCAATGAAAGAACGGGCTACATCCACCAGGACGTCAGCATCACCCGGGTCATCGGCCAAGCCAGAACTAATCCAGCAAGGTCACAAGTGAAGAGCTGGCCCCTTTTCACACTCAATGATCAGCCGTTGGCTCAACCCCAGTAAAGCATCGGGGAATGATCCAGGGACGAAGATAGTATATCAAATCTGATCCCCAATATCTGTCCTTTAACCCAAATTCGATCCCCAATATCGGTAAATTAAATTATATCAACCCCGATCTCTAATCGGGCCGTCAGATCAACTCTGATCCATCCCCATCAGAGACGACATATAAAAGGGAAACATCCAAATCTGCTCTGCGAATGACAAAAGGAGCCATACGGGAGTTAGAGCTGATAAGCCTATCAAAATTTGTGCCTGAAAAAAAACTCCAAATCACCTCAGAAAGAGTGAGGTATGGTTCTACATTAATTAAATTAAGCATATGCATCAACCTAGGATAAATTAAGATCATCTTATCATGTCTGGTCTGCACATGTGCAAAAAGTGCTACATCAGCACACATCTTCATCAAAATATTAGGCATGCATACCCAATAGAGTCAAAAATGCATACACATTAAACACATAAACTTGATGAAAAAGTCTGCTACTATTCGAGTAGGCATCGGGACAGTCCAATGATCAACCATTGCCCCTACCATTAGGGTAGGCATTGTTGCAAACTACCGATGTAAGTTATGATCAGGATAGGCATCGGGAGCACCCATTGAGGTAACTCGGCAAATGAAATATTTCCTCAGTAGAGGAGTCTTCAAAAAGGTACAAACGGCATCAGAAAGTATGCCCCACGAATAGTATCAGCAGATGTGAAAAACCATTGGGCTTAAACCAAGGTAGCACGCCATCACAGACGACATCATCCCCATTAGAAATATAGGAAACATTTTAGTTTATCTTCATCAAGCAAGCATTAGCAACACCAATGGAAATCAGACCGTTGGAGTCAACATCAGCATAGACATCAACAACATTGATGAAAGCCAACTGTGAATATCGGCACCAACACAAACACCGGTAAAGGTAAAGTGATCTGTGATCTGCGATGCGATATACGATGCGATGCGATATGCGATGCGATGCGATATGCGATGTGCGATGCGATTTGCAATATGAAGCAATGCGATGCGGTGTGCGATACGATGCGATTTGCGATATAAGATGCGATTTGCAAAAATATGTTAACATTCATTGCATTGCGATTTACATCAATAATATCTTGTCATATTTCAAGTGTCTAGCAATCTTTATCTTGTCCATTCCATTACATTACATAAACATGATAAAGAGTGGCATCTGTAGACACTCAAAATTTTCCTTACCCAATACTAACACTGTAGGAGGGCAGAACCGTCAATTAAGCCAACCTCGAGGCCCGACACCAGACATCCAATCTAAATTCGGCCACCAATGTCGGTCCTTCAGCCTAAATCTGATCCCCAATGTCGGTCAATTCCAGTCAAATCCGATCACCAATATTGGTACTCCAGCCCACTTCGATCGTTAATTGGACCGTCGATCCAGCTCTGATAGTCAATCGAACAGTCAATCAAACTCCGATCATCAATTAGACCGTCTATCCAGCTCTGATCTTCAATCGTACCATTCATCCAACTCCAAAAGTCAATCGGATCGTTAGATCATCCCCGATCTCAATATCGGGATATCAGCTCAAACCTGGTCACCAATATAGCGATAACCACAACACCGATCAACCATATCGGGATGTCAACGTAGCCTTGGCAGCAACCTGGGATGTACAAATTAGCCCCGGCAGTAACCCAGGAGGAACAAATCAACCCCGACAGCAACAAAGGAGGTACAAATCAGCCCCGACATCAGTCTGGGAAGTCAGGTCTACTTTGGACATATACCTAAAACTCCAAAACACTTCCAGAAGAAAACGTGGAATGACCACGTCAGCCACAGAGGTAACACTGGGGACAAACAGACTTGAATGAGATCCAAGTCTTGGAAATAGCTCCCATAAGTCAACCAGAGGCATGCCGACACCAAGGGCAACCCCAGGAGGGACAAAATGGTCATTTTATCAAATCTCATCCGATTAAGTCAAACTTAATCTGAATTGATGCCGCCAAGGTCAGAAAGAACCACAACGGTGATTCCGGGTGAAAACAGCACCAGACGGCTCATCTAGAAAACTGTGGGGAAACGAAGACCCAATCATGAACCCAACTTTGGTGACTTAAAAAGGTTTAAAACCAATGTTATTGTGACACTCTCGGTGAGGGCTTTCCAGAAAGCTATAGCACGCCTCAAACGGATGCTCCGATCAAAAGTTATGAAGTTTTGAACCTGAGATCGCGTCGCTCGACATGCACGCACTTCGAGACGACGAAGCCGATCATGTGGACCCCACCTTGGGGAGCCGCACCTCTACCTGCGGCTGAAACAGGCAGAGCTGAGGGTCCCTATCCTATAAATAAATGTGCCCCCCTTTCATTTTCAATAATTTAGAAACGCAGCGAAGCCCTATCAGTTTGATTTTTTCGACTTTTACAGCTCTTCCAAACCCAAATATTTTCACTCCAACACGTAGATATACCCATATATTACCACATATCAAAAAACCACCGATAGATTTGGACGTTTAAAGCCTACGATTAGGCAAAAAGTCCGTAGTGCAGCCCATTGTAAGTATTTTTACAATCAGCAAGTCAATACTACTACTTTGCACTATTTTACACATGCACATCAAGTTTTATCTTCTAAATATGCCCAGAACTTAGTTCCGTGGCCGTTTTTGTCAAAATTTGATACATTTATGTACATAAATTCTGTTTTTAACATTTTTACAACTCGGATTGATGATCCGTCAGCTCCAGCAGCTTCAATGCACTAGCTCGCACATTCTGGCAACTTCGCCGGACTGGGTTATCTTCCCAGTCCAGGTTTGGCCCTCTTTTGTATATATTTAACTGAAAATGTACTAACATTTCAATTTTGTCAAGCCCGAATTTCAAATCAGAGGTAGTTTATCGCTTTTATATATATTTACACATATATAAGTGATATTCACCATCACTGGTACTCATATCAGTCCTGGTTGACTATATTTTTGTTAATATATATATATATATATATATATATATATATATATTTATATATTTTCAATCGGCCTGAACTATTTCGTGCCCATTTTACTACTTTTGCACACTTCCTCATACTGGGTGCTCTCCCCAGTTAATGGGTGACTACTTTTTGTCAATTTCAATTCTAGCACGGGCACCGGCGTGAAAACCCATCGCCCTTTTTACTATTTATATATATATATATATATATATATATATATTATTTTTTTCACAGCCTGGATTATTTCGTGGCTATTTATAGTTTATATATATATATATATATCAATTCCAGTCCGGGCTGGTGAGTGAAAACCCATCGCCCTTTACAGATTATATATATATATAATTATATATATTGCTTTATTCAATTTATTCAACTGCTGCATTTAACATTCATTTATATATGAATTTGCACTGATTTTTTTGCAGACGGACTAGATTTATTCAAATCTCGCCAATTCTAGCTTTCAACGGTTCAAACAGGTCCCGACAGAACCTAGAAGCTATAATGGCTGAGATTTCTTTAAATCTAATTATTTTTATAGTTTCAGCTTCAAAAGCAACATCGCGTCCCTTAGATCGCTATCTAGTGAGAATGAGACGCTTCGGCCGTGCGGACCGGGATTTACTGAATGAATCCCTGGTTCTGGCTATCTTGGGATATTTATCTGCTTCTGTACAAATTTAAACTGTGCAGGTTTTTCTAGCCACTCATATGTGAGCCTAGGAATCATGGGATTCATGATCAAACTGATCAGAATCTGATTCCCACGATGGACAAGCTTCGATTTATAGATGTACCCTGCCAGTTATTCTGTAAAATGTACATACACAGACCTTAAAAAGGTTATCCGGATTTAAGGTCTCAACATAGTGAAAATATGGATTGTCGTGTCAGCGTCCCTCCGATGGTTTTCATACCCATGAGTAGACCGACACTTTATATTTTTGTGGTCGAGGATGCTTCGCAGCCCGACAAATCACCATTTACATGCAGCCTTAAGGCTATAAAAGATAAAATTAAAAGTGGCGATGTGCTTCAATTCCTATGTCAGCGTAGGGATTTGATAAACAGCTTTCAAAATATCACTGTCAAATCAATTTCAAAGCTTTTGCAAATCAAAATTAAATGCTTTTTGCAAATCAAATCAAAGACTAATTTTCAAAATCAAATCAAACCCTTCGTATATAGGCTCAACGAAGTCTGTCAAAACATTCAATCAATCATCTCAATAGGCCTAATTTTCAAACAACATTCACTCACGCATTCCAATTTTAAGGGAAATATTGAAAAGATTGTGGTACCGTGTTTACACAGGAGTCGTGAGGTGCCTAACACCTTCCCCACTCTTAACCAACCCCCCGAACTCAAAACTCCGATTTCAAAGATCAAGTTTTGAAAGTGTCCAATAATTGGGCCTCTTTCAAATCAAATTCTGTTGAGTTGGTACAAGTATTTTTAAAACTACCAACTGGCGACTCTGTTAATCAAATCCTCGACATATATACATGTTGGCCTCTTTCCTAAAAAACCTTTCAAAACCTTTTTGCAATAAAAAGAATAAGGATAGAGATAACTTAGGAAGATCAATTTGAGGAAAATCGGGTTATAAATCGACCCGTGGTATTTCTTAAATTTTTCAACGTCGACACTCACAACATGATTTGAAGAATATAATTGTGCTTTAAATCAAGCTATGAAATATTAATTTATAAGACAAGAATCATACTATCAATTGTTTACTCGTACAATCAATAATAGTACAAGCTTAAGTACGTGCTCATTAAAGAGTAAGGTTCGAATATTTGCATTCAATATAAAAATCAAATGAAGTTAGGAAACTTGCCTGAGTCGTTGATTAACTCCAACTTCGACTTCTTATCCCTTGATTAACCTATTGTTATCGTAACGATTAATCTCTATCAACACAAAAATATATAAACCTAAATTGGTCTAACACACTAGCCTTGGGTATCTAAGGCTTCTCAAAATAATTATATATTATTTTCTCTTAACCATTATCTCCATCAGTCTATCATTAATCTAGTACTTTATTATTATTTGAGCAATTCCCTTAATCATAATTAGAGATATTTATATTAATGTCTCATTGGTTCACAATTAAATAATCTTTGAAAATATTTAAGTGTTTAATAATTATTATTCATAATTAAATTTTTTATTAATGTCACTTTAATTGTTCACATTAGATTAATTACACAATAGTCTTTACTATTATCAATAGGTTTAAGTCTTGTTGTTTTACAATTAAGTATTATCTTAATTATTTATTCGTTTCACCATTAAAACCTTACTTAGTTTTAATTATTAATAATTTAGGAACTTTAAAGAAATCCTAAATATTAGATTAATTATCACTTATTGATTTACAATTAAAATTATTATAATTGTTTAATCTTCTTTAAGTAAAATAGTCTTAAACTTTTAATCACAATTTGTATTTAATTAATTCACAATTAAATTACTTTAATTATTTAATTATCTTTGATAAATAAAATCTCTTAATATTAATCTAAAAAAGTATTATTATTATTTAATTATTATTATTTTAATTTTAAAAAATTAAGTTTCTGATCCGGTCTGACCCGACCCGGTTTGACCGGGATCCGGGTCAACTGTGAAACTGGCCAGGCGATGCAGCGCCGGGTTTAGTTCTACAGATGGCGCGGCAGCGTCGACCCTGCAAAAACCCTATCCGGGTGTGGTGTTGCTGTTGGGTTGGTACGTAACTCAAACATGCAATCAAATTATACAATTAATGGGCGAAAGCGCAAAACATAGGTTTTTAAAATTTTTATACAAACCCATACCATGATCATGCGTAGACACTCGAAATTTTCTTCCCCTGTTACGAACACGTGAAGAGGGCAAGAATGTCATCAAATCAACCCCGGTCTCAATACTGGGCCGTCAAATCAACCCCAGTCTCAATATCGGGCCGTCAAATCGACCCCGGTCTCAATACCGGACCATCAGTTCAATCCCGATCTCAATACCGGGCCGTCAATTCAACCCCGGTCTCAATATTGGGCCGTCAAATCAACCCCAGTCTCAATATCGGGCCATCAAATCAACCCCGATCTCAATACCGGGTCGTCAAATCAACCCCGGTCTCAATACCAGGCCATCAAATCAACCTCGGTCTAAATATCGGGCCGTCAAATCAACCCCGATCTCAATACAGGGCAGTCAAATCAATCCTGGTCTCAATATCGGGCCGTCAAATCAACCCTGGTCTCAATATCGGGTCGTCAAATCAATCCCGATCTCAATACCGGGCCATTAAATCAACCACGGTGTCAATACCGGGCCGTCAAATCAACCCCGATCTCAATACCGGGTCGTTAAATCAACCCCGATCTTAATACCGGGCCATACAGGTTAGCCCCGGTCTCAACCCGGGAGGTACAGGTCAGCCCAGGCTCAACCCGAGAGGTACAGGTCAGCTCCAGTCTCAACACGGAAGGTACAGGTCAGCCCCAGTCTCAACCCGGGAGGTACAAATCAGCCCCGATTTTAACCCAGAAGGTACAGGTCAGCCCCGGTCTCAACCCGGGAGGTACAGGTCTGCCTCGGTCTCAACCTCAGGAGGTACAGATCAGCCCCGGTCTTAACCCGGGAGGTACAGGTCAGCCCCGATCTCAATCTGGGAGGTACAGGTCATCCCCGGTCTCAACCTAGGAGGTACAGGTCAGCCCCAGTCTCAACTTAGGAGGTACAGATCAGCCCCGGTCTTAACTCGGGAGGTACAAGTTAGCCCCGATCTCAACCCGGGAGGTGCAGGTCAGCCCCGGTCTCAACCCTGAAATTCAGGTCAAATTCAAGACAAACCTGAAGATCCATAACATCTCTAGAGGAAAACCTGGAATGACCAAGTCAACCTCAGAGACAACCTTGAGGACAAACAAAATCAACTGGGATCCAAGTCTTGGAAACAACCCCAAGAAGTCAGCTGAAGGCCATGCCAGCACCAAAGGCAACCTTGGGAGGGGCAAAATGGTTATTTTACCAACTCCAAGCTGATTTCGTCAAACTCAAGCTGAATTGATGCCAATAACAGAACGAACCATAAAAATGATACCGAGTGCAAACAGCGCAAGACAGTTCAACGGACAAACTGCGGGAAATCGAAGACCTGGTTATGAACCCGTCTTCTTGGACCCGGAAAATATTTTCTCCCATGTCATTATGACACTCTCAGCGAGGGCTTTTTGGAAAGGTATCACACGCCTCAAACGGACGCTCTGATCAAAAGCTAAAAAGTTTTGACCTCGCGTTGCTCGGAGTGCACGTACTTTGAGACGACTGGACCCGCCACGTGGAGCCGCACCTCTAGCTACGGCAGCAGCAGGTAGAGTGTGTGACACCCCCAAATCCGGTATCTTAATTTTCACAGGATTTGGTGTTCACTGTTCAAATATCATATGACTATCTACCCATAAATAATGAAATTCGTTTATTAGATAAATAATCCATCAGATCCCTATAATAGGGTTACAACATCTAAAATAATAAATACATAATCAATCCCAGGTTATACTTAACCTTAAATCTTTGTTGCGGAAACGTAAATAAACAAGTCTTAATCATTACACATAAGTCTTGAACTTTAACATTTCAATAACCCTACAAGTCTTCAACACTTCTTAGCTTTTTCTTTGCCCTAGCTACTAGAAGGCTCATTACATCGTTCATTTTTAGCTGTAATGTTATTATGCAAGAGTGAGCACGAATGCCCGCGAGTATAAAAATAAGACAGAATAATAACATGCGAGTGAAAGAATTCTGATTAACAGATAGCTCAACTTTTGAATCAAGAATAATAATCGAGAATCAAAATTACTTCTGAGGGTCATAAGACTTTGAACTATGTCCTAGGTTGTCAAGTATATTAACCTTTAAACCTTTAACAGTCATAAGACTATGGACTTTACTTCTCGTACTTAGGGGGATCAGTCCTTCGTACCAATACTGTGCACAATACCTCAACGCTTAAAGCATCATTAATTCCCCTTTAATAGGGTTGTTCATCTCAGTTTGACATCAGAGTCCGTACCAAATAAAGTTTGGTTTGGATAACTCAATAGTAGTTCTAGAATTTAGAACGCTTATCAACTATGGACTAGTCAAATCAATAAGGGTTCGCTTGTCTTAAAGGATTCAGTATTAAATGATATTCAAATTGGATATTAACTTCTCAAGGGTATACAATCGAATAAGTATTGTATACTGAAATGATACTTTTAAAAGAATCACATCATCTCATATGAAATTCTGAACTTAAATAATTAAGAATAAGAACTTGCTCAACAACAGTAATTAAGCATATAACACTTGCTCAATTTAACGAATATAGTTAGGAAATTTGCCTCTTGCGCAAGCTACAATTATAATTCACGTTCTTTAATTAATCCTACATGTCAACACATTCATAATATCCATTAATCACAAGTTCGATACATTTATCTAATCACAACAGTGTTCTTCGAATCTATTATTAGATTTATCAAATAATAGTTTAAGTCATGTAATTAATTCATTAATTAATCACATAACATAACTTATTAGACTTTTATTAACAACTCATCATATGCATAACGTGTCTCCATATTTATTAAGTTTAAAACATATTACTAAACATTTGACACTTAGAAAAATTTTAGAAATTTCCATGACAGGCGCGACCGTGCTATAATTACTCTTTGTAATGGCGCGGGCGGGCTGCACGGCGCGCGGGCGCTCCAATTACTCTTTGGAACGGTAGCGGGCGCGCTGCGTCGCAGTGCCAGAATCTGCAGTTCGCGAAGAACACATAGACTCGCCCAATTTACTATAATTTACACTAATACACTGATTTATAATGTTACCCATGAAGTATAAACTTCACAAGAACATCATAATCAAATTTAACATGTTTCTAACATTTAAAATCCAGAAATTACACAAATTAAGACATTTAATTTCTCTGTTCTTCATAATTTTATAAAGTTTAATGAAAAATATGAAATTCCTCATCACGGATTCGTTATAACTCCGAATCCGTTCCTTCCAATTTTGTTTCCTTTGTTTTAACATGTATAATCATAGTCAAGTGTCAATTTTAATTCAAACATATGTTTAAAGCATTTAATTTACCCATATGGGTTATTCATACAAAATTCGTACTCTGTAATTCGTGAAACCCAATTTAATCCAAAATTCCATGGTGTGATCACTGTAATTCATGTATACATGATACAACACATGATACTAACATATATAGACATTTATATAATCATATCTTACTCCCATTCTCAAAATAGTTCTTAATAAAGAATTTTGAAAATATGTTAAATGAAACTCTGTAACTTTTTGAAAACCCAATTACGGCCTAATTGCATGAATTCAATCATTTTAAATCATTCATACCAGACATAAAACATGATATAATCACACACACACACACACACACACACACACACACACACATATATATATATATATAGTCATATTATGCCTTCATTACAAAACTAGTTTTTAACAGAAAACTTTAAAGTACGTAAATGAAGAACTTTGAGAAATCTTAATTTGAAATTTAAGAAGAGTGATTACCCTTGGTAGTATGCAAATGAATCAAATAATAACACAATGATTTCTTAAATTCCCTTTTCTCTCTCAATTCCTTTTTCTCAAAACTCTCACTTTTCTCTTTGACTTACTAAAATTTTCTTCTGATAATGATTTATGATATAACATAGTATATGTATATATAATTAGCCGTTGTTTGTTAACTGTCAAACTTCTACAAGGGCCTTGTTTGGCTAGCACACTAACCTCTTTTTCATTTATTTTAATTAACTAGTTTAGTAAATAGTTAATTGTCACACTATTAATTACTCAATTAATTTTATTTAAATCGATTAAATAAAATATAATAACTTTACCTTAAATCACATTGTCACATAATTAATATTCTCCTTTATTAATTATGTCAATTCTTTATTATTCAAATTACTTATTTAATTAATTAGAATAACGTTATCCTTAACTAAATAAATCATTTAATTATATAAGCTCCATTAATATATGCTTTGGAACTTATAAAATTACCACACATTAATTTAATTAATATAACACATATAATTAAATTAATCTACCACCAATTCATGAATTAATTATTTAATTCAATAATTAAATCATCAAAAATATTTATTTAATTCAATAAATATTTAAATAACTTTACCAAATTCTCGTTCGTCATATATTTCCCCCTTAAAAGGATTTTATCCTCAGAATCACGGTTCGATTAATAATTTCGTTCCGTCACATTCTCCCCCACTTACAAAGATTCTGTCCCTAAAATCGCTTACACATATTTAAGAAAATAAGTGTGGATAAGTTTTCATCATATTTGCTTCGAGTTTTCGCGTAGCTTCTTCAGCGTTATGGTTCCTCCAAATTACCTTAACAGAATGTATTATTTTATTTCTGAGAACTTGCTTTTTCCTGTCAACAATCTGAAGAATAACTTCTTCGTAGGATAAATTCTTCTCAAATTATAGGGGTTCATATTCTATCACATGTTTGTAATCGGGTTTATAGGGTCGTAATACTGACACATGGAAGACGTTGTGGACATGCTCCAGTGCCGGAGGTAAAGCTACCTCATAGGCCACTTCTCCAATTCTTCGCAGCACCTCAAAGGGTCTAATGAACCTCGGGCTCAATTTTCCCTTTTTACCGAATCTGATCTTTTCCTTCCAGGGAGAGACCTTCAAAAATACAAAGTTACCCGATTCAAACTCTACATTCTTGCAGTGTGGATCGACATATTTCTTCTGCCTATCTTGAGCCACTACTAATCTTGTCCGGATTACTTTGACTATCTCTGCTGTCTGCTGTACCAACTCTGGACCTAGTAATTGTCTCTCGCCAACTTCATCCCAGTACAGTGGAGTTCTGCACTTTTTACCGTACAACGCTTCGTAAGGCGGTATACCAATACTAGTGTGGTAACTATTATTATAACCGAATTCTACAAGCGGTAGATGATCATCCCAATTGCCTTTGAAATCCATAATGCATGCTCTCAGCATAGCCTCTAATGTCTAGATCGTCCTTTCGCTTTGCCCGTCAGTCTGAGGGTGATAAGCTGTACTTAACTTCAACTATGTTCCCATGCATTCATGTAGTCGTTTCCAAAAATTCGATGTAAAGCGCGGATCGCGATCGAAAACAATCGACATTGGTACTTCCGTGCCTCGAAATAATCTCTTTCACATATAACTTCGCCAACTGATCTAAGTTAAATCTGATTCTGATGAAAAGAAAGTGTGCGGATTTCGTCAATCTGTCAACGATAACCCATACTGCGTTGTAGCCTTTCTGGGTCGTCGGAAGGCCAACCACAAAATCCATTGTAATATGTTCCCATTTCCATTCTGGGATCTCTAGGGGTTGTAGCAAACCACTCGGTCTCTGATGTTCTGCCTTTACTCTCTGACAGGTCAGACACCTGGCAACACAATCGACAACGTCTCTCTTCATATTTGGCCACCAAAAATGTTGTCATAAATCCTGATACATCTTGGTACTTCTGGGATGAATAGAATACCTCAAACTATGAGCCTCACTCAAAATATCCTCCTTGATTTCTGGTACTGGCGGTACCCAAACTCTACCCTCGAATCTCAACAATCCCTTGCCATCCATCCTGAATTTAAGTTCAGTCCCTTCAGATATCTTTTTCTTTACTTCTTCACATTCCTTATCTAGGATTTGAGCTTCCTTAACCTTATCTAATAAAGTTGTACCAGCTTGCATCTTGAATAGTTTCTCATCAGTCTCCATTGGATATCCTACTTCTAATTCCAACTTTTCCATTGCTGAAATCACCTCTTCCTGTACTGTCAACATCATCAACTTCTCCCAACCCTTTCGGCTTAAGGCGTTGGCTACTACATTCGCTTTACCCGGATGGTACAGGATATCATAATCATAGTCCTTTATTTACTCTAGCCATCTTCTTTGACGCAATTCAAATCTTTCTGTGTAAAAATATATTTCAGACTCTTGTGGTCGGTATATATCTCACACTTCTCCCCATAGAGATAGTGTCTCCAAATCTTTAAAGCGAATACCACCGCAGCCAATTCCAAATCATGGGTTGGATATCCCTTCTCGTAATCCTTTAACTGTCATGACGCATATGCAATGACTCTGCCATTTTGCATAAGCACACAGCCTAGCCCTTTATGCGACGCATCACTATATACCACAAAGTTTCCTATGTCATCCGGAAGGGACAACACAGGTGCTGTACTCAATCTTTTCTTAAGTTCTTGAAAACTTTCCTCACACTTCTCTGTCCAGATGAATTTCACAACTTTCCTAGTCAAATTCGCTAGGGGAGTTGCGATCTTGGAAAAATCCTGAATGAATCTTCTGTAATAACCTGCTAATCCAAGAAAACTTCTTACTTTCGATGGTGTTTTCGGTTGATCCCAATTCATCACTTCTTCGACTTTGGAGGGATCTATCGAAATTCCGTCCTTATCAATCACATGTCTGAGAAATTTCACCCTTTCAATCCAGAACTCACATTTCAAGAATTTGGCGTACAACTTCTCTCTTCTCAATGCCTCTAACGTCAACTTCAAATGCTCAACATGTTCTTCCTTGGTCTTAGAATATACCAATATATCGTCGATAAACACAACTACGAATTTATCCAAAAAGGGCTTGAACACTCCATTCATTAGGCCCATAAATGCTGCAGGCGCATTCTTTAGACCAAATGACATAACCAAAAATTCATAGTGACCATATCACGTCAGAAACGCTATCTTCAGAACATCTTTCGGCCTTACCTTCTGCTGATGATAACCACTTCTCAGGTCTATCTTTGAGAAATATCTAGCTCCCTTTAATTGATCAAATAGATCGTCAATCCTTTGCAATGGATACCTGTTCTTAATGGTAACCTTGTTCAACTCTCTATAATTGATGCAGAGCCGCGTCGTCCCATCCTTCTTCTTAACAAATAACACTGGCACTCCCCACGGCAAAACACTTAGTTGAATATATTTTTTGTCCAGTAGCTCTTGTAGCTGAACCATCAATTCTTTCATTTCTATCGGAGCTATTCGGTACGGTGCCTTTGATATTGTAGCCGTTCCTGGCGCCAAATCGATCATAAATTCTACTTCCCTATCAGGCGAAAGTTCTGGCAGATCGTCTGGAAACATATCCATGAAGTCCCTTACGATTGGTATTTCCTCTAACTTCTGATTCTCTTTACGACTATCGACTATGTAGGCTAAATATCCTACACAGCCTTGTCTTAATAACTTCCTGGCTTGCATCATCGTCAGACAACTCGCTTGTCTAGGCAATTTGCTGCTATAAAATACAACTTTTGACGGGGTCATAAGGTTAATATATTTCTTCTGACAATCAATTACTGCCCTATAATTGAATAGCCAATCCATTCCTAGAATAACGTCAAATTCCCCAAGTTTAATCGGGATAAGATCTACGTTCATAACGTTACCCTTAATATCCACTCTACAATTCTTGTATATTTAACAGGAATCACTTCCCTGTTCGCAATCTCTATGTTCATCGGGATTCCTAATTCATCTTTATGCAATTATAAGTTCTTTGCAAAGTCATCGGATATAAATGAACAAGTAGCACCCGAATCAAATAAAACATAAGCATTGACTTTATTGATCAGAATGATACCTGACACCACATCACAAGACTGCACAGCATCCTGTACGGTCATGTTGAATGTCCTCGCAGTTGGTCAATTTGTCAAAGTCAGTCCGGTAATTGTAAGAGGATTTCCACTACTATTTCCCTTGTTTCCCCCTGACCCTGCCCCTCCAGATGCCTTCTTGGGACAGTCTCTAGCCAAGTGATCCTTTGACCCACATGTGTAGTAAGCGCCCTTCTTAGGGTTAGGGCAGTTAGGTGCTATATGGCCTTCCTGACCACAACTGTAGTAAACTCTTTTCCCTTTCATGCAGACTCCCAAGTGAGCCTTTCCGCAGGTTGGGCATGGTTCTATCCTTTTCTTCTGACTCCCTTGCTGATTTACGGACGATGAGTTGTCATTCCACCTTCGTTTATGATTATTGTTTCCTCCCGTATTACTGCCACTAGCCTTATTTTCCTTCACTTTCATTCTTCTTCTTCTTCTGATCTTGATTGTACTTGGTCACCGCTTCACTTTCACCTTCAGCGAGAATGGCCTTCTCCAGAACTCCAGCAAAAGTGTTCAATTGAAACATTGACACTTTGTTATACAATCAGGGTTTCAGCCCCTACTCAAATCGCCTAGCCTTTCTCTCGTCAGTATGCACTTGATATTGGGCGAACCTAGCCAACTTGTTAAACTTTGCCGCGTAATCTGGTACTGACATATTTCCATGCTTCAACTCTAGAAACTGCACCTCCATTTGATTCTGGGAGCTGGTAGGGAAGTACATCTCGCAAAACATTTCCTTGAACCTTTCTCAGGTTATTACACCTTCTCCTCCCCTGACCTTATTTACCTACCACCAGTAGTTAGCTTCTGATTTTAACATGAATGTTGCGTAGGCGGTCTTATGGTCCTCCCTAACTCGGGCGACATCAAAAACTTTCTCTATCTCCATAACCCAGGTCTGAGCTTCTATCGGGTTTGTGGAGCATTTAAACTCTGGCTATCCCACTGCCTTAAAGTCCTTAAATGAAGTGTTCAGTGGAGCTTGAGGCTGATTGTTCATCGCTCCAGCTAATAGATTCACCAACTGCTGAACGGGGTTCGCATTGGCATCATTGTTGTTATTGTTATTGGTTGACCCTTCTTGGGCTTGTCGACGGTTTTGTCTTCTTCTTGGTGGTATATTTCTGTTAAGATATACGCTCATTAGATCTTTATTCAATCTCTTAAATACTTAAGACTTAACTTAAATATTTAACATAATCACTTTAACTCATATTATCTCAAATAAACATTGATATTTTATTAAAATCACAAATTTTTAACATAGTACGATAGCATCTCTGCCATTTACATCAACTATCCCGGGATAAAGGATCTATAGGATTTAAATCATTAGAATATTCCTTTGTTTATAAACACATCAAAATTTACATTATTAACTATAAGTTAAGTATTCACATAATCATATTGTCCCTATCACGACCTACTAAGGCGTCGGACAGCTTTGCTACGCTCTTCCTCAATAATGCGGGACATAGTCCTGCGATCTAGCATATACCCATGCAGTCCCTCGAACTGAATTGGATAGCTCATAACTCAGTCATGGGCCTCATCAATTGCCCTCAGAAATGTGTAGCCTGTCTCTTCAACCTTAGCCCTCTTTGCACACGCATCATCCTCTGCAAGATCTGCACGTCGTGAATTACTCGCCCAAGCTTCCTCTGCTATGGCAAGTTTTTTTGATTTTTCTTTCAACTCATTCTTCAACCTTTCTATCTCCTCTGACTTCTGCTCACTTTGGCCTTCTCATGAACCAAATCCCACTCCACATTTCCAAGACGGGTGTGGAGTGTCTCAACCTCACCATCCTTCTGCTCGATGGTAGTCCGTTGAGTAACCGTCTGCTCCCTCAGCTCCTGAATCGTATCTCATAATTCTATGTTACGATCATACAATTCATCGTACATCTCAGTGCTGATAGAGTTCGGTGGGAACTCCTCAGGGTCTTCCTCCTCCTCTTCCTCCTCGGCTGCCTCAGCCGGGATCTCAAACTCCTCAAGGTTCTCCTCTGAGTCAACCTCAGGCTCATGCTCCCGAACAATGACTGTGATCCAAGGAGATGGCTTTGGCTGTACTAATTGCTCCCAGACTGTATGTAAGTCTCGGGGCTCCTCATCTCTAGTCTCTCAGGGTATATCATCCTTAGGCTGACTAGCTCCTCTAGTATCTGACATCCTGACAAAACAAGTTTTAAGTCTTAGATATTAAGTGATGCTAATCAATATTCTAACAAGTATATAATTATAAACACATAGCACATAAGGAAATTTTTATTATCTTTCTTAGAACTTAACAAGAGTTATCATTTCTATGGTCTCGAAGGCTACTATCCTAAGGTTTTCCCCCACCTAAGGTTTATAACCTACGATTTTGATACCAACTTGTGACACCCCCAAATCCAGAATCTTAATTTCCACATAATTTGGTGTTCACTATTCAAATATCATATGACTATCTACCCATAAATAATGAAATTTATTTATTAGATAAATAATCCATCATCTCCCTATAATAGGGTTACAACATCTAAAATAAAAAAATTCATAATCAATCCCACGTTATACTTAACCTTAAATTTCTATTGCGGAAACGTAAACAAATAAGTCTTAATCATTACACATAAATCTTGAACTTTAACATTTCAATAACACCACAAGTCTTCAACACTTGTTAGCTTTTCCTTTGCCCTTGCTACTAGAAGGCTCATAACATCGTTCATTTTTAGTTGCAATGTTATTATGCAAGAGTGAGCACGAATTCTCGCAAGTATAAAAATATGACAGAATAATAACATGCGAGTGAAAGAATTCTGAATAACAGATAGCTCAACTTTTGAATCAAGAATAATAATCGAGAATCAAAATTACTTCTGAGGGTCATAAGACCTTGAACTATGTCCTAGGTTGTCAAGTATATTAACCTTTAAACCTTTAACAGTTATAAGACTATGGAGTTCACTTCTTGTACTTAGGGGGATCAGCACTTCGTACTAATACTGTGCACAATACCTCAACGCTTAAAGCATCATCAATTCCCCTTTAATAGGGTTATTCATCTCAGTTTGACATCAGAGTCCGCACCAAATAAAGTTTGGTTTGGATAACTCAATAGTAGTTCTAGAATTTAGAATGCTCATGAACTATGGACTAGTCGAATCAATAAGGGTTCGTTAGTCTTAAAGGATTCAGTATTAAAAGATATTTAAATTGGATATTAACTTCTCAAGGGTATACAATCGAATAAGTATTGTATACTGAAATGATACTTTTAAAAGAATCACATCATCTTATATGAAATTCTGAACTTAAATAATTAAGAATAAGAACTTGCTCAACAACAGTAATTAAGTATAGAACACTTGCTCAATTTAACGAATATAGTTAGGAAACTTGCCTCTTGCGTAAGCTACAATTATAATTCACGTTCTTTAATTAATCCTACATGTCAACACATTCATAATATTTATTAATCACAAGTTCGATACATTTATTGAATCACAACAGTGTTCTTCGAATCTTTTATTAGATTTATCAAATAATAGTTTAAGTTGTGTAATTAATTCATTAATTAATCACATAACATAATATATTAGACTTTTATTAACAAATCATCATATACATAACATGTCTTCATATTTATTAAGTTTAAAACATATTACTAAACATTTGACACTTAGAAAAATTTTAGAAATTTCCATGACAGGCGCGACCGCGCAACAATTGCTCTTTGTAACTGCGCGGGCGCGCTGCACGACGCGCGGGCGCTCCAATTACTCTTTGGAACGGTGCGGGCGCGCTGCGTCGCAGTGCCAGAATCTGCAGTTTGCGAAGAACACAGAGACTCGCCCAATTTACTCTAATTTACACTAATACACTGATTTGTAATGTTACCCATGAAGTATAAACTTAACAGAAACATCATAATCAAATTTAACATGTTTCTAACATTTAAAATCCTTAAATTACACAAATTAAGACATTTAATTTCTCTGTTCTTCATAATTTTGTAAAGTTTGATGAAAAATATGAAATTCCTCATCACGGATTCGTTATAAATCCGAATCCGTTCATTCCAATTCTGTTTCCTTTGTTTTAACATATATAATCATATATCAAGTGTCAATTTTAATTCAAACATATGATTAAAGCATTTAATTTACCCATATGAGTTATTCATACAAAATTCGTACTCTGTAATTCGTGAAACCCAATTTAATCCAAAATTCCATGGTGTGATGACTGTAATTCATGTATACATGATACAACACATAATACTAACATATATAGACATTTATATAATCATATCTTACTCCCATTCTCAAAATAGTTCTTAACAGAGAATTTTGAAAATACGTTAAATGAAACTCTGTAACTTTTTGAAAACCCAATTAAGGCCTAATTGCATGAATTCAATCATTTTAAATCATTCATACTAGACATAAAATATGATATAATCATACACACACACACACACACACACACACACACACACACACATATACATATAGTCATATTATGCCTTCATTACAAAACTAGTTTTTAACAGAAAACTTTAAAGTACGTAAATGAAGAACTTTGAGAAATCTTAATTTGAAATTTAAGAAGAGTGATTACCCTTGTTAGTATGCAGATGAATCAAATAATAACACAATGATTTCTCAAATTCTCTTCTCTCTCAATCCTTTTTCTCAGAACTCTCACTTTTCTCTCTGACTTACTAATTTTTTTTTCTTCTCATAATGATATATGATATAATATAGTATACGTATATATAATTAGCCGTTGTTTGTTAACTGTCAAACTTCTACAAGGACCTTGTTTGGCTAGCACACTAACCTCTTTTTCATTTATTTTAATTAACTAGTTTAGTATATAGTTAGTTGTCACACTATTAATTAATCATTTAATTTTATTTAAATCGATTAAATAAAATATAATAACTTTACCTTAAATCACATTGTCACATAATTAATATTCTTCTTTATTAATTTATGTCAATTCTTTATTATTCCAATTACTTATTTAATTAATTAGAATAATGTTATCCTTAACTAAATAAATCATTTAATTAAATAAGCTCCATTAATATATATTTTGGAACTTATAAAATTACCACACATTAATTTAATTAATATAACACATATAATTAAAATAATCTACCACCAATTCATGAATTAATTATTTAACTCAATAATTAAATTATTAAAAATATTTGTTTAATTCAATAAATATTTAAATAACTTTACAAAATTCTCGTTCGTCACAGAGTGGAGGCTCCCTGGTCTATAAATAAGAGGGCACCCCCCTAACATTTTCATAATTCAAAAACGCTTCGAACCTCTACCTGCTTGGTTTTTTGTCTAATTTTTTGTCTTCCAAAGCCAATTTTTTTCACTCTAACACGTAGATATACCCACATACTACCACATATCATAAAATAACCGATAGATTTAATGCCTACGATTTGCTAAAAAGCTTGTGTAGCAGTCCATTGTGAGTATTTTTATGATCAGTAAGTCAATACTACTTCTTTGCACTTTTATACACTTGCATATCAAGTTTTGTTTTTTAAATATGCCCGGAACTAAGCTCCGTGGCCGTTTTTGTTCACTTTTTGGTACATTTTTGTACATAAACGCATTTTTTAGCATGTCTACAACTAGGATTGACGATCCGTCGCTTCCAGTAGCTTGCATATACTTGCATCTTCATACTGAGCAACTTCGCCGGACTGGGTCACTTCCCTGTCTGGGTTTGGCTTTTTTTTTTGGTATATATTTAACTATATATATACTAACTTTTCAATTCTGACAAACCCGGATGTCAAATCCGCGGTAGTTTACTGCTTATATATATAAATATGCATATATAAGCAGCCTTCACCACCACTGGGTTATCTTTTCAGTTTTGGTTGACTACTTTTCTGTCTCTATATATATATATATATTTATATTTCAGTTCGGCCTGAATTATTCTATGGAATTTTTACTACTCTTATATATATTTATGCATATATAAGCAACATTCACCACACTGGGTTATCTTCCCAGTCTTGGTTGACTACTTTTCTGTACATTTATATTTTAGTTCGGCCTGGATTATTCTATGGCCTTTTTACTGCTTTTATATATATTTATGCATATATAAGCAACATTCACCACACTGGGTTATCTTCCCAGTCTTGGTTGACTACTTTTCTGTACATTTACATTTCAGTTAGACACGGATTATTCTGTTGCATTTTTACTGCTTTTATATATATTTATACATATATAAGCAACATTCACCACACTGGGTTATCTTCCCAGTCTTGGTTGACTACTGTTTTGTACATTTACATTCTAGTCCGGCTTGGATTATTTTGTGGCCTTTTTACTATTTTTATATATATATGCAACATTCACTACTGTAAGAACCCGAATTTTTAGATATTATTAAATAAGGATTTAATAAATAAAATTCTTAAACCGTGAGATGGGTTCGAATAATAATATATATATGTGATGTGAGGTGTGTGGTATTATATTACATAGGATAATATGGACTATGTAAAATGTGTTTTTGTTATTTATAAATATATTATTAATATATATTTGTTACTTATCGTAGAGACGATCCAGTTGAGATAAAGGAGGTGGATAAATTCCTATCGATATTAAATAATTTATAGAATTATTTTATAGTAAGTTGGTGACATTAAATATCTTTAATGTATAAATCACCATATTCTTGTGTATGTGTATTAATAACTAGTATGTTTATAATATAAGTTATTAATAGCACTTAAGCTATCTGTGAATAGGTTTGGATAGTGAAGCATGAGTTAGTTAAGGGAATTAACTAATAAGAATAAATATTAGTTAATATAAGTTGTGAGTTATATTATGGAATAATATAATGTCAGTATTGAACCTTAATTAGCTATGATGATATAGTACAATGTTTAATTTACTTAAGTAAATGAGTGAATTAATATGTGTGTTGAATATGTAATTATAGTTGATACTTTTTATATATATTACTTAGAGTGGTAATATGTGAGAAATTCTAATGTGCGAATAACGTTAAATATATATACGTTATTAAAGGGAGATGAAAATCATTATATCTTTAAATGAATATTTGAAGAAATTGTTTTGGGAACAATTTATAGAAAAGAAAGAGAAATAGTTATTATATATTTCTAATAAAGGATATTAAAATAATTTCTAATATTGAATTATTTTAATAAAAGGAGGAAATGTTATTTTTGAATAATAATATTACCTTATATGTTTTTGTATGAGGTGTGTTTGGTTAATATAGTAAATATATTAAAACGTATTTGCTATATGTAATTAAATTGATGGAAACGATTTATTATAATAGAAAATAAACTTATTATCTATTTTCTATATATAATATATGTACATGTGTCGTACATATAGTTATTTGATATTATATTAAAAATAATATCATGAGACAATAAGTAAATTATTTTCTAATAACGAATGTGCTTATTTGGAGAAAACATAATATTTTATGATATGGCTAAATACATAATTTTAAATGTATTTTCAAGGGAGTTTAATTAATGAAAGGAAACTAAGTTATTTTAATATATTAAATAACTTAAGTTATTATTTGATCGTGAATATTATTATTAGAATAATTAATAGAGTATATATTAATTATTATAAGCGTAAAGGTTATACTTATTACAAGTATAATTAATTGAAGTAATTTAACATTTTAATAGCTTGAGTTATTATATTTCCGTAAAGGTTATATATAATATTTGAATATTCGATTTGTAAAATATTTATATGTGGACCTTGGATTTAATAGTTCTAATTTAATTGAACAGGTTATAAGTAGTAATGTGGTGAGAAATGAGTAAGTGATGAGAATAATAATAAGCTTAAGTTTGAGCTTGTGAGAGATGCCTTGTGTGGCACAATAATAGATTCAGTAATGAATTGACTAATTTAATGATGGAGGAATTATTAATTAAACAATTAATCTAAATTAATTGTTAATTGTTATTATGATAGTATGTTAAATTATTATGGCTAGTGATAGTATAATAATAAGGAAATCGATTATAAGTATAATCGGATTTATGATGAGATAAATTGTCTTCTAATATTAATTATTGTTATGAACAATATACTATTATCAATATGATGATTAATGAGTAAATGATTTATAAATATAAAAAGATTTATATTTATTTAACGTGATAATAAATCATATAAAGTGTTAATCAATTAGCGTGGGAATTATAATTCCATGGATTAATGAGAAATGGATTAATTAATATTATTATTAATTAATTGATAAGATAAGTAATTTATTAATTTCTATGTGCAACCATGCGATATTAAAGTATAACGTATGATAGTTAACTATATGTTATGCGAAGTATAAAGTGCAATGCGACTATGTTATATATGAATATAAACTATATAGTAAAGTTATTGAGTTGTAATAGGTACATGAAATGTGGGTTTGACAATGTGTATATTAAGTATACAATAAAATAATATATCATAAATATATGGTAAACAATTATTGAATTTACTAATAGAGGAGACAATACACTGTGATGGTACCCGAAAGAATTATATCCGGTGGGATGAACTGTTGTGATAATGAATAATACCCAATAGATTTACATTCGGTATTAGTAAAATGTACATGGATTATATGTTGGTGTATATGTACCTATTTGTTACATTGTATTTAGAAGTGGACTTGTGACTTAAGTATATACTATATGTATATATATGTAAAACATAAGCATTGTATTTTAAATTTGCAAGTTGATATTGCTGAAAATGAGCTTGTCCCAATATTAGAGTCCCTTCTCTTCTTCTCCTTCACGTGAACACCACATGGCTACTACTCTATATTTTTCTCAAACTCAGCAATGTATAGCTAATGAGTATGAGGGGAGTGGGATTGATGATGGATTACACCAACTCCTCACCAACTATTTGTTAACCATTAGATTCTTGCTATTTCCGTTAGTTTGATTTGGCAAGCAAAGCTATGAACTGAGTATTGGTTTGCCTATAAAATTGCTCTTCTCCTTCTATATTACACTTGCTGAGAATTTTATTGCTAAGAAATTATAGAGAGTAAGAATACTGTTAGTGTGAAGGAGACTAAGAAATTACTTTAGCAAGTTCATATTGCAGAGGTATAACTCCCTATCCTTGTTCTTCATTGTTTTGAAATACTAAGTTCTTGATTTCTAAGAATACTAGAATTCTTCAATTTCTAGTTAATTGATGAAAAGTTGATATGGCATTGTGTTATATGAGTGCTAAGTAAAGTTATAAGCATGATAGAATTTCATTATGGCTGGTACCGAATCAAATTGCTGTAGTAATTTTTGAAATGGGATTACAGTACTGCCGATGCAGTTTGCTCTGTTTCTGGCCGACCAACTGCGCAGCTGCGCCAGTTTTGTACTGGCCAGCGGCGCAGCTGCGCCAGTACCAGACGTTTTGTTGGCCAAGGCCCTGCGCAGCTGCGCCAGTTTTGAACTGGGGAGCTGCGCAGCTGCGCCGGGACCAGTTTCTGGGTTTTGTTTTCTGTTGCAGGTTCTGTTATATGCTAGCATAAGTTATATAATTAGAACAAGCATGCACACTTAAATAACATGTATATATGAGTATCATGACATGACATAAGCATGATAGTATACATTATTGATGAAGAACTTAAAATTTTCAAATGAAACTTATGATTTTCGATATGAACTTTGATACTTGTATAAACATGTGTGTTCTGACCTTGTAAGCGTATTTGTACGGCCTAGACATGCATGGAAGTTGGTATTAACTTATAGTACGTGTTCTTGATACTACATATACATGCATGGCCATGTTAGTATATACTATGGAAGGAAAACGTATGATTTTAAAATAAAACTTCTAGTTTTAGATTTGAACTTGGACGTATACATAGCATGTATATATTCTGATTTTGTGAGCATGTTTAGATGACTTAGAAATGCCTATCGGACATGTCAACCTATATATAGATAGCATGAACATGTTAGGTTTTGTTAGTGAGCTTCACTAATGAAAATGCGAGCTTTGAACGTGGACGATAACATGTTACCTTAAGATTTGGGATTTTGATGTTTATGGACATATGTGATAGCACACTTGGACTCTCTCATGTATCATACATGTATATGTATACCATGACTACATATCATGAAACCAAGTTTAGCGTAAATGAAGCATGTTTTCAAACTAATAATCGTGATAGTTACATGTATGAAGTATGAATATTCATGAACATGCCCAGTATGAGTTATATGAATACTTTATGTGTTTAAAGAACTAGCATGATAAACTTTGTGATGTTCATGACCTTGAGTGGCCTTCAATTGTTAGAATGTTGACTTAGAACCTATATCGTGTAAATTGAACGTGAAAAGGTTGAACGAGCATGAAAGTATCCTTTAATATGTATACATGCTATGTAGGACCATATGTTAATATTTGAATCTGACTTCGACGGTTAATAGCGTATATTTGCTTTGTTATGGCCTTATGTGTTAGTAATGATATATGAGAATGATTAACTCAAAAGATGGACTACACTAGCTATATGTAAATAGATTAGTGGTAGACAGGCATGTGTATATGTAGAGAATGGTAGTAAGTACGTATGGTTAAAGTATACTTATACGTACATAGTTAGTCTAAGAATACGATAAGAAAGTAAGACGAAGGTTCTAAGAACCAAGTTAGACAACAATGTAATACTAATTAATATATTGAGAATGTATGGAAGTGTATAACTGATAAGTGTGATCTCTATGATTAATATAACTGTGTAGGATTACACGAAGTGCAGATATCTATAAGCAGTTAAGTCGTAGTTGTTAAACTACAAATCAGGCAAGTCTTTCAGTTCCTATTTGATATATGAATTCAATAACTGTTAGTTGAATTATATTATGCTGTGATAATGTGAACTTATATATGAACTGTATATGAGATATAAATGAGATTGAAAATTGATCTTTGATGATATACTTGTAATGTGAAAAGTAACATGCGTAGTAAATATAAACTGTTTATAAATGCATGAACTGAGTATGATGTTATATGCTATGTGATGCATGAGGACTGTTAGAATTGCTGAGCTGTCGAGCTCACTCTTGCAAATAACCACTTTTGCAGGTTAAGGATTCACGGTAAAGATTTCGTGCTTCTTGATTGATAAAGATAGATAGTATCGCATTGAAGAATATTACTTAGAATATTGTCTGGACCATGTTTAGATTCTAGATGATGTACTCGATAGTTGCTTACACTGTTTAATACTTGTTGTATTGTAAGAATGTATTAATTAATACATAGAGGATATCGAGTTGAGTTGTAAATGTTTATACGATAACTCAGATAAGAAGGAATCATATTATATAGTTTATTCAAGATTTGTAATCGGTATCAAAGTTATGGAATCAATACAAAGATTTTATTCAAGGAGGATTGAATAAGTTTAAATTATTCCGCATTTTAGTAACATCGAATATGATGTAAAGATGAGATCTTGGATATATATAGAATTTATATTCTAAATTGTAATAAACAAAGTTGTATTCTTTTACTAATGATTAAAAGATGTAATAGTTCCGCGTTAGTAGTATCGTGACTGCACCGAATCAAAGGTTTCGAAGGAACGTGGATTTGGGGGCGTCACAACTACACTGGGTTATCTTCCCAGTTTTGGTTGACTACTTTCTTGTCTATATTTAAATATATATATTTCAATTTCAGTCCGGGCACAGGCGTGAAAACCCATCACCCTTTTTATTATTTTTCTATATATATTTCAATTCTGTCCAGCCTGGATCATTCCGTGGCTTTTATACAGCTTTTATAAATATATATATATATATATATATATATATATATATATATATATATATTAATTCCAGTCCGGGCACCAGTGTGAAAATACATCGCCCTTTACAGCTTTCATATATAATTGCATATATAATACTTTACTCGCTTTTATTAAATTGTTGCTTTAAATATTCATTTGATATGAATCGGCACTGATATTTCTGCGACGAACTAGATTTATTTAAATCTCGCCAATTCTAACTTTCAAACGGTTCAAAATAGGTCCAGACAGAACCGGGAAGCTAGAATGGCTGAGATTTATTTAAATCTAGCATTTTTCTAGTTTCAGTTACAAAAGAAACTTTGCGGCCCTTAGATCGCTGTCTAGTGGGAATGAGACGCTTCGGCCAGGTGCGAACCAGGATTTACTGAATGAATCCTCGGTTCTAACGACATTTGGGATATATTTCTGTGTAAATTTGAACTGTGCATGTTTATTGGCTTCCCTATGTGAGCCTAGGAATCGTGGGATTCATGATCCACTCGATCAGAATCTGATTCCCACGATGGACAAACTCCACTTTACGAATGTACCCTGCCAGTTTTTCTGTAAAAATGTACATACAAAAGACCTTAAAATGATTATTCGGATTTAAGGTCTCAAAATAATGAGAATAATGGTTTGTTGTGTCAGAGTCACTCTGATGGCTATCATGCCCATGAGAAGACCGACACTTGTATTTATTTTTAAGGTCGAGGATGCTTTGCAGCCCGACAATCACCATTCCAAATTAGGCCAAAGGCTGAAAAAATAAAATTAAAGTATCAATATGCTTCAATTCCTATGTTAGCGTTATTTTAATAATTTTATCAAAAAAGAAAGATTTTTCAAATCAAATCAAACACTTTTGCAAATCAAATCAAAAGATATTTTTGTAAATCAAATCAAGTCCTTCGTATATAGGTTCAACGATGCATAGACATGCTTTCCATGAAACATAGGCCCAATTTTCAAAATAACATTCACACACACATTTCAGTTTTTTAAGGAAAATATTGAAAAGATGCGGTACCGTGTTTACACGAGAGTTGTGGGGTGCTTAACACCTTCCCAACACTAAACCAAGCCCCCGAACTCAAACTTTGTTTTTAAAGATCAAGTTTCGACAGTGTCCAGCAATTGGGCCTCTTTCAAACAAAACTCAGTTGACTTGGTACAACCATTTCAAATCTACCAACTGGCGACTCTGTAAAACGTTCAATCGTCGACATGATACATGTTGGCCTTTTCCTAAAAAACCCTTCAAAACCTTTTTTCAAAATAAAAAGAGTAAGGGTAGAGATAACTTAGGAAGAGAGAAAGATCCGGGTTGTGACCCGACCTGCAATTTTTTTCCCGACGTCGACAAGTGGCGACTCTACTGGGGACAATAGATGGCTTAGGCCGAGTTCAAATCTTTTCAAAAGTTTCCCTTTCAAAACTACGTATGTGTGAATACGGCGTCTTTACATTGAATGAATGCTGTGTATTTACATTAAATGAATGTGAATAAATGATTTCCTGCTTTTTAGTGCTTCGCACCCATATTAGTGCTTCGCACCAATGTCATCATATGCATAATGGTGAGACACGATGTATGTGAATGTATGTTATGTGATTCCTCATTTGGGAGGCAAAACCCGTCGGTGTTAAGTAATGTCTCTGGGGACTGCTAAGTCTCTGCTGTGACACCCCCAAATCCGGGTACTTCGTTTTCACATGATTTGGTGTTCACTTTCTAATTAAAACATACATCTACCCAGTAATAAAGAATTTCAAACTAATTACAACCTTCATAAAACCTTAATAAAAATCTCGCTCTAGAAAGAATGACAACTTGTTCAATAAAATCCCAGAGTTATCTAAACCTTAACATCATTCAGATAACGTAAATGCGGAAACATAAACATAACCAACTAAGTCTTATTACAAAAGCAACTTGACATAACAAGCCTTCATTTATTCATCTTTCCTTTTCCTTTACTTGTTGATGGTATGTCAACATTCTTGGTCTCAACTGCAAGTGGTGGTAAAGCAGGCAAGAGTGAGCAAACAAAAGCTCACTTGAAAATACAACAGTGATATAACATAAGTGAATCTTTTCAAAAGAGTTTGAATAACTTTACTTTCATCAATATAAAGAATTGAATTATAATTCTTTCATCAATATATAGAATTCGAATATGGAATCATCTGAGGGTCATAAGACCTTGAACCATTGTCCTAGGTTATAAATATTTCTATTTAAACCTTTAACAGTCAATAAGACTATAGACATTAACTCGTACTCAGGGGGATCAACCCTTTGTACCATGAATTGTGCACAACCATCTTAATGCTTTCGCATAAAATATCCCCTAATTAATAGGGTTGTTCCTTCTCAGAAATTGAATACAAGTCCGCACCAAAGAAAGTTTGGTTTGGATAGATAAGGGAACTTTAGAGTTTAACTATCATCAACTAGGAGTAGTTGAATCGACTTTCAGTTCTTTACAGTTCAATAATATAAGGATCATGAACCAATTACAAAATATGACAATAAACTTCATAATAGATAGGCATGCTTTTAGAAACAACTTAAAGCATTCGATAGACTAAGTAGATCTTACTTGAACAACTAAGTCAAGATCATATTACTAAAATAACGCTTTAATACTTACGCTTTATGAGTGTGGTATAACTTGTACCACATATAACAAGTTAAGGAACGTGAATGAACTTTCATGATTTCTTGAGCAAGGGTTAGGAAACTTGCACAATGAAAATATACAATGAATAGGCTTGTATAGCATTCAAGAGTAGCTTAAAGAACTTGCACAATATAAATAACAAGTTTAAAAACTTGCTTAACATAAGAGAATAAGGGTAAGAGAACTTGCCTTAAGCGCAAGCTACACTTTAACAATTATAACCACTTCACAAACACCCTATACATTTATATTACATTCAAACCATCTATTAGTATCCAACTACAATATTTAAACCATCGAACTTCATATCTAAGTCCAACTCACAATATAATTTACCACATTGGTTGCTAATTAGTCAAGTACGTGAGTCTATACTCATGGCATACATTCATAAGCCTATAACTCAATGAATCGTGTTGTGTGCCTCGTGAAAGCAACACACACACACACATGTAACACATTCATAATATATTTCAATCTAACTTAAACACATCAAAAACATGTTATCTTATTGCACCTTTCACTTTCCAAGTCTTAGAAACAAGTTAGCTTAACAAACGGGGCAAAAAAACTCAAAAACAAAACTCAAAATTTTCTGGGCAGCAACATCACCCGCTGGGGTGGGTCCCCCTACTGCACCACTTGGTTCGCGAATTGGTGGAGAATTAAGCCAATTTGGCTCATTCCTTCACACCGAATTCGATTTTTTTCCAACATGATAAACATAAAACTTGATACTAACAATATTTTAAACTTATTAACATGCTCATAACATATATAATCCATAAAACACATAATCCAAAACAAGATTTCATGATTTTCAAAGAAAACACAATTTTAAGCGTTCTTGACGAAAATTGCTACTACGAATTCGTTTTTCATCCAATTCAAGTGATTCCAATTGTAATCACTCATATTCTTAACATATTAACTTAATACATGATCAATTTTAACAATGACTCAAAATCAACATCAAGTTGATAGTTTTAAAAGCCGTTTTTCAGAAATAACTTCACCGAAAATCACTATGAACACACTTCCTATTGTTTATCAAAAATTCATTGATTGAATTGCTAGAACAACCATATAATCATGTTATATCACATATTACACATAATTCATGCTCACATCAAGGATTTAAAGAAATTTTCAACATAAATTCATAATATAACACTATGAACATGAATTTTATAGTATTCATCATATACTTATGAATTGAAATTCTTAACCAACTATGAAACCCTCATGTAAACATATATATATATATATATATATATATATGTATGTATATATATACATACATATCCCATTCACATATCAAAATAAATAGCTTTCACAAAGAGACTTTCACATAGAGTTCTAAAACCATGAAAACATAAAAGAATTTGCTTTGAAAACTTGTTTTTACAACAATTGTATTTTGAAAACCCTTTCATGGCATACAATTACATATGAAAACATATGAACACCATATATACATATAATTTCATGATTGTAAAAACCTAATTTGATAAAAAAAGAATTACAACACATAAGAATTGAGTACAAGGGTTAGGGTATAACCTTACTAGTTTTACTTAAAGAGAAGAGATGATGAAGACGATGATCCTCTTATGCCTTCTCAAGCCTTTCTTCCTCTTCTCTATTCTTCTTCTCTGACAATTCTCTCTAACCCTTTTCTTCTTTCTTTCTTTGTTTTGTAAAACTAACGTAACTTTTAACTCAACATATATTATACACTATACAATATACATATATAATAGATATGTAACTTATATATAATAAATATAATACTTATAACCATATTAATTCTTATTAATAACATAGGTTACAAAATTTGAAAAGTCCAAGGCCATGTTTGGCAATTTCTTAGAAAAATAGGTTTTTAGTGCTAAGGCCTTATTTGGGTAAAATAAGATTAAACAAGTACAAGGGCCTTGTTTGGTAAAACACTTTAAAATCCTTTTCTAGTCTTTTAATAACTCTTTAAATCCATAGATTTAATTAAATTACAACACTCTAATACAATTAAATGAACTAACATTCACATAATACCAAATTGTCACACAACTGAATTTCCTTTATTAAACATACTTCGTCTAACAAATTATTATCACTTAGCACATAACATTAACTCTAATTAAATTATTCCCAATTAAATTAAAATGATGCTACACCATTGCTAACATATCAATTTAATTAATCATATAGCACTTAATTAATTTGTCCACAACAATCGCACAATTTATTTATTTATCTTCACAAATAAATTCCATAAAATATTTATTTAATTCAATAAATATTTACAATTAACATATAAAATTCTCAATTGTTACATCTGGGGCTCATGAAAATGCACCATCCAGATTCGCTCCAGTTGAAAGATCGGATTAATTTGCCCTCTAGTAGATTGCGATGATCTGGGAACCTTCATACCAAAAAGTCGCGAGAGTAGCCTAAGATAGATCAGCCTCTGATTAACCAAATCCGATGCGAAGCTTCTTCATACCTTCCTCTTTTAATTCAATGTCAAGTTTTTAATTCCAAATGTAAAGGAGCACAATGTAAATATCATAATAAAATATTTACATTTCCTGTCACATACCTCTTGTCATCTTGTCATTTTGTTTTGCACGATAAGAAAAAACCACATCATGGCATGCATCCTATCCCTACATACATCAGGAAATTGACACACTTACGTTTTGTCGTAGGTGAAAAATTGGTCATGTCACTAGATCTAAGTCTAAGAAAGCACTACGTCCATCCACGGACATTACTTCTAGTGCTCAGCCAGAATCCACCCATGTCTCTAGGAAAGATTTTGAAGGACTGAAGGATCAGATAGCTGAATTAGCCAATTTTATGAGAGAACAGAGCAAGGCCCTTAAAGGAAAGTAAGCCCAAACTCACACAGAACCGGGAACACTTGGTGGTGGTGGCAGTCAAGAGACCAAAAAGGCCGAGACTCAAATTCCTGGACCACAAAATCAGGACCCAACCAACAAAACCCCTAAAATCACCATCCTCAACAAAGAACAGGAGGCTGGTGACATTCTGAAGAAAGTACAGTAGATGGAAGAAACTCTCTGGTCTATCAAAGGGACTGGGGCATTCGGCAGTGTTAATTACTCTGACCTCTGTATTTTCCCTGGAGCTTATTATCCCGAAAAGTTTCAAGTCCCCTATTTTGAGAAATACGATGGATTGGGAGACCCTTATACACACCTGAAGGAATTCATTGTAGAACTCGGATCTTATGTAGAGGACGAGAAACTTTGAATGCAGTTATTCCAAAAGAGTCTGATTGGAGAGGCCAGAGCTTGGTATGCCCGTCTGGACAACTCTAAGATTCATAGTTGGGAAGAGTTGACCCATGCCTTCCTCAGTCAATATAGCTTCCAATCTCAGCTGGCTCTGGACAGATACCAATAACCAAAATTAAAAAATAAAGTACTGAATCATTCAAAGAATATGCTCAACGGTGGAGGCGGGTCAGCACAAGTCACCCCAGCTATGACTGAGTCTGAGATAGTGATGACCTTCATCGACATTCAAGAAGCTCCATATTACGAGAGGGTCTTAGCAGGCATAAGAAAACCATTCTCTGAAATGATCAAACACAACGAGATGGCAGAAATGGGGCTCAAGTCTAGGAAGATAAAGGATCTAACCGCCCTCGAAGCTGTTGCTGAACATATCCAGTCCAAAAATTACGGAAGCAATCCCCGTAGGGTACAAAGAAGAAAGATGAAGAAGTGTCCTTAGTATTACAAGAACAGAATCGAAGAGGTGAGTCAAACAGTATGCCCATTCAAAGGAGGAACTATACCCCTTTTAAAGCTTCAGCACAGCCTTCAAACCTTCCATTTCAGAAAAATATGGAGGTCAGACGTCGAAGAACTTTCACCCCTCTAGGGGATTCACTAGAGAATGTGCTAAAGCTGTTGACGGAACAAAAGAAGATTGTCCAACTCCTTCCACCAACCAACACTAGTGGACGAAATTTCAACCCAAGTAAGAAGTGTGCTTATCATTCTGGATCTCCGGGCCATGACACCCAAGACTGTTGGTCTCTCAAGCACAAAATTCAAGACTTGATTGACAACGGAGAGATTGTGGTAAAAATTCAAGACTTGATTGACAACGGAGAGATTGTGGTAACAAAACCCGAACAACCGCATGTGCAGGACAATCCCCTCCCACAATATAAAGAAGAGAATGTCAATATGATCAGCACCACAAGTGGTAAAGGATCTAAATATCTCCGTTATATGGGAGATTCAACTCCATCTAACAACAGCAGCCCAGACAGTTGAGAAATCTCAGAAAGGAGATTCCTGATAGAGCAGGAGATAAAGTCTATCAAGGAACAAATCGAACAGTTAGCAGAACTGGTCGTCTACCAGCATCAGATTACCAGAAAGATGATAAAATAGGCCAACCAGTCTGACGTCGATCGTCCTCCCACACTGGAGATCAATCCCAAGAGGGATCATAACTGGTTTCATGAGCATGAACCCTGGGCCGACAAGGTGGCCGAAGAGGAAAATGACCAAACAGGTAGGAAATTCTTATTTCAAAGGAACTTCACCAACCTGAACTAGTCGATGGAGGAAATCCTCCAAATGTTAATCAACGAGGGAATGGTTGCAGATTTATTACCTCCATTAAACACGAGATCCAGAAAATTCAAGCTTGACCAAACTTGTTAGTACCACTCTAATTCACCTGGCCATGATACTGAGGATTGCTGGGCACTTCGTAACCTGATTCAAAACATGATTGAGAGTGGTGAATTTATAAGAGGGAATTGGGATTATGGCCTCCCGGATGAACACAATCTCTTTATTCCCACTGCGTGGAATCAGGATCCAGTGGCTATTGTATCTTATGACAATGAACCAACCCTCACACCCGTAGTACTGCCAGGAAAAGGGGTAAAAGAAACACAAAATCCTGTGAAGGTGGCCGCACCTGAGCCTCTAATCTTGCCCTTCAGACCTCAGTATCCAATTATTAGTCTGAAGAGGGTCCTATGGAACTACGGGAATGATGAAGGTTCCACCTTAAACAGCATTGTCGTTGCACCAAAGGATAATCCATTGTACCTGCCTCAGCGGGTGATCAAACCAGTCATCAAAGCCAAAGTAAAGGAGGCTGGAAAGAAAATTGAAGAGTTCCTCAACAAAATGGGACACAATGAAATCAAAATAGTGCAAAACTTGAAAGAGGCACCCAAGCAAATGTCCATCCTAGATTTGGTTTTATCATCGGTGGATCATCGCAACATTCTGGTGAAAGTACTGGAAGAAGCCCATCTGCCAAAGACGGTGGATGATGATAAATTCCGTTACGTGGTAGAACACATTTTTACAATAATGTGATATCCTTCACTGATGATGATATCCCTGCAGAGGGAACGGGCCATCGTAAGTCCCTGTATATAGCTGTGATGTCTTTCGGGTATGTGATCGGAGGTGTGCTCATAAATGGAGGATCATCCCTCAACATCTGTCCCTACGATACCTTGGAAAGAATGAAGATCATCCCGAACCGGATCAAAACCAGTCATGTGGTTATCCGGGCTTTCGCTGGATCTCGCAGACAAGCTATAGGGGAAATAGAGCTTCCATTGGAGATTGGCCCACACATTTTCTATGTGTCCTTTCAGGTGCTCAACATTGCCACTGGATACAACTTGTTGCTGGAGGCCATGGATTCAAATGGTAGGGGCAGTGCCATCCACCCTCCATCAACAGCTAAAATACATTATCAACTGATAACCTAATCACGGTCAATGCCGAACCAGAATACCCTGTTTGCACACAAGGAGACATGTCGGTGATCAGCCTGGATGCAGGAATTAAAACTGCAAGTTTTCAAGCCCTGGAGGTGAGTGATACTCAATATGTACCTATCGAAGCACCAGCTCTGAAACCAAATGTCTCCACTGAGGTAATGATAGTGGGCCAGGAAATGGTATCTTTGGGTTTCCAACCTGGAGAAGGGAAAGAATCAGCAAGGTATCAAGAGTTCAGTGCAAATCCCGAGTCAAACTGGGAGAGCCGGATTGGGTTATTCATCCGGGTCAAACCACAGGAACCCACACAAGCATCCTAAGGCTCATGCTTCCACAATTTTGCTGCCCGACCTTACGGGTGTTGGATGGGTGAAACCCATGAGGAAAATACAAGTTGTGGTGTCAACCATGTTAGTTCCTTCCATTATACCAGTAAGTGAGAGAACAACTCCCATATCTTAGATGGATAGCAAAAAGGGAAAAGAAAAGATCCTGTACAAAGGACGAGACCCATTTGCTAACATGCGGGTTATCATAAAATACGAGGGTATGAATGATGTGATCCTAGACAGCGATGACGAGGATCAGATTCAAATTCCTCGCATCAAGAAGGGAAAAGGGTGCAGTTCAAAGAAAAACCCCGGACATATTATAAAGGATGTCTCAGTCGTTATTCGAGACGAGACAGATGATCAAAATTCCTTGATCCTCCCTGTTCACAATGATCTAACCTTGGAGCAGTGCCCCTTGCCTCAGTCGAAAAGGGTAAAGGGGCAGAGAGTCCGTCTGCCCTTTAAACATGCTTTCATTTACTGCTTACTTTTGATTGCACAGCTATAGCAGTAGCTTTTGTCATGCTTTGGCAAATGTTCTGTATATTTAAGTAGTTGTATATATTAAAATGAAAGCATTTTTGTTTTCAGGACTCAAGTATTGGATTGTGTTTGTCTCTACTGATGAGATGCCAACCTGTCAAAGTGACTACAACTTTGATGTAGAACTGAACTTCGACTTGATGAATATTGATCAAGAGGCAGGAAGATGACTATGAGGTTCTCGAGGAGATCAAAGAATGGGTCGAAGATAAACCCAAACCAAACCTTGACCAAACCACCACTATCAATATAGGAACCTCCGAAAACATCAAAGAAATCCAGATAGGCTTAGACCTCACACCAGACCAAAAAGTCGACCTGATCGAACTCCTAACACAGTTCCAGGATGTATTTGCATGGTCACATGAAGATATGATTGGCCTGTCCACTGATATTGTCATCCATCGAATGCCCATCAAAGATGGATTCAAGCCGGTCAAACAAAAGCTCAGGCGATTGAAACTTGAATGGAGTCTGAAAGTCAAAGAAGAAGTTGTTAAACAATTCAAAGCCGGAATCATCATGATATCAACCTACCCAGAGTGGTTGTAAAACATAGTCCCCGTGCCTAAGCCCGGAGGGAAGGTACGAGTATGTATGGATTACCAGAATTTAAACAAAGCCTGTCTCAAGGATAATTTCCCAGTACCTTTCATCCACATCTTAATACACAATACGGTGCAATATGGCATGTATTTTACCATCAAATCATGGTTGCTGAAGAAGACCGGGAGAAAACAACTTTCATCACTCTTTGGGGAACCTTCTGCTATAGACGATTGTCCTTCAGCCTCATTAATGTCGAAGCCAAGTATCAGCAAGCCATGATGGCCCTGTTTCATAACATGATGCACAAAGAGATAGAGGTTTATGTGGATGACATCATCATCAAATCCCGGAGGGAGGATGATCACATTGACCATCTCAGGAAGCTGTTCAACAGGTTGCGCAAGTACAACCTCAAGCTGAATCCTGCCAAATGTGCTTTTGGCGTCAAAGCAGGAAAACTGTTAGGATTCTTGGAGAGTAATCGAGGCATTGAGCTAGACCCTGCCAAGATCAAAGCCATCACTGAGGTGCCAATACCTCGAACAGAGAAGGAGATACATGGGTTTCTTGGGAGAATCAATTTCATAAGCCGATTCATTTTCCAGCTCACAGCAATCGATGAACCCATATTCAAGCTACTAAGGAAGAATTCCTCGACGAAATAGAACGAGGATTGTCAACAAGCCTTCCTTGCCATCAAGAAACAGCTGATCAAAGCACCTATTTTGGTACCTCCAAGGGATGGAGTTCCCTTGTTCATTTACCTATCCGTCAATGCCAACGCAATGGGCTGCATACTAGGACAAAAAGATGATAGTAGCAAAGAAAGAGTCATCTACTACATCAGCAAAAGATTCAGTAGTGGTGAACAAAAATACACTCTGATTGAGAAAATATGATGTGCGTTAGCATGGGCCGCCATGAGGTTGCAACACTATTTACATGGGCACACGATCTACCTCATATCCCTCATGGATCCACTCAAATATGTATTCAACAAGACAATATTAAATTGTCGACTGTCCAAATGGCAGTTAATCCTACAATATTTCGACATTGTCTACGTAACTCAGAAGTCAATCAAGGGTCAAGGCATTGCAGATCAATTAGCTGAAGCACCTTCATGAGGGTTCGAGCCCTTGGAGGCCTATTTTTTGGATGATGGGATCATGACAATTCAATAACTCCAGTAAGAGAATACAGTCCAACCATGGAAAATGTATTTCAACATAGCAATAAACATGGAACATGTCGGAGCTGGGGCAGTCCTTATCTCTAGTACAAGAGAACAATATCCTGTGGCTGCCAAACTTTAATTTGGCAACACCAACAACACAGCCAAGTATGAAGACTGTATATTGGGGTTGAAACTAGCCCAATCCATGGGCATCAAACTGGTCTTTGGAGACTCTGAGTTGGTTATAAGATAAACCACTGGGGCAGATCACACCAAAGAACTGCATTTATTGCCCTATCATCGGTAGGTCGTCAAAATATCTCTAGAGTTTGAAGACATAACCTCCAGCCATATTCCTCGGGGTACGAATGACTTTGCTGATGCATTGGCAACGTTGGCTTCATTAATCTGCATATCCGATAGGAGTGGGATTCCCTGCATCAAATTCACAATTCAGAAAGCTCTAACCTACGGGAATTACATTGGAGAAGTATGAGATGAAATACCTCCTGTCAATCAACCTTGGTATCAAGACATCAAGGAATATCTCCGAGATATATCTGCACCCGCTGGGGCAAGTCAATCTGACCTAAAGCGGATTCACAAGATGGTCATGAAGTTCTATCTGAGCGGAGAAGTACTCTATAAAAGATATGTTGGAATAGGCCTGTTAAGATACCTTGATAAAGAGCAAGCCCAGAGACTGATGGATGAAATCCACGGTAGAGTCTGTGGTCCACACGAGCTGTCACCTGCTGGCCAAGAAAATATTAAGAACATGGCATTATTGGATCTCGCTCAAAGCTGACTGTGATGATCACGTCAAGAGATGTTATCAATGTCAAGTACATGGAAATTCTATCCACGCTCCTCCGAATAAGCTACACAACATGAATTCACCATGGCCTTTCTCCATGTGGGGAATGGATGTGATCGGTCTAGTGGAACCAAAAGCCATCAATGGTCATCGATTCATCTTCACCATGATCGATTACTTAACCAAATGGGTGGAAGCAGCCTCTTTTCCCAAAGTCACCAAAGAGGTCATCATTGGTTTCATCAGAAACAATATTTTTTATCGATATGGACAACCAGAGGTTATCATATCAAACAATGCCAAGAACCTGAAAAATCAAATGATGAAAGAACTATGCAGTAAGTTCCACATCAAACATCTCAATTCCCTCATCTATCGGCCCAAGATGAATGGTGATGTTGAAGCGGCCAACAAGAACATTAAAAAGATCATGCAGAAAATGTCCGCCAATCACAAGGAATGGCCTGACTTGCTGCCTCTAACCCTATTAGCATACAAGACGTCAATGCGCACCTCTACTGGGGCTACCCCCTATTCATTAGTCTATGGCATGGAAGCAGTCCTTCCTATAGAAGTAGAAATGGAGTCCCTAAGAGTTTTGATAGACGCTCAGGTGGACGAAGATCAGTGGTTGCAAGATCGATACCACCAATTGTCCCTGATAGATGAAAAGAGGGCTACAACCATTTTCCATGGACAGTTGTATTAGCAAAGGATTGCTCGATCCTACAACAAGAAGGTCCGAATACGGCGATTCAAAGAAAATGACTTGGTGCTGAAGAGAGTTTTGGCCAATCAAGTTGAAGCTAAAGGAAAGTTCTCCCCTAATTGGGAAGGCCCTTTCATTGTCAAGGAGGTGTTGACAGGAGGAGCTATCAGATTACAAGAAGTGGACGGGAGTGAATTTCTCCAACTCATCAATTTAGATACAATGAAAAGGTACTATGTCTGAAGCACATGCATGACAGCATCCGGGCCCTACAAATCAAATCAGGTTCGACTTTTCAGTAGAAAGCCAGAACTACGAATGACCTGATCTCCCTCAACCCGGGAGTACGTAGGTAGCCATTTCTGGTGCTGTTAAACCAAATAAAAACTCAAAACTCATCAAACCAAACTCAAAACCCAAGATAAATACTTCTCCAACCTCTCTCACACAAAAATTGAACTACGAATGACCTGATCTCCCTACACTCGGGAGTACGTAGGCAACCATTTACGGCGCGGTTTGACCTTCAAGAAAAAACAAAAACCAATAAAAAACCAGTTCCAAGACACCAAAACTAGATAAAGGTTAAGTCCTAGTAAGCCTTTTTGGTCAGCAGGCCCAACTGAGATACTCTCTGACAACTGTCAGTCCATCAAGGAGAAGCTCAAAATACATCAACAATAGCGAGTCATAAAAGAAGTGATAATCACTCAGTAATGACAATACATATCCAAACAGGGATGTGAATCAAAAATATATTTCTCTAATATATAAAAATGTTTGATATATACATAGTGTCCTGTACATGATAAAAATGGCTGATCTAGTATGTGCAGGAAAAAAAAGCTAGTCTATGGACCCAAGGATAGGCGGGCCAACAATTCCAACATGGCATCTCTCTCTAAAGATGGAGGAGCAGCTGCAAGTGCAATACCCTCACCTCCATACGTCTCAAAACATCCAGAGTCATCTGTAGTATGGCACTGTGGTCATCAATATATGCACTCATCTCGATAACCAAACCATGAGTATAAGATCGAAGAGCAGTACTGTCCGCAATGTGGAAATCCCTAGAAGCTATAGCCTCATCCCTCTCCACAAAAGCTGCATCCCTAGCAATCAAAGTCTCCTCGATCTCCACAAAAGCTGCATCTTTGGTAGATCTGATCTCCTTTTGCTCAATCAATCCTGCATCCTGAGCGGCTCAAGCCGTGTCTCTCTCAGCCAAAGCTATATCTCTGCCAGATAAGGCCGTCAACATCAGCTCTCGAGCCTAATCCCTCTCAATGGTCATCCTAGCTAGTGAGTCCGCCAAAGCTGGATCTGTCCCTGCAGGAATGATCAGCGGATCACTAACTAGTGTTGCTGTCAAACCCATAAAAAGCTCATCCTTAGTAGGAGAATCAGGATCCTCCATAAGCTCCTCCTCATCTGAGTCCACTATCAGAGCTAACTGAATGAATGCAGCTGATGCGATATCTGCCTCCAACCACGCCGAGTACTCCAGAGAACGATCCGGATGGCTACTAGAGAAATTAGCCCTCTCCCTGTGAGTCCAACACTCATACACTCAAATTAAGTCAGCAGATGACATAGACAAAGCTGACATCCTCTGATCAGCAGCCCCCTCAAACTGATGTAGGCTCTAAAACTGATCGAACTGGTCCATAACAGCAGAGGATGATAAGTAGTCACTCCCCTCAATCCCTCTAGGGGCAAATAGTCCATGCCAGATGCATGGGTAATAAAGATATAGGGGGAGACTAGCCCTGTGGATAGCATAATCAAAAATAGATGCGCAATGTCAGACAGAAATGCCAACCATATCTCTGCATCAGTACACTTCGCAGGCTGGAGGGAGAGTGACATGGTCATCTCATGGGTGAAGCAATACCCCTGATGTCTGAAAAATCCAATCGATCGAATATGGGATATAAGCCATACATACAGTAAGACCGAACTGCCTCTAAAGAACCCCTCCGGGTGGGTAAGGCAGTGAGTTGCTGAACTCAGCGTCTCAGCCAATATCATCGGTATGATAGTGTTACCCTTCCTAAGGGCCCTAACCATGACTATTAACCCCACATCCAAATGGTCCAAGCGTAGCGGCATGTAGACGTAGGATACGATGCACATCATCAAAATGTCTATCCTGGCTAAATGTCATGCCTTTGCTGAAACACTAAAATCTGCAACATGTCAATTATAGCTGTCGAGCTCACCAAAGAGATCAATCAAGAAGTCAATAGAGATCACCCGTCCAGAGATGATCTCATCCCTCACCACACTCTGGCAAAGTCCTGACATTCGTGTGAACGGTCTCCTCATATCGCTGATCGCTATCCAAGCGCAGGGCAACTCTAAGGCTGAACCGGTAAACGGCTGGTACTCCTCAAGAGTTGGCGTTAGCTTATGCTGTCCAAAATGGAAGTCCTGTCTCTCGGGTATCCAGAAGGGTAAAAGACCATCCACGACCCATATGGAACCCGAAAGTCTGTAAGGGCCAATGAATGCCCCAACATCTGATCAACTGTCCCTCTGGCTGAGAAGGACAAACTGCTATACCACGATCTAATGACAATGCCACCTCAGACGGTGGTAAATGCTCTATATGGCTAACGGTAGACGATGTCATCTGTATCACCGTATCACAAGACCATCCAGGGGTCAAATCTGAACTCATCTGTCTAAATGCATACATATGACATAATACATGCACGATGACAAATATAAACATGATGCGATAGATAGGAAATATCATGAACATCTATAAGAAACTATCTACTTCAAGCATCATCCCTGTCTAACAATACAAAGTAAAATAAAGATTACAGGAATATGGGGCACCACCACCCAACTACTAACAGTGGTCTATTAAAATGAGGCACAATCGCCAAATTGCCAAAACAGTGGCCGCCCAAAAGATATAGCTACCACAGATATCCAAAAAGATCCAAAATATCTACACTCAGGTGGTTAACCTGATCCATATCCTCCGTGGACACAAAGCTGCGGTCATCAGGCATATCTGGGTGATACAAGGGAGGATCAGCCCCTATAAAACTGCTAGAAAATGGACTTGAGGAGGGGCCCGCTCCTGAGCTAGACTGGTCAAAAGAAGATGCCTCTGACGGATCTCGGCCAAGATGCTTGATAAAAAAAGCTAGCTCTCTCCAACTCCCGGGTCAGCTCTGCAATCTGATCTGAATGAGTGGGCTCCCTGAGGTAAGCTATCCAGTTTGTCATCATAACAGACTCAGGCACCATGTCTGCCATAAACTGGGTAGCTCGAGTCTGAGCTCCAATAGTGCGAGGACTCCACTAGCTGCTAAATGCCTCCTGGCTATAAGGGCCCTTTGATAGGGTAAAGCCATCTATGCCCTCCATAGGGATATCTATCAGTGACACGATCAACGGCCAATGATGCCAAGCAGGAGGAACAATAGGAATGCGGATCTGACCCGTAATACTCTTGATAACATGTTCTCCCAAATAGAGCTCCCACCTCCCTCTGTCAAAATCTGGACTCTGCGGGTCGACAATGCAAACTCTCGACCAGTGGGGAAGCCTCCCTAAAATCCAACCGTCAAAAACTTAGAGGTATACAACATCCAGGAGATCGATCCAGCCGTCAAAAGCTCCAACTGTAGGCGGGCATGGGTGAATCCCTCAGCAACAGGGACCTCCGTCAAAGTGGAGTGATGCTAATGCTGTCCTCGAGGATAGGTCTCCAGACCTAAAGTAATGGTAGGTCGTAGGCAAGGAAGCCTCTCAAATGCCCAGAACTGGCCATGTAAATATCAAAAGTCCTCAGTGACCAAGACTGACAAATGTAAATACAAAAATCGTAAAGGTATAAAAAAGATGTACTCACTAGCAGAAACGGGTAGAACCCTAACCAGGCCTCCGTCAAACCCTCCGAAAGTATACGCATGCCCCGGAGAAAATAGGCACAGGTGTAAAAACCCCAATCGAAGTCACTGAGGCGCTCTACATACCGGGTGGCACTGACCAGGGCGAAGGACACAGTTGAGGAGTTGTCCTCTATAAAATAACCCATGATGATCACCAGAAACAATCGCCTCAAGATGTGATCTCTAACCCTCTGATCATTAGGCAGAGGCTCAAGTAAAGCCCCACTCTGGGCATCTATACTCAAGGGACCTGATCGGACCATCCGACCCTTAATCGCCATAGCAGGAACACCTAGCAAGGACCGAACGACAGTAGGTGTGATGTCAGCCACAATAGGCACTGGCTCACCCTTGAACTCAATGCCGATGATAAACTTCCAGTCCATAGGGGTCATCATCACTTCACAGTCTAATAGATGAAGGGACTGAGTCTGGTGGAACCAGCGCTCAGATAAAGCCCTCATATACCCCCAGGGGAAACGACGGGGAAGGATAGAGAAGAAAGCCTGAAAACCCCAGCCATCGATAATATCCTTGTAATCCTAGTGCAGAGTATGGTACAGGGAGTGCACGTTGAACCAGTTCCCTCGAGGCTACGTAAAGCCCGAAACCTGCATCAAAAACCAACCCATATCAAAAACCTGTGCCTCGAGAATGGCAAAAGAAAGAAAGAGAATCCAGGGAGAAAAAAACATCAAGTCACCTCGTTGCCATGGAGAAATCTCCATGGATAACAATTTAATTCGCCCAACAGCTCCTGGGTCAACACAATAATGCTCGGAACCTCCGCACGTGGGGCTTCAGCCAGAGCAGAAGCAGCAAAAGGAGCCTACTCATCATCAATATCAATCGGCGGCTCGTCTTGGGCTGGACGAATCACCAACTCTTCCAATTTAAGAGGCGGTCGAGCTGGACGTGGCTGAGTCAAAAGCCCTCCTACGTCTAACGCCTAAAACGACTCTGCTGTCACTACCGGGTTTATCTCGGTCCATCACCTGGATAAGGTCTCCAAATTACCTCAGAAAAGGTGTGGTAAGCCTAAAACCTATGGCTTATTATTTTAAATCAGTACTCTATACATCTCTAAGTCTCAAAACTTGCATGGGTTAGTCAAAAAAATACCCAATGGAGTCAAAACTGCATATTTTTTAAAAAATAAATCCTAAAACATGCATAGGTCAGTCAAAAATCCCTAGTAGAGTCAAAACTGCTTGTTTTTAAATGCTCGGGCTTTTGAAATTTTTTGCCAGAGTCTCCTTTGTAAAACGGACTGTCCGCATGCACACAAGCATGTCTAGGTGTCCATTCAGTAGCACACCTTCCCAAAAACAGGAACAGTTCATATTTATGAAATAAAATCAAAAGCAAACTTCACATGGTAGCTAAATTACCATGGACATTTTTAGTTGAAAATCCAGGCTCACTAGGCCTCAAAAAGGATGAGTAAACTAATTAAAAAGAGAAAAATATGACTGTCTCAGAATCTGAATTTTCTTACATCCAAACGTGCATTGCAGTAAGATATGCATACATATGAAGTCAAAAAAATTTAGCAGGTCATAAAAGCATACATTTTTCATACATTGCGTCTAAAAGCCCCCTACGTGGTTCACATGCTTTTAACGGTCAAAATTTATGAAAAAAGGACGTAAGGCATTACCTGCGATGCGTTGAACGCGTGGGAACTGACGGAATCAGAAAAAGGCTGCCCAAACTCCGTAGATCTGAAAAAGAAAATCGGATTCCGTTTGAAACTCGAAATGAAACTTGAAAATTATGAAATCCCACTGCCCAATATAAAACCACAGGTGGAAGCAGGCCCACCCGCGACAGACGCACCTCTACCTGCGGCTCCCCAAGGTGGGTCCCAATCCTTTGGGCTCGGTTAGGTTCAAGTTTAAACGGAGTTTATATGAGCTGCCAAGTCAAATATAAAGAAAAATTGCTACGCGATTGAGCGGTTTGTCCTGAAATACTGAGTTTAAGCAACGTAATCCTGACAGAAAGGGAAACTCCCTGGAGACCCTTGATATTCATCCCAGAGAAATGTCTAGGAACCACTAATGAAGAATGTTGAAAAATTACCAAAAAAATTGAGCAAAACTGACGAAAACTGCCATTGTCGAAGCGTCGGGCACTGACCGATACAGTTTAGCCATTGGCACAACCCCAACGAAGCGTCGGGTACAAACCGGTGACAGTTCAACCGTTGGCACAACCCCAGAGAAGCGTCGGGTACAGACTGAGATAGTTCAGCCGTTGGCACAACCCCAAAAAAGCATCGGGTACAGACCGAGATAGTGCAGCCGTTGGCACAGCCCCAGCAAAGCGTTGGGTACAGACCGAGATAGTTCAGCCGTTGGCACATCCCCAGTGAAGCGTCGGGTACAGACCGGTGATAGTTTAGCCGTTAGCATAACCCCAGCGAAGCGTCGGGTACAGACCGAGACAGTTCAGCAATTGGAATAACCCTAGCTAAGCGTCGGGTATAAACCAAGACAGTTCATCCGTTGGCACAACCCCATCAAAGCATAGGGTACAGACCGAGATAATTAAGCGGTTGGCACAACCCCAATGAAGCGTCGGGTACAGATCGAGACAGGTCAGTCATTGGCACAACCCCAACAAAGCATCGGGTATGGACCGAGACAGTTCAACCATTGGCACAACCCCAACGAAGCGTCGGGTACAGACCAAGACAATTCAGCCTTTGGCACAACCCCAGCTAAGCGTCGGGTACAGACCGGTGATAGTTCAGCCATTAGTATAACCCCAGCGAAGCATCAGGTATAGACCAAGACAGTTCAGTCGTTGGCACAACCCCAACAAAGCGTCGAGTACAAACCATGACAGTTCAACAGTTGACACAACCCTAGTGAAGCATCGGGTATAAACTGAGACAGTTCAGCCGTTGGCACAACTCCAACGAAGCATCGAGTACAGACCGAGACAGTTTAGATGTTGGCACAATCCCAGCGAAGCATTGGGTACAGACCAAGACATTTCAGCCGTTGACACAACCCCAACGAAGCGTCGGGTACAGACCAAGATAGTTCAGCTGTTGGCACAACCCCAGCGAAGCGTCGGGTACAGACCAATGATATTTTAGCTGTTGGCACAACCCCAGCAGAGCGTCGGGTATAAATCGGTGACAGTTCAACCGTTAACATAACCCTAGTGAAGCGTCGGGTACAGACCGGTGACGGTTCAGCCGTTGGCACAACTCCAGCGAAGCATCGGGTACTGATCGGTGACAGTTTAGCCGTTGGCACAATCCCAGCGAAGCGTCAGGTACAGACCGAGGCATTTCAGCCGATTGGCACAACCCCAACGAAGCGTCAAGTACGGACCAGTGATAGATCAGCCGTTGGCTCAATCCCAATGAAGCGTCGGAAGGGATCCGGTGGCGGAAGCAATATAGGAATCCATCACCAATGATGGAATCTGCTCTACACATCCTCAAAAAGAGCACAAAGAAAGATTGGTGATTCGGTTCCCCTGTTGCCAACTACCGGTGTAAATTATCGTCAAGATAGGCATCGAGAATGCTCATTGGCATAACTCGACGGCAACAATGTCATCCCTAGGCTATCATGAATGACGTCATCCCTAGCAAAAAAATGACAAAAAATAGTTCACAGTAGCCTATTAACATCATCCCTAGCAGGAATTAACGTAATCCATCAATGATAACCCCACCTCCTCAAAGGTATCTGACACTCCTCGCATATCGTATCCTACATTGCATCCCATTTGCATTTGCATTTCCAGTGTCTACTAATCTTTATCCTGTCCATTTCACTGTGTTGCATGAACATGATAAAGAGGGGCATCTGTAGACACTCAAAATTTTCTTTCCCTGTTACTAACACTGTTGGAGGGTAAGAATGTCATCAAATCAACCTCGGTCTCAATACCAGGCCGTCAAATCGACCCCGGTCTCAATACCGGACCATCAGTTCAATCCCGGTCTCAATATCAGGTCGTCAATTCAACCCTGATCTCAATACCGGGCCATCAAATCAAACCCGGTCTCAATACCGGGCCATCAATTCAACCCCGGTCTCAATACCGGGCCATCAAATCAACCCCGGTCTTAACACCTGGCCATCAAATCAACCCCAGTCTCAATACTGGGCTGTCAAATCAACCCTGATCTCAACCCGGGAGGTACAAATCAGTCCCGGTCTCAATCCGGGAGGTACAGGTCAGCCCTGGTCTCAACCCGAGAGGTACAGGTCAGCCCCGGTCTCAACCTGGAAAGTACCGGTCATCCCCGGTCTCAACCCGGGATGTACAGATCAGCCCCGATCTCAACCTGGGAGATGCAGGTCATCCCCGGTCTCATCCCGGGAGGTACAGATCAGCCCCAGTCTCAACCTATGAGGTATAAATCAGCCCCGGTCTCATCCCGGGAGGTTCAGATCAGCCCCGGTCTCAACTCAGGAGGTACAGAATCAACTAGGATCCAAGTCTTGGAAACAACACCAGGAAGTCAGCCGAAGGCTATGCCAGCACTAAAGGCAATCCAAAGAGGGGCAAAACGGTCATTTTGCCAACTCCAAGCTGATTCGATCAAACTCAAGCCGAATTGATGCCAACAAGGTCAGAACGAACTATAATAATGATCCCGAGTGCGAACAGCGCAAGACAGCTCAACGGACAAACTGCGGGGAATCGAAGACCTGGTTATGAACCTGTCTTCTTGGTCCCGAAAAATGTTTTATAAACCCGGCGAGGGCTTTCCGGAAAGGTATCGCACGCCTCAAACGGACGCTCCGATCAAAAGTTAGAAAGTTTTAACTTCGACCTCACGTTGCTTGGAGTGCAAGTCCTTTGAGACGATGGGACCCGCCATGTGGGCCCCACCACGTGGAGCCGCACCTCTACCTGCGGTATCAGCAGGTAGAGTGGAGGCTCCATGGTCTATAAATATGAGGGCACCCCCTCTTATTTTCATAATTCAAAAACGCTTCGAACCTCTGCGCGTTTGATTTTGTGTCTATTTTCTTGTCTTCCAAACCCAAATTTTTTCACTCTAACACTTAGACATACCCACATATCAGAAAATAACTTGTAGATTTGGATGTTTAAAGCCTATAATTTCGCAAAAATCCCGTGTAGCAGTCCATTATGAGTATTTTTACGATCAGCAAGTCAATACTACTTCTTTGCACTTTTATACACTTGCATATCAAGTTTTGTTTTCTAAATATGCCCAGAACTCATGTCTGTGGCCGTTTTTATCAATTTTTGGTATATTTTTGTACATAAACGCATTTTCTGGCATTTCTATAACTCGGATTGACGATCCGTCGCTTCCCGCAGCTTGCATATACTTGCATCTTCATTCTGAGCAACTTTGCCAAACTGGGTTATCTTCTAAGTTTGGGTTTGGCTTTTTTGTATATATTTAACTGTATATATACTAAATTTTCAATTTTGGCAAGCCCTGATGTAAAATTCGCGGTAGTTTACTTCTTTTATATATAAATATGCATATATAAGCAGCCTTCACCACCACTGAGTTATCTTCCCAATTTTGGTTGACTACTTTTTTGTCTATATATATATATATATATTTATATTTCAGTTCAGCCTGGATTATTCTGTGGCCTTTTTACTGCTTTTATATATATTTATGCATATATAAGCAACATTCACCACACTTGGTTATCTTCTCAGTCTTGGTTGACTACTTTTCTATACATTTATATTTCAGTTCGGCCTGGATTATTCTATGGCCTTTTTACTGCTTTTATATATATTTATGCATATATAAGCAACATTCACCACACTGGATTATCTTCCTAGTCTTAGTTGACTACTTTTTCTGTATATTTATATTTTAGTTTGGCCTGAATTATTCTGTGGCCTTTTTACTGCTTTTATATATATTTATGCATATATAAGCAACATTCACCACACTAGGTTATCTTCCCAGTCTTGGTTGACTACTTTTCTGTACATTTACATTCCAGTCCGGCCTGGATTATTCTGTGGCCTTTTTACTGTTTATATATATATATATATATATATATATATATATATATTTATATATTTGCAGCATTCACCACACTAGGTTATCTTCCTAGTTTTGATTGACTACTTTCTTGTCTATATTGAAATATATATATTTCAATTTCAGTTCGGGCACAGGAGTGAAAACCCATCGCCCTTTTTATTATTTTTCTATATATATTTCAATTCTGTCCAGCCTGGATCATTCCATGGCTTTTATACAGCTTATATATATATATATATATATATATATATATATATATATATATATATATATATATATATATATTTCAATTCTAGTCCGGGCACCGATGTGAAAACCCATCGCCCTTTACAGCTTTCGTATATAATTGCATATATATTGCTTTACTCGCTTTTATTAAATTGTTGTTTTAAATATTCATTTGATATGAATCGGCACTGATATTTCTGCGGGCGAACTAGATTTATTTAAATCTCGCCAATTATAGCTTTCAAACAGTTCAAAATAGGTCCAGACAGAACCAGGAAGCTAGAATAGCCGAGATTTTTTTAAATCTAGCATTTTTCTAGTTTCAGTTACAAAAGAAACCTCGCGGCCCTTAGATCGCTTTCTAGTGGGAACGAGACGCTTCGGCCTGGTGCGAACCAAGATTTACTGAATGAATCCTCGGTTCTGGCGACATTTGGGATATATTTCTGTGTAAATTTGAACTGTGCAGGCTTATTGGCTTCTCTATGTGAGCCTAAGAATCGTGGGATTAATGATCCACTCGATCACAATCTGATTCCCACGATGGACAAACTCTACTTTACGAATGTACCCTGCCAATTTTTCTATAAAAAATGTACATACAAAAGACCTTAAAACGATTATCCATATTTAAGGTCTCAAAATAATGAAAATAATGGTTTGTCGTGTCAGAGTCCCTCTGATGGCTGTCATGCCCATGAGAAGACCGACACTTGTATTTATTTTTATGGTCGAGGATGCTTCGCAGCCCGACAATAACCATTCAAATTGAGCCAAAGGCTTAAAAGATAAAACTGAAGTATCAATATGCTTCAATTCCTATGTTAGCGTAAGGGTTTGATAACCTGCTTTCAAAAACGCATTTTAATAATTTTATCAAAAAAGAAAACTTTTGCAAATCAATTCAAACACTTTTGCAAATTAAATCAAAAGATAACTTTGCAAATCAAATCAAACCCTTCTTATATAGGTTCAACGATGCATAGACATGCTTTCCATCAAACATAGGCCCAATTTTTAAAACAACATTCACACACACATTTTAGTTTTTTAAGGAAAATATTGAAAAGATGCGGTACTGTATTCACACGGGAGTTGTGGGGTGCCTATCACCTTCACCACACTTAACCAAGCCCCCAAACTCAAATTTTGTTTTCAAAAATCAAGTTTCGATAGTGTCCAACAATTGGGCCTCTTTCAAACAAAACTCGATTGAGTTGGTACAACCATTTCAAATCTACCAACTGGCGACTTTGTAAAACATTCAATCGCCGACATGATACATGTTGGCCTTTTCCTAAAAACCCCTTCAAAACCTTTTTTCGAAATAAAAAAAGTAAGGGTAGAGATAACTTAGGAAGAGAGAAAGATCCGAGTTGTGACCCGACCCGCGGATTTTTTCTCGACATCGACACATACTTTGTGCTCAATTATCAATAATAGAAAAGTAAGGATGAATCAGAATCATACCCTTGTAGAATCTAGCTTCCACATGTACGAGTTCTACTTCTTGCTCTCCTTTGATCTCCTTGAATTTCCTGTAGTGGCTCCTTCCTTTGATCAACGCTAGCCACCCAAGTGTGTGGCCTCTAGAGGTGATCCACCAAAGAAGAAGAATAACTCAGAAAGATAGGTGGTTGGCAAAACCCTTTTTCTATTCTCTGTAGAAAATATATTGAACTCTCCAACTCTTGGAATCACGTATGTCTAATATCTGATATAAGACTCTCTTATATAGATATTAGGTTAACCCTACTAATCTAATTAGAATTGAGTTTCTTTTATTAATTAATTAAACCCTTTTAATTAATTATGCTTCCCAACATATTGGGATTTTATTAACTAAACTCCTTTAATTAATTTGCCTCTTAATCTCATTAGGAATAATTGAGAGTACTAATATTAAATTAATTTCTAAACTCCTTTAGAATTAAAATAATAATAATTGTAATAATATTAATAAGACTCCTCTTATTAATTTATATTTAATATTTCTAAAATATTAAATAATAAAATTATGCTATTTAATTTATTCTATCACCATAGATTAAATTAATTATACTTAATGTATTATTACGATTATGCCATTATCTTTTAAAATAATTCTTCTTCCTTTTATGGTGTGACCCTTTAGGTTCTCCATATTAAAACGGTTGTGAATAAATCATTTAGAACAATTCTAATCTTATTTAAATAAATAAATTAAAATAATAATCTATTTAAATAAATAACATTTATTCTACAATAGGGATAAGCCTCCCTAGCAATCAACGACTTTTCAGATAATATATATTTCAACATTAATCATTAAAGAACCTGTGAGTTAATAGTTACCGTACAATTCAATCCCTCCACCATACAATGTTCTAATTAAATATAAGACATGGATTTACTGTCAAGTATTATTTTATTTAATTATATGTCTTTTGATTAGAAAATGCACAACTCCATATAATGCAAATTAGAAACTCCTTTCTAATTTCATTCCACCTTGGCCAAGGATTCTAGGTTGTCATTTAACGAATCACATAAGACATATCTCCTCTTTTACTAGATGTGGTAGATTCTTTATTGATCATTCATTATCTCTATATGTAACTCATTATACCCAAGCATACCCTTTTATATACCCTAAAGGGTCTTAAGGAATAAGTCAAAGTATAATTCATTACACACAAGAAACTATGATGATCTCAAGTCCAAGGATCACTTGTACTACTATCACATTAGGAATTCCTATTGACAAGCGAGTAAAACTCCGTTAGGTATTCCATAGCGAGTCACGTTCAGTGAACTTATTCTCTAATAAGCACCTACATACTTGCTTTAGTGTCTCTACACAGATGATCATGAGATCAATCATCAACATATGTACCAATCTATCCGAATTTATTAATTCCCTTTTTAGTAATCCCACGATTGGGAACTATTTTAGTTTTAATCTTTCTAAGAATTTAAATCTCATTAACATGATCAACATCATGATTCTAAAAGCATTGCTTAAAACTATAGGTTATTTATATATTATAAAAATAGTATCATGTAGATAATTAAATGTCTTTAATGAATACTTTTATTAATAAATAAATAAGATTGTTTATAAAGTCTGTGCTTTATCATCATACATGATTAGCTTGTATGCACACTACTATCAATCTCCCACTTGCACTAAAGTCAATCGACATGGTATCTCATACCCATCTTTTCTAAGTGACAATCAAACTGCTGTTGTGTTAAAACTTTAGTAAATGGATCTGCAATGTTGTCTTGAGAGTCCACACGCTCCAAGGTGATGTCTCCTATTTCAATGATCTCCCTGATCAAGTGAAATCGCCGCAATACGTGTTTGGATTTTTGATGAGACCTGGGTTCCTTAGCCTGTGCAATTGCTCCAGTGTTCTCACAGTATACGGGAACTGCTTCTCCAATGCTAGGAACCACACCAAGTTCTGTTATGAACTTTTTCATCCAAACAGCTTCCTTTGCAGCTTCACTTGCAGCTATATACTCTGCTTCTGTCACTAAATCAGCAACTGTTTGCTGTTTGGAACTCTTCCAACTCACTGTGCCTCCGTTCAAGGTAAAAACACACCCCGAAACAGATTTACTGTCATCTTGGTCTGTTTGAAAACTTGAGTCCGTGAATCCCTCGAGTTTTAACTCAGACCCACCGTAGACAAGAAATATATCCTTAGTCCTTCGTAAGTACCTTAGGATATTCTTTATTGCCTTCCAGTGCTCTTCTCCTGGATTCGACTGGTATCTGCTAGTTACACTAAGTGCATGAGCGACATCCGGTCTAGTACATATTATACCGTACATGATAGATCCTATTTCAAGAAGCATAAGGGATCTTACTCATACGGTTTCTCTCCTCAGGTATCTTTGGGGCTTGTTTCTTAGAGAGATTTATTCCATGGCTCATCGGTATGAGACCTCTTTTGGAATCTTCCATGCTAAACCTCTTTAGCATCGTATCAATGTACGTTCCTTGGGATAAGCCAAGCATCCTTTTAGATCTATCTCTATAGATCTTTATCCCCAAAATATAGGATGCTTCTCCCAAGTCCTTCATGGAGAAGTGTTTAGATAACCAGATTTTATATGATTGAAGCATAGGAATGTCATTCCCTATCAGTAATATATCATCAATATATAATACAAGGAATGAAACTGCGCTCCCACTCACCTTCTTGTACACACATAGTTTATACTCATTTTTGATAAAATCAAACTCTTTGATTGTCTCATCAAAATGAATGTTCCATCTATAAGAAGCTTGCTTTAATCCATAAATAGATAATTGCAGCTTACAGACTTGATTTGTTCCAACCTTTGAAACAAATCCCTCTGGTTGTAACATATACACATCCTCCTCAAGTTTTCCATTGAGGAAGGCTGTTGTCACGTCCACCTGCCAAATCTCATAGTCGTTATAAGCTGCAATCGCAAGAAAAATCTGAATGGACTTGAGCATAGCTATTGGTGAGAAGGTTTGATCATAGTCAACTCCTTGTCTTTGTTTAAAACCTTTTACAACCAGTCGAGCCTTACAGGTCTCTACCTTGCCATCCGCTCCAGTCTTTCTTTTAAAGACCCATTTACACCCAATAGGCTTAATGCCTTCAGGTGGTGAAACCAAAGTCCATAATTGGTTTTCATCCATGGAGTCCATTTCAAATTTCATGGCTTCAAGCCATTTCCCTTAGTCTTTATTACTCATAGTCCTGTTCGTAATTCAATGGATCATCGTCATTTATGACGTGTACCTCATCGTCATTCTCTATGACGAATCCATACCTCTCAGGTATCTTCGGTACTCTTCTAGATTTACAAATAGGGTGTGGTATAGTAGGTTCTTCCACTTGGTCAGGTACCTGACTTTGATCCGTAGTAATTTGTGGTTCTTGAACTTCTTCAATATATATCTTACTCACACTGACCCCTTCATGGATAAACTCTTTTTCCAAGAAGGCATCATATTTTGCAACAAACACCTTTTAATCAGTTGGATGATAGAAATAATACCCTACGGTTTCTTTAGGGTATCCCACAAATCTACACTTGTCGAATTTAGTCTGTAGCTTATCATTTTCAAACTTTTTGACATAAGATGGACAACCCCAAGTCTTAACATGCTTAAGATTTGGTTTCCTCCCTTTCCACATCTTATATGGAGTCTTTGGGGAGGATTTGGTAGGTACCTTGTTAAGCAAGTATGCAGCCATTTCTAGGGCATAACCCCAGAATGAAATTGGAAGATCGGTAAAACTCATCATGGATCGAACCATGTCTAATAATGTTTGATTTCTCCTTTCAGATACTCCATTTAACTGTGGTGTACCTGGTGGAGTCCATTGTGAGATTATATAATTATCTTTGAGACAATTGAGAAACTCACCGCTTAAGTATTCTCCACCTCGATCTGATCGAAGAATGTTAATACTCTTACCCGTTTGTTTCTCTACTTCACTTCTAAACTCTTTGAACTTTTCAAATGATTCTAATTTGTATTTCATTAAATACACATATCCAAATCTTGAGCGATAACTAGTAAAAGTAATAAAATAACAATACCCACCCCGTGCATTCATTGTCATAGGTCCACAAACGTCTGTGTGAACCAACGCTAATAACTCTGTAACTCTTTCTCCTTTTTCGCTAAAGGGAGATTTAGTCATTTTACCAATGAGACAAGATTCACAAGTTGGATATGATTTAAAATCAGATAGCTCTAAGAGCCCATCCTTATGCAACTTGGATAATCTTGTTTCATTGATATGACCGAGTCTACAATGCCACATATAGGTATAATTAACATCATCTCTTTTTATTTTCTTAGTTTGTTATATTTGAAGTATATTTTCATGTAAGTCAAGTATATAAAGTCCATTTCGGAGATTACCAACACCATATAAAATATTATTTTTATAAATAAACAACTGTTGTTCTTTATAATAACGTCAAATCCTTCCATATTTAATACGAAAATAGAAATAATATTTCTAATTATATTCGGAACAAAATAACAATTATTTAAATAAATGGACTTGCCCGAACGCATTGCTAAACAATAAGTCCCTACAGCTAATGCAACAACCTTTGCTCCATTCCCCACTCGTAGGATGACCTCATCATTGCTCAACTTTCTACTTCTGACCAGTCCCTGCACAGTATTACATATGTGAGAACCACAGCCGGTATCCAATACCCAAGTAGAATTATGACTTTCAAAAAAATTAATTTCAATCATGAATAAACCTTGATTGGAAGTCGAAGCTTCTCCAAGCTTCTTCTCTACTAGAAACTTCTTGCAGTTCCTTTTCCAATGTCCCGGCTCGTTGCAATGGAAGCACATTCCTTTGCCAGCTGGATTAGGTTTCTTTTGTTCCTTTTCTTTCCCCTTTCCCTTAGCCTTCTTAGATTTCTTCTTTTCAGAAGACACCTTGGGCCTCTTCCTTTTATTGGAAGAATTCACCATCAAGACATGGTTCTTCTTGGATGGGAAGTGACCTTCTATAGTTTTCAACATGTTAAGTAATTCAAGCCAGCTGACATCCAACTTATTCATGTGGAAATTAATAACGAACTGCGAGAAGGTCTTAGGGAGTGACTGCAAGACCAAGTCTTGACTCAACTCCCCATCCATGACAAAATCAAGTTGTCCAAGGCGTTCAATCAGATTGATCACCCTAAGGACATGAGTCTCGACGGCTGTGCCCTCGGTCATCCGAGATCGGAAGAGCTCCTTAGATATCTCATATCTAGCAGTCCTACTTTGTTCACCATACAACTCCTTGAGGTGAAGCAACATAGTAGGAGCATATATGTTTTCGTACTGACGCTAAAGCTCGTTATTCATGGATGCGAGCATGATGCATTGAGCCACAGATGACTCATCTTGCCACTTTGTAAATGGGCAATCTCTTCCTCAGAGGCTATTTTCAAAACAGTTTCAGGGACAGGTGAATTTAGGACATAAGAAGTTTTTTCAACAGTGAGAATTATTCTCAGATTTTTTAACCAGTCCGTATAATTCAGCCCGGTAAGTTTATTAGCATCAAGTATGCTTCGCAGTGAAATAAGTGATTTTGACATTTTTAAAATTCTGCATGTGAAAAAAAATAATTTAGCAAACATTCATTTAATTAGTTTTACATACAAAAATAAATTTAGGTCTTTATTTTAAATTGGTATCTCTCACTATTTTCATCAAACTATATTACCCTCATATATATAGTTCGGCAACATCTAATTAAAGATTTGCTAGTGAGAATAAGGATCCCATTTCAAATGTATATAGCCTTGTGGATAGCACAACAAACGATATATAAATAAATAGGTAGACAACTCTTGTCAATTACATCAACAAGTAACTCCTTTTTATTTTTTCTATTAAATCATAATGGTTAAGTGTGTACACATCTGAACTAAAATGATTTAAGTTAAGTCCAGCCTAGCACTTCCATAAATTCAAAAAAGAAAAATATTTGTCCTTGTGGATAACACAACAAGACAATATTGTTCAATTTTCTTGATAAGCATCAAATGTGATTAAATTAATATCTTAAATACACAATACTCGCCTTGTGGATAGCACAACAAGCTCATATTAAATATTTAATACTCTATTAATTAATCATGCTAGAAGGCAACATTCGATATTCCAAATATCATATGAACGCTTTGGACTAAATATAATTTCTTTGAGGGGTTTGTTATTAAAGGTCTCATCTTGTTTAGCGCGCATACACACACACACACACACACACACACACACAAACACACATATATATATATATATATATATATATATATAATACACGTCATTTTATTAAACATGTGAAGCATGTTTGCATAAAATATAATATATATAATACTTAGCATGCACATATAGAATACTATATTCTACCCAGATTGATTATGGACTTTTATTCTAGTTTGGTTCACTAGAGCCACCAAGTGAACCAAAAGGTCAAACCTAGGAGTGAAAGAATTTAAATTTAAACGTAACTATTACATTTAAACCCGGGCTCCATACAAACGGGTCTTCACGCGCTCCTTGCTCCTTAGTCTCTAATTTTTTAAAGATAATTCTAACTATCTCTATTACATAAACTATTTAAATTAAATAGAAACCTTGATCAGCAGTCAAGGGAAAGTACATAGGAGGGAGATAGAATTTACATCGAGAAAAAACCCCAGAGAAGACGAGGTACGCATACCCCATTTAATAAAACCAATTCATTCATGCATTCAACTAAAATAAAATCCAATCACATTGGTCAATAGTCCATAATCAACCCCATTTATTTTCATACACATCAATATATGCATCAATAAATAAAAATTTATCTCATGAATAATAAAGTCATTCCATATATAGATCGATGTCATTTAATGGACAAAAGTTTTGCTAAATTTTATTTTTGAAACAAAATAAACTCTTTTATTTTAATCAAAAACAAAACCAAATTAAACTCCTTAAATTTTAGCAATCTGAAATTATATTTGCAGGAGTTGCTCAGAATCGTCCAAATGCAAGAACTTTTAACATGACAGTAAGGGATGCTGTGGCAGCACAGGACGTAGTGATAGGTATTATACCAGTTGATGACATAAATGCTTATGGGTTATTCGATTCTGGTGCTTCTTGTTCATTTGCATCTGTGGATTTTGTTAAGAGATTAAAAATGCCATGTGAAGATTTAGATGTACCTTTCAACGTAGAAATTGCCAACAAAGAAATAATCCCTGTTCATACAGTACATAAGAATTGTAGTGTAGAAATTTAGGGGCATACGTTACCGGTGAACCTTATACCTATACAACTAGGGGAGTTTGATGTAATTTTGGGGATGGATTGGTTGGGTAGGCATAAGGTAGTAATTGATTGCAAGCGGAAACAAGTAAGTTTAAGGACAGCTTTGAAATATCTTTATTTTAAACTTTTATAAATTAAATAAACCATTTACTTAATTAATAAAAATCAGAATTTCAGTTTTTGTCCAGGGGCTGGCACAGCTACGCCTAGAATGAACTGGGGCGCGGCGCAGCTCCGCCCATAATGAACTGGGAAGTGGCGCAAGTGAGCTGTTCGTTGCAGAATCTGCAGAATTCAATTTTTGTCCAGATAATTCGATCTAATCTTACATCAATTCATACATGGAATCATAAAATTGATAATTAGCACAAAGTTAGGCTCTAATACCACTGTTGGGTTTGTACGTAACGCAAACATGCAATTAAATTACACAATTAAAGGGCGGAAGCGCAAAATATAGGTTTTTAAAATTTTTATACAAACTCATACCATGATCATGCTTTGTGCTCAATTATCAATAACAGAAAAGTAAGGATACATCAGAATCATACCCTTATAAAATCTAGCTTCCACAGGTACGAGTTCTACTCCTTGCTCTCCTTTGATCTCCTTGAATTTCCTCTAGTGGCTCCTTCCTTTGATCAACGTTAGCCACCCAAGTGTTTGGCTTCTAGAGGTGATCCACCAAGGAAGAGGAATAACTCAAGAAGATGGGTGATTGGCTTTTTCTATTATTTGTAGAAAATATATTGTACTCTCCAACTCTTGGAATCACGTATGTCTAATATTTGATATAAGACTCTCTTATATAGATATTAGGTTAACCCTACTAATCTAATTAGAATTGGGTTTCTTTTGTTAATTAATTAAACCCTTTTAATTAATTAGGCTTCCCAACATATTAGAATTTTAGTAACTAAACTCCTTTAATTAAATTGCCTCCTAATCTCATTAGGAATAATTGAGAGTACTAATATTAAATTAATTCATAAACACCTTTAGAATTAAAATAATAATAATTATAATAATATTAATAAGACTCCTCTTATTAATTTATATTTAATATTTCCAAAATATTAAATAATAAACATTAAGCTATTTAATTTATTCTATAACCATATATTAAATTAATTACGCTTAATGCATTATTACGATTATGCCATTATCTTTTTAAATAATTCTTCTTCCTTTTATGGTGTGACCCTTTAGGCTCTCCATATTAAACCGGTTGTGAATAAATCAATTAGAATAATTCTAATCTTATTTAAATAAATAAATTAAACTAATAATCTATTTAAATAAATAACATTTATTCTACAATAGGGATAAGCCTCCCTAGCGATCAACGACTTTCCAGATAATATAGATTTCAACATTAATCATAAAAGAGCCTGTGAGTTAATTGTTACCGTACAATTCAATCCTTCCACCATACAATGTCCCAATTAAATATAAGACATGGATTTACTGTCAAGTCTTATTTTATTTAATTATATGTCTTTCGATTAGAAAATGCACAACTCCATATAATGCAAATTAGAAACTCCTTTCTAATTTCATTCCACCTTGGCCAAGGATTACTGGGTTGTCATTTAACGAATCATATAAGACATATCTCCTCTTTTACTAGAGGTGGTAGATTCTTAATTGATCATTCATTATCTCCATATGTAACTCATTATACCTAAGCATGCCTTTTTATATACCCTAAAGGGCCTTAAGGAATAAGTTAATGTATAATTCATTACACACAAGATACTATAATGATCTCAAGTTCAAGGATCACTTGTACTACTATCACATTAGGAATTCCTATTGATAGGCGAGTAAAACTCCATTATTTATTCCATAGCAAGTCACGTTCAGTGAACTTATTCTCCAATAAGCACCTACATACTTGCTTTAGTGTCTCCACACAAATGATCAAGAGATCAATCATCCTCATCCAATGAGCAAGCAACATATGTACCAATCTATCAGGATTTACTAATTCCCTTTTTAGTAATCCCATGATTGGGAACTATTTTAGTTTTAAGCTTTCTAAGAATTTAAATCTTATTAGCATGATCAACATCATGATTCTAAAAGCATTGCTTAAAACTATGAGTTATTTACATATTATAAAAACAACATCATGTAGATAATTAAATGCCTTTAATGAATACTTTTATTAATAAATAAATAAGATTGTTTACAAAGTATGTGCTTTATCGTCATACATGATTGGCTTGTATGCACACTACTATCAGTTGCGGCGCGACGATTAACACTAAGGACAGCGTGGCAGCGCCGATCCTGCAGAATTGAAAAGTTAGTGGAGCTGCAGTGTCGGATGTAGCTTTCTGGGCGGCGCGGTAGCTTTGGCCTGGTAGATTGCTTAGACAAGAATATTTCTTAACATGTTCTTTAACCTCTTTTGATTCAAACTTGCATAACTTATTAATTTTACATCCAAATGAGTTGAAACCACTTCCATTATCTCATAAACTTACATATCTTCAATATATGATATCTTAAACAATTTTCTAAAACATTTATTTAATTAGATTTATTGCTTTTCCAAACTAGGGTTTACATCTTAACATGTTTTACGAAAAGTTCCGCTATGAGTTCGTTTTATATCCAATTACTATGATTCCACTTGGGTTATGACCGTATTTTATAGAGGTTAAACATAACATTATTGGATAATATATAAGGCTTATACATTTTATGACACTTAACAACATATCTCATGCTAACAAGTATACTAACTAGGTTTCATGCTTGTATGTATTTCTATCTACACTAACTTAAATTGACAAGTATAAAAGGAAGTTAAATGGTGAATCCTACCTCTTGATGGATTTCTTCCTCTTAGCTAGGAACCTTGAGTAGGCCTCCACTTTGTTTCCTTCTACTAGTGCTCCACCAACTCACAAGAACTTCTCTAAGTTTCTTCTTTTTCTCTCAACTCCCTCTAGCTTTCTATATCTATTACTCTTAGCAATTGAAATGGAAAACTCCTAAAACCAACACAAGACTTCTATTTATAGGCAATCCATTATCCAATCACTAGGTTATTACACAATGGACAAAGGGAAGTTGGTGACTAACCTCATCAACCAATATTATTCATAGTACCACTAGCCATTGGCTACACCGTCATTGCCACCACATGGGCTTGCTTGTGAGATTTTCTAAGGCACAAAATCAGCACTTGGGGGCATAGGGTAGGGGTTGGGAGGCTAGGAGGGTGCCGCTCTCTCATGTTGCATTTTATTTCTCTTTTGTACACAACAAGCTAGCATACATGACCCTATACACACACATACACACACACACACACACACACACACATATATATATATATATATATATATATATATAAATACCTCTATTATACTTCCACATACATATATACTCACATATATATATATATATATATGTATACATATATTCATTATCCATATATTACACATTGAGCTATCTCAAGCAAATTTAAATTGGGCTAGTTATAACTACCTTTACACATTGGGCTCAAACCTACATCTAGCAATTTAATTAGTTGGGTCACTTTTCCTAGCACATATAATTAAGTCACATTGTAGGGTTGGGCTTAGATATAACCTAAGTCCAATACTTTATTAAATCATAACCCAACTAGTCCAATTATGAATTTAGTTATGCCACACAAGGCTTAACACTTAAGCTTAATTAAGCTTATCCTTATCACATCACACTTCTTAATCATTTCATACATGATTCAATTTATATTGAATTATTAATCACATGACACATGTATATATAGGCACCAAATAATTCCAAATACCTTTGTTTTAAATTCTAAAATTATTAATAAAATTCTCGGGTATTAAATGATCAAAGGAATGAATCAATCCCGGAGATTCAAGAAGATCGCGAAGAACAAGGAGTTGAACTCGTACTTGTGGAAGCTTAGTTCTACAAGGGTATGATTCCATAACTTCTTATTTATCATTTTAAATTAATAATTTGCATAAAGGATGATCCGGGTAATTGGTTTGTAGAAAATTTAAACTCTAATTTTACCATGCTTCCACTATTTTTTGCAATTTGATTGCGACATGATTTCTTACAAACCTAACACTATCTTCACGCTAATGAGGTAATAATATTTTTCATCTTTGAATTTCTTCTTTTTCCACTTTTGGGGCAATGGTTTAATTTTGATTTAAAATTGATGCAGGTTCCCGGCTTCACTCAGCCCAAAGGGAACAGGTTTAGTATTCGTTCTTTATACCGGACCCTTTATTCGATGTATCAGGCTATCGTCCATTCCTGGGGTTTTCAGGTTTTCTTTTCTATTCCGCCCCGTTGCTGCCCCTGGGGTTATCTGCTGACTTTTTTTGAGCGCTGGTTTCACTAGACTTAGTCTCTTTATTTATTGGACTGTGAGGTGATGATGAGACCGATGGACTGGTGGTTCATCACTAGATTAGAGTTTACAGGGGAGACGGTGCCTTTAGTGGCTAACTTTTCACTGGCTACAATTTGAAACCTACTTGGAGTTCTTCCTTCGACCTTCAAGGATCGGGCTGTCTGTTCTAGCGCTTTGAGTATTGATGCTTCGAGTGGAGCTTTGTCCGAGCCTCTGCCTGCTTACCAAAGGGATAGAGATCGCATTCTTGGGCGATTGTTCTTGATCATCATCAGGGGTTATTTCCTGGCGGACAACTCCTCGACGGTCTCTTTTGCTTTAGTTAGCGCCACTCGTGATGTGGACCACATCAAAAATTTTGTCTGGGGCTCTTTCACTTTCACCTATTTCCTTCGAAGGATGCGCCTACGCTTAGAGGGCATAACTGAGGCTTGGCTAGGCTTTTACCCCTTTTTGCTGGTAACTAATTTCCCATTATCTTTCAATTTCCCTAGCTCGGGTTATCAATCTTTATCACTAAGGACACTTAATCTTTACATTTGTAGTTTTGGGCATATGACAGGCTCCCTTGCCTACTCCCAGTTACTACCTTAGGTCTTGAGACCTATCCGCGGGGACAGCGCTGGCATTACTCCACTTTGGCGGAGGTCCCTGTGGCGGAGGGGTTTACCCATTCTCGTCTACAGTTGGAGTTGTTGATTGTCGATGTTATCACATGGGTTCCTTATACCCTGGATTATCTGACAGTTGGTTTCGAGGATGGATTTTCGACCGGGGTAGAGTTTGCATTATCCACTTGTCGAATCCCTTTCTTGACTGAGGGAGGCTGGGAGCTATACTTGGGAGAGCGTGCTATTAGGAGCATTACATAGGAGATTCACATTCCATATCTTCCTCCTACTAGACACCACTGGTCTTTATCTCAGCCAGTCACAGAGATTCACCCGATGGGCTTAGATAGCTTTACTTTATCAACGGGTCCTTTCACTCAAGATGCCTTCTATCGCTGGTGGACTCCTCGTACCATTGGGGCTCAGACCTACACCACTCAGTTTATGGCGGCCATGGTTCCCAGGTCTGTGATGATGAAAGATTGGATTGCCTATGTTAGGGAGCCCACCCACTTAGGGCAGATTGCTAGCTTGACCCAGCGGTTGGACCGGACGTATTTTTTGTCAGACATCTAGGCAGCGATCCATCGGAGGCATATATTTTTGATCCATCCAGTTCTGGTGCTGGTCCCTCAAGTGGCCCGTACTTTGATAGCTTCACTGGAGTATATCCCCCTCTGTATCGACCCGATATGCCCTCTGGCAGAGATACGGTGACTCATGAGGAGTTACAATAGGTTGATAGGCTAGAGGATGTAGATATCATTGATTTTTTTAATAAGCTTTCATTATCTCTTTTGATAGGCTTTTGTTGGCTATTGGGCGGATGTGCCCCATTTCCCTGTTCTTTTTATTTTTTAGTTGTAGACAGAGATGATGTATTTGATCTTTATTAGATGATGTGCGTATAATATTTTCTATTTATTGCACCATATTGCCATTTATCATTGTCATTTATCATGATGCATTCATTATATGTCATGAATATGCATTTATATTGATGAGTTAGCATTGACCCCTGGATGGTCTAATGATACGGTTATACAAATGTCTTCATCCATCGTCACCCGTTTTGAGCACAACCCACTGATGGGTGGTATTTAAACCTCGCGAATCGAGCACTCTAATCCTTAAGAAGTTGCTTGATCATCATATTTTAGAATGCTTTTATATAGTGTTCGTTATAGTTTGGCTTAAAAGTGCTTTGCAGGAATTATTAGGTCATTTCCAGCTTTTAAAGGGCAAAACTATCATTTTCTCATAACTGACGCCGCAATGCCAGATTTTCTTTGTAAAGTGGCACCATAGCGCCTTCATATGCCAGCACAACCCAGTACCAGCACTGCAGCGCTGGTACATAGTACAAAAGTGGTGTCGCAGTGCCACATGCCTGCCAGCTCACCTCATTGGTGCTCTGATGAGTGGGAATTATACCAGCGAATTGACTACTTTTATACTTAAGAAAATGCTTGTTCTTATTACTTTATATTGCTTTTATATTATTTTGTTTAATATATGTTTTGCAGGTGTTTACAGGTCATTTTTAGCTTTCAGGGGCAAAAGGGTCACTTTTGCAGTACTGGCGCTGCAGCGCCGGCTGCCAGTACAAAACTGGAGCCTCAGCGCTTCTTCTCTGCCAGCTCACTACACTCAGCACTACAGCCCCCTAATCCTTCACAAAACTAGCGCCGCAACGCCAGCTTATTGACCGTGCCCCTTGACCTGGCACGGCAGCGCCGCTCCAAGGCTAAATCCTGGCGCCGCAGCGCCATCCCCTGTTTTCAGACAGTAACTTGGGAAATAACCTAGGAGGAGAGAGAAAAGACATATAAAACATTTGGGCTGCCTCCTTTTCAGAGGATCTGATCTTACATAGGAGCTTAACTCAAAACTCTCTCCTCTCATCTTCTCTTTAGCTTAGCTTCTCTTTAGTTTGTATATATAGATTAGGATATAGACTAGGGATAGATAGGGATTTCTTGGAGCTCAAGAGCGATATAGCGACACGGATCGGAAGGCGAATCAAAGGGAGTTCTTGGAGATTGAAGAAAGCTTCGACAGAGTTTATTCTTTTCTAGTTTTTCCTTTGATTCTGTATTTATAGATGTTGTTATTATTGCTACTTTTGTCTAGTTTATTAGCTATGAACAAAATATTGGCTCTAAGATTATAATGGAACACTTTGTCTATTTGAATTGATTATCTTTATCTCTTTGGTTGGCACCATATGGTTTGGTTCAATATATTTATGCTTAATGTTTAATTGCTAAGGAATTAGTGATTTTGGTAATCTATGAGAAATTGGGAAATGGACTATAGATTGAGACCATAATGTGTTGGCATGTGTTTATGATTTATCTGTAATAATGGACTGCATGATTTGCCTATAGGATAGGAATATACCTGTATGCCACGTGTGACCTAATGAGAACCTTTGTTTAATTCCTTGTTAGGGTTAATTCACATAGGAATGTGTAGGATTATCGCCTAGCTTGGATGTTCCTTTCTGTCTAGTCCTATTCGGGTGGACTAAGGAGGATATGCTTATACATACCTCGGAAAAGGCGTATAAGTACTTGTAAGTTCCCAGTCGACACTCCTTCGTGACCATTAAGACCAAAGAGAGACAGTTAGGATATTTGATAAAATATAGCACACCAAATGTTTGACAGAATGCTAGTGTGGGGTGAAGTTATGATCTTAGCTTGTAGCGCCTTAGATACCTATCGTTATCCATTTTCTGGCTTTGATAATAAGATTTAACTAGATTAATCACACATCTTTCCATTTATTTTGTTCGAATCTGACTTAAGCGATATAAAGTCGATAATTGGTATATTTTAGGAGTAGTTCCTCGTGGGTTCGACAACTCTATTTATCACTGTATTACTTGTTAAACCGCATATACTTGCGCTTGTTTAGTGATCTATTTTCTGACCAACAAGTTTTTATCGCCATTGCCGAGGAACTATATTTATTCTAATATTGTCTAATATTGATTTCAATCAATTTCGTCTTACTTTGAACTTGTAGGTTTGTATATTTGTATTTAATTTGTTTTTGTTTTTTAGTACTTTCAGATATGGATGAACATAACTATCAATGGTCTTTTGAGAGGACGACACAATCGAGTTCGGAAGGAACACTTAAGCGTTTGCAAGAACAAATCGTAAATCTCTCAAGATTCGCTGATAATCTTCAGTGTCAAACTACTTAGAATGCCTACTGTTAGGATCAAGCTGACGACGAACGGACTTACTATCATCCAGACTATCAGGGATATCCAAACTCTTAGGACTACAGTCAAAAGCAGTATTGTGATAAAAAAAAATTCATATCAGACAGAATTTGAATATCAATCTCCGCCGCAATATGAGGATGTGTCTAATTTGGAGGAGATTCTTTCCAAAACCTTAAAACAAGAAGAAGAGAGAAGGCTAAAGGATCTCCTGACCATATTCATAGAGCAGAATGAGGTTTAGCTGACGAGCCAAGAAGCCTCATTGCGGAACCTCAAGAGACAAATGGGGCAACTTGTCAGTGCTGTCATGAATCCACCGCAAAATAGTCTACCTACCGTTATTGATCACAACGAGGAGGTTGAAGAGCAATGCATGGTGGATACGCAAGGAAAAGACGACGAGTCTCACGAAGTTGTTGAGGGAAAGGTCGAAGTGCATATAGACCAACCGGTGGATTCTGAGATAGGAATAGAGATGATCATGAGACAGTGTACGGTCAATAATGAAGAAGATACTAAAACCACGCTCAAAACTGTTGAAATTCCTGAGGGCTCGCTAGAGCACGAAGAACACTTTAATAAAAAAAAGCGAATTAGTGGATAGTTCGAGTTTGGAGCGATTCTTCTTGCCAATTGATGAAGTAGAGTTCAAGGTTCGCTAATCATCCATGTCTGCCAGGCAAATCAAGGAAAAGATAAAGAGGTGGCATGAAATGGTTGTCTTCACATATGAGCTGGACTGAGAGTAACCAAGTAGAATCGGGTCGTCGACTGTAAAACAAGCACTCGATGGGGAGGCTACCCCATCTCAGTATCGTTATTTCTAACCTCTTTCTATATGTTATGTGAATATTATATTTTCTCTATTTTATGGTAATCTAGTAATATCAGTCTATCACCACGTTTTTGATAGCTTAGTGGTTTGTAAATATGCTACTTATAGGATTATGCGTAGAAATTTTCATAGTAGTACAGTTTTCGAAATACTAGCATGATGAATTTCATTGGTCATAACTCATATCTTCAATGTGTAATACATCTATGTAATATTTTGGTTTTTGATATAAAAGGCTTGTGTTATCCATTGATCCTTGGACATCTTGGTATCCTATGAATATTCACTCTTTTAAGTCATTGGTTGCTGGTAGTCGATTTTGGTCTTAGGTAAACGTTAGGATATAATTGAGTTTTTAGTTGTTGTAGTATCCTAGTTGGTGTTTGTATGCTTTATTTAGTTTCTTGATTTGGTGTTGATATTACTTTTAGGTTAGTATTAATAGTAGTTTAGTTTATAGTATGCAATTTGTTGATGGAATTTTTGAATGTACTGCTGATTTAAAAGCTTAAATTTTTCAAAGTTGTAGGTCCAGCGCTGTAATTTACTCTTGAACTGGCGCTGCTGCGCCAGAGTTAAAGCCTTTTTTCACATCCGGCGCTACAGCACCCCAAAAGACCCAACAAGTGGTGCCGCCGTGCCAAGACTATTTCATATCCCTACATACCAAGCACTGCAGCGCCACCATTCAAAGAGAAGTCAGCGTCACCGCGCCAAGAGAAGCCAAGACCCCTGCATATCCAGCATTGCCGCGCCATTCCACAATGAAAATATAGCACTGCAGCGCCAGAGCCTGTCGAATTAACTGCATAAGCTGTGACGCCCCCAAATCCACGTTCCTTCGAAACCTCAGATTCGGTGCTAGTCACGATACTACTAACGCCAAACTATTATATCTTTTATTCATTACTAAAAGAATACATCTTTACTTATTACAATTTAGAATATAAATTCTATTTATATCCAAGATCTCATCTTTACATCATGTTCGATGTTACTAAAATGCAGAATAATTTAAACTTTTTCAATCCTCCTTGAATAAAATCTTTTATTGATTTCATAACTTGAATCAATTACAACCCTTGAATCAATTATAAAATATGATTCATTATATTTGAGTTATCGTATAACGTTTACAACTCGACCTGATATCCTCTATGTATTAACTAATACATCTTTACAGTACGACAAGTTTTAAACAACGTATACAATTATCAAGCACAACTCTTAGAACCTAAACAAGGTTCAAACGATAATCTAAAAAGTATTCTTCATTGCGATACTGTCTATCTTTATCAATCAAGAAGCACGAAATCTTTACCGTGAATCCTTAACCTGCAAAAGTGGTTATTTGCAAGAGTGAGCTCGACAGCTCACTAATTCTAACAGTCCTCATGCATCACATAGCATATAACATCATACTCAGTTCATGCATTTATAAACAGTTTATATTTACTACGCATGTTACTTTTCACATAACAAGTATATCATCAAAGATCAACTTTCAATCTCATTTATATCTCAAATACAGTTCATATATAAGTTCACATTATCACAGCATAATATAATTCAACTAACAGTTATTGAATTCATATATCAAATAGGAACTGAAAGACTTGCCTGATTCGTAGTTTAACAACTACGACTTAACTGCTTAAAGCTATCTGCACTTCGTGTATTCCTACACAGTTATATAATCATGGATTTACATCCATCAGTCATACATTTCATATGCTCTTAATAGAATAACAATTCGTATATCGTTTTCTAATCTTGGTTTCGTTTCACTCTATCTTAGGATAACCACGATGTTACAACATCATACCTTCATACTTATTCTATAGAAACCATTCTATTTCGGTCCTTAGTGTAATACCCGATAATTTCTTAATATTATTAAATAATTATATTAATGAAAATGAGAATTTATTTGAATATAAATGATTTTGTGTTATGAGAATGATTAATTCAATTATATTAAATTGAATATCTATGACAATTGAGAAAAATGTGGAGTTTACGATAAACTCGTTGAGAGCCTAGTGTGGCACAGTGATGGGAAATATTAATAATTATATTAATTAACGAAGAATTTTTAAGTGAACAATTAATTAATTGTTAATTGTTATTAGAGAATATTAATTGATTGTTGTGGGATATTAACTATGGTTGATTAATAATATGTGATTATTATTGCAAGAAATATAATAATCATAATCCACTTGTTTATAATTGTGCTGAGATTTATATTTGTTAATGTGATAATTAATCCTATGATTATTAATTTGGTATAATTAATAGTCAATGATGAATAAATTAATTAATATTATTGTTAATTAATCAACGAGATAAATAGTTTATTTATTTGACATTATGAATAATAAAATAAATAAGTGAGTGATTAATATAATAAGATTATATTAATTGATATGTGCAAATGTGCAATATTTGAATATATAAAGTATATGGAATACAACTATATTATATAGTGTAGAGAGACACTTAAGTGTGACCATGCATGTATATACATACACTATGTTATATAATGCAATGCGAATATATTACACATAGAAACCATATATTACATGAAGCATAATGTGATTATGTTAAAACTATATGTTATGAATGCATGATAATACTGATGTGACAATAAATATGTGAGAATACACTGTATAATATATCATGAACATATTGTAAACTATTAATTTTAATAAAGTGAGACATCATGAATATATGGTGAACAATTTAATAATACATGAGATAATGTAATGTGATAACATCCGATTAAATTATACCAGTATGATAAAAATGTACATGAATTATATGTGCACAATTCACACTTATTACATTATGTGAATCCATGTTAGTATCATTAGAATTACATTGTAACTATAATTGTGGCCTAATTATATAGTATATATACATGTAACATATTTTGGCATAAGTGTTGTGTATATATACAAATTATAGAATACTGATATATGGCCTTGTCCCAATATAATAGTCACTCTCCTTCTCCTTCACGTGTATGGCAAAAAGGCTAAGGCCTATTCTCCCATTCTTCTCCCAAGCTTAGCTAGCAATAATTATATGAGGAGTGGCTCTAATGATGGCTTTCAACAACTATCTACCAACTTCCTCTTATCTAGCATGCAATTCAAATTTCTGTTAGTTTGAAATGGTAGGCAATTGCATTGTCTGTATCTTGTTTTCTCTATAAATATGGCTTCCTTTCTTCCCATTTCACATTGCTGAGATTTTGTTTGAGTTGATAAGTTGAGAGCATATACATATATCAGTATAATAGCATTGTGAGATAGCAGCAAGCTTAATTCATAGCAAAGGTATAATACAGTTTCCTTATTCATTTTCGTTTTCTGTCAAAAGTTCTAATTCTTGATTATGCAAAATTGGATTGCAATTGGATTGTAGAGCACTTATTTAGTTGTTATGTGAACTTATATACATGTTTAAATTATAATGTAGTTGATTATAATCAAATTCGTGAAGTAATTTGGCATTTGGCCTGGAAGTCTGCCGACGCAGGCTGTTCTTGAACTGAACAGGACGCGGCGCAGCTGCGCCGGCATTACACTGCGGCGCAGCGCGGCTGCGCAGGTCCCCTGCTGCAGTTTTTGATTTTCTGCTTGCTTCCAGCTATATGATAGTTCTTGCATTGACGTACATGAAGCATGCTAGCATGACTAACTTACATGTATAGATACGTAGACCTAAAATGATCATGTTCTATTACGCTTGTGTTCATAGTTGATGAAAAGTATAATTTTCCAAAACAAACTTAGAACTTTAATACAAGACTTTGACATGTGTGTATGATATCAATGTTCTGACTTATACGGTAACTTGACCTTGCAAGCATATTATTATGATCTAGGAAAGCATGAAAAGCATGTTAAATAGATGTATACATGTTTCGTAAGGTACCATGAGCACGTGGATTGCGTTAAATGAACTTTACTAGTAAAAGTATAAGTTTTGAACCTAAATCTTGACATGTTATATCGAAGTCCAGATTCTGATCATTATGAACATGTTGGATAATGTTTTTAACCTCACTAATGTGTCATACAAGCACGTGTGTACACACCATGCTAGATGCCATAAAGACTACATGAAGCATGATTTCAAAACCAATAGCAATGCTAGTAATATGTATGTGGTAAAGATATTCATGAACATGCCTAAAACACGTTACACGACCACCTTATGTGTGTACATGACAAGTATGATAGCTTCGTGGTCTCATGACCTTGAATGGCTTTAAGTTATTGAAATTATTGACTTAGAATCTTTATCACATATATTTGAAACGAGGAAAGGTTGTACAAACATAAAAGTATCTTTTAATATGTTTATGTGCTATGTGGTGTTGTTGGCTTGCATGACCGGACAGAAACCATAAGGCACAGCCCAGCCTTGGCTTGGCCAGAAGGCTGCGCAGCTGCGCTGGCCCTAGGCTTAGCCATGGCGCAGCTGCTCCAGTTTGGAATCAGAATTGAGCTAGTTGTTGATCTGATTATTGACAGTTAGCTTATGCGATTACTTTAACTTGTAATATATGACCAGTATGCTAAGAAATGTGTTAAGAGGCATGCTAAGTGATAAAATTGAATGTTTGATTATAAACTTCCCAGGGATAAGTCCAAAAGGTATTTGGGGACTATAAAGCAACGATTAAAAACTAGGTGATGACTTCATAATGTCTTGTAAACTGAAATGTGCTATATGTACGCAAAAGTATATGATGAAGTATGTGTATAGTATGCAACTAAGTTAAACGTTTATGGGTGCGTTTAAAATTACATATCATATGTGAGCATAAATGACTAATGAAAATCCTATACTTATAATACACTATAAATAGGATTCAAAAGTGTTGAATTACTTTACGTGGATAAACTACGCTAAAGGCAAGTTTCCTAACTTACACTCTTTTACGGTGCAAGTATTCTATCCTTGTATATTGTGAACTAGTTTCTTACTAAATCGTTGAATTAAATTAGCATACTTGAACTCTTAATTCATTAAAGCTATTATACATGTTGAACTTAGTATTGTTCTTGAATATTGTGAAAGTGTCTATGCCATTTGATTCGGCTAGACTTATATTATTGAAAAGCGACCCAAACTAATTGATTGGTGCGGGATCTTGTATTTGACTGAGAAGAACAACCTTCTTTGAAGGGAATATATAATTATCGGAGAACCGACGTGCACACTTGAGTATGATTGATTGTTATGCATAACGATGGTACTTTAGGCTGATCACCTGTTGTACCTGTTTTTTTTGGATTTTCAGTTTATTACTGTCAATTCTAGTAGAAGTTCATAGTCCTTAGTGACTGCTCAGTATTCAGTTATTTGAAATCTTGAATTGACTTATTATTGAATCATATCCTGTCCTTAGCGACTGTTATTGAGAACTGTTGCTATTCTTGTTATTCTTGAGCTATCAAACCTTGCTATACCCTTTCGAGAATTGAGAATCTTATTATTCACCCTTATTGTATATTACTTGCTGGGCAATTTGTGCTCATTCTTGCTTTCCCTAAAACATTTCAGTTAAGGCAGAGTATGGCGAACCTTCGGGCATTGATAAGGGCAAGGGCGAGGCTACCAACTAGCTTATGTCTGTTATGTTTCAAATATATTAATATTGTGTGAAGATGATGTAGTAAGACTGGATTTGTTTATGTTTAAGCTTAAGTTAGATTATATAACAAGTCGTTAATTGATATTGCTATGTAATCTATTAAGAACTGTAGGTTGCGAGACTTGGGGGAATAATTATAATAAATAATTGTAAATTATTCTAGAATAGATTTTCCGCTGTGGTTGTGTGATATTTAGTTATCATTATTGCGATGTATTACCATGAGCACGTGATGAACCGAATTCGAGAGACCAAGTGGCGGTCCTGGAATTTGGGGGTGTCACACTTAGGGTCCTTAAGGAAAATAACTTAGGACTAGACAGTTAACAAACTGTTCTTGGCAGCTCTACAACACGGCGCGGCCGCGCGGCAATTAAGCTTGGGAGTGGCGCGGCCGCGCGACTCCCTGCCAGAACCAAACTTGAGATTTCATAAACTCAATTTGGTCCTAATATATCATGCATTCTGATATATATTATACACACACATTAAGTAGGTTTTCAAATTCATATTCGAACTATTTAGCTTTGAATAGCGTAGCTCTACGTTGAATTACTTAAATCAATAAAGCTCAACTACTAAAGTCATGTTATCACATAACAAGGCTTAACCACACTAAGTAGGCATGCTCGTGCTTATACTACACATGTATACTTAATCACATAGTCTATGCTTTAGAAATTCATTTTCTCGAATATGCGTGCATAGGTGAAATCCATGTTTCATCGCATGATGCTTATGTCAACATGTCTATAGGCATAATGAATCCTAATATACATGCTCGTATGATCATAATGTAACTCACTCCGTGTTTGATGCTATCATCTTACACATTATAAACATTTCATAAAAATCGCTTTAAGTCAACAAAGGTAACTAAGTATATGCAAAGTACCTTGTAGTCATGATTCTCATGTATTAGAACACATATATAAGTCATCTATACATGCTCAATGATCAGAACGTGGACATCCTATATATATGTCCAAAAACTCTAAGTTTATCTTTTGAAATCATTTTCAATTTAAACAATGTGTTCTAGTGTATGCTCAATACCTTCGACTCACATATCATGCATATCTAAACCATATAATCATGCTTAAAAAGTCAGAATATAAACATGACTTATAAACGCCACAATTTGTTTATAAAACCTTAAGTTTTCATAAAAAAACTCTACTACAACAAGGTATAATTGTTTACTATTAGCCAAGGTAACTGATTAACAACTACCTTCATACCCATTGATACACATAACTAAGACACTTACACGTGTCTCAAAAGTCCGACTCAAAGAACACAAAATTCGTCAAGTCTCATTTTCAAAACTTTACGTTTTCTTTTAGGAAATTATGTTAAACCAACTAATACAACTCACTATGTGCATGACAACCTTAGTACGCATGTCAGACCCCTTTATGAAATTATTAGTCTAACTAGTATGCTTAACCAACTAGAAAACACAAAATCACCAACAGTTTCTGCAGAGGGCGCGGCCGCGCCCCATTTGTACTAGGGAGACGCGCGGCCACGCGTCCCCGTTTCCAGACCAGAAACTTTACTGCTAAAACAGAGCTTCAGCTAATCCTTTTCTTACTTCATGTAACAAGCTTGAAAGCCATCATATTGTATCTATAACATATATTTAGACTCTACTTAACATGTTAACATCATCTTACATATCAATTGTTCACTAATTCATGAAACCTCTACTAATTTATCAAATTCAAGACTAAAAATTCAAAGTTAGAGTTATACCTCTTGGAGCCTTGAATTACTAAGCTTGCTTCCCAAATCAGTTTTCTCACATAACTCTCATCACCAAATTCTCTATATCAACTTAGCAATAAATTCAAGTAACTAGAATTGTGAAGGGAAGGGTCTCTATTTATAGAAAAACTCTTACCCAATTCATAGCTTTGCCCAACAATTTAAACCAAAGGAAAGAAGGAGAAGATGATGGGCAAAAAGGAGTTGGTGAAGCATACTATTTGAGCCACTCCCCCCACCATTATTGAAATCATTGCCTAGCCATCATCAACCTCTTGCTAGCCCTTTTTAATTTTCAGCAATGTGAACTATGATAGGCCAAAGGCTATTCACGTGTATGAAGAAAGAATGACACTCAATTTGGGACACTCTCTCTTAAAACTCAGCATTTAGTAAGATGGGTGTAAGCATACTAAGTTTTATTTCTTTTTGGACTATACAAGTCACACTTTAATACTTAATGTTGCTACATCAATATTAGTTATGGTCACATATACACCACTCTTCATAAATGTACACCCATATATAAACAAGTATACTTATAATTTAAATATACATCAATACGTATTATAATGTAACTCATGTACATTGTTTTAACTCAATTAATATTTTAATTGGACTAGATATAAAATAGTTGAGTATTCTCATACCATAATTTTCCATAAAATTATTATCATAAACATACTCAAATATTATAATGATAATTAATATCAACCATTCATTCTCTTCTAATACTTCCAATTAAATCCCCTTGATTTAACTTTATTATTTATGCCACACAAGGCATAATTATGTGAACTTAGTACTTAATAGTCCACAAGTTTATAATAATATAATCTCCTAAAATAATATTATACTCAATGTTACATCTTATAATATGTTCATAAAGTAATACCATTACATTACTAATTTACATGTTCTCTATTATAATCAATCTATTACCCTCCTATGGGTAATACCCAATGGTCAAAGAGGAGTTGGTAGCTAACTCCACCAACTACTACTATTCATGGTCCTTCCTCATCATTACACCTTATAACATGCTCATGGTGTAATTACATTTCTTATTATATGCTTTCTTAGCAACAATGTAGTAATTGAATTAACAAACTCTACACACCAATGTATTGCATCTACTCATTATCAAGCTATTATTCTCATATGGTTATTACCCAAAGGGCAAAAGGGAAGTTGGTGGCTAACTCCCACCAACTACCACTATTCATGTACCCTAACCACTTAATTGACCATTATTGCTCTCACATGGACTAACTTGCAAGCTTATATCTAATAACTTAATGTTATTACCATATGATATGATAGGGTCACACATACACCCAATCATATAATCCATGTACATTTGACAATACCGAATATATTTTAATTGAGTAGTGTCACACCCCATTATTGTAACTTTATTATTACACTTAATCATATAGTTTCCTATATTATATAGTTTTCTTGAAGTGTCACACTTCATTCCATATTATATAAATATAGCTACTATATAACTTATAATTACACATCATTGCACATAGGAATTTATTCACATAATAATAATAATTAATTCCATTAATTATTCATTCATTAATTTATTTAATGAATGTTTATTCCACCACTTTGCCACACTAGGCATATCTCACAAGCTTACCTTAAGCTTATTATCACTCCCATCACACTTTAATATTCTTTTAATATAAGGTTTGTGTGACACATGCACTTTAATTCTAAATTATTTAGCTATCTTGAACAATTATATGTATAACCTTTACACTAGAATAATTAATATTTACTCTATTAATTATTATAAAATCTACGATAAAATAATAACTTAAGTTATTTAATATATTGAAATAACTTTGTTTTCTTTCATTAATAAACTTTCTTGAAAATACATTAGGAATTATGTATTTTGCCATAACATAAAATATTATGTTTTCTCCAAATAAAGATATTCATTGTTAGAAAATAATTTACTTATTGTCTCAAGATATTATTCTTAATATAATATCTGCTAAAATAATTACATGTATGGCACATGTACATGCATTATATATAGAAAATAGGTAATAAGTTTATTTTTTATTATAATAATTTATTTCCATCAATTTATTTATATATAGCAAATATGTTTTAATGTATTTACCATATTAATTAATCACACTTATTACAAAATATATAAGGTAATGTTACTATTCAAAAATAACATTTCCTCCTTTTATTAAAATAATTCAATATTAAAAATTATTTTAATATCCTTTATTAAAATATATAATAACCATTTCTCTTTCTTTTCTATAAATTGTTCCCAAAACAATTTCTTCAAATATTCATTTAAAGATATAATGATTTCCATCTCCCATTTAATAACGTATATATATATATATATATATATATATATATATATATATATATATATATATTTAACGTTATTCGCACATTAGACTTTCTCACATATTACTATTCTAAGTAATATAAAAGTATCAACTATAATTACATATTCAACACACATATTAATTCACTCATTTACTTAAGTAAATTAAACACTGTACTATATCATCATAGTTAATTAAGGTTCAATACTCTCATTATATCATTTCATAATATAACTCCCAACTTAAATTAACTAATATTTATTCTTATTAGTTAATTCCTTAACTAACTCATGCTTCACTATCCAAACCTATTCACGGATAGCTTAAGTGTTATTAATAACCTATATTATAAACATACTAGTTATTAATACACATACTCAAGAATATGGTGATTATACATTAAGGATATTTAATGTCACCAACTTACTATGATAAAATAATTCTATAAATTATTTAATATCGATAGGAATTTATCCACTTCCTTTATCTCAACTGAATCGTCTCTATGCTAAGTAACAAATATACATTAATAGTATATTTATAAATCACAAAACACATATTACATATTCCATATTATCCTATGTAATATAATACCACATACCTCATATCTCATATATATACTCTTATTCGAACCCATCTCACGGTTTAAGAATTTTATTTATTAAATTCTTATTTAATAATATCTAAAAATTCGGGTTCTTACATCCTCTCCCCCTTATAAGGATTCCGTCCTCGGAATCACCGAAACTTCCTTTACTCGGTGCTATTCCGATTATTACATATTCTCTTGAATAATTTTATTCATACTCTTTTCAGAAGTTTTATTACTATAACTTTCTCAATCTCATTCTACCACTTTCTCCTTTCTAAGGAACATTCTACTAACTACATTCATCCTTTAGAAGAATAAGAATCTTCCACGATTTTTCAATAATCGGGAAGTAGTATGAATAACTCAGATTCTAATTTATGCTGAGGGGTCACAAGACCGTGAACTTTTCTCTAGGTTTACTAATGCTTCAACACAATTCTTCACACCGCAAACTAGAGTGTTTATCAATCACAAAGACTGAAAACACTCTCCACGCGTACTCTAGGTGGCCAACCTATTGTACCACTATGTTGGGCCGCAACGTAGTGTTTTGTAACGACTATAAGCGTTACGTTCGGAACCATTGTCCCCGAAAACATGTCCCCTTATAGGGTTGTTCACCTCAGCTTTTCAACGTCAAAATCCGCACCAGAGCAATCTGGTTTGGCATACATACACAAGAATACTTGAATTCTATAATCCCTTTCCAATAGTCGCCTAGCCGAATCAAATAGCTTAGACTCTCATCAACAATTCGGACATCAATCGAAATAATTTAGCCAACTTAATTGACCTTCTTTATAATTTACAAGAAAACCAAAAATTCTTTTATGACGTCATGATACCATACTAGATTAGTAGTACGTTGAGGATTCCGCCATTTTATGACTTTGTCATATTACAACATACCATAGTGGGCTGACGATCTTTCGATCACAACCAACACTAGGTTCGATTGCATTGATGACTCCATCGTTTACCATTCTACATCATATCAAATGATGCACAAGGTTAAAATATATTTTGAAAGATTGTCAAATCATTTTTATCTTAGCCGAAACAAATAGCGTAGACATACGAATAATGGTGTTGTTTTTAAAACTCATTAGTTCAGTTACCTGACCCAATGTTTTCTCAAGAAAACCGAAGTGCAAATACTAGCACGAAGTCAATAAATATTGAAAATCTAGCGTAGCTAGAGTTAGGAAAATCCAATTTCTCCATCGCTTCAATCTCTTACCACCATCAATGCTCACTATTCTAAAACTCTTATATAATACATCTATTCTCAATACAATTCACCAACTTACCACACCACGGAAGCTCAGGAACCTACCACAATCATATGGGTTGAGGAACTTATCCTAGTCAGACCAAAGTCGTCCATTCGCTGAGGGGTCCCACCATACGATTATGAGTCACGAACTTGTCATAGGCATGAGTTTTAAGAACTCGCACCTAATCTTAATATTATCTAATTATATCTTAGAAACCTCTATCTATCAAAATAAATATGAGAAAAGAATCACCTTTCCACCATATGTATAATGATACCGCGACACTAACATTCCAACGATTATCAATGTGACGCACTCAGTGCAAGCACAAAACTTCTGCCCATACAAAAGTTTGTACAACTAAGCCATTGCATGAGTCCTCAATGGAATTCCAACACTTAACTCTATCTTACTCTATCACTTGCTCGTTACGAGCTTTCTACGTTTCATCATATACAACTCCTCATGAGTTCTTCTCGTACTTTTTATAGTACATTCTCTCATAGCATCAAGCTATACACACTTAGTCGTTACAGACTATTTATCATTTCACAGTTCAATCTGATCACGTCGTGATCATCGCTATACCTTAGGGTTCTTTCCCTATTATCAACCAAACTCCATCTGAGTTTATTCTCATTATCCTTGTCATATTCATATTATAGACATCGTCTTAACATTTTCATTACCGGAGTTAGGAAACTCCTGATTCTCATTCTCTAGATATTTCGGGATTCTTCTTTGAATCTTCATTTAGATATATTTTAATCTTATCTTTCACTATCTTAGGTTATAGTATAAGGTACACTTACCTAAGGTTTATAACCTACAGCTTTGATACCAACCTGTGACGCCCCCAAATCCACGTTCCTTCGAAACCTCAGATTCGGTGCAGTCACGATACTACTAATGCCAAACTATTATATCTTTTATTCATTACTAAAAGAATACATCTGTACTTATTACAATTTAGAATATAAATTCTATTTATATCCAAGATCTCATCTTTACATCATGTTCGATGCTACTAAAATGCGGAATAATTTAAACTTTTTCAATCCTCCTTGAATAAAATCTTTTATTGATTTCATAACTTGAATCAATTACAACCCTTGAATCAATTATAAAATATGATTCATTATATTTGAGTTATCGTATAACGTTTACAACTCGACCTGATATCCTCTATGTATTAACTAATACATCTTTACAGTACGACAAGTTTTAAACAACGTATACAATTATCAAGCACAACTCTTAGAACCTAAACAAGGTTCAAACGATAATCTAAAAAGTATTCTTCATTGCGATACTGTCTATCTTTATCAATCAAGAAGCACGAAATCTTTACCGTGAATCCTTAACCTGCAAAAGTGGTTATTTGCAAGAGTGAGCTCGACAGCTCACTAATTCTAACAGTCCTCATGCATCACATAGCATATAACATCATACTCAGTTCATGCATTTATAAACAGTTTATATTTACTACGCATGTTACTTTTCACATAACAAGTATATCATCAAAGATCAACTTTCAATCTCATTTATATCTCAAATACAGTTCATATATAAGTTCACATTATCACAGCATAATATAATTCAACTAACAGTTATTGAATTCATATATCAAATAGGAACTGAAAGACTTGCCTGATTCGTAGTTTAACAACTACGACTTAACTGCTTAAAGCTATCTGCACTTCGTGTATTCCTACACAGTTATATAATCATGGATTTACATCCATCAGTCATACATTTCATATGCTCTTAATAGAATAACAATTCGTATATCGTTTTCTAATCTTGGTTTCGTTTCACTCTATCTTAGGATAACCACGATGTTACAACATCATACCTTCATACTTATTCTATAGAAACCATTCTATTTCGGTCCTTAGGGTCCTTAAGGAAAATAACTTAGGACTAGACAGTTAACAAACTGTTCTTGGCAGCTCTACAACACGGCGCAGCCGCGCGGCAATTAAGCTTGGGAGTGGCGCGGCCGCGCGACTCCCTGCCAGAACCAAACTTGAGATTTCATAAACTCAGTTTGGTCCTAATATATCATGCATTCTGATATATATTATACACACACATTAAGTAGGTTTTCAAATTCATATTCGAACTATTTAGCTTTGAATAGCGTAGCTCTACGTTGAATTACTTAAATCAATAAAGCTCAACTACTAAAGTCATGTTATCACATAACAAGGCTTAACCACACTAAGTAGGCATGCTCGTGCTTATACTACACATGTATACTTAATCACATAGTCTATGCTTTAGAAATTCATTTTCTCGAATATGCGTGCATAGGTGAAATCCATGTTTCATCGCATGATGCTTATGTCAACATGTCTATAGGCATAATGAATCCTAATATACATGCTCGTATGATCATAATGTAACTCACTCCGTGTTTGATGCTATCATCTTACACATTATAAACATTTCATAAAAATCGCTTTAAGTCAACAAAGGTAACTAAGTATATGCAAAGTACCTTGTAGTCATGATTCTCATGTATTAGAACACATATATAAGTCATCTATACATGCTCAATGATCAGAACGTGGACATCCTATATATATGTCCAAAAACTCTAAGTTTATCTTTTGAAATCATTTTCAATTTAAACAATGTGTTCTAGTGTATGCTCAATACCTTCGACTCACATATCATGCATATCTAAACCATATAATCATGCTTAAAAAGTCAGAATATAAACATGACTTATAAACGCCACAATTTGTTTATAAAACCTTAAGTTTTCATAAAAAAACTCTACTACAACAAGGTATAATTGTTTACTATTAGCCAAGGTAACTGATTAACAACTACCTTCATACCCATTGATACACATAACTAAGACACTTACACGTGTCTCAAAAGTCCGACTCAAAGAACACAAAATTCGTCAAGTCTCATTTTCAAAACTTTACGTTTTCTTTTAGGAAATTATGTTAAACCAACTAATACAACTCACTATGTGCATGACAACCTTAGTACGCATGTCAGACCCCTTTATGAAATTATTAGAGTCTAACTAGTATGCTTAACCAACTAGAAAACACAAAATCACCAACAGTTTCTCCAGAGGGCGCGGCCGCGCCCCATTTGTACTAGGGAGACGCGCGGCCGCGCGTCCCCGTTTCCAGACCAGAAACTTTACTGCTAAAACAGAGCTTCAGCTAATCCTTTTCTTACTTCATGTAACAAGCTTGAAAGCCATCATATTATATCTATAACATATATTTAGACTCTACTTAACATGTTAACATCATCTTACATATCAATTGTTCACTAATTCATGAAACCTCTACTAATTTATCAAATTCAAGACTAAAAATTCAAAGTTAGAGTTATACTTCTTGGAGCCTTGAATTACTAAGCTTGCTTCCCAAATCAGTTTTCTCACATAACTCTCATCACCAAATTCTCTATATCAACTTAGCAATAAATTCAAGTAACTAGAATTGTGAAGGGAAGGGTCTCTATTTATAGAAAAACTCTTACCCAATTCATAGCTTTGCCCAACAATTTAAACCAAAGGAAAGAAGGAGAAGATGATGGGCAAAAAGGAGTTGGTGAAGCATACTATTTGAGCCACTCCCCCCACCATTATTGAAATCATTGCCTAGCCATCATCAACCTCTTGCTAGCCCTTTTTAATTTTCAGCAATGTGAACTATGATAGGCCAAAGGCTATTCACGTGTATGAAGAAAGAATGACACTCAATTTGGGACACTCTCTCTTAAAACTCAGCATTTAGTAAGATGGGTGTAAGCATACTAAGTTTTATTTCTTTTTGGACTATACAAGTCACACTTTAATACTTAATGTTGCTACATCAATATTAGTTATGGTCACATATACACCACTCTTCATAAATGTACACCCATATATAAACAAGTATACTTATAATTTAAATATACATCAATACGTATTATAATGTAACTCATGTACATTGTTTTAACTCAATTAATATTTTAATTGGACTAGATATAAAATAGTTGAGTATTCTCATACCATAATTTTCCATAAAATTATTATCATAAACATACTCAAATATTATAATGATAATTAATATCAACCATTCATTCTCTTCTAATACTTCCAATTAAATCCCCTTGATTTAACTTTATTATTTATGCCACACAAGGCATAATTATGTGAACTTAGTACTTAATAGTCCACAAGTTTATAATAATATAATCTCCTAAAATAATATTATACTCAATGTTACATCTTATAATATGTTCATAAAGTAATACCATTACATTACTAATTTACATGTTCTCTATTATAATCAATCTATTACCCTCCTATGGGTAATACCCAATGGTCAAAGAGGAGTTGGTAGCTAACTCCACCAACTACTACTATTCATGGTCCTTCCTCATCATTACACCTTATAACATGCTCATGGTGTAATTACATTTCTTATTATATGCTTTCTTAGCAACAATGTAGTAATTGAATTAACAAACTCTACACACCAATGTATTGCATCTACTCATTATCAAGCTATTATTCTCCTATGGTTATTACCCAAAGGGCAAAAGGGAAGTTGGTGGCTAACTCCCACCAACTACCACTATTCATGTACCCTAACCACTTAATTGACCATTATTGCTCTCACATGGACTAACTTGCAAGCTTATATCTAATAACTTAATGTTATTACCATATGATATGATAGGGTCACACATACACCCAATCATATAATCCATGTACATTTGACAATACCGAATATATTTTAATTGAGTAGTGTCACACCCCATTATTGTAACTTTATTATTACACTTAATCATATAGTTTCCTATATTATATAGTTTTCTTGAAGTGTCACACTTCATTCCATATTATATAAATGTAGCTACTATATAACTTATAATTACACATCATTGCAAATAGGAATTTATTCACATAATAATAATAATTAATTCCATTAATTATTCATTCATTAATTTATTTAATGAATGTTTATTCCACCACTTTGCCACACTAGGCATATCTCACAAGCTTACCTTAAGCTTATTATCACTCCCATCACACTTTAATATTCTTTTAATATAAGGTTTGTGTGACACATGCACTTTAATTCTAAATTATTTAGCTACCTTGAACAATTATATGTATAACCTTTACACTAGAATAATTAATATTTACTCTATTAATTATTATAAAATCTGCGATAAAATAATAACTTAAGTTATTTAATATATTGAAATAACTTTGTTTTCTTTCATTAATAAACTTTCTTGAAAATACATTAGGAATTATGTATTTTGCCGTAACATAAAATATTATGTTTTCTCCAAATAAAGATATTCATTGTTAAAAAATAATTTACTTATTGTCTCAAGATATTATTCTTAATATAATATCTACTAAAATAATTACATGTATGGCACATGTACATGCATTATATATAGAAAATAGGTAATAAGTTTATTTTTTATTATAATAATTTATTTCCATCAATTTATTTATATATAGCAAATATGTTTTAATGTATTTACCATATTAATTAATCACACTTATTACAAAATATATAAGGTAATGTTACTATTCAAAAATAACATTTCCTCCTTTTATTAAAATAATTCAATATTAAAAATTATTTTAATATCCTTTATTAAAATATATAATAACCATTTCTCTTTCTTTTCTATAAATTGTTCCCAAAACAATTTCTTCAAATATTCATTTAAAGATATAATGATTTCCATCTCCTATTTAATAACGTATATATATATTTAACGTTATTCGCACATTAGACTTTCTCACATATTACTATTCTAAGTAATATAAAAGTATCAACTATAATTACATATTCAACACACATATTAATTCACTCATTTACTTAAGTAAATTAAACACTGTACTATATCATCATAGTTAATTAAGGTTCAATACTCTCATTATATCATTTCATAATATAACTCCCAACTTAAATTAACTAATATTTATTCTTATTAGTTAATTCCTTAACTAACTCATGCTTCACTATCCAAACCTATTCACGGATAGCTTAAGTGCTATTAATAACCTATATTATAAACATACTAGTTATTAATACACATACTCAAGAATATGGTGATTATACATTAAGGATATTTAATGTCACCAACTTACTATGATAAAATAATTCTATAAATTATTTAATATCGATAGGAATTTATCCACTTCCTTTATCTCAACTGAATCGTCTCTATGCTAAGTAACAAATATACATTAATAGTATATTTATAAATCACAAAACACATATTACATATTCCATATTATCCTATGTAATATAATACCACATACCTCATATCTCATATATATACTCTTATTCGAACCCATCTCACGGTTTAAGAATTTTATTTATTAAATTCTTATTTAATAATATCTAAAAATTCGGGTTCTTACATCCTCTCCCCCTTATAAGGATTCCGTCCTCGGAATCACCGAAACTTTCTTTACTCGGTGCTATTCCGATTATTACATATTCTCTTGAATAATTTTATTCATACTCTTTTCAGAAGTTTTATTACTATAACTTTCTCAATCTCATTCTACCACTTTCTCCTTTCTAAGGAACATTCTACTAACTACATTCATCCTTTAGAAGAATAAGAATCTTCCACGATTTTTCAATAATCGGGAAGTAGTATGAATAACTCAGATTCTAATTTATGCTGAGGGGTCACAAGACCGTGAACTTTTCTCTAGGTTTACTAATGCTTCAACACAATTCTTCACACCGCAAACTAGAGTGTTTATCAATCACAAAGACTGAAAACACTCTCCACGCGTACTCTAGGTGGCCAACCTATTGTACCACTATGTTGGGCCGCAACGTAGTGTTTTGTAACGACTATAAGCGTTACGTTCGGAACCATTGTCCCCGAAAACATGTCCCCTTATAGGGTTGTTCACCTCAGCTTTTCAACGTCAAAATCCGCACCAGAGCAATCTGGTTTGGCATACATACACAAGAATACTTGAATTCTATAATCCCTTTCCAATAGTCGCCTAGCCGAATCAAATAGCTTAGACTCTCATCAACAATTCGGACATCAATCGAAATAATTTAGCCAACTTAATTGACCTTCTTTATAATTTACAAGAAAACCAAAAATTCTTTTATGACGTCATGATACCATACTAGATTAGTAGTACGTTGAGGATTCCGCCATTTTATGACTTTGTCATATTACAACATACCATAGTGGGCTGACGATCTTTCGATCACAACCAACACTAGGTTCGATTGCATTGATGACTCCATCGTTTACCATTCTACATCATATCAAATGATGCACAAGGTTAAAATATATTTTGAAAGATTGTCAAATCATTTTTATCTTAGCCGAAACAAATAGCGTAGACATACGAATAATGGTGTTGTTTTTAAAACTCATTAGTTCAGTTACCTGACCCAATGTTTTCTCAAGAAAACCGAAGTGCAAATACTAGCACGAAGTCAATAAATATTGAAAATCTAGCGTAGCTAGAGTTAGGAAAATCCAATTTCTCCATCGCTTCAATCTCTTACCACCATCAATGCTCACTATTCTAAAACTCTTATATAATACATCTATTCTCAATACAATTCACCAACTTACCACACCACGGAAGCTCAGGAACCTACCACAATCATATGGGTTGAGGAACTTATCCTAGTCAGACCAAAGTCGTCCATTCGCTGAGGGGTCCCACCATACGATTATGAGTCACGAACTTGTCATAGGCATGAGTTTTAAGAACTCGCACCTAATCTTAATATTATCTAATTATATCTTAGAAACCTCTATCTATCAAAATAAATATGAGAAAAGAATCACCTTTCCACCATATGTATAATGATACCGCGACACTAACATTCCAACGATTATCAATGTGACGCACTCAGTGCAAGCACAAAACTTCTGCCCATACAAAAGTTTGTACAACTAAGCCATTGCATGAGTCCTCAATGGAATTCCAACACTTAACTCTATCTTACTCTATCACTTGCTCGTTACGAGCTTTCTACGTTTCATCATATACAACTCCTCATGAGTTCTTCTCGTACTTTTTATAGTACATTCTCTCATAGCATCAAGCTATACACACTTAGTCGTTACAGACTATTTATCATTTCACAGTTCAATCTGATCACGTCGTGATCATCGCTATACCTTAGGGTTCTTTCCCTATTATCAACCAAACTCCATCTGAGTTTATTCTCATTATCCTTGTCATATTCATATTATAGACATCGTCTTAACATTTTCATTACCGGAGTTAGGAAACTCCTGATTCTCATTCTCTAGATATTTCGGGATTCTTCTTTGAATCTTCATTTAGATATATTTTAATCTTATCTTTCACTATCTTAGGTTATAGTATAAGGTACACTTACCTAAGGTTTATAACCTACAGCTTTGATACCAACCTGTGACGCCCCCAAATCCACGTTCCTTCGAAACCTCAGATTCGGTGCAGTCACGATACTACTAATGCCAAACTATTATATCTTTTATTCATTACTAAAAGAATACATCTGTACTTATTACAATTTAGAATATAAATTCTATTTATATCCAAGATCTCATCTTTACATCATGTTCGATGCTACTAAAATGCGGAATAATTTAAACTTTTTCAATCCTCCTTGAATAAAATCTTTTATTGATTTCATAACTTGAATCAATTACAACCCTTGAATCAATTATAAAATATGATTCATTATATTTGAGTTATCGTATAACGTTTACAACTCGACCTGATATCCTCTATGTATTAACTAATACATCTTTACAGTACGACAAGTTTTAAACAACGTATACAATTATCAAGCACAACTCTTAGAACCTAAACAAGGTTCAAACGATAATCTAAAAAGTATTCTTCATTGCGATACTGTCTATCTTTATCAATCAAGAAGCACGAAATCTTTACCGTGAATCCTTAACCTGCAAAAGTGGTTATTTGCAAGAGTGAGCTCGACAGCTCACTAATTCTAACAGTCCTCATGCATCACATAGCATATAACATCATACTCAGTTCATGCATTTATAAACAGTTTATATTTACTACGCATGTTACTTTTCACATAACAAGTATATCATCAAAGATCAACTTTCAATCTCATTTATATCTCAAATACAGTTCATATATAAGTTCACATTATCACAGCATAATATAATTCAACTAACAGTTATTGAATTCATATATCAAATAGGAACTGAAAGACTTGCCTGATTCGTAGTTTAACAACTACGACTTAACTGCTTAAAGCTATCTGCACTTCGTGTATTCCTACACAGTTATATAATCATGGATTTACATCCATCAGTCATACATTTCATATGCTCTTAATAGAATAACAATTCGTATATCGTTTTCTAATCTTGGTTTCGTTTCACTCTATCTTAGGATAACCACGATGTTACAACATCATACCTTCATACTTATTCTATAGAAACCATTCTATTTCGGTCCTTAGGGTCCTTAAGGAAAATAACTTAGGACTAGACAGTTAACAAACTGTTCTTGGCAGCTCTACAACACGGCGCAGCCGCGCGGCAATTAAGCTTGGGAGTGGCGCGGCCGCGCGACTCCCTGCCAGAACCAAACTTGAGATTTCATAAACTCAGTTTGGTCCTAATATATCATGCATTCTGATATATATTATACACACACATTAAGTAGGTTTTCAAATTCATATTCGAACTATTTAGCTTTGAATAGCGTAGCTCTACGTTGAATTACTTAAATCAATAAAGCTCAACTACTAAAGTCATGTTATCACATAACAAGGCTTAACCACACTAAGTAGGCATGCTCGTGCTTATACTACACATGTATACTTAATCACATAGTCTATGCTTTAGAAATTCATTTTCTCGAATATGCGTGCATAGGTGAAATCCATGTTTCATCGCATGATGCTTATGTCAACATGTCTATAGGCATAATGAATCCTAATATACATGCTCGTATGATCATAATGTAACTCACTCCGTGTTTGATGCTATCATCTTACACATTATAAACATTTCATAAAAATCGCTTTAAGTCAACAAAGGTAACTAAGTATATGCAAAGTACCTTGTAGTCATGATTCTCATGTATTAGAACACATATATAAGTCATCTATACATGCTCAATGATCAGAACGTGGACATCCTATATATATGTCCAAAAACTCTAAGTTTATCTTTTGAAATCATTTTCAATTTAAACAATGTGTTCTAGTGTATGCTCAATACCTTCGACTCACATATCATGCATATCTAAACCATATAATCATGCTTAAAAAGTCAGAATATAAACATGACTTATAAACGCCACAATTTGTTTATAAAACCTTAAGTTTTCATAAAAAAACTCTACTACAACAAGGTATAATTGTTTACTATTAGCCAAGGTAACTGATTAACAACTACCTTCATACCCATTGATACACATAACTAAGACACTTACACGTGTCTCAAAAGTCCGACTCAAAGAACACAAAATTCGTCAAGTCTCATTTTCAAAACTTTACGTTTTCTTTTAGGAAATTATGTTAAACCAACTAATACAACTCACTATGTGCATGACAACCTTAGTACGCATGTCAGACCCCTTTATGAAATTATTAGAGTCTAACTAGTATGCTTAACCAACTAGAAAACACAAAATCACCAACAGTTTCTCCAGAGGGCGCGGCCGCGCCCCATTTGTACTAGGGAGACGCGCGGCCGCGCGTCCCCGTTTCCAGACCAGAAACTTTACTGCTAAAACAGAGCTTCAGCTAATCCTTTTCTTACTTCATGTAACAAGCTTGAAAGCCATCATATTGTATCTATAACATATATTTAGACTCTACTTAACATGTTAACATCATCTTACATATCAATTGTTCACTAATTCATGAAACCTCTACTAATTTATCAAATTCAAGACTAAAAATTCAAAGTTAGAGTTATACTTCTTGGAGCCTTGAATTACTAAGCTTGCTTCCCAAATCAGTTTTCTCACATAACTCTCATCACCAAATTCTCTATATCAACTTAGCAATAAATTCAAGTAACTAGAATTGTGAAGGGAAGGGTCTCTATTTATAGAAAAACTCTTACCCAATTCATAGCTTTGCCCAACAATTTAAACCAAAGGAAAGAAGGAGAAGATGATGGGCAAAAAGGAGTTGGTGAAGCATACTATTTGAGCCACTCCCCCCACCATTATTGAAATCATTGCCTAGCCATCATCAACCTCTTGCTAGCCCTTTTTAATTTTCAGCAATGTGAACTATGATAGGCCAAAGGCTATTCACGTGTATGAAGAAAGAATGACACTCAATTTGGGACACTCTCTCTTAAAACTCAGCATTTAGTAAGATGGGTGTAAGCATACTAAGTTTTATTTCTTTTTGGACTATACAAGTCACACTTTAATACTTAATGTTGCTACATCAATATTAGTTATGGTCACATATACACCACTCTTCATAAATGTACACCCATATATAAACAAGTATACTTATAATTTAAATATACATCAATACGTATTATAATGTAACTCATGTACATTGTTTTAACTCAATTAATATTTTAATTGGACTAGATATAAAATAGTTGAGTATTCTCATACCATAATTTTCCATAAAATTATTATCATAAACATACTCAAATATTATAATGATAATTAATATCAACCATTCATTCTCTTCTAATACTTCCAATTAAATCCCCTTGATTTAACTTTATTATTTATGCCACACAAGGCATAATTATGTGAACTTAGTACTTAATAGTCCACAAGTTTATAATAATATAATCTCCTAAAATAATATTATACTCAATGTTACATCTTATAATATGTTCATAAAGTAATACCATTACATTACTAATTTACATGTTCTCTATTATAATCAATCTATTACCCTCCTATGGGTAATACCCAATGGTCAAAGAGGAGTTGGTAGCTAACTCCACCAACTACTACTATTCATGGTCCTTCCTCATCATTACACCTTATAACATGCTCATGGTGTAATTACATTTCTTATTATATGCTTTCTTAGCAACAATGTAGTAATTGAATTAACAAACTCTACACACCAATGTATTGCATCTACTCATTATCAAGCTATTATTCTCCTATGGTTATTACCCAAAGGGCAAAAGGGAAGTTGGTGGCTAACTCCCACCAACTACCACTATTCATGTACCCTAACCACTTAATTGACCATTATTGCTCTCACATGGACTAACTTGCAAGCTTATATCTAATAACTTAATGTTATTACCATATGATATGATAGGGTCACACATACACCCAATCATATAATCCATGTACATTTGACAATACCGAATATATTTTAATTGAGTAGTGTCACACCCCATTATTGTAACTTTATTATTACACTTAATCATATAGTTTCCTATATTATATAGTTTTCTTGAAGTGTCACACTTCATTCCATATTATATAAATGTAGCTACTATATAACTTATAATTACACATCATTGCAAATAGGAATTTATTCACATAATAATAATAATTAATTCCATTAATTATTCATTCATTAATTTATTTAATGAATGTTTATTCCACCACTTTGCCACACTAGGCATATCTCACAAGCTTACCTTAAGCTTATTATCACTCCCATCACACTTTAATATTCTTTTAATATAAGGTTTGTGTGACACATGCACTTTAATTCTAAATTATTTAGCTACCTTGAACAATTATATGTATAACCTTTACACTAGAATAATTAATATTTACTCTATTAATTATTATAAAATCTGCGATAAAATAATAACTTAAGTTATTTAATATATTGAAATAACTTTGTTTTCTTTCATTAATAAACTTTCTTGAAAATACATTAGGAATTATGTATTTTGCCGTAACATAAAATATTATGTTTTCTCCAAATAAAGATATTCATTGTTAAAAAATAATTTACTTATTGTCTCAAGATATTATTCTTAATATAATATCTACTAAAATAATTACATGTATGGCACATGTACATGCATTATATATAGAAAATAGGTAATAAGTTTATTTTTTATTATAATAATTTATTTCCATCAATTTATTTATATATAGCAAATATGTTTTAATGTATTTACCATATTAATTAATCACACTTATTACAAAATATATAAGGTAATGTTACTATTCAAAAATAACATTTCCTCCTTTTATTAAAATAATTCAATATTAAAAATTATTTTAATATCCTTTATTAAAATATATAATAACCATTTCTCTTTCTTTTCTATAAATTGTTCCCAAAACAATTTCTTCAAATATTCATTTAAAGATATAATGATTTCCATCTCCTATTTAATAACGTATATATATATTTAACGTTATTCGCACATTAGACTTTCTCACATATTACTATTCTAAGTAATATAAAAGTATCAACTATAATTACATATTCAACACACATATTAATTCACTCATTTACTTAAGTAAATTAAACACTGTACTATATCATCATAGTTAATTAAGGTTCAATACTCTCATTATATCATTTCATAATATAACTCCCAACTTAAATTAACTAATATTTATTCTTATTAGTTAATTCCTTAACTAACTCATGCTTCACTATCCAAACCTATTCACGGATAGCTTAAGTGCTATTAATAACCTATATTATAAACATACTAGTTATTAATACACATACTCAAGAATATGGTGATTATACATTAAGGATATTTAATGTCACCAACTTACTATGATAAAATAATTCTATAAATTATTTAATATCGATAGGAATTTATCCACTTCCTTTATCTCAACTGAATCGTCTCTATGCTAAGTAACAAATATACATTAATAGTATATTTATAAATCACAAAACACATATTACATATTCCATATTATCCTATGTAATATAATACCACATACCTCATATCTCATATATATACTCTTATTCGAACCTATCTCACGGTTTAAGAATTTTATTTATTAAATCCTTATTTAATAATATCTACAAATTCGGGTTCTTACATAAGCAGTGCTGCAGCGCCAAGTAATGAAGAAATTCTGACGCCGCAGCGCTGGCAGCGAATTTTTGTTTTTTAAAACAGGTAAATTCGGCAGACTAAGGCCATCTGTTCACTCCCTCTCTCGATAGAACATCCCTAACTCCCCAAACAGGCATTCAACATCACAAACCCCTCTTCCTTAGCAAATCGAACCCCCATTTCAGCATCGATTCTTGAATCAGGCTCTTCAAGCTCATCATCAAGGACTGATCTAAGGCTGTCAAACTAGGGTTTTCTGCAATCTTAAGGTAAGGTGGGACTTCTCTCTCTCTAAGGAAATTGATTCCTGTCTAGTTTTGTTTTTGATTTCTGTTGGGCTGTGTTATTATTCTGTTTGGGCCAATTAATTTCCACAAATGGAAATTGATGCTTAGAGCTATAACAAATTAGAGCAATCAGAATTGGGTTTGGGCTGTGCACACCACCTGTTCGACGATTTGTCTAGGTGAAATTTTTAGATCGTTTAGGCTTTGTTGGAATTGAAAATTACTGGGATTTCCTTGGCTTTTGTTTGGGGTCTGAATTTGCCTAGAATAAGCAGTGCATTGACTGATTTGGGTTTATTTTGACTGCAGTTTGCACAGTGCCACATTAAGACTTAGGCATTCAAATTAGACTGAAAAGTGGACTGATCTTGGCCAAGTTCTTTGACATCAGATTTGGCACTCTGAATTGGTGGGCTTGGCTTGGCATTGGCCTACGGTTTGATACTGTTGGATTTCTGATGAGTGGGTTTAATACCCACTAATCGGTATTCGTTATAGCTTGATTCTCGTTGTTTTTAAGTAATTTTCCTATCATTTTTATATGGTTTATACTTTTGTGTGCAGGTAACGGAATGGGTGCGAAAGTGGAAAAAAAGGAGAATTTGGATCTTAAAATATTGAAACAGGACAAACTCAATTCGGGACTAAGTGGGTTGACCCAATTCGACACTTAATGGACCAAGGGATCAGTTCATGCAAGCAAGATTATCAAGTGGGCGTAAGCCATGCACATGCAAAGGATTTCCTGCATTCCAAAGTTGAGGAGGTCTTATTGCCAAAGCCCAAGCAGCTCATGAATTATTAGCATTCAAGATTATAAGTGGGCATGTGTTATGTGGGGACCACAGTTTAGTGTGCCATGCAAACCATAAGTGAGCAGCTCACGAAATTATCATTTTCATCCGGCTGGGCAGTGTGTTGACCCGCTGGGGCGGGGCCTTGAACAAGAGAATCCCCGCTGGGGCGGGGAGGTGCCAGAAGCTGATGACTTTGCCGAGTGGACGCAACAAAGGCAGCTGAGCTCTTTTTCTACTTGGACACGAAAGAGAGTTGGATTGCATGATATCAAGAAGGCTGGCGGAATTGTGATATTACAAGGAGGGACACGTAATATATGGAAACAAGTGGGCCAGCTGCTTACTCTCCTATTTCGAATTGGGCACGGACGTAAAAGAGGGGAAGAGGTGTGCTGCGGCTATAATAATAATATATAAAAGGGGTTGGGTTAAGATATTAAATTAATACATTATATAGTTTAGTAGGCGGACAGCTGGCACATTCCTTTCCATACACTGATTAGTGAAAAGCATGATAAAAAAAAAGGACACTTAACTTGATGAAATATATAATAGATAATATAGTTTTATTATATAATAGATAGTTTATTAGACAAGCTAAAAGACATATATCTTTTATAGTATACCTTATTAGGGGACTGAGCCTGGGACGAAAAAGAAGAGAGGGGAGAGCAGCTTGGATATTAGGGGGGATTCTAATATATAGCTTACGATATATATATATATATAGAATATATTAGTATAGTAGTGTAAGGAGGAGTCTATTAAATAATATATTAGGGGGATCTGAATAAAAAGAGACCGAGCCATCGTAAAAGGACCAAGTGTGGATCTGAACTGGAAGAAGAGATTTGAAGCGGAAGCATGATCGGATGAACACGGAGCAATTTGGAGACAGTAACGACAAGAGTTTTATATTTTATTTTTCTCAATCCATATTATCTTTGTATTCGTTATGATTAATACTCTGTGGATTATGGATTTTATTTCATTCGTTATGAACTAATTATTTATTTAAGCCTATGACAAATCTTATTATGTAATGGAGGATTAATTATTTTTAAATCCAGTTTATGGAGGTTATTCCCAGGTTATTCACTATGTGTGTGATTAATTTATATAATTGCCTGATCAACGATTATTCTGTTATTTCTTATGAACTTGTGAAGGAACATAGGAGATTAGAACTGGCCATAGTGACATATGTTCGTGAATTCTGCATAGATGGAATTCGTGATTCGTGTTTAGGATAGATATATTCCTTTACGCCATATGTAATCTGAAAGAGAACTTGGTAATAAATTCTGGTTAATTGTAATTCACATAGAAATATAGTGAATTAGTTAATTGAGATGTCTTGTTTGAATCTATCATATGTGGATACAAATAAGTACGGATATTATGCATCGAGAGGTGGTTTTATCTACATTAGTGTTTTCGATTAATAATCTGAGGGTAATTGAAATAAACTAGTGACAAAGATATTATCTGAAGTGAAATAATAAGTGAAGTTGTAGGCTTAATTCTCTCAATTCTGTTAAAGATCTTGATTCAGTGTGTGGTTACTTTTATTATTAATTTAGTTATAGAAGAACATATCTTTTTGCTGTTAGTTTGATAAAGTTGAGATACTCTAAAATTGGTACTTGTTCGATTAAATAGTAATTATTGTCTCTGTGGGTACGATCTTTGATTTATCACTGTATTACTTGTTGACCACGTACACTTGCGTGTTGCGCGTAGAAAATACCCAACAATTTCAGCCAGGCAAACTAAAAGTGCAAAGTTAAGTACGCTTGAAAATTTGAAAATGGCTTCCAAACGACCGAGACTTAGCATTGGCGAATCCTCTTCATCGGCACCGTTGTGGGATCGAACTAAGTTCTCTAGCGAGGAGGCAGCTATGCACTATAGCCAGGTATTCGCCAAGAAGAGTTTAGTGCCTGAGTAGGGCTTGAGGCCAGACGACAAGAAAGGTGGGCAGCTTCTGATGATAATTCTTGAGAAGAAATAGCTGCATTTCACCAAGCAGCCAGGGGTAGCGAACTTTAATCTTATCATAGAGTTCTATGCCAACGCCAGTGCAAAGGGCCCAACAGTTGTTCAGGTCAGAGGCCAGGCAGTGGCATACGACAGACTGACCCTGAATACAGTTTTTGACATGCCATTAGGGAGAAGACTAATTTCCCCCAGAGCGCACTGAGTCCCTATGGAAAGGCATGGTACATTTTTATATGTGCCAGTATCATGCCTACTCTCCACCAGAGCGATGTCACCAAGGAGCGGGCAGTCCTTCTATTTGCCATTGTCACCGGGCTCGACATCGACACTGGCGCCTACATCCACGAGTCCATTCTAAAGGCCATCAGGGGCACTACATCTGGTGGTCTCCCACACCCTTCACTGATCACCAAGCTATGCAAGAGGGCGAAGGTGCAGTGGCGCGAAGATGAGGTCATGCAACTCCCCATGACAGTCATCGACCATGCCACCATCTCACGGTACGATGTGTGGGACTGTGTCGAGTCGTATCCGCGGGGCGAGGGCTATCTCCCGTCTACTCAGCTTCCACCTCCTACTTCTGAGGTCGGGACCTCGTAGCCGCCTGATATGGGCTCTTCAGGTCAGGGACCTCTGGCAGACATCCTTGCTTCTCTCAGCCTCCTGCATCAGAGCTAGACTGAGAATGCTCAGAGATAGACTGAGATTACTCAGAGGCAGGTTAGGCACTCTGCAGTGATTGCTCAACGACAGGATATCATGATGCAGTATCAGATTGAGCTCGCGAACACCATGAGGGACATCTATTCATCCTTCAGTGGTGAGGATGTAGAGTTCATGCCATTCCAGTTCCCAGAGCCTCTTGTCTTCCCACCCTTCCCACCCCCATCACCCACTGCTGAGGATGCCGAAGACGAGGGCAATGAAGAGGCCGATGATGAGGACGTCGATGAAGAGGGCACCGATTGACACCTCCTTGCCACATATTCAGCCAGCGAGGGCACTGGCCATCTCAAGTTTGGGAGTGTAGCAGCTTTATCAGCTTTCCTTTTTTAGCTTTTGTTTATCATGTTAGGATGCCATTGGCACTATTATTACTGTTTTGTTAGTATTTTTGGGCTACAAAGTATTTTATAACCTGCAGTCATGGATATTGTTATTAGTTTTTGATGCTTTTGGATGCATGTATTATTTTTTATTACTTATTGCTTATTTCTATCCATGTTACAGCTTTATTAGTATGAATGGATGTTTATCTATCTTTTTGTGCCATGATAACATCTATGTTAGTTTTAGAACCCTATTTTGAGCTTTTATTAGTGCAAGGGTTTATCTATTTACCTAGTTGAGCCATGTTATGGTTTTTAACCCTATTTTTAACTGTTTATATGATTGGTGGGTTATATATAGTAAAATTTTGATTGTGGTCAATGATATGCGTGTTATGGCTTTATCAAAATGGTCAAGCAAGTATGAATGTGTCTTAGATTATTTTTTAGTTAATACTGATGTTGATCCTGTCTACAACATCGAGCACGTACCAACTATTATAATTAGTTCTGTTTCAATTAGACTTAATTGGTAATTTTTATGAAATTTTTTTTGCTTTAGCTCTTGCGAACTTAAGTGAGTCGATGTAGTAAGATTTAGATTCTTATGCAAGTTTGGACACATTCTTGGTCTAATAGCATATAAAAAAATAAAAGAATAAATCGAAAGCCTTAGTTGACCAAGTTTGATTACGTGGCTCTTGTTACTCGAGTTAATAGATTATTAGGGGTGTTCTACACCTAATGCCCTAAAGCCATCTGGCTTGGGAGTCATTGATCAAAAGCTCATTACACGGGTAACTCTGAATAGCCTAATGTGATTAGACATTGCACGGTCATGCTTAAGATTGAATTGTTTAAAATATAACTGATAAGAAAATTCTAGTTTGGCTTAAGTTTGGTTACGTGGCTAGTGTTACTTGAGTTATTAGATTCTTAGGGGTGTTCTATGCCTAGTGCCCTAAAGCCTTCTGGCTTGGGAGTCACTGATCGAAAACTCGCTACATGGGTAACTCAGCCTAAGGTAGCCGAATTTTGCACAAGTCAAGTCTAGCCGTTATCATGCTAATACCGGGTGGTCTGTCCATGCATTTGTGTCTTGTTTCGAAGTCTTGATGTTGCTTGAGCGTATTGAGTGAGCATTTTACTTTGTGCAATTGTCTATATTTATGAAGTGTAACTGGTTAGAGTAATTGGTATTCACACACACAGATTTGGATTATTTGCAGTTTAAATTAAACTAGGGATTTGATCGAGCCGTATTTATGACTTTGCTTTTATTTTGAAATTTTTATTCTTATCCTTGAAGCCGCAATGCAGGTATACAGTAGTTAGTAGTGATTCGTAATTATTTACTTTTGATATTTTTGATATGATATCTTTGCTGGAGGACAAGCAAAGGCTTAAGTTTGGGGGTATTTGATGAGTGGGATTTATACCCGCGAATCGACTGCTTTTATACTTAAGAAAATGCATGTTCTTATTACTTTATATTACTTTTATATTGTTTTGTTATTATTTTGTTTAATATATGTTTTGCAGGGGTTTACACGTTATTTCTAGCTTTCAAGGGCAAAAGGGTCACTTTTGAAGCACTGGCGCTGCATCGCCGGCTACTAGTACAAAACTGGCGCCGCAGCGCTACTTCTCTGCCAGCTCACTACACTCAGCTCTGTAGTGCCCTAATCCTTGACATGACTGGCGCCGCAGTGCCAGCTTATTAACAGTGCCCTTGACCTGGCATGGCAGCACCGCTTCAAGGCTAAATCCTGGCGCCGCAGTGCCAGCCCCTGTTTTCAGACAGCAACTTGGGAAATGACCTAGGAGGAGAGAGAAAAGGCACATAAAACATTTGGGCTGCCTCCTTTTTAGAGGATCTGATCTTACATAGGAGCTTAACTCAAAACTCTCTCCTCTTATCTTCTCTTTAGCTTAGCTTCTCTTTAGTTTGTATATATAGATTAGGATATAAACTAGGGATAGATGGGGATTTCTTGGAGCTCAAGAGCGACATAGCGACACGGATCAAAAGGCAAATCGAAGGGAGTTCTTGGAGATTGAAGAAAGCTTCGACAGAGTTTATTCTTCTCTAGTTTTCCTTTGATTCTGTATTTATAGATGTTGTTATTGTTGCTACTTTTGTCTAGTTTATTAGCTATGAACTGAATATTGGCTCTAAGATTATAATAGAACCCTTTGTCTATTTGAATTGATTTTCTTAATCTCTTTGGATGGCGCCATATGGTTTGGTTCAATATATTCCTGCTTAATGTTTAATTGCTAAGGAATTAGTGATTTTGGTAATCTATGAGAAATTGGGAAATGGACTATAGATTGAGACCATAATGTGTTGGCATGTGTTTATGATTTGTCTATAATATTGGACTGCATGATTTGCCTATAGGATAGGAATATACCTGTATGCCACGTGTGACCTAGTGAGAACCTTTTCTTAATTCCTTGTCAGGGTTAATTCGCATAGGAATGTGTAGGATTATCGCCTAGCTTGGATGTTCCTTTCTCTCTATTCAGTTTGGATATTTAATGAAACATAGCACACCAAGTGTTTGACAGAATGCTAGTGTGGGGTGAAGTTATGGTCTTAGCTTGTAGCGCCTTATATACTTATCGTTATCCATTTACTTGCTTTGATAATTAGATTTAACTAGATTAATCACACATCTTTCCATATATTTTGTTCGAATCTGACTTAAGCAATATAAAGTCGATAATTGGTATATTTTAGGAGTAGTTCCTCATGGGTTCGACAACTCTATTTATCACTGTATTACTTGTTAGACCGCGTATACTTGTGCGTGTTTAGTGATCAGTTTTTCGACCAACATGCGCCACAAAGCACCTAATCCTGCACAAAGATGGCGCCACAACGCGATTTGACTGGCGCCGCAGCGCCACCTTCGGTTCCAAGCAGATAACAGTGTATTAATAACCTAAAGCTGAAACAGTTATCATTATCAGCAGCCTCCCTTATCAGTTTTAGCATAGAAAATAGTTTAGAGATAGATAGAACTTAGAAGAGAAAGAAGTTGGTGATTCAAGGAAGACAAGACCATTGCTCCTTCATTGCTCGGATTCTACACGGTGAAAAGAAGAGTTAGAGCTTTAATACTTCAAAACATAGTTTTCTTTATCTAAGTCTTTCATTTATTTATGTATTATGAGCATATTGAACACATTGATAATGTTATTTGGTTCTATAGTTATGAACTAATTACATTTCTTGGATTGCATCGTAACCTAATGATTAGTTTAATTAAATTTCTCTCCTATTTATTATAACGAATTATGTTTGAATGGGTTATTGTATTTCATGCTTTATATATTAATTGCTTGGCTAAGTAATTGATATGAGTATTGATTGATATTGGAAAATGGATTTTAATGCTTAACCCTAAATATAATATCACTTGTTATGATCATTCCAAAGGGAATGAGGGCATATCTTTCATAATAGAATATGAATATATCTATTTGCCTTGTGTAACCAATGAGAATTAAAGCTTAATGACTCTTAGTCTAATTATTTTTACTATAGGAATATTGTGATTTATTTAGCTAGGTGATTTGCATTTAATCAACCATAGGAAGAGGCTTATGTGTACACAGTATTCTCGATTGACCATTCATGTGATTTGTTAGATAATTGGAGAGTTAGGAGATTATACGAAGCATTAGGGGAGTTGTAATCTTAGCTTGTCATATTTGATACAACTCTTGCTCACCATTTACTGTTTTAAATCATATAGCTGTTAACAAACCATATTTACTCAACTGTTTGGATAAGACTGAATTGATATAATTTTAGTATTTAAATAGCCTTAGTACTATTTTCCTGTGGGTTCGACACTCAACTTATTACTGTATTACTTATTTGACCGCATATACTTGCGCGTGTTTATTTGATTGTTAAATCGACCAACAAGTGTTTGGTGCCGGTGACTTAGTATTATTTGTTTTTCAATATTAATACTAACTCAAGACGATCTTAATTTAAACTGATTTTTCTGTTTAAACTTTTTCTTTGGTACTCTTGATTGTTTATGCCACTTCGCCGAAATCAGAATTTAATACCTCTTGATCTTGAAGTTGACAGACCATTTCGAAGACTGAGAAGAGAAAGAGCTCGGGGAATACCAAATCCATTTATTATGGTCGAGGAAATTCAAAAATCTCTATGGGAATATGTTATGCCAAAGGTTACAGATATACAACCTAGTATATAGAGGCCCGCTATTCAAGCGAACAACTTTGAGATTAAGTCGGGCACGATACAGATGATCCAAAACAATATTCAGTTTGGGGGAATGCCACATGACGACCCAAACTATCATCTACTCAACTTTATAGAAATCTGTGACACCATCAAGTTTAATGGAGTTTCAGATGATGCTGTCAGACTCCGCTTGTTCCCGTTCACTCTTCGCGGCAAGGCCAAGAGTTGGCTTCACTCATTTCCAGCGGGCTCCATTACAATATGAGATGACTTAGCCCAGAAATTAGTGGAAAAGTTCTTTTCGCCAGCAAAAATTGCTAAGCTCAGACATGATATCCTCTCCTTCACACAACTAGATTCTGAGTGTTTATATGAAGCTTGGGAGATGTATAAGGACTTGCTTCGACGTTGTCCTCATCATAGTCTACCCAACTGGCTATAAGTTTAGACTTTTTACAATGGAGTAGTAGGGTATACTAGATCTAGTATTGATGCCGCAGTAAGTGGGGCATTCGTAGATAAGAAATATGATGAAGCCTACGAATTGCTGGAAACTATGGCGGCAAATAACTATCAGTGGCCTACTGAGAGGCAAGTATCGAACAATGTAGCAGGGGTATATGAGATAGATGTTGTGACGACTTTAACTGCACAAGTTGCAGCGCTAGCCAAGAAGATTTGATGCCATGGGAGTGCAAACTGTGCAGAGTGTTGTCATACCAGGTGAGCTATGTGCTGGGAATAACCTCACTGAGAAATGTGCAATCAGTGCTGAGTCGTTGTAGTATGTCGCCAACTATGGTAGACCTTAGAATAGTAACCTCCCCACAGACTACCATCCCGGTTTGAGAAATCATCCGAATTTCTCATATAGCAACAACAACAACAACTAAGCTCAATCTTCTGCTCCAAGACCGTAATATTCGTTGGGTTTTCAATCCCAAAACCAACCTCCTCAAGGTGCATACTACCCTCCACCTCAATAAGAGAAGAAGTCTAACTTAGAAGACCTTCTCTCCCTGTACATTTCTCAGAATGAGACAAGGATAAATAGCCAAGAGACTTCTAATCAAAATCTGGAAAACCAAATGGGACATTTGGCCACTGCTTTAAATTATCTTCCTTCAGGCACCTTGCTAAATGACACTGATGTAAACCCAAAACGAGAAGGCAAGGAGCAGTGTAAAGTAGTTACACTTCGGAGTGGTAAGAAGCTAGGTGATATTGAAGGAGAAACTTCTACAGTGCCATCTGTGGTTATTGAGGTGGAAACCAGTGTTGAGGAAGAGGGTAGCAAGGATGGGGGTAAGGAAGATAGAGCAATCAAAATTACCCCACCTACTCCTAACAGTACAAAGCAGAATACTTGGGTACAACCGTTGCCATTTCCTCAGCGCCAGCAAAAGCTGAAGCTAGACAAACAGTTCTCAAAATTTTTGGAAGTCTTTAAAAAGCTTCATATCAGCATTCCATTCGCGGAGGAGTTGGAACAAATGCCTAGTTACATAAAATTCATGAAGGACATTCTGTCGAAGAAAAGGAAATTGGGCGATTTTGAGACTGTAGCGCTTATAGAGGAATGCAACGCTATACTTTAGAAGAAATTGCCACCTAAGCTGCAAGATTCGAGAGACATTACGATCCATTGCACTATCGGGAGTTAGTTCATCGGGAAGGCCTTATGTGACTTGGGGGTGAGCATTAATTTGATGCCGCGATTTATAGGAAACTTGGTTTGAAAGAGGCTAAGCCCACCAGCATCACTTTGCAACTAGCAGATAGGTCCTTAACCTACCCGAAGGGGAAAGTTGAAGATGTTCTGGTTAAGGTGGATAAGCTCATTTTTCCCGTGGACTTTATAGTGTTTGACTTTGAAGAAGATAAAGAGGTACCAATTATTCTTGGACGTCCATTCCTAGCCACTAGAAGGACACTCATTGATGTCCATAAGGGGGAACTCACTATGAGGGTGCAGTACCAAGAAGTCACCTTTAATGTCTTCACAGAGATCAAGTTCCCGAGAGATACCGAGGACTGTAATTGGGTTGACTTGATTGACATGGCTATAGAAGAAGTATTTCTGGAGAATTGTATTCCCAATCCGCTTGAAGTTGTGTTAGTTAAGCCTTCTGAGTTAGAACAACCCAATCATCTTAAGTATGTTCAGTGGTTGGATGCAGCCCCGCGATCCAATCAGTTCAAGAGTCAATTTGAGTCTTTGGATAAACAAAGATTGTCTACCCCCAGTCACAACCAACAATGATAGAACCACATGTGCTTGATCTTAAGCCATTGTCGAGTCATTTGCGGTATGCCTATCTAGGTGAGTCATCTACCTTGCCAGTTATTGTTTCTACATCTTTAGATGAGGCTCAAGAAGATAAGCTCCTGCAAGTTCTCAAGAAGTACAAGACAGCTTTGGGGTGGTCTATCTCAGATATCAAGGGCATCAATCCCTCTATTTGCATGCATAAAATCCTCCTTTAGGATGGTTCTAAGCCTTCTATCGAACATCAAAGGCGGTTAAACCCCATCATGAAGGAGGTAGTCAGAAAAGAAATCATCAAGTGGCTTGATACGGGTATCATCTACCCGATCTTCGATAGTCCTTGGGTTAGTACAATCCAATTTGTCAAAGAAGAATAGCATGACAGTGGTATCTAATGACAATAATGAGTTTATTCCTACACGGACTGTAACAGGATGGAAGGTATGTATGGACTATCGAAAACTAAACAAGTCCACTTGTAAAGATCACTTCCCTCTACCCTTCATTAACCACATGCTTGACAGGCTCACCGGACATGAATTCTACTGTCTCCTGGATGGGTACTCGGGCTACAATCAAATTGCTATAGCGCCCGAAGACCAAGAGAAAACAACCTTTACATGTCCATATGGGACCTTTGCCTTCAGGAAAATGTCTTTCGAATTATGTAATGCTCCTACAACATTCTAGAGATGCATGATGTCCATCTTTTCTGACATGGTGGAACAGACGCTCGTAGTGTTTATGGATGATTTCTCTATTTTCAGGAGTTCTTTTGAGGCATGTCTACAAAACTTGACTTCAGTGTTGGAAAGATGTGTGGAGACTAACCTGTTATTGAATTGGGAGAAATGCCACTTTATAGTTACAGAAGGGATTATTTTGGGGCATAGAGTGTCTCCCAATCATAGCTTCATCAGAACTTCTAAGATCAAATCCTTTATTCTTGTCATTTCCTTTCTCCTCGATTTTTTTGTCTCTTCCATGGTGATTGGTTATCAGATGTACCAAGATCTTAAATGTTATTATTCTTGTGGATCTTCCCAGATTTCCTCTCAGTAAACTCATATGCCTTCCTTTTTCCCTTGGCCTGGAAATTTCATATTTTGAGAGATTTAATATTGGTAGGGGACAAAAGTGTTAAGGTTGAGAGAGTTTACAGTCTTCTGAAGATCCTGAGGGTTTTTAGGGTTTGAGAGTTTAGAGTGATGTGATGATTTAAAGAGATCAATTTCTTTGGACAGCGAGAGGGTTGTAGATTATAATGAGCAAGTGGGCTTAGGTAGCTGGATAGGAAAAGCAACAGTCAGATCTTGAAATGGCTTTTTGGTCAGTTCCCTCCAAATTAGTACTGTAAGATACGCGCCATAAATCATCTATTGTTTCAAAATCTGAACTTCGCTAATATTAAATATTAGCTTCCAGATTTACTTTACTTTTAGGAGCGTGAGTATCACTTGACTGTATCTTGACCGTGGTTAACTTCCTCTACTATAGGATAGTTTGAGAGAGACTGGCATCCACTTTATGATTTTCATTATGCTCAATGATTATTTCTTTAAATCATTCTTTAGTTTTTGACCTTCATGTCTCTAGTATTAGACATGATCCTCCTTAACCTTATCACATCTCTTTCTAAATTGGTTCTTTAAATCTTACTTTATTCTTCTTAGGCTCATTGAAGATTAGGGCATTGAGGATTCTTTAGAATCATTTTTTGTTTGATAGAGATCAATTATCCCGAGCTCTGATAGCTATTCTCCTAAAACACCCCCTCAATAGGTGCACTTGGTTTCTCAAGAATTGAAGGACTCTTCTTAATTTCACTATCTTCAATGACAGACTCATTGAGCGAGAGTAGTTATGAGATGTTCCCCCTAAGAATCAGCTTCTTTCTCTTTTATCTGGTTCATAAACTTCATCTTCTTTAGTACAATCAAGTCCTTTTCTTCTCTCCTTTGTCTTAGGGGTTAATTCCTTTAATATCTATCTCATCAACATTTTCTTTATCCTTTTCCACTTTCTTCTTCTTTAGAGCAAGTATTAATTATTGTGGAAGAAAGATCAATGTCAGCAGAACCTTGAGATCTTCTTCCTCTTCCCTTTATTATTGTGATAGGATAGTTGCTTCATCCTTATCAATCATTTCTTAATCAGATAGTATATACCAGTCTCTAATGCATTCTGATTCCCTCATAAGGTTGATCAACTGTAATGAGATAGCAACTTCTATGATCAGAAATCCTTTAAAACCTATTTCACGGATGATATACTTCTATTGAGTCTTCAGAAGATCCCTTTATCTCCAGATTAAATGCACGATTCCTAACTGAGTACAAGCATTTGATAATCCAGAGATATTATCTTTAATAAGGATTTGTAGCTTCCTGAACTTGGCAATTGACATGAGCTCCTAGATGATAGTCATGAACTTTTAAGTATAATCTTGTGAAATCTTTAGTAGGGATTAGATGATCGTTGTACCTACAATATTAATAATTTTCTATCTTTTAGTACCCATGATATTTGGGCCCTGCTAGATTAGTCTTTCTTGAATACCCAAGTCTTTCAGACTCTAGGTCTTCCACATTGTAATGACATTATTTCAACAATGTAAAGCACATATTGCAATTTATATGATGATTATAACAGATAATATGTTGTATGAATGTGTTTGTGTGTATGGGCATTTTTTCTCACTGAATTAGTGTGGATTATAATCTTTTCCTTTTGGTTGGTATTCCTTTTGCTTTCACTATGTTCTACGATTTTGAACTTCTGTATAGTAATGATCAACTATACGAGTTGCACCTGGTTGGTTAGTTAAGTTGATCAGACTCTACGACTCTTCGAGGTACAGCTGTAGGTTTGACTACACTCTACGCTTTATCAAAAATGCATAACATTGTGTGACTAATAGTTCTTTGACACAATGAACTAGTCAGCAGTGGTTGAACAACCTGAAGTACTCAGCTTTAGAAACCTCTTTGGATTTCATAATAACAACACCTCCAATGAGAAGAGAGATAATGGATATTGTTGATCTTCATTGAGTTTTACACATCTAAAATAGAAGATAAATCCTCCATACTTATAACTTATTTTGTTAAAAACATATCTCTGACTAGTGATCAATCAATTCTTATATGTTAAAGAACAATTCCATATTGAGATTATCATTTCTAACACAGAAGCAAGAATATACGTTCTTAGTACATACACTTCAGATATATTTCTCAGAGATTCATTTTCAACCTCTAACTTGGATAGGGTGACAATGTTTCACAAAGTAATTCATAGCTCTGCATGCATTCTCCCTTTCTCCTTTTGAAGAAGAAAAAGACCCTTTGATAGGACATTGTGATAGTTCAAAAAATGATGCAACAAAAATATCATATAGGGCAATTCTATAATCAACGTAATCAGTAATAATCAAAAGAATAATATCATATACCTCACTGATGTCAATTTCTTGACAGTCAGTGGTTTTACTTGAGCCATTGCATTATGTTGTTGGGTAGATATATAAACTCTTGAGAATCGCCAAAAATCATCACTTGTATCTGTTATGTTTGTATATAGCACGATTACGTAATCAAATCACATAAACATAATGGAAGCGCGATAAAAGGGAGTTTTTAAAATTTTATACAAACCATCACCATGATCATACTTTATGCTAAATTATCAATCTAAAAAAAGAAAAAGGAGAATCAGATTCATACCCTTGTAGAATCAAGCTTCCTCAGGTACGAGTTCAACTCCTAGTCCTTCGTGCTCTCCTCGAATTCACTAGGTTAGATTGCTTCCTTTGATCAACGTTAGCCACCCAAATGTTTGGTCTCTAGAGGTGATCTACCAAGAAAGAATAGTTATTCAAGAAGGAGAGTGTATGGCTAAACCCTAGTTTCCATCTCTATAGAAATAATGTGTACTCTTCCAACTCTTGGAAATTGCATTAACCCTAAATCAAAATAAGACTTCTCTTATTTATAGATGTAGGAAACCCTCTTAAACCATTTAGGATTAGGGTTTTATTTTAATTAATTAGGCTTTCTAATCTTATTAGGAATAATTAATTAAACTATTTTATTTAATTTGCCTCCTAATCTTATTAGGAATATAAGAGAGTACATTTATTAAGTAATTCCCAAACTCCTTTAGGAATTAAACTAATAACAATAATAGTAATAATAATAATAATAAGACTCCTCTTATTAATTTATATTTTATATTTTCAAAATATTAAATAATAAATATTAAGCTATTTAATTTATTCTATCACCATAGATTAAATTAAATACACTTAACTTATTATTACGATTATGCCATTTACTTCTTAAATAAATATTATTCCTTTTATGGTGTGACCCTTTAGGTTCTCCATATTATATCGGTTGTGAATAAATCAATTAGAACAATTCTAATCTTATTTAAATAAATAAATTAACTATTAACTCATTTAAATAAATAATATTTATTCTACAATAAGGTTAAGCCCTCTTAGCGATCAACGAATTTTCAGATAATATAGATTTCAACATTAATCATAAAAGAACCTTTGAGTAAATAGTTACCGTTCAATTCATTCCTTCCACCATACAATGTCCCAATTAAATATAAGACATGGAATTACTATCAAGTCTTATCTTATTTAATTATATGTATTTCGATCCTTAAAAGCAATGATAGTAGTGTGCATACAAACCAATCATGTATGATGATAAAGCACGTTATTTGTAAACAATCGTATTTATTTATTAATAAAAGAATTCATTAAAGACATTTAATTATTTACATGATGCTATTTTTATAATATGTAAATAACCCATAGTTTTAAGCAATGCTTTTAGAATCATGATGTTGATCATGATAATGAGATTTAAATTCTTAGAAAGGTTAAAAATAAAATAGTTTTCAATCGTGGGATTACTAAAAAGGGATTAGTAAATTCAGATAGATTGGTACATACGTTACTTGCTCATTGGATGAGGATGATTGATCTGATGATCATTTGTGTGGAGACACTAAAACAAGTATGTAGGTGCTTATTGGAGAATAAGTTCACTGAACGTGACTCGCTATGAAATACCTAATAGAGTTTTACTCGCCTGTCAATAGAAATTTCTAATGTGATAGTAGCACAAGTGATCTTTGGACTTGAGATCATCATAGTATCTTGTATGTAATGAATTATACATTGACTTATTTATTAAGGCCCTTTAGGTATATAAAAAGGTATGCTTGGGTATAATGAGTTACATATGAAGATAATGAATGATCAATAAAGAATCTACCACCTCTAGTAAAAGAGGAGATATGTCCTATGTGATTCGTTAAATGACAACCCAAGAATCCTTGGCCAATGTTGAATGAAATTAGAAAGGAGATTCTAATTTGCATTATTTGGAGTTGTGCATTTTCTAATCGGAATACATATAATTAATAAAATAAGACTTGACAGTAAATCCATATCTTATATTTAATTGGGACAATGTATGGTGGAAGGATTAAATTGTACGGTAAATATTAACTCACAGGTTCTTTTATGATTAATGTTGAAATATATATTATCTGAAAAGTCGTTGATCGCTAGGGAGGCTTATCCCTATTAGAGAATAAATATTATTTAATTAAATAGATTATTAGTTTAATTTATTTATTTAAATAAGATTAGAATTGTTCTAATTGATTTATTCACAACCGGTTTAATATGGAGAACCTAAAGGGTCACCCCATAAAAGAAAGAAGAATTATTTAAGAAGATAATGGCATAATCGTAAAAATGTATTAAGTGCAATTAATTTAATCTATGGTGATATAATAAATTAAATAGATTAATGTTTATTATTTAATATTTTAAAAATATTAAATATAAAATAATAAGAGAAGTCTTATTAATATTATTACAATTATTATTATTTTAATTATAAAGGAGTTTAGGAATTAATTTAATAGTACTACTCTTAATTATTCCTAATGAGATTAGGAGGCAAATTAATTAAAGAGTTTAATTAATCTTAATTTGTTGGGAAGCCCAATTAATTAAAAGAGTTTAATTAATTGATTTAATAAATCCCAATACTAATTAGATTAGTAGAGTTAACCTAATATCTATATAAGAGAGTCTTATATCAGATATAAGAAATACGTGATTCCAAGGGTTGGAGAGTACAACACAATTTCTACAGAGAATAGAAAAAGGGTTTAGCCAACCACCCATCTTCCTAAGCAATTCCTCTTCCTTGGTGGATCATCTCTAGAGGCCAAACAATTGGGATGCTAACGTTGATCAAAGGAGGGAGCCACTACAGGATATTCAAAAAGGATCAAAGAGAAGCAAGGAGTAGAACTCGTACCTGTGGAAGCTAGAATCTACAAGGATATGATTCTGATTCATCCTTACATTTCTGTTATTGATAATTGAGCACAAAGTATAATCATGGCATGGGTTTGTATAAAAAATTTAAAACACTAATTATCGCGCTTTCGCCTTTATTTATATAATTTGATTGCATATATGCGTTACGTACAAACCCAACAGGGGTATCAGAGCCTAACTTTGTGCTAATTATTAATTTTATGATTCCATATATGAATTGATGTGAGATTTGATCAAATTTTCTGGACAAAACACGAAAATTCTTGTTTTTGCGATGAACAGCGCGGCCGTCCCTGTTCATTCTGATGCGTCGGTTGTCTGTCAGACGTTATACACAGTGCGGCCGCGTCGCGTCCCAGTTCAATCAAGGCGCGGGCGCGCTGATCTGCAAAATCTGAATTTTTTTTTACTTAATTAAATAAATGGTTTATTTAATTTATAAAAGTTTAAAATAAAGATGTTTATTTTATCTGAAATATGATTTCATATTGCTAAAATTAAAGGAGCTTAATTTGGATTTATTTTTTATTAAAATAAAAGAGTTTATTTTGTTTCAAAAATAAAATTTAGCAAAACTTTTGTCCATTAAATGACATCGATCTATATATGGAATGACTTTATTATTCATGAGATGAATGGTTATTTATTAATGCATATGTTGATGTGTATGATAATACATAGGGTTAATTATGGACTATTGACCAATGTGATTGGATTCTATTTTAGTTGAATGCATGAATGAATGAGTTTTATTAAATGGGGTCTGCGTACCTCGTCTTCTCTGGTTTTTCTCGATGTAAATTCTACCTCCCTCCTATATACTTCCCCTTGACTGCTGATCAAGATTTCTATTTAATTTTAAATAGTTTATGTAGTAGAGATAATTAGAATTATCTTGAAGAAACTGGACACTAAGGACCTTGGAGAGCATGAAGACCCGGTTGTATGGAGCCCGGGTTTAAACGTAATAGTTATATTTAAATTTAAATTCTTGCACTCCTAGGTTTGATATTTTGGTTCACTTGGTGGCTCTAGTGAACCAAACTAGAATAAAAGTCCATAATCAATCCAGGTATAATATAGTATTCTATATGTGCATGCTAAGTATTATATATATTATATTTTATGCAAACATGTTTCGCATGTTTAATAAAATGACACATATTATATATATATATATATATATATATATATATATGTGTGTGTGTGTGTGTGTGTGTGTGCATAAGCGCTAAACAAGATGAGACAAATAATAACAAACCCCTCATAGAAATTACATTAAGTCTGAAGCGTTCAAATGATATTTGGAATATCGAGCGTCGTCTTCTAGGATGATGAATTAATAGAGTATTAAATATTTAATATGAGCTTGTTGTGCTATCCACAAGGAGAGTATTGCGTATTTAAGATATTAATTTAATCACATTTGATGCTTATCAAGACATTTGAACAATATAGCCTTGTTGTACTATCCACAAGGACGAATATTTTTCTTTTTTGAATTTATGGAAGTGCTAGGCTGGACTTAACTTAAATTATTTTAGTTCAATTGTTCACACACTTGACCATTATAATTTAAGAGGCAAAATAAAAGGAGTTACATGTTGATGTAATTGACAAGAGTTGTCTACCTATTTATTTATATATCGTTGGTTGTGCTATCCACAAAGCTATATACATTTGAAATGGGATCCTTATTCTCACTAACAAATCTTTAATTAGATGTCGCCGAACTATATAAGTGAGGGTAATATAGTTTGATGAAAAATAGTGGGAGATACCAATTTAAAATAAAGACCTAAATTTATTTTGGTATGCAAAATTAGTTAAATGAATGTTTGCTAAAATATTGTCTTTTCACATGCAGAATTTTAAAAATGTCAAAATCACTAATTTCACGGCGAAGCATACTTGATGCTAATAAGTTTACCGGGCCGAATTATACGGACTGGTTAAGAAATCTGAGAATTGTTCTCACTATTAAAAAGATTTTTTATGTCCTGAATTCACCTATCACTGGAACTGTTCCAGAATCAGCCTCTAAGGAAGAGATTGCCACCATTGTTAAGTGGTAAGATGATGCATCCGTGGCTCAATGCATCATGCTTGCATCCATGAATAACGAGCTTCAGCGTCAGCATGAAAACATGGATGCTCCTACTATGTTGCTTCACCTCAAGGAGTTGTATGGTGAACAAAGTAGGACTGCTAAATATGAGATATCTAAGGAGCTCTTTCGATCTCGGATGACCGAGGGCACTGCTGTCGAGACTCATGTCCTTAGGGTGATCAATCTGATTGAACGCCTTGGACAGCTTAGGTTCGTCATGGATGGGGGGTTGAGTCAAGACTTGGTCTTGCAGTCACTCCCTGAAACCTTCTCGCAGTTTGTGGTAAATTTCCACAGGAATAAGTTAGATGTCAGCTTGCCAGAGCTACTTAACATGTTAAAAACTGCAGAAGGTCACTTCCCATCCAAGAAGAATCATGTCTTGATGGTGGATTCTTCCAATAAAAGGAAGAGGCCCAAGGTGTCTTCTAAAAAAGAAGAAATCTAAGAAGGCTAAGAGAAAGGGGAAAGAAAAGGAACAAAAGAAACCTGATCTAGCTGGCAAAGGAATGTTCTTCCATTGCAATGAGTCGAGACATTGAAAAAGGAACTGCAAGAAGTTTCTAGCAGAGAAGAAGCTTGGAGAAGCTTCAACTTCCAATCAAGGTTTGTTCATGATTTAAATTAATTTTTCTGAAAGTCATAATTCTACTTAGGTATTGGATACCGGCTGTGGTTCTCACATATTTAATATTTTACAGGGACTGGTCAGAAGTAGAAATCTGTGCAATGATGAGGTCATCCTACGAGTGGAGAATGGAGCAAAGGTTGCTGCATTAGTTGTAGGGACTTATTGCTTAGCAATGCCTTGGGGCAGGTCCATTTATCTAAATAATTGTTATTTTTTCCTGAATATCATTAGAAACATCATTTTTATTTCTGTATTAGATATGGAAAGATTTTACGTTATTATAAAGAACAACAGTTGTTCTATTTATAAAAATAATGTGTTATATGGTATTGATAATCTGGGAAATGGACTTTATATACTTGACTTGCATGAAAATATACTTCAAATAGAACAAACTAAGAAAAGGAAAAGAGATGATGTTAATTATACCTATATGTGGCACTGTAGACTCGGTCATATCAATGATAAACGATTATCCAACTGGCATAAGGATGGGCTCTTAGAGCTATCTGGTTTTGAATCATATCTAACTTGTGAATCTTGTCTCATATGTAAAATGACTAAATCTCCCTTCAGTGGAAAAAGAGAAAGAGTTACAGAGTTGTTAGCGTTGGTTCACACAAACGTTTGTGGACCTATGACAACGAATGCACGGGGTGGGTATTCTTATTTCATTACTTTCATTGATGATCACTCAAGATTTGGATATGTGTATTTAATGAAATACAAATCAGAATCATTTGAAAGGTTCAAAGAGTTCAAAAGTGAAGTAGAGAAACAAACGGGCAATAGTATTAACATTCTTCAATCAGATCGAGGTGGAGAATACTTAAGCGGTGAGTTTCTCAATTGTCTCAAAGATAATGGTATAATCTCACAATGGACTCCACCAGGTACACCACAGTTGAATGGAGTATCTAAAAGGAGAAATCAAACATTGTTGGACATGGTTCGGTCCATGATGAGTTTTATCGATCTTCCAATTTCATTTTGGGGATATGCCCTAGAAACGGTTGCATACCTGCTTAACAAGGTACCTACCAAATCCGCCCCAAAGATTCCATATGAGATGTGGAACGGGAGGAAACCAAATCTTAAGCATGTTAAGACTTGGGGTTGTCCAGCTTATGTCAAAAAGTTTGAAAATGATAAGCTACAGACTAAATCCGATAAGTGTAGATTTGTGGGATATCCTAAAGAAACTGTAGGGTATTATTTCTATCATCCAACTGATCAAAAAGTGTTTGTTACGAAATATGCGGCCTTCTTGGAAAAGGAGTTTATCCATGATGGGGTCAGTGGGAGTAAGATATATCTTGAAGAAGTTCAAGAACCATAAAATACTACGGATCAAAGTCATGTACCTGACCAAGTGGAAGAACCTACTGTACCACACCCTATTCATAAATCTAGAAGAGTACCGAAGATACCTGAGAGGTATGGATTCGTCATAGAGGATGATGATGAGGTACACATCATGAATGATGATGATCCATTGAATTACGAATAGGCTATGAGTAATAAAGACTCAGGGAAATGGCTTGAAGCCATAAAATCCGAAATGGACTCTATGGATGAAAACTAAGTATGGACTTTGGTTTCACCACCTGAAGGCATTAAACCTATTGGGTGTAAATGGGTCTTTAAAAGAAAGACTGGAGCGGACGACAAGGTAGAAACCTATAAGGCCCGACTGGTTACAAAAGGTTTCAAACAAAGACAAGGAGTTGATTATGATGAAACCTTCTCACCAGTAGCTATTCTCAAGTCCATTCAGATTTTGCTTGTGATTACAGCTTATAACGACTATAAGATCTGGCAAATGGGCGTGAAAACGGCCTTCCTCAATGGGAAACTTGAGGAGGATGTGTATATGACACAACCTGAGGGATTTATTTCAAAGGTTGGAACAAATCAAGTCTGTAAGCTGCAACGATCCATTTATGGATTGAAGTAAGCTTCTCGTAGATGGAATATTCATTTTGATGAGACAATCAAAGAGTTTGATTTTATCAAAAATGAGGATGAACCATATGTGTGCAAGAAGGTTAGTGGGAGAGCAATTTCATTCCTTGTATTATATGTTGATGATATATTACTGATAGGGAATGACATTACTATGCTTCAATCGATTAAAATCTGGTTATCTAAACACTTCTCCGTGAAGGACTTGGGAGAAGCATCCTATATTTTGGGGATAAAGATCTATAGAGATAGATCTAAAAGGATGTTTGGCTTATCCAAAGGAACGTACATTGATACGATGCTAAAGAGGTTTAGCATGGAAGATTTTAAAAGAGGTCTCATGCCGATGAGCCATAAAATACATCTCTCCAAGAAACTGGCCACAAAGACACCAGAGGAGAGAAACCGTATGAGTAAGATCCCTTATTCTTCTGCAATAGGATTTATCATGTACGATATGATATGTACTAGACCGGATGTCACTCATGCACTTAGTGTAACGAGAAGATATCAGTCGAATCCAGGAGAAGAGCACTGGAAGGCAATGAAGAATATCCTAAAGTACTTACGAAGGACTAAGGATATATTTCTTGTCTACGGTGGGTCTAAATTAAAACTCGAGGGCTTCACGGACTCAAGTTTTCAAATGGACCAAGATGATAATAAATCTATTTTGGGGTATGTTTTTATCTTGAATGGAGGCGAAGTGAGTTAGGAAGAGTTCCAAACAGCAGACAGTTGCTGATTTAGTGAAATAGGCATAGTATATAGCTGCAAGTGAAGTTACAAAGGAAGCTGTTTGGATGAAAAAGTTTATAACAAAACTTGGTGTGGTTCCTAGCATTGGAGAAGCAGTCCCCGTATACTGTGACAACACTGGAGCAGTTGCACAGGCTAAGGAACTCAGGTCTCATCAGAAATCCAAACACGTATTGCAGCGATTTCACTTGATCAGGGAGATCATTGAAAGAGGAGACGTCACCATGGAGCTTGTGGACTCTCAAGACAACATTGCAGATCTATTTACTAAAGCGTTAACACAACAACAGTTTGATCGTCACTTAGAGAAGATGGGTATGAGATACCATGGAGATTGGCTTTAGTGCAAGTGAAAGAATGATAGTAGTCTGCATACAAGCCAATCATGTATGATGATAAAGCACGTACTTTGTAAACAATCTTAGATATTTATTAATAAAAAAATTCATTAAAGGCATTTAATTATCTATATGATGCTGTTTTTATAATATGTAAATAACCCATAGTTTTAAGCAATGCTTTTAGAATCATGATGTTGATCATGCTAATGAGATTTAAATTCTCAGAAAGCTTAAAACTAAAATAGTTCCCAATCGTGGGATTACTAAAAAGGAGATTAGTAAATCCGGATAGATTGGTACATATGTTGTTTGCTCATTGGATGAGGATGATTAATCTCATGATCATTTGTGTGGAGACACTAAAGCAAGTATGTAGGTGCTTATTGGAGAATAAGTTCACTGAACGTGACTCGCTATGGAATACCTAATGGAGTTTTACTCGCCTGTCAATAGGAATTCCTAATCTGATAGTAGTACAAGTGATCCTTGGACTTGAGATCATCATAGTATCTTGTATGTAATGAATTATACTTTGACTTATTTATTAAGGCCTTTTAGGGTATATAAAAGGGTATGCTTGGGTATAATGAGTTACATATGGAGATAATGAATGATCAATAAAGAATCTACCACCTCAAGTAAAAGAGGAGATATGTCCTATGTGATTCATTAAATGATAACCCAGTAATCCTTGGCCAAGGTGGAATGAAATTAGAAAGGAGTTTTTAATTTACATTATTTGGAGTTGTGCATTTTCTAATCGGAATACATATAATTAAATAAAATAAGACTTGACAGTAAATTCATGTCTTATATTTAATTGGGACATTGTATAGTGGAAGGATTGAATTGTACGGTAACTATTAACTCACAGGTTCTTTTATGATTAATGTTGAAATCTATATTATCTGAAAATTCGTTGATCGCCAGGGAGGCTTTTCCCTATTGTAGAATAAATGTTATTTAAATAAATAGATTTTTAGTTTAGTTTATTTATTTAAATAAGATTAGAATTGTTCTAATTGATTTATTCTCAACTGGTTTAATATGGAGAACCTAAAGGGTCACACCATAAAAGGAAGAAGAATTATTGAAGAAGATAATGGCATAATCGTAATAGTGCATTAAGTGCAATTAATTTAATCTATGGTGATATAATAAATTAAATAGCTTAATGTTTATTATTTAATATTTAAGAAATATTAAATATAAATTAATAAGAGAAGTCTTATTAATATTATTACAATTATTATTATTTTAATTATAAAGGAGTTTAGGAATTAATTTAATAGTACTACTCTTAATTATTCCTAATGAGATTAGGAGGCAAGTTAATTAAAGAGTTTATTTAATCCCAATTTGTTGGGAAGCCCAATTAATTAAAAGAGTTTAATTAATTGATTTAATAAATCCCAATACTAATTAGATTAGTAGGGTTAACCTAATATCTATATAAGAGAGTCTTATATCAGATATAAGAAATACGTGATTCCAAGGGTTGGAAAGTACAACACAATTTCTACAGAGAATAGAAAAAGGATTTAGCCAACCACCCATCTTCCTAAGCAATTCCTCTTCTTAGTGGATCACCTCTAGAGGCCAAACAATTGGGTGGCTAATGTTGATCAAAGGAGGGAGCCACTACAGGATATTCAAAAGAGATCAAGGAGAAGCAAGGAGTAGAACTCATACCTGTGGAAGCTAGAATCTACAAGGGTATGATTCTGATTCATCCTTACTTTTCTGTTATTGATAATTGAGCATAAAATATGATCATGGCATGGGTTTGTATAAAAATTTTAAAACACTAATTATCGCGCTTTCGCCCTTATTTATGTAATTTGGTTGCATGTATGTGTTACGTACAAACCCAACATGCACAACTCCAGATAATACAAATTAGAAACTACTTTCTAATTTCATTATGACTTACCAATAATTACTGAGTTGTCATTTATCGAATCACATAGGACATTCTGTTCTTTTACTAGAAGCGGTAGATTCTTTGTTGATCATTCATTATCTTCATGCATAAATCATTATACCCAAGCATACCCTTTGATATACCCTTAGGGTCTTAAGGGACATGTCAAAATATAACTCATTATACCCAAGATACTATGATGATCTCAAGTCTAAGGATTACTTGTACTACTATCACTTAAGGAATTCATATTGATAAACAAGTAAAACTCTATTAGGTATTCCTTAACGAGCCACGTTTAGTGTACTTATTCTCCAATAAGCACCTACATACTTGCTTTAGTGTCTCTACACAAATGATTATGAGATCAATCATCCTCATCCAATGAGCAAGCAACATATGCACCAATCTATCCGGATTCACTAATCCCTTTTTTAGTAATCCAATGATTGGGAACTATTTTAGTTTTAAGCTATCTAAGAATTTAGATCTCATTAGCATGATCATCATCATTATTTTAAAAGCATTACTTAAAACTATGGGTTTATCACATTTAATATAATAGCACTATATAGATAATTAAAAGCCTTTAATAAATAATTATTTTATTAATAAAATGAATAAGATTATTACAAAGTATATGTTTCATCATATCAAATATAATTGGCTTGTGTGCATACTACTTTTAATCTCCCACTTGCACTAAAGTCAATCGCCATGGTATCTTATACCCATCTTCTTTAAGTGACGATCAAACTGCAGTTGTGTTAAAGCTTTAATAAATGGATCTGCAATATTGTCTTGAGAGTCGACATGCTCCAGCGTGACATCTCCCCTTTCAATGATCTCTCTAATCAAATGAAAATGCAGCAATATATTTTTGGATTTTTGATGAGATATGGGTTCCTTGGCCTGCGCAATAGCTCCGGTGTTGTCACGGAATAAAGGTACTGCTCCTCTAATGCTAGGAACCACTCCAAGTTCGGTTATGAATTTCTTCATCCAAACAGCCTCCTTTGCAGTTTCACTTGGAGCTATGTACTCTGCCTCAGTCACTGAATCATCAACTATTTGCTGCTTGAAACTCTTCCAACTCACTGCGCCATCGTTTAAGGTAAACACATACCCCAAAATGGATTTACTTGTCATTTTGGTCCGTTTAAATGATTGAGTCTGTATAGCCCTCTAGTTTCAACTCAGACCCACCGTAGACAAGAAATATATCCTTAGTCCTTCTTAAGTACTTTAGAATGTTTTTCACTGCCTTCCACTACTCTTCTCCTAGATTCGACTGATATCTACTTGTTACACTAAGTGCATGAGTGACATTTGATCTAGTACATATCATACCGTACATGATAGATCATATTACTGAAGTATAAGGAATCTTACTCATACGATCTTTCTCCTCATGTGTCTTTGGGGCCTGTTTCTTGGAGAGATTTATTCCATGGCTCATCGGCATGAGACCTCTTTTGGAATCTTCTATGCTAAACTTCTTTAGCATTGAGTCAATTTACGTTCCTTGGGACAAGCCAAGCATCCTTTTAGATCTATCTCTATAGATCTTTATCCCCAAAATATAGGATGCCTCTCCCAAGTCCTTCATAGAGAAGTGTTTAGATAACCAAATTTTGATCGATTATAGCATAGGAATATCATTCCCTATCAGTAATATATCATCAATATATAATACTAGGAATGAAACAGCACTCCCACTAATCTTCTTGTACACATATGGTTCAGTCCTCATTTTTGATAAAATCAAACTCTTTGATTGTCTCATCAAAACAGATGTTCCACCTTCGAGAAGCTTGCTTCAATCCATAAATGGATCGTTGCAGCTTACAGACTTGATTTGTTCCAACCATTGAAACAAATCCATCTAGTTGTGTCATAAACACATCCTCCTCAAGTTTCCCATTGAGGAAGGCCATTTTCACTTCCATCTTCTAGATCTCGTAGTCATAATAAGCTTCAATCGCAAGCAGAATTTGAATGGACTTGAGCATAGCTACTTGTGAGAAGGTTTCATTATAGTCAACTCCTTGTCTTTGTTTGAAACCTTTTGCAACCAGTCGGACCTTATTGGTCTCTACCTTGTCGTCCGCTCTAGTCTTTCTCTTAAAGACCCATTTACACCCAATAGGCTTAGTGCCCTCAGCTGATGCAACCAAAGTCCATACTTGGTTTTCATACATGGAGTCCATCTCAGATTTCATGGTTTCTAGCCATTTCTCTGAGTCTTTACTACTCATATCATGTTCGTAATTCAATGGATCATCATCATCTATGATGCATACCTCATCGTCATCCTCTATGACGAATCCATACCTATCAGGTATCTTTGGTACTCTTCCAGATTTACGAATAGGGTGTGATACATTAAGTTCTTCTACTTGGTTAGGTGACTGACATTGATCCGTTATAATTTGTGATTGTTGAACTTCTTCAAGATATATCTTACTTGCACTGACCTTTTCAAGGATAAACTCCTTTTCTAAGAAGGCAGCATGTTTCGCATCAAACACCTTTTGATCAGTAGGGTGATAGAAATAATACCATGATGTTTCTTATCATTTTTAAACCTTTTGACATAAGCTGGACAACCCCAAATCTTAACATGCTTAAGATTTGGTTTCCTCCCTGTACACATCACATATGGAGTCTTTGGGACGGATTTGGTAAGTACGTTGTTAAGAAGGTAAGCAACCGATTCTAGGGTATAAACCCAGAAGAAAATTAGAAGGTCGGTAAAACTCATCATGGAACAAACCATGTCCAACAATGTTCGATTTCTCCTTTCAGATACACCATTTAACTGTGGCGTCCCTGGTGGAGTCCATTGTGAGATTATACCATTTTCTTTAAGATAATTAAAAAACTCACTGCTTGAGTATTCCCCTCTTCGATCTAATCGAAGAATCTTAATACTTTTGTCAATTTATTTCTCTACTTCACTTCTGAATTCATTGAACTTTTCAAATGATTCAGATTTGTATTTCATTAAATACACATATCCAAATCTTGAATGATCATCAGTGAAAGTAAAAAAATAAGAATACCCTCCTCATGCAATCGTTGTCATAGGTCCACATACGTATATGTGCACCAATGCTAACAACTCTGTAACTCTTTCTTCTTTTCCACTAAAAAGAGATTTAGTCATTTTACCCATGAGACAAGATTCACAAGTTGAATATAATTCATAATTAGATAGCTCTAAGAGCGCATCCTTATGCAACTTGGATAATCTTGTTTCATTAATATGACAAAGTCTACAGTGGCACATAAAAATCTAATTAACATCATCTCTTTTTCGTTTGTTAGTTTGTTCAATTTGAAGTATATTTTCATGCCAGTCAAGTATGTAAAGTCCATTCAATAATTAACCAACACCATATAAAACATTTTTATTATAAATAGAACAAATGTTGTCCGTTATTATAATATCAAAACCATCGATATCCAATACAAAAATTTAAATAATGTTTCTAATAAGTGTTGGTACAAAATAAAAATTATTTAAACTAATGGACTTGCCCATAAGCAGTGCTAAACGATAAGTTTCTATAGCTAATGCAAAAACCTTTGCTCCATTTCCCACTAGTAGCACAAATTCATCCTTGTTTAACTTTCTACTTCTAATCAATCCCTGTATAGTATTACATATTTTAGAACCACAGCCGGGTATCCAATACCCAAGTAGAATTTTGACTTTTAAACAAATTAATTTCAATCATGAACAAACATTGATTGGAAGTCGAAGCTTCTTCAAGCTTCTTCTTCTTTTGTTCCGTAAGGAAATTATCACAGTTCCTCTTCTAGTAACCAGGCATGTTGCAATGGAAGCATATTCCTTTGCTATCTGGATCAGGCTTCTTATTTCCTTTTACTTTCGCCTTGCCCTTAGCCTTCTTTTTTTTAAAGAAGATATATTGAGCCTCTTCCTTTTCTTAGAATAATCATCCACTATTAAGACTTAGTTCAGTTTGGATGGGAAGTGACCTTCAGCAGTTTTTAACATGTTAAGTAATTCAGGTAAGCTGACATCCAACTTATTCATGTGAAAATTCACAACAAATTATGAGAAGGTGTATGGGAGTGACTGCAAGATCAAATCTTGACTTAACTCCCCATCCATTACGAACCCTAGTTGTCTAAGTTGTTCAATCAAAATGATCACTTTCAGGACATAAGTCTCAATAGTAGTGCCCTCAGTCATACGAGATAGGAAGAGCTCCTTAGATATCCGATATCTAGCAGTCCTATTTTGCTCACTATACAACTCTTTAATATGCAGCAATATAGTAGGAGCATCCTTAGTTTCATGCTGACGCTGAAGCTCGTTACTCATGGATGCGAGCATGATGCATTGAGCCACAGTTGCATCATCTTGCCACTTTCTAAAAGTAGTAATCTCTTCCTCAGAGGTTGTTTTTGCAAAACTTGCAAGGAGGGGAGAATTTAGGACATAAGAAAGCTTTTCAGTAGTGAGAACAATTCTCAGATTTCTTAACTAGTCCATGTAATTCGGTCCGATCAGTTTGTTAGCATCAAGTATGCTACGTAGTTAAGGTGAGTGTGACATTTTCAAATTTTGCATGTGAAAAAGACAATATTTTAGCATACATTCATTTAATTAATTATCAAAATAAATTAGGTCTTATTTTAAATCGGTATCTCCCACTATTTTCTTCAAACTATATTACCCTCACTTATATAGTTCGCAAAATCTAATTAAAGATTTGTTAGTGAGAATAAGGATCTCATTTCAAATGTATATAGCCTTGTGGTGACACAAAAAACTATATATAAATAAATAGGTAGACAACTCTTGTCAATTACATCAACATGTAACTCCTTGTATCTTGCCTCTTAGATTATTTTGATCAAGTGGTGACACATCCGAATCAAAATGTCCAAGTTAAGTCAAACCTAGCACTTCCATATATTCAAAAGAAAAATATTGTCCTTGTGGTGACACAACAAAATAGCATCGTTCAATCTATTTATAAGCATCAAATGTGATAAAATAACATCTCAAAAAATTAAGATAAGTCTTGTGGTGACACAACAAACATATAATGATTAATTGATACTTTATCGTTTTATCCTGCTAGAAGTCGACGTTCGATATTCCAAATATTTTTAAACGCTTAGGACTTAATATAAATTCTTTGATGGATTTGTTATTATATGTCTAATTTTGTTTAGCGCACATGCACGTATATATATATATATATATATATATATATAATATGAGTCATATTAATTTATATGCGAAGCATGTTGCATAATATATAATATATATATATATATAAGCATGCATATAGAATACTATATTCTACCCGGATTGATTATGGACTTTATTTTAGTTTGGTTCACTAGATCCACCAAGTGAACCAAGAGGTCAAACCTAGGAGGCAAGAAATAAATTTAAATATAACTATTACACTTAAACACGAGCTCCATTACAAACAGGTCTTTAAGCGCTCCTTGCTCTTTTGTCTCCGGTTCTTCAGTATAATTCTAACTAATCCTATTACAAAAACTATTTACAATAAATAGAAACCTTGATCAGCAGTCAAGGGGAAGTACATAGGAGGGAGATAGAATTTTTGTGACGCCCCCAAATTCGGACCACTCGCGTCTCGAATTCGGTTCGCCACTTTCTAAATATCTAATAACACAATAACATCTCACGCAACGGAAGGATAGAATATATTACATTTATTTAATATAATTATTCATGTTCCAAGGTCTCGTAACTTAAACATACTTCAACGTCTTAACATAGCTTAAACATAGCTAATGCATAAATACGAATTAAGTCTTATTACAACATCATAATAGTTTTAACTAAGTACAAAGCTACTCTTAAGCCTTGCCCTTGCCCTTATCTGTGCCCGAGGGTCCACCCTGCTCTACCTTAACTGAAATGTTTTTAGGAAAAGCAAGAATTAGTTGTAAATGGTTATACAACTAATCCATTCCCAGTATTACATTATGGATGTGTTCCAATACTGGTGGTAATGCTACTTTGTATGCTACTTCGCCCACTCGCTTCAATATCTCGAATGGTCCTATGAACCTCGGACTCAATTTCTCTTTCTTGCCGAATTGTATCTTTCCTTTCCAGGGAGAAACCTTCAAAAACACAAAACTACCGACTTTAAAGTCCCGGTCTTGTCGATGCAAATCTGCGTACTTTTTCTGACGATCTTGAGCTACTATCAATCTGGCTCTTATTATTGTCAACACATTTGTGGTTTATTGCACTAATTCTGGCCCTAACATTCGTCGTTCTCCGACTTCGTCCCAATATAACGACATTATGCATTTTCTCCCATAAAGAGCTTCGTACGGTGGCATGCCGATACTCGTATAGTAACTATTGTTATACCAAATTCTACTAGGGGTAGGTGATCGTCCTAATTTCTCTTGAAGTCCATCATGCAAGTTCTAAGCATGTCCTCCAGCGTTTGTATTGTTCGCTCACTCTGTCTGTCTGTCTGAGGATGATACGCAGTACTCAATCTCAACTGTGTTCCCATCCTCTTTTGTAAGCTTTTCTAGAAGTTTGACGTGAAGCGCGGATCTTGATCAGAGACCATTGACACCGGTACTCCATGTCGTGAAACAATCTCCTTTACGTATAGACTCGCTAATTGGTTCAAATTATATCGGATCTTGATCGGTAGGAAATAATTTGTCTTTGTTCGTCAATCTACAATAACCCAAATGGCATCATACCCTTTCTGCGTGACTGGAAGTCCTACTACGAAGTCCATCGTAATGTGCTCCCATCTCCATTCTGGTATCTCCAATAGTTAAAGTAGACCACTCGGCCTTTGGTGCTCCGCTTTGACTAGTTGACAAGTGAGACATCTGCTGACGCACTCTGCGACCTCTTATTTCAGATTTGGCCACCAAAAATGTTGCCTCATATCTCGGTAAATCTTTGTGCCTCCTGGAAGATCAGAATACGTCGTATTGTGTGCTTCGTGCAAGATCTCCTCTCTCAATTCGATTACCATTGGTACTCATACTCTTCTTTCGAATCTCAAGATACCATTTTTATCCATTATGAATCTTTCTTCCCCATTTTCTAATATCCTCTGTCTTATTTTCTCGCATTCCTCATCCTTCTCTTGTAATTCCGTTACTCTATCCAACAATGTTGGACGAGCTTCCATTGCAAATAATTTTTCTTCGAACCTCCCCGGTCCTTTTACCTCTATTTCTAATTTCTCCATCTCTCTTACTAATTCCTCCTGAGTTGTCAATTGGAACAATTTCTCCCTTCCTTTTTTGCTCAGCGTGCCGGCAACTACGTTCGCCCTTCCCGGGTGATAAAGAATCTCGCAGTCATAATCCTTGATCATTTCTAACCACCTTCTTTGTCGTATGTTTAACTCCTTCTATGTGAAGATATATTTCAGACTCTTGTGGTCCGTGTATATCTCACATTTCTCTCCGTATAGATAATATCTCCAAATCTTTAAATCAAAAACTACTGCCGCTAACTCTAAGTCGTAAGTAGGGTATCGTTTTTCGTAATCCTTCAATTGTCGTGATGCATACGCAATGACCTTGCCATTTTGCATAAGCACACATCCAAGTCCCTTGTGCGATGCATCACTATACACCACGAAACCTCCCGCATTGTCTGGTAATGATAATTCTGGCGCTTCGCTTAATCTCTTCTTCAGCTCCTGAAAACTTTCTTCGCATCTTTTCATCCATACGAATTTCACCGCCTTCCTTGTTAGATTGGTCAGCGGGGTTGCTATCTTAGAAAAGTCTTAGATGAATCTTCGATAGTACCCGACTAACCCTAAGAAACTTCTTATCTCTATTGGTGTCTTTGGCTACTCCCAATTACTCACTGCCTCTACCTTCATAGGGTCCACTGAAATTCCATCCTTGTCTACCACGTGTCCAAAGAATTGAACCTTCTCCATCCAAAATTCACACTTTGAAAACTTCGCATACATTTTCTCTTTCCTTAGCGCTTCAAAAACCATTTTTAGATGTTCGGCGTGCTCTTCCTTCGTCTTCGAGTAGATCAAGATGTCGTCGATGAAAACTACCATAAACTTATCCAAATATGGCTTGAAAACTCGGTTCATCAAGTCCATGAATGCTGCTGGAGCATTAGTCAATCCGAATGACATTACCAAAAACTCGTAGTGCCCATAACGGTTCGAAACGCCGTCTTTGGTATGTCCTCCTCCCGTACCTTTAACTGGTGATAACCTGTTCGCAGATCTATCTTTGAGAAACACTTCGCTCCCTTTAATTGGTCAAAAAGGTCATCTATCCTTGGTAATGGATATCTATTCTTGATCGTTACTCTGTTCAATTCTCGATAATTGATACAGAGCCTCATCGATCCATCCTTCTTCTTAACAAATAATATCGGTGCTCCCCAAGAAGACACACTCGGTCGCACGTAACCTTTATCTAGTAACTCTTGTAATTGTATCATTAATTCCTTCATTTCTACGGGCACCATACGATATGGAGCTTTTGAAATCGGTGCAGTTCCCAGTGCTAAGCCTATTACGAGTTCGATTTTTCTGTCTGGCGGAAGACCAGGCAGATCATTCGGAACACGTCTTGGAATTATCTCACTACGGATATATCCTTAATCTCTACTCCCTTTTTTTGAGTATCTAAAATGTAAGCTAAGTAACCTACACATCCCTTTCTTAACAATTTCTTGGCCTGCATCATCGTAAGACAACAAGATTGCTTATGCGATGAGCTACCATAAAACACTAACTTAGACCGATTCGGAGTCTGAAGGTTCACACTTTTATTCTGATAATAAATTATGGCAGCATGGTTATATAACTAATCCATTCCCAGTATTACATCAAATTCTCCCAATCCATTCGTGATCTCTAATATTTGCGCGATAATTTCGGTATACGAATTCTAAAGGGATTACTTCCTTTTTTGCAACTTCTATGTTCAAAGGATTTCCTAATCGTTCTCGAGGTAAGTTTAACCGACTAGAAAATTCTTCAGACACAAATGAACAGGTGGCACCCAAATCGAATAATACATAAGCATTTATATTATTAATTGGGATAATACCTGACATCCACGTCCTTCAAAACTGCATCTTGGACTGTCATATTAATGGTTCTGGCAGGCTGGGCGATTGGATTGCGTTGGTTCGCCGATCATTAACTTGATGCCTCCCCCTTGCTGGTCACTTCCTCCGCTGTTCCCCTTCTTCGGGCAATCCTTGATCTGGTGCTCGGTTGAGCTGCAAGCAAAACACCCCTTGATCTTCTTTGGCTTTGGGCAGTTGGGCGAAATGTGTCCCTCCTGGTCGCAGTTGTAGCAGGTACTGCTCCCCTTCCAGCACTCACCCTGGTGATTCTTTCCACATTTCGGGCATCCCTCAGCCCTCTTCTTAAACCCTTCATGAAAATTTCCTGACTGATTTTTTTTTTTTTTGTTGTTGTTATTATTATTCTCCCACTTCCTCTTTCCTAAGTTACTTTCCCCGCTGCTGCTTCCTCCACGGCTTTCTCCCCCAGTGTTCTTACCCTTTTTCTTTTTGTTATACTGACTTAGGGCTTCACTACCTCCCTCTGTAATTATAGCCTTCTCCAATAGCGTGGAAAAAGAATCAATCTGGAGAACCGACACCTTGTTAAACAACCAAGGTTTCAGTCCTTGATCAAAATGTCTGGCTTTCCTCTCTTCATCCCCTACCTGGTGTTCTGCAAACCGGGCTAGCTCATTGAACTTAGCCGCGTATTGCGCCACCGTCATATCTCCTTGCCTGAGTTCTAGGAATTTCACTTCCATCCTATTTTTCATACTCTTAGGGAAATAGTTCTCGAAGAACAGAGTCTTAAATCTCTTCCATGCTATTATCCCTTCTCCTGCTCTTTGTTAATTTGCCTCCCACCAATAGTTTGTTTCGCCCCTCATTATATAGGTAGCAAACACCGTCTTCTGATCTTCACCCACACGAGCGATGGTGAAGGCCTTCTCTATTTCCTTGATCTATGTCTACACCATGATCGGATCGGTAGTACATTCAAACTCTGGAGGTCCTACCCTCCTAAAGTCCTTAAAGTTTGTAACTGGAACTACTTGGGAATTGGGGCGAACGGGTTCGTTGTTCCTTCCCCAAAGGGCTTTCCCTAACAAATCAACTAATTTCTATATGGAATCTACTTGCTCTCTCTCGTTGTTAACTAACTGCTCTGGTACAGTTAGTCTACGTCTGGGCGGCATTATCTGCATCACAAAATTTCATTCTTGTTATCTAATTATATTACTTAAGTATTTATTTAATGCCAAAAAGGAATAAAATTTTATAACACGTTTTTAAAATAAGAACATTTATATTCATATGCCAAATCATTACATTCGCATGATCATTCTTAGCATACTTCTATAAATGTCAACATATATCCCCTAATATCACAAAAGACGGGGAATACACTATCATACCACCCCTCTAACATAAGCCTACTCGGGGTTTACATATCTATCCCATATCTTACACAAAAGATTAGGATTACATCACAATATATACATCACATATGTAACTACTACTACTAGACTAAACTAGTGGGTCTCATCCCAATATTCCGCGCTCCACTTCGCTCTTGTACTTTATCTGTGCTATGTATGCCATCAACTCCCTGCTCATAGTGTGTTGAGTTTGTCCCTGCTCTGCATGGCTGAGCAAAAAACATAACCATCTTGCTTACCTTCAACTTTTTACACCTTACTTCATCCTCTAGGTCCTCTGCCCTATCGTTAGTTGCTTCCCACTGCTCCTCGAAGTGGATCCTCTCCATCACCTCCAACTCTAGCTGAGTACGGAGAGCCTCCTTCTCTGTCTTCTCACTCAACTCTCTTTGCTCAACCTCTTCTAGTTTTCCCGCTAAGTCAACATTCCTAGATACCAACCTATGAAACAGAGTTCCCATCTGAATCCCTTCCTCCCTGCGGTAAGTAATCTCTACCTCCAAATCCTGCATCGCTAACTTCCTATGGTGTTCCTAGTCCCTCAATTTCTGGAACTCAGTCTCCCTCTCGTGAGCCTCAGCCTCTAGCTCCTGAACTCTGCAATCTAACTCTAAGATCCGTTCCTCGTACTCTCCCAACATCCTCTCCTCGATAGTAGCCTCGTCCGAGTCCTCCATGGGCTCTTCCTCCATAGGCTCTTCCTCTGGATCAGATTCCACCTCAATCTCGTCCTCGTCATCAAACTCGAACGGTGCAACTGCCTGCACAGGCTCAGCCACTAAAGGTGCCTCATATACAACATATATATCTCGGGGCTCCTCCTCTGCCACTCTACTAGGTCCTCCCATGTCTGTCATCCTACAACCACAAATACAAGACAACAAACAACAAACTCCATTAGAATGTTAAATAAAATATAAGCTCATTGTATAGAATGAAATAATATTTCATAACACACTAAGTCTCTCTAAGAAAACTCTACATGAGTTTCATCCCTTTCTATCTTCTAAGTTCTTCTAAAGTTATAATCTAAGGACTCTCGCTCCTAAGGTTTATAACAATAACACAATACCTAAGGACTCTCACGTCTCGAATTCGGTTCGCCACTTTCTAAATACCTAATAACACAATAATATCTCACGCAACGAAATGATAGAATATATTACATTTATTTAATATAATTATTCATGTCCCAAGGTCTCGTAACTTAAACATACTTTAACGTCTTAACATATCTTAAACATAGCTAATACATAAATACGAATTAAGTCTTATTACATCATCATAATAGTTCTAACTAAGTACAAAGCTACTATGTAGCCTTGCCCTTGCCCTTATCTGTGCTCGAGGGTTGACCCTGCTCTACCTTAACTGAAATATCTTTAGGAAAAATAAGAATGAGCAACAAGTTTGCTCAGCAAGTAATATAGCAATAAGGGTGTATAATTATAGATTTCACATCTCGAAGGTACAACAGTAAATAAAAGTTCAAGAATAACAAGAAATATCAATAGTTCTCAATAATGGTCGCTATGGACAGAAAGATATCAACAAGATTCAAAGTGTTAACCTTTCCAAGGTTCAAGAATAAAGAACGCTGAGCAGTCACTAAGGACTATGAACTCTTACTAGAATTAACAGTAATATGCTGATAATCCAATAAAACAAGTACAACAGGTGATCAGCCTAAAGTACCCAACGTCATGCATAACATTTAATCGTACTTGGGTGCGCACTTCGGTTTCCCGACAGTTATATATAATTTCCCCTTCCATAAGGGTTGTTAATCTCAGTAGATTTATAAGAGCCCGCACCTAGTCAATTGGTTTGGATAGCTTTCAAATTTATGATATAGGTCTAGCCGAATCAAGTTGCATAGACCGCTCTTTCAATATACATACGAACAATTTATAAGTTCAATACTCGTAGCATAGTTTGAAGGATATAAACAGACTTTAAATTAAGTTATGAAGTATTAATTCGTAAGACAAGATTCATGTTATCAATTGTTTAATCGTACGATCAATAATAGTACAAGCTCAATAAAAAGTAGGGTTAAGAACTTGCCTGAGTCGTTGATTAAATCCGACCTCGACTTCTTATCCTTTTGATTAACCTATTATTATCGTAACGCTTAATCTCTATCGACATATAAACATATAACCCTAAATCGGTCTAACACACTAGCCTTAGGTATTTAAGACTTCTCAAAACAATTCTATATTATGTTTTTTAATCGTTATCTCTATTAATAATACAAATCTTAGTCAATCTAACCAGTAGCCTTAAGACAACTAAGACTTCACAAAACAATTTGTTTTAATTAATTGTTTCTCTCATTATCATCTCTTTTATTCTAAGATAATCTTTTATTATCTTAATTGTTCGTTTAAGGTTTCACACCTTCTTATATTGTAAAGTATTCTTACTTCGTTAGTAATTATTTATAATTAGAAATATCTATTTCTAATTACTTATGTTTTATTAGGCCACAATTAAATAATCTTCAAAGGTATTTAATCGTTTAATAAAAACATTTATAATTAAAGTAATTATTAACTTTAATTGTCTATAATTACAATGTTTATCATTGTCACTTCAATTGTTCATACTCTATTATTTTCACAATTAGAAATAGTCTTTACTATTACCAATTTGTCTAAGCCTTATTGTTTTACAATTAAGTAATATCTTAATTGATTATTCGTTTCACAAGTAAAACTTTATTTAGTTTTAATTGTTTATAATTTAAGAATAATAAGTTAGTTATCACTTAACAATTAAAATTATTTTTAATTGTTTAATATACTTTAAGTCAAATAAGTCTTAGACTTTTAAAGTCCAACTTGTATTAACTCATAATCAAATTACTTTAATTAATAAAATCCTTTAATTAATTATTATTATTTTATTTTAGAAAAATTTTACTCTCTGACCCGGTTTGACCCGATCCGACCCGGTCCAGGTCCACCATGACCCGACCCTGTTTGACCCGGATCCGGTTCAATTGAAAAAGGGTACCGGCGCGGGGCGCGCTTAGGTAAGCCTGCAGGCAGCGCGGGCCGCGCTACCCCTGCAGGGTCTCATTTCCGGCCTTGGCGTGGGGCACACCTGATTTACTTCTTGGGCTGTGCGGGGTGCACCAACCTGACAGGACGTCTAGAGGAAGTTTTCAACTTTTGTTTTCTACCATTCTTTTTATTCAATCTTTCACAACTTGTCCATTTTATATCCCATTGAGCTGAAACCACTTCCATTAGTTCACAAACTTATATACCTTCAATATGGCTTTCTTAAACAATTTTACAAAGTATTTATTCAATCAAATTTTATCTCTTTCCAAGCTAGGGTTTGCATATCGACATCTTTTACGAAAAGTTCGCTACGGGTTCATTTTATGTCCGATTACCATGATTCCACTTGATTATGTCCGTATTTCATAGAGGTTCAACATAACATTATTGGATCATATGTAAGGCTTATACATTTTATGACTCATAACAACATATCTCATGATTACTAGTGTTTAACTAGGTTTCAAGCTAAACATGCATTTTCTACTTAACTAGCATACACTAACTCAACTTGACAAGTATAAAAGTGAAGTTAATGATGTTCCTACCTCTTGATGGCTCTCTTTCTCTTTGTTAGAAATCTTGAGTAGGCCTCACCTTTGTTTCCTTCTCTAGTGCTCCCCCCAACAAGCAAGAGCTCTCTTTCTCTTCTTTTCTCTCAACTCTCTTTAGCTTTCTTTTTCTTTACATTTAGTAAATTAAATGGTAAACTCTAAACACCAATACAAGTCTCCTATTTATAGCAAATCTATTACCCTCTTATGGACAATACACAAGGGGCAAAGAAATGTTGGTGGCTAACCCCACCAACTATTACTATTTAAGGTACACCTAGCCATTGGGTTATATCATCATTGCCATCACATGGCTAACTTGCAAGCTCATCTAGTCCAAATTTTTAGCATTCTTAGGGTTCAAGAGGGGGTTCGGTTGGGAGGGGGTGCACCACATCATGCCACATTTTATTTTTCCCACTTGCACAATATAGTTAGCATACTTGACCATATACACACTTATATATATAAATACCTCTATCATACAATTACATACATATATATCTACATGTATAAGTATATATATACCTATCATCATATATTACACATTGGGCCACATCAAATTAAATCAATTGGGCTAAGCACACTAAAGCACATAGACCCTAATATTTAATCTAACACATAAATTGATAGGGCCACATCTCCTAACTCTTATAACATGTCACATTAATGTTGTTGGGCTTGGATATACCTAAGTCCAATACATTATTAATTCAATGACCCAACTAGTCCAATTAGGAAAAATTAAATATGCCACACAAGGCTTATCACATAAGCTTAATTAAGCTTATCATTATCATCATCATACTTCTTCATCATTTCATATTTGATTAAATTATTAATCACATGACACATATATATATATACATATATATATATATATATATTCATATGCACACAAATAATTGCAATAACTTTTATTTTAAATTCTAAAATTATTATAAAATTCTCGGGTATTACAATTTTACCTCAAAAAAACTAGAGAAGACGAGGTACGTAGACCCCATTTAATAAAATCCATACATTCATGCATCCAACTAAAATAAAATCCAATCACATATGTCAATAGTCCATAATCAATTCCATTTATTATCATACACATCACCATATGCATCAATAAATAACATTCATCTCATGAATAATAAATTCATTCCATATATGCGTCGATATCAATTTAATGGGCAAACAATTGCTACACTTTAGTTTTGAAACAAAATAAACTCTTTTATTTTAATCAAAAACCAAATCTAAATTAAACTCCTTTAATTTTTAGCAATCTGAAATCATATTTCAGATAAAATAAACATCTTTATTTTAAACTTTTATCAATTAAATAAACCATTTATGTTAATTAAAAAAATAAAGTTTTTCATATTCTAGCATGTGGTGCGGCTCCGCCCAGAATGAACAGAGACGTGGCGCGGCCGCACTTCAAGGCCAGAACTAAATTTCCTGGGAACGGACGCGGCCACGCTCAGAATGAATTGGAATGCAGCACGGCAGCGCCGCGTAACAGGAACAGAAAACTCGTTTTGCCCAGAAAATTTGATCCAATCTCATATCAATTCATACATGAAATAGTCAAAATCGATAACAAGCATAGAGTTAGGCTCTGATACAACTATTAGGTTTATATATAGCGCAATTACATAATCAAATCACATAAACATAGTGGAAGCGCGATAAAAGGGAGTTTTTAAAATTTTGTACAAATCATCACCATGATCATACTTTATGCTAAATTATCAATCTAAACAAAGAAGAAGGAGAATCAGATTCATACCCCTGTAGAATTAAGCTTCCTCAGGTACGAGTTCAACTCCTAGTCCTTCGTGCTCTCCTCAAATTCATCGGGTTAGATTTCTTCATTTGATCAACGTTAGTCACCCAAGCGTTTGGCCTCTAGAGGTAATCCACCAAGGAAGAATAGTTATTCAAGAAGGAGGGTGTATGGCTAAACCCTAGTTTTTATCTCTATAAAAATATTGTGTACTTTTCCAACTCTTGAAAATTGCATTAACCCCAAATCAAAATAAGACTCCTCTTGTTTATAGATGTAGGCAACCCTCCTAAACCTTTTAGGATTAAGATTTCATTTTAATTAATTAGGCTTCTTAATCTTATTAGAAATAATTAATTAAACTCTTTTAATTAATTTATCTCATAATCTTATTAGGAATATGAGAGAGTACATTTATTAATTAATTACCAAACTCCTTTAAGAATTAAACTAATAATAATAGTAGTAATAACAATAATAAGACTCCCCTTATTAATTTATATTTAATATTTTCAAAATATTAAATAATAAAAATTAAGCTATTTAATTTATTCTATCACTATAGATTAAATTAAATACACTTAACTTATTATTACGATTATGTCCTTAAATAAATATTATTCCTTTTATGGTGTGACCCTTTAGGTTCTCCATATTAAACCGGTTGTGAATAAATCAATTATAACAATTCTAATCTTATTTAAATAAATAAATTAACTATTAATTCATTTAAATAAATAATATTTATTCTACAATAAGGGTAAGCCTCCTTAGTGATCAATGACTTTTCAGATAATATAGATTTCAACATTAATCATAAAAAAACCTTTGAGTAAATAGTTACTGTACAATTCATTCCTTCCACCATACAATGTTCCAATTAAATATAAGACATGAAATTACTATCAAGTCTTATCTTATTTAATTATATGTACTTCAATCCTTAAATGCACAACTCTAGATAATGCAAATTAGCAACTACTTTCTAATTTCATTCTGCCTTGGCCAAGGACTACTTAGTTGTCATTTATCGAATCACATAAGACATTCACTTCTTTTACTAGAAGCGGTAGATTCTTTGTTGATCATTCATTATCTTCATGTATAAATCATTATACCCAAGCATACCCTTTAATATACCCTTAGGGTCTTAAGGGACATGTCAAAGTATAACTTATTATACACAAGATACTATGATGATCTCAAGTCTAAGGTTTACTTTTGCTACTATCACTTAAGGAATTTCTATTGACAGGCAAGTAAAACTCTATTAGGTATTCCTTAGCGAGCCATGTTCAGTGTACTTATTCTCCAATAAGCACCTACATACTTGCTTTAGTGTCTCCACATAAATGATTATGAGATCAATCATCCTCATCCAATGAGAAAGTAACATATGTACCAATTTATCCGAATTCACCTATCCCCTTTTTAGTAATCCAATGATTGAGAACTATTTAGTTTTAAGCTATCTAAGAATTTAGATCTCATTAGCATGATTATCATCATGATTCTAAAAACATTGCTTAAAACTATGGGTTTATCACATTTAATATAACAACACTATGTAGATAATTAAAAGCCTTTAATAAATAATTCTTTTATTAATAAATGAATAAAATTATTACAAAGTATATGCTTCATCATATCAAATAAGATTGACTTGTGTGCATACTACTTTCAGTATCATCTCTAGAATAATCATTTTGATCTATTAGACAGAATTTCTAGACAGATCATATCGAGCAACTCCTTTGCTTTAAGAACAGATGAAATTCTTGGCATCCCATATTCCTTATACAGCTCGAATGAATCTCAAGGTTCAAATTCTTGCTGGGATGGACCTTGCTATTCATATTGAATCATTTGAGAAGCACATTTACATTTCCATATATCATAGTGATCCTTTCTCCAGGGATATGAATGACTTAGAATGAAGCTTCGCCTTTGATCACGATTAGCAAGGCTTCTTAGACTTCTTTGGCAGAGGTGCAGACTCTGACAACTTCAAGCATACCATTCAAAACTATAAACACAAACTTCTTAGCTTTGATTGCATCTCTACTTTCCTATAGTTGAATTTCTCGATCTGTTGTTGACTTTAGCATTGGTAGAATTATTTGATAATAACGATGACTTTGTTTGTGCACGTAGAGCAAACTGGATAGCATCAAGTAAATCATTTACATTTATATATATATATATATATATATATATATATATATATACCTGCATATGTAAATTTCAACATGTAAGTTCATCTTCATTTAGATGTGTTTGACTTCCATTACCTAGTTTAGAACTGGTTTTAGTTTAATACCTTGGATCAAAGTGTAAGCTTTAGATATTTGTGAGAACCTGCTCTGATACCACCTATTGTTTCCCAGAGGCACACTGCAGATCTAGAAAGGGGGGTGAATAGATCTTAAAAATGTTTCGATTAATTAAAGATGTATTACCAAGTAATCAGTTAATCATATTGATTAAGCACAACAGAATATTCTTTTATAAAATCCCTTAAAGATTATGGAAATCATAGTTCTAAATTAATTCTTGTGAATGTGCAAACACATAGCATATATAGCAGTTATAAAGAGCATAATGTAAATGACATAAAGTAAAAGACACAAGAGGTTTTAAGTGGTTTGGAGACTAAACAACTCCTAGTCCACTCTTTTACTCCATGAGTAGGATATCCACTATAAGATATAGGCCCAACATACCATTTTACATCTGAACCACTTAGGTTCCTTCGAGTCACAAAGCTCAAAAATTCGATCACTTAGACTATAATCCTTTGACCCCAATTCGGCCACACAGACCTTGATAAACTGACCCCAATTCGGTCACTTAAGACCATGATCCACCGACCTCAATTCCGTCACTTAAGAACAGGATCCAATAACCCTACTTTTTAGTTTGATGTTTGTTGGAGGTAATGCTAAGATGGCATGTAAGCTCTTCATCTTATGGTACTTAGCAGTGTTGTTGTGATTATCTCATTGGTGCTTTCTAAACTTTGATGTTGAAGCTCAATCTCTTTTGGTTGTCAGCAGCTACTCATGATCATAGTTGATGTGATACTAAGCTAGTCAATTAAGCTCCACATCTTCTTATGCTTAGCAGCTTTGAACACTTATTGGGTCATAGGCTTCTACTCTACGTCTTCATTCGTTTGGCTCTGAGTGTTCTTGGTGAAATGTAGAGTGGTAATTGAAATTGGCCTTTTGATCAGCCACTCTTATGTCACCAATATCAACTGCATAGCTTCTTCATACTTTGGCTTTCAACTCTGTCATGTCCTACATCATCTTGGCACTTCGGCTCTGTCTCCTTGGCTCTCTGGCTCTTTGTTCTTGGCACTTGGCTCTGCGGCTCTGGCACTTTGATCATAGATCTTTGGCTCTGGATCTTTGGCTCTTTGGCCCATCCTGCCCTCTAGCACATTGTTTCACTTCACTTGTAAGTGCAGCTCTAGCTCCTGTGCAAACTGACGCACATTTCTTTTAAGCTCTGGCTTGCACTTTGGATATTTATTTTGTGCTACGGCTCTTTTTTTTTGGTGTGACATCCTTTGATCTTCCGTTTGATATGGCTAGGATGATCAACAACTTTTAATTTGAAAACCCAAAGTTATGTATAATCTTTCAAAAGACTTCCCATTGCAATATATTCGTTGGAGCATGTGTGGCATAGATGTCTTGGTATCCCTGATGTTAACATTATGTACTTGTGTCAGCCTGCTTTTAGCTGGTCACATCAGACTTTAACTTTATCTATCAATTGAAAGATATCTTCTCGGTTTGAGCTAGTTGTTAGACACATCGACCTAATCTTTGATCTTCCTTCAGGAATACTCTACTAGATGCCTCGGGACCTTTAATATTGCACCGTTCTAATTGTCAGTCTTATATGTTAGACTTTATATTGCTTTGCGAACTTGATGACAGTAGAAGGATGGGAATCGTAGAGTTAAGTCTTACATTTGCTCTATGATTGTTGACTTGACTTCTGCTCTATTATCTTTTCATTTGTTTACTCTCTAATAGCAGGATGCTAGTAATCATAGACTTGAGTATTGTGTTTGCTCTACAATTATTGTTGTAGACACTGGAAATTTTGTTTTCCTGTTACTAACATTGTAGGAGGGCAAAATTATCTTTTGTATCAACCTCGATCTCAATACCGAGCCATCAACTTAACCCCAATCTCAATACCCGGCCATCAACTTAACCCCAATCTCAATACCGGGTCATCAACTCAACCCCAGTCTCAATACCGGGTCAACAAATCAACCACAGTCTCAATACTGGGCCGTCAACTCAACCCCGGTCTCATTACCGGGCAGTCAAATCAACCCTGGTCTCAATACCGGGCCATCAACTCAACCCCGGTCTCAATACCGGGCCATCAACTAAACCCCGATCTCAATATCGGGCAATCAAATTAACCCCGGTCTCAATACCTGGCCATCAACTCAACCCCGGTCTAAATACTGGGCAATCAACTCAACCCTAGTCTCAATACCGGGCCATCAACTAAACCCCAATCTCAATACTGGGAAATCAAATCAACCCCGGTCTCAATACCGGGCCATCAACTTAACCTCGGTCTCAATACCGGGCAGTCAACTCAACCCCGGTCTCAATATCGGGCAGTTAAATCAACCCCGGTCTCAATATCGGGCCATCAACTCAACCCCAATCTCAATACCAGGCCATCAACTAAACTCTGGTCTTAATACCAGGCAATCAAATCAACCCCAGTCTCAATACCGGGCAATCAACTCAACCTCGATCTCAATACCGAGCCATCAAATCAACCCCAGTCTCAATACCAGGCAATCAAATCAGCCCCGATCTCAACCCGGGAGGTACAGGTGAACCCTGGTCTCAACCCGGGAAGTACAGGTCAACCACAGTCTCAATCCGGGAAGTACAGGTCAGCCCCGATCTCAACCCGGGAGGTACAGGTCAGCCCCAGTCTCAACCGGGCAAGTATAGGTCAGCCCCGGTCTCCACCCGAGAAGTACAGGTCAGTCATGGTCTCAACCTGGGAAGTATAGGTCAGCCCCGGTCTCAACTTAGGAGGTACAGGTCAATCCCGGTCTCAACCCGGGAGGTACAGGTCAATCCCGGTCTCAACCCAGGAAGTACAGGTCAGCCCCGGTCTCAACCCGGGAAGTACAGGTCAGCCCCGATCTCAACCCAGGAGGTACAGGTTAACCCCGGTCTCAACCCGGGAGGTATAGGTCAGTCCCGATCTCAACCCGGGAGGTACAGGTCAACCCCGGTCTCAACCCAGGAGGTCAGGTCACCTTCAGAAACAATCCTGAAGCATCACAACTGATAGTAGTGTGCATATAAGCCAATCATGTATGATGATAAAACACAAACTTTGTAAACAATCTTATTTATTTATTAATAAAAGTATTTATTAAAGGCATTTAATTATCTACATGATGCAGTTTTTATAATATCTAAATAACCCATAGTTTTAAGTAATGCTTTTAGAATCATGATGTTGATCATGCTAATGAGATTTAAATTCTTAGAAAGCTTAAAACTAAAATAGTTCCCAATCGTGGGATTACTAAAAAGGGGATTAGTAAATCTGAATAGATTAGTACATATGTTGTTTGCTCATTGGATGAGGATGATTGATCTCATGATTATTTGTGTGGAGACACTAAAGCAAGTATGTAGGTGCTTATTGGAGAATAAGTTCACTGAACGTGACTCGCTATGGAATACCTAATGGAGTTTTACTTGCCTGTCAATAAGACTTCCTAATGTGATAGTAGTACAAGTGATCCTTGAACTTGAGATCATCATAGTATCTTGTATGTAATGAATTATACTTTGACTTATTTCTTAAGGCCATTTAGGGTATATAAAAGGGTATGCTTGGGTATAATGAGTTACATATGGAGATAATGAATGATCAATAAAGAATCTATCACTTCTAGTAAAAGAGGAGATATGTCCTATGTGATTCGTTAAATGACAACCCAGGAATCTTTGGCCAAGGTGGAATGAAATTAGAAAGGAGTTTCTAATTTGCATTATTTGGAGTTATGCATTTTTTAATCGAAATACATATAATTAAATAAAATAAGACTTGACAGTAAATCCATGTCTTATATTTAATTGGGACATTGTATAGTGGAAGGATTGAATTGTACGATAACTATTAACTCACAAGTTCTTTTATGATTAATGTTGAAATCTATATTATCTAAAAAGTCGTTGATCGCTAGGGAGGCTTATCCCTATTGTAGAATAAATGTTATTTATTTAAATAGATTATTAGTTTAATTTATTTATTTAAATAAGATTAGAATTATTCATAACCGGTTTAATATGGAAAACCTAAAGGGTCACACCATAAAAGGAAGAAGAATTATTTAAGAAGATAATGGTATAATCGTAATAATGCATTAAGTGTAATTAATTTAATCTATGGTGATAGAATAAATTAAATAGCTTAATGTTTATTATTTAATATTTTAGAAATATTAAATATAAATTAATAAGAGGAGTCTTATTAATATTATTGCAATTATTATTATTTTAATTCTAAAGGAGTTTAGGAATTAATTTAATATTAATGCTCTCAATTATTCTTAATGAGATTAGGAGGCAAATTAATTAAAAGAGATTAGTTAATTAAATCCCAATAAGTTGGGAATCCTAATTAATTAAAAGGGTTTAATTAATTAATAAAAGAAACTCAATTCTAATTAGATTAGTAGGGTTAACCTAATATCTATATAAGAAAGTCTTATATCAGATACAAGGTATGTAAATTCCAAGAGATGGGAGTACAACATTTTTCTACAGAGAATAGAAAAAGGTTCTAGCCAACCACCCATCTTCTTGACTAATTCCTCTTCCTTGGTGGATCACATCTAAAGGCCAAACACTTGGGTGGCTAACGTTGATCAAAGGAAGGAGCCACTACAGAAAATTTAAGGAGATCAAAGTAGAGCAAGGAGTAGAACTCGTACCTGTGGAAGCTAGATTCTACACGGGTATGATTCTGATCTTCCTACTTTTCTGTTATTGATAATTAAGCAAAATGTATGATCATGGCATGGGTTTGTATGAAATTTTTAAAACCTTAATTATCGCGCTTTCGCTCTTATTTGTGTAATTCGATTGCATGTATGCGTTACGTATAAACCCAACAGTGGTATCAGAACCTAACGTTGTGCTAGTTATCAATTTTATGATTTCATGTATGAATTGATGTGAGATTGGATCGAATTTTCTGGACAAAAATTGAATTCTGCAGATTCTGCATCGAACAGTGCAACTGCATCGTTGCCCAGTTCATTCTGGGTGCAACTGCGCCGTTCAGCAAGGCAGCGCAACTGCGCCGTTGCCCAGTTCATTCTGGGTGCAGCTGCACCAGTCCCTGGACAGAAACTAAAATCCTGATTTTTATTAATTAAGTAAATGGTTTATTTAATTTATAAAAGTTTAAAGTAAAGGAGTTTATTTTATTTGAAATACGATTTCAGATTGCTAAAATTAAAGGAGTTTAATTTGGATTTATTTTTGATTAAAATAAAAGAGTTTATTTTGTTTCAAAAATAAAATTTAGCAAAACTTTTGTCCATTAAATGACATCGATCTATATATGAAATGGCTTTATGATTCATGACATGAATGGTTATTTATTGATGCATATGTTGATGTGTATGATAATAAATGGGGTTGATTTTGGGCTATTGACTAATGTGACTAGATTTTATTTTAGTTGAATGCATGAATGAATGGGTTTTATTAAATGGGGTCTGCGTACCTCGTTTTCAATAGTTTTTCTCGATGTAAATTCTATCCCCCTCCTATGTACTTCCCCTTGACTGCTGATCAAGGTTTCTATTTAATTTTAAATAGTTTATGTAATAGAGATAGTTAGAATTATCTTGAAGAAACTGGAGACTAAGTAGCAAGGAGCGCATGAAGACCCGTGTGAAGACCCGTTTGTATGGAGCTCGGGTTTAAATGTAATAGTTATGTTTAAATTTAAATTCTTCCACTCCTAGATTTGACCTTTTGGTTCACTTGGTGGCTCTAGTGAATCAAACTAGAATAAAAGTCCATAATCAATCCGGGTAGAATATAGTATTCTATATGTGCTATGCTAAAAATTATATATATTATATTTTATGCAAACATGCTTCGCATGTTTAATAAAATGACGCGTATTTTATATATATATATATGTGCATGCGCTCTAAACAAGATGAGATAAATAATAACAAACCCCTCAAAAAAATTATATTAAGTCCGTAGCGTTCAATGATATTTGGAATATCGAATGTCACCTTCTAGCATAATGAATTAATAGAGTATTAAATATTTAATATGAGCTTTGTAGACACTTAAAATTTCCTTTCCCTATTACTAACGCTGTAGGAAGGTAAAGCGATCAATCAAATCAATTCCGATCTCAATACCGGACCTCCAGTTCAAATACTGGTCTCAATACCGGTTAATCAAATCAAATTCGGTCTCAATACCGATCAATCAAATCAACTCTGATCTCCAATCGGACCGTCAGATCAACTTCGATCTTAATATCGGGCCATCAAATCAACTCCGATCTCCAATTGGACCGTCAGATCAACCTTGATCTCAATATCGGGCCATCAAATCAACTCTAATCTCCAATCTGATCGTCAGATCAACCCCAATCTTAATATCGGGCCATCAAATCAACTCCGATCTCTAATCGGACCATCAGATCAACCCTGATCTTAATATTCATGCCATCAAATCAACTCCGATCTCCAATCGGACCGTCTAATCAATTCTGATCTCAATATCGGGCAATCAAAACAAACTCTGATCTCCAATCGGACAGTCAGATCAATCCCGATCTCAATATCGGGTCATCAGGTCAGCCTCGGTCTCAACCCGGGAGGTACAAAGCAGCCCCGGTCTCAACCCGGGAGATATAGGTCAACCCCGGTCTCAACCCGTGAAGTAAAGTTAACGTCGAGAACAAACTTAAAACTCCACAGCATCTCCAGGAGGAAACCGGGAATGACCAACTCAGCTTCAGAGACAACACTGAGGACAAACAGACTCGAATGGGATCCAAGTCTTGGAAATAATTCCCAGAAGTCAGTCAAAGGCCATGCCGACACTGAAGGCAACCCCGGGAGGGGAAAAATAGTCATTTTACCAAACCTAAGCCAATTCAGTCAAATTCAAGTCGAATTGATGCCACCAAGGTCAGAATGAACCATAACGACGATCCCGAGTGCAAACAGCGCAAAATAGCTCAACGGACAAACTGTGGGGATTCAAAGACCTGGCTATAAACCCGTCTTCTTGGACCCGAAAAATGTTTTATCCTAAGTCATTGTGACACTCTCAACGAGGGCTTTCCGTAAAGGTATAGCACGCCTCAAACAAACGCTCCGATCAAAAGTTAGAAAGTTTTGACTTCAACCTCGGGTTTCTCGGAGTGCACGTACTTCGAGACGACCAAGCCGGACTGGTGGGCCCCACTAGGGGAGCTGAATCTCTACCTCTAGTAGTAGCAGGTAGAGCTGAGGCTCTCTAGTCTATAAATAAACGTGCCCCCCTCATTTTCATTTTTCCAAAACGCAGCGAACCTCTGCCCGTTTGATTTTTTGACTTTTTCACCTCTTATAAACCCCAATTTTTTCACTCTAACACGTAGATATACCCATATACTACCACATATCAGAAAATAACCGGTAGATTTGGACGTATAGAGCCTACGATTTGGCAAAAAGCCCGTATAGCAGTCCATTGTGAGTATTTTTATGATCAGCAAGTTTATATTACTTCTTTGTACTTTTATACACTTGCACGTTAAATTTTATTTTCTAAATATGCCCGGAACATAGTTTTGTGGCCGTTTTTGTCTAAATTCGGTACATTTTTGTACATAAACTCAATTTCTAGCATTTCTACAACTCGAATTGACGATCCGTCAGCTCTAACAGCTTCAGTACACTAGCACCTTCATTTTAAGTAAATTCGTCAGACTGGGTTATCCTCCCAGTCTGGATTTGACTTTTTTTTGTGTTTATTTAACTATATATATACTAACTTTTCAATTCTGTCAAGTCCGAATGTCAAATCCGAGATACTTTACTGCTTTTATATATATTTATGCATATATAAGCAGCCTTCACCACCACTGGATTCTCTTCCCAGTCTTGTTTGACTACATATATATATATATATATATTTATATATTTTATTTCGGCCTGGATTATTCTGTGGCCTTTTTACTATTTTTTGCACTCTTCACCATTACTGGGCTATCTTCCCAGTCCCTAGTTGACTACTTTTCTGCAAATTTATATTTCAGTTCGCCTGGATTATTCTGTGGCCTTTTTACTATTTTTTGCACTCTTCACCATTACTGGGTTATCTTCCCAGTCCATGGTTGACTACTTTTCTGTACATTTACATTTCTGTTCGGCCTGGATTATTCTATGGCCTTTTTACTACTTTTTTATATATTTATGGATATATAAGCAGCCTTCACCACCACTAGGTTCTCTTTCCAGTCTTGGTTGACTACATTTCTGTCAATATATATATATATATATATATATATTTCAATTCCAGTCCGGCCACCGGCGTGAAAATCCATCGCCCTTTACAGCTTTTATATATAACTGTGTATATATATTGCTATTACTTGCTTTTTATTCAATTAATGCTTTAAATATTCATTTGATATGAATCGGCATTTTTCAGTTACAAAAGCAACCTTGCGTCCCTTAGATCGCTATCTAGTGGGAACGAGATGCTTCGGCAGTGCGAACCAGGATTTCCTAAATGAATCCTCGGTTCTGGCAATCTTGGGATATATATCTATTTCTGTACAAATTTGAACTGTGCAGGTTTTTGCCACTCATATGTGAGCCTAGGAATCGTGGGACTCATGATCAAACTGATCAGAATCTGATTCCCACGATAGACAAACTCCGATTTACGAATATACCCTGCCGATTTTTATGTAGGAATGTACATGTAAAAGACCTTAAAATGGTTATCCAGATTTAATGTCTCAATATAATGAGAATAATGATTTGTCGTGTCAGAGTCCCTCCGATGGCTATCATGCCCATGAGGAGACCGACACTTGTATATTCGTTGTGGTCGAGGATGCTTCGCAGCCCGACAATCACCATTCAAATGCAGCCTTAAGGCTAAAAAGATAAAAATTGGAAGTATCAACAGGCTTAAATTCCTATGGTAGCATGAGGGTTTGATAACCAGCTTTCAAAACATCATTTTCAAATCAATCAAAAGAAAAGCTTTTTGCAAATCAAAATTAAATTCTTTTGCAAATCAAATCAAAGACTATTTTCAAAATAAATCAAACCCTTCATATATAGGTTCAGCGAATCATGTCAAAGCTTTCAATCAATCAAAATAGGCCCAATTTTCAAGCAGCATTCACTCACGCATTTCAGTTTTAAGGGAAATATTGAAAAAATGCGGTACCGTGTTTACACGGGAGTTGTGGGGTGCCTAACACCTTCCCCACACTTAACCAAGCCCCGAACTCAAAACTTTATTTTCAAATATCAAGTTTCGACAGTGTCCAGCAATTGGGCCTCTTTCAAACAAAACTCTGTAAAACAAACAAATCGTCGACAGTGATACATGTTGGCCTTTTTCCTAAAAAACCTTTCAAAACATTTTTCACAAATAAAAAGAGTGAGGGTAGAGATAACTTAGGAAAAGAGATAAAAAGATTCGGGTTGTGACCCGACCCGCGGATTATTTAACTGACGTCGACAAGCGACGACTCTGCTGGGGATAGTAGAGGGCTTAGGCCACTTTCAAATCTTTTCAAATATTTCCCTTTCAAAACTATGAATTCGTGGAATTCTGCGTCTCCACATTTAAATGAATGTGTGAATGCTGCGTCTTTACATTGAATGAATATGAATGAATGCTTTCCTGCTTTTTTAGTGCTTCGCACCCATATTAGTGCTTCGTACGAACTGTCATCATATGCATAACAGTAAGGCACGATATATGTGAATGTATGTTGTGTTCCTCTCACAAGGAGGTAAAACCCGTCCGTGATAAGTAATGTCTCTGGGGATCGGCTAAGTCTGTGGGGCTCATGAAAATGCACCACCCAAATTCGCTCCAGTTGAAAGATCGGATTAATTTTCCCTCTAGTAGATTGCGATGATCTGGGACCTTCATGCCAAAAATTCGCCAGAGTAGCCTAAGATAGGTCAGCCTCTGATTAACCAAATTTGACGGGAAGCCTCTTCATGCATTCCTCTTTCAATTTAATGCCCAGTTTTTAATATTTACCTCTTGTCATCCTGTCATCAAAACAACTAACCTCTGTTTTGCAGGATAAAATTAAAAACACACATCATGCATCCTATCCCTACTTACCTCAGGAAATTGACACGCCTACGTTTTGTTATAGGTGTGAAAAAATTGGTCCTGTCACTAGATCTAAGTCTAAGAAAGCATAGGGTCCATCCACAGACATGGCTTCAAGTGCTCAAACAGAGTCCACCCATGTATCTAGGGAAGAGTTCGAAGGACTGAGAAATCAAATAGCCGAACTAGCCAATTTTCTGAGAAAGCAAAACAAAGACCTTAAAGGTAAGCAAACCCAAACTCATGCAAAACCGGGAATACCTGGTGGTCGTGGTAGTCAAGAGACTGAAAAGGCTGAGACTCAGATTCTTGGACCACAGAACCAGGACACAACCAACAAAACCCCTGAAATCACCGCCCTCGTCAAAGAATAGAAGGCCGGTGACTATCCTGAAGAAAGTACAACAAATGGAGGAAACTCTCCAGTCTATCAAAGGGACTGGGGCATTCGACAGTGTCAATTACTCTGACCTCTGTATTTTCCCCTGGGCTCAATATCCTGAGAAATTCAAAACTCCCGATTTTGAGAAATACGATGGAATGGGAGACCTTTATACCCATCTAAAAGTATTCATCGGAGAACTCGGATCCTATGCAGAGGAAGAGAAACTTCGAATGCAGTTATTCCAAAAGAGTCTGACTGGAAAGGCCAGAGCCTGGTATACCCGTCTGGACAACTCTAAGATTCACAGCTGGGAAGAGCTGGCCCATGCCTTCCTCAGTCAATACAGCTTCCAATCTCAGTTGGCTCCAGACAGATACCAAATAACCAAAATCAAGAAAAAGAACACTGAATCATTCAGAGAGTATGCCTAGTGATAGAGAAGGGTCACAGCACAAGTTATCCCAGCCATGATTGAGTCTGAGATAGTCATGACCTTCATCGATATCCAAGAAGCGCCATATTATGAGAGGGTCTTAACAGGCATAGGAAAACCATTCTCTGAAATGATCAAGCATGGTGAAATGGCAGAAATGGGGGCTCAAATCCGGAAAGATAAAAAATCTAACCGCCCTCGAAGCTGTTGCTGAACATATCCAGTCCAAAAATTATGAAAGTAATCCCCGGAGGGTACACAAGAATAAAGATGAAGAAGTGTCCTTAGTATTGCAAGGACATAATTCAAGGGGCGAGTCAAACAGTATGCCCATTCAAAGGAGGAACTATACCCCTTTTCAAGCTGCAGCACAGCCAGCAAACCCTCCATTTCAAAAAAATCTGGAAGTCGGGTGTCGAAGAACCTTCACCCCTCTAGCGGATTCAATTGAGAACATATTGAAACTTCTGACAGCTCAGAAGAAGATTGTCCAACTCCTTCCACCAACCAACACTAATGGACGAAATTTTGACCCAAGCAAGAAGTGTGCTTATCATTCCGGATCCCCGGGCCATGACACCCAAGACTATTGGTCTCTCAAGCATAAAATTCAAGATTTGATTGACAACGGAGAGATTGTGGTAACAAAGCCTGAGCAACCTCATGTGCAGGACAATCCTCTTCCACAACATAAAGAGGATAATGTCAATATGATCAGCACCACAAGTGAAGAAGGATCCAAGTACCTCCGTTATGTGGGAGAATCAACTCCATCCAGCAATAGCACCCCTGACAGTTGGGAAATGCCAGAAAGGAGGTTCCTGATAGAGCAGGATATCAAATCTATCAAGGAACAAATCGAACAATTAGCAGATCTCGTCGTCTACCAGCATCAGATCACCAGAAAAATGATAAAACGGGCCAACAAGTCTGACATTGATTGTCCTCTCACACCGAAGATCAATTCCAGGCAGGATCATAGTCGGTCTCATGAGCATGGACCCTAGACTAACAAGAGGGTAGAAGAAGCGAGTGTCCAAACTGATAAGAAATTCCTATTTCAGAGGAACTTCACCAACCTAAACCAGTCAATGGAAGAAATCCTCCATATGCTAATCAACGAGGGAATGGTTGCAGACTTGTTACCTCCATTGAACCCTCGAGCCAGAAAATTCAAACCTGACCAAATATGTCAGTACCATTCCAATTCACCCGGCCATGATACCGAAGATAGCTGGGCACTTCGTAACCTAATTCAAGACATAATTGAAAGCGGGGAATTGATAAGGGGAAATTAAATTCTCAATCTTCCAGATAACGACATTCTCTGGATCCCCACTGTATGGAACCAGAACACAGCGGCTGTCATATCCTGCGATAGGGAGTCAACCCTCAAACCCTTAGTACTACCAGGGAAAGGGGTCCAAGAAATATAAAATCCTGTGAAGATGGCCGCACCTGAGCCTTTGATCTTGCCCTTCAGACCTCAATATCCAATCATCAGTCTGAAGAGGGTCCCGTGGAACTACGGGAATGATGAATGTTACACTTTAAATAACATTATCGTTGTACCAAAGGACAATCTATTATACTTGCCTCAGCGGGTGATCAAACTGGTCCTCAAAGCCAAAGTAAAGGTGATCGATGAGAAAATCAATGAGTTCCTCAAACAGATGGGACACCATGAAATAAAAATAGTGCAGAGCTTGAAGGATGCGCCCAAGCAAATGTCCATCCTCGATCTGGTCTTATCATCGGTGGATCATCGCAACATTATAGTGAAAGTACAGGAAGAAGCCCATCTGCCAAAGACAATGGATGTTGAGAAATTCCGTCATATGGTAGAACAAATTTTCAACAATAATGTGATATCCTTCACTGACAATGATATTCTTGCAGAAGGAACGGGCCATCATAAGTCCCTGCATATAGCTGTGATGTCTTCCGGGTATGTGATCGGAGGGGTACTCATAAATGGAGGATCACCCCTCAATATTTGTCCCTACGATACCTTGGAAAGAATGAAGATCAATCCAAACCGGATCAAAACCAGTCATGTGGTCATCCGGGCTTTTGATGGATGGCGACGCCAAGCTATGGGAGAAATAGAACTACCCTTGGGGATTGGCCCACACACTTTCTGTGCATCCTTTCAGGTGCTCAACATAGCCACTGAATACAATTTGTTGCTGGGCAGACCTTGGATTCACATGGCAGGGGCAGTGTCATCCACCCTCCATCAACAGCTCAAATATATTATCAACGGCAACCTCATCACAGTCAATGCCAAACCAGAATACCCTGTTTGCATACAGGGAGACATGCAAGTGATCAGCCTGGATGCAGAGATTGAACCTGCAAGTTTTCAAGCCCTGGAGGTGAGCGATACTCATTATCTACCTATCGGGGCACCAGCTCTGAAGCCTAAGGTTTCCACCGAGGTAATGACAGTGGGCCAGGAAATGGTATCTTTGGGTTTCCAACCTAGAGAAGGGTTAGGAAAGAATCAGCGAGGTATCAAGAGTCCCGTGCAAATCCTGAGTCAGACTGGGAGAGCCGGATTGGGATTCTCATCCTAGGAAAACTATCGAAATGAGCATAAGCATCCCAAGGCTCGTGCATCCACCGTCCTATTACAAAATCTCACTAATGTCGGATGGGTAAAACCAATGAGAAAGATCCCTACTGTGGTATCAGCCATGCTGTTTCCTCCAATCATACCCGTCAATGACAAAAAAGCCCTCAAGCCTAAGGTGGATAGCGAAAAGGGAAAAGAAAAGATCTTGTACAAAGTACGAGACCCATTCGCTAACATGCGGGTCATCATAAACTATGAGGGTATGAATGATGATATCCCAGACAGCGACGACGAGGATCAGATTCAAATTCCTCTCATCAAGAAAGGGAAAGGGAACAGTTCAAAGAAGAGCCCCGGCCCTATTATAAAGGATGTCTCGGTCATCATCCAAGACGAGACAGATAATCACAAAGCCTTGATCCTCCCGATTCATAAGGATCTGACCTTGGATAACTGAGTAGTGTCCCTTTCCTCAGTCGAGAAGGGTAAAGGGGCAAAGAATCAATCTGCCCTTTAATCATGCTTTCATTTACTGCTTACTTTTGATTGCACAGCTATAGCAGCAACTTTGTCATGCTTTACAGAATGCTCTGTATATTTAAACAGGTGTATATATCTAAGATGAAAGCCTTTTTGTTTTCAGGACCCAAGCGTTGGATGTGTTTGTCTCTGCTGATGAGATGCCAACCTGTCAAAGTGACTACGACTTTGATGTAGAACTGAACTTCGACTTGATGGATATTGATCAAGAGGAGGAAGATGATTATGAGGTGCCCGAGGAGATCAAAGAATGGGTCGAAGACAAACCCAAACCAAACCTCGACCAAACCACCACTATCAACATAGGAACCTCTGAAAACATCAAAGAAATCTAGATAGGTTTAGACCTCACACCCATCCAAAAAACTAACCTAATCAAACTTCTAACACAGTTCCAGGATGTATCTGTATGGTCATACGAAGACATGATTGGCCTGTCCACTGACATTGTCATCCATCGAATGCCCATCAAAGACGGGTTCAAGCTAGTCAAACAAAAGCTCAGGCAATTGAAACCTGAATGGAGTCTGAAAGTCAAAGAAGAAGTTATTAAACAATTCAAAGTCGGGATTATCATGGTATCAACCAATCCAGAGTGGCTTTCAAATATAGTCCCCATGTCTAAGCCCGGAGGGAAGGTACGAGTATGCGTGGATTATCGAGATTTGAACAAAGCCTGCCTCAAGGACAATTTCCTGGTGCCTTTCATCCACATCCCGATAGACAATACGGCGCAGTATGACATGTATTCCTTCGTAGATTATTTTGTTGGTTACCATCAAATCATGGTTGCTGAAGAAGACCGGGAGAAAACAACTTTCATCACTCCCTAGGAACCTTCTGCTATAGGCGACTATCCTTCGACCTCATCAATGCCGGAGCTACATATCAGCGAGCCATGATGGCCCTATTTTATGATATGATGCACAAAGAGATAGAGGTGTATGTGGATGACATCATCATCAACTCCCGGAGGGAGGATGATCACATTGACTATCTACGGAAGTTTTTCAATAGGTTGTGCAAGTACAACCTTAAGCTAAATCCCGCCAAATGTGTTTTTGGCGTCAAAGCAGGCAAGCTGCTAGGATTCTTAGTGAGTAATCGAGGTATCGAACTAGACCCTGCCAAGATCAAAGCCATCACTGAGACGTCAATACCTCAAATAGAGAAGGAGATACATAGGTTTCTGGGAAGGATCAACTTCATAAGCCGATTCATTTCCCAACTCACAGCAACCTGTGAACCCATATTCATGCTACTAAGGAAGAATTCCTCCACCAAATGGAATGAGGATTGTCAACAAGCCTTCCTTTCCATCAGGAGACAGCTGATCGAAGCACCAGTATTGGTACCTCCAAGGGATGGAGTTCCCTTGTTCATGTACTTGTCCGTCAATGCCAACACAATGGGCTGCATGCTAGGACAGAAAGATTATAGTAGCAAAGAAAGAGCCATCTACTACTTTAGCAAAAGATTCAGCAGTAGTGAACAAAAAAACACCCTGATCGAGAAAACATGTTGTGCGTTAGCATGGGCCACAATGAGGTTACAACATTACCTCCATGGGCACACAACATACCTTATATCCCGTATGAATCCACTCTAGTACGTATTCAATAAGCCAATGTTGAATTGTCGACTGTCTAAATGGCAGTTGATCCTACAACAATTCGACATTGTCTGCGTGACTCAGAAGTCAATCAAGGGTCAAGGTATTGCAGATCAATTAGCTGAAGCACCTTCAGGAGGGTTCGAGCCCATAGAGACTTATTTCTCGGATGATGGAATCATGACAATTCAACAACTCCAACAAGAGAATACAGTCCAACCATGGAAAATGTATTTCGACGGAGCAGTAAACATGGAAGGTGTCGAAGCTGAGGTAGTCCTTAACTCTAGTACAGGAGAACAATATCATGTGGCTACCAAACTTTAATTTGGCAACACCAACAACACGACCGAGTATGAAGGCTGTATAATGGGGTTGAAACTAGCCCAATCTATGGGTATCAAACACCTACTAGTCTTTGGAGACTCTGAGTTGGTCATTAGATAATCCACTGGGGCATATCACACCAAAGAACTGCATTTGTTTCCCTATCATCGGTAGGTCATCAAAATATCTCTGGAGTTTGAAGACATAACCTTCAGCCATACTCCTCGAGGTAGGAATGACTTCGCTGATGCATTGGCAACCTTGGCTTCATTAATCCGCATATTCGATAGGAGTGGGATTCCCGGCATCAAATTCATAATTCAGAAAGCCCGATATACGGGAATTATATTGGAGAAGTATCAAATGAAATACCTCCTGTCAATCAGCCTTGGAATCAAGACATCAAGGAATATCTACGAGATGGATCTATACCCGCTGGAGCAAGCCAATTCGAGCGAAAGCGGATTCACAAGATGGCTATGAAGTTCTATCTAAGCGGAGATGCCCTCTATAAAAGAGATGCTGGAATAGGCCTGTTAAGATGCCTTGATAAAGAACAAGCCCAGAGACTGATGGATGAAATCCATGGTGGAGTCTGTGGTCCACACATGAGTGGTCATCTGCTGGCCAAGAAGATATTAAGAATAGGTCATTATTGGATCTCTCTCAAAGTTGACTGTGATGATCACGTCAAAAGATGTTTTCAATGCCAAGTACATGGAAATGCCATACACGCTCCTCCAAATGAGCTGCACAATATGAGTTCACTACGACTTTTCTCCATGTGGGGAATGGATGTAATTGGCCCAGTGGAACCCAAAGCCAGCAATGGTCATCGATTCATCTTCACCATGATTGATTACTTCACCAAATAGGTTGAAGCAGCCTCTTTTCCCAAAGTCGCGAAAGAGGTCAGCATTAGTTTCATCAAAAATAATGTCGTCTGTCGATATGGACAACCGGAGGTAATCATATTAGACAATGCCAAGAACCTAAATAATAAAATGATGAAGAACTTTGCAGCAAGTTCCATATCAAGCATCTCAACTCCGTCATCTATCGGGCCAAGATGAATGGTGCTATTGAAGCAACCAACAAGAACATCAAAAAGATTATGCAAAAAATGTCTGCCAATCACAAAGAATGGCCTGATCTGCTGCCTCTCACCCTGTTAGCATACAGGACGTTAATGCGCACCTCTACTGGGGCTACCTCCTATTCATTGGTCTATGGCATGGAAAAAACCCTCCCCATAGAAGTAGAGAAGGAATCCTTATAAGTGATGATCGATGCTCAGATAGACGAGGATCATTGATTGCAAGACTGATACCACCAACTGTCTCTAATTGATGAAAAGAGGGCTACAGCTATTTTCCACGGACAGTTATATCAATAAAGGATTGCTCGATCCTACAACAAGAAGGTCCGAATACGGAAATTCAAATAAAATGACTTGGTGCTAAAGAAAGTTTTGGACAATCAAGACGAAGCTAAAGGAAAGTTCACCCCTAATTGGGATGGCCCTTTCATTGTCAAGAAAGTGTTGACGGGAGGAGCTATAAGATTACATGAAATGGACGGGAATGAATTTCCCCAACTTATCAACTCAGACACCATAAAGAAGTACTATGTCTGAAGCATATGAATACCAGCATCCGGGTCCTACAAATCAAATTAGGTTCGGTTTTTCACTAGAAAGTCAGAACTAAGAATGACCTGATCTCCCTTAACCCGGGAGTACGTAGGCAGCCATTTCTGGTGCGGTCAAACCAAATAAAAGCTCAAAAACTCATCAAACCAAACTCAAAACCCAAGATAAATACTTTTCAAACCTCTCTCATACAAAGCCAGAACTACGAATGACCTGATCTCCCTCAACCCGAGAGTACATAGGCAGCCATTTACGGCACGGTTTGACTTCAAGAAAAATAAAAACCCCAATAAAACCAATCCCAAGACACCAAAGACATATAGAAGCTAAGTTCATTCAAGCTGCCCTGATCAACAGGCCCATCTGAGATACTCCCTGACATCACAACTGTCAGTCCATCAAGGAAAAGCTCAGGATGCATCAACAACAGCTAGTTATGACAGAAGTGGTAATCACTCAGCAATGACGATACATTTCCAAATAGGGAAGTGAATCAAAAATATATTTCTCTGATATAAAAATGTTTGATATATACATAATGCCCTGTACATGACAAAAATGGCTGATCTAGTCTGTGCAGGAAAAATAAAGCTAGTCTATGGACCCAAGGATAAGCGAGCCAGTAATGCTACCATGGCATCTCTCTTTGAAGATGGAGGAGTAGCTGCAAGTGCAATACCCTTAGCCTCCATATGGCCCAAAACCTATATAGTCATCTGCAATGTGGCACTGTGGTCATTAATATATGCACTCATCTCGGTAACTAGGCCGTGAGTATAAGATTGAAGGACAGTACTGTCAGCAATGTGGAAATTATGGGAAGCTATAGCCTCATCCCTCTCTGCAAAAACTACATCTCTAGCAATCAATGTGTCCTCGATCTCAGCAAAGGCTGCATCTCTGGCTGAGCGGATCTCATCCCTCTCCACAACAACAACATCTCTGGCAGATCGGAGCTCCTCTCTCTCTATCAAGCCAGCATCATGAGCAACTCAAAGTGCGTCCCTCTCAGCTAAAGTTATATCTCTGCCAGACAAAGCAGTCAACATCTGCGCTCTAGCCGAATCCCGCTCAAAGGTCATCCTAAACAATAAATCCGCCAAAGCCGAATTTGTGCCTATAGGGATAGTCGGTGGGTCACTAACCAAAGTAGCTGTCAAACCTACGAATAGCTCATCCTCAGTGGGAGACTCAGGATCCTCCTATAGACTCCTCCTCATCTGAATCCACAATAGGAGCTGAAGGAACAAATGTTAATGCTGCTATATCTGCCTCCAGCCATGCAGAATACTCTGGAGAACAGTCCGAATGACTACTGGAGAACTCAGCCCTCTCTCTATGAGTCCAGCACTCGTACGCTCGAACCAAATCGACTGATGACATAGACGATGCCGACATCCTCTGATCAGCAAACCCCTCAAATCTGTGCAAGCTCTAGAACTGATCAAACTGGCTCATAACAGCCAGAGGATGATAAGTAGTAACTCCCCTCAAACCCGCTAGGGGCAAGTAATCCATGCCAGGTGCATGAGTAATGAAGCTATATGGGGAGGCTAGCCCTGAGCATGGCAAAATCACAAACGGATGGTCAATATCCGACAAAAATGCCTACCAGGATGCTGCATTAGGTACACTCCGCGCGGCAGAAAGGAGTAGGACATGGATATATCATGGGAAAAACAATACCCATGGTGCCTAAAAGATCCAATCGGTCGAATATGGGACATCAGCCATATGTACAGCAAGACCGAACTACCCTGAAGAACCCCTCCGGGTGGGTAATACAATGAGTGGCTGACCGCAGCGTCTTAGTCCAATATCATCGGGATAATGGTACTACCCTATCTAAGGGCCCGAACAACAACTACCAATCCCATGTCCAGGTGATCCAAGCGTAGTGGCATGTAGATATATGCCACAATACACATCAGCAGAATATATACCCTGGCCAGATGCCATGCCTCTACTGAAATAATAAAATCCCCAACATATCGATCGTAGCTATAAGGCTCCCCAAAATGATCGATCAAGAAGTCAATCGAGATCACACCCAGATACGATCTCGTCTGCGACTACCCTCTGACAAAGACCGGACATCTACAAGAATGGTCTCCTCATATCACTAATAGCAGTATAGGTGCACGAAAAGTCCAGATCCAAACCGGTAAACCGCTCGTACTCCTCCAAAGTCGGCGTCAGCTAATGCTGCCCAAATCTGAAGACCTATCTCTCGGGTATCCAGTAGGATAATATGTTATCCACAAACCCATATGGCACCTAAAAATCTACAAGGGCCATCGAATGCCCCAACATCTGGTCTACTGTCCCTCAGGATGAGAAGGGCAGGCTCTCGTACCACGACCTCAATGATGAAGCCACCTCAGACTGTGGCAAATTCTCAATACGACTGACAGCGGATGATGTCATCTGTGTCACCGTACCATAAGACCATCCAGAGGTCAAATCTGAACTCATCTGTCTAAATGCATACATATGACATAATACATGCATGATGACAAATAAAAATATGATGCGGTAGATTGGAAATATCATGAGCATATACAATAAACTATCTACTGCGGGCATCATCCTTGTCTGATAATACAAAGTGATGAGAAGAATACAGGGAAATGGGGCACCACCACCCAACTAATACAATGGTCTATTAAAATGATGGCACAACAGCCAAATAGCCAAAACAGTGGCTGACCAAAAATATAGCTGCCATAGCTATCCAAAGAGGTCCAGATAATCCACGTCTAGGTGATCAACCTGCTCCATCTCTGCTGTGGACACAAAGCTGTGATCATCAGGCATCTCTGGGCGGTACAAGGGAGGATTTGCCCCTATAAAACTGCTTTTAAATGGACCTAAGGAGGGGCCCGCTCCTGAGCTGGACGGATCAAAAGAAGATGACTCTGACGGATCTCGGCCAAGGTGCTTGATGAAAAAACAAGCCCTATCCAACTCTCGGGTCAGATCTACAATCTGGTCTGCATGAGTTGGTTCCCTGAGGCAAGCTATCCAGTCTGTCATCATCACAGACCCTGGCACCATATTTGCTATGAACTGGATAGCACGAGTCTGAGCTCCAATAGTGCAAGGGCTCCACCATCTGCTAAACGTCTCCTAGCTAAACGGACCCTCTGATAGGGTGAAGCCATCTATGCCCTCCATGGGGATCTCTGTCAATGGCATGATCAATGGCCAATGATGCCAAGCAGGAGGAATAATGAGAATACGAATCTTACCCGTAATACTCCTGATGGCATGCTCTCCTAAATAGAGCTCCCAGCCTCCCTCTGATAAAATCGGGACTCTGTGGGTCAATAATACAAACTCCCGGCTAGTAGGGAAGCCTCCCTCGAATACGATGGTCAAAAACTCAGAGGTATACCAGAAGATCGATCCAGCCGTCAAAAGCTCCAATTATAAGCGAGCATGAGTAAATCCCTCAGCAACAGGGACCTCCGTCAAAGTCGAGTGATACCAACGCCGTCCTTGAGGATAGGTCTCCAGACCTAAAGCAGTGGCGGGCCGTAGGCAAGGAAGCCTCTCAAATGCCCAGAACTAGCCATGTCAATATCAAAATTCCTCAGTGATCAAAACTGAAATATATAAATGCTAAAATCAAAAAGGTACAAGAAAGATGTACTCACCAGCAAAAACGGGTAGAATCCTAACTAAGCCTCCGTCAAACCCTCTGAAAGCATATGCATGCCCCGGAGAAAATAGGCAAAGGTATAGGAACCCCAATCAAAGTCACTGAGGCGCTCTACTTGCCGGGTGGCGCTGAACAGTGCGAAGGACACAGTAGATGAGTTATCCTCCACAAAACAACCCCTGATGATCACCAGGAATAATCGCCTCAGAATGCGATCTCTAACCCTCTGGTCATTAGGCAGAGGCTCCAATAAATTCCCATTTTGGGTATCTATACTCAAGGGACCAGAAAGGACAAACTGACCCTTGAGCGCCGCCACGAAAACTCCCAGCAGGGACCGAATGGCAGTGGGAGTAATGTCAGCCACGATAGGCACTGGTTCACCCTCGACAGGCACTGGTTCACCCTCAAACTCAATGCCAGTGATGAACCTCCAGTCCATAAGAGTCATCATCACCTCACAGTCCAACATATGAAGGTACTGAGTCTGGTGGAACCAGCGCTCAGACAAAGCCCTCATATACCCCCAGGGGCAACGGCGAGGAAGAATAAAGAAGAAAGCCTGGAACCCCCAGCCATCAATAATATCCCTATAATCCTCGTGCAGAGTGTGATACAGGAAATGCACGTTGAACCAGTTCCCTCGAGGCTATATAAAGCCGGGAACCTGCATAAAAAACCAACCCATATCAAAAACCTATGCCCCGAGAATGGCCAAAGAAAGAAAAGAATTCAAGAAGGGAAAAACTTTAAGTCACCTCATTGGTGTGGAGATATCTCGAAGGATGGCGACTCAAGTCGCCCAGCAGCTCCTGTGTAGGCACAATAATGCCTGGAACCTCCGGCCATGGAGCCTGAGCCTGAGCTGGAGCAGCAAAAGCAGCCTACTTGTCATCAATGTCAATCAGCGATTCGTCCTGAGCTGGACGAACCACCGACTCTACCAACCTGCGAGGTGGTCTAGCCAGACGTGGCTAAGAAACATCGGAAGCTCACCTTCGTCTAATACCTGAGGATACCCTGCTAGCACTGCCGGGTCTATCACGGTCCATCACCTGTACAAAGTCTCTAAATCACCTCAGAAAGGGTGTGGTAAGCCTAAAACCAGTGGCTTATTATTTAAATCAGTACGCTATGCATCTCTAAGTTCTAAAACATACATGGGTCAGTCAAAAATACCTAGTAAAGTCAAAACTGCATGTTTTTCAAAAGATAAATCTTAAAAACATACATGGGTTAATCAGAAATTCTAGTAGAGTCAAAATTGCATGTTTATTAAATGCTTGAGTTTTGAAAAATTTTGCCCTGCAGCTCCCTAGGGTGGGTCCCACTCCCCCAGGCTCGGTTCGATTAGGGTTGGAACGGAGTTTCCATGCGCTGCCAAGTCAAATCTGAAGAAAAAAAGCTATACGATTGAGCGGTTTGTCCTGAAATCTTACATTTCAGCAGTATAATCCTGACAGAAAGGGGAACACTCTGGAAACCCTTGGTATTCATCCTGAGGTCATATCCAGGGATCAACAATGCAAACTGCAAAAAAAACTACAAAAAAGCTGGGCAAAACTGCCAAAAACTGCCACTTTTAAAGCGTCGGGTACAGACCGAGTTCAGTTCAGCTGTTGGCATCAACCCAACGAAGTATCGGGTACAGACCGAGTTTAGTTCAGCCGTTGGCTTCAATCCAGCAAAGTATTGGGTACAGACCGAATTCAGTTCAGCCGTTGGCTTCAACCCAACGAAGTATCGGGTACAGACCGAGTTCAGTTCAGCCGTCAGCTCAACCCCAGCGACGTCTTAGCTGTTGGAGCAACCTTCGCGAAGCATCGGGAGTGATTCGGTGACGAAAGCAATATAATAATCCATCGCCAATGATGGAATCTGTTATACACATTCTCAAAAGGAGCACCAAGGTGATATCAATAATATCAACCTCATCAGAATCTACGAAGCTATCGTAGATGACGTTATCCTCAGCAGAGCAAGATGAGAACAATCTGTGATAGCTCATCTCTGACCAGAACGTCAGTGCTTCCACTACCAGTAGTAGTCTGATAACGATCACCCTAGGCTATCAAGAATGACATCATCCACAGCCGAAAGTGACGAAAACAGTTCGCGGTAGCCTAGTATTGACGTCCCCAGTAGAAATGAAGAAAACATTTCAATTTATCATCATCAAACAAACATCGATAACACCGATGGGAATCAAACCGTTGGTATCAGCCCCACCACAAGCACCGATAAAGGTAAACAATTTGCTAAGTAATTTGCGATGCGATTAATGAAGCGATTTGCGATGCGATTGGCGATGCAAAGTGCGACCTGTGATCTTCGGAAAACATTTCAACATTCATTGCATTGCATCGTTAATATCTTTGCATTTCAAGTGTCTAGCAATCTTTATCCTGCTCATTCCATTATATTGCATGAGCATGATAAAGAGGGGCATCTGTAGACACTCGAAATTTCCTTTCCCTGTTACTAACACGGTAGGAAGGTAAAGCAATCAATCAAATCAATTTCGGTCTCAATACCGAGCCTCCAGTTCAAATATTGGTCTCAATACCGGTCAATCAAATCAAATTCGGTCCCAATATCGATCAATAAAATCAACTCTAATATCCAATCGGACCATCAGATCAACCCTGATCTTAATATCGGGCCATCAAATCAACTTCGATCTCCAATTGGACCGTCAGATCAACCCCGATCTCAATATCGAGCCATCAAATCAACTCTGATCTCCAATCGGACCGTCAGATCAACCCCGATCTTAATATTGGGCCATCAAATCAACTCTGATCTCCAATCGGACTGTCAGATCAACCCCGATCTCAATATCGGGCCATCAAATCAACTCCGATCTTCAATCAGACAGTCAGATCAATCCCGATCTCAATATCGGGCCATCAAATCAACTTCGATATCCAATTGGACTGTCAGATCAATCCCGATCTCAATATCGGGTCATTAGGTCAGCCCCAATCTCAACCTAGGAGGCACAAAGCAGCCCCAGTCTCAACCCGGGAGGTACAAAGCAGCCCCGGTCTCAACCTGGGAAGTCAAGTCAATTTTAGGAATAAACCTAAAACTCCATAGCATGTCCAGGAGGAAACATGGAATGACCAACTCAGCTTCAAAGACAACACTGAGGATAAACAGACTCGAATGGGATCCAAGTCTTGGAAACAATTCTCGAAAGTCAACCAAAGGCCATGCCGACACTGAACGCAACCCCGGGAGGGACAAAATAGCCATTTTACCAACCCTAAGCCGATTCAATCAAATTTAAGTCGAATTGATGCCACCAAGGTCAAAATAAACCATAACGACGATCCCGAGTGTAAACAGCGCAAGACAGCTCAACGGACAAACTATGGGGAATCAAAGGCCTGGTTATGAACCCATCTTCTTGGACCAGGAAAATGTTTTATCCCATGTCAATGTGACACTCTCGGCGAGGGCTTTCCGGAAAGGTATAGCACACCTCAAACGGATGCTCCGATTAAAAGTTAAAAAGTTTTGACTTCGACCTCGCGTTTCTCGGAGTGCACGTACTTTGAGATGACCAAGACGCATGGGTGGGCCCCACCAAGGGAGCCGCACCTCTACCTACGGCAGCAGCAGGTAGAGCTGAGGCTCCTTGGCCTATAAAAAAATGTGCCCCCCCCCCCTCATTTTCATTTTTCCGAAACGCAGCGAACCTCTGCCCGTTTAATTTTCTAACTTTTTCACCTCTTCTAAACCCAAATTTTTTCACTCTAACACGTAGATATACCCACATACTACCACATATCAGAAAATAACCGGTAGATTTGGACGTATAGAACCTACGATTTGGCAAAAAGCCTGTATAACAGTCCATTGTGAGTATTTTTACGATCAACAAGTTTATATTACTTCTTCGTACTTTTATACACTTGCACGTTAAGTTTCGTTTTCTAAATATGCTCGAAACTTAGTTCCGTGACCGTTTTCGTCAAAATTTAGTACATTTTTGTACATAAACTCAATTTTTAGAATTTCTACAACTCATATTGACGATCCGTCAGCTCTAACAGCTTCAGTATACTAGCAACTTCGTTTTAAGCAACTTCGCCGGACTGGGTTATCTCTCCAGTCCGAATTTGGCTTTTTTTGTGTTTATTTAACTATATATATATACTAACTTTTTAATTATGTCAAACCCAGATGTTAAATCCGAGGTAGTTTACTACTTTTATATATATTTATGCATATATAAGCAGCCTTCACCACCACTGGATTCTCTTCCCAGTCTTATTTGACTACATTTCTATTAATATATATATATATATATATATATATATTTCAGTTCGACCTGGATTATTCTGTGGTCTTTTTACTATTTTTTGCACTCTTTACCATTACTGGGTTATCTTCCCAGTCCCTGGTTGACTACTTTTCTGCAAATTTACATTTCAGTTCGATCTGGATTATTCTATGGCCTTTTTACTATTTTTTGCACTCTTCACCATTATTGGGTTATCTTCCCAGTCCCTGGTTGACTACTTTTCTGTACATTTATATTTCTGTTTGGCCTGGATTATTCTGTGGCTTTTTTACTGCTTTTATATATATTTATGCATATATAAGCAGCCTTCACCACCACTGGGTTCTTTTCCCAGTCTTGGTTGACTACTTTTCTATCAATATATATATATATATATATAATTCAATTACAGTCCGGGCACCGGCGTGAAAACCCATCGCCCTTTACAGATTTTATATATAACTGTGTATATATATTGCTATTACTTGCTTTTTATTCAATTAACGCTTTAAATATTCATTTGATATGAATCGGCATTTTTCAGTTACAAAAGCAACCTCGCGTCCCTTAGATCGCTATCTAGTGGGAACGACACACTTCGGCCGTGCGAACCAGGATTTACTAAATGAATCCTCGGTTCTAAAAATCTTGGGATATATATCTGTTTATGTAAAAATTTAAACTGTGCAGGTTTTTGCCACTCATATGTGAGCCTAGGAATCGTGGGATTTATGATCAAACTGATCAGAATCTGATTTCCACGATGGACAAACTCCGATTTACGAATGTACCCTGCCGGTTTTTATGTAGGAATGTACATGTAAAAGACCTTAACATAATTATCCGAATTTAAGGTCTTAATATAATGAGAATAATGGTTTGTCGTGTCAGAGTCCCACCGATGGCTATCATGTTCATAAGGAAACCGACACTTGTATATTCGTTGTGGTCAAGGATGCTTCGTAGCTCGACAATAACCATTCAAGTGTAGGCTTAAGGCTAAAAAGATAAAAATTGGAAGTATCAACAGGCTTCAATTCCTATAGTAGAGTAAGGGTTTGATAACCAACTTTCAAAGCATCATTTTCAAATCAATCAAAAGAAAAAGCTTTTTGCAAATCAAAATTAAATTCTTTTGCAAATCAAATCAAAGACTATTTTCAAAACAAATCAAACCCTTCGTATATAGGTTCAACGAATCCTGTCAAAGCTTTTAATCAATCAAAATAGGCCCAATTTTCAAGTAGCATTCTCTCACGCATTTTAGTTTTAAGGGAAATATTGAAAAGATGCGGTACTTGTTTACAATGGAGTTGTGGGGTGCCTAACACCTTTCCCACAATTAACCAAGCCCCGAACTCTAAACTTTGTTTTCAAAGATGGTGGAGCCCTCGCACGATTAGAGCTCAGACTAGGGCCACCCAGTTCATGGCAGACATGGTGCCAGGGTCTGTGATGATGACAGACTGGATAGCTTTCCTCAAAGAGCCTACTCATTTAGACCAGATTGCAGATATGACCTGGGAGTTGATAGAGCTCGCTTTTTTTTATCAAAAATCTTGGCCGAGATCCGTCAGAGGCATCTTCTTTTGACCCATCTAGCTCAGGAGCGGGCCCCTCCTCGGGTCCATTTTCCAACAATTTTGCAGGGGCTGATCCTCCCTTGTACCGCCCACATATGCCTGATGACCTCAGCTTTGTGTCCGTAGAGGAAATGGATCAGGTTAATAACCTGAGCGTAGATTATTTGGATCTTTTTGGATAGCTATGACAGCTATATCTTTTGGTCAGCCACTGTTTTGGCTATTTGGCAGTTGTGCCTCATTTTGATAGACCACTGTTAGTAGTTGGGTTTTCGTGCCCCATATTCCTGTACTCTTTATTTTGCTTTTTATTATCAGACAGGGATGATGCTTGCAGCAGATAGTTTATTATAGATATTCATGATATTTCCTATCTATCGCATCATGTTTATATTTGGCATCATGCATGTATCATGTCATATGTATGCATTTAGACAGATGAGTTCAGATTTGACCCCTGGATGGTCTTATAGTACAGTGATACAGATGACGTCATCGACAGTCAGTCGCATAGAGCATTCGCCACCATCTGGGGTGGCCTCATCTTTGAGATCGTGGTATAGCAGTCTGTCCTTCTCAGCCAGAGGGGCAGTTGATCAGATGTTGGGGCATTCATTGGCCCTTGCAGACTTTCGAGTTCTATACGGGTTCGTGGATGGTCTTTTACCCTTCTGGATATCCGAGAGACAGGTCTTCCACCTTGGACAGCATGAGCTAACGCCGACTCTTGAGAAGTATCAGCGGTTTACAGGTTTATCATTAGAGTTGCCCTGCGCTCGGACAGCGATCAGCGATATGAGGAAACTGTTCACACGGATGGCAGGTCTTTCCCAGAGCGTGGTGAGGGATGAGATCATCTCTGGACGGGTGATCTCTATTGACTTCTTGATTGATCACTTTGGTGAGCTAGACAGCTATGATCGTTATGGCGCGAATTTTATTATTTCAGCAGAGGCATGGCATTTAGCCAGGGTATACATGTTGTTGTTGTGCATCGTGTCCTACGTCTACATGCCGTTACGTTTGGACCATTTAGATGTGGGGTTGATAGTCATGGTTAGGGCCCTTAGATAGGGCAGCACTATCATACCAATGATATTGGCTGAGACGCTACGGTTAGCCACTCACTATATTACCTACCCGGAGGGGTTCTTTAGAGGCAGTTCGATTTTATTGTATGTATGGCTTATATCCCATATTCGACCGATTGGATTTTTTAGACATCAGGGGTATTGTTTCACCCATAAGATAGCCTCGTCACTCTCCTTTCAGCCTGTGGAGTGTACTAATGCAGAGACATGGTCGGCATTTCTGTCTGATATTGTGCATCCATTTTCAATTCTGCCGTGCACAGGGCTAGTCTCCCCTTATAGCTTCATCACCCATGTATCTGGCATAGACTATCTACCCCTAGCGGGATTGAGGGGAGTGACTACTTATCATCCTCTGGCTGTTATGGGCCAGTTTGATCAGTTTTAGAGCCTGCACCAGTTTGAGGGGGTTGTTGATCAGAGGATGTCAGCTTTGTCTATGTCATTTGCCGACTTGATTTGATTTTATGAGTTTTGGACTCACAGGGAGAGGGCTGATTTCTCTAGTAGCCATCCGTATCGTTCTCCAGAGTACTCGGCGTGGTTAAAGGCAGATATTGCGTTAGCTGCATTTATTCAGACAGCTCCCATTGTAGATTCAGACGAAGAGGAGCCTATAGAGGATCCTAAGTCTCCTACCGAGGATGAGTTGTTCATGGGTCTAACCGCAACACTAGTTAGTGACCCGCCGATCATTCCTGCAGGGACAGATCCTGCTTTGACGGACTCACTATTTAGGATGACCTTTGAGAGAGATCAGGCTAGAGCACTGAAGTTGACCTCCTTATCTGGCAGAGATATAGATTTGGCTGAGAGAGACGCGTCTCGAGCCGCTCAGGATGCAGGATTGATTGAGCGAGAGGAGATCAGATCTGCCAGAGATGCAGCTTTTGTGGAGATCGAGGAGACTTTGATTACTAAGGATGCAGCTTTTGTGGAGAGGGATGAGGCTATAGCTTCCGGGGATTTCCACATTGCCGACAATACTGCTCTTCGGTCTTATACTCATGGTCTAGTTACCGAGATGAGTGCATATATTGATGACCACAGTGCCACGCTGCAGATAACTATGGATATTTTGAGTTGTATGGAGGCTGAAGGTATTGCACTTGCAGTTGCTCCTCCATCTTCAGAGAGAGATGTCATGTTCGCATTGTTGGCCCGATTATCCTTGGATCCATATACTAGCTTTATTTTTCTTGTACAGACTAGATCAGCCATTTTTGTCATATACAGGACACTATGTATATATCAAACAGTTTTATATCAGAGAAATATATTTTGATTCACTTCCCTGTTCGGATATGTATTATCATTGCTGAGTGATTACCACTTCTTTCATGACTGGCTATTGTTGATGTATCCTGAGCTTCTTCTTGAGGGACTGACAGTTGAGATGTCAGAGAGTATCTCAGATGGGCCTGTGGAACAAGAAGGCTTGATAGAATTTAGCTTTTTTATAGTTTTGGTGTCTTGGGACTGGTTTTATCTTGGTTTTTGTTTTTTCTTGAAGGTCAACTGCACCGTAAATGGCTGCCTACGTACTCCCAGGTTAAGGGAGATCAAGTCATTCGTAGTTCCGTCTTTATATGAGAGAGGTTTGAAAAGTATTTTCCTTGGGTTTTGAGTTTGGTTTGATGAGTTTTTTGAGTTTTTATTTGGTTTGACAGCACCAGAAATGGCTGCCTACATACTCCCCGGTGGAGGGAGATCAGGCCATTCGTAGTTCCGGCTTTCTAATAAAAAACCAAACCTGATTTGATTTGTAGGACCCGGATGCGGGTATGCATGTATTTCAGACATAGTACCTTTTTATGGTGTCTGAGTTGATGAGTTGGGGAAATTTATTTCCGTCTATTTCTTGTAATCTGATAGCTCCTCCCGTCAACACCTCCTTGACAATGAAAGGGCCTTCCCAATTAGGGGCGAACTTTCCTTTAGGTTTATCTTGATTGGCCAAAACTTTCTTCAGTACCAAGTCATTTTCTTTGAATTTCCGTATTCAGACCTTTTTGTTGTAGGATCGAGCAATCCTTTGCTGATACAATTTCCCGTGGAAAATGGTTGTAGCCCTCTTTTCATCTATGAGGGACAATTGGTGGTACCGGTTTTGCAACCACTGACCTTTGTCCATCTGAGCATCGATCAACACTCGCAAGGACTCCATTTCTACTTCTGTGGGAAGGATTGCTTCTATGTCATAGACTAATGAATAGGGGGTTGTGACACCCCCCAAATTCGGGTACTTCGTTTCCACACGATTTGGTGTTCACTATCTAAATAAAACATACATCTACCCAATAATAAGGAATGCAAAAATAATGACAACCTTATAATTAAATAAAAATCTTTCTTATAAAAAGGATTATAACCTTAAATTAAAATATCTCAGGGTTTATTTAACCTTAACATAAACAATAATGCGGAAATAAAATATCATAACATCAAGTCTTATTACAATCAAAATCAAAAGATAACAAGTCTTCACTTGTTCATCTTGTCTTTCCCTTTACTTGTTGACGGTACGTCAACGTTCTCAACTTTAGCAGCAAAGGGATTATTAAATATGCAAGAGTGAGCAAACAAAAGCTCACTTGGAATACAACAATAATATGATATAACTGAATAACTTCAAAAGATTTGAATAACTTTACTTTCATCAACAATAAAGAATTGAATAATAATTCTTTCATTAATATTTAAACTTTTGAATATTGAAATCATCTAAGGGTCATAAGACCTTGAACTTTGTCCTAGATTATAAACATTTATATTCAAAACCTTTAATAGTCATTTAGACTATGGACTCTCAACTCGTACTTAGGGGGATCAACCCTTCGTACCATGTATTGTGCACAAACATTTAACTCTTTCGCATGGTAATCTCTCCTAATAAATAGGGTTGTTCATCTCAATATTTGATACAAGTCTGCACCAAAGAAAGTTTGGTTTGGATAGATAAAAAGGAAATTTGGAGTTTCAACTATCATCAACTAAGGAGTAGTTGAATCTACTCACAATAATTAAAAATAATTCAATAATAACGAATTACGAAATAACTTATGCTTTAGAATTAAACTTAAAGCATATGAAAGATAAGATAGACCTTACTTGAACAATTAAGTCAAGGTCCCTTTTAATTACATCATGAACTTTAAAAAGTACTTGTCCATTGTAGAAATAAAAGGACAATCTCGAATACAATAAATATTTGAATTTAAAACACTTGCATATAATTAACAAGTTTAGGGATAGAAGACTTGCCTCAAGCGCAAGCTACAATTACTATCACGTTCTTTAATAATTCCTACACATATATATTTAACCATAATAATCTAAATTAGTTATCACATAACTAATTCACATAATTAGTTAACTCATTAGGTTAACTCATTCCTCTTTAATTATTAAATTAATAATCACATAGTTAATCACATCACATGTTCACATTATATACTCACATAATTAATCAAATAATAATTATGTATCCATATTAATTAAATTATAATTAAATAAATTATAATTCAAATTAAACATTCACTTTAATTATAATTAATCAAATTATGAATTACATCTTATATTAATTAAATTATAATTTAAACAAATTATAATTTAAGTTAAACATTTACTTAGATTAAAAATAATCAAACTATATTCATTATAATTTAACAATTTATAATTGAAATTAAACCTTTACTTTAATTATATTTATTTAAATTATAATTACATATTATATTTTATTAATATAAATCATTACTATTCATTTAGCATTTTAATGTATGCCTAACATGTTATCAAGTACATCACATTAGGTTAGCTTTTCATGATATGAACCAAAAGCCACCCACAAAAATAATTTTTTCCTTTTCTACACACCCCCCCCCCCCCCCGACCGGGGTGGGTGTTTTGGCTTTGATAGGCCCGCCGGGGCAAGCCCCCTGCAACGGCAGCAAACTGGTTCGCGAACTATGCAGAGAAAAAGCCAATTTGGCTTATTTCTCTACATCGAGTTCTGAATTCAGCCAACAAATTGCATATAAAACTTTTTATAAAACATAATATAAAGCTTCTAGCATGTCTTCACATATATAACCATCAAAACATATAATCAAAACTCTAAATTTTGAAAATTTTGGATAAAAACTATTTTCCAGTATTCTTGATAAAATTGAACACTATAAGTTTATTTTTTAATCAAAACACACAATTCAAATCACATTGAATTCTTTTCTTGACAAGCTAACAAAATCTAAAATCAATTGTACAACAATTAACAATTAAACTTAAATTTTGATTTTAAAGACCACTTGTTTTCAAAACAAATTCATTGTAATTCATGGTGAACATGATTTCTTCCCGTTCATCATGTTTACATGATTTAGACAATTAAAGTCATCGCACAATTCATATATAACTAATTCATGAACACATTATATATGTATAATCATCAATTTCATGAAATTTATATTCACAGAGAACTAACATTATGAAGAACATCAAAAATAAAATTTCTAAACTACAAGGATTAGAAATTATACCCCTTTTTGTTTAGTGAGGAATAATAAGATGTTGATTGGTTTGGCTAAGCAATGATTCCTTCTCCTTCTTCTTCTTCTCTCTTCTTCTTCTCTCTTTTTCTTCTCTCTTTTTCTTCTCTCTTTTCTCTCTTTGTTTTCTTTCTAACACTGATAACTTCTAACTTTGTTTTGTTTTAACTAATGTATATTGTAATATACATATATCTATATACATATAATACAATCATAAATATAAAACATAATAACTCCCTATTAATTATAATAATTACAATTAATATATATAGGTTACAAAATTTGAATTTTAAAAGCCTTCTTGTTTGGCAAATGTGACGCCCCCAAAATAGGTTCAATACTCAGCCCATTCTGAGTCACCAAATACATGGTACATAATCCAAATACAATCTTTCATATCAAACGGTCGTGCAAAATACGACTACACAACTGTGAGTGTCAATACAGACATGTAGAAAATATAAACATTCAAACTAAGTCCTCATTACATTTAGTATCACACTATTTTTAAAAAAATAGTGAGGACTTCTACAGCTCTAACTCGGACCATCACTCCATTCTCCGACTAGTACCCGCGATATTCTCATTTCCTAAAGAAAACAATGGAAGAAAAGGGTGAGCTCAACTAGCCCAGTAAAGAATATTATGACTAAGATAATGAAAAATAAATTATCGTTAACCTTCAATAAATCAGATAAAATATTATGGACAACACGTTTTAGATCAATATTTGCAGCAGAAATAATAATTCATTAGAAGAGTTAAGTAGAGAATGATGTCTACTATCTTCTTTGATTTAAAAGTCCATCATCAATATTTTATCCCTGTAACATCAATCAATATACATCTCGAATCAAATATTCATCTTTTGCACTACGGGCCAAAGATATTCATTTGTATCACCAGTTGGTCATGTTCATCTCAACACCTGTCCATCTTTGCACTACGGGCCAAAGATATTCATCAGGTAATCATTCATCTTTGCATTACAGGCCAAAGATATTCATCAAGTAATCATTCATCTTTGCACTACAGGCCAAAGATATTCAGTTATATCACTATTTAGGACTGAGGATGATGAAAAACAATACGAATAACGAATTCAGTGAGATAAAAGACAAATATTAGAGAATTTATCTAGAGTTCAAGAATAAAGATCAAAACCTGGATCCAATCAAAGATGATTTGGAAAGAAAAAAAATATTTTTTTACCATGAATAGTACCCCGTGAATAGTAACTCATGAATAATAACTCGACATGAAAAGATAAAAATTTCACAAGAAAGTTCAGACCAATATTCCAGTGAAATGATATTAGATGAAGCGCAAAACTCAAGGAATTTCTGGTCATTTCAGGAATTATAGAAGCAATACTTACCGTTGTAAGTTTAGAGTTAGGAATCTGAAATGAAACAATATACGAAACTGCAATTGGATTTTCACCCGTCAGGCGGTAGTCCGCTCAGACAGATTATGTCCACAATTTAATAACAACTGAATATGAAGGGTTATTCACCAGGCAAGTGGTAGTCCGCGTAGACAGGTTATTCTCACAGAATAATAAAGAATAGAATAACAACAAGATTTCACCATGCATGCAGTAGTCCGCATAGACAGGTTATTCCAACAGAATAATAAAGAATGGAATAACAACCCTTACGAGTATTGAAAGAAAATAACTCTCTTCATGAATACGAAAGAAATAATACCCCTTACCTTAAAAATTTGGAGACTGCACTAGTGTAATAGCAGAATACTCTTCTTCTTCTCTCTTATTCTCTCTATACTTTCTCTATAGTTTTAGTGAATTGGTGAGAAATAATAAAGAAATGAGCTTCTATTCATAGGCTCGACAGAGTAAGGGTAAAATAGTTTTTTCCCCATAATTTATGACATCATCGCTTACATCATCGATCCTATGACATCATTGCTTACCTCATCGCTCCGATGATATCCTTGCTTACCTCATCACTCCGATGACATAATTGTTTGCATCATAAGAGTTCAAATTCAATTTGCGCTCTTCCACCTCGTTTAACTTTTATACCATGAATTTACTATAATAATGTTACCATTCTACTTATAAAAATCATACTATTATATAATCACATCATACTACTATAATGTAATATTATAACAATATATTTGAATGAATTATTTTATCGAAAAAGATAAAATACCAACTTTTAACAAATGTCACATGTTAAAAATTCCTCCGTTTAAATCCACATTGAATAAATATTTTCTTATCATATATATCAAAATTTAATTATTTACAAATAATATTATAGAACTACAATATTGACAACCAGGTCGTTCCAAGGAAAGAGGGGGCCTTTCGATAAGGATTTCTCCTTACTGGCGCACAATTAATCAACCCCTTTCCTAGACAGAACTTCCTTAGACATTGCCAATAATACTATCTAATAATATTATTCAAATAATATGAATTATTGATTTGATAATTTGAAATACTGTGCAATGACAGTTATTGAATCAATAATATAAAATAACAAAGTAGCACTTATTGATATAAAATATCAACGTAGCAAATATTAAACCAATAAAATATTATGCAATTATTGAATCAATAATATAAAATATTGAACAGTAATTACTGTAACAATAATTGAGTAAGTGCCTTCCTACGTAAGAATCAATAATTCAAAATACTGTGCAATAACGTGTGCTACTGTGCAACACCATGTATTATTGTATTTTAACCACCGGGTATTTTAACAGTACTAACGGTAACAGTTTTGCCGTTATTTTTATAAAAAGGTTACTTCTGTCGCTTTCTATATCCGACATTCATTCCGTTGTGGGGTCCACCAATGACTGCGCCGTCGTACAAATATTCTCCGACAAAAAGAATATTCCTCGACCAAACGAATATTTCCCGACACAACGAATATTTTATAACCACTTGCTTACTTTGTAAATTTTGCACATCTTACCTATAACTTATCACATTTATCAAATCAACACCTTACTATTTTAAAATAATATATAAAGAAAATTAAATCTTTATTCATAAAATTTGGGGTCTTACAGCAAAACAGCTTTATTTTAAAAATAGGTTTTTAGAACTTAAGATCTTGTTTGGTAAAAACCCTTTAAAACAAGTGTAAGGGCCATGTTTGGTAAAACTAAATTAAAACCCTTTCTTTATTTTAATAAATCCTTTAACACATAATTTAAATGTTACACTTTATTTAATTAAATTTCAACCTTCTAATTTAATTAAATAAAAGCTAACATCAATTATCCACATAAAAATTACCGCATAACAATTATAATTACTCGCTAATTATAATTTCATGCAACAATTATCACATAAACTTCATCTAATTTAATTATCTCAATTAAATTAGAACCATACCATAAAATCATTACACATCAATTAAATAAATTATTAAATATTCATTTAATTAATATATAACACTTATTTAAATTAATCCACAACAATCACATAATTTATATATTTAACTCAATAAATAAATCAATTAAAATATTTATTTATTCAATAAATATTTAAAATTAATATATAAAATTCTCATTCGTTACAATCTTCCTTTCTTAAAAGGATTCCATCCCCAGAATCATAAATAAAAAAAACTCATCTGTTACATTCTTCCCCCCTTAAAAAGATTATGTCCCCAGAATCAGTATATAAGGGGTTACACAAATAATTAAGCAAATAATTGAGAATACGATTTCATCATAATATCTTCGAGTTTCCACGTAGCTTCTTCAGCACTGTGGTTCCTCCAGATTACCTTAACAGAAGGTATCACTTTATTTCTAAGTACTTGTTCCTTTCTATCAACTATTTGAACAGGCACTTCTTCATATGTTAAGTCTTTATCAAACTATAAAGGCTCGTATTCTATTACATGCTTGTAGTCGTGTTTGTACGGTCGCAACAAAAAAATATGGAAAACGTTGTATATATTACCTAGCTCCGGAGGTAATACCACCTCGTAAGCCACTTCGCCAACCTTTCACAATATCTCAAAAGGTCCAATAAATCGGGGACTCAGCTTCCCCTTCTTGCCGAATCGAATCTTCCCTTTCCAAGGAGATACTTTTAGGAAAACGAAGCTTCCTGCTACAAACTCTTGGTTCTGTCAATGTTGATCGGCATACTTCTTCTGTCTGTCTTGAGCAGCAACCAATCTGGTTCTGATCAGCTTCACGATTTCAGCGGTGTGTTGTACCAATTCTGGTCCCAACAGTTGACGTTTACTGACCTCATCCCAGCACAAGGGAGTTCTGCATTTTCTGCCATACAATGTTTCGAAAGGTGGCATGCCAATACTAGCGTGGTAACTATTATTGTAGGCGAACTCCACCAATGGTAGATGATCATCTTAGCTTCCTTTGAAGTCCATCACGCAAGATCTCAGCATGTCCTCTAGCGTCTGAATCGTTCTCTCACTCTGGCCATCAGTCTGAGGATGGTACGCCGTACTCATTCGCAATTGTGTTCCCAGACATTCTTGTAAACGTTTCCAGAAATTTGACGTAAAACGCGGATCTCTATCGGACACAATCGACACCGGAACCCCGTGTCAAAAAATAATTTCCCTAACGTAAAGCTTCGCTAACTGATCCAAGTTTAACTTAATCTTGATTGGTAGGAATTGTGCTGACTCCGTCAGTCGATCCACTATAACCCATATCGCATCGAAACCCTTCTGAGTCGCTGGAAGACCAACCACGAAGTCCATCGTGATATATTCCCACTTCCATTCTGAAATTTCTAATGGTTCAAGTTTGTGACACCCCCAAATTCGGGTACTTCGTTTCCACACGATTTGGTGTTCTGCCTTAACTTTCTAGCACGTTAAGCATCTCGCAACGCATTCAGCAACGTTCCTCTTCATATTCAGCCACCAGAAATGGTGTCTGAGATCCTTGTACATCTTCGTACTCCCAGGGTGAATCGAATATCTCGAACTGTGAGCTTTGCTCAAAATCTCTTCTTTGCATCTGGTACTCGCGGTACCCAGATTCTTCCCTCATATTATAACAGTCCTTTGTTATCAATCTTGAACTTGATTTCTTTACCATCGGCTATTCTTTTTCGAATCTTCTCGCACTCTTCATTGTGAAGTTGTGCCTCTTTCACCTGGTCTACCAGAGTAAAACCAGTGGTTACTTGAAACAACTTCTCATCCGATTCCTTCGGATACTTTACTTCAAGTTCCAATCTAGCCATCTCTGCTATCAACTGATCCTGATCAGTTAACATATTCAACTTCTCCCGACCCTTCCTGCTTAAAGCGTCGGCAACCACGTTAGCTTTACCCGGATGGTAAAGTACCTCGCAGTCGTAGTCCTTTATTAGTTCCAACCATCTTCTTTGGCGCATGTTCAAATCCTTCTGGGTGAAGATATACTTCAAACTCTTATGATCCGTGTATATCTCACACCGTTCTCCATAAAGGTAGTGTCTCCAAATCTTCAGAGCAAACACTACTGCCGCCAATTCTAAGTCATAGGTCGGATACTCTTTTTCATAATCCTTTAGCTGACGCGACGCATAGGCAATGACTTTGCCACTCTGTATCAGCACACAGCCTAATCCTTTATGTGAGGCATCACTGTATACTACAAAATTCCCCGTACTATCTGGTAAAGACAACACAGGAGCAGTACTCAACCTCTTCTTCAACTCCTGAAAACTTTCCTCACACTTTTCCTTCCAAACAAATTTAACTGTTTTACGAGTCAAATTCGTCAACAGAGTTGCAATTTTGGAAAAGTCCTGAATAAATCTTCGGTAATAACCTGCCAATCCCAAGAAACTCCTCACTTCAGACGGCGTCTTTGGCTGATCCCAATTCATTACAGCTTCAACCTTCGACGGATCCACAGAAATCCCATCTTTGTCAATCACGTGGCCGAGAAATTGCACACGTTCTAACCAGAATTCGCACTTCGAGAATTTTACGTATAGCTTTTCCCGTCTCAGCGATTCTAACGTTAGTCTTAAGTGTTCAGTGTGTTCCTCCTTAGTTTTGGAATAAACCAGGATGTCATCTATGAACACCACTACAAACTTATCTAAGAATGGCTTAAACACTCTATTCATTAAGTCCATAAATGCAGCTGGGGCATTCGTTAAACTAAATGACATCACTAAGAACTTGTAATGTCCATACTGAGTTCTAAAAGTCGTCTTCGATATATCTTCTCTCCTTACCTTCAACTGATGATACCCACTTCTCAAATGGATTTTTGAGAAGTATCTAGCACCCTTCAGTTGATCGAACAAGTCATCGATCCTAGGTAAAGAATACCTATTCTTGATCGTAACTTTGTTCAACTCTCTATAATCAATACATAGCCGCATCGATCCATCCTTCTTCTTGACGAATAAAACTGGCGCTCTCCACGGTGAAATGCTCGGTTAAATCAGTAATTCCTGCAGTTGAACCATCAACTCCTTCATCTCGACTGGAGCCATTCTGTACGGAGCTTTCAAAATTAGAGCAGTTCCTGGCGCTAAGTCGATCACGAACTCTAACTCCCTATCTGGAGAAAGTCCTGGAAAATTGCTCAGAAATACGTCCACAAACTCCCTAACCACTGATATCTCTTCCATCTTCGGGCTCTCCTTACGAGTATCTACCATGTAGGCTAGATATCCTACACAGCCGTGCGTCAAAAGTTTCTTGGCTTGCATGATCGTCAGACAACTCGCTTATCTAAGCGATTTGCTACCATAGAATACTAACTTCGACGAAGTCGTAAGGATTACCGACTTCTTCTGACAGTCGATTACCGCCCCATGGTTGAACAACCAATCCATACCCAGTATCACATCGAATTCCTCAAGTTTGATCAGAATTAAATCTACCCTCAATTCCTGACCCTTAATGTCCAATCTACAGTTCTTGTATACAAACCTAACAGGAATAACCTCCCTATTTGCAATCTCTATGTTCAAGGGATAAACTAATTCCTCTTTAGGTAAGTCTAGGGTCTTAGCAAAATCATCAGATATGAATGAACAAGTAGCACCCGAATCAAATAATACATATGCATTTATACTATTGACCAAAATAATACCTGACACCACATCCTTTGACTGCACAACATCCTACACCATCATGTTGAATGTTCGGGCAGTGGGTCGAATGGCCTGCAGTGGTCCAGCGATAGTCAGAGTACTGCCGCTGCCATTTTCTCCATTCCCTGTTGACCCTGCTGCTGACTTCTTCGGGCAACTACAGGCCATGTGATCCTTGGATCCACATATGTAGCAAGCTCCCTTCTTCGGGTTCGGGCAATTTGGCTCAATGTGGCCTTCCTGACCACAGTTGAAGCACACCGTCTCCCCTTCATGCACACTCCAGTGTGATTCTTCCCGCATGTCACACATGCTTCAATCTTCTTCTTCTGTTGGTTTCCCTGTTGACTTCCAGTAGAGGTGTTGTCATTCCACTTCCTTTTTTGCTTGATAGCCCTGCTACCACCAGCCTTGGTTTCTGTCTCATTCTTCTTCTTCTTCTGGTCCTAATTAAACTTGTTCACCGCGTCTCTCCCACCTTCAGTGAGGATGGCCTGTTCCAATACAGCTGCAAACGTATTTAGCTAGAACATAGAGACCTTGCTGTAGAGCCAGGGCTTTAGTCCCCACTCAAACCTTCTCGCCTTCCTAGCGTCAGTACTGACCTGGTATGTAGCGAACCTGGCCAGCTCGTTAAATTTTGCGGCATACTCCGACACCGTCATCCCTCCCTGTTTAAGCTCTAGAACCTGGACCTCCATCTAGTCCTGCGAGCTAACGGGAAAGTATATTTCAAAGAACATTTCATTGAAACGTTCCCACGCTATCACTCCTTCTCCTTCCCTCGTTTTATTGGTCTGCCACCAAAAACTAGCATCCGACTTCAACATGAAAGTCACGAAAGCCGTCTTCTGGTCCTCGCCAACTCTAGTTACATCGAAGACCTTCTCCATCTCCATTACCCACGTCTGGGCATCTATCGGGTTTACCAATCTCTAGAACTCTGGCTGTCCTACTGCCTTAAATTCCTTAAACGTCGTGCACTGCACTTGCGACTGATTCGCAAGTGCTCCCGTCAGCAGGTTCACTAACTGTTGAACCGAGTTGGGATTCGGCCCATCGTTATTGTTGTTGTTGTTGTTCGTCGAACCCTCGGGGTTTTGACGTGTAGGTCTTCTTCTATGAGGCATTTTCTATTAAGAAATATCCTTATTAGATCCTTTACTCATTTATTAAATATTCAAGTTCAATTAAAAATATTTTAATAAGTCACACTTGAACACATAGCACGTCAAATAACTTCGTTATTTTATTTATTTGTAGTTTTGAAAAACATAGAATAAATAGTATTCCTGCTATTTACATCATCTTTCCTGAACTGAAAAAGTTACAGGATTACATTATCACCTCATCCCATTATTATCTCAAATTATGGGATTTACATTTATTTAATAAAAGAAGCACATAATTAAAAATTCTACTATCTAGGTATATTAAGACGTCGCACAGCCTCTCTACGTTCTTCCTCCATCACCCGAAATGCTGTTCTGTGATCCACCATGTACCATGGTAAACATTGGAACTGAGCTGGGTAATAGAAGACACGATCCTGGGCCCTCTCTATAGCCGTATGGAAAACGTATTTCATCTCCCTCAGCTTGGCCTTCTTCGCTTGAGCCTCATCTTTAGCTCGATCGGCACGTTGAGTAGCCCTCAAGCTTGTTTCCTCCGCTCTGGCGCGCTTTGCTGACTCCTCCTAGATGTCATTCTTCAGCTTTGTTAGTTCAGCCAGTGCATCATCTCTTTCACTCTCCACGTGGATTAGATCCCACTTCACGTTTCCAACCTCAATGTCCAGCTCTTCGATCGTCTCGTCTCGCTGTTGTATGGTAGTCCTACTCTCGTCCACCATTTCCTGAAGCTCCACGTTACAGTCGTAGATGATGAGTGGATTTTATACCTACGAATCGGTAGTCGTTATAGCTTGATTCTGAATGTTTTCGAGTAATTTGTCTATCATTTCTACTGGGTTTATACGTTTATGTGTAGGTAATGAAATGGAGACGAAAGTAGCTTTAAAAGGACAAATGAAATATGATATATTTTTATTCCTTAAATGCTTAATCTTTTTATTGTGTGCCTAAATATACTCATTAATTTATATTTTTATTTTAGGTACACTTGGAAATAAACTGGAGGAAAAATTGAGCATTACTTGACTACTGGAATTAAGCAAGCTTATTTGGCTCATGTGCAGCACCGGCCCTGGGCTAAAGCCCAAGGTGCCCGGGCTTTAGGCCCCCCAAAATAAGTAAATTTTTAGGGCCCCCACTAAAATTTTTATGTTATATATATATATACTCTAACTTTACTCCAAGCTATGAATTTTGAAATCTGAAGGAAAGCAAACAACATTACAGCATGAATGACGATTGGCGAAGGCTCAGCGAAAAACCATATGGGTTTGGGTCTGCGCAAATCAATTTATTTTTCAATACAATCTTCATCCATTTTCCTAATTCCTAATTACTTTCTTACCCAATACCCATTAGTGCCTTAATTAGTATATAAAAAGAGAGAGAGCGAGAGAGATGAAACACTCAAACACTGGATTTTGAAGGCTCAAGTGTTAACTGTTATTCCTTCTCACAAATTTCAAGCTAATTTCAGGTATTAATTCTATTTTTTAGGATTTTGAAATTAATTGTTTTGTTTATGAGATTTAGAAGCATTGTTTAATTTAATTGGGCTTGATGACTGATTGAGTAGATTTGTTTATGTTATTATGGATTTGTTTATGCTATTATGAATCAAGTGAAAAATTTAATATCTTTTGGGTTTTTTTAATTGTTTGGGAGTAGTGTTAGACTCTTAATAAAGAAGACCCTATTTGATAATTAATTTATAGATAATCATGAGATTATGCTGGAATTTTGCAGATTTTTAAATTTTTATTTACCATGGCTCCTAAAAAGTATATGTCTGGATCTGAAAAAAGAAAAGAAAGAAAAAAGCGGATGAATTAGTTCAATCTCAAGCGGGTTCACTCGATAAATTTTTTGGTAGTAAGAAACAAAAGGAGAGTTCTAGTGTGGTTGAACAATCAGAAAATGAAGAACAGATAGTAGATACGGAGAATGAAGAACAAGAAAATTTAGTGGAAGATACGGATGTCTTTGCAAAGGAACCAAATGAATGCGTGAATGAGAGTGACCGTGAAGATATGAATGATGAGGGTCAAAATGAAGGCTTGGATTGTGAATATGGACCTACAGACATTGATGATCCAAGCAATTGGGACAAGATTGATCAAAATTTTATTGACTTTGTAGTTGAAAGAGGGCCTTTAAGAAGAAATGGGGATCAATTTCCTAATGATGCAGAGGGTAGGCATTTCACTTCCTTTCACTACATCCGTCGTTTGTCAAACGGAGAGAAGAAAGATAGGAGGTGGCTTGTATATTCAAGTGCTTCTGACAAAGTATTTTGCTTTTGTTGTAAATTGTTTGCGCAAGGTGAAAACAATACTTTGTTGGCTACTAATGGCTTGAGAAATTGGAGAAATATTGGTCAAAGGCTCAAAAGTCATGAAGGTAGTAACGAGCATATTGCTTGCATGAGCAAATGGATTGAATTAGAGAGGAGATTGAAAAAGAATGAAACAATCGACAAAAGTGTGCAAGATCAAATCAACAAAGAGAAAGAGCATTGGAAAGGGGTACTAGTAAGGATAATTGCTGCTGTGAAAGCACTTGCTAAAGTGAACTTAGCATTTCGTGGAGATAATGAGAAGATTTATCAAGAGAAGAATGGGATTTTTCTAACCATAATTGAAATGGTTGCTGTATATGATCCAATAATGCAAGAGCACTTTCGGCGGATTTTGAAAGGTGAGATTCATTACCATTATCTTAGCCATAAAATTCAGAATGAATTGATACAAATGCTTGCTGATGATGTCAAAAGTGCAATCATTTGTAAGATAAAAAATGCAAAATATTTTGCCGTGATTCTTGATTGTACTCCAGATATAAGTCACGAAGAACAAATGTCACTTGTAATACGATGTGTGGATGTTTCAATGAGTACACCAAAAGTGGAGGAATTCTTCTTACAATTTTTGAAAGTGGAAGATACAACAGGATCCGGACTTTTTGGTGAACTAGAAGAAGTCTTGTCCACTCTTCAACTTGACATTAGTGATATAAGAGGGCAAGGATATGATAACGGCTCCAATATGAAAGGGAAACACAAAGGTGTTCATAAAAGGCTTCTCGATAGAAATCCTAGAGCATTTTACACGCCATGTGGTTGCCATAGTCTTAACCTCATGCTTTGCGATATGGCCAACTGTTGTAACAAAGCTACATCTTTTTTTGGAATTGTACAACGTATTTACTGTTTGTTTGCGGCTTCTACCAAGCGATGGCAAGTTTTGATAAAACATGTTACAAATCTCACTGTTAAGTCATTATCACAAACGCGTTGGGAAAGTCGTGTTGAAAGTGTTAGAGCAATAAGATACCAAGCTCCAGAAATCAAAGAGGCTTTACTTGAATTGGCTGATTCTCGTGACGATGCTGGTGCAAAGAGTGAAGCTGATGCCTTAGTAAGATATGCAATTGAGGATTTTGGATTCTTAGTTAGCATGGTTGTTTGGCATACTATTTTGTTTGCAGTTAACGTTGTCAGCAAGACCTTGCAAAAAGAAGATATGCATATTGATGTTGCCATTGATCAGTTAAATGGGCTTGTTTCCTTTCTTGAGAAATATAGAGAAAGTGGTTTGGCGGAGGCTATTGATGAAGCTAAGGTAATTGCGTCCAAAATGGGAGTTGAGCCCGTATTTCACGAGAAGCGTGTCATTCATCGAAAGAAACATTTTGATGAGAATGGGAGTGAAGAGTTGACCCTTTCGGCTGAAGACTCATTTAGAGTTAACTACTTCTTATCTATAGTAGATCAAGCTCTTTTATCACTTAAGAGCCGGTTTGAACAGTTTGAGAAATATGAGGAAATTTGGGGTTTTTTGTTTGATGTGAACAAGTTAAAGTCTACAACCGATGAATGTTTGAAGATGTATTGCTCCAAGTTAGAAGATGCTTTGAAACATGAAGGAACTTCTGATATCAACGGAAATGAGTTGTTTTCGGAATTGAAAGTCTTCAGAGAAGGTTTACCAAAAGAGATAACGAAACCAATTGAAGTGCTCAATCAATTGAAATTGATGGAGGATTGTTATCCAAATGTGTGGATTGCGTATCGGATATTATTGACTATTCCTGTTACGGTTGCTTCCGGAGAAAGAAGTTTTTCGAAGTTGAAGCTAATTAAGAACTACCTCCGCTCAACTATGTCACAAGAAAGGTTGAATGGATTATCCATCCTATCCATTGAACATGAGATGGCGGATAAGATTGATTGTGCGGATATTATTAATACTTTTGCTGCTAAAACTGCAAGAAGGATGATATTTAAGTGATGTCTTTGAACTGATTACTTTTTTGACTTAGTAATAATGTGATATCTAAATGATGTTTTGGAAATATTGAAATAGTCGGTTATTATATTTGGTATTCTTTCGTATTGATGCTATTTTGTTCAGAAAAAGTTCTTAGTTTTTTTTATGTCTATCTTAATAGCAATTCGCAAAAGGCCCATTTTTTTGTTGTCCGCTTTAGGCCTTTAAAAACTCAGGACCGGCCCTGCTCATGTGGGCCACAAATTTCATGAGCATGGTTCAGGAGTGTAAAGGAATTCCTAGTTGACATGGGCCCACGGTTGCATTGCAAAGGGGAGATCAATAAATTCTTAGCAATCAAGTAATGATAAGTGGGTAGCATGCAAGGAAAAAATGTCTAGCCAATTATATGGGGGTCACGGTTTGGATTGCTAGCAACTCACGAAGTGGAAGCAGCCCATGTGTCCTACAGCTCACGAAATCAGCAATAGCATGCAAAATAAATCAGGGGCTGGACAGAGACCACCCCCGCTGAGGCGGGGTGTGTGGCTTGAAGACCCCCGCTGGGGCGGGGAGGCGGCAACATACTTATGTCCCTTTCCCTACACGAGTTGAATAGAAGGCAAGAGATGGGCTGTGCTAGTGGATGATATTAAAAGCAGCATATAAAAAGCAGCATGACTCCTGTTCCTATTCGGATTGGGGTAATAAGAGAATTTGGCTGCGATACATAATGCATGATATAAAGGAGAGCCACGAAGCAGCTGGAGAGTCCCTTTGTCCTATTTGGATTTGTGGGTTGCTACTAGAGGATTTAATTGGGCCACGAGACTTATGATATGTTAAGGGCTTAATGAACCTGATATAATAATGGGGACACGGAGCAGCTTGGGAATTGACTCAACTGGATTCGCAAAGCAAGGCTGCTTAGTATCTATCTATATATATATTATATTAGATAGCTAATAGTGGACTTAACCTGTGAAGGAAAAAAGGACGGCAGCAGCTTAGCTTAGGAATATATTATATATAGATTAGCTTAGTAGTATTAGATTGAATATAGTTTTATATATTTATTATGTTAGTATTAGTTTTATTTTAGTTTTGAATAAAAATAAAAAACCCAGGTTGAAAGGGGATCTTGGATATTGAAGCATATTGGAACCATTGGAGATCCAGATCAAGAGCAAGAAAGAGCACAAATTTGCCGGCAACAGATTCAATTCTTTTCTTTAATCTTATTCTTATCTTTTAATGTTTATTCAATTGTGGATTCTTAATTTTAATTCAATGACAATGAGCTAATTCTTTATTTGAGATTGCAATGGATCTTATTGTGTAATTTATTTTAATATGCTTCTTTATCAATTATTGTGATCTATCGTTGTGAATTGTCTATTATGATTTGAAATAATTGTTTAATTGCCTATATATCAATTACCGTGATAATCTATATGAAATCAAGAGATGAGTATAGATTTAGATCTGATTATGATAGCATGTGTTTATGCTTTCTGCATAGATGAAAATCATGATTCGTGTTTAGGGTAGAAGTATACCTTTACGCCATATGTAATCTTATAGAGAACTTGTGATTAAATCCTTTTTAATTGTAATTCACATAGAAATATAGTGGATTAGTTAATTAGGATGTCTTGCTTAATTCTATCATCTGTGGATTTGAGTGAGTATGGTATGATGCATCGTGAGGTGGTTATATTTGCTTTCGTGTTCTTGATTAACAATTCAGAATAGAGAGAATAATTGATGAGAAGTACGTTAACTTAGATGAAGCAATAAGTGAAGTTGTGATCTTAAATCTCCGTAATATGAATTTAACTAGTGGTAGTTAGAAGTAGTTCAATTATATATTGAAATTCATTCGTTTGAATAAGATTGAGTTGGTTACGGGTTAGTACTTGATTATTCTTATTAACTAATTTCTCGTGAGAATGATACTTTACTTTTACTTTATTACTTGTTGACCACATATACTTACGTGTTGTGCGTAATTAAAAAATACCCAACAAATTTTTGGCACTGTTGCTGGGGAATCAATTTAATAATTATTTGTCAATATTAATTTCAATCAAATTAATCTTAATTTAAATATTTTTTTATTTTAAATTATTTAATTCTCTTCCTATCTAACTCTCTTTTCAGGTACCATGGCTGAATTCAATTATCAATGGCCATATTTGAGTACGACTCAACCAAGGGATACAGGGATTGACGAACTTATATTAGCACAGATTAAAGAACTTTCGAGGACGTTGGACGTTATTGTAGCCCAACGGACTCGAAAAATAACAATTACGTGTAATTATTGTGCTGGTAACCATTAAAGTCATCAATGCGCCGTCAGTTTTGAACCGGTACAATATAGTGGTGATTACCTCAACAACTATGTTGATCCTAACTATCACCAAGATTGGGGGTATCACCCGAATTCTTCATGGAGCTACAATTATGATGACCAATACTACGCTCCAAATCCATCATACACACCGGAATTTTTTTGTCCACCTCCATTGCCACAAGAAGAAAAGCTAGGTTGGGAAGTGGCTTTGGCCAGAATCCAAACAGAAAATATCGCGGCGAGGAGAACTATAATGACGAAAATGAAGAATCTATCAATTCAAGTAAGACAGATGGCGAATGCAATCATTCCTCCAAACACTGGTCCTAATTACATGGATTTCAAAACTGATGGAGAGCCAGAATCAAATCTGCTATTGGATGAGCCACAAGAAGAAAAGTCAAATATGGAGGAACTCATGTCAAACGTCATAGCAGATCAAGAGGAGAGGAAGATTAGTCAGGAGTTGTCAAGTCAAGATCTTAATAATCAGATGGAGCAACTCATCACTACCCCACCAAATGGTCCTAATTACATGAATTTCGAAACAGAAACAGATAATTCAGAGCTGAGGGAATGGTGGTCCAAGTTCACAGCAGACATAGAGGAGAGGAGGATTAGTCAAGAGTTGTCAAGTCAAGTTCTTAATAATCAGATGGAGCAACTCACCAACGCCTCAAACAACTGTCCTCCAAACACTTGGCAGAATGACATGGATGACGAAACTGGCGGAGAACCGGAACCAAATCTGCAACTGGATGAGCCACAAGATATAAAAAGTGAGGAGACAAATGGGGATAATGTAATAGAGGTCGACGAAGATCTAAATGGGCCTCCACCAAAGATCAAAGAGCCAGTCAAATTTGCAAAACCATGTCCGCTTGGTAGTCATGTCGTCGGCGAAGCTCTTTATAATATAAGAGCTAGTACAATTTTGAAGCTATGGTGGGCGAGAAAAAGAAGATAGACGAAGAGCCCATTGTATGTGACAAGCTTCCATGCCCCAAAGTAATCACATACACAATAGAGAAAACACCTAGCTATGGGACGTTCGTGATTGAGATCATACCTAATCAGAGCATGCTAGGTGACTTTGATGCATTGGCCATCGCCTGTGGGAACCTCCCAAAGGATTATTTGCTACTAATGGATGGAGGGTTCCTCAACTTCGAAGAGAAATTGGATAGCGTTGACCAGACAAAGTTCGGCTGAAGGACTATAAATCAAGCGCTTATTAGGAGGCAACCCAAGTTTAATTTTTATTTTTAGTTTTGTTTAGGTTTCATATTATTTGATAGATTTTTTTAAGATTTATTAAACTTGCTTCTATTGTGTTCACAGGTTAGTCAAGTCCAACTCAAGTGTGGTGCCTGATTCATTTCAATGTACCTAACCTATTCTTCAGACTTAGCAGACAAGGAGGGAAATTGCTTTATTTTCAGGGAAGTCCTCTACTTTAATCTTTCCTATCTTAGCCATTAAGGACAATGTCTGTTTTAAGTTTGGGGGTATTTATCATGTTTAGTATTTACTTGGGCAATGTTTTGATGGAATTTGATGGCCAATGATAAGTGGGTGGTTAATGTTTTTAACTCTTGGAGAATTGATGAGCATGTTTAATCTATATTTCAACTCATTAGTTGGTTTCACACTACTTGTGAAAGTTTGAAAATTTTACACATATCCATTTGTTTAGCCAGTTGGGATTAAAATTTTTTGGCTAAATGCTTATGAAAGATACCATTGCAACTCGAGAAATCTTATTTGAGCATCATTCAAAGTGAAAATTAGGAACTCACATAAGTTTGGGGGAAATCTTGGGATATTTTTGAAAAAAAGAAAAAATTAGAACCTTCCCGAGTTGAATAATTGAATCTTGTGGTGGGTCGAGATGGAGCATAAAACGCACTCACTAAAAAGATAGAAAAAAAGTATTTTTAAAATATTTGGAAGGGTTCATATTCGCTCAATTGTTTGAATATCCGGTTGATCCTCAAGAAAAAAATTTGTGTTTTGTCTTTATTAGCGGAGATTGATGTGATAAGAAGTTTTGAAAGTTGTTTTTGAAAATCTTTTAGGAGTATTAGTTGATTTTATTTAAATCATGACTAGTTGAACATTTGGATGCACACACGCACTTAAAGGATCATAAGTAGATGTGAAGCTAATGAAAACTGTTGAAATTTTAGACATGGCATTGTTTTTAAAATTTTCTGTGGGTTATCACTTGTTGTAACCTTTGAGGCCACTGTTCAAATTCATATTGATTCATTGTTTGAGTGGATCATTGATAGAGAGTGATTCTGTCTCATTTGTGTGTTTGTTTGAGAACAAGCAAAGTCTCAAGTTTGGGGGTATTTGATGAGTGAGTTTTATACCTACGAATCGGTAGTCGTTATAGCTTGATTCTGAATGTTTTCGAGTAATTTGCCTATCATTTCTACTGGCCTTATACGTTTATGTGTAGATAATAAAATGGAGACAAAAGTAGCTTTAAAAGGAGAAATGAAATATGATATATTTTTATTCCTTAAATGCTTAATCTTTTTATTGTGTGCCTAAATATAATCATTAATTTATATTTTTATTTTAGGTACACTTGGAAATAAACTGGAGGAAAAATTGAGCATTATTTGACTACTGGAATTAAGCAAGCTATTTGGCTCATGTGGGCCACGAATTTCATGAAGATGGTTCAGGACTGTAAAGGAATTCCTAGTTGACATGGGCCCACGGTTGCATTGCAAAGGGGAGATCAATAAATTCTTAGCAATCAAGTAATGATAAGTGGGTAGCATGCAATTGCTAGCAACTCACGAAATGGAGCAGCCCATGTGTCCTACAACTCACGACATCAGCAATAGCATGCAAAATAAATCAGGGGCTGGACAGAGACCACCCCCGCTGGGGTGGGGTGTGTGGCTTAAAGACCCCCGCTGGGGCGGGGAGGCGGCAACATGCTTATGTTCCTTTCCCTACACGAGTTGAATAGAAGGCAAGAGATGGGCTGTGCTAGTGGATGATATTAAAAGCAGAGCATATAAAAAGCAGTATGACTCCTGTTCCTATTCGGATTGGGATTGGGGTAATAAGAGAATTAAGGCTGCAATACATAATGCATGATATAAAGGAGAGCCACGAATCAGCTGGAGAGTCCCTTTGTCCTATTCGGATTCGTGGGTTGCTACTAGAGGATTTAATTGGGCCACGAGACTTGTGATATGTTAAGGGCTTAACGAACCCGATATAATAATGGGTACACGGAGCAGCTTGGGAATTGACTCAACTGGATTCGTAAAGCAAGGCTACTTAGTATCTATCTATATATATATATATATATATATATATATATATATATATATATATATATATATATATATATATTAGATAGCTAATAGGGGACTTAACCTGTGAAGGAAAAAAGGACTACAGCAGCTTAGCTTAGGAATATATTATATATAGATTAGCTTAGTAGTATTAGATTGAATATAGTTTTATATGTTTATTATATTAGTATTAGTTTTATTTTAGTTTTGAATAAAAATAAAAAACCCTAGTTGAAATGGGATCTTGGAAATTGAAACACATTGGAGCCATTGGAGATTCAGATCAAGAGCAAGAAAGAGTACGAATTTGCTGGTAACAGATTCAATTCTTTTCATTAATCTTATTCTTATCTTTTAATATTTATTCAATTGTGGAATTCTTAGTTTTAATTCAATGACAATGAGCTAATTCTTTGTTTGAGATTGCAATGGATCTTATTGTGTAATTTATTTTAATATGCTTCTTTATCAATTATTGTGATCTATCGTTGTGAATTGTCTATTATGATTTGAAATAATTGTTTAATTGCCTATATATCAATTACCGTGATAATCTATATGAAATCAAGAGATGAGTATAGATTTAGATCTGATTATGATAGCATGTGTTTGTGCTTTCTGCATAGATGGAAATCATGATTCGTGTTTAGGGTAGAAGTATACCTTTACGCCATATGTAATCTTATAGAGAACTTGTGATTAAATCCTTTTTAATTGTATTTCACATAGAAATATAGTGGATTAGTTAATTAGGGTGTCTTGCTTAATTCTATCATCTGTGGATTTGAGTGAGTATGGTATGATGCATCGTGAGGTGGTTATATTTGCTTTTGTGTTCTTGATTAACAATTCGGAATAGAGAGAATAATTGATGAGAATTATGTTAACTTAGATGAAGCAATAAGTGAAGTTGTTATCTTAAATCTCCGTAATCTAAATTTAACTAGTGGTAGTTAGAAGTAGTTTAATTATATATTAAAATTCATATGTTTGAATAAGATTGAGTTGGTTACGGGTTAGTACTTGATGATTCTTATTAAATAATTCCTCGTGAGAACGATACTTTACTTTCACTTTATTACTTGTTGACCACGTATACTTGCGTGTTGTGTGTAATTAGAAAATACCCAATAGTAGACCTCCTCGTACATCTCAGCACTAGTCGAGTGAGGTGAGAATTCCTTTTCAGGATCCTCCTCCTCCTCTTCCTCCTCTGACTCATCCTCGTCCTCATCATCTTGGTCAGATGTCGGCTCATGCTCCTGACCAGCTACGGTAATCAATGGAGATGGCTCTCTCCGAACCAACTTCTCCCAGACAACATAGATGTCTCAGGGCTCCTCGTCCCTCAGCATCTGAGGTAACTCTTACCTAGCCTGAGTAGACTCTCCAACGTTCATCATCCTGACAAGAAAATTTTAAAGTTTAATTATTACGTGATATCGACACTCTTCGAATACTTAAACGTAAACACATAGCACATAAGGTAGTTTATTATCTTTACCTATCACCACTATCTTCTCGATCTTCCTATAAGGCTACTACCTAAGGTTTTTTCCCCCACCTAAGGTTCATAACCTATAGCTCTGATACCAACCTGTGACACCCCCAAATCTGGGTACTTCAATTTCACACGATTTGGTGTTTACTATCTAAATAAAACATACATCTACCCAATAATAAGAAATGCAAAAATAATGACAACCTTATAATTAAATAAAAATCTTCCTTATAAAAAGGATTACAACCTTAAATCAAAATATCTCAGGGTTTATCTAACATTAACATAAATAATAATGCGAAAATAAAATATCATAACATCAAGTCTTATTACAATCAAAATCAAAAGATAACAAGTCTTCACTTGTTCATCTTGCCTTTCCCTTTACTTGTTGACGGTACGTCAACGTTCTCGACTTTAGCTGCAAGGGATTATTAAATATGCAAGAGTGAGCAAACAAAAGCTCACTTGGAATACAACAATAATATAACATAACCGAATAACTTCAAAAGATTTGAATAACTTTACTTTCATCAGCAATAAAGAATTGAATAATAATTCTTTCATTAATATTTAGAATTTCGAATATTAAAATCATCTAAGGGTCATAAGACCTTGAACTTTGTCCTAGATTATAAACATTTATATTTAAAACCTTTAACAGTCATTTAGACTATGGACTCTCAACTCGTACTTAGGGGGGTCAGCCCTTCGTACCATGTATTGTGCACTAAATATTTAACGCTTTCGTATAGTAACCTCCCCTAATAAATAGGGTTGTTATCTCAATATTTGATACAAGTTCGCACCAAAGAAAGTTTGGTTTGGATAGCTAAAATAGAAATTTGGAGTTTCAACTATCATCAACTAAGGAGTAGTTGAATCGACTCACAATAATCAAGAATAATTCAATAACAACGAATTATGAAATAACTTATGCTTTAGAATTAAACTTAAAGCATACGAAAGATAAGATAGACCTTACTTGAACAATTAAGTCAATGTCTCTTTTAATTACATCATGAACTTTAAAAAGTACTTGTCCATTGCAGAAATAAAAGGACAATCTCGAATACAATAAATATTTGAATTTAAAACACTTGCATATAATTAACAAATTTTAGAGACAGAACACTTGCCTCAAGAGCAAGCTACAACTACTATCACATTCTTTAACAATTCCTACACATATATATTTAACCATAATAATCTAAATTAGTTATCACATAACTAATTCACATAATTAGTTAACTCATTAGGTTAACTCATTCCTCTTTAATTATTAAATTAATAATCACATAATTAATCACATCACATGTTCACATTATATACTCACATAATTAATCAAATAATAATTATGTATCCATATTAATTAAATTATAATTCAAATTAAACATTCACTTTAATTATAATTAATCAAATTATAATTACATTTTATATTAATTAAATTATAATTTAAACAAATTATAATTTAAGTTAAACATTTACTTTGATTAAAAATAATCAAACTATATTCATTATAATTTAACAATTTATAATTAAAATTAAACCTTTACTTTAATTATATTTATTCAAATTATAATTACATATTATATTTTATTAATATAAATCATTACTATTCATTTAGCATTTTAATGTATGCCTAACATGTTATCAAGTACATCATATTAAGTTAGTTTTTCATGATATGAACCAAAAGCCACCCAACAAAAATAATTTTTTCTTTTCTACACCTCCCCCGGCCGGGGCGGGTGTTTTGGCTTTGATAGGCCCGCCGGGGCAGGCCCCCTGCAGCGACAGCAAACTGGTTCGCGAACTGTACAGAGAAAAAATCAATTTGACTTATTTCTCTACATCGAGTTCTGAATTCAGCCAACAAATTGCATATAAAACTTTTTATAAAACATAATATAAAGCTTCTAACATGTCTTCACATACATAACCATCAAAACACATAAACAAAACTCTAAATTTTGAAAATTTTGGATAAAAACTATTTTTCAGTGTTCTTGATAAAATTGAATACTGTAAGTTTATTTCTTAATTAAAATACACAATTCAAATCGCATTAAATTCTTTTCTTGACAAGCTAACAAAATCTAAAATCAATTGTACAACAATTAACAATTAAACTTAAATTTTGATTTTAAAGACCACTTGTTTTCAAAACAAATTCACTGTAATTCATGGTGAATATGATTTCTTCCCGTTCATCATATTTACATGATTTAGACAATTAAAGTCATCGCACAATTCATATATAACTAATTCATGAACACATTATATATGTATAATCATCAATTTCATGAAATTCATATTCACAGAGAACTAACATTATGAAGAACATCAAAAATAAAATTTCTAAACTACAAGGATTAGAAATTATACCCCTTTTTGTTTAGTGAGGAAGAATAAGATGTTGATTGGTTTGGTTAAGCAAGGATTCCTTCTCCTTCTTCTTCTCCTTCTCTCTTCTTCTTCTTCTTCTCTCTTTTCTCTCTTTGTTTTCTTTCTAACACTGATAACTTCTAACTTTGTTTTGTTTTAACTAACGTTATTTGTAATATACATATATCTATATACATATAATACAATCATAAATATAAAACATAATAACCCCCTATTAATTATAATAATTATAATTAATATATATAGGTTACAAAATTTGAATTTTAAAAGTCATAAGGCTTGTTTGGCAAAACAGCTTTATTTTAAAAATAGGTTTTTAGAACTTTAGACCTTGTTTGGTAAAAATCCTTTAAAACAAGTGTAAGGGCCCTGTTTGGTAAAATTAAATTAAAACCCTTTCTTTATTTTAATAAATTTTTTAACACATAGTTTAAATGTTACACTTTATTTAATTAAATTTCAACCTTCTAATTTAATTAAATAAAAGTTAACATCAATTATCCACATAAAAATTGCCACATAACAATTATAATTACTAGCTAATTATAATTTCATGCAACAATTATCACATAAACTTCATCTAATTTAATTATCTCAATTAAATTAGAACCATACCATAAAATTATTACACATCAATTAAATAAATTATTAAATATTCATTTAATTAATATATAACACATAATTAAATTAATCCACAATAATCACATAATTTATATATTTAACTCAATAAATAAATTAATTAAAATATTTATTTCATTCAATAAATATTTAAAATTAATATATCAAATTCTCATTCGTTACAGGGGTAGCCCCAGTAGAGGTGCGTATTGACGTCCTGTATGCTAACAGGGTTATAGGCAGCAGGTCAGGCCATTCTTTGTGATTGGCGGACATTTTTTGCATGATCTTTTTGATGTTCTTGTTGGCCGCTTCGACAGCACCATTCATCTTAGGCCGATAGATGACAGAATTGAGATGCTTGATGTGGAACTTGCTGCATAGTTCTTTCATCATTTAATTATTCAGGTTCTTGGTGTTGTTTGATATGATACCCTCTGGTTGTCTATATCAATAGACGACATTGTTTCTGATGAAACCAATAATGAACTCTTTGGTGAATTTGGGAAAAGAGGCTGCTTCCACCCATTTGGTAAAGTAATCGATCATAGTGAAGATGACTCGATGACCATTGTCGGCTTTGGGTTCCACTGGGCCGATCACATCCATTCCCCACATGGAGAAAGGCCATGGTGAACTCATGTTGTATAGCTCATTTGAAGGAGCGTGGATGGCATTTCCATGTACTTGGCATTGAAAGCATCTCCTGACATGGTCATCACAGTATGCTTTGAGTGAGATCCAATAATGCCCTGTTCTTAATATCTTCTTGGCCAGCAGATGACCGCTCATGTGTGGACCACAGACTCCACCGTGGATTTCATCCATCAGTCTCTGGGATTGCTCTTTATCAAGGCATCTTAACAGGCCTATTCCAGCATCTCTTTTGTAGAGGGCATCTCCGCTTAGATAGAACTTCATAGCCATCTTGTGAATATGCTTTCGCTCTGATTGGCTCACCCCAGCAGGTGTATATCCATCTTGGAGATACTCCTTAATGTTTCGATACTAAGGCTGATTGACAGGAGGTATTTCATCTGATACTTCTTCAATGTAATTCCCGTATGTCGGGGCTTTCTGAATTGTAAATTTGATGCAGGGAATCCCACTCCTATCGGATATGCAGATTAAGGACGCCAAGGTTGCCAATGCATCAGCGAAGTCATTCCTACCCTGAGGAATATGGCTGAAGGTTATGTCTTCAAACTCTAGGGATATTTTGACGACCTACCGATGATAGGGCAGCAAATGCAGTTCTTTGGTGTGATATGCCCCAGTGGTTTGTCCAATGACCAACTCAGAATCTCTGAAGACCAGTAAAGGTTTGATACCCATGGATTGGGCTATTTTCAACCCCATTATGCAGCCTTCATACACGGCTGTGTTGTTGGTGTTGCCAAATTAAAGTTTGGTAGCCACAAAATATTGTTCTCCTGTACCAGAGATAAGGACTGCCCCAGCTCCAGCACCTTCCATGTTTACCGCTCCGTCGAAATACATTTTTCATGGTTGGACTGTATTCTCTTGCGGGAGTTGTTGAATTGTCATGATCCCATCATTTAGGAAATAGGTCTCCAGGGGCTCGAACCCTCCTGAAGGTGCTTCAACTAATTTATCTGCTTTGCCTTGACCCTTGATTGACTTCTGAGTCATGTAGACAATGTCGAACTGTTGTAGGATCAACTGCCATTTGGACAGTTGACAATTCAACATTGGCTTGTTGAATACATATTTGAGTGGATCTATGCGGGATATGAGGTAGGTCGTATGCCCATGTAAATAGTGTTGCAACCTCATGGCGGCCCATGATAACGCATAGCATGTCTTTTCGATCAGAGTGTACTTTTGTTCACCACTGCTGAATCTTTTACTGATGTAGTAGATGGCTCTTTCTTTGCTACTATCATTCTTTTGTCCTAGCATGCATCCCATTGCATTGGCATTGACTGACAGGTACATGAACAAGGGAAATTCATCCCTTAGAGGTACCAAAATAGGTGCTTTGATCAGCTGTTTCTTGATGGCAAGGAAGGCTCGTTGACAATCCTCGTTCCATTTAGTCGAGGAATTCTTCCTTAGTTGCTTGAATATAGGTTCACAGGTTGCTGTGAGCTGGGAAATGAATCGGCTTATGAAGTTGATCCTCCCCAAAAACCCACGTATCTCCTTCTCTTTTCGAGGTACGGGCATCTCAGTGATGGCTTTGATCTTGGTAGGGTCTAGCTCAATGCCTTGATTACTCACCAAGAATCCCAATAACTTGCCTGTTTTGATGCCAAAAGCACATTTAGCGGGATTTAGCTTTAGGTTGTACTTGCGCAACCTGTTGAACAGCTTCCTGAGATGGTCAATGTGATCATCCTCCCTCCGAGATTTGATGATGATGTCGTCCACATAAACCTCTATCTCTTTGTGCATCATGTCATGAAACAAGGCCATCATGGCTCGCTGATACGTGGCTCCGACATTAACGAGGTCGAAGGACAATCGTCTATAGTAGAAGGTTCCCCAAGGAGTGATGAAAGCTGTTTTCTCCCCGTCTTCTTCAGCAACCGTGATTTGATGGTAACCAACAAAGCAATCTACGAAGGAATATATGTTGTACTGCGCCGTATTGTCTACCAAGATATGGATGAAAGGTACCGAGAAATTATCCTTGAGACAGGCTTTATTTAAATCTCGGTAATCCACTCATACTCATACCTTCCCTCCGGGATTAGGCACGGGGACTATGTTTGAAATCCACTCTAGGTAGGTTGATACCATGATGATTCCAGCTTTGAATTGTTTAACAACTTCTTTTTTGACTTTCAGACTCCATTCAGGTTTCAATCGCCTGAGATTTTATTTGACCGGCTTGAATCCATCTTTGATGGGCATTCGATGGATGACAATGTCAGTGGATAGGCCAATCATGTCTTCATGTGACCATGTAAATACATCCTGGAACTGTGTTAGGAGTTCAATCAGGTCGGCTTTTTGGTCTGGCGTGAGGTCTAAGCCTATCTGGATTTCTTTGATGTTTTCGGAGGTTCCTATGTTGATAGTGGTGGTTTGGTCGAGGTTTGGTTTGGGTTTGTCTTCGACCCATTCTTTGATCTCCTCGGGCACCCCATAGTCATCTTCCTCCTCTTGATCAATATCCATCAAGTCAAAGTTCAGTTCTACATCAAAGTTGTAGTCACTGTGACAGGTTGGCATCTTATCAGCAGAGACAAACACATCCAATGCTTGAGTCCTGAAAACAAAAATGCTTTCATTTTAATATATACACTTGCTTAAATATACAGAGCATTTGACAAAGCATGACAAAAGTTACTGCTATAGCTGTACAATCAAAAGTAAGCAGTAAATAAAATCATGTTTAAAGGGCAGACGGACTCTCTGCCCCTTTACCCTTTTCGACTGAGGCAAGGGACACTGCTCGAGTTATCCAGGATTAGATCCTCGTGAACAGGGAGGATCAAGAAATTGTGATCATCTGTCTTGTCTCGGATAACGACTGAGACATCTTTTATAATAGGGCCAGGGTTTTTCTTTGAACTGCCCCCTTTTTCCTTCTTAATGCGAGGAATTTGAATCTGATCCTCATTGTCGCTGTGTGGGATCTCATCTTTCATACCCTCGTAGTTTATGATAACCCGCATGTTAGCAAATGGGTCTCGTCCTTTGTACAGGATTTTTTCTTTTCCTTTTTTGCTATCCATCTCGGATCTGGGAGTGGTTATCTCACTTGCTGGTATAATGGGAGGAAATAATGTGGTTGATACCACAGCTTGTATTTTCCTCATGGGTTTCACCCATCCAACACCCGTAAGGTCTGGCAGCAAAATTGTGTAGGGTTTTCGGCACATAAACGCAGTGGAAATTAAAAAAATTTCGAAACCCGTAAAACAGGATCCATGCAAAAACATATTAATTCAGAGGTTAAGATATGTTTTACCGATTATTCAAGCCTGAAAGGAGACGATGGAGATTCTGGAACTGCTTTGAATCCTCAACGCCATCCAACGGAACTGCGCCTCTATGGTATCCACACGAACGTCCCGCGAATCGTCACACGATCTGCAGCAAGGAAAGCTGCGGTACTAGCCGCCAAGGAACTGGACTTTTCAAAAATTTTCTCTCTAGTCTCTCTCTAAGAGCGGCTAGGGTTTTGATATCGATGATCCCCTAAACGGCTGATATATCATATATATAGCAGTTAAAGGAATTAACCAAAACCTAATCCAATTAGAAAAATAAAATCCGAATTTATATATATATATATATATATATATTATATCTTAATTAAGTCTTACTTAATTAATATACATATATATATATATACAAATTATCCTATTAATTTAAATTCATAATTTAAATGCTATCAATCATATTGATATATTTAAATCCATACAATTTAAATTAATTTCCTTTTAATTACGTTCTAAGTGTGTGACCCTATAGGTTATTATTATGTTGGCAATAATTTTAAAATCATATTATAAAATTATAAACAGTGAGCGGCATCTAGTAATGCATCAATGCTACCCAAATAATAATAAGATCGGTGATTCGATACAACCTTTTCGTGACCAATGTTTCAATGTAATTTAATCCTTTTAACCTTGACATCCTAGATTAAACTCGAGGCATGGAATGTGTCATCCTCTTCATAATTTAATCTGAGTTTTCTTGATCGATGAGTAGACTCTATGAAACAAATCACTATTTGAGCATGGCCATGCATTTCATAGTCCTACTCAATCAAGAGGCCTATGGATATCACCCCTAATATATAGGAGGGTTAAATTCTATCTAGATCACTCATATTCCTCACACGATTCATGATGTACCCAATAATCACCTTTATCGTCCACCTATTAAAGGTGGCCTTTGATGATATCAAAGTACATAAATTCTCGTGTAGTAATATAGTGATTTCAGGTCGGAGGATCATTACATCATTGTCACTATAAGAATTGCTTATGACACTTTGCATAATGCTCCACATAGAATTCTCATGGTGGGTCTGCCCAGTACATTGTTCTCTAACATGTACCTATGCATTGACTCAATATCTCATATATTTATGACCAATGAGATTTGGCCATCAGTCAATCCACATACTAGTCTCAATATATCATTGTTGTCCCATTAACAATGACACTCGACTAGGGACATTTAAGAGTAATGATACTAATTGTAACTATATGATCTCATGTTCAAGTCACATACTTGAAGCCATATAATTTGTATCACTATTCTAAGGACTTTTATTATGTTAACATTTATATAACGCAGTAAATAAAACCATAATAAAATAATTCATTTATTTAATCAAATATAATATCAAAAATGTTTAAGCAATTACATCAAAGAATTAGCCTCTAGGGCATAAACTCTAACAGTCTCCCACTTGCACTAGAGCTAATCACTCATGTATCTAATACCCATGGAACTAGTGTGACCTTCATACTTATGCTGCGACAAAGCTTTGGTAAGTGGATCTGCAACATTATCATCTGTTGGCACTCTGCTTATATGTACATCTCCTCTATCAATGATTTCATGGATGAGATGGTACCGCCTAAGTATATGCTTGGATCGTTGGTGAGATCTGGGTTCCTTAGCCTGTGCAATGGCTCCATTATTATCACAGTATAGCTCAACCAGATCAACAATGGTTGGAACAACACCATGTTCAGTGACGAACTTTTTAATCCATACAGCCTCCTTAGCCGCACTAGAAGCAGCAATATACTCAGCCTCTGTTGTAGAATCGGCTACTGTCTCTTGCTTCGAACTTTTCCAGCTAACAGCACCACCATTAAGGCAAAACACAAAACCTGACTGAGACTTATAGTCATATGTGTTAGACTGGAAACTAGCATCTGTGTAACCCTTTACTGTCAGTTCGTATTCACCTCCATATACCAAGAATGAATCCTTAGTCCTTTTCAGGTACTTGAGGATATTCTTGACTGCTGTCCAGTGACCTTCACTTGGATTCAACTGGTATCTGCTCGTCATGCTCAAAGCATACGAGACATCCGGACGAGTACATATCATTGCATACATGATAGATCCAATTGCCGAAGCATAAGGGATCTTTTTCATACGCTCCTCATCATCATGTGATTTAGGACATTGGGCCTTAGAGATCTTAACACCATGAGACATGGGTAAGTGTCCTCTTTTTTCCTCTTGCATGCTGAACCGTTTCAGCACTTTATCAATATATGTACTTTGACTTAGGCCGAGCATTTTTCTTGATCTATCTCGATAGATCTTGATACCTAAAATGTAGGTTGCATCGCCCAAATCTTTCATGGAGAAACATTTTCCTAACCATGTTTTTACAGCCTGTAAGGAAGGAATGTCATTCCCAATAATTAATATGTCGTCAACATATAATACCAGGAATACAATGTGACTCCCACTAACCTTCTTATATATACAAGGTTCATCTTCATTTTTTATAAAGCCAAACTCTTTGACTGCTTCATCAAATCGAAGATTCCAACTCCGAGAGGCTTGATTCAATCCATAAATGGATCGCTACAGCTTACATACCTTTCCAGCATCCTTTGGATTGGCAAAACCCTCAGGTTGTGTCATATACACATCCTCAAGGAGATTTCCGTTAAGGAAAGCAGTTTTGACATCCATCTGCCAGATTTCGTAATCATAAAGGGCTGCAATAGCAAATAAGATCCTGATGGATTTAACCATTGCCACTGGAGAGAAGGTTTCATCATAGTCAACACCTTGAACTTGTTTGAAACCTTTTGCTACCAGTCGACCTTTATAGGTTTGTACATTACCATCCATGTCGGTTTTCTTCTTGAAAATCCACTTGCACCAGATTGGTTTTACCCCTTCGGGTGGATCAACCAAAGTCCATACTTGGTTAGTATACATGGAGTCCATCTCAGATTTCATGGCTTCAAGCCATCTCTTAGAATCTGGTCCATTCATAGCTTCTTGGTAGGAAGCAGGTTCATCATGATCTATGAGCATCACATCGCCATTTTGAGTCATAAGAAATCCATAATATCTCTCGGGCTCTTGGCGTGTCCTACCAGATCTACGAATGCCTCGTGTAATTTGAGCAGGTTCACTTTCCACAATATCTTGTGGTTCCTGCTCATGTTCCAACTCAGGTTCAATGATATTTTGTGGTTCTCGAACTTCTTCGAGTTCTACTTTCCTCCCACTGTTTCCTTTAGAGACAAATTCTCTTTCTAGAAAAATACCAGTTCGAGCAAAAAATTCTTGTTCTCAGAAGGTTTGTAGAAATAATACCCTTTTGTTTCCTTTGGGTATCCCACAAAATTACATTTGTCAGATTTGGGTCCGAGCTTGTCAGAAGCCAGACGTTTTACAAACGCCTGAACGACATACTAGGACGTTTCCCAGTCCACATCTCATATGGTGTCTTATGAACCGTCTTTGTAGGAACACGGTTAAGTGTGAATGCAGCTGTCTCTAGGGCATGACCCCAGAAGCTTATTGGAAGATCTGCATGACTCATCATCGATCGTACCATGTCCAACAAGGTACGATTCCTCCTCTCAGACACACCATTCCATTGTGGTGTTCCAGGTGGAGTGAGCTGTGATATAATACCACACTCCTTTAGAAGGTCATCAAAGTCTTGGCTTAAGTATTCACCTCCTCGATCGGATCGAAGGGCTTTTATGCTTTTGCCAAATTGGTTTTGAACTTCATTCTTGAATTCCTTGAACTTTTGAAAGGATTCGGATTTGTGTCTCATAAGATACACATATCCATATCTACTGAAGTCGTCAGTAAATGTAATGATGTAATAAAACCCACCTCTTGCTAACGAACTCATGGGTCCGCATACATCACTATGTATAAGTCCCAATACATCGCTAGCCCGTTCACTGTGTCCAGTGAAAGGGGCTTTAGTCATCTTGCCTAATAAACAAGACTCGCATGTCTCATATGATTCAAAATCAAATGAATCCAAAAACCCATCTTTATGGAGTTTGGATATGCGTTTCTCATTTATATGGCCTAAACGACAGTGCCAAAGATATGTCGGATTTGAATCATTTGATTTAAATCGTTTTGTATTTATGTTATAGATAGGCATTTCTAAATTAAGAATATAAAGACCATTAAACAATTGTGCAACACCATAACATATTTCATTTAAGTAAAATGAATAACTGTTGTTCTTTATTAAAAATGAAAAACCTTTCTTGTCCAAATAAGAAACAGAAATAATGTTTTTGCTCATAGCAGGCACATAATAACAATCCTCTAATTCTAATACTAGCCCAGTGGGCAAAAATAAATGATAAGTTCCTACGGCTAGTGCAACAACTTTTACTCCATTCCCAACTCGTAGGTCAACCTCGCCTTTCGCCAAAGTCCTACTCCTTCGAAGTTCCTGCACATTAACACAAATGTGAGAACCACATCCAGTATCCAATACCCATGATGTAGAAGTGGACAAATTGACTTCTATAACATATATACCTGAATCAGAAGTCATACTTCCTTTCTTTTTCTTCAGTTCTTCCAAATAAGCATGGCAATTCCTCTTCCAGTGTCCAGATTTTCCACAGAAGTGACAATCACCTTCTTTAGCCACCCCACCTTTAGGTTTTAAAGCCTGTTTGGTTTTGGGATTGGGTTTGGCAGATTTAGATCCTATCTTCTTCTTGCCTTTCCCCATTCCCTTAGCATTCCCCTTTTGCACCATCATTATGGGAGCGGGTCCTGCCTTTTTCATGTTGTTCTCGGCAGTTCTTAACATGCTCAACAACTCAGTAAGTGGTTTCTCAATTTCATTCATGAGGTAATTCATAACAAATTGAGAGTAGCTGCTGTTCAAAGATTGCAAAACAAGATCAGTTTGGGCTTCTGGAGTAATCGGAAAACCCAACCTACCAAGGTACTCAATATACCCAATCATTTTCAGCACATGTGGACCAACTGGATCACGTTCACCCATCCTGCAGTGATACAATGCCTTGCTTGTATCATACCTCTCCTGTCGAGCATGCCCTTCGAACAATTTCTTGAGATGCTCGATCATCTCATAAGCAACCATTAACTCATGTTCCTTCTGAAGCTCAGAGTTCATAGTTGCTAGCATGAGACAACTCACGTCCAGAGCATCATCTTGATGCTTCTTGTAAGCATTATGCTCTACACGTGGTGCAGTGTTAGCTGGTGCTGAAGGAATGGGCCCATCAAGGACATATAGCTTGCGCTCCTATTTGAAGACAATCCTCAAGTTCCTATGCCAGTCTAGGAAATTAACTCCACTCAGCTTTTCCTTCTCAAGGACTGATCGTAGTGAAAGACTATTTGTGTTGTTGTTTGCCATTGATATCTACAATTTATAAGTGTAAAAATAATAAGTCAAATTGCAGAATTTTGATATTATGTAATTGATAATAGTACATTCAAAATATACCTCCCACTATTTTATTCAAATTAATAGCCCTCACCATTAATTCGGAAAGCATTTTTCAATTAAATCTTTCTAGTGAGCTAAGATCCATATTTCACCATGCCTTAACTTAGCTTTGGCTATTCTCTCAAAACATAATTATTTAGGTAGACAACCCTTTGTCAATTATATCATATATAACTCTTAGATAGTTTGGTGAACAACATTTGTTTCTAGTCCATCTAATGGTACCTACCAAACTCTATGCTTCTAAGTCCACAATCCTATTGTGATCACTTAGTTAAGTCTGGCCCAATAATTTTAATAGTTTGGATATCACAATTATCCTATCGCATCTTACCAAGATAAATGGTGTACTTTACTTTGGCAAACCTACATCCATCGGTCAAGGTCTTGATGAGTGTTATTCATTGGAAGGCATCTGATTTAGACTTAATAATTTTATGAGGGATTTTAATAATTAATTTAGATCTCACCAATTTTAATCTTATTAAACATGCACATTATTTATCATATCATATCGTATACAAGCATAAATAAAGTGTAAAATTAAATGTGTCACAGTTATGGCCCCAACCCTATGCCAATCTTTTCAAGCTAATGAAAAGATTGAAGGTCAGTCTAAGGTGGTAAAAGGTCTTCAAAATAGTAGCTTCCTTGGACCTTCCTAATGCATGTGTCTCCTCTCCATCATCATCTTGTCATCTTGATAGGTTACAATTGTACATTACATGACATAAAGAAACCTCGAGTTACATTCGAGGGGATTTAGATGAGAAGAGAATATTACATCAGAATTTATAGAAAGGCACGACATGCAAGCCGTATTTCAAAACCAAAACCACTAACCTATGGGTCAAAAGGGCCATAACTGTGCACCATGCATATCACAATAAGCACATGACATAATTTATATAATTAAAGAAAACTATATACAAAATATTGGGGTCACGACCATCGTGCGCTACGACGGGGGGGGGGGGGTCCAAGGGGGGGCTCCCCCCTGGCGGTGGTCCGGTTAACCGATCAGTCGGCGGGTGGTCTCGCTGCCCGGTCAGCTAGCGGAGCCGGGGGCAGCGCCCTGGGAAATTTTTTTTTTTGAACTACAATCTGTATTGTAGAATTTTTCATATAAATCTCTGAAACAATTCCAGAATCATATACAATCCGCTAACACACTCATACTAACAATACACCCAGAACATATCATATATGTCCAGTTTCGATTAATCATATTAAATCGAATCTTCATGTTTATAATCCAATTAGAACAGAAGTTGAATTGTTATTCCACCTTCTAGGATACAATTATCAGAACATCATATACATGCATATATATTACAGATTTCCAGAATACGCATACATGCAGTATATCATATATTCAATTTCAGATCGGTAAACATGCATTGTCATATATCGTATATAACGAATACAATTAAAACACGTAATCTGAATTAATCGTTTCGCAAGTAGCACTGATACCACTGTAGGGTTTTCGGCACATAAACGCAGCGGAAATTAAAAAAATTTCGAAACCCTAAAATAGGATCCATGCGAAAACATATTAATTCAGAGGTTAAGATATGTTTTACCGATTATTCAAGCCTGAAAGGAGACGATGGAGATTCTGGAACTGCTTCGAATCCTCAACGCAATCCAACGGAACTGCGCCTCTATGGTATCCACACGAACGTCCCGCGAATCGTCACACGATCTGCAGCAAGGAAAGCTGCGGTACTAGCCGCCAAGGAACTGGACTTTTCAAAAATTTTCTCTCTAGTCTCTCTCTAAGAGCGGCTAGGGTTTTGATATCGATGATCCCCTAAACGGCTGATATATCATATATATAGCAGTTAAAGGAATTAACCAAAACCTAATCCAATTAGAAAAATAAAATCCGAATTTATATATATATATATATATATTATATCTTAATTAAGTCTTACTTAATTAATATACATATATATATATATACAAATTATCCTATTAATTTAAATTCATAATTTAAATGCTATCAATCATATTGATATATTTAAATCCATACAATTTAAATTAATTTCCTTTTAATTACGTTCTAAGTGTGTGACCCTATAGGTTATTATTATGTTGGCAATAATTTTAAAATCATATTATAAAATTATAAACAGTGAGCGGCATCTAGTAATGCATCACTGCTACCCAAATAATAATAAGATCGGTGATTCGATACAACCTTTTCGTGACCAATGTTTCAATGTAATTTAATCCTTTTAACCTTGACATCCTAGATTAAACTCGAGACATGGAATGTGTCATCCTCTTCATAATTTAATCTGAGTTTTCTTGATCGATGAGTAGACTATATGAAACAAATCACTATTTGAGCATGGCCATGCATTTCATAGTCCTACTCAATCAAGAGGTCTATGGATATCACCCCTAATATATAGGAGGGTTAAATTCCATCTAGATCACTCATATTCCTCACACGATTCATGATGTACCCAATAATCACCTTTATCGTCCACCTATTAAAGGTGGCCTTTGATGATATCAAAGTACATAAATTCTCGTGTAGTAATATAGTGATTTCAGGTCGGAGGATCATTACATCATTGTCACTATGAGAATTGCTTATGACACTTTGCATAATGCTCCACATAGAATTCTCATGGTGGGTCTGCCCAGTACATTGTTCTCTAACATGTACCTATGCATTGACTCAATATCTCATATATTTATGACCAATGAGATTTGGCCATCAGTCAATCCACATACTAGTCTCAATGTATCATTGTTGTCCCATTAACAATGACACTCGACTAGGGACATTTAAGAGTAATGATACTAATTGTAACTATATGATCTCATGTTCAAGTCACATACTTGAAGCCATATAATTTGTATCACTATTCTAAGGACTTTTATTATGTTAACATTTATATAACGCAGTAAATAAAACCATAATAAAATAATTCATTTATTCAATCAAATATAATATCAAAAATGTTTAAGCAATTACATCAAAGAATTAGCCTCTAGGGCATAAACTCTAACAAATTGTGGAAGCATGAGCCTTAGGATGCTTGTGTGGGTTCCGACAGTTTGACCCAGATGAATAACCCAATCCGGCTCTCCCAGTTTGACTCGGGATCTGTACTGGACTCTTGATACCTTGCTTATTCTTTCCTAACCCATCTCTAGGTTGGAAACCCAAAGATATCATTTTCTGACCCACTATCATCACCTCGGTGGAGACCTTTGGTTTCAGGGCCGGTGCCCCGATAGGTAGATACTGAGTATCACTCACCTCCAGGGCTTGAAAACTTGCAGGTTCAATCCCTGTATCCAGGCTAATCACTGGCATGTCTCTCTGTATGCAGACAGGGTATTCTGGTTCTGCATTGACCGTGATTAGGTTATCGTTGATAATGTATTTGATTTATTGATGGAGGGTGGATGGCACTGCCCCTGCCATGCGGATCCATGGCCTGCCCAGCAACAAATTGTATCCAATGGAAATGTTGAGTACCTAAAAGGACACATAAAAAGTGTGCGGACCAATCTCCAAAGGAAGCTCTATTTCTCCCATAGCTTGTCGACAAGATCCATCGAAAGCCCGGATGACCACATGACTGGTTTTGATCCAGTTCGGGTTGATCTTCTTTCTCTCCAAAGTATCGTAGGGACAGATGTTGAGGGATGATCTTCCATCTATGAGCACACCTCCGATCACATACCCGGAAGACATCACTGCTATATGCAGGGACTTACGATAGCCCGTCCCTTCTGCGGGGATATCATCGTCAGTAAAAGATATCACATTACTGTTGAAAATGTGTTCTATCACGTGATAAAATTTCTCGGCATCCACGGTCTTTGGCAGATGGGCCTCTTCCAGGACTTTCACTAGAATGTTACGATGATCCACCGATGATAAGACCAAATCTAGGATGGACATTTTCTTGGGTGCATCTTTCAAGCTTTGCACTATTTTGATTTTATTGTGTCCAATTTGGTTGAGGAACTCTTCGATTTTCTCTTCAGCCACCTTTTCTTTGGCTTTGATGACTGGTTTGATCACCCGCTGAGGCAGGTACAATGGATTATCCTTTGATATGATGGCAATATTGTTTGAAGTGGAACCTTCATCATTCCCGTAGTTCCATGGGACCGTCTTCAGACTAATAACTAGATACTAATGTCTGAAAGGCAAGATTAAAGGCTCGGGTACGGCCACCTTCACATGATTTTGTATTTCTTGGACCCCTTTCGCTAGCAGTACTAAGGGTGTGAGGGTTAGTTCATTGTCACAAGACACAATAGCCACTGTATCCTGATTCCACGCAGTGGGAATAAAGAGATTGTCTTCATCTGGGTGGCCATAATCCCAATTCCCTCTTATCAATTCACTGCTTTCAATCATGTTCTGAATCAGGTTACGAAATGCCCAGCAATCCTCAGTATCATGGCCGAGTGAATTGGAGTGGTACTGACAGATTTGGTCAGGCTTAAATTTTCTGGATCGCGGGTTTAATGGAGGTAATAAATCTGCAACCATTCCCTCGTTGATTAACATTTGGAGAATTTTCTCTATTTGTAAGACCCCAACTTTTATGAATAAAGATTTAATTTCCTCTACATATTATTTTAAATAGTAGGGTGTTTATTCGATAAATGTGATAAGTTATGGGTGATATATGCAAATTTTATAAAGTAAGCAAGTGGTTATAAAATATTCATTGTGTTGGGAAATATTTGTTTGGTCGGAGAATATTCTTTTTGTCGGAGAATATTTGTACGACGGCGCAGTCATTGGTGGACCCCACAACGGAATAACTGTCGGATATAAAAAGCGACAGAAATAACATTTTTATAAAAATAACGGTAAAACTGTTACCGTTAAATTGTTGAAATACCCGGTGATAAAAATACAGTAATACGCGTTGTTGCATAGTAGCACACGGTATTGCACAGTATTTCGAATTATTGGTTCTTATGTAAGAAGTCACTCATTCAATAATTGTCACAGTAATTACTGTTCAATATTTTATATTATTGATTCAATAATTACTACATTGATAATTGCATAATATTTTATATTATTGATTCAATAATTTTTACATTGATATTTTATATTATTGATTCAATAATTATCACAATAATCACTGCACAGTATTAAATCAATAATTCATATTATTTGAATAATATTATTAGATAACATTATTAACAATGTCTAGAAAGTTCTGTCGAAGAAAGGGGTTAGGTTATATAATTGCGCTGCAATGGGAAGAAATTCTTATTGGAAAGCCCTCTCTTTCTTGGGGACAACCTGGTTGTCAATATTGTAATTCTATAATATTAATTATGAATAATAATTGATGAATAAAATATAATTATTGATAAATATGATAAGTAAATATTTAATCAATTTTGTTATAAAGGGAGGAATTTTTGGAATGAGACATTCATTGAAAGTTGACATTTTATCTTCTCCGATTAAATATTTATTCAAATATACTATTATAATATTACATTATAATAGTATAATGTGATAATATAATAGTATAATTTTATAATTTAAATGATGACATTATTTTTATGGTATAAAAATAAAATGAGATGGAAGAGAAAAAAAAAGATTGAATTGAAATTCTTTTAATAATTATAAATATTTTAATATATATATATATATATATATATATATATATATTATATAAACATGTGGGTGGCTTTAGTTGGTCATTAATGGTGTGCTGAGAAAGTTTTCTAAAATGGAGTGCTAGGAAAATTCATCCGTGGGTGAGTTTGTCAATATTGGTGTGCCACACCTTTCCTACAAATAGGGTGTTTAGTTAGAAATGAAAATCACACCAGAATCAGAAAATTTTCTCTCTATAATATTGAACGTATTTCTTGTGAGTATAAGGATAGTTGGAGTGTTAATAACAATGCAAGATTTTCGCAACATAACATCCGATATTTCAGTCAGATTTAGTATTTTACTAAGGTAAAGAATATTATTTTTTTCGTAAATGATGTTATTTTCTTTTAATAATCATAAAGAATATTATTTTCTTTCATATTCCATATTATGAAAGTGATAAAATTTCATTATATATTCCTATATTTAAACTTACTACGGTAAATATTGCTTCTATAATTCCTAAAATGATCAGAATTTCCTTAAGTTTTGCGCTTCATCTAATATCATTTCACTGGAATATTGGTCTGAACTTTCTTATGAAATTTTTATCTTTTCATGTCGGGGTACAATTCATTTGGGTACTATTCACGAGATACTATTCACGGGGTACTATTCACGAAAAAAAATATATTTATTTTTTTTCTTGTCCAAATTATCTTTGATTGGATCCATGTTTTGATCTTCATTTTGAACTCTGGATAAATTCTCTAATATTTGTCATTTATCTCACTTGATTCGTTCTTTATATCATTTTTCATCATCCTCAGTCCTATATTATGGTGAAAGTTATCTTTGGCCTGTAGTGCAAAGTTGAACTGTTAATTTATGAATATATTTGGCCCGTAGTATAAAGATGAGCTGTTGATTTATGAATATGTTTGGCCTGTAGTGCAAAGATGAGTTGTTGATTTATGAATATCTTTGGCCTGTAGTGCAAAGATGGACAGGTATTTGACATGATCATAACTACTGGTGATACAAACCAATATCCTTGGCCCGTAATGCATTGATAATTCGTTGATTGAAAATATTATTTATTGGTGTTACAGGGATAAAATATTGATGATGGACTTTTATATCATAGAAGATAGTAGACATCACTCTCTACTTAACTCTTCTAATGAATTGTTATTTTCGCTGCAGTTGTTGATCTAAAACTTGTTGTCTATCATATTTTATCTGGTTTATTGAAAATTAACGATAATTTATTCTTCATTATCTTAGTCATAATATTCTTTACTGGGCTAGTTGAGCTCACCCTTTTATTTTATTGTTCTCTTCAGGAAATGAGAATATTGCAGGGACTAGTGGGGGAATGGAGTGATGGTCCGAGTTAGAGCTGTAGAAGTCCTCACTATTTTATAAAATAGTGAGATAATAATTATAATGAGGACTTATTTGAGTGTTTATATTTTCGTATTATATACGATCTGTATTGAAGCTCACAACTTGTGTGGTCGTATTTTGCATGACCGTGTGTTATAAGAAGATTTATATTCGGATTCTGTACCATGTATTTGGCAACTCAGAATGGGTTGTGTGAACCTATTTTGGGGGTGTCACAGTTGGTATCAGAGCTTAGGGATATGATCTCTGGCAGAGATCTGGGAATAGAACTAGGAGGGGAGAGACGAGTAAAACCTTCGCTAGTGTGTCCTACCTAAGCTTATTTGTTATTTAATTGGTCGGTCGGAACATAGGGATAATATATGACATGTCAATTTCTTTAATTAACCCTTATATTGTGGCAGTATTTGAGAATGACATCTAAAAATAAACAGATGAACTCATATAGAGTTTTAAGTGATGAGTTGAGGTGATTTATTTAAAGAATAAATATTGGAGTATAATACCTTGTTATAACAAAGATGTTTATTGGGGAGTACTAATTAAGTTATTGAACTTGATTATAGGATGTCAGGCAAAGAAGAAATTAGAGATATCCATGTTGTGAGTGAAGAATTAATAGTTGTACCCGAGTTAGTCGTAGAGGTAGCAGTTGAGAGTGAGGAAGAAGAGGACCTTGAGGAGGATTTATTTGGAGAATTTTATGATCGAAATGTAGAACTGCAAGATCGTATTCGTGAATTAGAAGAGCAGGGTGAAGAACGACAGACGATCATGAAATAAAGGGATGCAGCAATTCAAGATTTTGCTACCCGATATACGCAGCTTGAACAAAAGCTCTCTATGGCAGAGCATATGATATTAGAGCTGGAATCTGAGAATTTAATTGTCAAAATTCTGATGAAAGAAGAAATAACTAAACGAATGAGAATGGAGGATGGATGGGTAAAAGCCGCACGACGCGTTGATATTGTAGAAAGAGACGTCCGATCCAATAAGGTCAAAATAGATTATATGGATTTCGATTTTTGGACAGCAATTGGGAGAATCCAACATCGAGTTTGAAATTACCCTGTGCAAAGCGGTCAATCCCAATTCGATATGGATCGAAGAGTAATGATTCAAATCATGGATCAGGAGTGCGACGAAGCAGTTGAAGGTGGAATGTGCTTTACAGCAAAGTTAAGTCTAGCTGGGATGGTGACACCAAAGACTATCCCAGATAAGTCAAAGTCGGTGGATCCTAGAAGAGCTTTTGTCGTGACTACCCAAAAAGAGAGGAACCCGAACGAAGTTATCACGAGTAAGCTAATCATAAACTCTTGCGAAGTCTATACCTTATTAGATATCGGTTCTACCCATTCTTTTATTTTTGTAATGATTGAGATTTTATATTTAATTTTAAATATTTATTGAGTTAAATAAATATTATATGTGATTTATTTATTGAGTTAAATAAATAAATTATGTGATTTATGGAGCGATTTAATTAAGTGCTATATATTAATTAAATGAATATGTAATATTTATTTAATTAATGTATATTAATTTTATAGTATAGTTCTAATTTAATTGAGATAATTAAATTAGATGTATTATGTGATGAAGTGTTACATGAATTATAATTAGCGAGTAATTATAATTATGTGGCAAATTTTATGTGATTTATTGATGTTAGATTTTAATTGATTAAATTAGTTGTTTAATATTTAATTGATTAAAATATGACATTAAAGTATGTGTTAAAATGATTTGTTAAAATAAAAGAAAAAGAATTTTTAAAATGATTTTTACCAAACATGGCCTTAGTAATAATAATTTGTTTTTAAAAATAATGTTGTTTTAGCCAAACAGGCCTTAAGGTTTTTCAAATTCAAATAGTTGTAACTTATATAATAATATGTATTTATTATATATCTTAATTAGTTAGCAGTTACATATATATCATTAGTATACATATATTATATCAGTTATAATATATCTACTACGTTAGTTCTAATCCTAAGTCTAACTAAGAACTAAGAAGAAAAAGAGAGCAGAGAAGAGTTAGAGAAGAAGAGAAAAGAGGAAGAAGAATTTCTAGAATTGAACTCACATCACCTTCTCTTTCAACCTATTAACAAAAGGTATCATCTATAATCTCTAATTGTTATAGAACTCAGTTATATGTTTTTCATATTCGTTCTCTGTTAAAAAAGAAGTTGTGATGAAATTGTATAAACATGAATGGTATATATATATATATATATATAGATTGTGTTCATGTGTTGTTCATAGTGGGTTATATGCTATGAATGATTTTCAGAAATCAAAGTACTGTAAAAATAAGTTTTATATGTGAAAATAGTGTTCTTATGAAAATTCATGTATTTGGTTGATTTAGAGTAGAAATTTATGAATTATATATGTGAATTGTGCAAATTGATAGTTGTTTACGTTACTAGCTTCTATAACAGAAATAATGTATATATATAAGGTTGATTTGCTTGAGAAATTTTATTACAGTGACTTATTTTGTTAAAATATGAGTTTTATGAAAATAGCCAAATTGGACTTTTAAAACCATGGATTCTTGTTGTTTAGATGGTTTTGCGTTTTAGAAGTATGTTATATATATGTATTATTACATATGTATGATTTACAATGTCTACGTTACTGTAATTTTTCGTTTGTTGGCTTGTTTGGGTTAATCGGTAAAGTAGAGAGCTGTGCCTGTCTGCGTCTGGCCGAGTTGTTGCTCAGCTGCGCCGGCAGCAAGGCCAAGAGCAGCGCAGCTGCACCACTTGCCCTTCCCAGATTCTTACCCTGCGCAGCTGCGGCGGTTTCAAGGCAGCTGGCTGCGCAGCTGCGCCGTGCACAGTGCTTGGACAGTGATTTTAGTTTATTTGTGCAGATTATTTTTGAGCCTTAGTTTAATTATTCCTTGATAGTGGACATGTAGCTAAATGATATAACATGTTGTTAACATATAATTGACAAATTCATATTTGGAAAATAAAAGGAATTTTGAAAACCTTAATTAGATTATAAATGTTTTATTGTAAATGAGTTACTTAATTATAATTTGGTTAATTATAATTAAGAGTAAATGTTTAAATTTAATTTATAATTTTGTTAAATTATAATGAATAGTAGTTGATTTGTTTTAATCAATTAGATGTTAATTTAAATTATAATTTATGTAATTATAATTTAATAATTGCATGTTTATTTATGGATTATAAATTGATAATTGCATGATTAATTATAATCTGTGTAATTATAACGCATGATATAGTTTAATTGATTATAAATTATAATTTGTTTATAATTTAAAAGGTAATTATAATTTAAGTAATTATAATTTGATTAAGTGTTTGGATTATAATTTAGCTAAATACATAATTGATTTAATTATGTGAATATGTATGTGATGTAATTAACTATGTGATAGTTAATTATTATTATTTATTTAATTAGAGTAAGTTAACCATGAGGGTTAACCACTTATGTGAATTAGTTATGTATTAAATGATTTAGATTATTATAATTGAATGTGTATAGGAAATATTTAAGTACGTGGTTGAGTTAAGTAGCTTGCGCGTAAGGCAAGTCTTCTAACCCTAAACTTGTTAATTCTATACAATTTCTTGAGTTCATATATTCATTGTTGAGAATGTCCTTTCCATTTCTGTATTGGACAATTATTTATTTAATTGAAATGATCTTAACTTATTGTTCAAGTAAGATTCACTTATTATTTTAAATACTTTAAGTTGATTCTAAAGCATATGTTAGTTCATAATTCTGTTATTTACGAATTATTGAAAGACGATTCAACTAATCCTTAGTTGATGAATGTGAATTCTAAATTATCCTTGTAAGCTTATCCAAACCAAACTTTCTTTGGTGCAGACTTGAATTCAAATTACTGAGTTGAACAACCCTTTTATTAGGGGAGGTTACTACGTATAGCGTTAAGATGTTTGTGCACAATACATGGTACGAATGGCTGATCCCCCTAAGTACGAGTTAAGGTCCATAGTCTTATTGACTGTTAAAGGTTTAAATAGAAATATTTGTAACCTAGGACAAGAGTTCAAAGGTCTTATGACACTCAGATAAATTCTATATTCGAATTTTAATGTTAATAGAGAATTATTATTCAATTCTTTATTGTTGAAGTAAGCTAAGTTATTCAAATCTTTTTAAAGATATCCTTTCATGTATATATTTTTGTTAAACTCCAGTGAGCTGTGGTTTGCTCACTCTTGCACTAAATAACAATTTCAGTTAAGGTTGATAACGCTGATGCTCCGTCTACGAGTAAGGGCAAGGGAAAGCAAAACAATTGAAGACTTGTTTTTATTTATTTGAAATGAATGTAATAAGACTTTTATGTCATGTTTTTATTCCGCACTTTATTGTTTGTCAAGGTTAGAATAACCCTGAGATTGATTTTTGAAAAGGTTGTAACCCTTGTTTTAAGGGAGATTTTATTATTTTGAATAAAGATTATAATTTACTTTGAGATATATTGGGTAGATGTTTGTTATAGTTAGAAAGTGAACACCAAATCATGTGGAAACGAAGTACCCGGATTTGGGGGTGTCACAATTTCACCTACTTGTGCTCAACGTTTGAACTTGACCCCTGACAAATTAGACTTTGACTTATCTGTTGAAACTCCGTTAGGAGAAACCTTCGTTACATCCACAGTTTACAAATTTTGTTTTATTCAAATTGGCACCTTCACATTGCCTGTTGATCTTATCTCTTTGAAAATACTTGCATTTGATGTGATTTTAGTAATCGACTGGTTAACCACTTATCATGCCAAAATTGATTGTTTTCGTAAGGATGTTAGTTTTTATATTTCTAACCAACCTGTTGTGCGAATTTAACCAACCAAACAACTAAAATCAATTAATGTCATTTCAAGTCATAAAGCTATTCGTTTATTAAAAAACGGATGTCAAGCTTTTTTAGCCCATGTCACAGATTTAAACCAGAATACGTCAATTTGAATGATATTTCTGTTATTAATAAGTTTTCTGATGTATTTCCCGAAGAACTTCCTGGTCTACCCCAAGAACGTGAAGTTGAATTCTTAATTGATCTTGAACCCGGTACAAAACCCATTTCTAAAATCCCATATCGAATGGCTCCTATTGAACTTCAGGAGTTAAATGTCCAACTACAGGAGTTGTTAGACATTGGTTTCATTCGTCCTAGTACATCTACTTGGGGTGCTCCTGTTTTATTCGTAAAGAAGAAAGACAGGAGTATGCGACTTTGTATTGACTATCGGGAATTAAACCATGTCACCATCAAGAATAGGTATCCGTTACTTCATATTGATGACTTGTTCGACCAGTTGCAAGGTGCGCAATTTTTCTCAAAGATCGATCTTCGTTCTGAATATCATCAGTTAAAGATTAAAACTGATGACATTCCGAAGACTGCCTTCAGAACACGATACGAGCATTATGAATTTTTTGTCATGTCTTTTGGATTGACTAATGCTCATGCGGCCTTCATGGATATGATGAACCGGATATTCAAAGAATATTTGGATCATTTTGTAGTTGTCTTTATTGATGACATCCTCATTTACTCCAAAAGCCGTGAAGATCATGAGCAACATTTGAAGCTGATACTCCAAAAGCTTCGTGAAAACAAGCTATATGCCAAGTTGAAGAAATGCGAGTTCTGGCTTGAGTAAGTAGCATTCCTTGGGCACGTGGTATCTAAACATGGAATATCAGTTGACCCAGCGAAGATTGAAGCAATACAAAGTTGGGAACAACCTAAGTCAGTAACCGAAGTACGTAGCTTTCTGGGCTTAGCTGGTTATTATCGGAGATTCGTGGAAGGATTTTCTCGAATCGCTACTCCATTAACTCAGCTGACTCGAAATGATATAAAATTCTAATGGAGTGAGGAATATGAGAAGAGTTTCCAGGAACTCAAAAGGAGACTCATTTCGGCACCTGTTCTGACAATACCATCTGGTTCGGATGGATTTGTCATCTATAGCGATGCGGATATAGAAAGCGACAGAAATAACATTTTTATAAAAATAACGGTAAAACTATTACCGTTAAATTATTGAAATATCCGATGATAAAAATACAGTAATACGCGTTGTTGCATAGTAGCACACGGTATTGCACAGTATTTCGAATTGTTGGTTCTTACGTAAGAAGTCTCACTCATTCAATAACTATCACAGTAATTACTGTTCAATATTTTATATTATTAATTAAATAATTACTACATTGATAATTGCATAATATTTTATATTATTGATTCAATAATTGCTACGTTGATATTTTATATTATTGATTCAAAAATTGTCACAATAACCACCGCACAGTATTTTACATTATTAAATCAATAATTCATATTATTTGAATAATATTATTAAATAACATTATTGACAATGTCTAGAAAGTTCTGTCGAGGAAATGGGTTAGGTTATATAATTGCGCGCCAATGGGAAGAAATTCTTATTGGAAAGCCCCCTCTTTCTTGGAAATGATCTTGTTGTCAATATTGTAATTCTATAATATTAATTATGAATAATAATTGATGAATAAAATATAATTGTTGATAAATATGATGAGTAAATATTTGATCAATTTTGTTATAAAGGGAGGAATTTTTGGTATGAAACATTCGTTGAAAGTTGACATTTTATTTTCTCCGAAAAATATTTATTCAAATATAATATTATAATATTACATTATAATAGTATAATGTGATAATATAAAAGTATAATTTTAAAATTTAAATGATGATATTATTTTTATGGTATAAAAATAAAATGAGGTGGAAAAGAAAAAAGAGAGATGGAATTGGAATTCTTTTAATAATTATAAATATTTTAATATATATATATATATATATATTATATAAACATGTGGGTGGCTTTAGTTGGTCATTAATGGTGTGCTGAGAAAGTTTTCTAAAATGGGGTGCTAGGTAAATTCATCCGTGGGTGAGTTTGTCAATATTAATGTGACGCACCTTTCCTATAAATAGGGTGCTTAGTTAAAAATAAAAATCACATCAAAATCAGAAAATTTTCTCTCTATAATATTGAGCGTATTTCTTGTGAGTATAAGGATAGTTGGAGTGTTGATAACAGTGTAAGATTTCCGCAACATAACATCCAATATTCCAGTCAGATCTAGTATTTTACTAAGGTAAAGAAAATTATTTTTCTCGTAAATGATATTATTTTCTTTCAATATTCATAAAGAATATTATTTTCTTTCATATTCTATATTATAAAAGTGATAATATTTCATTTCATATTCCTATATTTAAACTTACTACGGTAAGTATTGCTTCTATAATTCCTGAAATGATCAAAAATTCCTTGAGTTTTGCACTTCATCTAATATCATTTCACTGGAATATTGGTCTGAACTTTCTTATGAAATTTTTATCTTTTTATGTCGGGGTACTATTCATTTGGGTATTATTCACGAGGTACTATTCATGGGGTACTATTCACGAAAAAAATATATATTATTTTTTTTCTGTCTAAATTATCTTTGATTGGATCCATGTTTTGATCTTCATTTTGAACTCTGGATAAATTCTCTAATATTTATCCTTTATCTCACTTGATTCGTTCTTTATATTATTTTTCATCATCCTCAGTTCTGTATTATGGTGAAAGTTATCTTTGGCTTGTAGTGCAAAGTTGAGCTGTTAATTTATGAATATCTTTGGCCCGTAGTGCAAAGATGAGCTGCTGATTTATGAATATCTTTGGCCCGTAGTGCAAAGATGAGCTGTTGATTTATGAATATCTTTGGCCTGTAGTGCAAAGATGGACAGGTATTTGACATGATCATAACCACTGGTGATACAAACTAATATCTTTGGCCCGTAGTGCATGGATAATTCGTTGATTGAAAATATTATTTATTGGTGTTACAGGGATAAAATATTGATGATGGACTTTTATATCATAGAAGATAGTAGACATCACTCTCTACTTAACTCTTCTAATGAATTGTTATTTCTGCTGCAGTTGTTGATCTAAAACTTATTGTCCATCATATTTTATCTGGTTTATTGAAGACTAACGATAATTTATTCTTTATTATCTTAGTCATAATATTCTTTACTGGGCTAGTTGAGCTCACCCTTTTCTTCTATTGTTCTCTTCAGGAAATGAGAATATCGCAGGGACTAGTCGGGGAATGGAGTGATGGTCCGAGTTAGAACTGTAGAAGTCCTCACTATTTTATAAAATAGTGTGATAATAATTGTAATGAGGACTTATTTGAGTGTTTATATTTTTGTATTATATACGATCTGTATTGAAGCTCACAACTTGTGTGGTCGTATTTTGCACGACCGTGTGTTATAAGAAGATTTGTATTCGGATTCTGTACCATGTATTGTTGGGGTTTGCAATAATCATAAGCATGCAATCAAATTACATAAACGCAGCGAAAGGGATGAAAAACAGAGTTTAAAATTTTTCTTACAAATCCTTAACCATGATCTTTCTTATGCATTAATTATCAGTCAATATTGAAAGGAGTAAACAGAATTATACCTTTGAAGATCCAAGCTTCCTTAGGTACAAGTTCTACTCCTTTGATTTTCTTGAATTCTCTGTTGTGGCTCCATCCCTTGATCAATGTCAGCCACCCAAATGTTTGGCCTCTAACGATGATCCACCAAGGAAGACGAAGAACTCAAGAAGATGGGTTATTGGCTTAACCTTTGTTTCTATCTCTATAGAATATGTGTACTCCCAACCCTTAGAAAAATTCACTTACCTTATTTCTGATATAAGACTCTCTTATATATATATATATTAGGTTAACCCTTCTAATCCAATTAGAATAAGATTTTATTTAATTAATTAATTAAACACTTTTAATTAATTTATATCCTAATCTTATTAGGATTGAGAGAGAGTATTGATATTATATTAATTCCTAAACTCCTTTAGAATTAACATAATAATAATAATAATAATAATAATAATAATAATAATATTAATATTAATAAGACTCCTCTTATTAATTTATATTTAATATTTCTAAAATATTAAATAATAAATATTAAGCTATTTAATTCATTCTATCACCATAGATTAAAATAATTACACTTAATGCATTATTATTATCAAGCCATTTTCTTCTTAAATAATTTCTCTTCCTTTTATGGTGTGACCCTTTAGGTTCTCCATATTAAACCGGTTGTGAATAAATCAATTAAAACAATTCTAATCTTATTTAAATAAATAAATTAAACTAATAATCTATTTAAATAAATAACATTTATTCTACAATAGGGATAAGCCTCCCTAGCGATCAACGATTTTTCAGATAATATAGGTTTCAACATTAATCATAAATGAACCTGTGAGTTAATAGTTACCGTACAATTCAATCCTTCCACCATACAATATTCCAATTAAATATAAGACATGGATTTACTATCAAGTCTTAATTTATTTAATCATATGTATTTTGATTAGAAAATGCACAACTCCAAATAATGCAAATTAGAAACTTCTTTCTAATTTCATTCCACCTTGGCCAAGGATTCCTGGGTTGTCATTTAACGAATAACATAGGACATATCTCCTCTTTTACTAGAGGTGGTAGATTCTTTATTGATCATATATTATCTCCATATGTAACTCATTATACCCAAGCATACCCTATATATACCCTAAAGGGCCTTAAGGAATAAGTCAAAGTATAATTTATTACATACAAGATACTATGATGATCTCAAGTCCAAGGATCACTTGTACTACTATCACATTAGGAATTCCTATTGACAGATGAGTAAAACTCTATTAGGTATTCCATAGCGAGTCACGTTTAATGAACTTATTCTCTAATAAGCACCTACATACTTGCTTTAGTGTCTCCACACAAATGACCATGAGATCAGTCATCCTCATCCAATAAGCAAGCAACATATGTACCAATCTATTCGGATTTACTAATCTCCATTTTAGTAATCCCACGATTGGAAACTATTTTAGTTTTTAAACTTTCTAAGAATTTAGATCTCATTAGCATGATCTCATCATGATTCTAAATCATTGTTTAAAACTATGGGTTATTTACATATTATAAAAAACAGCACCATGTAGATAATTAAATGCCTTAAATGAATATTTTATTAATAAATAAATAAGATTGTTTACAAAGTATGTGCTTTATCGTCATACATGATTGGCTTGTATGCACACTACTATCATGTATTTGACGACTCAGAATGGGTTGTGTGAACCTATTTTGGGGGGGTCACAGTTGGTATCAGAGCTTAGGGATATGATCTCTGACGGAGATCTGGGAATAGAACTAGGAGGGGAAAGACGAGTAAAACCTTCGCTAGTGTGTCCTACCTAAGCTTATTTGTTATTTAATTGGTCGGTCGGAACATATGGATAATATATGGCATGTCAATTTCTTTAATTAACCCTTGTTTTGTGGCAGTATTTGAGAATGACATCTAAAAATAAATAGATGAACTCATATAGAGTTTTAAGTGATGAGTTGAGGTGATTTATTTAAAGAATAAATATTGGAGTATAATACCTTGTTATAACAAAGATGTTTATTGGGGAGTACTAATTAAGTTATTGAACTTGATTATAGGATGTCAGGCGAAGAAGAAATTAGAGATATCCATGTTGTGAGTGAAGAATTAATAGTTGCATTCGAGTTAGTCGTAGAGGTAGCAGTTGAGAGTGAGGAAGAAGAGGACCCTGAGGAGGATTTATTAGGAAAATTTTATGATCGAAATGTAGAACTGCAAGATCGTATTAGTGAATTAGAAGAGCAGGGTGAAAAATGACAGGCGATCGTGGAACAAAGGGATGCAGTAATTCAAGATTTTGCTACCCGATATACGCAACTTGAACAAAAGCTCTCTCTGGCAGAGCATATGATATTAGAGCTAGAATCTGAGAATGCAATTGTCATAATTCTGATGAAAGAAGAAATAACTGAACGAATGAGAATGGAGGATGGATGGGTAAAAGCCGCACGACGTGTTGATATTGTAGAAAGAGACGTCTGATCCAAGAAGGCCAAAATAGATGATATGGATTTCGCTTTTTAGACAGCAATTGGGAGAATCCAACATCGAGTTAGGAATTACCCTGTGCAGAGCGGTCAACCCCAATTCGATATGGACCTAAGAGTAATGATTTAAATCATGGATCAAGAGTGCGACGAAGCAGTTGAAGGTGGATTGTGCTTTACAGCAAAGTTAAGCCCAGCTGGGATGGTGACACCAAAGACTATCCCAGACAAGTCAAAGTCGGTGGATCCTGGAAGAGCTTTTGTCGTAACTACCCAAAAAGAGAGGAACCCGAACGAAGTTATCACGAGTAAGCTAATCATAAACTCTTGCGAAGTCTATACCTTATTAGATACCGGTTCTACCCATTCTTTTATTTCACCTGCTTGTGTTCAACGTTTGAAATTGACCCCTGACAAATTAGACTTTGACTTATCTGTTGAAACTCCGTTAGGAGAAACCTTCGTTACATCCACAGTTTAAAAATTTTGTTTGATTCAAAATGGCACCCTCACATTGCCTGTTGATCTTATCTCTTTGAAAATACTTACATTTGATGTGATTTTAGTAATCGACTAGTTAACCACTTATCATGCCAAAATTAATTATTTTCGTAAGGTTGTTAGTTTTCATATTCCTAACCAACCTGTTGTCTGAATTCAAACAACCAAACCACTAAGATCAATCAATGTCATTTCAAGTCATAAAGCTATTTATTTATTAAAAAACGGATGTCAAGCTTTTTAGCCCATGTCACATATTTAAACCAGAAGACGTCAGATTTGAATTATATTTCTGTTGTTAATAAGTTTCCTGATGTATTTCCCGAAGAACTTCCTGGTCTACCCCAAGAACGTGAAGTTGAATTCTTTATTGATCTTGAACCCGGTACAAAACCCACTTTTAAAACCCCATATCGAATGGCTCCTATTGAACTTCAGGAGTTAAAGGTCTAACTACAGGAGTTATTGTTAGTTTATGGATTCTATGTGTTTTGAATGATGATAAATATAATTGTGGAGTTATATTATTTAGTGGACTGAATTGATTATGGTTGGGCTAAATCAATAATGGGTATTGAATATAATGGCCCAAATTGGTTTCTAGCTAAACTGATATGTCCAGTAGAATTTATCCTATAATATTGCTGAATAATCTACTTTTAAATATATTACAGCTGGAGTTGGAATATATTAAGGATGTTAGTTTCTGTAAAATTTGAAATTAAGAATCTATTTTAAGTGATCAAATCGTGTCTAATTTGAATTAGATTTTTTATGGAAACTATCTCAATCAAGACATATGTTAGCTCCTTTAATCAAGTAATCATATCTTTGATTTGGGAATGTTATATAGCTGTTGGCAAAGTTCAAATATGCAAAAAATCTTTATTCAGTGATTGATGATAACTATCTCTTCTAGCCATTTGTTTCTCTCTCTCTATATAATTGGTCCTGCACGATTTTTGTAGACACGACTTGAGAAGCAGCAACACAAATATATATCATTTAGAATCAGAAAGTTCTTAAGTCTATTTCCAGCATTTATATTTCATCACTCTTAATTTATTGTGGGCTGGTAATACTCTTGTAATCACAAAGTTTGTAATTCGAGTGCAAGTATAGTTGAGAGTAGTAAATATGTACAAAGGAAGCTTCAAAGGTCTCAGAGGTGAGAAGAGTTGCAGAGGTACCTAAGTTTTAGAGGTGTAAGGGGACATGGGTGTCCAAAATCAGAACTAAGGCTTCTTTGTAACAGGGAGTTATTTTGTATTTAATTCAGTTAAATCTTAATAAAAAGAGTCTCCAATACCAATTGGTATTGGACGTGGATTAGGCCACTAGACTAGTGGTTAGGGGCCGAACCACGTAAAAATCTTGGTGTGATTTAATTGCTTTAATTCTTCGTTATTCTGTTACTTAAATTTATGGGCTGAGTTTCACCGTTTGCTTGAAGATATACTAAAGCAGACAACAAAGCAGACAGGGTATCTTGTCGGATATTACTTAACGAAGAACATTAACTAAAGCAGACAGCAAAGCAGACAAGCATTCTTGTCTGATTTTAATCTACAGAATTAAAATTGAAAAGTTGTCATTGTTTATCACTTTTACCTATTCACCCCCCCTCTAGGTGTGCGCATACACTGAATTACATTTGGTATCAGAGCTTAGCTCTACTAATATTGATCTTTGCAGGTCGTCGGAAAAGATCCTATGGCACACCTCAATTTTCAAGAAGGGCAATCCACAAGCCGACCACCTCTGTTGCTCGGAAGTGAGAACTTTAACTTCTGGAAGTTCAGAATGATGATCTATCTCAAACGAGACCCATGGCAATGGTGGGTTATTGAAAATGGACCAGTCATTCCGCGACATGATGATGGCAGACCGAAGTCACTCATGGAAATGGATGCAAATGAATCTTACATGGTATCCTATGATTCCAAAGCCATGAATACGCTGCTGAGTGGGATGGTTCAGACAGAGATAGATAAGGTCTCTGCTTGTAATACATCTAAAGAAATTTGGGACACAGTTATCATGAGCCATAAAGGAACTACTAAAGTGAAGGAGGTCAAACTGAGCATGCTAATGCACGAATATGAACTGTTCAAGTTAGAGAAAAATGAATCAATCATAGATGCCCAAGCAAGGTTTCTGATCTTAATGAATTCTCTAAATATGTTCGGACGGAAGATTGATCAAAAGGAAATCAATCGAAAACTTCTAAGAGTTATGCCAAAGCGGTTCGCACCAAAAGTTACTACACTTCAAGACTCAACAACAATCAGTACCATGGAAACACTAACTTTGTTTGGAGAGCTTGAAGAGCTTGAAAATCAACTGAAACTGTATGATGAAGAAGATGAGGTACCTAAGAAGAAGACCTTAGCCTTACAAGCTGGAAGTCGCATGGAAGGTGATGACGAAGACTCTGATGAAGAAATAGCTCTAATGACCAGAAAACTGAGAGAGATGATCTGAAAGAAGAACAAATCCAAATTTCCAGTAAGAACTTTCAACAACAAGAAAGATTTCAAGCAAAAGCCACAAGAGGAAACTTGTTTCGAGTGTGGAAGGCCAGGTCACTTCAAAAGAGATTGCTTCCAACTGAAAAGAAAGAACAAAGCTGATGGTTCAAAAGGGAAAGCACTAATGACCTGGAGTGATGATAAATCTGATCATGAAGATCAAGGAGATGAAACTGCTCAGCTGTGCTTCACTGGATTCAATAATGAGGAAGCATCCGAGGTGAGTTCTAAATTTGGAGAAATTACTATTTCAGATTATCATGTTTTGAAAAATGCAAATCTTCGTATAAAAGAGAAGAACACTCACTTAAAAAGTTGGATAAATGACCTAATGAAGGAAGTAGAAACTTTAATTGAGGAAAAACAAGAGGTAGTTAAAGATTGCACACCATATGAGTATCACAGTTAAATGCTAAAATTAATTATTTGGATAATTATAACAAAATTTTATACAATCGTGCAAATAAATTAAATGAAGAAAATAATAGGCTTAAAAATGAAAATGATTACTTGAATGAAAGCTTGAAAATGAGAGATACAAGTATTGATGCATTTAATTATGGAAAAATAATAAACATGCAAGATAATAATGAGGAATAAATTATTTCATTAAAGAAAGATCTTGCTAAATTTGTTCAAGGTGAAGAAAACTTAAACATAATGTTGGGTACACAAAGGTCAAGCCTAGATAAACAAAGAATTGGGTACAATCCTGTTAAAAACATAAAAAGCACTACTAATAAGATTAGAGTAATAAATAATAAACCAAGGAACAAACTTCTTTATTGCTCACCTTTTGTTACTTGCAAAAATTGTGGTATAAAAGGACATTTTGATACAAACTATAATAAAAGAAAAATAAAACATGTTTGGATAAAGAAAGGAGAATTACTTGATACTAACAAAATCGGACCCAAACAGTTTTGGGTACCAAAACTATGAGCTACTCCTTTGTTTTGTAGGTATGCTTAAAAGCTAAAGTACCATCACATAAATGGGTACTAGATAGTGGATGTTCTAGACACATGACAGATGATAAATCAAAATTCACTTCACTTATAGCAAAGAAAGGAGGAACGGTCACCTTTGGAGATGACACCACATGCCAGATTATCGGTAAAGGTAAAATTGGTAATGGTAAGGTTTTCATTGACAATGTTCAGCATGTTGAAGGTTTAAAATATAACTTAATTAGTGTAAGCCAACTTATGGACAATGGGCATAAGGTAACTTTTTGAGAAAGATAAGTGTGCAATTATTCATGCTTCACATAATGTTCCTTTAATAGCTAACAGAGAGGGTAATATCTATACAATAAACTTTGAAAATCAAAATGAAGATATATGCCTAGCTGCTGTTCAAGACCAAACCAATCTATGGCATAGAAGGTTAGGGTATGTGCGTATGGAATTAATTAATAAATTAGTTGCCAAAGACCTTGTCAAAGGACTACCCAAGTTAAAATATAAAAAGACAAGAATATGCAATGCATGTCAACTAGGTAAACAAGCACGAAATTTCTTCGCAAGCAAAAATCAGGTATCAACTTCCTTACCTCTTCAATTATTATATCTTGATTTATTTGGACCTGAAAGATATGCTAGTTTAGGAAATAATCATTATGCCTTTGTTATTGTAGATGATATTTCAAGATTTACATGAGTTCTATTTTTGAAAACTAAAGATCAAGCTTTTGCAGAATTTGAAAAGCTTATAAAGAACCTTGAAACTAAACACAACTTCAAGTTAGTCGGCATAAGAAGTGATTACGGTGGTGAATTTGGAAAAGATTTTATTCCTTATTGCAGTGAAAAAGGAGTTACCCATGAGTTTTCAGCGCCAAGAACACCACAACAAAATGGTGTGGTGGAACGCAAGAATCGTACTCTTTAAGAAACGACAAGGACTTTACTTCAAGAAAGTAAGCTGCCTAAGAAATTTTGGGCAGAGGTCGTAAGTACTACATGTTACGTTTTGAATAGAGTATTAATTAGACCCATCTTGCTGAAAACACCATATGAGTTACTAAACAAGAGAATTCCTAATATTAGCTATTTTAAAGTATTTGGAGCTAAATGCTTTATTTTAAATACTAATGGTAATCTTGGAAAATTCGATGCTAAATCAACCGAATCTATCTTTCTTGGTTATTCAATGCATAGTAAAGCATATAGGGTTTATAATCTTAATAAATATAAGGTTGAAGAGTCTGTGCATGTTATATTTGATGAAGTTAATCTTGACCTATCAAAAGAAGAAAATGAGGATTCTGCAGGAAAAGACAAGTTGATTAACGAAAATCAGACAACTCAATTCAGACAGTCTAAGCCATCTGCATTAGAAGGCAACTCAGATGAATCGAGAAAACAGATAGGTGAAAGCAGACAGCCTGGATCGTCTGGTTTAGAAGAAAACTCAGAAAACTCTAACGTGCAGACACCTACATCCAGACAACTAAACCCGTCTACTTTAGAAGAAGAATCAGATAACATTTCAGAGGCCGAAATTGAATTTACAGAACCTAAACCTGAAGAACAATTGTCTACTGTGAGGGTTCCTAAATCATCCAGAACTGTGAGAAATCATCCACCAAATCTAATCATCGGAGATCCCGACACGTTGATGAATACAAGAAGAAAAGGCAGAATATACTGTGCATTTTCAGCCTTTCTCTCACAAATAGAACCAAAAAATACAGGAAGCAATTCAAGATGAGAATTGGACAATCGCCATGCAAGAAGAATTAAACCAATTCGAAAGATGTCAGGTATGGGAACTCGTTAAACCTCCTAAAGATGCATCTATAATTGGTACTAAATGGGTGTTTAAAAATAAGCTTGATGAAAATGGTATAATAACTAGAAACAAAGCTAGGTCGGTTGCACAAGGTTATAATCAACAAGAAGGAATAGATTTTGAAGAAACCTTTGCCCCAGTTGCAAGATTAGAGGCAATTAGAATATTGTTAGCCTATGCTTGCTATAGAAAGTTTAAATTATATCAAATGGATGTATAAAGTGCTTTCTTAAATGGTTATTTAAATGAAGAAGTATATGTTAGGCAGCCTCCCGGATTTGAACATGAAAAATATCCTAATCATGTTTATAAATTGAAGAAAGCTTTGTATGGGTTAAAACAAGCTCCAAGAGCTTGGTATGATAGACTCAGTAAGTTCCTTCTAGACAATGGTTTTAAACGAGGAAAAATTGACTCCATTTTGTTTATTAAACCCAAAAATAAAGATCTACTACTTGTTCAAATTTACGTTGATGATATTATTTTTGGTGCTACTAATGTTTCCTTGTGTGAATGGTTCTCAAAATGTATGCATAATGAATTTGACATGAGTTTAATGGGTGAGCTTAATTACTTCTTGGGGCTTCAAATTAAACAATCTGAGGAAGGAATCCATATTCACCAAACCAAGTACATAAAGGAACTACTAAAAAGATTTGTTTTTGCAAATACTAAATCAAAGGCAACTCCGATGAGCACAACTGCCAAGTTAACAACAGATGCTACAGGTAAAGATGTTGAGATAACAATGTATAGAGGTATGATTGGCTGTTTACTGTATTTAACTGCATCTAGATCGGATATTATGCATAGCGTATGCTTATGTGCTAGATTTCAGGCTCAACCGAAAGAATTACATCTTAAAGCTGTAAAAAGAATATTTAAATATTTAGCTGGTACTATTCATCTCGGATTATTCTATCTTGTTTCTCCCAGCTTTGAACTTATTGGATACTCAGATGCAGATTATGCAAGATACCAAATTGATATAAAAAGCACCAGTGGAGCATGTGAATTTTTAGGTCAAAGCCTTGTGGCTTGGCACAGTAAGAAACAAACATCAGTTACCTTGTCTACTACGGAAGGTGAATATCTGGCTACAGGTAGTTGTTGTTCATAAATTTTGTGGATGATACAAACCTTACATAATTTTAATGTGATATGTGAAAATGTGCCTATTATGTGTGATAATACTAGTGCAATTGATATTTCAAAAAATCATGTGCTTCATTCTCGTACTAAACATATTGAAGTAAGACACCATTGTTTGAGAGATAATGTTGCAGGATTAATTAAGTTGGTATTTGTCCCTACTGAACATCAATTGGCTGATATTTTTACAAAACCATTAAGTGAAGAGTTGTTTTGTACTTTGAGAAGAGAACTAGGCATGTCTACATGTACTTAAAAAAATAAAAAATCAAAAAATATATATATGTTTATTATTATTTTATTTATTTTATTTATTATTTTATTTTAATTTTTGTTTCAATATATGTGCCTTAGTCCTCCTATCTAAATTAAATAAGGACATGATCCGTATTTACAGATTTATCTACAAGGCATAATTGGATTTTAAAGTTTTAGAGGGAGGGTTTAAGCATTACCAGAATTCTTTTCCTCTTCCATAAAACCTTTTCATCTCCCTCTCTCTGTTACGTGTTCCTCTTTGCAATTCCATATCTCAAAAACTAGGGCTTGCCTTATTGCTTCTGAATCATCAGCCCAAATGGCGAAGATACGAGGAGGCTTTCCCTGTAACACTGGACAGGAGCCACTTCACCGCGAAAAACAACCTGATGTGGAACTCAGCGAGACTCGTCGCCTGAATCGAAACACCCCAAAAAGCTCAGCCTATTTGGGGGTCTCTTCTTCAAAGCCTATGAAATGAAAATCCTCCAAGGGTAAAACCCCGATCTCTGTAAGTCTCTCCGATCCCCCTCCTCCTATTCCTCGAACTTTTGGAACATCCTTTTCGTTTAGATCCTCCAAGTTTGCCACCAGATTTCAAAAAATAATGCACAATAAAATAATTATTTTTGGTAAACAGATTGACCCAGTGTTGTTTCAAACTATTGGACTCACAGTTTTGTTTGAGAAAATCAATTTATCTACTATGTTATTCCATCCAACTTCTTCGTACCCTGTTTTAATTAAACAATTTAATGGGAACATGACTGTTACATCAAATAGGATCCATTCTTATGTGCAAAACAAAACCATCATCATTGATTCTGCTTTGTTGGGCACTCTATTTGATATCCCTTGTACTGGCACATCTCCTTTTACACTTAAAGAGCCACTTGAATTTGATAATCTATCTCTTATTGACCAACTTAGGATTGTCAAAGATTATCCTACACATGAATTGGTAGCTTTGCCAACTGTTCTAGAAACCACTCCCTTGAACAGTGTTCTTCATAAAGTTCTTCGTGCCAACTTTGTTCCTAGAACTAGTGGGAGATCTGACATGACTTATCAAGATTTAATCCTCTCAGCCTTAATTCTCTCTAGCAGGAAATTTAACTATGCTCTATTCATGATCAATCATATGGACAGCTGTGTTAAAAATAAAACCAAATGTTTTCCATATGGTGGCTTTCTAACCAAAATTTTTGCTCACTTTGGGATTTCTTTTGAAAATGAAGACATGATTCCTCTTTCTGAAGTTATTGATGAATCTGGTTTTGTGAACTCCAAATTAAAAATTTCTGCTGATGGTATTTTATCTTGGGCTGTCCCTTCCTCTGCTAATCATCCTCATCCTCCTCCTCAGTCCACCCTGCCTGGGTCCTCTGCTCCCACTCCTTCTGGTCCCCTTCTATCTGATCTTTTTGATCTTGTTAAGGCAATGAACAACAAATTAGGAACTATTATTGAAACGGTCAATACCTTCTCTACATCCCTTAGTTCCCTCACAGAAAAGGTCGACGCAGCTACATACAAGGTAGAGGCCCTGCTTGAGGCCTGTAGAACGCTAGATGTCTCTGACGATGACTAAACCCCACTTTTTGATTATGCCAAAGGGGGAGAGAAACTGGAGAACTGGAGAAAGAACCTGTTTTGAATATTTTTGATAACTGTTTATTTTGGATGATTGGTTACAAGTACTTGTTTGGATGTTTTGTTTAACTATTTATCTTGGATGATTTGTTCGATATATTGGTTAACTTAGTGGTTATTGGATATGATATCTTTTGATCACTTGATTGGGTATAACTTGTTTAGATATCATATTACAGCTTAAACTTTGGCTTCAGTTTTCTATTATGGTTATAGTTTATGTGCTTATATATTGCTTCTTATCATAACAGGCTATGTGATTCTTTAGGCGTAAAATTAAGGGGAGCCACTTAGTTAGGGGGAGCCACATAGTTAGGGGGAGCATAATTGGAAAAAGGGGTACTTGTTTTGTCATCATCAAAAAGGGGGAGAATGTTAGTTTATGAATTCTATGTATTTTGAATGATGACAAATATGATTGTGGAGTTATATTGTTTAGTGGACTGAATTGATTATGGTTGGGCTAAATCAATAATGGGTATTGAATATAATAGCCCAAATTGGTTTCTAGCTAAATTGATATGTCTAGTAGAATTGATCCTATAATATTGCTGAATATTCTACTTTTAAATATATTAAAGTTGGAGTTGGAATATATTAAGGATGTTAGTTTATGTGAAATTTGAAATTAAGAATCTGTTTTAAGTGAGCAAATCGTGTCTAATTTGAATTAGATTTTTTATGAAAACTATCTCAATCAAGACATGTTAGCTCCTTTAATCAAGTAATTATATCTTTGATTTGGGAATGTTATATAGCTGTTGGCAAAGTTCAAATATGCAGAAAATCTTTATTCAGTGATTGATGCTAACTATCTCTTCTAGCCATTTTTTCCTCTCTCTATATAATTGGTCCTGTATGGTTTTTGTAGACTCGACTTGAGAAGCAGCAACACAAATATATATCATTTAGAATCAGAAAGCTCTTAAGTCTATTTCCAGCATTTATATTTCATCACTCTTAATTTATTGTGGGCTGGTAATACTCTTGTAATCACAAAGTTTGTAATTCGAGTGCAAGTATAGTTGAGAGTAGTAAGTCTGTACAAAGGAAGCTTCAAAGGTCTCAGAGGTGAGAAGAGTTGCAGAGATGCATAAGTTGTAGAGGTGCAAGGGGACATTGGTGTCCAAAATCAGAACTGAGGCTGCTTTGTAATAGGGATTTATTTTGTATTTAATTCAGTTAAATCATAATAAAAAGAGTCTCCAATACCAATTGGTATTGGACGTGGATTAGGCCACTAGACTAGTGGTTAGGGCCGAACCACGTAAAAATCTTGGTGTGATTTTATTGCTTTAATTCTTCCTTATTCTGTTACTTAAATTTATGGGCTGAGTTTCACAGTTTGCTTGAAGATATACTGAAGCAGACAACAAAGCAGACAGGGTATCTTGTCGGATATTACTTAATGAAGAACATTAACTAAAGCAGACAGCAAAGCAGACAAACATTCTTGTATGATTTTAATCTGCAGAATTAAAATTGAAAAGTTGTCATTATTTATCACTTTTACCTATTCTCCCCCCCCCCCCTTCTAGGTGTGCACATACACTGAATTACAATTGTTAGACATTGGTTTTATTCGTCCTAGTACATCTACTTAGGGTGCTCCTGTTTTATTCGTAAAGAAGAAAGACGGGAGTATACAACTTTGTATTGACTATCGGGAATTGAACCATGTCACCATCAAGAATAGGTATCCGTTACCTCACATTGATGGCCTGTTCGACCAGTTGCAAGGTGCGTAATTCTTCTCAAAGATCGATCTTCATTCTGGATATCATCAGTTAAAGATTAAAACTGATGACATTTCGAAGACGGCCTTCAGAACTCGATACGGGCATTATGAATTTTTAGTCATGTCTTTTGGATTGACTAATGCTCCTGCGGCCTTCATGGATATGATGAACCGATTATTCAAAGAATATTTGGATCATTTTGTAGTTATCTTTATTGATGACATCCTCATTTACTCCAAAAGCCGTGAAGATCATGAGAAACATTTGAAGCTGATACTCCAAAAGCTTCGTGAAAACTAGCTATATGCCAAGTTGAATAAATGCGAGTTCTGGCTTGAGTGTAGCATTCCTTGGGCACGTGGTATCGAAACATGGAATATTGGTTGACCCAACGAATATTGAAGCAATACAAAGTTGGGAATAACCTAAGTCAGTAACCGAAGTACGTAGCTTTCTGGGCTTAGCTAGTTATTATCGGAGATTCGTGGAAGGATTTTCTCGAATCGCTACTCCATTAACTCAGCTGACTCAAAAAGATACAAATTCGAATGGAGTGAGGAATATGAGAAGAGTTTCCAGAAACTCAAAAGGAGACTCATTTCGACACCTGTTCTGACAATACCATCTGGTTCGGATGGATTTGTCATCTATAGCGATGCTTCAGGCAAAAGGTTAGGATGTGTTCTTATGCAACATGGAAAAGTCATAGCCTATGCCTCACGACAACTCAAAGAATATGAGAGGAATTATCCTACTCATAATCTAGAGTTGGCAGCAGTAGTTTTCGCGTTGAAGAATCATTTGAGACTCTGTGTTCTAGATTTCAAAGGAAGTTGGGATAAATACTTACCATTGGTGGAATTCTCCTACAATAACAGTTATCAGGCAAGTATAGGCATGGCTCCATTCGAGGCGTTGTATGGACGAAAGTGTCGTTCTCCAGTATGCTGGGATGAGGTGAGTGAAGCAACATTGTTGGGACCAGAGTTAGTACGTATGACTACGGAAAAGATTCAAATGATCCGACAACGTATACAAACTGCACAAGATCAATAAAAGAGTTATGCTGATCTTCATCGAAGGGACGTGGAGTTTAATGTCGGAGATCATGTATTGTTACGTGTTGCTCCATGGAAAGGAGTTACAAGATTCAGAAAGAGAGGAAAGCTCAACCCACGATTTATTGGTCCATTTGAAATTCTTGACCAAGTAGGAACTGTAGCCTATAGACTCGCCTTGCCACCAAGCATGTCTCGTGTTCATAATGTTTTTCACATATCCATGCTACGTAAATATGTGAAAGACGCAAACCATATTATTGAGTTAGAACCAGACGAGATAGCCGAAGATTTAATGTATGAGGATATACCTGTCAAGATCTTCGATAAGAAGGAACATGTTCTACGCTCAAAGATTATACCTCAAGTTAATGTTTTGTGGAGGAACCATAATATTGAGGAAATGACCTGGGAGTTAGAATCGGAAATGAAAGCGAGGTATCCTCACCTTTTCAAAATACCAGGTACGTACGTCAATTTCGAGGATAAAATTTCATAAGGAGGGGAGGTTGTAAGACCCCAACTTTTATGAATAAAGATTTAATTTCCTCTACATATTATTTTAAATAGTAGGGTGTTTATTTGATAAATGTGATAAGTTATGGGTGATATATGCAAATTTTAATAAGTAAGCAAGTGGTTATAAAATATTTATTGTGTCGGAAAATATTCGTTTGGTCGGAGAATATTCTTTTTATCGGAGAATATTCGTACGATGGCGCAGTCATTGGTGGACCCCACAACGGAATAACTGTCGGATATAGAAAGTGACAGAAATAACATTTTTATAAAAATAACGGTAAAATTATTACCGTTAAATTATTAAAATACCCGATGATAAAAATACAGTAATACAGCGTTGTTGCATAGTAGCACACGGTATTGCACAGTATTTTGAATTATTGGTTCTTACGTAAGAAGTCACTCATTCAATAACTGTCACAGTAATTACTGTTCAATATTTTATATTATTGATTCAATAATTACTACATTGATAATTGCATAATATTTTATATTATTGATTCAATAATTGCAACGTTGATATTTTATATTATTGATTCAATAATTGTTACAATAACCACTGCACAGTATTTCACATTATTAAATCAATAATTCATAATACTTGAATAATATTAATAGATAACATTATTGACAATGTCTAGAAAGTTCTGTCGAGAAAAGGGTTAGGTTATATAATTGCGCGCCAATGGGAAGAAATTCTTATTGGAAAGCCCCCTCTTTCCTAGGAACAACCTAATTGTCAATATTGTAATTCTATAATATTAATTATGAATAATAATTGATGAATAAAACATAATTGTTGATAAATATGATGAGTAAATATTTGATCAATTTTGTTATAAAGGGAGGAATTTTTGGTATGAGACATTCGTTGAAAGTTGACATTTTATTTTCTCCGATAAAATATTTATTCAAATATACTATTATAATATTACATTATAATAGTATAATGTGATAATATAATAGTATAATTTTATAATTTAAATGATGACATTATTTTTATGGTATAAAAATAAAATGGGGTGGAAAAGAAAAAAAAGATGGAATTGGAATTCTTTTAATAATTATAAATGTTTTAATATGTATATATATATATATATATATATATATATATATTATAAACATGTGGGTGGCTTTAGTTGGTCATTAATGGTGTGCTGAGAAAGTTTTCTAAAATGGGGTGCTAGGAAAATTCATCCGTGGGTGAGATTGTCAATATTGGTGTGCCGCACCTTTCCTATAAATAGGGTGCTTAGTTAGGAATAAAAATCACACTAGAATTAGAAAATTTTCTCTCTCTAATATTGAGCGTATTTCTTGTGAGTATAAGGATAGTTGGAGTGTTGATAACAGTGCAAGATTTCTGCAACATAACATCCGATATTCTTGTCAGATCTAGTATTTTACTGAGATAAAGAAAATTATTTTTCTCGTAAATGATGTTATTTCCTTTAAATATTCATAAAGAATATTATTTTCTTTCATATTCCATTTTATAAAAGTGATAATATTTCATTTCATATTCCTATATTTAAACTTACTACGGTAAGTATTACTTCAATAATTCCTGAAATGATCAGAAATTTCTTGAGTTTTGCGCTTCATGTAATATCATTTCACTGGAATATTGGTCTGAACTTTCTTGTGAAATTTTTATCTTTTCATGTCGGGGTACTATTTATTTGGGTACTATTCACGAGGTACTATTCACGAAAAAAAAATATTTATTTTTTTCTGTCCAAATTATCTTTGATTGGATCCATGTTTTGATCTTTATTTTTAACTCTAGATAAATTCTCTAATATTTATCCTTTATCTCACTGGATCGTTCTTTATATCATTTTTCATCATCCTCAGTTCTATATTGTGGTGAAAGTTATCTTTGGCCTGTAGTGCAAAAGATGAACTGTTAATTTATGAATATCTTTGGCCCGTAGTGCAAAGATGAGCTGTTGATTTATGAATTTTTTTGGCCTGTAGTGCAAAGATGGACAGGTATTTGACACGATCATAACCACTAGTGATACAAACCAATATCCTTGGCCCGTAGTGCATGGATAATTTGTTGATTGAAAATATTATTTATTGGTGTTACAGGGATAAAATATTGATGATGGACTTTTAAATCATAGAAGATAGTAGACATCAATCTCTACTTAACTCTTCTAATGAATTGTTATTTTCACTGCAGTTGTTGATCTAAAACTTGTTGTCCATCATATTTTATCTGGTTTATTGAAGACTAACGATAATTTATTCTTTATTATCTTAGTCATAATATTTTTTATCGGGCTAGTTGAGCTCACCCTTTTCTTCCATTGTTCTCTTCAGGAAATGAGAATATTGCGGGGACTAGTCGGGGAATGGAGTGATGGTCCGAGTTAGAGCTATAGAAGTCCTCACTATTTTATAAAATAGTGTGATAATAATTGTAATGAGGACTTATTTGAGTGTTTATATTTTTGTATTATATATGATCTGTATTAAAGCTCACAACTTGTGTGGTCGTATTTTGCATGACCGTGTGTTATAAGAAGATTTGCATTCGGATTCTGTACCATGTATTTGGCCACTTAGAATGGGTTGTGTGAACCTATTTTGGGGGCGTCACACCATTGACTGGTTCAGGTTAATGAAATTCCTTTGAAATAAGAATTTCCTACCAGTTTGGACATTTTCGTCTTTAGTTATTTTGTCGGCCCAAGGTTCATGCTCATGAGACCGGTAGTGATCCCTCCTGGGATTAATCTCCGGTGTGGGAGGACGATCGACGTCAGACTGGTTGGCCTTTTTTATCATCTGTCTGGTGATCTGATGCTGGTAGACAACCAGTTCTGCTAACTGTTCGATTTATTCCTTGATGGATTTTATCTCCTGCTCTATCAGGAATCTCCTTTCTGAGATTTCCCAACTTTCTAGGGTGTTGTTGCTGGATGGAGTTGATTCTCCCACATAACGAAGGTACTTGGATCCTTCTCTATTTTTGGTGTTGATCATGTTGGACACTCTTCTCTTTGTGCTGAGGGAGGGGATTGTCTTGTACGTGTGGTTGTTCTGGTTTGGTCACCATAATCTCTCCATTGTCAATCAAGTCTTGGATTTTGTGCTTGAGAGACCAACAGTCTTGAGTGTCATGGCCTGGAGATCAAGAATGGTAAGCACACTTCTTACTTGGGTCGAAATTACTTCCACCAGTGTTGGTTGGTGGAAGGAATTGCACTATCTTCTTTTGTGCCGTCAACAGCTTTAGCATATTCTCGAGTGAATCCCCTATAGGGGTGAAAGTTCTTCGACGCCTGACCTCCATATTTTTCTGAAATAGAGGGTTTGAAAGCTGTGCTGAAGCTTGGAAAGGGGCATAGTTCCTCCTTTAAATGGGCATACTGTTTGACTCGCCTCTTTGATTTCTGTCCTTGTAATACTAAGGACACTTCTTCATCTTTCTTTTTGTGTACCCTCCGGGGATTACTCCCGTAATTTTCAGACTGGATATGTTCAGCAACAGCTTCGAGGGCGGTTAGATCGTTTATCTTCCTGGACTTAAGCCCCATTTTTGTCATCTCGCCGTGTTTGATCATTTTAGAGAATGGTTTTCCTATGCCTGCTAGGAACCTTTCATAATATAGAGTTTCTTGGATGTCGATTAAGGTCATGACTATCTCAGATTCAGTCATAGCTGGGGTGACTTGTGCTGCAACCCGCCTCCAGCCTTGGGCATATTTTTTGAATGATTCAGTGTTTTATTTCTTGATTTTGGTTATCTGGTATCTGTCTGGAGCTAGATGAGATTGGAAGCTATATTGACTAAGGAAAACATGTGCCAGTTCTTCCCAACTGTGGATCTTAGAGTTGTCCAGACGAGCATACCAGGCTTTTGCCTCTTCGATTAAACTTTTCTGGAATAACTGCATTCGAAGTTTCTCGTCCTCTGCATAGGATCCGAGTTCTCCAATGAATACCTTCAGATGAGTATAAGAGTCTCCCAATTCATCATATTTCTTAAAATCAGGAGTTCTAAATTTTTAGGGATAACGAGCCCCAGGGAAGATATAGAGGTCTGAATAATTAACACTGCCAAAGGCCCCAGTCTCTTTGATAGACTGGAGAGTTTCTTCCATCTACTGTACTTTCTTCAAAATGTCATCAGCTTCCTGTTCTTTGTTGAGGATGGTGATTTCAGGGGTTTTATTGGTTGTGTCCTGGTTTTGTGGTCCAGGAATCTGAGTCTCTGTCTTTTCGGTCTCTTGACTGCCACCACTACCACCAGGTGTTCCCGGTTCGGTGCGAGCTTGGGCTTGCTTCCCCTTAAGGGCCTTGCTCTGTTCTCTCAGAAAACTAGACAATTCAGCTATCTGATTTCTCAGTCCTTCAAACTCTTCCCTAGAGATTGATAGTAGTGTGCATACAAGCCAATCATGTATGATGATAAAGCACGTACTTTGTAAACAATCTTATTTATTTATTAATAAAATATTCATTTATTAAAGGCATTTAATTATTTACATGTTGCTGTTTTTATAATATGTAAATAACTCATAGTTTTAAGCAATGCTTTTAGAATCATGATGATGATCATGCTAATGAGATCTAAATTCTTAGAAAGTTTTAAAACTTAAATAGTTCCCAATCGTGGGATTACTAAAAAGGGGATTAGTAAATCCGGATAGATTGGTACATATGTTGCTTGCTCATTGGATGAGGATGATTGATCTCATGATTATTTGTGTGGAGACACTAAAGCAAGTATGTAGGTGCTTATTGAAGAATAAGTTCACTGAACGTGATTCGCTATGGAATACCTAATGGAGTTTTACTCGCATGTCAATAGGAATTCCTAATGTGATAGTAGTACAAGTGATCCTTGGACTTGAGATCATCATAGTATCTTGTATGTAACAAATTATACTTTGACTTATTCCTTAAGACCTTTTAAGGCATATATAGGGTATGCTTGGGTATAATGAGTTACATATGGAGATAATGAATGATCAATAAAGAATCTACCACCTCTAGTAAAAGAGGAGATATGTCCCATGTGATTCGTTAAATGACAACCCAGGAATCCTTGGCCAAGGTGAAATGAAATTAGAAAGGAGTTTTTAATTTGCATTATTTGGAGTTGTGCATTTTCTAATCGAAATACATATAATTAAATAAAATAAGACTTGACAGTAAATCCATGTCTTATATTTAATTGGGACATTGTATGGTGGAAGGATTGAATTGTATGGTAACTATTAACTCACATGTTCTTTTATGATTAATGTTGAAATCTATATTATCTGGAAAGTCGTTGATCGCTAGGGAGGCTTATCCCTATTGTAGAATAAATATTGTTTATTTAAATAAATTATTAGTTTAATTTATTTATTTAAATAAGATTAAAATTGTTTTAATTGATTTATTCACAACCGGTTTAATATGGAGAACCTAAAGGGTCACACCATAAAAGGAAGAATAATTATTTAAGAAGGTAATGGCATAATCGTAATAATGCATTAAGTATAATTAATTTAATCTATGGTGATAGAATAAATTAAATAGCTTAATGTTTATTATTTAATATTTTGGAAATATTAAATATAAATTAATAAGAGGAGTCTTATTAATATTATTACAATTATTATTATTTTAATTTCTAAAGGAGTTTAGTAATTAATTTAATATTTAGTACTCTCATTTATTCCTAATAAGATTAGGAGACAAATTAATTAAATGAATTTAATTAATTATTCCCATGTGGTGGGAAGCCTAAATTAATTAAAGGAGTTTAATTAATTAAAAGAAATCCCATGTCTAATAGGATTAGAAGGGTTGACCAATGTCTATATAAGAGAAGTCTTATAATAGATATTAGATTGATGCAATTCCAATTGTTGGAGAGTACTCCTTTTCTATAGAGGATAGAAAACTAAGGTTAAGCCAAACACCCTCCTTCTTGATAATTCATCTTCCTTGGTGGATCACCTCTAGAGGCCAAACACTTGGGTGGCTAATGTTGATCAAAGGAAGGAATCTAACCCGGAAATTCAAGGAGATCACGAAGAACAAGGAGTTGAACTAGTACCTGTGGAAGCTTCGTTCTACAAGGGTATGATTCCATAACTTCTTATTTATCGTTTTAAATTAATAATTTGCATAAAGGATGATCCGGGTAATGGTTTTGTAGAAATTTTTTAAACTCTGATATACCATGCTTCCGCTAATTTTTGCAATTTGATTGCGTCACGATTTCGTACAAACCCAACAGTGGCATCAGAGCCAAATCTTTATGCAATTATTAATTTATTTTTGATTTCATATACATATGGGTATGTATTTAAAATAATTTATTGGGCATAATTTTATTGTATAAAATTATATTTTTTAAGAAAAAAAAAAAGACTTTTTTTGGGAAGAATCACAATTTTTTTTTTTTGTGCTAATCTTGAATTCTGCAGAGAAAAGGTGTTGTCTCTTTCTTACTCCAAAAAGAATGTGACCCATCAAGAAAGGATTTTTTTAATAAACCTGCAGGACTCTTTTAATAAAAGAAGGTGATTTTTTTTAAAAAAATAAATAAATATGATATATTTATATATTATATTCTAAATAATTTTATAATTAAAATAAAGAGTTTATTTTAATCTTGAAATTGGATTTCATGCAATTTAAAATTGCCCATTAAATGATACTCATATATATATGGAATGTTTTAATTCATGAGATGAATATTTATTTATTAATATATATGGTGATATGTATGAAAATAAATGGGGATTGATTATGGACTATTTGACCAATGTGATTGGATTTTATTTTAGTTGAATGCTTGAATGAATGAGTTTTATTAAATGGGGTCTGCGTACCTCGTCTTCTCTAAATTTTTTTTCTTGATGTAAAATTCTATCTCCCTCCTATGTACTTCCCCTTGACTGTTGATCAAGGTTTCTATTTAAATTAAATAGTTTAATGTAATAGAAATAGTTAGAATTATCTTTAAAAATTAGAGACCAAGGAGCAAGGAGCGCGTGAAGACCCGTTTGTATAGGAGCCCGGGTTTAAATGTAATAGTTACGTTTAAATTTAAATTCTTGCACCCCTAGGTTTGACCTTTTGGTTCACTTGGTGGCTCTAGTGAACCAAACTAGAATAAAAGTCCATAATCAATCCGGGTAGAATATAGTATTCTATATTGCATGCTAAATATATATATTATATTTTATGCAAACATACTTCGCATGTTTAATAAAATGACGCGTATTTTATATATATATGTGCATGCGCGCTAAACAAAGATGAGACTAATAATAACAAATTCCTCAAAGAAATAATATTAAGTCCGAAGTGTTCAAATGATATTTGGAATATCGAACGTCGCCTTCTAGCATGATAAATTAATAGAGTATTAGATATTTAATATGAGCTTGTTGTGCTATCCACAAGGCGAGTATTGCGTATTTAAGATGTTAATTAATCACATTTGATGCTTATCAAGAAAATTGAACGATCTAGTCTTGTTGTGCTATCCACAAGGACGAACATTTTTCTTTTTTGAATTTATGAAAGTGCTAGGCTGGACTTAACTTAAATTATTTTAGTTCGGATGTGCACACACTTGACCATTATGATTTAAGAGGCAAAATAAAAGGAATTACATGGTGATGTAATTGACAAGAGTTGTCTACCTATTTATTTGTATATCGCTTGTTGTGCTATCCACAAGGTTATATACATTTGAAATGGGATCCTTATTCTCACTAGCAAATTTTTAATTAGATGTTGCCGAACTATATAAGTGAGGGTAATATAGTTTGATAAAAAATAGTGGGAGATACCAATTTAAAATAAAGACCTAAATTTATTTTGGTATGCAAAATTAATAAAATGAATGTTTGCTAAAATGTTGTTTTTCACATGCAGAATTTTAAAAATGTCAAAATCACTAATTTCACTGCGAAGCATACTTGATGCTAATAAGCTTACCGGGCCGAATTATACGGACTGGCCAAGAAATCTGAGAATAGTTCTCACTACTGAAAAGATTTCTTATGCCCTAAACTCACATGTCCCTGGAACTGTTCCAGAAACAACCTCTGAGGAAGAGATTGCCACCATTGTAAAGTGGCAAGATGATGCATCTGTAGCTCAATGCATCATGCTCGCATCCATGAATAACGAGCTTCAGCGTCAGCAAGAAAACATGGATGCTCCTACTATGTTGATTCACCTCAAGGAGTTGTATGGTGAACAAAGTAGGACTGCTAGATATGAGATATCTAAGGAGCTCTTCCGATCTCGGATGACCAAGGGCAAGGTGAACATAAAGGAACAAAAGAAATCTGATCCAGCTAGCAAAGGAATGTGCTTCCATTGCAACGAGCCGGGTCATTGGAAGAAAAACTGCAAGAAGTTTCTGGCAGACAAGAAGCTTGGAGAAGCTTCGACTTCCAATCAAGGTTTGTTCATGATTGAAATTAATTTTTCAGAAAGTCAAAATTCTACTTGGGTATTGGATACCGGCTGTGGTTCTCACATATGTAATAATGTGAAGGGACTGGTCAAAAGTAGAAAGCTGAACAATGATGAGGTGATCCTACGAGTAGGGAATGGAGCAAAGGTTGCTGCATTAGCTGTAGGAACTTATTATTTAGCAATGCCTTCGGGCAAGTCCATTTATCTTAATAATTGTTATTATGTTCCGAATATTATTAAAAACATTATTTCAATTTCTGTATTGGATATGGAAGGATTTAACGTTGTTATAAAGAACAATAGTTGTTCTATTTATAAAGACGATGTTTTATATGGTATTGGAAATTTGCGAAATGGACTTTATACACTTGACTTACAAGAAAATATATTTCAAATTGAACAAACTAAGAAAAGGAAAAGAGATGATATTAATTATACCTACATGAAGCACTGTAGACTCGGTCATATCAATGAAACAAGATTATCCAAGTTGCATAAAGATGGGCTCCTCGAGCTATCCGAGTATGAATCATATCCAACTTGTGAATCTTGTCTCATGGGTAAAATGACTAAATCTCCTTTTAGTGGAAGAGGAGAAAGAGTTACAGAGTTGTTGACATTGATTCACACAGACGTTTGTGGGCCTATGACAACAAGTGCACGGGGTGGGTATTCTTATTTTATTACTTTCACTGATGATCACTCAAGATTTGGATATGTGTATTTAATGAAATACAAGTCAGAATCATTTGAAAAGTTCAAAGAGTTCAGAAGTGAAGTAGAGAAACAAACGGGCAAGAGTATAAAGATACTTCGATCAGATCGAGGCGGAGAATACTTAAGCAGTGAGTTTCTCAATTGTCTCAAAGAAAATGGTATAATCTCACAATGGACTCCTCCAGGTACACCACAGTTAAATGGAGTATCTGAAAGGAGAAATCGAACACTGTTAGACATGGTTCGATCCATGATGAGTTTTACCGACCTTCCAATTTCCTTCTGGGGATATGCCCTAGAAACGGCTGCATACCTACTTAACAAGGTACCTACCAAATCCGCCCCAAAGACTCCATATGAGATGTGGAAGGGAAGGAAACCAAATCTTAAGCATGTTAAGACTTGGGGTTGTCCAGCTTATGTCAAAAAGTTTGAACATGATAAGCTACAGACTAAATCCGAAAAGTGTAGATTTGTGGGATACCCTAAAGAAACTGTAGGGTATTATTTCTATCATCCAACTGATCAAAAGGTGTTTGTTGCGAAACATGCTGCCTTCTTGGAAAAGGAGTTTATCCATGAAGGGGTCAGTGGGAGTAAGATATATCTTGAAGAAGCTCAAGAACCACAAATTACCACGGATCAAAGTCAGGTACCTGACCAAGTAGAAGAACCTACTATACCACACCCTGTTCGTAAATCTGGAAGAGTACCGAAGATACCTGAGAGGTATGGATTCGTTGTAGAGGATGACGATGAGGTACGCATCATGAATGATGATGATCCATTGAATTACGAACAGGCCATGAGTAATAAACACTCAGGGAAATGGCTTGAAGCCATGAAATCCGAAATGGACTCCATGTATGAAAACAAAGTATGGACTTTGGTTTCACCACCTGAAGGCATTAAGCCTATTGGGTGTAAATGGGTCTTTAAAAGAAAGACTGGAGCGGACGGCAAGGTGGAGACCTATAAGGCCCGACTGGTTGCAAAAGGTTTCAAACAAAGACAAGGAGTTGATTATGATGAAACCTTTTCACCAGTAGCTATGCTCAAGTCCATTTGGATTTTGCTTGCGATTGCAGCTTATAACGACTATGAGATCTGGCAGATGGACGTGAAAACGGCCTTCCTCAATGGGATACTTGAGGAGGATGTGTATATGACACAGCCAGAGGGATTTGTTTCAAAGGTTGGAATAAATCAAGTCTGTAAGCTGCAACGATCCATTTATGGATTGCAGCAAGCTTCTCGTAGATGGAACATTCGTTTTGATGAGACAATCAAAGAGTTTGATTTTATCAAAAATGACGATGAACCATGTGTGTACAAGAAGGTTAGTGGGAGCGCAGTTTCATTCCTTGTATTATATGTTGATGATATATTATTGATAGGGAATGACATTCCTATGCTACAATCAATTAAAATCTGGTTATCTAAACACTTCTCCATGAAGGACTTGGGAGAAGCATCCTATATTTTGGGGATAAAGATCTATAGAGATAGATCTAAAAGGATGCTTGGTTTATCCCAAGGAACGTACATTGATGCAATGCTAAAGAGATTTAGCATGGAAGATTCCAAAAGAGGTCTCATGCCGATGAGCCATGGAATACATCTCTCCAAAAAAACAGGCCCCAAAGACACCTGAGGAGAGAGACCGAATGAGTAAGATCCCTTATGCTTCTGCAATAGGATCTATTATGTACGGTATGATATGTACTAGACCGGATGTTGCTCATTCACTTAGTGTAATGAGCAGATACCAGTCGAATCCAGGAGAAGAGCACTGGAAGGCAGTGAAGAATATCCTAAAATACTTGAGAAGGACTAAGGATATTTTTCTTGTCTACGGTGGGTCTGAATTAAAACTCGAGGGCTTCACAGACTCAAGTTTTTAAACGGACCAAGATGACAGTAAATCTGTTTCGGGGTATGTTTTTACCTTGAACGGAGGCGTAGTGAGTTGGAAGAGTTCCAAGCAGCAAACAGTTGCTGATTCAGTGACAGAGGCAGAGTATATAACTGTAAGTGAAGCTGCAAGTTGATGTTTTAGATGAAAAGTTCATTACAGAACTAGGAATAGTTCCTAAGTCTCATCTTGAATCTAAACATGTGTTGCGGCACTTTGATTAAAGAAATCATTGAAAGAGGAGAGTGTAGACTCTCAAGACAACATTGCAGATCCATTAACTAAAGCTTTAACACAACAGCAGTTTGATCGTCACTTAGAGAAGATGGGTATGAGATACCATGGCGATTGGCTTTAGTGCAAGTGGGAGATTGATAGTAGTGTGCATACAAGCCAATCATGTATGATGATAAAGCACGTACTTTGTAAATAATCTTATTTATTTATTAATAAAATATTCATTTATTAAAGGCATTTAATTATTTACATGTTGCTGTTTTTATAATATGTAAATAACTCATAGTTTTAAGCAATGCTTTTAGAATCATGATGATGATCATGCTAATGAGATCTAAATTCTTAGAAAGTTTTAAAACTTAAATAGTTCCCAATCGTGGGATTACTAAAAAGGGGATTAGTAAATCCGGATAAATTGGTACATATGTTGCTTGCTCATTGGATGAGGATGATTGATCTCATGATTATTTGTGTGGAGACACTAAAGCAAGTATGTAGGTGCTTATTGAAGAATAAGTTCACTGAACGTGATTCGCTATGGAATACCTAATGGAGTTTTACTCGCATGTCAATAGGAATTCCTAATGTGATAGTAGTACAAGTGATCCTTGGACTTGAGATCATCATAGTATCTTGTATGTAACAAATTATACTTTGACTTATTCCTTAAGACCTTTTAAGGCATATATAGGGTATGCTTGGGTATAATGAGTTACATATGGAGATAATGAATGATCAATAAAGAATCTACCACCTCTAGTAAAAGAGGAGATATGTCCCATGTGATTCGTTAAATGACAACCCAGGAATCCTTGGCCAAGGTGAAATGAAATTAGAAAGGAGTTTTTAATTTGCATTATTTGGAGTTGTGCATTTTCTAATCGAAATACATATAATTAAATAAAATAAGACTTGACAGTAAATCCATGTCTTATATTTAATTGGGACATTGTATGGTGGAAGGATTGAATTGTATGGTAACTATTAACTCACAGGTTCTTTTATGATTAATGTTGAAATCTATATTATCTGGAAAGTCGTTGATCGCTAGGGAGGCTTATCCCTATTGTAGAATAAATATTGTTTATTTAAATAAATTATTAGTTTAATTTATTTATTTAAATAAGATTAAAATTGTTTTAATTGATTTATTCACAACCGGTTTAATATGGAGAACCTAAAGGGTCACACCATAAAAGGAAGAATAATTATTTAAGAAGGTAATGGCATAATCGTAATAATGCATTAAGTATAATTAATTTAATCTATGGTGATAGAATAAATTAAATAGCTTAATGTTTATTATTTAATATTTTGGAAATATTAAATATAAATTAATAAGAGGAGTCTTATTAATATTATTACAATTATTATTATTTTAATTTCTAAAGGAGTTTAGTAATTAATTTAATATTTAGTACTCTCATTTATTCCTAATAAGATTAGGAGACAAATTAATTAAATGAATTTAATTAATTATTCCCATGTGGTGGGAAGCCTAAATTAATTAAAGGAGTTTAATTAATTAAAAGAAATCCCATGTCTAATAGGATTAGAAGGGTTGACCAATGTCTATATAAGAGAAGTCTTATAATAGATATTAGATTGATGCAATTCCAATTGTTGGAGAGTACTCCTTTTCTATAGAGGATAGAAAACTAAGGTTAAGCCAAACACCCTCCTTCTTGATAATTCATCTTCCTTGGTGGATCACCTCTAGAGGCCAAACACTTGGGTGGCTAATGTTGATCAAAGGAAGGAATCTAACCCGGAAATTCAAGGAGATCACGAAGAACAAGGAGTTGAACTAGTACCTGTGGAAGCTTCGTTCTACAAGGGTATGATTCCATAACTTCTTATTTATCGTTTTAAATTAATAATTTGCATAAAGGATGATCCGGGTAATGGTTTTGTAGAAATTTTTTAAACTCTGATATACCATGCTTCCGCTAATTTTTGCAATTTGATTGCGTCACGATTTCGTACAAACCCAACAGAGATAGGGGTGGATTCTGGTTGAGCACTTGAAGTCATGTCTGTGGATGGACTTAGTGCCTTTTTAGACTTAGATCTAGTGACAAGACCAATTTTTCACCTACAACAAAACATAGGCGTGTCAATTTCTTGATGTAGGTAGGGATAGGATGCATGCCATGATGTGTTTTTGTAGTTTTTTAATCTTATCCTGCAAAATAGAGGTTAGTTGTTTTGATGACAGGACGATAGGATGACAAGATGTATATGACAGGAAATGTAAATCTTTCATTATGATATTTACATTGTGCTCCTTTACATTTGGAATTTAAAACTTGACATTGAATTGAAAGAGGAAGGCATGAAGAAGCTTCCCATCGGATTTGGTTAATCAGAGGCTGACCTATCTTAGGCTACTTTTACGGCTTTTTGGCATGAAGGTCCCCAGATCATCGTAATCTACTAGAGGGGAAATTATTCTGATCTTTCAACTGGAGCGAATCTGGGTGGTGCTTTTTCATGAGCCCCCAGAGAATTAGCCGTCCCCAGAGTCATTACTTATCACCGAAGGGTTTTGCCTCCCGAAGGAGGAATTACACAACATATATTCACATACATCGTGCCTCACCGCATGCATATGATGACATTGGTGCGAAGCACTAATATGGGTGTGAAGCACTAAAAAGCAGGAAGGCATTCATTCACATTCATTTAATGTAAAGATGCAATATTCACGCACTCATTCAATGTAAAGACGCAGCATTCACACATACGTAGTTTTGAAAGGGAAATGTTTTAAAATATTTGAACGCGGCCTAAGCCCTCTACTATCCCCAGCAGGGTAGCCACCTGTTGACGTGGGGGAAAAATCCGCGAGTCGGGTCACAACCCGGATCTTTCTCTCTTCCTAAGTTATCTCTACGCTCACTCTTTTTATTGCGAAAAAGGTTTTGAAGGGTTTTTTAGGAAAAGGCCAACATGTATCATGTCGACGATTGAACGTTTTACAGAGTCGCCAGTTGGTAGATTTCAAATGGTTGTACCAAGTCAACCGAATTTTGTATGAAAGAGGCCCAATTGCTGGACATTGTCGAAACTTGATCTTTTAAACCGAAGTTTTGAGTTCGGGGCTTGGTTAAGTGTGAGGAAGGTGTTAGGCACCCCACAACTCCCGTGTAAACACGGTATCGCATCTTTTCAAAATTTCCCTTAAAAATATGAAATGTGTGTGTGAATGCTGTTTGAAAATTGGGCCTATGTTTGATTGAAAGCATGTCTATGCATCGTTGAACCTAGATACGAAGGGTTTGATTTGATTTGCAAAAAGTCTTTGATTTGATTTGCAAAAGTGTTTGATTTGATTTACAAGAGCTTTTCTTTTCGATAAGATTATTGAATTGATGTTTTTGAAAGCAGGTTATCAAACCCCTATGCTAACATAGGAATTGAAGCATATTGATACTTTAATTTTATCTTTTCAGCCTTAAGGCACAATTTGAATGGTGATTGTCGGGCTGCGAAGAATCCTCGACTACGACATATATACAAATGTCGGTCTCCTCATGGGCATGATAGCCATCTGAGAGACTCTGACACAACAAACCATATTTTCACTATGTTGAGACCTTAAATCCGGATAACCGTTTTAAGGTCTTTTGTATGTACATTTTTACAAAAGAACTGGCAGGGTACATTTGTAAAGTGAAGTTTGTCCATCGTGGGAATCAGATTCTGATTAGTTTGATCATGAATCCCACGATTTCTAGGCTCACATAGAGAGGCCAATAAACCTGCACAGCTCAATTTTGTATAGAAATATATCCAAATATTGCCAGAACCAAGGATTCATTCAGTAAATCCTGGCTCGCACATGGCCGAAGCGTCTCGTTCCCACTAGATAGCGATCTAAGGGCCACGAGGTTGCTTTTGCAACTGAAACTAGAAAAATGCTAGATTTAAATAAATCTCAGCCATTCTAGCTTCTCGGTTCTGTCTGGACCTATTTTAAACCGTTTGAAAGCTAGAATTGGCGAGATTTAAATAAATCTAGTTCGCCCGCAGAAATGTCAATGTCGATTCATATAAAATGAATATTTAAAGCAAAAATTTAATAAAAGAGAGTAAAGCAATATATATGCAATTATATATACAAAAGATGGGTTTTCACACCAGTGTCCGGACTGGAATTGAAATATATATATATATTTATAAAATCTGTATAAAAGCCACAGAATGATCCAGGCTGGACAGAATTGAAATATATATAGAAAATAATTAAAAAGGGCGATGAGTTTTCACGCTTGTGCTCAGGCTGAAATATAATCATATATATTTAAATATAGACAGAAAAGTAGTCAACTAAGACTGGGAAGATAACCCAGTGTGGTGAATGTTGCAGATATATATAAAAAATAGTAAAAAGGCCACAAAATAATCCAGGCCGAACTGGAATATAAATGTACAGAAAAGTAGTCAATCAAGACTGGGAAGATAACCCAGTGTGATGAATGTTACTTATATATGCATAAATATATATATAAGCAGTAAAAAGGCCACAGAATAATCCAGGCCAAACTGAAATATAAATATATATATAGAGAGAGAGATAGAAAAATAGTCAACCAAGATTGGGAAGATAACCCAGTGTGGTGAAGGATGTTTATATATGCATATTTATATATAAAAGCAGTAAACTACCGCGAATTTGACATCCGGGCTTGACAGAATTGAAAAGTTAGTATATATACAGTTAAATATATACAAAAAAGCCAAAACTGGACTGGGAAGATAACCCAGTCCGACGAAGTTGCTCAAAACACAGATATTAGTATTTAAAAGCTGCTGGAAGCGACGGATCGTCAATCCGAGTTGTAGAAATGCCAGAAAATCCGTTTATGTACAAAAATATACCAAAAGTTGACGAAAACGGCCACGAAACTGAGTTTCGGGCATATTTATAAAACGAAACTTGATATACAAGTGTATAAAAGTGCAAATAAGTAGTATTGATTTGCTGATCGTAAAAATACTCACAATGGACTGCTACACGGGCTTTTTACCAAATCGTAGGCTTTAAACGTCCGAATCTACCAGTTATTTTCTGATATGTGATAGTATGTGGGTATATCTACGTGTTATTTTCTGGTATGTGTTTGGAAGACAAAAAAATAGACAGAAAACCAAACGGGCAGAGGTTCAGAGCGTTTATGAATTTTTGAAATCAGAGGGGGGTGCACCTCTATATATAGGCCAGGGAGCCTCCACTCTACCTGCTACTGCCACAGGTAGAGGTCTGGCTCCATGTAGTGGGGCCCACATGGTGAGTCCCGTCGTCTTGAAGTACGTGCACTCCGAGCAACGCGAGGTCGAAGTTAAAAACTTTTTAACTTTTGATCGGAGCGTTCGTTTGAGGCTGTGATACCTTTTCAAAAAGCCCTCGCCGAGAATGTCACAATGACATGGGATAAAAAAATTTCTGGGTCCAAGAAGATGGTCATAACCAGGTCTTCGATTCTCCGCAGTTTATCCATTGAACTGTCTTGCGCTGTTTGCACTCGGGATCATCGTTATAGTTCATTCTGACCTTGGTGGCATCAATTCAGCTTGAGTTTGACTGAATCGTCTTAGAGTTTGTTAAATGACCGTTTTGCCCCTCCCGGGGTTGCCATTGGTGTCGGCATGGCCTTTGGTTGACTTCCTGGGGCTGTTTCCAAGATTTGGATCTCATTCGAGTCTGTTTGTCCTCAGTGTTGTCTATGAGGCTGACTTGGTTACTCCAAGTTTTCCTCTGAAGATTTTGTGAAGCTTTAGGTTTGTTCTTGAAGTTGACCTGTACCTCCCAGGTTGAGACCGAGGCTAAACTGTACCTCCTAGGTTGAGACCGAGGCTGACCTGTACCTCCCTGGTTGACCCCGGGGCTGACTTGTACCTCCCGGGTTGTGACCGGGGCTGACCTGTACCTCCCGAGTTGAGACTGGGGCTGACCTGTACCTCTCAAGTTGAGACCGGGGTTGACCTGTACTTTCCGCATTGAGACCGGGGCTGACCTATACTTCCCGGGTTGAGACCGGGGCTGACCTGTACTTCCTGGGTTGAGACCGGGGCTGATCTGTACTTCCCGGGTTGAGACCGGGGCTGACCTGTACTTCTCGAGTTAAGACTGGATTTGACCTGTACTTCCCAGGTTGAGGCCGGGGCTGAACTGTACCTCCCGAGTTGAGACCGGGGCTGACCTGTACCTCCCGAGTTGAGACCGGGGCTGACCTGTACCTCCCGGGTTGAGACCGAGGCTGACCTGTACCTCCTGGGTTGAGACCGGGGCTGACCTGTACTTCCTGGGTTGAGACCAGGGCTGACATGTACTTCCCGGGTTGAGACTGGGGCTGACCTGTACTTCCTAGGTTGAGACCGGGGCTGATCTGTACTCCCCAGGTTGAGACCGGGGCTGACCTGTACTTCCCGGGTTGAGACCGGGGCTGACCTGTAATTCTCGGGTTGAGACTGGGGCTGACCTGTACTTCCCGGGTTGAGACCGGGGCTGATCTGTACTTCCCGGGTTGAGACCGGGGCTGACCTGTACTTCCCGGGTTGAGACCGGGGTTGATTTGATGGCCCGATATTGAGACCAGGGCTGAACTAATGTCCTGATATTTAGATCGTGGTTGATTTAACGGTCCGATATTAAGACCAGGGTTGATTTGATGGTCCGATATTGAGATCGGGGCTGATTTGATGGCCCGGTATGGAGACCGGGGCTGAACTGATGGCCCGGTATTGAGACCGGGGTTGATTTGATAACATTCTTGCCCTCCTACAGTGTTAGTAATAGGGAAAGAAAATTTCAAGTGTCTACATGTGGCTCAATGCATCATCCTCGCATATATGAATAACGAGCTTCAGCGTCAGCATGAAAACATGGATGCTCCTACTATATTGCTTCACCTCAAGGAGTTGTATGGTGAACAAAGTAGGACTGCTAGATATGAGATATCTATGGAGCTCTTCCGATCTCAGATGACCGAGGGCACCGCTGTCGAGACTCATATCCTAATGGTGATCAATCTGATTGAACGCCTTGGACAGCTTGGGTTTGTCATGGATGGGGAGTTGAGTCAAGACTTGGTTTTGCAGTCACTCCCTGAGACCTTCTTCGCAGTTTGTGGTAAATTTCCACATAAATAAGTTGGATGTCATCTTGCCAGAGCTACTTAACAAGTTGAAAACTACAGAAGGTCACTTCCCATCCAAGAAGAACCATGTCTTGATAGGTGGATTCTTCCAATAACAAGAAGAGGCCCAAGGTGTCTTCTGAAAAAGAAGAAATCTAAGAAGGCTAAGGGAAAGGGGAAAGAAAAAGAACAAAAAAAACCTGATCCAGCTGGCAAAGGAATGTGCTTCCATTGCAACGAGCCGGGACATTGGAAAAGGAACTGCAAGAAGTTTCTAGCAGAGAAGAAGCTTGGAGAATCTTCGACTTCCAACCAAGGTTTGTTCATGATTGAAATTAATTTTTTTGAAAGTCATAATTCTACTTGGGTATTGGATACCGGCTGTGGTTCTCACATATGTAATACTGTGCAGGGACTGGTCAGAAGTAGAAAGCTGAGTAATGATGAGGTCATCCTACGAGTGATGAATGGAGCAAAGGTTGCTGCATTAGCTGTAGGGACTTATTGCTTAGAAATGCCTTCGGGCAAGTCCATTTTTTTAAATAATTGTTATTTTGTTCCAAATATCATTAGAAACATTATTTCTATTTCTGTATTGGATATGGAAGGATTTGACGTTATTATAAAGAACAACAGTTGTTCTATTTATAAAAATAATGTTTTATATGGTATTGGTAATCTGCGAAATTGACTTTATATACTTGACTTGCATGAAAATATACTTCAAATAGAACAAACTAAGAAAAGGAAAAGAGATAATGTTAATTATACCTATATGTGGCACTGTAGACTTGGTCATAACAATGAAACAAGATTATCCAAGTTGCACAAGGATGGGCTCTTAGAGTTATCTGATTTTGAATCATATCCAACTTGTGAACCTTGTCTCATGGGTAAAATGACTAAATCTTCCTTTAGTGGAAAAGGAGAAAGAGTTACAGAGTTGTTAGCGTTGGTTCACACAGACGTTTGTGGACCTATGACAACAAATACACAGGGTGGGTATTCTTATTTTATTACTTTCACTGATGATCACTCAAGAGTTGGATGTGTATTTAATGAAATACAAATCAAAATCATTTGAAAGGTTCAAAGAGTTCAGAAGTGAAGTAGAGAAACAAACGAGTAAGAGTATTAAGATTCTTCGATCAGATCGAGGTGGAGAATAATTAAGCGGTGAGTTTCTTAATTTTCTCAAAGATAATGGTATAATCTCACAATGGACTCTACCAGGTACACCACAGTTAAATGGAGTATCTGAAAGGAGAAATTGAACATTGTTGGACATGGTTCGATCTATGATAAGTTTTACCGATCTTCCAATTTCATTTTGGGGTTATTCCCTAGAAACGGCTGCATACCTGCTTAACAAGGTACCTACCAAATCCGCCCCAAAGACTCTATATGAGATGTGGAAAGGGAAGGAAACCAAATCTTAAGCATTTTAAGACTTGGGGTTGTCCAGCTTATGTCAAAAAGTTTGAAAATGATAAGCTACAGACTAAATTCGACGAGTGTAGATTTGTGGGATACCCTAAAGAAACCGTAGGTTATTATTTCTATCATCCAACTGATCAAAAGGTGTTTGTTGCGAAACATGCTGCTTTCTTGGAAAAGGAGTTTATCCATGAAGGGGTCAGTGGGAGTAAGATATATCTTGAAGAAGTTCAAGAACCACAAATTACTACGGATCAAAGTCAGGTACCTGACCAAGTAGAAGAACCTACTGCACCACACCCTATTCGTAAATCTGGAAAAGTACCGAAGATACCTGAGAGGTATGGATTCGTCATGGAGGATGACGATGAGGTACACGTCATGAATGATGATGATCCATTGAATTATGAAAGGCTATGAGTAATTAAGACTCAGAACAATGGTAGAAGACCATAAAATCTAAAATGGATTTTTGAAGCAATGCTCAAGTCCATTTGGATTTTACTTGCGATTGCAGCTTATTATTACTAAATCTGGCAAAATGGACGTGGAGACGCCCTTCCTCAAATATACAATACTAGAGGATAATGTATGTATGATACAGCCAGATGGATTTGTTTCAATGGTTGAAGCAAATCATGTATATAAGCTACAACAATCCATTTATGGATTGAAGCAAGCTTCTCGTAGATGGAACATTCATTTTGATGAGATAATCAAAAGAGTTTGATTTTATTAAAAATGAGAATGAACCTTGTGTGTACAAAAGGGTTAGTGGGAGTGCTGTTTTATTTCTTGTATTATATGTTGATGATATATTACTGATGGGGAATGACATTCTTATGCTACAATCGATTAAAATCTAGTTGTCTAAATAATCCTCCATGAATGATTTGGGTATAACATCCTACATTGGGGATATAAATCTGTATAGATAGATTTAAAAGGATGTTCAGCTTAACCCAATGAATGTATATTCATTAGATGCTAAAGACGTTTAGTATGACAAACTCCAAAAGGTGTCTTATGGTGATGAGCCATGGAGTGGATCTCTCTATAATTGTCCTCAATAAAAGAGAGATCGCATGAGTTCTATCATATATGCAATGAAATATATGAGACTTGATGTTGATCAGTCAAATTTTAGAGAAGATCACTGTAGGACCGTGATAAACATCCTAAAGTACTTAAATGACACTAAGGATGTCATTATGACACATGATGCGTCTGAATTAAACTAGAGGACTAAACAGACTCAAGTTTTCAGACTAACCAAGACGACAGTAAATCCACTATAGGGTAAGTTGTTACCTTGAAAGGTGGTGCAGTGAATTGAAAAGGTTCCAAATAGCAAAAGGTTGCTGGTCTAGTGACAAAGACAAAGTATATAACTGTAAGTGAAGCTGCAAGTTGATGTTTCGGATGAAAAGTTCATTACAAAACTAGGAATAGTTCCTATGTCTCATCTTGAATCTAAACATGTGTTGCGGCACACTTTGATTAAAGAAATCATTAAAAGAGGAGCGTGTAGACTCTCAAGACAGCATTGCAGATCCATTTACTAAAGCTTTAACACGACAGCAGGTTGATCGTCACTTAAAGAAGATGGGTATGAGATACCATGGCGATTGACTTTAGTGCAAGTGGGAGATTAATAGTAGTGTGCATACAAGCCAATCATGTATGATGATAAAGCACATACTTTGTAAATAATCTTATTTATTTATTAAAAAAAAGTATTCATTAAAGGCATTTAATTATCTACATGATGTTGTTTTTATAATATGTAAATAACCCATAGTTTTAAGCAATGCTTTTAGAATCATGATGTTGATCATGCTAATGAGATTTAAATTCTTAGAAAGCTTAAAACTAAAATAGTTCCCAATCGTGGGATTACTAAAAAGGGGATTAGTAAATCCGAATAGATGGTACATATTGCTTGCTCATTGGATGAGGATGATTGATCTCGTGATCATTTGTGTGGAGACACTAAAGCAAGTATATAGGTGCTTATTGGAGAATAAGTTCACTGAACGTGACACGCTATGGAATACCTAATAGAGTTTTACTCGCCTGTCAATAGGAATTCCTAATGTGATAGTAGTACAAGTGATCCTTGGACTTGAGATCATCATAGTATCTTGTATGTATATTTTGACTTATTCCTTAAGGCCCTTTAGGGTATATAAAAGGGTATGCTTGGGTATAATGAGTTACATATGGAGATAATGAATGATCAATAAAGAATTTATCACTTCTAATAAAAGAGGAGATATGTCCTATGTGATTCGTTAAATGACAACCCAGGAATCCTTGGCCAAGTTGAAATGAAATTAGAAAGGAGTTTCTAATTTGTATTATTTGGAGTTGTGCATTTTCTAATCGAAATACATATGATTAAATAAAATAAGACTTGGTAGTAAATTCATGTCTTATATTTAATAGGAACATTGTATGGTGGAAGGATTGAATTGTACGGTAACTATTAACTCACAGGTTCTTTTATGGTTAATATTGAAATCTATATTATCTGAAAAGTCGTTGATCGCTAGGGAGGCTTATCCCTATTATAGAATAAATGTTATTTATTTAAATTGATTATTAGTTTAATTTATTTATTTAAATAAGATTAGAATTGTTCTAATTGATTTATTAACAACCGGTTTAATATGGAGAACCTAAAGGGTCACACCATAAAAGGAAGAAGAATTATTTAAGAAGATAATGGCATAATTGTAATAATGCATTAAGTGCAATTAATTTAATCTATGGTGATAGAATAAATTAAATAGCTTAATGTATATTATTTAATATTTTAGAAATATTAAATATAAATTAATAAGAGGAGTCTTATTAATATTATTACAATTATTATTATTTTAATTCTAAAAAAGTTTAGGAATTAATTTAATATTAGTACTCTCAATTATTCCTAATGAGATTAGGAGGCAAATTAATTAGAGGAGTTTAGTTAATTAAATCCCAATATGTTGGGAAGCCTAATTAATTAAAAGGGTTTAATTAATTAATAAAAGAAGCCTAATTCTAATCAGATTAATAGGGTTAACCTAATATATATATATAAGATAGTCTTATATCAGATACAAGGTATGTAAATTCTAAGAGTTGGGAGTATAACATTTTTCTACAGAGAATAGAAAAAGAGTCTAGCCAACCACCCATCTTCCTGACTAATTCCTCTTCCTTAGTGGATCACATCTAAAGGCCAAACACTTGGGTGGCTAACGTTGATCAAAGGAAAGAGCCACTACAGGAAATTCAAGGAGATCAAAGTAGAGCTAATGAGTAGAACTCGTACCTGTGGAAGCTAGATTCTACAAGGGTATGATTCTGATCTTCCTACTTTTCTGTTATTGATAATTGAGTACAAAGTATGATCATGGCATGGGTTTGTATGAAATTTTTAAAATATTAATTATCGCACTTTCGCCCTTATTTGTGTAATTCGATTGCATGTATGCGTTACGTACAAACCCAACAACAACATCTCTAGAGGAAAACCTGGAGCGACCAAGTCAGCCTCAGAGACAACCCTGAGGACAAACAGAATCAATTGGGATCCAAACCTTGGAAACAATCCCAGCAAGTCAGTCGAAAGTCATGCCGACACTGAAGACAACCCCGGGAGGGGCAAAACGGTTATTTTACCAACTCTAAGCCAATTCGGTCAAACTCAAGCCGAATTGATTCCACCAAGGTCAGAACGAACCATAACAATGATCCTGAGTGCAAACAGCGCAAGACAGCTCAACGGACAAACTGCAGGGAATCAAAGACCTGGTTATGAACCCGTCTTCTTGGACCTGGAAAATGTTTTATCCCATGTCATTGTGACACTCTCGGCGAGGGCTTTTCGAAAAGGTACAACACGCCTCAAACGGACGCTCCGATCAAAAGTTAAAAAGTTTTGAACCTGACATTGCATTGCTCGAAGTGCACGTACTTCGATACAACGGAACCTATCACGTGGGCCCTACTACGTGGAACCGCACCTCTACCTGCGGCAGCAGCAGGTAGAGTGGAGGCTCCTAGGTCTATATATATGAGGTGACCCCCCAACTCATTTAAGAATTCAAAAACGCTCCGAACCCCTGCATGTTTGGTTTTCCAGCTATTTTCTTGTCTTCCAAACCCAAATTTTTTCACTCTAACACGTAGATATACCTACATACTACCACATATCAGGAAATAACCGGTAGATTTGGACGTTTAAAGCTTACGATTTGGCAAAAAGCCTGTGTAGCAGTCCATTGTGAGTATTTTTACGATCAAAAAGTTATTATTACTTCTTCGCACTTTTATACACTTGCATATCAAGTTTCGTTTTCTAAATATGCCCGGAACTCAGTTTCGTGACCGTTTTTGTTAACTTTTGGTACATTTTAGTACCTAAACGTATTTTTTGGCATTTCTACAACTCGAATTAACGATCCGTCACTTCCAGCAGCTTTTATATACTTGCGTCTTCGTGTTGAGCAACTTCGCCGGACTAGGTTATCTTCCCAGTCCAGGTTTGGCTTTTTTGTATATATTTAACTGTATATATACTAACTATTTATTTATGTCAAGCCCAGATGTCAAATCCACGGTAGTTTACTACTTTTATATATATATATATATATATATATATATATATATATGCATATATAAGCAACATTCACCACACTGGGTTATCTTTCCAGTCTTAGTTTGACTACTTTTCTGTCTATATTTAATTATAAATATATATATATATATATATATATATTTATATTCCAATTTGGCCTATATCATTATGTGGCTTTTTTACTATTTTTGGCACCATTCACTATTACTGGGTTATCTTCCCAGTCCTGGTTTGACTATTTTTCTATTTATATTTAAATATATATTTATATTTTTGTTCGAGCCTCGGAGTGAAAACCCACCGCCCTTTACTGTTTTTTTACATTCTGTCCAGCCTAGATCATTCCGTGGCTTTTATACAGCTTTTATAAATATATATTTATATTTCAGTTCGGGTCTTGGAGTGAAAACCCACCGCCTTTTACTCCTTTTCTATATATATTTACATTCTGTCCATTCTGGATCATTCTGTGGCTTTTATACAGCTTTATATATATATATATATATATATATATATATATATATATATATATATATATATATATTTACATTTCAGTCCGGGCACCGGCGTGAAAACTCATCGCCTTTTACAGCTTTCGTTTATAAAATTATATATATATATATTGCTTTACTCATTTTTATTAAATTATTGCTTTAAATATTCATTTGATATGAATCGGCACTGACATTTCTGCGGACGAACTATATTTATTTAAATCTTGCCAACTCTAGCTTTCAAACAGTTCAAAATAGGTCCAGACAGAACCGGGAAGCTAAAATGGCTGAGATTTATTTAAATCTAGTATTTTTCTAGTTTCAGCTATCAAATCAACCTCGCGGCCCTTAGATCGCTATCTAGTGGGAACGATACGCTTTGACCATGTGCGAACCAGGATTTACTGAATGAATCCTTGGTTCTGGAGATATTTGGATATATATATATCTTTTTCTGTACAAAATTGAACTGTGTAGGTTTATTGGCCTCCCTATGTGAGCCTAGGAATCGTGGGATTTATGATCCAATTGATCAGAATTTGATTCCCACGATGGACAAACTCCACTTTACAAATGTACCCTGCTAGTTTTTCTAAAAAAAAATGTACATACAAAAGACCTTAAAATGGTTATCCGAATTTAAGGTCTCAACATAGTGAAAATATGATTTGTCGTGTCAGAGTCACTCTGATGGCTGTCATGCCCATGAGAAGACCAACACTTGTATATATTTTGTGGTCGAGGATGCTTCGCAGCCGGACAATCACCATTCAAACTGAGCCAAAAGGCTGAAAAGATAAAACTAAAGTATCGATATGCTTCAATTCCTATGTTAGCATAAGGGTTTGAAAAACTGCTTTCAAAACATCATTTCAATAATCTTATCAAAAAAGGGAGCTTTTGTAAATCAAATCAAACAATTTTGTAAATCAAATCAAAGACTTTTTTATAAATCAAATCAAACTCTTCGTATATAGGTTCAACGATGCATAAACATGCTTTCAATCAAACATATGCCCAGTTTTCTTCTAGCATTCACACACACACACATTGCAGATTTAAAAGGAAAATATTAAAAAGATGTGGTACCGTGTTTACACTACAGTTGTGGGGTGCCTAACACCTTCCCCACACTTAACCAAGCCCCCGAACTCAAACTTTGTTTTCAAAGATCAAGTTTCGACAGTGTCCAGCAATTGGGCCTATTTTTAAACAAAACTCGGTTGAGTTGGTACAACCATTTCAAATCTACCAACTGGCGACTCTATAAAAAGTTCAATCGTCAACATAACACATGTTAGCCTTTTTCTAAAAAACCCTTCAAAACCTTTTTCACAAATAAAAAGAGTAAGGGTAGAGATAACTTAGGAAGAGAGAAAGATCCGGGTTGTGACCCGACCCGCTGATTTTTTCCTGACGTCGACAGGTGGCGACTCTGCTGAGGACAGTAGAGGGCTTAGGCCGCATTCAAAAATCTTTTCAAACATTTCTCATTCATATTTGCGTATGTGTGAATGCTGCGTCTTTACATTGAATGAATGCATGAATGCTGCGTCTTTATATTGAATGAATGTAAATGAATGCTTTCCTATTTTTTAGTGTTTCGCACCCATATTAATGCTTCGCACCCATGTCATCATATGCATAACGATGAGACACGTTGTATGTAAATGTATGTTGTGTGATTCCTCCTCCAGGAGGCAAACCAGTCGGTGATAAATAATGTCTCTGGGGACGGCTAAGTCTCTAGGGCTCATGAAAATGCACCACCTAGATTCGCTCCAGTTGAAAGATTGGATTAATTTCCCCTTTAGTAGATTGCAATGATCTGGGGACCTTCATGCCAAAAAGCCGCGAGAGTAGCCTAAGATAGGTCAGCCTCTGATTAACCAAATCTGATGGGAAGCTTCTTCATGCCTTCCTCTTTCAATTCAATGTCAAGTTTTCAATTCCAATGTAAAGGAGCACAATATAAATATCATAATAAAGATTTACATTTCCTGTTATAATACATCTTGTCATCCTATCATCAAAACAACTGACCTCTGTTTTGCAGGATAAGATTAAAAAACCACAAAAGCACATCATAACAAGCATCATATCCCTACTTACCTTAGGAAATTGACACGCTTACGTTTTATTGTAGGTGAAAAATTGGTCCTGTTACTTGATCTAAGTCTAAGAAAGCACTTAGTCCATCCATGGACATGGCTTCCAGTGCTCAGCCAGAATCCACCCCTGTCGCTAGAAAAGAGTTTGAAGGACTGAAGAATCAGATAGCCGAATTGGCCAGTTTCCTGATAGAACAAAGTAAGGCTCTTAAAGGGAAGCAAGCCCAAGCTCACAAAGAATCGGGAACACCTGGTGGTAGTGGTTGCAGTCAAGAGACCGAAAAAACCGAGACTCAGATTCCTGGACCACAAAACTAGGACACAACTAACAAAACCCCTGAAATCACCGTCCTTAGCAAAGAACAAGAAGCTGGTGACATTTTGAAGAAAGTACAGCAGATGGAAGAAACCATCCGGTCTATCAAAGGGATTGGGGCCTTTGGCAGTGTCAATTTTAGACCTCTGTATCTTCCCTAGGGCTCGTTATCCTGAAAATTTTAGAACTCCTAATTTTGAGAAATACGATGGATTGGGAGACCCTTATACCAACTTGAAGGTATTCATTGGAGAACTCGGATCCTATGCAGAGGACGAGAAACTTCGAATGCAATTATTCCAAAAGAGTCTGACCGGAGAGGCTAGAGCCTGGTACGCCCGTCTAGACAACTCCAAAATTTATAGTTGGGAAGAGTTGGCCCATGCCTTCTTCAGTCAATACAGCTTCCAATCTCAGTTGGCTCCGAACAGATATCAGATAACCAAAATCAAGAAATAAAGTACGGGTCATTCAAATAATATGCTCAACGGTGGAGGCGGGTCGCAGCAAAAGTCACCCCAGCTATGACTGAGTCTGAGATAGTCATAACCTTCATCAACATTCAAGAAGCTCGATATTATGAGAGGGTCCTAGCAGGCATAAGAAAACCATTCTCTAAAATAATCAAGCACGGAGAGATGGCCGAAATGGGGTTGAAATCTGGGAAGATAAAGGACCTGGCTGCCTTAGAAGCTGTTGCTGAGCATATCCAATCTGAAAATTACGAGAGTAATCCTCGGAGGGTACACAAAAAGAAAGACAAAGAAGTATCCTTAGTATTGCAAGGACATAATCCAAGGGGCGAGACAAGCAATATGCCCATTCAAAGGAGGAATTATATCCCTTTTCAAGCTCCTGCACAGCCTTCAAACCCTCCATTTCAGAAAAATTTGGAGGCCAGACGTCGGAGAACATTCACCCTATTAGGGGATTCACTCGAGAATGTGCTAAAATTGTTAACCGCACAGAAGAAGATTGTGCAACTCCTTCCACCAACCAATACTGGTGTACAGAATTTTGACCCAAGCAAGAAGTATGCCTACTATTTGGATCTCCGGGCCATGATACACAAGATTGTTGGTCTCTCAAGCACAAAATTCAAGACTTGATTGACAACAGAGAGATTATGGTAACAAAGCCCGAGCAACCGCACGTATAGGATAATCCCTTACCTCAGCACAAAGAGGAGAATGTCAACATGATCAGCACCAGAAATGGAGAAGGATCCAAATACCTCCGTTATGTGGGAGAGTCAACTCCATCTAGCAACAATAGCCCAGACAGTTGGGAAGTTTCAGAAAGGCAATTTTTGATAGAGTAGGAGATAAGGTCTATCAAGGAACAAATTGAACAGTTAGCAGAGCTGGTTGTATACTAACATCAAATCACCCGACAAATGATGAACCAGACCAACCAGTCTAATGCAGATCCTCCCACACCGAAGATCAGTCCCATTCCCATGAGGGATCACTATCGGCCTCATGAGCATGAACCATGGGCCGACAAGATGTCCAAAGAGGAGAATTTCCAAGCTAGTAGAAAATTTGCCTTTCAAAGGAATTTCACTAACCTGAACCAGTCGATGGAGGAAATCCTCCAGATGTTAATCAACGAAGGAATGGTTATAGATTTATTACCTCCATTGAACCCTCGATCCAAGAAATTCAAGCCTGACCAAATCTGTCAGTACCACTCCAATTCACCCGGCCATGATATTGTGGATTGTTGGGCACTTCGTAACCTGATTCAGAATATGATTGAAACTGGTGAATTGATAAGGGAGAATCAGGATTATGGCCTCCCAGATGAAGACACTCTCTTTATTCCCATTGTATGGAATTAGGATACAGTGGTCGTCGTTTCCTGTGATAAGGAGCCATTCCTCACACCCTTAGTACTGTCAGGGAAAGGGGTCCAAGAAACACAAAATCCTATGAAGGTGGCCTCACCCGAGCCTTTAATCTTGCTCTTCAGACCTCAGTATCCAGTTATCAGTCTGAAGAGGGTCCCATGGAACTAAGACAAAGGTTCCACCTCAAACAACATTGCCATTATACCAAAGGATAATCCATTGTACCTGCCTCAGCGGGTGATCAAACCAGTCATCAAAACCAAAGAAAAGGTGGCTGAAGAGAAAATCGAAGAGTTCCTCAATAATATGTGACACAATGAAATTCGAGTGGTACAAAGTCTGAAGGATGCACCCAAGCAAATGTCCATCCTAGACTTGGTCTTATCATCGGTGGATCATCGCAACATTCTGGTGAAAGTACTGTAAGAAGCCCATCTGCCACATACCGTGGATGCCGAGAAATTTTGTCACGTAGTAGAACACATTTTCAACAGTAATGTGATATCTTTTACTGACAATGATATCCCCGCATAAGGGATGGGTCATCATAAATCCCTACACATAGCAGTGATGTCTTCCGGGTATGTGATTGGAGGTGTCATAGATGGAGGATCATCCCTCAACATCTGCCCCTACAATACCTTGGAAAAAATGAACATTAACTCGAACCAGATCAAAACCAGTCATGTGGTCATCCGGGCTTTCGATGGATCTAGCCGACAAGCTATGGGAGAAATAGAGCTTCCTCTTGAGATTGGCCCGCACACTTTCTATGTGTCCTTTCAGGTGCTCAAAATCGCCACTGGATATAACTTGTTGTTGGGTAGGCCATGGATCCAAATGGCAGGGGCAGTGTCATCCACCCTCCATCAATAACTCAAATACATTATCATTGGCAACCTCACCACAGTCAATGCCGAACCAGAATACCCTGTCTGCATATAGGAAGACATGTCGGTGATCAGCCAGGATGCAAGGATTGAACCTGTAAGTTTTCAAGCCCTGGAGGTGAGCGATACTCAGTATTTACCTATCGCAGCACCATCCCTGAAGCCAAAGGTCTCCCTTGAAGTAATGACAGTAGGCCTGTAACGATTGAGATTTTATATAATAATTTTTAATATTTATTGAGTAAATAAATATTTTATGTGAATTATTTATTGAGTTGAATAAATAAATTATGTGATTTGTGGAGTGATTTAATTAAGAGTTATATATTAATTAAATGAATATTTAATATTTAATTTAATTGATGTATATTAATTTTATAATATAGTTCTAATTTAATTGAGATAATTAAATTAGATGAGATATGTGATGAGTGTTACATGAATTATAATTAGCGAGTAATTATAATCATGTGACAATTTTTATGTGATTAATTGATGTTAGATTTTAATTGATTAAATAAGAATGTTAAAGATTTAATTAATTAAAGTGTAACATTAAAGTATGTGTTAACATAATTTATTAAAATAAAGAAAAGAGTTTTAAATGGTTTTAACCAAATAAGGCCCTTACTTTTATTTTAAAAGGTTTTCGCCAAACGGGGCCCTAACTATCAAAAAGTTATTTTTAAATAAACTGTTTACCAAACAAAGCCTTAAGGCTTTTTGAATTTTAGAACTTACGTAACTGATATACTTAATAAGGGTATTATTATTTTGTCAGTTATTATTATATCATATATTATTATATCAGTGATATAGTTTACGCTAAGTTAGTCTAAGCCTAAAATAAAAGAAAAGAGAAGGAGAGAAAGAGCAGAGAAGAATAATTACAGAGAAAAGTTAGAAGAGAAAGCAAGGAACAGCTTAAGCAAGCATCATCTCCTTCTTCACTAACGACTAGCTAGAGGGTAATTTATAATCTCTACCTTTATAATTGTAGAATTCAATTCATATGTTAATTTTATTTTATTCTCTGTCAATGTGAATTTTCATAAAAAGAAGGGGTAATCATGAATTGTATATATATATATATATATATATATATATATATATAGTATTCATGTGTTATTAGTAGTGATTGTATGCCATAAAAGGATTTTCAGAAATCAAATTGTGGTTAAAACAAGTTTTTAATGGAGAAATTGTGTTCATAAGGATTTTATATGTTTTGGTTTAGTTTTAGAGTAAAATTGATGAATTCATATGTATTAATATGCCTATTTAGAATTGTTTATGATGCTATCTTCAATCATGAAAATAATGCATGTATTATAAGTTGAATTGGTTGAGAATTTGAATTACAGTGAATTATTTTGTTAAAGTATGAGTTTTATAAAAATATCAAAATTGGATTATTATTTTTTTTAGAACGCTTGATTCTTGTTGCTTAGATAGTTTTTGTCTAGAATCATGTTATATATGTGTATTAGTGCATATGTATACTTTACATTATCTATATTATTGTGAATGGTCGTTTGTTGACATGGTTGGGTTGAACAGTGAAGCAGAGTGTCGCACTGCCTGTTTCTGTCTGTGTTTCGACGCATCTGCGCCGGCAACAAAGGCAGAAACGGTGCAGTTGCGCCTGCTGAGTTTTTCAGAATTGACACCAGCGCAGTTGCGCCGGTGCCAAGGCTTATGGTAGCACAGCTGCGCCGTGACCTGAGCAGAGGCAGTGAATTCTAGTTACTTGTGCAGTTTTTTTTTTTGTTTTATATACCTAAGTTAAATTGTTGCTAGGATAATGATCATGTATCTAGTTGCAATACCATATTATTAACATGAATTTGACAATCTCATATTTGGAAAAGAAAAGAGATTGTGAAAACCTTAAGGTATTATTTGAATTATTAAGTTATAATTGTTTAATTGTAAATTAGTTAATGTGATATGTAATTATAATTTGAATAATTATAATTAGAGTAAAGGTGGAATTTAAATTATAATTTTGTTAATTATAATATTATTTGATCAAGTAAATGTTAATCTAAATTATAATTTAGTAAATGGATGATGTAGTTTAATTGATTATCAATTATAATAATTTAGTGATTGTAATTTGAGTAATTATAATTAGATTTAATGTTTAAATTATAATTGTTCAACTATAATTTAATTAATATGAAATACATAATTATTAATTGCTTTAATTATGTGAGCATGTCGATGTGATGTAATTAATTATGTGGTTAATTATTAACTTATTAATTAAACTAAAATGAGTTAACCGAGAAGGGTTAACTAATTATGTGAATTAGTTACGTGTTAACTAATTTAGACTATTGTGATTAAACATATATGTGTAAGAAGTGTTAAAGAACGTGAATTATGTTAGTAGGCTTGCGCTTGAGGCAAGTCTTCTATCCCTGAACTCGTAAATGTTATACAAGTTCTTTAAGTTCATATATTCATTGTTTGAGATTGTCCTTTTACTTCTGCAAGGGACAAGTACTTAATCTAAGTTCATGATTTAATTAATGTGATTTGGACTTATTGTTCAAGCAAGGTCTATATTTTTCTTTCAAATGCTTTAAGTTATTTCTAAGGCATAAGTTAGTTCATAATTCTTTATTTATGAATTATTCTAAGTTATTGTAAGTCGATTCAACTATTCCTTAGTTGATGAACGTTGAACTCTAAATTTCCCTTTAAGCTTATCCAAACCAAACTTTCTTTGGTGCAGACTTGTATTCAAATACTGAGATGAACAACCCTATTTATTAGGGGAGGTTACAACGCAGAAACGTTAAGTGTTGTGCACATACATGGTACAAAGGGCTGATCCCCCTAAGTACGAGTTAAGGTCCATAGTCTTAATGACTGTTAAAGATTTTAAATAGAAATGTTTATAACCTAGGACAAAAGTTCAAGGTCATATGACCCTCAGATGAATTCTGTATTCGAATTTTAAATGTTAATGAAAGAATTATTATTCAATTCTTTATCGTGATGAAAGTAAAGTTATTCAATCCTTTTTAAAGATTTTCTGTTATGTCTTTAATGTTGTTGTATTCTAGTGAGCTGTTGTTTACTCACTGTTGCATTAAATAACCATTGCAGCTAAGGTTGAAAGTATTGATGCCCCGTGAACAAGTAAAGGAAAAGGAAATATGAGCAAGTAAAGGCTTGTTGTCTTCAATTATAATAAGACTTAGTTGATGATGTTTTATTTTCGCATTTATTTATTTGATGTCAAGGTTTAGTTAACCCTGGGATTTTTATTTGGGACAAGTTGTAATCCTTTGTCAAGGAAGGTTTTATTTAAGTATTTATGAAGGTTGTAATTTACTTTGCAATTCTTTATTATTGGGTAGACGTATGATTTATTTAGAAAGTGAACACCAAATCTTGTGTAAACAAAGTACCCGGATTTGGGGGTGTCACAAGGCTAGGAGATGGTATCTTTGGGTTTCCAACCTAGAGAAGGGTTAGGAAAGAATCAACAAAGTATCAGAAGTCCAGTGCAAATCCCGAGCCAGTCAAGGAGAGTCGGATTGGGTTATTCATCCGGATCAAGCCACCGGAATCCACATAAGCACCCTAAGGCTCATGCTTCCACTATACTGCTACCAAATCTCACTGATGCTGGTTTCATAAAGCCAATGAGGAAGATCCCTACTGTGTTATTAGCCATGCTGTTTCCTCCAATCATACCAGTAGGTGAAAGAAAACCCCAAAGCCGGAGGGGGATATAAAAAATAAAAAAGAAAAGATCCTGTACGAAGGACGAGACCCATTTGCTAACATGCGGGTCATCATAAACTACGAGGGTATGAATGATGAGATTCCAGACAGTGACGACAAGAATCAGATTCAAATTCCTCGCATCAAGAAGGGAAAAGGGGGCAGTTCAAAGAAAAATCACGGCCTTATTGTAAAGGATGTCTCAGTTATTATCCGAGACGAGGCAGACGAGCACAATTCCTCGATTCTCCCTGTTCATGAGGATCTAACCCTGGATAACTAGAGCAGCGTACCTTACCTCAGTCAAAAAGGGTAAAGGGGCAGAGAGTCTGTCTGCCCTATAACATGCTTTCATTTACTGCTTACTTTTGATTGCACAGCTATAGCAGTAACTTTTGTCATGCTTTGCCAAATGCTTTGTATATTTAAGCAGTTGCATATATTAAAGTGAAAGCATTTTTGTTTTCAGGACTCTAGAGTTGGATTTGTTTGTCACTGCTGATGAGATGCCAACCTGTCACAGTGACTACAACTTTGATGTAGAACTGAACTTCGACTTGATGGATATTGATCAAGAGGAGGAAGATGACTATGAGGTGACTGAGGAGATCAAAGAATGGGTCGAAGACAAACCCAAGCCGAACCTCGACCAAACCACCCCTATCAACATAGGAACCTCCGAAAATATCAAAGAAATTCATATAGGCATAGACCTCACCCAAGACCAAAAAATCGATCTGATCAAACTCCTAATGCAGTTTCAGGATATGTTTGCATGGTCACATGAGGACATGATTGGCCTATCTACTGATATTGTCATCCATCGAATGCCCATCAAAGATAGATTCATGTCAGTCAAGCAGAAGCTCATGCGATTGAAACCTGAATGGAGTCTGAAAGTCAAAGAAGAAGTCGTTAAACAATTCAAAGTCGGTATCATCATGGTATTAACATACCCAGAGTGGTTGTCAAACATAGTCCCCGTGCCAAAACCCGGAGGGAAGGTACGAGTATGTGTGGATTATCGGGACTTGAACAAAGCCTGCCTCAAGGACAATTTCTTGGTGCCTTTTATCCACTTCCTGATCGACAATACGGCGCAGTATGGCATGTATTCCTTCGTGGATTACTTTGCTGGTTACCATCAAATCATGGTTGCTGAAGAAGACAGGGAGAAAATAGCTTTCATCACTCCCTGGGGAACCTTCTGCTATAGACGATTGACCTTCGGCCTCATCAATGTCGAAGCCACATATCAGCGAGCCATGATGGCCCTGTTTCATGACATGATGCACAAGGAGATAGAGGTCTATATGGATGACATCATCATCAAATATCGGAGGGAGAATGATCACCTAGACCATCTCAGGAAGCTGTTCAACAGGTTGCGTAAGTACAACCTCAAGCTTAATCCAGCCAAATGTGCTTTTGGCGACAAATCAGGCAAGTTGTTGGGATTCCTGGTGAGTAATCGAGGCACCGAGCTAGACCCTGCCAAGATTAAAGCCATCACTGAGATGCCAGTACCTCGAACAGAGAAGGAGATATGTGGGTTCCTGGGAAGGATTAATTTCATAAGCTGATTCATTTCCCAGCTCACAGCAACCTGTGAACCCATCTTGAAGCTACTAAGGAAGAATTCCTGCACCAAATGGAATGAGGATTGTCAACAAGCCTTCCTTGCCATCAAAAGGCAGCTACTCGAAGCACCTGTATTGGTACCCCCGAGGGATGGAGTTCCCCTATTCATGTACATATCCGTCAATGCCAATGCAATGGGTTATATGCTGGGACATAAAGATGATAGTAGCAAGGAAAGAGCCATCTACTACATCAGCAAAAGATTCAGCAGTGGTGAACAGAAATACACCCTAATCGAGAAAACATGCTATGCGTTAGCATGGGCCGCAATAAGGTTACAACATTACCTCCATGGGCACACGACCTACCTCATATCCCGCATGGATCCGCTAAAATATGTATTCAACAAACCAATGTTGAATTGTCGACTGTCCAAATAGCAATTGATCCTATAACAGTTTGACATTGTCTACGTGACTCAGAAGTCCATCAAAGGTCAAGGCATTGCAGATCAATTAGTCGAAGCACCATCAGGAGGGTTCGAGCCCCTGGAGACTTATTTCCCGGATGATGGGATTAGGACAATTCAGTAACTCCAACAAGAGAATACAGTCCAACCATGGAAAATATATTTTGATGGAGCAATAAACATGGAAGGTGCCGGAGCTGGGGCAGTCCTTATCTCTGGTACAGGAGAACAATATCATGTGGCTACCAAACTGCAATTTGGCAACACCAACAATAAAGTCGAGTATGAAGGCTGCACAATGGGGTTGAAGTTAGCCCAATCCATGGGTATCAAACATCTACTGGTTTTTGGAGACTCTGAATTGGTTATTAGATAAACCACCGGGGCATATCATACCAAAGAGCTGCATTTGCTGCCCTATCATCGACAAGTCGTCAAAATATCCATGGGATTTGAAGACATAACCTTCATCCATATACCTCGGGGTAGGAATTATTTCGCTGATGCATTGGCGACGTTGGCTTCCTTGATCCACATATCTGATAGGAATGGAATTCCCTGCATCAAATTCACACGTCAGAAATCCCCGATATACGAAAATTACTTCGGAGACATATCAGATGAAATACCTCCTATCAAACAGCCTCAGTATCAAGACACCAAGGAATATCTTCGAGATGGATCCACACCCGTTGGGGCAAGCCAATCCGAGCGAAAGCGGATTCACAAAATGGCTGTAAAGTTCTATCTGAGCGGAGATACACTATATAAAAAGGGATACTGAAATAGGGCTCTTAAGATGCCTTGATAAAGAGCAAGCCCAGAGATTGATGGATGAAGTCCACGGTGGAATCTGTGGTCCACACATGAGCGGTCATCTGCTAGCCAAGAAGATATTAAGAACAGGACATTATTGGATCTCGCTCAAAGCTGAATGTGATGATCATGTCAAGAGATGCTTTCAATGCCAAGTACATGGAAATTTCATACATGCTCCTCCAACTGAGCTATACAACATGAGTTCACCATGGCCTTTCTCCATGTGGGGAATGGATGTGATCGGTCCAGTAGAACCAAAAGCCAGTAATGGTCATCGATTCATCTTCACTATGATCGATTACTTCACCAAATGGGTTAAAACTCCTCATTTCCCAAAGTCACCAAAGAGGTCATCATTGGTTTCATCAGAAACAATGTCGTACGTCGATATGAACAACCGGAGGTGATCGTATCAGACAACGCCAAGAACCTAAATAATCAGATGATGAAAGAACTATGCAGCAAGTTCCACATCAAGCATCTCAATTTCGTCATTTATCTGCCCAAGATGAATGGTGCTGTCGAAGCGACCAACAAAAACATCAAGAAGATCATGAAGAAAATGTCCGCAAATCACAAAGAATGGCCTGACCTGCTGCCTCTAACCCTGTTAGCATACAGGATGTCAATGCGCATGTCTACTGGGGCTACCCCCTATTCATTGGTCTATGGCATGGAAGCAGTCCTTCCCATAGAAGTAGAAATGGAGTCCATGAGAGTTTTGATAGACGCTCAGATGGACGAAGATCAGTGGTTGCAAGATCGATACCACCAATTATCCCTGATAGATGAGAAGAGGGCTACAGCCATTTTCCACGGGCAGTTATATCAGCAAAGGATTACTCGATCCTACAACAAGAAAGTACAAATACGGCAATTCATAGAAAATGACTTGGTGCTAAAGAAAGTTTTGGCCAATCAAGACGAAGCCAAAGGAAAGTTCTCCCCGAATTGGGAAGGCCCTTTCGTTGTCAAAGAGGTGTTGACGGGAGGAGCTATCAGATTGCAAGAAGTGGACGGTACTAAATTTCCCCAACTCATCAACTCAGACACCATAAAAAGGTACTATGTCTGAAACGCAAGCATATCCACATCTTGGTCCTATAAATCAAATCAGCTTCGGTTTTTCACTAGAAAGTCGGAACTACGAATGGCCTGATCTCCCTCCACCCGGGAGTACGTAAGCAGGCATTTCTAGTACGGTCAAACCAAACAAAGAATTCAAAAACTCATCAGACCAAACTCAAAACACAAGACAAATACTTTTCAAACCTCTCTCACACAAAAAACTGAACTACGAATGACCTGATCTCCCTATACCCGGGAGTACGTAAGCAGCCATTTACGGCGCAGTTCGACCTTTAAGAAAAAACAAAAACCAATAAAAAACCAATTCCAAGACAGCGAAGCCATATAAAACCTAAAAACTATCAAGTCTCCTTGGTCAGCATGCCCATCTGAGATACTCCCTAACATCTCACTATCAGTCCATCAAGGAGAAGCTCAAGATATATCAACAACAGCAAGTCATGAAAGAAGTGGTAATCACTCAGCAATGACAATACATATCCAAACAGGGAAGTGAATCAAAATATATTTTTCTGATATATAATACTGTTTTATATATACATAGTGTCATGTACATGACAAAAATGGCTGATCTAGTATGTGCAGGAAAAACAAAGCTAATCTATGGACCCATGGATAAGCAGGACAGCAATGCCAATATGGCATCTCTCTCTCAAGATGGAGGAGTTGCTGCAAGTGCAATACCCTCGGCCTCTATACGGGTCAAAACATCCACAGCCATCTGCAGTGTGGCACTGTGATCATCAATATATGCATTCATCTCGGTAACCAGATTATAAGTATAAGATCGGAGAGCAGTACTATCGAAAATGTGAAAATCCCGGGAAGCTATAGCCTCATCCCTCTCCAAAAAAGCAGCATTCCTGGAAATTAAAACCTCCTCAATCTCCTCAAAGGCTGCATCTCTGGCAGATCGAATCTCATCCCTCTCCGCAAAAGCCGCGTCTCTGACGATCAAAGTCTCCTCAATATCGACAAAAGCAGCATCTCGAGAAGATCGAGCCTCGTCTCTCTCAATCAATGTCATATCCTGAGTGGCTCGAGCCGCATCCCTCTCAACAAAAGCTATGTCTCTGCCAGACAGGACAGTCAACATCAGAGCTCTAGCCTGATCTCTCTCAAAGGTCATCATAGCTAGTGAGTCTGCCAAAGCTGGATCGATCCCTGCAGGAATGATCAGCGGGTCACTAACTAGTGCTGCTGTCAGACCCATGAACAACTCATCCTCAGTAGAAGACTTAGGATCCTCCATAGGCTCCTCCTCGTCTAAGTCCACTATTGGAGCTGACTGAATGAATGCAGAGGATGCTATATCGGCCTCCAACCACGCTGAGTACTCTGGAGAGCGATCCAGATGGCTGTTGGACAAATCAGCCCTCTTTCTGTGAGTCCAACACTCATACACTCGGATCAAATCAGCAGATGACATAGACAAAGTTTACATCCTCTGATCAACAGCCCCCTCAAACGGATGCAGGCTCTAAAACTTATTGAATTGGCCCATAACAGCCAGAGGATGGTAAGTAGTCACTCCCCTCAATCCCGCTAGGGGCAAATAGTCCATGCCAGATGCATGGGTGACAAAGCTATAGGGGGAGACTAGCCCGGAGCATGGTAGAATCGAGAATGGATGCGCAATGTTAGACAGAAATGCTGACCATAACCCCGCATCTGAGCACTCCGCGGGCTGGAAGGAGTAAGATGTGGCTACCTCACGGGTGAAGCTATACCCCTGGGGTCAAAAAAATCCAATCGGTCGGAGATGGGACATGAGTCATACGTACAGCTAGACCGAACTACCTCTAAAAAGCCCCTCTAGGTGGGTACTGCAGTAGGTGGCTGCTCTCAGTGTCTCGGCCAATATCATTGGTATGCTGGTTCTACCCTGCCTAAGGGCCTGAACCACAACTATCAATCCCACATCCAAATGGTCCAAGCGTAGCAGCATATAGACGTAGGCTACTATGCACATCAGCAAAACGTCTATCCTGACCAAATGACATGCCTCTACCGATGCAATAAAATCCCCGGCATGAAGATCGTAACTATCAAGCTCACTGAAGCGATCGATTAAAAAGTCGATGGAGATCACACGTCCAGAGATGATCTCATCCATAACTACGCTCTGGCGAAGACCTGACATCCGTATAAACGGTCTCCTCATATCACTGATTGTCGTACGAGCGCATGGCACCTCTAAAGCTAAGCCAGTAAACCGCTGGTACTCCTCAAGGGTCGGAGTCAGCTCATGATGCCCAAAGCAAAAGACCTGTCTATCGGGTATCCAACAGGATAAGATGTCATCCGCAAATTCGTATAGCACCTGAAAGTCTAAGAGGGACAATGAATGCCCCAGCATCTAATCCACTGCCCCTCTGGCTGGGAAGGGCATGCTCTCATACCACGATCTCAAGGATGATGCCACCTCAGATGGTGGTAAGTGCTCAATACGACTGACGGTGGACGATGCCACCTGTATCACCGTATTATAAGACCATCTAGGGGTCAAATCTAAACTCATCTGTCTAAATGCATACACATAACATAATACATGCATGATGACAAACATAAAACATGATGCGATAGATAGGAAATATCATGCATATCTACAATAAACTATCTACTGCAAGCATCATCCCTGTCTGATAATACAAAGTAAAATAAAAAGTACAGGAGTATAGGGTACTACCATCTAACTACTAAACAGTGGTCTATCAAAAAGGGGCACAGCCGCCCAACAGCTAAAACAGTGGCCGACCAAAAGATATAGCTATAATAGCTATCCAAAGAGATCCAAAATATCTACACTCAGGTGGTTAACCTGCTCCATCTCCTCCGTGAACACAAAGTCGCGGTCATCAAGCATGTCTAGGCTATACAATGGAGGATCAGCCCCTGCAAAACTGCTGGAAAATGAACCTGATGAGGGGCCCGTTCCTGAGCTAGAAGGGTCAAAAGAAGATGCCTCTGACGAATCTCTGCCAAGATGCCTGATGAATAAATGAGCTCTCTCTAACTGCTGAGTCAGACCTGTGATTTGGTCCAAATGAGTCGGCTCCCTGAGGCAAGCTATCCAGTCTATCATCATCACAGACCCAGGCACCATATCTGCCATAAACTGGGTAGCAAGAGTCTGAGCTCCAATCATGCGAGGACTCCACCAGTTGCTGAATCCCTCCTGGCTGTAAGGGCCATCTGATAGGGTAAAGCAGTCTATGCCCTCCATAGGGATATCTGTCAGTGGTTGAACCAATGGCCAATGATGCCAAGCAGGAGGAACAATGGGAATGTGGATCTGACCCGTGATACTCTAGATCGCACGCTCCTAGATAGAGCTCCCAACCTCCCTCTGTCAACAACGGGACTCTGCGGGTCGACAATGCAAACTCTCGACTAGTGGGCAAGCCTCCCTCAAATCCAACAGTCAAAAACTCAGAGGTATATGGGATCCACGAGATCGCTCTGGCTGTCAAAAGCTCCAACTACAGGCGGAAATGAGTAAAACCCTCAGCAACAGGGACCTCCATCAGAGTGGAGTGATGCCAACTTCGTCCCCGGGAATAGGTCTCAAGACCTAAAGCAGTGGCGGGCCATAGGCAAGGAAGCCTCTCATACGCCCAGAACTGGCCATATAAATATCAAAAGTCCTCAGTGACCAAGACTGACAAATGTAAATGCAGAAATTAAAAAGGTACAAGAAAGATATACTCACCAGTATAAATGGGTAGAACCCTAACCAAGCCTTCGTCAAACCCTCCGAAAGCATGCGCATGCCCCAAAGAAAATAGGCAAAGGTGTAGAAACCCCAATCAAAGTCATTGAGGAGCTCTACATGTCGGGTAGCACTGACCAAGGCGAAGGACACAGTCGATGAGTTGTCTACCACAAAATAACCCCTGATGATCACCAGAAACAATCGCCTCAAGATGAGATCCCAAACCCTATGGTCATCAGGCAGAGGCTCAAGTAAAGCCCCACTCTGGGCATCTATGCTCAAGGGACCCGATCAGATCATTCGACCCTTGATCATCGTCGCAGAAACTCTCAGCAGAGATCGAACGACAGTAGGTGTGATGTCATCCACGACAGGCACTGGCTCACCCTCGAACTCAATGTCGGTGATGAACCTCCAGTCCATAAGGGTCATCATCACCTCACAGTCCAATAAATGAAGAGACTGAGTCTGGTGGAACCAGCGCTCAGACAAAGCCCTTATATAACCCCAGGGGCAACGGCGGGGAAGAATAGAGAAGAAGGCCTAAAACCCCCAGCCGTCAATGATATCCCTGTACTCCTGGTGCAAAGTATGGTAGAGGGAGTGCACGTTGAACCAGTTCCCTCTGGGATGCGTAAAGCTGGGAACCTGCATCAAAAGCCAACCCATGTCAAAAACATGTGCCCCGAGAATGGCAAAAGAAAGAAAGAGAATCTAGAAAGAAGAAAACTTCAAGTTACCTCGTTGGCATGGAGAAATCTCGATGCATGACGACTCAAGTCTTTCAGTAACTCCTGGGTCAGCACAACAATGCCAGAAAGCTCCGCACGTAGGACTTGAGCCGGGGCAGGAGCAGCAAAAGGAGCCTGCTCATCATCAACATCAATCGGCTACTCGTCCTGGGCTGGACGAATCACCGACTCTGCTAATCTGCGAGGCGGTCGAGCTAGACGTGGCTGAGGAACATCAGAAGCTCATCTCCGTCTAACGCCTGAAATTACCCTGCTAGCACTGCCAGGTCTGTCTCGGTCCATCATCTAGACAAAGTATTCAAATCACCTCAAAAAGGGTGTAGTAAGCCTAAAATATGTGGCTTATTAATTTAAATCAGTATTTTATACACTTCTAAGTCCTAAAACATGCATGGGTCAATCAAAAATTCCCAATATAATCAAAAATGCATGTTTTTCAAAAGCTAAATACTAAAAACATGCACGGGTCAGTCAAAAATCCCCAGTAGAGCCAAAATTGCATGTTTATTAAATGCTCGGGCTTTTAAAAAAATTTCGCTAGAGTCTCTATTGTAAAATGGACTGTCCGCATGCATACAAGCATATCTAGGTGGCCATTCAGTAGCACACCTTTCCAAAAATAGGAACAATTTATATTTATGAATAAAATCAAAAGTAAATTTCACATGGTAGCCAAATTACCATAAACATTTTTAGTTGAAAATCCAGGCTCACTAGGCCTCAAAAAGGATGAGTAAACTGATCAAAAAGAGCAAAATATGACTGTCTTAGAATCTGAATTTTCTTACTTCAAAACGTGCATTACAGTGAAATATGCATACATATGAAGTCAAAAAAAATTTGCATGTCATATAGGCATACATTTTTCATACATTGCGTCTAAAAGCACCCTACGTGGTTTATATGCTTTTAACGGTCAAAACTTGCAAACGAAGGATGTAAAACATTACCTGTGATGCACTGAACGGGTGGGAGCTGACGGAATTTAAAAAAGGCTGCCCGAACTCCGTAGATCTAAAAAAGAAAATCGGATTCCGTTTGAAACTCGAAATGAAACTGATTTCAAATGAACTCCCGCAGCAAATATAAAGCCACAGGTAGAAGCAGGTCCACCTGCGGCTACCGCACCTCTACATGCGGCTCCCCAAGGTGGGCCCCTCTCCCTCCGTCTCGATTTAATTTGAGTTAAAACGGAGTTTATATAAGCTGAAAAGTCAAATCTAAGAAAAAAATCGCTACGTGATTTAGCGGTTTGTCCTGAAATCCTGCGTTTAAGCAGCGTAATCCTGACAGAAAGGGGAACTCCTTGAAAACCCTTGGTATTCATCCCGAAGCAATGTCTGGGAATCAATGATGAAGAATACTGAAAAACTATCAAAAACTGCCACTTTCAAAGCGTCGAGTACTGACCGATGATAGTTCAACCGTTGGCAAAACCCCAGCGAAGCGTCGGGTACAGACCGATGACAGTTCAATCATTGGCACAACCCCAGTGAAGCATCGGGTACAGACCGATGACAATTCAACCATTGGAACAACCCCAGCGAAGCGTCGGGTACTGACCGATGACAGTTCAACTGTTGGCACAACCCCAGCGAAGCGTCGGGTACTGACCGACGATATTTCAACCATTGGCACAACCCCAGCAAAGCATCGGGTACTGACCGGTGACAGTTCAGCCGTTGGCAAAACCCCAGCGAAGCGTCGGGTACAGACCGATAATAGTTCAGCCGTTGGCATAACCCCAGCGAAGCGTCAGGTACTGACCGATGATAGTTCAACCATTGGCACAACCCCAGCAAAGCGTCGGGTACTGACCGATGACAGTTCAGCCATTGACACAACCCTAGCGAAGCGTCGGGTACTGACCGATGATAGTTTAACCGTTGGCACAACCCCAGCGAAACATTGGGTACAGACCAGTGACAGTTCAGCCGTTGGCACAACCCCAGCGAAGCATCGGGTACTGACCGATGACAGTTCAGCTATTGGCACAACCCCAGCGAAGCATCGATTACTGACCGATGATAGTTCAGCCATTGGCACAACCCCAGCGAAGCGTCGGGTACTGACCGATGATAGTTCAGCTGTTGGCACAACCCCAGCGAAGCATCGGGTACTGACCAATGACAGTTCAGCCGTTGGAACAACCCCAGCGAAGCGTCGGGTACTAACCAATGATAGTTCAACCATTGGCACAACCCCAGCAAAGCGTCGGGTACTGACCGATGACAGTTCAGCCATTGACACAACCCTAGCAAAGCGTCGGGTACTGACCGATGATAGTTTAACCGTTGGCACAACCCCAGCGAAACATTGGGTACAGACCAGTGACAGTTCAGCCGTTGGCACAACCCCAGCGAAGCATCGGGTACTGACCGATGACAGTTCAGCCATTGGCACAACCCTGCAAAGCATTGGGTACAGACCGGTGATAGTTCAGCCGTTGACGCAACCCCAGTGAAGAGTCGGGTACAGACTGGTCACAGTTCGGCCGTTGGCTCAACACCAGCGACGTCTCAGCCATTGACGCAACCCCCGCCAAGCATCGGGAGTTGATCCGATGACGGAAGCAATATATTAATCCATCCTAAATGATGGAATCTGTTATACATAACCTCAGTGGGAGTACCAAGAAGGATTGGTGTTTCAACCCCCTGTTGCCAACTTCCAGTGCAAATTATCATCAAGATAGGCATCTGAAGCACACACTGAGGTACTCGGTAACTGAGATGTATCCCCGGAGGAAAAATTGGTAGAAAGATACGACGACATCAGCCGGGAAGGAAAATATGCCTTGTGAAAAGTCTCGACAGACATGGGAAACCATTGGTCTCAAACCAAGGTAGCATCAATAATATCTTCTTCATCAGAGTTGGCAGGCTCATCATGGGTAACGTCATCCCCGACAGAACGAGACAAGAACAATCTGTGATAGCCTAACTCTGATAACCTGTCAGTGGTTACCCTACCAGTAATCATCTGATAGTGCCGCCCCAGGGGATATCATGAATAACGTTATTCCCAACAGAAGATAACGTAATCAATCAGTGATATCCCTGCCCCCTCGAAGGTATCTGACATTCATGACATACCCTATCATGCATTGCCTTCCCTTTGCATTTGAATTTCTTGTGTCTACTAATCTTTATCCTGTTCATTTCACTACATTGCATGAATATGATAAAGAGGGGCATCTGTAGACACTCAAAATTTCGTTTCCCTGTTACTAACACTGTAGGAGGGGCAAATTATCTTTTGAATAAACCCCGGTCTCAATACCGGGCCATCAACTCAACCCCCCCGGTCTCAATATCGGGCCATCAACTCAACCCCGGTCTCAATATCGGGTCATTAACTCAACCTCGGTCTCAATATCGGGTCATCAAATTAACCCCGGTCTCAATACTGGGTCATCACTTAACCCCGGTCTCAATACCAGGCAGTTAAATCAACCCCGATCTTAATATCGGGCCATCAACTCAACCCCGGTCTCAATACTGGGCCATCAACTAAACCCCGGTCTCAATACCGGGCAATCAAATCAACCTCGGTCTCAATACCGGGCCATCAACTCAACCCCGATCTCAATACCAGGCCATCAACTCAACCCCGATCTCAATACCAGGCAGTCAAATTAACCCCGATCTCAATACAGGGCCATCAACTTAACCTCGATCTCAATACCGGGCCATCAACTAAACCCCGATCTCAACACCGAGCAATCAAATCAACCCCGGTCTCAATACCGGGCAATCAACTCAACCCCGATCTCAATACTGAGCCATCAAATCAACCCTGGTATTAATATCGGGCAATCAAATCAGCCCCAGTCTCAACTCGAGAGGTACAGGTCAGCTCCGATCTCAACCTGAGAAGTACAGGTCAGCCTCAGTCTCAACTCGAGAAGTACAGGTCAACCTCGGTCTCAACCCGGGAGGTACAGGTCAGCCCCGGTCTCAACCCAGGAGGTACAGGTTAGCCCCGGTCTCAACCCAGGAAGTACAGGTCAGACCCGGTCTTAACTCGAGAAGTACAGGTCAGCCCCGGTCTCAACCCAGGAGGTACAGGTCAGCCCCGGTCTCAATCCGGGAAGTACAGGTCAGCTTCGGTCTGAACTCAGGAAGTACAGGTCAGCCCCGGTCTCAACCCGGGAGGTACAGGTCAGCCCCGGTCTCAACGCGGGAATTACAGGTCAGCCCCGGTCTCAACCCAAGAAGTACAGGTCAGCCCCGATCTCAAATCGGGAGGTACAGGTAAACCCCGATCTTAACCCGGGAGGTAAAAGTCAATCCCGGTCTCAACCCGAGAGGTACAAGTCAGCCCCGGTCTCAACCTAGGAAGTACATCTCAACCCCGGTCTTAACCCGGGTGGTCAGGTCACCTTCAGAAATAATCCTAAAGCATCACAACATCTCCAGAGGAAAACCTAGAGTGACCAAGTCAGCCTCAGAGACAACCCTGAGGACAAACGAAATCAACTAGGATCCAACCCTTGGAAACAACCCTAGGAAGTCAGTCGAAGGTCATGCCGACACTGAAGGCAACCCCGGGAGGGGCAAAACGGTTATTTTACCAATTCTAAGCTGAATCGATCAAACTCAAGCTGAATTGATGCCACCAAGGTTAGAATGAACCATAACAATGATCCCGAGTGCAAACAGCGCAAGACAGCTCAACAGATAAACTGTGAGAAATCGAAGACCTGGTTATAAACCCATCTTCTTATACCCGAAAAATGTTTTATCCCATGTCATTGTGACAATCTCAGCGAGGGCTTTCCGGAACGGTACAGCACGCCTCAAACGAACGCTCCGATCAAAAGTTAGAAAGTTTCGAACCTGACATCGCATTGCTCAGAGTGCACGTACTTTGATGCAATAGGACCGCTACGTGGGCCCTGCCACAAGGAGTCGCACCTCTACCTGCGATAGCAGTAGGTAGAGTGGAGGCTCTACTAGGTCTATATATATGAGGTGACCCCCAGCTCATTTAAGAATTCAGAAATGCTCCGAACCCCTTCCCGTTTGGTTTTCCAGCTATTTTCTTGTCTTCCAAACCCAAATTTTTCACTCTAACACGTAGATATACCCACATACTACAACATATCAAAAAATAACTGGTAGATTTAGACGTTTAAAGCCTATAATTTGGCAAAAAGCCCGTGTAGCAGTCTATTGTGAGTATTTTTACGATCAAAAAGTTATTATTACTTCTTCGCACTTTTATACACTTGCATATCAAGTTTCGTTTTCTAAATATGCCCAAAACTCAGTTCTGTGGCCGCTTTTGTTAACTTTTGGTACATGTTAGTACCTAAACGTATTTCCTGGCATTTTTACAACTCGGATTGACGATCTGTCGCTTCTAGCAGTTTTTATATACTTGCATCTTCGTGTTGAGCAACTTCGCCAGACTGGGCTATCTTCCCAGTTCGGGTTTTACTTTTTTTTGTATATATTTAACTGTATATATACTAACTTTTCAATTCTGTCAAGCCCGGATGTCAAATCCGCGGTAGTTTACTGCTTTTATATATATATGCATATATAAACAAAATTCACCACACTGGGTTATCTTCCCAGTGTTGGTTTGACTACTTTTCTGTCTATATTTAATTATAAATATATATATATATATATATATATATTTATATTTCAGTTTGGCCTGGATCATTCTGTGGCTTTTTACTGTTTTTGGCACCATTCACCATTACAGGGTTATCTTTCTAGTCCTGGTTTGACTATTTTTCTGGCTATATTAAAATATATATTTATATTTTCTTCCGGGCCTCGGAGTGAAAATCTACCGCCCTTTATTGTTTTTTTACATTCTGTCCAGCCTGGATCATTCCGTGGCTTTTATACAGCTTTTATAAATATATATTTATATTTTAGTCCGAGCCTCGGAGTGAAAACTCATCGCCCTTTACTGCTGTTCTATATATATTTATATTCTGTCCAGCCTGAATCATTTCATGGCTTTTATACAGCTTTATATATATATATATATATTTACATTTCAGTTCGGGCACTGGCGTGAAAACCCATCGCCCTTTACAGCTTTCGTATATATAATTATATATATATATATATATATATATTGCTTCACTCATTTTTATTAAATTGTTGCTTTAAATATTCATTTGATATGAATCAGCACTGACATTTCTGCGGGTGAACTAAATTTATTTAAATCTCGCCAACTCTAGCTTTCAAACGATTCAAAATAGGTCCAGACAGAACCGAAAAGTTAGAATGGTTGAGATTTATTTAAATCTAGTATTTTTCTAATTTCAGTTATCAAAGCAACCTCGCGGCCCTTAGATCTCTATCTAGTGGGAACGAAACGCTTCGGCCATGTGCGAACCAGGATTTACTGAATAAATCCTTGGTTCTGGTGATATTTGGATATATATCTTTTTCTGTACAAAATTTGTAACAACCCCAAAATCAAGACCAACTTAACCCAATATTAGGACTAATATTAATCTCGACCTTGTGTGTCAAATACTATTTCGAATCATCTTTAAATCACACAAGGATGAAATAACAGCTGAAAATGCGGATAATTAAAAAATTTCTTTCTTCTATCTTGCGTTCCCTGAATCGCAACCTATATGATCCCCTGTATTAGCAAAGTAAGTGAACTATGAAAGTTCAAGTTCCAATGCTTATTATCAGTATATATTAATGTGCTACTTGTATAATTCTACATACAAACATTCATCACAATACCTTTCTATTTCAAAGTAAACACTCCCTTTTTTATTGAATGTCTTCGCTTGTACATAATTGTCAACCACCATATTTCAAAACTATCGACTTCTAAATCAAAGAAAGTATTGTCTTCCACATGTCGTTCATTCATCATTATCCGAGTAGCAAATAATATCGCACTCTATCATTAACCTGCAAAAAGTTTATTCTTGCAAGATTGAGCTCGACAGCTCAGCAAATCTAACAGTTTTCATGCATCATATAGCACATAATTTCATGCTCAACATATATCGCTATTTAAGACAAATATAAATTCCATATGCCCAACATATCACGTATCACATATTGAGTTCCATAACTCAACCAAATATAGTCATAAGTTGACTCTCAAGATCCAAATACACATCATATAAAAGATAACATGTTTATCACAGTACAACTTATAAACAATTCATATCAAATTCATGTAGCAAATAGGAACTGAAAGACTTGCCTTGTCTGTTGACTATTTATAATATTCAGCTTATCTTTCCTTCACGGATCCTACACAATTTACATACGTACATACACATTAGTTTCACATTTCACTTTAATATATAATTCTTTTTATACTCCATTGCATGATTAGGCTATGCATATGTAAATTTACATTTACATATCACTTTTATTGCTTTTCTTGTTCCTTTTATATTTAGAACAAGTTTTACATTTTATATCGCATTATCGCACATTATATCTTTGTTTTTTTTTTCATTTCCCCATGTTATAATGTTCAAACGAGCAATATTTATCGCAAAACCAAGCAACGCACCAGCTGAGCACAGCCTGGCCCAACCGGCTGTAGCTGCTTGGCTCAGCTGCTACAAACTGCTGCTACTTGTTGCTGCCTTGTGACAGCAGTCCCTAATCTCTGACACCCACTTCGGGGCTTAATATCTTGCAATCAACTTATCCAATCATAACGTATTTTTAGTATGTTATTGACACTATAGTAGGCTATTTTTTAAAAATATGAACCTCTATTTTAGACTCTTTAGGCTGCCCAAAATAGATCCCAAAAGTAGCCCGTTGCAACTATTTTCAATATTTTTTCGGCTTTACCCTCTCTCTAAAATAGTCGTAACTAATTCATTTCAAAATATTTTTAAGCGATTCTTACGCCCATACGAAGCTAACTTCTGGGGCTACAACTTTCGTTCATGGACCATCTTCAAATTCTAAGCACAAAAATCCAAAAAATTAGTGGAAGGGACTGCTTTGAATCTGATTTCCAGATTTTGGACAGATTCGACGCACTCGCTTTGGCACATCATAGTTCAGTCGTCCTAACTCAGAACGAGTCCGTTTAAGAGGCTATGGCTAGCTGGGATTGCACACTACAAGATCCCATAAAATTATAATTTTCCAGCTAGTCTAACTAGCCGAAACAGTTAGCTCAAAAGTAGCCCGACACACTAACTTTTAATTTTTTTTTTGTTTTCTTCATTTCTCGTTAAAACCCTCTTCGGGTTGGTTTAATGCCACGAGGTGCTTAAGTTATCCTTATATAGGATATAAGAAGATATCTTAGGTTTCGGATCCATCAAATTATGCATTTTTAACCAATTTAGCTCATTCTAGAATTTTTACGAACATTGAGCGTGTGTCCTAATTGTGGACTATTTTCTATAAGTTGGAGCTATGTAATCATACCAATATTTCGAACCTTATTGCTCCGCACAGCCACGCTAAACTCCATGCCTCTAATAACAGTCCACAAGGAATTAATTCAAAGAGAAAACCATACATGAACTCATAATCACAAACTAACTTAACAAGTTAATTTAATAGTTTTTTATTTTATGATCCATTCGCAAAACTCAACATGTAATCTCTATTTCCATTACTAGCTAGCATGATCACAAGTAATAAAGCAACACAGTTAACATAACCAATAAGCTAACTGTTTTTGAAACCAAACCCAATTACAAATATCCATTTCTTAGCTTCCTGGATTATATATATAAAAGATGAAGATTACCTCTTATGTCTGAATTTCTTGCTTTGATACTTGATTACTACTTCCATAATTCTTCTATTCCAATTGCTATCCTAACCTCTTGGGAATTTGATAAAAATCCAAGTTTACAGAGATTGAATAATAGTCCTTCTTTGGAACAAGGATGGAATTGACTCAATGTAAGAGAGCTGAACATGGATAGCTTTAGTTTGGTTTATATAAAAAAAGAAAATTTTCCTTGGTCCATACGAATAGTAGTTTAGCTGAGTAATAGATCTATTGGTCTAATAGTTAACCAGCTCCTACTCAAATTCCCAGTTCATGCTAAAGCTCATATGGCTCAGCTTCTAATAAAACTAGCAGCTCATGCTTTGCTTTATTATTTAATTAAACTATTACTTGGTAATTCATACTAATATATTACCCTCCGTACATATTGCGTAATATAAAACACATTAAATATTTACACCAAAAATCTTTTCCATATCCAACGAAGATATACATTAAATAAAAATATTTTATTTAATGTCATAATTTTATTACATTAAAATAATTTATTATCATAAATTATTCTTATACATTCTTTTCAAGTGTACAGAATTTCGTATACTTTAAAATACTAAGCTTCCCATATTAAAATAATTATATAAATTATTTTAATATGTACTCATTTTATTTTTTTTAAAATAAATTATTTTCTATAATTGATCTTGCGTCAAAATATATAATAATATATTTGCTAAATTCCTTTTTCTTTCTAATAAATTATTTCCATGATTATTTACTCTAATAACAAATAATTATATATTTATTATTATGCAAATAATCATATTGCACAACATAATCCCACTTATGAAATCAAAATATCATCTAATAAGAATTTTATTTAATTAAATTCTTATTTTAATAATTTCTGAAAACTCGGGTTGCTACAAAATTGAACTGTGCAGGTTTATTGGCCTCCCTATGTTAGCCTAGGAATCGAGGGATTCATGATCCAATTGATCAGAATCTGATTTTCACGATGGACAAACTCCGCTTTACAACTGTATCCTGCCAGTTTTTTGGTAAAAAATGTACATACAAAAGACCTTAAAACGGTTATCCAGATTTAAGGTCTCAACATAGTGAAAATATGATTTGTCGTGTCAGAGTCACTCTGATGGCTGTCATGCCCATGAGAAGACCAACACTTGTATATATTTTATGGTCGAGGATGCTTCGCAGCCCAACAATCACTATTCAAATTGAGCCAAAAGGCTGAAAAGATAAAACTAAAGTATCGATAATTCAATTCCTATGTTAGCATAAGGGTTTGAAAAACTGCTTTCAAAACATCATTTCAATAATCTTATCAAAAAATGGAGCTTTTGCAAATCAAATCAAACACTTTTGTAAATCAAATCAAAGACTTTTTTGCAAACCAAATCAAACCCTTCGTATATAGGTTCAACGATGCATAAACATGCTTTCAATTAAACATAGGCCCAATTTTCTTCTAGCATTCACACACACATTGCAGATTTAAAAGGAAAATATTAAAAAGATGCGATACCATGTTTACAAGGGAGTTGTGGGGTGCCTAACACCTTCCCCACACTTAACCAAGCCCCCAAACTCAAACTTTGTTTTTAAAGATCAAGTTTCGACAGTGTCCAGCAATTGCGCCTATTTTTAAACAAAACTCGGTTGAGTTGGTACAACCATTTCAAATCTACCAACTGGAGGCTCTGTAAAATGTTCAATCGTCGACATGACACATGTTGGCCTTTTCCTAAAAAATACTTCAAAACCTTTTTCACAAATAAAAAGAGTAAGGGTACAGATAACTTATAAAGAGAGAAAGATCCGGATTATAACCTGACCTGCGAATTTTTTCCCGACGTCGACAGTTGTCTTGTCTTTTGTTCTGCTATCTGCTCTACTGTTTGCTATTTGTTGATATTAGAGTGTTGGTAATCGTAGATTTGAGCTTGCTTTACGATTATGACTTTGATTTCTTTTCTACTATCTGATTCTCTGTTAGTTCTTATATCTTCCCTTTGAATAATTGCTTTATAATGCTTGGGCCGACTTACAGATTTCTCTTTGTTCTCTGAACACTTTAGCAGCTCTACGATGTCGAAGACATCTTTTTGAACTGGCTATCTATTAGTGCTTTATGGTGCCCGCTGTTGCTCTACGAAATCCTGATTACTCTGCGAACTGTGTTGAGCTTTATGACCAGGCAAAGTACTCTTTGTAATTTATCTTTTGTAGAGACTTTCTAAGGATTCCTTCTGGTAAGGACTATACTCAGATATTCCTATAGTATATCCTTCTGCGATCAGCTTTTTCTTATTATGCCTTCAATTCATATCCTTGGCTCTTAGCCAAGCTCTACGATCTTCACTTTTGTGCACTACAGTGAATGAGTTATCTGTGCTGATGGCGATCACACTGCGATCAGTAGAGTAACTCTACGATCGGTTAGTGCTATCGATTATACATTTGGAATCTTTGATAAGATCAACCTAACATATTTGATCTTTCTATTCTAAGTCATTGTACATGTGTTTTATAAGGACTTTATAAAATTTGTCATTACAAATATACATTAATCATTTGTTTAACAGGTAATGATAATTTAATTAAGATCAACCTAACAGTTTTGATCTTTTCAATTCTAAGTCCTTGTACATTTTTTTCATAAGGGCTTTACAAAGCTTCTCTTTCACAATTATGTTTCAGTCGATTAGTTCATATATATATATATATGTTACATTCAATTGGATCAACTCAGTGAGATCAACCTAACATGCTTGATCTTATTAATACAAATATACTTTCTCTATTATAAGTTTTTGTACATAGATATCTCAATTAATGACTGTACAAAACTCATTCATACAAATATACTTTAAGTATTTCATCATCAAATATTATACATTTAGAATCTTACGAAGGTTCTAATCAATCTCCCCCTCAATGAAGCAACCTTCTAATCTACATACAGACTCCCAACACTTTAAGGTATGTTAACTTTAAGGTATGTTATAAGGTATGTTCGAATACAATAAAGTGTATATGGAGATAGGTGAATGATCAACGAAGGATCTAACACTTCTAGTAAAGGAAGAGAATATCCTATGTGATTCGATAAGTGACAATTCGAAAATCCTTGCCCAGGGTTGAATGGAAATTAGAAAGGAGTTTCTAATTTAATCAAAGTTGTGCATTTGGAATCGAAATACATATATTCAAATAAATAAAACTTGACAATAATTTCATATTTTATATTTGATTGAGACATTGTATGGTAGAAGGATTGAATTGTACAGTAATTATTCACGGAATAGGTTTTTTGTGATTAAACGTTGATTTCATATTATCCGGATAGTTATGATATATTGATGTAAGGTGTCCCTCATGATGTAGAATAAATAATATTTATTTAATTGAATTAAAGGAGTTTAATTCATTATAAATAATATTAAAATGGTTTTAATTTATTTATTCTACTACCGGTATAATATAATTTTAGAAGTGATTGACTTAATAATAATAAGTTAAGTGTATTTAATTTATTAGTGGAATAAATTAAATGACTTAATATTTATAATTAAGTATTTGGAGAAATACTAATTATAAATTAATAAGATTCTTATTATTATTATTATTTTTATATTTATTATTTAGTTCCTTATTAGATAGGGAATTAAATTAAAAACCCTAACTCCAAAAAAGTTTAGGAGTTAGGGTTAGTCTATAAATAAGATAAGTCTTATCGTGGGATAAACTAATGCAACTAATACTATTACAAGTATTCTCAAAACCCTAAAGAGTTAGGAGAGAGAATTAGGGCTAGTCATCCAAGGTCTTGTAGAACCTAAATTCACTTCTTAATTCAATATACTATTGGTGGATCAACTTTAGAGCGTTGCACACTTGGGTAGCGAACGTTTGATCCAATAAATTGGTGAAATGTAAAGGAGCAAAGGATTGGAGTTTGAAGATCACATCAAGGAGTTGATCATCTTCATAAGGTATATGTGACGCCCCCAAATTTGGGTCTCAAACACCCGGATTCGGTCATCACGATTCAATACAAATATCCACCTTTAAACAACATACAATAACTAAATGCGGAATAAAATAAACGTATGTTGTTCATTCAAAAGGAGTTACTAGTCCCAAGATTCGATAACCTTAATACAACCTTACAATCATACCCTAGAATAACCATTAGGGTTCAAATTACAAAAACAGCAATTAAACTAAGCATAAAACAAAGTCAGCTACTTGAAGTCTATTACTTCATCTTTTCTTTACCCTTGTCCTTCCCTGAAGTCTCCGGTTTAACTGCAATAAAAGTCATGATATAGCAAGGGTGAGCAACTAGTTTGCTCAACAAGTTTAAATATAGCAATAAAGGATATATCATGATTAAAGGAATTCAACAATATGAATATCGGAAGCAAGGAGAATAATTACTTTTAGAATAATCGATAGACGAATAGACTTTGAACTATAAACTTCCAATGGAATCAATAGCTGATTGACCCTTTGGTTACTGGCTACAGAATACGTACTTGAGGGGATCAGCCTCACGTACGCCATGTATATGCATAACATTCAACTCTACTGTTTGTATCTTATATTAGATACATGGGGTACTCCCCTACCATATAAGGGGTGTTCTCTTCAGTCTAAGAATCCCTGCCATCAATTGGCGTGGGTAGTTTTTATAAAAATTTCATGCAACTGTCTGATCGAACAAGGGTTCAGACTCTATCCGAAGCAGTTTATGAATTATAGAACTTTAAATAATGTACAAGTCCAAGACTGTACGAACTCAAGTGCACCAAGTGCGAATATCAATAAAATCGATGTGGAATAATTGTAAAGAAATTAGACCACCTAAAGCATACTTGAAAATAAGTTCCAAGCGTCAATAAATAACTAGCAACACAATAATAACCTGCTCAATACAATATGAGAAGGATAGGAAACTTGCACAATAAGGAGTGAAGTTCAGAAACTTGCAATTAGTAATACAAGAACGGGTTCAAGGAAACTTGCCTGTTTGCTCAGCTATAATATTCTAGCTTTAATTAAATTGCGTTGAAACGACCTAACATTAACAAGTCGGTCTCTTAATTAGCATTATGTAGACTGGCATGAGTTCACACATACAAGAATTTAACCATCAGATAGGTCTATCACATAATTCACGTAAGTCAATTTACTATGACTGAGTCCATAAACATCTAATCCTGTCTTAGATTAATAACTTTAGAATATCTAGTCTCTATGCATCAACATAGGCTTGAACACATAGCACTTTAATTTAAGCATGCAATACAATTTAAGATACACATATTGCAAGGTTCTGTTTATAGTTTAAAGCACTTGGCAAGACTGACATCCGGCGCAGCTGCACTGGTTCTTGCCTTAGGAGTGGCGCAGCTGCGCCACTCTCTGGTCAGACCAGGAATGATATTTCATTCTGCTGAAATCCTGACCCTACTTTCTAGCATACAGACTACTGATATTAATTAAGTACACAAGCTTGTAAGGTTATTAACTTGAGTTTAAAATTTAGCATGCTCATTCTGATAGTAGTGTGCATACAAGCCAATCATGTATGATGATAAAGCACATACTTTGTAAACAATCTTATTTATTTATTAATAAAATATTTATTTAAGGCATTTAATTATCTACATGGTACTGTTTTTAATAACATGTAAATAACCCATAGTTTTAAGCAATGATTTTAGAATCATGATGAGATCGTGCTAATGAGATCTAAATTCTTAGAAAGCTTAAAAACTAAAATAATTCCTAATTATGAGATTACTAAAATGGGGATTAGTAAATCCGAATAGATTGGTACATATGTTGCTTGCTCATTGGAGGAGGATGACTGATCTCATGGTCATTTGTGTGGAGACACTAAAGCAAGTATGTAGGTGCTTATTGGAGAATAAATTCACTGAACGTGACTCGCTATGGAATACCTAATGGAGTTTTACTCGCCTGTCAATAGGAATTCCTAATGTGATAGTAGTACAAGTGATCCTTGGACTTGAGATCATCATAGTATCTTGTATGTAACAAATTATACTTTGACTTATTCCTTAAGGCCTTTTAAGGCATATATAGGGTATGCTTGGGTATAATGAGTTGCATATGGAGATAATGTATGATCAATAAAGAATCTACCACCTCTAGTAAAAGAGGAGATATGTCATATGTGATTCATTAAATGACAACCCAGGAATCCTTAGCCAAAGTGGAATGAAATTAGAAAGGAGTTTCTAATTTGCATTATTTGGAGTTGTGCATTTTCTAATCGAAATATATATAATTAAACAAAATAAGACTTGACAGTAAATCCATGTCTTATATTTAATTGGGACATTATATGGTGGAAGGATTGAATTGTCCGGTAACTATTTACTCACAGGTTCTTTTATGATTAATGTTGAAATCTATATTATATGGAAAATCGTTGATCGCTAGGGAAGCTTATCCCTATTGTAGAATAAATATTATTTATTTAAATAGATTATTAGTTTAATTTATTTATTTAAATAAGATTAGAATTGTTCTAATTGATTTATTCACAACCGGTTTAATATGGAGAACCTAAAGGGTCACACCATAAAATGAAGAATAATTATTTAAGAAGGTAATGGCATAATCGTAATAATATATTAAGTGTAATTAATTTAATCTATGGTGATAGAATAAATTAAATAGCTTAATATTTATTATTTAATATTTTGAAAATATTAAATATAAATTAATATGAGGAGTCTTATTAATATTATTGCAATTATTATTATTTTAATTTCTAAAGGAGTTTAGTAATTAATTTAATATTAATACTCTCATTTATTCCTAATAAGATTAGGAGACAAATTAATTAAATGAATTTAATTAATTATTCCCAATGTGGTGAGAAGCCTAAATTAATTAAAGGAGTTTAATTAATTAAATGAAATCCCATGTCTAATAGGATTAGAAGGGTTGACCAATATCTATATAAGAGGAGTCTTATAATAGATATCAGTTGATGAAATTCTAATTGTTGGAGAGTACTCCTTTTCTATAGAGGATAGAAAACTAAGCCAACCACCCTTCTTCTTGATAATTTATCTTCATTGGTGGATCACCTCTAAAGGCCAAACACTTGGGTGGCTAACGTTGATCAAAGGAAGGAATCTAACCCAAAAATTCAAGGAGATCACGAAGAACAAGGAGTTGAACTCGTACCTGTGGAAGCTTCGTTCTATAAAGGTATGATTCCATTACTTCTTATTTATCGTTTTAAATTAATAATTTGCATAAAGGATGATCCGGATAATAGTTTTGTAGAAATTTTTTAAACTCTGATATACCATGCTTCTGCTAATTTTTACAATTTGATTGCGTCACGATTTCGTACAAACCCAACAGCGGCATCAGAGCCAAACTTTTATGCAATTATTAATTATTTTTTATTCTATATATGTATGGGTATGTATTTAGAATAATTTATTGTGCATAATTTTATTGTATAAAATTATTATTTTTATGAAGAAAAAAAATGTCGGAATATTTTTTTGGACGGATTAGTAAATCCGAGTGATTCAAGGCTGTGCCACGTTTTTCTTTCCTTCAGCAGGATTTCCAAAAAGGCACGTTAACATATATATATATATATATATATATATATATATATATATATATATTAAATGTGAAGCAGGATTTCTAAAAAGTTATGTTAACATATATATTATATATATATTAAACGTGAAGCAAGATTTTTGAAAAGTGATTTATATTCACTTAACCATCATATTATATATATAAGATATTATATATATATATATATATATATATATAATATTCTTAATAATTTTATAATTAAAATAAAAAGTTTATTTTAATCTTGAAATTGAATTTCATGCAAATTAAAATTGCCCATTAAATGATACTCATATATATAGAATGTTTTAATTCATGAGATGAATATTTATTTATTGATATATACGGTGATATGTATAAAAATAAATGGGGTTGATTATGGACTATTGACCAATGTGATTGAATTTTATTTTAGTTGAATGGTTGAATGAATGAGTTTTATTAAATGGGGTCTGCGTACCTTGTCTTTTCTGATTTTTTTTTCTCGATGTAAATTCTATCTCCCTCCTATGTACTTCCCCTTGACTGCTGATCAAGGTTTCTATTTAAATTAAATAGTTTAATGTAATAGAAATAGTTAGAATTATCTTGAAGAAATTGGAGACAAAGGAGCTAGGAGCGCGTGAAGACCTATTTGTATGGAGCCTGAGATTTAAATGTAATAGTTATATTTAAATTTAATTCTTGCACTCTTAGGTTTGACCTTTTGGTTCACTTGGTGGCTCTAGTGAACCAAACTAGAATAAAAGTCCATAATCAATCCGGGTAGAATATAGTATTCTATATGTGCATGCTAAGTATTATATATATTATATTTTATGCAAACATGCTTCGCATGTTTAATAAAATGACGTGTATTTTATATGTATATGTGCATGCGTGCTAAACAAGATGAGACAAATAACAACAAACCCCTCAAAGAAATAATATTAAGTCCGAAGCGTTCAAAGATATTTGGAATATCGAACGTCGCCTTCTAGCATGATAAATTAATAGAGTATTAAATATTTAATATGAGCTTGTTGTGCTATCCACAAGGCGAGTATTGAGTATTTAAGATGTTAATTAATCACATTTGATGCTTATCAAGAAAATTGAACGATCTAGTCTTGTTGTGCTATCCACAAGGACGAATATTTATTTTTTTTGAATTTATGGAAGTGCTAGGATGGACTTAACTTAAATCATTTTAGTTCGGATGTGCACACACTTGACCATTATGATTTAAGAGGCAAAACAAAAGGAGTTACATGGTGATGTAATTGACAAGAGTTGTCTACCTATTTATTTGTATATCGCTTGTTGTGCTATCCACAAGGTTATATACATTTGAAATGGGATCCTTATTTTCACTAGCAAATCTTTAATTAGATGTTGCCGAACTATATAAGTGAGGGTAATATTGTTTGATAAAAATAGTGGGAGATACCAATTGAAAATAAAGACCTAAATTTATTTTGGTATGCAAAATTAATAAAATGAATGTTTGCTAAATATATTATTTTTCACATGCAGAATTTTAAAAATGTCAAAATCACTAATTTCACTGCGAAGCATACTTGATGCTAATAAGCTTATCGGGCCGAATTATACGGACTGGCTAAGAAATATGAGAATAGTTCTCACTGCTGAAAAGATTTTTTATGTCCTAAACTCACATATCCCTGGAACTGTTCCAGAAACAGCCTCTGAGGAAGAGATTGCCACCATTGTAAAGTGGCAAGATGATGCATCTGTGGCTCAATGCATCATGCTCGCATCCATGAATAACGAGCTTCAGCGTCAGCACGAAAACATGGATGCTTCTACTATGTTGATTCACCTCAAGGAGTTGTATGGTGAACAAAGTAGGACTGTTAGATATGAGATATCTAAGGAGCTCTTCCGATCTCGGATGACCAAGGGCAAGGTGAACATAAAGGAACAAAAGAAACCTGATCCAGCTAGCAATGGAATGTGCTTCCACTGCAACGAGTCGGGTCATTGGAAGAGGAACTGCAAGAAGTTTCTGGCAGAGAAGAAGCTTGGAGAAGCTTCGACTTCCAATCAAGGTTTGTTCATGACTGAAATTAATTTTTTAGAAAGTCAAAATTCTACTTGGGTATTGGATACCAGCTGTGGTTCTCACATATGTAATAATGTGAAGGGATTGGTCAGAAATAGAAAGATGAGCAATGATGAGGTCATCCTACGAGTGGGGAATGGAGAAAAGGTTACTGCATTAGCTGTAGGGACTTATTGTTTAGCGACGCCTTCGGGCAAGTTCATTTATTTAAATAATTATTATTTTATTCCGAATATTATTAGAAACATTATTTCTATTTCTGTATTAGATATGGAAGGATTTAACGTTATTATAAATAACAATGGTTGTTCTATTTATAAAGACGATGTTTTATATAGTATTGGAAATTTACGAAATGGACTTTATATACTTGACTTGCAAGAAAATATATTTCAAATTGAACAAACTAAGAAAAGGAAAAGAGATGATATTAATTATACCTATATGTGGCACTGTAGACTCGGTCATATCAATGAAACAAGATTATCCAAGTTGCATAAGGATGGGCTCTTAGTGCTATCTGATTATGAATCATATCCAACTTGTGAATCTTGTCTCATGTGTAAAATGACTAAATCCCCTTTTAGTGGAAAAGGAGAAAGAGTTACAAAGTTGTTAGCGTTGATTCACACAGACGTTTGTGGACCTATGACAACAAGTGCACGAGGTGGGTATTTTTATTTTATTACTTTCACTGATGATCACTCAAGATTTGGATGTGTATTTAATGAAATACAAATCAGAATCATTTGAAAAGTTCAAAGAGTTCAGAAGTGAAGTAGAGAAACAAACGGACAAGAGTATTAAGATACTTCGATCAGATCGAGGTGGAGAATACTTAAGCGGTGAGTTTCTTAATTGTCTCAAAGAAAATGGTATAATCTCACAATGGACTCATCCAGGTACACCACAGTTAAATGGAGTATCTGAAAGGAGAAATCGAACACTGTTGGACATGGTTCGATTTATGATGAGTTTTACCGACCTTCCAATTTTCTTCTGGGGATATGCCCTAGAAACGGCTGCATACCTACTTAACAAGGTACCTATCAAATCCGTCCAAAAGACTCTATATGAGATGTGGAAGGGGAGGAAACCAAATCTTAAGCATGTTAAGACTTGGGGTTGTCCAGCTTATGTCAAAAAGTTTAAAAATGATAAACTACAGACTAAATCCGATAAGTGTAGATTTGTGGGATACCCTAAAGAAACTTTAGGGTATTATTTCTATCATCCAACTGATCAAAAGGTGTTTGTTGCAAAACATACTGCCTTCTTAGAAAAGGAGTTTATCCATGAAGGGGTCAGTGGGAGTAAGATATATCTTGAAGAAGTTCAAGAACCACACGTTACCACGGAACAAAGTCAGGTACCTGACCAAGTAGAAGAACCTATTGTACAACACCCTATTCGTAAATCTGGAAGAGTACCGAAGATACCTGAGAGGTATGGATTCGTTATAGAGGATGACGATGAGGTACACATCATGAATGATGATGATCCATTGAATTACGAATAGGCTATGAGTAATAAAGACTCAGAGAAATGGCTTGAAGCCATGAAATTCGAAATGGACTCCATGTATGAAAATAAAGTATGGACTTTGGTTTTACCACCTGAAGGCATTAAGCCTATTGGGTGTAAATGGGTCTTTAAAAGAAAGACGAGAGCGGACGGCAAGGTAGAGACCTATAAAGCCCGACTGGTTACAAAAGGTTTCAAACAAAGACAAGGAATTGACTATGATAAAACCTTCTCACCAGTAGCTATGCTCAAGTCCATTCTAATTTTGCTTGCGATTGCAGCTTATAACGACTATGAGATATGGCAGATGGACGTGAAAACGGCCTTCCTCAATGGAAAACTTGAGGAGGATGTGTATATGACACAGCCAGAGGGATTTGCTTCAAAGGTTGGAACAAATTAAGTCTGTAAGCTGCAACGATCCATTTATGGATTGAAGCAAGCTTCTCGTTGATGGAACATTCGTTTTGATGAGACAATCAAAGAGTTTGATTTTATCAAAAACGACGATGAACCATATGTGTACAAAGAGGTTAGTGGGAGCGCAGTTTTATTCCTTGTATTATATGTTGATGATATATTACTGATAGGGAATGACATTCCTATGCTACAATCGATTAAAATCTGGTTATCTAAACACTTCTCCATGAAGGACTTGGGAGAAGCATCCTATATTTTGGGGATAAAAATCTATAGAGATAGATCTAAAGGATGCTTGGTTTATCCCAAGGAACGTACATTGATGCGATGCTAAAGAGGTTTAGCATGGAAGATTCTAAAAGAGGTCTCATGCCGATGAGCCATGGAATACATCTCTCCAAGAAACAGGCCCCAAAGACACCTAAGGAGAGAGACCGTATGAGTAAGATCCCTTATGCTTCTGCAATAGGATCTATCATGTACGGTATGATATGTACTAGACCGGATGTTGCTCATACACTTAGTGTAACGAGCAGATACCAGTCAAATCCTGGAGAAGAGCACTGGAAGGCAGTGAAGAATATCCTAAAGTACTTGAGAAGGACTAAAGATATTTTTCTTGTCTACGGTGGGTCTGAATTAAAACTCGAGAGATTCACAGACTCAAGTTTTTAAACAGACCAAGATGACAGTAAATCTATTTCGGGGTATGTGTTTACCTTGAACGGAGGCGCAGTGAGTTGGAAGAATTCCAAGCAACAAACAGTTGCTGATTCAGTGACAGAGGCAGAGTATATAGCTGCAAGTGAAGCTGCAAAAGAAGCTGTTTGGATGAAGAAGTTCATAACTGAACTTGGTATGGTTCCTAGCATTGGAGAAGCAGTTCCCGTATACTGTGACAACACCGGAGCGGTTGCACAGGCTAAGGAACCCAGGTCTCATCAGAAATCCAAACACGTGTTGCGGCGATTTCACTTGAACAGGGAGATCATTGAAAGAGGAGACGTCACCTTGGAGCGTGTGGACTCTCAAGACAACATTGCAGATCCATTTACTAAAGCTCTAACACAACAGTAGTTTGATCGTCACTTAGAGAAGATGGGTATGAGATACCATGGCGATTGGCTTTAGTGCAAGTGGGAGATTGATAGTAGTGTGCATACAAGCCAATTATGTATGATGATAAAGCACATATTTTGTAAACAATCTTATTTATTTATTAATAAAATATTCATTTAAGGCATTTAATTATCTACATGGTGCTGTTTTTAATAATATGTAAATAATTCATAGTTTTAAGCAATGATTTTAGAATCATGATGAGATCATGCTAATGAGATCTAAATTCTTAGAAAGCTTAAAAATTAAAATAGTTCCCAATTGTGGGATTACTAAAATAGGGATTAGTAAATCCGGATTGATTGGTACATATGTTGCTTGCTCATTGGAGGAGGATGACTGATCTCATGGTCATTTGTGTGGAGACACGAAAGCAAGTATGTAGGTGTTTATTAGAGAATAAGTTCACTGAACGTGACTCGCTATGGAATACCTAATGGAGTTTTACTCGCCTGTCAATAGGAATTCCTAATGTGATAGTAGTACAAGTGATCCTTGGACTTGAGATCATCATAGTATCTTGTATGTAACAAATTATACTTTGACTTATTCCTTAAGGCCTTTTAAGGCATATATAGGGTATGCTTGGGTATAATGAGTTGCATATGGAGATAATGTATGATCAATAAAGAATCTACCACCTCTAGTAAAAGAGGAGATATGTCATATGTGATTCATTAAATGACAACCCAGGAATCCTTAGCCAAAGTGGAATGAAATTAGAAAGGAGTTTCTAATTTGCATTATTTGGAGTTGTGCATTTTCTAATCGAAATACATATAATTAAACAAAATAAGACTTGACAGTAAATCCATGTCTTATATTTAATTGGGACATTGTATGGTGGAAGGATTGAATTGTACGGTAACTATTTACTCACAGGTTCTTTTATGATTAATGTTGAAATCTATATTATATGAAAAATCGTTGATCACTAGGGAAGCTTATCCCTATTGTAGAATAAATATTATTTATTTAAATAGATTATTAGTTTAATTTATTTATTTAAATAAGATTAGAATTGTTCTAATTGATTTATTCACAACCGGTTTAATATGGAGAACCTAAAGGGTCACACCATAAAAGGAAGAATAATTATTTAAGAAGGTAATGGCATAATCGTAATAGTATATTAAGTGTAATTAATTTAATCTATGGTGATAGAATAAATTAAATAGCTTAATGTTTATTATTTAATATTTTGAAAATATTAAATATAAATTAATAAGAGGAGTCTTATTAATATTATTACAATTATTATTATTTTAATTTCTAAAGGAGTTTAGTAATTAATTTAATATTAATTCTCTCATTTATTCCTAATAAGATTAGGAGACAAATTAATTAAATAAATTTAATTAATTATTCCCAATGTGGTGGGAAACCTAAATTAATTAAAGGAGTTTAATTAATTAAATGAAATCCCATTTCTAATATGATTAGAAGGGTTGACCAATATCTATATAAGAAGAGTCTTATAATAGATATCAGTTGATGAAATTCTAATTGTTGGAGAGTACTCCTTTTCTATAGAGGATAGAAAACTAAGCCAACCACCCTCCTTCTTGATAATTCATCTTCCTTGGTGGATCACCTCTAGAGGCCAAACACTTGGGTGGCTAACGTTGATCAAAGGAAGGAATCTAACCCGAAAATTCAAGGAGATCACGAAGAACAAGGAGTTGAACTCGTACCTGTGGAAGCTTCGTTCTACAAGGGTATGATTCCATTACTTCTTATTTATCATTTTAAATTAATAATTTGCATAAAGGATGATCCAGGTAATGGTTTTGTAGAAATTTTTTAAACTCTGATATACCATGCTTCCGCTTATTTTTGCAATTTGATTGCGTCACGATTTCGTACAAACCCAACACATTCTATGTCCACTTCAAAGTTATATGGTTTTTATGCCGGTAACTCTTATACCTTAAGATAATCAAGTCCATGTTACATGGGGTTAGCTACTAAAGCCCTAACACCACATAACGAGACTAATCAATACTTAGTATGCATGCTTGTACGTATACTACACATGTATACCTTAATCACATAGTTTACACTTGAAATTTCCTTTACATGAACATGTGTGTATAGGTAAAATCCATGTTTAACCAAATGATGCTCATGTCAACATATCTAGAGGCAAAATGAATCCTATTATTCATGCGTGCATGATCAGAACATAACTCACACAATAATTGATGATATTAGTTCTCAAACTCTAAGTTTTCTTCGAAAATCACACTAAGTCAACAAAGGCAACTTAGTATATGCAAAGTGTCTCTGTGACAAACAAGATTTTTGTAATTTATTTTGAATATTTATTGAATTAAATAAATATTTTTCGATGATTTAATTATTGAGTTAAATAATTAATTGATGAATTTGTGGTAGAGTAATTTAATTATATGTGTCACATTAGTTAAATTAATGTGGTGAATTTTTTATATTCAAAGTATGTATTTAATTGAGCTTATTTGATTAATATAATAATTAATAAGCATAATGTTATTCTAATTAATTTAATAATTAATAATAGATTTATGCTATTTTATTTAATTAATTTAAATAGCATTATTTGATTTAATTGGGTGTGACATTAATTAACTATATAATAGTAAGTTAATTAAATTAAATGGAAAGGAGGAATAAGGGACAAACAAACTAAGCCCTAGTGGGGGTTGGAGCCAGTTAACCCATTATGGGATTAACTGACGACCCATAACCCACGACTTCTAATTACGCGTATAATATATTAATTTACATATACATATCAGTTCATATAATTAATTTGTAAGACACTAAGTTCCAGAGAGAAAAAGAGAGAAATTGAGAGAAAAGACTCGAGAATTAGTTAGAAAAGAGATTGAAGAATTTAGTTGCATCATCATCACTAACTAGCAAGGGTAATTCTTTCTCCTACGTTTTTAAATTCAAGTTCTTACAATTTCCATTAACGTATTCTTAAAAAGTTCTCTGTGAATGACTAATTTGATGATTAATGCATGATATGGTTTTATATGTGTTATTATATGATCATAACATGTTTTATACCATGTATGCATGATTTAAAGTAATAAATTTCATACAATTATACTTGATTTGATTTTACAAAAGTCACAGAGTAGAAAAGTTGTATATATGGCCATACAGCCCTTATGTATAATTTTTATACTATGAATCGATGATTTAACTTTGAATTAGCACTTGCATATGATTGTACACGTTTATACGAACAAAACGGAAGTTAAACGAACGGATTCGGTGTTATAACGAATCCGTAAAGTTAAATTTCGTGATTTTCCTTCAAAACATGATAAAGTATGAAAAACAGTGAATTTGATTGCTATAACTTGTGTAATTAAGTGATTTAGAATGCTAAGATCATGCTAGAAATATTGTATAGTGTTTCTATGAAGTCCATACTTCATGGGTAGCAATTAAATTGTTGTGGTAGCATTTATTCTGGGCCTAGTTCTCTGTTATTCGTGAACTGCAGATTCTGAAAATGGCGTTTGGAGCTGCAGCGCCAACTTTAAGCCTAAGAGTGGGGCTGCAGCGCCAGTGGAGCTGCAGCGCCAACTTTAAGCCTAAGAGTGGGGCTGCAGCGCCAAGATTGAGGCTGCAGCGCCAGTGGAGCTGCAGCGCCAAGTTTGGGGCTGCAGCGCCAGTGGAGCTACAGCGCCATTTTTAGTTCAAATGGTGGAGCTGCAGCGCCAGTTGGCAATTTTGCCCAAAAATGAGATTTTAACTGTTCAAGTCCAGGAAATGTAATTGTAAGCAAATGTAATAAACATGAAGACATGATTAAACATATAATAAGAGGTTAATAACTTATATTACGTGAGTAATTAATAAGTTAATTACATGACTTGATTCGTTAATTGTATAGTCCAATAACGTGCTCAAGACCGATGTGTGTGATTCGATACGTATATCGAGTTATTGATTAATGTGTATTATGAACGTATTGATATGTAGGATTTAATAAAGAACGTGAATTATAATTGTAGCTTGTGCAAGAGGCAAGTTTCCTATCCTTAAACTTGTTTTATATTTTGCAAGTTTCCTAAACTCAAACTTTACTTTTACATCGAGCAAGTTCTTATCCTTGTTTATTCAAGTTAAGATTTTCATATGAGATATTGTTATTCCTTTAAATATTACTTCAGTTATACAATACTTATTCGATTGTATACTCTTGAGATTTATTGTTCAAGTTGAATATCGATGTTATTATTAAATCTTATAGGACTAGTGAACCCTTATCGATTCGACTAGTCCATAGTTGATGAACGCTTCAAATTCTAGAATATTTATTGAGCTTATCCAAACCAAACTTCCTTTGGTGCGGACTCTGATGTCAAAACTGAGATGAACAACCCTGTAAAGGGGATTATTTACGCTTTAGCGTTGAGATATTGTGCACAGTATAGTACTAAGGGCTGATCCCCCTAAGTACGAGAAGTAGAGTCCATAGTCTTATGACTGTTAAAGGTTTAAAGTACAAACACTTTACAACCTAGGACATAGTTCAAGGTCTTATGACCCTCAGATGTTCTTTTGATTCCTGTTAATTATCCTCGAGTCAAAAGTTGAGTTTCTTATTTCAGATGTCTTTGATTCACTCGCATGTTATTATATTGTTGTCATATTATTATACTTGTGGGCAACCGTGCTCACTCTTGCGTAATAATAACATTGCAGCTAAGAACGAAAGGTCTGACGAGCCTTCTACTAGCAAAGGCAAGGGCAAAGTCAACAAGTGATGAAGACTTGTTGTTTATTTTATGTGTTTATGTTTCAGACTTATGTTAAAGTTGTGTAAGACTTATTTAATTATTTTATATTTCCGCATTTGAGATTTAAGGTTAAGTACGACCCGGGATTGATGTATTTATTTTCAGATGTTGTAACCCATAAGGGAGGATTTAATTCTATTTATTGCATGGTTTGCATTTACTATGGGTAGATAGATAGATGATATTCGTACAGTGAACACCAAGTCCCGTGGAATTGAAGTACCTGGATTTGGGGGTGTCACAGGTTGGTATCAAAGCTGTAGGTTATGAACCTTAGGTGAGGGAAAACCTTGGGATAGTAGCCTTTTTAGAGATCGAGAACATAGTAATGATAACTCTTATCGAGTTCTAAGAAAGATAATAACTTACCTTATGTGCTATGTGCTTATATTTATATATTCGAGTATCGATTAGCATGACGTAATTACTAAAACTTAAAATTTTATTTGTCAGGATGACAGATGCTGGAGAACCTAGTCAGTCCAGGGACCTTGTACCCCTAGAGGCTAGAGAGGAGGAGCCCCGAGATATCCACGTAGTCTGGGAGCAGTTAGTCCAACGAGAGTCATCACCCTTGATCACAGTCATTGGTCAGGAGTATGTGCCGGTGTCTGATTCAGAGGAGGACTCTGAGGAAGACCCTGAGGAGATTGAGGTTCAGGCTGAGGCAGCCGAAGAGGAGGGGGAAGACCCTGAAGAGTTCCCGCCGAGCTCTATCAGTGCCGAGATGTATGACGAGCTGTATGACCGTAACATAGAGTTACGTGATACTGTTCAGGAGCTGAGGGAGACTGTTCAGGAGCTGAGGGAGCGGTCGGTTACTCAACAGTCTACCATCGAGCTGAGGGATGGAGAGGTTGAGGCTCTTCACACACGTTTGGGAAATGTAGAGTGGAATTTGGTTCACGAGAAAGGCCAAACTGAGCAGAAGTCAGAGGAAATAGAGGAATTGAAGAATGAACTGAAAGAGAAATCAGCAAGGCTGGCCATAGCAGAGGAGGCTTGGGTAAGGAAATCACGACGAGCAGATCTCGCAGAAGATAATTGTCGGGCGAAGAAGGCCAAGCTTGAAGAGACGTACTCTACACTTCAGTATGCAATTGACGAGGCCCAGGATCGGGTTATGAGGTACCCAATTCAGTTCGAAGGACTACCGTCGTACATGCTAGATCGCAGGACGATGTCTCGGATTATGGAAGAAGAGCGTGGCAAAGCTGTTCGTCGCCTTAATGGGCAGTGATAGGAACATTTGATTTTGTAAAACCTATCTGGTAGTTAATAATGTAAATTCCAATGTGTTTATAAACAGAGGAATATTTTATGTTTTAAATCCTGTAGATTCCTTATCTCGGGATAGTTGATGTAAATAGCAGTGAAGTTATCGTATTATGTTAAAACTTTGATTTAGTAATATATCAGAGTTTATTTGAGATAATGTGTTGACTGATTGTGTCTAAATGTTTAAGTTAAGCCTTAGATATTTAAAAGAATGAATAAAGTTCTAATACGCGTATTTCTTAACAGTAAAATGCCGCCAAGGAGACGATCTAACCGTCAACAGGCCCAAGAAGAGTCAACTAACAACAACAACGACGCCAATGCTAACCCCGTTCAGCAGTTGGCGAACTTACTTGCTGGAGCGCTTAACAACCAACCTCAAGCTCCACCGAACACAACGTTCAAGGACTTCAAGGCGGTGGGACCGCCAGAGTTTAAAGGCACCATGAACCCGATAGAAGCTCAAACCTGGGTCATGGAGATGGAAAAAGTTTTTGACGTCGCCAGAGTCAGAGAGGACCAGAAAACCGCCTATGCAACGTTCATGCTGAAATCTGAGGCCAGCTATTGGTGGCAAGCGAATAAGGTCCGGGGAGGTGAAGGTGTGATTACCTGGGAGAGGTTCAAGGATGATGTTCTTCGAGATGTACTTTCCGACCAGCTCGCAGAATCAAATGGAGGTCCAGTTCTTGGAACTGAAACAGGGAAATATGTCCGTACCAGAATATGCGGCGAAATTCAATGAGTTGGCTAGGTTTGCCACGTATCAAGTGCACACCGATCAGAGGAAGGCAAGGAGGTTTGAACAGGGCCTGAAGCCCTGGTTGTATAGCAAAGTGTCAATGTTCCAATTGAACACTTTTGCTGGGGTGTTGGAGAAGGCCATTCTCGCTGAAGGCGGGAGTGATGCAGTTACAAAGTATAACCAAGATCAGAAAAAGAAGAAGAGTGAAGGTGAAGGAATTAACAAGGCTAGTGGTAGCAACACGGGAGGGAGTAATAATCAGAAGAGGAGGTGGAATGATAACTCATCGACTGGGAATCAGCAAGGAGGTCAGAAAAAGAGGATCGAAGCTTGTTCGACCTGCGGGAAAGCTCACCTGGGGGTCTGTATGAAGGGAAAACGAGTATGCTATAATTGTGGTCAGGAAGGCCACATAGCACCTAACTGTCCGAACCCAAAGAAGGGCGCTTGCTTCACTTGCGGCTCAAAGGACCATCTGGCAAGGGACTGTCCCAAGAAGGGATCTGGAAGGGAAGGATCAGGTGGAAACAGGGGAAACAGCGGTGGAAGTGCTTTAACTATCACGGGACCAACCGCAACCAACCGACCAACCGCCAGGACCTTCAACATGACCGTGCAGGATGCTGTACAGTCTCGCGATGTGGTGTCAGGTATCATTCCGATCAATAAAGTTAATGCTTATGTACTATTTGATTCGGGTGCTACTTGTTCATTTATATCCGATGACTTTGCTAAGAACTTAGAACTTCCTATGGACGAGTTAGAATACCCCATGAACATAGAGATTGCGAATAGAGAAGTGATCCCTGTTAGGTATGTACACAAGAACTGTAGAGTAGATATTAAGGGTAACATTATGAACGTAGATCTTATCCCGATTAGGCTTGGGGAATTCGATGTTATTCTGGGAATGGATTGGCTAGTCAATTATGGGGCTGTAATTGATTGCCAGAGGAAGTGTATCAACCTTATGACCCCGTCAAAGGTTGTGTTTTATGGCAGCAAATCGCCTAGACAAGCGAGTTGTCTGACGATGATGCAGGCCAAAAAGTTGTTAAGACAAGGCTGTGTAGGATATTTAGCCTACATAGTCGATAGTCGTAAAGAAAATCCAAAATTAGAAGATATACCAGTCGTGAAGGACTTCTTAGACGTATTTCCGGATGATCTGCCAGGACTTCCGCCAGACAGAGAGGTTGAGTTTGTGATTGATTTGGCGCCAGGGACGGCCCCAATATCGAAGGCACCGTACCGGATGGCTCCGGTAGAGATGAAAGAGTTAATGGTACAACTGCAAGAGTTACTGGACAAGAAGTACATCCAACCGAGCGTATCGCCGTGGGGAGCGCCAGTGTTGTTTGTGAAAAAGAAGGACGGGACGATGCGGCTTTGCATCGACTACAGAGAACTGAATAAGGTCACAATTAAGAATAGATATCCATTACCGAGGATCGACGATCTGTTCGACCAATTGAAGGGTGCAAGGTACTTTTCAAAGATAGACTTGAGGAGTGGCTATCATCAGCTGAAGGTGAGGCCAGAGGATGTTCCAAAGACAGCATTTAGGACTCGATATGGTCACTACGAATTTTTGGTAATGTCATTTGGTCTAACGAATGCTCCTGCAGCATTCATGGGCTTAATGAATGGAGTGTTCAAGCCGTTTTTGGACAAATTCGTGGTGGTCTTTATCGACGATATTTTGGTATACTCGAAGACCAAGGAAGAACATGTAGAACATCTGAAGTTAACATTAGAGGCGTTGAGAAGAGAGAAGTTGTACGCCAAATTTGCTAAATGTGAATTCTGGATTGAAAGAGTGCAATTTCTTGGACATATGATCGACAAGGATGGAATTTCGGTAGATCCCTCTAAAGTCGAAGCTGTGATGAACTGGGATCAGCCGAAAACACCGTCGGAAGTGAGGAGTTTTCTTGGATTGGCGGGTTATTATAGAAGATTTATTCAGGACTTTTCCAAGATCGCAACTCCGCTGACGAATTTGACTAGAAAATCGGTGAAATTCGTTTGGATAGAGAAGTGTGAGGAAAGTTTCCAAGAGCTTAAGAGGAGGTTGAGTTCAGCACCTGTGTTATCCCTTCCGGATGACACAGGAAATTTTATGGTTTATAGTGATGCGTCGCATAAAGGACTTGGCTGTGTGCTTATGCAAAACGGCAGGGTCATTGCGTATGCGTCACGACAATTGAAAAACTATGAGAAAGGGTATCCGACCCATGACCTGGAGTTAGCTGCAGTGGTATTTGCTTTGAAAATTTGGAGACACTATCTCTATGGGGAGAAGTGTGAAATATATACAGACCACAAGAGTCTGAAATATATTTTTACACAGAAGGACTTGAATATGCGCCAGAGAAGGTGGCTGGAGTTAATTAAGGACTATGACTGTGAAATCTTATACCATCCGGGTAAGGCTAATGTGGTTGCCGACGCCTTAAGCAGAAAGGGTCGGGAGAAATTGATGATGTTGACTGCTCAGGAGGAGCTAATTTCATCAATGGAAAAGCTAGAATTGGAAGTGAAGTATCCGATAGAGATTGACGAGAAGTTGTTTCAGATGCAAACTGGTACAACCCTATTGGATAAAGTTAAGGAAGCTCAACTTCAGGACGAAGAATGTGAAAAGGTTAAGAAAAAGATATCTGAAGGAACCGAACCGAGATTCAAGATAGACAGTGAGGGACTACTGAGATTTGAGAACAGAGTTTGGGTACCGTCAGTGCCAGAGATTAAGGATGACATTTTGAGCGAGGCTCATAGCTCACGGTATTCAATTCACCCCGGTAGTACCAAGATGTACCAGGATCTTCGACAGCACTTCTGGTGGCCGAATTTGAAACGAGATGTTGCTGAGTGTGTTGCAAAGTGTCTAACCTGTCAGAAAGTGAAAGCAGAACATCAGAGACCGAGTGGTTTGCTACAACCCCTGGAAATCCCAGAATGGAAATGGGAACACATTACGATGGATTTCGTGGTTGGCCTTCCGACGACTCAGAAAGGCTACGACGCAGTATGGGTTATCGTTGACCGACTGACGAAATCAGCACACTTCCTTCCGATCAAAATCAGATTCAACTTAGACCAGTTGGCAAGGCTATATGTGAAAGAGATTGTTTCGAGGCACGGAGTTCCGGTGTCAATCGTTTCCGACAGAGATCCGCGTTTCACATCAAACTTCTGGAAACGACTACAGGAATGCATGGGGACACAGTTGAGAATGAGTACGGCTTATCACCCTCAGACAGACGGGCAGAGTGAAAGAACGATCCAGACATTGGAAGATATGTTGAGAGCATGCATCATGGATTTTAAAGGAAATTGGGATGATCACCTACCGCTTGTGGAATTCAGTTACAACAACAGTTACCACGCTAGTATTGGTATGCCGCCTTACGAAGCGTTGTACGGAAGAAAATGCAGAACTCCGCTATACTGGGATGAAGTTGGCGAGAGACAACTACTAGGTCCAGAACTGGTACAGCAGACAGCAGAGATAGTCAAAGTGATCAGAACAAGACTGGTAGCAGCTCAGGATAGGCAGAAGAAATACGCCGATCCACACCGTAAGAACGTTGAGTTTGAATCGGGTAGCTATGTGTTCTTGAAAGTCTCTCCCTGGAAGGGGAAGATCAGATTCGGTAAGAAGGGAAAATTGAGCCCAAGGTTCATTGGACCCTTTGAAGTGCTGCAAAGGATTGGAGAAGTTGCGTATGAGGTAGCCTTACCTCCGGCCCTTGAGAATGTCCACAACGTCTTTCATGTGTCAGTTTTACGCCCCTACAAACCCGATTACAAACATGTGATTGAATATGAACCCCTACATTTTGAGAAAGACTTATCCTATGAAGAAATTCCTGTTCAGATTGTTGACAGGAAAGAGCAAGTCCTCAGAAATAAAGTTATACCTTCTGTTAAGGTAATTTGGAGGAACCACAATGCTGAAGAAGCTACGTGGGAACTCGAAGAGCATATGATGAAGAATTACCCAGATTTATTTACTTAATTTTTGTTTATGCGATTCTGGGGACAGAATCTTTGTAAGGGGGGGAGAATGTAACGGGACGAAATTTAATTGAACCGTGATTCTGGGGACAGAATCCTTTTAAGGGGGGAAAGATGTGACAAACAAGATTTTTGTAATTTATTTTGAATATTTATTGAATTAAATAAATATTTTTTGATGATTTAATTATTGAGTTAAATAATTAATTGATGAATTTGTGGTAGAGTAATTTAATTATATTGGTCACATTAGTTAAATTAATGTGGTGAATTTTTTATATTCAAAGTATGTATTTAATTGAGCTTATTTGATTAATATAATAATTAATAAGCATAATGTTATTCTAATTAATTTAATAATTAATAATAGATTTATGCTATTTTATTTAATTAATTTAAATAGCATTATTTGATTTAATTGGGTGTGACATTAATTAACTATATAATAGTAAGTTAATTAAATTAAATGGAAAGGAGGAATAAGGGACAAACAAACTAAGCCCTAGTGGGGGTTGGAGCCAGTTAACCCATTATGGGATTAACTGACGACCCATAACCCACGACTTCTAATTACGCGTATAATATATTAATTTACATATACATATCAGTTCATATAATTAATTTGTAAGACACTAAGTTCCAGAGAGAAAAAGAGAGAAATTGAGAGAAAAGACTCGAGAATTAGTTAGAAAAGAGATTGAAGAATTTAGTTGCATCATCATCACTAACTAGCAAGGGTAATTCTTTCTCCTACGTTTTTAAATTCAAGTTCTTACAATTTCCATTAACGTATTCTTAAAAAGTTCTCTGTGAATGACTAATTTGATGATTAATGCATGATATGGTTTTATATGTGTTATTATATGATCATAACATGTTTTATACCATGTATGCATGATTTAAAGTAATAAATTTCATACAATTATACTTGATTTGATTTTACAAAAGTCACAGAGTAGAAAAGTTGTATATATGGCCATACAGCCCTTATGTATAATTTTTATACTATGAATCGATGATTTAACTTTGAATTAGCACTTGCATATGATTGTACACGTTTATACGAACAAAACGGAAGTTAAACGAACGGATTCGGTGTTATAACGAATCCGTAAAGTTAAATTTCGTGATTTTCCTTCAAAACATGATAAAGTATGAAAAACAGTGAATTTGATTGCTATAACTTGTGTAATTAAGTGATTTAGAATGCTAAGATCATGCTAGAAATATTGTATAGTGTTTCTATGAAGTCCATACTTCATGGGTAGCAATTAAATTGTTGTGGTAGCATTTATTCTGGGCCTAGTTCTCTGTTATTCGTGAACTGCAGATTCTGAAAATGGCGTTTGGAGCTGCAGCGCCAACTTTAAGCCTAAGAGTGGGGCTGCAGCGCCAGTGGAGCTGCAGCGCCAACTTTAAGCCTAAGAGTGGGGCTGCAGTGCCAAGATTGAGGCTGCAGCGCCAGTGGAGCTGCAGCGCCAAGTTTGGGGCTGCAGCGCCAGTGGAGCTGCAGCGCCATTTTTAGTTCAAATGGTGGAGCTGCAGCGCCAGTTGGCAATTTTGCCCAAAAATGAGATTTTAACTGTTCAAGTCCAGGAAATGTAATTGTAAGCAAATGTAATAAACATGAAGACATGATTAAACATATAATAAGAGGTTAATAACTTATATTACGTGAGTAATTAATAAGTTAATTACATGACTTGATTCGTTAATTGTATAGTCCAATAACGTGCTCAAGACCGATGTGTGTGATTCGATACGTATATCGAGTTATTGATTAATGTGTATTATGAACGTATTGATATGTAGGATTTAATAAAGAACGTGAATTATAATTGTAGCTTGTGCAAGAGGCAAGTTTCCTATCCTTAAACTTGTTTTATATTTTGCAAGTTTCCTAAACTCAAACTTTACTTTTACATCGAGCAAGTTCTTATCCTTGTTTATTCAAGTTAAGATTTTCATATGAGATATTGTTATTCCTTTAAATATTACTTCAGTTATACAATACTTATTCGATTGTATACTCTTGAGATTTATTGTTCAAGTTGAATATCGATGTTATTATTAAATCTTATAGGACTAGTGAACCCTTATCGATTCGACTAGTCCATAGTTGATGAACGCTTCAAATTCTAGAATATTTATTGAGCTTATCCAAACCAAACTTCCTTTGGTGCGGACTCTGATGTCAAAACTGAGATGAACAACCCTGTAAAGGGGATTATTTACGCTTTAGCGTTGAGATATTGTGCACAGTATGGTACTAAGGGCTGATCCCCCTAAGTACGAGAAGTAGAGTCCATAGTCTTATGACTGTTAAAGGTTTAAAGTACAAACACTTTACAACCTAGGACATAGTTCAAGGTCTTATGACCCTCAGATGTTCTTTTGATTCCTGTTAATTATCCTCGAGTCAAAAGTTGAGTTTCTTATTTCAGATGTCTTTGATTCACTCGCATGTTATTATATTGTTGTCATATTATTATACTTGTGGGCAACCGTGCTCACTCTTGCGTAATAATAACATTGCAGCTAAGAACGAAAGGTCTGACGAGCCTTCTACTAGCAAAGGCAAGGGCAAAGTCAACAAGTGATGAAGACTTGTTGTTTATTTTATGTGTTTATGTTTCAGACTTATGTTAAAGTTGTGTAAGACTTATTTAATTATTTTATATTTCCGCATTTGAGATTTAAGGTTAAGTACGACCTGGGATTGATGTATTTATTTTCAGATGTTGTAACCCTATAAGGGAGGATTTAATTCTATTTATTGCATGGTTTGCATTTACTATGGGTAGATAGATAGATGATATTCGTACAGTGAACACCAAGTCCCGTGGAATTGAAGTACCTGGATTTGGGGGTGTCACAGGTTGGTATCAAAGCTGTAGGTTATGAACCTTAGGTGGGGGAAAACCTTAGGATAGTAGCCTTTTTAGAGATCGAGAACATAGTAATGATAACTCTTATCGAGTTCTAAGAAAGATAATAACTTACCTTATGTGCTATGTGCTTATATTTATATATTCGAGTATCGATTAGCATGACGTAATTACTAAAACTTAAAATTTTATTTGTCAGGATGACAGATGCTGGAGAACCTAGTCAGTCCAGGGACCTTGTACCCCTAGAGGCTAGAGAGGAGGAGCCCCGAGATATCCACGTAGTCTGGGAGTAGTTAGTCCAACGAGAGTCATCACCCTTGATCACAGTCATTGGTCAGGAGTATGTGCCGGTGTCTGATTCAGAGGAGGACTCTGAGGAAGACCCTGAGGAGATTGAGGTTCAGGCTGAGGCAGCCGAAGAGGAGGGGGAAGACCCTGAAGAGTTCCCGCCGAGCTCTATCAGTGCCGAGATGTATGACGAGCTGTATGACCGTAACATAGAGTTACGTGATACTGTTCAGGAGCTGAGGGAGACTGTTCAGGAGCTGAGGGAGCGGTCGGTTACTCAACAGTCTACCATCGAGCTGAGGGATGGAGAGGTTGAGGCTCTTCACACACGTTTGGGAAATGTAGAGTGGAATTTGGTTCACGAGAAAGGCCAAACTGAGCAGAAGTCAGAGGAAATAGAGGAATTGAAGAATGAACTGAAAGAGAAATCAGCAAGGCTGGCCATAGCAGAGGAGGCTTGGGTAAGGAAATCACGACGAGCAGATCTCGCAGAAGATAATTGTCGGGCGAAGAAGGCCAAGCTTGAAGAGACGTACTCTACACTTCAGTATGCAATTGACGAGGCCCAGGATCGGGTTATGAGGTACCCAATTCAGTTCGAAGGACTACCGTCGTACATGCTAGATCGCAGGACGATGTCTCGGATTATGGAAGAAGAGCGTGGCAAAGCTGTTCGTCGCCTTAATGGGCAGTGATAGGAACATTTGATTTTGTAAAACCTATCTGGTAGTTAATAATGTAAATTCCAATGTGTTTATAAACAGAGGAATATTTTATGTTTTAAATCCTGTAGATTCCTTATCTCGGGATAGTTGATGTAAATAGCAGTGAAGTTATCGTATTATGTTAAAACTTTGATTTAGTAATATATCAGAGTTTATTTGAGATAATGTGTTGACTGATTGTGTCTAAATGTTTAAGTTAAGCCTTAGATATTTAAAAGAATGAATAAAGTTCTAATACGCGTATTTCTTAACAGTAAAATGCCGCCAAGGAGACGATCTAACCGTCAACAGGCCCAAGAAGGGTCAACTAACAACAACAACGACGCCAATGCTAACCCCGTTCAGCAGTTGGCGAACTTACTTGCTGGAGCGCTTAACAACCAACCTCAAGCTCCACCGAACACAACGTTCAAGGACTTCAAGGCGGTGGGACCGCCAGAGTTTAAAGGCACCATGAACCCGATAGAAGCTCAAACCTGGGTCATGGAGATGGAAAAAGTTTTTGACGTCGCCAGAGTCAGAGAGGACCAGAAAACCGCCTATGCAACGTTCATGCTGAAATCTGAGGCCAGCTATTGGTGGCAAGCGAATAAGGTCCGGGGAGGTGAAGGTGTGATTACCTGGGAGAGGTTCAAGGAGATGTTCTTCGAGATGTACTTTCCGACCAGCTCGCAGAATCAAATGGAGGTCCAGTTCTTGGAACTGAAACAGGGAAATATGTCCGTACCAGAATATGCGGCGAAATTCAATGAGTTGGCTAGGTTTGCCACGTATCAAGTGCACACCGATCAGAGGAAGGCAAGGAGGTTTGAACAGGGCCTGAAGCCCTGGTTGTATAGCAAAGTGTCAATGTTCCAATTGAACACTTTTGCTGGGGTGTTGGAGAAGGCCATTCTCGCTGAAGGCGGGAGTGATGCAGTTACAAAGTATAACCAAGATCAGAAAAAGAAGAAGAGTGAAGGTGAAGGAATTAACAAGGCTAGTGGTAGCAACACGGGAGGGAGTAATAATCAGAAGAGGAGGTGGAATGATAACTCATCGACTGGGAATCAGCAAGGAGGTCAGAAAAAGAGGATCGAAGCTTGTTCGACCTGCGGGAAAGCTCACCTGGGGGTCTGTATGAAGGGAAAACGAGTATGCTATAATTGTGGTCAGGAAGGCCACATAGCACCTAACTGTCCGAACCCAAAGAAGGGCGCTTGCTTCACTTGCGGCTCAAAGGACCATCTGGCAAGGGACTGTCCCAAGAAGGGATCTGGAAGGGAAGGATCAGGTGGAAACAGGGGAAACAGCGGTGGAAGTGCTTTAACTATCACGGGACCAACCGCAACCAACCGACCAACCGCCCAACCGCCAGGACCTTCAACATGACCGTGCAGGATGCTGTACAGTCTCGCGATGTGGTGTCAGGTATCATTCCGATCAATAAAGTTAATGCTTATGTACTATTTGATTCGGGTGCTACTTGTTCATTTATATCCGATGACTTTGCTAAGAACTTAGAACTTCCTATGGACGAGTTAGAATACCCCATGAACATAGAGATTGCGAATAGAGAAGTGATCCCTGTTAGGTATGTACACAAGAACTGTAGAGTAGATATTAAGGGTAACATTATGAACGTAGATCTTATCCCGATTAGGCTTGGGGAATTCGATGTTATTCTGGGAATGGATTGGCTAGTCAATTATGGGGCTGTAATTGATTGCCAGAGGAAGTGTATCAACCTTATGACCCCGTCAAAGGTTGTGTTTTATGGCAGCAAATCGCCTAGACAAGCGAGTTGTCTGACGATGATGCAGGCCAAAAAGTTGTTAAGACAAGGCTGTGTAGGATATTTAGCCTACATAGTCGATAGTCGTAAAGAAAATCCAAAATTAGAAGATATACCAGTCGTGAAGGACTTCTTAGACGTATTTCCGGATGATCTGCCAGGACTTCCGCCAGACAGAGAGGTTGAGTTTGTGATTGATTTGGCGCCAGGGACGGCCCCAATATCGAAGGCACCGTACCGGATGGCTCCGGTAGAGATGAAAGAGTTAATGGTACAACTGCAAGAGTTACTGGACAAGAAGTACATCCAACCGAGCGTATCGCCGTGGGGAGCGCCAGTGTTGTTTGTGAAAAAGAAGGACGGGACGATGCGGCTTTGCATCGACTACAGAGAACTGAATAAGGTCACAATTAAGAATAGATATCCATTACCGAGGATCGACGATCTGTTCGACCAATTGAAGGGTGCAAGGTACTTTTCAAAGATAGACTTGAGGAGTGGCTATCATCAGCTGAAGGTGAGGCCAGAGGATGTTCCAAAGACAGCATTTAGGACTCGATATGGTCACTACGAATTTTTGGTAATGTCATTTGGTCTAACGAATGCTCCTGCAGCATTCATGGGCTTAATGAATGGAGTGTTCAAGCCGTTTTTGGACAAATTCGTGGTGGTCTTTATCGACGATATTTTGGTATACTCGAAGACCAAGGAAGAACATGTAGAACATCTGAAGTTAACATTAGAGGCGTTGAGAAGAGAGAAGTTGTACGCCAAATTTGCTAAATGTGAATTCTGGATTGAAAGAGTGCAATTTCTTGGACATATGATCGACAAGGATGGAATTTCGGTAGATCCCTCTAAAGTCGAAGCTGTGATGAACTGGGATCAGCCGAAAACACCGTCGGAAGTGAGGAGTTTTCTTGGATTGGCGGGTTATTATAGAAGATTTATTCAGGACTTTTCCAAGATCGCAACTCCGCTGACGAATTTGACTAGAAAATCGGTGAAATTCGTTTGGACAGAGAAGTGTGAGGAAAGTTTCCAAGAGCTTAAGAGGAGGTTGAGTTCAGCACCTGTGTTATCCCTTCCGGATGACACAGGAAATTTTATGGTTTATAGTGATGCGTCGCATAAAGGACTTGGCTGTGTGCTTATGCAAAACGGCAGGGTCATTGCGTATGCGTCACGACAATTGAAAGACTATGAGAAAGGGTATCCGACCCATGACTTGGAGTTAGCTGCAGTGGTATTTGCTTTGAAAATTTGGAGACACTATCTCTATGGGGAGAAGTGTGAAATATATACAGACCACAAGAGTCTGAAATATATTTTTACACAGAAGGACTTGAATATGCGCCAGAGAAGGTGGCTGGAGTTAATTAAGGACTATGACTGTGAAATCTTATACCATCCGGGTAAGGCTAATGTGGTTGCCGACGCCTTAAGCAGAAAGGGTCGGGAGAAATTGATGATGTTGACTGCTCAGGAGGAGCTAATTTCATCAATGGAAAAGCTAGAATTGGAAGTGAAGTATCCGATAGAGATTGACGAGAAGTTGTTTCAGATGCAAACTGGTACAACCCTATTGGATAAAGTTAAGGAAGCTCAACTTCAGGACGAAGAATGTGAAAAGGTTAAGAAAAAGATATCTGAAGGAACCGAACCGAGATTCAAGATAGACAGTGAGGGACTACTGAGATTTGAGAATAGAGTTTGGGTACCGTCAGTGCCAGAGATTAAGGATGACATTTTGAGCGAGGCTCATAGCTCACGGTATTCAATTCACCCCGGTAGTACCAAGATGTACCAGGATCTTCGACAGCACTTCTGGTGGCCGAATTTGAAACGAGATGTTGCTGAGTGTGTTGCAAAGTGTCTAACCTGTCAGAAAGTGAAAGCAGAACATCAGAGACCGAGTGGTTTGCTACAACCCCTGGAAATCCCAGAATGGAAATGGGAACACATTACGATGGATTTCGTGGTTGGCCTTCCGACGACTCAGAAAGGCTACGACGCAGTATGGGTTATCGTTGACCGACTGACGAAATCAGCACACTTCCTTCCGATCAAAATCAGATTCAACTTAGACCAGTTGGCAAGGCTATATGTGAAAGAGATTGTTTCGAGGCACGGAGTTCCGGTGTCAATCGTTTCCGACAGAGATCCGCGTTTCACATCAAACTTCTAGAAACGACTACAGGAATGCATGGGGACACAGTTGAGAATGAGTACGGCTTATCACCCTCAGACAGACGGGCAGAGTGAAAGAACGATCCGGACATTGGAAGATATGTTGAGAGCATGCATCATGGATTTTAAAGGAAATTGGGATGATCACCTACCGCTTGTGGAATTCAGTTACAACAACAGTTACCACGCTAGTATTGGTATGCCGCCTTACGAAGCGTTGTACGGAAGAAAATGCAGAACTCCGCTATACTGGGATGAAGTTGGCGAGAGACAACTACTAGGTCCAGAACTGGTACAGCAGACAGCAGAGATAGTCAAAGTGATCAGAACAAGACTGGTAGCAGCTCAGGATAGGCAGAAGAAATACGCCGATCCACACCGTAAGAACGTTGAGTTTGAATCGGGTAGCTATGTGTTCTTGAAAGTCTCTCCCTGGAAGGGGAAGATCAGATTCGGTAAGAAGGGAAAATTGAGCCCAAGGTTCATTGGACCCTTTGAAGTGCTGCAAAGGATTGGAGAAGTTGCGTATGAGGTAGCCTTACCTCCGGCCCTTGAGAATGTCCACAACGTCTTTCATGTGTCAGTTTTACGCCCCTACAAACCCGATTACAAACATGTGATTGAATATGAACCCCTACATTTTGAGAAAGACTTATCCTATGAAGAAATTCCTGTTCAGATTGTTGACAGGAAAGAGCAAGTCCTCAGAAATAAAGTTATACCTTCTGTTAAGGTAATTTGGAGGAACCACAATGCTGAAGAAGCTACGTGGGAACTCGAAGAGCATATGATGAAGAATTACCCAGATTTATTTACTTAATTTTTGTTTATGCGATTCTGGGGACAGAATCTTTGTAAGGGGGGGAGAATGTAACGGGACGAAATTTAATTGAACCGTGATTCTGGGGACAGAATCCTTTTAAGGGGGGAAAGATGTGACAAACAAGATTTTTGTAATTTATTTTGAATATTTATTGAATTAAATAAATATTTTTTGATGATTTAATTATTGAGTTAAATAATTAATTGATGGATTTGTGGTAGAGTAATTTAATTATATGTGTCACATTAGTTAAATTAATGTGGTGAATTTTTTATATTCAAAGTATGTATTTAATTGAGCTTATTTGATTAATATAATAATTAATAAGCATAATGTTATTCTAATTAATTTAATAATTAATAATAGATTTATGCTATTTTATTTAATTAATTTAAATAGCATTATTTGATTTAATTGGGTGTGACATTAATTAACTATATAATAGTAAGTTAATTAAATTAAATGGAAAGGAGGAATAAGGGACAAACAAACTAAGCCCTAGTGGGGGTTGGAGCCAGTTAACCCATTATGGGATTAACTGACGACCCATAACCCACGACTTCTAATTACGCGTATAATATATTAATTTACATATACATATCAGTTCATATAATTAATTTGTAAGACACTAAGTTCCAGAGAGAAAAAGAGAGAAATTGAGAGAAAAGACTCGAGAATTAGTTAGAAAAGAGATTGAAGAATTTAGTTGCATCATCATCACTAACTAGCAAGGGTAATTCTTTCTCCTACGTTTTTAAATTCAAGTTCTTACAATTTCCATTAACGTATTCTTAAAAAGTTCTCTGTGAATGACTAATTTGATGATTAATGCATGATATGGTTTTATATGTGTTATTATATGATCATAACATGTTTTATACCATGTATGCATGATTTAAAGTAATAAATTTCATACAATTATACTTGATTTGATTTTACAAAAGTCACAGAGTAGAAAAGTTGTATATATGGCCATACAGCCCTTATGTATAATTTTTATACTATGAATCGATGATTTAACTTTGAATTAGCACTTGCATATGATTGTACACGTTTATACGAACAAAACGGAAGTTAAACGAACGGATTCGGTGTTATAACGAATCCGTAAAGTTAAATTTCGTGATTTTCCTTCAAAACATGATAAAGTATGAAAAACAGTGAATTTGATTGCTATAACTTGTGTAATTAAGTGATTTAGAATGCTAAGATCATGCTAGAAATATTGTATAGTGTTTCTATGAAGTCCATACTTCATGGGTAGCAATTAAATTGTTGTGGTAGCATTTATTCTGGGCCTAGTTCTCTGTTATTCGTGAACTGCAGATTCTGAAAATGGCGTTTGGAGCTGCAGCGCCAACTTTAAGCCTAAGAGTGGGGCTGCAGCGCCAGTGGAGCTGCAGCGCCAACTTTAAGCCTAAGAGTGGGGCTGCAGCGCCAAGATTGAGGCTGCAGCGCCAGTGGAGCTGCAGCGCCAAGTTTGGGGCTGCAGCGCCAGTGGAGCTGCAGCGCCATTTTTAGTTCAAATGGTGGAGCTGCAGCGCCAGTTGGCAATTTTGCCCAAAAATGAGATTTTAACTGTTCAAGTCCAGGAAATGTAATTGTAAGCAAATGTAATAAACATGAAGACATGATTAAACATATAATAAGAGGTTAATAACTTATATTACGTGAGTAATTAATAAGTTAATTACATGACTTGATTCGTTAATTGTATAGTCCAATAACGTGCTCAAGACCGATGTGTGTGATTCGATACGTATATCGAGTTATTGATTAATGTGTATTATGAACGTATTGATATGTAGGATTTAATAAAGAACGTGAATTATAATTGTAGCTTGTGCAAGAGGCAAGTTTCCTATCCTTAAACTTGTTTTATATTTTGCAAGTTTCCTAAACTCAAACTTTACTTTTACATCGAGCAAGTTCTTATCCTTGTTTATTCAAGTTAAGATTTTCATATGAGATATTGTTATTCCTTTAAATATTACTTCAGTTATACAATACTTATTTGATTGTATACTCTTGAGATTTATTGTTCAAGTTGAATATCGATGTTATTATTAAATCTTATAGGACTAGTGAACCCTTATCGATTCGACTAGTCCATAGTTGATGAACGCTTCAAGTTCTAGAATATTTATTGAGCTTATCCAAACCAAACTTCCTTTGGTGCGGACTCTGATGTCAAAACTGAGATGAACAACCCTGTAAAGGGGATTATTTACGCTTTAGCGTTGAGATATTGTGCACAGTATGGTACTAAGGGCTGATCCCCCTAAGTACGAGAAGTAGAGTCCATAGTCTTATGACTGTTAAAGGTTTAAAGTACAAACACTTTACAACCTAGGACATAGTTCAAGGTCTTATGACCCTCAGATGTTCTTTTGATTCCTGTTAATTATCCTCGAGTCAAAAGTTGAGTTTCTTATTTCAGATGTCTTTGATTCACTCGCATGTTATTATATTGTTGTCATATTATTATACTTGTGGGCAACCGTGCTCACTCTTGCGTAATAATAACATTGTAGCTAAGAACGAAAGGTCTGACGAGCCTTCTACTAGCAAAGGCAAGGGCAAAGTCAACAAGTGATGAAGACTTGTTGTTTATTTTATGTGTTTATGTTTCAGACTTATGTTAAAGTTGTGTAAGACTTATTTAATTATTTTATATTTCCGCATTTGAGATTTAAGGTTAAGTACGACCTGGGATTGATGTATTTATTTTCAGATGTTGTAACCCATAAGGGAGGATTTAATTCTATTTATTGCATGGTTTGCATTTACTATGGGTAGATAGATAGATGATATTCGTACAGTGAACACCAAGTCCCGTGGAATTGAAGTACCTGGATTTGGGGGTGTCACAGTCTCGAAGTCATGACTCTCATGCATGTGAACACATATCTAAGCCACATATGTATACTCAAATGGTCAGAACTTAAAAGACACGTTTTGTCAAGTTCATTTCAAAGTTCACTTCAAAACCATAAGTTCCTTCATGAAACTCATACTTTCTTTCAATAGTGTATACTATCATAGCTATGGACATGCATGTTATATAAAGAGCATATATACACCTGTTAACATATTCCTCATGCTTGTCTAATTAGTACCAACATGCTAGCACATAACAGATATCAGCAAAAGTAGGAAACCAGAATCAGAGCCTGGCGCAGCTGCGCTGGGGCTCGGCCAGACCTGAAGTAGTTTCTGCTCGGCAGTTAACAAACCCAAACATCAAAATTTCATACGAATTCGATTGTAAACTAGCTACATTGCACTACTATCATGATTGCAAGTTAATATAACAACTAACAACCATTTTTCAGTCCAATTAACATCTAATCCACATAATTAATACTTTAACTATCTTAAAAATGAAGAACAAGAAAGGGAAATATACCTCTCCAATTGCCTAATTGAGTTGCTACTATATTAATTCTCACTAAGATGATGAACTCACACTAGCCTTGCTTAAAAGAATTCTCAGCAACATTGAAATGAGAAGGAAGGCTCTATTTATAGACAAATGTTTACACAGACATTGCAATTATCTCCCAAATCAAACCAATGGATAGAATGAGAGTTTGATGGTTAAGGAGGAGTTGGTGAACTCCATCATGATGCCCACTCCCCCCATAATCATTAGCTAGAATTTGCTAAAATTGGGAAGGAAGGGTAGAGTAGTATAGGCTAGCCTTCATAAGTGATACACGTGAGGAAGAATTGTCTATTATATTGGGACAAGGCAATATAATGCTCAGCAACTTACAAACTGTATATAATGTATGCCAACACTTAGGTTATAAATATATATTCTATATACACTTAAGTCACAATGTAATTTCTAATGAGCAAATAATATTACAATGTATCAAGTAGGGGTGCATATGGATAACATAATACATAATAGCAAGTTGGGTTATACACATTCATATATAATCCATGTACATTTCATTAATACCGAATATAATTCAATTGGATATTATCATATTACATTATTCCAACTCTATTATTATAGAATACATTAACTCCCCAATTCGTGATTAAATAAAAGATTGAATTGGTTAAATAATTAAATGATCTAGTTTATTAGTATTTAAATTACTAAATAGACTATTAAATATAAATATTAATATTGCCTACATTTATTAATCAATATATACCATTAAATCCTGTCATTATATTCAAGTAAATTGAGTATTTAATTACTAGCCATCCTATCAATTCTTTTGATATAAAAACCTTAGGGCTAGTCCACTAATTTAAATAAACCATTAGTGACTCCCTTTAATTTAATCCTAGCAATTTATCGCGTAGGTACTAATTCACATAATCACATAACCACACAAGGTTTAAATAAGTATACAAAACTAACTCATTAAAAATTAAATCATATATATTTAATTAATAATGGAGTTTAGAAATTCACGGTCATTACAGTATATTTTTTATCCTTCCTCGATTAATAATATTATATAAGGTGATTCTTGGGACTACAGAAAATTTTTAAATATGATTTATGGCATGCTTTCGCTGTATTTACAATTCGATTGTACGTATGTCTTATTTCTGCAAACCAACAGAAGATCCATGGGGAATGCCACCCTTTGTTGTTGGATAGGGTCTTTATATATGCGGATTTACTAGGTTGTTTATTTAGTTGGCGGAGATTTGGCTCTTTATATCGGCCCACGCTGAACAAGGCGAAGAAGTCCAACCCGGGGGCGATTTTGTACTCGTGGCAGAAGGCTATGAAGCTGATCAAGTGGATGTATGAGTTCAACACTAGTTGTGCGAACTCAATCTCTACAAAATCGAGGAAGGAAGCGATAAATTCATGTAAAGAGAATCGAATACCGTATTTTAAAGCCCATATAGGGACAACAACTCATTCTCCCTTTGGTCGCCACTACATCCTTTCGGATAGGTTTGGGGTTTGAAGCTTGAATGCGTTCGGGATCTTGAATTTTTTGTGGATGTCGACTAGTTGGTGGCTTTGTACGGTGGATCTGGTGTTTATATGGATGTAGACTTTCTCTGATGAATATTAGTTCCGAATTCTCATTTCTGTAAGCTCGGTAGGTGCTAGGGGTGGAGCGGAGGTGCTTGTCGATGATGGGGTGGTTGTTTCTGCAGAGATAGTGGTGGCGGAAGTGGTTGGTTGTTGGGTTTGAATGTCGACAAGTATGAGGTCGTTGGTAGCGATAGTGGGGGGAATGGCAGTGGTGGAAAGGTTGATTTCAGTGGTTGTTAGGGTGGATGGTTGAACAGGGGAGGGGATGGAAACCGTGGCGGGTGAGGTGGTGGAGGTGTTGTCTAGAGTGGTGTTGTTTGCCATTTCTCAGTCAGAGGGTGACAAACTAGTAGTAAGGTTGACCGAAGGAGTTACAGTGGGCGGTTTAGCTCTGAGGAGGCTTTTTAGAAAAATTCGAGCTTGAGATTGAAAATGGTGGTTCTTTTGAAGAAGATGGGGTTTTGATGTGATCATCCTTTTGAATTCGCATGTTTCCATATTAACAGCTGATAATAATTGTAAAGGGGTTTAGTTGGGCACGTGTGCGCCAGGAGGGGGGCAGTTTGGTCCCGAGGTTAATAATTTGTTACTTATTAATTTGTGTGTACTCTCTTGTTATAAGTCTGATATAGCAAGAGAGTGGGGGTGGGGGCATTGTTGGGGCATGATTTTAAGGGCCCATGTAATTTGGTGGGACCAAGTCAACATGGAGGGATTTTCCCACGTAGGAGTATATTTTAATTGGGAGTTGTAACTTTTAAGGAATCTAAGTCCTGATTCTATTTAATTTGCTATTTTTATGGGAACAATCAGGATTGGATTCGACTTCCTATCTTTAAGGAGATTGACTTTCATCCTAGTATGGTAACTATAATGCTAAGAAATCTTATTTCAATTCGGGGATGAAATTATCTGGAGGTGTGATCACTATAAATACAAAGTCACACCATAATTTACAGGTAATGTTTTCATTAAGTACTAAAGTTATAAGCCTCAATTGTTAACCTGTTTTCAACCTATACTTATTCTTATACCGGAACTATCCTCCGGCGGCCCAGGCCGTCAAGTTCCCGATGTGTTATTTCGATTCTGTGCAGGATTTGACGCGTAATTTGGTGATTAGACGCGTGGACAAATATTGACGTTAACATATAGTAAGAAGTGTGCACACGTACTTGAAAATTTATTTTTAAAAATTTTCCACAAATTTGACAAAAATTCAAGTAAATATCATTAATAATAACTGGCACATCGATGAACTATTCTATACAAAATAGATTAAAAATTTGTATTGAACATTAGTATAATTTTATTTATCACTATATATTAAAATTAATTAATTTATATTCTTATATAAATATTTTGTATTGTAAATCATTTTGAAGTAAAGATGTTGCATAAATAAAATTAATAAAAAGTAATTATGCTATAAAATATTAATATTATTATTATTACTACCTCCGTTCCTTAAAAAGTGCAGTTTTAGCAAAAAAAAATTATTTCTTAAAGAATGCAGTTTTAGGTACCCAAAACCTTCTTTTTTCAAATATGCTCTTGTTTTAATTAATGCACTAAATGAGAAAGTTAATGCACTAAAGGAAGAGAAAGTCTAGCTTTGTCATTTTATCCCACTTATTAGTTTGTGTGCTTTTTGCTAAAACTGCACTCTTTAATGAACGGAGGTAATATCATTTATTAGTATTTTTTTAATTTTTTTAAAGTGTATAAATTGGACTAATGTGGTGTTTGTTTACCTTTTAATACCTCTTAACAACTTCACATCTGATTCAGTAAAAGAGTAAAGTTGTTTGGTAAAATTTTGTTTCACTTATCATCTTTTAATCGGTAAAAAGAAGATATAAATCTAAATCATTAAGTGCGGACTCTTAATGAAAAATTAAATCTATGGAACCTCTGTAAATATTGTACTCCCTCTATTTTAAATTTTAAGATCATTATTGATTTTAAAAAAAAGTTAATTTAAGATATTTTAAATTTTAAATTAATATTTTTAAATTTAAAAATTATTAAGATATTTTATACTTTTTAGTTACCAAACAAATTTTAAATTTAAATAATATTTCACTCAAATAATCTAATTTATTAAGATATAATAACCATTCAAATCTTAATTATGCTCCGTTTTATGACCACCGATGTATCAAATGATAGTCCTGCCAGCTAGCTAGGATGAATAATTTTCCAATTTTATCCAAAAAGAGTATTAATTGGGCACGCCGCTCTATAGTCTATACAAAGTTGGCACAAACCTGGACATTTACCTGTTCTATACCAATTTCCCCACTCTCTGCTAAGGCAAGCAAACGAGCTGAATGTTTGAATTCCCTTTCTATTAAATCCCAGGGTAATTGCCGAGTTATACCCATATTATGATTCTGCACTTAAAACTTGTATCAATATACTATTATTTCTTTGTATAATCTTTTATTCCAAGTTAATTTAGTTATGATCACAATACTTTGGTACAAGATTCTGTCCTATTCTATTTTTATTCTTTATGTTTTTAATTTGATTTTAATATGTACACTTAGAGTTATTGATTAAGCTTCTTGTTCCTCTTCCTGTTACTTTTTTTTTTGTGCTAAATCTCTTCCTGTTACTTTGATTTGTTGATGTTTGGCAGATTGTTATTAGATAATTCCATGGCTCCTGAAGTGGGATTTTCGGATTCAATTAGGCCTCGAGGTTCTAAATTCTCTTTCTAGTTATTTATATGCAGATGGGTGTGAATTTTATAATTCAATTTAACTCCTGTATAACAAAGCTGTGAGTTTTCTTGGTCATCATTTATGGGTTATAAGATTTGGTTACAAGCAGCTTTTCTTATTGATTTTTGGGTTTCTTTTTCTGTTTTTTTGCTCGACTTCTTGGCTTTATACAAAATCTGTTTATGAGTGTTAGTTGGAAATTTGGAACTTGTATTTCTTATATTTATTCCAAATTAACTACTTGTGTAACAAAGCCATGATTTTTCTTGGTCTGCCGATACTGGGTTATAGGATTTGGGTAAAAGCATGTTTGATTATTGATTTTTTTTGGTCTATATGGTTTCCTTCTCTTTTTTACTTCTTGCCTTTTTACAAGAGCTATTTTTGAGTGCTAATTGAACCTTGTATTTCCTTTCTTTACTTCAAACTTTAGTGGGTAACCTCAAGTTTTGATCTTCGGTTAGGTTTTTCTGCTTCATAATTGGTTTACTCAATATGTTAGTAAATTTGGCATAGATGTTTGCATAGTTGGTGTTGCACGAACACCGATGGGTGATTTCCTTGGTTCTCTTTCATCGTTGTCAGCTACCAGGCTTGGCTCTATAGCTATTGAAAGTAAGATCATTGGATATCCTTCATTTTCTATTTAGTGAACTCTTACTTCTTGAAGATGTTAGGCTAAATGTTTTTTATAATTGTTAAATTTGCTGTAACATTACAGGTGCTCTTAAAAGGGCAAAAGTTGATCCGTCACTTGTGCAAGAGGTCTTTTTTGGAAATGTTTTAAGTGCAAATTTGGGTCAAGCACCTGCAAGACAAGCTGCATTAGGTGCTGGTATACCTAATACAGTGGTTTGCACCACCATTAACAAAGTATGTTCTTCAGGAATGAAAGGTGCACTTTCTAGCTGTACAATCTTGATTTTTAGTATCCTATATATTTGCTTAAACCATTCTCGGTCTTCTTCCTTGCAGCTACTATGCTTGCAGCACAGTCTATCCAATTGGGTGCCAATAATGTTGTTGTGGCGGGTGGCATGGAAAGCATGTCTAATGCGCCTAAATATCTAGTATATTCGAGGTTGGCCTTCTCTTCAACGGTCAATACGTAATTTTTTTTTATTTTTGTGTTTCTTTGAGTAAAGTCTGTTGATGGAGGTGAATTTAATAATATATAAACGCTGGAGACATGAAACCAGCGTAGTTGAATTTGTTATGCACAGTAGGATCTTTTAATGTAGATTTCTTCTCCATGGTAGTAACATTACTAGTGTATGTTAACAATATGCGTTTAAAAGCTCAAATCCCATTCAAGACATTTCCTGGGGAGATCTAGATGATTTAGTTATGTCTTTTGGCCATATGCTGTTGATTACCTGCTCTAACTATTCAACTAGGAGACACACATGCATCAGGAATGAGTACATTATTCCGATAGGTAGGATGCAATTACTAATTTCTGCAACTATTTACTAGGTGAAAATTAGTTTTACTCGATAAGTAACTATTGATCCGAGGGCACGTAGGGATGTCACATGAAATTTTAATTCCTCAACCACAATTGTTTAAATTTATCTACTATATGCAATTCCATTGTCCAAAAATGTGATTGCAGAAAAGACGGCTGTTATTACAATTTCAATTTGTCAAACCTTAACATGATCTTATAACATCTATGTGATCCACAATCTGATTCTATAAAATTCTAGTACACGTACTTGGACCCTTATTGATGCAGGAGGATATGAGGCCGACAATGTTGACCTATTGGATAGTACATTGATGGCACTAAAAGACCATGATTTACTGGATCAGCGCAACGGTGTCGGTTGACTTTGGGTCAGGAGTTCAGCATGTCTTCGAGGTCAGGAGTTCGGCTCAGTTGGCTTAACTTTGGAACGATCGGTTTCGGGACAAGTATTCGGATTAGTGGCAAACTTCTTCGGGAATGACGTCATTACTTCGGGAAGATCGGATTGACTTTATCATTATTATTTTTAATTATTATTAGGAAGTAAATTCTTTTATGGTAGTATTTTATTAGGAAGTAAATCTTTTATTTTATTACGTAATTAATTACTGTAGGAGTTGTTACCTTTTAGGATTTTGTTTCCATATCTTTAGGAATTTTGTTTCGAATTGGAAAGGAAGTTTGTTAGCTATAAAACCCGGCTTGTGGGTTGAATTGAGATGACTTTGATTTTGATAAAATATAATTTACACATTAGAAAGAGTTCTCTGTGTTTTCGGTGAATCTCTTGTTCCTTTTATCTGTGATTTTTTTTGTTTATCTAGCCCGCAGGATAATCGCTATTCCGCTCCGCGTTAGTTGGTATCACCCTGATGCAGGAGGATATGTGGCCGACGAGGTTGACCTATTGGATGGTACATTGATGGAACTAAAATACCATGATTTAATGGATCAACGCAACGGTGTCGGTTGACTTCGGGTCGGGAGTTCGGATCATGTCTTTGAGGTTGGGAGTTCGGTTCAGTTGACTTCACTTCGAAACGATCGGCTTCGGGACAGGTATTCGGATTAGTGGTGAACTTCTTCGAGAATGGTGTCATGACTTCGGGAAGATCAGATTGACATTCTTATTATTATTATTATTATTTTTAATTATTATTAAGAAGTACATTCTTTTATGGTAGTATTTTATTAGGAAGTAAATCTTTTATTTTATTACGTAATTAATTACTATAGGAGTTGCTACCTTTTAGGATTTTGTTTCCATATCTTTAGGAATTCTATTTCGACTTGGAAATGAAGTCTGTTAGCTATAAAATCCGACTTGTGGGTTGAATTGAGATAACTTTGATTTTGCTAAAATATAATTTACACATTAGAGAGATTTCTCTGTGTTTTTGGTGAACCTCTTGTTCCTTTGCCTGTGAATTTATTTGTTAACCTAGCCCACAGGATAATCGCTATTCTGCCCGGCGTCAGTTGGTATCAAAGCATCAACATCTTCCTGGGAATAGACTTCATCAGTTTTAATGGCTGTCGTGGTCGTAGTCGTTTTAGGCAGGTTCCGATCGAGAAAGTCCTGCACTGTGATCGTAATGTTCAGGACGTGATGATTGAGGATTTACAGAGACAAGTTGCAGAGTTAACCTGGCGTCTAACGACGCAAAATCGGGGTCGACGTGGACGTGTTCTGAATGTGGAAGTCCCACACCTTGATCATTATCGTGGACATGTTCCGGCTGAGGAATTCCCACACTTTGATCATGACGAGGAGGGTTATTACTCTCGTGGACAGATTTCGGCTGAGGAAGTCCCGAATTATTTCTCGCACCTTGATCGTGATGAGGAATTTTATGATTTTGAATCCAGTTTTGATAATCTTTACCACCATAGGGAGCAAGTATGGGAACGACGTGGTCGCAATGACCGTCGTAGAGATCAATTGATAGCCTGGAACGATCTATTCGAAACCGAAGAACAGTTGGTTGAGGAAGACATAGCCAAAGAAGTGGAGATATGGAGAACCTGTATATGATGAATATGCAGATGAAGAAATATTTTATGGAGAACCTATATATGATGAATATGAGGATGAAGAGGTACTCAATGGAGATATTGCGGATGAGAATACTGCAATTTACAAAATTGGTCATAAGATTATTCATTGCGAAAACAGCTCAGTGGATGAAAGCACCGAAGTGCCAGCCGATGTGCAGGAATAGCTCGAAGAGCTTCCATCAGGACTACCGTCGATGAGAGACATTCAATGCCAGATAAATATTAGATCTTGTCCAAGGATCGAGTTTACCGAACAGACCAGTCTACAAACTCAGTCCCAAGGAGTCCGAAGAGCTAAAGAGATAGCCTAGTACTCTTGTTACTGCGCTATCGAATTTACGTTTAGTTAATCAAAGTGAAAATATTTCAGTTGCCGAAGCATTTTCTCGTACATATTCCATTCTATCTGTGTCGAAATCAAGGACGAGTTCTTTCCAACACAGGGAGACTGATGCAGGAGGATATGAGGTTGACGATGTATTACATGGTACATTGATGGCACTAAAAGACCATGATTTACTGGATCAGCGCAACAATGTCGGTTGACTTCGGATCAGAAGTTCGGCTCATGTCTTCGAGGTCGGGAGTTCAGCTCAGTTGGCTTAACTTCGGAACGATCGGCTTCGGGACATGTATTCGGATTAGTGGCAAACTTCTTCGGTAATGGCGTCATGACTTCGGGAAGATCAGATTGACTTTATTATTATTATTTTTATTTTTATTTTTAATTATTATTAGGAAGTAAATTCTTTCATGGTAGTATTTTATTAGGAAGTAAATCTTTTATATTACGTAATTAATTACTGTAGGAGTTGTTACCTTTTAGGATTTTGTTTCCATATCTTTAGGAATTTTGTTTCGACTTGGAAAGGAAGTCTGTTAGCTATAAAACCCGGCTTGTGGGTTGAATTGAGATAACTTTGATTTTGATAAAATATAATTTACACATTAGAGAGATTTCTCTGTTTTTTTGGTGAACCTCTTGTTCCTTTGCCTGTGAATTTATTTGTTTACCTAGCCCGCAGGATAATCGCTATTTTGCCCGGCGTCAGTTGGTATCAAAGCATCAACATCTTCCTGGGAATAGACTTTATCAGTTTCAATGGCTGGTGGTCGTGGTCGTCGAGGGCAGGTTCCGGCTGAGGAAGTCCTGTACTGTGAACGTAACGTTCAGGACGTGATGATTGAGGATTTACAGAGACAAGTTGAAGAGTTAACCTGGTGTCTAACAACGCAAAATCGGGGTCGATGTGGACATGTTCTGAATGAGGAAGCCCCGCACCTTGATCACTATCGTGGGCATGTTCCGGTTGAGGAAGTCCCACACCTTGATCATGACGAGGAGGGTTATTACTCTCGTGGACAGATTTTGGCTGAGGAAGTCCTGAATTATATTTCGCGCCTTGATCGTGATGAGGAATTTTATGATTTTAAATCCGGTTTTGATAATCTTTACCACTATAGGGAGCAACTATGGGAACGACGTGGTTGCGATGACCGTCGTAGAGATCAATTGATATAGCCCGGAATGATCTATTCGAAACCGAAGAACAGTTGGTTGAGGAAGACATAGCCGAAGAAGTGGAGAAGTATGGAGAACCTGTATATGATGAATATCCGGATGAAGAAATATTTTATGGAGAATCTATATATGATGAATATGAGGATGAAGAGGTACTCTATGGAGATATTGCGGATGAGAATACTGCAATTGACAAAATTGGTCATGAGATTATTCATTGCGACAGCATCTCAGTGGATGAAAGCGCCGAAGTGCCAGCCGATGTGCAGGAATTGCTCGAAGAGCTTCCATCGAGACTACCGTCGATGAGAGACATTCAACGCCAGATAGATCTTGTCCAAGGATCGAGTTTACCGAACAGACCAGTCTACATACTCAGTCCCAAGGAGTTCGAAGAGCTAAAGAGACAGCCTAGTACTCTTGTTACTGTGCGATCGAATTTGCGTTTAGTTAATCAAAGGGAAAATATTTCAGTTGCCGAAGCATTTTCTCGTACATTTTCCATTCTATCTGTGTCGAACTCGAGGACGAGTTCTTTCCAACACGGGGAGACTGATGCAGGAGGATATGAGGCCGACGATGTTGACCTATTGGATGGAACATTGATAGCACTATAAGACCATGATTTACTGGATCAATGCAACGGTGTCGGTTGACTTCGGGTTGGGAGTTCGGCTCATGTCTTCGAGGTCGGGAGTTCGGATCAGTTGGCTTAACTTCGGAACGATCGGCTTCGGGACATGTATTCGGATTAGTGGCGAACTTTTTCGGGAATGACGTCATGACTTCGGGAAGATCGGATTGACTTTATTATTATTATTATTATTATTTTTAATTATTATTAGGAAGTAAATACTTTTATGGTAGTATTTTATTAAGAAGTAAATCTTTTATTTTATTACGTAATTAATTACTGTAGGAGTTGTTACCTTTTAGGATTTTATTTCCATATATTTAGGAATTCTTTTTCGACTTGGAAAGGAAGTCTGTTAGCTATAAAACCCGGTTTGTGGGTTGAATTGAGATAACTTTGATTTTGATAAAATATAATTTACACATTAGAGAGATTTCTCTATGTTTTTGGTGAACCTCTTGTTCCTTTGCCTGTGAATTTATTTGTTTACTTAGCCTGCAGGATAATCGCTATTCTGCCCGGCGTCAATTATTGTCTTACATAGAATAGTTTATGAAATGTTCAAATATGGTGTGTCATGCCCCATATCTATCAGTGGTCCAGTCTCTAAGACATGCTTGTCCAAGAGTCAGTGATTTATGAAAATTTTGAATATGCCCTTATTTAAGTAACAGTGATAGTATCCATGAGATCCACACTGATTTTATTCATGTAAACAGAAAGGGTTCTCGACTAGGACATGACAATATCATTGACGGGATGGTCAAGGATGGCCTATGGGATGTTTACAACGATTTTGGAATGGGAGTCTGCGCTGAGTTATGTGCTGAGCAACATACAATCACAAGAGAAGAGCAAGTAATTCTTTGATCTCAACTTTTCCCCTTTTTTATCCACTGAATAAGTTGAATTCCATTATACTGGACCATATTTCATTTAATATTCTAATCATTTGGTTCATATCATTCATGATTTATAATGTTAGTTATTATGAATGAATTGTCATACCTTGTGTTGAAGCACATTATATAACTATATATATCAATCTGTATCATATGTTTTTCGCATTGATTATTGTATTGATATTTATTGTGTTTTCTTTTATACAGTGTTTTTAAACTGTCATAGACAATGTCCATGAAATTTATGTGGATTCGCATTTTATGTATTTATCTTGTTTTATTGGTGTTTCTCTTATAGGATTCTTATGCAACTCAAAGCTTTGATCGTGGAATTGCTGCGCAAAGAAGTGGTGCCTTTGCATGGGAGATAGTTCCGGTCCGAAAATTATTTTTGTGCTCAATAAAACAGTAATTATTATTTCTAATATTATTTGATTTCTCATTTAAATCATGGTGTTATACGTGTAGGTAGAAGTTTTTGGGGGGGGAGGGAAGCCATCTACCATTGTTGACAAAGATGAAGGCTTAGGAAAGGTAAGTAACTGTTAGAAGATATGACAGAATATATACTATGATTGTAGCTTCCTTAATTAGTGTGTACACATTACTGTAATTTAGGAATTACCATAAATGTATTTAGGAGGTTTATGTATAGATATCAATCAATGTAATAGAAAAACTTAATTTCAATGAAATAAGATTCTCAATTTCTACATGGTATCAAAGCCTGCTTCTCTTCCCGGAAGCTGTTTGTTTTTCCTTTATTTTCCGCCGCCATTTATAGTTTCAATTAGAAAGCTCGTTGAACAACTTGATATGGAGAAATTGAGATCATAATTGGGTTTTACAGTACCAGGCGACTCAACTGGAGGTTCCAATTTTCCGACCCGTCGCTGCACGCGCCCTCACGTGCCGCCCACTCGCCGGACTGCCGACGCCACGTGCCTGCATGTGAGCTCTCTTCCGACCATTTTTTCCGGCTCGGTTTTCTCCCAATCTGGTCAGTTTTCTCTTCTATTGCTATCTGTAGTGGCGTGGTTGGTTTTTGTCCCGTGCTTGGTCGGTTTGTTCGTTGTTTGGCTTCACAGTGTTGGCGTTGGCTTCGGATCTGTAGTGATGTTTGGCTTCACAGTGCGTGGTTCGTTGTTTGGCTTCATAGTGTTGGCTTTGTTTGGCTTCGGATTTGTAGTGTTTTTTGGCTTCACAGTGCGTGGTCGGTTTTGTGATTTTGTCCAGTGTTTGGCTTCGAAGTGTTTCACTTCACACTGTTTGGTTTTTTTTCTTCATCTATACTGCAATTGTTTCCCATAATACACTAGTCCTGCATAATACAGTTGTCTTCCGTATCCTTTTGGAAGGCTTATTCTCCCGGGATATATAGTTTTTTTCTGTTAAATGGCAGAACAAAGTGGTATTAGCAGTGGAATTCATAAGGGTAACATGGAACAACAATATGCTGTTAGAAGCCATACACTTAATTCAGCCTTGGTTCTAAGTCCCTTCAAACTGGATGGAACCAACTATTTGGCATGGTGTCAAGCATGCCGCATGTCAATTGAGGCCAATCATATGCAACACTTCATCAATGGAACAACCACTATGCCTGAGGAACCGGGTTTGATCCAAGAGGAATGGAAATCTGATAATTCCATGGTAAAGACATGGATTTTTAATTTCAAGGAACCTAGTATGCGGAGTAGTTATATGTTCTTAGACACTGCCTATGAGCTTTGGGAGGCTATCTCTCAAACTTTCTCTGTTTCTGGTGATATGTCTAAGGCATATGATATTTGTAAGAAGATTCGCGAGCTAAGTCAAGGGGGGAAGACTGTGGCTCAGTATTTTGCAGAAATTAATGCTCTTTAGCAGGAGCTTGATTATTACCGGTTTTTTTCAGCCAAATATCTGGAAGATGCAGCTGCTTATCAAAGGTTTGTTAGTACAGATAGAGTTGTGGATTTCCTGGCAGGTTTGAATATAGAGTTTGATTAAGTTCGAGCACAATTGATTGGTCAGACGCCTTTTCCATCGTTACGAGAGGCTCATGCTAGGGTCCAACAAGAGGAAAGTAGGCGTCGGGTGATGGTTCTAAATTATGTTGACCGATCTGCCATGATTGCTTCGTATCCTAAGTTTCCCTCTCTTCTATCTCTGGGAGAGGCTCTATAGTTTGTACCCCTTCATTGATATTGTCATCGGTTCTTCATATTCTTTCATTCACTGCAAATTTGTTATCTGTTCAACGTCTTTCTGAATCGATAAACTGTTCAGTAACCTTTTTCCCATCTCATTGTGTTTTTCACGACTTGGTGATGGGGCAGAAGATTGGCAGTGGTAGTGCAGTTGGTGGTCTCTATTACTTAGATGTTCCCTCGTCGAATATGTTCCCTACTCAGGTTCTTCACTCTACTTCTGACTCGAGTTTGACTTCTCTCCATCAGTGGCATCGACGTTTGGGACATCCTTCTTTTTCTATATTGAGTCTTTATTTCCATCTTTAGTTAAACAATGTAATAAAACTCAGTTTTTGTGTGAACCATGTGAATTGGGAAAACACAAACGTTCTATTTATTCTGCTATTCATAGTCGACATTCAGAATCTTTTGCAGTTATACATTCTGATGTGTGAGGACCCTATAGGGTTGTTTCCCGTTCTGGTCATAGATGGTTTGTTAGCTTTATTGATTGTCATTCTCGTGTCACTTGGATTTATCTTCTTCGTTCCAAAGATGAGGTGTTTGATTGTTTTCAGGAATTTCATAAAATGATTCAAACCCAATTTGAAGCTACAGTAAAGATTCTCCATATTGATAATGGTCGTGAATATAGTAATAATAATGCTTTTGCATCTTATCTCTCTGAGCATGACATTATTCTTCAAACCTCGTGTTAAAACTCCAGAACAAAATGGAGTGGCGGAAAGAAAGAATCGCCACTTACTAGAGGTAGCACGCACTCTTATGTTCACTATGAACACCCCTAAATTTCTATGAGATGTTTTGACTACTGTTTTTTTGATAAATCGACTTCCTTCTAGAATTCTTGAGAACAAAAGTCCAATCTCTTTGCTTCTACACACAACAAGTCCTTCTCCTTCGCCTCGAGTCTTTGGTTGTGTGTGCTATGTTCATGATCAATCTCCCATTCGGGAAAAATTAGATCTCAAGTCTCTTCGATGTGTTTTCATTGGTTATTCTCCAATCCAAAAAGGGTATAAATGTTATCATCCTCCTTCACACAAACTATTTGTCACTCAGGATGTAACTTTTTGGGAGTTGGAACCTTTTTATTCTTCTTCATCTTCTCCTCAGGGGGAGGATGTTATCGATGAGGAGAAGCTTCCTCCTGAGGCTGGCATTACACGTTCTATTATACCCCTCTCTTTCCCTGTTCCATCTTCTCTTGTTCCTGATAATTCTACACATGGGGAGTTACAGAAGAAGCCTGAGTTAAGAACCTATGTTCGAAGAGGCAAGCATAAGGTCACCATTTCTGCACCACTACTCCAACCCTGCTCAGGACCTAGTCTTGATAATGCTAATGGTGAGAATCCTAATCCTACTTGTTCATCTGATGATACTGATATTCCTATTGCTCTTAAAAAAGGGGTTAGAACTTGTACTCAGCATCCGATCTCTAATTTCGTAGCCTATGATAAATTATGTGCATCCTATCTCTCTTTTGTTTCTTCCTTGTCTTCAATATCTGTACCTCAGGGATGGAAAGAAGCAATGAGTGATGAGAATTGGAAACAGGCTATGATAGAGGAGATGAATGTCCTGAAAAAGAATGATACATGGGAACTAGTCTAACTTCCTTACGGAAAAAGACCAGTTGGTTGCAAATGGATATATACAGTCAAACAGAAGCCAGATGAGACAGTTGAGCGACTCAAAGCCAGGCTAGTTGCAAAAGGGTACACTCAAACTCATGGGATTGATTACCAGGAGACATTTGCTCCTGTGGCAAAGATGAACTCTGTTCGTACCATAATCTCATGTGCAGCAAACTTCGGCTGGGATATTCAACAGTTGGACGTGAAAAATGCATTACTTCATGGTGACTTAGAGGAGGAAGTATATATGGAAATACCCTCAGGTTTTACTTCATTTGCCACCGAGCGTAAGGTTTGCAAACTGCGAAAGGCCTTATATGGGTTGAAGCAATCTCCCAGAGCTTAGTTTGGTAGATTCCACAAAGCAATGATAAGATTTGGGTACAAGCAGAGTAGAGCGGATCATACTCTATTTGTCAAACATATAAACTGCAAGACTATCATTCTTATTGTTTATGTTAATGACATTGTGGTGACAGGGGATAATATAGAAGAGATAGTCTCAAAGCAAGTTTGGCCAAAGAATTTGAAATTAAAGATCTTGGTCCTTTGAAATATTTCCTTGGTATTGAAGTTGCAAGATCTACCAGTGGGATTTTTCTATCTCAAAGGAAGTATGTTCTTTATCTTTTAACAGAAACCGACATGTTGGGATGTAAGCCTGTTGATTATGGCACAGGACCTACGGTCGATAAAGAAAGATATCAACGTTTGGTGGGACGATTGATATATCTTTCTCATATTAGACCTGATATATCTTATGCTGTGGGAATAGTGAGTCAGTATATGCATGATCCTCGACGTTGTCACATGGTGACTGTCTACAGAATTCTGAGGTATCTCAAGTCTGCTCCCGGTAAAGGGTTATTGTTCGCATCACATGGTCTTATGAGAGTTGAAGCTTTTTCCGACTTAGATTGGGCTGGCTCTATAGAAGATTATCGTTCTACATCAGGTTACTGTTTATTTGTTGGAGGTAACCTTGTTACTTGGCCTACTAAAAAACAATCTGTGGTAGCAAGATCTAGTGCAGAAGCAGAATGTCGAGCTATTGCCTTGGGTATATGTGAAGTAATGTGGCTTCGAACTTTGTTAGAAGATTTGGGTGTTACAACTAATAGGTCTATGCAGTTATTTTGTGATAATAAGGCAGCCATTAGTATTGCGAATGATCTAGTACAACATGATAGAACGAAGTACATTGAGATCGACAGACACTTCATCAAAGAAAAATTAACTAGTGGTCTTATTTGCTTACCTTTTGTCAAAACAGAAAATCAACTTGTTGATATTTTGATTAAGGGTCTTAGTAGTAAGATGTTTCATCCACTATGTTTTAAGTTGGGTATGCGAGACATCTAAACACCAACTTGAGAGGGAGTGTTAGAAGATATGACAGAATATATACTATGATTGTAGCTTCCTTAATTAGTGTGTACACATTACTGTAATTTAGGAATTACCATAAATGTATTTAGGAGGTTTATGTATATATATCAATCAATGTAATAGAAAAACTTAACTTCAATGAAATAAGATTCTCAATTTCTACAGTAACATTTGTGGGCATATTGGTTAATCACTTTCAAGTTACGCTATTTTGATAGAGGTGTAATCTGGAAACTGCAGTATTTAAAGATGGTGACTCCTGCCTGCTAAATATTATGAGGATAAATAATCCATCACTGATAACTTGCTAATTTAAATTTGTATATTTTAGCATGTTTTATTTTTCCATGTGCTCACTTAAACTCAATTCTGCAAACCCTAGGTTGAATCAAATTGGTTGACTATATAAATTAGTTATCTTCATTTTCTTGCAAACCAATACGTTTCTCATCTCTTCCACACCTTCAACTTTGAAAAAATCCCCTCTTCTATATTTGTGCTTTAAGTTGCTTCTTATTAAACTCATTGCATGAGCTTGAATGAGTTCTTTTGTTCCTATCTAGAATTGGTACCAATTCTAACTTGGGGGATTGTGTTTTGTCATAGTTGAAAGACTTATTCAATCCTATTTGAGACAGGAAGGTTTCATCTTCAAAGGGGCCTGTCGGCTCCCCTTTCGAGCTCTGAATGTTCGCTTTCAAATGAAACTTCTTTCTCCGAACTCCATCCTCTGAGATAACAACTCCACTCCACCTGAGGCGGTGTTTGATTTACATCACATCTACATTTTATCTAAACTTTTTCATACATACTATACTATAAAAGCATGGCAGTGGTAACGCAGCACTTTTGATTCCCCCCCTTCTTTTTTATTTATTATTATTATTTTTTATATTTTGGAAATTATTTTCACAACATAATCAAGGGCATATTATACTCCTTCCGTCCTGGATTATTTGCAACATGTTCCTTTTGGGATGTCCTCCTGCATTGTTTATTACATATCCCTTTCTGAAAATGCTTATCGAGTTGAATTACCAAATTACCCTTTTATTTTTACACTTAACGTAATCAATAATATTTTCAAGTACTAGTGGCTCCATCATATTATGAGCATTCTGTCGGGCCCTAACTGTGGCCTAACCATAATTTAAGAGAGAAATATATATAGAAGTTGAGGATTAGAAAGAAAAGGGAAGAAGGAGAAGAACACAGTGAATACTTACTGTGTTCGTGAGAGAGAAAAAATGTAGTAGTTGAAAGCTTACTTTCTAATTTCATTCATAAAATGCATAATATCAAACTTGGGGATTACTCTTGTAATGACCGAGAAAATCGTACTAGAATATAAATAAGTTTTATTTGATTATATTGAATAAAATGAGATTATATGGATTTATTATGTGTTATGTGTTTAAAGGTCGATTCTATGACCTAGAATATGTTTGAATGTTAGGGTTTACGAATCCGAGATCGTAGGAGAAAATAAAATTTTTACGAGAAAAAGACGTAAAAACAACATTCACCAAAAAACGCTTTTGCGTATTTTCAATTTTTCGAAGAACGCGTAAACGTTAGAATGACAAGGAAAGACGGAATGTCAAATAAAATTTGAGAACGAATAACGCAGTTTTTCGACTGTGATGAATTTCAGAAAGTAAAAGAAAAGAAGTTAAGTATAATACGAATTATTATACGAGAAGAATACGCGCATAATACGAAAATTATACGGTAGGAATACGGAAAGTCAAAGTCAACAAAAGTCAAAGTTGACTATTAATCCATTGGACTTTGACTTTGAGAAGCCCAATCGGAAGTGTTAGGTGGCCCAATGACAATTTAATTCAAGGCTCAAATGGAAATTAATTCAAGCCCAAAGAATGTCCCAAATCAATTTCGAACCAAGCCCAAACCCAAGGTCCAACAAGATGGGTCAACCATGGGTCATGGCCTCATGGGTGGGTTAAAAGGAGATGGGGAAACCCATGTGGGGCCCCTTGAGGACCAAAAATCCGGCCATCACCATGTTTTTTTAAGAAGCTTGGCCAAATATTAAATTTAAGGAGGTGACATTTAAAGCAAGTTGACACAAAAGTCTTGGTTGAGTTAGTTTGACTCAACCATAGTTAAAAGTGAGGAGGTGATGAGGGGATGGTTTGTAAGATTGGGAAAGTTAAGGGTGTTGATCATACAAGACCCTAAGTTAAGTAACTAACTCATAAGCTAATGCAAAGTTGTCCAAAAGGCCATCTTATCCTATGTCTTACTTTTCTATAAAAGCTAAGACATTTTTCTCTTCAAAGTGTCCAACCATTTTAAACTAACACACAAAGAGAAAGCTCATATATTGAGAGAGAAGTGAGAGCAATTCAAGTAATCAAGGAGAAGGAAGAAGTGCTAGCTTAATCAATCAATCAACGAAGAACACAAGAGGTAATAAACTAGATCCTTAATCTTCATCTTGTTCAAGTTGTAGATATGTTAGGAAGTGCTTTGTTGGTGGTTGTGAATGATTCGATGGAATCATAATATGTTCCGGTGGAATAAGGAAGAATTAGTGGACTTAAAACACTAATAAATGCATGATAAGTGAAATTGTAATCGTTAATAACGAACTAAACGAAGAATGTATGAAAAACTTAGAGCTTGTTGTTGATGGACAAGTTTAAAACCATCTTATATATGTTGGTTGTTATATCTGGTTAGGAGATATTAGACGTTGATAAGTTGTGGAAATATTTCCTTTGGAACGGAGTAAAAATATGCTATAACGAAGTTATGGCTAAAATTTTAGTAAAAGACGTTAACCGTTGAAATCGTAGTTTATTATGATTTCTGGACGAATATGTAATGTTAGATAATGAGCCCGAACAATTAGGGTTTCATAAGAATGTTAGATAACATGAAAAATGTGAGTCGTAGGCTCGAGAACAAACTCATTCGGGTATCGGATGAGTAAGTCACGGACAAACGAACGATAAACGTTAAAAAAGCAAAATGAATGACGAAGGAAATTTGAGCCGGTTAAAAGGCTTGTTAACGGATTTAGAAAATTGTTTTGTTCGGGAGAAATTGTAGTATGTGATGTAAGTAAGAATTTGGCTCAAGAACAGATTCATTCCGAGTTGGAATGATGAGCAAAGTTGGCGGTTTGATCATGTTGGAGACTTAGAAAATTTTTCAAGGAAATGGGTTTGGCGTCGGCTAAGCCTAGGAACCGGACGCCACAGCGCCGGTTCGGGAAGGAGTCTCTTGTTAGTGGACGCCGCAGCGCCGGTTTTGTACTGAGTCCGGGCGCCGTAGCGCCGGACCAGGGCAAGGCAAAGTGAAGAGCTTTTAACTGCTCAACACTTGGGGAAAGATTAGGGAATGATAATGAATATGAAGTTCACTTAATGTAACACTTTAAGAAGTGATTAAACCTTAAGTTAATGATTGAACATTGATTAAACGGTTAAGAAATGTAAACATAAAGTACTTAAACGAAATAAATGTTTAGTATTTGAGCCGGACGAGCGTTCTTAGCATACATAGTGTTGTATTTCTTAGACGTTAGTGAATGATAGGGAAGTATGACATTTAAATGCCGGAAAGCCGTAATGAACGATAAATAACTTAACAAACGTTATCGGTTTAACGATTCGAATAAGATATGAAAGGAGAAGAAGTTAGTGTAAAACGATATGTGAAGATTGTTATGTGGCTAATTGATGTGCTATTATGATTATATCATGTAGAACATATAAATACCGAATTAAAGTAAAGGCTAGAAGACGCTTAAGGCAAGTTCTTCTAACTCTTGTCTATACTTTATGTTAGGCAAATTGTTTACTTCCTTTGATTTTGTTCAATTGAAGTATATGAAATGTGAATAAGACTAAGTATATACAATTCTTGCATGAATATGTATATTCCAGACTTATACAAATCTTTTAGTATTTGTACAAGTGTTCAAGCCATGTTTTGTCATGAAATGTTTAAGAAAGTGTCGATGCCATTAGATTCGGCTAAACGGATGTTAAAATGTTTTGTTGATTTAATTATAAGTCTTTCAAAATATTATTGTTGTTATTCTAAGCCAATTGCTTTGTTACGGATTCAAAGGTAAGCTTGAGGAAGAATAAACAAATGTTTTAAGTCGAGTTTTTGACTGTCACGCAAGGTGGCCAAAATTTAAACGCAAGTGTTGTTTAAACAGATGAGTGTTGTACAACATAGAGTACTATAGGTTGATCACCTAGAAGTGATCGTCAGATATATTGGACTTACGGCTTTAGTGTTGGGGTTGTCCTTTTCAAGAAAAGAAATAAAAGAAAGTTCATGGTCTTTGACCAACTTAGCATTTTAAATGACTGTTATGTCATCTGGAAATATTTTAAAGAAAAGAAAAGTGCTATTTTGTTATTCATAGTACTTCATAACTATTTGTTCAGTTATTGAAGATAAATCATATGATTTTTGATTTTGTTGTTATTAAAATTGTTAAACTTGCTGGGCAATTTAATGCTCATACCTTGCTTGAATTATATGATTTCAGCTAAGGTCGAACGAACCGAAGGATCTGATAAAAATAAGGGGAAGGCTAAGAGATATGATGTAATAATATAGTGATTACATTCATGTCAATAAGATATATAGTTGAATATATATATATTGTAGTACCGTGTAGCATCATATCTAGGATTTGAAGGTACCCAGATTTGGGGGCGTCACAACTCTTCCCTCTATACACGCACACACGCACATACACACATACAAAGCTATCACTGAAAATGTAAATACTCCTAACTTACACCACTCTTATCCTTCACACACATGCTAATTAACCCATGTGCTTACATGTGCATACAAAATATCTAACTCTAACTATTTTAGCTATACCCAGTTTACCCTTGCTCTTGTGGTCCTGACATTCCTTCCCCCTTAAGAGAATTCATGTCCTCATGAGTGAAGTAACAAGTTTGGATAGTTGAGCTTGAGCATGTCTTCTTCTTCTTCCTAGGTAGCTTCCTCCAAGCTGCAATGTTCTCGGTGGTCCTGTATCAAACTGCACTTCTTGGTTGACTTCAGGAAGCTGTGAGTTTAGCTAAGTTGTTCCTAGATGTTTTTAGTTGTGAGACATGGATGATGGGATTTATCCTTGAAGTGCTTGGAAGCCCCAAGTTGTATGCCACAGTTCCATATTTTTTAAGAATTTTAAAAGGCCTATAAAACTTTGGGTCCAGTTTCATGTTCTTTCTCATTAATACTGAGCTCTGTCTATAGGGTTGTAGCTTTAAATATAAAAAGTCCCCAATTTCAAACTCTATTTTCAGTCCTTCCCTTATCAGCCTGACTCTTTATCCTTTGTTTTGCTTTGGTTAAATTTTCCATAAGATCCTCCATTTGGTGCTATTTTTCTATAAGGATATCTTCAACTGTTGCAATGCTTGTACCAACTTTTGTTGCAATAGTCAGGTGTGCATGTGTGGTTTGTAGAGAAATGTGGAAAGTGATGTTAAACCACCACTCTGTTGTTGTCCAAAATTGGTATCGACAATTTACACGCAAGTATACTTGATCAACAAGTAATATAGTAGTAAGTAGAGTGTCGATCTTACGAGAAATATGCTAATAATTTTAACCAGTTACTAACTTTGTATGAATTCAATCTTATTTAAACCATTGATTTAGGATTATAAAACCAAACTAACGAAAATAAAATTAATTTACTAACAAGAATTAAAATCAGATTAATATGGTTAAGATTACAATTTCCCCCAATGCCTTTCCTAAATCACTTTACTCCCTTTTCAATTACTTAATCATATTGAATCGTTAATTGAGAATTCATATTTATTCATAAATCCTCTTTCGAGGTAATTATATAAAATTATCTATTCTAATTAATTCACTATATTCCTATGTGAAATAATTAAGAATAAATTCACTAAGCATCAATTCTCATATAAAAAACATATATTCCTATCCTATACACGAATCCAATTATTCAATATCGCAAGAATAATTAAGAACACATGTTATCATATTCAGATCTAATCCTAGAATCAATATTCCAATTTCGTCTAGGTTATATCACACTAATTGTTAGCTAGACAATCATCAATAAGCACAAAATATGATTAACGAATCAATTATAATCAACAATAACCAAAAACGAGAATAAATTAATTAAAACTAAACATTGGGTTCAATTGCAATCTTAATTAAAATGATAATTCATAACAAGATCGGGAAACGTCATCATTAAACCAAAGAACATCTTAGGATTACAATAATTAAAGGAAAAGAGGAGAGAAAGAATCTGTGTAGAGCAGCTCTTGATATCCACGCTTAGCCTCCAACTTGCTCTCCTTCGTACTCCTTGAAATCTTACGAAGAACCTTAACTTGGATGATGAATTATGATTTTAGATGTTAGGTTAGATGATGGATTATGGATGTTAGTCCCCCAATTATGTGTCTCACATCATGTATTTATAGGCTACAAGTCAAATCCCTAGATTAGGAGGAAAAACAATCCAATTAAAAGTCAAAAAGTGCCAAAATTCGTCAAAATTCGCGCCCAAGCTGAAGCCCAAGCACAGCAGCCCTTCAACCAAGCGATGTTGCGCTGCATATGCAGTAGCTTGCTGAATCCATACGCTGCTGCGCATGGCTATAGGCGCTGCTGCGCAACAGCTTGACAGAAACTGTGCTGGAACTTGTGAGTTGTTTTTTTATTAGATAACGACTGAATCTCGACTTGGTCTCTGCATGAAAGTTGTAGCCCTGGAAGTGTAGATGAATTATATTTTTTGAATCACCTGATTTGGACTTCGGAAGCTCAAGTTATGACCCTTTGAAGTGTACTAGTTCAAATAGGAATCCAATCCAAGCAGGGTGATTCGACGTCTGTGGTAAAAATGCCATAACTTTTGATCCGGGAGTAGTTATGGAACGTGCCATATATGAAATCGAAGCTCTCGACGACCTCTACAATAAAATTCAAGTTTCAACTCAATGGCACGTATCAAACTTGGCGTTAAAAGTCTCTAATTCTCTTTTCTTGTATTTGCTTTCTTACTTTGCTTTCTTGCCTTTGCTTATATATTTTCTCTTCTTGCCCTTGCTTGTACCTAGCCATCAATGCCAACGTCGTGTCACATGCCAATGCATGACACACATGACCACACACCGAGCCAATTCGCCGCATGCCAAAGCCAATTCGCCGCATGCCAAAGCCAATTCGCCGCACGCTGATGCACAGTCCACCTAGCTCGTGATTGTTTAGCTCCATTTTGACACGAATTCTTCCCATTTGCTTCCATTTTCATATCTTTATTTAATTTTTCCTTTTCCTACACAAAAACATAAAAACACATATGAAGTAATAGAAAATACTCAAAAAAACGCAATTTCATCAAGCTAAAAGTACTAAAGTTGTGGTATAAAATCCACTCATCATCTGCCATAGGTAACCAAGAGCCCCATTGTTTTCGTGAGTGGCTGCACATGCTTTTAAGGTATTGCTTATTCTCTTAGTGCTTCCATCACTTTGAGGATGATAGGAAGTGCTAATGTGGAGCCTTGTTCCTGCAAGTTTAAATAGGGTATGCCAAATGTCACTTAGGAAGATTGGGTCCCTATCAAAGAATAGTTGGTACAGTGTTTTGGCAGAGATGGGATGGCTGAGAGGTAAGAAATTAGAGTCCCTACTATACCTGTCTGTTATCACCCAAATCACCTCATATCCTTTAGAATTAGGAAGCCCACTAATGAAGTCCATATATCTATATCTTTCCAAGGTTGTTCAGGGATGGGTAGTGGTTGGAGGAGCCCAGGCTCTTCACATTTTCATGATTAGAAAACTGACAAACAGGTCATTCAGCCACCCATTTGTTTACATCATTCTTCATCCCAATCCAGTAGAAGTACTGCTCTATCCTCTTTAGAGTAGCCCTAGTTCCTGAGTGGCTCCCAACTCCTTTTTCATTGAGTTCCTCAAATAGTTGGTTCCTGAGCTTCCCTTGGAATCCTATCACCCATTTACCTCTGTACTTGAGCACTCCATGAACTAATTTAAACTCACTAGGTCCCATTTTTGTAGCTGCTAACTCAGCTATGACTTGGGAAATATTACCATCCCCTTCATAACTAACTTTCAACTATCTGAGACATCCAAGCTGGTTGGACTATAGTTAAGCTGAGGAATTTGTAGGTTTTGTGGACTTTTGGTTCCTTATTCCTTGTAGTTGTGTTATCATACAGAAAATTCATGATAAATTGGTTATAGTTGAAATGAACTGCCCCCAGTTGCTTCATCCATGTAGTTCCCAAAATGGCATCATGTTGCTGCAACTTAACGAGCCACATGGGTGTATTGAAATTGTGAGTCTCAATAGTACATGTAAAATCTAGGCACCATGCCTTACTATGAAGTTCCACACCATTAGGAAGAGTGATAGTAATAGGGTCAATAGGATGTATATGACTGTTTAGTGCTATTGTAGCATTTTCAGTTTTTCACTTAGGAAATTTAAGGTACTACCACTATCTACTAGCATCATCAGTTGTTTCCCTTCACTTTTTTCTTTGAGAATCAAGACTTAACCCCCATTTCCCTCTTCTTGAAGTTGCAGGTTACACAAGGTAGTCTTCCCTTTAAGTTTAGCATTCTCATTTATTTGGGTAGACTCAGGTTCCTCATCAAACTGAGGAGGTCTAGAGTATTCCTCATATTCTTGAGAGTCCTCACAGTTCTGGAAATCCTCACAAGTGATCATATGAAATTCTGGGGAATCTTACATTGGTGTCCCATGATGTACTTCTCATCACAATAAAAATAGAGACCTTGTGCTTTCCTTTCATCTAGTTGAGCTGTTGTTATAGGTTTGGGTTTGTTGAAGTCTTTCTTGGGGTAGGTGAGGGAGGACCTTTTTAGTGGGGACTGAGTGTATGGATAACTGGTTTGGAGTTTAGGGTAGCTTTTGGTAGTTTTAGGAGTAGGGCTCTCATAGAACTTAGCTTGTTTGAAGGCTTGAGAAAGTGTCTCAGGGTCTAGCAGCTTTACCATCTTTTTGGTTTCATCTTTAAGTCCACCAACAAAGTTCCCAACAAAGAAGTCCTCAGTCAAGTGAGGTAACTTTCAAGCAATCTCCCCTTGTGCCTGTCAAACTCGTCGTAGTAAGCATTCACAGTTCTTACTTGTTTTAGTAACTTGAACTGTTCATATATATTCTCCACACCTGCCTCAGTGAACCTCACAGTGAAGTCACTTGCAAACTTCCTCCATGTAAGCCCATTCTTGCCATTGACATAAGACTTGTACCAATATTTTGGAGGGGTAAAATGCAAAGTCGACCACTGAACTTTAATGGTTTTTGGGTATTGAGCCCCCTTTTGTTGGTCAACGCAAATTGAACCCCTTTCTATTAAAAAATTTGGATTTTGAGTCCCAGGGCGCCACATGGGCGTTGACTGCCTACGTGGCACCAACTGGCACTGCTCACGTGTACTTTTGTATACTTTTGCCTAATTAATTTTCAAAAACCTGTTCTTCCCAAGATTCGAACCCAAAATCCAAAGTTTGAAATTTTGACCATGATACCACTTGAGCACTATGAACCTAATTGTTAAATTATCCCTAGAATAAAGTTTTGTATTAAATCAATTCACTTTCCCCAAGAGCATATTAAAAGACAAATGTACCCATCAGTATATACTCAAAGAATATATATATACCAAATTAATTTATAGCATTATTGTTATAATATAAATTTTAATAAAATAAGATATAAATTTTCAAATACTCAAATATATAATATATATTATTAAAATACAAAATCAAAATAATATTTAATAAAATAATTCAAATTTTAATAACATATTCATTCATAAATCTTTAGCTTCCAACTTCGAAATATTCTATCCCTCGTAAACAAAACTTAATTTAGTACGATTATATGATTATAATCCATATAACAAAGTCCTTCCTCACTCTCTTGTCCTTCCTCGCCGGTATCTTCTTCTTCTTCCTCTTCTCTCTGCCTTCACCGGTCCCGGAGCAAAGTCGCCGGAGCCTCCAGACTACTCCTTCTGACACCGGAACGGACTGGGAGTGTCGGGTTCGTGTCTCTGCACACTCCAAAACCGGCCGCATTGTCCTTGTTACCGGTGTCGCGGGCTTTGTCGGCACACATGTCTCCGCGGCGCTGAAGCGGCGCGGCGACGGCGTCGTTGGACTTGACAATTTCAACAGGTATTACGATATTACCCTAAAAAAATCCTGAAAATCACTCTTGGAACAAGCTGGAATTTTTGTCATTGAAGGCGATATTAATAACGCTGTGTTACTGAAAAAGCTGTTCAATACGGTGGCGTTTACTCACGTTATGCACCTTGCCGCACAGGCCGGAGTCCGGTACGCAATGAAAAACCCTAATTCTTATTTCCAAAGTAATATTGCTGGTTTTGTCAATTTATTAGAAGCCTGTAAATCAGCAAACCCTCAGCCCACCATTGTTTGAGCTTCGTCAAGTTCCGTTTATGGTCTGAATTCAAAAGTCCCATTTTCTGAAAAGGACCGGACCGATCAACCGGCCAGTCTCTATGCTGCTACTAAGAAAGCCGGTGAAGAAATTGCACATACCTATAATCATATATATGGATTGTCATTGAATTAAAATAATTCAAATTTTAATAACATATTCATTCATAAATCTGTAGCTTCCAACTTCGAAATATTCATAAATCTTGCGGTTGTGGAGGAGAGAAACGGAGAGAAGGACGATGGCGGCGGTCAAGGCGTAGAGGAAAAGGGGAGAAGGGAACAGAGGACGGGGGAAGGCGAAGGCGAAGGGGAAGGGGGAACGGAACAGAGAGGAGAGAGCACCTGAGTTTTTTTTCCTACTCTTTTAATAAAATGATCATTTTTTATATTTGATTAAATTAATTTATAAAATTTAAATTTTGTTACAAATTTATATATAATTTTAAAATAAAAAAATTAATTGATAAAATTAAAATTACATTAACTAAAATTAATTAACTTTAAGATTTTGTAATTAGAGTTGGATAGAACTTAATTTAGTATATAATTTATTTTTTGGGTAATCTTTGTAGTTATGATTGTGATGCTTGAGCGATCTCATAGTTAAAATTTTAAATTTTAGATTTTGGGTTCAAATCTTGGGAAGAACAGGTTTTTGGCAATTAGTTTGGCAAAAGTACACAAAAGTATACGTGAGTGGTGCCAGCTGGTGCCACGTAGGCGGTCAATGCCCATGTGGTGCCCTGGGGCTCAAAATCCAAATTTTTAATAGAAATGGGCTCAATTTTCGTTGACCAACAAAAAGGGGCTCAATACCCAAAAACCACTAAAGTTCAGTAGTCGACTTTGCATTTTACCCTATTTTGGAGAGCCGTGTAGATGCATCCCAGCTATGGCAATCCTCCTCTGGGAGTTGATTCCATACTCCTCCCAGTCCTGTAGCCAACTCTTAGCATCATCACCCTTAGTAAAGGATGTGAAAACCAACTTAAGTTGCTTCAGTTCTCTCCCTTGTTCACCATCATCATCATTTTAGTTCCTTCTCCATTGATCATCATTTTCTTCATGTCTCTTTGTTATTTCTTGCTCAGCATGCCTAGGGTCTCTAAAGAAACCCTTATCTCTCCTTTGCCCTACATGAACAGGCCTCTTACCCCTTCCATTATCCTCAAAAGGATTTGCAAACCTGTCATCATTATCTGGGCTCTTCTACCTTAATAGTTCATTCATACCTTCCATGAAATGGTCAATTTTCTCATCAATGAGTTGTAATTTCTCATTTGTATACTCTTTGTAGTTTATGAAATCCTGCTGCAACATTTGTGAAGGATCAACCATACTTATGGAGAGTAGAGAGAAAATGAGTCACAGAACAATTGTGATTCTGAGTTTGAAAATGAATTCAAGCAGTAGCAACACTACTTTAGTAAGAGTAGGTGAGCTTGAGTAGCTATTGCGTGTGAAGTGGACTCCCTCAGTGAAACAACTTTGTATCCAAAGTAAAACAAGTTTAAACTCAACTAGCTACAACTTAGTTGAATTTTAAATAGTAAATGAGCACTGAAAACATACTATAGCACCAACAGATCAACTCTAATATTATTACTGGTTCCCAGAGAAGTAACAAGGTCTAATACTAGCAAAGTAGCAGAATCAGTTTAAATTTTGTGGAAACAACTGAAAATTTAATAACTATGTTTTTGGGGTTTTGAATGATCAAAACTAAAGCTAGATAGGCTAGACAATGGAATTAAGTTACTTAAACACAAAGAAAGTCAGATCACACAGCTAAATCGCGGAATCTGAATTTTTTTGCCGACCGAGAAGAAATATAAATTTGTTGATTCAAATATGCTTGGTTGTTGTTGTTTATGAGAAATATAGCTTGAGCTATCTATTGATGACTGAAACGAGTAAGTTAGAAGAGTTTTATACCTGAAACAAGTGAATTAACACTTGAATTTGCTGAGTTGCAGGTTAGCTGGAAAACAGAGCCTCCGAGACCTATTTTCTGCTGCTATGGGGCTGAGATTTGGAGCTGTTGATGATGAGTTTGAGTCTGAGAATAGAGTCTTAGAAGTATAGAAGAGACTAAAATAGAAAAAATTCAGATTGGGTTTGAAGGAGAAAAGATTTCAGAGGTTGAAAATAGAGAAGAAAGCAGCGGATTAGAGGAAGAAGATGACGAGTTTGGATAGAACTTGAGCTCTGATACCCAACTGTCAGGCCCCTGCTGTGGCCTAACAGAATCTAAGAGAAACAAATATAGAAGTAGAGGGTTAGAGAGAAAAGGGAGGAAGAAGGAGAAGAACACAATGAATATAGAAGTAGAGGGTTAGAGAGAGAGAGAGAGAGAGAGAGAATGGCGGAGTAGCTGAAAACTTACTTTACAATTTCATTCATAAAATGCATAATATCAAACTTGGGGATTACTCTTCCCTCTACACACACACACACACACACACATTATATATATATATATATATATATATATATATATATATAGCTATCACATGCTGAAAATGTAAATACTCCTAATCTACACCACTCTCTTATCCTTTACACACATGCTAACTAACCACCCATGTGCTTGCATGTGCATACAAAATATATACTATTTTAGCTATACCCAATTTTCCATTGCTCTTGTGGTTTTGACACATTCACTCTTGTTGGTTGTCATTTTAAAATTCTTACTCATTTGTACTAGAGGCCCACCAACACATTTCTTAATAAGTGAAAGGCTGCATATAATGTGGTTAGGAGGGAGTATTTTTAACACTGCTATTAGCTTTTCATTTAGTTACTTTGCCTTATTCAGGTGTCACTATCTTCATGAATATAGCTAATATTTAAATGGTATCCACAATTTGAAAATGTTTGTCAAGTTAAATTACCCTTTTATTTTTCCACTTAATGTAATCGGTAATATTTTTAAATACTAGTGACTCCACCATATTATGAGCATTTACTCTTGTTGGTTGTCATTTTAACATTCTTACTCATTTGTACTAGTTGCCCCACCATATTATAACAACTTTTAGAGTATAAATTTAAATTAAATCTTCTCGCCTTTTTATGATAACATGAATTGTAGGTGCATTTTGGAGAATTAATCTAAAGTCAACACATATCTTAATAAGCGAGATGCTGCATATAATGTAGTTAGGAGGGAGTATTTTTAACACTGCTATTTGCTCTTCATTTAGTTACTTTGCCTTACTCAGGTTGTCACCATCTTCATGAATATAGCTAATATTTAAATAATATCCCCAATTTTAAATGCAAGATACATGATTTATTGAATTTGATTACATTCTGTACCATACCATATAGCATGATTACATGTGTATTAAATTTTCTTTTGTTTTGTTTCTACCTGTTAGTTTGATGCTACGAAGTTGAGGAAGCTCCGACCAAGTTTCAAGGAAAATGGGGGTTCTGTTACGGCTGGCAATGCTTCCAGTATAAGGTACTATGTTTTGTTCTTGGCCTTTCTATTGTCAGTAAGACCACATCCTAGCTACTCCTGTAAGATGAAGAACTAACTGTTTCAAACATAGAGCCAAAACGATTTAGTGGGGTTCCCTTTTTCTTTCTTTCATGTTCTGAAGAGAAGATCAACCTCGTAATGCTTTGGGAATGATTGTCTAGAGTATAAATATGGAGTATGTCTCCTTGTTATAATGGAACTGTTGGACACTACCAATTATTCAGTTCAATGTTGATAGTCCCCTTTCATGTACAGTGATGGTGCAGCTGCATTAATTCTAGTTAGTGGAGAGAAGGCACTTAAACTTGGATTACAAGTGATTGCCAAAATCAGAGGCTTTGCTGATGCTGCTCAGGTATTGAGAAAGAATTTATTCATATGTTTGTTTCCTATACTTTGTAAGTTGTTGTTACAACTCTTAACCACTACTGTATAGGCCCCCGAGTTATTTACAACTGCTCCATCCCTAGCCATACCGAAAGCTATTTCAAATGCTGGCTTGCAGGCTTCTGAAGTTGATTATTATGAGATAAACGAAGCCTTTTCTGTAAGGCTTTATGCTTTACTTTTTCACACTTTCAGGACCTTGTTTGTCAAGTGTGTCAAGTCTAATAACCTTGTCTCTGGCTCTCTGCAGGTTGTGGCTCTTGCCAATCAGAGGCTGCTTGGGCTTAGTCATGTGAGTCTTCTACTGCCTATGCAATTTTGTTATTGATCCAATGTCTTTATTGCATGATAAATTAGTGAATTGGTTGTCTAGATGTCTCATTAATTTGTGCATTTTTAATTCTGCCATCCAATTTTCGGTGTACTTTAATCCTGTTCTTATGTTTCTTTCTTCTGATTTTAGGGAAAACTAAATGTGCACGGTGGAGCTGTATCTTTGGGACATCCTCTTGGCTGCAGTGGAGCTCGACTTTTGGTCACATTACTTGGGGTGCGCATTAGTTTACTTCTATATCAATGCACTTGATTTCTTATTTCTTACTACTGTAAATTTTGTTTTCCTTAGGGCCTTATCAGGTATATGCACATTGAACATTTTATGGGCTTTCTATAGGTTAAGAGCCTGTGTTTTTATTCTCTTTAGTTGTGATACAAGTCTGAAGATTGAGATATTCTCTCTTTGAAACATAATGAAAACCTTAATCAAAAGATATTCCCCTCAAACTGTTGTGTGGACTCATCTTGGTCACAAACAGTGCTAGGAGTACTTATCGATGGGCATATACATATATATATATATATATATATATATATATATATATATATGTAAGGATCCATAACATATGTTTACTATGGATCCTTATAGGGCATACACCATCTATACAATTGAAAACAATAAGGAACGGCGAGGATTAGAAACTGAAAATGGATGTCCGTTACTAATAGTAGCGGACGGTAAAAAAAACACATCATATTAGTAGCGGACGCTAATCAGAATAAGAGTTTGGCTTAACCAATAAATGTTTAGGGTTTATTAACCAATGTTTAAGATTTATCAACGAGGATTTAGGGTTTATTAACCAGATGTTAATAATCCTAAACCCTGGTTAATAAACCCCAAATTTTGATTAATAAACCCTAAACATTTATTCGTAAACATTTATTGATAAAACCAAGCCCTTATTCTGATGTATGTACTTTTAGTGTGATCTCCGTTGTTATTTTTTAGCAGTTTGGTGGTTTTGTTTTTTCTTTGTCAGTTTAGGAGTAAGGTCATTTCATCTTTTTTTCTTATTGTCAGTCAAGGTATAAGATGTGCAGGGGCGGATCCATTAAGGGGGCAGCATAGGCAGCTGCCCCTGCTAGATTTTTTTTATAGGTCTAGTAGGGGCAAATATGTAAGTGAATAAATTTAAGGGGACAAATTAATAGAAGAGTTAAACTTGGAAGGGGCAAAAAAGAATTCATTCATATTCTAGTACAGACAAACGTAGATTCATTCTACTTATTTCTAAATTGTATCTAAATATTTTAATTTTAATTTTTTTTAGTTTAGATTATGAATATTTATTGCAACTTGTAAACATTATTATGATTAGTTCAAGTTTTTTTTATTTAACTTTAACAAAAAAATTAGTTAAAATTCGCCCCTGCTGAAAAAAATTTATGGATCCGCCCCTGCATGTGCAGGTACTGAGACAAAACAATGCAAAGTTTGGCGTCGCTGGAATCTGCAATGGGGGAGGAGGAGCTTCCGCCCTTGTTCTGGAGCTCATGTAAGCACTTTTTATGGTTGTAATGTTAAATAGGTATCTTCAGTTGGTAAAGCCTAATATAGGGATTTTCAAGCTTAAATAAATATAGCTAGGTGAGTTCTTGAGATTGAAGGCAGATAATCTTTAGTGGAGCAGTGTCATTTAAATTTTAAATGGTCACCAGTTATTTCTTAATCTTAAATCTTTACAAGTATCATCTAATTTATAACCTGTCCTGAAGTTTCTTTGCTCACTTGGCATATATGTACTTCCTGCGTTCCAAAATATAGGATCTTGACTTTTTGAAGTCTATTTGAGACATTATCAAATTCGATATCGACTTGAATTCATTGAAGTTTAGGGAATACAATTATGAAAACCGTAAACTATCTAAAAACTATTACTAATCACAAGATTTAGTGTTTACAGTAGTTTAAATGAATCATGTCAATTATAATTTTGAAAATATTTTAAATTGACTTGAAAATTTGATCTTATATTTTGGAATGGGGAGGGAGTGTTTAGGACTTCTTGTTGTGTATCACAAGTGACATTCAGTTAGAGTGAGTCCATACTCCATAATTTACGAGAAATCCAATTTTAGCACCTGATTGTATTAATTCTACTTCCTTGAACTTTTGTGGATAACTTGCATTCAATACAAGAACATACCTTTAAAAGTGGTTCTTAATTATCTAAAAGTTCCCAAATATGAATTTTCTGAAAAGAACATGAAATTTAGTTTACAAACTCGGCCCGTTTAGCAACCGAATCAAACTTGAGCTCGACCCAAACTTAAACAAGCCGAGCCTAATTAATAAATGATATGCTATGTACCGTAAAATCAACTTATCCACCTTAGGGGTTGTCTTACGCTATAAATGCAAGTACTAATATGTCCAACATGGAGTGCCAGAATATTCCTTAAAAAATTGGGATTCTATACTGTTAGGTTTGTAAGATTCTTGAACGCAATCAAATTGTAAAAATAAGTGGAAGCATGGTAAATCAGAGTTTTAAAATTTTACAAACTATATACCCGGATCATCCTTTATGAACAGTTATTAATTAAAACGAAATAGATGGAGATTAGATTCATACACTCGTAGAAACTAGCTTCCTCAGGTACGAGTTCAACTCCAATTCGTTTCGCGTTCAACTTGAATCCACCGGGTTGATTTCTTCCTTTGATCAACGTTAGCCACCTAAGTGTTTGGCCTCTAGATGTGATCCACGAAGAAAAAAAAAGAATTCAAGAAGGATGTTTGGCTAAACCTTAGTTTCCTTCTTTCTAGGAAAGGAGTGCTCTCCCAACTCTTGGAATTAATTGTCTAACCTTGTTCCATAATAAGACTTTCTTATTTATAGATGTAGGCAACACTCCTAAACAATTTAGGATTAGGGTTTCATATTAATTAATTAAACCCTTTTAATTAATTAGGCTATCCAATCTTATTAGGAATAATTAATTAAATTCTTTTAATTAATTAGCCTCTTAATCTTATTACGAATATATATGAGAGAGTATCTTATTAATTAATTTTCAAACTCCTTTAAAAATTAAATAATAATAATAATAGTAATACGACTCCTCTTATTAATTTATATTTAATATTTTTAAAATATTAAATAATAAATATTAAGTTTTATTCTATCACCATAGATTAAATTAAATATACTTAACTTGTTATTATGATTGTCATTTGCTTCTTTAATAAATGTTCTTCCTTTTATGGTGTGACCCTTTAGGTTCTCCATATTAAACCGGTTGTGAATAAATCAATTAGATATAAGACATGGAATTACTGTCAAGTCTTATTTTATTTAATTATATGTATTTCGATTCCAAAATGCACAATTCCAAATAATGCAAATTAGAAACACCTTTATAATTTCATTCCACCTTGGTCAAGGATTTCTGGGTTTTCATTTATCGAATCACATATGACATCTCTTCTTTTACTAGAAGTGGTAGATTTTTTATTAATAATTCATTATCTCCATATATAACTTATTATACCTAGACCTGGCAAAAAATAGGTTTGGAGTTGGTTTTAGAACCAAAATCATATTACTTATATTTAATATGGGTTATGTGGTTTGAATTTAAATAGTTATGGGTCGAATCCAAGTCGACCTATTTTTCAAATTATAGTTTAACTAAAATCTGAATTTCTGTTATACTAAAAGAGTTTTATTTTAATTTTTTAGACCATGTTTGAAACTAAAATTTTTAATTGATGCGACTAATTTGAGTATTAAAAATATTAATTTTGTGATTATAGGCACTTTCAAAAAAAATTACATTAATAATTATTATGTTAATTAAAATTAATGAAATTATTGAGAATTTTATTACAATAATCAGTAAATATTAATTTTTTTGGAGTGTATATATAATCAGTAAATATTATTTTTTTTGGATGGAGGGTGGGTGGGCGGAGGCGTGGGAGTGTATACATAATCAATAAATAATATTTTTTTGGGGGGGTTGGGGGCGGGACACATACATAATCAATAAATATTATTTTTTGGGGTGGGGTGGGGTGGGGTGGGGTGGGGTGGGGTGGGCGTGGGGGTGGGGTGCAGGTGGGCCGGGCTGGGCGAGGGGGGGTGGGGGGGTGGGTGAGCGGGGGGGCAAGGTGGGGGCGTATACATAATCAATAAATATTATTTTTTTGGGGGGGGGGGCGTAAGGGTGGAGTGGGGTGGAAGTGTATACATAATCAATAAATATTAATTTTTTTTTTGGTGGGGGGGTAAGGGATAGGTTTGGGGGTAGGGGTTGGGGGTAGGGGGTGGGGGTGGGGTGTAGGGTTGGGAAAATTAAATTAAATTATATAATATAATATAATATAAAACAATTTATGGAGAGAAGGAAAAAATAAAATTTAATTATATAATATAAATTATATAATTTAAATGAGTTATTTTAATTAATTAAGGGAGGATATATTAATTATTTAAAGTAGTAGTTCGTTACACTAAAAGTCTTAATTTTATTATGGATTAATTCCATAATTAGAGAAATGGGTTTTATACATAATTACAAGTGTATCAATTACAAAATTATGTAATATGTATATAATGTAATATGTATAATGTATGTGTTATATAAGAATGTAGTGTAATAATGCATACATGTTGATGTATTAGCTCTTCAAAGTGCAAAAAATTATTATAGACTAATATGGGTCAAAAGTAGTTAAACTAGATCCAACCCATATTTGTAATAATAATATGGGTTCAAAATCAAACCAATCTATCACTTAAAAATTAGTTAACCAACCCAATAGTTCCAAGTGGTTTTGATTAACTCTATGGTTTTTAACTTAAATTGCCAGCTCTAATTACACCCAAGCATACCTTTTGATATAATTCATCATACACAAGTTACTATGATGATCTCAAGTCCAAGGATCACTTGTACTACTATCACTACTACAAGAATTCTTATTTGCAGACAAGTAAAACTCCATTAGGTATTCCTTAGCGAGCCACGTTCAGTGAACTTATTCTCCAATAAGCACCTACATACTTGCTTTAGTGTCTCTACACAAATGATCACGAGATCAATTATCCTCATCCAATGAGCGAACAACGTATGTACCAATCTATCCGGATTCACTAATCTCCTTTTTAGTAATCTAACAATTGGAAAATATTTTAGTTTTAAGCTATCTAAGAATTTAGATCTCATTAGCATGATCATTATCATGATTCTAAAAGTATTGCTTAAAACTATGAGTTTATCACATATTATAAAAACAGTATCATGTAGATAATTAAATGCCTTTAATTAAATAATTCTTTTATTAAGGCCTTCCTCTAAGCTTCCTTGTGATTGGTGGTGGCAACATCTTTTCATATGGTGTCTCCTCCCAGAAATTGTTATCTGGCTCTAAGAGATGATTGTAACACTTCATATATGTTTCCCTCTTAAACCAATGACCCGCATAATTTTCAACTGGCTCCCTCATGAAACTGATAGCACTAATAGCATGACAATAGGGCATCCCAGTTAGCTGAAACACCCTACATGTGCAAGTTTGATCTGCAAGATCAACCACAAACTTATCCCCATGACACTTTATCTGCAATGTTTCAGTATGTATTATGAGACAAAAATTAGTCACATTGTGACAAGCGGAAATCAATTTGGGGAATAGCAAGTTACCTGAAACTTTCTATCCTTGGCCCATAATGGTTCAAATGCAGCTGCATTCTCAATTTGAACATCAAGTTTTTTCCTAATCCTACGACATATAACTGCTTCACACTTAAGCATTTCATCCCTTTTTTTGTTGAGTCTAACCATCACTTTACTCCTTATTTCCTCTAGCATGTCTAATGAAGCCATCCATCTAGATTTTATAATCCATGCATTGAAGGTCTCACTCATGTTGTTCTCTACATTGTCTGCCTTGGAGTGTGTTTGGAAATGTGCTTTGCTCCACAAAGAGGGGTCTTACTCAAGCAACTTGTCATGGGCTTCCTTTGATAACCTTTTGATCTCATTCATAGCTTCTTTGAATGGCACAATATGGGTAGCCATAGATGCTTCCCAGAATGCAAACTGCAAGGCTTGAGTAGGGAATCTCTTCCTCCAGTTTGCATAAATATGCCTGGCACAATTCCTGTGCTCAGCATAAGGAAGTATCTCCTTAACTGCTGGAATCAAACCCTACAACCACAAACAAGAAAATAAAGCAGTCAGTTACACATGTTATACCATAATAAAAGACATAAAATTCATGTACAACAAAATAAGAATAGGACAATTAATTACCTTTTGTTGGTCACTTATAATGGTCCAACCAACTCCATCATTACCTTCCAAGTCTCCCAATAACAGCTCCAAAAACCATCCCCAACTATCCCTGTTTTCACTCTCTACTATGGCCCATGCTATTGGGTACATTTGATTATTACCATCTCTCCCAACAGCAGACAACAATTGTCCCTCAACCACAGTCTTCAAAAAACAACCATCTAAGCCCATGATAGGCCTACACCCTTCAATCCACCCCCTCTTTAGTTCTTCAAAGCATACATAAAAACTCTGAAAGTGAGGCTTATTTTCTGGATTGTCTCTTCTAACCTTAATATCAATTGTGTTTCTTTTATTGCTCTTTATTAAATGAGCCCCATAATCCCACACTTTCTCATAATGTTTTTTTAATAATTCCCCAACATTTCTCAAAGCCGTTTCCCTTACCCTGTGACACTTTGTCAAAGACACATTTACCTTTAATTTCCTGGCTATTTCATCTTGCATATCAATTAACTTCTAATCTGGTTTCTTTCTAATCTTGTTTCTATAAAAGTTTGCAAGCCATTGAGTTTTGACACTTGTTTTGTAGTGCCCAACTATCCCTGTTTTCACTCTCTACTATGGCCCAAGCTATTGGGTACATTTGATTATTACCATCTCTCCCAACAGCAGACAACAATTGTCCCTCAACCACAGTCTTCAAAAAACAACCATCTAAGCCTATGATAGGCCTACACCCTTCAATCCACCCCCTCTAAAGTTCTTCAAAGCATACATAAAAACTCTGAAAGTGAGGCTTATTTTCTGGATTGTCTCTTCTAACCTTAATATCAGCTGTGTTTCTTTTATTGCTCTTTATTAAATGAGCCCCATAATCCCACACTTTCTCATAATGTTTTTTTAATAATTCCCCAACATTTCTCAAAGCCATTTCCCTTACCCTGTGACACTTTGTCAAAGACACATTTACCTTTAATTTCCTGGCTATTTCATCTTGAATATCAATTAACTTCCAATCTGGTTTCTTTCTAATCTTGTTTCCATAAAAGTTTGCAAGCCATTGAGTTTTGACACACTTGTTTTATAGTGCCCTTATGTAAGTATGATCATTATTAATTTTTTTTATTTGCAAAGTTTCAGAGCCTCCAATGGTGCTAACCCACATGTACCATGGACATCCAGGCTGACACACAACCTGAAACCTCTTCCCAGCATTTATTTTGAATCTAATTGACCTTCCCTTCCCAATCCCATAATTCCTAATAGCTTCTTTCATCTGCTCTTTAGAACTGAATTGCAGACCAACACTAAACTTAATATTTTTCCTTTTTGTTTTAGGGTCATAAGGTATAATTGCAAACTTAGGTTTTACATTCTTCTTTCTCCTCTTATCCCTAACTATCTCTTCCATCTCCTCCTGCTCCTCCTCACTGCTATCCTCATTTGGGGAATAGTGCTTGTTACTATCCTCATCATATCTTTCCCATTGCCCATCAGTGCCTTCACTGTCATCATCCCCATTATAATCATCATCTTCGCTGTTTTGAACAATTACATCTTTTAGTTCATGTGGAGGTCTCTGTTCATTTTCAGCTACTTGTTCTTGCTGAATTGGAGTTTGGTTTACATTTTCAGCTTTTTCAGCTTCATGTTCACTCTCATTTTCACTCTCGTTTAAATCATCTACATTTTCTAATGCATTACCCTCCCCATTCTTTTTCACTTCTCTTCTATATTCCCTCGACTTCTTTCTAGCCTCAATATACTCCTCATCAGTACTTAACCCATCAGATTCATGGTTATCACTGTCATCAGATGACAAAGCTAAATACACTTCATCATCAGCCCCTACATTAGTAGCCCCATCAGCCCCTTCATTATTGGCCCCATCAACATTACCCTTTGCATTATACTCTGGAATATTATCCATATGATCAACATATAAATCAAAAGAATCATAACCTATGCAGGTTGCCTGCAATGCCTTAATACTTTCATCATCATGCAATTTTCTAAGTCCATGTGCCATTGGAACCCCATTTTCTTTATAGTAAACTACAGAGTCCTTATGATAAGTAAAATGTTCAGACATAGAAGCTATCATTTGGGGACAAAGATAATCAAGATCCAATTTTGTTGTTTTTGTAAAACCACCATCATACTCATATACTGGCAAAGAGTTGAACTTCCCACCATAATGTACATTCAACAGCAACAAAGACATCCTGTGATAGTGAAATTCATAAAGTTACAAAAAAATGAAGACTTATAACTAGAAAGAGACTACACTGCCAACATATGACAAATAAATACTTTAAACTTTATAAAAAATACAACATCAGAGGCAGATCATGGGAGACAAATAAATATTTAAACTTTAAACTAATATGCATGTCAGATAAAACAATAACCAAATATTCATATAATGGGAGACGACCTAGAATCTGTTGTACAAAATAGATATAATGGGAGACAACACAGGGCCACGATTGACATCTTTATATATAACTAATATGCATGTAAGAGATTATTAGGGCCACCATCAGTAAACAATAACCAAGGGCCACCACCATCAGCAGATGCAGACAAACCTAGGGCCACCATCAAAACATCTAAATTTTTTACAAGAAAACAACAATATAGGACCATCAGGACCACAAATTGAGTACAAAACATGGAATGGAGGGAATTTGACCCAATTACATCCAATTAAATTTCAAAAATCAAAAAACCCCTCTTTTACTTGAACCCTAGAATTGAGATGAGAAGAAATTGAGAGTCGATTTTACTTACCTATAGAGTACTTAAAGTTTTTCCTCAACCGATCTCGCTAATATCTGATAAATTGCACAACTCTCAGACGAAATCGAGGAACACTTGGCCTCAAATGTTTTTCCTCTAAAATGTTGTTCGAAAAATGAAATGGAGAGATAACTGAAAAGGTGATAGTATCTGGACATTTGCCTCTAGATCCACGGTAAGAGTGGACCCTACGTGCCACCTCAATGGCACCTGGATCCTGTTAGTCTACTAAGCATTTCTGTCTGGTTTTTGGACGGAAATTAAAAATAATGACCATTTTGTAATTTGTGAGTACAGTCATTCGATTGTAACAAAAAAAGTTTCGGTAACCACAATGAAAATTGGACCCTAGTACATCGACCAAAAAGTGTATTATCCCTTTTTTTTATTATTAATAAATGAATAAGATTGTTACAAAGTATATGATTTATCATCAAACATGATTGACTTGTGTGCATACTACTTTCATATACTACTTAGTGAAGTTGACAGGAGTTCTCCATGGCTGAGACATCGAATGAAAGAAATGTGAAATGATTATTTCATTTGTTATCTCAAAAATTTGAGCTGAATTTCTTGCGATGTAAAAGGAGCTCCAACTAATATCTATATTCGAAATTTGTTTTTCTTCAGGATCACTGTTAAATTATTTTGAAAAAATGCAATTGAAGTTATGTGATGATAGCCTAGTTCTTATGAGTTATTTAACAGTACAAAAAGTTTTGAAAGAAATTTACTTTTTTGCAGGCCAGTTGCAAGGGTTGGACGTTCCAGGTTGTGATAACTGTTGTGTTGTGTCGTCTTAGTGGTCTAAGCTGATTGGTTCTGTAAAATATGTCTTGTTATTTCAATATGTATGTCCAACAAAAAAAAATGTGTCAGATATTATGAAATATGTCTTGTTATTTCAATATGTATGCCCAACAAAAAAAAATGTATCAGATATTATGAAGAAAAAAATGACCGTTCTGAGAACGTTTTAGTACTATTTCGTTGTCAACCACCCTTGTAATTTCTTTAGGAACTCTTAACCATTTTGTTGAATTTCTAGTTTGTTCAGTCGGTGGTTGATGAAAACTCTTTTGATGGAACGATGCATCTAGAGCTGTAAATGAATTAGGTAGTAAGCCCTAATCGTAACATTTAATTATTTTTATTATATTTTTTGTAATAAAAAAGGTAAACAAGTTGGGTTTAAACTTAATTAGGCTCGGCTTGTTTAAGTTTGGGTCGAGCTCAAGTTCGATTCGGTCGAGTTTGTACATAAATTTCAAGTTCGTTTAAAGTTGATTTGTTTATAGCTCTACTTGAATCTACATCCAATTTTTAAAAAATGGTATTGCATCTATAGTGACCAAGTAGGCAAGTATGAAAATCAAACTGTTGGGAAGTTTTGGATTGGATTTTCAGAATTTCCATTGTCCCCCCCCCCCCCCCCCCCCCCCCCCCAACCCCCAAAAAAAAAAAACTCCACCAAACAGTAATACAGTATTGTTAACTGCCTTAACCAAATATAAGATTTCTGAAATTGACCAACCGGCAATTTTTTTTCTGGGAGATTTTAGTGGGGACCTACTCCATTAATTTCTTGCTCTTTTAAAATGCTTAAATTCACTTCAAACTTTTAAGTTTTTTACTTTTTACAACTTAAATCCTAATGTTCAATTTTAAGACATTGAACCTTAATGTTTTTATATCATGTTTGTAAGTTTTATTTTGAGGGTAAAGAAAGGAAAGGGAAAATAGTTAAAATTGCTTATAATTTCATGTTTGTGAGAGTTTTTATTTTTTATTTATTTTAGGAAAGAAGAGAGATTTGGAAGTAAAGTTGATTTTATTTTTGTTCAAAATTTTCCCTCAAAAGTGGGAGAATTTGGAAGGATAAAAAAATTAGATATTTTATATTATCAAAACTAAGCTTTTAAAATAAATAATATGACAATCTTATCTCTACCTATTATAACTCTTAAAGTCTCAATTACGTGTAGGTTTTGGATCCTTAGTTTACTTTTCCTTCATTCCTTTCTTAGATGATGATTCTGAAGTTCCTACAGTATAATACAAACCAAATAAGTAATTTAAACATAGGCATATACCTGAAACACAAACAGCAACTAAAGACAAAAAAAATGATCGAGGTAATGAAATTACTTCTTAATCTCAGCCTCTTTCCACAACTTGAACTTCTGTACAACAAATAATATGATCGAACACTTGATATAACCAAAAAATAAATAAATTAAAGGTTAAAATTACTCGGTAATTTTCCTCTTTATAGTTTAATTCCAATATTCCCAAAAAAAGAAAAAAAGAAGAAGAAAGATTACTCAAACATTGGTAAAAATTAAAGGTTAAAATTACATTCATTATTATGTCGTTTGTATATATCAAGGTTTTTAGACTCGGACCGTTCAACGAACCGGAAAAGGTACTGGGTGGATAGATCACTGGTTCAACCAGTAGTCGAACCGTTAGTGACCTAGTGAGTCATTAATATGTAATAAATAATAAATATTAATTATTATTATATATTATATATAATATTTACTTATTTAGCAAAAATGTAAAATTAATTAATTTATTTATAAAAATATTAAATCATGCTCATAAGTCATAACTCAAAAGTGATAAAATCAGGTTAGTTGACAATCTCTCAAGTCCTCTTCACTTCAATATTACCAGAACCAAGAATGAACTTCTCTTCGATATAAGTTTGATAGCATGTGCTTAGTGTGAAAATACTATATATATATATATATATATATATATATATATATATATATATATATATATATATATATATATAAGTATAATTTTACTTATTCATAATTTTTTTTTTATGATGATGTGTGACTGATTTTTTGTTGTTGAATAAAATCATAATAACAATAAAGCATATGACTATGTGATATTATCATTTAATAAAGTAACAAAAAATACGGGGACAATAAAGTAGGAAAAAAGAAGTTAGGAACCTGCAAAACTTAACACCATTCCTTTAGATACGTGGTCACTATTAACACCATTCATTTACCCTCTTTAAGATTCCCAAGATAGAAAAATTGATTTCACCTTATCAGCTCTTTATGGTCTATCTCCAAACAAACTATCATCCGCAAAACTTCACCTCTATATGGTCTTTTCTTTTTTCCTCTCTCTCCTCATCTTTGATCTTTCACATTTTTTTTGTAGGCATACAAGGGGATTTTTGACTTAAAATGGGTCATTGGTCCAAACCGGACCGAGATGTCAACCGGACCGAGATGTCAACCGGTTCCAATTTTTACCGGAAAACCATTGTATATATAGACTAATCTAATTCCTATGCAAGGCTGTTTTAATATATATATTTTTATAATAAAATAATTATTAATAAATAATGATAATAACATTAATATTTTGCAACAAAATAAATTTTTATTAATTATTTTTTATACAACTCCTTTACTACAAATTGATTTAAAATACATAATATTTATATAAAAATATAAATAAATTAACGGCAATATATAAGTAAATTATACTAACCGTGATGTGACGACTTTTTAATCTATTTTGGATAGAATATTTCATCGATCGATGTGCTAGTTATTATTATTAATATTTACTTGAAAATTTTGTGAAATTTATGAAAGTATTTGAAAAATAAAAATTTTAAATTACTTGTGCACACTTACTATATAAATATATATACGGATATACATATTATTTTAAAAAAAATCTAAAATAAAAAACTTATTGATTAAACTTTTAGCTTACTATTTTAAGTTATAAAAAGTTATAAAGTTTAATCCACTAAAGAGGCATATGTGTCTTGTTTCGAATTTAATTAGAAATTGATGGATGACAAATATTTCTTTTTTATATATAATATATATGTGACGTCTCCAAATCCTTGAACTTGCAACAATTGGTTTGGTGGTCACTATTTATACACATACACATCACTTACTCTGCTTGCTACAATTGATTTGGTGGTCACTATTCACACACATGCACGTCACCTACTTGTAATCCAACATTAATTTAACAAAGAGTAAAATTCAAAAAAACACCTGTGATTTACCTAAATTATCGAGTCACCACTTATAGGAGTGTTCATCGGTAATTTACCGTACTGAACCGGACCGGTTACTGAATACACCCAAAACTGGATACCGATATCGATACTGGTATCGGTTGAACCGGTATACCGAACCAATTAATCGGTCCGATACCGATTTTTATCTACTTTTGTATGTGTTGTTGTTGTACTATATCTGCCCTTTATTTTAACTCACTAAATTAAATTTCTAATACTGCATAAATTTTCACCAAGATGAGATGGTAGTGTTCAGGGGCAGATGCAGTATAAGGGCAGGGTAGGCAGCCCTTATACTGCAGATTAATAAAAAGGTAAACTTGATAGGGCAAAAGAAAATTTTCATTATAATCTTACAGAGAGTGAGGGGCAACTGGCGAGACTTCACTTAGATCTTCACTGCTTCATATAAAGAACTCTACTCTTCCTCTACTTCACGCCTTCACAACTTGGCCAAGCACCACGACCACCGCGAGTCCGCTACTTCTCCACACCGCGAGTCCGTCTCCTCTTCTCCTCTTCTTGCAGTCTCTACCCCTCGCGGCCTCGCCCCCTGCGCATATGAGATTTAGAAGGTAACAAAATTAGGGCTTTTTTGTCTACAATACTTAGCAAACTTTTAATTTCATGTAAAATTGAATTCCAAATGGTGGGTCATAAAAGCTTGGGCCCTTTCTTGTAAATTTCGGTATAAATCGATATTTATTTGGTTCAAGAGACCAATTCTCAGATTATTAGGGATTTTGATTAAGTGATTGATATTCATAGATCTGAATCTGTTGGTACTGGTAAAATATTGAAATGGGTATGTGTTGGTTTGATGGTTTGTTATTTTAGCTTCATTAGGATAAGGGTTTGTTAAGAAAATACTATTTTTTTGTGATAAAATAGTGATTTTGGTTTTGGTGCAGTTCTCATTATTTTAGAAGTTTTAGTAAGTATTGTAAAGAAAGTGTGTGTTGAAATGGGAAAACCATTGTTATATGAAATCTTTGAAAAACCTGCTACAAGCTGTATTATAGGGATATGTAGTGCAAATTTTTAAGGGTTTATTTAGACAAAATCCTGGAATTTGGGGTTAATTACTCCAAAAGCCAATTCTGTTTACACTTTATATTTCTTGACAGAGTGAATAACATGGAGAGTCAGAGACTCAGGGAGATATATTAGTATATAAAATATAAATATGTATGCAAGACATTTCTAACTTATTAGATAGTTATTGCTGAATAATATGAGGCTGAGCTCATTTTCTACTCAAAATGATGTACGGATTAATCTAGAAACCATATTTAAATTCTTTATTGGTGGTGACTAATAGGTCTTCATGAAGTCACTATGAAATTTACCATGATGATAACGAAGCTATCTTAGAACATTTTCAAGCTATGAGGTCTAGGAGGATAGCATTGTAGTTTGTAAACGTTATTATGATTAGTTCAAATTTTCTTTATTTAACTTCAACAAAAAAATTATTTAAAATCCGCCCCTGCTGAGCAAAATTCTTGGATCCGTCCCAGATAGTGTTAATTCCATTACAATTACAACATCACCCAAGTTGTAATCAAACATTAGATAAACAACAAAACAACAAAACTAGCAAATTACAAGTAACTATTACATATGAGTACCATGACTTTCATATACAACTACAATCCAAAATTAAAGATTAAGATGAAAGACAGAAAGAGTGAAAACTACAACAGCCCAGTAGTAGCAGACTAGCAGCAGCAACAGCCCAACAGTAGTAGACTAGCAGCAGCGAGCCCAACAACAGTAACAACTATTGCATACCACTTAGAAAACTAAGTCAACAATCAATGTTTATGTTAATATTGTTGTCATCTTCATTTTCCTTGTCAAATATCCATTATACGATTTTGATGAAATCGTAATGTACAATCTAATATATGTAACATGGGATATGTAATCGTAATAAATATATGTATATATATAATTACTATTACATTCCACACGTCTTGTTCCTACCTTTACCCTATGCAGTGTATCCACATCTTCTCCATTTCAAATGAAATGGAGAGTATTCATTTAAAGGTCTAAATTTAAATTATTGGATATATGACTTAGAAGCTGCCACCACATTTAAAAACTACTAACCTAACTCTAGCAGTAGTTTAACTTGGCAATTATATATACGAATGAGTAAAGTTACAATTATACTATGAGATCCCGAAATCCTAATAAGACTCGATTATGTAAATTCTTCAATTATTAATAAAATCTTTCCGTTCTGAATATGTATCTTGTTATTATATACTCTATTGAAGACTTCGGTCAAAAATATTTTTCTCCAAAAAACGTCGTGCTTAAAATTTTTATTCCGTATTTTTGGACTTTTCGGTATATTATTTTATCAAGCTGCTTTGTCGTGCTTACATTGACGAAACGCTTTGTCGTGCGTCTAGATTAGGTGTCAAAATCCTAAATTAGAAAACCCTAACCCTAATTTAGGAAACCCTAACCCTAATATAAAAATCCTAACCCTAAATGCAAAACCTAACCCTAATTAAGAAGTACAAACCCTAATTAAGATATCCTAAACCCTAATCATGTTAACTAAACTTAAATTAGGTGTTAATAACTTCATTAAGTTATCCTAAACACAAAAATCAAAACCTTAAATCACAATTAGTGAAGATTAGGGCAAAATTAGCTTACTAATCAACTTGAAGTTGCTCACAAGCAAGTGCCACCACCTACTTTCAAAATTTTATCACATCTGGCCCCTAAGCAGGTTGTCATAGCAGCACAAGTTCAGAGGATAGATATTTATGGAGGTAAAATGTGAAAAAAGACCTAAAAACCCTAATCTAGCAATTCTATAAATAGTAGCCTCATTTCAGTTCAAACCTACGAATTTTATTCACCAATACACTTATACTATCTGCCATAAGAAGCCCTAGTAATAGCAAGATCATAATCAAAGCTTAGATAGCCAAATTTGATCAAGAAAGGTATAAACCATAATTTTACATTTGATCTTTGATGCTATGTTAGTTTTGTTATTATGTTGTTTAGTTATGTGTAATAACATGTTAGTTAGTGTTCTGGGTTGATAGATCACATTTTCATAACATCTAGATGCATCAAATAGGTGTTTTAAGCAATCTCAAAATTTGTTAAAAATAAGCCTGACAGCCTTATGTCAAAGCCCGTAGATCTTCATGTGTTAATAGTTAGGTCTGTTAATTGTATGCTAGTTGTAGTATTACATAAGCTTAGTAATCTAGAACAAGAATCAGGCATATTTGATTAACAGAATGAAAGATATAGGTGGTCAAAGGTAGTTGACCGATTACGAAGTTCTGATTTCTGGGTTACCCAGAAATCTCAAGAACAATCGAGATAGGTACTTTGACCGGCTTGTATCTCTCTCTCTCTCTCTCTCTCTCTCTGTATGTTGTTAAGTTGTCTAAGTGCTTTGTTATTGTACCTTTATATGTATACTAGAGGTATATATGATACACTTTAACACATAATAGATACATAGGATGACTAAAATTAATGGTCAAAACCTGTTGACCGTTCACGGTTTAGTTTTCTGGAAAACCCAAAAAATAAAGAACATGAAGAATAGCTTCTGACAGAACTTTGACCGACCTTGATCTATACCTTAGGAGGTTACTCGGTCCAAACCATTGTTATCTCGTTCAACTATGATATATAGACTACACACTATAACAATTAAAACATCTATCTAATACACAGAATCGAAGCTATTAGCAGCGCAAGGTCTTTGACTGGTGTTCTGAGTTACCCAGAAACCCAAGAACACCTCTGACAGATACATTGAGCCTTAATAACTTTCTGATAGATTATAGTTAGAGTCCAAAATTGATATCAAGTTGTAGTATTACATAAACACTATATCAGTGAAGCACTTACAAACCCAGAATCATTACAAGCTGCTAGAACAAGCTTGGTCAAAGTAGTCACTCAGCCTTGACCAAGGCTGTTCTTCAGGCTGAAGAACACCTTCAGCGACGCTTCCTGTCGCCTAAGGCCATTAACGACTGGCAGAGTAAAAATAAATTAAAATAATTATAAAATTAGTTTTAAAAATCATTTTAAGTTATAATAATTAACTTTTAATATTTTTACATAAATTTCATAATTATTTTTATAAATTAATAAATTAATTAATTAATAAAGTAATTGATTAAATCATTTATAAATAATAAGTAATTATTTAAAAATAATTTAAATATTCTAAAAATCATAATAAATGATTATAAATTATTTAAAAATAATACTAAGGCTTTAACAATTATACTAAGTAATTGAAAATTATTTAAGTATAAAATAAATAATTTAAAAATCATTCTAATGGATAAATAAATACTTAAAAATTATTATAAGCTTCCAAAAATTATTATAATAATAAATAAATTATCTAAAATTATTATAAAGCTTATAAATAAAGTTTGACTGAGATATTAACTTAATAAATATCCGGTAAGATTTTAGGACACCGAAATCATATCGAACATAGACCAAACGTATTTAGTTTGAGTAGTTAGGTATTGTTATCAATACTAATGATATATATAAATATGTCTAACATATTTTAGGTATCTTAAACACTTCGAGTAACGTTAGATAGACGTTCTTCACACATGCAAGTATTCTATCCGTAACCTTATTACCTTACGCAAGTTTTCTATACTTAATCTTGATATTACTTGAATACCTTTCGATATCTTATACCGAACCAGGTTATTACCCATTTATTGAGAAAGTTACTGCTATTGTTTCAGCATAACTTAATAAATGAATCACTTATTCATATGATATTGAATTGTTGTTTATCAAGCATAAACTGTTATTCAAACCAAATTGTTTTTGTAAGACATCCTATACTGAGTTGAATTTACCCTAAATTGGGTTTTCTAAATATGTGTCTATGAATAGACAATAGAAGTAGGATGTTATGCATACTCCTAGGATACTGAATAGGCTGATCCCCTATCTCAGATCCGAATATGCAAATTTTTAAGTCTGTGTGACTGACAGAAATGGTTGAGTGAAATAAAAATTCCAAAAATAGTCGTCAACCCTCAGTGAAGTGAAAATTATTGAACTATCGTTTATTCAAAATCAAACATGTTGTTATATAAACTTGCTGAGCATGTCATAGCTCATTATTGCAAATTATTTTCTTTGCAGTTTTATATGGTAATCCCGGCACTTCTGGCACATATAATGGAAAAAGACCTTGCTTAGATTAGCTTTATATTACTGTCTTTATTAAATGTAAGTCTTATAAGACTTTTGTTGTAATAAGAACTCAATGTTGAGAACCATGTAACCGAACTTATTATATGAAATATATATTATCATCTTTTGTTTTCGCAACCGTGTACTGATACATTCTTAGATGATTAGTAGTATGCTTTAAACGTTACAGTATCCTTAGGGATTATACATCTGAGTGAGGATATTGGCAATATGGACTGATCATGTTATTGTTGATTCTCTGGATTTAAGATGGATATGAACTGCTGATATGAAAGGGATATTCATAAGATACAGTCTATACATCCAAGTGAGGGTATCCAAACACAGCAATAGTTCTGACGAGAATTGTTATCTGTTATGGGATACTTTGAACCTTGGATAGATAGAAATTATATCTTATTGAATATTTATAGTTGTTTGAATAGTCGTGAACTCCAGATCGGATACCACGAGTATATAGATTTGGGGGCGTCACACGTTGGTATCAAAGCTTTAGGCTATAGCTCTAAGGAAGAAGTATCTTAGGATATAGTCTTTGAGTCCGTAAAAATATTTAACTACACATAAAATAACATTAAAAGCTTTATGTAGATGTAGAGTTTCTTAGTATATAATCAAATAATGAAAGAAATTTCTTTTATAGAAAATGGCCGATGCAAAGGATATGCCAATAATCATCAATCCACCTCAGATAATGACATAACAAGATAGTGATCCTGAGTAAGAGGAACTACTGCATGATCAAGAAATATTCGAGGCTGAAGAAGGTGAAAATTCTGTAGCCGGTCAGTTAATAAGGATAGAGGAACATGAGGAGGCACTCGCAACAGTGATTCAGCAGGCTCACATCAATACTGTGAATGCTGAGTTCAGGGCACATATGGCTGAAGGCATGCTGGAACATGAGAGGGTAGACTCCACCCGACTGAGGATGCTTCTGCATAATGCTCAGAGGGGAAGACCTGAGGCACATGCTAGGTTAACTAAGTTTGTCCGTGGAACTCGTGGGTCATTCGATAGTCTGCAGAATCGAGTGATCAAATATCCAGTTGAAGATAGAAAGATTCCTTATCTCATAGATCGATCAGTGGTATGCCACATGATCCAAGACTCTTATGAGGAAACCAGGAATTTCTAGATTTTAGTATAAGAATCTAGGTGCTCAGTTTCTACTATAGAGCAGATTTTGTTGTGATAAGCTAGTGGTAGTAATAAACCACTAGTCAAAATATTTAATCTACCGTTTATGTGATATACAAGTTTTGTTTAAAATATCATATTCTTACTATGTGTATAATTGTACTTGTATTTATACTTGGCTTTATTTTATTATAGAATCATACCACAGAACAGAAGAAGATCACAGTCAGAGAATGATAACGACTCTACCCAAAGTTTAGTAGACTTATTACTAGGAGATGTACATAATAGACCTACCAACCAAAATACATTGTTCAAAGACTTTAAGTTAGTAGGACCACCTAAGTTTAAGTGCACCAGAGAACCTATTGAAGCCCAAGTTTGGATCACCAAAATTAAAAAGTTTTTCCTAGTAACTAATGTTAGGGAAGACCAGAAAATAGTTTTTGCAACCTGTTGGGAATTACATATTTAAATTTGATGTTGAAAGTAAATATAAATGCTTAAGTGTAAAGTCCTTCAAATAACATATGTTCAAAGACTTAGATGATAGATCAAAATTGTTAGGTTGATCTAGTGCTTTAATGTTTATCATTCTGTAAATGAATTTATAGAAGAAAGATCAAAACTGTTAGGTTGATCTATTTTGAGATATAATTATTAGGCCTTGACAGAATCGTAGTCTGTCAAATCCAGTCTGCAGAAGCCAAGGCAGAATTGTGGAGCTTCAATGAAGATGTCCAAAGATCGTAGTCTGTCTTGAGAGCCACACTCAGAATCGTGGAGATGACTCGAGCGCCTGCTGACCCAAGTCAAGAATCGCAGTCTGCTCTCGGAAGCGTGGAGTCTGCAAAACAAGCAAGTGGAAATCGTAGTCTATCAAAGAGCTTAAGAAAAATAGTAGTGTTCTCTACGATCAAAACTTAGTCCAGCCTGTGCAAGCAAACACACAACGATCATGGTACAAAAACCACGATCGTGGCGACCCTCCTGACAGCATCAAAGTTCGTCTATCTGATGAAGGAGGAAGCTCAACAAATGAAAAAAAGGCTTATAGACGTTGACAAATTGATAGTGTCAATGATCCTACAATGATCCTTAGTATATATCAAAGAAGCGTATTCGAGAAGCTAAGGAAAGGACTATCATGCCTGCAGAAAACATCTTTTCAGGTGTTAGGTGAGAAAGCAGTCTGCTGTGTCAGTGGGCTAGTCGGCTAAGTAGCAGAAAAGCAGGAAGTCAACATCAGTGCATAGAACTGTCTGAAGCATTTACTGCAGCAACGGATGCTTTCAACGGATAGATTTCAAAGACTCCTTGATAAGCAAATCAGACAAGGTTTTAGATTAAGCAAGTAAGCAAGAAAAGATCAAAATTTCTCAAGAACACTCAACGATAAACTCTACAATCCTGAAGAGGAAAACTTGCTTCGCTACTCAGTTCTTCAGAACTGATGCTTAATTGCAACTGAGTAGCATACCCCAGAATACAACTCTCAATCCAAAGTGTACCAAGTCTGCTGGACTTGAAGAGTTCTAAGTGAACTAAAGAAGTTCCAAGATTGTTGATCTTGAAGAGTTCTTAGTGAACTAGAGAAGTTCCAAGGCTGCTGGCCTTGAAGGAATCTAAGTGATTCAAAGTTGTAACAACATCCTTAGTGGATTTCCTACTCGTGGAGTAGAAGAGTTGACTAGGAGCCTTGAGTTCTCTGAACCACTTAAAACCTCTGTGTCTTATTAACTGCTATATCTGTTATAACTGCCATAACTGCTATATCTGTTATAACTGCCATAACTGCTTATTAAACCATTATTGCATTATCTGAAGTGGAACCAAAACATATATTCTGCTGCAGTCAGTATATTCATACTGACAAATATTTTAAAAAGAAAAAAGTTTAAAATATCTATTCAACCCCCTTCTAGATAACTATTGTGCCTTTGGGAACTAACAATTGGTATCAAATCAGGTTCTCTCAACTAGCATACAAAGCTTGAGTAGATCCAATGGCACATCTGATAAGCGAGACCAAGACAGGTATGTGCAATAAAGACAAGTTTTCCAACTGGAAAGTTCGAATGCAAGTGGATTCAATAGATGATGATCTATTTGAAACCGTTCTGAATGGGCCCTATATTCCAACAAGGCTTGCACCAACTCCAGAAGATCCAAACAAAGTTGTGGTCAAGGTCAAAGCTGAATGGACTGACAACGAGAAGAAAGATGTCCAGCTAGATAAAAAGGCTAAGAACATTTTGTTCCAATCTTTAGAAGATAATCTGTTTGAGAACGTGGTCAACTGCAAAACTGCCAAGAAAGTCTGGGAAACATTGCTCATCATGCATAAAGGAACTGAAGAAGTCAGAGAAAACAAGCAATCTCTACTGACTCAACAGTATAAGATGTTTACCCATGTTCCAGGAGAAAACGTCACTTCCACTTATGAAAGATTCAACTTGTAGCAAGTGGGATGCCAAAACCACTGCAATCAGAGAATCAAAGAACCTGCATGAAATAACTGTTCAACAACTCTATGGTAACCTTCTTACCTACGAACTAGAGCAGACTCAACGAGCAGAAACTCTATCTGAAGGAAGAAAGAAGGATAAATGAGTTACTCTCAAGGCAATAGAAGAGATCTCTAAAGCTCATGATGAAGATGAATCTGCATATGATGAAGATGATGATGATGAAGTTGCAATGATGGTCAGAAGACTCAAAAGGTTCATGCGCAAAGGAAGAAGTGGCAGACCTAAGAAATTCAACAACAACAGCAGTCAGGAGCAGATCAATGATTTATGCTACAACTGCAAGAAGCCTGGCCACTTCATTGTAAACTGTAACAAACCTATTAGAGAAGAGCTGAAAAGAAAGACAAATCCAATTAAGGAGTTCAAAGGCTACAAGAAGCATCAAAAGAAAGACAAAGGTCTTGTAGCTGGAAGTTCATGGAGTGACTCAGACAACAACACCAATGCTGAGATTGAAGATGATGAAGAACCTCAAGCAGCCAACCTATGTCTGATGACCAAGGATGCAAACAATAAGAAAAGCACTGACCATCCTGAGGTAAGCATAGATGAGGTATTTGACTTCAACACTCCTGATGTAGACATTGATGATTTAAGAACTGCCCTTCATGACATAACATCTGATCTATATCAATATATGAGGTGGTTCAGAGTTCTGTCTAAATGTTATTCTGGTCTTCAAAGAGAGAAAGAGAAAGTTCAAAAAGAACTGGAAACAGCTCTACTCAGTTCTGCCTCTCTCTTTGAGTTTGAAGCTGAGAATAAAATCTTAAGACAGACCAATGAACTAAGCACACAAAGAGAGTTAAAACTAACCTCTAAGATTAAGGAGCTAGAAAAGACTATCTCTATATGTAAAATGTCTTCCTCATCCATGGACTCCCTGATCTCCAGTCATAGAAGTGCTTCTAACAGAACATGTTTGGGTTTTGGGGAATCTACCCCAGAACCAAGTGTGGAAAAGATAAGGGATACTAACAATAGCAGTGTTTTTAATCTAAATAGAAGCATTGTATTTGTGAAATCCACACAGAAGGAAGAACCAGTGCAACCCTACTCTTCTGATCTAAGTCATGTCCCAAGACACAACGGATCCTATGCTGACCTTGGGTTCAGAAAGGAGAAGAGTAACTCAGTCACCACTGCCCAACCTCGAAGGATCGTAGAGTCAAGCAAAACTGACTCCATGAACCAACCTGGAAGGAATCGTGGTGTTGAGGTTCACTCAGCACAAACCGTGAATCCCAAGGCTGCATGGAAAAGGAAGAATCAATATAAGGGTAAGGCCATCAAGTACCCACAAAAGTCCAAATGGAGAAAGAATCCACACACACACAAGCATGCATTATATTAGATGCTTTGTATGTAGTAGAAATGGTCATAAAGCTGAAACATATTATTATAACACTCTGCATGGAAGGCCCAAAGTCAAGCAGATTTGGGTTCCCAAGGGTACTAACATCGTAGGACCCATGCAAGTCTGGGTACCAACATAAAAGCTTAACCTGTCTGCAAGAATTGAGCACCATGATCACAACATGGTATCTGGACAGTGGTTGCTCAAGACACATGACGGGGAACAAAGCCCTCCTGTCTAACTACACAGAGAAGGAGGGACCAACAGTTATCTTTGGAGATAACGGCTCTGGCAAGACAAAAGGATATGGCTCAGCTGGGAATGGTGTTGTGTCTTTCAGCAAAGTGGCTTATGTAGATGGACTAAATTACAATCTTCTTAGCATCAACCAACTCTGCAACAAAGGCCATCAAGTCACTTTTCTCAACAATCAGTGTCAAGTCAGAGATCTGGAGACATCAACTATTAAGCTGACCAGAACAAGAGAAGGAAATGTCTACACTGTTAATCTTGCTCAACTAAGTTCTGATAAGACTGTATGCTTTCTTGCTAAAGCCTCTGAAGAAATAAGCTGGCTTTGGCATAGAAGGTTATCCCATCTCAACTTCAAGAGCATGTCAAAACTGGCCTCCAAAGACCTTATAGAAGATTTACCCAAGTTCAGCTTTGTCAAAGAAAGGCCATGAAACGCTTGCCAGCTTGGAAAACAAACAAGGAGCTCATTCAAAGGCAAAGCAGTCAACTCAAATGACAGGCCCCTTCAGTTACTTCATATGGATCTTTTTGGGTCAATTCCAACTGTGAGCCTCGGAGTAAAGAGATACTCACTGGTAGTAGTGGATGACTACACCGGATTCACATGGGTGTTCTTTCTTAACTCTAAAGATGAAACAAGCTCCCAACTGATCAAGATGTTCAAGCTGGTCATGAATAAAAAAGGAGAGACGATCAAGGCCTAAGAAATGATCATGGTAGAGAGTTTGACTTCTCATAAATGGATCAATTCTGTGCAGACAATGACATCAGCCATAACTTCTCAGCAGCACGAACTCCACAGCAAAATGGAGTAGCTGAAAAGAAGAACAGAACGCTGATTGAAGCTGGAAGAACTCTACTAGCAGCAGCTCACCTGCCTGAATACTTTTGGGCAGAAGCCATCAATACTGCGTGCTACACTCAGAACAGATCTCTTGTTCACTCTACGTTAAAGAAGACTCCCTACGAGCTGTGGAGAGGAAGAAACCCAAATGTCAGTTATTTCCAATTGTTCGGTTGTGCATGCTACATTCTCAACAATGGGAAACAATATCTGACTAAGTTCCAACCTAAGTCAGACGAAGGAATCTTTCTTGGATATGCCATGATAAGTGGTTTTTATAACCACTTATTCAGATATTAACTAACTTGTTTTGTTGCTTAAACTCAAGTATTATTGTGCTTTTCATATGTTTTTGCTTTGTTTTGTAGTTTTCTCTAATTGGGACTCTCTTGGTGCAAGAATTCAGATTTGCATTCTCTATCTATACAGTCTCCTTATTATCTTTTTGTATTCGGATGATGTTTATTCAACTTGTGAATGGTAGATTTGAGTCAATCATAACTTAAACTTTATTTTGAGATTTTAATGGAACCTAATGAGTAGTTTATATTGATATTCTTCCATGTTGGTCTATTGATTGTTATGTGATTGTCTATTATGATTCGTGCTTTAATTGATTAATTGCTTAGCTACCAATTACTGTGATAATCTATATGAATTTGAAAGGACGAAATATGGATTTAGATCTGATCGTAGTAGCTTGTGATTGTATGTTCTACATAGCGTTGGAATGTACGATTTGTGCTTAGGATAGACATATATCAAAGCGCCACTCATAGTCAATGGAGAACCTATGCTTAAACCCTAATTATTTGTAAATCACATAGACATATAGTGGTTTAGGTAATGTGGGTGTTTATATGTGTTCTATCATCTGTGGATTATATATGATATGGATTTGGTACATCGAAAGATGGCCTTATTTCACTTTCATATTCTCAGCTAGCGATTTTTGCATTTGACTTAACAGGAAGTGCATTGACTTAGATGAATCAACAAAGGAAATTGAGATCTCATATCTTCATTATATGGTTTTATTCTAGGGTTACTTAGTTTTAGTTTAATTAATTAGTTTTAATTTAACACAATTGATCATTTGTTTAGATAAGACTGAAATGGTTATGGGCTAGCGGTTTGGTGGTTTTTATTAGTTAATTCTTTGTGGGAACGATACTCTGCTTACTCTTTATTACTTGTTGACCGTGTATACTTGCACGCATATATTAATCGGTAAAACGACCAATAAGTTTTTGGTGCCGCTGCCGGGGACTTAATTTGATAAATTTTTGCCAACATTAGTTTCAATCAAATTAGTCTTAATTTAAACATTTTATTTAAGTTTTTAATTCTCTTCCTATATTCTCTCTTTTCAGGTAACATGGATTTCAGTGCTTATCCATGGTTTTACACGGGAAAGATCAACCAAGGGAAACAAGGAATGATGGACTCGACCCAATTGCTACACTATCAACACAACTTGAGACTCTTTCGAGGAAGTTGGACACTATTACAACCCAACGGAGTCAAGAGACGACAGTTACTTATGAATACTGTGTTGGCAATAATATGAGTCATCAATGCCCCATCAGTTTTGGACAAGTGCAGTATGGGGGTGATTACTTCAACCACGAGTATCCCAATTATCATCAAGATTTGGGGTATCACCCGGATTCTTCATGGAATTATGATTATCAAGAGCCATACTGTGATCCAAGTCCAACATACGCACCAGAATTCACTTTCCAAACTCCAACCAATGAACCTCAATACATGGATTCTGAGGCTGAAACAGAAAAGGCAAGCTTGGAGGAAGAATGTTGCATAGCATCAATGAAGGAAACCTTGATTGAGCAAGCAAAGTCAATTAAGAATCTTCAGAATTGGGCGGATCAAATTAGTATGGCTTTAATGAAGGAGGAATTAATTGTGCAAGGGATAAAAACTCAGAATCTTCAGAATCAATTATCTCAAATATTCAAAGCCGTAAGCAATGGTGCTCAGAATAATTGGCGTTATGACTTGGACGCTAAAAATGATGGAGAGCCAGAAGTGTACACGCAACTGGACGAACTGAAAGAAGTGGACATCGAGAAGACAAATGGAGATATGGAAAATGAAGACTATGTGCCGACTTTTATAACACCGTAAGTGCCTTCTCAGTCAAAGTTGAACAAACCAGTGAAGTTTTCACACCCATGCCCCCTTGGTAGTCACATTACAGGCAATTAGCTTTATGATAGTGATTCATCCTTGAAGCCATGGTGGTCCAAGGAAGAGAGAATTGAAGAAGAGCCCGTTGTATTGTTCATGCCTCAATGCAAAAATCTTTTCGCAAATACAACGGAAGAAGTGCCTAGCTATCCGAGCTTCAAAATGGGGAATTCATGTACACGACACATGCTAGGTGGCTTCAATCCGAGCACTCTTGTGAAAGGGAACCTCCTCACACACACTGCGGTCCTAATGGATGGAGGGTATCTCAATTATCGTAGGGGAATCGAATAGCGGTGTCAAGAGAAAGTTCAGCTAACGGACTATAAACCAAGCGCTCGATGGGAGGCACCCCATCATCTCTCTCTTCTCCCTAATGTTTAATTCTACTTACTTATCTCCATTTCCTTCCCCCTATTTAATTCTAAGCAGTTTGAATTAGTTAAATTTTTTTGAATATTTTTGGAATTAGGAGCTCAGTGCCTATATTTTTGGACTTAAGCATTAGTGCATATATTTTTGGGAATTAGGAGCTTATTGAACATATTTTTGGAGTATGAGCTTATTGCATTTATGCACATATAGTAATTTTTGGGAATTCACATGCATATATTCCCCCCTATGTTTAATTCTCCTAGTTGTAAATAGTTAATATTAAGTTTTGGTGGTTTAGAGGGTTTAATAAATCTTGCATGCATTTCTCAGGTTAAATCACTTGGTATGAAGCAAACTTCAAGGGCCCATTATCAGTTCAGGTCAAAAGTTGCATATCAAAAATCTGGGAAAGGGCACGGTCGCCCCTGGATAAGCCTATGTTGGAGCGCGGTCGCGCGTCGTGCAAAATGTATCAGACTTAAATCAAAACTCGGCTGAAATGAACACACCATTTCATTTCATTTATCAGACGAGCTCAGCCTCAATATCTCTCTAATTCTAACCCTCGAGTTCCTTCATTCCTACCATTACACTATAATACATCAAGCTATAATCTTCTATCCCATCACACTCTCATCTTTAATCTCCTTCACAACCCATTCTACCCCAAGCCCTAGTTCCAGTTAAAATTAACCCCTTTATCACCTCAGCTACAAATTCCCACATCCATTCACTATCACTCATTCTCTCAAACTGAAACCCATGCACAAATCCCTCACAACCCCTAGAATCCTTCTACCCATATCAACGTAAATTCTGCAGCAGAGAGGGAAATTGAATAAGTGGGCAGAACTTGTAGTGATCAATTGGAGTGGCTATTGGGCAGTGTTGCTGAAATTGAAGAGGCTTGAACATAATCTGCATTAGGTTGTGATAATCGTGTTGTAGGTGAAGAAGATTAACAAAAGTGTAGTTTCCTTTTCAGTCTAAATGGCTTCCAAGCGTAGTCGGAGGGAATCCTCATCAATGGGCAGCGATTCTGAGCATGGAGGAGGCGGCATCGCCTATGATGACCGCAAGTTTATTAGTCTGGAGGCTCAACAATACTTCCAGAACTCATTGGTGGGCAAAAATTTTGTATTGGAGCGAGGGTTATTGCCAGACAGAAAATTGGATGGGCATATGGCATCTATGATTAGAGGAAGGGGTTGGAATCTATTTTGTGAGGATCCTATGGTGGCACCTATCTCTGTAGTATAAGAATTCTATGCCAATGCCAAGTTCACATGGTCCAATACGATATTTGTGCGGGGATGTGAGGTGTCCTTTGCAAAGGAGAGCATCAACGATCTATTCGGGCTCCCAAACATTGCATTGGATCACCCCGAGTCTCTTTATGCTAGGGAGTGGAGAGCAGAGTTGGATGCTATCTATGCCTATCTGTGCATGCCAGGCACTACATGGAAACTAAAGTAGGGTACCTATCAGAAGCTACACTTCCCACAGGCCGCTTTGAGCAGATATGGAAAAGCGTGGTACAGCTTTATATGTGCGAATCTGATGCCAACACGGCATCAGAATGAGGTCACTAAGGACATGGCTATTTTGCTTTATGTGATCATCAAGGGCAAAAAGATTGATGTGGGGTATGTTATCAACAGTTCAATCCGCAGATTTTTGGGAGGCGGTACTTCAGCGGGTATCCCACATGCTTCTGTGATCACTCGGCTATGTGCTATGCATGGAGTTATGTGGTCCAAAGCTGAGCTAATGTAGCTGCCTATGAACACAATCAACCACGCTACAATTAAAAAATTCACAGTGTGGAAAGGAGGCAAATCCCATCCTCAAGGCACAGGGTACATATTACCAGGACAAAGAGGGCAGAGAGAGGGTGGAGATACTTCTGAGAGGATACCTATGGAGCCAGCTGAGACCTCTCATGTTACTCAGGGTCGATTGGATAGTCAAGAGTGGGAGATATGCCATTTGAGGAGTCGGATGGACACCATGTACCTTGATTTCCAGACTTACGTACATCTGAATTCTCTCAGGCCTTATCTCGTGCTTTCGGGATGACTGGTGTGCACGCAGAGTTCCCAACATTCGGCACATGCAGTTCCTATCCTCCTTCAGACACACCAGTAGAGCAAGCCGAGGAGGAGGAAGATGACGACGAGGCCGACTAGGGGAGTTCCTTTTTCCTTTTACCTCCAATGAGGACATTGCAGTTTTTAAGTTTGGGGGTATTAGGTTTATTTTGCATTTAGTGTAGTTCATTTCATATTGCATATTGTGTTAGTTCATTCAGTGCATGCTAGGTCGTGTTTTGCGTATTTTGAATGAATGTTAGGTCGTGTTTTGCGTATTTTGTTAAAATTTTCAAATATTTTTGTTTTGTTTTAGTTAACTGTCATGAATCCAATCTTCAGTTGGTTTATTATTTATTTGGCTTATGAGGAAACTGAAATTACTTGATTGATTGAGCTGATTTGAGACTTAAGCTTGATTATAATGTCATGTTATAGTGTAAATCCTTATCTGTCGGATACTGATGTCACTGGTTAGCACTCTATAGCAACCATCATGTTATGTTTAGTCTAAATTGTCACATACTTGTCTTCTGGTGGGAAATATGTGTTTTAATAAAAGAATTTTAGTATTCAAGTGATAATAGCTAGGACTATAAAAAGCTTAAGTTTGGGGGAAACAGGGGGTATGCATGCTAGTTGTGGATAAATAAAATAAAAAGAGAAAAAATGAAAAAGAAAAGAAAAAGAAAAAGAAAGTTGATTGTGAATAAACACTTCGGCAACGTCGAATCCTATGGCCTTTGATATTTGAGCAAGTAAGCCCTAGGGGTGTCTCTACACCCAGCGCCCTAAGGCCTTTTGGTTTGGGAGTCGTTGGTCGAAAGCTCGCTACACGGGTATCATTGAAAAGCCTAAAAGGACTAGGCATTGCGCAGTCAAACGTGTACATGGGAAAGTGCAAAATCGCCCTTGTGAGTAAATAAAAGCATAACAAACTCCCTATGGACTCTTAGCTTAAGTAATGCATGGTCCTAGTTAGAACTTATCTGATTTGCTACTTTTCTTGAGTTGAAGCTGGTTTTTCCCCTAAGAAGCATAATATGTGATGAATTTGTTCAAAAGCATGTTTAATGGTTGCTTCACACTCACACACTACATTAGTTCTGACGGATTTGGATTTGCAGAATGTTATGCTTTATAATCTTATTTTTGGGTAGCTTTCTGTTTGATTATCTTGTGGTTTTTCTGAGGCATTATTTATGAATAGCAATTCTGACTGATACTTGGATTCGCATTCATGATAGGATAGGTTTCATTCATTATAGTTATTGCATTGCATCTTTTGTTTGGTTTTGGTTTTGTTTTTGTTACTTAAGGGCAATCAACGTTTAAGTTTGGGGGTATTTGATAAGTGGTTTTTATAACCACTTATTTAGATATTAACTAACTTGTTTTGTTGCTTAAACTCAAGTATTATTGTGCTTTTTATATGTTTTTGCTTTGTTTTGCAGTTTTCTCTAATTGGGACTCTCTTGGTGCATAATAGGCTAAAAAGGATGATATAGTGCAAAAAGGGACAAGAAGCAAAGCAATGGAATGATGGCATGATAAGAGAAAAGAGTAGATCATGCAATGTCCTAGTGTGGGAAGAAACTAGAAAGAATGAGAAGAATGCAGCAGAAGCCAAGGGCAGCAGCAGCAGAAGCAAAAATAGAAATCTGTAGAAGGGCGCTGCCGCGCCTTACTCAAGGCTTAAAGGCGCGCGGCAGTACCAGCTCGGCTTGACCAGAACTTTGACTTTTCATTTAGGTAGAACTTTGCTTGGAGAAAGGGGGCTCGACTGGGAGTGTATATATTTGGGCTCTTATGATCATATTATGATATCATCTCCCTTTGGGAGCCCTAGCTTAGCTTTGCTCTCTCATTTCTCTTTAATTGTCAAGATTAGTTTAGATATTTAGTTTCTAGAGTTGATTAGATCGGAAGATTGAAACATTAGGATAGCATCAAAGATTCAATCTAGGAGCAAGAACTCAAATTTGCATTCTCTATCTATATAGTCTCCTTATTATCTTTTTGTATTCGGATGATGTTTATTCAACTTGTGAATGGTAGATTTGAGTCAATCATGACTTAAACTTTATTTTGAGATTTCAATGGAACCTAATGAGTAGTTTATATTGATATTCTTCCATGTTGGTTTACTGATTGTTATGTGATTGTCTATTATGATTCGTGCTTTAATTGCTTAATTGCTTAGCTACCAATTACTGTGATAATCCATATAGACTTGAAAGACAAAATATGGGTTTAGATCTGATCGTAGTAGCTTGTGATTGTATGTGACGCCCCCAAATTCGGGACCGCCACTTGGTCACTCGAATTCGGTTAGTCACGTGCTCATGGTAATACAATAATAACTAAAATCACACATTCACAGCGGAAGATCTAAATTAGAATAATATACAATGATTTATTATAATTATTCCCCCAAGTCTCGCAACCTACAATACTTAATAGATTACATAATGATATTGAATAAAGACTTATTATATAATCCTACTTAAGCTTAAACATAGTCTAAAGATAGTCTTAATACAACATAACAATTTGAAACATAAAGGAACAAGCTAGTCGGTAGCCTTACCCTTGCCCTTGTTTTTCCCAGAGACACTTCCCTGTTCCGCCTTAACTGAAAGGTTTTAAAATAAGCAAGAATGAGCACAAATTGCCCAGCAAGTAATATACAAGAAGGGTGATGAGTATTATATCACGAGTTTGAAATATCGAAGTATAATCTCTAAGATAGTTCAGAGTTTCAGAATAATATCAGGAACAACAAATATCAACAATTCTCGAATCACATCTTTGGAATATGAAATGATAATTCAATATAGATCAACAGATACATATATGAATTCAAAGGCTATCAACGTATCCAACTGGATAAAACAATTTATACTGAGCAGTCACTAAGGACTATTGAACATCTACTAGAATTACCAATATTAAACTGATAACCTAAAAGAAACAAGTATAATAGATGATCAGTCTACAATACTCTATGTTATGCATAACCACAGTAATATTCACGCGTGTGTTGGGGCTTCCAATAATAAACACTCCCCTTACCATAAGGGTTGTCCAACTCAGTTTTCAAGATTTTCGCACCAATAAAAAGGTTTGGACAGTTTTATAAACATGCATATAGTCTAGCCGAATCAAATGGCATAGACACTTTCACAATATTCAAGAACAATACCAAGTTCAACATGAATAATAGCTTTCACAAGAGTTTAAACATACTAGCTCAAATGAACGAGTAAGACAACTTGCATTCAAAGAGATAAAGTTTAGATTCTCGCTTACAATATTCGTTGAATAAAGTAATACAAGGGTTAGGATACTTGCACTATAAATGAGTGTAAGTTAGGAAACTTGCACAATCATAGATTTTCTTGCATAAAGTAAATGCGTCGGTTAGGATACTTGCACTATAAATGAGTGTAAGTCAGGAAACTTGCACAATCATAGATTTCCTTGCATAAAGTAAATGCGTCGGTTAGGATACTTGCTTTAAGTGTAGTTTATCCACGTAAAGCCTAATATTGCTTCAAAGAATTATGTTATCCTATTAAAGTATATATATATATATACACACACACACATTAGTTATACACATCGGATTCACATACTTGACATGTAAATTAAGCACATACATCAAGTTCTATCTTAGCTACACAATCAAATCGTATAACTATATATTAACAAACCACATAGTTTAATAATCAACTATAGTCCTTACTTGTATTTATCTTAGAAAATCATACTTGAATAGTTTACGTCGTGTCCAACTATGTGAGTGTTTATATAGACCATGCGTAGCGACATAAAGAATATTAGCATGCAACCCTATAAGTTCAGAATACAACCATGCAATGTGTATGAAACTTAGTTTGCAAACATATCCGAGTTAGTCTTTAACAGTCATTTTAAACCAAGCCAAAGAAATCTAGTTCATATAGGCAATTTCAAATCATATCTCACACCTAGTTAAGTTACGAGAATATGCTAGCAAGTTCGGACTTAAATAACACATGCTTTGTCAAGGGTTATTTTCAAATCATGAGTTCTCTTTTTATGTTAAGTAAATTATGGAAACATGTATTGCACAAGAGGGACTCCATAAATCATGTTACATTTACTTAGTATGAATTATAATTTCACTGCTCTCGGACTGGGCAGACAGATAGTCATTTTTGGGCCTGTCTACACAGCGGCGCGGCAACAACAAAAACAAGCTGGCGCTGCGGCGCAGACACAATGCCTGGGATCGGCGCTGCGGCGTGGGGACGCTGGGACTGAGGCACTGTGGCGCTGCAGCACGCAGATAACGCTGCCCATCGGCGCTGCGGCGCCGCGATGTAGACTCAGTTCCTGCAGTTCACGCTGCAGCCAAAAACGACCCAAAACTTTCTATTTCATCGATTTCAACATACCCATATGCTATTAGACCTCTTTAACTTAATAACACACAGATATATATATATATATATATATATATATATGCTTATATAACATTCAATCGCCATTTATCAATTCCCAAATTCACGAACTCCAACTAATTTCAAGAATTGAAGAATTCTATAGAAATTTCAGAAACAAAAAACGAAAATGAAGAACAAAGGAAAAGGGATTATACCTCTGCTAGAATTTAAATAGAACTTGCTGCTAATCTAAACTTCTTCTACTGATATATGTATATTGCTTTCACTCACTACTTATGCAAACTCTCAGCAAATTGAAAATGAAGAAACATGGCTGCTATTTATAGAAGAACCCTTACATAGACAATGCAATTATTCTTCAATTTAAACCAACGAGATGTAGGATTCCATGGTGGTTAAAAGAGAGTAGGTAATTAGTTGTTGGATTCATCATGAATCCCACATCCTTGTCCATCATTTGCTATGAGGCTATGAAAGTTTTTACTGAGTTTAAGGAATATAGGCTTTAGTCTTCATAATGTTATGCGCGTGAAGGAGAAGAAGAGTGACTATTATATTGTGACAAGGCAAGTAATCTCAGCATTTGCAAATGAACTACATGCTACACTTGTATTATAATACATATACCATATACTTATGTTATATATTATATATACTTTAAGTCATAATGAAATGTCACAATGTAATTCTCATAATGTATTAAGTGCAAATTGGCACATATATAATTCATGTACATTTATCTTATCGGTATAATTTAATCGGATGTTATCTCATTACACTGTACCCTTTATTTATTAAATCCCACTAATTAATAATTGTTTACAATATATCCTTGATATTTTAATGTAGACTTACACACATATTGTTACATGAGCATCATGATGTATTCATAACATATAGTTTCAATATGTACAATCATAAAATATAGTTTAAATCTACTTGCATGGTCACACTTAAGTGTTTCTCTACACTATGTAATATAGTTGTATTCCATATACCTTATATTATCAATTATTGCATACTTGCACATAACAATCAACAATCAATACAACCTTACTTATTTGATTCTTGCACATATGAATTAATAAATTCATTATCTTATTAATTAACAATAATATTACTTAATCCCTTCCTCGTAATTATTAATAACACTTAATTAATAATCATAGGATTAATTATCACATGAATATAGATCTTATTATATTTATGAACACGTTGCTTATTATTATTATATTATTTGCAATAATAATAATCCCCACATCATCAATTAATTATCATTAATATTCTATAAGAATTAATTAATATTCTACGATAATAATTAGCAACAATTAACAATTAATTAATTGTTCACTTAATAAGTCATTCGTCAATTAATATCATTACTAATATTCCCCATCACTATGCCACACAAGGCTTTCACGAGTTTATTATAAACTCTACATTTTCCTCAATTATTATAATTATTCAATTTAACATAATTGAGTTAACTCATCTTTTAACACAAAAGTCATTTATATATGAATAAATATTCATTTCCATTAATATATTTATTTAATAATATTAGGAACATTTCGGGTATTACATCCTCCCCCACTTATAAAAATTCCGTCCCGGAATTGCTACAAGGTTACACAAATAGATGGGGATAGTCCCTCATCATCCTATCTTCTGACTCCCACGTTGCCTCCTCAACATCGTGGTTACGCCAAAGTACTTTTACAGAAGGTATAATTTTATTTCTTAAGATTTTCTCTTTCCTATCTAATATCTGGATAGGAATTTCTTCATACGCCAAGTTCTTCTTCATACGCCAAGTTCTTCTTCACTTGAATGGGCTCGTAAGAAATCACGTGCTTGTAGTCGGCCTTATACGGTCGCAACACGGAAATGTGAAACACGTTGTGGATGTGCTCCAACTCGGGTGGTAACGCAACTTTGTATGCCACTTCGCCCACTCGCTTCAGTATCTCGAACGGTCCTATGAATCTTGGACTCAACTTTCATTTCTTGCCAAAACGGATCTTTCCCTTCCATGGGGACACTTTAAAGAATACGTAACTACTAACTTTGAAGTCTCGGTCCTGTCGATGTAAATTTGCGTACTTTTTTTAACGATCTTGAGCTTCTACTAGTCTGGCTCTTATCACAGTCACCACGTCGGCGGTTTGTTGAACTAACTCTGGTCCGAGTATTTGTCGCTCTCCGACTTCATCCCAACATAGTGGCATTCTACACTTTCTTCCGTAAAGAGCTTCGTACGGTGGCATGCCGATACTCGCATGGTAACTATTATTATACGCAAATTCAACTAAGGGTAGGTGGTCGTCCCAATTTCCCTTGAAATCCATCACGCAAGTTCTAAGCATGTCCTCTAGCGTTTGTATAGTTTGCTCACTTTGTCCGTCTGTCTGAGGATGATAAGCAGTACTCAACCTCAACTGTGTTCCCATTCTCTCTTGCAACTCTTCCAAAAATTTGATGTGAAGCACGGATCTCGATCAGAGATAATTGACACCGGCACTCCATGTCGTGAAACAATCTCCTTTACGTATAGGCTTGCTAACTGATTCAAATTATAGCGGATCTTGATTGGTAAAAAATACGCGGTCTTCGTAAGTCGATCCACAATAACCCAAATGGCATCATAACCTTTCTGCGTAACTGGAAGTCCTACCACGAAGTCCATTGTAATATGCTCCCATTTCCACTCTGGTATTTCTAACAGTTGTAGTAAACCACTCGGCCATTGATGCTCTGCTTTAACGCGTTGGCAAGTCAAACATCTACTGACGCACTCTGCAACCTCCCGTTTTAAATTGGGCCACCAAAAATGTTGCCTCAAATCTTGGTACATCTTCGTGCCTCCCGGGTGAATGGAATACGTCGTATTGTGTGCCTCGTGCAAAATCTCTTCCCTTAGCTCGGTTACCGCTGGTACCCATACTCTTTCTTCAAATCTCAAAATACCATCTTTATCTATTCGGAATTTCTCTTCCTCATTTTTTGTGATCCTTTTTCTGATCTTCTCACATTCTTCATCTTTCTCTTGTGCTTCCTTTACCCTATCCAATAATGTCGGATGAGCTTTCATTACAAATAACTTCTCTTTAGACTTTCCTGGTCCTTTCACTTCTATCTCCAATTTCTCCATCTCTCTTATCAACTCTTCTTGCGTCGTCAAATGAAATAATTTTTCCCTTTCTTTCCTGCTTAGAGCGTCGGCAACCACGTTTGCCTTCCCCGGGTGATAAAGAATATCGCAGTCATAGTCCTTGATTAATTCTAACCACCTTCTCTGTCGCATGTTCAACTCCTTCTGTGTGAAGATATATTTCAGACTCTTGTGGTCCGTGTATATCTCACATTTCTCCCCATACAAATAATGCCTCCATATCTTCAACGCAAAAACTACTGCCGCTAACTCTAAGTCATGAGTAGGGTATCATTTTTCGTAATCCTTCAATTGTCGTGACGCATACGCAATGACCTTGCCGTGTTGCATGAGCACACAGCCAAGCCCCAGGTGCGATGCATCACTATACACCATAAAATTTCCCGCATCATCTGGTAGTGATAACACAAGTGCTTCGCTCAATCTCCTTTTCAGTTCTTGAAAACTTTCTTCGCATTTGTTGGACCATACAAATTTCACCGTCTTTCTAGTCAAATTGGTCAACGGGGTTGCTATCTTAGAAAAATCTTGGATGAATCTTCGATAGTACCCAGCTAACCCTAAAAAGCTTCTCACCTCCGTCGGTGTTCTCGGTTGTTCCCAATTACTTACTACTTCTACCTTCGCAGGGTCTACAGAGATTCCATTCTTATCCACCACGTGGCCTAAGAATTGAACCTTCTCCATCCAAAATTCGCACTTTGAAAATTTTGCATACATCTTCTCCTTCCTTAGTGCCTCCAAAATAATCTTCAGATGTTCGGTGTGTTCTTCCTCTGTCTTCGAGTAGATTAAAATGTCGTCGATAAAAACCACTACAAATTTATCCAAGTATGGCTTGAAAACTCAGTTTATCATGTCCATAAATGCTGCCGGAGCATTAGTCAAACCAAATGACATTACCAAAAACTCGTAATGTCCATAACGGGTTCGAAACGAGTCTTTGGTATGTCCTCATCCCGTACCTTCAGTTGGTGATATCCTGTCCGTAGGTCAATCTTCGAGAAACATTTTGCTCCCTTCAGTTGATCAAATCAGTCGTCTATCCTGGGTAGTGGATATCGGTTCTTGTTCGTTACTTTGTTAAATTCTCGATAATCGATATAGAGCCTCATCGATTCGTCCTTTTTCTTAACGAATAACACTGGTGCTCCCCAAGGAGACACACTCGGTCAAATGTAACCCTTATCCAATAACTCTTGTAGTTGTATCATTAATTCCTTCATTTCTACTAGCGCCATACGATATGGAGCTTTCAAAATTGGTGCCGTTCCCGGTGCTAAATCTATTACGAATTTAATTTCTCTGTCTGGCGGAAGACCAGGCAAATCGTCCGAAAATACGTCTTAAAATTCATTCACTATGGATATCTACTTAATTTCTACTCCCTTTTTCTGAGTATCAATGATGTAAGCTAAATAACCTACACATCCTTTTCTTAACAATTTCTTGGCCTGCATCATCGTAACGCAACACGATTGCTTAAGCGATGAGCTACTATAAAACACTACCTTAGACTTACTCGGAGTCTGAAGGCTCACACATTTATTCTGATAGTCAATTATCATAGCATGGTTATACAACCAATCCATTCCCAGTATTATGTCAAACTCTCCCAATCTGATAGGAATCAAGTCTACTTTTAGTTCATGTTCTCTAAGGTTTGCGCGATAATTTCGATAAACGTATTCTACAGGGATCACTTCCTTATTCGCAACTTCTATGTTCAAGGGATTTTCTAATCTTTCTCGGGGTGAATTAAGGTTACTAGCAAACTCTTCAGATACAAAAGAACAGGTGGCACCCTAATCAAATAATACGTAAGCATTTATATTATTGATTGGGATTATACCTGACACTACGTCCTTTGCAGCTATGGCATCTTGGATGATCATGTTAAATGTTTGGGCGGTCGATCGGTTGGGTTGTGTGGGTCCTCCAATCATCAACTTGCTACCTCCACCCTGACCTCCGCTAGTTCCACCACTTCCTTTCTTTGGGCAGTCCTTTATCTGGTGTTCCGTTGATCCATAAGTAAAACATCCCCTAATCTTCTTTAGCTTCGGGCAGTTGGGCGAGATGTGGCCCTCCTGATCGCAGTTATAACACGTGCTTTTCCCCTTCCAGCATTCTCCCTGATGGCTTCTTCCACATTTGTTACAAGTCTCAGTCCTTTCTTAAATCTTCCTTGGTGACTCCCACCTTGGTTATTGTTTTGGTTGTTGTTGTTGTTGTCCCATTTTCTCTTCCCGGAGTTACCTCCTCCGCCACTGCTTCCTCCATGATTTTCACTACTAGTGTTCTTTCCTTTCCTCTCTTTGTTATACAAGCTCAAAGCTTCACTTCCTCCCTTGGCGATAATAGCCTTCTCCAGCAGTGTTGCAAAAGAATCGATCTGAAGAACTGACACCTTATTGAATAGCCAAGGCTTCAGTCCTTGTTCGAATCGTCTAGCCTTCCTTTCCTCATCACCAACTTGGTGCTTCGCAAATCGCGCTAGTTCGTTGAACTTAGCCGCGTATTGCGCCACCGTCATTTCACCTTGTTTTAACTCTAGGAATTTTACCTCCATTCTGTTTTTCATGCTCTTCGGGAAGTAGTTCTCGAAGAATAGCGTCTTAAATCTTTCCCATGCTATTGTCCCCTCTCCGGCTCTCTGCTGATTTCCTTCCCACCAGTAGTTCGCTTCTCCCCTCATCATGTACGTGGCAAACATCGTCTTCTGATCTTCGCCTACGCGAGCTATAGTGAAAGCTTTTTTGATCTCCTTAATCCACGTTTGTGCGACGATTGGGTCGATAGTTCCCTCAAACTCCGGGGGTCCTACACTCTTAAAGTCTTTAAAGGTTGTTACTGTCACAGCTTGAGGGTTCGGGCAAACAGGTTCATTGTTCCTCCCCCTAAGAGCCTCTCCTAACAGATTAACTAGCCTCTGGATGGGATCTACTTGCTCCCTCTCGTTATTAACTGATTCTTCGGGTGTAGTCAGTTTACGTCTGGGTGGCATTATCTGCATCACAAATTTTCATTTTATTATTTATCAAGTATATTACTTAAGTATTTCTTTTAATACTAAAAGAATAAATTTATAACACGTTTCTGAAATAAACTTCATTTATATTCATATGCCATTTCATTTCATTACATGATTATCCTAGTATACTGCTATAAATGTCATCACATATATCCCCTAATATCACAAAAGATGGGGAATATACCAACCTACTGTGACACCCCTGAATCCGGGTCCTCTGACCCCGGTCCGGTCGCCACGAAATAATACTAACATCCACCTTTAAGTAATATACGATAACTAAAATGCGGAATATAATAAACGTACGTCGTTCATTCAAAAGGTGTTACTAGGCCCAAGATTCGATAACCTTAAAACAATCTTACAAACATACCCTAGAATAAACATTAGGGTTTATATTACATTAACAGTAATTAAACAAATCATAAAGACAAAGTCTGCTCCTTGTAAACCATCCTATATCTTTCCTTTACCCTTGTCCTTCCTTGAGGGCTCGGGCTTAACTGCAATATAAGTCATGATATAGCAAGAATGAGCAACAAGTTTACTCAGCAAGTTTAAATACAACAATAAAAGATATATCATGATGAATGGAAAAATATCTGACAATGATTTCAACAAAATGAATATCTTAAAGATTCAACAGTATGAATATTAGAACGATTTAATAATATGAATATCTGATCGAATCAATACGAATAATAGAATGATTCAATAATATGAATATTTGTAAGGTTCAACAACCTGCATGATTCAACACTATGAACATCTGAACAATTCAACAATATGAATATTAAAACGATTCAATAGTATGAATATCTGAACGAATCAATACGAATAATAGAATGATTCAATAATATGAATATCTGAACGATTCAACAATATGAATATTAAAAGCAAAGATAATAATTGCCTTTAGAATGACTGATAGTCGAGTAGACTCTGAACTATAACTTTCCAATGGGTTCAATAGCTAATTGACCCTTTTTTGGATTATTGGTTTCTGGCTATAGAAACTTAGTACCTCGAGGAGATCAGCATCGGCCACAACGTGAATATGCATAACACTTATATCTGCTTACTCGTATCATATATTAGATACCTGGGCTACATATGAGGGGTGTTCTGTTCCGTCTAAGAATCCTTACCATCAATTGGTTTGGATAGCTTTAAAGAAAACTTCATACACTAGTCTGACCGAACAAAGGTTCAGACTCTTACTGACACGGTTCAAGAAATTTAGAACCTTTAATAATGTACAAGTCCAAGACTGTACGAGCTCAAATGCACTAGGTGCGGACATCAATAATATCAATTTGGAATAATTGATAAGTAATTACACCACTAAATAACATGCTTGGAAACAAAGTTCAAGCAATTAAGTAAACAACTTTCGATTCAATAATAACCTACTCAATACAATATGAGAAGGATAGATAACTTGCACAAAGTGAAGTTTAGAATTTGCATAATATAGAAATTTGTGTAAGTTCGGGGAACTTGCACAATACTCAATGTGTGAATTCGGGGAACTTGCACAATACTCAACGTGTGAAGTTCGGGGAACTTGCACAATACTCAACGTGTGAAGTTCGGAGAACTTGCACGATAATAGATTCCTTGCATAAAATAAATGCATAGGCTTAGACACTTACAACATCAAAGAGTGAAATTCGGGGAATTTCACCATAGTAGATCCCTTGCATAAAGTAAATGCATAGGTTAGGACATTTGCTTACAACGTTCTTTGAGTAAAGTAAACACAAAGATAAGATACTTGCACAATATACGAGTTTGTATAAGTTTAGAGAACTTGTATAATAAAGAAATGAAGTTTGGGAACTTGCAAAATAACCAAAGTGTGAAGTTCGGGGAACTTTTACAATACTCAAAATGTGAAGTTCGGGGAACTTTCACAATACTCAAAATGTGAAGTTCGGAAAACTTTCACAATACTCAAAATGTGAAGTTCGGGGAACTTTCACAATAACCAAAGTGTGAAGTTCGGGGAACTTGCACTCAACATAACAATCAAATGAAACTAGGAAACTTGCACCGTAAAAGAGTGTAAGTTAAGAAAACTTATAATATAATAATACATTGCTCAATATAAATTTGAGTAAAGTTAGGGAGACTTGTAAATAATACAAGAATGGTTTCAAAGGAACTTGCACAATCAAAGAGTGTAAGTCAGGGAACTTGCCTGTTCGCTCAGCTACAAATAATTCTAGCTTTAATTTAAAAGGCGTTGGAACGACCTAATAATAACAAGTCGATCTCTCCAATTAGTATAAACTAATATAAGTTCACACATACTAGAATCTAGTCGTTATATAAATTCATCACATAAGATCACGTTCAATATCAAATATACCATTTATAGCATCATAATATGTTAACTGTTAAAATCCAACTTAAGCAAATTGTTCGGGTCTGAAAGTGTCCCGGCGTAACTCTAGCATGCAACTATTGCCATTAAACCAATACACATGCTTATCAAGTTATAATCTCCCATTCTAAACTAGCATGCTCGTCCTAATCCAATTTCGAAGTCATATGTTTTCTTGCCGGTAAGCCTTAAGTTAAACAAGTTTATACTTTAAAGGTTCGCTACTCCGGTTATACTATCTCATAACAAGGCTAAACAATACCTAATATGTATGCTTGAGTATACTACACAAATATACTTCAAATCACATAGTTCATGTTTGAAGTTCATTTTCTATGATTAAGCATGCATATGTGAAATCTGTGCATAAATAAACGAGGTTCATGTCAATACGTCTATAGGCATAATGACATCCTAATAAACATGCTTGCATGATCATAATATAATTCACATGGTAATCATTGCTAGTTAGCTTCCACATTCTAAGTTTCCATTTGTAAAGTACACTAAGTCAAAAAGACAACACGGTACATGTAAAGCATCTCGTTACCGCGACTCACATGTATTAGAATGCATATATAAACCACATACATGTATTTAAGTGGTCACAATCTAAAGACACCAGTCTTGGTTAAGTTTACTTTAGAAGTCCTTAAGTTTCGCTTGAAAAACTTCTTGAAGCTTTCAATCAAGTATGCTAACGTGTTTAACATTTTAAACATACATTTCAAGTTAATATAAACCATGCTATTATGCTCGCAAAAATCAGAATAGTAATATGGCATAGCATGTCAAGGTTTGTGTTTCATTTTTGTTAGGAACGTGCATTCGTAAGGTTCATATGATTATAATTCGTTAGGGAACCTACGTACGCGAGTTAGCATACTTCTCATACATCTTTAAATCATACTAATATGCTTGCAAAGTCAGAATACTAGCATGCTTCACATATGTTGACGTTCGTTCATGAAATCTTAAGTTTATTTCATAACTATATGTTGTTTCATAAACCTTATATGCAAACATAGCAAAACACGTTAACATAATGTTAACATACTCGTATATGTGTGCTAATTCAGTTTACATGCCTGCCTTAACAAGGTACTATATGATGGCATGATAGGTTCTGTAATAAAAAAAATAAAATCTGCATTGCAGGGCCTGCGTAGCTTGCCTGCAACCAAGCATAAACCCGGCGCAGCTGTGCCAGCTCCTGATCCAATCCAGACTGAACTGCTTCGGCAGTTCCTTCAGCCTAACTCAAAAATTTCCTACGAAAATTGATTCTAACATAACACATTGCAATTCTAACATGTTTACATCTTGTATAACACTTAACCAACATATTCCAATCCATTAATATCCAATTCAAATGAAGTCAAGAATCAAGTACTTAGCAAATTCACAGAAATTAAAAAACAAGAATGCAATTGATTATACCTCTGTAATGTAGAAACTGAACTTGCTGCTATCAAATTATATAATGCTACTATGCTACTCTCCCTTAAATCAATATAAAACCTTAGCAATTGAAATAAGAGGAAGGGAGTTCAATTTATAGGCAAACAAAATACTCAGTTAATGTAATATTCTCCCAAATCAAACCCATGGATTGTAAGGTTGTTCAATAGACAAGAGAGAGTTGGTGAGAGTGGGTGGAACTCATCATAAATCTCACTCCCCTTATAATGATTATGGCTAGCTTGGATGAATTTGAGAAGAAGAAGATAGAGTAGCATAGCATGTGGGTTTACACGTGAAGGAGAGAAAGCTGAGCTCTCATATTGGGACAATTCTCAGCAACTAGCAAATACTACACTTAGGGCATATCATATAGACTTTGGTTATATAATATACATGCACAATTTATTTTATATAACATAGGTTATAATAATTTAAAGGGCATACAATGTATTTCCTAATTATAAGTTATCAAGTAGTGTATATACCTATAATCCATGTACATTATTTTAACACCGAATATAAAACAGTTTGGTATTATTATTATCACCATGGTTATCATTATAATTTAATAACATCATTATCAAATAACAATAGTTTATTGATATTAATACAACGTAATAGGGTATACATATTAATGTCTACCATTCCTTTCATGCTATATAAGCCATATTATAATGTAACTCACATAATGTCACTAGTCATCCTATATAGTCTATATATATAATATAGAGACATATTAATGTGTCACCTTGCACCTTATACAATATGAAGGTATCCACCATATATTACAAGGTTTAATATATCGCAAGCTTGTATAACACAATTAATCAAGTAAATATAATATTATTATATTTATTTATCTCCTACTCATTAATTATTATTTACTCATAATAATAATTAATCAACACATAATCAATTAATTACTCCCAATTCATTAATTATTATTTACTCATAATAATTATAATTCAACAATAATAATAATTTCATACGTTATCAATTAATTGCTTAAATATAAATAATTAATCCCGATTAAATCTCTACACCATATTTAAGAAATTTGAATATATAATTACTAACACTTTTATCAATATTCTGATATAAAAGTCTCAGGGTTAATCTACTAATTTAAATAACCATTAGTGATTCTCTTTAATAAAAAATCCTAGCATTTATTCGCATAAGTTAAATCACATAAGCACATAACCACATAAGGTTTAAATAAGTTTGAAAAATTAACTCCTAAAAATTTTAAATCACATATAAAATTAATAAGGAGCTTAAAATTCCTGGTCGTTATACCTACTACCACACTACCCCTCTAACAAAAGATAACTTGGGGTTTACATCACTATTCCACATCTTAAACAAAAGATTGGGATTACAACATAGTATATATAATACATAAAGAGAATACTACTAGACTACTACTAATCCATCTAAGGAAATCTCGTCACATCATCCCGCGCTCCACAACGCTCTTGTACTCTGACTGTGTTATATAAGCTACCAAATCTCGACTCATAGTGTGTAGAGTCTGTCCCTGTTCTGCCAGGTAGTGGTACACACCATCAAGCACCCCCTTGAATGCCGAACGGAACACGTACCCCATCTTGTTCATTTTCCTCTTCTTACATCGGACCTCATCCTCCAGGTCGTCGGCTCTCTCATGGGCAGCCTCCCACTTCTCCTCGAAGTGTATCCTATCCATCACTTCTAATTCCAACTGAGTGCGGAGTGCTTCCTTCTCAGTCTTCTAGCTTAGTTCCCTCTGTTCAACCTCTTCTAGCTTCCCTGCTATATCCACGTTACTAGCCACTGCCTTGTGAAATAGGGTTCCCATCTGAATTCCCGCCTCTTTGCGATAAGCAATTTCTACTTCCAACTCTTGCATAGCCAGCTTCCTCTGGTGGTCTTCGTCCCGCAGTTTCTAGAACTTTGACCCCCTCTCTTTTGCCTCTTCCTCTAACTCCTGGACTCTGCAGTCTAAGTCTAGGATCCGCTCCTCATACTCGCCTAGTATATGCTCCTCTAGGTTAGGCTCATAGGAGTCCTCCATGGGCTCCTCCTCTGAAGGTTCGTCCTCAACCGGCTCGTCCTCCATCGGCTCCTCCTCTGGATCGGACTCTATCTCAATCTCAATCTCATCCTCGTCATCTGACTCTGATGGTGCCACAGCCTGTACTGGCACAGCCTCTAAGGGTGCCTCGTACACTACATGAATATCCCTGGGCTCATCCTCAGCCACTCTAGCGGGTACTCCCATATCTGCCATCTACAATCACAAACACATACAAGAAACATCAACTCCATTAGAATGTTAAATAAAACATAAGTCCATTGTATAAAATGAAGTTACATTTCATAACAAACTAAGTCTCTCAAGGAAAACTCTACATGATTTTTATCTCCTTTCTAACTTCTAAGTTCTCCTAAGTTATAGTCTAAGGACACTCGTTCCTAAGGTTTATAACAACAGCTTTGATACCAACCTGTGACGCTCCCAAATTCGGGACCGCCACTTGGTCACTCGAATTCGGTTTGTCACGTGCTCATGGTAATACAATAATAACTAAAATCACACATTCACAGCGGAAGATTTAATTTAGAATAATATACAATGATTAATTATAATTATTCTCCCAAGTCTCGCAACCTATAATACTTAATAGATTACATAATAATATCGAATAAAGACTTATTACATAATCCTACTTAAGCTTAAACATAGTCTAAAGACAGTCTTAATACAACATAACAATTTGAAACATAAAGGAACAAGCTAGTCGGTAGCCTTGCCCTTGCCCTTGTCCTTGTCTTTCCCAGAGACACTTTCCTGTTCCGCCATAACTGAAAGGTTTTAAAATAAGCAAGAATGAGCACAAATTGCCCAGCAAGTAATATACAACAAGGGTGATGAGTATTATATCACGAGTTTGAAATAGCGAAGTATAATCTCTAAGATAGTTCAGAGTTTCAGAATAATATCAGGAACAACAAATATCAACAATTCTCGAATCACATCTTTGGAATATGAAATGATAATTCAATATAGATCAACAGATATATATATAAATTCAAAGGCTATCAACGTATCCAACTGGATAAAATAATTTATACTGAGCAGTCACTAAGGACTATTGAACATCTACTAGAATTACCAATATTAAACTGATAACCAAAAAGAAACATGTATAATAGATGATCAGTCTACAATACTCTATGTTATGCATAACCACAGTAATATTCACGCGTGTGTTGGGGCTTCCAACAATAAACACTCCCCTTACTATAAGGGTTGTTCAACTCAGTTTTCAAGATTTTCGCACCGATAAAAAGGTTTGGACAGTTTTATAAACATGCATATAGTCTAGCCGAATCAAGTGGCATAGACACTTTCACAATATTCAAGAACAATACCAAGTTCAACATGAATAATAGCTTTCACAAGAGTTTAAACATACTAGCTCAAATGAATGAGTAAGACAACTTGCATTCAAAGAGATAAAGTTTAGATTCTCGCTTACAATATTCGTTGAATAAAGTAATACAAGGGTTAGGATACTTGCACTATAAATGAGTGTAAGTTAGGAAACTTGCACAATCATAGATTTCCTTGTATAAAGTAAATGCGCCGGTTAGGATACTTGCACTATAAATGAGTGTAAGTCAGGAAACTTGCACAATCATAGATTTTCTTGCATAAAGTAAATGCGTCGGTTAGGATACTTGCCTTAAGCGTAGTTTATCCACGTAAAGCCTAATATTGCTTCAAAGAATTATGTTATCCTATTAACGTATATATATATATATATATATATATATATATACACACACACACACACACACACATTAGTTATACACATCGGATTCACATACTTGATATGTAAATTAAGCATATACATCAAGTTCTATCTTAGCTACACAATCAAATCTTATAACTATATATTAAAAAACCACATATTTTAATAATCAACTATAGTCCTTACTTGTATTTGTCTTAGAAAATCATACTTGAATAGTTTACGTCGTGTCCAACTATGTGAGTGTTCATATAGATAATGCATAGCGACATAAAGAATACTAGCATGTAACCCTATAAGTTCAGAATACAACCATGCAACGTGTATGAAACTTAGTTTGCAAACATATTCGAGTTAGTCTTTAACAGTCATTTTAAACCAAGCCAAAGCAATCTAGTTCATATAGGCAATTTCAAATCATATCTCACACCTAGTTAAGTTACGAGCATATGCTAGTAAGTTCGGACTTAAATAACACATGCTTCGTCAAGGGTTGTTTTCAAATCATGAGTTCTCTTTTTATGTTAAGTAAATTATGGAAACATGTATTGCACAAGAGGGACTCCATAAATCATGTTACATTTACTTAGTATGAATTATAATTTCACTGCTCTCGGACTGGGCAAACAGATAGTCATTTTTGGGCCTGTCTACACAGCGGCGCGGCAACAACAGCAACAAGCTGGCGCTGCGGCGCGGACACAATGCCTGGGATCGGCGCTGCGGCATGGGGACGCTGGGACTGAGGCACTATGGCGCTGCAGCACACAGATAACGCTGTGCATCGGCGCCTGCGGCGCCGCGATGCAGACTCAGTTCCTGCAGTTCACGCTGCAGCCAAAATCGACCCAAAACTTTCTATTTCATCGATTTCAACATACCCATATGCTATTAGACCTCTTTAACTTACTAACACACACAGATATATATATATATATATATATATATATATATATATATATATATGCTTATATAACATTCAATCGCCATTTATCAATTCCCAAATTCACGAACTCCAACTAATTTCAAGAATTGAAGAATTTTATAGAAATTTCAGAAACAAAAAACGAAAATGAAGAACAAAGGAAAAGGGATTATACCTCTGCTAGAATTTAAATAGAACTTGCTGCTAATCTAAACTTCTTCTACTGATATATGTATATTGCTTTCACTCACTACTTATGCAAACTCTCAGCAAATTGAAAATGAAGAAACATGGCTGCTATTTATAGAAGAACCCTTACATAGACAATGCAATTATTCTTCAATTTAAACCAACGAGATGTAGGATTCCATGGTGGTTAAAAGAGAGTAGGTAATTAGTTGTTGGATTCATCATGAATCCCACATCCTTGTCCATCATTTGCTATGAGGCTATGAAAGTTTTTACTGAGTTTAAGGAATATAGGCTTTAGTCTTAATAATGTTATGCACGTGAAGGAGAAGAAGAGTGACTATTATATTGTGACAAGGCAAGTAATCTCAGCATTTGCAAATGAACTACATGCTACACTTGTATTACAATACATATACCATATACTTATGTTATATATTATATGTACTTTAAGTCATAATGAAATGTCACAATGTAATTCTCATAATGTATTAAGTGCAAATTGGCACATATATAATTCATGTACATTTATCTTATCGGTATAATTTAATCGGATGTTATCTCATTACACTGTACCCCTTATTTATTAAATCCCACTAATTAATAATTGTTTACAATATATCCTTGATATTTTAATGTAGACTTACACACATATTGTTACATGAGCATCATGATGTATTCATAACATATAGTTTCAATATGTACAATCATATAATATAGTTTAAATATACTTGCATGGTCACACTTAAGTGTTTCTCTACACTATGTAATATAGTTGTATTCCATATACCTTATATTATCAATTATTGCATACTTGCACATAACAATCAACAATCAATACAACCTTACTTATTTGATTCTTGCACATATGAATTAATAAATTCATTATCTTATTAATTAACAATAATATTACTTAATCCCTTCCTCGTAATTATTAATAACACTTAATTAATAATCATAGGATTAATTATCACATGAATATAGATCTTATTATATTTATGAACACGTTGCTTATTATTATTATTATATTATTTGCAATAATAATAATCCCCACATCATCAAATAATTATCATTAATATTTTATAGGAATTAATTAATATTCTACGATAACAATTAGCAAAAATTAACAATTAATTAGTTGTTCACTTAATAAGTCATTCGTCAATTAATATCATCACTAATATTCCTCATCACTATGCCACACAAGGCTTTCACGAGTTTATTATAAACTACACATTTTCTTCAATTATTATACTTATTCAATTTAACATAATTGAGTTAACTCATCTTTTAACACAAAAATCATTTATATACGAATAAATATTCATTTCCATTAATATATTTATTTAATAATATTAGGAAAATCTCGGGTATTACATTGTATGTTCTACATGGCGTTGGAATGTACGATTTGTGTTTAGGATAGACATATACCGAAGCGCCACTCGTAGTCAATGGAGAACCTGTGCTTAAACCCTAATTATTTATAAATCACATAGACATATAGTGGTTTAGGTAATGTGGGTGTTCATATGTGTTCTATCATCTGTGGATTATATATGATATGGATTTGGTACATCGAAAGATGGCCTTATTTCACTTTCATGTTCTCGGCTAGCGATCTTTGACGATTAATTTGACTTAACAGGAAGTGCATTGACTTAGATGAATCAACAGGGGAAATTGAGATCTCATATCTTCATTATATGGTTTTATTCTAGGGTTACTTAGTTTTAGTTTAATTAATTAGTTTTAATTCAACACAATTGATCGTTCGTTTAGACAAGACTGAAATGGTTATGGGCTAGTGGTTTGGTGGTTTTTATTAGTTAATTCTCAGTGGGAACAATACTCTGCTTACTCTTTATTACTTGTTGACCGTGTATACTTGCACACATATATTGATCGGTAAAACGACCAACAAGTTTCCACAGACAGCAAAACATATAAAGTGTTCAACAAAAAGACGCTAAGTGTTGAAGTCTCGATCCACATTATCTTTGATGAAATAAACTCAGACAAGTCTGTACAGCAAGGCACTGCGATCGATGATCCAGACACCATGAATGAGGTGGTTGACCCCAACACCATGAACATAGTTCCAAAAGGTGGAATCGTAGAGGCTGAAGAAGAAATCGTGGAGAGAGCTGGACCAGACGACGATTCTGTTCAACAAGAACCAGAAGTCAATCTTGAAGAGTTTAGACAAGAAGGCACCAGAACAGATGTTCTAACATGGAACAGATGGGCAATAGATCACACTCAAGACCTGATCATTGGAGATCCAACTGCCAGGATCAGGACAAGATCTGCAACACAGAATGAGTGTTTCTATTTGAGCTTTCTGTCTCAAATGGAACCCAAGAAGATAGAAGATGCAATGCTAGATTCAAGCTGGATAGAAGCCGTGAAAGAGGAGCTGAATCAGTTTGAAAGAAGCAAAGTCTGGAGATTAGTTCCTAGACCAAAGAATCACCCAGTCATTGGCACCAAATGGGTCTTCAGAAACAAGATGGATGAAGATGGGGTGATCACAAGAAACAAGGCAAGACTAGTGGCTAAAGGTTATTCTCAAGAAGAAGGCATTGACTATGATGAGACCTTTGCATCTGTTTTCAGACTTGAAGCAATAAGAATATTCCTTGCATTTGCTGCCCATATTATGTTCAAAGTCTTCCAGATGGATGTCAAGAGTGCATTCCTGAATGGTGAACTTCAAGAATAAGTATATGTGGAACAACCTCCAGGTTTCATCAATCCAATCCTCTCTAATTATGTTTATAGATTAGACAAAGCCTTATATGGACTTAAACAAGCACCTAGAGCATGGTATGAAACACTAACTAACTTTCTTATTGAAAAAGGATTCACTAGAGGTAGAGTAGACACTACATTATTTCTTAGGAAGCACAAAGATAAAGTTTTACTAGTTCAAATATATGTAGATGATATTATCTTTGGCTCTACTGATGAAAATCTATGCAAGAGATTTGCCAAGCTTATGCAGAGCAAGTTCGAAATGAGCATGATGGGTGAGCTGAATTTCTTCCTTGGACTACAAGTGAAGCAACTGATGAAGGTATCTTCATTAACCAAGCCAAGTACATCAAATACTTGCTTAAGAAGTATGGCATGGAATCAGCCTCTCCCATGTAAACACCAATTGCTCCAGCAACCAAGCTTGACAAAGATGAGAAAGGTAAAAGTATTGACATTACTCAATACAGAGGTATGATAGGCTCCCTTCTCTAGTTAACTGCCAGTAGACCAGATATAATGTTTGCAACATGTATATGTGATAGATTTCAAGCTAATACTAAGGAATCACACTTAACTGCTGTAAAAAGAATTTTCAGGTATCTCAAAGGTACACCCTACTTGGGACTATGGTATCCCAAGGAGTCCTCTTTTGAACTGACAGGATATTCAGATGATGACTTTGCAGGATGAAAAATAGATAGAAAGAGTACTAGTGGCACTTGTCAACTGCTAGGAAATAGACTAGTATCCTGGTTCAGTAAGAAGCAAAACTCAGTGTTAACTTCAATAGCAGAAGCTGAATATATTGCTGCAGGCAGCTGTTGTGCTCAAATCTTATGGATGAAGAACCAGTTAGCAGACTATGGGTTTAATTTCAAATCTATACCTGTTCACTGTGATAACACAAGTTCCATGGCAATAACACATAATCCTGTCATGCATTCTAGGACTAAGCATATAAAGATAAGATATCATTTTATTAGGGATCATGTTCAAAATGGAACAATATCTTTACATTACATCCATACTGAAAATCAACTTGCTGATGTATTTATAAAACCCTTAGATGAATCTAGATTTAATATATTAATAAGTGAGTTAAGAATGTTAAATCTGCAACCATGAAATCTATGCTCTAGTTGGTGCTAACCATGCAGATACAAAGGATAAGTCAAAATTGTAGAGATGACTAAGAGAAACCACGATCGTGGAGTGATCCAAACATGGTAGAAAAGCTCACTGTGATGGTTGCATTATCAAGCTAAGCACTCCTTCTGATAAGCACCTCAGGGACAAACCTGATCTTTAGTGTCAAACTAAGAGGTTGGCCCTTCCTGAGCAACCTTAACCCAGAAGGGATGCCATTTCAAAATGCATCACAGAAAACCGTAGAGTCAACGGTCAAGGAGTAAGCTAAGAATGGAACTCAACAATCGTGGAGTGGTTCTCGGCAATCGTAGTCCTATCATAAGGACTCACTAGCTCAGGGGGAGCTAAGGGCAGAACTAAACTTTCTACATGACTTAAAATCGTGGAGTCTTACAGAACTCGACACGTGTCCCACTATGCAAATCATATGGAGGGAAGTTATAAATTCATTTTGAACTGTCATTTGTCAGTTTACCTTTGAATTTCAAAATTTTATCTCTCTCTCTCTCTCTCTCAAACGAAACCCTAAGTTTCAGAAAGCTAAGTCAAATCTGTTGGTCACAGGATACTCAATCAAAATCAAATGGCTGCTTCCAATGTTGTCTTTGGTTACCAGCTATGTTTTGACGAGTTCAAGAAGGCTGGCCTTGAGTTTTACAAGATTCTATCACTTCTAAAGAAAGCTGTCTTAGAAAAAGCTCTAAACACCAGCACACTGATTTACCCAAAGCTGGTGAAGGAGTTCTACAGCAATGGAGTCGTTGAAGGGGACTTCATCATCACAAAGGTCAAGGCGCTGAAGGCATAAACCTAGCCCTAGATTTCAAATCTAAAGGTCTTCTATCCATGGAAGTTATTAATTTCCATGAAGGTCTAAAGAAGATGCACTACACAAAGATTGAAGGAAAAAGCGGTTACAAGAAGAAAGAATTTCCCCAAGAGTATGAGTTCTTTGCAGACATTGTTGGAAAATGCATATGTTGCAAGGGCTCTGGTCACGATTCTGTCAATGAGAAGCAACTGAAGCTCATGACAGCCATCCGCTTTAAAGTTCAACTCAACTATAGGGCTTTGCTGATGGATTGGTTTGAGAAGTGGATGCTCAGCCCTAAGAAGACCAAGACCTCTTCCAAAATGCTCTATGGGAGGTTTATCAGCATAATTCTACAGTCTGACCTAGGTTACAAGATTGAGGACAAATAAGGTGTCTCCATCAATCCCAACAGGAAGATGACCCAGCAGCTATTTTAGAATTAGAAGAGGAATCCAGCAGAAAATGTGAAGATGATGTCAGCAACTTCATCTGCTATAAAGGAAGTTGAGGAGGATGAAGAAGTCAACCAAGATGAACCCTTGGCTCTGACTAGAAAGAGCAAAGGGAAAAGGAAGGTGAATGAAGGTGTTCAAATAGTTGAGGAGCCCCAAGGCTTAACCACTGATGCACCCAAAGGGGGTCCTGGTGCTGACATTAAATTTTGAAGCCTTACCACTAACAGAGTTATTACTCTTGAGCCAACTCAATCACCAGAAGAGGTTCTGAAAGAGAAGAAAAAGAAGAAGAAGAAGAAGAAGAAGAAGAAGAAGAAGAAGAAGAGGATGGAAACAAGTGAAGACAAGACTGAAGGAAGTTCTAAGCCTCAGAAGAAGAAGAAACACAGTCTTAGAACAAAGAAGTCTTCATTCACTACGATTGTGGAGTCATCACCAATCGTAGAGTCCAGACTGACTGCTACTGCAGAAGGAGAAGCTTCAACAGCCTCTCAGCCTGAACAAACTGTTAGGGCTGAAGCTGAAGAAAATGCTAAGGCTGTGCCCAAGCCAAAGAAGACAAAGAAGAAGCTAGTTAAGAAGTACATTCTGGAGAATGAGGAAGTGCTAAAGGAAGATGAAAGAAGAAGGGCTGTTGAGAAGGGTGATCAAAACTCTGAGCCTCAAGCATCTGTTCCAACCTTGGAAGAGACCAGAATCATTGAAGATGTGGTAGCCTACATCAGTCATGCAAACAACACTACTGCACCTAATCAGGCCATGATCAATGCTGAAGAGGAGATGCCCGGAACAAGTGCTGTTGCTGAGGAAGTACAGTCTGAAATTATTGTTCAATCAGAGGAAGTTCTGGTAGAAGATGTGGCTCAGTCTGAAGAAGAAGTGCTAGAAGCACCTGAAATGAGCCCTGATGATGGTGAAGAAAAAACTCTGGAAGCTCCTGTTCCAGAAAGTTCTACAGCTGAGGGGGAGCTATTAGAAGCGCAAGAGCCAGTGTATGCAGAAGCTGAGGGGGAGCTACCAATAAATGATCATGAAGTCCCCTCAGCCCCTGAAGAGTTCGTAGAGTCTGCTGTTGCAGAAATGGTGGATATTGAGGATGATGTGATGTCAGATGTGGTGGAAGTTCTGGATGCAAATGATGAAGATAGTGATGAAGAAGAGGATGATGATCTAGAGATTATTGCAATATGCAGAGATGGTGAAAGAACAGCTAACTACAATCAGCTGTTTGACTACTTGCCTATTATGCCCTATCATAGAGCTCTGATTCTCAGTACCTGGGATCACATGTTCTGGATTTACAAGGCTTATCCAGCAATCTCAGTGCTTGCCTATGGATTTCCAAGAAATCGAAGATTTGCTCAAAAGCTAATCATAAATGATTCAACTTCAGAAGCTGAGCTAGAGGTATACATTACTCCCCTCTCTTTCATTATCAACCACTCTCTTTCATCACATTTCAATCAATTCTACGAATTGCCAAGATGGTTGGAAGTGGTCCTGCACCCACTAAACCAGTTTCCAGTTACAGAGTCCCAAACCTCTGTAACTGATGAACCAAATAACCAAAATCGTCAAGCAGATGCTTGATAGCTCAACCATTGAGACACCAAATCTGGACGACAAACTACGATTCATGCTTGTCAACCAACCAGACACTGCAATCGTAGAGTCTCCAGAACAAATCAATGAACCAGATACACAAAACCCTGAACCAAACACCTCACCCATACACCAAACTCAAGCCCCCATCACACAGTCAGACATTCCCTCGTCCTCCAACAACTGAATACTTTGATATGACACTTGCTCTCGCAAGCATGTCAAGGACGGGCGAATACACTATGATCCCTCCTCCTGATACTAAGCAAATTCTTGATCGATTGTCTCTACTGCCAACAAAGGAGGAGCTAGCTGATTTAACAAGCCATATGGCTCTAGAGACAGAGGAGATTCTTGAAGCAAACCCTCTGGCGCTTCACAAAAGATTCGATCATATAATCGACTCTATCAAGACTCTACCAGGGAACTTGGCAACTGAGTTGTCAAAGAAGCTAAGGGAGATTGTCAAGGAAATGGGTGACAGCCTCAACCAAAGGGATGTTATTCACTTTACAGCCATGAAAAAGCATAAAGAATCTATGGAGATCATGCAGAAAACTGAACAAACTCAGAATACTCTCATGACCACACAGATTCAAGAGCTGCACCTCACACTACGAGAATTCCAAAACTTTGGTATGACTCAAATTCAACATACTACTGAAGCTATGGAGTGGCTTCAGCAACAGAGGAGAAATACTGAGGCAATGGCTGAGGAGAATCATAGGGACATTGCCCTAAACCGCTCTCAGATGCATGAGCTGGTGCAAGATGTCCAACGCCTCTTTGAAGACATTCGAACCCTTGATGCTGACATAAAGAGGGAGAATATTGAGCAAGGAGACAGAAGCAGAGGCAGAGGAGGCAGAAGGCAGGGAAGGCAAACTCAAATTGGTCAATCGTCGGGTAGCAACCCCAGGAGTCCCATCTATTAGCCTCCATGATCTGATCAACAGCAGCAGCGCCCTCTCATGGCTGAACCCTATCAAGGGGGTCGAGGTCCATCTCCTGGCTCACAAGGAGTATCCTCTACTGGTCTTAACATGCCAGTTGGAGATCCTCTTTTTATAAATAGACATGATCATTCAGAAATGTTGAGCTAAGAAGTGCTAGCTGACATCGCATGGAGAGATGAAGTCAGCAGAAGAAGGAGAGCTGAAGAGCATGCCAACCCTCCAAAAAACAAGATTGTAATATCTTTTCAAACATCAATAAATTCATGCTTATTCTCTAGAAATTTTAGCTGCTCACAAAAATAATAAGTCATATTTACTTTCCAACATTATGCATTTAGAAATTGATGTTATGATACAAATTTCCTTGGTTATGTCAACATCAAATAGGAGGAGATTGTTGGGAATTGCATATTTAAATTTGATGTTGAAAGTAAATATAAATTCTTAAGTGTAAAGTCCTTCAAAGAACATATGTACAAGGACTTAGATGATAGATCAAAATTGTTAGGTTGATTTGTGCTTTAATGTTTATCATTCTGTAAATGAATGTATAGAAGAAAGATCAAAACTGTTAGGTTGATCTATTTTGAGATGTAATTATTAGGCCTTGACAAAATCATAGTCTGTCAAATCCAGTTTGCAGAAGCCAAGGCAGGATCGTGGAGCTTCAATGAAGATGTCCAAAGATCGTAATCTATCTTGAAAGCCACACTCAGAATCGTGGAGATGACCCGAGCGCCTGCTAAGCCAAGTCAAGAATCGAAGTCTGCTCTCGAAAGCGTGGAGTCTGCAAAACAAGCAAGTGGAAATCGTAGTCTATCAAAGAGCTTAAGAGAAATCGTAGTGTTCTCAACGATCAAGACTGAGTCCAGCCTGTGCAAGCCAACACACAACGATCATGGTACAAAGACCATGATCGTGGTTGTAAGACCCCAATTTTTATGAATAAAGATTTAGTTTTCTTTATATATTATTTCGAAATAGTAAGGTGTTGATTTGATAAATATGAAAGTTATGGGTAAAATGTGCAAACATTTTTAAAATGAGCAAGTGGTTATAAAATATTCTTGTTGTCGGGGAATATTCGTTTGGTCGTGGAATATTCTTGTTGTCGGGGAATATTCGTACGACGGCGCAGCTATTTGTGGGCCCCCACAACGGAATAACTGTCGGATATAGACAGCGACAGAAATAACTTTTTTACAAGATAACGGCGTAGTTGTTACCGTTAGTACTAGTTGAAATACCCGGTGGTTAAATTACAGTACGCGGTGTTGCGCAGTAGCACACGGTATTGCACAGTATTTCGAATTATTGAGTCTTACGTGAGAAGGAACCTACTCAATTATTGTTACAGTATTTACTGTTCAATATTTTATATTATTGACTCAATAATTGCTACGTTGATATTTTATATTATTGACTCAATAATTGCTGCATTGATATTTTATTGACTCAATAATTGCTACGTTGCTATTTTTTATGATTGATTCAATAATGGCTACAGTTGATATTTTGTAGTATTGATTCAATAATTGTCGTTGCACAGTATTTCACGTTATCAACTCAATAATTCATATTATTTGAATAATATTATTAGATAGCATTATTAACAATGTCTAAGGAAGTTCTGTCTAGGAGGGGTTATTTAATTGCGCGCCAGTAAGGAGAAGTCCTTATCGGAAGGCCCCCTCTGTCCTGGGAACGACCTGGTTGTTAATATTGTAGTTCTATAATATTATTTGTGAATAATTAATTATTGATTTATATGATAAGGAAATATTTATTTTGTGGATATTAAAGAAGGAATTGGCGCTGATGAGTTTTTATCAATATTTTGGTGTGAGAAATCATCTGTTTATGGATTTCGGATAATTTATGTTTGGAATTTGAAAAAACTTCCTTCTGCAAAGTTGTAGAGAATTAAATTTCCTATGAAAGGACATAGAATTTGTATTTTTCTGACGAAGGGGCTATTTGTTATGAATTATTGAAGTTTCAGGAAAATATATATATTATAAAGGGTGGGACCCACTTTTGGTTGGAAAAAATGGCTGATGGCTTTTTGGAGCAGCCGGCGGCTAAGAAAAAAATAATAATATTTTATTATTTTAGTCTCCTTTGGCATCCTAAGCTTTTCCTATAAATAGGGTGCTTAGGTTAGAATTGAAAATCACACCAGAATCAGAAGTTTTCTCTCTCTATAATATCGAGCGTATTTTTGTGAGTATTTCAATACTTTGAGTATTACTATTCAGTACAAGCTTCCGTCGGTATTATATCCGATATTCCAGTCAGAGATACTGTTCTTTTGAGGTAAGGGATGTTATTTCTTTCGTAAATAATGTTATTCTTTTCAATATCATTATACAAAAATATTGTCATGGATTTTATGTTGAAATTCTTACTTTTTTCCGTCGGGATTACTATTCACGTATACGACACTATTCACGTATACGGCACTATTCACGGAAAAACTAAATTTTCTTCTATTTGTCCAAATTGCTTGTTAAGGTTACTATCTTTGATTGTATCCAAGTTTTGAGCTCTATTCTTGAAATTTTGCTCCATAATTGATTATTACGAGGTATTTTTGATTTGGATAAACTAAATGACGAATCCCTACTCTTTGTCTTTTGTCTCACTGGATTCGTTCTTTAAAATATTTTTCATCATCCTCAGTCCTAAAAGATGAATGATTACGTGATGAATATCTTTGGCCTGTAGAGCAAAGATGAATGATTACCTGATGAATATCTTTGGCCTGTAGTGCAAAGATGACAGGTGTTGAGATGAATATGACCACTGATGATACAAATGAATATCTTTGGCCTGTAGTGCAAAGATGAATATTGATTCGAGATGTATATTGATTGATGTTACAGGGATAAAATATTGATGATGGACTTTTAAATCATAGAAGATAGTAGACTTGATTCTCTGCTTAACTCTTCTAATGATTTGTTATTTCCGCTGCGAATATTGATCTAAGATTGGTTGTCCATTATATTTTATCTGATTTATTGAAGGCTAACGATAATTTATTTTCCATTATCTTAGTCATAATATTCTTTACTGAGCTAGTTGAGCTCACCCTTTTCATCTGTTGTCCTCTTCAGGAAATGAGAATGTCGCAGGGACTAGTCGGGGGACAGAGTGATGGTCCGAGTTAGAGCAGTAGTAGTCCTCACTATTTCTGATAAATAGTGTGATAATAATTGTAATGAGGACTTAGTTTGAATCTTAATATTTTCTACATATTTGTATTGAGACTCACAGTTGTGTGGTCGTATTTTGCACGACCGTATGATATAAAGTTTGTATTTGAATTCTGTACCATGTATTTGGCGACTCAGAATGGGTTAGGTTGAATGAACCTATTCTGGGGACGTCACAGTTGGTATCAGAGCTTAGGGATATGATCTCTGGCGGAGATCGGGGAATAGAACTAGGAGGGGAGAGACGAGTAAATTCTTCGCTAGTGTGTCCTACCTAAGCTTATGTGGTATTTAATTGGTCAGTCGGAGCATAGGGTTAATATGTGATATGTTGATTTGTTTAATTAACCCTTGTTTTATGGCAGTATTTGAGAATGGCAGCTGAGAATGTTAACAACGAAGTGAATGAGACCGTGGAGACACCTTTAATCGTTAACCAGGAGAACGTGCAACAAGAAGGCAATGTTCATCCTAAAAATAACGCTGGTCAGATGATAAACGATGAGATGTTTAGAAGTTTTTTTGCAGTTTGTGCAAAATCAGACGAGGGAGACTCGTGTGCAACATACAGGTGGAGATAATAACAACACACGAGCTGTCACTGCTAAGCAGTTCAAGGAATTGGGACCACCAGAGTTTCTGGGAAAGCCAGATCCGATCAAGGCGGAGACGTGGATTAAACAAATTACCAAGATATTTGATGTCTTGGGATGTACAGAGGAACAGAAGGTTCCATTCGCCACGTTTATGTTCCGTGGAGAGGCAGATTACTGGTGGGAATCCGTGAAGCGTACGCAGCCTGCCGCACTCCAGATGTCTTGGGAAGCGTTCCAGAAACTGTTTAATGACAAGTACTTTCCTGAAAGTATTCGTCATATGAAGGAAGTAGAGTTTATCAGACTCGAGCAAAACAACATGACGGTATCCCAGTACGAGGCTAAGTTCGCAGAGCTGTCCAGGTTTGCACCTCATTTGGTGGAGAATGAGGAACGTATGACGCGGATGTTTCTAAGAGGTTTGAAACCCGAAATACGTCAATACCTCATTTCTCATAAGTTTTCTTTATATTCGGATGTAGTAAACAGGGCCCAGCTATTAGAACAAGATAATGATTATGTTCAATCGAGGGACCACAACCAAGGTCGTACCGGTGGCAGCAGTCATCGGAGCAATGACAACCAGCGAGGAGGAAAGTATGACAGAAGCGGTAACCACTCTGGTGGTTATCGTGGCCATGATAGTAGAAGAAGCGAATCGGGGGGAGATTTCAAGAAGAGAAGGTATAACAATGAGAACACGAAGATGTCAACATCAGCACCAGCATCAACTGTTTCGAGGGGAGGAGAACGACCACCGGTCGTATGCTTTAAATGCGGGAAAGAGGGACATATCAGCCCAAACTGCCCACAACAGTTCAAAGGATGCTATAACTGTGGAAAAGAAGGACATATAGCTCGAGATTGTCCTGTTGCGAAACCAAGTTCAGCGGTGGTGGTGATTCCAAAGGCGGTTGCAGACAAGTCAAAGTCGGTGATTCCTGGAAGAGCGTTTGTCGTGACAGCCCAAAACGCGAGGAATCCACACGAGGTGATTACGGGTAAGCTGATCATAAACTCTTGCGAAGTTTATACCTTGTTAGATACCGGTGCTACCCATTCCTTTATTTCACCTGCTTGTGCTCAACGTTTGAACTTGACTTCTGATAAATTAGACTTTGACTTATCTGTTGAAACTCCGTTAGGAGAAACCTTTGTTACATCTACAGTTTACAAATCTTGCTTGATTCAGATTGGTACCCTTACCTTACCTGTTGATCTTATATCTTTGAAAATACTTGCATTTGACGTGATTTTAGGAATTGACTGGTTAACCACTTACCATGCCAAAATTGATTGTTTTCGTAAGGTTGTTAGTTTTCATATTCCTAATCAACCTGTTGTACGAATTCAAACCACCAAACCACTAAAATCAGTCAATATCATTTCAAATCCCAAGGCTATTCGTTTATTGAAAAACGGATGTCAAGCTTTCTTAGCTCATGTCACTGATCTAAATCAGAATACATCAGATTTGAATGATATTTCCGTTGTTAATGAGTTTCCTGATGTATTTCCCGAAGAACGTCCCGGTCTACCCCCAGAACGTGAAGTTGAATTCTTTATTGACCTTGAGCCCGGTACAAAGCCCATTTCTAAAACCCCATATCGAATGGCTCCTATTGAACTTCAGGAGTTAAAGGTTCAATTACAAGAGTTGTTAGACATCGGTTTTATTCGTCCTAGTACGTCTCCTTGGGGTGCTCCTGTTTTATTCGTAAAGAAGAAAGACGGGAGTATGCGACTTTGCATTGACTATCGGGAGTTGAACCATGTCACCATCAAGAATAGGTATCCGCTACCTCGTATTGATGACCTGTTCGACCAGTTGCAAGGAGCGCAATTTTTTTCAAAGATCGATCTTCGTTCTGGATATCATCAGTTGAAGATTAAAACTGAGGATATTCCAAAGACTGCTTTCAGAACACGGTACGGGCATTATGAGTTCTTAGTCATGTCTTTTGGATTGACTAATGCTCCTGCTGCTTTCATGGATATGATGAACCGTGTATTTAAGGAGTATTTGGATCAATTCGTTGTTGTCTTTATTGATGACATCCTTATTTATTCTAAAGCCGTGAAGATCATGAACACCATTTGAAGTTGGTACTTCAAAAGCTTCGTGAGAACAAGCTATATGCCAAGCTGAAGAAATGCGAGTTCTGGCTTGAGGAAGTAGCATTCCTTGGGCACGTGGAGTATCTGTTGACCCGGCAAAGATTGAAGCAATACAAAGCTGGGAGCAACCTAAGTAGGTGACCGAAGTACGAAGCTTTCTGGGCTTAGCTGGTTACTATCGGAGGTTCGTAGAGGGATTTTCTCGAATCGCTACTCCATTAACTCAGTTGACTCGGAAAGATACGAAATTCGTTTGGAGAGAGGAATGCGAGAAGAGCTTCCAAGAGCTCAAGAGGAGACTTATCTCGGCACTTGTTCTGACAATACCATCTGGTTCGGATGGATTTGTTATCTACTACGATGCTTCGGGCAAAGGGTTAGGATGTGTTCTCATGCAACATGGGAAAGTCATAGCCTATGCCTCGCGACAACTCAAAGAATATGAGAGGAATTATCCTACTCATGATCTAGAGTTGGCAGCTGTCGTTTTTGCGTTGAAGATCTGGAGACATTACTTGTACGGAGAGAAAGTGGAGATTTATACAGATCATAAGAGCCTTAAATATTTCTTTACTCAGAAGGAACTCAACATGCGGCAACGACGTTGGCTTGAGTTGTTGAAAGATTACGATCATACCATCCAATACCATCCTGGAAAAGCGAACGTGGTAGCTGACGCGTTGAGTAGAAGATCATATGTGGGAACGAGTGCGATGATGTCAAGTATACGCGTAGAACCAGCTTTGATTGATAAAGTTAAAGCTGCTCAAGCTACGGATGCGGAACTGATGAAGATGAAGAAGAAGGTGCAAGAAGGTGCAATTCCAGAAGCAAGAATCGATGAAGAGGGAATACTTCGAGTCAACTCCAGACTTTGTGTTCCTAACGATTTTGACTTGAAGTATAGAATCATGATGGAGGCACACAACACACCGTTTGCAATCCATCCTGGGAGTACTAAAATGTATTGTGATCTTCGACATACATTTTGGTGGGGCAATATGAAGAGAGAGATCGCGGAGTTCATCTCGAGATGTTTAACTTGTCAACGTGTAAAGGCGGAGCATCAAGTGCCGAAGGGTCCATTGCAACCACTGGAGATTCCGAAATGGAAGTGGGAACACATTACGATGGATTTCGTTATGGGTCTTCCCAAGGTTTCTCAAGGCTTAGATGCGATTTGGGTTATTGTTGATAGATTAACCATGTCTGCTCATTTCTTGCCGATACGAGAGACTTATTCCCTTGAACGTCTTGCTCATATGTACGTGAATGAGATTGTGAGATTGCATGGCATGCCAGTATCCATAGTTTCGGATCGTGATCCCAGATTTACTTCACGATTTTGGATCAGTTTGCAGAAAGCTATGGGTACGGATTTACGATTCAGTTCGGCTTATCATCCTCAAACAGAGGGACAATCAGAGAGGATCTTGAAGATCTATTGAGACTTTGCGTTCTAGACTTCAAAGGGAGTTGGGATAAGTACTTACCATTGGTGGAATTCTCCTACAACAACAGTTATCAGGCAAGTATAGGCGTAGCTCCATTCGAGGCATTGTATGGGAGAAAGTGTCGCTCTCCAGTATGTTGGAACGAGGTGGGTGAAACAACATTGTTGGGACCGGAGTTAGTACGTATGACTACGGAAAAGATCCAAATGATCCGACAACGTATACAGACGGCACAGGATCGACAAAAGAGTTATGCAGATCTTCATCGAAAGGACGTGGAATTTAATGTTGGAGACCATGTGTTATTACGTATTGCTCCGTGGAAAGGAGTTACAAGGTTTGGGAAGAGAGAAAAGCTTAACCCACGATTCATTGGTCCATTTGAGATTCTTGACCGAATAGGAAATGTGGCTTATAGACTCGCTTTACCTCCAAGCATGTCTCGTGTTCATAACGTGTTTCACATATCCGTGTTACGTAAATATGTGAAGGATCCAAACCGCATTATTGAGTTAGAACCAGACGAGATAGCTGAAGATTTAACGTACGAGGAGGTACCTGTCAAGATCTTGGATAGGAAGGAGCATGTCCTACGCTCGAAAATTATACCTCAAGTTAAAATTTTGTGGAGAAACCAGGCTATTGAGGAAATGACCTGGGAGTTGGAATCGGAAATGAAAGCGAGGTATCCTCACCTTTTCGACATACCAGGTACGTACGTCAATTTCGAGGACGAAATTTCATAAGGAGGGGAGGTTGTAAGACCCCAACTTTTATGAATAAAGATTTAATTTTCTTTATATATTATTTCGAAATAGTAAGGTGTTGATTTGATAAATATGAAAGTTATGGGTAAAATGTGCAAACATTTTTAAAATGAGCAAGTGGTTATAAAATATTCTTGTTGTCGGGGAATATTCGTTTGGTCGTGGAATATTCTTGTTGTCGGGGAATATTCGTACGACGGCGCAGCTATTTGTGGGCCCCCACAACGGAATAACTGTCGGATATAGAAAGCGACAGAAATAACTTTTTTACAAGATAACGGCGTAGTTGTTACCGTTAGTACTGTTGAAATACCCGGTGGTTAAATTACAGTACGCGGTGTTGCGCAGTAGCACACGGTATTGCACAGTATTTCGAATTATTGAGTCTTACGTGAGAAGGAACCTACTCAATTATTGTTACAGTATTTACTGTTCAATATTTTATATTATTGACTCAATAATTGCTACGTTGATATTTTATATTATTGACTCAATAATTGCTGCATTGATATTTTATTGACTCAATAATTGCTACGTTGCTATTTTTTATGATTGATTCAATAATGGCTACAGTTGATATTTTGTAGTATTGATTCAATAATTGTCGTTGCACAGTATTTCACGTTATCAACTCAATAATTCATATTATTTGAATAATATTATTAGATAGCATTATTAACAATGTCTAAGGAAGTTCTGTCTAGGAGGGGTTATTTAATTGCGCGCCAGTAAGGAGAAGTCCTTATCGGAAGGCCCCCTCTGTCCTGGGAACGACCTGGTTGTTAATATTGTAGTTCTATAATATTATTTGTGAATAATTAATTATTGATTTATATGATAAGGAAATATTTATTTTGTGGATATTAAAGAAGGAATTGGCGCTGATGAGTTTTTATCAATATTTTGGTGTGAGAAATCATCTGTTTATGGATTTCGGATAATTTATGTTTGGAATTTGAAAAAACTTCCTTCTGCAAAGTTGTAGAGAATTAAATTTCCTATGAAAGGACATAGAATTTGTATTTTTCTGACGAAGGGGCTATTTGTTATGAATTATTGAAGTTTCGGAAAATATATATATTATAAAGGGTGGGACCCACTTTTGGTTGGAAAAAATGGCTGATGGCTTTTTGGAGCAGCCGGCGGCTAAGAAAAAAATAATAATATTTTATTATTTTAGTCTCCTTTGGCATCCTAAGCTTTTCCTATAAATAGGGTGCTTAGGTTAGAATTGAAAATCACACCAGAATCAGAAGTTTTCTCTCTCTATAATATCGAGCGTATTTTTGTGAGTATTTTAATACTTTGAGTATTACTATTCAGTACAAGCTTCCGTCGGTATTATATCCGATATTCCAGTCAGAGATACTGTTCTTTTGAGGTAAGGGATGTTATTTCTTTCGTAAATAATGTTATTCTTTTCAATATCATTATACAAAAATATTGTCATGGATTTTATGTTGAAATTCTTACTTTTTCCGTCGGGATTACTATTCACGTATACGACACTATTCACGTATACGGCACTATTCACGGAAAAACTAAATTTTCTTCTATTTGTCCAAATTGCTTGTTAAGGTTACTATCTTTGATTGTATCCAAGTTTTGAGCTCTATTCTTGAAATTTTGCTCCATAATTGATTATTACGAGGTATTTTTGATTTGGATAAACTAAATGACGAATCCCTACTCTTTGTCTTTTGTCTCACTGGATTCGTTCTTTAAAATATTTTTCATCATCCTCAGTCCTAAAAGATGAATGATTACCTGATGAATATCTTTGGCCTGTAGAGCAAAGATGAATGATTACCTGATGAATATCTTTGGCCTGTAGTGCAAAGATGACAGGTGTTGAGATGAATATGACCACTGATGATACAAATGAATATCTTTGGCCTGTAGTGCAAAGATGAATATTGATTCGAGATGTATATTGATTGATGTTACAGGGATAAAATATTGATGATGGACTTTTAAATCATAGAAGATAGTAGACTTGATTCTCTGCTTAACTCTTCTAATGATTTGTTATTTCCGCTGCGAATATTGATCTAAGATTGGTTGTCCATTATATTTTATCTGATTTATTGAAGGCTAACGATAATTTATTTTCCATTATCTTAGTCATAATATTCTTTACTGAGCTAGTTGAGCTCACCCTTTTCATCTGTTGTCCTCTTCAGGAAATGAGAATGTCGCAGGGACTAGTCGGGGGACAGAGTGATGGTCCGAGTTAGAGCAGTAGTAGTCCTCACTATTTCTGATAAATAGTGTGATAATAATTGTAATGAGGACTTAGTTTGAATCTTAATATTTTCTACATATTTGTATTGAGACTCACAGTTGTGTGGTCGTATTTTGCACGACCGTATGATATAAAGTTTGTATTTGAATTCTGTACCATGTATTTGGCGACTCAGAATGGGTTGGGTTGAATGGACCTATTCTGGGGTCGTCACAGTGGTGACCCTCCTGACAGCATCAAAGTTCGTCTATCTGATGAAGGAGGAAGCTCAACAAATGAAGAAAGGCTTATAGACGTTGACAAATTGATAGTCCCAATGATCCTTAGTATATATCAAAGAAGCGTATTCGAGAAGCTAAGCAAAGGACTATCATGCTTGCAGAAAACATCTTTTCAGGTGTTAGGTGAGAAAGCAGTCTGCTGTGTCAGTGGGCCAGTCGGCTAAGAAGCAAAAAAATAGGAAGTCAACATCAGTGCATAGAACTGTCTGAAGCATTTAATGCAGACGGATGCTTTCAACGGATAGATTTCAAAGACTCCTTGATAAGAAAATCTAACAAGGATTCAGATCAAGCAAGAAAAGATCAAAAATGATCAAGAACACTCAACGATAAACTCTATAATCTTGAAGAGGAAAACTTGCTTCGCTACTTAGTTCTTCAGAACTGATGCTTAATTGCAACTGAGTAGCACACCCCAGAATACAAATCTCAATCCAAAGTGTTCCAAGTCTGCTGGACTTGAAGAGTTCTAAGTGAACTAAAGAAGTTCCAAGATTGTTGATCTTGTAGAGTTCTTAGTGAACTAGAGAAGTTCCAAGGCTGCTGGTCTTAAAGGAATCTAAGTGATTCAAAGTTGTAACAACATCCTTAATGGATTTCCTACTCGTGAAGAAGAAGAGTGGACTAGGAGCCTTGAGTGCTCTGAACCACTTAAAACCACTGTGTCTCATTAACTGCTATATCTGTTATAACTGCCATAACTGCTTATCAAACCATTATTGCATTATCTGAAGGGGAACTAAAATATATATTCCGCTACAGTCAGTATATTCATACTGACAAATATTTTAAAAAGAAAAATGTTTAAAATATCTATTCAAACCCCCTTCTAGATAACTATTATGCCTTTGGAAACTAACACAACCTTTTTCTTGAAAGGAGAAGCAAATTATTGGTGGGAATTTACCAAAAATCGTGCAGGGACAGAAGTTGTCTCATTGGAAAAATTCAAGAAACTATTCTTTGAAAATTATTTTCCACAATCGTTAAAGGATCGTATGGAGGTGAAATTTTTGGAATTAAAGCAGGGAGAACTTACTGTAGCCTCGTATACATCTAAGTTTAATGAATTAGCGTGATTCACTTCGCATCAAGTAGATACTGAAGCTAGGAAAACCCGAAGGTATGAGGAAGGTTTAAAACCCCAGATTTGTAGTAAGCTGTCTGTGTTTCAGCTTAGGACTTTCCCTAAGATTCTCGAGAAAGATATTATTGCTGAGAGTGAGAATGAAAATCTCATTCAATATCATAAAGATAAAAAGAGTCAAAGTGAGGGGGGGGGGGAATTGAAAGGAGAACCCAGTTCTAGAGGGTTTAAGAATAAAAGGAAGTAGGATACCACTTTTCCAAACAACTATGGGAAAAAGGTAACTAGATTCAATAACAATAACAATTTCAACACCAACATGAATAATAATAAAACAGACTTTTGTGTCAAATGTGGAAAAATTCATAAGGGTATGTGTCTAAAGAATAGGTGTTTTAATTATGGTCAGGAGGGACACTATTTTCCTCAGTGTCCTACTCCTAATCAAAACAAATGATTCATCTGTGGAACATTGGGACATATAAGTAGAAATTTTCCAAAAAACAAGAACTAAGGAGGAGGGGGAAATCACGTACCAAATAATAAACCACCTGTAATAGTAGTTGGAGGTCCGGGTCGTCCAACTGCAAGAACATTTAATATGTCGGTGAGGGATGCTGTTGCTTCACAGGAAGTGGTGACAGGTGTCATCCCTATCAACACTTTAAATGCATATGTGTTATTCGACTCTGGAGCTACTTGTTCTTTTGTGTCTAAAAGCTTTTCTAAAAATTTGAATATGCCATGTGAAAATTTAGATAAACCATTCTGCGTAGAAATTATGAGTAATGAGAAAATACCTGTTGAAACTATTTATAGAAATTGTAGTGTGAACATTAAGGGACACAACTTCTTGGTAAATATTATTCCTATAGAGTTAGGTGAATTTGATGTAATCCTAGGGATGGATTGGCACTTTTTGACTACGTCGAAGTCAAAAGTAGTGTTCAACGAAAGTTGTTCACCTAGGCAGTCTCAATGTTTGACTATAACTCAGGCAAAAAGACTACTTAGGAATGGTTGTACAGGTTATTTGGCCTATATAGTAGATACCCAAAAGGAAGGAGTGAAACTAGATCAATTACCTGTAGTTAGGGAATTTCCAGATGTGTTCCCTGATGACTTACCAGGTCTTCCTCCTGATTGGGAGATTGAGTTTTTTATCGACCTTGCACCTGGTACGGCGCCAGTTTCTAAAGCACCATACAGGATGGCACCAGTAGAGCTGAAAGAGTTGCTGGTACAATTACAAGAACTCTTAGACAAGAAATACATACAACCTAGTGTTTCACCATGGGGAGCACCAGTATTGTTTGTAAAGAAGAAGGATGGGACAATGAGGTTATGTGTCGATTATAGGGAGCTTAATAAATTAACCATAAATAATAGGTATCCTTTACCTAGAATTGAAGATCTATTTGACCAGTTGAAAGGAGCTGAACACTTTTCGAAGATTGACTTGCGGTCAGGTTATCATCAATTAAAAGTAAGAAAGGAAGATGTGCCGAAGACAGCGTTTAGGACACGCTACGGACATTATGAGTTTCTTGTAATGTCTTTTGGATTAACAAATGCACCGACAATATTTATGGACCTGATGAACCGAGTGTTTAAATCATGCTTAGACAAATTTGTCGTCGTGTTTATCGATGATATTTTGATATATTCGAAAATACGGGAAGAGCATGCTGAACATTTGAGAAGCGTATTGGATTATTACGCAAGGAACAACTTTACGCAAAGTTTTCCAAGTGTGAATTCTGGTTGGAAAGAGTTCAGTTTTTAGGTCATGTGATTGACAAAAGTGAAATTGCAGTAGATCCAGCAAAGATCGAAATGGTTGTGAATTGGGAGCAACTAACAACTCCAACTGAAGTAAGAAGTTTTCTCGGTCTAGCGGGTTATTATTGAGGTTTTATACAAGATTTTTCAAAAATAGCAACCCCGCTAACCAATTTAACTCGAAAGATTGTAAAATACGTCTGGACAGATAAATGTGAAGAAAGCTTCCAAGAGTTGAAGAAACGATTGAGCATGGCTCCAATGCTATCCTTACCAGATGATACATGAGGCCTTGTAGTCTATACTGATGCATCACACAAAGGATTAGGATGTGTGTTGATGCAACATGTGAAAGTGATTGCATACGCATCATGACAACTCAAGGATTATGAGAAGAGGTATCCTACTCATGACCTAGAGTTAGCTGCAGTAGTATTTGCTCTAAAAATTTAGAGGCATTACTTGTACGGGGAGAAGTGCAAAATATATACGGATCATAAAAGTCTCAAATATATTTTCACACAAACGGAATTAAATATGAGACCGAGGAGATGGTTAGAACTGATAAAGGATTTTGACTGTGAAATCTTATATCATCCCAGAAAAGCCAACGTAGTTGCAGATGCGTTAAGTAGAAAGAACCAAAAGAAATTAAATGTAATAACAAACAACGAGGTACTGATAAGAGACTTTGATAGACTAAAAATAGAGGTGAGTGTTCCAACTACCTCTACCCAAAAATTATTTATTCTAGAAGGTGTTCTGATCCTAATAGAAAGAATTAAAGAGATGCAAGAGAAAGATGATATGTGTAAAAAATGTAAATCTGATATAACTCATATTAAAAATGTCAAATTTCGAGTAGATAAGGACGGGGTACTAAGATACGAAGATAGAGTTTGGGTTCCATCACATTAATCAATAAAAGAAGAAATCTTAAGTGAAGCTCATAATTCTAAATTTGCCGTTCACCCAAGTAGTACGAAAATGTATAGAGACTTAAGTTGACATTTTTTGTGGTCAAATATGAAAAGGGAAATAGCAGAGTGGGTAAGCAAATGTCTCACGTGTAAAAGGGTTAAGGCTGAACATCAAAAGACGAGTGGATTACTTCAACCCTTACCAATTCTTGAGTGGAAGTGGGAACATATAACCATGGACTTCGTGGTAGGCCTTCTTGCTACATAGAAAGGCCACAATGCCATTTGGGTAATAGTAGACAGATTCACTAAATCAGCTCATTTTCTACCTATCAAGGTTACTCATACCTTAGATCAACTTGCCAAGATATACATAAATGAAATTATTTCTAGACATGGGGTTCCTGTTTCTATAGTGTCTGATAGAGATCCAAGATTTACTTCAAACTTTTGGGGAAGTCTTCAAAAACACTTAGGAACTCAGTTGAGATTAAGTACAACATATCACCCACAAACAGATGGGCAGAGTAAGAGGACCATTCAAACTTTAGAGGACATGTTAAGAACCTGTGTCATAGACTTCAAAGGGAGTTAGGAAGATCAATTACCTTTAGTAGAATTTTCCTACAACAACAGTTATCATGCTAGCATAGGTATGCCACCCTATGAAGCTTTATATAGTAGAAAGTGTAGAACACCATTGTGTTGGGACGAGGTTGGGGAAAGACAAATTCTAGGACCTGAGATAATTCAACAAACTACCGAAACAATTCAAATTATACGAGGAAGATTGCAAGCGTCTCAAGATCGACAATGAAAGTATGCTGATCCATATCGACAGGAGCAAAACTTTAATGTTGGAAGCCACGTATTCTTGAAAGTGTCCCCTTGGAAGGGCAAAATACGTTTTGGCAAGAAAGGAAAATTGAGTCCAAGATTCATTGGACCATTTGAAATTTTGAGAAGTATAGGAGAGGTGGATTATGAAGTAGCTCTACCTCCTGACTTAAACCATATCCATAATGTGTTTCATGTGTTTGTATTACGACCATATAAACTTGACTACAAACTTGTTATAAGTTACGAACCTATCCTAATCGAGAAAGACCTATCTTATATAAATGAACCTGTTCAGATCATCGACCGAAAAGAGCAAATCCTAAGAAATAAAGTGATACCATCGGTTAAGGTAATCTGGAGAAATCAGAACATTGAAGAGGCTACATGGGAGCTCGAGAATAAAATGCGAGAGAACTAACCCCACTTGTTTACTTAACCTATACTGAAATTTTGAGGACAAAATTCTTATTAGAGGGGGTGAATGTGAGATCCCAAAATCCTAATAAGACTCGGTTATGTAAATTCTTTAATTATCAATAAAATCTCTCCGTTCTGAATATGTATCGTGTTATTATATACTCTAATATTGAAGACTTCGATCAAAATATTTTTTCTCGAAAAACGTCGTGCTTGACTCGTTGTGTTTAAATTTTTTTATTCCGTATTTGGACTTTTCGGTATATTATTTTATCAAGCTGCTTTGTCGTTCTTACATTGACGAAACGCTTTATCGTGCTTCGTCTAGATTAGGTGTCAAAACCCTAAATTAGAAAACCCTAACCCTAATTTAGGAAACCCTAATCCTAATTTAGGAAACTTGAACCCTAAATGCAAAACCTAACCCTAATTAAGAAGTACAAACCCTAATTAGGTTATCCTAAATCCTAATTATGTTAACTAAACTTAAATTAGGTGTTAATAACTTCATTAAGTTATCCTAAACACAAAAATCAAAACCCTAAATCACAATTAGTGAAGATTAGGGCAACATTAGCTTACTAATCAACTTGAAGTTGCTCACAAGTAAGTGCCACCACCTACTTTCAAAATTTTATCACATCTGGCCCCTAAGCAGGTTGTTATAGCAGCACAAGTTCAGAGGATAGATATTTATGGAGGCAAAATGTGAAAAAAGACCTAAAAACCCTAATCTAGCAATTCTATAAATAGTAGCCTCATTTCAGTTCAAACCTACGAATATTCTTCACCAATGCACTTATACTATCTGCCATAAGAAGCCCTAGTAATAGCAAGATCATAATCAAAGCTTAGATAGCCAAATTTGATCAAGAAAGGTATAAACCATAATTTTACATTTGATCTTTGATGCTATGTTAGTTTTGTTATTATGTTGTTTAGTTATGTGTAATAACATGTTAGTTAGTGTTCTGGGTTGATAGATCACATTTTCATAACATCTAGATGCATCAAATAGGTGTTTTAAGCAATCTCAAAATTTGTTAAAAATAAGCCTGACAGCCTTATGTCAAAGCCCGTAGATCTTCATGTGTTAATAGTTAGGTCTGTTAATTGTATGCTAGTTGTAGTATTACATAAGCTTAGTAATCTAGAACAAGAATCAGGCATATTTGATTAACAGAATGAAAGATATAGGTGGTCAAAGGTAGTTGACCGATTACGAAGTTCTAATTTCTGGGTTACCCAGAAATCTCAAGAACAATCGAGATAGGTACTTTGACCGGCTTGTATCTCTCTCTCTCTCTCTCTCTCTCTCTCTCTCTCTCTCTGTATGTTGTTAAGTTGTCTAAGTGCTTTGTTATTGTACCTTTATATGTATACTAGAGGTATATATGATACACTTTAACATATAATAGATACATAGGATGACTAGAATTAATGGTCAAAACCCGTTGACCGTTCACGATTTAGTTTTCTGGAAAATCCAGAAAATGAAAAACAGCTTCTGACAGTACTTTGACCGACCTAGATCTATACCTTAGGAGGTTACTCGGTCCAAACCATTGCTATCTCGTTCAACTATGATATATAGACTACACACTGCAACAATTAAAACATCTATCTAATACACAGAATCGAAGCTATTAGCAGCACAAGGTCGTTGACCGACGTTGACTAGTGTTCTGGGTTACCCAGAAATCCAAGAACAGCTCTGACAGATACTTTGAGCCTTAATAACTTTCTGATAGTTTATAGTTAGAGTCCAAAATTAATATCAAGTTATAGTATTACATAAACACTATATCAGTGAAGCACTTACAAACCCTGAATCATAACAAGCTGCTAGAACAAGCTTGGTCAAAGTAGTCACTCGGCCTTGACCAAGGTTATTCTTCAGGCTGAAGAACACCTTCAGCGACGCTTTCTGTCGCCTAAGGCCATTAGCGACAGACAGAGTAAAAAGAAATTAAAATAATTAGTAAATAATTATAAAATCAGTTTTAAAAATCATTTTAAGTTATAATAATTAACTTTTAATATTTTGACATAAATTTCATAATTATTTTTATAAATTAATAAATTAATAAATTAATAAAGTAATTCATTAAATCATTTATAAATAATAAGTAATTATTTAAAAGTAATTTAAATATTCTAAAAATCATAAAAATTGATTATAAATTATTTAAAAATAATACTAGGTCTTTAACAATTATACTAAGTAATTGAAAATTATTTAAGTATAAAATAAATGATTTAAAAATCATTCTGATGGATAAATAAATACTTAAAAATTATTATAAGCTTCCGAAAATTATTATAATGATAAATAAATTATCTAAAATTATAATAAAGCTTATAAATAAAGTTTGACCGAGATATTAACTTAATAAATATCCGGTAAGGTTTTAGGACACCGAAATCATACCGAACATAGACCAAACGTATTTAGTTTGAGTAGTTAGGTATTGTTATCAATACTAATGATATATATAAATATGTTTAACATATTTTAGGTATCTTAAACACTTCGAGTAACGTTAGATAGACGTTCTTTGCACATGCAAGTATTCTATCCGTAACCTTATTACCTTGCGCAAGTTTTCTATACTTAATCTTGACATTACTTGAATACCTTTCGATATCTTATACCGAACCAGGTTATTACCCATTTATTGAGAAAGTTACTGCTATTGTTTCAGCATAACTTAAGAAATGAATCATTTATTCATATGATATTGAATTGTTGTTTATCAAGCATAAACTGTTATTCAAACCAAATTGTTTTTGTAAGACATCCTATACTGAGTTGAATTTACCCTAAATTGGGTTTTCTAAATGTGTGTCTATGAATAGGCAATAAAAGTAGGATGTTATGCATATTCCTAGGATACTGAATAGGCTGATCCCCTATCTTAGATCTGAATACGCAAATTTCTAAGTCTATGTGACTGACAGAAATGGTTGAATGAAATAAAAATTCCAGAAATGGTCATCAACCCTCAGTGAAGTGAAAATGGTTGAACTATCGTTTATTCAAAATCAAACATGTTGTTATATAAACTTGCTGAGCATGTCATAGCTCATTATTGCAAATTATTTCCTTTGCAGTTTTAGATGGTAATCCCGACACTTCTGGCACACATAATGGAAAAAGATCTTGCTTAGATTAGCTTTATATTAGTCTTAATAAATTGTAAGTCTTATAAGACTTTTGTTGTAATAAGAGTTCAATGTTGAGAACCATGTAACCGAACTTGTTATATGAAATATATATTATCATCTTTTGTTTCCGCAACCGTGTACTGATACATTCTTAGATGATTAGTAGTATGATTTAAACGTTACAGTATCCTTAGGAATTATACATCTGAGTGAGGGTATTAGAAATATGGACTGATCATGTTATTGTTGATACTCTGAATTTCAGATGGATATGAACTGCTAATTTGAAAGGGATATTCATAAGATACAGTCTATACATCCAAGTGAGGGTATCCAAACACAATAATAGTTCTGACGAGAATTGTTATCTATTATGGGATACTGTGAACCTTGAATAAATAGAAATTATATCTTATTGAATATTTATAGTTGTTTGAATAGTCGTGAACTCCAGATCGGATACCATGGGTGTATAGATTTGGGGGCGTCACATATACTCCCTCTATTTGTATTAGTGTAATATTATTATAATTATTAGTATAATAAAATTATGCTAATCATTATATAATAATATTATTTTGATAATTATATTATAATATTAGTGTAATAATATTATTATAATTATTAGTGTAATAATAATTACACTAATATTGTAATATTAGTGTAATTATACCACACTACAGAATTATATTATAATATTAGTGTAATAATAATATTACATTAATATACTACACTACCGAATTATATTATAATATTATAATAATAGTATAATAGTGTAATAATTTTACTCATTCTAATAATATTACACTACAAAATTATATGATAATATTAGTGCAATTACACAAATATTGTAATATTATCGTAATTATACTACACTACAGAATTATATTATAATATAAGTGTAACAATAATATTACATTAATATACTACACTACAAAATTATATTATAATATTATTATAATTATTAATGTAATATTACACTACAGAATTATATTATAATAATAGTATAATAATGTAATAATTTTACTCATTCTAATAATATTACACTACAGAATTATATTATAATATTAGTGTAATATTATTATTATAATTATTAGTGTAATTTTAGTGTAATAATAATTACACTAATATTGTAATATTAGTGTAATATCGTCGAAACAGTATTATTATATAATGGTTAGAATAATTTTATTATAGTGTAATGATTAGATGAATAATATTATATTATTATTATTATTATTATTATTATAATAGTGTTATAATATATTAATGTTATATTAAATTAATGGCTATTTGTTTTAGAAAGAAACAAATAGCCATTAATTTAATATAACACTAATATATTTTGTTTCTTTTTACTTTATTAATAGAAAGAAATTTTATATTAATATCATTTTATATTATTAATATTTCATTAACTCAGTTTAGAAAGAAACAAATAGTCATTAATGTCATTTCATATTATTAATAGAAAGCATTTATTATTTTTTTGAAATGGAAAAATTTATATTTCGACTGTTTATATTTTCAAGTCGGTTAGTAAATTTCTAGTATATTAATGAAAAGGTTGACATAATATATTAGTGTTATATTAAATTAATGGCTATTTGTGTCTTCTAAAACGAGTTATGTAATAAATAGAGGGAGTATAATTGTCACTTACTCATTCGTATAATTGCCAAGTTAAACTACTGTTAGAGTTAGGTTAGTGGCTTTAAAAATGAGGCGACATCTTCTAGACTTTAGATCCAATAATTTTAAATCTGGACCTTTAAATAAAGACTCTCTATTTCATTTGAAATGAAGAGGATCCGGATCTGTATGCAGTGTGCATGTGGGATGATCTACCAAATACCTTTCCAAATGCAATTAATTACTCTATTTTATCCAAGACTTAGACGAACCATAACAAGAATTAGGATCTTTTCAATTTCATGGTTCAGATTTATAACGTGTTAGAATGTGACATCATGATGATAGAAGAGAGAAATGATGATGAGAAATATACAAATAATAGAGAGTCTCCATTTCATTTGAAATAGAGAGGATTCTAGTTCCCATAACAAGAGCATTGAGTTGCAAGATGTTTCCATTCCTTTGCCAAGTGTATGTATGTATGTATGTTACAACCAAATATTTACCAACCATATCCATTCTACTAAATAAATAAATTGTTGAATAAGCAATAATTGTTCATGGAATAGAAAAAAATAATCCAATCCACACATGATTTTATGATTATCAAGTCTACTAATTCTCTAAGTATTTAAGCAAGATTTGGTCGAATACTGATAAGCAATAATTTGTTTATTTTTATTGACAAAATAGACATTTGGAAAGCAATCATGAATGTAAACACTCAAAATTTTGAATTCCTGTTATTAACCCTACATGAGAGCAAAACTGTATTTTACCTTCCAGAGACAACTTTGGAAGTCCAGATCAAAATCAAAACCCCGGCGACAACCGCAGAAGATCAAGCCAAACCCCAACGACAACCCCAGAAAATCAAATCAAAACCCTGGCGACAACCCCGGGAGATCCAAACAACCCCCGACGACAACTCCGGGAGATTAAATCAAAACCTCGGCGACAACCACAGGAGATCAAGGCAAACCCCGACGACAACCCCGGGAAATCAAGTCAAACCCCGACGACAACCCCGGGAGATCAAATCAAACCCCCGGCGACAACCCCAGGAGATCAAAATCAAACCCCCGACGACAACCCCGTGAGATCAAATCAACCTTTGGAGACGACCCCGAAGCATCAAATCAATTCCCAGAGACAACCTTGGGATATCAAATAAACCCTCAGAGATAACCCTGAGGAAGAACATAGTCGGCTGAGATCAAACCTCGGAGCCAACCCCGAGAAATAGTCGAAAGCCCTGTTAATTCTGGAGACAATCCCCAGAATTAAGTCAAAATCAAATTAAGTCACTGCCATGAAGGTCATGCAGAACCATAACGTCAATCCCAAGTGAAAATAGCACAAGATAACTCAACAGAAGGACTGCGAAGACTCGAAGATCTGGTCATGGACCCATCTTTCTGGATTTAAAAATGGTCAAATCCCATGTCATTGTGTAGCTCTCGAAAAGGGATTTCCAGAAAGGTATAACACGCCCACATCGGATTCTCGGATTGAAAGTTATGAAAGTTAAAGCGGACAACGCGTTGATCGGAGTGCACGTACTTCAAGATGACAGGACCCACGTGACCGGGGTCACCCAGGTCGGCCACAGGTAAACCCGCGGCTACCGCAGGTGGGCCCGCGGCTCCCTGGTCTATAAATAAGACCCCCCACCTGCCAAAAAGGAGAGAGAAAAAAGAGAAAAAGAAAGGAAATTTTGCCTGTTTCAGCTTTTAACCCTACCATCAGTGTTCCAAACTTCAATATTGTTCTTTCTAAACACTTGTATACGTATATATACTAACATATCAAGTTTTAACCGGTGGAAATAGAGTTTTCAAGCTAAAAAAGAGGTTTAAAGCCCTTCTCGCTGTACACTGTAAGATTTCTATAGATCTGAAGTTTTTTACGGCTTTAATATATATATATATATATATATTAAAAATAGAAAAGGAAAACTAGGTTATATATATATATATATATATATAAGTGCTATTTCGGCCTGAATTATAAAACTGTGGCTTTTATCGCTTTAATATATATATAAGTATATATATATATATTTATTTATAAGTGTTCATTATGCTTGGATTGTAAATCTGTGGCTTTTTACTGCTTTAATATATATATAATCATATATATATATATATATATATATTTTATATTAATCCGTTTGGCCTAGATTGCTAATCCGTGGTCTTTTCAACCGTAATATATATATATATATATATATATATATATATATATATATTGATTAGTCATGCCTAAATTGTGAATCCGTGGCTTTTTCATGCTTATATATATATATATATATATATTTTATTTAATGTGATTAAATATCAGTTTTAACTTTTCATTCGATGTAAATCTATACTAATGTAAAGTTTGTGGACTAGATTTATCTAAATCTAGCCATACCTAACTTCTAACCGGTTCAAAAGTTGTAAAACTGGAACCGTTGAGCTAGAATGACTAAGATTTATTTAAATCTAGTTTTTTTTTCTAATTTTGTAAATATTAAGTAACTACGCGACCCTAGATCTGTATCTAGAGGGAACGGGAAGCTTGGCTACGAGCATGCAAGGATTTAACTGATGAATCATTTGTTTTGCGACGTCTAGATTATAATTTGCTTTTATTTCAATATATCTGCCGTGTAAGCTTTTTGATGATATTGTGTGAGCCTAGGAATAACGAGATCTACGATTAATCACATGGATCTGGATCTGATTCCCATAATGGACAAATTTCAACTGTATATACAACTTGCAAACCCCTTTGTAAATGTAACCATGTGCCTTAAAGAGGTGATACACATTTAAGGCCCAGACATAATTAAATTGTGATTTGTGGTGCTTGGATCACTTCGATGGCTTTCATGCCCATAAGAGGCCCGACACCTTTGTAGATATTTATTTATGCTTTGAATCTCCTATAAAATCCAAATCAAGCTGAATACAGAATAAAAATGAAAGTATCAAAAGGCTTCAATTCCTATGCGAGCGAAAGGGTTTGAAAATCACTTTTCAAAACATCACTTTCATATCTTGTCTAAAAAAAGGACTTTTCATTAAATCAAACCCTTCGTATATAAGTCCAACGGAGCACAACACTACTTTCAAATAAAGCACTTAGCCCCAATTAACTGCAATACACAGACACACATACGTAATGATTAGGGAATTGAAAAGACTCGATAACCGTGTTTCACGAAAGTCGGGGGGTGCCTAACACCTTCCATCTGCTTAATCAAGCCCCCGAACTCTATGAATTTTTGTTTTCAAGACCAATTAAACAAAGTCCAGTAATTGGGCCACATTGCAAAATCTTTCAAAACTCAGTCGAGTTGGTACAACCATTTAGCTCATACCAACTGGCGACTCTGTCTGATTCGGACCAATAAAATCGAATCTTTTCAAATCGTCGACATTGTATGTCGGGCATTTCCTGAAAATCTCACCCTCAGATCAAACAAATCCAAAATAGAAAACATAAATGGTAGAAATACACAGGAAGATGGATCTCAAGATTTTTTTCCCGACGTCGACAGGTGGCGACTCTGCTGGTGACATTAGAGGGTTTAAGCCGCATTTCAATCTTTTCCAAATTTCTTGTTTATATGCATGTGTGTGGATGCTGTCTTTACATTGAGTGGATGTACATAAATGTTTTACTACTTTATATTATGCTTCGCACGAATGTCATCATTTCATATGGTGAGACACGTTGTATGTGAATGTATGTTTGTGATTCCTCCACCAGGAGGCGAACCCGTCGACGTTTGATTACTGGACTCAAAGAAGACTAATCCTGCGAGGCTCAGGAAAGGCGCCACTCAAATCCGCTCTAATTGAAAGAATGGATTAACTTTTCATCTAGTAAATTGCGATGATCTGGGGACCTTCATGCCGAAAAATCGCGAGAATAGCCTAAGATAGGCTAGCCTCTGATAAGCCAAATGCGAAGGGAAGTCTCTGTATGCCTTTCCCTTTCAAATTCCATGTAAATTCAATATAAATTTCAAATTCCATGTAATTATCAAATAAAAGTAAATATACATTCCATTCCTTGTCAAATTTCATTTTTGCACAGATATTAAATCCTATCATGCTATCCCGTCAGCAAAACAACTACAGATGTTTTGCAGGAAAAGATTAAAAAACCTTAAAAAATGACACATTGCATAGCATACATCCTGTTAATATATATCAAAATTAACATACCTACTTTTATTCTAGGAAAAAAATTGGTCCCACTACCAGATCAAAGTCTAAAAAGGTACTAAGCCTACCTCCAGGTATGACTCCAAGTGCCCAACCTGAATCAACCCCTGTATCTCGGGAAGAGTTCGAAGGACTCATAAAACAGATAGCAAAATTGGCTATCTTGCTGAAAGACCAGAGCAAAAATACTCATGTTCAGAAAGTACTGAGTCATCCACACAAGGTGGCGGTCAGGATACCGACAAAAAGAATGAAAAGGAAGTTCAGGACCCTGAACCACAAACTAATAAAAAACCCAACAAAACTCCTGAAATCACCAATCTCAAAGAAAATCGAGAAACTGGTGACATTAGAAAGAAGGTCCAGCAAATGGAAGAAACCATCCGGTCGATTAAAGGGATTGGAGTCTATGGGAGTGTAAATTACTCAGATCTCTGCATTTTTCTAGGGGCTCGTTATCCAGACAAGTTTTAGATCCCTAATTTTGAAAAATATGACAGATTAGAGATCCTTACACTCATTTGAAAGTGTTCATTGGAGAACTCGAATCCTATGTTGAAGATGAGAAACTAAGGATGCAGTTGTTCCAAAAAAGTTTGACCGGGGAAGCTAGAGCATGGTATGCCCGATTGGACAATTCTAAAATCTACAAATGGGAAGAGCTAGCATATGCCTTCCTAAATCAATTAGAGTTTCCAATCACAAATGGCTCCAGATAGGTATCAAATTCCCAAGGTTAGGAAGCAAAGCAATAAATCTTTCCGTGAATATGCCCAACGGTGGAGACGCCTGGCTGATCAAGTCATTCCATCAATGACAAAAACAAAAATGTTCATGACATTCATTGATATTCAGGAAGCTCCATTTTATGAGAGGGTTCTAGCAGGCATAGGAAAATCATTCTCAGAAATGATTAAGAACGGAGAAATGGCTGAAATAAGATTAAAGTCCAGAAAGATCAAAGAACTTACTGCTTTGGAGGCCGTGGCCGAGCACATTCAAGCTGGAAGTTATGGGAATAATCCTCAGAGAGTCCATAAAAAGGAGGAGGATGTATTCTTGATTCTTCAAGGACAAAATCAGAGAGGCAATCAAAACTTGCCCATTCAAAGGAGAAATTATTCCCCTTTCCAAACTTCTGCACAACCTTCAAATCCTCCGTTTCAAAAAGTCAGAGAATTTAAGTGTCGAATAATATTCACACCCTTAGGGGACTCACCAAAAAATGTACTAAAGCTTCTGACAACAAAAAAGAAGATTGTCCAGCTCCTTCCTCCATCTAATCCCAGTGGACGGAATTTTAACCCAAACAAGAAATGTGCATATCATTCTGGATCTCCGGGCCACAATACCCATGATTGTTGGTCTCTTAAACACATAATCCAAGAGCTGATAGATAGTGGGGAGATTGTGGTAACAACACCAGAACAACCGCATGTTCAAGACAATCCTCTGCCTCAACACAATGAGGAGGGCGTCAATATGATCAATATGGGAAATGGAGAAGATTCCAAATACCTCTGGTACTTAGGGGAGTCCTCCCCAGCAAACAAGGATACATCGGACAATTGGTAATGTTCAGAAAGGAGGTTTTTGATAGAACAAGAAATTAAATCTATCAAGGAACAAGTTGGTCAACCGGCAAAGCTGGTAGTTTATCAACATCGGATAATGCGATAATTGATACATTAGACCAAATAGTAAGAATCAAATCTTCTGACGTCTGAGATTAGTACCATTGCCATGAAGGATCATTACCAGTTTCATGAACAGGAACCCTGGGCAGACAAGGTTGCAAGGGAAGAAAAGTTTCGAGCTAATAGAGAGTTCGCTTTCAAAAGGAATTTCACTCATTTGAATCAGCCTATGGAAGAAATTCTCCAAATGTTGATCAACGAGGGGAAAGTCACAGAATTATTATCCCTAGTGGACCCTCGATCCAAGAAGTTCAATCCTGATAGGATCTGTCAATATCATTCCAACATTCCTGGTCATGATACGTAAGATTGTTGAGGACTTCGCCACTTAATTCAAAATTTGATTTAAAGCGGTGAGTTGCTGAAAGTAAACCAAGATTATGGTTATCCTACTGAGGGATCAATCTTTCCTCCCATGGTATCAAATTTGAAAGAAATAGTGACTGTCATTTCCTGTGAGAAGAATCTAGCCATAACGTCCCTGATAATTTGAGGAGAAGGGGACCAAGAGGGAAAAAATCCTGTGAAAGTGGCTGCGCCCAAACCTCTAATATTTCCATTCAGACCGCAATATCCTGTGGTCAGCTTGACAAAAGTGTAATGGAACTATGAGAAAGATGAGGGCTTAACATCAAACCATATTGCTATTATATCAAAGGAAAACCCGATGTACCTGCTTCAACGAGTTATAAAGTCAGTCATTAAATCCAAAGGAAAAGTGCCCGAGGAGAAAATTAAAGAATTCCTCAGCAAGATGGGACATAATGAAGTCAAAGTGGTGCAAAGTTTAAAAGAGGCACCCCGATAGATATCCATTCTGGATTTGGTCTTATCGTCGGAAGACCATCGCAAAATATTAGTGAAAGTACTGGAAAAAACACATCTGCCGAAGACGGTAGATACTGAGAAATTTCATCATATGAGAGAGCACATTTTCAACAACAATGTGATATTATTAACTAACGATGACATACCGACAGAAGGGACTGGTCATTGCAAGTCATTGCACATAGCAGTGATGTCCTTAGGATATGTGGTCGGAGGTGTATTGATAGATGGAGGATCATCCCTGAACATCTGTCCCTATAACACATTGGAAAGAATGAAGATCAATCTAAATTGAATCTGGACTAGTCATGTAGTCATAAGGGCCTTTGTTGGATCTCAGCGAGAGGCTGATAAGTGGTTTTTATGACCACTTATTCAGATATTATCTAACTTGTTTTGTTGCTTAAACTCGGGTATCTTTGTGCTTTTCATATGTTTTTGCTTTGTTTTGCAGTTTTCTTGTTTTAGAACTCTCTTAGTGCACAAGTGGCTCAAAAGGATGAAATAGTGCAAAAAGGGGCAAGAAGCTAAGCAATGGAATGATGTTGGACAGAACAAATAGGGATCAAGAAGCTTGGCATTAAGAAGATGGCAGCCAAGTGCAGCAGCAGAAGCAAGCAGCAGCTAAAAATAGAATTCAGCAGAGTTGCAGGTGCTGCGCAGCCGCACTGAGTTTAGTAAGGCAGCACGCACGCCCGCGGCAATATCCAGGCCAGAACTCTCAATTTTGCACCTGCGCTGCTGCGCAAGGACCAAAGCTTAATGCCGCGCGGCCGCGCCATCTCGACTTGACCAGATTTAACTTTGCAATTAAACGGGGCTTGGCTTGGAGAAAGGCATATAAGGGCTTGTTTGCCCAGCATAGATGAATATCTTCCTTTGCCCTAGCCCTAGTTTAGCTCTCTCTTCTCTTCTCTTTATATTTTGTCTAGATTAGGTTAGGAGTAGATTAATTCTAGGTTGAATTAGTTAGTTTCTAGGGTTTAATTAGAGAAGAAGATTGAAGCAAGTGGATTTCATTGGAGATTCAACAAAGGAGCTTGAGCACTCAGATTTGCATTCTCTATCTTTATAATCTCTTTGCTTCCTATTTGTAATATTATGATGTGTATTCAACTTGTGGATGATAGATGTGCTTCATTATGATATCTTAAACTCTATTTTGAGATTTCAATGGAACCTTTTGAGTAGTTTATATTGATATGCTTCCATGTTGGTCTTATTAATTGCTATGAGATTATCTGTTACGATTCGTGCTTTCATTGCTTAATTGATTAGCTACCAATTACTGTGATAACCTATATAGACTTGACAGACAAAATATGGGTTTAGATCTAATCGTAGTAGTGGGTAATTGTATGTCTACATGGCAGTTAGATGTATGATTTATGCTTAGGATAAACATATACTGAAGCGCCGCTCGTAGTCAATTGAGAAACTGTGCTTAAACCCTAATTATTTGTAAATCACATAGACATATAGGGGTTTAGATAATATGGGTGTTCATATGTGTTCTATCATCTGTGGATCGTATATGATATGGATTTGGTGCATCGAAAGAGGGCTTTATCTCACTTTCGTGTTCTCGACTAACAAACTTTGGTGATTAATTTGACCTAACTGGGAGTATGTTGATTTAGATGAATCAATAGGGGAAATTGAGATCTCATATCTTCATTATCTGATTTTACTCTAGGAGTATTTAGTTTAAGTTTAATTAAATAGTTTTAATTCAACAATACTTGACCGCTCGTTTAAATAAGATTGAAATGATTATGGGCTAGTGAATTGGTGGCTTTTATCATTTAATTCTCCGTGGGAACGATATCTTACTTACTCTTTATTACTTGTTGACCGCGTATACTTGCGCGTATTTGTCATTATATAAATCGGGACAACAAGTTTTTGGCGCCGTTGTCGGAGAATTAATTTGATGACTGTTTGCCAACATTAATTTCAATCAGATTAGTCTTAATTTAAACATTTTTATTTTGTTTTAATTCTCTTCCTATATTCTCTTTTCAAGTATAATGGATCTTAATGCTTATCCATGGTTTTACACAAGGCAAGATCAACCAAGGGAAATAGGGAATGATGGCCTCGACCCAATTGCTTCATTATTAGCATAGCTAGAGCATCTCTCTAGGAAGTTGGATACTGTTACAGCCCAACGGAGTCGAGAGACGGCAGTTACTTATGATCATTGTGCTGGCAACTATTCGAGCCATCAGTGCCCCATCAGTTTTGGACAAGACCAGTTTGGGGGTGATTACTTCAACCACAATGAGTATCCCAATTATCATCCAGATTTGGAGTATCACCCAAACTCTTCAACGAGCTATTATCAAGAACAATATTGCGAGCAAAGTCCAATATATGCACCAGACCCCACATATCAATCTCCATGTTTACAAGAAGAACAGTCAACAAAGGACTTCATGTATAGGGTCTTAGCAACCCAAGAGGAGATGATTAGGAGCCAGGAATTATCGAACTAGAATTTTCAGAACCAGATGGCACAAATCATCAATACCCCAACCAATGAGACTCAGTACATGGATTCCGAGGCTGAAACAAAAAAGGCAAGATTGGAAAGTTTGTGGGGAAATTCCATAGCATCAACAAAGGAGATCTTGATTGAGCAAGCGAAGTCGATTGAGAATCTTCAGAATTGGGCGGATCAAATTAGCACGGCTTTAATGAAGGAGGAAGTGATTGAGCAAGGTATAAAGACTCAAGATCTTCAGAATCCATTACCTCAACTGTTTGAAGTCGTGAGCAATGACCCTCTGAATACTTGGTGCTATGATATGGATGCTGAAACTGATGGAGAGCTAGAAGTGCACTTGCAGCTGGACGAACTGAAAGAAATGAATATCGAGGAGACACTTGGGGACATGAAAAATTATGAATGTGAGCCAACCGAGACAACACCCCAGGTGCCTTCTCCGCCAAAGTTGAAAAAACCAGTGAAGTTTGCACTCCCATGCCCCCTTGGAAGTCACATCACAGATACGGATCTTGATGATATGAGAGATTCCACGTTTCTGAAACCATGGTGGTCCGAAGAAGAGAGAATGGAAGAAGAGCCCGTTGTATTATTCATGCCTCAATGCAAAAATCTTTTCGTAAATACAACGGAAGAAGTGCCTAGTTCCCCGAACTTAAAAATGGGGAATTCATATACATATCATATGCTAGGCGACTTAAATCTGAAGCCTCTCATGAAGGGGAACCTCCTAACGCACATGGCAGTTCTAATGGATGGAGGGTTTCTCAAATATCATCGAGGAATCGGATAGCGGTGGCAAGACAAAGTCCAACTATCGGACTATAAACCAAGCGCTCGATGGCAGGCACTGTAATACCCGAGAATTTCCATATTTTAAGAAATGAATATATTAATAGAAATGAATATTTATCTGAATATAAACATTTATGTGTTCTAAGATGAGTAACTCAATTATATTAAATTGAATATGGAGTTTGCGACAAACTCGTTGAATGCCTTGTGTGGCACAGTGATGAGAAATATTAATGATTATATTAATTAATGAAGGAATTACTACGTGGACAATTAATCAAATATTAATTGTTATTATGAAAGATGGAATATTAATGGTGATTAATAATATGTTGATTATTTTTATTACAAGTAATAGAATGTTAATGAGCAACTTGCTTATAAATATGATAAGATTTATGTTTATTAATGTGAACATTAATCATATGAATATTAATAAATTGTTATGGAGATTAATAATTATATTGATTGATGAAGGATGGATTAATATTATTAAATATTAATTGATAAGATAAGTAACAAATTAATTTCTATGTGCAAGCATGCGAATTAAATGTATAATGTATAGTAGTTACCTATCTATTATATGAAGTGTAGTGCAATGTGACTATACAATTATACATAAACTATATAGTAAAGTTATTTGAGTTGTGAAAGCTACATGAATAATGCCTATGTGACAATGTGAGTATGTATACATTAAAATAGTACATCATGGATATATTGTAAACAATTATTGATTATTAGAATTTACTAATAAAGGAGACAGTGTAGTGTGATAATATCTTAGAAAATTATATCGATAAGATAAAATGTACATGGATTATATGTGTGCAAATTACATTTACTACATTATATGAATTACATTATGTCATTAAAACTATAACCTAAGCATGTATTATATGAATACAACCTAGGTATATCACATGTGCAAAGTAACATAAGTGTGTATACATGAATGTTGATACAAATGCTGAAGTTGATTTGCTTGTCCCATATTGATAGTCACAATCCTTGCACACGTGAAATACTCAAAGCTAGCATACTCTCTATTCCTTAAACTCAGCTTGCTAGCTATCATCATGAAGGAGAATGGCTGGATTGCTAAAGCTTCACTATTCCACCAACTAACCCACCAACTTCTCATTTACCATCATACAATCTTCATTTCCATTGCATTGATTTGGGAGAGAAAAACATTGCCTGGATATTAATTCTTCTATAAATGAAAGCTCTTCTCCTCTCTTTTCATTTGCTGAGATTTTTGATTAAGTGTTGAGTTGAGAGGATATAAAGAGTGAGTATTTATATACATATCAGTAGAGGGAGAAGAGAGAATTAGCAGCAAACTCATTTAGGAGAGGTATAGAATTCCTTCTTATTCTTTATTTTCATTTTCTATCAATTCTAATTCTTGATTTTGGTAGAGATTCATTACTTTATGATTGGGTATTGTTTGATAGTTATTGTATTGGCCTGCTAGTATGTTAGAACTATAATGCAGCTTGGTTACAGTCAAAATTATTTTGAAATTGGGTTTGTAGTTTGCCGCTTTGCAGGTACTGTCTGCTGCTGGCAGAGAGCCGGCGCAGCTGCGCCATTCTTGTACTGGGGAGCTGCGCAGCTACGCCAACAGCTTGTTCCCGTTTTTGAATTCTGCTAAGAACCTGTTAAGCATAGTTGATTATTATGACTTAGGCAAGGCATACTAATATGAGTAACATGTATTTATGGATATGTAGACCTAATGTGAACATGTTCTACTATAGTTGTATGCACGATTAATGAACGGTTATAGTTTCCAAAGTAAACATAAAGTTTTATAAACAAATTTGGCATATTCTATCTAGGTTGATGTTCTGACCTTGCAAGCATGTCAGGACGACTTAGAAAGGCATGAAAGGTATGTTAACTTGTGGTGTGAGTTTCATAGTGTAACACGAGCATGTTGAACCCCGCTAGTGGGCGTTATGAACAAAAACATGAGTATTAAAAGTAAACTTTGACACTTATATAACATATCCATATTCTAATTTTGCAAGCATGTCTATATGGCCTAGAAATGTATGTCGGACATGTTAACATATGTATATATATAATAAGAACATGATAGGCCTTATTATTGAAGCTTTACTAATGAAAATATGAGCTTTGATCGTGAACCTTGACATGTTACATTGAGTTTTAGATTCTGATAATTATGAACATGCTTGATAGTGCCCTTAACCTCAATAATGTATCGTACATATATATATACCATGATTAGGTGTCGTAAGTTAAGTTAAGCATGAATAAAACATATTTTTAAACCAAAACGATGCTAGTTGCATGTATGCGATATGAATGCTCATGAACATGCCTAATACAAGTTATACGAATGCCTTATGTGTTTAAAAAGCGAGCATGTTAGACTTTGTGATTTTCATGACCTTAAGTTATCAAAAGTGTTAACCTAGAACCATATCATGAAAGAGAGAACTTAGATGGACTTGGGAAGCATGCAAGATTCTTTAATATGCATATATGTTATGTGATATCATATGTTGATACTTGAATCCGATCTTTGACGATTAACTTACAATAATGCTATAACTTGCTAAAAAGAGTATGTTTGTTATTCGTTGTGATCTTATGTGATAATGACAATATGTAAACTTGATTAACCCGAAAAGAGGAACCTTAAGGATAAAAGATAATGTAAGTTATGTCAATCTAAAGTCGTGAAGTGATATAGTACTATGCGTGATATATAACGGTATTGTAAGATTGAAGACTAACTTATATGTTGATTGCATGAATGAGATAAAGTATAATGTTAAACTGCATGACTAATGAATATCCTATACGCATAACTATATTACGATAGGGATTTGAAAGTGTTGATTTACTTAAAGAGGATAAACTACGCTTAAGGCAAGTATCCTAGACCCTTGCATTACTTTATTCAACGGATATTGTAAGCAAGTATCTAAACCTTATCTCTTTGAATGCAAGTTTTCTTAAACCCGTTCTTGTATTATTTGCAAGTATCTAAACCCTACTTTTATTGTGCAAGTACCATATCATTGTGTTTACTTTATTCAAGGAATATTGTAATCAAGTTTTTCTTACTTACTCGTTTAAATTGAGTTAGTATACTTGAACTCTTATTTCATTGAGCCTTATGAAAGCTATTATTCATGTTGAACTTGGTATTGTTCTTGAATATCGTGAAAGAGTCTATGCCATTTGATTCGGCTAGACTATATGCATGTTTAGAAAATTGTCCAAACCAATTGACTGGTGCGCAAATCTTAAAAAACTGAGTTGAACAACCCTTATGGTAAGGGGAGTGTATATTGTTGGAAGCCCCAACACACGCGTGAATATTATAGTGGTGTTATGCATAACATAGAGTATTGTAAACTGATCATCTATCGTACTTATTTCTTTTGGGTTATCAGTTTAATATTGATGATTCTAGTAGATGTTCAATAGTCCTTAGTGACTGCTCAGTATTCAGTTATCTTGAAATCTTAAATTGATTTAGTATTGAATCATATTGATATTATTCTGTCCTTAACGACTGTTATTGAGAATTGTTGATATTCTTGCTATCCTTGAAATATCATACCTTGCTATACCCTTTTGGGATTCGACAACTATATTACTCACCGATATTGTATATTACTTGCTGGGCAATTTGTGCTCATTCTTGCTTTCCCTAAAAATATTTTCAGTTAAGGCAGAGCAGTGCGGACCTTCGAGCACCGACAAGGGCAAGGGAAAGGCTATGAAGTAGCTTTATTTATGTAGAACTTTATGATTTATAATAAGAACTTATGCTATTATGTATTAGTTAGGTTTATATATGCTTAAGATATGTTTAAGCTATGTAAACGATTTTTAAGTTTCGAGACCTTGGGACGTGATAAATTATTTTAATTAAATGTAATCTATTCGGTAATAGTTGTGTATTATTTTGCTGTGCGATGCGACATTTAGTCGTAATATTTATTGTGGTGTTAGATATTAGAACATGACAAACCGAATTCGAGTGACCCTGTGGCGGTCCGAATTTGGGGGCCTCACAGGTTGGTATCAAAGCTGTAGTTATAAACCTTAGGAGCGAGTGTCCTTAGATTATAACTTAGGAGAATTTAGAAGTTAGAAAGGGATAGAACTCACAAAGTTTTCCCTAGAGCGAGACTTAGCGTGTTATGAAATGTAACTTCATTCTATACAATGAAATTATGTTTTATTTAACATTCTAATGGAGTTGCTGTTTGTTTGTCTTGTGTTTGTGATTGTAGGATGGCAGACACAGGGGTACCTAGTAGAGTGGCAGAGGAGGAGCCCAGGGATATACATGTAGTATATGAGGCACCTCTAGAGTCTGTGCTAATACAGGCAGTTGCACCATCCGAGTCTGACGACGAGGATGAGATCGAGGTGGAGTTTGACCCCGAGGAGGAGCCTATGGAGGACGAGCCTGTTGAGGACGAGCCTGTAGAGGAGGAGCCCATGGAGGACTCCTACAAGGCTAACCTAGAGGAGCATATGCTGGGAGAGTACGAGGAGCGTATTCTGGAGTTAGACTGCAGAGTCCAGGAGCTGGAGGCCGAGGCCGAGGAGAGAGAGTCTGAGTTCCAGAAGCTGAGGGACGAGGACCACCAGAGGAAGCTGGCCATGCAGGAGTTTGAGGTAGAGATTGCATATCGTAGAAAGGCAGGGATCCAGATGGGAACCTTATTCCACAAGTTCGGTGGCGAGAAACGTAGATCTGGCAGGGAAGCTGGAAGAAGTAGAACAGAGGGAATTGAGCGAGAAGACTGAGAAAGAAACACTTCGTACTTAGCTAGAGTTGGAGGTTATGGATAGGATACACTTCGAGGAGAAGTGGGAAGCGGCTAACGAGAGAGCTGACGACCTAGAGGATGAGGTCAGATGCAAGAAGAGGAATGTAACGATTGTGATTTTATATAATAATTTTAAATATTTATTGAGTTAAATAAATATTTTATGTGATTTATTTATTGAGTTAAATAAATAAATTATGTGATTTATGGAGTGATTTAATTAAGTGTTATATATTAATTAAATGAATGTGTAATATTTATTTAATTAATGTATATTAATTTTATATTATAGTTCTAATTTAATTGAATTAGAGGAATTATGTGATGAACTGTTACATGGACTATAATTAGCGAGTAATTATAATTATGTGGCAATTTTATGTGATTAATTGATGTTAGATTTTAATTGATTAAATTAGATGATTAATGTTTAATTAATTAAAAATGTGACATTTAAGTATGTGTTAAAATGATTTGTTAAAATAAAAGAAAAAGGATTTTAAATGAGTTTAAATAAACAAGGCTTTGCATTTGTTTTAAATCTATTTTACCAAACAGGGCCTTAGTAATAATAATCTGTTTTAAAAAAACAAAATAATGTTGTTTTGGCCAAACAAAGCCTTGAGGCTTTTTGAATTTTGAAACTTACGTAACTGCTAAATTAATTAGGCTAATTAGTATTAGTTAATACGCGTATTATATTATATTACGTTAGTTCTATACTACGTTAGATTAATCCTAAGTCTAAACTAAGAGCTAAGAAGAAAGAAAACAGCAGAGAAGAGTTGGAGAAGAAGAGAAGGAAGAAGAAGCTTGTGAAGGCTAGAGTTAATCTTTGTTTTCTTCTCCTATCACCGAAAGGTAATCCATAATCTATACTTTCATATTTTCAGAACTCGGGTTTAAGTTTCATGTTTTATTCTCTGTGAAAACTGAGTTTTTATATAATTGCATAAACATGGATGATATATATATAGGTGGTGTTGTTCATGGTGAGTTATATGGTTATCAATGATTTTCAGAAAATTAAATTACTGTAGAAATATATTTTAACAGAAAAGTCATGTTTATATGAGTTCATATGGAATTTCATGAGTTTGGTTAATTTTAATTGAGAAATTGATGAAATTGGTATATGTTAATATGCTTATTAGGTAATTACTTGATGCTATCTTCAACTTGTATATAATGCATGTATATAAATTCGAATTGATGGAGAAAAATAGTTACAATAGATTATTTTTGAGAAAATATGAGTTTTCATGAAAGTGGCCAAAATAAATTTTCAAAACTTGTGATTATCATTGTTTAAATGATTTTGTGTTTTGGAAGCATGCTTTATATATGTGTAATAGCGTATATATATTTTTACAGAGTCTATAGTACTGTATTTTTGGCGTTGTTGGCTTGTTTGGGTTGTTTGGTTAAACAGAGAGCCGTGGCTATCTGCGTCTGGCCGAACTGCTGCGCAGCTGCGCCGGCAGCAAGGTCAGGAGCAGCGCAGCTGCGCCACTGGCCTATCCCAGATTCCTTCCATGCGCAGCTGTGCCAGTTTTAAGGCAGCTGGCTGCGCAGCTGCGCCGGGCACAATGCTTGGGTAGTGAGTTTTGCTTACTTGTGCAGTTTTATTTGATAGCTTATGATAATTGGTTACAATAATGAGCATGAACTCAGTGACTATAACATGTTGCTAGTATGAGTTGGACAATTTCATAATTAGAGAAAAGAATTTTGAAAACCTTAATTTAATTATAATTGTTTGATAGTAAAATGAGTTACTTAATTTGATTAATTATAATTAAGAGTAAGTGTTTAATTTAAAGTATAATTTTGTTAAGTTATAATTAGTAGTAGTTGATTTATTTTAATCAATTAGATGTTAATTTAAATTACAATTTATGTAATTATAATTTAATAAATGCATGATTATTATAAATTATAATTGATAAATACATGATTAATTATAAATTGTGTAATTATAATGCATGATATAGTTTAATTAACTATTAATTATGAAATTTTGATAATTTAAGAGGTAATTATAATTGAGTAATTGTAATTAAATTAAGTGTTTAAATTATAATTGTTTAATTATAATTTAGCTAAAATACATAATTAATTTAATTATGTGAGTATGTGTATGATGTAATTAATTATGTGATAGTTTATTATTTATTTAATTAAAGTGAGTTAACCATGAGGGTTAACCAGTTATGTGAATTAGTTATGTGTTAACTAATTTAGGTTTTTGTGACTTAATATATATGTGTAGGAAGTATTAAAGTACGTGAATTGTGTTAAGTAGCTTGCGCTTAAGGCAAGTCTTCTAAACCCTAAACTCGCTATTTCTACGCAAATTCTTTGATGTTCATATTTTCATTGTTGAGAATGTCCTTTTTATTTCTGTACTGGACAATTATTTACTTAACCGAAGAGATCTTAACTTATTGTTCAAGTAAGATCCAATTTATTATTTTAAATACTTTAAGTTTACTTCTAAAGCATATGTTAATTCATAATTCTTTTATTTATGAATTATTGAAAATCAATTCAACTAATCCTTAGTTGATGAACGTGAATTCTAAATTACCATTGTAAGCTTATCCAAACCAAACTTTCTTTGGTGCGGACTTGAATTCAAATTACTGAGTTGAACAACCCTAATTATTAGCGGAGGTTAGTACGCATAGCGTTAAGATGTTTGTGCACAATATATGGTACAAAGGGCTGATCCCCCTAAGTACGAGTTGAGGTCCATAGTCTTATTGACTGTTAAAGGTTTAAATAGAAATATTTATAACCTAGGACAAGAAGGGTTCAAAGGTCTTATGACCCTCAGATAAATTCTATATTTGAATTTTGATATTGATAGAGAGTTATTATTCAATTCTTTATTGTTGAAGTAAGCTAAGTTATTCAGATCTTTGTAAAGATATTCTTTCATGTATTTATTATTGTTAAACTCCAGTGAGCTGTTGTTTGCTCACTCTTGCATTAAATAACAATTACAGTTAAAGTTGATAACGTTGATGCCCCGTCTACGAGTAAAGACAAGGGAAAGATGAACAAGTGAAGATTTGTTTAATTATTTTGAAATGATTGTAATAATTTTAGGTCATGTTTTTATTCTGCACTTTATTATTTATGTCAAGGTTAGAGTAACCCTGGGATTGAGTTTTGAGAAGGTTGTAACCCTTGTTTTAAGGGAGATTTTATTATTTTGAATTAAGGTTGTAATTCATTTTGAGATATATTGGGTAAAGGTATGTTATAGATAGAAAATGAACACCAAATCATGTGGAAACGAAGTACTCGGATTTGGGGGTGTCATCACAGGTTGGTATCAGAGCCAGGTTATGAAACCTTAGATGGGGAAAAACCTTAGGTAGTAGCCTTATGGTAAGATCGAAAAGATAGGTGTGATAGGTAAAAGATAATAAACTACCTTTTGTGCTATGTGTTTACATTATAGTATTCGAAGAGTGTCGATTCGATGTCACGTAATAATGAACTTTAAAAATTCTTTTGTCAGGATGTCGAACGTTGGAGAACCTAGTCAGGATAGAGAGGATGTACCTCAGGTGCCTAGAGAGGAGGAGCCCCGTGACATACATGTTGTCTGGGAGCAGCGGGTTAGGAGAGAGCCATCTCTAGTGATCACCATAGCTGGTCGGGAGCGTGAGCTGACACATATTCCAGAAGATGAGAACGAGGACGAGTCTGAAGAGGAGGAAGAGGAGGAAGAGAATCCCGAAGAGGAAATCCCACCTCACTCTACTAGTGCTGAGATGTACGAGGCAGTCTACGAAAGCAATGTGGAGCTTCATGGACGAGTAGGAGATCTCGAAGAAACTATCCAGCAGCGGGAGTAGACGATCGAAGAAATGGCAAGTGACCTAGGAGATGCACAGTGGAACCTGATACATATGGAGGTGGATAGAGATGCTGCTCGATTTGAACTGACGAAGCTGAAGCAAGATATCCAAGAGGAGTCGAGGAAGCGTGCCAGAGCTGAAGAGTCAAGCTTGAGAGCTAATCAACGAGCCGATCGAGCTGAAGGTGAAGCTGAATCCAAGAGAGCCAAGTTGCATGTGGCTCGACGGAGCACCGGATTAAGGATTGCCCAAAGAAGGGAAGTGGCGGAGGTAGTAGCCAATAATAGGGAAACAAACTAATGATCGACTGACCGGCACAATCCAACTGCCCAACCGCCAGAACCTTTAACGTGATTGTCCAGGACGCAGTAGCTGCAAAGGACATGGTGTCAGGTATAATCCCAATCAATGATATAAATGCTTATGTATTATTTGATTCGGGTGCCACCTGTTCTTTTGTATTTGAAGAATTTGCTAGTAGACTTAACACACCCCGAGAACGATTAGGAGATTCCTTGAACATAGAAGTTGCGAATAAGGAAGTAATCCCTGTAGAATTAGTTTATCAAAATTATCGCGCAAACATTAGAGATCATGAACTAAGTGTAGACTTGATTCCTATTAGATTGGGAGAATTTGACGTAATACTGGGAATGGATTGGTTGTATAACCATGCAGCAATAATTGACTGTCAGAACAAATGTGTGAACCTTCAGACTCCGAGTAAGTCTAAGGTAGTGTTTTATGGTAGCTCATCGCTTAAGCAATCTTGTTGTCTTACGATGATGCAGGCCAAGAAATTATTAAGGAAATGATGTGTAGGTTACTTAGCTTACATTGTTGATACTCGAAAAAAGGGAGTAGAAATTAAGGATATATCCGTATTGAACGAATTCCAAGATGTATTTTTGGACGATCTGCCTGGTCTTCCGTCAGACAGAGAAATCGAATTCGTAATAGATTTAGCACCGGGAACGGCACCAATTTCGAAAGCTCCATATCGTATGGCGCCAGTAGAAATGAAGGAATTGATGATACAACTACAAGAATTAATGGATAAGGGTTACATTCGACCGAGTGTGTCTCCTTGGGGAGCACCAGTGTTATTCGTTAAGAAAAAAGACTGATCGATGAGGCTCTGTATCGATTATCGAGAATTGAACAGAGTAACGATTAAGAACAGATATCCGCTACCGAGGATAGACAAATTATTTGATCAACTTAAGGGAGCAAAGTGTTTTTTGAAGATAGACCTACGGACGGGTTATCATCAACTGAAGGTACGGGATGAGGACATACCAAAGACTGCGTTTCGAACCCGTTATGGACATTACGAGTTTTTGGTAATGCCATTTGGATTGACTAATGCTCCGGCAGCATTTATGGACTTGATGAACTGAGTTTTCAAGCCATACTTGGATAAATTCGTGGTAGTTTTTATTGACGACATCTTGAATTACTCGAAATAGAGGAAGAACACGCCGAACATCTGAAGATAGTTTTGGAGGCTCTAAGGAAGGAGATGATGTATGCGAAATTTTCTAAGTGTGAATTTTGGATGGAGAAGGTTCAATTCTTAGGTCACGTGGTGGATAAGAATGGAATCTCAGTAGACCCTGCAAAGGTCGAAGCAGTGAGTAATTGGGAGCAATAGAGAACACCAATAGAGGTGAGATGTTTCTTAGGGTTAGCTGGGTACTATCGAAGATTCATCCAGGATTTTTTTAAGATAGCAACCCCGTTGACCAATCTGACGAGGAAGACGGTGAAGTTTGTATGGACAGACAAATGCGAAGAGAGTTTTCAAGAATTGAAGAAGAGATTGAGCGAAGCGCCTGTGTTGTCACTACTAGATGATGCGGGAAATTTTGTGGTGTATAGTGATGCATCGCACAAGGGACTTGGCTGTGTGCTTATGCAGCACGGCAAGGTCATTGCATATGCATCACGACAATTAAAGGATTATGAAAAATAATACCCTACTCACGACTTAGAGTTAACGGCAGTAGTTTTTGCGTTGAAGATTTGGAGGCATTATTTGTACGGAGAGAAATGTGAGATATACACGGACCACAAGAGTCTGAATTATATCTTCACACTGAAGGAGTTGAATATGCGTCAGAGGAGGTGGTTAGAATTGATCAAAGACTATGATTGTGATATTCTTTATCACCCGGGTAAGGCAAACGTGGTTGCCGATGCTCTGAGCAGGAAAGGAAGGGAGAAGCTATTTCATTTGACGACCCAGGAGGAATTGGTAAGAGAAATGGAATGATTAGAGATAGAGGTAAAAGGACCGGAGAGGTCTGAAGAGAAGTTATTTGTAATGGAAGCTCGTTTGACATTGTTGGATAGAGTGAAGGAATCACAAGAAAAAGATGAAGAGTATGAGAAAATCAGGAAAAGGATTGCAGAAAATGAAGAAGAGAGATTTCGAATGGATAAAGACGGTATCTTGAGATTCGAAGGGAGAGTATGGGTGCCAGCAGTAACCAAATTGAGAGAAGAGATTTTGCACGAGGCACACAATACGATGTATTCCGTTCATCCGGGAGGCACAAAGATGTACCAAGATTTGAGGCAACACTTTCGGTGGCCCAATCTGAAACGGGAAGTCGCATAGTACGTTAGTAGATGTTTGACTTGCCAATGCGTTAAAGTAGAGCACCAACAACTGAGTGGTTTACTACAATCGTTATAAATACCGAAGTGGAAATGGGAGCATATTACGATGGATTTTGTGGTAGGACTTCCAGTCACACAGAAGGGATATGATGCCATTTGGGTTATCGTGGATCGATTAACGAAGACCGCACATTTTCTACCAATCAAGATCCGCTACAGTTTGAATCAATTAGCGAGTCTGTACATAAAGGAGATTGTTTCACGACATGGAGTGCCCGTGTCAATTGTCTCTGATCAAGATCCGCGCTTCACGTCAAATTTTTGGAAAAGTTTGCAAGAGAGAATGGGAACGCAATTGAGGTTGAGTACAGCTTATCATCCTCAGACAGACGGACAGAGTGAGCGAACTATACAAACGCTGGAGGATATGCTTAGGACTTGCGTGATGGATTTCAAGGGAAATTGGGACGACCACCTACCTTTAGTCGAATTTGCGTATAATAATAGTCACTATGCGAGTATTGGCATGCCACCGTACGAAGCTCTTTACGAAAGAAAATGCAGAACGCCATTATGTTGGGACGAAGTCGGAGAGCGACGAATACTCGGATCAGAGTTAGTTTAACAAACCGCGGACGTGGTGACAGTGATAAGAGCCAGACTAGTAGCAGCTCAAGATACTCAGAAAAAGTACGTAGATTTGCATCGACAGGACCGAGACTTCAAAGTTGGCAGTTTCGTGTTCTTGAAGGTATCTCCATGGAAGGGAAAGATCCATTTTGGCAAGAAAGGAAAGTTGAGTCCAAGATTCATAGGACCGTTCGAGATACTGAAGCGAGTGGGCGAAGTGGCATACAAAGTTGCGTTACCACCCGAGTTGGAGCACATCCACAACGTGTTTCACATTTCCGTGTTGCGACCGTACAAGGCCGACTACAAGCACGTGATTTCTTACGAGCCCATTCAAGTGGAGAAGAACTTGGCGTATGAAGAAATTCCTGTCCAGATATTAGATAGGAAAGAGCAAATCTTAAGAAATAAAGTTATTTCATCTGTAAAAGTACTTTGGCGTAACCATGATGTCGAGGAGGCTACGTGGGAGTTAGAAGATAGGATGATGAGGGATTATCCCCATCTATTTGTGTAACCTTGTAGCAATTCCAAGGACGAAATTTTTATAAGGGGGAGAGGATGTAATACCCGAGAATTTTCATATATTAATAAATGAATATATTAATAGAAATGAATATCTATCTGAATATAAACATTTATGTGTTCTAGGATGAGAAACTCAATTATATTAAATTGATTATTTATAATAATTGAGAATATATGGAGTTTGCGATAAACTCGTTGAATGTCTTGTGTGGCACAGTGATGAGAAATATTAATGATTATATTAATTAATGAAGGAATTACTACGTGAACAATTAATCAAATATTAATTGTTATTATGAAAGATGGAATATTAATGGTGATTAATAATATGTTGATTCTTATTATTACAAGTAGTAGAATGTTAATGAGCAACTTGCTTATAAATATAATAAGATTTATATTTATTAATGTGAACATTAATCATATGAATATAAATTAATTGTAATGGAGATTAATAATTACATTGATTGATGAAGGATGGATTAATATTATTAAATATTAATTGATAAGATAAGTAACAAATTAATTTCTATGTGCAAGCATGCGAATTAAATGTATAATGTATAGTAGTTACCTATCTATTATATGAAGTGTAGTGCAATGTGACTATACAATTATACATAAACTATATAGTAAAGTTATTTAAGTTGTGAAAGCTACATGAATAATTCCTATGTGACAATGTGAGTATGTATACAATAAAATAGTACATCATGGATATATTGTAAACAATTATTGATTAATAGAATTTACTAATAAAGGAGACAGTGTAGTGTGATAATATCTTAGAAAATTATATCGATAAGATAAAATGTACATGAATTATATGTGTGCAAATTACACTTACTACATTATATGAATTACATTATGTCATTAAAACTACAACCTAAGCATGTATTATATGAATACAACCTAGGTATATCACATGTGCAAAGTAACATAAGTGTGTATACATGAATGTTGATACAAATGCTGAAGTTGATTTGCTTGTCCCATATTGATAGTCATAATCCTTGCACACGTGAAATACTCAAAGTTAGCCTACTCTCTATTCCTTAAACTCAGCTTGCTAGCTATCATCATGAAGGAGAATTGATGGATTGCTACAGCTGCACTATTCCACCAACTAACCCACCAACTTCTCATTTACCATCATACATTCTTCATTTCCATTGAATTGATTTGGGAGAGAAAAGCATTGCCTGGATATTAATTCTTCTATAAATGAAAGCTCTTCTCCTCTCTTTTCATTTGCTGAGATTTTTGATTAAGTGTTGAGTTGAGAGGATATAAAGAGTGAGTATTTATATACATATCAATAGAGGGAGAAGAGAGAATTAGCAGCAAACTCATTTAGCAGAGGTATAGAATTCCTTCTTGTTCTTCATTTTCATTTTCTATCAATTCCAATTCTTGATTTTGGTAGAGATTCATTACTTTATGATTGGGTATTGTTTAATAGTTATTGTATTGGCCTACTAGTATTTTAGAACTATAATGCAGCTTGGTTACAGTCAAAATTATTGTGAAATTTGGAAATTGGGTTTGTAGTTTGCCGTTTACAGGTACTGTCTGCTGCTGGCCGAGAGCCGGCGCAGCTGCGCCAGTTTTGTACTGGGGAGCTGCGCAGCTGCGCCAGCAGCCTGTTCCCGTTCTTTAATTCTGCTAAGAATCTGTTAAGCGTAGTTGATTATTATGACTTAGGCAAGGCATACTAATATGAGTAACTTGTATATATGGATATGTAGACCTAATGTGAACATGTTCTACTATGGTTGTATGCACGATTAATGAACGGTTATAGTTTCCAAAGTAAACATAAAGTTTTGTAAACAAATTTGGCATGTTATATCTAGGTTGATGTTCTGACCTTGCAAGCATGTTAGGAAGACTTAGAAAGGTATGAAAAGTATATCAACTTGTGTGTGTGAGTTTCATAGTGTAACACGAGCATGTTGAACTGTTGGTCTGATTTAGATGACACAATTAACGCGCAAGTATACGCGGCCAACGAGTAATAAAGTGTAAGTACAGATATCATCCCACAGAGAATTAATCGATAAAAGACACCAAACCACTAGCACATAATCATCTCAGTCTTATTTAAACGGATGGTAAAGAGAATGAATTAAAACTAAGTTAAACTAGGAAAGCAATTAACTTAAATTAATTAATTCTAGAGTTAAAATCAGGTAATGAAGACAAGAGATTCCAATTTCCCCTAATGATTCATCTAAATCGACATACTTCCAATTAGGTCAAATCAATAATCAAGATAGTTAGCCGAGAACACGAACGTGAGAGAAGGCCATCTTTCGATGCACTTACTCCATATCACGTGCAATCTACAGATGATAGAACGCACGTGAACACCCACATTATCTAAACCCCTATATGTCTATGGTATTTACAAATAAATAGGATTTAAGGTCAAGTCCTCTATTGACTACGGACGGCGCTTCGGTATATGTCTATCCTAAGCACAAATCATACGTCCAACGCCATGTGAATGCACAATCACCCGCTACTACGATTAGATCTAAACCTACGCTTTGTCTTTCAAGTCCACATAGGTTATCACAGTAATTGGTCGTGAATCAATTAAACAATGCAAACACGAATCGTAATAGACAGTCATATAACAATCAAAGAGACAAGCATGGAAGCATATCAAAGTAAACTACTCAAAAGGTTCCATTGGAACCTCAAAATAAGCTTAAGCCATAAATAACTCAAGTATATTATCCACAAGATTCAATAACATCATCTAAATATACAATATAATAGCAAAGAGAGATTAAGGATAGAGATTTTAAATCTTTCTCCAAGCTTGGACCCTTGATGTCAATCCTCTTGCTTCAATCTTCACACACTAACAAAACCCTAGAATCTAACTAACTAACACTAAACTAGCACTAATCTACTCCTAATCTAGACTAAACAAGATGTAAAGGAAGAGAAGAGAGGAATTAGGGCATAGGGCCAATATATCATCCCCTTTTTTGCCCCAAACAAGCCCCCTTATATCCCAATCAAAAGCCAAGTCCCGTTCAATTGAAAATTCAAGTCTGGTACAGCTAGGGATTGGCGCGGCCGCGCCCAAAAATGGCCTAAAATCCGAGCGCCCGCGCCAAGGATTTGTTGCTGTAGAGTCCTCTAGTAAAACGGCCATAACTTTTGATCCGGGAGGAGTTACGAGGTCTGCCACCTATCAAATCGAAGCTATCGAAGAGATCTACAACTTTCATTCTTTGAGTATTGAGAAATAATGGATGGATGAAGGCTGAAATTGATCTCCAAGTGACAGCTGTGCAATAGAAACCCAAAACCGTGGAGTTTAACGTCCGTTGGTAAACGGGGCATAACTCTCGCATCCGAACTCCGATTGGGATGATTCAAGATGTTCTGGAAAGCTTATAAGATGCTCTACAATATGACCCAAGCTCCAATCCAAAAATATGAAATCCCCAAACGATGTCCGGATTGCATTTCCTTCCCGTTGTCATGCCATCATTCCATTCTTGCTCCTTTTGGCCTCATTGCTTCATTACAAACCATTATTCCTTTGCCATGCCATCTTGCCTTCCTTATGCTTTAAGCCACTTTCTGTGCTTTGCCCCATTTAGGCCATCTTTGGTCCTTTAACACTCAAATTACACTCGGAGAGTTCCTAAACATGAAAACTGCAAAACACAGGAAAGACATATTAAAAGCACAGGATTACTTGAGTTTAAGCAACGAAACAAGCTGGTTACTATCCGAATAAGTGGTCATAAAACCACTTATCAAATACCCCCAAACTTAAACGTTGCTTGCCCTCGAGCAACCAAAACAAAACTAAACAAAAGATTCAATGCAGTATCTACAATGTATGCAACCTACGCTATCATGAATGCGAATCCAAGTTCCCAGCCAGTATTGAACTTTCAAAGCAATGCCTCAGAAAACTACGAGATAGTCGAACAGATAAGCTACCCAAAACAAGACCATAAGGCATATTCTGCAAATCCAAAACTGTCAACACTGATGTATTATACGTTGTGTGCTTAGCAACCATTAGATATGTATTCATATAAATAACTCACCTACTATGCTTCTTAGGGGAAAAACAAGCTTTAACTTAAGAAAAACAGTAAATCATATAAGTTCTAACTAAGACCGTGCATTACTAGAGTTAAGAGTCAACAGGGGTTTTTTATTAAGCTTTTATTACTCACGAGGGCGTATTCGCACTTTCCCGTGTACACATTTGACTGTGCAATGCCTAGTTCTCTTAGGCTTTTCAATATTATCCATGTAGCGAGCTTTCGACCAACGACTCCCAGACCAGACGGCCTTAGGGTGCTGGGTGTAGAGACACCCCTAGGGCTTACTTGCTCGAATATCAAAGGCCACAGAACTCGACGTAGCCGATGTGTTTATTCTATTTTTTTTCTTTTTCAATGCATTTTTTTGTTTTCTTTTTCCTTTTCTTTTCCTACAAGGGAGTGCGTCTTACGCTCCATCTCCCCGCATATATCATGCATGCCCCCTGTTTCCCCCAAACTTAAGCTTTTAACAGTCTAGTTATTATTATATGCGAACTGAAACTCTTTTATTAAAACATAGTTTTTCCACCAGAAGACAAGTATGTAAACATTTAAACTTAGCATATCATGGTGGTTACTCTATCGTACTCATTGATTGCACAGTATCTGGCAGATAAGAATTTACATATATGACCATAAAACCAGGCTTAAGTCTCAAATCAGTTCAACAATCAAGTGATTTCAATTTCTTCACAGGCAACATACATAACTAACCAACTGAAAACTGGATTCATGCAGTATCCTCTAACACAGAATGCAAAAACAAAAGAAAATTTTTAAAATTTTCACAAATTTTAACTATTTACAACCTACATGAACTAAATAAACAAACACAATATGCAATATGAATGCAACTACCCTATATGCAAAATAAAGTCAATACCCCCAAACTTAAACTATTCAATGTCCTCATTGAAGGTAAAGGTAAAAAGAAAGAAACTCCCCTATTCATCGTCATCGCCGTCGTCCTCAGCGTCCTCCTCAGGAGGTGGTGTGTCTAGAGGTGGATAAACAGCCGCGGACCCATATGTAGGAAACTGCACCTGAACTCCCATCTAGCTGAATGCGCAGGACAGTGCCCCGCTGAATTCTGTGGTGAAAGCCTGGAAGTTGGTGCTCATTGTGTCCATCCTGCGCTGTAGTCACCTCTCCATCTTGTCTATCCGCTCATGCACTGAGTGACATGACTCAGACTGCTCTGGTGGTGGCACTCTCTCTGCAGTCTCCTCAGCCTCTGTCTAATCAGGAAGAATAAACCCTGCTCCCAAGGAATGAGATCTTCCCCCTTTCCACACTTTGAAGGATTCAATGGCTGGGTGGTCAAGAGTATTCATCGGCATCTGCATCGGCTCAGCATCTGACCACGTCACTCCATTGGCTATGCATAGCCTAGTGATCACTGCTGTGTGGAGGATACTTGCTGAGTTTCCGCCTCTCAGAAATCTGCGGATAGAACTACTAATCACGTACCCCAAGTCGATTCGCATGCCTTTGACAATCCCGTAAAGGAACACAGCTCGGTCCTTAGTGACCTCGTTCTGATGCTGTGTAGGCATCAGATTCGCACAGATAAAGCTGTACCACGCCTTCCTGTACCTACTCAAAGCGGACTGGGGGAAATGCAGCTTCTGATCAGTCCCCTGTTTCAACTTCCAAATGGTGCCCGGTTTGCACAGGTAATTACTGATAGCATCCATCTCCGACTCCCACCCCCTAGCATACAAAGAATCATGCGTTCCAATGCAATGTTGGGTAAGTCAAACAACTCATTGATGTGCTCCTTTGCATAGGACACCTCACAACCCCGCACAAATACTGTATTGGACGTCGTGTGTTTTGCGTTGGCATAAAATTCTTGCACCACCAAAATTGGGGCAGCCAAAGGCTCATCACAGAATGCATTCCATCCCCGCCCTCGGATCATAGAAGCCATACGCCCTTCCAGGCTCTCATCAGGCTCTAACCCCCGCTCAGGCACAAAAGTCCTGCCCACCAATATACTGTGATAGAATCTCTGGGCCTTTAGACTGATGAATTTGCGGTCATCATAATCGATGCCACCGCCCTCTTGCTCGGAACCACTGCCCCTTGATGTAGAATCCCTCCTGCTGCGTTTGGATGCCATTTGATGAACAAAATGCAATACTGCTCTCCACTAATCAATATGCCCTCAGCCCCCAATTCACTATCCCAATTGATCAAATTTAGATGATGGCAGGGATGGGTTTTGTTGGAGAGACTGTGAAGGTAGGTGAGTTTTGATTCTGACTTAGAACTAGGGCTTGGATAAGGTGAGGGTTGTGATGGAGATGAGGATAGGAGGATTGTAGATTAAAGTATTCAGAGGTTGAAGGGTGAGGAATTTTTAAATTTGAGAGAGAGAGGGATGGCTTGAAGTTTGGCTAGTTTGGAATGACATAAAATGGCTTAAAATCTGCCGCAAAATACTTAAGTCTGGCACATTCTGTCCGTCTTGCGGCCGCGCGCCCTGGCAGGCCAAAACAGGCGCGGCCGCTCGCCCTGCTGTTTTCAAATTCTGCAGCTTTTTGCTTTAGGGAGCTGATGGGGCAATAAACTTGGCTTCATGCAACATGGAATTAAACCTGAGAATATCAATCAAACTTTATTAAGCCCTCTACGCTATCAAAAGTATATGTAAACTATTTACATCAAGAGAATTAAACATGGAAAGATATATGCATTTGCTTCCCAAAAATTCTCTAAGTGCACATATGCAATGTGCTAGTGCATCAAAATATGTGCCATAAGCTTCATAGTCCCAAAAAGATATGCACTAATGCCTAAGTTCAAAAATGTAGGCATGGAACTCCTAATCTACGAGCATTCATAAATTTTAAACTAAATACTAAACTAATAAGAATTAAACAAGGGGGAGGGAAGTATGATAGAAAGCAGGAAATGGAGAATTAAACAAGGAGGGAGAAAGAGAAATGATGGGGTGCCTCCCATCGAGCGCTTGATTTATAGTCCTCTAGCTGGACTGTGTCTGCCCACTGTTACCCGACTCCCCGACGATACTGGAGAACCCCTCCATCCATCAGAATAGCTATGTGACTTTGGCGGCTTCCCAGTAGGAGAGGGTGTAGATTTAAACTACCTAGCACATGATATGAACAAGGATTCCCCGTCCTAAAGGTTGGGGAGCTAGGCAATGGTTCCGTTGTGTAGGTGAAATGGGTTGGGCTTTGAGGTTCACACAACACAACGATTTCTTCTTCTATTCTCTTCTCTTCTGACGACCATGGTGTCAAGACTGCGGAATCTCTCATGTCATCAAGACCCATCTCTGTGATGTGGCTACCAAGGGGGCAAGGGTGTGCAAACTTGACTGGAGTCTCAAACTTCGGCGGAGGAGGCTCTTGGGGGATTGTCACTGTTGGTTCACATTCATACTCCACAGCCCCAATTGGCTCCTCGATATCCATTGCCTTAGGCTCGTCCAGTTGCAATTGCACTTCGGATTCTCTATCAGTTTCTGCACCCATGTCATAGCACCAAGTAGTCTGGGGATCATAACTTACGGCTTTAGTCATTGGAGGTACAGGATCTTGCATTATTGTCTCTTGTTCACATACCTCCTCCTTCCTTAATGCCGTGTTAATCTGCTCCACCCAAATCTGAAGATCCTCAATCAATTGCTCTTGCTCAATCAAGGTCTCCTGTGTTGATGCTAATGAGTTCCCCCACAAACTATCCAATCCTTCCTTTTCTGTTTCAGCCTCGGGCTTCATGTACTGATGCTCATTGGTAGGAGTGTTGTGGATTAGGGCCATCTGATTTTGAAAGTTTTGGTTTGATTCTTTTTGGCTCCTAATCACCCTCCTCTTGGTTAGCTAAGCTCATATACATGAAGTCCATTGTTAACTGTTCTCCTTGCAAACATGGGGATTGATAAGTGGGTTCGGGTGCAAAATTTGGACTTGGCTCGTATTGATCTTGATAGCTCGTAGTATGGGTCTGCCCTTGCTCATACTCTATCATCAAGACCCTACTAATTTGCTCTGCCCAGTTCTGGATATTCTTGACTGACTTCTGTTGCTCAATCAAGATGTCCTTCAGTGATATGTCACCTCCATCCTCCAAGCTTGCATTTTTTGTGTCACCCTCAAAATTGTGTTGAGGCACATAAACTGGAGTCTGGAATGTGCATTCTGGGGCGTACGCGGGATTTGGATCCCAGTATTGGTCTTGATAATAGTCTGATGAAGGGTTTGCTGAAGGGTCTGGGTGATACCCCCACTCTGACTGATAATTGGTGTATGGCTCACTGTAAGAGTACTCACCCCCATACTGCTCCTGTCCATAACTGATAGGATCCTGATGGCTCATGTAGCTCCCAGCACCATACTCATGAGAAATAACTGGCTCTCGACTTTGTTGGGCTGAAACAGTATCCAACTTCCTCGAGAGCTCCTCTAATTGTGCTGAGAGTGTTGCGATTGGGTTGACGCCATCAGTGTATGCTTCCCTTGGTTGCTCTTGTCTTGTACAGTTCCATGGATAGAAATTTAAGTCCATTGTACCTGAAAAGAGAATATGAGAAGAGATTAAACAAAATAAAAAGAAATGTTTAAATTAAGACTAATTTGATTAAACTAATGTTGGCAAACAGTTATCCAAATAATTCCCCGGCAACGGTGCCAAAAACTTGTTGGTCTGATTTAGATGACACAATTAACGCGCAAGTATACGCAGCCAACGAGTAATAAAGTGTAAGTACAGATATCGTCCCACAGAGAATTAATGGATAAAAGACACCAAACCACTATCACATAATCATCTCAGTCTTATTTAAACGGATGGTAAAGAGAATGAATTAAAACTAAGTTAAACTAGGAAAGCAATTAACTTAAATTAATTAATTCTAGAGTTAAAATCAGATAATGAAGACAAGAGATTCCAATTTCCCCTAATGGTTCATCTAAATCGACATACTTCCAATTAGGTCAAATCAATAGTCAAGATAGTTAGCCGAGAACACGGACGTGAGAGAAGGCCATCTTTTGATGCACCTACTCCATATCACGTGCAATCTACAGATGATAGAACGCACGTGAACACCCACATTATCTAAACCCCTATATGTCTATGGTGTTTACAAATAAATATGGTTTAAGGTCAAGTCCTCTATTGACTACGGACGGCGCTTCGGTATATGTCTATCCTAAGCACAAATCATACGTCCAACGCCATGTGAATGCACAATCACCCGCTACTACGATTAGATCTAAACCTACGCTTTGTCTTTCAAGTCCACATAGGTTATAACAGTAATTGGTCGTGAATCAATTAAACAATGCAAGCATGAATTGTAATAGACAGTCATATAACAATCAAAGAGACAAGCATGGAAGCATATCAAAGTAAACTACTCAAAAGGTTCCATTGGAACCTCAAAATAAGCTTAAGCCATAAATAACTCAAGTATATTATCCACAAGATTCAATAACATCATCTAAATATACAATGTAATAGCAAAGAGAGATTAAGGATAGAGATTTTAAATCTTTCTCCAAGCTTGGACCCTTGATGTCAATCCTCTTGCTTCAATCTTCACACACTAACAAAACCCTAGAATCTAACTAACTAACACTAAACTAGCACTAATCTACTCCTAATCTAGACTAAACAAGATGTAAAGGAAGAGAAGAGAGGAACTAGGGCTTAGGGCCAATATATCATCCCCTTTCTTGCCCCAAACAAGCCCCCTTATATCCCAATCAAAAGCCAAGTCCTGTTCAATTGAAAATTCAAGTCTAGCACAGCTGGGGACTGGCGCGGCAGCGCCCAAAAATGGCCTAAAATCCGCGCGCCCGCGCCAAGGATTTTTGCTGCAGAGTCCTCTAGTAAAACAACCATAACTTTTGATCCGGGAGGAGTTACGAGGTCTTCCACCTATCAAATCGAAGCTATCGAAGAGATCTACAACTTTCATTCTTTGAGTATTGAGAAATAATGGATGGATGAAGGCTGAAATGGAGCTCCAAGTGACAGCTGTGCAATAGAAACCCAAAACCGTGGAGTTTAACGTCCGTTGGTAAACGGGGAATAACTCTCGCCTCCGAACTCCGATTGGGATGATTCAAGATGTTCTGGAAAGCTTATAAGATGCTCTAAAATATGACCCAAGTTTCAATCCAAAAACATGAAATTCCCAAACGATGTCCGGATTGCATTTCCTTCCCGTTGTCATGCCATCATTCCATTCTTGCTCCTTTTGGCCTCATTGCTTCATTACAAACCATTACTGCTTTGCCATGCCATCGTGCCTTCTTTATGCTTTAAGCCACGTTCTGTGCTTTGCCCCATTTAGGCCAGCTTTGGTCCTTTAAAGCTCAAATTACACTCGGAGAGTTCCTAAACATGAAAACTGCAAAACACAGGAAAGACATATTAAAAGCACAGGATTACTTGAGTTTAAGCAACGAAACAAGCTGGTTACTATCCAAATAAGTGGTCATAAAACCACTTATCATGAACCTCGCTAGTGAGCGTTATGAACAAAAACATGAGTATTAAAAGTAAACTTTGACACGTATGTACCATATCTATATTCTGATTTTGCAAGCATGTCTATATGGCCTAGAAATGTATGTCGGACATGTTAACATATGTATATATATAACATGAACATGATAGGCCTTATTATTGAAGCTTTACTAATGAAAATATGAGCTTTGATCGTGAACCTTGACATGTTACATTGAGTTTTAGATTCTGATAATTATGAACATGCTTGATAGTGCCCTTAACCTCAATAATGTATCGTACATATATATATACCATGATTAGGTGTCGTAAGTTAAGTTAAGCATGAATAAAACATATTTTCAAACCAAAACGATGCTAGTTGCATGTATGCGATATGAATGCTCATGAACATGCCTAATACAAGTTATACGAATGCCTTATGTGTTTAAAAAGCGAGCATGTTAGACTTTGTGATTTTCATGACCTTAAGTTATCAAAAGTGTTAACCTAGAACCATATCATGAAAGAGAGAACTTAGATGGACTTGGGAAGCATGCAAGACTCTTTAATATGCATATATGTTATGTGATATCATATGTTGATACTTGATCCGATCTTTGACGATTAACTTACAATAATGCTATAACTTGCTAAAAAGAGTATGTTTGCTATTCGTTGTGATCTTATGTTATAATGACGATATGTAAACTTGATTAACCCGAAAAGAGGAACCTTAAGGATAAAAGATAATGTAAGTTATGTCAATCTAAAGTCATGAAGTGATATAGTACTATGTGTGATATATAACGGTATAGTAAGATTGAAGACTAACTTATATGTTGATTGCATAAATGAGATAAAGTATAATGTTAAACTGTATGACTAATGAATATCCTATACGCATAACTATATTACGATAAGGATTCGAAAGTGTTAATTTACTTAACGAGGATAAACTACGCTTAAGGCAAGTATCCTAGACCCTTGCATTACTTTATTCAACGGATATTGTAAGCAAGTATCTAAACCTTATCTCTTTGAATGCAAGTTTCCTTAAACCCGTTCTTGTATTATTTGCAAGTATTCGAACCCTACTTTTATTGTGCAAGTACCATATATTTGTGTTTACTTTATTCAAGGAATATTGTAAGCAAGTTTTTCTTACTTACTCTTTTAAATTGAGTTTTGCTTGAACACTTATTTCATTAAGCCTTATGAAAGCTATTATTCATATTGAAATTGGTATTGTTCTTGAATATCGTGAAAGAGTCTATGCCATTTGATTCAGCTAGACTATATGCATGTTTAGAAATATGTCCAAACCCAATGACTGGTGCAGAAATCTTGAAAAACTGAGTTGAACAACCCTTATGGTAAAGGGAGTGTATATTGTTGGAAGCCCACACACGCGTGAATATTACAGTGGTGTTATGCATAACAATGCAATTGGAAGTAAAGCTAGCAACTACAAGATGTATTACTCTAGTGGTTATTATTTTCATTTTTCTTTATATGTTTAGTAAAAATATAATTTTACAAGCAGTTATAATGTCCAAATTATTTTAAGTATATAATACAAAAGTCCTATTTACAAGCAGTTATAATGCTCTATTTATTTCAAATATAGTAAACGAATATTCATTTTACAAGCAGTAATAATGCTCAATTTATTTTAAATATAGTAAATGAATATTCATTTTACAAGCAGTTATAATGCTCAATTTATTTTAAATATAGTTGATAAATATTCATTTTACAAGCATTTATAAGGCTAAAATTATTTCATGTATAGTAGGAGTCTTATTTATATACGGTTATAATACTCGAAATAAAACTTAAAAAATATAATCGTTAAATGTTTAATTAGTCTACATAAAGTTATAATCGTGTAGGATTTACGACGAACGTTTAGACCGTTATATTTATCTGTAAAAGATATACAAGGCAAGTCTTTTACCTTAATCTTTCATTTACAAGCTTTCTATTTGATTTATGCATTTTGTGCAAATATGTGTTATAAATCTTTGACATAAAAGTTATTGCTATTTGTTTCGGCATAACTTGCAAAATGAATGTTTATTCGTGAAGTATTGAATTGCTATAATTCTCAAGTCAAACCAAGTTATCTTGGAGCTACCTCTACATGTAAAGTAAATTGAGATGAACACCCTTTTAAACACTGTCATGAGTAGTCAGTGTAGTGTATGTTATGCATAACACATAGGATGTCGTTAGATTGATCCTCTATTTGATATCCACGGTATGGTTCTAAGTCGAAAGACGGATGAACATTTCTTATTTTAATTACCACTTGGTCTTACTATGTTAAAATAATTAAAATATCTTTTGTTGAAGCTATGATTCATTAAATCCATATCGGTGTAGGTTTAATTATATGCTATGTATTTAGACTTGTTGAGCTTTTTCATGCTCACCCTTGCGAATAAAACCTTATTTGCAGACAAACCTGAGAGCTCTAGCTCTAAGAAGAAAGGAAAGAAGAAATGCGTACACTAGTTTATACGCTTTATTAATTGCTTGTCCATTTTGTTATAGTCGTGATGACTTTTGTAATACGAACAAGCAAACTATGTAACCGAATATTATATCAATATTATCATATTTTCTCACACATTCTTGTCATGTCTTTACTTGGATTAAATTTAAAATTGTTAAAACATAAATAATGTTAATAAGGACTATATATCTGAATAAGGATATTGGATAGCATTATGAGTACTGTAAGAATAAGAGATTTAGCACTGATGAAGAAACCAAATTCATTGCAAGGTTCCTTTATTCCAAGTACAAATGTGTTGCTAATATTGTGAATTTCAGATACATAAGGATTATTAATATGAAAGAGATGTCCATTGTTTATAAGACTATGTATCTAAGTGAGGGTATTTGGCACACTGAAAGTTCTTACTAAGAAATGCAGGTTAGGTCATCTAATTGCGCACCAATATCGATTCATCTTTATTGGGAAGCCTCCTTCAGATCTGGGAACTATCTTTGGTGCTGGTACTATGAATCTTAGACACATATAGAGCTTATAAATGGTAGGTTATCTAAATTTTGAGGATCAAAGAATGGTATAAGCAAGTGCTAAGTTCCTTGTATAATATGCAAGGGGTTGGTATGAATTAATGAAAGATCTTTGGGAATTCAGATGAGAACTTTGTTTATAAAACTATTGGACTAAATGAGGGTATTGATGTGACGCCCCCAAATTTAGATACCTGTACCTCGAATTCGGTGCATCACGTGCTAATTTTAATAATGTACTACAATCTCATGCAATAGAATAATAGAATAATTTACATTAATTTAATATAAATATTCGCTTCCCATGGTCTCGCAACTATGACTAACTTAAACATATCTTAAACCATAACATAACTTAATACGTAATATAAAATAAGTCTTATTACAACATAATAATAATCCTAAAGGAGAACAAAGTTATGCTGTAGCCTTGCCTTTGCCCTTATCCGTGCCAGAGGGTCCACATTGTTCTGCCTTAACTGAAATGTTTAAGGAAAGCAAGAATAAGCAACAAATTTGCTCAGCAAGTAATATAGCAATAAGGGTAAGCATAATTATAAGCTAATAAATTCCAAGGAAAATGACAAGGGATAGCTCAATGTATAAGGAATAATGTTGTAAACTAAGAAATATCAATAGTTCCAAAACTGTCCTTTGAATTGTAAACAGAAGGTCATAATACACCGAAGCATTATCAACAGGATTCAAAGGTTTAAATGTTTTCCACAAGATAAAGTTGAATACTGAGCAGTCATTAAGGACCAAGAACTCCTGCTAGAATTAACAGTGTTTAACTAAAAATCTGATGTAAACAAGTACAACAGGTGATGTAAGAACCCAACTTTTATGAATAAAGATTTAATTTTCTTTATATATTATTTTGAAATAGTAAGGTGTTGATTTGATAAATGTGATAAGTTATGGGTGATACGTGCAAATATTTCAAAATAAGTAAGTGGTCATAAAATATTCATTGTGTCGGGGAATATTCGTTTGGTCGTGGAATATTCTTGTTGTCGGAGAATATTCGTACAATGGCGCAACCATTTGTGGGCTCCATAACGGAAAACTGTCGGATGAAAAAAACGACAAGAATACGTTTTCTAAAAATAACAGCAAAACTGTTACCGTTAAAACTGTTGGAATACCCTGTGGTTAAAGTAAAGTAATACGCGTTGTTGCACAGTAGCACATGGTATTGTACAGTATTTTATATTTCAATAATTGTCACTGCATAGTATTTTATATTATCAAATCAATAATTCATATTATTTGAATAATATTATTTGATAGCATTATTGGCAATGTCTAGGAAGTTCTGTCTAGGAAATGAGTTTGGTCACCTAATTGCGCGCCAGTAAGGAGAAATCCTTATCGGAAAGCCCCCTCTTTCTTGAGAACGACCTGGTTGTCATTATTGTGATTCTGTAATATTATTTGTGAATAATAATTAATTATTAATAAATATGATAAGGAAATATTTATTTAATGTGGATATAAATGGAGGAATTTTTAGCAAAAGAGATAATTGTTGAAATTGATATTTTATCTTTTCTGATAAAATAATTCATTCAAATATATTATTATAGTATTACATTATAAGTGTATAATGTGATAATATAATAATATAATTTTATAATTTAAATGATAATATTTTTATAATAAATTCACGATATATGAATAAAATGAGAAGGAAGAGAGCAAATTGGATATGAATTACTTTTGTTACAAAAAATGTTTAAAATATGTGTGGGCCCCACTTGTCCTTGTTTGGTGTGTTTTTACTGAGATTAATTTTTCCAAAATGATATGCTGCAAAATTATTCAAAATCAACCGTAAATATTTTTTTTGCAACTTTGGTGTGCTAGCATTTTTCTATAAATATGGTGCTTAGTTAGAAATTAAAATCACATCAGAATCAGAAGTATCTTTCTCTATAATATCGAGCATATTTCTTGTGAGTATTTAGATACTTTGAGTGTTTATAACAGTGTAAGTTTTCCTCATCATAATATCCGATATTCCAGTCAGATCGAGTATTCTACTGAGGTAAGGGATATTATTTTTCTCGTAAATGATGTTATTTTTTTCAATATCATTTCACCGAAATATTGGTATGAATTTTATTACAAAAAATTTACCTTTTCATGTTGGGGTTACTATTCATCCGTATGGTACTACTTCAAAAATACGGCATTATTCACGAATACGGTACTATTCACAAAAAAATTAAATTTTCTTTTCTTTGTCCAAGTTATTTGTTATGGTTCCTATCTTTGATTGGATCCATGTTTTGAACTTCATTCTTTAATTTTGCTCCATAATTGATTATTATGGAGTATTCTTGAACTTGGATAAACTAAATTACGAATCTCTAATCTTTGTCCTTTATCTCACTGGATTCGTTCTTTAAAATATTTTTCATAATCCTTAGTCTTAAATGGTGATACAAATGAATATCTTTGGTCTGTAGTGCAAAGATGAATGATTACTTGATGAATATCTTTGGCCTGTAGTGCAAAGATGAATGATTACCTAATGAATATCTTTGGCATGTAGTGCAAAGATGGACAGGTGTTGATATGATCATGACCACTGGTGATACAAATGAATATCTTTGGCCCGAAGTGCAAAGATGAATATTTGATTTGAATATATTAATTGATGTTACAGGGATAAAATATTAATGATAGACTTTAAATCATAGAAGATAGTAGACATCATTCTCTACTTAACTCTTCTAATGAATTATTTTTTTTGTTGCAGTAGTTGATCTAAAATTTGTAGTCCATAATATTTTATCTGATTTGTTGAAGACTAACGATAATTTAATCTTCATTATCTTAGTCATAATATTCTTTACTAGGCTAGTTGAGCTCACCCTTTTCTTCTATTGTCCTCTTCAGGAAATGAGAATGTCGCAGGGACTAGTCGGGGGACAGAGTGATGGTCTGAGTTAGAGCAGTAGTAGGTCCTCACTATTTTTGTAAAATAGTGTTATAATAATTATTATGAGGGCTTAGTTTTAGTGTTTATATTTTTTACATGTTTGTATTGACACTCACTGTTGTGTGGTCGTATTTTGCACGACTGTATGATATAAAAGATTGTATTTGGATTCTGTGCCATGTATTTGGCGACTCAGAATGGGTTGAGTATTAAACCTATTTTGGGGGCGTCACAGTTGGTATCAGAGTTTAGGGATATGATCTCTGGCGGAGATATGGGAATAGAACGAGGAGGGGAGAGACAAGTAAATCTTTCGTTAGTGTGTCCTACTTAAGCTTATTTGGTATTTAATTGGTTCGTCGGAACATAGGGTTAATATGTGATATGTTAATTTGTTTAATTAACCCTTGTTTTATGGCAGTATTTGAGAATGGCAGCTTAAAATCTAAACAATGGAGCGAATGAGACCATTGAGACATCTCTAATCACCAACGAGGAGAACGTGCAACAGGAAGGCAATAATCCTTCTATAAAGAAAGCCACTGATCAAACGATGAACGATGGGATGTTTAGAAGCTTTTTGCAGTTCATGCAAAACTAGACGAGGGAGACTCGTGTTCAAAATATAAGTGGAAATAATGGCAACTCTCAACTTGTCACTGCCAAGCAGTTTATAGAGTTGGGACCACCAGAGTTTGTGGGAAAGCTAGATCCAATCAAGGCGAAAATGTGAGTTAAGCAAATCACCAAGATATTTGATGTCTTGGGACACACTGAGGAACAGAAGGTTCCATTCGCCACCTTTATGTTCCATGGAGAGACAGATTACTGGTGGGAATCTGTGAAGCGTACTCAGCCTTCCGCGCTCAAGATGTCTAGGAAGGAGTTCCAAAAACTGTTCAATGACAAGTACTTTCCAGAAAGTATTCGTCATATGAAGGAAGTAGAGTTTATCAAACTGGAACAGAACAACATGAATGTGTCCCAGTACAAGGCTAAGTTCGCAGAGTTATCCCAGTTTGCATCTCATTTGGTGGGTGATGAGGAACGTATGACGCGGATGTTGCTGAGAGGTTTGAAACCCAAAATTCGTCAATACCTCATTTCTCACAAACTTTCTTTATATTCAGATGTTGTGAACAGGGATCAATTATTAGAACGAGATAATGAGTCTGTTCAACCAAGGGACCACAACCAGGGTCGTACCGGTGGCAGCAGTCATCGGAACAATGACAACCAGCGGGGAGGAAATTATCATGACAGAAGTGGTAACCACTTCGGTAGTAATCGTGGCCATAATAATAGAAGAAGTGAGTCAAGGGAGATTTCAAGAAGAGAAGGTACAACAATGATAACATGAAGACGTCGACAGCAGCACCAACATCAACAACTGTTTCTAGGGGAGGAGAACGACCACCGGTCGTATGCTATAAATGAGAACAAGAGGGACACATCAGTCCAAACTGCACACAACAATCCAAGATGTGCTATAACTATGGAAAGGAAGGTCACATAGGTCGAGTGTGTTCTGTAGCGATACCAAGTCCAGCGGGGATAATGACTCCAAAGGCTGTCCCGAACAAGTCAAAGTCGGTGGTTCCTGGAAGAGATTTTTTTGTGACTGCCTAAAAAGCGAGGAACCCGAACGAAGTTATCACGGGTAAGCTAATTGTAAACTCTTACGAAGTCTATACCTTATTAGATACCATTGCTACCCATTCTTTTATTTCACCTACTTGTGCTCAACGTTTAAACTTGACTTCTAAGAAATTTGATTTTGACTTATCTGTTGAAACTCCGTTAGGAGAAACCTTCGTTACATCCACAGTTTATAAATCTTGCTTGATTCAAATTGGCACCCTCACCCTACCTGTTAATCTTATATCTTTGAAAATACTTGCATTTGATGTGATTTTAGGAATTGACTGGTTAACCACTTATCATGCCAAAATTGATTATTTTTCGTAAGGTTGTTAGTTTTCATATTCCTAACCAACCTGTTATGCGAATTCAAACAACCAAACCACTAAAATCAATCAATGTCATTTCAAGTCATAAAGTTATTCGTTTATTGAAAAAACAGATGTCAAGCTTTCTTAGCCCATGTCACTGATTTAAACCAGAATACGTCAGATTTGAATGATATTTCTGTTGTTAATATGTTTCCTGATGTATTTCCCGAAGAACTTCCTGGCCTAGCCCCAGAACGTGAAGTTGAATTCTCTATTGACCTTGAACCCAATACAAAACCCATTTCTAATATCCCATATCGAATGGCTCCTATTGAACTTTAGGAGTTAAAGGTCCAACTACAGGAGTTGTTAGACATTGGTTTCATTCATCCTAGTACATCTCCTTGGGGTGCTCCTGTTTTATTTGTAAAGAAGAAAGACGGGAGTATGCGACTTTGTATTGACTATCGGGAGTTGAACTATGTCACCATCAAGAATAGGTATCTGTTACCTTGCATTGATGACCTGTTCGACCAGTTGCAATGTGCACAATTCTTCTCAAAGATCGATCTTCGTTTTGGATATCATCAGTTAAAGATTCAAACTGAGGACATTCCGAAGACTGCCTTCAGAACTCGATACGGACATTATGAATTCTTAGTTATGTCTTTTGGATTGACTAATGCTCCTGCTACTTTCATGGATATGATGAACCGTGTATTCAAGGAATATTTGGATCAGTTTGTGATTGTCTTTATTGATGACATCCTCATTTATTCCAAAAGTCGTGAAGATCATGAACAACATTTGAAGCTGATACTTCAAAAGCTTCGTGAAAATAAGCTATATGCCAAGTTGAAGAAATGAGAGTTCTAGCTTGAGGAAGTAGCATTCCTTGGGCACGTGGTATCAAAATATGTAATATCAGTTGACCTGGCAAAGATTGAAGCAATACAAAGTTGGGAGCAACCTAAGTCGGTGACCTGAAGTACGTTGCTTTCTGAACTTAGCTGGTTATTATCGGAGATTCGTGGAAGGATTTTCTCGAATCGCTATTCCATTAACTCAGCTGACTCGGAAAGATACAAAATTTATATGGAACGAGGAATGCGAGAAGAGCTTCAAAGAACTCAAGAGGAGACTCATTTCGGCACCTATTCTGACAATATCATTTGGTTCGGATGGATTTGTCATCTACAGCAATGTTTCGGGCAAAGGGTTAGGATGTGTTCTCATGCAACATGGGAAAGTTATAGCCTATGCCTCGCGATAACTCAAGGAATATGAGAGGAATTATCCTACTCATGATCTAGAGTTGACAGTTATCGTTTTTGCGTTGAAGATCTGGAGACACTACCTGTATGGGGAGAAAGTGGAGATCTATACGGATCATAAGAGCCTTAAATATTTCTTCACCCAGAAGAAACTCAACATACGGCAACGACATTGGCTTGAGCTATTGAAAGATTACGACTATACCATCCAATACCATCCTGGAAAAGCAAACGTGGTAGCTGACGCGTTGAGTAGAAGATCATATGCGGGAACGAGTGCGATGCTGTCAACACAAAGGCCCATTTTGTATGACTTACAAAGGATGGAGATAGAGTTCAAGACTCCGGGGACCCACGTGATGATGTCAAGTATACGTGTAGAGCCAGCTTTAATTGATAAAGTTAAAGCTGCTCAAGCTACAGACCCAGAGCTGATGAATATGAAGAAGAAGGTGCAAGAAGGTGCTATTCCAGAAGTAAGAATTGATGAAGAAGGAATACTTCGAGTTAACTCCAGACTTTGTGTTCCTAACTATTCTGATTTGAAGTATAGAATCATGATGGAGGCACACAACACACTATTTACAATCCATCTTAGGAGTACCAAAATGTATCGTGATCTTCGACATACATTTTGGTGGAGCAATATGAAGAGAAAGATCGCGGAGTTTATCTCGAGGTGTTTAACGTGTCAACGTGTCAAGGCGAAGCATCAAGTGCCAAAGGGTCCGTTGTAGCCACTTGAGATTCCAAAATGGAAGTGGGAACACATCAGCATGGATTTCGTTACGGGTCTTCCTAAGGTTTCTCAAAGTATAGATGCGATTTGGGTTATTATCGATAGATTAATCAAGTCTGCTCATTTCTTGCCTATACGAGAGACTTATTCACTGGAACGTCTTGCTCGTATGTACGTAAATGAGATTGTGAGATTGCAAGGCATGCCAGTATCCATAGTTTTGGAACGAGACCCAAGATTCACTTCATGATTTTGGGTCAATTTACAGAAAGCTATGGGCACTGATTGACGATTCAGTTCTGCATATCATCCTCAAACGGACGGGCAATTGGAAAGGACTATTCAAACTCTTGAATATCTATTGAGACTCTGTGTTCTAGACTTCAAAGGGAGTTGGGATAAGTACTTACTATTGGTGGAATTCTCCTACAATAACAATTATCAGGCAAGTATATGCATGGCTCCATTCGAGGTGTTGTATGGACAAAAGTGTCGTTCTCCAGTATGTTGGGACGAGGTGGGTGAAGCAACATTGTTGGGATCGAAGTTAGTATGTATGACTATGAAAAAAATTCAAATGATCCGGCAACGTATACAAACAGCACAGGATCGACAAAAGAGTTATGCGGATTTTCATTAAAGGGACGTGGAATTTAATGTTGGGGATCATGTATTGTTACGTGTTGCTCCATGGAAAGGAGTTACAAGATTCAGGAAGAGAGGAAAGCTCAACCCACGATTCATTGGTCCATTTGAAATCCTTGACCGAGTAGGAAATGTGGCCTATAGACTCGCCTTACCTCCAAGCATGTCTCGTGTTCATAACGTTTTTCACATATCCGTGCTTCATAAATATGTGAAAGACCCAAACCACATTATTGAGTTAGAATCGGACGAGATAGCCGAAGATTTAACGTACGAGGAGGTACCTGTCAAGATCTTGGATAGGAAGGAATATGTCCTACGCTCAAAGGTTATACCACAAGTCAAGGTTTTGTGGAGAAACCATGATATCGAGGAAATGACCTGGGTGTTAGAATCAGAAATGAAAGAAAGGTATCCTCATCTTTTTGAAATACCAGGTACGTACATCAATTTCGAGGATGAAATTTCATATGGACAACTTTTATGAATAAAGATTTAATTTTCTTTATATATTATTTTGAAATAGTATGGTGTTGATTTGATAAATGTGATAAGTTATGGGTGATACGTGCAAATATTTCAAAATAAGCAAGTGGTCATAAAATATTCATTGTGTCGGAGAATATTCGTTTGGTCGTCGAATATTCTTGTTATCGGGGAATATTCGTACGACGACGCAGCCATTTGTGGGCCCTATAACGGAAGACTGTCGGATGAAGAAAACGAAAAGAATAAGTTTTCTACAAATAACGGCAAAACTGTTACCGTTAAAACTGTTGGAATACCCGGTGGATAAAGCAAAGTAATACGCATTGTTGCACAGTAGCACACTGGTATTGCACAGTATTTTATATTTCAATAATTATTACTGCACAGTATTTTACATTATCAAATTAATAATTCATATTCTTTGAATAATATTATTTGATAGCATTATTGGCAATGCCTAGGAAGTTCTGTCTAGGAAAGGAGTTTGGTCACCTAATTGCGCGCCAGTAAGGAGAAATCCTTATCAGAAAGCTCCCTCTTTTTTGGGAATGACCTGGTTGTCAATATTGTGATTCTGTAATATTATTTATGAATAATAATTAATTATTAATAAAGATGATAAGGAAATATTTATTCAATGTGGATATAAATGGAGGAATTTTTAGCAAAAGAGGCAATTGTTGAAAATTGATATTTTATCTTTTCTGATAAAATAATTCATTCAAATATATTATTATAATATTATATTATAAGTGTATAATGTGATAGTATGATAATATAATTTTATAATTTAAATGATAATATTTTTACAATAAATTCACGATATATGAATAAAATGAGGAGGAAGAGAGCAAATTAGATCTGAATTGTTTTTGTTACAAAAAATATTTAAAACATGTGTGGGCCCCACTTGTCCTTGTTTGGTGTGTTTTTGCTAAGATTGATTTTTCCAAAATGATATGCTGCAAAATTCTTCAAAATCATCTGTAAATATTTTTTTTTCAACTTTGGTGTGCTAGCATTTTCCTATAAATAGGGTACTTAGTTAGAAATGAAAATCACATCAGAATCAGAAGTTTCTTTCTCTATAATATCGAGCGTATATCTTGTGAGTATTTAGATACTTTGAATGTTGATAACAGTGCAAGTTTTCTCATCATAATATCCTATATTCTAGTCAGATTGAGTATTCTACTGAGGTAAGGGATATTATTTTTCTCGTAAATGATGTTATTTCTTTAAATATCATTTTACCGAAATATTGGTATGAATTTAATTATAAAATTTTTACCTTTTCATGCTGGGGTTACTATACATCTGTATGGTACTATTCAAAAATACGGCACTATTCACGAATACGGTACTATTCACAGAAAAATTAAGTTTTCTTTTCTTTGTCCAAGTTGTTTGTTATGGTTCCTATCTTTGATTTGATCCATGTTTTGAACTTCATTCTTTAATTTTTCTCCACAATTGATTATTATGGAGTATTCTTGAACTTGGATAAACTAAATTACGAATCCCTAATCTTTGTCCTTTATCTCACTGCATTCGTTTTTTAAAATATTTTTCATCATCCTCAGTCTTAAATGGTGATATAAATGAATATCTTTGGCCTGTAGTGCAAAGATGAATGATTACTTGATGAATATCTTTAGCCTGTAGTGCAAAGATGAATGATTACCTAATGAATTTCTTAGGCCCGTAGTGCAAAGATGGATAGGTGTTGATATGATCATGACCACTGGTGATATAAATGAATATCTTTGGCCCGAAGTGCAGAGATGAATATTTGATTTGAATATATTGATTGATGTTACAGGGATAAAATATTAATGATGGACTTTAAATCATAGAAGATAGTAGACATCATTCTCTACTTAACTCTTCTAATGAATTGTTATTTCCGTTGCAGTAGTTGATCTAAAACTTGTTGTTCATAATATTTTATCTGATTTGTTGAAGACTAACGATAATTTATTCTTCATTATCTTAGTCATAATATTCTTTACTGGGCTAGTTGAGCTCACCCTTTTCTTCTATTGGCCTCTTCAGGAAATGAGAATATCGCAGGGACTAGTCGGGGGATAGAGTGATGGTCCGAGTTAGAGCAGTAGTAGTCCTCACTATTTTTGTAAAATAGTGTGATAATAATTGTTATTAGGACTTAGTTTGAGTGTTTATATTTTTTACATATTTGTATTGACACTTACAGTTGTGTAGTCGTATTTTGCACGATCGTATGATATAAAAGATTGTATTTGGATTCTGTACCATGTATTTGGCGACTCATAATGGGTTGAGTATTGAACCTATTTTGGGGACGTCATAGGTGATCAGCCTAAAGTACCCTACATTATGCATAATATTCCAATGCTATTTTTGCGCACGTAGTTTTCCCTACAGTTATATAGTTTCCTCTTCAATGAGGGTTGTTCATCTCACTCGATTTGTAAGATTCCTCACCAAAGCAATTAGTTTGGATCACTTTCTAATTCATGATATTGGTCTAGACAAATCAAATGGCGTAGACAACTTTTACAATGTATATAAGAACAATTTATAAGTTCAATACTCGCAACATGATTCGAAGAATATAATCGTGCTTTAAATCAAGCTATGAAATATTAATTTATAAGACAAGAATCATACTATCCATTATTTACTCGTACGATCAATAATAATATAAGCTTAAGTACATGCTCAATAAAGAGTAATGTTTGAATACTTGCTCAATAAAAGTAGGGTTAAGAAACTGGCCTGAGTCGCTGACTAATTCGGACTTCGACTTATTATCCCTTGATTAACCTATTGTTATCGTAACGGTTAATCTCTATCAACACATAAATATATAAACCTAAATTGGTTTAACACAATGACCTTAGGTATCTAAGACTTCTCAAAATAATTATATATTATTTCTCTAATCGTTATCTCTATCATTCTATCACTAATCTGGTACTTCATTTAATTTGAGTATTTACCTTAATCATAATTAGGGATATTAATTATTTATGTCTCATTGGTTCACAATTAAATAATCTTCGAAAGTTTTTAATTGTTTAATAATTATTATTCACAATTAAAATATTTATTAATGTCACTTTAATTGTTCGCACTTGATTAATTACACAATTAGAAATAGTCTTCACTATTATCAATTGGTTTAAGTCTTATTATTTTACAATTAGGTGTTATCTTAATTGTTTATTCGTTTCACAATTAAAATCTTTTTTAATTTTAATTATTTATAATTTAGGATCTTTAAAGAAATCCTAAATATTAGAATTATTACTTATTAATTTACAATTAAAATTATGTTAATTGTTTAATCTTCTTTAAGTAAAATAAGTCTTAAACTTTTAAATCTCACAAATTGTATTTAATTAATTCATAATTAAATTACTTTAATTATTTAATCATCTTTGATTAATAAACTTTTAAATCTCACAAATTGTATTTAAATAATTCATAATTAAATTACTTTAATTATTTAATCATCTTTGATTAATAAAATCTCTTAATATTAATCTAATTAAGTATCATTATTATTTTAATTTTAGAAAAATAAAGGTTTTTGATCCGGTTTGACCCAACCCGACTCTGCTCACTATGACCCGACCCGGTTGGACCCGGATTCGGGTCAACTGTGAAACTGGCCTGGCGCTGCAGCGCCGGGTTTAGTACTACAGATGGCGCGGCAGCGCTGGCCCTGCAGAAACCCTACCCGGTTGTGGCACTACGGCGTTGAGGTTAACACTAAGGGCGGCGCTGCAGCGCCAGTCCTGCAGAATTAGAAAGCTAATGGCGCTGCAGTGCCAGGTATAGCTCTCTGGGCGGCGCGGTAGTGCCGGTCCGGCAGATTGCTTAGACATGTAATTTTTCAAAATGTTCTTTTACCTCTTTTGATTCAAACTTGCCTAACTTATTCATTTTACATCCAAATAAGTTGAAACAACTTCCATTATCTCATAAACTGAATATCTTCAATATGTGATATCTTGAACAATTTTCTAAAATATTTAATTAATTTAATTTATTGTTTTTCCAAGCTAGGGTTTACATCTTGATATGTTTTACGAAAAGTTCCGCTATTGGTTCGTTTTATATCGGATTATTATGATTCCACTTGGGTTATGTCCGTATTTCATAGAGGTTCAACATAACATTATTGGATCACATATAAGGCTTATACATTTTATAACACTTAACAACATATCTCATGCTTTCAAGTATTTTAACTAGGATATCAAGCTTAACATAAATTCTTATCTAACTAACATACACTAACTCATCAATGACAAGTATAAAATGAAGTTAAAGGATGACCTACCTCTTAGTGGCTTTCTTCCTTTTAGCTAAGAACTTCAAATAAGTCTCCACCTTGATTCTCCTTCCTGAGCTCCACTAACAAAGCGAGAGCTCCTAGGTTTCTCTCTTTTTCTCTCAACTCTCTCTAGCTCTCTATATCTTCTACACTTAGCAAATGAAATGGTAAACTTCCACCAACACTTAGGGCTTAATATTTATAGGAAAATCATTGTCCAACTCACTAGGTTATTACACAATGGAAAAAGGGGAGTTGGTGAAAGCTTCACCAACCAACACTATTCATAGTACTACTAGCCAATGGGCTACACCATCATTGCCACCACATGGGCTTGCTTGTGAGCTTAACTTAGCTAAAAATCAGCTTTCTAAGGGCCAAGGGGATGGGGTAGGCAGCACATGGGGTGGGCGGCACATGGGGGTTGTAGTGCTCTGTTCCATATTTTATTTTCCCACTTTGTATAAACTAAGCTAGCATACATGTCCCTTATACATATATATATATATATATATACGTCTATTATACTCCCATTTATATATATATATATATATATTTATATATTTATGTATACATATATCCACCGACCATATATTACACATTGGGCTATCTCAAGCTAATTTAAATTGAGCTAGGCACAATTACTAATGCACATGGACTCTAATATTAACCTAGCACATACATTATTTGGGTCACACGTCCTAACTCTTGTAAGTATGTCACATTAATAATATTGGGCTTGAATATAACCTAAGTCCAATACTTTATTAAATTATGACACATCTAGTCTAATTAAGAAATTAATTATGCCACACAATGCTTAACACTTAAGCTTAATTAAGCTTATTATTATCATTAACATACTTCTTAATCATTTCATACTTGATTCAATTTATATTGAATTATTAATCACATGACACACACACACACCCACACACACACACACACACACACACACACACACACACACACACACACACACACACATATATATATATATATATATATATATATATATATGCACACAACTAATTGTAAATACCTTTGTTTTAAATTCTAAAATTATTTATAAAATTCATGGGTATTATATCCTCCCCTCCTTATAAAAATTCCATCCTCGGAATTGATACAAGGTTACACAAAAAGGTGGGGATAGTCTCTCTTCACCTTATCCTCTAATTCCCACGTAGCCTCCTTGGCGTTGTGGTTTTGCCAAACTACTTTTACAGAAGATATAACTTTATTCCTCAAAGTCTGTTCTTTCTTATCTATTATTTGGACAGGAATCTCTTCGTAAGTCAGATTCTTCTTTACTTGAATAGACTCATAGGATATCATATGATTATAGTCGGGCTTATACGGACATAACATAAAAATGTGAAACACGTTGTGGATGTGTTCTAGTTCGGGTGGTAAAGCTACTTTGTACGCCATTTCGCCCACTCGCTTTAAAACTTTGAACGGTCCTATGAACCTCGGACTTAATTTTTCTTTCTTACCAAATCTTATCTTTCCTTTCTAGGGAGATACTTTTAAAAATACAAAACTACCGACTTCCAAATCTCGGTTCTGACGATGCAAATTCGCGTACTTCTTCTGGCGATCTTGAGTTGCTACCAATCTGGCTCTTATCGTTGTTACTACATCGACTATTTGTTGAACTAATTCTAGTCCCAAAATTTGTCGTTCTCTGACTTCGTCCCAACACAACGGTGTTCTGCACTTTCTCCTGTAAAGAGCTTCGTATGGTGGCATACCGATACTCGCATGATAACTATTATTGTAAGCAAATTCCACTAAGGGTAGGTGGTCATCCCAATTTTCTTTGAAGTCCATCACGCAAGCTCTAAGCATGTCCTCCAGCATTTTTATAGTCCACTCACTCTGTTCGTCTGTCTGAGGATGATAAGTAGTACTCAACCTTAACTGGGTTCCCATCCTCTCTTGCAAGCTCTTCCAAAAATTTAACGTGAAGAGCGTATCTTGATTGGAAACAATTGACACTGACAATCCATGTCATGAAATGATTTCCTTTACATATAGACTTGCTAACTGATTTAAATTGAATCAAATCTTAATTGGTAGAAAATGTGATGTCTTTGTTAGTCGGTCCACGATAACCTGGATGGCTTCATAACCCTTCTGTGTGACTAGAAGTCCTACCACGAAGTCCTACCACGAAGTCCATCGTAATATGCTCCCATTTCCACTCAGGTATTTCTAATGGTTAAAGTAAACCACTCGGCCTCTGGTGTTGTACTTTGACTTGTTGACAATTAAGAAATCTATTGACGCACTCTGCAACCTCTCATTTCAGATTGGGCCACCAAAAATGTTGTCTAAGATCTCGGTACATCTTCGTGCCTCTTGGATGAACAAAATACGTCGTATTGTGTGCTTCGTGCAAAATTTCCTCTCTCAGTTCGGTTACCGCTGACTCCCATACTCGCCCCTCAAATATCAATATACCGTCCTTATCCATTTTAAACTTCCCTTCTTCATTTTCTACTATTCTCTTTCTTATCTTCTCACATTCTTCATCCTTCTCTTGTGATTCCTTTACATTATCCAATAATGTTGGACGAGCTTCCATTACAAATAATTTTTCTTCAGACTTTCCAGGTCCCTTCACTTCTATTTCCAATTTCTCCATTTCTCTTATTAACTCCTTCTGAGTTGTCAACTTGAACAATTTCTCCCTTTCTTTTTTACTCAGTGCATCTGCAACTACGTTTGCCTTTCCCGGGTGATAAAGAATCTCGCAGTCATAATCCTTTATCAATTCCAACCACCTTCTCTGTCGCATGTTCAACTCCTTCTCTGTGAAGATATATTTTAGACTCTTGTGGTCCGTGTATATCTCACATATTTTGCCATACAGATAATGTCTCCAAATCTTTAACGCAAAAACTACTGTCGCTAACTCTAAGTCATGAGTAGGGTATCGTTTTACGTAATCCTTCAATTACCGTGATGCATACACATTGACCTTGCTATGTTGCATTAGCACACAACCAAGTCCCTTGTGCGTTGCATCACTATATACCACGAAGCCTCCCGCATCATCTAGAAATGATAATACTGGTGCCTTGCTCAACCTCTTCTTCAACTCTTAGAAATTATCTTCACATTTATCCGTCCATACGAACTTTACTGTCTTCCTAGTTAGGTTGGTCAACGGGGTCGCTATCTTAGAAAAATCTTGGATAAATCTTCAATAGTACACAGCTAACCCTAAGAAACATCTTACCTCCGTTGGTATCTTCTGCTGTTCCTAATTACTTACTGCCTCTACCTTCGTAGGGTCCACTGAAATTCCATCATTGTCAATCACGTGTCCTAGAAACTGGACTCTCTCCATCCAAAATTCACACTTTAAAAATTTTACGAACATTTTCTCTCTCCTTAGTGCTTCCAAAACCATCTTCAGAAGTTCGGCTTGCTCTTCCTTGGTCTGTGAGTAAATCAAGATGTCGTCGATGAAAACTATTACGAATCTATCCAAGTATGGGTTAAAAACTCAGTTCATCAAGTTCGTGAATGCTGCCAGAGCATTAGTCAATCCGAATGACATTACCAAAAACTCATAGTGCCCATAACGGGTTCGAAACGCCATCTTTGGTATGTCCTCCTTCCGTACCTTCAACTGGTGATAACCCGTTCATAGGTCTATTTTTGAGAAACATTTCGCTCCTTTCAATTAGTCGAAAAGGTTGTCTATCCTCGGTAGCGGATACCTATTCTTGATTGTCACTCTATTTAATTCTTGATAATCGATACAGAGCCTCATCGATCCGTCCTCTTCTTAATAAATAACACTGGAGCTCCCAAGGATACATACTCGGCCGTATATAACCCTTATCTAGCAATTCTTGCAATTGTATCATTAATTCCTTCATTTCTACCGGTGCCAAACGATATGGAGCTTTCGAAATCGGTGTAGCTCTCGGTGCTAAGTCTATTACGAATTCAATTTCTCTGTCTGGCGAAAGACCAGGAAGATCATTCAAAAATACGTATTAAAATTCTCTCACCACAGATATATCCTTCATTCTAATCCCTTTTTCTGAGTATCTATAATGTAAGCTAAGTAACCTACACATCATTTTCTTAATAATTTCTTGGCCCGCATCATCGTAAGACAACATGATTGCTTAAGCGATGAGCTACCATAAAACACCACCTTAGACCGATTTAGAGTCTGAAGGTTCACACTTTTGTTTTGATAGTTAATTATTGCCGCATGGTTATACAACTAATCCATTCCCAGTATCACGTTAAATTCCCCCAACCTAATCGGAATCAAGTCTACACTTAGTTTGTGATCTCTACTGTTTGCGCAACAATTTCGGTATACGAATTCTATGGGGATTACTTCCTTATTCGCATCTTCTATGATCAAAAGATTTTCAAATCGTTCTCGGGGTAAGTTTAATCGACAAATAAATTCTTCCGACACAAATGAACAGGTAGCACCCGAATCAAATAATACATAAGCATTTATATTATTGATTGGGATAATACCTGACACCACGTCCTTCGTAGCTACTGCATCCTGGACAATCATGTTAATGGTTCTGGCAGTTGGTCGGTTGGATTGCACCGGTTCGCCGATCATCAGCTTGTTGCCTCCTCCTTGTTCGCCGCTTCCTCCTCTATTTTTCTTGGGGTAGTCTTTGAATTGATGTTCAGTTGAACCATAAGTAAAGCATCCTTTGATCTTCTTCTTCTTTGGGTAGTTCGGTGCAATGTGCCCCTCCTGGCCGCAGTTGTAACATACACTGCGTCCTTTCCAACATTCTCCCTGGTGGTTCTTTCCACACCTTGGGCATCCCTCAGCTCTCTTCTTAAACCCTTCTGAATAGTTTCCCAAATGATTGTTGTTTTTGTTGTTGTTGTTGTTGTTGTTATCCCACTTCCTCTTTCCCAGATTGCTTCCTCCACTGCTACGTCCTCCACGGCTTTCCCCTCCTGTATTCTTGTTCTTCTTTTCTATGTTGTACTGACTCAAGGCCTCACTACCTCCTTTCACAATGATGGCCTTCTCCAACAGTGTGGAGAACGAGTCGATTTAGAAAATTGACACCTTGTTGAACAACCAAGGTTTCAGTCCTTGTTCGAAGCGTCTGGCTTTCCTTTCTTTAGTTTCTACCTGGTGTGTTACAAATCGAGAGAGCTCATTGAACTTAGCCGCATATTGCACCACCGTCATCTCCCCTTATTTTAGTTCTAGGAACTTCACCCCCATCCTATTCCTCATGCTCTTCGAAAAGTAATTATCGAAGAACAAAGTCTTAAACCTATCCCAGGCTATGATCCCTTCTCCCGCTCTCTGTTGATTGGCCTCCCACCAATAATTTGCTTCACCGATCATCATGTATGTGGCGAACACAATCTTCTGATCTTCACCCACACGAGCAATGGCGAAGGCTTTCTCTATCTCCTTGATCCACGTCTGCGCCTTAATAGGGTCGGTAGTACCCGCAAATTCTGGAGGTCCTACGCTCCTAAAGTCTTTGAAGTTCGTTGTAGGTACCGCTTGGGGATTTGGGTGAACGTGTTCATTGTTCCTTCCCCGAAGGTATTCTCCTAACAAGTCAACTAGTCCTTGAATAGGGTCTACTTGCTCTCTCTCGTTATTGACCGACTCCTCTGGTGCACCTAGTCTATGCTTGGGTGCCATTATCTGCGTCACAAAATTTCATTCTTATTATCTAATTATATTACTTAAGTATTTATTTAATGAAAAGGAATAAAATTTTATAACGCTTTTCTGAAGTAAGGACATTTATATTCATATGCAAAATAATTACATCGATATGATCATTCATAGCATACTTCTATAAATGTCAACATCTATCCCCTAATAGCACAAAAGATGGGGAAAACACTGTCATACTACCCCTCTAACATAAGCCTACTCGGGGTTTACATAACTATCCCATATCTTATACAAAAGATTGGGATTACTCAACAATACATACATCACATAAAAATAACTACTACTATTACTAGACTAATAGGTCTCAACCTAACATCCCGCACTTTAAAGCGCTCTGGTACTCCACCTGAGTCATGTAAGCCATCATGTCTCTACTCAAGGTGTAACGAGTCTTCCCTTGTTTCGCCAGATAATGGTACATACCATCGATCAATCTCTCTATAGATGTACGAAAAATATAGCCCATTCGGTTCATCTTCCTTTTCTTGCACCTCGTCTCATTCTCTAAGTCTTTAGCTCTATCGTTGGCTTCCTCCCATTTCTTCTCGAAGTGAATCCTCTCAATGACTTCTAGCTCAATCTGAGTGCGAAGAGCCTCTTTCTTGGCTTTCTCACTTAACTCCTTTTGTTCAGACTCTTCCAGCTTACCCACCAAATCCATGTTCCTAGCTATCCAACAGTGAAAAAGGGTTCCCATCTGAATTCCCGCTTCTTTACGATAGGCAATCTCCACCTCCATCTCTTGCATCTCCAACTTCCTCTTATGGTCTTCATCCCTCAGTTGCTGCAACTTAGTCTCTCTCTCTTGAGCCTCAGCCTCTAGCTCCTCCACTCGATAATCTAACTCCAAAATTCGCTCCTCATACTCTCCTAGCATCCTATCCTCGAACGTAGCCTCATCAGAATCTCCCACGGGCTCGTCCTTCATAGGTTCCTCCTCTGTATCCGACTCCACCTCTATCTCATCCTCGTTGTCAAACTCGGATGGTGCTACTGCCTGAACGGGTTTGACTACCAAAGGTGCCTCATACACTACGTGTATATCATGTGGCTCCTCCTCCACTACTCTACTGGGTCCTCCCAATTCTGTCATCCTACAACCACAAACATAAGACAAACAAAAAAAAACTCCATTAGAATGTTAAATAAAACATAAGTTCATTGTATAGAATGAAAATATATTTCATAACACACTAAGTCTCTAAGAAAACTCTACATGAGTTTTATCTCCTTCTATCTTCTAAGTTCTTCTAAGGTTATAGTCTAAGGATTCTCGCTCCTAAGGTTTATAACCTAATGCTCTGATACCAACTAGTGACGCCCCCAAATTCAAATACATGTACCTCAAATTCGGTGCATCACGTGCTAATTCTAATAACGTACTAAAATCTCATGCAATGGAATAATAGAATAATTTACATTAATTTAATATAAATATTCGCGTCCCACAGTCTCGCAACCATGACTAACTTAAACATATCTTAAACCATAACATAACTTAATACATAATATGAAATAAGTCTTATTATAACATAATAATAATCCTAAAGGAGAACAAAGCTACGTCGTATCCTTGCCTTTGCCCTTATCCGTGCCAGAGGGTCCACACTGTTCTGCCTTAACTAAAATGTTTAAGGAAAGCAAGAATGAACAATAAATTTGCTCATCAAGTAATATAGCAATAAGGGTAAGCATAATTATAAGCTAATAAATTCAAAGGAAAATGACAAGGGATAGCTCAAGGTATAAGGAATAATGTTGTAAACCAAGAAATATCAATAGTTCCAAAACTGTCCTTTGAATTGTAAACGGAAGGTCATAATAGACCGAAGCATTATCAAAAAGAATTCAAAGGTTTTAAGGTTTTTCCACAAGATAAAGTTTAATATTGAGCAGTCACTAAGGACCAAGAACTCCTGCTAGAATTAACAGTATTTAACTGAAAATCCGATATAAATAAGTATAACAAGTGATCAGCCTAAAGTACCCTATATTATGCATAATATTCACATGCTCTTTGTGCGCACGTCGATTTCCTGACAGTTATATAGTTTCTCCTTTAACGAGGGTTGTTTATCTCAGTCGATTTGTAAGATTCCTCAGCAAAGCAATTGGTTTGGATCGCTTTCTAATTCATGATATTGGTCTAGCCAAATCAAATGGCATAGACAACTTTTACAATGTATATAAGAATAATTTATAAGTTCAATACTCGCAACATGATTCGAAGAATATAATCGTGCTTTAAATCAAGCTATGAAATATTAATTTATAAGACAAGAATCATACTATCCATTATTTACTTGTACGATCAATAATAGTTCAAGCTTAAGTACATGCTCAATAAAGAGTAAGGTTCGAATACTTGCTCAATAAAAGTAGGGTTAAGAAACTTGCCTGAGTCGTTGACTAATTCCGACTTCGACTTCTTATCCCTTGATTAACCTATTGTTATCGTAACGGTTAATCTCTATCAACACATAAACATATAAACCTAAATTGGTCTAACACACTGGCCTTAGGTATATATCTAAGACTTCTCAAAATAATTATATATTGTTTCTCTAATTGTTATCTCTATCATTCTATCTTTAATCTAGTACTTCATTTAATTTGAGTAATTCCCTTAATCATAATTAGGGATATTAATTATTCAAGTCTCATTGGTTCACAATTAAATAATCTTCGAAAGTATGTAATTGTTTAATAATTATTATTCACAATTAAAATATTTATTATTGTCACTTTAATTGTTCACACTTGATTAATTACACAATTAGAAATAGTCTTCACTATTATCAATTAGTTTAAGTCTTATTGCTTTACAATTAAGTGTTATCTTAATTGTTTATTCGTTTCACAATTAAAATCTTATTTAGTTTCAATTGTTTATAATTTAAAATCTTTAAAGAAATCCTAAATATTAGAATTATTACGTATTGATTTACAATTAAAATTATTTTAATTATTTAATCTTCTTTAAGTAAAATAAGTCTTAAAGTTTTAAATCACAAATTGTATTTAATTAAATCATAACTAAATTACTTTAATTGTTTAATTATCTTTGATTAATAAAATCTCTTAATATTAATCTAATTAAGTATCATTATTATGTAATTAATTATTATTTTAATTTTAGAAAAATTAAGTTTCTGATCCGGTTTGACCCGACCCGACCCGGCTCACTATGACTCAACCCGGTTTGACCAGAATCCGGGTCAACTTTGAAACTGGCATGGCGCTGCAGCGCCGGGTTTAGTACTACAGATGGCGTGGCAGCGTCTGCCCTGCAGAAACCTTACCCAGTTGTGGCGTTGCGGCGCTGAGGTTAACACTAAGGACGGCGCGACAGCGCCGGTCTTGCAGAATTGAAAAGCTCATGGTGCTGCAGCGCCGACCCGACAGATTGCTTAGACATGTAATTTTTCAAAATATTCTTTTACCTCTTTTGATTCAAACTTGCATAACTTATTCATTTTACATCCAAATGGGTTGAAACCACTTCATTTATCTCATAAACTTGCATTTCTTCAATATGTGATATCTTGAACAATTTTCTAAAATATTTATTCAATTAAATTTATTGCTTTTCCAAGATAGTGTTTATATCTTGATATGTTTTACGAAAAGTTCCGCTACGGTTTCGTTTTATGTCCGATTACTATGATTCCACTTGAGTTACGTCCCTATTTCATAGAAGTTCAACATAACATTATTGGATTATATATAAGGTTTATACATTTTATGACACTTAACAACATATCTCATGCTTTCAAGTATTTTAACTAGGATATCAAACTTAACATGCATTCCTACCTAACTAACATACACGAACTCATCTATGACAAGTATAAAATGAATTTAAAGGATGACCTACCTCTTACTGGCTTTCTTCCTTTTAGCTAAGAACTTCAAATAATTCAAACCCTTATTCTCATTCTTGAGGTCCACCAACAAAGCAAGAGCTCCTAGGTTTCTCTCTTTTTCTCTCAACTCTCTCTAGCTCTCTATATCTTCTACACTTAGAAAATGAAATGGAAAACTTCCACCAACACTTAGGGCTCAATAGTTATAGACAATTTATTGTCCAACTCACTAGGTTATTACACAATGGAAAAAGGGGAGTTGGTGAAAGCTTCACCAACCAACACTATTTATAGTACTACTAGCTATTGGGCTACACCATCATTGCCACCACATGGTCTTTCTTGTGATCTTAACTTAGCTAAAAATCAGCATTCTAAGGGCCAAAGGGAGGGGGTGGGCGACACATAGGGGTGCTAGTGCCCTATGTCACATTTTATTTTTCCACTTTGTCTACACTATGCTAGTATACATGTCCCTTATACACACACACACACACACACACACACATATATATATATATATATATACATATATATACCTCTATTATACTCCCACATACATATATATCTATATATATATGTATACATATATCCACCATCCATATATTACACATTGGGCTATCTCAAGCTAATTTAAATTGGGCTAGGCACAATTACTAATGCACATGGACTCTAATATTATCCTAGCACATACATTATTTGGGTCACACCTCCTAACCCTTACAAGTATGTCACATTAATAATATTGGGCTTGCATATAACCTAAGTCCAATACTTTATAAAATCATGACCCATCTAGTCCAATTAGGAAATTAATTATGCCACACAAGGATTAACACGTAAGCTTAATTAAGCTTTGCAGTATCATCAACATACTTCTTAATCATTTCATACTTGATTCAATTTATATTTAATTATTAATCACATGACACACACACACACACAAACATATATATATGCACACAACTAATTGCAAATACCTTTGTTTTAAATTCTAAAATTATTTATAAAATTCTCGGTTATTACAATTGATAATATGGACAATTCATGTTATTATCAATATTCTGAATTTTAGTTTGATGAGGTTTATAAATGGGGAAATCATCTGTAAACTTACTGATTTAGCATTTCAGTGAGCGTCAGATCAACTATAGTGATTATGGTGATTTGGGGGTGTTACAAGTTGGTATCAAAGCTGTAGATTATAGTTCTAAGGTAACGAGTACCTTAGGGTATAACCTGACAGAGTTATGTTTACATGGACTTATGGAGTCTATAGACAACTAAAAGATATTAATAAATCTTAATAAAACTTATTACATAAAAGACAATATGTAAAAGAAATATACTAAACTAAAGCTACACTCTTTTGTAGAGATGGCTGGTGAACAAGAATGGAGTGACATCCATGAAGTAATAATGGAACCAACATACACACCTGGTGAAGTGATTGAAGGTCCAATGGAAAATGTGAGGAACAAGAATTTTGTAAAGATATTTGAATATTTATTGAAATAAATAAATATTTTTAATGATTTAATTATTGAGTTAAATAATTAATTCAAGAATTTATGGTAGATTAATTTAATTATCTGTGTTACATTAATAAAATAATGTGTAGTAATTTAATAGTTCAAAGTATTTAATTAATTAAGTTTATTTGATTAAATGAATTAATTAAATAAGCATAATGTTACTTTAATTAATTTAATAATTAATTAAGGAATTAATGAATTGACATAATTAATAAATAAAAATATTAATTATGTGACAATGTTATTTAATGTGAATTATCTTATTTTATTTAATTAATTTAAATAAGATTAATTGAATTAATTAAAGTGTTACAATTAACTATATTATAAGCTAGTTATTAAAATAAATGGAAAAGAAATTAGGAGGATTGCCAAACAAGGCCCTTGTGGGAGTTATATTGCAACAGATATATTATATATTATATATGTATATCGTCGTCAGACGTATTTCACTTTTTCATATTCAAAGTTAGAAATTGTCAGAGAAAAGTTCAGAGAGAAGAGAAAAGCAAATTGAGAGGATTTGAGAGATCATTGAATTATCTTTGATTATATCATCTTCACTACTAAGGGTAATTCATTCTTTTAAGTTTTCAAAAGTTATATTTTCCAAAGTTTTCATTTACGTAATTTTGGTTTTCTGTGAAATTGGATTTCCCAATTGGGTTATGATATGGCTTTATCTAGAAGGGGTATGTGATCATAACATGTATTATAACATATAATCATGTTTTAAAGGATCAATTTTATATAATTTGGCCTTTAATTGAGTTTTCAAAGATTTACAGAGTTTTTCATATACGTGTTTTGTAAAAGTCCTCTGTCAATGGAGAAAGTTGACAATTGATGATTTCATGGATATATATATATTAACATATGTCCATGATATAATTTAGGCTATACATTCATGATTCACAGTAATTACACTAAGTAATTTTGTTAATAAATGGGTTTTAAATAAGACAGAGTCTTGAATATGGGTTAGTAACCTATATGGGTGAAATACATGTTGTAATCATATGTTTTAATTAAAATTGACACATGATTATGATTGTATATGTTAAAATAAAGAAAATAGAATTGGAATGAGTGGATTCGGTGTAGTAACGAATCCGCATTGAGAAATTTTATATTTTCTTTAAAGTTTGCAAAATGTTGAAGAGCAGTGAAATTAAAAGTGTTAGATTGTGTAACTATGTGATTAAAATTGTTAAAAACATGATATAAGTGTTGTATAATATTTCTACGAAATTTATACTTCATGGGTAACGTTATAAATCAATGTAATGATGTAAATTGGGAAAAATGGAAGAAAATCTGTGTTCGTTCACGAACTTTAGATTCTAAAATTCCGCAGCCGCACGGCCGCGCCGAGTGCAAGGCCAAACGGCGCTGCGGCCGTGCCAGTCAAAAAATTTTGATTTTTTTTTTGTAAGTGTTGAAATTTGAGAAATGTGTTTTGAATCCAATAAACATGAAAACATGTTATATATATAATAAGATGTTGATACAAGTTTAATAATTTATATTAAGTGATTAATTAATAAATAATTACGTGACTTAAACTATTATTTGTCAAGTCTAAATAATGTGTTATAAATATTAAGACATTATTTTAAGTCTAATAAACATGAAGACATGTCATGTATGTAATAAGTTGTTAATACAAGTTAATAACTTAAGTTATGTGGTTAATTAATCAACGTGAACCATTATTGAAAAACCTAATAATTAGTTAGAAGATTACTATTGTAAATCAATAATCATATCGAACCTGTGATTAATTGATATTGTAAATGTGTGATAGGTAAGAGTAATTAAATAAGTGAGTAATAATTGTAGTTTGCGCACGAGACAAGTTTTCTATCCCTAACTTACTATTATTGTTAGGCAAGTTTCTTAAACTAAACTCTTTAAATTGAGCAATTGCTATGCTTAATTTTCTATTGTTGAGCAAATTCTTACTCTTGAATATCCAAGTTTAAAATTTCACATGAGATGCCATGACTCTTTTAAAAGTATCATTTAAGTGTACAATACTTATTCAATTGTATACCTTGAGAAGTTAATATTCAATTTGAATATCATTTATTGAGTTATCCAAACCAACTTTATTTGGTGCGGATTCTGATGTCAAACTGAGATGAACAACCCTAATATAGGGGATTAATGAAGATGCTTTAAGCATTAAGATAGTGTGCACAGTATCAGTACAAAGGGCTGATCTCCCTAAGTACGAGAAGTAAAGTCTATAGTCTTATGACTGTTAAAGGTTTGAAAGGTTAATATACTTGACAACCTAAGACTCGGTTCAAGGTCTTAATGACCCTCAGAAGTAATTTGATTCTCGATTAATATTCTTGATTCAAAAGTTGAGCTTTCTGTTATTCAGAATTCTTTTATTCGCATGTTATTATTCTGTCATATTTTTATACTTGCGGGCATTCGTGCTCACTCTTGCATAATAACATTGCAGATAAGAATGAACTAGTCTGGTGAGCCTTCTAGTAGCAAGGGAAAAGGAAAATCTAACAAGTGATGAAAACTTATGTTGTCATTAACAATGTTAAAGTTCAAGACTAATGTGTGATGATTTAAGACTTATTTATTTACGTTTTCGCAACAGAGATTTAAGGTTAAGTATAACCTGGGATTTATGATGTATTATTATGTCAGATAATGTAAGATGATGATTTATTTATCTAATAAATGAATTTAATTATTTATGGGTAGATAGTTGTATGATATTAGAACAGTGAACACTAAATCCTGTGACAATTAAGATACCGGATTTTGGGGTGTCACAAAAAATCCTAGGGATTATAACCCAAGGATTGCGTACTTAAATGATACATTCAGAGATGAGGATGATTCAATTGAGCACAACCATGATTTGGAACTACAAGATGCCGGAGAGGCAGAAATAGCTTCCAAAGTAAATCAAATTCTCCCAGCTGATGAGGATAGTGAAGATGATGTAATTGACTTACCCACTTATGATGAGATCAACTCAGAGATGGAGGAAGATGAGGCTGCACAAGCTGAAAGGATTGAGTGTCTTCAAGCAGAGTCTAAGGCAAACAAGAAAACTGCCAATGACATGATGAAAGTACTAGAGAGAGATGGTTGGATGAGGTTGAGAAGAGTTAGCAACTACAAATCCAGTTGGATGCTTATAAAGAAGAAGTGATTCGATTACTAGCGGATCGTGATCAAGTAAAACGGACTTGGTGTGGTTCATACTTTGATCTCCAGAAAAGTATAAATAATTTCCCTTCACCAGATGGAGATATGGGGTATGACATCAATAGATCTGTGGTGACTAGCATGATCTATAAGGTCTACAGAAGGGTTAGGAGGTTCTAGTCGAAATCTAAAGGCTTGTATTATATTAGTATGTTTTAAGTGTTATAAATTAACATTCCTATTTGTATAAGGGGTGTTAATAGTTGTAAAGTGATTTTAATCACTCGAATATTGTAATGTGAATATTTTATATATACGAAATTTGTTATGTAATATATCTCGCAATTATTAATGCTTTCGTAATTATATTTTATTTTTTTCTTATTTAGAGAGAAATGGCACCACCGAGACCTCGAACTAGAACAACGGCAACCCCAAGTGAAACTCCAGCTCCCGATCCTAAGCAATAATTCATTAATATGTTAATAGGAGCTTTAGATAATCGATCTGCAACCAATGCTTCTCCATAAGCCCAACCACATAAAGTCTCATTCAAAGACTTTAAAAACATAGGTCCTCCCGAATTCAAGGGAGCCTTTGAGCTTATAAAAGCTCAGTGCTGGATAAAAGAGGTAGAAAAAGCCTTTGACATAGTAGGAGTTCTTGAAGATAAGAAAACTAACTTTGCCACTTACCTCATGAAGGGAAAAGTAAACTTCTGGTGGGAAGCAAACCAAGCTCGTGTGGGCGAAGGTGTTGTACCTTAGGAAAAGTTTAAGGAGGTGTTCTTCGAGAACTATTTCCCAAAAAGTATGAAGAACCGCATGGAGGTACAGTTCTTTAACTTAAAACAATGGGACATAACTGTTCCTCAATATGCCTCCAAATTTTATGAACTCACTCGTTTCGCTCCACATCAAGTGGATACGGAAGAGAGTAAGACAAGAAGGTTTGAGGATGGTTTAAAACCCTGGATAAAAAATAAGGTAGTTGTGTTATAGCTAGAGAAATACTCCCAAATTCTCGAGAAGGCTATAATTACCGAGGGAGGCAGTGAAGCCATGGCGAAGAATAATAAAGAGATGAACGCCAAAAAGGGAAATGAGGGAGGTTACAATAAAGGAGGGAATAGTGGAGGAAACAACAAAAGAAATTTTGTTGGTGGGGGAAACTTCCAAAGAAAAGGGGAGAATAAGAAGAAAACAATAGAGCCCTATAAGATATGCGGTAAAAGCCACCTAGGGGAATGCCTTAAGGGAAAGAATGTCTGCTTTAATTGCAAGCAAGAGGGACATCTAGCCAAAAATTACCCTAGCCCTAAGAAGAACATTTGCTTCAACTATGGAGCCACATAACATCAAGCAAAGATGTTCCCCAAGAAGGGAGGAAACGCTGGAGGGGACAATGGCAACAAACCTACCCCAACAACTACCCCAGGCCGCCCAACAGCTAGGACATTCAACATGTCTGTGAGAAATGTAGTAGCATCTCAAGATGTCGTGTCAGGTATCATTATGATCAACACCATAAGTGCTTATATGCTATTTGATTCGGGTGCTACTTGTTCATTTATTTTGCATGAATTTTCTAAGAAATTAAATGTACCTAGTGAACCATTAAAAAGTCCTTTAATGATAGAAATTGCTAATAGAGAAGTAATACCTATTAATAATATACTAGTTATTGCATAGTGATCAAGGGTTATGAGTTGAGAGTCGATCTTATTCCAATCCAAATAGGGGAATTTGATGTAATTCTAGGCATGGATTGGTTGACCAATCACCAAGCGATTATCAATTTCCAACAAAAATGCGTTAACCTTTTGACATTGTCAAAGTCAAAGGTAACCTTCAACGAAAGTCAATTACAGAGAAAATCCCGATGCTTAACCTCAAACCAAATAAAGGGATTACTTCAGAAGGGATGTCAAGGTTATTTGGCGTATATTGTAGATAACCAACGAAAAGGGTTAGACATAGACCAAATACCAGTGGTTAGGGAATTTTAGGATGTTTTTCCCGATGATCTAGCCGGTCTTCCACCTGATAGAGAGATTGAGTTTGTCATTAACTTAGCTCCTGAAACCGCACCTATTTTGAAGGCTCCATATAAGATGGCGCCTGTGGAAATGAAGGAATTGATGATATACTGGTTGTCTTGTGTGCAGATTCTGCTCTTCATCTTCTTCTCTTCAGCTCAGGTTGTTCATAGTGACACATAGAGCGACTCTGGAGGTCTGCTTTCTGATCTGCCACTCTAGTTCTTGTCTTCTTGGCCTTCCGACTCTCAGCTCATATGCCACTTTGTTGGCATACTCCTTCGTGTTAAGTGAAGCCTTTAGCAGTTAAAGACTCTAATTAGATGTGCTTCACTCTTACTATGGTAGTCTCACTGCCACTGAGACTTTTACACTGTTAAGATGAGTAAGACTCGGTTCGAGTTACAAACTCTTCTCTTTTGAAGCTTCAGCTGTTATATATCCATCCATCAGCTTCTCGTTGGAATATAGCCGTTGGGAGCTATTTTAAAATCTTCAAATGTTCTGAGCTATTTGATGTAGACATGCTGAGTTGACGTGACAGCTCCTTTTTAACTTTCCTGACATAACAGTCTACTGTTCCACCTAACACTTCTAAAATGTCACTTTCAGTTGTCAGGTTGTTAGTCACCTTTATTTCTCCTTTTTGTTTCCTCAATTCTGACCAAGGATGTTGGTGAGTGCATTGGTACTCTCAATCAGCAACGTTTGTTGTTAGTCTTCATATTGAGACATTGCTGAGTCTCAATAATCAGACGAACGAGCTCTATGATTCTGATGCTGATGTTCATGTGCTTGGTCGTAGTTTGTTTGTGGAAGTTGCAATTTGACTGACTTTAATAACACTACGATTCTTGAGAGTACTCTGTGAATTAAAGATATAGAACCATCTTGCACTTAGCTCTTGCAGTCTGTTCTAAGATTCTACTTGCCTTGACTTGCATCAGGAACTGATAACTTGGCTGATTGTTCTAGCCCTTTAGTTTACAAGACTCTTCTGATTGGTCATGCTCAGCTTCCTCAACTTTCTGCCTTGTGATCTCTTGGTCACTCTTCATGGTGAGGCTGAGCATAGACAATCCTTTTTGTCTGTCCTTTGTAGGTTGGCCATTATCTCTGTAGGTGCTTTATCAGTCTCTATTGCTCGTTAGAAAACATCATGATCGTTGTCGTCAACACTACGATCGTTGTCTTCTGTTTATTTAACAGACACTACAATCGTTGTCTTCTAATGAGCGCTTGTAGAAGACTTCTCTTGAATGGATCTTCATTTCTTAATCAGCTTTGCTGATAGAGTTGGTGCTTCGATCTTCTGTTTGCTTACAGGCCATTCAGAGAATGCTTTCTGATACTCTTCAAGTAGACTGCATTCTGAAACTTGACTACTCTTACCAGAGAATGAGATCTTTGTGTACACTTCAGGAATGCTCATTTGTTGAGAATCGCAGAGTGCTCTACCATCCTTCCTTGGCATTGTGAGCACTTAACTGACTACGATTTGGCTTTGGTTCTGCAGACTATGATTCTATCCATTGGCGATCTGTAGACTCTACGACTCCGAGTGTAGTCTACAATTCTGAGAGTAGTTCATATGACAGACTACGATTTCTGCCTTGACATCTGCAATATCTTGACTGGCTTGTCAGACTATGATTTCTTCCTTGGTTACTATCTGTAGACTCCACGACTTCGAAGTGAAGCCTACGATTCTTGACTTGGCTCGGCAGGTGCTCTGCAGGCCGTCTCTACGTTCTCGAGAGTGGCCTTCTTGACAGACTACGACTCAGAGAGAGGTTTTCTTTATAGACTATGATTCTGCCTTGATAGACTACAATTCTGTCTTAACTCTTATGGCAGACTGTGATGGTTGGTGAAGTGCTCTACGATCAGACGAGCCTATCTATTACACTTTATAAGATCAACCTAACAAGCTTGATCGTTCTATTCATAGTCTTTGTACATTGTAATCTTTTAAAGGACTTCACAAAGTTGTTCATTCATGTAGGATCATCCTAACACATTTGATCTTTTCAGTTTAAGTCCATGTACATATTGTCTATCATCTATTAAGGACTTTACAGCTTTTATCAATGCAGACATATTTGCATATTCATTCATTAAGTTAATAATCAAATCTTATATAAAGAGGAATAACATTCTCATGCATATTCCTAACAGATTATCGTGAACTCAATATGTAACGTCCAGGAATTTTATGCTCCTTATTAATTTTATATGTGATTTAAAATTTTTAGGAGTTAATTTTTCAAACTTATTTAAACCTTATATGGTTATGTGCTTATATGATTTAACCTATGCGAATAAATGCTAGGATTTTTATTGAAGGGAATCACTAATAGTTATTTAAATTAGTAGATTAACCTTGAGACTTTTATATCAGAATATTGATAAAAGTGTTAGTAAATTATATATTCAAATTTCTTGAATATGGTGTAGAGATTTAATCAGGATTAATTATTTATATTTGAGTAATTAATTGATAACGTATGAAATTATTATTGTTGTTGATTTATAATTATTATGAGTAAATAATAATTAATGAATTGGGAGTAATTAGTTGATAATGTGATGATTAATTATTATTATGAATAAATAATAATTAATGAGTAAGAGATTAATAAATATAATAATATTATATTTAATTGATTAATTGTTTTATACAAGTATGCAATATATTAAACCTTGTAATATATGGTGGATACCTTCATATTATATAAAGTGCAATGTGCACATTAATGTGGCTATGTATATTATATATAGACTATATAGTAAGATTTATTTGCATTAGTGAGTTACATCATTATTGTTTATGAAACATAATATGTGTGGGTAAATATCAATATATACCCTATTGACAAATAGTAAATTAAATTGTTAATTGATAATGATTCCTATAAGTTATTATAATTGTAATAATAACGATTATGATAATACATAATAACAATACCCATTTGAATTAAATTGGTGTTAAGGAAAATGTACATGGATTATATGTTGTGTACCTATTCATTATTAATTGCTATTTGAGATAACATAGTATCACCCATTTAAATGTATGTGGAGTAATACATATAACTTAAGGATATACTATGTGCATATACATTATATAATATAAGTATATATATATTATGCTAAGTGTGGAGCATATATAATATATATACAATTTGCAAATGCTGAGTTACATTGTCCCTAAATGAGAGGCCATCCTCAAAGTCTTCTCACGTGAATAAACAAAGCTAGCTACACTCTACATTTCTGCTCAATTTCTTCACAAAGCTAGCTAATGGTTTCAAGAGGAGTGGGTTTCATGATTTGAAATACCAACTCCTCAACCACTTCTTGTTAACCACCATGTTCTTGTGCAATCCATTGGTTTAAACTTGTAGGAAATAGCATTGTATGGATATTGATTTGCCTATATATATATAGCTCATCCTCTTCATAAATTCTTTTACTGAGAATTTCTTGAGTGTTGGAGTAAGAGTAATACATATCAGTGTAGTAGCATTGAGAGAGTAAGAGATAGCAACAAGCCATATTACAGAGGTATAATCACTTACCTTCTTGTTCTTCATTCTCTATAAAATCCCATTCATGCTCCACATTGTCAAATTCTTGAGTTTTGCAATCTAGATGTTAATTGAGCTATAGAATATGTTTTGATAAGTGTTATATGAAGTTATATGCATGATAGGATTGTATTATAGCTGGTACATGAAGAATTTTATAAATTGATTTTGAGTTGGAATTGCAGAACTGCCAAAACTGCACAGCTTCAGGCCTGGCCGCCAGCCTGCGTAGCTGCGCCAGTGCCTATCTGCAGATTTGTTTTTTGTTTTGCTTTCTGCTCATGCTAGCTTGATGGTACTAATTTGGACATGCATGAAAGTTAGTTTAACTCATATATATATATATATATATATATATATATATGTTCTTGATACAACATGCATGATTTTAACCATGCTAGTATACGTTATGGAGGAAGCTTTATAGCTTTATAAATGAACTTAGGATTTGTTAAAGTAAATATTCTGACTTTTGAGACTTTCTTGTATGACCTAGAAACATATGAGAAGCATGTCAACTTGCATACATAAGTTTCATGAACGAATGTTAACATATATGAAACATTTTAGTGTTTTGACTTTGCAAGCATATTAGGATGATTTAAAAATATATGAGAAGCATGCTAACTAGCGTATATAGGTTCCATAATGAAATGTGATCATATGAACCTTACTAATGCACGTTCCTAACAAAAATGAAACACAAACCTTGACATGCTATGCCATGTTACTATTCTGATTTTTGCGAGCATAATAGCATGGTTATATTAACTTGAAATGTATGTTTAAAATGTTAAACACGTTAGCATACTTGATTGAAAGCTTCAAGAGGTTTTTCAAGCGAAACGTAAAGACTTTCAAAGTAAACATAACCAAGACTTGTGTCTTTTAGATTGGGACCACTTGAATACATGTATGTGACTTATATAAGCGTTCTAGTACATGTGAATCACGGTTACAAGATACTTTACATGTACCGTGTTGTCTTTTTGACTTGGTGTACATTGTAATAGAAACTTAGAATGTGAAATAGCATTGAATACCATGTGAATGATATTATGACCATGCGAGCATATGTATTAGAGTTCGTTAGACCTATAAGCATATTAACATAGACCTCGTTTGGTCAAAGCGTGAATTTCGCATATGCACGTATTAATAAGAAATGAATTTCTGAAGCACGAAGTACGAAGTACGTGATTAAAGTATATGTGTGTAGTATACTCGAGCATACATATTATATATTGTTTAGCCTTGTTATATGAAAACATGACTTTAGTAATCAACTTTGAAGCATGAGCATGTATTAGTTAAAATATGTAAATTACCGACATGAAAACATGACTTCGAATTGAATATAGAAAGAGCATGCTAGTTTTGAATGAGAAATTATAACTTGATAAGCATGTGTATTGGTTTAATGGCAATAGTTGCATGCTAGAGTTGCACCAGGACACTTTCAGACCCTAACAATTTGCTTAAGTCGGATTTTAACAGTTAACATATTATGATGTTATAAATGGTATATTTGATATTGAACGTGATCTTATGTGATAAATTTATATAACGACTAGATTCTAGTATGTGTGAACTTATATTCGTTTATACTAATTGGAGAGATCGACTTGTTATTATTAGGTCGTTCCAACGCCATTTAAATTAAAGCCAGAATTATTTGTAGCTGAGCAAACAGGCAAGTTCCCTGACTTACACTCCTTATTTGTGCAAGTTCCCTATCTTCCTCAAGTTATATTTGAGCAAGTATCCTAGACCCTTGTATTACTTTATTCAACGGATATTGTAAGCTAGTATCCGAACCCTACTTTTATTGTGCAAGTATTTTAAATCCTTGCACTACTTTATTCAATTACTCGAGTAAGCAAGATTCTAAACTTCAGCTTTATTGTGCAAGTTCCTATCCTTCTCATATTGTATTGAGGAGGTTATTATTGTATTGTGAAAGTTCCCCGAACTTCACATTTTGAGTATTGTGAAAGTTCCTCGAACTTCACATTTTGAGTATTGTGAAAGTTCCCCAAATTTCACACTTTGGTTATTGTGAAAGTTCCCCGAACTTCACATTTTGAGTATTGTGAAACTTCCCCGAACTTCACACTTTGGTTATTTTGGAAATTCCCGAACTTCATTTCTTTATTATGCAAGTTCTCTAAACTTATACAAACTCGTATATTTTGCAAGTATCTTATCTTTGTGTTTACTTTACTCAAAGAACGTTATAAGCAAATGTCCTAACCTATGCATTTACTTTATGCAAGGGATCTATTATGGTGAAATTTCCCGAATTTCACTCTTTGATGTTGTAAGTGTCTAAGCCTATGCATTTATTTAATGCAAGGAATCTATTATCGTGCAAGTTCCTCGAACTTCACACGTTGAGTGTTGTGCAAGTTCCCCGAACTTCACACGTTGAGTATTGTGCAAGTTCCTCGAACTTACACAAATTCCTATATTGTGCAAATTCTAAACTTCACTTTGTGCAAGTTCTCTATCCTTCTCATATTGTATTGAGTAGGTTATTGTTGAATCGAAAGTTGTTTACTTAATTGCTTGAACTTTAATTCCAAGCATGTTATTTAGTGGTTTAATTACTTATCAATTATTCCATATTGATATTATTGATGTCCGTACCTAGTGCATTTGAGCTCATACAGTCTTGGACTTGTACATTATTCAAGGTTCTAAATTTCTTGAACCATGTCAGTAAGAGTCTGAACCTTTGCTCGGTCAGACTAGTGTATGAAGTTTTCTTTGAAGCTATCCAAACCAATTGATGGTAAGGATTCTTAGACAGAACAGAACACCCCTCATATGTAGGAGTGTGCCCAGGTATCTAATATATATGATACGAGTAAGCAGATATAAGTGTTATGCATATTCACATTGTGCCCGAGGCTGATCTCCTCGAGGTACTGAGTTTCTGTAGCCAGAAGCCAGTAATCCAAAAAGGGTCAATTAGATATTGAACCCATTGGAAAGTTATAGTTCAGAGTCTACTCGACTATTAGTCATTCTAAAGGCAATTATTATCTTTGCTTTTAATATTCATATTGTTGAATTGTTCAGATGTTCATATCGTTGAATCTATCTAATATTCATATTATTGAATCGTTCTAATATTTATATTATTGAATCGTTCAGATATTCATATTGTTGAATAGTTCAGATATTCATATTGTTGAATCGTTCAGATATTCATATTATTGAATCGTTCTAATATTCATATTGTTGAATCGTTAAGATATTCATATCGTTGAATCTTTAAGATATTCATTTTGTTGAAATCATTGTCAGATATTTTTCCATTCATCATGATATATCATTTATTGTTGTATTTAAACTTGCTGAGCAAACTTGTTGCTCATTCTTGCTATATCATGACTTATATTGCAGTTAAGCCCGAGCCCTCAGGGAAGGACAAGGGTAAAGGAAAGATTTAGGATGGTTTGCAAGGAGCAGACTTTGTCTTTGTGATTTGTTTAATTACTGTTAATGTAATATGAACCCTAATGTTTATTCTAGGCTATATTTGTATTAATGTATTAAGGTTATCGAATCTTGGGACTAGTAACACCTTTTGAATGAATGACGTACGTTTATTATATTTCGCATTTTAGTTATCGTATGTTACTTAAAGGTGGATGTTAGTATTGTTTCGTGGCGACCGGACCGGGGTCAGAGGACCCGGATTCGGGGGTGTCACACAATAAATTGACCATAAAGAATAAGTATCCATTACCTAGGATTGATGACTTATTAGATCAACTTAAAGGAGCGAAGTACTTTTCTAAGATTGATCTACGGTCAGGTTACCATCAACTAAAAGTTAGAAGTGAAGATGTGCCGAAGACAACGTTGAGAACACGTTATGGGCATTACGAATTTCTAGTGATGTCCTTCAGTCTAGCAAATGCGTCGACATCATTAATGGATTTATTGAATAAGGTTTTTATATCATGCTTAGACAAGCATGTAGTAGTGTTCATCGATGATATGTTGATATATTCGAAAACACTAGAGGAACATGCTGAACACTTGAGAAATGTACTAGCAACCATACAGAAGGAACAACTCTATGCCAAATTTTCAAAATGTGAATTCTGGCTAGAAAAGGTTCAGTTCTTAGGTCATGTTATTGACAAGAACGGAATTTCAGTGGATGCAACGAAGATAGAAGCAGTGATGAACTGGTAACAACCAAAGACCCCAACTGAAGTAAGGAGTTTCTTAGGTTTAGCGGGGTACTATAGGCGTTTTATTAAAGATTTTTCGAAGTTAGCAAACCCGTTAACCAACTTAATAAGGAAGACAGTGAAATATGTCTGGACAGACAAATGTGAAGAGAACTTTCAAGAGCTAAAGAAGAGAGTGAGCAAGGCGCCAATATTTTCATTACCCGATGATAGTGGAGGTCTTGTAGTCTATAGTGATGCCTCTCATAAAGGATTATGTTGTGTTTTAATGCAACATGGGAAAGTAATAGCATATGCTTCGCGACAGCTAAAGGATTATGAGTTAAGGTATCCTACTTATGATCTAGAATTAGCGGCAGTAGTATTTGTTCTAAAGATATGGAGGTATTATCTGTATGGAGAGAAGTGCGAAAGATATAGTGATCATAAGAGTTTGAAGTATATTTTCACACAATGGGGTTTAAACATGAGGCAAAGACGGTGGTTGGAACTGATCAAGGATTATGACTGTGAAATCCTATATCATCCAGGGAAAGCTAACGTAGTTGCAGATGCTTTAAGTAGAAAGAACCAAGAGAAGTTAATGGTACTAACAACTCAGGATGAGTTGATTAAAGAGTTTACTAGACTCGACATAGAGGTAAGAGTTCCTTCCAATTCAATGAGAAAATTGTTCATAATGGAGGATCACTCAACTTTGTTGGAAAAAATCAAGGAAATCCAGGAGAAAGATGAAGAGTATGAGAGGATGAAGAAGTCAACAGAGATTATAGATGGCAGATTCAAGATAGATTAAGAAAGAATCATTAGATTCGAGTCAAGAATATGGGTTCCTGCAGTGCAAGAGCTCAAAGAAGAAATTATGTTAGAAGCACATAGTACTAAGTTTTCAGTACACCCAGGCACCACTAAATGTACAAAGATATAAGTTAACATTTCTGGTGGCAAAACATGAAAAGGGAGGTGGCTGAATTTGTTAGTAGGTGTTTAACATGTCAGCGAGTTAAAGCGAATCATCAAAGGCAAAGTGGGTTGTTGCAACCATTGGAAATTCTAGAGTGAAAATGGGAGCATATTACAATGGATTTTGTAGTAGGACTTCCAACCACACAAAAGGGTCACGATGAAATTTGGGTGATAGTTGATCGACTAACTAAGTCTGCTCACGTTCTACCAATCAAGGCCAAGTTCACCTTAGATAGATTAGCCAAGCTATATATTAAGGAGGTTATATATAGACATGGGGTTTCAATTTCTATCGTGTCTGATCAAAATCCAAGGTTCACTTCGAACTACTTAATTTATTTTTTTCAATTGTGTCTTAGTGTATGACTTATTAATTTTTTATTTTATTTTATTTTTATTTATTTTATATATAAGGAAAACAAGAAATATGCTAAAAGTTAAAATACAATAAAAATGAACTACACTAAAGTGCAACTAAACTAAAATGCAAACAACTATACTAAATGAAAATGCAACTAAAACTAATACCCAATATCCCCAAACTTGAAAATTACGATGTCCTTATTAGAAGGTAAAGGGCAAAGAAACTCCCCTAGGTGGCATCAACATTGCCATTGTAATATTCCAAACTTTAAATAGGAATATTAATATAAATAGTAAATATAAATATGTTTTATATCTCGTGTGATGTGTATTTAAATTTATTATCAGTATATGTAATTATATATCAACACATAATTAAGATATAACTATGTGCGTATATATGAAAAGTTTTATAGGTAAACCCTAATTTAAGATTTTATTTAAATAAGGAATCCTAACCCTAATTGTTATAATAAATGGGTATTATAACATAATATATTGGTTATGTTATATAGGATTATGAATATTTAAATATATTAATTTAATATGCTGTATTAAGGATTTAATTGAAAAAGATTGTAAGGTTACCCTAATGAGAGATTAAGAAACCCTAACCCTAATTATAAAACCCTAATCTTAATTAAAAACCCTAATTCTAAACTAACAAAACCTAATTATTCATTATTGTTTATAAATTTTCTAAAGAGAATAGGAAATGATTAAATTACCCTTGTATTTAAGTGGAAAATTATCAAAATACCCTTAGTACAAGTAAAATGACTAAAATACCCTTATTTTGTTCTCTTATTAAAACAAGATAGGAACAAATCTTTTGCTTGCAAGCAAAAGATTTGTCCCATGGCTCTAACACTCTCTTGGCATGACAACACAACCTAGTTTTATAGATGAAGTAGGCTTAGTTGTCAATTAAGTAAGAAAGCTTAGGTTTTAACCCACTTGAACATTTCTTATAAGGCTACGTTATAAGGACAGAAGGCCACAAATTTTCTATTCATTATAGACAGCCAACTGACTCACAAACAACACTCAGCAGTCCAGAAAAGGAATCAGAAAAAGAAAGAACAAAAAAATGCTCAAAAAGGGTAAAAACCTAACCCTAACTTAATTTTTGATTTTTGAATATTTGATTGTTGTTGTTGTTGTTTAAGAATATTAATTAGTAAGTTATTTAGTGTTCTGGGTTGTTAAAACATGGAGCTACAACAATTAAAATCATCAAAATGGTGTTTTAAGCAAAACTGTCAGAATTTAAATATAGGGTCTGACAGTGAATGTCAGCCCTCATAGATCGCTACATGTTTACTGTTTAGATGTGTTAAAGGTTTATAGTTGTAGTATGTAGTGTGGTTAATAGATTGGAAGTGATAGATTGGACATCAGAACAATGGATCGGAAGTTATAAGAGGTCAAAAGTCGTTGACCGACCATGACCGCCAGTTTTTTGGGTAACCCAGAAAGCTTAAGAACACGGTCTGACAGGTGGTTTGACCGCCTAGATCTCTCGCCTGTCAATCTGTTTGGATGTTAGATGTTAGTATAGTTGTACCCTGACATGCAGTCTACACCACTAGAGCACTCTTAAGCCCTAGAAAGTCACTGGCCGAAAATTATAAACGATAAAAACTCGTTGACCGTCCAGGTTCGATTTCTGGGTAACCCATAAATTTCGAGCAGCGGTCTGACAGGTTGTTTGAAGGCTTAGATCTTGCTGCTTATTGATATATGGACTCTGTGACTGCTCAAACCATGTACCATGGTAGTTAGTCTATAGAGCCCGACGACTAGAACACCTAGATCATGAATAGAATCAAATCTATTAATGGTCAAAACTGGGTTAACCAACTGGCCGGAAGAACTTTCTAGAAAACCCAGATTTTTCAAGAACAGGTTCTGGCAAGTACTTTGACCCTGAAATGTGTTAGTGAATAGAGTATTACATCAATACTACATAACTAATACATTATCATGCCCAGAAACATCATGAACACGAAATTACAGGTGGTCAAAGAAGGCTACCAAAACACTGACTTTGAATGCTCAGGAACACCTATAGCGACGGACGAAAATTAAAATTAATTAAAATAATTATAATAAATATAAAAATAAATAGAAATAAATACTAAATAATTAATAAAAAATTATGAAAAATCATTTTTAATTATAATAAATAATTTTTAATATTTTGACATAAAATTTATTAATATTTAATTTATTTAAATATTAATAATAATAAAAGTAATTAATAACAAATTACTTAAAAATAATATTAATGGTTTAAAAATTATTTTAAATAATAATAATTTATTTAAAAATGATATTAATAATTTAAAAATCATTATTAATAAAAATAAATTATTTAAAAATAATATTGATGATTTAAAAATCATTTTAAATAGTTATTAAATATTTAGAAATAATATTAATAACTTAAAAATCATTTTAAATGATATTAAATCATTTAAAAATTATTTTAAGCATTTGGAAATTATTATAAATAATAACTAAAATATGTAAACAAGATATTAAAATTTTTAAATAAAATTTATTGAAAAACTAATTCGATAACTATTCAATGAAGTTATAAAATACCGATAAGACTCCAAAATCAACCCAGACACTAATAGTTTAACTAGAAATTAATTGTTATCAATTCTAATGACTGTTATAACATATATAGGTTGCGAGTATACTTTCAAATAACTTAAGTAGCCGATCGTGATAAAAGACAAGTTTTTCTAACTTCATTTAATTTCAATATTAAATGTAAGTCTTGTATATTGATATACAAAATTGTTATAAACATTATTCGTGATATCGGTGATTTAAAAAAGGTTATAACTTATTGTTCAAGCATAACTAAGACATATGAGCAGTTATTTGTGTAAATTGTTTTTGATTTGATATCAAAGCATAGACTGTGTTCACCAATGTTGTTAGTACAAATATATATACTGTACTATCAATGACCGACAGTTTTACACTGACGGGGTAGTTGTGGTAGGATGATATGCATACTCCTAGATGGCGTGGTTGGCCAAATCAACCCGGGTTGCTAAGTCTATATGATTGACAGAAACTCATAATATATGAGGTTTGGCAGATCAAACCTCAGTATATATATGTGGAAAATACTCTGAACTATATGTTCCTTCATTTCAGATATAGTGTGAGTATAAACTGTGAATCTTTAGAACTTGTTGAGCCTTTTAAAGCTCATCCTTGCAATTACTCTTTTCCTTTGCAGCTGCATTCAACACTCCAGAAGGTTAGGAAATCATACTTGTGGGTAGAAGCAAACCTATAAGAACGAATGTTTATTGAGTTAAGACTAAAAATGTAATTTGGTACTTCTCTGATGTAATGGTTGAACAATATGTAACCAGATATTATTATGTTGAATGGTTTTACATTATTAATAGTAAATAGTATCAAGTACAGTATCTATATGAACTATACATTTGAATGAGGGTATTGAATGATCTTGGGAGTTCTGTAAGCACTGAGGTCGCCCCTCAGTTCCAAGAACAATCTTATCATTTGTATTGTGAATGTCAGATAGATAGGAATTATTGATATGCAAGAAATATTGTAAGATCATAAATCTATACATCCAAGTGAGGGTATCTAGATATGGTAATTATTCTGACGAGAACTCTTAACTGATTGGGATACTGTGAATTTTGGATTTATAGAAGTTATTATCTTATAGAATATTTACGTGAGCAACAAATCTGCTATAGGAAATGTAGAGATTTTGGGGGCGTCACAAATTGGTATCAAAGCCTTAGGTTAGAAAACTTAGGAGGAAACCCTTGGGCTATAACCTCGAAAATATTTAGATAATAAAGGAGATAAGCTTAATGGAGTTTTTACCAGAGGGGGAAAACTGTTAGAAAAGTTAATAGATAAGAATACTAATAAATTATTAAGTTATGATTCTTTAGATACTAATCGATTTTATAAATCTGATTGTAGGATGTCAGAAGAACGTCAATTGATTGTGGCAGAGCCAGTCATTAATGCGGTACCATTGCAGATGGTACTCCCTATCCATGTTTGGATAGAGTAGAAAGGGTCTTCAGGACCTAGTGTCGCCCAAGAAGTCGAGTACTTAGAAAAAAGGTTGCAGAAGTTGGAAAAGATGGTGGGGAAACTGAAGAAAAAGATAGCAACAAAGAAGAAAGAGCTTTAGACTAAGGGAATTTTATAATATAGCTAGTGATAGGAATAAATCGCTAGTCGGATATGCTATGTAGTTTATTTTCTGTCTTGTGTAAAACTAGTAATCTAAAATGAGTCACTAGATATGTATATATCGACTTACAATGTGAAATACAAATTTCTATTTATCAAACTATGTTGTTTAAATTATTGAACTTGTATTCATATTTAGTTATTTGCTATATTTAGATAAATGGCACCCAGAAGGAGACCTCGTGGGGAAATTGAAGAGGAACAGGAAGAGGAAAACCCTACTGAAACACTGGTAAATATTCTGGTGGGAGCTTTGAAAGTAAGGCAAGCTAATGCATTACCAGCTGCACCCAATAACCCAACCACAACTCAATTTAAGGATTTTAAACTAGTGGGACCACCAGAATTCAGGGGAACGGATGAGCCAATAAAAGCTCAGACTTGGATTATCGAGATGGAAAAGATGTTTAAAGTAACCAAGGTGAATGACGACCAAAAGGTAGATTTTGCCACTTTCTTTTTAAAGGAGCAAGCTAACCATTGGTGGGAAGCAAACAAGGGGAGAGCTGGAGAAGGTGCTACTAATTGGGACAAGTTCAAGGAGTTTTTCTTTGCCAATTACTTTCTAACTTTAATAAAGGATCGTATGGAGGTTCAATTCTTGGAATTGAAATAAGGGGAGATGACGGTGTCACAGTACGCAACCAAAGTCAACGAATTGGCGAGGTTCGCATCACATCAGGTAGATACCGAGGCAAGGGCTGAAACCCCAAATTCGGAGCAAAATATCGGCCTTTCAGGTGAAGACTTTTACGGAGATCTTGGAAAAGGCCATTATAATAGTGAAGGAATTTGAGGCTCTATTGCAGTTCAATAAGGAGAAGAGGGTTATTATAGGAAAGGGCAACACGAGTGGGAATAACAATAATAACAACAATAAGAGAAGGTGGGAGGTAGCTTTTCCAAACAACCCTGGAAAAGGGGGCTATAATCTTAACAACAATACCAATAAAGAGGGAATAACAACAACAATCAAAGAATGGAGCGCTGTCAGATATGTGGAAAGAATCACAAAGGGACATGCTATTTTAGAGGAACGACTTGTTATACCTGCGAAGAAGATGGGCATTATTCCAACTGGTGTCCTAAAAAGAAGGAGAAGAGCAAGAATGTCAAATGTTTCAACTGTGGGACCAAGAAGGTGAATGTGGGAGGAGGTCAAAATTTCAACAATATCTCAGGAGCAACAGAGGTAGTGTTCAAGGGCAGTTGTTCACCAAAGCAAGTCCGGTGTTTAACAGTCATGCAGGCTAAGAGATTGCTTCGAAATGGTGGTACGGGATATTTAGCCTATGTTGTGGATACAAGGAAAGAAGGGGGAAAGTTTGAACAAATACCTATAGTAAATGAGTTTTCGGACATGTTTCCAAGTGATCTACCTGGTCTTCCACCTAAGCAGAGAGATTGAGTTTGTGATTGACCTTGCACCTGGTACATCACCAATTTCAAAGGCACCTTACAAGATGGCACCGGTAGAGTTGAAAGAGTTGCATGTTCAGTTGCAAGAACTCTTAGACAAGAAGTACATACAACCTAGTGTTTCACCCTGGGGAGCACCTGTGTTGTTTGTAAAGAAGAAGGATGGGACGTTAAGATTGTGTATAGATTATCGAGAATTAAATAAGTTGACCATCAAGAATAAGTACCTTTTACCAAGTTTTGATGATTTGTTTGATCAGTTAAAAGGAGCTGAGAATTTTTTAAAAATTGACTTACGATCGGGTTATCATCAACTGAAGGTAAGGAAAGAAGATGTACCAAAGACCGCTTTTAGGACCCGATACGGACATTATGAGTTTCTTGTGATGTCCTTTGGGTTAACAAACGCACCAACAACTTTTATGGATTTAATGAATAGAGTGTTTAAGTCATGCTTGGATAAGTTCGTGGTGGTGTTTATTGATGATATCTTAATATACTCTAAGACACGGAAGGAACATGCGGAACACTTGAGAAAGGTATTAGAGATATTAAGAAGGGAACAACTTTACGTAAAAATTTCCAAGTGTGAGTTCTGGTTAGAAGAAGTCTAGTTCCTAGGACACGTAATTAATAAGAATGGGGTGGCAGTGGATCCGGCAAAAAGATAGAAATAATCACGAATTGGGACCAACCAACACACCAACAGAAGTTTGCAGTATTCTTGGTTTACCAGGGTACTATCGTAGTTTTATAAAAGATTTTTCCAAAATAGCAACCCCGCTAACCAATTTAACTCGAAAGACTGTGAAGTATAATTGGACAGACAAGTGTGAGGAGAGTTTTCAAGAATTGAAGAAATTGTTGAGCAGGGCACCGGTGCTGTGATTACCAGATGATACTGGGGGTCTTGTAGTTTATAGTGATGCTTCACACAGGGGTTTAGGATGTGTGTTAATACAACATGGGAAGGTGATCGCCTATGCTTCGCGACAACTTAAAGATTATGAGAAAAGGTATCCTACTCACGATCTGGAGTTAGCCGCAGTAGTTTTTGCTTTAAAGATTTAGCGACATTATTTGTATGGGGGAAAATGTGAGATATACACAGATCACAAAAGTCTGAAGTATATTTTTACACAGAAGGAGCTGAATATGTGGCAGAGGAGGTGGTTGGAGTTAATAAAGGACTTTGATTGTGAGATCCGATATCATCCTAATAAAAAGATAATGTGGTCACCGATGCATTGAGTCGAAAGAATCAAGAGAGGTTGAATACCATTACAAACAACGAGGTACTGATAAAAGAGTTTGAAAAACTCGAGATTGAAGTAAGAGCTCCAGCTAACTCTAATCAGAAGCTATTTGTGATAGAGACAACCTTAACCTTAATGGATAAAATCAAAGAGATGCAGGAAAAAGATGAAGCATGTCAGAAATGTAAGGCCGAGATAACTCAGAAGAAGAACATTAAATTTCGACTGGATAAAGAAGGAATTTTGAGGTATGAAGATAGAGTTTGGGTTCCAGCGGTACAGGTATTGAAAGATGAAATCTTAGCGAAAGCCCATAGTTCTAAATTTACCATGTATCCGGGGAGTACGAAGATGTATAAAGACTTGAGTCAGCATTTTTGGTGATCGAACATGAAAAGAGAGATAGCAGAATGGGTAAGCAAGTGTCTTACGTGCCAGAGAGTTAAAGCCGAACATCAAAGACCGAGTGGATTGCTACAACCTCTACCGATTCCAGAATGGAAGTGGGAGCATATCACCATGGACTTTGTGGTAGGACTTCCTATCACTCAGAAAGGCCACAATGCTATTTGGGTAATAGTTGATCGTCTCACCAAATCTGCTCACTTTCTACCTACTAAGGTTACTTATAATCTCGATCAGTTGGCCAAGTTATACATAAAAGAGATTATTTCTAAACATGGAGTTCCTGTATCCATAGTGTCAGATAGAGATCCACGGTTTACTTCGAACTTTTGAAGGAGTTTTCAGGCGCACTTGGGAACCCAGCTGAAGTTGATTACAACATATCACCCGAAAACCGATGGACAAAGTGAGAGAAACATTCAGACGCTGGAAGATATGTTGAGAACCTGCATTATGGATTTTAAAGGGAGTTGGGAGGATCAGTTGCCTTTGGTAGAATTCGCGTACATCAACAGTTATCATGCCGGTATTGGAATGCCACCATATGAAGCCTTATATGGTAGGAAGTGTAGAACCCCTTTATGCTGGGATGAAGTTGGGGAAAGGCAAATGCTGGGACCGGAGTTAGTTTAACAAACCACTGAGAAGATTCAAATTATACGACAATGGTTGCAAGCATCTCAAGACCGACAGAAGAAATATGCAGATCAACACAGACAGCTAAGAGAATTTAGTGTAGGGAGTCATGTATTTTTTAAAGTATCTCCTTGGAAAGGTAAAATTCATTTTGGTAAAAAAAGGAAAGCTAAGCCTGAGATTCATTGGTCCATTTCAAGTATTAAGGAGAATAAGTGAGGTAGTCTATGAGGTAGCCCTACCCCTAGAGTTAGGACACATCCATAATGTGTTTCATGTGTCTGTGATATGTCTGTATAAACCTGATTATAAGCACGTGATAAACTATGAACCGGTTCTGATAGAGAAAGATTTATCGTATATAGAAGTTCCGGTACAGATAGTTGATCGGAAAGAACAGGTGTTGAGAAATAAGGTTATATTATCGGTTAAAGTAATCTGGAAGAATTATGATATTGAAGAAGCTACATGGGAGCTGGAGGATAAGATGCGAGAAGATTTTCCACAATTTTTTTCATAAGGTGTAATTTCAATTTAGGGACGAAATTTATATAAGAGAGGGTGATTGTAATATTCCAAACTTTAAATAAGAATATTAATATAAATAGTAAATATAAATATGTTTTATAACTTGTGTGATGTGTATTTAACTTTATTATTAGTATATATAATTATATATCAACACATAAGATATAACTATGTGCATATATATGGAAGGTTTTAGAGGTAGACCCTAATTCAAGATTTTATTTAAATAAGGATTCCTAACCCTAATTGTTATAATAAATGGGAATTATAACATAATATATTGATTATGTTATATAGGATTATGAATATTTAAATATATTAATTTAATATGATCAATTAAGGATTTAATTGAAAAAGATTATAAGGAAACCCTAATTAGGGATTAGGAAACCCTAACCCTAATTATAAAACCCTGATCTTAATTAAAAATCCTAATTCTAAACTAACAAAACCTAATTGTTCATTATTGTTTATAAATTTTCTAAAGAGAATATGAAATGATTAAATTACCTTTGTATTTAAGTGAAAAATTATCAAAATACCCTTAGTACAAGTAAAATGACTAAAATACCCTTATTTTATTCTCTTATTAAAACAAGATAGGAACAAATCTTTTGCTTGCAAGCAAAAGATTTGTTCCATGACTCTAACACTCTCTTGGCATGACAACACAACCTAGTTTTATAGATGAAGTAGGCTTAGTTGTCAATTAAGTAAGAAAGCTTAGGTTTTAACCCACTTGAACATTTCTTATAAGGCTAGGTTATAAGGACACAAGGCCACAAATTTCTTATTCATTATAGACAACCAACTGACTCACAAACAACACTCATCAGTCCAGAAAAGTAATCAGAAAAAGAAAGAACAAAAAAATTGCTCAAAAAGCGTAAAAACCTAACCCTAACTTAATTTTTGATTTTATTTGATTGTTGTTATTGTTTAAGAATGTTAATTAGTAAGTTATTTAGTGTTCTGGGTTGTGAAAACATGGAGCTACAACACTTAAAAGCATTAAAATAGAGTTTTAAGCAAAAGTGTCAGAATTTAAAAATAGGGTATGACAGTGAATGTCAGCCCTCATAGATCGCTACATGTTTACTATTTAGATGTCTTAAAGGTTTATAGTTGTAGTATGTATTGTGGTTAATCGATTGGAAGTGATAGATTGGACATCAGAATAATGGATCTGAAGTTATAAGTGATCAAAAGTTGTTGACCGACCATGATCGCCAGTTTTCTGGGTAACCCAGAAAGCTTAAAAACACGGTCTGATAGGTGATTTGACCGCCTAGATCTCTTGCCTGTCAATCTGTTTGGATGTTAGATGTTAGTATAGTTGTACCCTGACATGCAGTCTACACCACTGTACGAAAATTATAAATGATCACAAGTCGTTGACCGTCCAGGTCCGATTTCTGGGTAACCCAAAAATTTCAAGCAGCTGTCTGACAGGTTATTTGAAGGCTTAGATCTTGCTTCTTGTTGATATATGGACTCTGTGACTGCTCAAACCATGTACCCTGGTAGTTAGTCTATAAAGCCCGACGACAAGAACACCTAGATCATGAATAAAATCAAATCTATTAATGGTCAAAACTGGGTTGACCAACTGGCCGGAAGAACTTTTTGGAAAACCCAGATTTTTCAAGAACAGGTTCTGGCCAGTACTTTGACCAAGCCAGATCTTGCTTCTGTTAGGTTGTTAAGCTACATACACGTCTTAGTTTTGTACCTTGACATACATACTACATAAGTGTAACACTTTAACACTTTAGTGAAGCCCAAAATCCAAGTTATTAAGTCTCCAAAACGGACCCTCGCCACTGATGAGTTTCTGGGTAACCCAAAAATTCAAGAACAGGTCTGACAACCAGTTTAAGGGCTTATATCTTCAATATGTATTGTAGTTTGACCCTGAAATGTGTTAGCGAATGGAGTATTACATCAGTACTACATAACTAATACATTATCATGCCCAGAAACATTATGAACACGAAATTACAGCTGGTCAAAGCAGGATACCAAAACACTGACTTTAAATGCTCAAGAACACCTATAGCGACGGACGGAAATTAAAATTAATTACAATAATTACAATAAATAGAAATAAAAAGAAATAAATACTAAATAATTAATGAAAAATTATTTTTAATTATAATAAATAATTTTTAATATTTTGACATAAAATTTTATTAATATTTAATTTATTTAAATATTAATAATAATAAAAGTATTTAATAACAAATTACTTAAAAATAATATTAATGGTTTAAAAATCATTTTAAATAATAATAATTTATTTAAAAATGATTTTAATGATTTAAAAATCATTATTAATAAAAATAAATTATTTAAAAATAATATTAATGATTTAAAAATCATTTTAAATGGTTATTAAATATTTAAAAATAATATTAATAACTTAAAATCATTTTCAATGATATTAAATTATTTTAAGCATTTAAAAATTATTATAAATAATAACTAAAATATCTAAACAAGATATTAAAATTTTTAAATAAAGTTTATCGAAAAACTAATTCGATAACTATTCAATGAAGCTATAAAATATCGATAGGACTCCAAAATCAACCCAGACACTAATAGTTTAATTAGAAATTAATTGTTATCAATTCTAATGACTGTTATAACATATATAGGTTGGGAGTATACTTTCAAATAACTTAAGTAGCCGATCGTAATAAAGGCAAGTTTTTCTAACTTCATGTAATTTCAATATTAAATGTAAATCTTATATATTGATATACAAAATTGTTATAAACATTATTTGTAATATCGGTGATTTGAAAAAGGTTATGACTTATTGTTCAAGCATAACTAAGATATATGAGCAGTTATTTGTGTCAATTGCTTTTGATTTGATATCAAAGCATATACTGTGTTCACCAATGTTGTTGGTACAAATATATATACTGATATTATCAATGATCGACAGTTTTACACTAACCGAGTAGTTGTGGTAGGATGATATGCATACTTCTAGATGGTGTGGTTGGCCAAATCAACCCGGGTTGCTAAGTCTATATGACTGACATAAACTCGTAATATGTGAGGTTTGGCAGATCAAACCTCAGTATATATATGTGAAAAATACTCTGAACTATTTGTTCCTTCATTTCAGATACAGTGTGAGTATAAACTGTAAATCTTTAGAACTTGCTGAGCCTTTTAAAGCTCATCCTTGCATTTACTCTTTTCCTTTGCAGCTGCATCTAACACTCCAGAAGGTTCAGGAAATCATACTTGTGGGTAGAAGCAAACCTATAAGAACGAATGTTTATTGAGTTAAGACTAAGAATGTAATTTAGTACTTCTCTGATGTAATGGTAACAATATGTAACCAAATATTATTATGTTAAATGGTTTTACATTATTAATAGTAAATAGTATCAAGTACAATATCTATATGAACTATACATCTGAATGAGGGTATTGAATGATCTTGGGAGTTCTGTAAGCACTGAGGTCGCCCCTCATTTCCAAGAACAATCTTATTATTTGTACTGTGAATGTCAGATATATTGGAATTATTGACATGCAAGAAATATATGTAAGATCATAAATTTATACATCCAAGTGAGGGTATCTGTATGTTGTAATTATTCTGACGTGAACTCTTAACTGATTGGGATACTGTGAATTTTGGATTTATAAAAGTTATTATCTTATAGAATATTTACGTGCGCACCAAATCTGCTACAGAAAATGTAGAGATTTTGGGGGCGTCACAGCCACCCTCCTCTTGCTTGGGTGGTGTATCTGGTGGTGGATAAGGAGTAGCCGAACCATATGTGGGAAACTCAATGAGCACTCCTTGCTGAGCAAACGCTTGAGCCAATGCCCACGACAAACCATCTGCATACGCCTGAAAGTACATGTGCATGGCATCCAACCTAGTCTGCAAGTGCCGCATCTGACGCTCATGTCTAGAAATGTAGTCAGGAGGTGGCCCTGCTGTTTGTGAGCCATGAGGTGGGGCATCTTCTTCTTCTTCATCTTGTTCATCTTCTTTACTATCAGACTCATCCGGTAGAATAAAACCTAAACCTCGCGAGTTAGATTTCTCGCCACTCCATATAGTGTATTTTTGTATAGTAGCACTATCAATATCGCGCATCAGCAACTAGAGAGTCTGTTCGCCCCATTCCACCTCTGCCACCTTGCAGAGACATGTGATGATGGCTGCATAGGGAATCCCACTGGATGTGCCTGCTCGCAAGAATCTCAGCATGGATTTATTGGGTTTGTATGTTACATATACATGTAATCAAATTACACAATAAAGGCGAAAGTGCGATAAATTAGGTTTTAAAATTTTTATACAAACCCTCACCATGATCATGCTTTGTGCTCAATTATCTATCAATAGAAAAAGAATGATAAATCAGAATCATACCCTTGTAGAAACTAGCTTCCACAGGTATGAGTTCAATTCCTTTCTCTTTGTGATCTCCTTGAATCTCTAGGATGGATTCCTTCCTTTGATAAACGTTAGCCACCCAAGTGTTTGGCCTCTAGAGGTGATCCACCAAGGAAGAGGATTTGTTCAAGAAGGAGGGTGGTTTGCTAAACCCTAGTTTTTTTATTCTCTATAGAAAAAAGAGTACTCTCCAACTATTGGAATTACGTCTACTGATATCTAATATAAGACTCCTCTTATATAAATATTGGTCAACCCTTATAATCTAATTAGAAATTGGGTTTCATTTAATTAATTAAACTCCTTTAATTAATTAGGCTTCCCAACACATTGGGATTAATTAAATATAAGACATGAAATTACTGTTACGTCTTATTTTATTTAATTATATTTATTTTGATTAGAAACTACACAAATCCAAATAATGCAAATTAGAAACTCCTTTCTAATTTTATTCTGCATTCGTCAAGGACTACTAGGTTGTCATTTTAACGAATCACATAAGACATATCTCTTCTTTTACTAGAAGTGATAGATTCTTTATTGATCATTCATTATCTCTATATGTAACTTATTACACCCAAGCATACCCTTTAATATACCCTAAGGGTCTTAAGGAATAAGTCAAAGTATAATTCATTACACACAAGATACTATGATGATCTCATGTTCAAGGATCACTTGTACTACTATCACATTAGGAATTTCTATTGACAGGCAAGTAAAACTCCATTAAGTATTCCTTAGCGAGTCACGTTCAGTGTACTTATTCTCCAATAAGCACCTACATACTTGTTTTAGTGTCTCCACACAAATGATTATGAAATCAATCATCCTCATCCAATGAGCAAGCAACATATGTACCAATCTATCCGGATTTATTAATCCCCTTTTTAGTAATCCAACGATTGAGAACTATTTTAGTTTTAAGCTTTCTAAGAATTTAGATCTCATTAGCATAATCAACATTATGATTCTAAAAGCATTGCTTAAAACTATGGGTTATTTATAAATTATTAAAAACAGCATCATGTAGATAATTAAATGTCTTGAATAAATGAATACTTTTATTAATAAATAAATAAGATTGTTTCCAAAGTATATGCTTTATCATTGTACATGATTGGCTTGTATGCATACTACTTTCAATCTCCCACTTGCACTAAAGTCAATCGCCATGGTATCTCATACCCATCTTCTCTAAGTGATTATCAAACTATTGTTGTGTTAAAGATTTAGTAAATGGATCTGCAATATTGTCTTGAGAGTCTACACGCTCCAAGGTGACGTCTCCTCTTTCAACGATCTCCCTGATCAAGTGAAATCGCCGCAATACGTGTTTGGATTTCTGATGAGACCTGAGTTCCTTAGCCTGTGCAACAGCTCCGGTATTGTCACAGTACAAGGGGACTGCTCCTCCAATGCTAGGAACCACACCAATTTCGGTTATGAACTTCTTCATCCAAACAGCCTCCTTTGCAGCTTCACTTGCAGCTATGTACTTTGCCTCTGTCACTGAATCAGCAACTGTTTGCTTCTCAAAACTCTTTCAACTCACTGCGCCACCGTTTAAGGTAAACATATACCCCAAAACGGATTTACTGTCACCTTGGTCCGTTTGAAAACTTGAGCCTTTGAAGCCCTCGAGTTTTAATTCCGACCCACCGTAGACAAGAAATACATCTTTAGTCCTTCGTAAGTACTTTAAGATATTTTTCACTGCCTTCCAGTGCTCTTCTCCTGGATTCGACAAATATCTGCTCGTTACACTAAGTGCATGAGCGACATCCGGTCTAGTACATATTATACCATACATGTTAGATCCTACTGCTGAAGTATAAGGAATCTTACTCATACGGTCTCTCTCCTCAGGTGTCTTTGGGGCCTGTTTCTTGGAGAGATGTATTCCATGGCTCATCGGCATGAGACCTCTTTTGGAATCTTCCATACTAAACCTCTTTAGCATCGAGTCAATGTACGTTCCGTGGGATAAGCCAAGCATCCTTTTAGATCTATCTCTATAGATATTTATCCCCAAAATATAAGATGTTTCTCCCAAGTCATTCATAGAGAAGTGCTTAGATAACCAGATTTTAATCAATTGTAGCATAGGAATGTCATTCCCTATCAGTAATATATCATCAACATATAATACAAGGAATGAATCAGCGCTCCCACTAACCTTCTTGTACACACATAGTTCATCCTCGTTTTTGGTAAAATAAAACTCTTTGATTGTCTCATCAAAACAGATGTTCCATCTACGAGAAGCTTGCTTCAATCTATAAATGGATCGTTGCAACTTACTGTAAGAACCCGAATTTTCAAGAAATTATTAAAATGAGAATTTAATAAATAAAATTCTTAATGCATGTAATGGGTTCAAATATATATATGTGATACGAGGTATGTAGTATTGTGTTACAGAGAGTAATATGAGCTATGTAATAAGTGATTTTGTGCTTAATAAATATATATCATTATTATATATTTGTTATAAATTGAAGAGATGAATTAGTAAGAAGATGGATAAGATTTATCTATCGACATTAAATAATTTAAAGAATTTTTTTATTATAGTAAGTTGGTGACATTAAATATCTTTAATGTATAATCACCGTCTTCTTGAGTATATATATACTAGTGACTAGTATGATTGTAATATAGGTTATTATTAGTGCTTAAGCTATCCATGGATGGATTGGGATAGTGAAGCATGAGTTAGTTAAGGGAATTAACTAATAAATATAAATATTGGTTAATTTAAATTAGAAATTATATTATGAAATAATATAATTTGAATATTAAAGCCTTAATTAACTATGGTGATATAGTAAGGGGTTTAAGAATCACTTAAGTAAATAGTGAGTTAATACAGGTGTGGAATATGTTATTATAGTAAGTGCCTTTATATATATTACTTGGCAAGGTATTATGTGAATGTGCGAATGACGTTAATAAAATACGTTGTTAAACTAATATATCTTTAAGTAAATATTGATTAGAGAATTAGTTAATATTTGAGATATGGTTAAATGTATAGATTTAAAGAAATTATTTTGGGGACAATTTATAGAAAGTAAAAAGAAATAATTATTATATATATTTCTAATAAAGGATATTAAAATAATTTTTAATATTGAATTATTTTAATAAAAAGGAGAAGGTTATACCTTGTATAACTTTGTATGAGGTAATATGAATGAGGGTAAATATATTAAAACATATTTGCTATATATAATATGTTAATAGGAAATAAACTTATGGTCTATTTTCTATATAAAAGGTGTACATGTGTCGTACATGTAATTATTTTAATGAGATATAGATATTATATTAAGAATAATATCTTGAGATAATGAGTGAATTCTTTTATTATAATTAACACCTTTAGTTTCCAAAATTATAATAAAAACGTTTTGTCATGGTGGAATACATAATTCTTATAATAGTAATGTATCTCCAAGAGGGTTAAAGTTATAAAAGAAAACTAAATTATTTTAATTTACTAAATAACTTGAGTTACTATTTTACTGTAGATTTTATTATTTAAATAATTAATAGAGTAAATATTAATTAGTCTAAACTTAAAGGTTATACATATTATAAGTATATAATTATTTGAGGTAGCTTAGCATTAGAGTGCCTGTGTCACACAAACCTTATATTAAAAGAATATTAAAATATGGTGAAAGTGATAATGAGCTTAAGGTAAGCCCGTGGAATATGCCTAGTGTGGTTAAGTGGTGAAAAAAGAAATTCATTAAATAAATTAATGAAGGAATGATTAAATGAAATTAATTAATGTATTATGAGAGTTAATTGCTTTGTGCAAGTGTGGTGTGACATCTTAATGTGACTATATAATATATAAGAACTATATATTATGATTAAATGAATTGTGTGAGTTAAGTAAATAATGCATAGGTGACAATATGTGATGTGTGGCTACATTAAATATGTACCTCAAGAATATTTTAATAAACAATTGTTACTTAAGGATTATTTCAATAGTTTAATATAATTGAAATAATAAAGATAGGTTAATATAATGGTATGACAATACCCAATTAGATTATATGCGGTGTTATGAAATGTACATGGATTGTATTACGAATAGATTAAACTTACTACATTGTAATATTATTTATTTACTAAACTTAAATTGTGATCTAAGTATACATATATACCTAAGTATATATGGTAGGCATATATGTTATAACATAAGTGTTGTATTCATGTTGCCCAATTGCTGAGCTTTATTATGCCTTGTCCCATAATGAGAGGCACATTTCCTTCTCACGTGAATAACTCAAAGGATAGCCTACTCCCTATATTCTCAAACTCAGCAAATATAGATGGTAATCATCAATGGGTAGTGGATCCAATAGTGATTATCACCAACTCCACCAACTATCTAATGCCCATCATACAATTATTCAACTCATTGGTTTCCTTTAGTGGAGAATTACATTGCCTGCGTATTGATTTTCCTATAAATGCAAGTTCTTCTTTTCTCCTTTTTCATTTGCTGAGAATTTCAAGTGATGCTAGTATAGTATACTGAGATAAAGAGAGAGAGAGAGAGAGAGAGAGAGAGAGAGAGAGAGAGAGAGAGAGAGAGAGAGAGAGAGAGAGAGAGCATCAATTGAGGGAGAATTCAATTAGCAGTAAACTCAATTTAGCAATTAGAGAGGTACACTCATGTTCATTCTCTTCAAATTTCTAATTCTTGAATTGAGCATGAATTTCATGATAATTCTATTGGATAATGTTTGTTAGTTGTTGTATTAGTTTACAATCATGTTAGTAATGCATTGTAGCTAGGTTGCAATCGAATTCATTGAGAAATCTTGATTTGGGTTTGCTAACTGCTGAACCAGAAGCATTTTAGTTCTGGCCGAGCAACGGCGCAGCTGCGCCCATTTAGTACTTGGGTGCAGCGCAGCTGCGCCGATCTCTGATATTTGTTTTCTGATTCTGCTGGAATCTGTTAAGTGCTAATTACTTAATATGACTTAGACAAGCATACTAACATGAGTAACATGTATATATAAGTATATTGACATAGCATGAGCATGTTTGAATATGATAATATACATTATTGATGAAGAACTCATAGTTTTAAAGTAAACTTATAGTTTTAAAAATAAACCTTGATATATACGTATGACGTGTATGTTCTAACTTCTTGAGCATGATTGTATGACCTAGTTATGCATGGAAATAGGTATGCCATGAGGTTTCAAACCCCTTTGAAGACCATGAACCTCTTAGTCACTTTAGTGAGTGGTTCTAAAGAAAACTTGAAACCTTGAAATTAAACTTAAAGGAACTAGTGTACTTAAATTTCTAAATGTGATAACATGCGTACATGGCATAATTAGCTATGAAATGAGATTTAAAGTTGTCTTACATGCACAAGTTGCTTTAGCTTGGCTTAGAATGACTTTTAAAGGCAAACTTAAACGTTTTGAAACCCATATCCATAAGCATGGTGCTACCTACCCTCTAAACTTGTAAGAATTCATGCTAGTACCAGTTGCGTCATTAAACATAGCCTATGAATGCACTCACTTAGTTTAACACAATAAAAAGTTATCCAAGTATGAGTTTAGATATGTTTTAAACTACACTAGTTATGTGTAAATGATGAGAATACTTACAAGTGTGCACATTACAGATTACAGGACCTTCTCATGTGAAAAGATGGTTAATATAGTTGGCCTCATTATTTCATGAATTTGTTTGCCTTAATTCGATAGAAATTTACAAATAGAGACACATTATGAGAATGTGGACTTGAGGTGACCCTAAGAAAGTCTAAGACCATTTTTGATGTATGTTGCTATGTGTTAATACTCTTGCATGCTAGAAAACAAAAATGAAACTAGAAATCAAAAGCCAAATCTGGTCTGGACAGGGAGTTGCGCAGCTGCGCCCTTCCTAGGTCTAATTGTGGCGCAGCTGCGGCACATGGCAATTTTGCCTGATTGTTTTAAATGCAGTCTGAACCTTGTGGTAGGCTTACAATGTTATCATAAGATATAAAACAGAGTCTAAATGATGCTTTGAGTGTTGATTAATGTAATGATGATAGGAAACCCGGAATTGATAAATTTTCCTAAGGTTTGAGAAACACAAAGATAATGTGAATTGTGTATCTATGAGTTTTAAAATGTGTGTCGAACACATAAATAGTTAAATGTGTATGAATGTTGATGTCAAGTGTGGGTAGTGAAGGTAAACCTATATATACTTAGTTATTCTAAGAACATGATGAGAAAGTGAAAAGAAGGTTGTACAAACCTAGTTAGAAAATAATATACAATTGTTCTTATACTTAGAGCGTATGAAATGTATGGAGGTGTATAACTGACAAGTGTGAAATCCATGATTATATAACTGTATAGGATTACACGAAGTGCAGCTATCTTTAAGCAGTTAAGTCGTAGTTGTTAAACTACGAATCAGGCAAGTCTTTCAGTTCCTATTTGATATATGAATTCTATAACTGTTAATTGAGTTATATTATGTTATGAGAATGTTGATGTATATATATGAAATGTATATGAGATATGTATGAGATTGAAAGTTGATTCTTTGATGATATATTTGTGAAGTTAATTGTTATGCCTGTTATGTGAGAAGTAACATACGTAGTATGTTTAAATGATTATGAATGCATAAACTGAGCATGATATTATATGCTATGTGATGTATGAAAACTGTGAGAATTGCTGAGCTGTCGAGCTCACTCTTGCAAATAACCATTTTTGCAGGTTAAGGACTTACGATAAAGATTTCGTGCTTCTTGATTGATAAAGTTAAATTGTATCGCAATGAAGATTACTATTTAGATTATTGTTTGAACCATGTTTAGGTTCTAGGAGTTATTCATAATAGTAGTTTACGATGTTTGAAACATGTAAAGTTTGTAAATTTGTACTATGTGTTACATAGAGGATCTCGAATTGAGATGTATAAATTTATACAGTAATTTGAATATAATGAATCATATATAATTGATTCAAGGTTTGTAACTGGTTTAAGTTATGAAAATCAATAAAAGATTCTATTCAAGGAAGATTGAAAAAGTTTAAATTATTTCGCATTTTTATAACATCGATTATGATGTATAGACAGGAATGGTAAATGACCAAGATTGTAACTTATAAAAGGTTTGGGGTCATTATACAAGATCTTGGATATAGAAGGAATTTATATTTTAATTTGTAATAAAGCAAAGTTATACTCTTTTAGTAATGAATAAAAGATGTAATAGTTTGACGATAGTAGTATCGTGGGGGACCGGATCTCGAGGTTCGAAGGGACCCGAATTTGGGGGCGTCACACTTACAACCTTGATTTGTTCAAACCTTTGAAACAAATCCCTCTTGATGTGTCATAGACACATCCTCCTCAAGTTTCCCATTGAGGAAGGACGTTTTCACGTCCATCTGCCTGATCTCATAGTCGTAATAAGCTGCAATAGCAAGCAAAATCTGAATAGACTTGAGCATAGCTACTGGTGAGAAGGTTTCATCATAGTCAACTCCTTATCTTTGTTTGAAACCTTTTGCAGCCAGTCGGGCCTTATATATCTCTACCTTGCCATCCACTCCAGTCTTTCTTTTAAAGACTCATTTACACCCAATAGGCTTTATGCCTTCAGGTGTTGAAACCAAAGTCCATACTTGGTTCTCATCCATGGAGTCCATCTCGAATTTCATGGCTTGAAGCCATTTCCCTGAGTCTTTATTACTCATAGCATGTTCGTAATTCAATGGATCATCATCATTTATGATGCATACCTCATCGTCATCTTCTATAACAAACAGGGTCGGTCCTAAGAATTTGGAGGCCCTATGCAAGAAAAAAATAGGGGCCCTCTCGCATATAAAAATACTAATTTTTTTATCAGCACCAATAAATAAAGCACAATTTCTATCAAATATCATCATTAATTAAAATAATAAATGTCAACGTCGAGTAACAAAATTATCAATTAGAAAGTAAATATAACTAAAACTTCAATAAATTATCAATTAAAAAGAAAAGGTAGCTAAAACTTAAATGGACAATAAACTTCACACGATCGCTAGCATCATTCTTGCATTTTTTGCTGCAAAATCATCAATCAAACTTCTATAATCAATTTTTTACATATACACAAAAAAAAAAATATTCGGGGGCCCTTCGAATTTGGGGGCCCTGTGCAGTCGCCCCTTCTGCACCCCCTCAAGGCTGGCCCTGATAACAAATCCATGCCTATCAGGTATCTTCGGTACACTTCCAGATTTACGAATAGGGTGTGGTACAGTAGGTTCATCCACTTGGTTCGGTACCTGACTTTGATCCATAGTAATTTGTGATTCTTAAGCTTCTTCAAGATATATCTTACTCCTACTGACCCCTTCATGGATAAACTCTTTTTCCAAGAAGGCAGCATATTTTGCATCAAACACTTTCAGATCAGTTGGATGATAGAAATAATACCCTAAAGTTTCTTTAGGGTATCCCACAAAACTACACTTGTCGGATTTAGTCTGTAGCTTATCATTTTCAAACTTTTTGACATAAGTTGGACAACCCCAAGTCTTAACATACTTAAGATTTGGTTTCCTCCCTTTCCACATCTCATATGGAGTCTTTGGGAAGGATTTTGTAGGCACCTTGTTAAGTAGGTATGCAACCATTTCTAGAAATTGGAAGATCGATAAAACTCATCATGGAACGAACCATGTCCAACAATGTTCGATTTCTCCTTTCAGATACTCCATTTAACTGTGGTGCACCTGGTAGAGTCCATTGTGAGATTATACCATTATCTTTAAGACAATTGAGAAACTCACCGCTTAAGTATTCTCCACCTCGATCCGATCGAGGAATCTTAATACTTTTGGCAGTTTGTTTCTCTACTTCACTTCTGAACTCTTTGAAATTTTCAAATGATTCAGATTTGTATTTCATTAAATACACATATCTAAATCTTGAGTGATCATCAGTGAAAGTAATAAAATTAGAATACCCTCCACGTGCATTCATTTTCATAGGTCCACAAACGTTTGTGTGAACCAACGCTAACAACTTTGTAACTCTTTCTCCTTTTACACTGAAAGGAGATTTAGTCATTTTACCCATGAGATAAGATTCACAAGTTAGATATGATTCATAATCAGATAGCTCTAAGATCCCATCCTTATGCAACTTGGATAATCTTGTTTCATTGATATGACCAAGTCTACAGTGCCACATATAGGTATAATTAACATCATCTCTTTTTCTTTTCTTAGTTTGTTCAATTTGAAATATATTTTCATGAAAGTCAAGTATATAAAACATTGCTATTATAAATAGAACAATTATTGTTGTAATATTCCAAACTTTGAACAGGAATATTAATATAAATAGTAAATATTAATATATTTTATATCTTGTGTGATGTGTATTTAACTTTATTATTAGTATATATAATTATATATTCACACATAAGATATAACCATGTAATTATATATGGAAGGTTTTATAAGTAAACCCTAATTAAAGATTTTATTTAAATAAGGAATCTTAACCCTAATTATTATAATAAATGAGACTTATAACATAAATCATTGATAATGTTATATAAGATTATGAATATATATATATATATATATATATATATATATATTAAATATATAAGGAATTAAGGAATTAATTGCAAAAGATTTCTAGAAAACCCTAATTTGGGATTTGGAAACCCTAACCCTAATTATAAAACCATAATTTAAATTATAAACTCTAATTCTAAACTAACAAAACCTAATTGTTCATTATTGTTTTTAAATTTTCTAAATAGAATATGAAATGACTAAGTTACCCTTGTATTTAAGTAGAAAATTACCAAAATACCCTTAATACAAGTAAAATGACCAAAATACCCTTATTTTGTTTTCTTTCAAAATAAGATAGGAACAAATCATTTGGCTTGCAAGCAAAAGATTTGCCCAGCAGATTTTTACCATAAAGTCTTGACAACACAACCTATAACACTTAATAGTTTAGGCTTAGTTGTCAAGAGTGTAGAAGAACTTAAGTTTAACCCCCACTTGAGCTTGTGATATAAGGCTAGGTTATAAGGACTAAAAGCCACGAAATTTAGACTTAGTATACACCACTAAACAACCCAGAAACATCACTTAGCAAGCCAGAACAGAATTAGAAAGAGAAAGAACCCAAAGAGCTCGAAAAGGGGCAAAAACCTAACCCTACTTAATTTTTGAATTCTGAAAAATTGATTGTTGCTATTGTTGTTTAAATATGTTCATTAGGTTGTTGTTTAGTGTTCTGGGTTGCTAAAACATGAATCTATAACATTTAAAAGCATCAAAATAAAGTTTTAAGCAAAACTGTCTTAGCTGAAAAACAAGGTCTGACAGTGAATGTCAGGGCTTGTAGATCGCTACCTGGTTATCGTTTTGATGTTTTAAGGGTTGGTAGTCATAACTTGCAGTGTTGTTAATAACCTAGAAGTGATGGAATAACAATCGGAATAACAGATTGAGAGTTATAGGTGGTCAAACCCGTTGACCGAGCTTGATCCGCCAGTTTTCTGGGCAACCCAGAAAGCTTAAGAACACCGTCTGATAGGGGGTTTGACTGCTTAGATCTCTCGCCTGTCAGTCTGGTTAGATGTTAGATGATTAGTAGTGTTGTACCTTGACATGAGTACTACATAACTAGAGCACTCTCGAGCCCTAGAAAGTCACTGGCTAGAAAATATAAACGGTCAAAACTCGTTGATCGTCCAAATTCGATTTCTGGGTAACCCATAAATTGCGAGCAGCGGCCTGACAGGTTGTTTGAAGGCTTAGATCTTGATGCTTGTTGATATATGGAATATGTGACTGCTCAAACATTGGACCCTGGTAGTTAGTTACATAGCCCGACGATTAAAACACCTAAATCATGAACCAACTGCTCTGTATAAGGCCAGAAAGGTCGTTGACCGGCGTTGACTATTCAATTATATGTAGCCCAGAAATGAAGAACAACATTGGTGGGGTGGTTTGACCAGCCATGGGAACCTGTAGAAATGTTATTAGGTAGTGAAATGAACATTGGTGTGTAGTGTTACACAAGCACTACAACTTCATTACACTAGACTGCCCAGAAACCAAATGGATTGCCAGCAAAATTAGGTTAAACAAGGCTCCAACGCATTGACCGACCTTTTCTTGAGTTGGCCAAGAACAGTTAAGGCGACAGATCCGTCGCTATAGACCATTAGCAACGGGTTAAAATTGAAAAATAATAAAATTAATTAAAATAAATACTAAATAATTAATAAAATAATTCTAAAAAATTATTTTTAATTATAATAAGTAATTTTTAATATTTTGACATAAAATTTTATTAATATTTAATTTGTTTAAATATTAATAATAATAAAATTAATTAATAATAAATTACTTAAAAATAATATAAATGATTTAAAAATCATTTTAAATAATAATAAATTATTTAAAAATAATATTAATGATTTAAAAATTATTATTAATAAAAAATAAATTATTAAAAAAATAATATTGATGATTTAAAAATCATTTTAAATATTTATTAAATATTAAAAAATAATATTGATGATTTAAAAATCATTTTAAATGATATTATATCATTTAAAAATTATTTTGAGTATTTAAAAATTATTATAAATAATAACTAAAATATCTAAATAAGATATTAAAACTTTTAAATAAAGTTATTGAAAAACTAATTCAATAGTTATTCAATGAAGCTATAATATACCGAACGGACTCCAAAATAAACCCAAACACTAATAGTTTAATTAGAAATTAATTATTATCATTTCTAATAACTGTTATAACATATATAGGTTGCGAGTATACTTTCAAATAATTTAAGTAGCCGATCTTGATAAATGCAAGTTTTTCTAACTTCATTTAATTTCAATATTAAATATAAGTCTGGTAAATTGATATACGAAATTGCTATGAACATTATTCGTGATATCTGTGATTTGAAAAAGGTTATGACTTATTGTTCAAGCATAACCAAGACATATGAATTGTTACTTGTGTAAATTATTTTTGATTTGATATCAAAGCATAGACTAGTAAAACTAATATTGTTTGGTACAAATATATATACTGATACTATCAATGACCATCAGTTTTACATTGACCAGGTAGTTATTAATGACCGACAGTTTTACACTGACCGGGTGGTTGTGGTAGGATGATATGCATACTCCTAGATGGTGTGGTTTGCCAAATCAACCCGGGTTTCTAAGTCTATATGACTGATAGAAACTCGTAATATGTGGGGTTTGGCAGATCAAACCTCAGTATATATATGTGAAAAATACTCTGAACTATATATTCCTTCAACTCAGATATTGTGTGAGTATAAACTTTAAATCTTTAAAACTTGCTGAGCCTTGTAAAGTTCATCCTTGCAATTATTCTTTCTCTTTGCAACTGCATCTAACACCCCAGGAAGTTCAGGAAATCATACATGTGGGTAGAAGTAAATTTATGAGAACAAATGTTATTGTATTAAGATTAAGACTATAATTTGGTTTTTCTCTGATGTAATGGTTAAACAATATGTAACCAGATATTATTATGTTAAATGGTTTTACATTATTAATAGTGAATAGTATCAAGCACAGTATCTATATGAACTATACATCTGAATGAGGGTATGGAATGATCTTGGGAGTTCTGTAAGCACTGAGGTTGCCCCTCAGTTCCAATAATAATCTTATCATTTGTACTGTGAATGTGAAATAGATAGAAATTATTGATATGCAAGAAATATTTGTAAGATCATAAATCTATACATCAAAGTGAGGGTATCCAGATATGGTAATTATTCTGACGAGAACTCTTAACTGATTGGGATACTGTGAATTTTGGATTTATAGAAGTTATTGTCTTATAGAATATTTATGTGTGCACCAAATCTGCTACAAGAAAGGTAGAGAATTTGGGGGCGTTACAGTTGTTCTTTATTATAATATCAAATTCATCCATATCTAATACGAAAATAGAAATAATATTTCTAATGATATTCAGAACAAAATAATAATTATTTAAAATAATGGACTTGCCCGTAGGCAGTGCTAAACAATAAGTGCCTACAGCTAATGCAGCAACCTTTGCTCCATTTTCCACTCGTAGGACAACCTCATTCTTGTTCAGCTTTCTACTTCTGACCAGTCTCTGCACAGTATTACATATGTGAGAACCACAGCCGGCATCCAATACCCAAATAGAATTTTGACTTTCGAAAAAATTAATTTCAATCATGAACAAACCTTGATTGGAAGTCGAAGCTTCTCCAAGCTTCTTCTCTGCCAGAAACTTCTTACAGTTCCTATTTCAATGACCCGGCTCTTTGCAATAGAAGAACATTCCTTTGCTAGCTGGATAAGGTTTCTTTTGATCCTTTACTTTTGCCCTGCCCTTAGCCTTCTTAGATTTCTTCTTTTCAGAAGACACCTTGGGCCTCTTCCTTTTCTTAGAAGAATCATCCACTATTAAGATATGATTCTTCTTGGATGGGAAGTGACCTTCTGCAGTTTTCAACATGTTAAGTAATTCAGGAAAGCTGACATCCAACTTATTCATGCGAAAATTCACAACAAATTGTGAGAAGGTCTCAGGGAGTGACTGCAAGACTAAGTTTTGACTCAATTCCCCATCCACGACGAACCCAAGCTATCCAAGGCGTTCAATTAGATTAATCACCCTTAGGACATGAGTCTCAACGGCAGTGCCCTCGGTCATCCGAGATCGGAAGAGATCCTTCTTTATCTCATATCTAGCAGTCCTACTTTATTCACCGTACAACTCCTTGAGGTGAACCAACATAGTAGGAACATCCATGTTTTCATAATGACGCTGAAGCTCGTTATTCATGGATGTGAGCATGATGTATTGAGCCACAGATGAATCATCTTGCCACTTTGTTATAGTGGCAATCTCTTCCTCAGAGGCTGTTTCTGGAACAGTTCTAGGGACAGGTGAATTTAGGACATAAAAAATCTTTTCAGCAGTGAGAACTATTCTCAGATTTCTTAACCAGTCCATGTAATTCGGTCCGGTCAGTTTGTTAGCATCAAGTATGCTTCGCAGTGAAATTAGTGATTTTGACATTTTTAAATTTCTGCATGTGAAAAGACAATATTTTAGCAAATATTCATTTAATTAATTTTACGTACCAAAATAAATTAGGTCTTATTTTAAATTGGTATCTCCCACTATTTTCTTCAAACTATATTATACTCACTTATATAGTTCGTCAACGTCTAATTAAAGATTTGTTAGTGAGAATATGGATCCTATTTCAAACGTATATAGCCTTGTGGATAGCACAACAAATCATATATAAATAAATAGGTAGACAACTCTTTGTCAATTACATCAACATGTAACTCTTTTTTATTTTGCCTCTTAAATCATAATGGTCAGGTGTGTGCACATCCGAACTAAAATGATTTAAGTTAAGTCCAACCTAGCACTTCCATAAATTCAAAGATAATTTCAAATATCTTTGAACGCTTTAGACTTAAAATAATTTTTTTAAGGGGTTTGCTATTATTAGTCTCATCTTGTTTAGCCCGTATGCACACACGCACACACACACACACACACACACACACATATATATATATATATATATATATATATATAATACTCGTTATTTTATTAAAATATGTGAAGCATGTTTGCATAAAGTATAATATATATAATATTAGCATGCACATATAGAATACTATATTCTACCTGAATTGATTATGGACTTTTATTCTAGTTTGGTTCACTAGAGCCACCAAGTGAACCAAAAGGTCAAATCTAGGAGTGCATGAATTAAATTTAAACGTAACTATTACATTTAAACCCCCATTACAAACGGGTCTTCACGAGCCCCTTGCTCCTTGGTCTCTAATTCTTCAAGATAATTATAACTAGTCCTTGTAGACACTCAAAATTTTATATTCCTGTTACTAACCCTGCAGGAGGGCAAAACCGCCTTTTAGCCTCAAAAACACTAGGCTGTCAAGTCAAGCCCCAGCAACACCGGGATGTCAATTGAAGCCTCAAAGACAACCCAGGGAGGTACAAAAGCCCCGGAGACAACACTGAGAGATCAAACTCAACCCCAGTCACAACACCGGGATGTCAATAAAGCCCCGGCAACAACGGGATGTCATGTCAAACCCCGACGACAACTCTGGGAGATACAGCAGCCCCGACGACAACAACGGGAGACCAAATCAACCTTCGGAGACAGCCCCTAAGCATCTAATCATCTCCAGAGACAACCCTGGGAGACCAAATCAACCTCGAAGACAACCTTGAGGAAGAACAGAGTCAGCTAGGATCAAACCTTGGAGACAACCCCGAGAAAATAATCGAAAACCTTGCGAATACAAGAGACAACCCTTGGAAGGGAAAAATGGTCATTTTACCAACATGAAGCTAAATTAAGTCAAAATCAAGCCAAATTAATGCAATGAGGGTCAGAAAGAGCCATAAAATCAATCTCGGTGAAAACAGCACAAGACAGCTCAACGAATAGACTGCAAAAAAACGAAGATCTAGTTATAAACCCATCTTCCTGGATTCAGAAAAGGTCAAATCCCGTGTCATTGTGTCGGTTTCAGAAAGGGCTTTTCGAAAAGGTATAGCATGCCTCAAACGGACGCCCGAATCAAAAGTTATGAAGATTCGAAGAATGCCCAGCTTTGGTCGGAGTGCACGTACTTCAAGACGATGAGACCCACGAGAGTGGGCCCCACTCGGTGAGTCATACCTTTACCCGCGGCTGCCGCGGTTTGACCCGCTACCATCTGGTCTATAAATAAGACCCCCCACCCTTGCAAAATAAGAATAAAAAAAATAGAAAAAAGCAGAGAAACTCCGCCCATTTCGACTCTTAGCCCTACTTCTAGTACTCCAAACCTCGATTTTATTCTTTCAATACGTTTGCACACGTATATTCTACAACATATTAATAATTAACTGGTGGAAACGTCCATTTGAAGCCCTCCGAGTGGCAAAGAGCTCATGGAGCAGTTTATTTTAAGTTTTTTTACGATCAGGAACTATTTCCTACTTTATTACGTATATGTGAACGTGCATATAAATTTTTATCTTCTGGTTTTACCCGAATTTTAAATCAGTGCCCTTTTTAGCTTACTTTTTAATATATATACGTTTTTCTTTGTTTGCACAGCCTGGATTGCTAATCCGAGGCTTTTTATCTCTTTTACATCTATATAACTATATATATATTTGTATTATTTTTTTCGGCCTGGATCGCTGATTCGTGGCCTTTTTCAGTTTTATTATATATATAACTGACTATATATATATATACTAACTTTCAATTCAGTCGAGCCTAGATTGCTAATCTGTGGCCTTTTTATTGCTTTTATATATATAACTATATATATATATAATTTTTTTGACTTCGTTTGGCCTGGATTGTAAATTCGTGGCCTTTTTACAACTTTTAAATATATATATATATATATATATATTCATTTCAGTTGAGCCTAGATTGCAAATTCGTGGCTCTTTACAGTTTTTATAAATATATATATTTTAGTTGAGCCTATATTAGAAATTCGTGGCTCTTTACAGCTTTTATACATACATATATATATATATATATATATATATATATTTGCATTTTCTTCGTCGGGCCTGGATTGGAAATTCGTGGCCCTTACCGCTTATATATATTTATTTACATTTCTTCGTCGGGCCTGGATTGGAAATCTGTGGCCCTTTACAGCTTATATATATATATAATTATATATATATATACATATATATATTCTTTATGCAATGTGATTAAATATTTGCTTTAAATATTAATTTGATATGAATTCGCACTGATGTAAATATTGTGGATTAGATTTATCTAAATCTAGCCCTTTCTAACTTTCAAACGGTTCAAAATCGGTCAAACCTGAACCAGGGAGCCAGAAGAGCTAAGATTTATTTAAATCTAGTTTTTTCTAGTTTTGTAAATATTAAAGTGACCACGTGACCCTAGATCCATATCTAGTGAAAATGGGAAGCTTTGGCTATGCGCAAGCAAGGAATTAACTGATGAATCCTTTGTTTTGCGACGTCTAGAGTACAGTTTGCATTTTCTATGAATATCTGTGTTGTGCAGGTTTTCTTGGCCATTTTCTATGAGCTTAGGAATCGTGGGATTAATGATCAAATACACCAATCTAAATCTGATTCCCACGATGGACAACTCCATATTGTAAACATATCCTGCCAGTTTTTATGTAAAATGTAAATCCGAGAGACCTTAAAACGGTTATCCGGATTTAAGGGCTTAAACATAGTGAAATATGGTTTGTAGTGCTAGAGTCACTTCGATGGCTATCATGCCCATAAGAATACCAGCACTTGTGTATACATTATGTGGTCGAGGATCCTTCGCATCCCGATAATACACATCCAAATAGAGCCAAAGGCTGAACAGAATAAAACTGGAAGTATTAATATGCTTTAATTCCTATGTGAGCGAAAGGGTTTGAAAATCACCTTTCAAAACGTCATTTTTATATCTTGTCTAAAAAGGACTTTTTCACACAAATCAAACCCTTCGTATATAGGTCTAACGAAGCATGGCACTACTTTCAACTCAAACAAACGTAGGCTCAATTACTTCAAGCATACACATACATTGCAAATAAAAAAGGGAAATATTGAAAAGATGCGATAACCGTGTTTCACGGAAGTCGGGGGATGCCTAACACCTTCCCCCCGCTTAACCAAGCCCCCGAACTTTAAGAATCTCGGTTTCCAAGGCCAAGTTTTGACAGCGTCCAGTAATTGGGCCTACTTGCAAAATCAAACAAAACTCGGTTGAGTTGGAACAACTATTTCAAAATATACCAACGTGCAACTCTGTAAACCTTTTAAAATTGTCAACATGATGCATGTTGGCCTTTTTCTAAAAATTTCACACTTCATAAAACAGATAAGGCAAACAAGGGTAGAAAAAAATAAAATTAGGGAGAGGAAGATTTGTCCAAGAGAAGATTTTTTCCGACGTCGACAGGTGGCGACTCTGCTGGGGATTGTAGAGGGCTTAAGCCGTGCTCAAATCTTTTCAAAATTTTCCTTTTCTATCTGCGTGTGTGTGGATGCTGTGTTTTATATTGAATGGATGTGAATAAATGCTTTAGTGCTTTATGATAGTGCTTCACACAAATGTCATCATTTCATACGGTGAGACACGATGTATGTGAATGTATGTTGTGTGATTCCTCCACCAGGAGGAGAACCCGTCGGTGTTTGATTACTGGACTCAAAGGCGATTAATCCTACGAGGCTCAGGAAAGGCACCACTCAGATCCGCTCCAATTGAAAGATTAGATTAATTACCCCTCTAGTAGATTGCAATGATCTGGGGACCTTCATGCTGAAAAACCGCGAGAGTAGCCTAAGATAGGTCACCATCTGATTAACCAAATCCGAAGGGAAGCCTCTTCATGCATTCCTCTTTCAATTCAATGTAAATGTTAAGTTAAATAAATGTAAATATACATTTCATTGTGAATCTTGTCATATTATCCTGTCATCAAAATAACTAACCTTTGTTTTACAGGTTAAGATTAAAAAACCTCAAAAAAATTGAACACATAGCATGCATCCGGGTGATATTTACATTAAAATTAACATACCTACTTTTATTGTAGGAAAAAATTGGTCCCATCACCAGATCAAAATCTAAGAAGGTACTAAGCTCATCTCCAAACATGGCTTCGAGTGCTCAACCTAAATCCACCTCTGTCTCTAGGGAGGAATTTGAAGGATTAAAGAACCAAATAGCCGAATTGGCTATTTTCTTGAAAGAACAAAGCAAAGGTGTTCAGGGAAAACAAACCCCCTGTCAGACATAATCGTCTACACCCGGTGGCAGTCAGGACACCAACAAGAAATATACTCAGACCCATGAGTCCCAGAGCCAGGACCTTACCAACAAGACCCTGGAAATCATCAGCCTCAACAAAAAAAGGAGGCTGATGCTATTTTGAAAAAGGCCCAACAAATGGAAGAAACAATCCGGTCCATCAAAGGGTTTGGGGCATTTGGGAGTGTTAAATACTCAGATTTATGCATATTTTCAGGGGCTCGTTATCCAGACAAGTTTTAAGTCCCTGATTTTGAGAAATATGATTGATTAGGAGATCCCTACCCCCATTTGAAGGTATTAATTGGAGAGCTCGGGTCCTATGTAGAGGACGAGAAGCTCAGGATGCAATTATTCTAGAAAAGTCTGACCGGAGAGGCTAGAGCCTGGTATGCCCGACTAGACAATTCAAAAAGTCATAGCTGGGAAGAGTTAGCACATGCCTTCCTCAATCAATACAGCTTCCAGACTAAGATGGCTCCAATTAGATATCAAATCACCAAAGTCATGAATCAAAACACTGAATCATTCAGAGAGTATGCCCAACGATGGAGATGGATAGCGACACAAGTCACTCCGCCTATGACAGAGACTGAGATAGTCCTGACCTTCATTGACATTCAAGAAGATCCATATTATGAGAGGCTCCTAGCAGGTATAGGAAAACCATTCTCGGAGATGATCAAACATGAAGAAATGGCTGAAATGGGGCTAAAGTCAAGGAAGATAAAAGATTTTACAACCTTGGAAGCCACGACCAAACATATTCAATCTGGAAGCTATGGGAGTAAACCCAGGAGAGTACACAAGAAGAAAGAAGAGGAGGTGTCCTTGATACTATAGGGACAAAATCAGAGAGGCAATTTGAGAAGTTTGCCTATTCAAAGGAGAAACTATCCCCCTTTCCAAGCTCTTGCACAACCTTCTAACCCTCCCTTACAGAGAACGGGAGAGGTCAGACATCGAAGAACGTTCACCCCCTTAGGAGATTCACTAGAAAATGTACTAAAACTTCTGACAGCACAAAAAAAGATTCTTCAGCTCCTTCCGCCCGCCAGTTCAAGTGGAAGGAATTTTGACTTGAGTAAAAAGTGTGCATACCATTCTGGAGCACCGGGCCATGATACACACGACTGTTGGTCTCTCAAGCACAAAATTCAAGACTTGATAGATAACAGAGAGATTGTGTTGACAAAGCAAGAGCAACCACATGTGCAAGATAATCCTCTTTCTCAACACAATGAGGAGAGTGTCAATATGATTAACACAAAGAATGGGGAAGTATCAAAATACCTCTGATATATTGGAAAGTCAACCCAATCAAGTACCAATAGGCCAGACAGTTGGGAGCTCTCAGAGAAGCAGCTTCTGATGGAACATGAAATCAAGTCCATTAAGGAACTGATTGGACAGTTGGCAGAGCTGGTCGTGTATCAACATCAGATAACCAGACAGCTGATAAATCAGACCAACCAGCATGAAGTAAGTCCTCCTACATCGAAAATTAGTCTGATTGCTATGAGGGATCATTACCGGTTTCATGAGTGTGAACCCTGGGCCGACAAGGTGGGCAAGAAAGAAAAGTTCCAAGCTGATAGGGAATTTTCTTTCGGGAGGAATTTCACTAATTTGAATCAGCCTATGAAAGAAATACTCTAAATGCTGATCAATGAGGGGATGGTTACGGATTTGTTACCCTTGGTGAACCCTCGATCCAAAAAATTCAAGCATGACCGGATCTGTTAATATCATTCCAATGCGCCTAGTCATGACACCGAGGATTGTTGGGGACTTCGTCACCTGATTCAGAATCTGATTGACAGTGGTAAACTGATGAAAGGAAATCAAGATTATGGTTATCCCAATGAGGAAGCACCCTTTATTCCCATGGCATGGAATCAAGAAGTAGTAGCTGTAATTTCCTATGAGAAGGATAGAGCCATCACATCCCTGATACTACAAGGGAAAGGGGTCCAAGAAGTATAGAATCCTGTGAAAGTGGCTACGCCCGAGCCTCTAATATTGCCTTTCAGACCACAATATCCTGTCATCAACCTGAAAAGAGTCTCATGGAACTATGGGAAGGATAAAGGTTCAACCTCGAGCAATATTGCCAGTGTATTAAAGGAAAACCCGCTATACCTGCCTCAGCAGGTGATCAAGGCGAGAGTGGCTGAAGATAAAATTAAAGGATTCCTCATCAAAATGGGGCATAATGAAATCAAGGTGGTGCAAAGTCTGAAAGAGACACTATGACACCCCCAAATCTGGGTACTTTAATTTCCACAGAATTTGGTGCTCACTGTACAAATATCATATATCTATCTACCCATAATAAATATAAATCATTGAATAGATAAAAATATCTCCATCATCTCCCCTTATGGGGTTACAACATCTGAATAATAAATACATAATAAAATCCCAGGTCATACTAACCTTAAATCTCAAATACGAAAACGTAAAAAAATAAGTCTTAAACATCATAACATAAGTCTTAACAGATATTCTCAAATAAAATAATAATTCTTCATCACTTGTTAACTTTGCCCTTACTTTTGCTAATGGAAGGCTTGTAGGACCTTTCGTTCTTAACTGTAATATTATTATGCAAGAGTGAGCACGATTGTTGATGAGTGAGTTTTATACCTACTCATTGGTAGTCGTTATAGCTTGATTCTGAATGTTTTTGAGTCATTTGCCTAGCATTTCTATTGGGTTTATACGTTTATGTTCAGGTAACGGAATGGGTGCAAAAGTGACGTAAAAGGAGAATTCGGAGCCAAAATATTGAAACAGGAAAAACACAATTCGGGACCAAGTGGGCTGACCCAATTCGATAATTAATGGACCAAGGGATCATGCAAGCAAGACAATTATTAAGTGGGTAGCTAAATATTGGATAGTGCATGGGCCATGGTTGGTTTGCCATGCAAAGGTTTCATGCATTGTCAAATTGTAGTAGCTCATGAATTCCTAAAAATCAAGATGGTGGGCCAAGCATGGAAGGTTTCATGTAGCAGCTTAAGAAGTCATGCAACACACAAAATATCATCTATGTAACATAAGAATTTCGGCTGGACTTGCAGTTGCAGGACCCCCGCTGGGGCGGCAACTCAATAAAGTAAATCCCCGTCGGGGCAGGAAGTATACAGTGCAGACAGAATGATCCCCCGCTGGGGCGGGGCAGTATGCTTGAAGAATCCCCGTTGGGGCGAGGAGGCGGCAGCAACTATGATGATTCCTTCTCCTTTGTTAGTCGGATGGTGCATGATAATGATAAGGTAGTGAATATATGCTATATAACGGACATAAAGACAACATATTAAATAGGACTTGACTTCTTGCTAGTGGAGGATAGTAAGGAAAGTTGCTGACTCCTTCTCCTTCTCCTTCTTAGACACGCAACAAGAGGATGGATCATATAAAGGCTGCTCTCCTTTTCTCCCTCGGATATTGTGACCCAGTTGCATGAAGGAATTTGGATAGCTTGTGGCTAATATAGTGTGTTGCAGACATATTTGATATGGGGAGAGCCATGTAAGCAGCACATGGGGAGGCGGCTTCAGCTGATGACTCCTTTTGTGCATTGGACTCGAATGCTATGAAACAATGAAAGCTGGACTTGTGGGCCACGGATATATATGTTATATAAAGGGACTTGAAGGGAACCTTGAAGGATGGACAGGAGCTTATGTATATATTAGATAGTATTAGTTTATTTTATTATTAGTTTATTATTAGTTTAGTTTTCCAATAAAATAATAAACCCTAATTGAAAGGGGATTTGGAGATTGAAGTTAATTGAAGGCCATTGGAGATTCAGATTAAGAGCAAGGAGGAGCGAGAATTTGCCAGCAACAGATTCAATTCTTTTCCTTAATTTTATTCTTATCTTTGAATGTGTATTCAATTGTGGATTCTTAGTTTTAATTCATTATCAATAAACTAATTCTTTGTTTGAGATTACAATGGATCTTATTGTGTAGTTTATTTTAATATGCTTTTTTATCAATTATTGTAATCTATCGTTGAGATTGTCTATTATGATTTGGAATAATTGTTTAATTGCCTAGATATCAATTACCGTGATAATCTATATGAAATCGAGAGATGAGTATAGATTTAGATCTGATCATGATGGCATGTGTTTGTGATTTCTGCATAAATGGAAATCATGATTCATATTTAGGGTAGAAGTATGCCTTTACGCCATATGTAATCTTATAGAGAACTTGTGATTAAATTCTTTTTAATTGTAATTCACATAGAAATATAGTGGATTAGTTAATTAGGGTGTCTTACTTAATTCTATCATCTGTGGATTTGAGTGAGTATGGTATGATGCATTGTGAGGTGGTTATATTTGCTTTCATGTTCTTAATTAATAATTCAAAATAGATAAAATAATTGATGAGAAGTATGTTAACTTAGATGATGCAATAAGTGAAGTTGTGATCTTAAATCTTTGTAATCTGAATTTAACTAGTGGTAATTAGTGGTAGTTAGAAGTAGTTTAATTATATATTGAAATTCATTCGTTTAAATAAGATTGAGTTGGCTACGGGTTAGTACTTGGTGATTCTTATTCCATAATTCCTCACGGAAACGATACTTTACTTTCACTTTATTACTTGTTGACCACGTATACTTGCGTGTTGTGCGTAGCTAGATTTTACCCAACAAGTTTTTGGCGCCGTTGCCAGGGATTTAATTTAATAAGTATTTACCAATATTAAATTCAATCAAATTAATCTTAATTTAAACATATTTTTATTTTTAATTCTCTTCCTATCTTACTATCTTTTTAGGTACCATGGCAGGATTCAATTATCAATGGCCATACACGAATATGACTCAACCAAGGGAAACAGGGATTGATGGATTTAATATATTTTCTGCAATATTAGCACAGATTGAAGAACTTTCGAGGATGTTGGACGTTAGTACAGCCCAACGAAGTAGAAGGATAGCCGTTACGTGTAATTATTGTGTTGGTAACCATCCGAGTCATCAATGCACCGTAAGTTTTGAACCGGTACAATATAGTGGTGATTACCTCAACAACTATGTTGATCCTAACTATCACCAAGATTGGGGGTATCACCCGGATTCTTCATGGAGCTACAATTATGATGACCAACACTATGCTCCAAATCCAACATACACACCGGAATCTTCATGTCCATCTCCATTGCCACAAGAAGAAAAGTCAATGCTGAGGGAAGAAATGTTGAAGATCATAGTAGACCTAGAGGAGAGGGGGATTCCGAGACTCATCATTACCCCAACAAATGGTCCTAACATAGATTCCAAAACTCAAATAGATAATTCACGACTGGGGGAATTGTGGTCCAAGCTCATAGCATCGAATCAAGAGAGGTCAATTTGAGATCAAGAGTTATCAACTCAAAATCTTAATAATCAGATGGAGCAAATGAACAATGCCTCAAATAACCTTCCTCCAAACACTGGGCTTTTATGACATAGATGACGAAACTGACGGAGAACCCGAACCAAATCTGCGACTGAAAGAGCCACAAAATATCGAAAGTGAGGAGACAAATGGGGATAATGAAATAGAGGTCGACAAAGATCTAAATGGGTCTCCACCAAGGATCCAAGAGTCAGCCAAATTTGGATAATCATGCCCGCTTGGTAGTCATATCGTCGGCGAAGCTCTTTATGACATAAGAGCTAGTATAATTTTGAAGCCATGGTGGGACGAGAAAGAGAAGATAGACGAAGAGCCCATTGTGTGTGACAAGCTTCCATGTCGTAAAGTGATCACATGCACAATGGAGAAAACACCTAGCTGGGAGACGTTCTTTATGGAGATCATACCGAATAAGAGCATGCTGGGTGACTTTGATGCATTGGCCATCGCCTGTGGAAACTTCCAAAAGGATAATTTTCTACTGATGAATGGAGGGTTCCTCAATTTCCAAAGAGGAATTGGCTAGCGTTGACCAGACACAAAGTCCGGATGAAGGACTATAAATTAAGCGCTTATTGGAAGGCAACCCAAGTTTAATTTTTATTTTTAGTTTTTTTTAGGTTTCATATTATTTGATAGATTTTCATTTTTTTTAGGATTTAATAAACATGCTTCTACCATGTTCAAAGGTTAGTCAAGTCCAATTCAAGTGTGGCGCCCGATTCATGTGCATAGCCTATGCATCAGACTTAGCAGACAAGGAGGAAAAATTCTATATTTTCAGGGAAGTCCTCTCTTTTAATTTTTTCTATCTTAGCCATTGAGGACAATGCCTGTTTTAAGTTTGGAGGTATTTATCATGTTTAGTATTCACTTGGGCAATGTTTTGATGGAATTTGATTGTGGCCAATGATAAGTGGGTGGTTAATGTTTTTAACTCTTGGAGAATTAATGAGCATGCTTAGTCTATATTTCAACTCATTAGTTGGTTTCACACTACTTGCGAAATTTTTGAAAAATTACACATATCCATTTGTTTAGCCAGTTGGGATTGAATTTTTTTGACTAAAACACATATAAAAAATATCATTGCAACTTGAGAAATCTTATCTGAGCATCATTCAAAGTGAAAATTAGGCACTTACATAAGTTTGGGGGAAATCTTAGGATATTTGTGGAAAAAAAATTGGAACCTTCCCGAGTTAAATAATTGAAGCATGTGGTGGGTCGAGATGGAGCGTAAAACGCACTCGTTTAAATGGAACTAGAAAGTGAGATGGAGCGTAAAATGCACTCACTGAAAAGAAAAAAAAAAGGATGAAAAGAAAAAGAGTAGCTTTGAAGTTTTCGGGAAGGGTTCATATGTGCTTAAATGTTTAAATATCCGGTTGATCCTTGAGAAAAAATTTGTGCTTTGTCTTGATTAGCGGAGATTGATGTGATAAGAAGTTTTGAGAGTTGTTTTTGAAAATCTTTTATGAGTATTGGTTGATCTTATCTAAATAATGACTAGTTAAATAATTGGATGCACACACGCACTTAAAGAATCATGAGTACTTGTGGAACTAATAAAAGTGTTAAAATTTTAGATATATCAGTGTTTGAAATTTTCTTTGGGTTATTATTTGATGTAACCTTTGAGGCCAGTGTTCAAATTCATATTGATTCATTGCTTGAGTGGATCATTGCTAGAGAATGAATCTTTAAAATTTTGTTTTTGTTTGAGAACAAGCAAAGTCTCAAGTTTGGGGGTATTTGATGAGTGAGTTTTATACCTACTCATCGGTAGTCGTTATAGCTTGATTCTGAATGTTTTTGAGTCATTTACCTAGCATTTCTACGGAGTTTATATGTTTATGTGCAAGTAGCGGAATGGGTGCGAAAGTGACATAAAAGGAGAATTTGGAGCCAAAATATTGAAATAGGAAAAACTCAATTCTAGACCAAGTGGGCTGACCCAATTCGACAATTAATGGACCAAGGGATCATGCAAGAAATACAATTATTAAGTGGGCAGCTAAATATTAGATAGTACATGGGCCATGGTTGGTTTGCCATGTAAAGGTTTCATGCATTGTCAAATTGTAGCAGCTCATGAATTCCTAGAAATCAAGATGGTGGGCCACGCATGCAAGGTTTCATGTAGCAGCTTAAGAAGTCATGCAACACACAAAATATCATCCATGCAACATAAGAATTTTGGCTGGACTTGCAGCTGCAGGACCCCCGCTGGGGCGGCAGCTCAATGAAGTAAATCCCCGCCGGAGCGGGAAGTACGCAGTGCAAACAAAATGATCCCCCGCAGGGGCAGGGCAGTATGCTTGAAGAATCCCCGCTTGGGCGGGGAGGCGGCAGCAACTATGATGATTCCTTTTCCTTTGTTAGTCGGATTTGGTGCATGATAATGATAAGGTAGTGAATGTATGCTATATGAGGGACATAAAGACAGCATATTAAGTAGGACTTGACTTGTTGCTAGTGGAGGATAGCAAGGAAAGCTGCTGACTCCTTCTCCTTCTTGGACACGCAACAAGAGGATGGATCATATGAAGGCTGCTCTCCTTTTCTTCCTCAGATATTGTGACTCGATTGCATGAAGAAATTTTGATAGCTTGTGGCTAATATAGTGTGTTGCGAACATATTTGATATGGGGAGAGCCATGTAAGCAGCACATGGGGAGGCGGCTTTAGCTGATGACTCCTTTTGTGCATTGGACTCGGATGCTATGAAACAATGAAAGCTGGACTTATGGGGGCTATGTATATTGAAGGGGTTAAAAGTAATGCATAATATAAAAAGGAGGCGGCAACATGTTTCTTTTGTTTTTTTTCCTTCGTGGGCTATCAATTGGGCTGCTGACTTCTTGTCCCATTCGGACTCTAGCTAGTGCAATAATAGAGGAGGATGAGGGCCACGGATATATATGTTATATAAAGAGACTTGAAGGGAACCTTGAAGGATGGACAGGAGCTTATATATATATATATATATATATATATAGTAGTAGTTTATTTTTATTATTAGTTTTAGATTAGTTTTATTATTAGTTTAGTTTTACAATAAAATAATAAACCCTAATTGAAAGGAAATTTAGAGATTGAAGCTAATTGAAGGCCATTGGAGATTCAGATCAATAGCAAGGAGGAGCGAGAATTTGCCGGCAACAGATTCAATTCTTTTCCTTAATTTTATTCTTTTCTTTTAATGTGTATTCAATTGTGGATTCTTAGATTTAATTCGTTATCAATGAACTAATTCTTTGTTTGAAATTACAATGGATCTTATTGTGTAGTTTATTTTAATATGCTTCTTTATCAATTATTGTGATCTATCGTTGAGATTGTCTATTATGATTTGGAATAATTGTTTAATTGCCTAGATATCAATTACCGTGATAATCTATATAAAATCGAGAAATGAGTATAGATTTAGATCTGATCATGATAGCATGTGTTTGTGATTTCTGCATAGATGGAAATCATGATTCGTGTTTAGGGTAGAAGTATGCCTTTACGACATATGTAATCTTATAGAGAACTTGTGATTAAATCCTTTTTAATTGTAATTCACATAAAAATATAGTGGATTAGTTAATTAGGGTGTCTTACTTAATTCTATCATCTGTGGATTTGAGTGAGTATGGTATGATGCATCGTGAGGTGGTTATATTTGCTTTCGTGTTCTTGATTAACAATTAAGAATAGAGAGAATAATTGATGAGAAGTATGTTAACTTAGATAAAGCAATAAGTGAAGTTGTGATCTTAAATCTCAGTAATCTGAATTTAACTAGTGGTAATTAGTGGTAGTTAGAAGTAGTTTAATTATATATTGAAATTCATTCGTTTAAATAAGATTGAGTTGGTTACGGGTTAGTAGTTGGTGATTCTTATTAAATAATTTCTCGTGAGAACGATACTTTACTTTCACTTTATTACTTGTTGACCACGTATACTTGCGTGTTGTGCGTAATTAGATTTTACCCAACAGTTGCCCACAAGTATACAAATATAACAATATAATAACTTGCGAATAAGTCAAAGAAGTCTGAATAATAGAAAGCTCGGCCTTTGAATCAAGAATGAATAATAAGAACCAAAAGTATGTCTGTGGGTCATAAGTCCTTGAACTTTGTTCCAGGTTGTTAAGTATTTCTACTTTAAACCTTTAACAGTCGTTAGACTATAAGGACTCTACTACTCATACTTAGGGGGATCAGTCCTTAGTACCATACTGTGAACAATATCTCAACACTAAAGCGTAAATAATCCCCTATAACAGGGTTGTTCATCTCAGTTTGACATTAGAGTCCGCACCAAATGAAGTTTGATTTGGATAAGCTCAATAATAGTTCTAAAATTTAGAACGTTCATCAACTATGGACTAGTCGAATCAATAAGGGTTCACTAGTCTTACAAGGTTCAACAATAAACGATATTCAAATCGAATAATAATTCTCAAGAGTATACAATCGAATAAGTATTGTATAACTGGAATCATGCTTTAAAGGAATTCATATGGAATCTCAACTTGAATAAACAAGGATAAGAACTTGCACCATGATAGTATTTCAAGAATAGAAAACTTGCTCAATAAAAGTAAAGTTTGAGTTTAGAAACTTGTTTAACATAAGAATAAGGATTAGGAAACTTGCTTAACGATAATAAGTTAGGGATAGAACACTTGCCTCGTGCACAAGCTACAATTATAATTACAATTCACTTTCTCAACGTCCTACACATTATATTACATTTACAACATCAATTAGTTCCATTACCACTACATATAACTATTGAACTTCTCACTTAAGTTCAACTTAACAACTTGGTTCACAAATCTTAACTTGTTAACTAACCACATAAAGTGAATCTGAATCACCACACGCATACCACATAATATGAACTCTTAGACAATCGTAATTAAGTCTTACGACATTAATATCCAAATTCACACATAGTTTATTAATATGAAACTTCAAATTGTATTATACATGTCATAGTATTGTATTACATGTTCATCCTGTTATCAGGTACATTAGGTTAGGTTAACTTGTCATGTTATGGCTTAAAAATACACAAAAAGGCCAAAAAATAATTTTTCTCTGCACCACCCCCGCTGGGGCGAGGGTTAGGCCAGCTGGGGCGAGCATAGGTTCGGTATGGGGCCCGCTGGGGCGAGTGGCCTCAGCTGGTTCAGTGACAGTTCGAGAAAATTTTTAGAAAAGGCCAAATAAATCCAAATTAAACTACTACAGTGATTCCCATGAAGTATAAACTTCATAGAAACATCGTATAATGATTCTAACATGTTTTTAACACTTTAAATCACGTAATTACTCAAATCGAATCACATAAATTCACTGTTTTTGGTATTTTGTAAAGTTTCGAGACAATTCATGCAATTCAACGTTACAGATTCGTTATGACTCCGAATCTGTCCGTTGAAATTTTGTTTTGTTCATTTAAACATGCATAATCATAATCGAGTATCAATTTTAAGTTAAACAAACAATTATAGCATATAAATTTATACATAAGGGCCATATTCAAACTTTTCATACTCTGTAACTTCTGAAAATCCAATTTAAACATAATTACATGAAATTGATTGTTTTAAAACATGAATACATGATAGAAAATATGTTATGAACATATATTAACACATATATAATCATATCTACAATAATCGTTAATAACTTTAGTTATAGAGAACTTGAAAACAATTTTCATGGAGGAAATGTTATAACGTGAAATATAATAATGAAGATAAAGAGATTACCCTTTGCTACTTGCTTGATGATGGTAGAAACTTAAACTCCTTAACTCTCTTTCAATCTTTTCTCTCTAAGTTCTCTCTAAGTTCTCTAATATGTATAATAGTATGAATGAAATATGAAGTCTGATATATGATATAAGTATACGTATATAATATATTTATAAAACTGATTATGTAATGGTCAGTTAATCCCCACTAAGGATTAGATGCTCCAACTTCCTTTAAGGTCATGTTTGGTTTTCTCCTTTACTCCTCCTTTCCCATTAATTTAATTAAATGTTTATTATATAGTTTAATGTCACACTTTTAATTAATCAAATAATCTTATTTAAATTCAATTAAATAAAATATGATAATCCACATTAAATCACATTATCACATAATTAAAATTCCCATTTATTAATTATTTCAAATCATTAAATCTCTAATTAATTATTGATAGTAGTGTGAATACAAGCCAATCATGTATGATGATAAAGCACATACTTTGTAAACAATCTTATTTATTTATTAATAAAATATTCATTTAAGACATTTAATTATCTACATGGTGCAGTTTTTTATAATATGTAAATAACCCATAGTTTTAAGCAATGATTTAGAATCATGATGAGATCATGCTAATGAGATCTAAATTCTTAGAAAGCTTAAAAACTAAAATAGTTCCTGTGAGGACCCAAAATATTAAACCATTAAAATTTTATGAATAAATTTTTTTTTGTATTAATTATCAATATTGTACTGAGTATCTGTGATACGAGTTTAGTAAGATGGTCAAACTGGGTATTGACTGAGAAATATGAGTAGAGATATAGTTAACATATATTGATAAACCTTAATTCAGTTGATGAAAACCCTAACCCTAATTACGGATAGAAATTTGATAGTTAATACAGTTATTATAATTGTATCTATGATCGTGTGTTTGTGTATAGTAATGGATTAATGATCAAACGTTGACCAAATAAGGCATAACCTTAGTAAACCCTAATGCTAGATTAGAATTCATAATCTACAGTTAAGAAACCCTAATTTCTTATTCGAGAATCCTAAACCCTAATTTATAAACCTTAATGGTGATTAGCAAGCCCTAATATTATTTATCAAACCCTAAGGGTTAAATTTTAAGGGAAACATAGGAAATGGCCGAACTATCCTTAAAAATTATGTGGAAAATTATTAGAATACACTTTTGGAGGTGAAATGACTGAACTACCCTTAAAATTGTGAGGGAAATTATTATAATACCCTTTTGGAGGCGAAATGACCAAATTACCCTTAAAATTATATGTGAAATGACCAAAATACCCTCCAATCCAGGTGAACTTAAATCAACCTATCAGAGAAAAGATGATGCAAGCATAATGCAAGCATGACATCAGCATTAAAGAAACACAAAGATGATGTCATGATGATGTCACCTGGTGGATATTTTGGGAATGACTATTTTGTCCTAACAAAAAATTATTAATGACTTTTATGTACTAGGAAGAAAATTGCTAAGAAGTTTCCTAATAATATGGAAATGATAATTTTGCCCCAAGAGAGATTTGATATTGACCATAGCATCCTTGAAGGAAATTTCTAGGAAATTTCCTAAACATAGTAAAATGACAATTTTATCCCTAAAGAAATTTGATTATGACCAATATGTCCTGTGAGAAAATTTCTAAGAAATTTCCTTGAGATGACTTAAAGACCATTTTACCCTTTTCTAGTGATGATTAAAGACTATTTTACCCTTGGTCTTCATTTAACATACTAGCTAAACAAAACAAAAGAAAGGAAAAAGAAAGAAAAAGAGAAATAATTTTCTCTTATCTCTCTCACCCCCACCCGAGAATAGAAGAGGAAGAAGAGAGGGCGGGTTGTCATGGGAGAAAAGAGGGAGAGAAGAAAGGAAGGATAAATCAAAAGGAGGCACTCTAAAGGTATAAAAATCTCCTAAACTCAAAACCTTAGCTAGTATAATTTATTTTGTTATGGTTGTTTTAGATCAAATGTTGAGCTTAAGATCTTAAACCATATTTGGGTAGATGTACATGTTTTATGAAGTTTCATGTTTAGATAGTACCATTTTAAGAGTTGAAAAGCTTGGAAATCAAAAGAAAACTAAAATAGTTTTCTTGCTCAAAAACCTTGAAAATCAACCAACTTTGAGGCTTTACCATTTAAAATCTATATATTATTTTTGTGATCCGTCAAAGAGGTGAGTTAGATACATGAGTTATCTGTTGAACTCAAGTGGTAGAACTCAAAAATGTTAAACGAATCAACTGTGTTGTCATTTTTCGTAAAACACTCCCTACCAACAAAAATCTAGAAAAATTAAATAAGTTTTCTGGCCATTTTTGGTGAAGGCTGTTTTGGACAGTTTTGTTAGACTAAAAATTCCTGTTGTTTTTGGTATAATACTATATCAAGTTAACTAGGTCCTATCCAAAGATGGGAATTTTTCGATGTATAAAAAGGGAGATATGGATTTTATAAGAAAACGTGATTTTAAAAGAAAACTATAATAACTTGGTGAGTTCAACTCAGAAAAATGTGAAATTTTTACATAAAGCTCTGTTGAATAATATGTAGCTATTACATAAATTTTAGAATTTTTGGACTTCAGGATAATTATTGATAAATGTTGCTATTTTGGACTATTTTAACCTATTTAAAAATACCAAACCAATTTAGAAAATTGCAAGAAAATTATTTTGTGACTAAAATCTCATATACTGATAGTTCCCATAATATAAAAAAAAAAGTTGTTTTGATATTTTTCATGCCTATAAATGAGTTAAGAATAAATGAAAAAATTAAGTTATATTGAGTTATAAAACTTGAAAATGCGATTTTAATAATTAAATAATCATTATATGATATAATAAGACTTTATGGGGGTATTTTGATTAATTTTAATAAAAAGTATATGAATGACATATTATGTGTGTTAGATAAATTAAATAATAAGAGATAAATAATTAAATTAAATTATTTATAAATGAATAAAATATTATTAATAATATTACTAAGTGATGAAAATATTATTAAAGGATTAATAATATTTATAAATGATTAAGATATTATTAAATGATTAATAATATTATTAAGTAATTAAAATATTATTAAAGGATTAATAATATTTATAAATGATTAAGATGTTATTAAATTATTAATAATATGTGTAAAGGATTAATGATATTATTAAATGGTTAATAATATTAAGAAGTAAATAAAATATTATTAAATAATTAATAATATTAGACGAGAGTATTAAGATAATGATTAAATAATTAAAATATTACCAAAGAATGATAATATTACTAATAAGTTAGGGAATTATCTAATGTTTGATTATGTGACTAAATGTTAGATAACTTATTTGAAGATTAGTTGAGATTACGATATGTTATGTTAATTGAAAGATCAATCTTATTAATGATAGGTCTTCTCTAAGAGATTAAATTGGATTGCTTAACGCTAATCGTCGGAGCAGGCAAGTTTTTCTGCACTATGTGCAAACTTTCTATTTTTATGCAAGTTTTTCTAACTTTATTTAAATTCTATATTAAATGCAAGTCATATATATTGATATACGAACTTGTTATAAACATTATTCGTGATATCTGTGATTTGAAGAGGGTTATGACTTATTGTTCAAGCATAACCAAACCATATGAGCTGTTATTTGCGTAAAATGTGTTTGATTTGATATCAAAGCATAAACTGTGGAAAAACCAATATTGTTTGGTGCATATATATATATATATATATATATATATATATATATATATTCATACTTGTTCCAGGATTATATTGGCAGTCATAGTACTGACCTTGGTTTAAAGTTATGGGCAGTTATAATACTGACCTTAGGTTTCAATTACAGGCAATTAAAAAAATACTGACCTTGTTAAATTGGTAGGATGATATGCATACTCCTAGGATATGATTAGACTGATCACCTATGAGATATCCGAACAGAACTCCTATAAGACTTTATGACGCTTAGGAATGCGGTGCAGTTGACCGAATCAACTCGGGTGGCTAAGTCTTTATGACTGATAGTAGCTCGTGATGGTAAAGGAACAGAACTCTTATAAGTCTTTATGACTCTTAGGAATGCGATGTGGGAAAAATACTCTAAACTATATGTTCATTCAATTCAGATTCAGTGTGAGTATAATATATCACTTGTTTAAAACTTGCTGAGCTTTCTGTAGCTCATCCTGGCAATTATTCTTTTCCTTTGTAGCTTTAGCGGACCTATCCAAAGTTCTAGAGTTCAATCATGTAGATGGAACAACTCGGTTAATATAAATTTTGGTTATATCCTTGGGAACTCTGATGTAATAGTAAGTTTGGATTTATTGTAAACCAATTTAAGAATATGTAATATATTATTACCTTTTATCAATTGCTTAGTTTTTACCTTTCTAGAACACAGGAAGAAGTACAGTATCTATATGAACTATACATCTGAATGAATGTATTGAATGATCTTGGAAGTTCTGTAAGCACTGAGGTCGCTCCTCAGTTCCAAGAACAATCTTATCATTTGTACTGTGAATGTCAGATAGATAGAAATTATTGATATGCAAGAAATATTTGTAAGATCATAAATCTATACATCCAAGTGAGGGTATCCAGATATGATAATTGTTCTGACGAGAACTCTTAACTGATTGGGATACTATGAATTTTGGATTTATAGAAGTTATTGTCTTATATAATATTTACGTGAGCACCAAATCTGCTACAGGAAAGGTAGAGAATTTGGGGGCGTCACAATTTGGTATCAGAGCTGTAGGTTATAAACTTTAGGTAGGGTTACCTTAGGCTATAACCTCGGAGGAATAGGAGTGGCAGAAAAGTAAGTAAAAACATAAACTCAAAAAGAGTTTATAGGATATGAATTGAGGAAATTCATCATAAAATAAGATAAAAACTAACTTAAAGAAAACTATTGTTTGCTATATGTATATAATGTATATTACGTGCTAGTCTAGTAATATAGTTTATCGATACTTTAGAATTTAAGGATGTTCACATAAGAGAGTGAGGAACTGGTCGTTCCGTTGGAACCGGTATCTGAACCAGAATCAGTTGGGCTAAAAGGGAATGATCCGTAGGGAAGGATACGAGGAGTGCCAATTGAAGTAGCTTATGGAATAGTATTGAAGCTATAAAAGATAAACCTATGGTAAATTTAGAAAGTGCTCATGAAGAGTACCAGAGTTGGAACTAAGAGGGAGACTTATATTCCATATAGAATTATATTAAGCAGAAGAGCATGACATGTTTAGGGAACTGGTTGAGAAGATGAGAGTTGAGTGGCAATGGGAAGGGAAGTATGGAATAGCAGTCACCTAGGAGGCTCATGAAGTAAACAAAGAAATCTAGAATAACTATGGAAAGATGCATGCAGATGTATGTAGGAAAGGCAGAAGGTATTGTTATAATGAAAAGACATGGTAAAGGAGTAGAACGATACAAGACGAAGATTGAGTATTAGTCATTTAGTAAGGGTAAGGAAGATAGGATAATACTTTATGAATGAAATTATATGTATATATATGAATATATCTCTGTGCGTAATGTGTAAATTCCAAACTTTGATATAAGTTAAGGAAAATATAATAGTAGATCCTAATTTTTCTAAAACAATAACAAAGGGATATATAAATAGATAGCAGTAGCTAAGAGGTGAACTGTATCTTATGAATTTATAAGTTTTTCCAATGCGTTAGTTATAATATATATAAAACACTAGTCAAGTATGTGACGTACAAATTTTGTTCGTTTAATCGAATTATTGGTTGTACTTATATTTATACTTAGTTATAAGGCAACACACGAAAGATCACAATCAGAGATCGATGTGGAACAATTAGAGTCGAATTCAACCCAAAAGTTGGTAAATATTTTGTTAGGAGCTTTACAGGGGAGGTCTGAGAATCCACTACAAGCTGAATCCAATACTCTAAGGATTACCTTAGACTTTAAATTAACCGGACCACCTGAGGAAAAAAAAAAGCTGATAAACCAAAAAAGAAGGAATTAGGAAATGTCAAGCAAAGAGAAATAACAAAAGGAAGTGGAATGCCACTCTTTCTAACAAAGCTAGTTAGAGGAATGAAGGTTGTACTATTTGTAAGAAAAAGCACGGAGGGGTATGTTATTTTAGTGGGACCAAGTGTTTTACTTGTGGAAGATATGGACATTACTCAAAAGGATGTCCCCAAAAGAGGAATGGTAATAAGAATGGAATCCCATGTTTTAAATGTGGGGTGGAGGGACACATTACTAAGTTCTGTCCAAAGCCCAGAGATTCAAACAAAGGGGAAAACCAAAACTTCAAAACAGCAGTAGCCGGAGAGGTTGGTCAGAGTCATTCAGCAGAGTTAGAACCTTTAATATGATAATGAGGGATGTTGTTGCATAAGACGTAGTAACAGGTATTATCCCAAATCGATATTTAAAATATTCATGAAATATTTGACTCTAGTACGAAGTATTCATTCACATCTAGTGGTTTTTCTAAAAATATAGAAAATGTTAGGTGAAAACATGAATGTAAAAACTTTTCATAAAGAAAAAGTTTTGTTAAAATCGTATAATTTTTTATAGATGATATAAAGTTTCAGTTAAGAGATTTTAATGAAATTTAGGGATAAATTAGTTAATCATAAGATAAAGATTGACTGCAATTAGAAGAAATCAAAATTATAAAATACAAAAGCAGTGTGCAACGAGGATTGCTCACTAAAAACAACTATAGGGTATAACAGTTATCTAAACCGAGAAATTTCCTAGAAAAGCTAGAAAAGTCTTTTGTCGAGGTGAAGGGATTCCATTAATAATCAATATCATTATAGACATTTTAAAAGTTAAAAGAATCAAGAAAAGTTAGAAGTAATAATAAAACAACGAGGTACTGATAAAAGATTTTAATAAATTAGGATTTAGATAAGAGTTTCAACTAACTCTATCTAGGGATAATAGTCCAACTTTAACAGAGTCAAAGAAATACAGGAGGTGATTAAAGATTTTTCAAAGAATAAGACAAGATAATTTATAAAATGAATATTGAATTTAGAATAGATAGAAATAGGACACTAAAGTACAAAGAAAGTATTACATGGCACATAATTAACATTAATAGAAAAAATTTCAAATTGTAGAAATGGTGTTAGACCCAAGGGTTGCGACGATTTTTAGTGCAATAAGGGGCCTAGGTATTGTTGCAGAAACTGTGAAACCAGTTCTCAAGGAACTTTTGAAACTATATAACAGAAACTAGGAGCTTATTGAAATAGATAACTATTACCATTATAATAAGGTGGGTAGTTTTATTTCTATAAGGTTAGATTCAAGGATATACGGTTTATTTCAAACTCTAGGAAATGAGTTATTAAATACATTTAGGGACTTAGTGAAGGGCAAGTACAGTATACCACCCATAAGAAGATGAACAAAGTAAGATAACCATTCAGACCTTAAATAATAGATTAAGGACTTGTGATTCAGACTTTAAAGCAAATGGAAGTTTTTTTTAGAAGTTGTATACCATAGTTACCATGCTAGCATAAGAATGACGCTTTGGACAGTATACAATATATAACACATCGGTATTAGGATTTTATGTGGAAGATTTCAAACAGTTAAGACTCAATAGAAAACAATGAGAGGTTAAGGGGATTCTTAGAAGTGTTACCTTGGAAGGGTAAATATATTTTAATAAGAAAACGAAAGTAGGTACGTAAATTGTTGAACCATGTTAGTTAACAAAGAGGAAGTGGAGTGAGAATACCCAATATAATAACAAGTCCGAAGAAGACACAAGGTTGTTTTTCATGTGGATCAAAAGATCATCGGGTTCAGAATTATCCCAAGAAGAATGGGGATATGGGAAGTATCAACAAGGGACCCAGTAGCGGAACCCTGACGATTAGAGGACCTGCTAAGCCGGGAAGACCAACGGCACGTACGTTTGATATGACGGTGCAAGACGTACTAGCTGCACAGAAGATGGTGGCAGACAACTATTTCGTTCAATAATTTAATTACGTGAGTGATATTGGATAGATATCGCTATGAGTTGTTCTTTTTATGAATCCAAGTCATAGGTTAATATATGAGACACAAATTAATATTGTGTTGATAAGAATGAAGTGATGATACAACTTTAAAAGATTTTAGAGAGTAAGAAAGTGGTGATTCCGAGGACGAAATCCTTATAAGGAGGGGAGAATGTGAGGACCCAGAATTTTAAACAATTAAAATTTTACGAATAATTTTTTTTTGGTATTAATTATCAATATTGTGCTGAGTATCTGTGATATGAGTTTAGTAAGATGGTCAAACTGGGTATTGACTGAGAAATATGATTAGAGATATAGTTAACATATATTGATAAACCTTAATTCAGTTGATGAAAATCCTAACCCTAATTACAGATAGAGATTTGATAGTTAATATAGTTATTATAATTGTATCTATGATCGTGTGTGTGTGTATAGTAAGGGATTAATGATCAAATGTTGACTAAATAAGGTATAACCTTAGTAAACCCTAATGATAGATTAGAATTCCTAATTTACAGTTAGGAAACCCTAATTTCTTATTCAGAAATCCTAAACCCTAATTTATAAATCTTAATCGTGATTAGCAAACCCTAATATTATTTATCAAATCCTAAGGATTAAATTTTAAGGGAAACATAGGAAATGACCGAACTATCCTTAAAAATTATGTGGGAAATTATTAGAATACCCTTTTGGAGGTGCAATGACTGAACTACCCTTAAAATTATGAGGGAAATTATTATAATTCCCTTTTGGAGGCAAAATGACCAAATTACCCTTAAAATTATATGTGAAATGACCAAAATACCCTCCAATCCAGGTGAACTTAAATCAACCAATCAGAGAAGAGATGATGCAAGTATGATGCAAGCATGACATCAGCATTAAAGAAACACAAAGATGATGTCATGATGATGTCACCTGGTGGATATTTTGGAAATGACTATTTTGTCCTAACAAAAAATTATTAATGACTTTTATGTCCTAGGAAGGAAATGGCTAGGAAGTTTCTTAATAATATGAAAATGACAATTTTTCCCCAAGAGAGATTTGATATTGACCATGGCATCCTTGAAGGAAATTTCTAGGAAATTTCCTAAACGTAGTAAAATGACAATTTTGTCCCTAAAGAAATTTGATTATGACCAATATGTCCTGTGAGAAATTTTCCAGGAAATTTCCTTGAGATGACTTAAAGACCATTTTACCCTTTTCTAGTGACGGTTAAAGACTATTTAACCCTTGGTCTTCATTTAACATACTAGCTAAACAAAACAAAAGAAAGAAAAAAGAAAGAAAAAGAGAAATAATTCTCTCTTATCTCTCTCACCCCCACCCGAGAATAGAAGAGGAAGAAAAGAGGGAGGGTTGCCATGGGAGAAGAGAGGGAGAGAAGAAAGGAAGGATAAATCAAAAGGAGGCACTCTAAAGGTATAAAAATCTCCTAAACTCAAAACCTTAGCTAGTGGAATTTATTTTGTTATGGTTGTTTTAGATCAAATGTTGAGCTTAAGATCTTAAACCATATTTGGGTAGATGTACATGATTTATGATGTTTTATATTTAGATAGTACCATTTTAAGAGTTGAAAAGCTTGGAAATCAAAACAAAACCAAAATAGTTTTCTTGCTCAAAAATCTTGAAAATCAACCCATTTTGATGCTTTACCATTTAAAATCTATATATTATTTTTGTGATCCGTCAAAACGGTGAGTTAGATACATAAGTTATCTGTTAAATCCAAGTGGTAGAACTCAAAAATGTTAAAAGAATCAACCGTGGTGTCATTTTTCGTAAAACACTCCCTGCCGACAAAAATCTGAAAAACTTAAATGAGTTTTCTGGCCATTTTTGGTGATGGCTGTTTCGGACAGTTTTGCTAGTCTAAAAATTCCGGTTTTTTTGGTGTAATACTATATCAAGTTAAATAGGTCTTGTCCAAAGATGGGGAGTTTTCGATGTATAGAAAGGAGATATGTATTTTACAAGAAAACGTGATTTTAAAAGAAAACTATAATAACTTGATGAGTTCAACTCAGAAAAATATGAACGTTTTACATAAAGCTCTGTTGAATAATATGTAGCTACCATATAAATTTCAGAATTTTTGAACTGAAGGATAATTTATGATAAATGTTGTTATTTTGGACTATTTTAACCTATTTAAAAATACCAAACGAATTTGGAAAATTGCAAAAAAAATTATTTTGTGACTAAAATCTCATATACTGATATTTTCCATAATATAAAAAAATAATAAATTATTTTGATATTTTTCATGCCTATGAATGAGTTAAGAATAAATGAGAAAATTAAGTTATATTGAGTTATAAAACTTAAAAATATGATTTTAATAATTAAATAATCATTATATGATATAATAAGACTTTATGGGAGTATTTTGATTAATTTTAATAAAAGTATATGAATGGCATATTATGTGTGTTAAATAAATTAAATAATAAGAGATAAACAATTAAATTAAATTATTTATAAATGAATAAAATATTATTAATAATATTACTAAGTGATTAAAATATTATTAAAGGATTAATAATATTTATAAGTGATTAAAATATTATTAAATGATTAATAATATATATAAATGATTAAGATATTATTAAATGATTAATAATATTATTAAGTAATTGAAATATTATTAAAGGATAAATAATATTTATAAATGATTAAGATGTTATTAAATGATTAATAATATGTGTAAAGGATTAATGATATTATTACATGATTAATAATATTAAGAAGTAAATAAAATATTATTAAATAATTAATAATATTAGACGAGAGTATTAAGATAATGATTAAATAATTAAAATATTATCAAAGAATGATAATATTACTAATAAGTTAAGGAATTATCTAATGTTTGATTATGTGACTAAATGTTAGATAACTTATTTGAAGATTAGTTGAGATTACGATATGTTATGTTGATTAAAAGATCAATCTTATTAATGATAGGTCTTCTCTAAGAGATTAAATTGGATTGCTTAGCGGTAATCGTCGGAGCATGCATGTTTTTCTGCACTATGTGCAAACTTTCTATTTTTATGCAAGTTTTTCTAACTTCATTTAAATTCTATATTAAATGCAAGTCATATATATTGATTTACGAACTTGTTATAAACATTATTCGTGATATCTGTGATTTGAAGAGGGTTATGACTTATTATTCAAGCATAACCAAACCATATGAGCTGTTATTTGCGTAAAATGTGTTTGATTTGATATCAAAGCATAAACTTGTGGAAAAACCAATATTGTTTGGTGCATATATATATATTCATACTTGTTCCAGGAATATATTGGCAGTCATAGTACTGACCTTAGTTTACAGTTATGGGCAGTTATAATACTGACCCTAGGTTTCAATTACAGGCAATTAAAAAAATACTGACCTTGTTAAATTGGTAGGATGATTTGCATACTCCTAGGATATGATTAGGCTGATCACCTATGAGATATCCGAACAGAACTGCTATAAGTCTTTATGACTCTTAGGAATGCGGTGCGATTGACCGAATCAACTCGGGTGGCTAAGTCTTTATGACTGATAGTAGCTCGTGATGGTAAACGAACAGAACTCCTATAAGTCTTTATGACTCTTAGGAATGCGATGTGGGAAAAATAATCTGAACTATATGTTCATTCAATTCAGATTCAGTGTGAGTATAATATATCACTTGTTTAAAACTTGCTGAGCTTTCTGTAGCTCATCCTTGCAATTATTCTTTTCCTTTGTAGCTTTAGCGGACCTATCCAAAGTTCTAGAGTTCAATCATGTAGATGGAACAACTCGGTTAATATAAATTTTGGTTATATCCTTGGGAACTCTGATGTAATAGTAAGTTTGGATTTATTGTAAACCAATTTAAGAATATGTAATATATTATTACCTTTTATCAATTGCTTAGTTTTTACCTTTCTAGAACACAGGAAGAAGTACAGTATCTATATGAACTATACATCTGAATGAATGTATTGAATGATCTTGGAAGTTCTGTAAGCACTGAGGTCGCTCCTCAGTTCCAAGAACAATCTTATCATTTGTACTGTGAATGTTAGATAGAAAGGAATTATTGATATGCAAGAAATATCTGTAAGATCATAAATCTATACATCCAAGTGAGGGTATCCAGATATGATAATTGTTCTTACGAGAACTCTTAACTGATTGGGATACTGTGAATTTTGGATTTATAGAAGTTATTGTCTTATAGAATATTTACGTGAGCACCAAATCTGCTATAGGAAAGGTAGAGAATTTTGGGGCGTCACAATTTGGTATCAGAGCTGTAGGTTATAAACTTTAGGGGTAGGGTTACCTTAGGCTATAACCTTGGAGGAATAGGAGTGGCAGAAAAGTAAGTAAAAACATAAATTCAAAAAGAGTTTATAGGATATGAATTGAGGAAATTCAGCGTAAAATAAGATAAAAACTAACTTAAAGAAAACTATTGTTTGCTATGTGTATATAATGTATATTACAGTGCTAGTCTAGTAATATAGTTGATCGATACTTTAGAATTTAAGGATGTCACATAAGAGAGTGAGGAACTGGTCGTTCCGTTGGAACCGGTATCTAAACCAGAATCAGTTGGGCTAAAAGGGAATGATCCGTAGGGAAGGATACGAGGAGTGCCCTTTAGGGTATATATAGGGTATGCTTAGGTATAATGAGTTTCATATGGAGATAATGTATGATCAATAAAGAATCTACCACCTCTAGTAAAAGAGGAGATATGTACTATGTGATTCGTTAAATGACAACCCAGGAATCCTTGGCCAAGGTGGAATAAAATTAGAAAGAAGTTTCTAATTTACATTATTTGGAGTTGTGCATTTTCTAATCGAAATACATATAATTAAATAAATTAAGACTTGATAGTAAATCCATGTCTTATATTTAATTGGGACATTGTATGGTGAAAGGATTGAATTGTAAGGTAACTATTAACTCATAGGTTCTTTTATGATTAATATTGAAATCTATATTATCTGAAAATTCGTTGATCGCTTGAGAGGCTTATCCCTATTGTAGAATAAATGTTATTTATTTAAATAGATTATTTATTTAAATAAGATTAGAATTGTTCTAATTGATTTATTCACAATTGGTTTAATATAGAGAACCTAAAGGGTCACACCATAAAAGGAAGGAGAATTATTTAAGAAGAAAATGACATGATAGTAATAATGCATTAAGTGTAATTAATTTAATCTATGATGGTAGAATAAATTAAATAGCTTAATATTTATTATTTAATATTTAAGAAATATTAAATATAAATTAATAAGAGGAGTCTTATTAATATTATTATTATTATTATTATTTTAATTCTAAAGGAGTTTAGGAATTAATTTAATATCAGTACTCTCTCTCTCAATCCTAATAAGATTAGGATACAAATTAATTAAAAGTGTTTAATTAATTGAATAAATAAAATCCTATTCTAATTAGATTAGTAGGGTTAACCTAATATCTATATAAGAGAGTCTTATATCAGAATAAGGTACGTGAATTTTTCCAAGGGTTGGGAGTACACATATTCTATAAAGATAGAAACAAGGGTTAAGTCAATAACCCATCTTCCTGAGTTCTTCATCTTCCTTGGTGGATCACCGTTAGAGGCCAAACATTTGGGTAGCTAACATTGATCAGGGAAGGAGCCACTATAGGGGAATCAAAGGAGTAGAACTTGTACCTGAGGAAGCTTGGATCTTCAAAGGTATAATTTCGTCTTCTCCTTCTATATATTGACTGATAATTAATGCACAAGAAAGATCATGGTTAAGGGTTTGTAAGAAAATTTTAAAATCTAATTTTTTATACCTTTCGTTGCGTTAATGTAATTTGATTGCATGCTTATGTTTCTAGCAAACCCAACAGTGGTATCAGAGCTAATCTTGTGCTAATTATCAGTCTATGTGATTTCATACATGTTTAATATGTGATTCGATCGAGTTTTGGGCAATAGAAAAAAGTTTCTGTTTCTGCGATGCTGCGCAGCTGCGCCGGCTCTAGTACTTTCTGGAGCATAACTGCGTCGGTGTCCTGTTCCAGCTTTAACAAACGTGCTGAGCAGCTGCGCCGTGTCCCAATGCATTCCTGGCGCAGCTGCGCCCTTAGACAGAAACTAATTTTTTTTTCTTTAATTAAATAAAGGGTTTATTTAATTAATAAAGGTTTAAAATAAAGATGTTTATTTTATATGAAATGTGATTTTAGAATTGCTAAAATTTAAGAGTTTAATTTGGATTTGTTTTGGAATGAAATAAAGGAGTTTATTTTTCAAAAACAAAGTTTTGCAAACTTTTGCCCATTAACTGATATTAATGCATATATGGAATGAATTTACTTTCATGAGATGAATAATGATTTATTGATACATATGATGATATGTATGTAAATAAAAGGGATTGATTATGGACTATGACTAATGTGATTGAATTTTATTTTGGATGAATTACTGAATGTATGGGTTTTATAAAATGGGGTTTGCGTACCTCATCTTTTTTGGTTTTCTTCTTGTTGTAAATTCTATCTCTCTCCTATGTACTTCCCCTTGACTGTTGATCAAGGTTTCTATTTAATTGAAATAGTTTTTGTAATAGGATTAGTTAAAAAAATTTAAGAACCAGAGATCAAGGAGCAAGGAGCGCTTGAAGACCCATTTGTATGGAGCCCGGGTTTAAATGTTATAGTTATATTTAAATTTTATTCTTGCACTCCTAGATTTGACCTTTTGATTCACTTGGTGGCTCTAGTGAATCAAACTAGAATAAAAGTCCATAATCAATTCGATTAGAATATAGTATTCTATATTGCATGCTAAATATTATATATATTATATTTTATGCAAACATGCTTCGCATGTTTAATAAAATGACGTGTATTTTATATATATATGTGCATGCGCGCTAAACAAGATGAGACAAATAATAACAAACCCTCAAAGAATTAATATTAAGTCCAAAGCGTTTAATGATATTTGGAATATCGAACGTCGCCTTCTAGCATGATTAATTAATAGAGTATTAAATATTTAATATGAGTTTGTTGTGCTATCCACAATGCGAGTATTGAGTATTTAAGATGTTAATTAATCATATTTGATGCTTATCAAGAAAATTGAACGATCTAGTCTTGTTGTGATATCCACAAGGATGAACATTTTTCTTTTTTGAATTTATGGAAGTGCTAGGCTGGACTTAACTTAAATCATTTTAGTTCGGATGTGCACACACTTGACCATTATGATTTAAGAGGCAAAATAAAAGGAGTTACATGGTGATGTAATTGACAAGAGTTGTCTACCTATTTTTTTGAATATCGCTTGTTGTGCTATCCACAAGGTTATATACATTTGAAATGGGATCCTTAATCTCACTAGCAAATATTTAATTAGATATTGCCGAACTATATAAATGAGGGTAATATAGTTTGATGAAAATAGTGGGAGATACTAATTTGAAATAAAGACCTAAATTTATTTTGGTATACAAAATAAATAAAATGAATGTTTGCTAAAATATTTTCTTTTCACATGCAAAATTTTAAAAATGTCAAAATCACTAATCTTACTACGAAGCATATTTGATGCAAATAAGCTTCTCGACCCAAATTATGAGGGCTGGCTAAGAAATCTGAGAATTATTTTTACTGCTAAAAAGATTTTTTATGTCCTAAATTCAACTGTCCCTGAATCTGTTTTGGAAACAGCCTCTGAGGAAGAGATTGCCACTTTCAATAAGTGGCAAGATGATGCATATGTGGCTCAATGCATCATGCTCGCATCCATGAATAACGAGCTTCAGGGTCAGCACGTAAACATGGATGCTCCTATTATGCTGCTTCACCTCAAGGAGTTGTATGATGAACAGAGTAGGACTGCAAGATAAGAGATATCTAAGGAGCTCTTCCGATCTCGGATGACCGAGGGTACTGCCGTCGAGACTCATGTCCTGAAAGTGATCAATTTGATTGAACGCCTTGGACAGCTAGGGTTCGTCGTGGATGGGGAGTTGAGTCAAGACTTAGTCTTGCAGTCACTCCCTGAGACCTTCTCGCAGTTTGTGGTTAATTTTCACATGAATAAGCTAGATGTCAGCATAACTGAACTGCTTAACATGCTGAAAACTGCAGAAGGTCACTTCCCATCCAAGAAGAACCATGTCTTGTTGGTGGATTCTTCCAATTAAAGGAAGAGGCCCAAGGTATCTTCTAAAAAGAAGAAATCCAAGAAGGCTAAGGGAAAGGGGAAAGAAAAGGAACAAAAGAAACCTGAACCAGCTAAAAGAATGTGCTTTCATTGCAACGAGTCGGGACATTGGAAGAGGAACTGCAAGAGGTTTCTAGCAGAGAAGAAGCTTGGAGAAGCTTCGACTTCCAATCAAGGTTTGTTTATGATTGAAATTAATTTTTCTGAAAGTCATAATTCTACTTGGGTATTGGATACCGGCTGTGGGTCTCACATATGTAACACTGTGCAGGGACTGATCAGAAGTAGAAAGCTTAACAATGATGAGGTGATCCTACGAGTGGGGAATGGAGCAAAGGTTGTTGCATTAACTATAGGAACTTATTGTTTAGCAATGCCTTCGGGCAAGTTCATTTATCTTAATAATTGTTATTATGTTCCGAATACTATTAAAAATATTATTTCAATTTTTGTATTGGATATGGAAGGATTTAACGTTGTTATAAAGAACAATGGTTGTTCTATTTATAAAGACGATGTTTTATATGGTATTGAAAATTTGCGAAATGGACTTTATAAACTTGACTTGCAAGAAAATATATTTCAAATTGAACAAACTAAGAAAAGGAAAAGAGATGATATTAATTATACCTACATGTGGCACTGTAGACTCAGTCATATCAATGAAACAAGATTATCCAAGTTGCATAAGGATGGGCTCCTAGAGCTATCCGATTATGAATCATATCCAACTTGTGAATCTTGTCTCATGGGTAAAATGACTAAATCTCATTTTAGTGGAAAAGGAGAAAGAGTTATATAGTTGTTGTCATTGATTCACATAGATGTTTGTGGACCTATGACAGCAAGTGCACGGGGTGAGTATTCTTATTTTATTACTTTTACTGATGATCACTCAAGATTTGGATATGTGTATTTAATGAAATACAAGTCAGAATCATTTGAAAAGTTCAAAGAGTTCAGAAGTGAAGTAGAGAAACAAATGGGCAAGAGTATTAAGATACTTCGATCAGATCAAGGTGGAGAATACTTAAGCAGTGAGTTTCTCAATTGTCTCAAAAAAATGGTATAATCTCACAATGGACTCCTCCAGGTACACCATAGTTAAATGGAGTATCTGAAAGGAGAAATCGAACACTGTTGGACATGGTTCGATCCATGATGAGTTTTACCGACCTTCTAATTTCTTTCTGGGGATATGCCCTAGAAACGGCTGCATACCTACTTAACAAGGTACCTACCAAATCCGCCCCAAAGACTCCATATGAGATGTGGAAGAGGAGAAAACCAAATCTTAAGCATGTTAAGACTTGGGGTTGCCCAGCTTATGTTAAGAAGTTTGAAAATGATAAGCTACAGACTAAATCCGATAAGTGTAGATTTGTGGAATACCCTAAAGAAACTGTAGGGTATTATTTCTATCATCCAACTGATCAAAAGGTGTTTGTTGCGAAACATGCTGCCTTCTTGGAAAAGGAGTTTATCCATAAAGGGGTCAGTGGGAGTAAGATATATCTTGAAGAAGTTCAAGAACCATAAATTACCACGGATCAAAGTCAGATATCTGACCAAGTAGAAGAACCTACTGTACACCCTGTTCGTAAATCTGGAAGAGTGCCGAAGATACCTGAGAGGTATGGATTCGTTATAGAGGATGACGATGAGGTACACATCATGAATGATGATGATCCATTGAATTACGAACAGGCTATGAGTAATAAAGACTCATGGAAATGACTTGAGGCCATGAAATCCTAAATGAACTCCATGAAAATAAACCAAGTATGGACTTTGGTTTCACCACCTGAAGGTATTAAGCCAATTGGGTGTAAATGGTCTTTAAAAGAAATACTAGAGCAGACGGGAAGGTAGAGACCTATAAAGCCCGACTGGTTGTAAAAGGTTTCAAACAATGACAAGGAGTTGACTATGATGAAACCTTCTCACCAGTAGCTATGCTCAAGTCCATTAGGATTTTACTTGCGATTGCATCTTATAACGACTATGAAATCTGGCAAATGGAAGTGAAAACGGCCTTCCTCAATGGGAAACTTGTGGAGGATGTGTATATGACACAGCCAGAGGAATTTATTTCAAAGGTTGGAACAAATCAAGTCTATAAGCTACAACGATCTATTTATGGGTTAAAGCAAGCTTCTCGTAGATGGAACATTCATTTTGATGAGACAATCAAAGAGTTTGATTTTATCAAAAATGAGGATGAACCATGTGTATACAAGAAGGTTAGTGGGAGCGTAGTATCATTCCTTGTATTATATGTTGATGATATATTACTGATAGGGAATGACATTCCTATGTTACAATCAATTAAAATCTGGTTATCTAAACAATTCTCCATGAAGGACTTGGGTGAAGCATCCTATATTTTGGGGATAAGGATCTATAGAGATAGATCTAAAAGGATGCTCGGCTTATCCTAAGGACCGTACAATGATACGATGCTAAAGAGGTTTATCATGGAAGATTCCAAAAGAGGTCTCATGCCGATGAGCCATGGAATACATCTCTCCAAGAAACAGGCCCTAAAGACACCTGAGAAGAGAGACCGTATGAGTAAGATCCCTTATGCTTCTGCAATAGGATCTATTATATATGGTATGATATGTACTAGACCAAATGTTGCTCATGCACTTAGTGTAACGAGCAGATACCAGTTGAATCCTGGAGAAGAGCATTGGAAGGCAGTGAAGAATATCCTAAAGTACTTGAGAAGGACTAAAGATATTTTTCTTGTCTACAGTGGGTCTGAATTAAAACTCGAGGGATTCACGAACTCAAGTTTTCAAACAGACCAAGATGATAGTAAATCTGTTTCAGGGTATGTGTTTACCTTGAATGGAGGCGCAGTGAGTTGGAAGAGTTCCAAGCAGCAAACAGTTGTTGATTCAGTGACAGAGGCCGAGTATATAGCTGCAAGTGAAGCTGCAAAGGAAACTGTTTGGATGAAGAAGTTCATAACTGAACTTGGTGTGGTTCCTAGCATTGGAGAAGCAGTTCTCGTTTACTGTGACAACACCGGAGCGGTTGCACAGGCTAAGGAACCCAGGTCTCATCAGAAATCCAAACACCTGTTGCGGTGATTTCACTTGATCAGGGAGATCATTGAAAGAGGAGACGTCACCTTGGAGCGTGTGGACTCTCAAGACAACATTGCAGATCCATTTACTAAAGCTCTAACACAACAGCAGTTTGATCGTCACTTAGAGAAGATGGGTATGAGATACGATGACAATTGGCTTTAGTGAAAGTGGGAGATTGATAGTAGTGTGCATACAAGCCAATCATGTATGATGATAAAGCACATACTTTGTAAACAATCTTATTTATTTATTAATAAAATATTCATTTAAGGCATTTAATTATCTACATGGTGCTATTTTTTATAATATGTAAATAACCCATAGTTTTAAGCAATGATTTAGAATCATGATGAGATCATGCTAATGAGATCTAAATTCTTAGAAAGCTTAAAAATTAAAATAGTTCTCAATTATGGGATTACTAAAATGGGGATTAGTAAATTCGGATAGATTGGTACATATGTTGCTTGCTCATTGGATAAGGATGACTGATCTCATGGTCATTTGTGTGGAGACACTAAAGCAAGTATGTAGGTGCTTATTGGAGAATAAGTTCACTGAACGTGACTCGCTATGGAATACCTAATGGAGTTTTACTCACCTGTCAATAGGAATTCCTAATGTGATAGTAGTACAAGTGATTCTTGGACTTGAGATCATCATAGTATCTTGTATATAATAAATTATACTTTGACTTATTCCTTAAGGCCCTTTAGGGTATATATAGGGTATGCTTGGGTATAATGAGTTACATATGGAGATAATGTATGATCAATAAATAATCTACCACCTCTAGTAAAAGAGGAGATGTAACACCCGAGAAAATCGAACGTTTATGTAAATGAATTTTTATTTTGAATAAAATTTGGATTATTTGTTTATTAAACTGAGAAAGTAAATTGTAGGTCATTTTATGACCTAGAGAAAGCAGAAATGAGTAGGATTCTGGCTACGTGCTAGGAATAAATGATATGAATTTATAAGACGAAAAAAAAGGTTTCCATGAGTAAAAATATTTTTGGAAAAAGACAAAATAGACACTATTTAACCCTAAAAGTTAGGGTTTGACCCTAAGGGTTAGGGTTTGAGACCCTAGGTCATTTCGAGAGTTCGGAGTGTCAGAATGACGTTCTGTCGAAAGATTTGACGGTAATATACCGTGAAAAGTTAAGTTAGCCGAGAAAAGTTTTCTCAGGAGGAAAAGTACAGGAATCATTATTCATCCGTTTCTGCTCGGGAATTTATTTTGAAATTCTGAGAAACGCGTAATGATAGAATTTCGATACGAGATGGAATATGTAATAATATTTTATTTATGACTCACGAAGTTTTCGCGTAGGGACTTAAAATCCTAACGGTTAAGGAAAGTGATCTAATGAAATAATTGTTTAAGTATAATAATAAATGATTACGGTACGGAAAGAATACGTGTATACTACGAGGTATTATACAAGAATAATACGGAGAGAATGCGAGAATTATACAACGTACAATATAAATTTGAATACGGAGTAAATACATTAAAACTGAATTGAATTGGAATTAAAAGTTGATAAGTTTGACCCGTGGGTCGAACCATTGGGTAAATGAGTGGTTTTAACCCATGGTTCAACCCACAACCCATGTTGGACATAGGGGAACAAGGCCACATGGGAGCATGTGGGAGCACAAGAGGGGGACATGGTTGGCCATGTGCTAGCACATGGGCTCAAACATGGTGGGAAAGTAATTGAGGAGGTGGGAATAGTTGAGGAGGTTGGGCCTAAAAGACTAATTTACCCTAAGTCTTGCCAACTTCTATAAATATAAAGCTTTCTCTTCATTATTTTGTTGTTTGACAATTCCTCCAACAAAGAGATAGAGAGAGAGAGAAGAAGAAGAAGAAGCTAGATTGAGCTTTGCCTAGTTAACTCATCAATCGAGAAGGAAGAAGACCATTGAGTCTCCATACCCACTCCACAAAGAACACAAAAGGTATAACCATAAGAAAGTGTATAAACATCATCTTTTCTTTCAATAACAATTTTGATAGAGAAGTGTTAGAGAAAGCATGAACCCTAAAAAGTTATAAGGATAGATTAATAGTGAACTAAGAACCTTAACAAGCCCTGCATGATGGAAGACTAAGAATTGATTAGGAACTAATAATGGACTTAATGAATTAATAGGAAATGGACTAATGAACATGTGAAACTATGAAAAACTTAAATATTTTGAATGATTAGAATTAGTAATAATCAACCATGGGATTGATTCCAAGTAGTTTGGAGTAATAATAATGAAGAACGAAGATTCAGCGAAAGTTACGTGATTAGACGATAATCGTCGAAAATGTAAATTTCTCAGATTAGATGTCAAAAGTGGTCGTGAGCATCAAAAATAATGGTTTTCGATTGCAACACATGAATTTAGGTAAATAAGACTTGCGAGGGAAAGAACGGATTGATTTCGACTTAAAATAAAGATTTGAGCGTCGAACGTTCACAAACGTTTAACGAAAATGTAAAAATGGACTAATCGGCGAATTTCTCGTCGATGGATTTGGAAACGAATTCTGACTTGATAGGATGGTAGAGCATATCATTTATAAACTTTTGGCTTTGGAAAAAACTAATTCCGAGTTATAACGATCAAGTTACGGACTCTGAAATTTTAGAATTTTCAAAGACTTCGAAAAATTTTCTGAGTTGTAGAGCTAGTGCCGCAGCGCCAGCCAATAGGCTTAAGCTGGCGCCGCAGTGCCACACCCAGGAGAAAACTCTAGAGAGTAGCGTTGCAGCTCCACTCCGGGAGTAATATTTTGTGTCGCAGCGCCAGCATGTGAGAAAAGTTGACATTGTTAATAATTACTTAACCTTTTGTATATCATTAAGGGGCTAGTAAATGATATAACGTAAACCTTAAAAAACATGTTTAAGTAATAGTTTATGAAAATTAAATGTTAAATAAACCGTAATGAACATTAAATAACTTACATAAGTGTTATTAATTTAACATTTCGATTAAGTTATACAAGAAGGAGAAGTTAGGCTATACTTGGTATATCAATGATGAATTCTCATAGGTATGCTTTGTGTTATGCTTTGTAGACATTGTAAAGACTGAATAGACTACGTGTAAAGGTTTAGAAGACGCAAAGGCAAGTTTTCTAACTTCGTTCATATTTTACTATGAATGCAAGTTTTCTAAACTATTATCTATACATTATGGTTGGACAAGAGGTCATTGTGCATAATTGCTTATGCATGAACTGTTATTGAATAGTCGATGCCATTTGATTCGGCTATACTGAGATTTAGCATATTTTGGTGGGTTTTTCCACAAATCTTTCCAAAATATATATAATCTTGTGATCCTATGCCAATTGCTTGGTACGGATTCTCTGGTAAACCTGAGTATGAATAAAATAAAGGTTTTAAACTGACATTAATTCGACATGCACATGAGGTTGCCACCAATTAAACGTAAACACGTTTAATGTATGAGTGTTGATCAACATAGAGTACTACAGGCTGATCACCTGGATGTGCTCGTAAGCTATATCGAACTTACGACCTTCGTGCCGGGTTGTTCCTTTCATGAATGAGAACTAAAATATGGTTCATGGTCGTTAACCAAGATGGATTCCGAACTGGCTATAAAGTCCTTGGAAATGGTTTTAAAGGAATCAAAATGATATTTTTATTATTCTTAAGTACTTCATAACTATTATACAATTATTGAAGACCAAGGAATATGATTATTGATTTTGTTGTTTCAAGATATACTGTTTAACTTGCTGAGCTATTTATGCTCATTCTTGCTTAAAACTAAATGATTTCAGCTAAGAACGAATGGACTGAAGGATCCGGTAAAGACAAAGGCAAGTCCAAGTTGGACCAGTAGTGACCTTTGTAATAGTATAGTATTAGTATTTTATTTACTGATATTATGACACAGAACAATGTATTAGTTACGAATACTTGGGAAGGAATTTTAATAGAATGTAATAATTAGTAAACTTATGCATTGATATTGATGTCCTCAATTGAATGTATGAGTAGATTGTAGCACCGTGTAGCACCATGTCTTGGGTTTGAAGGTACCCGGATTTGGGGGTGTCACAGGTTGGTATCAAAGCCGTAGGTTATAAAACTTAAGGGGTAAAAAAAACCCTTAGGCTATAACCTGGAGAAGTGAAGTAGAAGTTAGAAGTCAACAAACTCGGGTAAAGTTTTGTAAGACCTTAAACATATTAAATGTGATATAAACTATTCATATTTGATTGTATACTAATCCAGTTATTTATATTTTATGTAGATAACAGGAATAATGAACATGTATAATGAAATACATGAGGTTAGCGAGGATTCAGTCAACTTGGTAGAAGTTGTACCAATGCCAGTGGCGGAGGTACCATTAGTGATTCTAGAGGGAACTGATATAGAGGAAGAGGACCCGTCTGAGTACTCTGATAACTTTAACTACGCGTCATTGTTTAAGGGTATGTCAGAGGAGGAGGAGACAATGCCGATTAATACGGTATTGCCTACGGAGGTAGATGTGGAGGATTCTACACCAGGAGAGTCCATAAAACTACTATTCATGGCAATACTGGACAGAAATGTCCAACTAAGTAAGGAGGTCCGTGACCTCAAGAAAATGGTGGATGATGTAGTAGAAGATAGAGAGAATATGGAGATCTTCTGGGAGGCCGAGCACGATGAGAAAGTGCTGGCTAAGGATAAAGTCCGGGACTTGAAGCTAGAAGTCTAGGAATTGAAGGCTGAACTTCTGAACATGAAGCAGAAGATAGGTAGAATGTGCTATATTCATAGGTGATCGCACAAAAATTACCAGCAGCAGATGGCTGAGTATTCTGTGGAGGAAGGACAGACTCGGCATACTATTAGCTGGGACATTGTGGCCAGTATGGCCGATGCGAATTACCTGAATGCCGTGTTGCAGATGTAGTTCCGTAATATGTATAGAAAAGATAGCGATGTAAATAGCTATGTAAATGTGTGTATTACTAGTGATGACGTAAAACCCTCTTTTGTATAGATAAGGGTAGTCTTTTGTAAATCCCAACTTTTGGAAAGTAATTGCGGGATAGTAATGTAAATGGCTGAAGCTATGTAATGTAAAGTGTAGTGTTATACTACAAGGAAGTATTTTAATATAAAGGTTTTATTTAAAATACTTGGCAATGTGATTGAGTTATTATTTGAGTGTTAATAATAACCAAATGAAGAAATAAAGAATAACGAAATGTTTTCGTATTAACAGAAAATGCTGCCAAGAAGACGTGCCAGAAATCATGAAGAAGAACCTCGTAATGAGGAGGAGCAAGGGAATAATAACCCGATGCAGGAATTTGTGAATCTTTTAGCTATGGCTCTCAATCGAACGAGAGGTACCGTACGCACTAATCCTGGGATAGGTCGGGGGACTACCTTTAAGGAGTTCAATATAATAGGTCCGCTTGAGTTCTATGGAACTACGGACCCAATAGCTGCCCAAGTTTGGGTGAAAGAAATAGAGAAGGCATTTGTCATAGCAAATGTCGGTGAGGCACAGAAAACTTCTTTTGCGACTTACATGATGAAAGGGGAGGCTAACTACTGGTGGGAAGCCAACCAGGGTAGGGCAGGAACAGAAGTGGTTATGTGGGAGCGGTTCAAGGAGTTATTCTTTGAGAACTACTTCCCCATGAGTATGCAGGGGAGAATGGAGATTCAATTCCTAGAACTGAAGCAGGGGAACATGACGGTACCCCAATATGCAGCCAGGTTCAATGAACTGGCAAGGTTTACTCCACACCTAGTGGACACAGAGTTACGGAAGGCACGATGATTCGAGCAGGGATTGAAACCCTGGCTCTACAACCGGATATCAATTTTCCAAAGTGTTACCTTTGGAGCGGTGTTAGAAAAGGCGATTATCGCCGAGGGTGGTAGTGAAGCGTTGACCTTATACCACAAACAGAAGAAGAATAAAACCAAGACTGAGGTATCAGTCAAGATCGAGGGAGCCAGTGGAAGTGGCCAGAAGAGGAAAGATTTTAGCTCTGGGAATACCGGAGTAAAACAGGAGTTTTCCAAGAGGAAGATGGAAGCGTGCAAGAATTGCGGTAAGACTCATCTGGGAGTCTGCCTTAAGGGTAAGGTAGTCTGTTATAACTGTGGACAGGAGGGGCATATTTCGCCTAACTGTCCCAGTCCCAAGAAGAGTCGCGGTTGTTTTGTATGTGGATCTATAGACCACATGGCGCGTAACTGTCCGAAGAAGGGTTCAGATGGTGGAAAGGGAGCTAGCGGTAATAAGCTGGCGATTGGTGGTGCAGTACCACAGGGTAGACCGACTGCTCGTACTTTTAATATGACGGTCCAAGATGTGATAGCATCATGCGATGTCATAGCAGGTATCATTCCCGTCAACGACATTAATGCATATGTATTGTTTGATTCAGGTGCAACGTGTTTGTTCATAGCATGTGAGTTTGCTAAACGATTAGGATTACTCCCTGAAAAACTTGTAATACCTTTAAAAATTAAGGTCCTGTGGACTCGATTCATAGGAGTTGTTTTGTGGATATTAGAGGTAACAAATTGTCGATAGATCTTATACCGATAAAGTTGTGAGAATTCGATGTAATGCTCGGGATGGACTGGTTAATTAACTATGAGGCGATTATAGATTGCCAAAATAAGAGTGTGAATCTTCGGATTTCTAAGAAACCCAAGGTAGTGTTCTACAGTAGTAAATCATCGGGACGCTCTTGTTGTCTAACCATGACACAAGCTAGAAAATTGTTGAAGAAGGGATGCGAAGGTTACCTGTGCCATGTTGTTGATACCCAACAGTTGGGAGCAACGTTGGAACAGATACCTATAGTTAACGAGTATGCGGATGTATTTTCGAGTGACTTGCCAGGTCTTCCACCTGATAGGGAGACCGAATTTGTTATAAACCTTGCGCCAGGGACGGCACCAGTTTTGAAGGCACCATATCGTATGGCGCCAGTGGAGTTAAAGGAGTTGATGATTCAGTTGCAAGAACTGTTGGATAAGAAGTATATTCAACCAAGTGTTTCTCCATAGGGAGCGTCGATATTGTTTGTAAAGAAGAAGGATGGATCGTTGAGGCTTTGTATCGACTACCGAGAGTTGAACAAACCAACGATAAAGAATAAGTACCCATTGCCCAGGATAGATGATCTCTTTGATCAGTTAAGAGGGGCAACATATTTTTTGAAGATAGATTTACGTACGGGGTATCACCAGTTGATGGCGAGGGCGGAGGATGTACCTAAGACAGCATTTAGGACTCGTTACGGCCATTACGAGACGTCTTTTGGGTTGACGAATGCGCTAGCCACATTTATGGACATGATGAACCGAGTGTTCAAACAATGTTTGGACAAGTTCGTCATGGTGTTCATTGATGATATCCTAGTCTATTCCAAGATGAAGGAGAATCATGCTGAACATTTGAGATTAGTGTTGGAGGCACTAAGAAAAGAGAGGTTGTATGTAAAATTCAAAAAAGTGTGAATTTTGGTTAGAGAGGGTGCAATTTTTGGGGCACGTCATTGACAAGGAAGGAGTTTCAGTGGATCCAGCGAAGGTGGAATCAATGATGAACTGGGAACAACCGAAAATGCCGACTGAGGTGCGGAGTTTCCTAGGGTTAGCGGGTTACTATCGGAGGTTTATTCAGGACTTCTCGAAGATAGCTACTCCGTTAACCAACTTAACTAGGAAGATGGTGAAATATGTATGGACGAAAAAGTGTGAAGACAGCTTTCAAGAGCTAAAGAAGAGGTTGAGTCAAGCCCATATATTATCATTATCGGATGAGACGGGGAATTTCATAGTGTATAGCGATGCTTCGCATAAAGGATTGGGTTACGTGCTCATGCAATATGGCAAGGTCATTGCGTATGGATCGAGGCAGTTGAAGGAGTATGAGGAGAATTATCCTACTCATGACCTTGAACTTGCTGCAGTTGTTTCCACCTTAAAGATTTGGAGGCATTACCTATATGGGGAGAAGTGTGAGATCTACACAGACCATAAAAGTTTGAAGTATATCTTCACTCAGAAGGAGTTGAATATGAGACAACGGAGATGGTTGGAGTTGATAAAGGATTACGATTGTGAAATCCTGTATCACCCAGGAAAGGCGAATGTGGTGGTCGACGCCTTAAGTAGGAAGGGTCAGGAGAAGCTATCGATGTTAACATCTCAAGATGAGTTGGTTACAGAGATGGCAAGAATGGAATTAAAAGTACGATGTCCAATTAAAGAAAGGGAGAAACTGTTTGTAATTGAAGTTCAACCCACAATAGTGGAAAAGGTGAAGGAAGTGCAACTCAGAGCTGATGAGTGTGAGCGGACAAGGAAGAAGATTTCAGACGGTACCAAAATAGCGTACAGTCTTGCTAATGAAGGGTTATTGAGATTTAAAGGAAGAATTTGGGTTCCATGTGAACCAGAGTTAAAAGAGGAGATAATGGATGAAGCTCATCACTCGAGGTACTCGATTCATCCTGGTAGTACCAAGATGTATCAAGACCTTCGAACCAATTTCTGGTGGTCAAATATGAAGAGGGAGATAGCAGAGTACGTCAGTAGGTGCTTAACTTGTCAAAAAGTTAAGGCCAAACATCAACGACCCAGTGGTTTGTTACAATCATTGGAGATTCCAGAGTGGAAATGGGAGCATATCTCGATGAATTTTGTGGTGGGACTTCCAACGATGCAGAAAAGATACGACACTATTTGGGTAATAGTGGATCGTTTGACGAAGTCTGCTCATTTCTTGCCAATAAGAGTCAGATATAATTTAGACCAGTTAGCTAAGTTTTATGTTAAAGAGATTGTCTCAAAACATGGAGTGCCAGTTTCGATCGATTCACTTCGAATTTTTGGAAGAGTTTGTAAGAGCAGATGGGAACACAATTGAGGTTGAGTACGGCGTACCATCCACAGACAGATGGATATAGCGAAAGAACAATTCAGACGCTAGAAGACATGCTAAGGTCTTGCGTTATAGATTTTAAGGGGAGTTGGGAAGATCATCTACCATTAGTAGAGTTTGCCTACAACAACAGTTATCATGCTAGTATAGGCATACCGCCTTACAAAGCGTTATATGGATGGAAGTGTCGAATGCCACTTTGTTGGGATGAAATGGGAGAGCGTCGAATGTTAGGACCTGAGATGGTACAACAAACGGCAGAAGTAGTTAATTTAATACGAACGCAGCTGGTAGCAGCTCAAGACAGACAGAAAAAGTATGCCGATCCACATCGGAAGAACAAGGAGTTTGAAGTCGGTTCGTATGCATTCCTGAAGGTGTCACCTTGGAAGGGGAAGATGCGTTTTGGGAAAAAGGGGAAGTTAAGCCCTAGGTTCATAAGACCGTTTGAAATTTTGCGAAGGGTAGGAGAGGTAGCATATGAGATAGCATTACCTCCAGAGTTGGGCATATCCATGACGTGTTTCACGTTTCGGTATTACGTTCCTATAAGCCAGATTACAAGCACGTAATCGAGTATGAACCAATTCAAGTCGAGAAAGACTTAACTTATGAGGAGATTCCTATTCAAATAGCTGATAGGAAGGAACAAGCGTTAAGAAGCAAAATTATACCTTTGGTGAAGGTGATATGGAGGAACCACAATGCCGAAGAATCAACGTGGGAACTCGAGGACAAGATGAGGAAGGCTTACCCTCATTTGTTTGATTAACTTGTATGGTAATTCTAGGGACAGAATTCTTATAAGCAGGGGAGAATGTAACGCTCGAGAAAATCAAACGATTATGTAAATGAATTTTTATTTGATTTATTGAATAAAATTTGGATTATTTGTTTAATAAACTGAGCAAGTATATTGTAGGTCATTTTATGACATAGAGAATGCAAAAATGAGTAGGATTCGGGCTACTTGCTAGGAATAAATGAGATGAATTTATAAGACGAAAAAAAAGGTTTTCAAGAATAAAAATATTTTTGGGAAAAGACGAAATAGACACTATTCAATCTTAAGGGTTAGGGTTTGAGACCCTAGGTCATTTCGAGAGTTCGGAATGTCAGAATGACATTCTGTCGAAAGATTTGACGGTAATATACCGTGAAAAGTTAAGTTAGCCGAGAAAAGTTTTCTCGGGAGGAAAAGTACTGGAATCACTATTCATCCATTTTTGCTCGGGAATTTATTTTGAAATTCTGAGAAACGCGTAATGATAGGATTTCTATACGAGATGGAATATGTAATAATATTTCATTTATGACTCACGAATTTTTCGCGTAGGGACTTAAATTCCTAACGGTTAAGGAAAGTGATCTAATAAAATAATTGTTTACGTAAAATAATATATGATTACGGTACAGAAAGAATACGTGTATAATACGAGGTATTATACAAGAATAATACGGAGAGAATACGAGAATTATACAACGTACAATATAAATTTTTGTACGGACTAAATACATTAAAACGAATTGAATTGGAATTAAAAGTTGATAAGTTTGACCCGTGGGTCGAACCATTGGGTAAACTGGTGGTTTTAACCCATGGTTCAACCCACAATCCATGTTGGACATGGGAGAACAAGGCCACATGGGAGCATGTAGGAGCACAAGGGGGGGATATGGTTGGTCATGTGCTAGCATATGGGCTCAAACTTGGTGGGAAAGTAATTGAGGAGGTGGGAATAGTTGAGGAGGTTGGGCCTAAAAGACTAATTTACCCTAAGTCTTGCCAACTTCTATAAATATAGAGCTTGCTCTTCATTATTTTGTTGTTTGACAATTCCTCCAACAAAGAGAGAGAGAGAGAGAAGAAGAAGAAGAAGAAGAAGAAGAAGCTAGATTGAGCTTTGCCTAGTTAACTCATTAATCAAGAAGGAAGAAGACCATTGAGTCTCCATACTCACTCCACAAAGAACACAAAAGGTATAACCATAAGAAAGTATATAAACATCATCTTTTCTTTCAATAACGATTTTAATAGAGAAGTGTTAGAGAAAGCATGAACCCTAAAAAGTTATAAGGATGGCTTAATAGTTAACTAAGAACCTTAACAAGCCATGCATGATGGAAGACTAAGAATTGATTAGGTACTAATAATGGACTTAATGAATTAATAGGAAATGGACTAATGAACATGTGAAACCATGAAAAACTTAAATGTTTTGAATGATTAGAATTAGTAATAATCAACCATGGGATTGATTCCAAGTAGTTTGGAGTAATAATAATGAAGAACAAAGATTCGGCGAAAGTTACGTGATTAGATGATAATCGTCAAAAACATAAATTTCTCGGATTAGAAGTCAAAAGTCATCGTGAGTATCGAAAATGATGGTTTTCGATTGCAACACATGAATTTAGGTAAATAAGACTTGTGAGAGAAAGAACGGATTGATTCTGACTTAAAACGAAGATTTGAGCGTCGAACGTTCACAAACGTTTAACGAAAATGTAAAAATGGACTAATCGGAGAATTTCTCGCCGATGGATTCGGAAACAAATTCTGACTTGATAGGATGGTAGAGCATGTCGTTTATGAACTTTTGGCTTTGGAACGAACCAATTCCGAGTTATAACGATCAAGTTACGGACTCCAAAATTTCAGAATTTTCAAAGACTTAGAAAAAAAAATTGAGTTGTAGAGCTAGCGCCGCAGCACCAGCCAATAGGCTTAAGCTGGCGCCGCAGCGCCAAACTCGGGAGAAAACTCTGGAGAGTAGCGCTGCAGCGCCACTCCAAGAGCAATATCTGGCGCCGCAACGCCAGCATGTGAGAAAAGTTGACATTGTTAATAATTACTTAACCTTTTGTATATCATTAAGGGGTTAGTAAATGATGTAATGTAAACCTTAAACAATATGTTTAAGTAAGAGTTTATGAAAATTAAATGTTAACTAAACCGTAATGAACATTAAACAACTTAAATAAGTGTTAGTAATTTAACATTTCGATTAAGTTATACAAGAAGGAGAAGTTAGGCTATACTTGGTATATCAATGATGAATTCTCATAGGTGTGCTTTGTGTTATGCTTTGTAGACATTGTAAAGACTGAATAGACTATGCGTAAAGGTTTAGAAGACACAAAGGCAAGTTTTCTAACTTCGTTCATATTTTACTATGAATGCAAGTTTTCTAAACTCTTGTCTATACATTATGGTTGGACAAGAGGTCACTGTGAATAATTGCTTATGCATGAACTGTTATTGAATAGTCGATGCCATTTGATTCGGCTAGACTGAGATTTAGCATATTTTGGTGGGTTTTTTCACAAATCTTTCCAAAATATATATAATGTTGTGATCCTATGCCAATTGCTTGGTACGGATTCTCAGGTAAACCTGAGTATGAGTAAAATAAAGGTTTTAAAAGTCGTTAATTCGACAGGCACGTGAGGTTGCCACCAATTAAACGTAAACACGTTTAATGTATGAGTGTTGATCAACATAGAGTACTACAGGCTGATCACCTGGATGTACTCGTAAGCTATATCGAATTTACAGCCTTCGTGCCGGGGTGTTCCTTTGATGAATGAGAACTAAAATATGGTTCATGGTCAATGACCAAGATGGATTCTGAAGAGGCTATAAAGTCCTTGGGAATGGTTTTAAAGGAATCAAAATGATATTTTGATTATTCTTAAGTACTTCATAACTATTGTACAGTTATTGAAGACCAAGGAATATGATTCTTGATTTTGTGGTTTCAAGATATACTATTTAACTTGCTGAGCTGTTTATTCTCATTCTTGCTTAAAACTAAATGATTTCAGCTAAGAACGAACGGACTGAAGGATCCAGTAAAGACAAAGGCAAGTCCAAGCTGGACCAGTAGTGACCTTTGTAATAGTATAGTATTAGTATTGTATTTGCTGATATTATGACACAGAACAATGTATTGGTTACGAATACTTGGGAAGGAATTTAATAGAATACAATAATTAGTAAACTTATGCATTGATATTGATGTCCTCAATTGAATGTATGAGTAGATTGTAGCACCGTGTAGCACCATGTCTTGGGTTTGAAGGTACCCGAATTTGGGGGCGTCACAGGAGATATGTCCTATGTGATTCGTTAAATGACAACCCAGGAATTCTTGGCCAAGGTGGAATGAAATTAGAAAGAAGTTTCTAATTTGCATTATTTTGAGTTGTGCATTTTCTAATCGAAATATATATGATTAAATAAATTATGACTTGATAGTAAATCCATGTCTTATATTTAATTGGGACATTATATGGTGGAAGGATTAAATTGTACGGTAACTATTAACTCACAGGTTCTTTTATGATTAATGTTGAAATCTATATTATCTAAAAAGTCGTTGATCGCTAGGGAGGCTTATCCCTATTGTAGAATAAATATTATTTATTTAAATAGATTATTTGTTTAATTTTTTTATTTAAATAAGATTAGAATTTTTCTAATTGATTTATTCACAACCGGTATAATATGGAGAACCTAAAGGGTCACACCATAAAAGAAAGGAGAATTATTTAAGAAGAAAATAGCATGATAGTAATAATGCAGTAAGTGTAATTAATTTAATCTATGGTGATAGAATAAATTAAATAGCTTAATGTTTATTATTTAATATTTTAGAAATATTAAATATAAATTAATAAGAGGAGTCTTATTAATATTATTATTATTATTTTAATTCTAAAGGGGTTTAGGAATTAATTTAATATCTGTACTCTCTCTCAATCCTAATAAGATTAGGATATAAATTAATTGAAAGTGTTTAATTAATTGAATAAATAAAATCATATTCTAAATAGATTAATAGGGTTAACCTAATATCTATATAAGAGAGTCTTATATCAGAATAAGGTACGTGAATTTTTCCAAGGGTTGGGAGTACACATATTCTATAAAGATAGAAACAAGGGTTAAGCCAATAACCCATCTTCCTGAGTTCTTCATCTTCCTTGGTGGATCACCATTAGAGGCCAAACATTTGGGTGGCTGACATTGATCAAGGGAAGGAGCCACTACAGAGGAATCAAGGAGTAGAACTTGTACCTGAGGAAGCTTGGATCTTCAAAGGTATAATTTCGTCTTCTCCTTCTATGTATTGACTGATAATTAATACACAAGAAAGATCATGGTTAAGGGTTTGTAAGAAAATTTTAAAATCTGATTTTTCATACCTTCCACTGCGTTAATGTAATTTGATGGCATGCTTATGTTTCTAGCAAACCCAACAATTATTAACTTAATTAGGATAACATTATGCTTATTAAATAATTCATTTAATCGAATAAACACAATTAAATACATACTTTGAACTATAAAATTACTACACATTAATTTAATCAATGTAACACATATAATTAAATTAATCTACCACAATTCCATCATATAATTATTTAACTCAATAATTAAAACGTTGATAACTTAATAAATAAATCATCAAAATATTTATTTAATTCAATAAATATTCAATTTAAATTACAAAATTCTCGTTCGTCACATCTTTCCCCCTTAAAAGGATTATGTCCCCAGAATCACGGTTCAATTAAATTCATCCCGTTACAGGCACCCAAACAAATATCCATCCTAGATCTGGTCTTATCCTCGAAGGATCATCTTAAAATTCTGGTGAACGTAATGGAGGAAGCACATCTGCCAAAGACGGTAGATATTGAGAAGTTCTGTCACATGATAGAGCACATCTTCAACAGCAACGTGATATCTTTCACTGACGATAATATACCTGTATAGGGGACGAGTCATTGCAAGTCACTGCACATAGCAGTGATGTCATCAGGGTATGTGATCGGAGGTATGCTGATAGATGGAGGATCGTCTCTGAACATCTGTCCCTACGACACCTTGGAAAGAATGATAATCAACCCAAACCGGATTCGTACCAGTCATGTAGTTATCCAGTCTTTCGATGGATCTAGTCGAGAGGCTGTGGGAGAGATTGAGCTTCCACTGGAGATTGGTCCCCATACTTTCTATATATCCTTTCACGTACTCAACATTACCACTGGATATAATTTGTTGTTGGGAAGACCGTGGTTACACATGGCAGGAGTAGTTCCATCAACCCTTCATTACCAACTCAAGTACATTATTAATGGTAGTATGATCATCGTAAATGCCTAGTCGGAATATCCGGTCTACACAAAAAGTGATATGCCGATAATCAGTCTTGACGAGGGGGTTGAGCCTATCAGTTTTCAAGCTTCGAAGGTGACCAATACTTAATATTTACATGTTAGAGCACCAGCCTTAAAACCACAAGTTTCCCCCGAAGTAATGAAAGTCAATCAGGATATGATATCCATGGGATTCTTCCCTAGAAAAGGGTTAGGGAGAAATCAGCAAGTAATCTAGAATCCAGTGCAAATCCCTAGCCAGTCAGGGAAAGTCGGATTGGGCTATTCATCCGGAGCGAACCATCGGAACCCACACAAGCGTCTAACGCTTCCAGCTTCCACTATCCTGCTACCAAACCTCATTGATGCCAGGTTTGTGAAACCAATGAGGAATATTCCTGCTGTGTGTCAGCCATGCTGTTTCCTCTAGTCATACCAATGAGTGAGAGAAAAGCCCCAAAACTTGATGGGGAAAGCAAAAAGGGAAAAGAAAAGTTCATGCATGAAGGATGAGACCCATTTGCCAATATGTATTTTCTGATCCACTACGAGGGTATAAACGATGATATCCCAGACATTGATGAAGAAGATCAGACCCGAATCCCTCGCATCAAAAGGGATAGGGGTAACATCTCAAAGAAGAACCTCGACCCTGATCTGAAGGATGTCTTAGTGGTCATCAAAGTGGAGGCAGATGAGCACAACTCCTATATCCTCCTTATTCATGAGGACTGGACATTGGATAATTGGAGCAGCACCCCATGCCTCATTCAAAAAGGGTAAAACGACAGAAAGTCCATCTTCCCTGGAGCATGGTTTCATTTACTGCTTATTTTGTTGCACAGCTATAGCAGTTACTTTTGTCATTCTTTTGCTAAATGCTTTGTATGTTTAAACAGTCTCATATATTAAAGTGAAAGCATTTTGTTTTCAGGACTCCAGAAATGGATTTGTTTGTCCCTGCTGATGATATGCCAAATTTTCACAGTGACTACAACTTTGATGTAGAACTGGAATTTGACTTGATGGAGATTGATCAAGAGGAGATAGATGACTATGAGGTGCCCGAGGAGATCAAAGAATGGGTCGAAGACAAATCCAAACCCAACCTCGATCAAACCACCCCTGTCAATATCGGAACCTTAGAAAACCTTAAAGAAATCTAGATAGGCATAGACCTCACCAAAGACTAAAAAGCTAACCTCATTGAACTCTTAAATCAGTTACAGGATGTGTTTGCATGGTCACATGAAGACATGATTGACTTTTATACTAACATTATTATCTATCGACTGTCCATTAAAGATAGATTCAAGCCAGTCAAGCAAAAGCTCAGGGGATTGAAACCCGAATGGAGTCTGAAAGTCAAAGAAGAGGTTGTCAAACAATTCAAAGCTGGTATCATCATGGTAGCAACATACCCGAAGTGGCTGTCAAACATAGTTCCCTTGCTTAAACTCAGAGGGAAGGTACGACTATGTGTGGATTATCGGGATTTGAACAAAGCGTATCTCAAATACAACTTTCCAGTACCTTTCATCCACATCCTGATAGACAATACGACATAGTATGACATGTATTCTTTTGTGGATTATTTTGTTGGATACCATAAAATCATGGTCGCTGAAGAGGACAGGGAGAAGACAACCTTCATCACTCCCTGGGGAACCTTCTGTTATAGACGTTTGTCTTTCGGCCTTATCAATGCCGGTGCCACGTATCAGCAAGCCATGATGGCCTTTTTTTATGACATGATGCACAAAGAGGTAGAGGTCTATGTGGATGACATCATCGTCAAATCTCGGAAGGAGGATGACCACATCAGCCATCTCAAAAATCTTTTCAATAGGTTGCGCAAGTACAACCTAAAGCTAAATCCTGCCAAATGTGCTTTTGGTGTAAAATCAGGCAAGTTATTGGGATTTCTAGTGAGTAACAGAGGCATTGAACTGGATCCCGCCAAGATTAAAGCCATCATCGATATGCCCGTGCCCCGAATAGAAAAGGAAATACGGGGATTCTGGGTAGAATCAATTTCATAAGCAGGTTCATTTCTCAACTTACAGCGACGTGTGAACCCATTTTCAAGCTGCAAAGGAAGAATTCCTTTATAAAATGGAATGAAGATTGTTAAAAAGCCTTCCTTTCTGTCAAGACGTAGTTGATCGAAACACCTATATTGGTACCCCCAAGGGACAATGCTCCCATGTTTATGTATATGTCCGTCAATGCCAACACAATGGGTTGTATACTGGGGTAGAAAGACGATATAAGCAAGGAAAGAGCTATCTATTACCTTAGCAAAGGATTCAGCAGCGGCGAGCAGAAGTACACCCAGATTGAAAGGACATGTTATGCATTAGCATGAGTCGCTATGAGATTACAACATTATCTGCAAGGGCACACGACTTACCTCATATCCCGCATGGATCCATTAAAGAACGTATTCAGCAAACCAATATTAAATTATCGATTGTCCAAATGGCAGTTGATCCTACAACAGTTCAACATTATCTACGTGACTCAGAAGTCTATCAAAGTTTAGGGTATTGCAGATCAATTAGCCGAAGCACCGTTATGGGATTTTGAACCCTTGGAAACTTATCTCCCTGATGACGGGATCATAACAATTCAATAGATACCTCAAACTGAATACAGTCCAACCTTGGAAAATGTATTTCAATGGAGCCACGAACACGGAAGGTGCCAGAGCTAGGGCAGTCCTTGTATCTTGTACAGGAGAACAGTATTATGTGGCTACCAAGTTCCAGTTTGTTAACACCAACAACATGGCTGGGTATGAAGGATACATAATGGGGTTAAAACTAGCCCAGTCCATGGGTATTAAGTGTTTACTAGTATTTGGGGATTCTGAGCTGGTTATCAGACAAACCACAGGGGCGTATCACACCAAAGAATTGCATTTGCTGCCGTATCATCAGCAAGTTATCAAGATGTCCATGGAGTTTGAAGAGATAACCTTCATCCACATCCCTCGAGGGAGGAATGACTTCGCTGATGCATTGACAACGTTGGCTTCCCTGATCCACGTATCTGATCAGAGGGGAATTCCTGTAATACCCGAGAATTTTCTAATATTATTAAATAAATATATTAATGGAAATGAGAATTTATTTGAATATAAATGATTTTGTGTTGTGAGAAGAATTGATTTAATTATATAAAATTGAATAATTATAATAATAATTGAGGAAAAACGTGGAGTTATCATAAACTCGGGAAGCCTTGTGTGGCACCGCGATGAGGTATATTAATGATGATATTAATTGACGAAGAAATTATTAAAGTGAACGATTAATCTATATTAATTGTTAATTGTAGAATATTAATTGATGGTTATGGAATATTAACTGTGATTGATTAATAATACGTGATTATTATTATTGTAAGAAATATAATAATAATAAACCACTTGTTTGTAAATATGCTGAGATCTATAATTGTTAAGGTGATAATTAATCCTACGATTATTAATTTAGTGTTATTAATAATTACGAGGAATGGACTAATTATATTATTAATTAATTGATAAGATGAATAATTTATTTATTTGACATTACGAATAATGAAACAAATAAGTAAAGTTATTAACATAATAAGATTATATTAATTGTTATGTGCAAGTATATTTAAACTATACTATATGATTGTACATAGTAAAACTATGTGTTATAAATACATCATGATGCCTATATAACAATGTGAATATGCATTAAAGTGAGACATCATGAGTATGTGGTAGATAATTCAATAATACTTAGCTGTCTTATGTTATCTTTATTAATTATTAAACAATTGCCTTTAATAAAGAAGATGATGTAATGTGAAGATACCTGATAAAATTATACCAGTGTGATAAAATGTATATGGAATATATGTGCTCAAATTGCATTTACTACATTATGTGAATTCATGCTAGTATCATTAGAATTACATTGTAACTCTAATTGTAGCCTAATAATATATAGTATGAATACATATGTGATAGCCAAAGTTTATAATATATGTTATAACATTAATTGATAGAATGTTGAGAGTGATATGGCTTGTCCCTAAATGCTAGACCCATTTGCTCTTCACGTGTTTGACAAAAAGCTAAGGCCCATTCTCCCCATTCTTCTCCCAAGCTTAGCTATTATGATGACCAAGAGAGTGGGAATTATGATTACATTCACCAACCAATTACCTACCATCTCTTAACCTTCATACAATCTATTTTCCCGTTGGTTTGAGTTGGAGGAGAAAAGCATTGCCTGGTTAGTAGTTTTTCTATAAATTGAACTCTCCTCCTCTAGTGTTATTTGCTGAGAGTTTGCAAAGTGTTGAGGGAGAGCAATAGATATATATTAGTAGAGGAGGTTTGAATTAGTAGTAAGCCCGAGTGCATTACAGAGGTATACTTCCTCTCATTCTTCTTCATTCGTATTTCTCTGTCAAGTCCAATTCTTGTTCTCTGATATTCCAAGCTTTTTGATTTTGGTTGCAATACATACTAATTGAATTATACAAAGCTTGCTTAGTAGTTACATGGACTTATGTTACATGTTGGGATTGGAATGTAGTTGTTCTCCATTCTCGTTTTCATTTTTCTATCAAAACTTAAATGTTTGATTTTGTGAAATTGGATGACAATTGGTTATTAGGATGTCTATTTGATTGTTATATAGACTTGGTAACATCTTAGAATGCAATGTGGCTTACTAACAATCGAATTCATACAACAATTTTCATGTTCTTCATCTTGTTTCTGAGATTTCTAAATTCTGGAAATTTGGTATGGAATCCATGCTTTTGTGAACAATTATTGGTTGTTAGTTATTTCTTAGTTGCTATACTAGCTCATATACATGTTTGGGCTGTTATGTAACCAACTAGAATCAAATTCATTTTGAATTTCTATGTTTGGGTTTTGAAACTGCTGAAAATTGGAGCTGTCTGCCTCTGGCCTCCAGCCGGCACAGCTGCGCCAGTTTTGCACTGGGCAGCTGCGCAGCTGCGCCAGTAGCCTGCTACAGATTTTGTTTTCCTGCTTGATTCTGCAACATGAAAGTTTATTTGCATAATTTAGATAAACATGCTAGCATGAGTACTACCTATATATGAGTATATTAACATGACATGTACGTGTGTTGCTATGATTTCATGCAAATTAATGGAATGACGTATAATGTTGAAATGAACTTAAAGTTTCATAAAACAAACGTTAGCGTAAATGAAGCATGTTAGTATTCTGATTTTTGAGGCATGTTAGTATGACATAGAGACACATGATTTGAATGTTAACATACATATCTAAACTTCATAATGTGACTTGAACAAGTGAACCTCAATAATGAACCTTTCTAATGAAAACACAAGCTTTGAACATGGACTCTAACATGTTATACTGAGACTCTAGGTTCTGATTTTTCGAGCATGTAATATAACCTTGAAATGCGTGTTAGACATATTAACATACGATTCGAGATAGCATGAACATGATAAACCCTATTAGTGGAAATATGAGCTTTGATTGTGAACCTTAACATGTTATTGTAAGTTTCGTATTCTGATATTTATGGACACGTGTGATAGTACTCTTAGACTCATTCATGTGTCATGCATGTATATATACCATGATTAGTTGCCGTGATTCAAAATTTGCGTAAACAAAGCATGTTTTCAAACTAATGACAATGATAGTTGCATGTATACGATATGAATACTCATGAACATGCTTAATATAAGTATATGAACACCTTATGTGTTTACAAGGTGAGCATGCTAGATTTTGTAACATCATGACCTTGAATGGTTTTAAATTATCGAAAGTGTTAACTTAGAAACTATATCACATATGTTTGGAATGAGGGAAGGTTATACAAACATAAAAGTATTCTTTAAAATGTATACATGCTACGTGATATTATATGATGTTACTTGAACCCGATTTTGACGGTTAACTTATGGGAATGCCATAACTTGCTAAAATAAAATATATTTAGTATTGATTGTGGTCTTATGTGATATTAATAATATGAGAGCATGTTTGCTAATTGTAGCGATCTTATATGATATGAGAATGTGTTTAAACTCAAAAGGAGGAACGTTAAGGATAGAAATTATATTCTATATAACTGTGTAGCTAGGTTAAAACTTAGCTTATGTGTTGATCATATATTCGAAGATAAAATGTAAAGTTAAATTATATGGCTAATGAATATCATATATATACGTAACTATATTACGATAGGAATTCGAAAGTGTTGATTTGCTTTTCGTGGACAAACTACGCTAAAGGCAAGTTCTCTAACTTACACTCTTTTAAAGTACAAGTTTCCGTACTTACACTCATTTATAGTGCAAGTATCCTAGACCTTCGTATTTACTTTATTCAAGGAACGTTGTAAGCAAGTTCCTAACTCTACTCTTTATTGAACATTCAATTGGCTTATGCAACTATTGTCGTACGAGTAAACTCTTGAGATTAAATTCAGATATTATGAACCATATACTTCATGAATAGGATAAAAGTCGAACGATATTCTTCGGACTTTAAATCTTAAAATTGAATTTATAGTTGTTGAGATCTATGCCATTTGATTCGGCTAGACTTATATTATTGAAAGGTGACCCAAATCTATTGATTGGTGCTGGATCTTGTATTTGACTGAGAAGAACAAAATATAACTGTCGGAGAACCGACGCGCGCACATTAGTATGATTGAGTGTTATGCATAGCAAAGGGTACTTTAGGCTGATCACCTGTTGTACTTGTTTTTGTTGGATTTTCAGTTTATTACTGTCAATTCCTGTGGAAGTTCATAGTCCTTAATGACTGCTCAGTATTCAGCTATCTTGAAATCTTGAATTGATTTATTATTGAATCACATTGATATTATTCTGTCCTTAGTGACTGTTATTGAAAACTGTTGATATTCTTGTTATCCTTGAACTATCAAACCTTGCTATACCTTTTCAAGAATTGAGAATTATATTACCCTTATTGTATATTACTTGCTGAGCAATTTGTGCTCATTCTTGCTTTCCCTAAAAACATTTCAGTTAAGGCCGAGCAGTGCGGACCCCCGAGTACCGACAAGGGCAAGGGAAAGGCTACGGAGTAGCTTAATATTATGTAGGACTTATGATTGTAATAAAGAACTTATGATATTATGTACTAGTTAAGGTTATTTATGCTTAAGATATGTCTAAGCTATGTAATCACTGTTTAAGTTACGAGACCTTGGGACGTGAATAATTATATTATTTAAATGTAATTTATTCAGTATTAGTTGTGTATTATTTCGCTGTGCGAAGCGACATTTAGTCGTATTATTATTGTGATGTATTACCATGAGCACGTGACGAACCGAATTAGAGCGACCCCGTGACGGTCTTGGAATTTGGGGGCGTCACAATTCCCGACATCAAATTCATAAACCAAAAGGCCCCGTCATATTGGAATTACAGTGGAGAAGTATCAGATGAAATACCTCCTATCAAACAGCCCTGGTATCAAGATATAAAAGAATATCTCCGAGATAGATCTACACCCGCTGGAGCAAGCCAAGAGGAAAGAAAGCGGATTCATAAGATGTCTATGAAGTTCTATCTGAGAGGAGATGCACTCTATAAAAGGTATACTGGTATAGGCCTTTTAAGATGCCTCGATAAGGATCAAGTCCAAAGACTAATGGATGAAGTACACGGTGGAGTCTGTGGTCCACACATGAGCGGCCACTTGTTGACCAAGAAAATATTGAGAACCAGGCATTACTGGATCTCTCTCCAAGCTGACTATGATGATCGCGTTAGAAGATGCCACAAATGCCAAGTCTATAGAAATGCCATACACGCTCCTCCAATCAAACTGCACAATATGAGTTCGCCATGTCCTTTTTTCATGTGGGGAATAGATGTGATTAGGCCAATAGAACCCAAAGCAAGTAATGGTCATCGATTCATCTTCACCATGATTGATTACTACACCAAATGGGTTGAAGCTGCCTCTTTTCCCAAAGTCACCAAAGAGGTAATCATTGGTTTTATCAGAAACAATATCGTATGTCGATATGGACAACCGGAGGTGATCGTATCAGACAATGCCAAGAATCTAAACAACCAGATGATGAGAGAGTTATGTAGCAAGTTTTATATCAAGTGTCTCAATTACGTCATCTACCAGTCCAAGATGAATGGTGCTGTTGAAGCAGCCAACACAAATATCAAGAAGATCATGCAGAAAATGTTCGCCAATCACAAAGAATGGCCTGAACTGTTGCCTCTGACTCTGTTAGCATACAGGACGTCAATGTGTACTTCTACTGGGGCTACCCCTTACTCATTGGTCTATGGCATGGAAGCAATACTTCCCATAGAAGTAGAAATGGAGTCCCTGAGAGTATTAATAGACGCTCAGATGGAAGAAGACCAGTGGTTGCAAGAGCGGTACCACTAGTTGTCCCTAATAGATGAAAAGAGGTCTACAGCCATCTTCCACGGGCGATTATACCAGCAAAGGATTGCTTAGTCATATAACAAGAAAGTTTGACTCCGACAATTCAAAGAGAATAACTTGGTACTAAAGAAAGTTCTGGCCAATCAAAATGAAGCCAAAGGAAAGTTTGCCCAGAATTGGGAAGGCCCTTTCATTATCGAAGAAATGTTGACTGGAGGAGCAATCAAATTACAACAAATGGATGGGAAAGAATTTCCCCAGCTCATCAATTCAGACACCGTGAAAAGGTACTATGTCTGAAACACCTGCAAGCCATCATCCTGGTCCTTCGAATCAATCAAATCATTTTGAGTTTCCATAGAAGCTCTAACTACGAATAACCTGATCTCCCTCAACCCGGGAGTACGTAGGCAGCCATTCATGGTGCGGTCTGACCTTCAAGAAAAAACAAAAACAAATAAAAACCAGTCCCAAGACACTGAAACCCTATAAAACCCAAATACTATCAAGCCTCCCTGGTCAACAGGCCCTGTTGAGGTATTCTCCGACATCTCAATGTCAATCCATCAAGGAAAAGCTCACGATACATCAAAACATCAAGTCATAAAAAAAAGTGGTAATCACTCAGCAATGACAATATATATCCAATAGGGAAGTGAATCAAAATATATTTCTCTGCTATATAATATTGGTTGATATATACAATGTATCCTGTACATGACAAAAAGTGGTTGATCTAGTATGTGCAGGAAAATGAAAGCTAGTCTATGAACTCGTGGATAAACAGGATAGCAATGCCAACATGGCATCCCTCTCAAAAAAAGGAGAAGCAGTTGTAAGCTCATGTCCCACGGTCTCCATACAGGCTAGGATGTCCACAGCCATCTGCATAGTACTATTGTGCCCATCTATGAAGACACTCATATCTACAACAAGGCTGTGTGTATATGATCTGAGTGCAGTGCTGACAACAATATAAACATCCCGGGTAGCTATGGCCTCATCCCTCTCAATGAAAGCAGCGTCCCTGGCGACTAATACCTCCCCAATCTCGACAAATGATGCGTCCCGGGTAGCTTAAGCCACGTCTCTATCAGCAAAAATGGCATCCCTGCAAGAAAGGGACGTCAACATCAGTGCTCTAGCTTGATCTCTCTCAAAGGTCATTTGAGCTAATGAATTAATAAAAGTTGGATCTGTCCACGTCGAAATGCTCGGGGGGTCACTAACAAAGGATACTGCCAAACCAGTAAATAAATCATCCTTTATGGGAGAATCAGGATCCTCCATAGGCTCCTCCTCATCAGAATCAATACTCGAAGCTGAATGGATAACCGCATCCAATGAAATACCTACCTCCAACCATGCAGAATACTCTAGAGAACGATCTGGATGGCTAGTAGAAAAATCAGCCCTCTCCCTACGTGTCCAACACTCATAAGTCCTGATAAGGTCAGCTGACGACAAAGATGAAGCTGATATCCGATGATCCATAGCCCCCTCGAAGTGGTGGATGCTCTAAAACTGATCAAACTGGCCCATAACTGCCAACGGATGATATGTGATCACCCCTCTTAAACATGCCAGGGGCAGGTAATCCATACCATCTACATGAGTAATAAAGCTGTAAGAGGAGCTAAGCCCTGAGCAGGGCAAGATCGAAAAGGGATGCTCAATCTCCGATAAAATGGCCAACCAGGATGCCGTGTCTGTACACTCTGCAGATTGAAAAGAGTAGGACATAGCTATTTCATAGGTAAAGCAATACCCATGATGTCAGAAAGTGCCGATAAGACTCAAATTTGTTATGAACCACACGTACAGTAGAACGGCGTTGCCCCTGAAAAACCCCTCTGGATGGGTACTGCAGAATGTAGCCGACCTCAAGGTCTCGACTAATATCATCGGTATAATAGTACAAACTTGTTTGAGGGCATGAACCACTACCATCAAGCCAGTGTCCAATTGGTCCATATATAGTGGCATGTATAAATAAGATGTGAAGCAAAACAATAGAACGTTCGCACGTGCAAACTGCCACTCGTCTGCAGGGATGATGAAATCTCCTGAATATCGCCCGTAGTTGTCCAACCGGCCAAAGCGATATATCAAAAAGTCTAGGGACACCACATTCCCCACAGTAATCTCCTCAGTGACGACTCTGCGTCTCAGACTAGTTTGGTCATGAATGGACGTCTCATGTCACTAATGGCTGTCTTGGCACAGGGCAGATCTAATGCCAAACCCGTGAAGAGCTCATACTACTCCAGCATAGAAGTCAACTCATGAAGGCCAAACCTAAAAACCGGACGCTCAGGTATCCAGCAGGACAACGTGCTGTCCACGAAACCCGGTGGAACCTAAAAATCTAAAATGGCCAAAGAATGCCCCAGCATCTGATCAATTGTCCCCTTGTCTGTGGGAGGCAAACTGTCATACCAAGATCTCAAGGAAGATGCTATCAAAGATTATGGTAGATGCTCAATACGGCTGACGGTAGATGACGACATCTGTATAATCGTATCATGAGACCATCAAGGGGTCATATCTAAACTCAGCTATCTAAGTGCATATCCATGACATAATACATGCATAATGACAATGATAAATGATAATAGAATGCAACAGATAGGAAATATCATGCATTTCTAAAATACACTATCCACTGAAAGCATCATCTCCGTCTGCTCATCAAATGCAAAATAAAAAGTATAGGGAAATGGGGCACGACCGCCCAACAACTAACAGAGGCCTATCAAAAGATATAACGAGAAATGGGGCACAGCCGCCCAATATCTAATAGAGGCCCATCAAAAGATATAGCCAGAAAAACTATCAGAAGAAATCTATAATATCTGTATCAAGGCGATCGACCTGCTGCAGCTCCTCTTGAGTCACAAAATCTCAGCCAGCGGGAATGTCCAGTCGATACAGAAGAGGATCGGCACCTGCATAGCTGTCAGAATATGGATCTGCTGAGGGGCCAGCTCTGGAGCTGGAAGGATCAAATGAATCTGCCTCTGATGGATCCCTGCCAAGGTGCCTGATGAAAAAATGAGCCCGCTCCAACCGTCGGGTCTGTCCTGAAATATTCTCCAAATGAGTAGGCTCTTTGAGGCAAGCTATCCAGTCTATCATCATCACAGTCCCCGGCACCATGTCTGCCATAAACTGGGTAGCACGAGTCTGAGCTCCGATAGTGCGAGGACTCCACCAGCGATGAAATGCCTCCTGAGTATGAGGACCCTCTAATAGGGTGAATCCATCTATGCCTATTAGGGGAATATCTGTGATTGGTTGAGCCAAGGGCCAATGATGCCAAGCAGGAGAAACAAAGGGAATACGGATGTTGCCCGTGATGCTCCGAATAGCACGCTCTCCCAAGTAGAGCTCCCAACCTCCCTCAGTCAAAATAGGAATTCGAAGAGTGGTAATGTAAACTCCATCCTAGTCCAAAAGCCATCCACGAACCCGACTATCAGATAGTCCGAGGTGTAAGGGACCCACGTGATAGAATCGGCAGTCAATAGCTCTAGTTGCAAACGGGAGTGGGTAAATCCCTCTGCTACAGGGACCTCCGTCAAAGTGGAGTGATGCCAATGCATGCCCTGTGGATCAATCTCCATGCCCAAAGTAGTTGCAGGACGTGGGCAAGGGAGCCTCTCATATGCCCAAAACTGGCAATACAAAGATCAAATGACCTCAGTGATAAAACTGTTAAACACAAGTAAGGAAAATTGAAAGGTGAAGGAAAATTACTCACCAATAGGAAGAGATAAAAACCTATCCAAGCCTCCGTCACGCCCTCAGAGCGTAGGCGCATCCAGCAAAGAAAGTATGCAAAGGTATGGGTGCCCCAATCAAAATCCCTGAGGTGCTCCACGTATCGAGTAGCGCTAACTAGAGCGAAAGAGACCGTCAAGGAGTTATCTTCAATGAAACAACCCCTGATGATCACCAAGAATAGTCGTTAAAGAATGCGATCTCTAACCCTCTGATCATCAGGCAGAGGCGCAGTCAAAGCCTCGCTTTGGGCATCAACACTCAATGGACCAGAACGGACAGGCAGACCCTTGATGGCCGTAACAGGAACTACCAATAGGGACCTAATGGCAACAGGTGAAATGTCAGCCACCAAAGGCACTGGCTCCCCTGCAAACTCTATCCCCGTGATGAACCTCCAATCCATAGGTGTCATCATCACCTCGCAATCCAATAGATGAAGAGACTGAGTTTGGTGGTACCAATGCTCAGATAATGCCCTCAGATAACCCAGGGGCAACGACGGGGAGGAATAGAAAAGAAGGCCTCAAAACCCCAAGTGTTGACGATGACCTGATACTCCGGATGTAGAGTATGATATAAAGAGTGGACGCTGAACCAGTTCCCCCTGGGCTCCATGAAGTGAGTAACCTGCATCAAATAGAAAGTCTAGATTAAACTTGTGCCCTGAAATGGAAAAAGAAAGAAAAATCCAGAATAAAAACTTTAGTCACCTCATTGGCATGAAGGTATATAAAGGGATGGCGTCTCAAATTGTCCAGCAGCTCCAGAATTGGCACAATGATGGCTGGAAGCTCCCTACATGGAGCATGAGTTGGAGTAGGATCCATAAATGGGACATCCTCATTGTCCACATCATCCAGCATCCCAACCCGGATCGGAAGAATCACAGACTTAGCCAAACGGCAAGGAGGTCGAGCTGGACGAGGCTGGAGAATATTAGAAGCTCTCCTCCGCCTCACACCTAAAGTGACTCTGCTAGCACTACCTGGTCTATCTGGCTCTATAACCTAGACAAAGTCTCCAAATCACCTCAGAAAGGGTGAACGGTAAGCCTTAAACCTATGGCTTGTTAAGATTAAATCATTTATTCATGCCTATTTTAAGTCCTAAAGCATGCATTAGTTAACAAAAATCCCCAGTGGAGTCAAAATTATATGGTCATTAAATGCTCAGGCTTTTGAAAAAAATTCACCAAACTCTCCTTTGTAAAATGGACTGTCCGCATACACATAGGCATGACAAGGTGGCCATTCAGTAGCACATCTACCCAAAAACTTGAACAGTTCATATTTATAAAAAACTCAAAAATCAAACTCCCCATAGCAGCTAAATTACCATGTGTATTTTTAGTTAAAAATTCAGGTTCATTTACCCTCAAATAGGACAAGTAAACTGGCCAAAAAGGGCGCCAAATGACTGTCTCGGAAATCAAATTTTTTTTACATTAAAACATTCAGCGTAGTAAAACATGCATATTTACTAAGTCCGAAATTTTTTATCAAGTCATATAAGTATGCCTATTCGCTATAATGTGTCTAGAAGCATACTGTATGAAATCTAACATTATAAAGGTCAAAACTTGAAAAAAAGGATGTAAACGTTACTAGAGATGTGCAGAACGTTCGTACGATGATGGAATTTGAATAAAGAAGCCCAAACTTAGAAGATCTGAAGAAGAAATCTTGGAATCGTTTTATAGTTCAAACTTGAAAATGAATTATGAAAGTCATGGGAGCCTAAATTATACTCGAAGTGAGTAGTAACTCAACCTGCGTCTCCCTAAGGTGGGTCCCACCCCCTCTAATTTGGTCCGATTGAAGGCAAAGCAGAGTTTACAGAAGCTGAAAAGTCAAATCAGGGAAAAAAAACTGCTACACGATTGAGCGAAATGGCCTTGAAACCCTGGTTGTAAGCATCAAGCTCCTGACGAAGAAAGGAACTTTTTATAAGCCATTGGTAGAAGCCCAGATGTGGTATTCTGAGTGCTGATGATAAAAAACTGCTGAAAACTACCTCTGTCAGAGCATCGAGAAGGTCCGGCATTGTGGACAGCGGATTTTGAACGCATCAAAGTGTCTTGATTGGTTTGAGGATATGACCTACCAGAAAGAAACCTCCACGTCGATATCGATTAGGTATGACAATCCAAACCGTTGGCGACAACTCCAACGAAGCATCGGGAATGAGCCCGTGATGATAGCCATTGAGAATTGATTCAACGAAGGTCAGAGCATCTAACATAGAAAATCTCTGGCAACAACTCTAGCGTAGCATTGAGAATGAGCCGGTGAAGGAAATCATGGAGAAGGGTTCCCCCATAAATGACAGATGATGGAATCTGTTATACAAATCCCCAGCGGGAGCACCGAGAAGGATCGGTGGATCAACCGACCGTGTAAACTACCGTTCGAATAGGCACCAAGAAGGTTCGGTGATAGTCAACTCTGCAATCTACTGTTCGATTAGGAATCAAGCCAGTTCAACCGATCGTGTAAACTACCGTTCGAGTAGGCATTGAGAAGGTTCGGTGATGGTTAACTCTGCAAACTACCGTTCGAGTAGAAATTAATTCAGTTCAACCGACCGTTGTAAACTACCGTTCGAGTAGGCACCAAGAAGGTCTGGTGATGGTCAACTCTGTAAACTACAGTTCGAGTAGGTATCAAATCAAATCAATCGACCGCTATAAACTATCACTCGGGTAGGCATCGAGGAGGTTCGATGATGGTCAAATCATTGTCAACTATTGTTTGAGTAGATCGTGAGACTTCTACCCCCGATAAAAACTTCGACATCAACCAAACAGTAATCCAAATAGTTGGCGACAAGTCCAATGTAACATCGGAAAAGATCCAATAATGTAAACTAGTGTAAGCTATCATCAGGATAGGCATAAGGAATCCCCAATGAGGTCACTCGTTAAAAAAGGAACATTCCCTGCGGGGAAATAGTCAGAAAGCTTATCTGAAAATAGAAGATGTCAGTGACAACCTCAACATCGAATTCAAAAATGTCTAAAGGTATCAGCCAAGGAAGAATCTTCCCCATAGAGATCTTGAAAACATATCTCCAACATGTCATGGAATTGGTCTTGATAGCACCGACGGACATGGTAAATCATTGGCTTCAACCTAATGCAACATTGGGAAAGATCCGGTGATGATCAAATGTTGCAAACTACCGTTCGAGTAGGTATCAAAAGAGTTCAGTGAAAACCATCATGAACAACTCCACCCCCAACAGGAAGTGTGGGAACACACAGTGATAGCAAACCCGTGGCAACTAACACCACGAGAGCCTATAGCATTCGTCACATGTCATACATTGCATTACATTTGCATGTGTCATCTTACCAGCGTCTAGCAGTCTATATCATGTTCATTCCATTGCATTGCATAAACATGATAAAGAGGGGCATCTATAAACACTCAAAATTTTGTATTCTTGTTACTAACCTTGCAAGAGGGCAAAACTATCTTTTAGCCCCGGCAACACCAGGATGTCAAGTTAAGCCCCAACAATACCGGGATGTTAATTGAAGCCCCGGAGATAACTCCAGGAGGACAAAAGCCCCGACAACAATATTGGGAGATCAAACTCGACCTCGGTCACAACACCGGGATGTTAAGTCAAGCCCCGACAACACCGGGATGTCAAGTCAATCCCCAGCGATAACCCCGGGAGATACAGCAGCCTCGGCGACAACCCCGGGAGACCAGATCAACCTTCGAAGACAGCCCTGAAGCATCACATCAACCCCAGAGACAACCATGGGAGACCAAATAAACCTCGGAGACAACACTGAGGAAGAACAGAGTCGACTGGGATCAAACCTTGGAGACAACCCCGAGAAAATAATCGAAAACCTTGCAAACACAGGGGACAACCCTTGGAAGGGCAAAACGGTCATTTTATTGACTTAAAGCCAAATCAAGTCAAATTGATGCAATGAGGCTCAGAAAGAGCCATAACATCAATCCCAAGTGAAAATAGCACAAGACAGCTCAACGGACAGACTGCGAAAAAATGAAGATCTGGTTATAAACCCATCTTCCTGGATTCAGAAAAGATCAAATCCCATGTCATTGTGTCGCTTTCAGAAAGGGCCTTCCATAAAGGTATAGCACGCCTCAAACGGACGCCCGGATCAAAAGTTATAAAGTTTCGAAGCATACCCAACGTTGGTCGGAGTGCACATACTTCGAGACGACGAGACCCACTAGAGTGGGCCCCACTTGAGGAGCCTCACCTCTACCCGCGACTGTTGCGGGTAGACTTGCTACCATCTGGTCTATAAAGAAGACCCCCCACCCTTGCAAAATAGGAAAAAAAAAATAGAAAAAGCAAAAAAAAATAATTCCATTTCGACTCTTAGCCCTATTTCTAGTACTCCAAACCTCGATTTTATTCTTCCAATACGTTTGCACATGTATATTCTATAACATAACAAAAATTAACCGGTGGAAACGTCCATTTGAAGCCCTCTGAGTGGCAAAGAGCCCGTGGAGTAGTCCATTGTAAGTTTTTTTACGATCAGAAACTATTTCCTACTTTATTACGTATATGTGAACGTGCATATAAAGTTTCATCTTCTGGTTTTGCCTTGATTTCAAATCAGTGGCCTTTCTAGCTTACTTTTTAATATATATAAGTATATATATGAGTTTTTCTTTGTTTGCACAGCCTAGATTGTTAATCCTAGATTTTTTACAGCTTATATATATATAACTATATATATATTTGTATTATTTTGTTCGGCCTGGATTGCTGATTCGTGACCTTTTTCAGCTTTATTATATATATAACTGACTATATATATACTAATATTCAATTTAGTCGGGCCTGGATTAATTGCTAATTTGTGGCCCTTTTATTGCTTTTATACATATAACTATATATATATATATATATATATATATATATAATTTTTCTTACTTCGTTTGGCCTGGATTGCAAATTCGTGGCCTTTTTACAGCTTATATATATATATATATATATATATATATATATATATATATATATATATATATATATTCATTTAAGTCGAGCCTAGATTGCATTTTCTTCGTCGGGCCTGGATTGGAAATTTATGTCCCTTTATCGCTTATATATATATATATATATATATATATATATATATATATATATATATATTTCTTCGTCGGGCCTAGATTGGAAATCTGTAGCCCTTTACAGCTTTTATATATATATATATATATTCTTTGTGTAATGTGATTAAATATTTTCTTTAAATATTCATTTGATATGAATTCGCACTGATGTAAATATTGTGGATTAGATTTATCTAAATCTAGCCCTTTCTAACTTTCAAACGGTTCAAAATCGGTCAAACCGGAACCGGGGAGCTAGAAGGGCTAAGATTTATTTAAATCTAGTTTTTTCTAGTTTTGTAAATATTAAAGCGACTACGTGACCCTAGATCCATATCTAGTGGAAACGGAAAGCTTTGGATACGCTCAAATAAGGATTTAACTGACGAATCCTTTGTTTTGCAATGTCTAGAGTACAATTTGCAGTTTCTGTGAATATCTGTGTTGTGCAGGTTTTCTTGGCCATTTTCTGTGAGCTTAGGAATTGTGGGATTAATGATCAAATACACCGATCTAAATCTGATTCCAACGATGGACAACTCCATATTATAAACATATCCTGCCAGTTTTTCTGTAAAATGTACATCCAATGGACCTTAAAACAGTTATCCGGATTTAAGGTCTCAAACATAGTGAAATATAATTTGTAGTGCTATAGTCACTTCGATGGTTGTCATGCTCATAAGAAGACCAGCACTTGTATATACATTCTGTGGTCGAGGATGCTTCGCATCCTGATAAAAAACATCCAAATCGAGCCAAAGGCTGAACAGAATAAAACTGGAAATATAAATATGCTTCAATTCCTATGCAAGCGAAAAGGTTTGAAAATCACATTTCAAAACGTTATTTTTATATCTTGTCTAAAAAGGACTTTTTCACACAAATTAAACCCTTCGTATATAGGTCCAACGAAGAATGGCACTACTTTCAACTCAAACAAACGTAGGCTCAATTACTTCCAGCATACACACACATTGCAAATAAAAAAGAAAAATATTGAAAAGATGCGGTAACCGTATTTCACGGAAGTCGGGGGGTGCCTAACACCTCTCTCCCCCCCCCCCCCCCCGCTTAACCAAGCCCCCAAACTTTAAGAATCTCGGTTTCCAAAGCTAAGTTTTGACAGCGTCGAGTAATTGGGCCTACTTGCAAAATCAAATAAAACTCGATTGAGTTGGTACAACCATTTCAAAATATACCAACTGGCCACTCTGTAAACCTTTCAAAATCATCGACATGATATATGTTGGCCTTTTCCTAAAAATTTCACCCTTCATAAAACAGATAAGACAAACAAGGGTAGAAAAATAACAAAATTTAGGGAGAGGAAGATCTGTCCAAAGAGAAGATTTTTTTTCGACGTCGACAGTCCTATTACATAAACTATGTAATTTAAATAGAAACCTTGATCAGCATTCAAGGGAAAGTACATAGGAGGGAGATAGAACTTTACATCAGAAAAATTAGAGAAGACGATGTACGCAGACCCCATTTAATACAATTCATTCAATCAAGCATTCAACTAAAATCAAATTCAATCACATTGGTCAATAGTCCATAATCAACCCCATTTATTATCAAACACATCAACCTATGCATCAATAAATAAAAATTCATCTCATGAATAATAAAATCATTCCATATATGCATCGATATCATTTAATGGGCGAAAGTTTGCTAAATTTTGGTTTTTGAACAAAATAAACTCTTTTATTTTAATCAAAAACCAAATCCAAATTAAACACCTTTAATTTTTAGCAATCTGAAATTATATTTTAGATAAAATAAACATCTTTATTTTAAAATTTTATCAATTAAATAAACTATTTACTTTAATTAATGAAAAGTAAAATTTTCAAAATCTGTAGAGTGGCGCGACCGCGACAGCGCCCAGAATGAACTGGGACGCGGCGCGGCCGCGCTGTTCGTCAGCTTCAGTTTTGCAGACAGGCACGCCCGTGCCCAGAATGAACTGGGATGCGGCGCGGTCGTGCTGCTTAGCAAAAACAACATACTTCAGTTTTTGTCCAAAAAATTCTATTAAATCTCACATCAATTCATACATGGAATCATAAAATTGATAATTAGCACAAAGTTAGGCTCTGATACCACTGTTTGGTTTGTATGTTACACATACATGTAATCAAATTACACAATAAAGACGGAAGCGCAATAAATTAGGTTTTAAAATTTTTGTACAAACCCTCACCATGATCATGCTTTGTGCTCAATTATCAACCAATAGAAAGAGACAGATAAATCAGAATAATACCCTTGTAGAAACTAACTTCCACAGGTACGAGTTCAACTCTTTGCTCTTCGTGATCTCTTTGAATCTCCTGGATGAATTCCTTCCTTTGATCAACGTTAGCCACCCAAGTGTTTGGCCTCTAGAGGTGATCCACCAAGGAAGAGGAATTGTTCAAGAAGGAGGGTGGTTGGCTAAACCCTAGTTTTTCTATTCTCTGTAAAAAATGAGTACTCTCTAATAGTAATGTTCATACAAGCCAATCATGTATGATAATAAAGCATATACTTTGTAAACAATCTTATTTATTTATTAATAAAAGAATTCATTTATTAAAGACATTTAATTAACTACATGATGCTATTTTTATAATATGTAAATAACCCATAATTTTAAGCAATGCTTTTAGAATCATGATGTTGATCATGCTAATGAGATCTAAATTCTAAGAAAGCTTAAAACTAAAATAGTTCCCAATCGTTGGATTACTAAAAAGGGGATTAGTAAATCCGGATAGATTGGTACATATGTTGCTTGCTCCTTGGATGAGGATGATTGATCTCATGATCATTTGTGTGGAGGCATTAAAGCAAGTATGTAGGTGCTTATTGGAGAATAAGTTCACTGAACGTGACTCGTTATGGAATACCTAATAGAGTTTTACTTGTCTGTCAATAGAAATTCCTAATGTGATAGTAGTACAAGTGATCCTTGGACTTGAGATCATCATAGTATTTTATATGTAACGAATTATACTTTGACTTATTCCTTAAAAACTATTAGGGTATATTAAAGAGTATGATTGGGTATAATGAGTTACATATGGAGATAATTAATAATCAATAAAAAATCTACCACTTCTAGTAAAAGAAGAGATATGTCCTATGTGATTCGTTAAATGACAACCCATTAGTCCTTGGCCAAAGTATAATGAAATTAGAAAGGAGTTTCTAATTTACATTATTTGGAGTTGTGCATTTTCTAATCGAAATACATATAATTAAATAAAATAAGACTTGATAGTAATTTCATATCTTATATTTAATAGGGACATTGTATGGTGGAAGGATTGAATTGTACGGTAACTATTTACTCACAGGTTCTTTTCTGATTAATGTTAAAATCTATATTATCCGAAACGTCGTTGATTGCTAGGGAGGCTTATCCCTATTGTAGAATAAATATTATTTATTTAAATAGATTATTTACTTAATTTATTTATTTAAATATAATTAGAATTGTTCTAATTAATTTATTCACAACTGGTTTAATATGGAGAACCTAAAGGGTCACATCATAAAAGGAAAAATAATTATTTATAAAGGTACAGGCATAATCGTAATAATGCATTAAGTGTAATTAATTTGATCTATGGTGATAGAATAAATTAAATAGCTTAATGTTTATTATTTATGTAAGACCCCAAATTTTATGAAATAAAAGTATTCGATTTTTCTTATAATTATTATTTTATTCAGTAAATAGTTAAATTGATAAAGGGTTAAAGTTAAGGTTGATATGTGAAAATTTTACGAAGTAAGCAAGTTGTCATAAAATATTCGTTGTATCGGGGAGTATTCGTTTGGTCGAAAAATATTCTTTTTGTCAGAGAATATTCGTAGGACGGCGCAATTATTGGTGGACCCCATAACGAAATAACTGTCGGATAAAGAAAGCGACAAAAATAACCTTTTTATAAAAATAACGGCAAAACTTTTACTGTTAAACTGTTGAAATATTCGGTGATAAAAGTATAGTAATACGCTTTGTTGCACAGTAGCACATGGTATTGCACAGTATCTCTGATTTTTGATGCTTACGTAGAAAGTCACTCAGTTTCATTCAATAATTGTCACAGTAGTTGCTGCATAGTATCTAATATTATTAATTCAATAATTGTTACAGTAACATCTACACAATATTTTATATTGTTAAATCAATAATTGATACGACACATTTACTCATATTAATATTAGCATTATTTACAATGTCTAGAAAGTTTTGTCCAGAAAAGAGGTTAGGTTATTTAATTGCGCGCCAGTAAGAAGAAATCCTTATCGGAAAGCCCCCTCTTTCCTGTGAACGTTCTAGTTGTCAATATTATGAGTTATAATATTAATGATGACTAATTGTTGAAAGATTGTGTTAATTAAAGATAAGTGATTTGAGGTGGATATTTATTCAATTTTTGTTATAAATAGAGGAGTTGTTGTAAGGACCCCCTACGTGCCAAATTATTCAAACCGTCGGTAGAAATTGATATCAGTTTTGTTTTATTATTATTATAATAGTAATAAAACAGAAAACTTTTTATATAAAACTGAAATCTTTTTATAATATATATAAAGTTGTTTGTTTTATTAGAATATAAATAGAATATATTATATTATATATAAAGTTTTTGTTTTATTAGAATATTTTATTGCATAGTGACGCATAGTAAAAATCAAAATTTTCGCCCGTGGACTTCGCCTGAAAAAAAAATTCATTGTGCGTCCGTGATTTTTTAAATAGTGCCCTGCTATTCTACTATAAATAGAATGCTTAGTTAAGAAATGAAAATCACACCAGAATCAGAGAATTCTTCTTCTATAATGTTGTGCGTATTTCTTTATAGTATAAGGGTACTTTGAGGGTAGCTAATAGTGCAAGATTTTCTCAAGATAATCTCCGCTATATCAGTCAGATTTAGTCTCCTACTAAGGTAAGGGATATTATTTATGTTCAGTATTCTTAAGTAATATTATTTTCTTCCATACTCTATAGTATGTAAGTGATATTATTTCATTTCATATTCCTAAATCTACACTTACTATGATAAGTATTGCTTCTATAATCTCTGAAACGATTAGAAATTTCTTGAGGTTTGTTCTTCATCTAATATCATTTCACTGGAATATTGGTCTGAACTTTCTTATTGAAATTTTAATATTTTCATATGGGAGTACTATTCATATGGGGTACTATTCATATATACGGTACTATTCATATATACGGTATTATTCATACGGTACTATTCATACGATACTATTTATACGTACGGTACTATTCACGGGGTACTATTCAAGGGGTACTATTCACGGGGTACTACTATTCTCAGGGTACTATTCATGATAAAAATTAGTTTATTTTCTATCCGAATTATTTTTGATATAAGAATATCATTCTTGAACTTTGCTCCACAATTGATTATTATGTTGACAATTTGAACATTCTTGAACTTGGATAAATTAAATTATAAATCTCTAATATTTATCCTTGATCTCACTTGATTCGTTCTTTATATCATTTTTCATCATCCTCAGTCTTAAATTGTGGTGAAAATTATCTTTAGCCCATAGTGCAAAGATGAACTGTTGATTGGTATCATTGGCCAGTAGTGCAAAGATGAACTGTTGATTGATATCTTTGACCTGTAGTGCAAAGATGAACTATTGATTGATACCTTTGGCCTGTAGTGCAAAGATGAACTGTTGAATGATATCTTTGGCCCGTAGTGCAAAGATGGACAGGTGTATGACATGATCATGACCACTAATTATACAGTTGAATATCTTTGGCCCGTAGTGCAAAGATAGACAATTGATTACCATTGTTGTTACATTTGAAAGTCGTTGGAGTAAGAGTGTAAAGTCGATATGATTATTGAGTGTCTTTAGCCTTTGTGGCAAGGACATTATGAGATGCAGGTTCTATTAAGCCTTTGTGGCAAGGAGAAACTATTGATTTACATGATTATGAACATGAATTGTGAATTTAACTATAATTTTTGATGATACAGGAAAAGACAGGTGGTGAAAGTTCTCTTTGTCTTGAGTACAACAAATAACTGTTGATTGGTTTTACATGAATAAAATATCGATGATGGACTTTTAATTTGGGGAGGATAGTAGACAATATGTTCTACTTGACTTTTCTAATGGATTGTTTGTTCCGCTACAACTATGGTTGAAAACTTTTATCATCTACCATATGTTCTAAATATCTGATTCATTACGAATGAAGACTATTGATAATTTAATTATCTTTAGTCATGATATTCTTTACTGGGCTATTTATGCTCACCCTTTTGCTTTACAATTCCTTTCAGGTAATAAGAGTGTAGCTGGGTCGAGCGGGGATAACTGGGGAATAGAGTGATGGTCTATGACTGTTGAAGTTTCTCATAAAACAGTATGATAATAATTGTACTGAAACTAAAAAAATATTTGTGTCGTATTTTATACGTCATTTAACAGTTGATTTTGGTGAACAACAATAGGGTGATGAGAACCCGACTTTGGAAGGGTGTGTTGCCACTATCATACAAGATGTCTAACCACATACGACTTCGTATTATCATAAGACATGGTTGTGCGCATCCACTTATTGATTATATCTATGAGCACTACCTATATAATCTTGGAGTATGGTTGAAATATAATCTTCAGTTTGAGACAATGGAGATAATGATATGGTAAGAGAATACCCACCATTGCAATGAACAGGATAGTAATCTTCTCGTTCTTCTTTGGGGTCTATTGGGTCAACCAAGATTAATTCTCAAGTCCTATGATATCTATTATAACTTAGAAGCATGGTCTCCCATGTATGAAGGTTTCCTTGAGCATTTTCCAAAGATTTTAATTCCTAAAACAGTTATTGACTGTGAGAACCCGAATTTTCAAGAATTATTAATAATAAGAATTTAATAAATAAAATTCTTAAAGCATGAGATGGGTTCGAATAAAATATATGTATATATATATATGTGTGTGTGTGTGTGTGTGATACGAGGTATGTAGTATTGTGTTACATAGGATAATATGAGCTATGTAATAAGTGATTTTTTGTTTAATAAATATATATCATTATTTTATATTTGTTATAAATTGTAAAGATGAATTAGTAAGAAGATGGATAAGATTTATCTATCGACATTAAATAATTTATAGAATTATTTTATCATAGTAAGTTGGTGACATTAAATATCTTTGATGAATAATCACCATTTTCATGAATATATATACTAGTTACTAGTATGAATGTAATATAGGTTATTATCAGTGCTTAAGCTATCTATAGATGGATTGGGATAGTGAAGCATGAGTTAGTTACGGGAATTAACTAATGAGTATAAATATTGGTTAATTTAAATTAAAAGTTGTATTATGGAATAATATAATTTGAATATTGTCGACGTTGGAAAATTTAAGAAATACTGCGGGTTGGTTCGTAACCCGAGTTTCCTGAAATTGATCTTCCTAAGTTCTCTCTACCCTTATTCTTTTTATTTAGGAAAAAGGTTTTGAAGGATTTTTTAGGAAAGAGGCCAATATGTATCATGTCGACGATTTGAATGTTTTAACAGAGTTGCCAGTTGGTAGATTTGAAAATGTTGTAGCAACTCAACCGAGTTTGATTTGAAAAGACGCCCAATTACTGGACACTGTCGAAACTTGATCTTTGAAATCGGAGTTTTGAGTTCGGGGGCTTGGTTAAGTGTGGGGAAGGTGTTAGACACCCCCACAACTCCCGTGTAAACACAATACCGCATCTTTTTAATATTTCCCTTAAAACTGTGAATGTATGAGTGAATGCTGTTTGAAAATTGGGCCTATTAAGTTGATTGATTGAAAGCTTTGACAGACTTCGTTGAGCCTATATACGAAGGGTTTGATTTGATTTAAAAATCAGTTTTTGATTTGATTTGGAAAAGCATTTAATTTGATTTACAAAAGCTTTTCTTTTAATTGAAAATGATGTTTTGAAAGATGTTGATCAAACCCCTACGCTGACATAGGAATTGAAACACATCGCCACTTTCAATTTTTATCTTTATAGCCTTAAGGTTGCATACAAGGGGTGATTTGTCGGGCTGCGAAGCATCCTCGACCACAGAAATATACAAGTGTCGGTCCCTCATGGTTATAAAAACCATCGGAGGGACGCCGACACGACAATCTATATTTTTACTATGTTGAGACCTTAAATCTGGATAACTGTTTTAAGGTTTGTGCATGTACATTTTACAGAAAAAACTAACAGGGTACATCTAAAAATCGGAGTTTGTCCATCGTGGGAATCAGATTCTGATCAGTTTGATCATGAATCCCACGATTCCTAGGCTCACATATGAATTGCTAGAAAACCTGCACAGTTCAAATTTGTACAGAAGCAGATAAATATCCCAAGATAGCCAGAACCAGGGATTCATTCAGTAAATCCCAGTCCGCACGGCCGAAGCGTCTCGTTCCCACTAGATAGCCATCTAAGGGACGCGAGGTTGCTTTTGAAGCTGAAACTATAAAAATAACTAGATTTAAAGAAATCTCAGCCATTATAGCTTCTAGGTTCTGTCGGGACCTGTTTGAACCGTTAAAAGCTAGAAGTGGCGAGATTTGGATAAATCTAGTTCGCCCGCAGATATGTTAGTGCAAATTCATATACAAATGAATGTTAAATGCAACAGTTGAATAAATTGAACAAAGCAATATATATAGTTAGATATATATAAAAGCTATAAAGGGCGATGGATTTTCACTCGCAAGCCCGGACTTGAATTGAAATATATATGTAGATATATATATATATATATATATATATTGACAGAAACGTAGTCAACCAAGACTTGAAAGATGACCAGTAATGGTGAAGGCTGCTTATATATGCATAAATATATATAAAAGTAGTAAAAAGGCCACAGAATGATCTAGGCCGAACTGAAATGTAAATTACAGAAAAGTAGTCAACTAGTGACTGGGGAGAGCACCCAGTATGGCGAAGTGTGCAAAAATAGTAAAAAGGGCGATGAATTTTCACGCCTGTGCCCGGACTGAATTAAAATATATATATATATATATATATATATATATAGACAAGAATGTAGTCAACCAATACTGGTACGAAAACCAGTTATAGTGAAAATCGTTTAGATATGCGTAAATATATATAAAAGCGGTAAACTACCTCGAATTTAAAATTCGGGCTTAACAGAATTGAAATGTTAGTACATAAACAGTTAAATATATATAGAAAAAGGCCAAACCCAGACTGGGAAGATAACTCAGTTCGGCGAAGTTGCTAAAACGGTGTGTGCTAGTGCATTGAAGCTACTGGAGCTGACGGATCGTCAATTCGAGTTGTAAAAATGTTGAAAATGGAGTTTATGTACAAAAATATATCATTTTTTGATGAAAACAGCCACAGAACTAAGTTTTGGGCATATTTAGAAGATGAAACTTTGTGTGTAAGTGAAAAACAGTGCAAAGTAGTAGTATTGACTTTTAGATCATAAAAATACTTACAATGGACTGCAATACGGGCTTTTTTGCCAAATCGTAGGCTCTATACGTCCAAATCTACTGGTTATTTTCTGATATGTGGTAGTATATGGGTATATCTACGTGTTAGAGTGAAAATATTTGGGTTTGGAAGAGGTGTAAAATTCGAGAAATTAAACTGGCAGAGCTTCGCTGTGTTTCAGAATTCTTGAAAATGAATGGGGGGCACGTTTATTTATAGGCCAGGGAGCCTCCACTCTACCTGCAGCTGTCGCAGGGAGAGCTGCGGCTCCCTAGGTGTGGTCCACATGCTCGGTTTGGTCGTCTCGAGGTGCATGCAAGCCGGGCGACGCGATGTTAGGTTTAGAACTTTATAACTTTTGATCGGAGAGTCCGTTTGGGGCGTGCTATAGCTTTCCAGAAAGCCCTCGCTGAGAGTGTCACAATGACATTGGATTAACCCTTTTTAAGTCCCCAAAGGTGGGTTTATGATCGGATCTTTGTTTCCCCACAGTTTGCCCGTCGAGCCGTCTGGTGCTGTTTTCAATCGGGATCGCTGTTGTGGTTCTTTCTAACCTTGGTGGCACCAATTCTGCTTGATTTTGACTTAATTAGCTAAGAGTTGGTAAAATTACCGTTTTACCCCTCCCGGGGTTTCCTGTGGTGTAGGCATGATCTCTGGTTGACTTATGGGAGCTGTTTCTAAGACTTCGATCCCATTCGAGTCTGTTTGTCCTCAGGGTTGCCTCTGTGGCTGACGTGGTCATTCCAAATTTTCTTCTGGAGCTATTGTGATGCTTCAGGTTTATGTCTGAAGTCGACCTGACTTCTCAGACTGGTGTCGGGGCTGACCTGTACTTCCCTGGTTGCTGCCGGGTCTGATTTGTACCTCCCAGGTTATTGTCGGGGCTGCGTTGACATCCTGATATGGTTGATCGGTGCTGTAGTTGTCCTGATATCAGTTACAAAGTTTGAGCTAATGTCCTGATATTGAGATCGGGGATGATCTGACGGTCCAAATGACGATCGGAGTTGAATGAACGGTCTGATTGATGATCGGAGTTGAATAAACTGTCTGATTGACGATCGGAGCTGGATTGACGATCTGATTACTATCAGAGATGGATAGACAGTTTGATTAATAATCGGAGCTGGATGGATGGTCCGATTGACTATCAGAGCTGGATGGACGGTCCGATTGACGATCAGAGTTCGCTGGAGTACCGATATTGGTGATCGAATTTGACTGGAGTTTACCGACATTAAGGATCGGGTTTAGGTTTACCGACATTGGGGATCGAATTAAGTCTGAAGGATCGGCATTGGTGGCTGGATTTAGATTGGATGTCTGGTGTCGGGAGCGGGGTTGGCTTGATTGACGGTTTTGCCCTCCTACAGTGTTAGTATTGGGGCAAGGAAAATTTTGAGTGTCTACAGATGCCCCTCTTTATCATGTTTATGTAATGTAATGGAATAAACAGGATAAAAATTGCTAGACACTTGAATTATAATAAGATATTAATGATGTAAATTACAATGCAATGAATGTTAACATGCTTCCGCATATCGCATATCGCATCGCAAATCGCATTTCATATCGCATCACATCGCATCGCTTCGTATCGTAAATCGCATCGCACATCGCATATCGCATCGCAAATCGCATCGCATCGCTTTACCTTTACCGGTGCTGATGTTGGGGTTGATCACCACTGTTGACTTTCATCAGTGCTGCTGATGCCTATGCTGGTGTTGACTCCAACGGTCTAATTTCTATTAGTGTTGCTGATGCTTGTTTGATGACGATAAATTGAAATGTTTCCTATATTTCTGGTGGGGATGTCGTTCTTTATGAAAGCCTTTGCTATTTTCTTAGTTTAAGCCCAATGGTTTCTCACATCTGCTGATACTCTTTATGGGGCATACTTTCTGATGCCGTTTGTACATTTTTGAAGACTCCTCTGATGGGGATATATCCCTTTTCGCCGAGTTACCTCAGTGGGTGTTCCCGATGCTTATCCTGATGATAACTTACACCGGTAGTTTGCAAAAGTGCCTTCCCTGATGGTAGGGGCAATGATTAATCATTGGACTTTCCCGATGCCTACTCGAACGGTAGTAGACTTTTCTATCGAGTTTGTGTGTTCAATGTGTGTGCATTTTTGACTCTAGTGGGTATGCATGCCTAATGCTTTGATGGAGATGTGCGCTGATGTAGCTCTTGTTGCACATGTGCAGACTAGACATGATGTGATAATCATAATTTGTCCTAGGTTGATGCATATGCTTAATTGAATTGATGTAGAACCATACCTGACCCTTTCTGAGGTAATTTAGAGTTTCTTTCGCATGAAATTTGCTAGGCTTAGCAGCTTCAACTCCTGTATGGCTCATTTTGTCATTCGCAGGTTCAAATATTCCCCTTTCATTTATCGTCTCTGATGGGGATGGATCAGAGTTGATCTGCCGGCCCGATTGAAGATCGGGGTTGATTTGATTTGATTGACCTCAATGTTCCCTTTGAGGATATGTATAACATATTCCATCATCTGTCCTTTGTGAAGATGGAGTATTATATGACTTTTGCTCCTAGATCATCTCCCGATGCTTCGCTGGGGTTGTGCCATCAGCTGATCATTGAGTGTGAAAAGGGTAAGCTTTTTACTTGTGACCTTGCTGGTTTAGTTCTGGCTTGACTGATGACCCGGGTGAAGCTGACGTCCTGGAGAATGTAACCTGTTCTTTCATTGCCTATATTTGGACTTTAGTTTAGAGGCCTCGACTTGTGAGGGCTTGGCGCATGTTGACATGTTTGATGGTGTAGATTTCATTCGCTAGATCTTTTTGTCATCGGGCATCTGTTCTTCCCGAGTTAAGAATTTTTCCCTTTCCATGGAGGGACAACTTATGTCGCCTTAATTTCTTTCAGGAATGCTCCTTTTTCTTTTGATGAGGCACTTGGTCCCGTCATAGATCCTTTCCATTTCTTAGAATCAGAAATGCCCCAGCCCTTTAGCAGCTTGTTACTGGGGTTCACAGAAGAAACTTGCTTTGTTGACCATGTCTACGGTGATCAATATCATGCATATTCAGACAAATAACAATATGTGCCCCAAAATTTTGATGGCTCGGGCCGTCGGGGTTAGTGTGATGAGGCATTTAAAGTAAAAGTTTAGGAAATTGCATGCTTGTATTAAATGCGCTCCTATCTTATCGCTAAAGATCTTGAAATGGAGTATGAAAATGAATTTTTCCTAAGAAAATCAAAATTTTCGCTTGACAAGTTATGAAATCGCAAGAAAACTTTTAAGCGTCCATGGTCATTTTTCATGGGTAGGATCAGATTCAAAAGACTCATCTCCCTGTATCAGAGACACCTCATCTTCGCTCTAGACACTGCTCTTCACAGAATTAACATCATATGACATGTGCACTATGAGTGATGTAACCCTTAGCAGGGGTTTCTTTTTTATGACTTCAGGTGATCTCATTTTTTCTTGCCAAATTTTTCTACTTTCCTTGCTTAACTTTGTCTCGTTTTCATAATCTATTCAGGGTTACCTATGTAACGAGTTTTGGACCACTGACTCCCAAACCTAACAGCTTTAGGGCACTAGGTGTTGAGACATCCCTTAGGGTTTACTGGCTCGAGGAATAAAGGCCACACTTTGAGACAAGTCAGGCAGACTACTCTTTTGATCTTTGCCAGAGCCTATACAAGATTCATTTTCTTAGGCTCTAAGTTACCCGTGTAGCGAGTGTTGGGCCGGTGACTCCCAAACCAGACGATTTTAGAGCACCAGGTTTAGAAACACCCCTCGGGCTTAATTACTCGAGTAACCTAGGCTACGCTTCGGATCTGCTCAGGTTTTGATTTCTTGTAATGCTCGTTTTCTTAGGTACTGAGTTACCCAATGTAACGAGCGTTGGGCCGGTGGCTCCCAAACCAGATGGCTTTAGCGCACCAGGTGTAAAGACACCCCTCAGGCTTAATAACTCGAGTAACCCAGGCCATAATTCGAGACATTAGGCTGGCTACTAATTGTCATCCTTGTCGTCATAGTTTAAGAGCCAGGTCAATCGCAAAGTGCAAACATGCATATGAGGTCAAGTTTGCTCTAAAAGTGCTTTGAACTAGGATGTCGTGCCTAATCAAAAGGTTGAATAGTCTTAATTCTCTAATCGCTTTCATGATTCTTGCTCCACGGACGCTTATCAGAATTAATCCAATTCATAACAAGTTAAGCAAAAATATTTTTTTTCTTTTTCTTCTTTTTTTTCTCTTTTTCTGAGACCCTAATGCAGGACTTATGTGTATTATCGCTAATGAATAGAATTTGAAAGCACATAAAGAAATAAAAGAGTCATACCTTATCAGCGGATCGCAGTATTCTAAGAAAATTATGATTGGCAAAGGTCGATTAGTCATACCGTATCGCCAATGATGAAAGCTAGGATGATGATGGACCATGCTGATGGTGCCGACTGGTGCATGTTGATTGGATGGTTGATAAATGCCCCAGTATTGAATTGCGTAATTTCCAAAATTGGTCCAGTCTTGTTGTAATGGTCCCCACGTCAGGTTGTCGTTGACCTTAAACTTGCCCCAGTCTTGCTTGTCATCTGGGAGGATTGCTTGGTTGTATGTTTGACCGATGGGCTGATAAGATGCTGAGATCGCAAGAGTCTTTAATTGTATTTCGCCCATGGTGAACAGGCAGTGGATTTTGGTTTTAATGCTTGGATGCCCCAGTCATTATTTTTGATTTATAGGAACAAATGGCTTTGATGACCTTTCTTCGAGTTTGATGAAGGTTTCAAATTGAGGCTTCAGCTCTTCGAAGGTCCTTGCGGATGTTTATACTTGATATATCACTGTGTTGTTGTTCCAACTTTGACGATTGATGTCGAGATGCCTTCGGACTCCAATGAATTGGCCTCAAGGGCTTGTGATGGTTGGTGGTGATGGCTTTGACCACGACTTTGGTTGGTGACCTATAGAGTGTCCCTGCCGAAATAGATCTTGATTATGACAGATTCGATGGCTCGGATGACCTTCGAGAGAGATCAGGCCAGGGCGTTGATGTTGACGGCCCATTCTAGTAGAGTTATAACTTCTGTTGATAGAGGCGAGACTCGAGCCACTCGGGAGGCTGCCTTTGCTGAGAGGAACGAGGCCATAGTATGCAGATGACAGTGGATGTTCTGGCTCGTATGGAGACCGAGGGTTAGGAGCTTGCAGCTGCTCCTCTATCTTCAGAGAGATGCCATGTTGGCACTGTTATCCCACTTATCCATGTGTTCAGACACTAGCTTTGATTTTCCTCAGTAAGGCCTGTTGACCAGGTGGCTTGATAGAATTTGGCTTTTATTTGTCTTCGGTGTCTTGGAACTGGTCTTTTATTATTATATTTTTTTATTTTTTGTTTTTTCTTAAAGGTCTAACCGTGCCGTAGATGGCTGCCTACGTACTCCCGGGTTGAGGGAGATCAGGTCATTCGTAGTTCTGTTGTGTACAAGAGAGATTTGAAAAGTGTTTGTCTTGAGTTTTGAGTTTTTATTTGTTTTGTGTTTGGATTCGACGGTTTTTTAAATTTTTTATTTGGTTTGACGGCACCAAGATGGTTCCCTACGTACTCCCGGGTTGAGGGAGATCAAGTCTTTCGTAGTTCACGTTCTTGTATGAAAGGCTTGATTTTTGATTTTTTCCTTTTTGATTTTTTTTTTTTTTGATTTTTTGATTTTTTTGGTCTTTTGATTTTGTATGCATGGAAAATAAAAGGCATAAGGCTAAAGAAAAGGATAACGTCCTGACATCCTTTGGAACTCACAGCTTTCCTCTGGATCTTCGTCCTCCTGGCTAATTGAGGCATGATAGTCCAGTCGTCCGTGGTTATGTCGCCTTCGAGGCTAGTGATAGAGGTTCCCTCTTGGCTCTGAATATCTTCAATCCCTGCCATAAATTGATCGCCTCCTGAATCAGCATATCCCTTAAGGAGGCTTAAACTGGAATCGTCGCAGAAAGGTATGAACTCCAGATTTCTTGAGGGGTTGACTTCCTTGAGAATTTTGCCACCTTATTTTTCGTCTGTTCCTTCACCTTTCTCATAGCCTTGAGAGGATTTGAGTATGAAATCCCCCCCGCACTGATGTTGTATCTCTCGCAAGGAACTTTCCTTTTGGGCTTTTTCCATACGGGGAAGGATTAGTATCTCCTCCTCATCTTCCAAAAGGATAAGGTCAGGCATGTAGTTATTGGCTTTGGGCAACAAGATATTTGATGATGGTGGATGAACTTCATTGGGAGATTCTTTTGTATCTTCGGTCACTCCCAGCACTAGAATCGGTCCACCTTGTGTTCTGCCAGGATTGGCTCTCATAGCCGTCACATCATTTGAACTGGTTGTCTCGAGGGGACATCTTTATCTCTTTATCTCCCTCTCGCCTTTTCTGGTCATGGGGAATTCTTTCTTTAGTTCTCCATTTTTAATGAGATCCTAGATTTTGTGCTTTAGAGACCAGCATTCCTCAGTTGCATGTCCGGGTGAGTTAGAATGATAGCGACATATCTTTGTGGCATCATAACTTCTCGTCTCGGGCTTGGTAGGACGCAGAAACTCAGTAATCTTTCTCTGCATAACCATCAAGGCTAACATATTTTCCAATGAGTTCTCCACAGGTGTGAATACCCTTCTTCGTCGACTCTCCCTGAGTCTCGGTGCCGTAGGATTTCGAGGGTTTGCTCGTGTTTGGAATGTCTCTTGATATTTCCTATTTGGGAGTTCGCATTCCTCCGAAGGATTTTTCTTTTGGTGAGAACTTCGAGTAATTTTATCATTCCATCTTTCTCGTCCATCCAACATGCTTTGATCCTGTTCATTTAGTGGGCGGATCTTGGAGGGAGATATGCTCTTATTCTAAATAACCTCCTCTTTCTCTTGGCTTTCAGATATTTGAGTGAAATGCTGCCTTGTATCCTGATGTTGGCGCACTACTAGATTAGCCAAGTGACCGTTCGACCCACATGTGTAGCAGGCGCCCTTCTACAGGATTTGCATTATCACAATATTCCTTTGTTTATAATCACATCAGAATTTACATTATTTATGATTATTTAAACATTAACAATATCATATTGTCCTATCACGGCCTACTAAGGCGTCGGACAGCTTCACTACGCTCCTCCTCTATAATGCGAGACATAGTCCTGCGATCTAACATATACCCAGGCAGTCCCTCGAACTGAATTAGATATCTCATAACTCGGTCCTGGGCCTCATCCATTGCCCTCAGAAACTGTGTAGCACGTCTCTGCAACCTTAACTCTCTTCGCACGCGCATCATCCTCTGCCAGATCTGCACGTCGTGCATTTCTCACCCAAGCTTCTTCCACTATGGCGAGTCTTTCAGATTTCTCTTTCAACTCATTCTTTAACTTTTCTATCTCCTCTGTCTTCTGCTCAGTTTGGCCCTTCTTATGAACCAAATCCCACTTCACATTGCCAAGACGGGTGTGGAGTGTCTCAATCTCACCACCGTGAGCAACTGACTGCTCCCTCAACTCCTGAATTGTATCTCGTAACTCCACGTTGCGATCATACAATAAATCATATATATCAGTACTGACAGAGTTTGGTGGGACCTCCTCAGGGTCTTCCTCCTCTTCTTCCCCCTCCTCGGCTGCCTCCGCCGAAATCTCAACCTCCTCAGGGTCCTCCTCTGAGTCCGTCTCTGGCTCATGCTCCTGACCAAAATCTGGAATCACAGGAGATGGCTCTGGCTGTACTAACTGCTCCCAGACAGTATGTATGTTCCGGGGCTCCTCATCTCTAGTCTCTAGGGTACCACATCCCTAGGGGGACTAGCTCTCCAGTATCTGACATCCTGACAAAATAAGTTTTAAGTCTTAGTTTTTACGTGATGCTAATCAATACTCTAACAAGTATGAACACATAAGCACGTAGCACATAAGGTAATTTTATTATCTTTCTTAGAACTCAATCAGAGTTGTCATTACTATCTTCACGAAGGCTACTATCCTAAGATTTTTCCCCCACCAAAGGTTCATAACCTACGGCTTTGATACCAACTTGTGACTCCCCCAAACCCAGTATCTTAATTTCCACAGGAGTTAGTGTTCACTGTTCCAATAACATACAACTATCTACCCATAAATAATAAAATTCATTTATTAGATAAATAAATCATCATCTGAAATAATAATACATCATAAATCCCAGGTTAAACTTAACCTTAAATCTCTGTTGCGGAAATGTAAATAAATAAGTCTTAAGTCATCACACATAAATCTTGAACTTTAACATTCTTAACATCAACACAAGTCTTCAACATGTGTTAGCTTTTCCTTTGCCTTTGCTACTAGAAGGTACATCACTTCGTTCATTATTAGCTGCAATGTTATTATGCAAGAGTGAGCACGAATGCCCGCAAGTATAAAAATATGACAAAATAATAACATGCAAGTGAAAGAATTCTGAATAACAGAAAGCTCAACATTTGAATCAAGAATATTAATCGAGAGTCAAATTACTTCTGAGGGTCATTAAGACCTTGAACCGAGTCTTAGGTTGTCAAAGATATTAACCTTTCCAACCTTTATCAGTCATAAGACTATAAACTTTACTTCTCGTACTTAGAGAGATCAGCCCTTCATACTGATACTATGCACATTATCTTAACGCTTAAAGCATCTTCATTAATCTCCTATATTAAGATTGTTCATCTCAGTTTGACATCAGAATCCTCACCAAATAAAGTTGGTTTGGATAACTCAATAAATGATATTCAAATTGAATATTAACTTCTCCAGGTATACAATCGAATAAGTATTATACACTTAAATGATACTTTTAAAAGAATCTTGGCATCTCATGTGAAATTCTAAACTTGGATATTCAAGAATAAAAATTTGCTCAACAATAGTAATTAAGCATAGAAATTGCTTAATTTAAAGAGTTTAGTTTAGGAAACCTGCCCAACAATAATAATAAGTTAGGGATAGAAAACTTGCCTCGTGCGCAAGCTACAGTTATTACTCACTTCTTTAATTACTCTTACCTATAACACATTTACAATATCAATTAATCACAGGTTCGATATGATTATTGATTTACAATTAGTGTTCTTTGAACTCATTATTAGGTTTTTCAAATAATGGTTCACGTTGATTAATTAACTTGTTAATTAATCACATAACTTAAGTTATTAACTTGTATTAACAACTTATTACATACATAACATGTCTTCATGTTTATTAAAATTAAAATAATGTCTTCATATTTATATCACATTATTTAAAGTTTATAAATAATAATTTAAGTCATATAATTAATTCATTAATTAATCACGTAACATAATTTATTAAACTCATATCAACATCCTATCATATTTACAACATGTTTTCATGTTCATTAGATTAAAAATATTTTTCTCAAATTTCAACACTAAGCAATTTTTTAAAAAATTTTGGACAGGCTCGGCCGCGCAGCATTTTGCCTTGCAGCCGGCGCGGCCGCGGCTGCGGAATTTCAGAATCTGAAGTTCGCGAACGAACACAGATTTTCTCTCATTTTCTCCCAATTCACATCATTACACTGATTAATAACGTTACCCATGAAGTATAAACTTCATAGAAACATTATGCAACACTTATATTATGTTCTTAACAATCATAATCACATAGTTACACAATCTAACACTTTTAATTTCTCTGTTCTTCAACATTTTTGCAAACTTTAAAGAAAAATATAAAATTTCTCATTGCGGATTCGTTACGATACCGAATCCACTCATTCTAATTTTATTTTCTTTATTTTAACACATGCAATCATAATTATGTGTCAATTTTAATTAAAACATATAATTACAACATGTATTTCACCCATATGGGTTACTAACCTATATTCAAGACTCTGTCTTATTTAAAACCCATTTATTAACAAAATTACTTGGTGTAATCACTGTGAATCATGAATGTATATCCTAAATTATATCATGGACATATGTTAATATATATATATATATATATACATATATATATATATATATATATATATATATATCCATGAAATCATCAATTGTCAATTTTCTCCATTAATAGAGAACTTTTACAAAACTCGTATATGAAAAAATCTGTAAATCTTTGAAAACCCAATTAAAGGCCAAATTATATAAAATTGATCCTTTAAAACATGATTATACGTTATAGAACACGTTATGATCCCATACCCATATAGATAAAGCAATATCGTAACCCAATTGGGAAACCCAATTTCACAGAAAACTCTAAACTCGTATATGAAAACTTTAGAAAATATAATTTTAAGAACTTTGAAAGAAGATTACCCTTTGTTAGTATAAAGATAAATCAAATACAACACTCAGGATTCCTCAAATCTCTCTCTCTCAATCTCCTATTCTTCTTCTCTCTAAAACTTTCTACGTTTTTCTTTCTCTGACTTCTCTAAATTTCTTCTGATAAAATGACTTAGGAAGATAACGTACACATATATATAAATATATAATATATCTGTTGCAATATAACTCCCACAAGGGCCTTGTTTGGCTTCTTCTTCTTTTATTTTCCCATTTATTTTAATAAACTAATTTACTATATAGTTAATTGTCACATCACTTATTAATTAATTAATTTTATTTAAATCAATTAAATAAAATAAGATAATTCACATTAAATCACATTATCACATAATTAATATTTTTATTTATTAATTATGTTAATTCATTAATTCTTTAATTAATTATTAAATTAACTAAAGTAACATATGCTTATTTAATTAATTCAATTAATCAAATAAACTCAATTAATTAAATACTTTGAACTATTAAATCACTACACATTAATTTAATTAATGTAACACATATAATTAAATTAATCTACCACAAATTCATGACTTACTTATTTAACTCAATAATTAAATCATTAAACATATTTATTTATAATAATAAATATTTAAATATCTTTACAAAATTCTCGTTCGTCACATCTTTCCCCCATTAAAAGAATTCTGCCCTCAGAATCGCGGTTCGATTAATAATTTCGTCCTATCACATTCTCATAACCAAAATATTTATTTATTACAATAAATATTCAAAACAACTTCGCAAAATTCTCAATATTTATTTATTTCAATAAATATTCAAACAACTTTGCAAAACTCTCGTTTGTCACATCTTTCCCCCCTTAAAAGGATTCTGTCCTCAGAATCACGTTCACTTATTCAAGAAAATAAGTGTGGATAATTCTTCATCATATTCTCTTCGAGTTCCCACGTAGCTTCTTCAGCGTTGTGGTTCCTCCAAATTACCTTAACAGAAGGTATTACTTTGTTCCTGAGAACTTGCTCTTTCCTGTCAACTATCTGAACAGGAACTTCTTCGTATGATAAATATTTCTCAAATTGTAGGGGTTCATATCCTATCACATGTTTGTAATCGGGATTATAACGTCATAATACTGACATATGAAAAACGTTGTGGACATGCTCCAGTGCCGGAGGTAAAGCTACCTCATAGGCTACTTCTCCAATTCTTCGGAGTACCTCAAAGGGTCCAATGAATCTCGGGCTCAATTTTTCCTTCTTATCAAATCTGATCTTTCCCTTCCAAGGAGAGACCTTCAAAAATACAAAACTACCCGATTCAAACTCTACATTCTTGAGGTGTGGATCGGCGTATTTCTTCTGCCTATCCTGAGCCGCTACTAATCTTGCCCGAATTACTTTAACTATTTCTGCTGTTTGTTGGACTAACTCTGGTCCTAGCAATTGTCTTTCACCAACTTCATTCCAGTACAGTGGAGTTCTGCACTTTCTACCGTACAACGCTTCGTAAGGCGGCATACCAATACTAGCGTGGTAACTATTATTATAACCAAATTCTACAAGCGGCAAATGATCATCCCAATTGCCTTTAAAATCCATTATGCATGCTCTAAGCATATCCTCTAATGTTTGGATCGTTCTTTCGCTTTGCCCGTCAGTTTGAGGGTGATAGGCAGTACTCATCCTTAACTGTGTTCCCATGCATTCTTGCAGTCTTTTCCAGAAATTTGATGTAAAGTGCGGATCTCGGTCAGAAATAATTGACACTGGCACTCCGTGCCTCGAAGCAATCACTTTCACGTATAACTTTGCCAATTGTTCTAAGTTAAATCTAATTCTGATCGGAAGGAAGTGTGCGGATTTCGTTAATCGGTCGATGATAACACATACTGCGTCGTAGCCTTTCTGGGTCGTAGGAAGGCCAACAACAAAATCCATTGTAATATGTTCCCATTTCCATTCTGGGATCTCTAGAGGTTGTAGTAAACCACTTGGTCTCTGATGTTCTGCCTTGACCCTTTGGCAAGTCAGACCCTTAGCAACACAATCTGTGACATCCCGAATTTTTTAAGAATTTATAAATGAGAAGTTAATAAATTAAATTCTTATTTTAAGATGTTTAAGTACGAGTATGTGTATATGTGTTATATTATTTATATGTGATTTGGTGTGAAGAGAATGTAAATATTAATTTTAATATTTATTGAAGTAAATAAATATTTTAATTGAATTATTTATTGAGATTACTATGGAGTAATATAATTAAGTGTATTATATTAATTAAATAATTATTTAATATTTAATTTAATTAATATGTAATGATTTGATGTTATAGTTCTAATTTAATTGAGATTATTAAATTAGATGTAGTGATGTGGTAAGTATTACATGAAGTTATAATTAGTAAGTAATTATAATGTGATAATTTTATGTGATTAATTGATGTTAAACTTTTAATTAATTAAATTAATGTTAAGATTTAATTAATTAAAGGATAACATTAAGAATATGTGTTAAAGAATTTATTAAACGAGTTAAAAGAGTTTTTAAAATCGTTTTCCCAAACAAAGCCCTTACTTTTGTTTTAAACCTGTTTTATCCAAACAAGGCCTTAACTATTAAAACCTGTTTTTAAAATAATGTGGTTTTGCCAAACAAGCCTTAGGGCTTTTAAAATTCTAATTTTTGTAACTTATATATTAAATTGGTAATTAGTATATGTAATTAGATTGGGAGTTACATATTCTATAATTATATGTGTTATATATATATTGTATATACACTAAGTTATGTTAGTTTGCTAAACCTAAGTCTAAACTAAGAACAAAGAGAAGAAGAGAGAATACAGAGAAGAAGAAGAAGAGAGAAGAAGATGAGAAGCTTGAGAAAGCAAGAGAGAATATCATCATCTTCATCATCTTTTCTCCTAATTCAACCTAGAAGGGAACCATACTAACCCTTGTACTCAATTCATATGTTTTGTATGTAGTCTTTGTCAAATTGGGTTTTTATAATCATGAATTTATATGTATCTATGATGTTCATATGTTTTCAAAGGTAATTGTATGCCATGAAAGGGTTTTCAAAATACAATTGTTGTAAAAACAAATTTTAAAATTATGTTTTCTATATTTTCATAGTTTTGGAATTATATGTAAAAATCTCTTTGTTAAACTTCATAATTTTGTTGTGAGAATGGGATATATATATGTATATATACATATATATATATATATATGTTTACATGAGAGTTTCATAGTTGTTTAAGAATTTCAATCACAAGTATATGATGAACCCTATGAAAATCATGTTCATAGTGTTAGATTATGAATTTATGTTAAAAATTATTCTTTAATTATCAAAGCGATTGGTGAAAGCATGAAGTTATGTGTAATATATGATATATCATGATTGTATATGAATTATATGGTTGTATTAGCAATTCAAACCATGGATTTTTGATAAACAATAGGAATTGTGTTCATAGTGTTTTTCTTTGAGTTAATTTCTGAAAATTGCTTTTGAAACTATCAAAATTGATGTTGATTATGAGTTATTGTTAAAATTGATCAAGTATTATGTTAGTATGTTAAGAATAGAAGTGATTACAATTAGAATCACTTGAATTGGATGAAAAATGAATTCGTAATAGCAATTTTCGTCAAGAACGCTTAAAATTGTGTTTTTCTTCGAATTCCATGAAATCTTAGTTGTGATTATGTATATGTATGAAACTTTTATGTTATGAGCATGTTAATAAGCTTAAAATATTGTTTGTCACATGTTTCATGTTTGTTATGTTGGAAAAATTCGAATTCGGTGTGACGGAATAAGCCAAATTGGCTTATTTCTCCACCAGTTCGCGAACCAGCCCCTCCACCAGCCCTTGGACCCACCCCAGAAGGTGTTTAAGACTTGGGGGACCCGCCCCAGCGGGTACCCTTGCTGTTCGGGGTGGTTTAGTTGTTGTAATGCGAAACTATTTTGAACTCCGTTACTAAAATGGCCATAACTATTTCGTACAAACTCCGATTGAGGAGATTCAAGATGATCCGGAACGAGAACGAGTAGACCTACAACTTTCGTTCTTTAACATTTTTGATTTGAGGTCCTTAGAAATGGTCAAAATGGTCATCTTTGTGACTGATGCGTATTCGGAGGCAATCGGAGGGCGTCGGACATGCACCTACGCAAGTATAGTGCTGTCGACTATAATAGATGTTGTTCTAAGTTATAAAACATGAATGTTAGTAAATATAATGATGTTTAACTTGAAGTGTAATTTGATTGACGTAAGATGTAATTATAATTGATTAATTATGTGAAATGTAATATGATTATGTGAGGTGATTAAATTACGTGGTGATTAATTATTAACTTATTAGTTATTGAGGTATGAGTTAATCTTAATTAGTTAACTAACGATGAAGATTAGCTATGTAATAGTTATACATATGTTTTGACAGCAAGTGCCAAACGAGTGAATGGAAGAGAATTGCGAAGTGTAAATCAGAAAGTGTAGATTAGAATTTACTTAGACGTTTGATAAGCGTTGCTAAGTGACTAATAATTGATGCTTATGGTGATACGTTACGTAGGATTATGAAGAAGATTATATTAAAAAGTTTTTCGATAATTGGTAATTCACGAGCCAGGCAAGTCTTTCGGTTCCTACTTGTCTACGTGAATTTGATGAACTGTTTTAAATTATATGATATGTTATATATGTTGTAAGCGAGCATGATACGTTATACATGTTGTAATCATAAAATGTGAAAGTCAATTTATGACTACACTGTTTGGTCAAATAATGTTGATTGAGTGAGGAACTCAATCTTTATATTTGTTATGTGAATTAAAGCATGTATGCCATGTTACTTTAATTATTATGAGATTTATGTTGAGCATGTTTATTATGTGATACGTGATGCATGAAAACTGTTACAACTTGCTGAGCTGTCGAGCTCACTCTTGCAAATAACCATTTTTGCAGGTCAAGGATGCAAGGTAAAGATACGTGTTAAGTGATTTATAGAGATCAATGTTCAAGAATATTAATTATGTTCAATTTCAAATTATATTTAATGTTTTGAATGAAATATGTCGCTGAGTTATAAATAGAGTTATCCAATGTAGATGGATATTGTTTTATTATGAAAGACTTTGTATAGTCATTTTGTTGTAACGATTCATGATATAGATTTGAATCGAAGAGCTGTAATGTAAAGGTTGCGATTCAGGGCAATATAGAAAGAAAGTTTATAAAAGTTTTAAATATTCTGCATTTTTAGTGATTTTTAATATCGAATAATGATGTAATGAGAGATTAAAGTTGTATTGATGTAATGAGAGATTAAAGTTGTATTGTTAACGATCGAGAAGGAGAATATTATTGTATGAATTTTGGGGTCGTTACACAATTGGCCACGTCCCTCTTCATATTTGGCCACAAAAAGTGTTGTCGTAAATCTTGATACATCTTGGTACTTCCGGGATGAATGGAATACCTCGAACTATGAGCCTCGCTCAGAATGTCCTCCTTAATTTCTGGTACTGGCGGTACCCAAACTCTATTTTCAAACCTCAACAATCCTTCACTGTCCACTTTAAATCTAAGTTTAGTCCCTTCAGATATCTTTTTCTTTACTTCCTCACATTCCTTATCCAGAATTTGAGCTTCTTTAACCTTATCCAATAAAGTTGTTCCAGCTTGCATATGAAACAGTTTCTCATCAATCTCCATTGAACATCCTACTTCCAATTCCAGCTTCTCCATCGCTGAAATCAACTCTTCCTGTGCTGTCAGCATCATCAACTTCTCCCGACCCTTTCTGCTTAAGGCGTCGGCTACAACATTCGCTTTTTTCGGGTGGTATAAGATATCACAATCATAATCCTTTATTAACTCCAGCCACCTTCTTTGGCGCATATTCAAGTCTTTTTGTGTGAAAATATACTTCAGACTCTTATGGTCTGTATATATTTCACACTTCTCCCCATAGAGATAATGTCTCCAAATCTTTAAAGCAAATACCACCGCAGCTAATTCCAAATCGTGGGTTGGATATCCCTTCTCATAATCTTTCAACTGTCGTGATGCATACGCAATGACTCTGCCGTTTTGCATAAGCACACGGCCTAGCCCTTTATGCGACACATCACTATATACCACAAAGTTTCCTGTATCATCCGGTAGGGACAACACAGGTGTTGTACTCAACCTTCTCTTAAGCTCTTGAAAACTTTCCTCACACTTCTCCGTCCAAACGAATTTTACAACTTTCCTAGTCAAATTCGTTAGCGGAGTGGCGATCTTGGAAAAATCCTGAATAAATCTTCTATAGTAACCAGCTAATCCAAGAAAACTTCTTACTTCCGACGGTGTTTTCGGCTGATCCCAATTCATCACCGCTTCGACTTTGGAGGGATTCACCGAAATTCAGTCCTTATCAATCACATGTCCGAGAAATTGCACCCTTTCAATCCAAAATTCACAGTTTGAGAACTTGGCGTACAATTTTTCTCTTCTCAACACTTCCAATGTTAACTTCAAATGTTCAACATACTCTTCCTTGGTCTTAGAATATACCAATATATTATCGATAAAAACCACTACGAATTTGTCCAAAAAAGGCTTGAACACTCCATTCATTAGGCCCATAAATGCTGCAGGCGCATTCGTTAGACCAAATGACATAACCAAAAATTCGTAGTGACTATATCGTGTCCTAAACGCTGTCTTTGGGACATCTTCAGGCCTCACCTTCAGCTGATGATATCCACTCTTAGGTCTATCTTCGAGAAATATCTCACTCCTTTTAACTGATCAAACAGATCATCAATTCTTGGTAATGGATACCTATTCTTAATGGTAACCTTATTCAACTCTCTATAATCGATGCAGAGTCGCATCGTACCATCCTTCTTTTTAATAAATAACACCGGCGCTCCCCACGGTGATACGCTCGGTTGAATATATTTCTTATCCAATAGTTCTTGTAACTGAACCATCAGTTCTTTCATTTCTACCGGGGCCATCTGGTATGGTGCTTTCGATATTGGAGCCGTTTCTGGAACCAAATCGATTACAAAATCTACATCTCTATCTGGCAGAAGTCCTGGAAAATCGTCCGAAAACACATCCACGAAGTCCCTTACAACTGGTATTTCCTCCAACTTTGGATTCTCTTTACGACTATCGACTATGTAGGCTAAATATCCTAAACAGCCTTGTCTTAATAACTTCCTGGCTTGCATCATCGTCAGACAACTCACTTGTCTCGGCGACTTGCTGCCATAAAATACAACCTTTGACGGAGTCATAAGGTTAATACATTTCTTCTCGCAATCAATTACGGCACCATAATTGAATAGCCAATCCATTCCCAAGATAACGTCAAAATCCCCTAGTTTAATCGGGATAAGATCTACGTTTATAACGTTACCCTTAATATCCACTCTACAGTTCTTGTGTATATACTTAATAGGAATTACTTCCTTATTCGCAATCTCTATGTTCATAGGGATCTCTAATTCGTCTTTATGCAATTCAAAGTTCTTGGCAAAGTCATTGGATATAAATGAACAAGTAGCACCCGAATCAAATAAAACATAAGCATTGACTTTATTGATCGGAATGATACCTGACACCACATCACGAGACTGCACCGCGTCCTGTACAGTCATGTTGAATGTTCTTACGGTTTGTCGGTTTGTCGAAGTCGGTGCGGTAATTATCAGAGGATTTCCACCATTATTTCCCTTATTTCCACCTGACCCTGCCCCTCCAGATGCCTTCTTTAGACAGTCTCTAGCCAAGTGACCCTTCGACCCACATGTGTAGCAGGCGCCCTTCTACAGGATTTGCATTATCACAATATTCCTTTGTTTATAATCACATCGGAATTTACATTATTTATGATTATTTAAACATTAACAATATCATATTGTCCTATCACGGCCTACTAAGGCGTCGGACAGCTTCACTATGCTCCTCCTCTATAATGCCGGACATAGTCCTGCGATCTAACATATATCCAGGCAGTCCCTCGAACTGAATTGGATATCTCATAACTCGGTCCTGGGCCACATCCATTGCCCTTAGAAACGTGTAGCACATCTCTGCAACCTTAACTCTCTTCGCACGCGCATCATCCTCTGCCAGATCTGCACGTCGTGCATTTCTCACCGAAGCTTCTTCCACTATGGCGAGTCTTTCAGATTTCCCTTTCAACTCATTCTTTAACTTTTCTATCTCCTCTGTCTTCTGCTCTGTTTGGCCCTTCTTATGAACCAAATCCCACTCCACATTGCCAAGACGGGTGTGGAGTGTCTCAATCTCACCACCGTGAGCAACTGACTGCTCCCTCAACTCCTGAATTGTATCTCGTAACTCTACGTTGCGATCATACAATAAATCATACATATCAGCACTGACAGAGTTCGGTGGGAACTCCTCAAGGTCTTCCTCCTCTTCTTCCTCCTCCTTGGCTGCCTCAGCCAAAATCTCAACCTCCTCAGGGTCCTCCTCTGAGTCCGTCTCTGGCTCATGCTCCTGACCAAAATCTGGAATCACAGGAGATGGCTCTGGCTGTACTAACTGCTCCCAGACAGTATGTATGTTCCGGGGCTCCTCATCTCTAGTCTCTAGGGGTACCACATCCCTGGGCTGACTAGCTCCTCCAGTATCTGACATCCTGACAAAATAAGTTTTAAGTCTTAGTTTTTACGTGATGCTAATCAATACTCTAACAAGTATGAACACATAAGCACATAGCACATAAGGTAATTTTATTATCTTTCTTAGAACTCAATCAGAGTTGTCATTACTATCTTCACGAAGGCTACTATCCTAAGGTTTTTCCCCCACCAAAGGTTCATTAGCTACGGCTTTGATACCAACTTGTGACACCCCCAAATCTGGTATCTTAATTTTCACAGGATTTGGTGTTCACTGTTCCAATATCATACAACTATCTACCCATAAATAATGAAATTCATTTATTAGATAAATAAATCATCATCTTATATCATCGGAAATAATAATACATCATAAATTCCAGGTTAAACTTAACCTTAAATCTCTGTTGCGGAAACGTAAATAAATAAGTCTTAAGTCATCACATATAAATCTTGAACTTTAACATTCTTAACATCAACACAAGTCTTCAACACTTGTTAGCTTTTCCTTTGCCCTTGCTATTAGAAGGTACATCACTTCGTTCATTATTAGCTGCAATGTTATTATGCAAGAGTGAGCACGAATGCCCGCAAGTATAAAAATATGACAAAATAATAACATGCGAGTGAAAGAATTCTGAATAACAGAAAGCTCAACATTTGAATCAAGAATATTAATCAAGAGTCAAATTACTTCTCAACATTTGAATCAAGAATATTAATTGAGAGTCAAATTACTTCTGAGGGTCATTAAGACCTTGAACCGAGTCTTAGGTTGTCAAGTATATTAACCTTTCCAACCTTTAACAGTCATAAGACTATAGACTTTACTTCTCGTACTTAGGGAGATCAGCCCTTCGTACTAATACTGTGGACATTATCTTAACGCTTAAAGCATCTTCATTAATCTCCTATATTAGGGTTGTTCATCTCAGTTTGACATCAGAATCCGTACCAAATAAAGTTGGTTTGGATAACTCAATAAATGATATTCAAATTGAATATTAACTTCTCCAGGTATACAATCGAATAAGTATTGTACACTTAAATGATACTTTTTAAAAGAATCATGGCATCTCATGTGAAATTCTAAACTTGGATATTCAAGAATAAAAATTTGCTCAACAATAGTAATTAAGCATAGAAATTGCTTAATTTAAAGAGTTTAGTTTAGGAAACCTGCCCAACAATAATAATAAGTTAGGGATAGAAAACTTGCGTCGTACGCAAGCTACAGTTATTACTCACTTCTTTAATTACTCTTACCTATAACACATTTACAATATCAATTAATCACAGGTTCGATATGATTATTGATTTACAATTAGTGTTCTTTGAACTTATTATTACGTTTTTCAAATAATGGTTTACGTTGATTAATTAACTTGTTAATTAATCACATAACTTAAGTTATTAACTTGTATTAATAACTTATTACATACATAACATGTCTTCATATTTATTAAACTTAAATTAATGTCTTCATATTTATATCACATTATTTAAAGTTCATAAATAATAATTTAAGTCACATAATTAATTCATTAATTAATCACGTAACATAATTTATTAAACTCATATCAACATCCTATCATATTAACAACATGTTTTCATGTTCATTAGATTAAAAATATTTTTCTCAAATTTCAACACTAAGCAATTTTTTTCAAAATTTTCGGACAGGCGCGGCCGTGAGCCATTTTGCCTTGCAGCCGGTACGGCCGCGCGGCTGCGGAATTTCAGAATCTGAAGTTCGCGAACGAACACAGATTTTCTCCCATTTTCTCCCAATTCACATCATTACACTGATTAATAACGTTACCCATGCAGTATAAACTTTATAGAAACATTATACAACACTTATATTATGTTCTTAACAATCATAATCACATAGTTACACAATCTAACACTTTTAATTTCTCTGTTCTTCAACATTTTTGCAAACTTTAAAGAAAAATATAAAATTTCTCATTGCGGATTCATTACTACACCGAATCCACTCATTCTAATTTTATTTTCTTTATTTTAACACATACAATCATAATCATGTGTCAATTTTAATTAAAACATATGATTACAACATGTATTTCACCCATATGGGTTACTAACCCATATTCAAGACTCTGTCTTATTTAAAACCCATTTATTAACAAAATTACTTGGTGTAATCACTGTGAATCATGAATGTATATCCTAAATTATATCATGGACATATGTTAATATATATATATATATATATATATATATATATATATATATATATATATCCATAAAATTATCAATTGCCAATTTTCTCCATTGACAGAGAACTTTTACAAAACACGTATATGAAAAACTTTGTAAATCTTTGAAAACTCAATTAAAGGCCAAATTATATAAAATTGATCCTTTAAAACATGATTATATGTTATAGAACACGTTATGATCCCATACCCATATAGATAAAGCCATATCGTAACCCAATTGGGAAACCCAATTTCACAGAAAACTCTAAACTCGTATATGAAAACTTTAGAAAATATAATTTTAAAAACTTTGAAAGAAGATTACCCTTTGTTAGTATGAAGATAAATCAAATATAACACTCAGGATTCCTCAAATCTCTCTCTCTCAATCTCCTATTCTTCTTCTCTCTGAAACTTTCTACGTTTTTCTTTCTCTGACTTCTCTAAATTTCTTCTGATAAAATGACTTAGGAAGATAACGTACACATATATATAAATATATAATATATCTGTTGCAATATAACTCCCACAAGGGCCTTGTTTGGCTTCTTCTTCTTTTATTTTCCCATTTATTTTAATAAACTAATTTACTATATAGTTAATTGTCACATCACTTATTAATGAATTAATTTTATTTAAATCAATTAAATAAAATAAGATAATTCACATTAAATTACATTGTCACATAATTAATATTTTTATTAATTAATTATGTTAATTCATTAATTCTTTAATTAATTATTAAATTAACTAAAGTAACATATGCTTATTTAATTAATTCAATTAATCAAATAAACTCAATTAATTAAATACTTTGAACTATTAAATCACCACACATTAATTTAAATAATGTAACACATATAATTAAATTAATCTACCACAAATTCATGACTTACTTATTTAACTCAATAATTAAATTATTAATAAATATTTATTTATATTAATAAATATTCAAATATCTATTCAAAATTCTCGTTCGTCACATCCTCTCATAGTAAGGTGCCTCTTGGATGTCTATGAAAGTCATCACCATTTCAGCTTCGGTCATAGGCAGGCTGACTTGTGCTACCAGACGTCTCCATCTTTGGGCATGTTCACGGAAAGACTCGTTGCTCTACTTTTTGACTTTGGTCAATTAATATCGATCCGGAGCCATCTGAGACTAAAAGCTGTATTGAGTTAGGAAGGCATGAGCTAACTCTTCCCAACTGTGAATTATGGCATTGTCAAGTCGGGTGTGACGACCCAAATTTGGGTCTCTCAAACACCTCGGATCCGGTCAGCCACGATACATCTATCGCGAAACTATACATATTTTATTCAAAACTTGATGAATAAATTTCACTTATTACAATATAAAAATATAATTTCTATTCATATTCAAGATCTTGTATGATGACCCTAAACCTTTTATAAGTTTTCAAAACTAGGTCATATACCATCCATGTCTATACATCACAATTGATGTTACAAAAATGCGGAATAACTAAAACTTTTCTATCTCCTTGAATAAAATCTTTCATTGAATTCATAATCTTGAATCAATTACATAACCTTGAACCAATTATAAAGTATGATTCACTATGTTCGAATTACTGTATAAACGTATATATCTCAGTTCGAAACCCCTATGTGTTACATAACACAACCTTACAATTTAAACATGTATAAAATATTGTAATCTACTATCGTATACATCTTCTAGAACCTAAGCATGGTTTAAGAATATAAATTAAAATAAATTAAAATCTTCGAACTCTATCACGTAGCACGTAACTTTTATCGTGAGTTCTTAACCTGCAAAAGTGATTATTTTGCAAGAGTGAGCTCGACAGCTCAGCAATTCTAATAGTTTTCATGCAACACATAGCATATAATGTCATACCCAGTTCATGCATTCATAATCAATCGATATATACTATGCATGTTACTTCTCACATAACAAGCATATCATCAAAGATCAACTTTTAATATCATACATATCTCATATACAGTTAATATATAAGTTAACATCATTATGGCATAATATAATTTATCTAACAGTTATTGAATTCATATATCAAATAAGAACTGAAAGACTTGCATGTTGCGTAGTTTAACAACTACGACTTAACTACTTAAGATATTTGCGCTTCGTGTATTCCTACACAATCATTCAATTATGGATTCATACATATCAGTTATATGCATCCATACATTCTCAATATAATAACAATTGATTACATTGTTGTCTAACTTTGTTCTTAGAACCTTCGTTTTACTGTCTCATCGTATTCTTAGAATAACCATGTACGTATAGGTATACCTTAACCCTACATACTTACTATCATCCTTCATATACATGTATCACACACTTAACTAAATGTATTCGACATATATTTAGAACTTATATGATCCTTATTTTTCATACGTTTCTCAAACCTTAACGGAATTATAGTTTCCGAGTTTTATATAACCATTGTACAAATCAACACATAATGCATCATTAAGATTCTATTTTATAACTCAGAAATAATAATGTAAACATGCTACTATGTTCATCATATATACATGTGAGGTGCCATACTAGTTAAGATGCATGCTCACAAAAACCTTTACCATATACGCACAACTAGCATCGATAATTGCTTTAAAACATATCTAATTCATGCTTAACTAACTTTCATAGTGTCTAGTAAGGTGTGTGCACATACATTACATTTAAAAGTACTAGCATGTATGCTCAAATATATTAGAACACTAATACACTATTATCAAGCAATTTGGTTTACAAAAAGTCCGAATCTTACTTTTGAAACCATTACGACTTAAACCATAAATGCTAGGGTAAACTTAACACTTTTAAATTTACATTTCATGCCTATCTAGACCATGCAATCATACTCAAAAAGTCAGAACATAAGCATCAATAGTATGTGTTAAGGCTCATTTTAAAACTTTATAACTTTCTTTAGAAATCGCACACTAACGAAGTCAAAATGTTCATGCTATGTCAAGGTACTTACTCATACATGTTAGACCTGATTTCATGCATGTCTAAGTTATTTACACATGCTACAAATATCAGAATACATATATGATATGTTTATGACAAGTTTACTTTAACAAATTCTAAGTTCATTTATAAACTATGAAGCTTATCATCAATAGTAACATGGCTACACATGCTCATACTAGAATATACTCATATATGTATGTTACTCATGCTCTTATGCTTGCTTAATGTGATATTATATGATAACATTCAGCAGGCTGCGTAACAGAAACAACAAATTCTGGTTCAGGCCTGGCGCAGCTGCGCAGGCCTCCGGCCAGAAACAGACACAGTCTGCTTCAGCAGGTTAACAACCCAAACGCATAACTTTCTTAACCAATCGATTCTATACTAGCCATAATGCAATTCTATCATGCTTATAACTTCATATAACACTTTATAATCATACTTCATAATTCAATTACCATCTAAAATGTGAAATCAAGTAATTGACATTGAAGAACAAGAATAAGAATATACCACTGTTAAGAAATGGGCTTGCTGCTAAACAATTCCTATATTGCTGCTATACTAATTCTTCCTTAACTCAAATGGAAACTCAGTATACTAACTCTTCTTATCAACATCTCAGCAAAAGAAAATGAAAGGAGAATAGCTTACTCTTATAGACATTTTAATAACCATACAATGTAATTATCTTCCAAATTAAACCCATGGATTTTAAGTTTGTATAATGGTTAAGGAATGGTGGTTGAGAGTTGGTAAATCTCATCATGAATCCCACACCCCTTGCAATCATTAGCTAGCTTGCGATGAAATTGAGAAGAGTAGAGTAGCCATGTGGGTTCACGTGAAGAAGAAATGAGCACTCAATATTGGACAAGGAAATAACTCAGCAAAAGTAAATAGCAAGTGTAATACACTAATGTTATACACCTATACACCTTATATATACACTTAGGGTACATGATATATATACAAATTTCATTTCTTATAACTTAGGTTATAAATGAATTACAAATGAAATTTCCAATTGTAATGTATCAAGTAAGGTTACACATAGATATACATCACATATAATCCATGTACATTTTCTTAATACCGAATCTAATTCAATTGAGTATTATTATTATTAGTCATCATAACTGTTATAATAATTATAATAACTTATTGAAATCATTATCAATTAACAATTGTTTATTGATATTAATATATGGTATTAGGATATACATTAAAGTCTTCCTACACACATCATGTTACATAAGTAATAATATTATGTAACTCACATAATGCCATTAATGTTACTATATAGTCTATACATATATAATATACATCCATATTAATGTGTCACATTGCCTTACATATAATATAGATAACAACCATATAGTAAAGTTTTAATTAATTAAATATAACCACATTATATTTATTAATAATTACACGCTTATGTTTTATTATTCTCAACAATAATAAATTCACACGTTATCGATTAATTATCCAACGTATCAACTAATCAATCACGTTTAACTACTTATATTCAAGTAAATTGAATATTTAAATACTAATGCTTCTATTAATACCCTGATATAAAACCCTTAGGGTTGGTCCACTAATTCAATAACCCATTAGTGACTCCCTTTAATTAATCCTAGCAATTATACGCATAGGCTCTAACTGACAGAACATGTATACTTGCACATAGAAATAATTCTCATAATAATATTAATTAATCTCGTTTAATCATTTCTTCAAAACATGATATAATAAGTTTAATTATATTATATCATTTCTAATAGAGGCATTAAACCTAATAAAGTGGCTTACTCATTTCCTCAATATATTATTTAAATATAATATCTAAGCATTAATAAAATAGTTACATGTACAACACATGTATACTTTCTTTATAAAAAATAAATCATAAGTTATTTCCTATCAATATATATTACATATAGCCAATATGTTCAATATATCTATCGTTATTCATATTACCTTAGTCAAAGACATACACGGTATTATTAATATTATTAAATAACTCTCCCACTTTTATTAAAATAATTCAATAAAAAATTATTCTAATATTCTTTATTAGAAATATCTAATAATTAATTCTCTTTCCACCAATCCACATAATTCAAGATATATATAACCAATACATATCTAATGATATATTGATTTTCTTTCTCTCTATCAACGTATATATATACAAGTCTAAACCTAGTACACCACGTGTCTTTACTAGTAGTCTATATAGTACACTGAGTGATTTTTCACAAACAACCAACAAATTAGTTTTCGTCTCGTCTACACTATTTTCATAGTAAGTTAGATCGATTACTAATTCGTATATACCTCCGCTCACTGAAGGAATCGTTTAGCCCAGCTCCTATATAGCAACCATTAAAGGTTACGGCTGCACTGTCGTAAAACGAACATATACTCCAAAAAATGGTGATTTATCAAAATATTCAATGTCACCAACTTACCATGATAAATAATTCTATAAATCATTTAATATCGATAGATAAATATTATCCATCTCCCTTAATAATTCATCTCTATAAATATATAATAATGATATATATTTATTAAACACTAAGAATCACGTATTATATAGTTTACATTACCCTATGTAATTCAATACTATTAACCTCACCTCACATATATATTCATATTCGAATATATCTCATGCTCTAAGAATTTTATTCATTAAATTCTTATTAATAATGATTCTTGGAAATTCGGGTTCTTACATCGGGCATACCACGTCCTAGCCTCTCCACTGAGACTCTTTTGGAAAAGCTGCACTCGGAGGCTTTCATCTTCAGCATAAGACCCTAGCTCGCCAATGTATACTTTCAAGTGCGTATAAGGATCGCCTGCCCCATTGTAATTTTCAAACTCTGGGACTTGGAATTTTTCAGGATATCTAGCCCCCGGGAATGTGCAAGGATCTGAATAGGTGACATGTCCAAGGTTTCCAGTCCCTTTGATTGAATGGATGGTTTCTTCCATTTGTCGAACTTTCCTTCGGATATCTCCAATTTCCTGATCTTCCCTGGGATTTGTGATTTCAGGGGTTTTGTTGGTTCTTTTACTGGATCGAGGTTCAGGGCTCTGCATTTCTCCCTTTTTGTCAGTACTTTGATTACCACCCTGTAAGGAGGGTTCTGTTTGATTGGATGTTGGCTGGCCCTGAGTGTTTTTGCTTTGTTCTCTTAGTAGGATAGCCAACTCTGCTATTTGATTCTTAAGTCCCTCAAACTTTTTTCGAGATACGGAACCCGACTCGAATTGGCTACTTTCAGCCATGTCGGTGGATAGGCTTTGTGCCTTTTCAGATTATGATCTAGTAGTGAGACCACTTTTTCAACTACAACCAAAACGTAGGCGTGTCAATTTCCTAAGGTAGGCAAGGATTGGATGCATTTATGATGTGTGTTTTTTAAGTTTATCCTGCAAAATCGAGGTTAGTTGTTCTGATGGCAGGATGACAGGATATTTGATAGGAAAGTAAATCTTTTATTATTGTCATTTACATTGTGCTCCCCAGTAATTGGAGACTTGACATGGAATTAAAAGAGGAAAGCATGAAGAAGCATCCCGTCGGATTCGATTAATCAGAAGCTGCCTATCCTAGGTTACTCTCGCGACTTTTGTTTCAGCATGAAGGTTCCCAGATCATCGCAATCTACTATAAGGGAAGTTAATCCGATCATTCAATTGGAGCGAATCTGGGTGGTGCATTTTCATGAGGCAACCCCGGAGACTTAGTCGTCCCCAGAGTCTTTACTTATCATCGACCGGGTTAGCCTCTTGGTGGAGGGACACACAATATACATTCACATACATCGACCTCACCGCTTATGCATGCAATGACAGTTCGTGCGAAGCACTAATATGGGTGCGAAGCACTAAAGCATTCATTCTCATTCATTCAATGTAAAGGCATAGCATTCAATGAAAGACGCAGCATTCACTCATCCATTGACTGTGTAGACGCAGGATTTCACGCATGAAATAGTTTTGAAAGGGAAATGTTTGAAAAGATTAGAACGCGGCCTAAGCCCTCTACTGTTCCCAGCAGAGTCGCCACTTGTCGACGTTGGAAAATTTAAGAAATACCGTGGGTTGGTTTGTAACCTGAGTTTCCTAAAATTGATCTTCCTAAGTTCTCTCTACCCTTATTCTTTTTATTTAGGAAAAAAGTTTTGAAGGATTTTTTAGGAAAGAGGCCAACATGTATTATGTCAACGATGTGAATGTTTTAATAGAGTCGCCAGTTAGTAGATTTGAAAATGGTTGTACCAACTCAACCGAGTTTGATTTGAAAAGAGGTCCAATTGCTGGACACTGTCGAAACTTGATCTTTGAAATCGGAGTTTTGAGTTCGGGGGCTTGGTTAAGTGTGGGAAGGTGTTAGGCACCCCACGACTTCCGAGTAAACACGATACTGCATCTTTTCAATATTTCCCTTAAAACTGTGAATGCGTGAGTGAATGCTGTTTGAAAATTTTGCCTATTAAGTTGATTGATTGAAAGCTTTGACAGACTTCGTTGAGCCTATATACGAAGGGTTTGATTTGATTTGAAAATCAGTCTTTAATTTGATTTGTAAAAGCATTTAATTTGATTTACAAAAGCTTTTCTTTTGATTGAAAATGATGTTTTGAAAGCTGTTTATCAAACCCGTACGCTGACATAGGAATTGAAACACATCGCCACTTTTAATTTTTATCATTATAGCCTTAAGGCTGAATGGAAGCGGTGATTTATCAGGCTGCGAAGCATCCTAGACCACATAAATATACAAGTGTCAGTCTCCTCATGGGTATGAAAACCATCGAAGGGATGCTGACACGACAATCCATATTTTCACTATGTTGAGACCTTAAATCTGGATAATCGTTTTAAGGTCAATGCATGTGCATTTTACAGAAAAAAATTGAGAGGGCACATCTGTAAATCGGAGTTCGTCCATCATGGGAATCAGATTCTGATCAGTTTTGATCATAAATCCCACGATTCCTAGGCTCACATATGAATTGCTAGAAAACCTGCACAGTTCAAATTTGTACAGAAGTAGATAAATATCCCAAGATAGCCAGAACCAGGGATTCATTCAGTAAATCCCGGTCCGCACGGCCGAATCATCTCGTTCCCACTAGATAGTGATCTAAGGGACGCGAGGTTGCTTTTGAAGTTGAAACTATAAAAATAACTAGATTTAAAGAAATCTAAGCCATTATAGCTTTCAGGTTCTGTCGGGACCTATTTGAACCGTTGAAAGCTAGAAGTGGCGAGATTTGGATAAATCTAGTTCACCCGCAGATATGTCAGTGCAAATTCATATACAAATGAATGTTAAATGCAACAATTGAATAAATTGAACAAAGCAATATATATAGTTAGATATATATAAAAGCTGTAAAGGGCGATGGGGTTTCACTCGTAAGCCTGGATTGGAATTGAAATATATATGTAGATATATATATTGACAGAAACGTAGTCAACCAAGACTGAAAAGATGACCAGTGATGGTGAAGGCTGCTTATATATGCATAAATATATATATAAGCAGTAAAAAGGCCACAAAATGATCCAGGCCGAACTGAAATATAAATTGCAGAAAAGTAGTCAACCAGTGACTGGGGAGAGCACCTAGTATGGCGAAGTGTGCAAAAACAGTAAAAATGGCGATGGATTTTCAAGCCTGTGCCCGTACTGAATTAAAATATATATATATATATATATATATATATATATATATTGATAAGAATGTAGTCAACCAATACTGGTACGAAGACCATTATGGTGAAAATCGCTTAGATATACGTAAATATATATAAAAGCGATAAACTACCTCGGATTTGAAATCCGGGCTTCACAAAATTGAAATGTTAGTACATAAATAGTTAAATACATATAGAAAAGGGTTCAAACCCGAAATGGGAAGACAACCCAGTCAGGCGAAGTTGCCAAAACGGTGTGTGCTAGTGCATTGAAGCTACTGAAGCTGACGGATCGTCAATCCGAGTTGTAGAAATGTTGAAAACGGAGTTTATGTTCAAAAATGTATTAATTTTTGACGAAAACAGCCACATAACTAAGTTTCGGGCATGTTTAGAAGATGAAACTTCGTGTGTAAGTGAAAAACAGTGCAAAGTAGTAGTATTGACTTTCTGATCGTAAAAATACTTACAATGGACTGCATTACGGGCTTTTTGCCAAATCATAGGCTCTATACGTCCAAATCTACCGGTTATTTTTTGATATGTGGTAGTATATGGGTATATCTATGTGCTAGAGTGAAATATTTGGGTTTGAAAGAGGTGTAAAAGTTGAGAAATTGAACTGGCAGAACTTCGCTGTGTTTCAGAATTCTTAAAAATGAAAGAGGGGCACATTTATTTATAGGCCAGGGAGCCTCCACTCTACCTGCTGGTAGCCACAGGTAGAGCTGCGGCTCCCCTAGGTGGGACCCATATGCTCGGTTTGGTCGTCTCGAGGTGCTTGCATTTCGGGCAACGCGATGTCAGGTTCGGAACTTCATAACATTTGATCGGAGCGTCCGTTTGGGGCGTGCTATAGCTTTATGAAAAGCCCTCGCTGAGAGTGTCACAATGACATTGGATTTAACCCCTTTTAAGTACCCAAAGGTGGGTTCATGACGGGGTCTTTGTTTCCCCACAGTATACCCGTCGAGCTGTCTGGTGATGTTTTCACCCGGGATCGCCGTTATGGTTCTTTCTGACCTTGGTTGCATCAAATCTACTTGATTTTGACTGAATTAGCTGAGATTTAGTAAAATGACCATTTTACCCCTCCCGGGGATGCCTGTGGTGTCGGCACGGTCTCTAGTTGACTTTTGGGAGCTGTTTTCAAGACTTGGATCCCATTCGAGTCTGTTTGTCCTCAGGGTTGCCTCTGTGGCTGACGTGGTCATTCCAAATTTTCTTTTGGAGCTATTGTGATGCTTCAGGTTTATGTCTGAAGTTGACCTAACTTCCCAGACTGATGTTGGGGCTGACCTGTACTTCCCGGGTTACTGTCGGGGCTGATTTGTACCTCCTGGGTTGCTACTGGGGTTGCGTTGACTTCCCGATGTGGTTGATTGGTGCTGTGGTTGTCCCGATATCGATGACCGGGTTTGAGTTGTTGTCCCGATATTGAGATCGGGGATGATCTGACTATCCAATTGACGATCGGAGTTGAATGAACGGTCCGATTGATGATCGAAGCTGGATTGACGATCCGATTGACTATCGGAGATGGATAGACAGTCTGATTGACCATCGAAGCTGGATGGATGGTCCGATTGACTATCGAAGCTGGATAGACGGTCCGATTGACGGTCGAAGTTGGCTAGAGTACCGATATTGGTTATCGAATTTGACTGGAGTTTACCGACATTGGGGATCGAATTTAGGTTTACTGACATTGGGGATCAGATTAAGGCTAAAGGACCGGCATTGGTGGCCGGATTTAGATTGGATGTCTGGTGTCGGGACCGGGGTTGGCTTGATTTATGGTTTTGCCCTCCTACAGTGTTAGTATTGGGGCAAGGAAAATTTTGAATGTCTACAAATATTAAAGCCTTAATTAACTATGGTGATATAGTAAGGGGTTTAAGATCACTTAAATAAACAGTGAGTTAATATATGTGTGGAGTATGTGAGTATAGTAAGTGTCTTTATATATATATTACTTGGCATGGTATTATGTGAATGTGCGAACGGCGTTAATAAAATATATATATATATATATATATATATATATATGTTGTTAAACCAATATATCTATAAATAAATATTGATTAGAGAATTAATTAATATTTGAGATATGGTTAAATGTATAGATTAAAGAAATTATTTTCGGGACAATTTATAGAAAGGAAAGAGAAATAATTATTATATATTTCTAATAAAGGATGTTAAAATAATTTTTAATATTGAATTATTTTAATAAAAGGGAGGATGTTATTTTAAATAATAATATTACCTTATATGTCTTTGTATGAGGTAAAATGTATGATTAGTTATTATGGTATTAAAACATATTTGCTATATGTAAAATATTGATGGAAACATTTATCATAATAGAAAATAAACTTATTATCTATTTTCTATAATATGTGTACATGTGTTGTACATGTAATTACTTTAATGAGACGTGAATATTATATTAAAATAATATCTTGAGAAAATGAGTAAGTCATTTTATTATAATTAATGCCTATATTGGGAGAAAACATGATAAAAATATTTTTATGTCATGTTATGGCAAAATACATAATTTTTAATGTATTTTCAAGAGAGTTAATTAATAAAAGAAAGCTAAGTTATTTTAATATATTAAATAACTTAAGTTATTATTTTATCATAGATTTTATAATAATTAATAGAGTAAATCTTAATTATTCTAAGCGTAAAGGTTATACATATTATAAGTGTATAATTATTTAAGGTAACTTAGCATTAAAGTACAGGTGTCATACAAACTTTACATTAAAGGAATATTAAAGTGTAGTGGAAGTGATAATGAGCTTAATGTAAGCTCGTGGAATATGCCTAGTGTGGCTAAGTGGTGGAAAGAGAAATTCATTAAATAAATTAATAAAGGAATGATTAAACGAAATTAATTAATGTATTATGGGAGTTAATTGCGTTGTGCAAGTGTAGTGTGACATCTTAATGTGACTATATAATATATATGAACTATATATTATAATTGAATGAATTGTGTGAGTTAAGTAAATAATGCATAGGTGACAATATCTGATGTGTGGCTACATTAAATATGTACCTCATGAATATTATAATAAACAATTGTTATTTAAGGATTATTTCAATAGTTTAATATAATTGAAATAATAAAGATGGGTTAATATAATGGTGTGACAATACCCAATTAGATTATATGCGGTATTATGAAATATACATGAATTATATTACGTATAGATTAAACTAACTACATTGTGATATTATTTCAACTACATTGTGACTTTAAATAAAATTAAAACCAAAATGTATATAAGGTGTATATATGTTAGTTCCCAATAGCACGTTAATTATCTAGAAGGGGGGGGGGTTGAATAGATATTTTAAAATTTCTTTTTTTAAAATACTTAGTCAGTATTGGTGATACTGACTCCAGCGGAATATATGTTTTGTTCCCCTTCAAGATAATGCAGTTAAGGCGAGATAAATAGTTATAACAAATATAGCAGTTATAGCAGTTAATGAGAGACAATGAAATACAGGGTTTTAAGTGGTTCAGAGCCAACGTGACTCCTAATCCACTCTTCTACTCCACGAGTAGGAAATTCTCTAAGGATGTTTTCTTACAACTAGATCACTTAGATCCCTTCAAGGCCAGCAGCCCTGGAACTTTACTTAGTTTACTTTTGAACTCTTCAAGTCCTTTGACTTGGATCTGCTCTTAGTTCACTTCTGAACTCTTCAAGTCCTTTAACTTGGATCTTCACTTAGTTCACTTCTGAACTTCTTCAAGTCCTCTGACTTGGTACCTCACTTGGATAGGTAGTTGATAGTTTGAGGTGTGCTACTCAGTTGCAGTTCAGCTTCTGTCTTTAAAAGGACTGAGTAGCGAAGCAAGCTTTCTTCAGTATCGTAGTGTTGCTCGTTGAGTGTTCTTGAGCTTTTTCAATGTATTCTTTCTTTATGCGTCTTGCTTACTTAGTCTGAATCCTTGTTTGATTTCCTTATAAAAGAGCCATTCAAAAATAACCCTTTTGAATGCTCCCGTTGCTTCATTTAATGCTTAAGACGTTTTCTGTGCAGTGATGCTGACTTCCTACTTTCCTGCGGCTCTGCCGCCTGGCTCACGGACACAGCAAAACTGTATTCTTTCACCTAACACCTGAAAAGGTGTTTTCTACAGGCTGCTTTAGTCCTATCCTTAGCTTCTTCAATACGCTTCTTCGATTTGGACTAAGGATGAATATGGAAGTATTGGGACTATCACTTTGTCAACGGCTATAAGCCTTTCTTCATTTGTTGCTCTTCCTCCCTTCATTAGATCTTCAATCTTTGATGTTGACTGGAGGAACACTACGATTATGGTCATTGTGACATAATCGTTGTGTGTTGGCTTTGCACAGCGTGATTCAGACTTCTTCGTAGAGCACACTACGATTTCTCTTAAGCTCTTGGTAAACTACGATTCCTTAATTGCTTGTCTTGCAGACTTCACACTTCTGATAGCACTCTGCGATTCCCAACTTGGCTCGACAGATGCTTTTCAACTTTATGACTCTCAGTGTGGCTTCTAAAGCAAACTACGATTCTTTGATGCTTTCACTTGAGCTGGATGGTTCTTGCCTTGGCCTCTGCAAACTTAATTCTTCGGCAGACTTCTAGTTTGTATATCTTCACTTAAGCTCCACATTTTTTGCCTTAACTTCTATAGGCTTGAATCTCTTGGCAGACTATGATTTTGATATCTTTGCTTAAGCTCCACGATTCTGCCCTGTCTTTCGAATGCTGTCTTTGACAGACTACGATTCTGTTAAGACTTTAACTTTTACAGCTCAAATAAATCAACCTAACAACTTTGATCTTTTCTTCTATACATTCATTTACATAAATGATAAACATTAAGGCTCAGATCAACCTAGCATGTTTGATCTATCATCTAAGTCCTTGTACAATGATTCTCTTAAAGACTATACACTTAAGCATTTATATTTACTTTCAATATCAAATCTGAATATGCAATTCCCAACAATCGCCCCCTATTTGATGTTGACATAATCAAGGAGATTTAGATTATAGCATCATTTTCTAAATACAAAATGCTAGAAAGTAAATATGGCTTAGTGTTTCAGTGAGCAACTGAAATTTCTAGAGAATAAGCGTGAATTTATTGATTTTTGAAGAGATATTACATTCAAGCATAAAAACATCAATACAGAATTGAGTTTAGGCTTATCTCTATTTTCTTTGTCTCTTGCTCCTCGAAGACTCAGTAGCTCTCATCCTTCTAGTTTGCTCATCTCTCCATTCAATGTCTTCTAGCTCATATCTGGATTGTACAGAAGTCATGCCTTGTGAGCCAGAAGCTTGACCTTGATGTCTTTGAAGAGGTATTCCCACTGGAGGCTGCTGCAGATACTGATTAGATCGTGGAGTTTGAACATTTGGACTCCTGGAGTTGCCACCTGACGATTGACCAATACGAGTTTGCCTTTTCCTTTCCTAGTGCAGAGGTGGTGGTTGAATGTGTGTCTGCCTCGGTCTTCTACCTCTGCCTTTATCTCCTTGCCCAATCTTCTCCCCCTTTATGTCATCATCAAGGGTTCGAATATCGTCTGAGAGCCGTCTGACTCCGTCTACCAGGGCATGTATTTGAGTTCTTTGTTGAGAAATGTCACTGGTCTGTTCAGCAACTAAAGCCTCAGTGACCCTTCTTTGTTGCTGAAGCATTTTCACGGCATCGTTGTTCTGGGAGATTTGAGCAGCACTGCATTCTTGGAATTGGTTCAAAGCGATACATAGTGTTGAAATCTATTCTCTCATCAGCTCATTTTGAGTTTGCTGATTCTTCTGCATCAGTAACATGGCTTCTTTCTACTTCTTTGCTTTGGAAAAATGAATAGCATCCCTTGCCTTGAGACTTGCAGCCATTTCTCTTAAAATCTCCCTCAATTATTTGGACAGTTCAGTTCCCAATTGTCTTGGCAGAGTTTGGACCGAGTTGAGGATGTTATCGAATCTGTAGTGAAGTGCAGTGAGAGCCAATTGATCTAGAATTTATTTTATTTCTGGAGAAGGAGTAGTAGTTGTAGTGTATTCATCTCTCCTTGACAAACTTGCGAGAGCAAGAGTCATGTCAAAGTATTCATTATTAGAGGATGATGGAATGTCTGCTTGGGTTAGAGGGTTAGGAGTTTGCTAGATAGGCGTAGTGTTTGGCTCAGATGTATGTGTTTGTGTCTCTTTGAGCTATTCTGGACACTCTATGATTTCTGCTTCGAATTGATCAGCATGCCCGAATCATAGTGTGTCATCTAGGGTTGGTGTTTCACTGATTGAGTTTGCAAGCATTTCTTTGACAACTCGGGTGATGTGCTCAATCATTATTGGATTGTTAACGGGTCGCTCGACGAAGATGAGTTGGTTATTTGGTTCATCAGTCATAGAGTTTTGGGACTTTGTGACTGGAAACTGATTTAGCATTATTTCATCCAGATTCTTCACCACATCACTTTCAACATCCTTCATTACAGCATCAGCAGATATTATAGTTTCTTCATGGATTTGGGAGACTATGTTTTTTTTTATAACTGGTAGCTCCCCCTCAATTTTTGCATTCTCTGGTTCCCCCTCAGCTGTAGCATTCTCTTGATAATGAGCTTCCAGAGTGTCTTCTTCCTGCGGCTTAGTAATCTATTTATCCTTCTCATTAGCTCTTTTTCTGTCCTCTTCCCTCAATACTTCCTCATTGATAAGAATGTATTTCTTGACCAATGTCCTCTTCCTCTTGGGCTTGACTGCATCTTCATAACCTTCTTCAGCTTCAGCCCTATTTATCTGTTCGGGCTGAGAGGTTGTTGCAGCATCTTCTTCCATCCTAGCAGCCCGCATTGATTCTACGATTGGTGAAGACTCCTCAATCGTGGTAAGTGTAGGCTTCCTTGGTTTGTGACTGCGTTTCTTCTTCTTTTGAGCCTTAACACTTCTTTCAGCCATGTCCTCACTTGTTTCCCTCTTCTTCTTCTTCTCCATCTCTATTAGAGTCTCCTCTGATGCTTGAGCTGCCTCAGGAGTAATAGCTCTTTCAGTCATTAAGCCACTAAACTCCATTTCAGCATCAGGGCATGCTTGAAGTGCATCAGTAGTTGGGTCTTGGGGTTCCTCAGCCATTGATACATCTTCATTCATCTTCTTCTTTCCTTTCCTCCTTCTGATCAAGGCTTCAGTATTTTCTTCAGTTATTCCTTCTTCTTCTACCTCCCAGGCTTCCTCCCTTACAGCAGATAGAGTTGCAGATTTTATCTTTACATTTTCTGCCTGTGTTTTTCTTCCAGTGTTGAAATAATTGCTGGGTTATATTCTGGTTGGGGACAATGGAGACACCTTCTTCATCTTTAATTTTGCCGCCTAGTGTAGCTTTTAGTATCATGCTGATAAATCTCCCATAAGGCATTTTTGCAGTACTCTTGGTCTTCTTGGAGCTTTCCATCCATTTTCCAAACCATTCCATTAGTAGAGCTCCATAGTTGAGTTGAACTCTGTACCTGATAGCTGTCATGAGCTTCATGTGTTTTTCATTGACAGTATCGCGGCCAGAGCCCTTGCAGCATATGTATTTTCCAACAATTTCAGCAAGAAACTTATATTCTTGGGAAAACTCTTTCTTCCTGTAGCCACTCTTTCCTTCAGTTTTGTTATGTTTCATCTTCTTTAGGCCTTCATGAAAATCGATTCGGTCCAGTGATGGAAGACCTTCATTGATGAATCCTAGGGTTATGCTTTTTGAGTTGAGTGGAATCTGCTCGCCCTTGACTTTGGTGAGGATGGAGTTTCCTTTAACAATTCCATTTGTGTAGAACTCGTTCACCAGCTTTGTGAAGACAAGTGTGTCGGTACTTAGGGCATCCTTGAGTCCAGCTTTATTTAGCAGGGAAAGAACTTTGTGCATTTATGGACCAGCATCTTCAAATTCGTCAAAGCATAGCTGAAAACCAGAGACAATTCTGGAAGCAACCATTGATTTAGATTGATTTTCCTGAAATGAATGAACTTGTCTTAGCTTTCTGAAACTTAGGGTTTTGTTTGAGAGAGAGAGAGAGAAAGATAGTCTTTTGAAATTCAAAGATGAACTGACATATGACAGTTTAAAATAGTTTTAAACACTTCCCTCCATATATTCAGCGTCGTGGGACACGTGTCAGATTCTGTAGAACTCCACGATTTTAACCCATGTGGAAATCTCTGTTCTTCCCTTAGCTCCCCTGAGCTGGTGTGCCCTTGTGAGAAGACTAAGAATGTCTAGATCCACTCCACGATTGTTGGGTTCAATCCTTTGCTCGCTTCTTGATCATTGACTCTACAATTTTCTGTGATGCCTTCTGAAATGGAAAGCCTTCTAGGTTAAGGTAGCTCAGGAAGGGCCAACCTCTTAGCTTGACACTAAGGATTAGGTTTGTCCCTGAGATGCTTATCAAAAGGGTTGCTTGGCTTGTTGTTGCTATCATAGTGAGCCTTTATGTCTTAACTGGATCACCCCACGATCGTGGTTCCTCTTAGTCATCTCTACGATTTTAACTTAGCCTTTACATCTACAAGGTTAGCACCATCTAGAGCATAGAATTTATGGTTGCAAATTTAATATACCTAACTCACTTATTAGTTTATTAAATCTGGATTCATCTAAGGGTTTATTAAACACATCAGCAAGTTAATTTTCAGTAGGAATATATTGCAAGGATATTGTCCCATTTTGAACATGATCCCTAATAAAATGATATCTTATTTCTATATGCTTGGTCCTAGAATGCATGACAGGATTATTTGTTATTGCTATAGCACTTATGTTATCACATTGTATGGGTATAGATTTGAAATCAAACCCATAATCTGCTAGCTGATTCTTCATCCATAGGATTTGAGCATAACAGCTACCAGCAGCAATATATTCAGCTTCTGCTGTTGAAGTTGATACTGAGTTTTGCTTCTTGCTGAACCATGACACTAGTCTATTTCCTAGTAGTTGACAAGTGTCACTGGTACTTTTTCTATCTATTTTGCATTCTGCAAAGTCAGCATCTGAATATCCTGTCAGTTCAAATGAGGACTCTTTGTGATACCATAGACCCAAATAGGGCTTACCTTTAAGATACTTGAAAATCCTTTTTACTGCAGTTAAGTGTGATTCCTTAGGATTAGCTTGAAATCTAGCACAAATACATGTTGCAAACATTATATCTGGTCTACTGGCAATTAAGTAGAGAAGGGAGCCTATCATACCTCTGTATTGAGTAATATCAATACATTTACCTTTCTCATCTTTGTCAAGCTTAGTTGCTGGAGCAATTGGTGTTTTCATGGGAGTAGCTGATTCCATGCCATATTTCTTGAGTAAGTCTTTAATGTACTTGGCTTGGCTTATGAAAATTCCTTCATCAGTTTGTTTTACTTGTAGTCCAAGGAAGAAGTTCAGCTCACCCATCCTGCTCATTTCAAACTTGCTCTGCATAAGCTTAGCAAATCTCTTGCCCAGCTTTTCATCAGTAGAACCAAAGATAATATCATCTACATATATTTGAACTAATAAGACTTTATCTTTGTGTTTCCTAAGGAATAGTGTAGTGTCTACTCTGCCTCTAGTGAATCATTTTTCAATAAGAAAGTTTGTTAGTGTTTCATACCATGCTCTAGGTGCTTGTTTAAGTCCATATAAGGCTTTATCTAATCTATAGACATAATCAGAGAGGGTCGGATTGAAAAAACCTGGGGGTTGCTCCACGTAGACTTCTTCTTGAAGTTCACCATTTAGGAATGCACTCTTGACATCCATCTGGAATACTTTAAACTTCATGTGTGCAGTAAATGCAAGGAACATTCTGATAGCTTCAAGTCTTGCCACTGGTGCAAAGGTCTCATCGTAGTCTATGCCTTCTTCTTGAGAATAACCTTTGGCCACCAGTCTTGCTTTGTTTTTAGTGATCACCCCATCTTCATCCATTTTGTTTCTGAAGACCTATTTGGTGCCGATGACTGGGTGACTCTTTGGTCTTTGAAATAATAACCAGACTTTGCTTCTTTCAAATTGATTAAGTTCCTCTTGCAAGGCTTCAATCTAGCTTACGTCTAGTATGGCATCTTTAATCTTCTTGGGTTCTATTTGAGATAGAAAACTCAAATAGAAGCATTCATTCTGAGTTGTAGATCTTGTTCTTATTCTGGCAGTTGGATCACCAATAATTAAATCTTGAGTGTGATCTCTTGCCCACCTGTTCCCTGTTGCCTTCTTGTCTGAACTCCTCAAGATTGACTTCTGGTTCTTGTTATTTAGAATCGTCCTTTGGTTCAGCTCTCTCTACGATTTCTTCTTCGGACACTACGATTCTTTCTTCAGGAACTACTGTCGTAGTGTTGGGCTCGACCACTTCATTCGAAGTGTCAGTATCGTCAATTGTATTGTCTGGTGGTGCAGACTTATCCGAGTCTGTTTCATCGAAGATGATGTGGATTGAGACTTCAACACTTAATGTCTTCTTGTTGAACACTCTATATGCTTTGCTGTCTGTGGCATAACCAAGGAAGATTCCTTCATCTGGCTTAGGTTGGAACTTAGTCAGATATTGCTTTCCATTGTTGAGAATGTAGCATGAACAGCCAAACACATGGAAGTAACTGACATTTGACTTTCTTCCTTTCCACAGCTCATAGGGAGTCTTCTTTAGCGTGGAGTGTACAAGAGATCTGTTCTGTGTGTAGCACGCAGTGTTGATGGCTTCTGCCCAAAAGTATTCAGGTAGATGAGCTGCTGCAAGTAGAGTTCTTCCGGCTTCTATAAGTGTTCTGTTCTTCCTTTTAGCTACTCCATTTTGCTGAGGAGTTCGTGGGTACTGAGAAGTTGTGACTGATGCAGAACTGGTCCATTTTTGAGAAGTCAAACTCTCTATCATGATCACTCCTTATTGCCTTAATAGTTTCTCCTTTTTCATTCATCACCAGCTTGAATATCTTTATTAGTTGGGAGCTTGTCTCATCTTTTGAGTTAAGAAAGAACACCTATGTGTATCTGGCGTAGTCATCCACCACGACCAGTGAGTATCTCTTCCCTCCTAAGCTCACAGTCGGAATTGGCCCAAAGAGATCCATGTGAAGTAACTGTAGGGGCCTGTCAATTGAGTTGACTGCTTGAATGAGCTCCTTGTTTGCTTTCCAAGCTGACATACATTGTATGGTCTTTCTTTGATGAAGTTGAACTTGGGTAATCCTGCTACTAGATCTTTGGAGGCCAGTTTAGACATACTCTTGAAGTTGAGATGAGATAATCTTCTATGCCAAAGCTAACTTATTTCTTTAGTGGCTTTAGCAAGGAAGCATACTGTCTCATCAGAACTGAGCTGAGCAAGATTGACAATGTATACATTTCCTTCTCTTGTTCATGTCAGCTTGATAGAGGATGTCTCCAGATCTCTGACTTGACATTGATTATTGAGGAAGGTAACTAAATGTCCTTTATCGCAGAGTTGGCTGATGCTAACAAGATTGTGCTTTAGACCATCAACATAAGCCACTTTGCTGAAGGACACTGCACCATTTCCAACTGAACCATAGCCTCTTGTTTTGCCAGAGCTGTTATCTCCAAAGATAACTGTTGGTCCCTCCTTCTCTGTGTAATTTGATAGGAGGGCTTTGTTTCCGGTCATATGCCTTGAGCAACCACTGTCCAGATACCATGTGGTAGTCGTGGTGATCATTTCCTGCAAACATATTCAGCTTTCATTTTGGTACCGGGACTAGCATGGGTCCTGCAATGTTAGTACCCTTACGGACCCAAATCTGCTTGACTTTGGGTCTTCCATGCACAATATAATGAAAGCATGATGCAATTTTATGACCAAATCTTTCACATGCAGAACATCCAACATAATTTATATTTGTGTGTGTGTGTGTGTGAATGCTTTCTCCAATTGGATTTGTGTGGATATTTGTTAACTATACCCTTATATTGCATCTTCCTTTTCCATGCAGCCCCGGAGTTCTTGTTCTGTGCTGAGTGAGTCTCAACACCACGATTCCTTGCAAGTTCATCGGTGGAGTCAGTTTTACTCGACTCTACGATTCGTCGAGGTCGGATAGTGGTGACTGAATTACTCTTCACTTTTCTGAACCCTAAGCCAGCATGAGATCCATAGTGTTTAGGAACACGTCTTGGTTCAGAAGAGCAAGGTTGCACTGGCTAATCTTTTTGTGTGGACTTAACGAATGTAATACTTCTATTTAAGTTAGAAGCATTACTTACATTAATCTCTTTAGTCTTTTCCACACAGGGTTCTGAGGTTGATTCCCCAAACCCTAAGCCTGTTTTATCAGAGACACTTCTCTGATTGGATATCAGGGAGTCCATGGATGAAGAAGATCTATTCCATGTAGAGATAGTCTTTTCTAGCTCCTCAATCTTAGAGGTTAGATCTGACTCTCTCCGTATGGTCAGTTCATTTGTCTCTCTTAAGATTTTATTCTCATCTTCAAGTTTAGAGAGAGAGTTAGAATTTAGTAGAGCTACTTCCAGCTCTTTCTGAACCTTTTCTTTCTCCTTTTGAAGATCAGTATAATCTTTAGATAGAACTTTTAGCCACTTCATATGTTGATATAGATCAGTTGACATATCACGAATGCCAGTTCTTAAATCATCAATGTATATATCAGGAGAGTTAAAGTCAAATACCTTGTCTATGACTGCTTTAACATCTTTTTTGCTTAGTGCATTTTTTGGCCATCAGACATAGGTTGGCTTTCTAAGGTACTTCATCATCTTCAGACTCCGTGTTAGTGTCATTGTCTGAATCACTCCATGAAGTTCCAGCTACAAGCCCTTTATATTTCTTCTTATTCTTTCTGTAGCCTTTGAGCTCCTTCTTTTGATTTGACTTTCTCTTCAGCTCTTCCCTGATAAGCTTGTTGCAGTTGGCAATAAAATGCACAGGCTTTTTGCTGTTGTTGAACTTCTTAGGTTTGCTACTTCTGCCTTTGAGCATAAGTCTTTTGAATCTTCTGGCCAGCATTGTAGCTTCATCATCATCAATGTCATCCTCTTTATCAGAGTCAGACTCATCTTCCACCTGTGCCCTGGAGATCTCTTCCTTTGCTTTGAGAGCAACTCCTTTGTCCTTCCTTTTTCCTTCTAATAGAGTTTCTGCTCATTAAGTCAGTTCAAGCTCGTATGTGAGAAGGTTTCTGTAGAGCTGTTGAACTGTCATTTCATGCAGATTCTTTGACTCTCTGATTGCAGTGGTCTTAGCATCCCATCTGCTTGGCAAAGACCTCATGAACTTGATGACTAGATCTTTGTTTGGATAGGTCTTTCCATAGGCTCTGAGAGAGTTGAGCAGTGTAGTGAATCTTTCATAAGTGGAAGTGACATTCTCTCCTGAGATATGAGCAAACATCTCATACTGTTGAGTCAGTAGAGATTGCTTATTTTCTCTGACTTCTTCAGTTCCTTCATGCATGATGAGTAATGCTTCCCAGACTTCCTTTGCAATTTTGCAGTTAACCACGTTCTCGAACAGACTGTCTTCTAAGGACAGGAACAAGATGTTCTTAGCCTTCTTGTCAAGCTGAACATCTTTCTTCTCATTTTCAGTCCATTCAGATTTGACCTTGACCACCATGTTGTCTGGATTTTTTGGAGTTGGTGCAAGCCTTCTTGGAATATAGGACCCGTTCAGAACAGTTTCAAATAGATCATCATCTATTGAATCCATGTACGCCTGCATCCGAACTTTCCAGTTTGCAAATTTAACATTGTTGCACATGGGTGGTTTGCTTTCTCCACCTGTCTTGGTTTCGCTTATCAGTTGTGCCATAGGATCTTCTCAAGCTTGTATGCTTAGATATGAGAACCTGCTCTGGTACCAATTGTTAGTTCCCAAAAGCACGTTAGTTATCTAGAAGGGGGGGTTGAATAGATATTTTAAAATTTCTTTTTTTAAAATACTTAGTCAGTATTGGTGATACTGACAGCAGCGGAATATATATTTTGTTCCCCTTAAAGATAATGCAGTTAAGGCGAGATAAACAGTTATAACAGATATAGCAGTTATAGTAGTTAATGAGAGACAATGAGACATAGGATTTTAAGTGGTTCAGAGCCAACGCGACTCCTAATCCACTCTTCTACTCCACGAGTAGGAAATCCACTAAGGATGTCTTCTTACAACTGGATCACTTAGATCCCTTCAAGGCCAGCAGCCCTGGAACTTCACTTAGTTCACTTTTGAACTCTTCAAGTCCTTTGACTTGGATATGCTCTTAGTTCACTTCTGAACTCTTCAAGTCCTTTAACTTGGATCTTCACTTAGTTCACTTCTGAACTTCTTCAAGTCCTCTGACTTGGTACCTCACTTGGATAGACAGTTGATAGTTTGAGGTGTGCTACTCAGTTGCAGTTCAGCTTCTGTCATTAAAAGGACTGAGTAGCGAAGCAAGCTTTCTTCAGTATCGTAGTGTTGCTCGTTGAGTGTTCTTGAGCTTTTTCAATGTATTCTTTCTTTATGCGTCTTGCTTACTTAGTCTGAATCCTTGTTTGATTTCCTTATAAAAGTGCCATTCAAAAATAGCCATTTTGAATGCTCCCGTTGCTTCATTTAATGCTTCAGACATTTTCTGTGTAGTGATGCTGACGTCCTACTTTTCTGCGGCTCTGCCGCCTGGCTCACTGACACAGCAGACTGTATTCTTTCACCTAACACCTGAAAAGGTGTTTTTTACAGGCTGCTTTAGTCCTATCCTTAGCTTCTTCAATACGCTTCTTCGATTTGGACTAAGGATGAATATGGAAGTATTGGGGCTATTACTTTGTCAACGGCTATAAGCCTTTCTTCATTTGTTGCTCTTCCTCCCTTCATCAGATCTTCAATCTTTGATGTTGACTAGAGGAACACTACGATTATGGTCATTGTGACATAATCATTGTGTGTTGGCTTTACACAGCGTGATTCAGAGTTCTTCGTAGAGCACACTATGATTTCTCTTAAGCTCTTGGTAAACTACGATTCGTTGATTGCTTGTCTTGTAGACTTCACACTTCTGATAACACTCTGTGATTCCCAACTTGGCTCGGCAGATGCTTTTCAACTTTATGACTCTCAGTGTGGCTTCTAAGGCAAACTACGATTCTTTGATGCTTTCACTTAAGCTCGACGGTTCTTGCCTTGGCCTCTGCAGACTTGATTCTTCGGCAGATTTCTAGTTTGTATATCTTCACTTATGCTCCACAATTTTTGCCTTATCTTCTGTAGGCTTGAATCTCTTGGTAGACTACGATTTCGATATCTTTGCTTAAGCTCCACGATTCTGCTCTGTCTTTCGAATGCTGTCTTTGACAGACTACGATTCTGTCAAGACTTTAACTTTTACAGCTCAAATAGATCAACCTAACAACTTTGATCTTTTCTTCTATACATTCATTTACATAAATGATAAACATTAAGCCTCAGATCGACCTAACATGTTTGATCTATCATCTTAGTCCTTGTACAATGATTCTCTTAAGGACTGTACACTTAAGCATTTATATTTACTTTCAATATCAAATCTGAATATGCAATTCCCAACAATATATAATAAAACCTAAGTGTTGTATTTATTTTGCCAAGTTGCTGAGTGTTAAGAGGTTGTCCCAAAATAAGTGGCATTTCTTCCTCACGTGAATGGCTACAAGGCTAGCCTATCTCTATTTCTCAAACTCAGCAAACTAGCAACAATCATGAAGGGGGAGTGGTCTTAATAGTGAAAACCAACTACTCTACCAACTCCTCTCTTATAACCATTGAATCCTTATTCTTCCCATTAGTTTAAAATGGTGTAGAAAGTTAATGTCTGTGTAATGCATGGTCTATAAATGAAGCTCTTCTCCTTCATGTTTTCATTTGCTGAGATTTATGTTAAGTGAAAATTAAGAGAGAATATAGCATGTTAGTAAGGAGTCTAAGAATTGAGGAAGTTCAATTAGCAGCAAGCTTAACAGAGGTATAACCTCTCTATTTTTGAATTCAATAAATTCTTAATTTTACATGAATTCCTGCTAATTGGAGTTAGGAATGTTGTAAACTATGTATCTAAGCTAGTATGCATGATAGGAATGCAATGTAGCTTAAATTGTGCATTTTTCGTAATGAAATTTTGGTGTTTGGTCTGAATTCTGCCAAAGCAAAAACTTTTCTGCAACTGTCCAGGTATGGCGCAGCTGTGCCCTCATGCACAACTGAGCCGTTTCCATTACTGTCTCTGATGCTAACCCGGAGCAGCGCAGCTGCGGCGCGCACCATAACTGGACACTGCTTTCTGTTAAAATCTGTTCAGTCCAAACGTGTTGGAATCACATAGACATGCATGGAAACTGGTTTAACATGTATAATATGTACCTAGACCTAGCATGGACATGTTTGACTATGTTAGTATACATTATTGATGGAAAACTTATAGTTGAAAATGGACTTATAATTTTGAAGTGAACTTTGACATGTACGAATCATGTGTATATTCTGACTTTTGAGCATGATTGTATGGTCTATATATGCATGAAAGGTTAGTCTAAAGATGTTAGGTTTACACTAGCATACATGGTTTGAATTAAAAACGATTTCAAAGGCAAACTCGAATAGTTTTGCAAACTAAGTTGCATGATTATAGTGTAACTAGATTCTGATATTTTTGAGCATACATGCTAGTGCTTTTAACATCACTTAGATGTCATGTATGTGCACACACCTTGTTAGACACTATGAAAGTTAGTTAAGCATGAATTAGACATGTTTTAAAGCAAGAAAAGATGCTAGTTATGCGTATATGATGAAGATATTTGTGAGCATGCGTATTAACATTATTATGACACCTCGCATATATAAATGATGAACATAGTACCCTTACACGTTTAGTTAAGCATGACATTGATTTTGGAGAATAAAACTTGGGAAGTTTTGAAAGTGAGGTGGACGAACATGGAGTTACTTACATTCTGACTTTATGTGCAAGCATGATAGGACTTGTATGCCTCTAGTCATGACTAGTATATGTACCCCACTAGATAGACGTGATATGCACTATACGAGCATGTTTTAAAGTACGTTTTAAAGGATGACATATGCTAGCTATAAGTGAATAATTTGGATGTATTGAAGGATGTTTAACATACTATCTGTTAGTACCTATGCATGCTAGAAAACTAAAGCGAAACCAAAAATCAAAAAGCCAAATTCTGGTCTGGACAGGGAGCTGCGCCCCTCCCAGGTCTAAATGTGGCGCAGCTGCGCCACATGGCAAGTTTGCCTGACAGTTTTAAAAGTAATCTGAACCTAGTAGTATGTTTGCATTATTATTCCTGAGTTATAAAACAAAGTCTTAATGATGCCTTGAGTGTTAATTGATGTAGTGGTGATATAAAACCCGAAGGTATAATTCCGCTAAGGTTTGAGAAACGTAAGAATAATATAGATCATGTATCTACGAGTTTTAAATACGTGTCAAACACATAATGAGTCGAGTGTGTGATAAATGTATATGAATGTTGATATAAAGAATGGTTAAGGTATACCTATACATACCTAGCTATTATAAGTGTATGATAACAAAGTGAAACGAAGGTTCTACGAACCAAGTTAGAAAATAATGTAACGATTGTTATTTCATTAAAAATGTATGAATGTGTGACTGATGGGTATAAAACCATGATTATTTAACTGTGTAGGAATACACGCAGTGCGGCTAGCTTTAAGCAGTTAAGTCGTAGTTGATAAACTACGAATCAGGCAAGTCTTTCAGTTCCTATTTGTTATATGAAATAGATAACTGTTAGTTGAATTATATTAATCTATGAGAATGTTGATATGAAATGCATATGGAATATGTATGACATTTAGAAGCTGATCTTGATGATATATTTATGAAGTTAATCTCTATGCCTGTTATGCGAGAAGTAACATGCGTAGTATGTTTAGATGATTATGAATGCATGAACTGAGCATGATATTATATGCTATGTGATGTATGAAAACTGTTAGAATTGTTGAGCTGTCGAGCTCACTCTTGCAATTAACTATTTTTACAGGTTAAAGATTCACTGGTAAAGTTACGTGCTAAGTGATTGATAGAGTTTGTTAGCATTGAAAGAAGATTACTGTTTAATTAAAGTTATGCTCTTGAACTATATTGAGGTTTTAGGAGATGTACTTGATAGTTATTTTTGATGTTTAATACTAGTCGTATTGTAAAGATATATTAGTTAATACATAGAGGATATCGAATCAAGATGTGAAATCTTATACAGTAATTTGAATAGAATGAATCATAATATATTTGATTCAAGGATATGTAATTTATTCAAGTTATGAAATAAATAAAAGATTTTATTCAAAGGATATTGAAAAGTTTAAATTGTTCCGTATTTTTAAAATATCAAATATGATGTAAAGTCAGGAATGGTAAATGACCAAGATTGGAACTTATAAAAGTTGGGGTTATTATACGGATCCTGGATATGGAAGGAATTTATATTCTAAATTATAATAAAGCAAAGTTATATTTTTTAAGTTATGAATAAAAGATGTAATAGTTTGACGATAGTAGTATCGTGACTGCACCGAATCCGAGGAAAGAGAGGAACCCAGATTTGGGGGCGTCACATTGACTGTACCTTTATGTAACGTATCATTTATAAAGAGTATGAGTACTGTTATTTGTATTAAAACTCACAGTATGTGTGTTGTCGTATTTTGCACGACGGAGTAATAGTTAGAATATGAATATTTGTATTTAAATTCTGTAGTATGTATTTGACGACACAAAATGGGTTGTGTGGACCTATTTTGGAGGTGTCACAGTTGGTATCAGAGCCATAAAGTGTGAAGAGCCCCGAGCCTCTATCTGGTGACTTCCTTTATGGGATACACCGAAGCCAGACTCTCCATAGGGGACGCCGTCTGTGTGCGGTGGCAAACTGATAGGTGCCATTGTGAGGTGCTATCCAAGGTTGGGATATGAGTCACAGTTGGTATCGGAGCCATAAGGTGTGAAGAGCCCGAGCCTCTATCTGGTGACTTCCTTTGTGGGATGTACCGAAGCCAGACTCTCCGTAAGGGACAAATTAATAGGTGCCATTATGAGGTTCTATCCAAGGTTGGGATATGAGTCACAGTTGGTATCAGAGCTTAAGGATATGGTCTTTGGTGGAGATATGAGACTAGAACTAGGAGGAAAGAGACGAGTAATATCCTTCGTCAGTGTGTGTCCTACCTAAGCTGAATTTTCTTACTTAATAAGTTAAAAATTTGTGATATGTCAATTAACCTTTGTTTTGAAGCTGTATTCTGGAATGATATATGAAATCCAATAGATGAACAATAGAGAAATCATGATATATAGGAAATGACCAGGAAGATAGAATCTAAAATAAAAGCAAGGTATCCTCACCTATTCGAAATTTCAGGTACGTACGTAAATTTTGGGGACGAAATTTCATAAGGATGGGAGATTGTAAGACACCAAAATTTATGAAATAAAAGTATTCAATTTTTCTTATAATTATTATTCTATTCAGTAAATGGTTAAATTGATAAAGGGTTAAAGTTAAGGGTGATATGTGAAAATTTTACAAAGTAAGCAAGTTGTCATAAAATATTTGTTGTGTCGGAGAATATTCGTTTGGTCGGAGAATATTCTTTTTGTCGAGGAATATTAGTACGACGAAGCAATTAATGGTGGACCCCATAATAAAATAATTGTCAAATAAAGAAAGCGACAAAAATAACCTTTTTATAAAAATAACGGCAAAACTTTTACCGTTAAACTGTTGAAATATCCGGTGATAAAAGTATAGTAATACGCGTTGTTGCACAATAGCACACGGTATTGCACAGTATCTCTGATTATTGATGCTTACGTAAGAAGTCACTCAGTTTTATTCAATAATTATCACAGTAGTTGCTGCATAGTATCTCATATTATTGATTCAATAATTGTTACAGTAACATCTACACAATATTTTATATTGTTAAATCAATAATCGATACGAGACATTTACTCATATTAATATTAGCATTATTGACAATGTCTAGAAAGTTCTGTCGAGGAAAGGGGTTAGGTTATTTAATTGCGCGCCAGTAAGGAGAAATCCTTATCGGAAAGACCCCTCTTTCCTTGGAACGTTCTAGTTGTCAATATTATGAGTTATAATATTAATGATGACTAATTGTTGAAAGATTGTGTTAATTAAAGATAAGTGATTTGTGGTGGATACTTATTCAATTTTTGTTATAAATAGAGGAGTTGTTGTAAGGACCCCCTACGTGCCAAATTATTCAAACCGTCGGTAGAAATTGATATCAGTTTTGTTTTATTATTATTATAATAGTAATAAAACAGAAAGCTTTTTATATAAAACTAAAATCTTTTTATAATATATATAAAGTTGTTTGTTTTATTAGAATATAAATAGAATATATTATATTATGTATAAAGTTTTTGTTTTATTAGAATATTTTAATGCATAGTGACAGATAGTAAAAATCAAAATTTTCGCCCGTGAACATTGTCAGAAAAAAAAATTCACTGTGCGGCCTTGATTTTCTAAATAGTGCTCTGCCATTCTCTTATAAATAGAATGCTTAGTTAAGAAATAAAAATCACACCAGAATTAGAGAATTCTTCTTCTATAATGTTGTGCGTATTTCTTTCTAGTATAAGGGTACTTTGAGTGTAGTTAATAGTGCAAGATTTTCTCAAGATAGTATCCACTATATCAGTCAGATTTAGTCTCCTACTAAGATAAGGGATATTATTTTCGTTCAGTATTCGTAAGGAATATTATTTTCTTCCATACTCTATAGTACATAATTTATATTATTTCGTTTCATATTCCTAAATCTACACTTACTATGATAAGTATTACTTCTATAATCCCTGAAATGATTAGAAATTTCTTGAGGTTTGCGATTCATCTAATATCATTTCACTGAAAATATTAGTCTGAACTTTCTTATTGAAATTTTAATATTTTCATGTCGCGGTACTATTTATATATACGGTACTATTTATACATACGGTATTATTCATACGATACTATTCATACGATACTATGCTATGCGTACGGTACTATTCACGGGGTACTTTTCAAGGGGTACTATTTACGAGATACTATTCACAGGATACTATTCACGATAAAAATTGGATTCTTTTCTATCCGTATTATTTTTGATATATGAATATCATTCTCGAATTTTGCTCTACAATTGATTATTATGTTGACAATTTGAGTATTCTTGAACTTGGATAGATTAAATTTTAAATCTCTAATATTTATCCTTGATCTCACTTGATTCGTTCTTTATATCATTTTTCATCATCCTCGGTCTTAAATTGTGGTGAAAATTATCTTTGGCCCGTAGTGCAAAGATGAACTATTGATTGGTATCTTTGGCCGGTAGTGCAAAGATGAACTGTTGATTGATATCTTTAGCCCGTAGTGCAAAGATGAACTGTTGATTGATATCTTTGGATTGTAGTGCAAAGATGAACTATTGAATGATATCTTTGGCCCATAGTGCAAAGATGGACAGGTGTATGGTATGATCATGACCACTGATTATACAGTTGAATATCTTTGGCTAGTAATGCAAAGATAGACAATTGATTGGTATGATCATTACCATTGTTGTTACATTTGAATGTCTTTGGAGTAAGGGTGTAAAGTCGATATGATTATTGAGTGTCTTTAGCCTTTGTGGCAAGGACATTGAGTGAAAGTTCTATTAAGCCTTTGTGGCAAGGAAAAACTGTTGATTTACATGATTGTGAATATGAATTATGAATTTAACTATAATTTTTGATGTTACAGGAAAAGTTGAACTATTGATTGGTATCTTTGGGCCGTAGTGCAAAGATGAACTATTGATTGGTATCTTTGGCCCGTAGTGCAAAGATTAACTGTTGATTGATATATTTGGCCCGTAGTGCAAAGATGAACTGTTGATTGATATCTTTGGCATGTAGTACAAAGATGAACTGTTGAATGATATCTTTGGCCCGTAGTGCAAAGATGGACAGGTGTATAGCATGATCATGACCATTGATTATACAGTTGAATATCTTTGGTCAATACTGCAAAGATAGACAATTGATTGGTATGATCATTATCATTGTTGTTACATTTGAATGTCTTTGGAGTAAGGGTGTAAAGTCGATATGATTATTGAGTGTCTTTAGCCTTTGTGGCAAAGACATTGAGTGAAAGTTTTATTAAGCCTTTGTGGCAAAGAGAAACTGTTGATTTACATGATTATGAACATAAATTATGAATTTAACTATAATTTTTGATGTTACAAGAAAAGACAGATGGTGAAAGTTCTCTTTGTCTTGAGTACAACAAAGAACTGTTGATTGGTGTTACGTGAATAAAATATCGATGATGTACTTTTAATTTGGGAAGGATAGTAGACATTATGTTCTACTTGACTCTTCTAATGGAATGTTTGTTCTGCTGCAACTATGGTTGAAAACTTTTATCATCTACCATATGTTCTAAATATCTTATTCATTACGGATGAAAGCTATTGATAATTTAATTATCTTTAGTCATTATATTCTTTACTAGGCTATTTATGCTCACCCTTTTACTTCACAATTCCTTTTAGGTAATAAGAGTGTAGCTGGGTCGAGTGGGGATAACTGGAAAATAGAGTGATGGTCTATGACTGTTGAAGTTTCTCATAAAACAGTATGATAATAATTGTACTGAGAACTAAAAAAATATTTGTGCCATATTTTATATGTCATTTAACAGTTGATTTTGGTGAACAACAATAGGGTGATGAGAACCCGACTTTGGAAGGGTGTGTTTCCACTATTATACAAGATGTCTAACCACATACGACTTCGTGTTATCATAAGACATGGTTGTGCGCATCCACTTGTTGATTATATCTATGAGCACTACCTATAATCTTGGAGTATGGTTGAAATATAATCATCAGTTTGAGACAATGGAGATAATGATATGGTAAAAGAATACTCACCATTGGAATGAACAGGATAGTAATCTTCTCGTTCTTCTTTGGGGTTTATTGGGTCAACCAAGATTAATTCTCAAGTCCTATGATATCTATTATAACTTAGAAGCATGGTCTCCCATGTAAGAAGGTTTCCTTGAGCATTTTTTAAAGATTTTAATTCCTAAAACAGTTATTGACTATACCTTTATGTAACGTGTCATTGATAAGGAATATAAATACTGTTATTTGTATTAAAACTCACAGTATGTGTGTTGTCGTATTTTGCATGACAGAATAATAGTTAGAATATGAAGATTTGTATTTAAATTCTGTAGTGTGTATTTGGCGACTCAAAATGAGTTGTGTGGACCTATTTTGGGGGCCTCACAGTTTAATATTTTAGAAATATTAAATATAAATTAATAAGAGGAGTCTTATTAATATTATTACAATTATTATTATTTTAATTTCTAAAGGAGTTTAGGAATTAATTTAATAGTAGTACTCTCATTTATTCCTAATAAGAATAGGAGGCAAATTAGTTAAATGAATTTAATTAATTATTCCCAATGTGGTGGGAATCCTAAATTAATTAAAGGAGTTTAATTAATTAAATGAAACCCCATGTCTAATAGGATTAGAAGGGTTGACCAATATCCATATAAGAGGAGTCTTATATTAGATATCAGTTGATACAATTTCAATTATTGGAGAGTACTCCTTTTCTATAGGGGATAGAAAACTTAGGTTTAACCAACCACCCTCCTTCTTGAATAATTCATATTCCTTGGTGGATCACCTCTAGAGGCCAAACACTTGGGTGGCTAACGTTGATCAAAGGAAGGAATCTATCCTGGATATTCAAGGAGATCGCGAAGAACAAGGAGTTGAACTTGTACCTGTGGAAGCTTCGTTCTACAAGGGTATGAATTCCATAACTTCTTATTTATCGTTTTAAATTAATAATATGCATAAAGGTAATAGTTTTGTAAAAAAATTTAAACTCTGATATACCATGCTTCCACTAATTTTTGCAATTTGATTGCGCCCACGATTTCGTACAAACCCAACAGTAGCATCAGTGCCAAACCTTTATGCAATTATTAATTGTTTTGATTTCATATACACATGGATATGTATTTAGAATAATTTATTCGGCATAATTTTATTGTATAAAATTATTTTTTATGAAAAAAGGGGCCAAATCACGAAAGATTTTTTAATTCGGAAACAAATTTTTTTTAATCCGTGGCTTGGGCAGTGTGACGAATTCTTTCTACATAAGAACCTGGCGAATTCTTTTATTTTAAAAGGAATCACGTGATTTGGTTTTAAAAGGTGTGATCAGGAGATATAAGGGTCACTTTCATTACTATATATATATATATATATATATATATATATATATATATATATATATAATATTCTTAATAATTTTTTTATAATTAAAATAAAGAGTTTATTTTAATCTTGAAATTGGATTTCATGCAATTTAAAATTGTCCATTAAATGATATTCATATATATATGGAATGGTATTAATTCATGAGATGAATATTTATTTATTGATGAATATGGTGATATGTATGAATATAAATGGGGATTGATTATGGACTATTGACCAATGTGATTAGATTATATTTTAATTGAATGCTTGAATGAATGGGTTTTATTAAATGGAGTCTGCGTACCTCGTCTTCTATGGTTTTTCTTGGTGTAAAATTCTATCTCCCTCCTATGTACTTCCCTTTGACTGCTGATCAAGATTTCTATTTAAATGAAATAGTTTATGTAATAGGACTAGTTAGAATTATTTTGAAGAAATTGGAGACCAAGGAGTGCGTGATGACCCGTTTGTATGGAGCTCGGGCTTAAATGTAATAGTTACATTTAAATTTAAATTCTTGCATTCCTAGGTTTGACCTTTTGGTTCACTTGGTGGCTCTAGTGAACCAAACTAGAATAAAAGTCCATAATCAATCCAGGTAAAATATAGTATTCTATATATGCATGCTAAGTATTATATATATATATATATATATATATATATATATATATTATAAAACATGCTTCGTATATTTAATAAAATGACGCGTATTATATATATATATATATGTTCATGCGTGCTAAATAAGATGAGACAAATCATAACAAACCCCTCAAAGAAATCATATTAAATCTAAAGCGTTCAATGATATTTGGAATATCGAACGTCGCCTTCTAGCATGATAAATTAATATAGTATTAAATATTTAATACGAGTTTATTGTGCTATCCATAAGGCAAGTATTGCGTATTTAAGACATTAATTTAATCACATTTGATGCTTATCAAGAAAATTAAACAATATTATTTTGTTGTGCTATCCACAAGGATAATATTTTTCTTTTTTGAATTTATGGAAGTGCTAAGTTGGACTTAACTTAAATCATTTTAGTTCGGATGTGCACATACCTGACCATTATGATTTAAGAGTCAAAATAAAAAAGAGTTACATGTTGATGTAATTGACAAAGAGTTGTCTACCTATTTATTTATATATCGTTTGTTGTGCTATCCACATGACAATATACATTTGAAATGGGATCTTTATTCTCACTAGCAAATCTTTAATTAGATGTTGTCAAACTATATAAGTGAGGGTAATATAGTTTGAAGAAAATAGTGGGATATACTAATTTAAAATAAAACCTAATTTATTTTGGTATATAAAATTAATTAAATGAATGTTTGCTAAAATATTGTCTTTTCACATACAGAAATTTAAAAATGTCAAAATCACTAATTTCGTTGCGTAGCATACTTGATGCTAACAAACAAACCAGACCGAATTACACGGACCTGTTAAGGAATCTAAGAATAGTTCTCACTGCTGAAAAAATTTCTTATGTCCTAAATTCACCTGTCCCTGAAACTGTTTCAGAAATAGCCTCTGAGGAAGAGATTGCCACCATTGTAAAGTGGTAAAATGATGCATCTTAGGCTCATTACATCATGCTCGCATCCATGAATAACGAGCTTTAGTGTCAGCATAAAAACATGGATGCTCCTACTATGTTGCTTTACCTCAAGGAGTTGTATGGTGAACAAAGTATGACTGCTAGATATGAGATATCTAAGGAGCTCTTCCAATCTCGAATGTCCGAGGGCACTGCCGTTGAGACTCATGTCCTAAGGGTGATCAATCTGATTGAACGCCTTGGACAGCTTTGGTTCATCATGGATGGGGAGTTGAGTCATGACTTAGCCTTGTAGTAACTCCCTGAGACCTTCTCGCAGTTCGTTGTTAATTTCCACATGAATAAGTTAGAATTCAGCTTGCCAGAATTACTTAACATGTTGAAAACTGCAAAAGGTCACTTCCCATCCAAGGAGAACCATGTCTTAATGGTGGATTCTTCCAAGAAAAGGAAGAGGCCCAAGGAATCTTCTGAAAAGAAGAAATCTAAGAAAGCTAAAGGCAAGGCGAAAGTGAAGGATCAAAAGAAACCTGATCCAGCTAGCAAAGGAATGTGCTTTCATTGCTACGAGCCGAGTCATTGGAAGAGGAACTGCATGAAGTTTCTGGCAGAGAAGAAGCTTGGAGAAGCTTCGACTTCCAAGCAAAATTTGTTTATGATTGAAATTAATTTTTCTAAAAGTCAAAATTCTACTTGGGTATTGGATACCGGCTGTGGTTCTCACATATGTAATACTGTGCAGGGACTGGTCAGAAGTAGAAAGCTGAACAAGGATGAGGTTGTCCTACGAGTGGAAAATGGAGCAAAGGTTGTTGCATTAGTTGTAGGCACTTATTGTTTAGCATTGCCTATGGTCAAATCCATTTATTTAAATAATTATTATTTTGTTTCGTATATCATTAGAAAGATTATTTCAAATTCTGTATTAGATATAGATGGATTTGAAATTATAATAAAGAACAACAATTGTTCTAATTATAAAAATAATGTTTTATCTGGTGTTAGTAATTTGCGAAATGAACTTTACATACTTGACTTGCATGAAAATATATTTCAAATAAAACAAACTAAGAAAAGGAAAAGAGATGATATTAATTATACCTATATGTGGCACTGTAGACTCGGTCATATCAATGAAACAAGATTATCCAAGTTACATAAGGATGGACTCTTAGAGCTATCCAATTATGAATCATATCCAACTTGTGAATCTTGTCTCATGGGTAAAATGACTAAATCTCCTTTTAGTGGAAAAAGAGAAAGAGTTACAGAGTTGTTAGCGTTGGTTCACACAGACGTTTGTGGACCTATGACAATGAATGCACGGGGAGGGTATTCTTATTTTATTACTTTCACTGATGATCACTCAAGATTTGGATATGTGTATTTAATGAAATACAAATCTGAATCATTTAAAAAGTTCAATGAGTTCAGAAGTGAAGTAGAGAAACAAACGGGCAAGAGTATTACGATTCTTTGATCATATCGAAGTGGAAAATATTTAAGCGGTGAGTTTCTCAATTATCTCAAAGATAATGGTATAATCTCACAATGGACTCCACCAGGTACACCACAGTAAAATGGAGTATCTGAAAGGAGAAATCGAACATTGTTAGACATGGTTCATTCCGTAATGAGTTTTACCGATCTTCTAATTTTATTCTGGGGTCATGCCCTAGAAACGGCTACATATCTACTAAATAAGGTTCTCTCGAAATCCTTCCCCAAGACTCCATATGAGATGTGGACAAGGAGGAAACCTGGTCTTAAGCATGTTAAGATTTGGGGATGTCCAGCTTATGTGAAAAGGTTTCAAAATGATAAGCGTGGGACAAGATCTGATAAGTGCATGTTTGTGGGATATCCTAAAAAAAGTTTGGGATACTCTTTCTACAATCCTACTGAGCAAAAGGTGTTTGTTGCAAAACACGCTGCCTTCTTAGAAAAGGAGTTTACCCTTGAAGGGGCTAATGGGAGGACAATAAATCTTGAAGAAATTCAAGAACCAAAAACCACTACAGATCAATTGGATGAACCTGTCCAAGTAGAGACACCTACTGTACAACACCTTATTCATAAATCTGGAAGAGTACCGAAGATACCTGAAAGGTATGGATTCGTCATAGAGGATGACGATGAGGTACACATCATGGATGATGATGATCCATTGAATTACGAACAGTCTATAAGTAATAAAGACTCAGGAAAATGGTAGATGACTATAAAATCTAAAATAAATCTTTGAAGCAATGCTCAAGTCCATTTGAATTTTACTTGCGATTGTAGCTTATTATTACTAGATCTGGCAAAATAAATGTGGAGACGCCCTTCCTCAAATATAAAATATTAGAGGAGAATGTATGTATGATACGGCCAGATGGATTTGTTCAACGGTTAAAGCAAATCATGTATATGAGCTACAACAATTCATTAATGGATTGAAGCAAGCTTCTCGTAGATGGAACATTCGTTTTGATGAATTAATCAAAGAGTTTGATTTTATCAAAAACGAGGATGAACCATGTGTGTACAAGAAGGTTAGTGAGAGCGCTGTGTCATTCCTTGTATTATATGTTGATGATATATTACTGATAGGGAATGACATTCCTATGCTACAATCGATCAAAATTAAAGTTATCTAAACATTCCTCCATGAATGATTTGGGTAAAATATCCTACATTGGGGATATAAAATTGTATAGATAGATTTAAAAGGATGTTGCTTAACCCAATGAACTTATATTCATTAGATGCTAAAGGCGTTTAGCATGGCAAACTCCAAAATGTGTCTCATTATGATGAGCCATGGAGTGTATCTCTCTATAATGTCCTCAATAAAAGAGAGATCGCATGAATTATTATCATGTATGCAATGAAATATACGAGACTTGATGTTGATCAATCATATTCTGGAGAAGATCACTGTAAGACAGTGATAAACATCTCAAAGTACTTAAATGACACTAAGGATGTCATCATGACACATGATGGGTCTGAATTAAACTAGAGGACTAAACAGACTCAAGTTTTCAGACTGACCAAGACGATAACAAATCCACTTTAGGGTAAGTCGTTACCTTGAAAGGTGGTGCAGTGAATTGAAAAGGTTCAAAACAGCAAAAGGTTGTTGGTTTAGTGAAAAAGACAAAGTATATAACTGTAAGTGAAGTAGCAAGTTGATGTTTCGGATTAAAAGTTCATTACAGAACTAGGAATAGTTTCTAAGTCTCATCTTGAATCCAAACATGTGTTGCGACACTTTGATTAAAGAAATCATTGAAAGAGGAGAAGTCACTTTAGAGATAGTGAACTATCAAGAAAATATTGCAGATCCATTTACTAAAGCTATAACACAACAGTAGTTTGATCGTCACTTTGAGAAGATGGGTATGAGATACCATGGCGATTGGCTTTAGTGCAAGTGGGAGATTGATAGTAGTGTGCATACAAGCCAATCATGTTTGATGATAAAGCATATACTTTGTAAACAATCTTATTTATTTATTAATAAAAGAATTCATTTATTAAAGGCCTTTAATTATCTACATGATGCTATTTTTATAATATGTAAATAACTCATAGTTTTAAGCAATACTTTTAGAATCATAATGTTGATCATGCTAATGAGATCTAAATTCTTAGAAAGCTTAAAACTAAAAAATTTCCTAATCGTTGGATTACTAAAAAGGGGATTAATAAATCCGGATAGATTGGTACATATGTTGCTTGCTCATTGGATGAGGATGATTGATCTCATGATCATTTTTGTGGAGACACTAAAGCATGTATGCAGGTGCTAATTGGAGAATAAGTTCACTGAACGTGACTCGCTATGGAATACTTAATGAAGTTTTACTTGCTTGTCAATAGGAATTCCTAATGTGATAGTAGTACAAGTGATCTTTGGACTTGAGATCATCATAGTATCTTGTATGTAATGAATTATACTTTGACTTATTCCTTAAAAACCCTTATGGTATATCAAAGGGTATGCTTGGGGTATAATGAGTAACATATGGAGATAATGAATGATCAATAAATAATCTACCACTTCTAGTAAAAGAAGAGAAATGTCATATGTGATTCCAGTAGTCCTTGGCCAAGGCAGAATGAAATTAGAAAGGAGTTTCTAATTTGTATTATTTGGAGTTGTGCATTTTTTAATCGAAATACATATAATTAAATAAAATAAGACTTGACAGTAATTACATGTCTTATATTTAATAGGGACATTTTATGGTGAAAGGATTGAATTGTGCAGTAACTATTTACTCACAGGTTCTTTTATGATTAATGTTAAAATCTATATTATCTGGAACGTCGTTGATTGCTAGGGAGGCTTATCCCTATTTTAGAATAAATATTATTTATTTAAATAGATTATTAGTTTATTTATTTATTCAAATAAGATTAGAATTGTTCTAATTGATTTATTCACAACAGGTTTAATATGGAGAACCTAAAAGGTCACATAATAAAAGGAAAAATAATTATTTAAGAAGGTAATGACATAATCGTAATAATGTATTAAGTGTAATTAATTTGATCTATGGTGATAGAATAAATTAAATAGCTTGATATTTATTATTTAATATTTTGAAAATATTAAATATAAATTAATAAGAGGAGTCTTATTAATATTATTACAATTATTATTATTTTAATTTTTAAATGAGTTTAGGAATTAATTTAATATTAGTACTCTCATTTATTCCTAATAAGATTAGGAGACAAATTAATTAAATAAATTTAATTAATTAATCCCAATATGGTGGGAAGCCTAAATTAATTAAAGGAGTTTAATTAATTAAATAAAATCCCGTGTCTAATAGGATTAGAAGGTTTGACCAATATCTATATAAGAGGAGTCTTATGTTAGATATCAGTTGATGCAATTCCAATTGTTGGGGAATACTCCTTTTTTATAAGGAATAGAAAACTAGGGTTTAGCCAACCACCCTCCTTCTTGAATAATTCATATTCCTTGGTGGATCACCTCTAGAGGCCAAACACTTGGGTGGCTAACGTTAATCAAAGGAAGGAATCTACCCCGGATATTCAAGGAGATCGCGAAGAACAAGGAGTTGAACTTGTACATGTGAAAGCTTCGTTCTACAAGGGTATGAATTCCATAACTTCTTATTTATTGTTTTAAATTAATAATATGCATAAAGAATGATTCGGGTAATGGTTTTGTAGAAATTTTTTAACTCTGATATACCATGCTTCCGCTAATTTTTGTAATTTGATTGCGCCCACGATTTCGTACAAACCCAACACTCTCCAACTATTGGAATTACGTCTACTGATATCCAATATAAAACTCCTCTTATATAGATATTGGTCAACCCTTCTAATCTAATTAGAAATTGGGTTTCATTTAATTAATTAAACTCCTTTAATTAATTAGGCTTCCCAACACATTGGGATTAATTAATTAAACTCATTTAATTGATTTGCCTCCTACTCTCATTAGGAATAATTGAGAGTAGCAATATTAAATTAATTCCGAAACTCCTTTAGAAATTAAAATAATAATAATATTAATAATATTAATAAGACTCCTCTTATTAATTTATATTTAATATTTCCAAAATATTAAATAATAAATATTAAGTTATTTAATTTATTCTATCACCATAGATTAAATTAATTACACTTAAAATATTATTATGATTATGTCATTACCTTCTTAAATAATTATTCTTCCTTTTATGGCGTGACCCTTTAGGTTACCGGTCATGAATAAATCAATTAGAACAATTCTAATCTTATTTAAATAAATAAATTAAACTCATAATATATTTAAATAAATAATATTTATTCTACAATAAGAATAAGTCTCTCTAGCGATCAACGACTTTCCAAATAATATAGATTTCAACATTAATTATAAAAGAACCTGTGAGTAAATAGTTACCGTACAATTCAATCCTTCCACCATACAATGTCCTAATTAAATATAAGATATGGAATTACTGTCAAGTCTTATTTTATTTAATTATATGTATTTCGATTAGAAAATGCACAACTCTAAATAATGCAAACTAGAAACTCCTTTCTAATTTTATTCTGTTGGCTAAGGACTACTTGGTTGTCATTTAACGAATCACATAGGATATTTCTCTTCTTTTACTAGAAGTGGTAGATTCTTTATTGATCATTCATTATCTCCATATGTAACTTATTACACTCAAGCATACCCTTTGATAAACCCTAAGGATCTTAAGGAATAAGTCAAAGTATAATTCATTACACACAAGATACTATGATGATCTCAAGTCCAAGGATCAATTGTACTACTATCACATTAGGAATTCTTATTGACAGGCAAGTAAAACTCCATTAGTTATTCCTTAGCGAGTCACGTTCAGTGTACTTATTCTCTAATAAGCACCTACATACTTGTTTTAGTGTCTCCACACAAATGATCACGAGATCAATCATCCTCATCCAATGAGCAAGCAATATACGTACCAATCTATCCGGATTTACTAATCCTCTTTTTAGTAATCCAACGATTGGGAACTATTTTAGTTTTAAGCTTTCTAAGAATTTAGATCTCATTAGCATGATCAACATCATGATTCTAAAAGCATTGCTTAAAACTATAGTTATTTACATATTATTAAAAATAACATCATGTAGATAATTAAATGCCTTTAATAAATGAATACTTTTATTAATAAATAAATAAGATCGTTTCCAAAGTATACGTTTTATCATCATATATGATTGGCTTGTATGTATACTACTTTCAGGATTGGTTGATGAGAAATCCTAGGTCCATGGCTTGCCCCTTCAGAATCCCATACAAGATCACCGCCCTCTCAGTAGTAACATCTGCATGATGGCTCGTAGGGAGTATGCTAGCACAAATAAAACTATACCAAGCCTTGGCATATCTATTCAGCGCTGTCTATGGGAAGTGAATTTTCTATGTGGTGCCTGCCTTTGTCTTCCAACTTGTTCCCGACTTGCACATCTCTTTCATAAGTTTTTCCAAATCTGCCTCTAAGCGTTGTGCTTGCACCCAAAGTGTAGAAGCCAGTGTTGGATCGGGCAAGTGATATAGGGCAGAGATTGCATGTGGAGTGTAATGAACCTTCTTGCCCCTAACAAAAGATATCCCATTCTGTGTCTCCCTAGCATTGGCATAGAACTCCCTCACAATAGACATAGGAGCCAGACAGGGCGTTTTAGCAAATAAAAGCCACCCCTTGTTCCGAATTTGATCTAAAAGCTTCCCATCATCCTTTCTAGGCTTGAAACCCCTCTCCCGAACAAATGATTTGCTCTCCGGAACAAAATTTTTGCTGAACATTATGTTCCAGTAGTAGTATTGGGCGAAGAGGTTGACAAATTTGGACTGGTCCAAACTATTGCTGTTTTGCCCCTCGTCGGATTCACTGTTGGAGGAAGATGGTTGGGGGGTTCGGGCTCTCTTTGGCATGATTGCTAGGCTAGGATTTGATGACTTGTGGTTGCTAAATTCTCACAGACCTAGTATTGAGCACTTGGTGTGCAACTGAGACTTCTCCCTTTTTTATCTCTGTGGGTTTTGATGTTTGTGATGGAAGAGAGGAATTAGGGTTTATATATAGGGAATAGAGAGATGGAATCGAATTTGGATTATGATATGGATTGAAAGAGATGTGTAGAGACTCAAAATTTTGCATTCCTGTTACCAACTCTGCAGGAGGACAAAACTATGTTTTACCTTCCAGAGACGACCCTGGAAGTCCAGATCAAATCAAACCCCGGCGACAACACCGGGCTATCAAATTAAACCCGCCGACAACACCGGGAGATCAAATCAAGCCCCGGCGATAACACCAGGATATCACATTCAGCCCCAGTGACAACACCGAAATATCACATTCAGCCCCGGTAAAAACACCGGGATATCACATTCTGCCCCGACGACAACACCGAGATATCATATCCAGCCCCGACAACAACACTGGGAGAACAAATCAACCTTCGAAGATAGCCCTGAACCATTAAATCATCCCTAGAGACAACCCTGGGATATAAATTCAACCTCGGAGATAACCCTGAGGAACAACAGAGTCGGCTGGGATCAAACCTTGGAGACAACCCTGAGAAACAGTCAAAAATCCTATCAATCCTGGAGACAACCCTCGGAAGGGTAAAATGTTCATTTCACCGACTTTACATCAAATCAATGCCATGAAGGTTATGTAGAACCATAACGTCAATCCCGAGTAAAAACAGCACAAGATAGCTTAACCGACGGACTGCGAAGACTCGAAGATCTTGTCATGGACCCATCTTCCCATATTCAGAAAAGGATAAATCCCATGTCATTGTGTAGCTCTCGGAAAGGGCTTTTCGAAAAGGTATAGCACGCCTCAATCGGACTCCCGAATTGAAAGTTATGAAGGTTCAAAGCAGACAGTGCGTTGGTCAGAGTGCACGTACTTCGAGATAACGGGACCCACGGGACCGGGGCCCACTCGATGAGCCGTAGATAGACTCGTGGCTACCGCGAGTAGACCCGCGGCTATTTTGGTATATAAATAGAGACCCCCACCAGCCGAAAAAGAAGAGGGGAAAAAAAAAGAAAGGAAATTCCGCCCATTTTTGCTCTTAACCCTACCTACAGTGATCCAAACTTCAACTTTATTCTTCCAATACAGCTGTATATGTATATATACTAACATATCAAATTTTAACCAGTGGAAACGGAGTTTTGAAGCCCTCCAAGTGGTTTAAAGCCTTAAGCGCTACACACTATAAGATTTCTTATGATCTGAAGCTTTTTACTACTTTATCATATATATATATGAGCGTATATATATATTTATAGCTTCTGATTTCGCCTAGATTTCAAATTTGTGGCCTTTATGGCTTACTTTTATGTATATATAAGTATATAAATATATTTTTAATTGCTTTTGCAACCTGGATTTCAAATATGTGGCTTTTATCGCTTTAATATATATAAGCATATATATATATATATACATATATATATATATATACGGTCCGGATCTTAAGCTCACCCAACTAAAAGCTCACCCAACTCACCCCCCTTTAGCTACGGACCAGGCGACGGTGTGGTCCGTCGTTATATATACAACCGTCGTCTTAGCTTTTAGCGACGGACAACATATAGACGACGGTTGTATATATAGCGACGGATGAAACGTCGCCCGGTCCGTCGCTAAAGGGGGTGAGTTGGGTGAGATTTTAGTTGGGTGAGATTAAGATCCTTATCATATATATATATATATATATATATATATATATATAAGCTAAATAAGACCTATATATAAATATATATTTAATTCATTCATGCTTGGATTATAAATCTGTGGTTTTTTCCCGCTTTATTATATATATATATATATATATATATATATATATATATATATATATATATATAACTATATATATATTTATACTAACTCTGCTAGCCTGGATTGTCAATCCATGGCTTTTTCTCTCTTTAATATATATATATATATATATATATATATATATATATATATATACTAACTCGTTTGGCCTGGATTGCTAATTCATGGCATTTTCAGCTTTAATATATATATAAGCATATATATATTTACATTTATCAGTCAAGCATGAATTGGAAATCCGTGGTTCTTTTTAGCTTTAATATATATATATATATATATATATATATATATATATTATTTATCCAATGTAATTAAATATCTGTTTTAACTATTTATTTGATATAACTTTGTACTGATGTAAAGTTTGTGGACTAGATTCATCTAAATCTAGCCATCTCTAACTTTCAACAGGTTCAAAAGCTGTCAAAATGGAACCGTTGAGCTAGAATGGCTAAGATTTATTTAAATTTATCTTTCTTTTTAGTTTTGTAAATATTAAAGCGACTACGCGACCCTAGATCCGTATCTAGAGGGAACAGGAAGCTTTGGCTACGCGCATACAAGGATTTAATTGATGAATCCTTTTTCTTGCGACGTCTAGATTTTAATTTGCATTTTATTTCAATATCTCTTCTGTGCAGGCTTTTTGATAATATTCTGTGAGCCTAGGAATCACATGATCTACGATTAATCACATGAATCTAGATCTGATTCCCATGATGGACAACATTGCACTATAAATATAGCATGTTTGTCTTCTTGTAACTGTAAATCAAAGGGACCTTAAAACAGTTATCCGGATTTAAGGTCTCAGCATAGTAAATTATGGTTTTTAGTGCTCGGGTCACTTCGATGACTTTCATGCCCATAAGGAGCCCGAAACTTGTATATATATTATTTGGTTGAGGATGCTTCGCATCCCGATAATAAAACCAAAATCAACCGAAGGCAGAATAAAATGGAAGTATCAAAAGGCTTCAATTCCTAAGTGAGCGAAAGGGTTTAAAAACCATCTTCTAAAACATCACTTTCATATCTTATCTAAAAAATAGACTTTTCATTAAATCAAACCCTTCGTATATAGGTCCAACGAAGCACATCACTACTTTCAAATAAAGCACGTAGGCCTAATTACTACAAGCACACACACACACACTATAAATAAAAATAGGGAAATTGAAAAGACGCGGTAACCGTATTTCACGAAAGTTGGGGGGTGCCTAACACCTTCCCCCTGCTTAATCAAGCCCCCGAACTCTATGAATCTCGGTTTCCAAGGCCAAGTTAAACATATTCCAGTAATTGGGCCTACTTGCAAACTTTTCAAATAAAACTCGGTTGAGTTGGTACAACCATTTCAATTATACCAACTGGCAACTCTGTAAAAATCAAACTTTTCAAAGTCATCGACATTATATATTGGTTGTTTCCCAAAAAAATCACCCTTCAGATCAAACAAATGGAAAATAAACAAGGGTAGAAACACATAGGGAAAGGGGGATCGCCGAGAGATTTTTCCCGACGTCGACATGTGGCGACTCTGCTGGGGACAGTAGAGGGCTTAAGCCTCACTTTAATATTTTTAAGAATTCCCTTTTTATCTACATTTGTGTGGATGTTGTGTTTACATTGAATGGATGTAAATAAATATTTTACTGCATTAAAATATTAGTGCTTCGCACAATGTCATCATTTCATAACGGTGAGACACGTTGTATGTGAATGTATGTTATGTGATTCCTCCACCAAGAGGCGAAACTATTGGCGGTTGATTATTGGACTCAAAGGAGACTAATCCTGCGAGGCTCAAGAAAGGCGCCACTCAGATCCGCTCCAATTGAAAGAACGGATTAATTTCCCCTCTAGTAAATTGAGATGATCTGGGGACCTTCATGCCGAAAAGCCGTGAAAGTAGCCTAAGATATATCAACCTCTGATAAACCAAGTTCGAAGGGGAGTCTCTTCATGCCTTCCCCTTTCAATTCAATGTAAATTTCAAATTCCATGTAATTATCAAATAAATGTAAATATACCTTTCATTTCCTGTCAAATACTGTCATACTATCCTGACATCAAAACAACTGACCTTTGTTTTATAAGAAAAGATTTAAAAAAAATTAAAATATCATAAAACATTGCATAGAATGCATCATGTTAATATATACATCAAAATTAACATACATACTTTTATTGTAGGAAAAAATTGGTCCTGTTACCAGATCAAAGGCTAAAAAGGCACTAAGCCCATCTCCAGGCATGACTTCAAGTGCCAAACCTAAATCCACCCCTGTCTCTCAGGAAGATTTCGAAGGACTGAGAAACCAGATAGTTGAATTGGCTATTTTCTTAAAGGAACAAAGCAAAAGTCTTCAGGGTAAATAAATACCCGTTCAAACAGAATCGTCCACATAATGTGGCAGTCAAGATACCGACAAGAAGAAAGATACTCAGATACCTGAGCCTCAAAACAAGGATTTGACCAAAAAAAAACCTGAAATCACCAATCTCAGAAATGATCAGGAAACTGGTGATATTAGGAAAAAGGTCCAACAAATGGAAGAAACAAAAAGGAACTGGGGCATTTGGAAGCGTAAACTACTCAGATCTGTGTATATTCCCAGGGGCTCGATATCTAGACAAATTTTAAGTCCCGGATTTTGAAAAGTATGATGGATTAGGAGATTCTTACACTCATTTAAAAGTGTTCATTGGAGAATTCGGATCCTATGCTGAGGATGAAAAACTCATAATGCAGTTATTCCAAAAGAGTTTGACTGGGGAAGCCCGAGCTTGGTATGCCCGACTCGACAATTCCAAAATCCATAGCTGGGAAGATATAGCACATGTCTTCCTAAATCAATACAGCTTCCACTCTCAGATGGCTCCGGATCGATATCAAGTGACCAAGGTCAAAAAGCAAAGCAATGAGTCTTTCTGTGAGTATGACCAAAGATGGAGACGGATGGCTGCACAAGTCACCCTACCTATGACAGAGACCGAGATAGTGATGACTTTCATAGACATCCAGGAAGCTCGATATTATGAGAGGGTCCTAGCAGGTATTGAAAAACCATTCTCAAAATTAATTAAACATGGAGAAATGGCCGAAATGGGTCTAAAGTCTGGAAAATCAAAGACCTTACCGCTTTGGAGGCAGTGGCCGAGCATATTCAAGCTGGAAGCTATGGGAATAATCCTCGGAGAGTTAAAAAAATAAGGAGGAGGATGTGTCCTTGATACTTTAGGGATAGAATCAGAGAAGCAATCCAAACTTGCCCATTCAAAGGATAAATTATTCCCATTTTCAAGCTCCTGCACAATCTCTGAATCCACCTTTTCAAAAAGCCAGAGAAGTTAAACGTTAAAGAATGTTCACACCCTTAAGGGATTCACTGGAAAATGTACTGAAGCTTCTGACAACACAAAAGAAGATTGTCCAGCTCCTTCCGCTGGCCAATTCAAACTGACAAAATTTTGACCCGAGCAAGAAGTGTGCATATCATTCTGGAGCACCGGGCCATGATACCCAAGATTGTTGGTCTCTCAAACACAAAATCCAGGACTTGATAGATAATGGGGAGATTGTGGTGACAACACAAAAACAACCACCTGTTTAAGACAATCCTCTACCTCAACACGATAAGGAGAGCATCAATATGATCAGCATGGGAAATGGAGAAGGATCCAAATACCTCCAATACGTCGGAGAGTCATCCCAATCAAACAAAGAGAGGCCGGGCAATTGGGAATATTCAAAAAGGCAGTTTTTGATAGAACAAGAAATCAAATCTATCAAGGAACAGGTTGGAAAATTGGCAGAGCTGGTAGTTTATCAACATCAGATAACGAGGTAATTAATTAATCAGACCAACCAACAGGAAGAAAATCTTCCTATGCCTAAAATTAGTCCCATTGCCAAGAGGGATCATTATCGGTTCCAGGAGCATGAACCCTGGGCCGACAAGGTTACTAAGGAAGAGAAGTTCTAAGCTGACAGGGAGTTCGCCTTCAAAAGGAATTTCACTCATTTGAATCAGCCCATGAAAGAAATTCTCCAAATGTTGATCAACGAGGGGAAAGTTACAGAATTGTTACCCCTAGTGGACCCTTGATCCTGTAAGTTCAAACCTGGTAGGATCTGTCAATATCATTTCAACACGTCTGGTCATGACACAGAGGATTGTTGGAGACTTCGTCATTTGATTCAAAATCTAATTAAAAGCGGTGAGCTGCTGAAGGCAAACTAAGATTATGGTTTTCCTAGTGAGGAAGCAATCTTTCTGCCCATGGCATGAAATCTGAAAGAAGTAGTAGCTGTCATTTCCAGTGAAAAGGATCTAGCCATAATGGCCCCGATACTTCAGGGAAAAGGGGCCCAAGAAGGAAAGAATCATGTGAAGTTGGATGCACCCGAGCCTATAATATTGCCATTTAGACCGCAATATTCTATAGTCAGCTTGAAGAAAGTCTCATGGAACTATGGAAAAGATGAAGGATCAACATCAAACCACATTACTATTATATCAAAGGAAAGCCCGCTACACTTGCCTCAGCGAGTGATCAACTCATTCATTAAAACCAAGGGAAGAGTGTCTGAGGAGAAAATTAAAGAATTCCTCGGTAAGATGGGGCATAATGAAGTCAAAGTGGTGCAAAGCTTAAAAGAGGCACCCCGACAGATATCCATTCTAGAATTGGTCTTATCTTCAGAGGATCATTGCAAGATTCTAGTGAAAGTGCTGGAAGAAGCACATATGCCGAAGACGGTAGATACTGAGAAGTTTCATTACATAATAGAGCACATTTTCAACAGTAATGTGATATCTTTCATTAACGATGATATACCAGTGGAAGGGACTGGTCATTGTAAGTTATTGCACATAGCAGTGATGTCCTCAGGATATGTGGTAGGAGGTGTACGGATAGATGGAGGATCATCCTTGAACATCTACCCCTATGACACATTGGAGAGAATGAAGATTAATCTGAATCGAATCCAGACTAGTCATGTAGTCATAAGGGTCTTTTGGTGGATCTCACCGAGAGGCTGTGGGAGAAATTGAGCTTCCATTGGAGATTGGACCCCATAATTTCTACATATCCTTCCAGGTACTAAACATTACAACAAGATATAATTTGATGTTGGGAAGACCGTGGATACATATGGCAGGAGCAGTTCCGTCTACCCTTCATCAACAACTCAAATACATCATTGATGGCAATCTGATAACTGTAAATGCTGAGCCAGAATATCCTGTCTATATACAAAGTGATATACCGGTAATCAGTCTCGATGAAGAAGTTGAGCCTGTCAATTTTCAAGCTCTAGAGGTGAGCAACACTCAATACCTACCTATTGGGGCACCAACCTTAAAGCTAAGAGTCTCCACCAAAGTAATGACGGTCGATCAATAAATGATATCCTTGGGCTTCTACCCTAGAAAAGGGTTAGGGAAAAGTCAAAAAGGAATCAAAAGTCCAGTTCAAATCCCTAGCCAGACAGGGAAGGCTGGATTAGGCTATTCCTCTGGATCAACCCATTGGAACCCGCACAAGCACCCACCAGTTCCTGCCTCCACCATCCCTCTACCTAACCTCACTGATGCAGGGTTTGTCAAACAGATGAGGAAGATTCCTGTTGCTGTGTCAGGTATGATGATTTCTCATGTCAAGCCGGATAGTGTAAAAGAAGTCCCGAAGCTTGATAAGGAAGAAAAGAAGGGTAAAGAAAAGTTCATGCAGGGAGGACGAGATCGGTTTGCAAAAATGTATTTTCTGGTGTCCACTGAGGGTATAAACGACAATATCCCAGATGATGACTATGCAGAAGATCAAGTCCTAATCCCTCGCATCAACAAGGATAAGGAGAGCAGTTCAAAGAAAAACACTAGCCCTAATATGAATGTTATCTTAGTCATCATCAAAGAGGAGACAGACAACAGCAACTCATGTATCTTCACTGTTCATGAGGATTTGACTCTAGAAAATTGGAGCAACACTCCATGCATCAGTCAAAAAGGGTAAAAGGGCAGAAAGTCCATCTGCCTGAAGTGTTGTTTTATTTATTGCTTAATTTTTTGCACAACAATAGCAGTTACTTTTGTCATTCTTTTTGCTAAATGCTTTGTATGATCAAACAATTTCATATATTAAAGTGAAAGCATTTTGTTTTCAGGACTTCAGAGTTGGATTTGTTTGGCCTTGCTGATGAGATGCCAAATTTTCACAGTGACTACAACTTTGATGTAGAACTAGATTTCGACTTGATGGAGATTGATCAAGAGGAGATGGATGACTATGAGGTGCCCGAGGAGATAAATGAATGGGTCAAAGACAAACCCAAACCAAACCTCGACCAAACCATCACTGTCACTATCGGAACCTCAGAGCACCATAAAGAAATCCAGATAGGCATGGACCTTACCCAAAACTAAAAAGCAGACCTGATTGAACTCTTAACTCAATTCCAGGATGTGTTTGCATGGTCACATGAAGACATGATTGGTTTGTCTACTAAAATTGTCATTCATCGATTACCCATTAAAGATGGATTCAAGCTAGTCAAGCAAAAGCTCAGACGATTGAAACCTGAGTGGAGTCTGAAAGTCAAAGAAGAAATTGTCAAGCAATTCAAAGTTCGCCATCATCATGGTGTGAACTTACCATGAGTGGTTATTTAATAAATTTCCCGTGCCTAAGCCCGGAGGGAAGATACGAGTATGTGTGGATTACCGAGATTTAAACAAGGTTTGTCTCAAGGACAACTTCCCAATACCTGTTGCCCACATACTGATAGACAACACGACGCAGTATGGCATGTATTCTTTTGTTGTCTATTTTGTCGGATACCATCAAATCATGGTTGCTGAAGAGGACAGAAAGAAAGTAGCCTTCATCACTCCCTGGGGAACCTTTTGTTATAGACATTTGTCTTTCAGCCTTATCAATGTCGGTGCCACATATCAGCGAGCCATGATGGCCCTTTTTCATGACATGATGCACTAAGAAATAGAGGTCTATGTGGATGACATCATCGTTAAATCCCGGAAGGAGGATGACCACATCAGCCATCTCAAAAATCTTTTCAACAGGTTGCACAAGTATAACCTAAAGCTGAATTCGGCCAAATGTGCTTTTGGTGTCAAATCAAGCAAGTTATTGGGATTTCTAGTGAGCAACAGAGGCATTGAACTGGATCCCGCCAAAAATAAAGCAATCACCAAGATGCCCGTGCCCCAAACAGAAAAAGAAATACTGGGATTTCTGGGGAGAATCAATTTCATAAGCAGATTCATCTCTCAACTCACGGCAACTTGTGAACCCATCTTTAAGCTGCTAAGGAAGAATTCTTCCATGAAATGGAATGAAGATTGTCAAAAAGCCTTCCTTTCCATCAAGAAGCAGTTAATCGAAGCACCTGTCTTGGTACCTCCAAGGGATGAGGTTCCCCTGTTTATGTACCTGTCAGTCAATGTCAATGCAATGGGTTGCATGCTGGGACAGAAGGATGAAAGAAGAAAGGAGAGAGTTATCTATTACCTCAACAAAAGATTCAGTAGCGGCTAACAGAAGTACACTTTGATTGAAAAGACTTGATGTGCGTTAGCATGGGACGCCATGAGGTTACAATATTATTTGCATGGGCACATGACCTATCTCATATCCTGCATGAATCCACTGAAGTACGTATTCAGCAAACCCATGTTGAATTGCTGATTGTCCAATGGCAGTTGATCCTCCAACAGTTTGATATTATCTACGTGACTCAGAAGTCTGTCAAAGGTCAAGAAAATGCGGATCAATTGGTCGAAGCACCGTTAGGGGATTTTGAACCCTTGGAAACTTATTTCTCGGATGAGGGGATAATGACGATTCAACAAATCCCTCAAGAAAATACAGTCCAATATTGGAAAATGTATTTTGATGGAGCCGTGAACATGGAAGGTGCCGGAGCTGGAGCAGTTTAAGTTGCAGTTTGTCAACACCAAAAACACAGCTGAGTATGAGGGTTGTATAATGGGGTTGAAACTGGCCCAATCCATGGGTATCAAATGTTTACTAGTCTTTGGGAATTCTGAGATGGTTATCAAACAAACCACCGCGGGTATCATGATAGTAGTGTGCATACAAGCCAATCATGTATGATGATAAAGCACGTACTTTGTAAACAATCTTATTTATTTATTAATAAAATATTCATTTATTAAAGGCATTTAATTATCTACATGGTGCTGTTTTTATAATATGTAAATAACCCATAGTTTTAAGCAATGCTTTTAGAATCATGATGATGATCATGCTAATGAGATCTAATTTCTTAGAAAGCTCTAAAACTAAAATAGTTCCCAATCGTGGGATTACTAAAAAGGGGATTAGTAAATCCGGATAGATTGGTACATATGTTGCTTGCTCATTGGATGAGGATGATTGATCTCATGATCATTTGTGTGGAGACACTAAAGCAAGTATGTAGGTGCTTATTGGAGAATAAGTTCACTGAACGTGACTCGCTATGGAATACCTAATGGAGTTTTACTCACCTGTCAATAGGAATTCCTAATGTGATAGTAGTACAAGTGATCCTTGGACTTGAGATCATCATAGTATCTTGTATGTAATGAATTATACTTTGACTTATTCCTTAAAGTCCTTTAGGGTATATAAAAGGGTATGCTTGGGTATAATGAGTTATATATGGAGATAATGAATGATCAATAAAGAATCTACCACCTCTAGTAAAAGAGGAGATATATCCTATGTGATTTGTTAAATGACAACCCAGGAATCCTTGGCCAAGGTAAAATGAAATTAGAAATGAGTTTCTAATTTGCATTATTTGGAGTTGTGCATTTTCTAATCGAAATACATATAATTAAATAAAATAAGACTTGACAGTAAATTCATGTCTTATATTTAATTGGGACATTGTATGGTGGAAGGATTGAATTGTATGGTAACTATTTACTCACAGGTTCTTTTATGATTAATGTTGAAATCTATATTATCTGGAAAGTCGTTGATCGCTAGGGAGGCTTATCCCTATTGTAGAATAAATATTATTTATTTAAATAGATTATTAGTTTAATTTATTTATTTAAATAAGATTAGAATTGTTCTAATTGATTTATTCACAACCGGTTTAATATAGAGAACCTAAAGGGTCACACCATAAAAGGAAGAATAATTATTTAAGAAGGTAATGGCATAATCGTAATAATACATTAAGTGTAATTAATTTAATCTATAGTGATAGAATAAATTAAATAGCTTAATGTTTATTATTTAATATTTTGAAAATATTAAATATAAATTAATAAGAGGAGTCTTATTAATACTATTACAATTATTATTATTTTAATTTCTAAAGGAGTTTAGTAATTAATTTAATATTAGTACTCTCATTTATTCCTAATAAGATTAGGAGACAAATTAATTAAATAAATTTAATTAATTATTCCCCATGTGGTGGGAAGCCTAAATTAATTAAAGGAGTTTAATTAATTAAAAGAAATCCCATGTCTAATAGGATTAGAAGGGTTGACCAATATCTATATAAGAGGAGTCTTATAATAGATATCAGTTGAGGCAATTCCAATTGTTGGAGAGTACTCCTTTTCTATAGAGGATAGAAAACTAAGCCAACCACCCTCCTTCTTGATAATTCATCTTCCTTGGTGGATCACCTCTAGAGGCCAAACACTTGGGTGGCTAACGTTGATCAAAGGAAGGAATCTAACCCGAAAATTCAAGGAGATCACGAAGAACAAGGAGTTAAACTCGTACCTGTGGAAGCTTCGTTTTACAAAGGTATGATTCCATAACTTCTTATTTATCGTTTTAAATTAATAATTTGCATAAAGGATGATCCGGGTAATGGTTTTGTAGAAATTTTTTTAAACTCTGATATACCATGCTTTCGCTAATTTTTGCAATTTGATTGCATCACGATTTCGTACAAACCCAACAGTCGCATCAGAGCCAAACCTTTATGCAATTATTAATTTATTTTTGATTTCATATACATATGGGTATGTATTTAAAAATAATTTATTGGGCATAATTTTATTGTATAAAATTATTTTTTTTAAGAAAAAAAAATGACGCTTTTTTTTTTGGGACGAATCACAATTTTTTTTTGGGGTGCTAATCTTGAATTCTTCAAGAAAAAGGTGTTGTCTCTTTCTTACTCCAAAAAGAAGGTGACCCATCAGGAAAGGACTCTTTTAATAAACCTGCAGGACTCTTTTAATAAAAGAAGGTGACTTCTTTTTAAAAAATAAATGTGAATTTATATTATATATATATATATATATATATATATATATATATATATATATAACCTGATTCGTTATATAAATATATATATAATATATACGGTAATATCAAATATATATATACATATATATATATGATATATATATATATATATATATATATTATATATTTATATATTATATTCTAAATAATTTTATAATTAAAATAAAGAGTTTATTTTAATCTTGAAATTGGATTTCATGCAATTTAAAATTGCCCATTAAATGATACTCATATATATATGGAATGTTTTAATTCATGAGATGAATATTTATTTATTGATATATATGGTGATATGTATGATAATAAATGGGGATTGATTATGGACTATTTGACCAATGTGATTGGATTTTATTTTAGTTGAATGCTTGAATGAATGGATTTTATTAAATGGGGTCTGTGTACCTCGTCTTCTCTAATTTTTTTTTCTTGATGTAAAATTCTATCTCCCTGCTATGTACTTCCCCTTGACTGCTGATCAAGGTTTCTATTTAAATTAAATAGTTTAATGTAATAGAAATAGTTAGAATTATCTTAAAGAAATTGGAGACCAAGGAGCAAGGAGCGCGTGAAGACTCGTTTGTATGGAGCCCGGGTTTAAATGTAATAGTTATATTTAAATTTAAATTCTTGCACTCCTAGGTTTGACCTTTTGGTTCACTTGGTGGCTCTAGTGAACCAAACTAGAATAAAAGTCCATAATCAATCCGGATAGAATATAGTATTCTATATTGCATGCTAAATATTATATATATATATATATAATATTTTATGCAAACATGCTTCGCATGTTTAATAAAATGACGCGTATTTTATATATATATATATATATATATATATATATATATATATATATATATGTGTGTGTGTGTGTGTGCATGCGCGCTAAACAAGATGAGACAAATAATAACAATCCCCTCAAAGAAATAATATTAAGTCCAAAGCGTTCAAATGATATTTGGAATATCGAACGTCGCCTTCTAGCATGATAAATTAATAGAGTATTAAATATTTAATATGAGCTTGTTGTGCTATCCACAAGGCGAGTATTGCATATTTAAGATGTTAATTAATCACATTTGATGCTTATCAAGAAAATTGAACGATCTAGTTTTGTTGTGCTATCCACAAGGACGAACATTTTTCTTTTTTGAATTTATGGAAGTGCTAGGCTGGACTTAACTTAAATCATTTTAGTTCGGATATGCACACACTTGACCATTATGATTTAAGAGGCAAAATAAAAGGAGTTATATAGTGATGTAATTGACAAGAGTTGTCTACCTATTTATTTGTATATCGCTTGTTGTGCTATCTACAAGGTTATATACATTTGAAATGGGATCCTTATTCTCACTAGCAAATCTTTAATTAGATGTTGCCGAACTATATAAGTGAGGGTAATATAGTTTGATAAAAATAGTGGGAGATACCAATTTAAAATAAAGACCTAAATTTATTTTGGTATGCAAAATTAATAAAATGAATGTTTGCTAAAATGTTGTTTTTCACATGCAGAATTTTAAAAATGTCAAAATCACTAATTTCACTGCGAAGCATACTTGAATGCTAATAAGCTTACCGGGCCGAATTATACGGACTGGCTAAGAAATCTGAGAATAGTTCTCACTGCTGAAAAGATTTCTTATGTCCTAAACTCACCTATCCCTGGAACTGTTCCAGAAACAGCCTCTGAGGAAGAGATTGCCACCATTGTAAAGTGGCAAGATGATGCATCTGTGGCTCAATGCATCATGCTCGCATCCATGAATAACGAGCTTCAGCGTCAGCACGAAAACATGGATGCTCCTACTATGTTGATTCACCTCAAGGAGTTGTATGGTGAACAAAGTATGACTACTAGATATGAGATATCTAAGGAGCTCTTCCGATCTCGGATGGCCAAGGGCAAAGTGAACATAAAGGAACAAAAGAAATCTGATCCAGCTAGCAAAGGAATGTGCTTCCATTGCAACGAGCCGGGTCATTGGAAGAGGAACTGCAAGAAGTTTCTGGCAAAGAAGAAGCTTGGAGAAGCTTCGACTTCCAATCAAGGTTTGTTCATGATTGAAATTAATTTTTCAGAAAGTCAAAATTCTACTTGGGTATTGGATACCGGCTGTGGTTCTCACATATGTAATAATGTGAAGGGACTGGTCAGAAGTAGAAAGCTGAACAATGATGTGGTGATCCTACGAGTGGGGAATGGAGCAAAGGTTGCTGCATTAGCTGTAGGAACTTATTATTTAGCAATGCCTTCGGGCAAGTCCATTTATCTTAATAATTGTTATTATGTTCCGAATATTATTAAAAACATTATTTCAATTTCTGTATTGGATATGGAAGGATTTAACGTTGTTATAAAGAACAATAGTTGTTCTATTTATAAAGACGATGTTTTATATGGTGTTGAAAATTTGCGAAATGGACTTTATACACTTGACTTACAAGAAAATATTTTTCAAATTGAACAAACTAAGAAAAGAAAAAGAGATGATATTAATTATACCTACATGTGGCACTGTAGACTCAGTCATATCAATGAAACAAGATTATCCAAGTTGCATAAAGATGGGCTCCTTGAGTTATCTGATTATGAATCATATCCAACTTGTCAATCTTGTCTCATGGGTAAAATGACTAAATCTCCTTTTAGTGAAAAAGGAGAAAGAGTTACAGAGTTGTTGGCATTGATTCACACAGACGTTTGTGGACCTATGACAACAAGTGCACGGGATGGGTATTCTTATTTTATTACTTTCACTGATGATCACTCAAGATTTGGATATGTGTATTTAATCAAATACAAGTCAGAATCATTTAAAAAGTTCAAAGAGTTCAGAAGTGAAGTAGAGAAACAAACGGGCAAGAGTATAAAGATACTTCGATCAGATCGAGGTGGAGAATACTTAAGTGGTGAGTTTCTCAATTATCTCAAAGAAAATGGTATAATCTCACAATGGACTCCTCCAGGTACACCACAGTTAAATGGAGTATCTGAAAGGAGAAATCGAACACTGTTGGACATGGTTCGATCCATGATGAGTTTTCCCGACCTTCCAATTTCTTTCTGGGGATATGCCCTAGAAACGGCTGCATACCTACTTAACAAGGTACCTACCAAATCCGCCCCAAAGACTCCATATGAGATGTAGAAAGGGAGGAAACCAAATCTTAAGCATGTTAAGACTTAGGGTTGCCTAGCTTATGTCAAAAAGTTTGAAAATGATAAGCTACAGACTAAATCCAATAAGTGTAGATTTGTGGGATACCCTAAAAAAACTTTAGAGTATTATTTCTATCATCCAACTGATCAAAAGGTGTTTGTTGCGAAATATGCTGCCTTCTTGGAAAAGGAGTTTATCCATGGAGGGGTCAGTGGGAGTAAGATATATCTTGAAGAAGTTCAAGAACCACAAATTACCACGGATCAAAGTCAGGTACCTGACCAAGTAGAAAAACCTACTATACCACACCCTGTTCGTAAATCTGGAAGAGTACCGAAGATACCTGAGAGGTATGGATTCGTTATAGAGGATGACGATGAGGTACACATCATGAATGATGATGATCCATTGAATTACGAACAGGCTATGAGTAATAAAGACTCAGGAAAATGGCTTGAAGCTATAAAATCCGAAATGGACTCCATGTATGAAAATAAAGTATGGACTTTGGTTTCACCACCTGAAGGCATTAAGCCTATTGGGTGTAAATGGGTCTTTAAAAGAAAGACTAGAGCGGACGGCAAGGTAGAGACCTATAAGGTCCGACTGGTTGCAAAAGGTTTCAAACAAAGACAAGGAGTTGACTATGATGAAACCTTTTCACCAGTAGCTATGCTCAAGTCCATTCGGATTTTGCTTGCGATTGCAGCTTATAACGACTATGAGATCTGGCAGATGGACGTGAAAATGGCCTTCCTCAATGGGAAACTTAAGGAGGATGTGTATATGACACAGTCAGAGGAATTTATTTCAAAGGTTGGAACAAATCAAGTCTGTAAGCTGCAACGATCCATTTATGGATTGAAGCAAGCTTCTCGTAGATGGAACATTCGTTTTGATGAGACAATCAAAGAGTTTGATTTTATCAAAAACGAAGATGAACCATGTGTGTACAAGAAGGTTAGTGGGAGCGCAGTTTCATTCCTTGTATTATATGTTGATGATATATTACTGATAGGGAATGACATTCCTATGCTACAATCGATTAAAATCTGGTTATCTAAACACTTCTCCATGAAGGACTTGGGAGAAGCATCCTATATTTTGGGGATAAAGATCTATAGAGATAGATCTAAAAGGATGCTTGGTTTATCCCAAGGAACGTACATTGATGCAATGCTAAAGAGATTTAGCATGGAAGATTCCAAAAGAGGTCTCATGCCGATGAGCCATGGAATACATCTCTCCAAGAAACAGGCCCCAAAGACACCTGAGGAGAGAGCCCGTATGAGTAAGATCCCTTATGCTTCTGCAATAGGATCTATCATGTACGGTATGATATGTACTAGACCGGATGTTGCTCATGCACTTAGTGTAACGAGCAGATACCAGTCGAATCCAGGAGAAGAGCATTGGAAGGCAGTGAAGAATATCCTAAAATACTTGAGAAGGACTAAGGATATTTTTCTTGTCTACGGTGGGTCTGAATTAAAACTCGAGGGCTTCACAGACTCAAGTTTTCAAATGGACCAAGATGATAGTAAATCTGTTTTGGGGTATGTTTTTACCTTGAACGGAGGCGCAGTGAGTTGGAAGAGTTCCAAGCAGCAAACAGTTGCTGATTCAGTGACAGAGGCAGAGTATATAGCTACAAGTGAAGCTGCAAAGGAAGCTGTTTGGATGAAGAAGTTCATAACTGAACTTGGTATGGTTCCTAGCATTGGAGAAGCAGTTCCTGTTTACTGTGACAACACAGGAGCAGTTGCACAGGCTAAGGAACCAAGGTCTCATCAAAAATCTAAACACGTGTTGCGGCGATTTCACTTGATCAGGGAGATCATTGAAAGAGGAGACGTCACCTTGGAGCGTGTAGACTCTCAAGACAACATTGCAGATCCATTTACTAAAGCTTTAACACAACAGAAGTTTGATCGTCACTTAGAGAAGATGGGTATGAGATACCATGGCGATTGGCTTTAGTGCAAGTGGGAGATTGATAGTAGTGTGCATACAAGCCAATCATGTATGATGATAAAGCACGTACTTTGTAAACAATCTTATTTATTTATTAATAAAATATTCATTTATTAAAGGCATTTAATTATCTACATGGTGCTGTTTTTATAATATGTAAATAACCCATAGTTTTAAGCAATGCTTTTAGAATCATGATGATGATCATGCTAATGAGATCTAATTTCTTAGAAAGCTCTAAAACTAAAATAGTTCCCAATCGTGGGATTACTAAAAAGGGGATTAGTAAATCCGGATAGATTGGTACATATGTTGCTTGCTCATTGGATGAGGATGATTGATCTCATGATCATTTGTGTGGAGACACTAAAGCAAGTATGTAGGTGCTTATTGGAGAATAAGTTCACTGAACGTGACTCGCTATGGAATACCTAATGGAGTTTTACTCACCTGTCAATAGGAATTCCTAATGTGATAGTAGTACAAGTGATCCTTGGACTTGAGATCATCATAGTATCTTGTATGTAATGAATTATACTTTGACTTATTCCTTAAAGTCCTTTAGGGTATATAAAAGGGTATGCTTGGGTATAATGAGTTATATATGGAGATAATGAATGATCAATAAAGAATCTACCACCTCTAGTAAAAGAGGAGATATATCCTATGTGATTTGTTAAATGACAACCCAGGAATCCTTGGCCAAGGTAAAATGAAATTAGAAATGAGTTTCTAATTTGCATTATTTGGAGTTGTGCATTTTCTAATCGAAATACATATAATTAAATAAAATAAGACTTGACAGTAAATTCATGTCTTATATTTAATTGGGACATTGTATGGTGGAAGGATTGAATTGTATGGTAACTATTTACTCACAGGTTCTTTTATGATTAATGTTGAAATCTATATTATCTGGAAAGTCGTTGATCGCTAGGGAGGCTTATCCCTATTGTAGAATAAATATTATTTATTTAAATAGATTATTAGTTTAATTTATTTATTTAAATAAGATTAGAATTGTTCTAATTGATTTATTCACAACCGGTTTAATATAGAGAACCTAAAGGGTCACACCATAAAAGGAAGAATAATTATTTAAGAAGGTAATGGCATAATCGTAATAATACATTAAGTGTAATTAATTTAATCTATAGTGATAGAATAAATTAAATAGCTTAATGTTTATTATTTAATATTTTGAAAATATTAAATATAAATTAATAAGAGGAGTCTTATTAATACTATTACAATTATTATTATTTTAATTTCTAAAGGAGTTTAGTAATTAATTTAATATTAGTACTCTCATTTATTCCTAATAAGATTAGGAGACAAATTAATTAAATAAATTTAATTAATTATTCCCCATGTGGTGGGAAGCCTAAATTAATTAAAGGAGTTTAATTAATTAAAAGAAATCCCATGTCTAATAGGATTAGAAGGGTTGACCAATATCTATATAAAAGGAGTCTTATAATAGATATCAGTTGAGGCAATTCCAATTGTTAGAGAGTACTCCTTTTCTATAGAGGATAGAAAACTAAGCCAACCACCCTCCTTCTTGATAATTCATCTCCCTTGGTGGATCACCTCTAGAGGCCAAACACTTGGGTGGCTAACGTTGATCAAAGGAAGGAATCTAACCCGAAAATTCAAGGAGATCACGAAGAACAAGGAGTTAAACTCGTACCTGTGGAAGCTTCGTTTTACAAGGGTATGATTCCATAACTTCTTTTTTATCGTTTTAAATTAATAATTTGCATAAAGGATGATCCGGGTAATGGTTTTGTAGAAATTTTTTTAAACTCTGATATACCATGCTTTCGCTAATTTTTGCAATTTGATTGCATCACGATTTCGTACAAACCCAACATATCATACCTAAGAATTGCATTTGCTACCATATCATCGGCAAGTTATCAAGATATCCATGGAGTTTGAAGAAATAGCCTTCATCCACATCCCTCGAGGTAGAAATGACTTTGTTGATGCATTGGCAATGTTGGCTTACTCTATCCACATATCTGATAGGATGGGAATTCCCGACATCAAATTTGCAAGCCAAAAGGCCCCATCATATGGGAATTACATTGGAGAAATATCAGATGAACTACCTCCTATCAAACAGCCTTGGTACCAAGATATAAAAGAATATCTGCGGGATGGATCTACTCCTACCGGGGCAAGTCAAGCTGAAAGAAAAAGGATTCATAAGATGGTTATGAAATAATATTGGAGCGGAGACGCACTCTATAAAAGGGATGCTGGAATAGGCCTTTTAAGATGTCTGGATAAAGATCAAGCCCAAAGACTGATGGATAAAGTCCACGATGGAGTCTGTGGTCCACACATGAGCAGTCTTTTACTTGCCAGAAAGATATTAAGAATAGAGCATTACTAGATCTCTGTCAAAGCTGACTGTGATGATCACGTCAGAAGATGCTACCAATGCCAAGTCCATGGAAATGCCATCCACGCTCCTCCAAATGAACTGCACAATATGAGCTCGCCATAGCCTTTTTCCATGTGGGGAATAGACGTGATTGGGCCAATAGAACCCAAAGCCAACAATGGTCATCGATTCATCTTTGTCAAGATTGATTACTTCACCAATTGGGTTGAAGCTGCATCCTTTCCCAAAGTCACCAAAGAGGTAATTATGGGTTTCATCAGAAACAATGTAATCTGTCGATATGGATAACCGAGGGTGATCGTATCAGACAATGCCAAGAATTTAAACAACCAGATGATGAGAGAATTATGCAACAAGTTTCAAATCAAGCATCTCAATTCCGTCATTTATCGCCTTAAGATGAATGGTGCTGTCGAAGCGGCCAACAAAAATATCAAGAAGATCATGCAAAAAATGTCTGCCAATCACAAAGGATGGCCTGACCTATTGCCTCTGACTCTACTTGCCTACAGAACGTCAATGTATACTTCTACTAGGGCTACCTCATACTTATTAGTCTATGGCATGGAAGCAGTACTCTCCATCAAAGTAGAAATGGAGTCATTAAGGGTGTTAATAGATGCTCATATGGAAGAAGACTAGTGGTTGCAAGAGAGATACCACCAGTTATCTCTGATAGATGAAAGAAGGGCTATAGCCATATTTCATGGGCAATTATATCAGCAAAGGATTGTTCGGTCATACAACAAGAAAGTTTGACTACGACAATTCAAAGAAAATAACTTGGTATTGAAGAAAGTTCTTGCCAATCAAGATGAAGCCAAAGGAAAGTTTGGCCCAAATTGGGAAGGGGCTTTCATTGTCAAAGAAGTGTTGATTAAAGAAGCCATCAGATTACAAGAAATGGATGGGAAAGAATTTCCCCAGCTCGTCAATTCAGACACCGTGAAGAGGTACTATGTCTAAAGCACTTGCAAGCCATCATCCTGGTCCTGTGAAAAAATCATCCTCGATTCAGGTTTTTAATAGAAGCCTGAACTACGAATGACCTGATCTCCCTCAACCTGGGAGTATGTATGCAGCCATTTATGATGCGGTCAAACCAAACAAAAAATTTAAAAACACCTCAAACCAAGTTTAAACCCAAAATAAACATTTTTCAAACCTTTCAGGCCAAGCTTGAACTACGAATAACCTGATCTCCCTCAACCTCGGGAGTATGTAGGCAGCCATTTATGGTGCGGTCTAACCTTCAAGAAAAAAACAAACACAAACCCTATTGAAAGCTAGTCCCAAGACACCAAAAACCCCTATAAAACCCAAATACTATCAAGCCTCCCTGATCAACAGGCCCTTCTGAGGTACTCTCCAACATCTCAATGTCAATCCATCAAGGAAAAGCTCATGACACATCAATACAGCAAGTCATGAAAAAAGTGGTAATCACTCAGCAATGACAATACATATCCAAAAGGGAAGTGAATCAAAATATATTTCTCTCCCATTTAATATTATTTAATATATATAATGCATCATGTACATGAAAAAAATGGCTGACCTAGTCTATGCAAGAAAATGAAAGCTAGTCTATAAACCCGCTGATAAACAGGATAGCAAGTCCAACATGGCATCCCTCTCGAAAGATGGAGGTGCATTTGTAAGCTTCTGTCCTAAGGTATCCATGCGAGCTAGAAGATTCACAGCCATCTGCATAGTGCTACTATGATCATCTATGAAGACACTCATATCTGCAATGATGCTATGTGTATAGGACCTGAGTGCAGTACTATCAGCAATGTAAACATCCCTGGTAGCTAAAGCCTCATCCCGCTCAATGAAAGCAACATCCCGGGAAACTAGAGCCTCCTATATCTTAACAAAAGCTGTGTCCTGAGTAGCTCGAGCATCGTCCCTATCAATAAAAGCTGCATCCCTGCCAGAAAGGGTTGTCAACATCAGTGCTCTCGCCTAATCTCTCTCAAAGGTCATCCGAGCTAACGACTTTATAAGAGATGGATCCGCCGCATTAGGAATACTAGGGGTGTCACTGACCAAAGCTGTTGTCAAACCAGCAAATAACTCGTCCTCGATAAGAGAATCAGGGCCTCCATAGGCTCCTCCTCATCAGAATCAGTAATCGGCTCTAAGTGAACAAACGCAGCTAATGCAATGTCTGCCTCCAACCATGCAGAATACTCTAGAGAACGACCTGGATGACTAGTTGAAAAATCAGCCCTCTCACGACGAGTTCAACAATCATAAAACTTGGTCAAGTCAGCTGAGGACAAAGACGAAGCTAATAGTCGCTGATCCAAAGCCCCCCTCAAAGTGGTGAATATCATGAAACTGATCAAACTGTCCCATAATAGCTAATGGATGATATGTGGTCACCCCTCTCAAACATGTCAGGGGTATATAATCCATATCAACTATATTAGTAATGAAGCTATAAGGAGAGCTGAGCCCTAAACAGGGCAAGATCGCAAAAAGATACTCGATTGCCGTCAGGAAGGCCAACCATGATGCCAAATCTGTACACTCCTCCGACTGAAAGGAGTAGGACATGGCTATCTCATGAGTAAAACAGTACCCATGATGTCTAAAAGTTCCAATTGGTCTCAAGTGTGTCATGAACCACACGTACAATAAAAAGGCACTACCCCTGAAGAACTCCACAGGATGGGTATGGCAGAATTAGTCGACCTCAAGGTCTCTGCAAGTATCATGGGCAGGATGGTACAACCCTGTCTAAGAGTGCGAACCACTGTGATCAGGCCGATATCCAACTGATCCATATACAACGACATATACAGATAAGTTGTGATGCACATCAACAGAATATCCACGCCACATGCTCTGAAGCAATCTCATCTGTAACGAATCTACGCCTCAAGCCAGTCAAGGTCATAAACTATCGTCTTATATCACTGAGGGCCATCCTAGCACAAGGCCGATCCAATGCCAAATCGGCGATGCGCTCATACTCCTCCAACGTAGGAGTTAGCTCATGGATGCTTAATCTGAAAACCTATCGCTCAAGTATCCAGCAAGATAACATGTTGTCCACAAAGCCCAGTGGAACCTGGAAAATCAAGATGGCCATAGAATGCCCCAACAACTGATCAACTATCGCCCTGTCTATTGGAGGCAAACTATCATACCAGGATCTCAAAGAAGATGCTATCAATGAAGGTGGCAGGTGCTCAATACGTCTAACGGTAGATGAAGACATCTATAGAACCGTATCATAAGACCATCCAGGGGTCAATGCTAAGCTCACCTATCTGAATACATATCCATGACATAATGCATGCATCATGATAGATGATAATGATAAATGACAATAGGATGCAATAAATAGGAAATATCATGCGTGTCTAAATACTCTGTCTACTGACCTCGTTTTGTATACACAAAATCTTGTTGGAAGAAGATGCCAGACCGATTGTGGTACAGCAACGCAGATTGAATCCAATTATGAAGGAGGTTGTAAAGAAAGAAATCATCAAATGGCTTGATGCAGGCATCATTTACCCAATATCTGATAGTTCATGGGTTAGTCCAGTTCAGTGTGTGCCGAAGAAAGGAGGTATGACAGTCGTGGAAAATGAGAACAATGAGTTAATTCCAACTAGGACGGTAATGGGATGGCGAGTATGCATGGATTGTAGGAAATTAAAGAAAGCAACCCGAAAGGATCACTTCCCCCTACCGTTCATTGACCAGATGTTCGATAGGCTTGCAGGGCATCAGTTCTACTGTTTATTGGATGGATATTCGAGCTATAACTAGATTGTCATAGCACCCAAAGATCAGGAAAAGACTACTTTCACTTGCCCTTACAGAACGTTCGCTTTTCACCGGAAGTCTTTTGGGTTATGCAATGCACCAGCTACGTTCCAACGACGCATGATGGCTATATTTTCAGATATGGTGGAGCAAAACATAGAGGTATTCATGGATGATTTTTCGGTATTTGGTGACAACTTTGATCTTTGCTTAGCAAATCTTACGTTAGTACTTCAGAAGTGCGTGGACATTAATTTTATGCTTAACTGGGAAAAATGTCACTTTATGGTACAAGAAGGGATCGTATTAGGCCACCGAGTCTTAGCAGAGGGCTTAGAGGTGGATCAAGCAAAAATTCCAATAATTATGGGTTACATCATGATCTAACCTCCATCGCCGCCAGTAACGGATGCATAAATGACAGAAGAGGCAGAAGCAGAGACGTCTACTTCTTTTCAGAGACGGGTTCATCGAAAAAATTTACGGCTTGCTGAAAGCCAGGCAACAATGCATAACTACAACGTTGGAGCATTCACATCACTGGCAGATGCTTTCTCCCGTTTCACCTCCAATAATGAGGTAATCTAGATGCTATTCCACCAATTCTGCCTGCGTACCCCCCTTCGGACGATGAAGGTCCTCACGACGAGCTTTGACTCATCTCTCAGGGAAGTCCTCGTGCTTAATTTCTTTTCTTTTTATGTAATGAGGGAAGTACTAATGTTAAGTTTGGGGGTAGTTTAGTAGCTTGTTTCTGTTAGTTCATCGTATGTGATTGCATAGTAGGATGCATGTGTAGTTGTTAAGTTTTATATAGTTTCATTCTACATTTATATGAAAAAAAATAAAAAAAAAATTACATTCAAGTAGGATTTGTGTTAGTAGAAGCATACATATACCATCTTGCATTAAGATTGAGCATGTATGCCTTGGTAATTTAGGTATGGGCCGCCGATGATGAGACTAGTTTACCCAATACATGTGTAAATTGACTATCATGTGTGGATTAATTTTGAACATAGGAGCCTCATAGCATAATTCTGGCCTTCTTCCAATCTCAAGCACACCAACTGAGTATCAGTAGCAATTAGGAACTCTTATGTAAGATAAAACCATGGGCATTCACTTGATCATAGATTAAAATTAAGCATTGGCTTATACATAAGTTTGGGGGAATCTTAGCTCAAAATAAAAAAAAGGGAGATAAAATAAAAATCAGAAAAATCAGAAAAAGAGTTACTTATGGAATAAAAACTGACTTAGTTCAACTTCGTGGCCTTTGTTATTCGGACAAGTAAACCCTAGGGGATGTCTCTACACCTAGCGCCCTAAAGCCTTCGGGTTTGGGAGTCGTTGGTTGAAAGTTTGTTACATGGGTAGCATTGAAGTGCCTAAGGGAGTTGGACATTGCAAAAGTCAGACTTGAGAAATAATTGGGGCGATGGAGCATTAAAATGCGCCCTCCTTATACGAGAGCTTAATTCTATTGCGTAATATTTTGATTTCCCCAGTACTTATGTGGATGCCATGTTGGTTGCAAATTTGTTTGAAGGGTGATCATGTGCATGAATTTGATTACATGTATAATTGATATTGCTAAAAAGATGTTGGACACACACGTAGAAAGAGGCTAGAGTTGTGTTTGTGAGGTAAGAATGTGAGAGGTTAAGAAGATGCATGATGTGATATTGACTGCACTTTAGGTGTTTATCTCTAAGGCATATGCATTATAAAGTTACTATGGTTGTTTCTCGATCTCTGTAGTTGCATTCATGTTGTTAGTTTGTTAGTCTAATTGTGTTTGCTTGAGGACAAGCAATGGTTCAAGTTTGGGGGAATTTGATGAATAAATTAAAAACCTACAATTTGGTTCATTTTTTCTTGATCTATTGTGAGTTTTTGGGTATTATTCATGTTACTTGTGATGCTTTTATGTTACTTCGCAGGAGAAAGGGATGGATAGGGCAAGAAAATGGAATTTAGGAGAGAAGCTGAGAAGAATTGTGCAAGCTGACCATGTAGCGCGGGGCGCGCTGGTTTTGCCTTAGAGAGGGCGTGGGCCGCGCTGAGCTGAACGACAAGATCTGCATGGCAAGGACGAGGTGCGCTGCTACATAGTCAAATCAGGTGCGAGTCGCGCTGGTCGGACGAAATTTGTGCAGATTTGTTTCCTTAAGTCCCAAAGTTGACTCAAAGAAGGATTTCTATTTACCAATTGTAATAGGGTTTTTCTAGGAATATAAAGGCTAATTGTTTACTTAGTTTGAGACATCTTTTGACTGATAATCATTGGGGGGCTATTCTTTTAGAGCTTTTGGGTATTATATTGGAGACTTCGTGAGACAGACTTTAGATTGAAGATTGAAGATCATCGATAGAGTTTTTCCTTCTTCATCTTAAATTAATTTCTGTATGTTTACCAAATATTATCTTTTTGTTCATAAGTTGATGATGAACTAAACTTCTATTAGGAGTACAATTGAACCTTTTACAAAACATTATTTCAATTGCCATTATTTTCAATTGATAGTTCTGTTAAATTGATTGTTATATTCTGTGCATAATTTAATGGTTGTTTGGCCAACAATTAATATTATATCTTTGATTAAATTGAAAGAGAATATCTTAGATTAGAACTGAGTATAACAATGCATGACTTTGTTGATTCTTGTTTAGAATAACATAGCTGTTTATGAGACGAACTTACTTATATGCCATGTGCAACTATGATATAGGTGTGAACTTAACGAATCTATTTTAAGTATTTTACACGAAAGTAGTAAAATAACTGAAATAGGTATTTTTGCTAATAATCGAAAGGTGTTAGTAAATTGTGGAGTAAACCTAGTTGTCAATTTGTTAAAATAAGTCGTGCAGAAATAAGGCAAGAGAGTTATTGCGGAGTAATTAGGAAAATTGTATTCATATGCTTTAATCATATGGTAATCATTATTTATCAGTTAATTGAATCTTAATCGCTTTAATTTAGTAATTCTCAAAAATCAATTGGAGTGATTGTTTAAATAGGCTAAATTAGCAGAAATTGGATAATTAAAATAATTGTTTGATAACTGTTCCCTGTGGGTTCAACACTTTTCTTACTACTTTATTACTTGATTGACCATGTGCACTTGCCCGTATTTGTCCTATTATAAAACGGACAACAATGCCCTATAAGTTGTAGAAAGGAAGAAAGCCAAACATCAACTACTTTCGTGCCTTTGGTTGTGCATATTACAACCTCAACAATAGCAAAAGATATCTGGTCAAATTTTAGCCTAAATCAGATGAAGGAATCTTTCTTAGATACTCTATGGAAAGAGAAGCCTATAGAGTATTCAACAAGAATACTTTGACAGGAGAAGTATCTATCCATATTTTTTTCGATGAATCTGATGAAGGTGAACCAAGTAAAATAGCTCAACTTGAAGAAGTCGTAGCGATGGAACCTCAAATCGCAGAGCAACCTACGATCGATGCAACTAAAAAAGATGTTCCAGACCCTACGATCGTAGTACCAGATAAAGAAATCGTAGAGTCTCAAATTCCAAAAACAGGAACTCTACGAACCAATGAAGGTGAAGAACAAGAACCAAATCTTTAAGAACGTCAACAAGAAGGCACACAGAATGACGTTCCACCCCGATCCAGATGGGCAAGAGATCACACTCAAAATCTAATCATTGGAGATCTAAGTGCACGTGTCAGAACCAGATCAGCCACTCAAAATGAATGTTTCTATCGAAGCTTTCTTTCTCAAATTGAGCCAAAGAAGATTGAAGAAGCTCTAGAAGATTTAAGATGGATCGAGGCTATGCAAGAAGAGCTAAATCAGATTGAAAGAAGCAAGGTTTAGAAGCTGGTTCCTAGACCAAGAGAGTATCCAGTTATTGGCACAAAATGGGACACTAGGAATAAGGCAAAGCTAGTGGCGAAAGGATATTCTCAGGAAGAAGGAATTGATTATGTTAAAACCTTCGCACCTGTTGCAAGACTGGAAGCCATCGGGATGTTCCTAGCCTATGCAGCTCACATAGGATTCAAAGTTTTTTAAATGGATGTCAAGAGTGCATTCCTCAATGGTGAACTTTAAGAACAAGACTACATCAAACAACCACCAGGTTTTATCAATCCTACTCTTCCAAATTATTTCTATAGACTTAATAAAGCACTATATGGTTTGAAGCAAGCACCTAGAGCATGGTATGAAACACTCACTAATTATCTTATTGAAAATGGATTCACTAGAGGTAGAGTTGATACAACTCTATTCCTTAGGAAGAATAAGAATAAAATTCTATTAGTTCCAATATATGTTGAAGATATCATATTTGCATCTACTGATGAAAAATATTGTGAGAGATTTGCCAAGTTAATGCAAAACAAATTTGAGATGAGTATGATGGGTGAGCTCAACTTTTTTCTTGGATTTCAAGTCAAGCAATCTGATGAAGGAATCCTTATCAATCAAGCCAAGTACATCAAAGATCTTCTTAAGAAGTATGGCTAATATTCAAGCACCCCCATGAAAACTCCAATGACATCTGTTACCAAACTTGACAAGGACGAAAAAGGTAAAAGCATTAATATCACTCAATACAGAGGTATGATTAGATCTCTTTTGTATTTAACTGCTAGTAGACCAGATATCATGTTCTCAACTTGCACTTGTGCTAGATTTTAAGCTAATCCTAAGGAATCTCATCTAATAGCTACGAAAAGAATTTTTAGATATCTCAAGGATATTTGGGCTTGTGGTTAGGACTGAGCAAAAAACGGTTATGACCGAATTATTGAACCTAATCGAAATAATTTAACAAAAAAATTTTGATAATTCGGTTATTTTTAACAATTCAGTTATACCCGAAATAATTTACGGTGTACGGTTAGTTAATACGGGTTTCAATTTTGGGTTATTCGGTCTAACCGAATAATCGAATAAAGCCTTAAACTTAAACTTATTTGATCTCAAATTCAATTCATTTCTCAGTCGTCACTCGTCAACCCACAGACACTAGCCCATATCTCGACAGTCGGCACTCATAGCCTCATCGCCTTCACTCATCGGCCATTGCCTCATCCCAAACAGCAGTGTCACTCATCCTTTGGCCTCGACACTACTCTACTTCATCAATCAATGGGTTAGCATCAATTGGAGGCCATCATTACACCCAATTTGCAAAATAAAATTCATCATCTCTATCCCAATACAAGGTATTTTCGTCAGTTTTGAATATTTGAAAGATTAAGCTGAAATTGGGTGTTCTTTGCTTTGGATTTCTATTGGGTATTACTGCTTCTTGTGTGGTGGATTGATTACATTCTCATTTGGGATCCATCTTTTTGCTAAACGAATTTTAAACTTTAAGTATTTTGGACTACCCACCAAGTGTTCGACAAATTGACTAAGTAAACTTTGCACAGGTTCGGTTATTAACCGAATTACCAAATTTACAATTCGGTAATTTGGTATTTGGTAATTCGGTTATTTCCAAAATTTGATTAGTTTTTCAGATATTGAAATTATGATTATTTCGATATTCGGTTATAATCGAATAGCCTATTCGGTTCGATTATAACCGAATGATCAGTCCTACTTGTGGTAGCCCAAGGAGTCTCCCTTTGATCTAATAGGATATTCAGATATAGATTTTGCAGGATGCGAGATCAACAGGAAAAGCACTAGTAGAACATGTCAATTACTAGGAAATAGACTTGTCCCATGGTTCAGCAAGAAGCAAAACTCTATGTCAACTTTTACTGCAAAAGTTGAATATATTGCAACTGGTAGCTACTGTGCTCAAATCTTATGGATGAAAAACTGATAAGTAGGTTTTATACTTACTTATTAAATGCTATCTTACCATAACTGTTGTTTAAAATCTTGAGTTTAAGTAGCTTTTCATACATTTCTTATCATTTTGTAGGTTACATGACGAAAACTCGATAGGTGGCACATTTCAGCAAAAAAGGAGGTCAAACTGGCATGGCATACAGGAAATAGAATGCATAGAAGAATGATGGACCAAAGCATGATGCAAGAGAAATGTTTGAAGTATTTGGAGTGATGCAGCAAAAGCAAGCATCATAAAAGTAAACTGTAGCAGAGCACAGCTGCGCCCATTTAACAAAGGAAAGGCACGCAGATGCGCCCAAGATAGCATCCGAATGCCCTGGTGCGCAGCTACGCCCAAACAAAGTAAAAATCCGACGCAGCTGCGCCGGTCATTGATGCTGAGCAGCTGATTTTTCACTTATTGCACCAATTGACTCCTTACTAAAAGGGGGTCATTTCAAGTTAGGGTATCATTTATAAATCATTTTTATTACCTTTTTAGGGTTAGAGAAACATAGGGAGATAGTTGTTGCCTCCTCTTCTATATCTATGCTTCTCTCTTGGTTTCTATAGTAGATTCTGATAGATAGCTTAGATTATGGTTGAATTTGGGAACATTGGAACTTGGATCAACATTGTATGCTTAGATTTGAGAAAGAGATCAGATTTGCATCTTTCACTCTCTAATTTCTCTTTCTTTTAATTTTGGCTTCCAATGTATGAAAAATCTCTTGTGATGGATTTTGCTTTATATATATATGAACTAATTTCTATTATGGGGTTTTGATGAATCTTAATATGTAGTTCAGATCTCTATCTTTCATTATGAGACTTAGTTGATTGTTTGCATTAAATTATCTAATGTGATTTGCTTTAAATGTTTAATTGCTTGATCACCAATTACCATGTTAGTCTATATAAACTTGAAAAATGAAGTATAGGCTTAGAACTAATCATATTAGCATATGTATGTGAAATCTACATTGAGATGGAATTTATGTTTTGTGCCTAGGATAGACATATACCAAAGCACCATATGTAGTCCATTGAGTACTTGAACTTCAACTTGTTTTGATTGTAATTCACATAGACATATAGTGCATTAGTCAAATAGGGTGTTTGCATTTATTCTATCTTTTGTGGATTAAATGTAATACGGGTATGGTACATCGAGAGATGGTCATATCTTACTTGTGTGTTCTCGGCTAACAATCCAAAATAATTAACTGAGCTTAAAAGGAAGTGTAGTATCTTGAATGAAATATTAATTGAAGTTATATACCCCATATCCCCCTTATTTGGCTATTTTACTGTTTCCCTGCTTTTGCATTATTTTAGTTAAGATACAAATTATTCAACTGTTTAAGTAGACCGAGAAAATTATAAAATTGTTGCATGATAGATTAAAACTCAATCATTATTCTCCGTGGGAACGATACTCTACTCACTCTATATTACTTGTGGACCACGTGCACTTGCGTGTGTGTGTGTGTTATTTTGATTAACACCCAAACAAGCCAACAACTTTTTGGCGCCGTTGCCGGGAACTATTGATTGTTTTTATTACTTTCTTCATCAGTTTAAATTAGATTGATCTGAGTTAAACAAAACTTTCTTATCTTATTTCTTTTTATACTTTCTTTTGTTACAGGTACTCTCGAATAGTGTATGCAAACTCGGTCTAAGAAGCCTACTTTGTTACCTATCAAGGACAACATTACCGAAAGGGTTCGGCAATTGAGTAAGGGTAATGCTAGCACGCAAGAGGACACTGAAACACCGGTAGTCATGGCGGAACCAGAGCATAAAGCATTGAGAGATTATGCAATGCCGCAAATCAACGAATTACAATCTAGTATCACGAGGCCAGTAATAGCCACCAATTCCTTCAAAATCAAACTGGGCACAATCCAAATGGTGCAAAACTCGGTGCAGTTTGGGGGTATGGCTAATGATGACCCAAATGAGCATTTATTGAGCTTCATCGAGATATGTGATACTTTCAGATCTAATGGAGTATCGGATAATGCAGTGAGGCTTAGACTCTTTCCATTCACTCTAAGAGATAAAGCAAAGAGTTGGCTTCATTCTTTATCGTCGGGGTCCATTACCACTTGGGAAGATCTAGCACAGAAATTTTTGGCAAAATTCTTCCCTCCTGCAAAGACTGCCAAGATGAGAAATGATATTTCAACCTTTGAGCAACAACATGGCGAGTCATTATATGAGGCGTGGGAGAGATACAAGGAAATAGATTACCTCAATGGATGCAAATAAATACCTTTTACAATAACGTATACTCTGACAAGCATTGATGCAGCTTCGAGAGGGGGCATTCATGGCCAAGAGTTATGAAGAGGCATAGGAGCTACTAGAGACCATGGCTGCGAACAACTACTAATGGACTACTTCTAGATTAAATCAGCAGAAAATCACCGGAGTTTTAGAAGTGGATGCCATCACGACTTTAGCAGCTCAGTTGTCAGCCATGTTAAAGAAGATTGATTCCATTGCCGATTCAAAAGTTCAGCAAGTAGCTTTTGTTTGTGAGTTATATGCTGGGGCATATGCCACCGATCAATGTGCAATCAACCCTAAGGCAGGCCAGTTTGTGGGTATCTATCAGAGACCGCCAAATCCCTACCAAACCTCTTACAATTGTGGAGCTAGAAACCACCCCAACTTTTCATGGAGCAACAACCAAAACCACAAACAAGCTCCAAGACCACAATATCCCCCAGGGTTCTAAAACTCCCAACAACAACAACATTCAGCACAATCTTCACAACCAAAAAGGAAGTTTGATTTGGAAGAGATGTTTGTAAAATACATGGCCAACAATGATGTGATGCTAAAAAGCCAAGCGGCGGCGATCAAGAATTTGGATAATCAAGTGGGGCAAATGGCTAGTTTGTTGACAAGTAGACCACAAGGTTCCCTTCCCAACAATACAGAAGCCAATCCAAGGAGAGGGGGAAAGGAGCAGTGTCAAGTAGTAACTGTGACACCCCCAAATCTGGGTACTTCATTTCCACACGATTTGGTGTTCACTATCTAAATAAAACATACATATACTGCCCAATAATAAGGAATGCAAAATAAATTACAACCTTATAATTAAATAAAAATCTTCCTTATCAAAAGGATTACAATAAATGCGAAAATAAAATATAATAACATCAACAATAAATGCAGAAATAAAATATCATAACATCAAGTCTTATTACACATATAAACCAATATAACAAGTCTTCACTTGTTCATCTTTTCTTTTCCTTTACACATTGACGGTACGTCAACGTTCTCAACTTTAGTTGTAATGGTTATTAATTGCAAGAGTGAGCAAACAAAAGCTCACTTGTAATAACAGTAATATTAATAACGACATAACTGAATAACTTCAAAAGATTTGAATAACTTTTCTTTCATAAAGAATTAAATAATAATTCTTTCATCAATATTCAGAATTTTGAATATTGAAATCATCTGAGGGTCATAAGACCTTGAACTTTGTCCTAGGTTATAAACATTTATATTTAAAACCTTTAACAGTCAATTAGACTATGGACCTTAACTCGTACTTAGGGGGATCAGCCCTTTGTACCATGTATTATGCACAAACATTTAACGCTTTCGCGTAGTAACCTCCCCTAATAAATACGGTTGTTCATATAGCGCCCCCAAATCCTGGTCCCCAGAACCTCGGACCTGGTACGTTATGATACATCATTTCTATAATTATTGCGGAAGATATAAACATAAATTGTTTATACAATAACTTTTACAACATAATTCCCAAGGTCTATAACCTTAACTTAATACCTGCATTCAATAACCTACATGACATAACAGTCATTTATAACCAATACTAATACCATTTTAACCGTATAATCATTTCATCCTGGAACTTGTCTTTGCCTTTGACTGTGTCCGAAGTTTCTTCTTAATCTGAAATATTTATCATGATATAGCAAGGGTGAGCAACAAGTTTGCCCAGCAAGTTTAAGTTCAAATGAAGATATATCATGATTGAAAAGAATAATAAGCTGACAAACTTTCAATAATATAAGAATTGTGAAAGATCATGAATCAATAATGCTGAATAGCCAACAATGAACATGAATAAATTCAACTGAACCTAATGGTAATGAAGGTGATCTCCATTTCATACCTGATGAACATATGCAACATGCACTAAGTGCGAATCAATAATCAATATAGATGTGAATAATTAACAATAATTATTCATGAACATGCTTTGAAATATAACTCAAAGTTTGAGTTAAAGAAAAACTTGCTCAATAAAAGTATGGTTTAGGAACTTGCATGTACCGTCGATTATTGCTATGCAATTTAAGTTAATCGCTTTATTGAAAAGACTTATCAGTTATAAGATTGATCTTTCAATTAGTATAACATACTTTATAAGTAAGCTATCTAACATTTAAACACATAGTCAAATATTAGATAACCTTAACACTATACATATACACAAGTCTAAATCTAGCACACATCGAGTCTTTAATAATATTCAATATAGTATACTGAGTGGTTTCCCACAAATAAGTAACAAATTATCTTCCGTCTTGTCTACACTATTTTTACAGCAAGTTAGATCGGTTACTAATTCGTAGATCCCTTCCACATACAAAGGAGTCATTTAGGCCAGCTACTATACATCAACCATTAAAGGGTACGACTGTACTACCATTAACTTAACACTACTGTATCATATAACTTGTGAATTAACACTTAGTCTTTCATTTTATAAGTCCTTTATAATTTAGTAAGATGAATACCTAATCCAGCAACCTGGATTCACACAATCTCACAATCCAGCAACCTGGATTCAAACTAACATTCAATCCAGTAACCTGGATTATCCAAACAGATCATTCCAGCAACTTGATGGTCAATCCAGCAAACCAGATTGCAATCCAGCAAACAGGATTCCCCTTTTTTAACCAAATCATCGAATTATTTTTTTATCTTTTGTACACACATAAATACATGTATTTCATACACAAAAATAATTTTTCAGGAATTTTTCAACTTTCTTAAGTATTTTTTAAAAATCCATTTCTAGTTAATTTCTTAAGAAAATAACTACCTTACGCTTAACTCCAAAAATTCCCAACTCTTGGCGAGATCTTATACATGTTATCGTGAGCCTCCAGTTTAAATTTCATGGCCATCGGAGTTATACAACTTCAGTTATAGCGATATTAGTCGAAAAAACAAAAATATTGAAATAGTCATAACTTGCTCAATTTAAGTCGGAATGAGCTCATTTTTGGACACAAGCTACTTTATAACATATATTTTAATGTCCCAAAAGGCCTGATTTTATTTAACAAAATAAGTGGATGAAACTTCCCTTGGAAATCCCAGACAGCCTACTTTTTGATTTTTTTCAGATTTCGCGTCCTTTGCTAAAAACTGTTCGACAGAAATCTACAAGGACTTTTTCAGTGATTCCACATGGATCTGTTAGAAGACGCATAGATCTAACTCTAAAAATTAACCACACTCAAAAATTCAAAATACACTAAGAGTTATGGTTGTTTAAATGTTACATTACGTTTTCTCAAAAATCTGATTTTAAAACTTTTGTGATTTCTAAGAAAACATCCATAATCACTTGATTAATCAAACATTAAACATCATAACCCATCATAATACATACTAATACCTCTAATACTCATGTATCGACCATAATCCATGATCTAATACATCAAACAATTACCAATCATAAGATAAACACGATAAAGGCTAAGAAAATTAAGTTTTCTTACTTTCTAAAACATAGTTTTCTTTTTCTTGCTTTTGATCATCAAAAGTGATAGATCTAAACATAAAATACTTATAAACACCTAGATCCAAGGTTTTTGAACCACAAAATAAAAACCTTACAAAAATCAAAGTCAAATCAAATCACAAAGGAATTTAAACTATATTAAATAGAAACCTTTTATACCTTAGCTTGTTCTTCCTTCTTCTTCCTAAGTTTTAGTTAAGGAACTTTGAAACAAGCAAAAACACTCCCTCTCTTTCTTCCCTCTTGTGGCCGAAGTCCTTCTCTCTCTCTCTCTCTTGGTTTAGCTTTTGTTTTGCTAAGTTATGAGGAAAGAAAAAATAAATGAAATGAAAGAGAATGAATTTGGTGTTAGTAAATTTTGTACATATCATCTAAATCATAACTATTCTATATCTTGGAAAATCCTATCCTTCTGTCTCTTAATGATTACATCTTAGCTTGCAAGTAAAGATAATGGTGTTGGCTCCTTTTAGAATGTGACATCTAGCAAGTAGTTGGTAGGAGTTGTTGGATTGCATGATTACATTCATCCCCTCTTTTCCTTCCTTATCTTGACCGGCCATATGGCCTTATACTCATCCATTTTATTTGCTTTTTAATACTTTATTTAGTTAAATAAATGCCCAACATGTCCCTCTCTAATTGGGCCAAGACTTGGGCCATTGGATTTAATGTTTTGGGCTCACATTTAATTAATTTGGGCCATGTAATTCACTATGGTTCCATTACTTAAATAAACTATTGAGCTTGTTTAATAAAATAGTTGAGCCATGTAAATTAACATAGTACACTAAATTTTAATTCTATCCTACCCTAATTATTTAATTAGGGTTTCTATTCACCACATTTGTAATTTAATTCCTTACTCATGTAATCACTTAACCCAATTAGACTTGCTTTAATAAAATTAATAGATTGAGATAATAAACTTAATCTCTTAGTGTTAGTAAAAAAAATTAAATACTAACATTCTTACATATTATAACCCTTAAGTTATTTAATTATCATACCTAATAATTTAATTCGTTGAGACATGTCCTACATATCTCATACTATATTTATCCTTATCATTCCTCTTGCTAAAGTATTTATAGCATATCACAAAATATATATATATATATATATATATATATATATATATATATGTTTACCTATACATATACACATTTTAAGAATTCAAATCAATACATATAGGTTCTTTAAATTTTTTTAATTATTCCTCTAATTTCCATCTAGGTTTTATTTCTTAACCTTTATTTTAATCATTTATGATTTTATAAATTCTCGGGTTGTCACATTCACCCCTTCTTCTAAGAATTTAATCCTCGAAATTACATCCTACTAATCCCTACTCCTTCTATTCACCAAAACTAGGTTTTCAAGTTAACCTTTATCTGATTTCATTCTCATTTAATGAATACACACGGCTTCATTCTATGAGAAATTATTCTATCATCATATTCTACCCAGACTTCTCCCCAAGGACTTAAAAACTTTTCAAATAATGTTGTGTGGCCATGAACGTTCATTTTTTAATTTCATAAAGGTTTAAACAGAAATTCATCTGCAAACCGCTATGGACTTACGGACACATTGGGTGATCAGCCCGTATGCCCTGCATTGATCAGATGCTACATCACTGCCATTCGGCACAATTTGTAACGACATTCGCGTTCATCATCACCGCCATTGGCGCAAAATATTTCCCAAATTAGGGAAGTTCATACTCAGCTTGAAGTCCGAATCAAAATAATATATTTCGGGATAAGTTCTCAAAGAGATACTTGAATTTTCATAAACATTATATAGCTGAATCAAATAGCTTTATACTTATACCAATAATTCCAATATTAATCAAAACATGTGTCTGGCCAAATTTAATTGACACTTGAATATTCTTTAAAATTCTGAAAATAATTTTATGACGTCATTATACCGCACTGTATTTACAGTCCGTTGAAGATTCTGTCATTGTGTGACTTTGTTATAACACATCATACCATAGTGGGCTGACGATCTTTAGATCACATCCAACACTAGGTAAGACTGTATTAATAACTCCATCGCTTTTATCATCTTTGCACCAAGTTTCATGATGCATTAATGATAATAAAAATATATTTTGATATTTTAAATAATCTTTGTCTAGCTGAAACAATTAGCGCAGACTTTTCTTTTAAACGGTTCAAAAATCTTTGAAAATTAATTTGTGTTATCATTCAATAGGTAACAATGTGTCACGGTCCCGAAGTCCACACATACACAATTAACACCATATTTTGAGGATAACAAAACTTCATTTTTGGTGTTATCATGCCACAACAGGTAACGATATGTTAGTGGTACGAAGCCCACTTCTACACAATTGTAATCATGTGTTGCTGAGAACAAAATTCATTTATATTTGTAAAGGCATATTAGCTCGAATTTAGCTTGATGTCCAAAAATTTCAAAGTCTAGCATAGCTAGAAGATTTGGAATACCTATGCTTCTACCAACAACTTCACTTTCTAATGATCAATTGCTTAATAATTCTATCTATTTCTATTATCCTCAATCCTTAATTCACAATTTTTCTATACCCCCGTATAGTTCATCAAACATACCACACGTTATGGGTTTAGGAACTTACCACAATTATATGGGTTTAGAAACTTATCCTAGTCAAACCAAAGTCTTCCATTCGCTGAGGGGTTCCACCATACGATTATGAGTCACGAACTTACCATACGTATGAGTTGAAAGAACTCGCACCTATTCTTATATTCTCTACCTATCCGTCATACACATGAGAAAAAAGAATCACCTTCTCATCATACATATAGCGAATGGCGCGATACCAACATTTCAATGATTATAAATGTAATAAACTAAGTAGTCGTTAGACCAAGCACAAAACCCCCGCCCATACAAAGGTTTGTACAACTTAGCAATCACCTGAGTCCTCAATTGAAATCCCACATAATCTTAGCTCCCTCAATACTCGATACGAATTTCATTTAATCCGTATCTACAATTCACTACACTTTCCTGAGTTTTAATAGTACAATTTCATAGTACAACTGTCATACAGCAATTTTGCTATAAAGTTTTAAATCATTTGATTGATCATCTGTCCTTTTATGACCTCATCAGATCACGTTGTGATCTCATATTATAATCGTATTATATTACGATTCTTTTCTATCTTATGATCGTTTTATTTTACGATCTTCTTTCCCTTTATACTTTTAGTCTTTTAGACTCTATCTACTCATTACTACTATTCATCTTTATTATCAGAGTTAGGTAACTCTAGGTCTTTATTACTTGTCAGGATTTTTCTTTGAATCTTTTTGACTTATTAATACTTTGCCCAAATTCATCGCTTAGAACTTAAACTCTATTTGAGTTTATTCCTTACTCTCATCCCTGCGGTTATAGCCTAAGGTAACCCTACCTAAGGTTTATAACCTACAGCTCTGATACCAACTGTAGCGCCCCCAAATCCGGGTCCCCAGAACCTCGGACCTAGTACGTTATGATACATCATTTCTATAATTATTGCAAAAGATATAAACATAAATTGTTTATACAATAACTTTTACAACATAATTCCCAAGGTCTGTAACCATAACTTAATACCTGAATTCAATAACCTACATGACATACAATGTCATTTATAACCAATACTAATACCATTTTAACCGTATAATCATTTCATCCTGGAACTTGTCTTTGCCTTTGACTGTGTCCGAAGTTTCGTCTTAATCTAAAATGTTTATCATGATATAGCAAGGGTGAGCAACAAGTTTGCCCAGCAAGTTTAAGTTCAAATAAAGATATATCATGATTCAAAAAGAATAATAAGCTGACAAACTTTTAACAATATAAGAATTGTGAAAGATTATGAATCAATAATGCTGAATAGCCAACAATGAACATGAATAAATTCAACTGAACCTTATGGCAATGAAGGTGATCAGCCTTTCATACCTGATGAACATATGCAACATGCACTAAGTGCAAATCAATAATCAATATAGATGTGAATAATTAACAATAGTTATTCACGAACATACTTTGAAATATAACTCAAAGTTTGAGTTAAAGAAAAACTTGCTCAATAAAAGTATGGTTTAGGAACTTTCCTGTACCGTTGATTACTGCTACGTAATTTAAGTTAATCGCTTTATTGAAAAGACCTATCAATTACAAGATTGATTTTTCAATTAGTATAACATACTTTATAAGTAAACTATCTAACATTTAAACACATAGTCAAATATTAGATAATCTTAACACTATACATATACACAAGTCTAAATCTAGCACACATCGAGTCTTTAATAATATTCAATATAGTATACTGAGTGGTTTCTCACAAACAAGTAACAAATTAGCTTCCGTCTTGTCTACACTATTTTCACAGCAAGTTAGATCGGTTACTAATTCGTAGATCTCTTCCCCATATGAAGGAGTCGTTTAGCCCAGCTACTATACATCAACCATTGAAGGGTGCACTGTACTACCTTTGACTTAACACTACTGTATCATATAACTTGTGAATTAACACTTAGTCTTTCATTTTATAAGTCCTTTATAATTTAGTAAGATGAATACCTAATCCAGCAACCTGGATTCAAACTGAATTATAATCCAGCAACCTGGATTCACACAATCTCACAATCCGGCAACCTGGATTCAAACTAACATCCAATCCAGTAACCTGAATTATCCAAACAGATCATTCCAGCAACTTGATGGCCAATCCAGCAAACCAGATTGAAATCCAGCAAGCTGGATTTTCCCTTTTCAACCAAATCATCTTATTATTTTTTTATCTTTCGTACACACATAAATACATGTATTTCATACACAAAAATAATTTTTCAGGAATTTTTCAACTTCCTTAAGTATTTTTCAGAAATCCATTTCTAGCTAATTCCTTAAGAAAATAACTACCTCACGCTTAACTCCAAAAATTCTCAACTCTTGGTGGGATCTTATACATGTTATCTTGAGCCTCCAGTTTAAATTTCATGACCATCGGAGTTATAAAACTCAGGTTATAGCAATTTTCGTCGTAAAAATACAAATATTAAAATAGTCATAACTTGCTCAGTTTAAATCGAAATGAGCTCATTTTTGGACACAAGCTACTTTATAACATATATTTTAATGTCCCCAAAGACCTAATTTTATTTCACAAAATAAGTGGATGAAACTGCCCTTGGAAATCCCGGACAGCCTACTTTTTGGTTTTTTTTTCAGATTTCGCGTCCTTTGCTAAAAATTGTCCAGACGGAAATCTACCATGACTTTTTTAGTGATTCCACTAGGATCTGTTAGAAGACGCATAGATCTAACTCCAAAAATTAATCACACTCAAAAATTTGAAATACACAAAGAGATATGGTTGTTTAAATTTAACGTTGCGTTTTCTCAAAAATCTGATTTTAAAACTTTTGTGATTTCTAAGAAAACATCCATAATCACTTGATTAATCAAACATTAAACATCATAACCCATCATAATACATACTAATATCTCTAATACTCATGGATCTACTGTGAGGACCCATAATTTTAAACAATTAAAATTTTACGAATAAATTTTTTTTTGTATTAATTATCAATATTGTGCTGAGTAACGAGTTTAGTAAGATGGTCAAACTGGGTATTGACTGAGAAATATGAGTAGACATCTAGTTAACAAATATTGATCAGATAAGGTATAACCTTAGTAAATCCTAATGATAGATTAGAATCCCTAATCTACAGTTAGAAAACCCTAATTTCTTATTCAGAAATCCTAAACCCTAATTTGTAAACCTTAATGGTGATTAGCAAACCCTAATATTATTTATCAAACCCTAAGGGTTAAATTTTAAGAGAAACATAGGAAATGACTGAACTACCCTTAAAATTGTGAGAGAAATTATTAGAATACCCTTTTGGAGGCGAAATAACCAAATTACCCTTAAAATTATATGTGAAATGATCAAAATACCCTCCAATCCAAGTGAACTTAAATCAACCAATCAGAGAAGAGTGATGCAAGCATGACATCAGCATTAAAGAAACACAAAGATGATGTCATCATAATGATGTCATGATGATGTCACCTGGTGGATATTTTGGGAAATGACTATTTTGTTCTAACAGAAAATTAATAATGACTTTTATGTCCTAGGAAGGAAATTGCTAGGAAGTTTCCTAGTAATAGGGAAATGATAATTTTGCCCCAAGAGAGATTTGATAATGACCATGGCATCCTTGAAGGAAATTTCTAGAAAATTTCCTAATTATAGTAAAATGACAAGTTTGTCCTTAAAGAAAATTAATTATGACCAATATGTCCTATGAGAAAATTTCTAGAAAATTTTCTTAAGATGAATTAAAGACCATTTTGCCCTTTCCTAGTGATGGTTAAAGACTATTTTACCCTTGGTCTTCATTTAACATACTAGCTAAACAAAACAAAAGAAAGGAAAAAGAAAGAAAGAAAAAGAGAAATAATTCTCTCTTATCTCTCTCACCCCCCACCCGAGAATAGAAGAGGAAGAAGAGAGGGAGGGTTGCCATAGGAGAAGAGAGGGAGAGAAGAAAGGAAGGATAAATCAAAAGGAGGCACTCTAAAGGTATAAAAATCTCCTAAACTTAAAATCTTAGCTTGTGTAATTTGTTTTTGGTTGTTTTAGATCAAATGTTGAGCTTAAGATATTAAACCATATTTGGGTAGATGTATATGTTTTATGATGTTTCATGTTTAGATAGTACCATTTTAAGAGTTGAAAAGCTTAAAAATCAAAAGAAAACCAAAACAGTTTTCTTGCTCAAAAACCTTGAAAATCAGTCCACTTTGAGGCTTTACCATTTAAAATATATATATTATTCTTGTGATCCATCAAAAAGGTGAGTTAGATACATGAGTTATCTATTGAACGCAAGTGGTATAGAACTCAAAAATGTTAAACGAATCAACCGTGGTGTTATTTTTTGTAAAACACTCCCTGCCGACAAAAATCTGGAAAAATCAAATGAGTTTTCTGGCTATTTTTGGTGAAGGCTGTTTCGGACAGTGTTGTTGGTCTGAAAATTCAGGCCTTTTGTGGTATGATACTATATCAAGTTAACTAGGTCCTGTCCAAAGATGGTAATTTTTCGATGTCTAGAAAGGGAGATATGGATTTTACAAGAAAATATGATTTTAAAAGTAAACTATAATAACTCAGTGAGTTCAACTCAGAAAAATGTGCAATTTTTACATGAGGCGCTGTCAAATAATATATAGCTACCCTATAAATTTCAGAATTTTTGGACAAAAGGATAATTTATGATAAATGTTGCTATTTTGGATTATTTTAACCTATTTAAAAATACCAAACGAATTTAGCAAATTTCAAGAAAATTATTTTGTGACTAAAATCTCATATATTGATATTCTCCATAATATAAAAAAATAATAAGTTGTTTTGATAATTTTCATGCCTATTAATGAGTTAAGAATAAATGAGAAAATTAAGTTATATTGAATTATAAAACTTGGAAATGTGATTTTCATAATTAAATAATCATTATATGTTATAATAAGGCTTTATGGGGGTATTTTGATTAGTTTTAATAAAAATATATATAAATGGCATATTATGTGTGTTAAATAAATTAAATAGCAAGAGATAAACAATTAAATTAAATTATTTATAAATGAATAAAATATTATTAAATAATTAATAATATTACTAAGTAATTAAAATATTATTAAAGGATTAATAATATTTATAAATGAATAAAATATTATTAAAGAATTAATAATATTTATAAATGATTAAGATATTATTAAATGATTAATAATATTACTAAGTAATTAAAATATTATTAAAGGATTAATAATATTTATAAATAAATAAAATATTATTAAAGGATTAATAATATTTATAAATGATTAAGATATTATTAAATAATTAATAATATTACTAAGTAATTAAAATATTATTCAAGGATTAATAATATTTATAAATGATTAAGATGTTAAATGATTAATAATATCTGTAAAGAATTAAAGATATTATTAAATAGTTAATAATATTAAAAAGTAATTAAAATATTATTAAATGGTTAATGATGTTAGACTAGGGTCTTAAGATAATTAAAATATTATCAAAGAATGATAATATTACTAATAAGGTAAGGAATTATCTAATGTTTGATTATGTAACTAAATGTTAGATAAGTTATTTTAAGGATAGTTGAATTAAGATATGTTATGCTGATTGAAAGATCAATCTTATTAATGATAGGTCTTCTCTAAAGAGACTAAATTAGATTGCTTAGCGGTAATCAACGGTTCAGGCAAGTTTTCTGCACTATGTGCAAACTTTCTATTTTTATGCAAGTTTTTCTAACTTCATTTAAATTCTATATTAAATGCAAGTCATATATATTGATATACGAACTTGTTATAAATATTATTCGTGATATCTGTGATTTGAAGAGGGTTATGACTTATTGTTCAAGCATAACTAAACCATATGAGCTGTTATTTGCGTAAAATGTCTTTGATTTGATATCAAAGCATAAACTGTGGAAAAACCAATATTGTTTGGTGCATATATATATTAATACTTGTCCCGGGATTATATTGGCAGTCATAGTACTGACCTTGGTTTACGGTTATGGGCAGTTATAACACTGACCCTGGGTTTTCAATTACAGGCAGTTAAAAAATTACTGACCTTGTTAAATTGGTAGGATGATATGCATACTCCTAGGATATGATTAGGCTGATCACCTATGAGATATCCGAACAGTAGCTCCTATAAGTCTTTGTGACTGTTAGGAGTGTGGTGTGGTTAACCGAAGTAACCCGTGTTGCTAAGTCTATATGACTGACAGAAACTCGTAATATGAGATATCTGGTAGCTCCTATAAGTCTTTGTGACTGTTAGGAGTGTGGTGTGATTAACCGAATTAACCCGGGTTGCTTAGTCTATATGACTGACAGAAACTCGTAATATGTGGATTTCATTATATATCCTGAAAATCTCTGAACTATATATGTTCATTCAAATTCAGATTTAGTGTGAGTATAATATACAACTTGTTTAAAAACTTGATGAGCTTTCTGCAGCTCATCCTTGTAATTATTCTTTTCCTTTGCAGCTTTAGCTGAAATGTCAAAGGTTCTAGAGATCAATAATATGGATGGAAGAACTCAGTCAATATAAATTTGTCTATATCCTCGGGAACTATACTCTGACGTAATAGTAAGTTGGGATTTATTTGTAAGCCAATTTAAGAATATATAATATTGTATTATCATCTTTAACAATTGCGTAGTTTTTACCTTTTTAGAACATAGGAAGAAATACAGTATCCATATGAACTATACATCTGAATTGGGAGTATTGAAAGATATTGTGGTTCTCTGATGCACTGAAGTCAGTCGCACCCCTCAGATTCCAAGAACGACCCTAACATTAATACTACGAATGTCAGATAGATGGGAATTATTGATATGAAAGAAATATCCGTGAGATTATAAACCTATTCATCCAAGTGAGGGTATCCCAACACAGTAAATGTTCTGACGAGAACTACTGTTCGTTGTGGAAAACTGTGAATCCTGGATTGATAGGAATTATTATCTTATAAAATTTTTACGTGAGCCCCAAATCTGCTACAGGGATTGTAGAGAATTTGGGGGCATCATATCTACCATGATCCAAGATATAATACATCAAACAATTACCAATCATAAGATAAACACGATAAAGACTGATTCTTTCTAAAATACAGTTTCCTTTTTCTTGCTTTTGATCTAACTTTTGATCATCAAAAGTGATAGATCTAAACATAAAATACTTATAAACACCTAGATCCAAGGTTTTTGAACCACAAAATAAAAATCTTACAATAATCAAACTCAAATCAAATCACAAAGGAATTTAAACTATATTAAATAAAAACCTTTTATACCTTAGCTTGTTCTTCCTTCTTCTTCCTAAATTTTAGTTAAGGAACTTTGAAACAAGCAAAAACACTCCCTCTCTTTCTTCCCTTTTGTGGTCGAAGTCCTTCTCTCTCTCTCTCTCTCTCTTGGTTTAGCTTTTGTTTTGCTAAGTTATGAGGAAAGAGAAAATAAATGAAATGAAAGAGAATGAATTTGGTGTTAGTAAATTTTGTACATGTCATCTAAATCATATCTATTCCATATCTTGGCAAATCCTATCCTTCTCTCTCTTAATGATTACTTCTTAGCTTGCATGTAAAGATAATGGTGTTGGCTCCTTTTAGAATGTGACACCTATCAAGTAGTTGGTAGGAGTTGTTGGATTACATGATTACATGCATCCCCTCTTTTCCTTCCTTATCTTAACCGGCCATGTGGCCTTATACTCATCCATTTTATTTGCTTTTTAATACTTTATTAAGTTAAGTAAATGCCCAACATGTCCCTCTCTAATTGGGCCAAGACTTGGGCCATTGTATTTAATGTTTTGGGCTCACATTTAATTAATTTGGGCCATGTAATTCACTATGGTTCCATTACTTAAACAAACTATTGAGCTTGTTAAATAAAATAGTTGGGCCATGTAAATTAACATAGTCCACTAAATTTTAATTCTATCCTACCCTAATTATTTAATTAGGGTTTCTATTCACCACATTTGTAATTTAATTCCTTACTCATGTAATCACTTAACCCCATTAGACTTGCTTTATAAAAATTAATAGATTGAGATAATAAACTTAATCTCTTAGTGTTAGTAAAAATTTTAAATACTAACATTCTTACATATTATAAACCTTAAGTTATTTAATTACCATACCTAATAATTTAATACGTTGAGACATGTCCCACAAATCTCATACTATATTTATCTTTATCATTCCTCTTGCTAAAGTATTTATAGCATATCACAAAATATATATATGTTAATATTTATATATATATATATATATATATATATATATATATATGTTTACCTATACATATACACGTTTTAAGAATTCAAATCAAACCATAAAGGTTCTTTAAATTTTTTTAATTATTCCTCTAATTTTCATCTAGGTTTTATTCCTTAACCTTTATTTTAATCATTTAAAATTTTATAAATTCTTGAGTTGTCACATTAACTCCTTCTTCTAAGAATTTCGTCGTCGAAATTACAGCCTACTAATCCCTACTCCTTCTATTCACCAAAACTAGATTTTCAAGTTAAACTTTATCTGATTTCATTCTCATTTAATGAATACACACGGCTTCCTTCTATGAGGAATTATTCTATCATCACATTCTACCCAGACTTCTCCCCAAGGAGTTAAAAACTTTTCAAATAATGTTGTGTGGCTATGAACTTTCATTTTTTAATTTCGAAAAGGTTTAAACAGAAATTCATCTGCAAACCGCTATGGACTTACGGACACATTGGGTGATCTGCCTGTATGCCCTGCATTGATCAGATGCTACATCACTGCCATTCGGCACAATTTGTACGACATTCGCGTTCATCATCACCGCCATTGGCGCAAAATATTTTCCAATTTAGGGATGTTCATACTCGGCCTGAAGTCCGAATCAAAACAATATGGTTCGGGATAAGTTCTCAAAGAGATACTTGAATTTTCATAAACATTGTCTAGCTGAATCAAATAGCTTTAGACATACCAATAATTCCAATATCAATCAAAAATGTGTCTGGCCAAATTTAATTGACACTTGAATATTCTTTAAAATTCTAAAAATAATTTTATGACGTCATTATACCTGCACTATATTTACAGTCCGTTGAAGATTCTGTCATTGTGTGACTTTGTTATAACACATCATACAATAGTGGGCTGACGATCTTTAGATCACATCCAACACTAGGTAAGACTGTATTAATAACTCCATCGCTTTTATCATCTTTGCACCAGGTTTCATGAGGCATTAATGATATAAAAAAATACGTTTTGATAATTTAAATAATCTTTGTCTAGTCGAAACAATTAGCGTAGACTTTTCTTTTAAACAGTTCAAAAATCTTTGAAAATTAGTTTGTGTTATCATTCAACAGGTAACAATGTGTCAGGGTCCCGAAGTCCACACATGCACAATTATCACCATGTTTTGAGAATAACAAAACTTCATTTTTGGTATTATCATGCCACAACAGGTAACGATATGTTAGTGGTATGAAGCCCACTTCTACACAATTGTAACCATGTGTTGCTGACAACAAAATTCATTTATATTTGTAAAGGCACATTAGTGCGAATTTAGCTTGATGTCCAAAAATTTCAAAGTCTAGCATAGCTAGAAGATTTGGAATACCTATGCTTCCACCAACAACTTCACTTTCTAATGATCAATTGCTTAATAATTCTATCTATTTCTATTATCCTCAATCCTTAATTCACAATTTTTCTATACCCCTGTATAGTTCATCGAACATACCACATGTTATGAGTTCAGGAACTTACCACAATCATATGGGTTTAGGAACTTATCTTAGTCAGACCAAAGTCGTCCATTCGCTGAGGGGTTCCACCATACGATTATGAGTCATGAACTTACCATACGTATGAGTTTAAAGAACTTGCACCTATTCTTATATTCTCTACCTATCCGTCATACACATGAGAAAAGAATCACCTTCTCATCATACATATAGCGAATAGCGCGACATCGACATTTCAATGATTATCAATATAATAAACTAAGTAGTGGTTAGACCAAGCACAAAACCCCTGCCCATACAAAGGTTTGTACAACTTAGCAATCACCTGAGTCCTCAATTAAAATCCCACATAATCTTAGCTCCCTCAATACTCGATACGAATTTTATTTAATCCGTATCAATAATTCACAACACTTTCCTGAGTTTTAATAGTACAATTTCATAGTACAACTGTCATACATTAATTTTGCTATAAAGTTTTCAATCATTTGATTGATCATCTGTCCTTTTATGACCTCATCAGATCACGTTGTGATCTCATATTATAATCGTATTATATTACGATTCTTTTCTATCTTATGATCGTTTTATTTTACGATCTTCTTTCCCTTTATACTTTTAGTCTTTTAGGCTCTATCTACTCATTACTACTATTCATCTTTATTATCAGAGTTAGGTAACTCTAGGTCTTTATTACTTGTCAGGATTTTTCTTTGAATCTTTTTGACTTATTAATACTTTGCCCAAATTCATCGCTTAGAACTTAAACTCTATTTGAGTTTATTCCTTACTCTCATCCCTGCGGTTATAGCCTAAGGTAACCCTACCTAAGGTTTATAACCTACAGCTCTGATACCAACTGTAGCGCCCCCAAATTCGGGTCCCCAGAACCTCGGACCTAGTACGTTATGATACATCATTTCTATAATTATTGCAGAAGATATAAACATAAATTGTTTATACAATAACTTTTACAACATAATTCCCAAGGTCTGTAACCATAACTTAATACATGAATTCAATAACCTACATGACATACAATGTCATTTATAACCAATACTAATACCATTTTAACCGTATAATCATTTCATCCTGGAACTTGTCTTTGCCTTTGACTGTGTCCGAAGTTTCGTCTTAATCTAAAATGTTTATCATGATATAGCAAGGGTGAGCACCAAGTTTGCCCAGCAAGTTTAAGTTCAAATAAAGATATATCATGATTCAAAAAGAATAATAAGCTGACAAACTTTTAACAATATAAGAATTGTGAAAGATTATGAATCAATAATGCTGAATAGCCAACAATGAACATGAATAAATTCAACTGAACCTTATGGCAATGAAAGTGATCAGCCTTTCATACCTGATGAACATATGCAACATGCACTAAGTGCAAATCAATAATCAATATAGATGTGAATAATTAACAATAGTTATTCACGAACATACTTTGAAATATAACTCAAAGTTTGAGTTAAAGAAAAACTTGCTCAATAAAAGTATGGTTTAGGATCTTGCCTGTACCGTCGATTACTGCTACGCAATTTAAGTTAATCGCTTTATTGAAAAGCCCTATCAGTTATAAGATTGATATTTCAATTAGTATAACATACTTTATAAGTAAACTATCTAACATTTAAACACATAGTCAAATATTAGATAACCTTAACACTATATATATACACAAGTCTAAATCTAGCACACATCGAGTCTTTAATAATATTCAATATAGTATACTGAGTGGTTTCTCACAAACAAGTAATAAATTAGCTTCCGTCTTGTCTACACTGTTTTCACAGCAAGTTAGATCGGTTACTAATTCGTAGATCCCTTCCCCATATGAAGGAGTCGTTTAGCCCAGCTACTATACATCAACCATTAAAGGGTACGACTGTACTCCCTTTGACTTAACACTACTGTATCATATAACTTGTGAATTAACACTTAGTCTTTCATTTTATAAGTCCTTTGTAATTTAGTAAGATGAATACCTAATCCCGCAACCTGGATTCAAACTGAATTATAATCCAGCAACCTGGATTCAAACAATCTCACAATCCAGCAACCTGGATTCAAACTAACATCCAATCCAGTAACCTGAATTATCCAAACAGATCATTCCAGCAACTTGATGGCCAATCCAGCAAACCAGATTGCAATCCAGCAAGCTGGATTCCCCCTTTTTAACCAAAACATCTTCTTATTTTTTTTATCTTTTATACACAAATAAATACATGTATTTTATACACAAAAATAATTTTTCAGGAATTTTTCAACTTCCATAAGTATTTTTCAAAAATCCATTTCTAGTTAATTCCTTAAGAAACTAACTACCTCACGCTTAACTCCAAAAATTCTCAACTCTAGGCGGGATCTTATACATGTTATCGTGAGCCTCCAGTTTGAATTTCATGGCCATCAGAGTTATACAACTCCGATTATAGCGATTTTCGTCAGAAAAATGCAAATATTAAAATAGTCATAACTTGCTCAATTTAAGTCGGAATAAGCTCATTTTTGGACACAAGCTACTTTATAACATATATTTTAATGTCCCAAAAGGCCTGATTTTATTTCACAAAATATGTGGACGAAACTGCCCTTGGAAATCTCGGACAGCCTACTTTTTGGTTTTTTTTCAAATTTCGCGTCCTTTGCTAAAAACTGACCAGACGGAAATCTACAAGGGCTTTTTCAATGATTCGACTTGGATCTGTTAGAAGACGCATAGATCTAACTCTAGAAATTAAACACACTCAAAAATTTGAAATACACTAAGAGATATGGTTGTTTAAATTTCACGTTGCGTTTTCTCAAAAATCTTATTTTAAAACTTTTTTGATTTTTAAGAAAAACATCCATAATCACTTGATTAATCAAACATTAAACATCATAACCCATCATAATATATACTAATACCTCTAATACTCATGGATCTACCATGATCCATGATCTAATACATCAAACAATTACCAATCATAAGATAAACACGATAAAGTCTAAGAAAATTAAGTTTTCTTACTTTCTAAAACATAGTTTCTTTTTTCTTGCTTTTGATCTAACTTTTGATCTTCAAAAGTGATAGATCTAAACATAAAATACTTATAAACACCTAGATCCAAGGTTTTTGAACGACAAAATCAAAACCTTATAAAAATCAAACTCAAATCAAATCACAAAGAAATTTAATCTATATTAAATAGAAACCTTTTATACCTTAGCTTGTTCTTCCTTCTTCTTCCTAAATTTTAGTTAAGGAACTTTGAAACAAGCAAAAACACTCCCTCTCTTTCTTCCCTTTTGTGGCCGAAGTCCTTCTCTCTCTCTTGGTTTAGCTTTTGTTTTGCTAAGTTATGAGGAAAGAGAAAATAATTGAAATGAAAGAGAATGAATTTGGTGTTAGTAAATTTTGTACATATCATCTAAATCATATCTATTCCATATCTTGGCAAATCCTATCCTTCTCTCTCTTAATGATTACTTCTTAGCTTGCATGTAAAGATAATGGTGTTGGCTCCTTTTAGAATGTGACACCTATCAAGTAGTTGGTAGGAGTTGTTGGATTACATGATTACATGCATCCCCTCTTTTCCTTCCTTATCTTAACCGGCCATGTGGCCTTATACTCATCCATTTTATTTGCTTTTTAATACTTTATTAAGTTAAGTAAATGCCCAACATGTCCCTCTCTAATTGGGCCAAGACTTGGGCCATTGTATTTAATGTTTTGGGCTCACATTTAATTAATTTGGGCCATGTAATTCACTATGGTTCCATTACTTAGATAAACTATTGAGCTTGTTAAATAAAATAGTTGGGCCATGTAAATTAACATATTCCACTAAATTTTAATTCTATCATACCCTAATTATTTAATTAGGGTTTCTATTCACCACATTTGTAATTTAATTCCTTACTCATGTAATCACTTAACCCAATTAGACTTGCTTTAATAAAATTAATAGATTGAGATAATAAACTTAATCTCTTAGTGTTAGTAAAAAATTTAAATATTAACATTCTTACATATTATAACCCTTAAGTTATTTAATTACCATACCTAATAATTTAATACGTTGAGACATGTCCCACAAATCTCATACTATATTTATCCTTATCATTTCTCTTGCTAAAGTATTTATAGTATATCACAAAATATATATATATATATATATATGTTTACCTATACATATACACATTTTAAGAATTCAAATCAAACCATATAGGTTCTTTAAATTTTTTTAATTATTCCTCTAATTTCAATCTAGGATTTATTCCTTAATCTTTATTTTAATCATTTAAGATTTTATAAATTCTCGGGCTGTCACAGTTCATCTCAGTATTTGATACAAGTCCGTACCAAAGAAAGTTTGGTTTGGATAAGCTTACAAGGAAATTTGGAGTTTCAACTATCATCAACTAAGGAGTAGTTGAATCTGTGACGCCCCCAAATTCAGACCGTCACTGATCTCGAATTTGGTTCATCACGTACTAATTCTAATAACAACTAAAATCTCAAACAATGGAATAACAGAATAATTTACATTGATATAACATAAATATTCTCGTCCCAAGTCTCGAAACTATTACTAATACACTTCATAACTTAAACCAAACATTTCTTAATACATAACATTTAAATAAGTCTTAATACTACATAACGAAAACATCCTAAGATAGAAAAGCACAGCTACTCCATAGCCTTGCCTTCGCACTTGTCTTGTCCTGGGGTTCCACCTTGCCCTGCCCTAACTGAAATGTTTATCGGAAGCAAGAGTGAGCAACAAATTTGCTCAGCAAGTAATATGCCAATAAATGTGAACAGGAATATATACAGTTCTAAATCTCAAGGGTAAAACGGTAATTAATCACTCAGGATTTCAATTAAGAATGTTGTGAACAAAATAAATAGCAATGACTTCCAAATCTATTCTGTGAAGTTGAATAAGGACCACTACGGGTCGAGGAGTTATTAAAGGATTCAAAAGTTTCAACAATTTCAAGTGAATGAATAGATATCACTAAGTGTCGCTGTGGACCAAGGATTTATAAAAGAATCCAAAGAATTCAAAGTTTCAAGTAAATAAATACTGGATACTCAGTGGTCGCTAAGAACCACGAACTTCTACTAGAATCACCAAAAATATTTCTGGTAATCCAACCAAGTACAATTAGGGGATCAGCCTATCGTACCTGGAGTTATGCATAACCTACCACACCACTGTCGGCACCCCGACTATATAGTTCCCCTTTTTACAAGGGTTGTTCAACTCAGTCAATTTATAAGAGTTCGCACCAAGGCAATTGGTCTGGATTGCTTTCTAATTCATGATATTGGTCTAGCCGAATTAAATGGCGTAGACAATTTCAACAATGTATATAAGAATAATTTATGAGTTCAGTATTCGCAACAATAATTCGAAGAATATAATCGTGATTTAAATCAAACTATGAAACATAACTTTGTAAGGCAAGAATTATTCTAGCACCTATTTACTCGTACGACCAAAGTTAGTACAAGCTCGAATATGTGTTCAATAAAAAGTATGAATCAAATACTTGCTCAATAAAAGAGTAGTCAGATACTTGCAATTAATATACAAGAACGGTTTCAAGGAAACTTGCACAATGAAAGAGTATAAGTTAGGGAACTTGCTTACGACGTTCCTCGAATAAGTAACCACAAGGATAGGATACTTACAACACAATAAAAGTATTGTTCAGATACTTGCACTGTAAATGAGTGTAAGTTAGGAAACTTGCACTTTAAAAGAGTGTAAGTTAGAGAACTTGCCTTATGCATAGTTTACCAACATAAAGCTTATCAACACTTTTCGAATCCTATTATAACATATTTACATGTATAGAATATTCATTAGCTAAATACATTCGGTACGCAAGCTCGATATGTAAGTTACACATACACTTAACACATAATTAGTTTATAAGACATTACAGAATCAAGTAACATAATTATATCCATTAGTTACACAGTTAATCAACATATACTACCTCATATAAGCAATGCTTACATAACTCTTATCCTTACTACATAGGTATACCACATATAGCATTGTATTAAATCATAACGCTTAACCGATTATGTTATTATTCTCCATGAAATTTCCTCTCTTAAGTTTAAACATCTTCATAGTATGTCATTACGTACTTGTACACACGTAGCACGACATCAGATTATAAGACATCATGAAGTCATCAACATAGTTTCTAATCGTTGCTTTATAGTTCACAAACACCTTTTAGACTTATCATTGGGAAGTTTATAATCAAATATTCAATTCTATCACTTAGCATGCCTCTTAACACATTACTTAGCATACTGGTCATATACTACAAGTTAAAGTAATCATATAAGCTAATTGTCAAAAATCAGATCAACAAACTGACTCAATCCTGATTCCAGTATGGCGCAGCTGCGCCATGGCTAAGCCTAGGGCCGGCGCAGCTGCGCAGCCCTCTGGCCAAGCCAAGGCTGAGCTGTTGCGTTGTGGTTTCTGTCCGGTCATGAACGCAACATTCACATAAGTTATCATGCTTGCTATTTAGACATATACGGTAGTCATATAACCCAAGCTAGGCATGCTCACGAGTATTCACATCACATATATATAACTAGCACCGTTATTGGTTTTTAAAAACTTAATCAACCTCATACTCGATTAACTCGCATTGTTTTTAACAAGTATGTGTACATACATGATATATTAGCGATGTTATTACACTATGATCATGCAACTTAGTTTGCAAAAAGTCCGAACTTTGCTTTTGAAATCGTTACGACTTAATCATGTATACTAGCGTAAACTCAACACCTTATATTCACATTGCATAGGTAGTTAAGTCAAATTTACATGCTCACAAGGTTAGAACATCTCTTATATGGTATTCATAGATATTAGTTTCAAATATATCAAGTTTCCTTTGAAAAACCATTTAGTTTAAGTTTAAACAATTGGACACGAGCAAGGAAACAATGTATTGCTAATCATGCTAGCTTATGGTCATAATTAGTCATATAAGTATTTTATCATGCTCATATGGTTAAAATATGAATATCATACTTATATGTCAAAGTCTCTTTTTTAAAATGTATACTTTCTTTAGTAATTATATACTAACATAACCAAACATACTCATGCTACTTCATGACACATATATACACATGTTATCATGATCTTCATGCATATCTAGACCACCCAAACACGCTTACAAGGTTAGAGCATATATCGTGTAATATTCATACATATTAGCTTTGATATCGTCAAGTTTCTTTTCTTTGAAAAAGTTCGCTAGCTCAATGCTTAACCACTTAGTCATGAATAAAGGACCACAACTCATGCTTATTTATTTTCAGAAATCATGCGTATGCTATCCTATGTACACATGTTTACAAAAATTAGAACTTAAGTTCATTAGTTTCATTCAAGCCTATTTTCATGCATACTAACACCAACCAACTCATTCATGCTATGCCAAGGAACCTAAATAGTCTTGTTAAACTTATTTCCATGCATGTTTCAAGTCATATCAGTACGCTAGAATTGATCAGATTAAGAAACAAAAATCAAAAATTGGTGAAGGGTACCGGCGCAGCGCAGCTGCGCCGTAGTGTAATGCCGGCGCAGCTGCGCCGTAAGCAGTTCAAGCCAGAATTTTTCCTGCTTCGGCAGGTTTCAGGCCAAACCTCAAAATTCCTTCACAACAATAGTTTTAAGCAGCCATATTACAATCCCAACATGCATATAAATTCATATAACAACTATATAAGTGTTCTACAACCTAATTATAATCCAATTTGGCATAATTAAAATTCAAGAATAGGAAGTTTTGACAGAGAATGAAAATGAAGAACAATAGTATGTGATTATACCTCTGATGCTAACAATTCCTTCGATTCTCAGAATGCTTATTACTAATATATAATTTACTCTCACTTCTACACTTAGGAAAATTCTCAGCAAATCAAATTGAAGGAGAAGAGGCTACATTTATAGAATTTCAATTACACAGACAATGTATTTGTTCTTCAAATTAAACCAATGGCAATGTTAGATTACATAGTGGTTAAGAAGGAGTTGGTAGATGGTCGGTGAAGGAAATCATGAATCTCACTCCCTTGCCCATCATGAGCTATGAAGCTATGAGAGTTTGTTGAAATTGAGAAGAAAGAGTAGGCTTAGACTTTGAGTATTTCACGTGAGAAAAAATTGTGACTCTCATATTGGGACAAAGCAACATATCTTTAGCATTTTGCAAATCTCATATACTAAGGTTACATATATAAGTCTACTTAGGTTATATAATGTATACCTAGGTTATAATGTAATGTCACAATGTATTTCAATGAATAAGTAACATTTCAATGTAGTAAATGTAATTCATACATATATAATCCATGTACCTTTTATCATATAACATTATCTCCTTTATTATTAAATTTTATTAATCAATAATTGTTTATAATATATTTGTGATGTACTATTTTAATAATGTCAGATAACCCCATGATATATTCATACCACTTAATTAATTAGTCATAATATATAGTCCTATATGTATAGTCACATTGTAATGTAGTTTATATACAATCGTATAGTCACATTGCATTACACTTCATATAACATATATGTAGCTATTATATATTATACATTTACTTTGCATGCTTGCACATAGTAATTAATATAATCTCATTATATTAATAACTTACTTATTTTTATTATTCATAATGGCAATTAATCAATTAAATAAATATTAATCAATTTATTCCCCATAAATTAATGAAGTTATTAATTTCTATAGTAATTAACTAACATTTATATGATTAATTATCACGTTGAATAAATATAAATCTTATTATATTTATAAACCATTTTCTTAGTATCCAATCATTACTTGCAAAAATACTAAATCAATAGATTATTATTATATTTCTCATAATAACAATTAACAATTAATATAGATTAATTATTCACTTAATAATTCATTTACTCTTTAACCGATTATTATTCATAATAACAGTTAATAACATTATTGTACGATTAACTATCACATGTATTGCACTCAACAAATAATCAATTAAATATAACTCTTATCATATTCATAAATTACGTACTCGCAAACATATTATTAACAATTACTCATTAGTAGGCTATTTACTAATCACAATGATTAATTAACAATGTAATATTAATTAATCCTTCACTTATTGATTTCCCTCTTGAATTAATTAAATCATAACCATTTTCATTCTCATGCCACACAAGGCATTCTACGAGTTCATCGTCATTCTCCATATTTCTTTAATTATTAAAAATTCAATTTAATATAATCGAATTACTTCTCTCGTAACTCACAAACATTTATGTTCAAGTATTATTCATTTTCTTATTATATCAAATAAAAGAAATTTTTTAATTATTCATGAAATTCATGGTTCTTACAGAATCGACTCACAATAATCAAGAATAATTCAATAATAACGAAATATGAAATAACTTATCCTTTAGAATTTAAACTTAAAGCATACAAGAGATAAGATAGACCTTACTTGAACAATTAAGTCAATGTCACTTTAATTAAATCATGAACTTTAAATAAGTACTTGTTCATTGCAGAAATAAAAGGACAATCTCAAATACAATAAATATTTAAATTTAAAACACTTGTATAACAATAACAAGTTTGATTTTAGAAAACTTGCCTCAAGCGCAAGCTACAGTTACAATTCACTTTCTTTAACACTTTCTACACATATATATTTAACCATAATAATCTAAATTAGTTATCACATAATTAGTTTACCCATCTAGGTTAACTCATTCCTCTTTAATTATTAAATAATTAATAATTAATCACATCACATGTTCACATAATTAATCAAATAATAATTATGTACTCATATTAATTAAATTATAATTTAAACAAATTATAATTTAAATTAAATAATTCATTTTAATTATAATTAAATCATATTATAATTACATCTTACATTAATTAAATTATAATTAAATAAATTATAATTTAAATTAATCATTCACTTTAATTAAAATTTATCATATTATAATTACATTTTATATAAATAAAATTATAATTAAACAAATTATAATTTAAATTAAACATGTACTTTGATTAAAATTAATCAAATTAAATTTATGCATTTATATTAATTAAAGTATAATTTAAACCAATTATAATTTAATTAAACAATTACTTTGATAATAATTAATCAATTTCAATTCATGCACTAATTAAATTATAATTTATAATTTAAATTACACATTTTCCTTAATTATAATAATTCAAATTATAATTACATATTATATTTTATTAATATAATTCATTATTGTCTATTTAGCATTTTAATTTTATTAACATGTTTTATAATTTATTACATAATAAATCTTATAATTTTGTATAATTAAAAATAGCTTTCTGCCCAATCTGCAGGACCAGCGTGGCCGCGCTCCAAAAGACCTTGGTTGCAGCGCGGCCGTGCCACTGTGCAGACTAGTATAACAGTGTCGCGGATTTTGCAGAGAAAAAGTCAATTTGGCTTATTTTTCCATATCACGTTCCAAATTCATCCAATATAATTCATATAAACTTTACAAAAAAACATAATTATAAGTTTCTAACATGTTTTAACACATAAAGACATCAAATTACATACTTTAAAACACTTAATTTTGTAAAAATTGGAGAAAACCATTGTTCTAGTGTTCTTGATAAAATTGAGCACTGTAAGTTTATTTTTCAATCAAAATATACAATTCAAATCACATTGAATTCATATCTCAACACATTAATATAATCTAAAACTAATTTATACAACAATTTACAATAAATCGTGAATTTTGATTTTAAAGGAAAACTTTATAAAACCAATTCTCTATAACTTTTGATGAACATGAATCCTTCATGTTCATCATCTTTATATGAATTAAACCATTAATTTATGCATATAATTCATATATAAACATGTTATAAACACAACATCATATATACATCATGTTTATACGATTTCATGAAAACTCATATATATAGAGAATAAAATCACGAAGAACATCAAACATACTTTTAAAAAGTAATAATTAGGAATTATACCCTTTTTGTTGATTGAAGTAAAGAAAATGATGATTCTCTAGCTTCCTCCCTCCTTTCTCTTTCTTCTTCTTCTCTTTTCTTTTCTCTCTAACTCTCTCTGTGTATTTTCTCTCTAACACTTGCTCTGTCTTTCCTTTGTTCTTTCTAACAGACCAATTCTAACTTAACGTAGTTTTAAAAATAATGTAAACTGATATATAGATATATTATACATATAATTATATAATATGCATAAATGTCAACTATTAATACCTATAATTATATCATATACTAATTACCACTTAATATATATAAGTTACAAAATTTTGAATTTTAAAAGCCATAAGGCTTGTTTGGCCAAAACCCTTTATTTTTAAAAAATAGATTTTTGAACTTAAGGCATTGTTTGGTAAAAATTCATTTAAACAAGTGCAAGGGCCTCGTTTGGCAAAACCCTTTAAAAACAGTTTTAAGGGCCTTGTTTGGTAAAACTAAATTAAAAACTCTTTTTATTCTTTTAATAAATCATTTAGCACATATTTTTAATTTTACACTTTAATTAATTAAATCTTAACATTTTAATTTAATTAATTAAAAGCTAACATCAATTAAGCACATAAAAATTCCACATAACAATTATAATTACTCGCTAATTATAATTTCATGTAACAATTATCACATTAACTTTATCTAATTTAATTATCTCAATTAAATTAGAACTATACTATAAAATTATTACACACCAATTAAATTAAATATTAAATATTTATTTAATTAACATATTACACTTAATTAAATTACTCCACAACAATCACATAATTTATTTATTTAACTAAATAAATAAATCAATTAAAATATTTATTTAATTCAATAAATATTAAAATTAATATATAAAATTCTCATTCGTTACAATCTTCCCTCAAAAGGATTCTGTCCCCAGAATCACACAAAAAAAATATCATCTCTTACATTCTTTCCCCCTTAAAAAGATTTTGTCCCCAGAATCGGTATATAAGGGGTTACACAAATAACTAAGCAAATAATTGGGGATACGTTTTCTTCATTACATCTTCGAATTTACACGTGGCTTCTTCATCACTGTGGTTCCTCCAGATTACCTTAACAGAATGTATCATTTTATTTCGAAGCACTTGTTCTTTTCTATCAACTATTTGAATAGGCACTTCTTCATATGTTAAGTCTTTGTCAAATTGTAAAGGCTCGTACTCTATTACATATTTGTAGTCGTGTTTGTACGGTCGCAACACGAAAATGTGGAATACGTTGTGTATATTATCTAGCTCCGGAGGTAACGCAATCTCGTAAGCCACTTCGCCCACCTTTCGCAGTATCTCAAAAGGTCCAATAAATCGGAGACTCAGCTTCCCCTTCTTACCAAATCAAATCTTTCCTTTCCAAGGAGATACCTTCAAGAAAACGAAGCTTCCTGGTAAGAATTCTTGGTTCTGTCGATGTTAATCGGCATACTTCTTCTGTCTGTCTTCAGCAACAACTAGTCTCGTTCTGATCAGCTTCACGATTTTGGCAGTTTGTTGCTCCAGTTCCGGTCCCAATAATTGACGCTCACCGACCTCATCCCAGCATAACGGAGTTCTGCATTTCTTGCCGTATAATGCTTCGTATGGCAGCATGCCAATACTCACATGGAAACTATTGTTGTAGGTGAACTCCACCAATGGTAGATGATCATCTCAACTTCCTTTGAATTCCATAACGCAAGCTCTCAGCATGCCTCTAGAGTCTGGATCGTTCTCTCACTCTGGCCATCAGTCTGAGGATGGTACGCCGTACTCATTCGTAATTACATTCCCAAGCACTCTTGTAAACGCTTTTAGAAATTCGATGTAAAACGTGTATCTCTGTCGGACACAATCGACACCGGAACACCGTGTCAAGAAATAATTTCCTTCACGTAGAGTTTCGCTAACTGATCCAAGTTAAACTTAATTTTGATCGGTAGAAAGCGGGCTGACTTCGTCAGTCGATCCACTATAACCCATATCGCATCGAAACCCTTCTAAGTTGCTGGAAGACCAACTACGAAGTCCATTGTGATATGCTCCCACTTCCATTCTGGAATTTCTAACGGTTGTAGCAATCCACTTGGTCTCTGGTGTTCTGCTTTAACTTTTTGGCACGTTAAGCATCTCGCAACACATTCAGCAACATCCCTCTTCATATTCGGCCACCAGAAATGGTACCTGAGATCCTGGTACATCTTCGTACTTCCAGGGTGAATCGAATATCTCAAACTATGAGATTCACTCAAAATTTCCTCTTTGACGTCCGGTACTGGTGGTACCCAGATTCTTCCTTCAAATCGTAACAGTCCTTCGTTATCGATCTTGAACTTGATTTCTTCACAATCGGCTATTCTTTTTCGGATCTTTTCGCACTCTTCATTGTGAAGTTGTGCTTCTTTCACTTTGTCTACCAAAGTAGAACCAGTAGTTACTTGAAACATCTTCTCATCCGATTCTTTTGGATACTTCACTTCAAGTTCCAACTTAGCCATCTCTTCTATCAACTGATCCTGATCAGTTAACATATTTAGCTTCTCCTGACCTTTTCTTCTTAAAGCGTTAGCGACGACGTTAGCTTTACCCAGATAGTAAAGTATCTCGCAGTCGTAGTCCTTGATCAGTTCCAACCATCTTCTCTGGTGCATGTTCAAATCTTTCTAGGTGAAGATGTACTTCAGACTCTTATGATCTGTGTATATCTCACACCTTTCTCCAGAAAGGTAGTGTCTCCAAATCTTCAAAGCAAACACTACTGCCGCTAATTCCAAGTCATGGGTCGGATACCTTTTCTCGTAGTCCTTCAGCTGACGTGACGTATAGGCAATGACTTTGCCATTCTGCATCAGCACACAGCCTAATCCCTTATGTGAGGCGTCACTATATACTACGAAATTCCCCGTACTATCCGGCAAAGATAACACAGGTGTAGTACTAAACCACTTCTTCAGTTCCTGAAAACTTTCCTCACACTTTTCCATCTAAACAAACTTAACTGTTTTACGAGTCAAATTCATCAATGGAGTCGTGGTCTTGGAAAAATCCTGAATAAATCTCCGGTAATAACCTGCCTATCCCAACAAACTCCTCACTTCGGACGGCGTCTTCGGCTGATCCCAATTCATCACAGCTTCAACCTTCGACAGATCTACCGAAATTCCATCCTTGTCAATTATGTGGCTAAGAAATTGCACACGTTCTAACCAAAATTCGCATTTTGAGAATTTCACGTAAAGCTTCTCTCGTCTCAGCGATTCTAAGGTATGTCTTAAATGTTCAGTGTGTTCCTCCTCGGTTTTAGAATAAACCAGGATGTCATCTATGAACACCACTACGAACTTATCCAGGAATGGCTTAAACACTCTATTTATTAGGTCCATAAATGCAGCTGGGGTATTCGTTAGACCAAATGACATCACCAAGAACTCGTAATGTCCATACCGAGTTCTAAAAGCCGTCTTCGGTATATCTTCCCTTCTCACCTTCAACTGATGATACCCACTTCTCAAATCAATTTTTGAGAAGTATCTAGCACCCTTCAGTTGATCGAACAAGTCATCGATGCTAGGTAAAGGATACCTATTCTTGATCGTAACTTTGTTCAATTCCCTATAATCAATGCAAAGCAGCATCAACCCATCCTTCTTCTTGACGAATAAAACTGGCGCTCCCCACGGTGAAAAGCTCGACTGAATATACTTCTTGTCCAGTAATTCTTATAGTTAAACCATCAGTTCCTTCATCTCGACTGGAGCCATTCTTTACGGAGATTTTAAAATCAGAGCAGTTCCTGACGCTAAGTCAATCACGAACTCTATCTCCCTATCTGGCGGAAGTCCTGGCAAATCATTCAAAAATACGTCCACAAACTCCCTAACCACTGATATCTCTTCTATCTTTGAGGCTCCCTTTACGAGTATCTACTATATAAATGTTAGCATAATAAAAGTCCTTAGAATAGTGATACAAATTATATAGCTTCAAGTATGTGACTTGAACATGAGATCATATAATTACAATTAGTATCATTACTCTTAAATGTTCCTAGTCGAGTATCATTGTTAATGGGATAACAATGATACATTGAGACTAGTATGTGGATTGACTAATGGCCAAATCTCATTGGTAATAAATATATGAGATATTGAGTCAATGCATAGGTACATGTTAGAGAACAATGTACTAGACAGACCCACCATGAGAATTCTACATGGAGTATTATGCAGAGTGTCATAAGCAATTCTCATAGTGACAATGATGTAATGATCCTCCGACCTGAAATCACTATATTACTACACGGGAATTTATGTACTTTGATATCATCAAAGGTCACCTTTAATAGGGTGGACAATAAAGGTGATTATTGGGTACATCATGAATCGTGTGTGAAATATGAGTGATCTAGATGGAATTTAACCCTCCTATATATTAGGGGTGATATCCATAGGCCTCTTGATTGAGTAGGACTATGAAATGCATGGCCATGCTCAAATAGTGATTTGTTTCATATAGTCTACTCATTGATCAAGAAAACTCAGATTAAATTATGAACAGTATGACACATTTCATGACTCAAGTTTAATCTAGGATGTTAAGGTTAAAAGGATTAAATTACATTGAAACATTGGTCACGAAAAGGTTGCATCGAATCACCGATCTTATTATTATTTGGGTAGCAGTGATGCATTACTAGATGTCGCTCACTGTTTATAATTTTATAATATAATTTTAAAATTATTGCCAACATAATAATAACCTATAGGGTCACACACTTAGAACGTAATTAAAAGGGAATTAATTTAAATTGTAAGGATTTAAATATGTCAATATGATTGATAGTATTTAAAATTACAAATTTAAATTAATAGGATAATTTGAATATATGTATATTAATTAAGTAAGACTTAATTAAGATATAATATATATATATATAAATTCAGATTTTACTTTTTTAATTGGATTAAGTTTTTATTAATTCCTTTTAACTGCTATATATATGATATATCAGCCGTTTTTAGGGTAAGATTATTAAAAACCAAAAATCCTAACCGCTCTTAGAGAGAGACTAGAGAGAGAAACTCGAGAAATTCCAGATCCTTGGCAGCTAGTACCGCAATTCTCTTTACTGCAGATCGTGTGACGATTCGCGGGGCGTTCGTGTGGATACCGTAGAGGCGAAGTTCCGTTGGATTGCGTTGAAGATTCGAAGTTGTTCCAAAATTTTCATCGTCTCCATTCAAGCTTGGATAATCGGTAAAACAAATCTAAACCTCTGAATTAATATGATTTTCGCATGGATCCTATTTTAGGATTTTGGAAAATTTTAAATTTCGCTGTGTTTATGTGCCAAAATTCCTACAAACCTTACGTCAAAAGTTTCTTGGCTTGGATAATCGTCATACAACTCGCTTGTCTAGGCGATTTGCTACCATAGAACACTAACTTCGATGGAGTCGTAAGGTTTACCGACATCTTCTGACAGTCAATTATCGCCCCATGGTTGAACAACCAATCCATACCCAATATCACATCGAATTTCCCAAGTTTTATCGAAATCAAATCTACCCTCAATTCCTGACCCTTAATGTCCAATCTATAGTTCTTGTATACAAGCCTAACAGGAATAACCTCCCTATTCACGATCTCTATGTTCAAGGGATAAACTAATTCCTCTTTAGGTAAGTCTAGGGTCCTAGCAAAATCATCAGATATGAATGAGCAAGTAGCACCCGAATCAAATAATACATATGTATTTATACTATTGACCGAAATAATACCTGACACCACATCCTTTGACTGCACAGCATCCTGTACCGTCATGTTGAATGTTCGGGCAGTGGGTCGAACGGCCTGTAGTGGTGCAACGATAGCCAAAGTACTGCCGCTCCCATTTCCCCCGCTTCCTGCTGCCAACCCTCCAGCTGGCTTCTTAGGGCAACTACGGGCCATGTGATCCTTGGATCCACATGTGTAGCAAGATCCCTTCTTCGGGCTCGGGCAATTCGGCTCAATGTGGCCTTCCTGACCACAGTTGAAGCACACCCGCTTCCCCCTCAAGCACACTCTAGTGTGATTCTTGCCGCATGTAGCACATACTTCGAACTTCCTCTTTTACTGGCTTCCCTGCTGACTCCTAGCAGAGGTGTTGTAGTTCCATTTCCTTTTCTGGTTGATAGCCCCGCTACCACCAACCTTGGTTTCTATCTCGTTCTTCTTCTTCTTGTCTTGATTGAACTTGGTCACGGCGTAGCTCCCTCCTTCAGCGAGGATGGCCTTTTCTAGCACAGCTACAAATGTATTCAGCTGGAATATGGAGACCTTGCTGTAGAGCCAGGGCTTCAGTCCCCGCTCAAACCTCCTCGCCTTCCTAGCGTCGGTACTGACCTGGTATGTAGCGAACTTGGCCTGCTTGTTGAATTTCGTTGCGTATTCTGACACCGTCATCCCTCCCTGCTTAAGCTCTAGAAATTGGACCTCCATCTGGTCCTACGAGCTAACGGGGAAGTACATTTTAAAGAACATCTCTTTGAAATGGTCCCATACTATAACACCTTCTCCTTCCCTCGTTTATTTGCCTACCACCAGAAGCTAGCATCCGACTTCAACATAAAAGTTGTGAAAGCCATCTTCTGGTCCTCACTAACTCTAGCCACTTTGAAGACCTTCTCCATCTCCATTACCCATGTCTGGGCATCTATCGGATTCACCGATCCTTGGAATTCAGGCGGTCCTACTGCCTTAAATTCCTTAAACGTTGTGCCCTGCACTTGCGGCTGATTCGCAAGCGCTCCAGTTAGCAGGTTCACCAACTGTTGAACCGAGTTGGGATTCGTCCCATCGTTATTGTTGTTCATCGAGCCCTTGGGGTTTTGACGTGTAGGTCTTCTTCTAGGAGGCATTTTCTATTAAGAAATATACTTATTAGATCCTTTACTTAATTCTTAAGTATTCAAGTTCATACTTAAACATTTAAATAATTCCATTCACATAGAACACATAGCACGTTAAATAACTTCGTTATTTATTCATAGTTTTAAAACATAGGATAGATAGCATTCTTGCTATTTACATCATCTTTCCTGAACTGAAAAAGTTACAGGATTACATTCTTATCTTATCCCATTATTATCTCCATTATGGGATTTACATTTATTTATTACATAAAGAAACACATAATATAATAACTCTACTGTCTAAGCATGTTAAGACATCGCACAGCCTCTCTGCGTTCTTCCTCTATCACCCGGAATGCTATTCTGCGATCCACCATGTACCATGGTAAACCTTGGAACTGAGCTGGGTAATAGAAGACACGATCCTGAGCCCTATCTATAGCCGTATGGAATGCGTATTCCATCTCCCTCAGTTTGGCCCTCTTTGCTTAAGCCTCGTCTTCAGCTCGATCGGCTCGTTGATTAGCCCTCAAGCTTATTTCTTCCGCTCTGGCTCGTTTTGCTGACTCCTCTTAGATGTCGTACTTCAGCTTTGCTAGTTCTGCCCGTACATCGTCTCTTTCACTCTCCACGTGGATTAGATCCCACTTTGCATTGCCTAGTTCACTGTCCAGCTCTTCAATGGTCTCGTCCTACTGCTGGATGGTAGTCCGACTCTCGTCCACCAGTTCCTGAAGCTCCACGTTGTGGTCGTAGATCTCCTCATACATCTCAGCACTAGTAGAGTGAGGTGAGAATTCCTCCTCGGGATCCTCTTTCTCCTCTTCCTCCTCTTTTGACACATCCTCATCCTCATCCTCTGGATCAGATATCGGCTCATGCTCCTAACCAGCTATGGTGATCAATGGAGACGGCTCTCTCCTAACTAATTGCTCCCAGACAGCTTGGATGTCTCGAGGCTCCTCGTCCCTCGGCATCTGAGATAACTCCTCTCTAGCCTGACTGGACTCTCCAACGTTCGTCATCCTGACAAGAAAATTTTAAAGTTTAATTATTACGTAATATCGAGTTGTCACTCTTCGAATACTTAAACGTAAACACAGAGCACATAAGGTAGTTTATTATCTTTACCTATCACCACTATCTTTTCGATCTCCTATAAGGCTACTACGTAAGGTTTTCCCCCCACCTAAGGTTCATAACCTACTGCTCTGATACCAACCTGTGACACCCCCAATTTGGGTACTTCATTTCCACACGATTTGGTGTTCACTATCTAAATAAAACATACATCTACTGCCCAATAATAAGGAATGCAAAATAAATTACAACCTTATAATTAAATAAATATCTTCCTTATCAAAAGGATTACAACCTTGTCCAAAAATAATTAGGGTAATATAAATGATTAGGGTAATATAAAGATTAAAAGAATTGGACTATGTAAATTTCATGGCCCAAGAAATTGATTTAAAAGCCCAACAATTTAAACTAATGACCCAAGCTTAGCCTAATTGAAGAGGAACTTGTTGGACATTTAAGTGAGTAGATAAGTAATAAAATTAAACCAAATTGTGAGGAGGAAGCCCCATATTTTGGCCTAACAAGGGGGAGAAGAGGAGAGCATGTGGTGTAATGATTCATCTTACTAACTCTTCAACAACTCTCCCATGTGTAACTCTCTCATTTAAGCAACACTTATAACCAAGTGTGCAAGAAACATTTTGTTAAACCTTGCAAGCCACCACATATTAATGAGAGAGAGAAATAGCAAGAGTGATTGGGAGATATAGATAATATATACAAAATATACTAACACACATAAAATCATTTCATTTCTCTTCTCTTTCATTTCATTTCTCTCTCCTTTATTTTTAACTAACACAAAAGAAAACCAAGAGAGAAAGAGAGAGAGATGTTCGGCAGCCTTAGAGAGTAAAAAAGAGAGTGCTTTGTGTGTTCATAGTTTCATAAACAAATTTAGGAAGAAGAAGAAGAAGGATAGCATAAAGCAAGGGTATAAATTTTTAACTTCAATCTAGTTTATTTCTTTTTGTTTTGATGTGATCTAAAGTTTATGATCTTGTGATCTAAATTTTATGATCTTGAGATCTAAAACTCTAGATCTACATGTTTATGAGTCTATTAAGTTTAGATCTAACCCTTTTGAGTGTCAAAAGTTAGATCTAAAGTAAGAAAATAAAAACTAGAAAACCCTAGTTTTTATTTCTTAGCATTAATTATGTTTTGTTTGGGTTTTGGTGAAGTTTTAATGAAATAGATGATGGATCATGGTAGATCCTTGATCTTAAGGAGTATTAGTATGTATTATGATAGTTTATGAACTTTAATGTGTGATTAATCAAGAGATTATGGATGTTTCTTAGAAAACACAAAAGTTAGAAAATCAGATTTTTGAAAAAACGGAACATGAAATTAAAACAATTATATCAGTCAATATATTTTGAATTTTTAAGTGTGGTTAAGTCCTGGAGTTTGATCTATGAGTCTTTTAACATCTCCAAGTGGAATCACTGAAAAAGGAGTTGTAGATTTTTGTGTGGACTATTTTTAGCAAAGTAAGCAAAATCTGAAAATGTCAAAAAATCAATCTACCCAAAATTGCCAAAGGAAGTTTCGACAACTTAAATAATGAAATAAATTCTAAAATTTTGGAAAATGAAAATATATGATATGAAGTAGCTCCTATCCAAATATGAGCTTATTCCGACTTAAAACGACTGAGTTTTGGTCATTTCAATATTTGTTCTAACAAAAACCGCAATAACTGGAGTTCTATAACTCCGATGGCCTTGAAATTTAAACTGGAAGTTCATGTTAATACGTGTAAGATACTGCCAAGATTTGGGAATTTTCAGAGTTGAGAATGATATAGCTAATTTCTTAAGTTACGAACTAAAAACGAACTTTTGAAAAAAACTAAAGGAAATTGAAAAATTTTAGAAAAATTATTTTTATGTATGGAATATATATATATATATATATATATATATGTGTGTGTGTGTGTGTGTGTGTGTGTGTGTGTGTGTGTGTGTGTGGCCAAAAGATAAAAAAATAATAAGTTGATTTGGTATTTAGTATGTTGAAAAAAGGGAATCCAGTTTGCTGGATTGAAATCTATTTTGAATCCATTTTGTTGGATTGGAATCCATGTTTTCTGGATTGCAATCTAGTTTGCTGGATTGGCCATCAAATTGTTAGTGATCTGTTTGGATAATCCAGAATGCTAGATTGGTCTGTTTAGGTAATCCAGGTTACTGGATTGGTATGTTTGGTCAATCCAGGTTGTTGGATTGGTAATCCAGGTTGCTGGATTGGTAATCCAGGGTGCTGGATTGGTTATCCAAGTTGCTGGATTGGCAATGCAGTTTGATGGATTGGTTATATGGTTTACTAGTTTATAAATAAGTACTTATAAATGAAAGACTAAGCATTAATCCATAAGTTAAATCTAAAGTAGTACAGTCGTACTCTTTAATGGTTGATGTATAGTATCTAGGCTAAACAATTCCTTCAGGGAGCGGAGGTATATATGAACTAGCTACTAATCTAACTCGCTGTGTAAAAACAGTGTAGACGAGATGGGAAACTAGTTTTTTGGTTGTTTGTGGGGAACCACTCAGTGTACTATATTGAACATTGTTAAAGACTCGATGTGTGCTAAGTTTAGAATTGTGAATACGTATGGTATTAAGGTATTATCTAATGTTTAATTATGTGATTACATGTTAGATAATTTACTTATAAAGTAGTAGTATTATGAAGTATATTATGATATACTGATTGCAAGAATAATCTTATTAATGATATGTCTTTGTATTAAAGATAAAACTATATTGCGTAGCAGTAAGCAGCAATAAAGGAAAGTATCTTAACCCTTGCATTTACTTTATGCAATGGATCTTGTAAGCAAGTTTCTATACTCTTTTATTGTGCAAGTATCTAAACCCTACGCACTACTTTTAATTTGTACAAACAGGTATATGTTATGTAAGTTCCTAACTCAACATGAGTTATTAATTTCAAAGCATGATCATAAATAATTATTGTTAATTATTCACATCCATAATGATTTTTGTTATTCGTTTATGCAAGTATCTCTAACTTGTTTATTATTGAGCAAGTATCTAAACATTTGCATTTATGCAATGGATCTTTGGTTGAACAAGTATTCTTAATTCATTTATATTCAAGCAAACTCTCGAATTTCATTCGATTCGTTCATTGTTTACCAGTATCTTATTATTGTCTTCATATGATTCATATATAATCAAAATTGTTTTGTTCTTTGTAAGCTAAGTTTGGTTGTGTAAGTGTCCTCACTTGTATGAACTATTGTATTTGAACAAGTATTCTTGAACTCAAAATTCTTTGATATTACAAGTATTAACGCATACTATTCTATATTGGTATGTATACATGTTTTAAAAGTTGTCTAAGCTATTTGACTCGGCTAGACATAGTTTGAAATGTGTCGTTGAATATTATTGTTTATGATAGAGTCTTCCAACTAAATTGCTTTGGTTTGGACTCCAGACTGAGTATGAACATCCCGAAATTGAGAAATTTTTATGCTCCAAAGGCGGTTATGATGAACGTAAATATCATTCTATTAAGTAGTATTGATCAATACAGGGCATACGGTCTGATCACCCAATGTGTTCGTAAGTCATGACGGTTTGCAGATGAATTTCTGTACAAACCTTTTCAAAATTGAAAATAATGGTTCAAGGTCTATTAACCGCTCAACATTTATAGTCACTACGTCGTTTCAAAATTATAAACGGTTTGATATGTTGTTATGAATTTTTTTCAAATGGCTTCACAACTATTGATTCGTTGTAAAAGTATACTTCAAAGAAAATATTTATTTCTTTCAGTTGATGTTTATTATCTGCTATTACTTGTTGAGCAATTAAATGCTCATTCTTGCTTTAAATTAAATATTTTCAGCTAAGCGTGATCGACCAGAAGGTTCTGGCAAGGACAAAGGAAAGGGGAAGCTGAAGGAATAATTCATAAGGAGTTATCTGTAATAATTAGAGTTATGTATTATGATAATATGATATTTATCATGTAATAATATACTTTAAGGTCCGTACCTTGGGATTAGTTAGCTTTGATATAATTTTTAAGTTTATAATATCTTAAGCAGTTCGAATGAATGGATATCGTGTAGCACTGAGTACGGGTTTTAAGTACCCAGATTTGGGGGCATCACACGTTGTGTGGAAACCAACCTTGTACTAAACTGGGAAAAGTGTCATTTCATAATACAGAAGTGAATTATACTCGGGCATAAGGTGTCAGCTATGACGCCCCCAAATTCGGACCGCCACAGAGTCTCGAATTCAGTTCGTCACGTTCTACAATCTAATACAATAATAATATATCGCATAGCAGAATAACACAATACTACGAATAGATTACATTTATTTAATATAATCATTCACGTCCCAAGGTTTCGTAACTTAAACATCGATTACATAGCTTAAACATATCTTAAGCATATATAACTTAACTAATACATAATATAATAAGATCTTATTACAACGTCATAGAGTTCTACATAATATAAAGCTACTCCGTAGCTTTGCCTTTGCCCTTGTCGGTGCCCGAAGGTCCACCCTGCTCTGCCTTAACTGAAATATTTTTAGGGAAAAGTAAGAATAAGCAACAAGTTTGCTCAGCAAGTAATATAGCAATAAGGGGATCAATATAATTTTTAGTTCTCAAGGTACAACAATAGATGATAGTTCAAGGATAACAAGAAGTATCAATAATTTTCAACAATAGTCGCTAAGGACTCAAGATAGCGATAAGATTCAAGGTTTAACCTTTTCACAATTCAAGAATAATGAATACTGAGCAGTCACGAAGGACTATGAACTTCTACTAGAATTAAATGAAATATACTGATAATCCAATAAAACAAGTACAACAGGTGATCAGCCTAAAGTACCCTACGTTATGTATATCGTTCAATCGTACTCAAGTGCGCACGTCGGTCTCCCGACAATATATAGTTTTCCTTCAAAGAAAGTTGTTCATCTCAGTCAATACAAGATTCTGCACCAATCAATTGGTTTGGATAGCTTCCTAATCATGATATAATTCTAGCCGAATCAAATGGCATAGACCGTTCTTTCAATGTATATAAGAACAAATCCTAGGTTCAGAATTCAAAATTTAAAGTTCGAAGAATATAAATCGACTTTATCTTTATCCACGAAGTATTTAAGTAATAAAACAAGAATCACAATTCCAATAGCTTACTTGTACGATAATAATAGCACAAGCTCAATACATGCTCAATAAGAGTAAAGTTCGAGTACTTGCTTACAATATTCATTGAATAAAGTAACGCAAGGGTTTAGGATACTTGCCTTAAGCGTAGATTATCAACCTTTAGCTTATCGATACTTCGAATTCCTATCGTAATATATTTACATGTATAGGATGTTCATTAGCTAAGTATATTCGGTACACAAGCTCAATATGTAAGTTAAATATACACATATGATTCTACTTGTCATATAACCTTATACGTACGTCACTACGTACTTATACACATGTAGTACGAAATCAGTACATAATACATTATGAAATCACCTAACATAGTTATATCACGTATGCCATTGTAGTAAATCATAACACTAAGTTGATTATGCCATTTATTATCTATGGACTTCCTTGTTACAAGTTAGACATCATCATGTTATATTGTCATCTCATATAAACATATATCAGTAGAGGTCAGACCATAATTAATAGCTTTAGGCATCAATATAAGTCAACTTGCAAAATCTAAAAATAAGCAGCGTGCATCAGTTCTGAAAACAGACTGGTACAGCTGCGCCCTGGTTAAGCCTAGGGACGGCGCAACTGTGCTTGTCCCCTGGCCAGACCAGGGTTGGGCTTTTGCCTCACTGCTCCTGACCATGACATAACCATACATCAACACATACTATATTCAAATGTTAAAGGGTATTAGATGCTTACATAACCTTTCTAAGTCCAATCTTACATGTTATATCTTAGTTTGAATTTCCATCAGTTTATGGCTAAATAATGCCATGGAATCATCAAGGCTATCATATTTGATATACATACATGTGAGGTGGTCATATAATCTATCAATAAGCATGCTCACATGTTTCTACATCCTATACGCATAACTAGTATCGTTATTTGTTTGAAAACTAAATCAAACTCATACTTGATTAACTTGCATTGTATCTAACAAGTGTGTGCACATGCATGATATTGCAGTGATGTTAAAAGCACTATCAAGCATGTTAAAAATATCAGAATGCTATTACACTATGATCATTCAACTTATTTTGCAAAAAGTCTGACTTTGCTTTTGAAATTGTTATGACTTAACTCATGTATGCTAGTGTAAACCTAACATCTTTAGACTTGCATTTTATGTCTATTTTAGACCATACAATCATGCTCACCAAGTCAGAATACAAACATGACTATAACATTTCAAGGTTCCTTTTAAAACTCTAAGTTTATTTCGAAACTATAACTTTCTTTAGTAATTATATACTATCATAGTCAAACATGCTCATGCTATGTCAAGGTACCCATATATACACGTCATACATGTTATTATGCTTGTCTAAACAATATCGACTCGTTAACACTTAACAGATTTCAGCAGAAACAGAAAACAAAACTCAGAGCCTGGCGCAGCTGCGCTGCACCCTAATACAAACAGGGCGCAGCTGCGTCGTTGCTTGGCCAGAACTGAAATGGTTTCTGTTCTGCAGAAGGCAAAGCTAAATATAGAATTTCTCTACGAATTTCATTCCAAAGTAGCCACATTGTATACTAACATGATCACTAACTTATATAACAACTAACAAACGTTTCCCAATCAATTTATCACATAATTCATGTTTAATTCAAGAAATTAGAAGTTCAGGAAATGAAGAATAAGAAATGGGAATTATACCTCTGCATATGCTTAACTGTGTTTACTGCTATATCACTCTCCCTCAACTCAATAGAAAATCTCAGTACACTAGCTCTACTTAACAATATCTCAGCAAATTGAAATGAAGAAGGAGAGAGTCTAATTTATAGAGTTTTAAATGTCCAGGACAATGTTATTCCACTCAATTCCAATCCATTGGTATGAGCAAGAACATGAAGGTTAAGAAGGAGTTGTTGATCAGTTGGTGAATTCCATCATGATGCCCACTCCCCAATGAATCATTGGCTATTATCTTTGTTGAGTTTGAGAAGGAATAGGCTTAGACTAGCCTTTGCAATTACACGTGAAGAGAAATGAGGGGGGTGATTTTCATTATGGGGCATGGCTATAAATCTCAGCAATTGGGTAACATGAATTACATATCGCACTTATGTTATTATACACATACTATATACTTAAGTTATATTCATATTCATATAATATATACTTAGGTTATAATTTCAATTAGACTCACAATATATGTCCAATGAGGAAACAATATTACAATGTAGTAAGTTGGGGTACATATATATACATCCATGTACATTTTATCATACCGAATATAATTTAAATTGAGTTGGAATATAATTAGTTGGGTATTAACAATCCATTATATCCACACAATTTTATTATCCCAATTACACTTACTTATTGGAATATTAATTTTCAAATCATTGATTCATTCTAATTTAATATTACATATAGTACATCTTTAATGTCCTCACACATACAGGTTGTCACATAAGCATTAATCATGTAACTTACATAACTCATTAAACCTTACTATATAGTTTAAATATAAGATAGTCTCATTTAAGTGTCACACTATAATATAGAGGCAACTACTATATATTATATGTTTAACTATCGCATGCTTTGCACATAACAATTAATCAAATAAATATAAATCTTATTATATTTATAAACAATTTACTTATTATTATTCTATACTCGCAATAATAATAAATTAACATACTATTAATTAATCGCCCATTAATATTCTATTTCTCATAATAACAATTAATTTTCAATATAATATTGATTAATTGTTCACTTAATAATTCCTTCATCCTCTAATTAATTAATTCATCATCGTTTCCATTCTCATGCCACACAAGGCATTCTACGAGCTTATCATAAGCTCCATATTTTTCTCAATTATTATAAATTCAATTTGAAGTTAATTGAGTTAACTCATCTCATAACACATGAATATTTATGTTCAAAAAAATATTCGACTTTCATTAATTTATTCATTAATAATATTCAGAAATTCTCGGATATTACATCAGCAAAGGGATTGGATGTTGATAAAGCTAAATTGGAGACAATTGAGAATCTACCACCGCCGACATCAGTCAAATGGATTCGTAGTTTTTTGGGACATGCCGGGTTCTATCGAAGATTCATTAAAGACTTTTCCAAAATTACAAAACCATTGTGCAGTTTATTGGAGAAGGATGTCTCGTTTAGATTTGATGAGGATTGCTTGGCTGCATTTGACTTATTAAAGAAGAAGCTAACATCTGCACCAGTGATTGTGGCAACGGATTGGTCTTTGCCATTTGAGTTGATGTGCGATGCCAGCGATTATGCAGTGGGGGCAGTATTAGGTCAGCGCAGAGAGAAGATCTTTTGTGTGATATATTATGCCAGCAAGACTCTATCGGATACTCAGTTAAACTACACCACCACTGAAAATGAGTTATTAACAGTTGTGTACGCATTTGACAAGTTCAGGTCTTACCTCGTTGGGACGAGAGTAGTGGTTTATACTGATCATGCGGTCATTAGATAATTGATAACCAAGAAAGCTGCAAAGCCCAGATTAATCAGATAGATTCTTCTTCTTCAAGAGTTCGACCTGGAAATTCGGGATAAGAAAGGTACAGAAAACCAAGTGGCCTACCATCTCGCCAGACTAGTGAGTTCAGAATAGGATAAAAAGGACAACGAAGTGATCAACGAGTACTTCCCTGATGAACAGCTTTTCGTAGTGACTACAGAGATTCCTTGGTATGCAGACTACGTCAATTTTCTAGTAAGCAATGTTCTCCCACCAGACTTGACTCGTCAACGGAAAAAGAAATTTTTGCACGAAGTGAAGAGATACATGTGGGATGAGCCATTCTTGTTTAGGCAGTGTGCAGATCGTATGATTTGCATATGTATCCCATTTAGTGAGACAGCTAGTATTCTGCACGCATGTCACTCATTGCTATGTGGAAGTCACTACGAAACCGAAAGAACTGCAGCTAAGGTGCTTCAATAAGGATTCTATTGGCCCTCATTGTTCAAGGATGCTCATCAGTTTGTCAAAGAATGTGATAAATGCCAAAGGGTTGGTAACATTTCCAAACGAAATGAGATGCCTCTTGACTCAATTTTGGAAGTGGAAGTCTTTGACGTATGGGGGATAGATTTTATAGGTCCATTTCCCTCTTCATTTAGTAACTTGTACATTCTACTAGCAGTTGACTAAGTCTCAAAATGGGTGGAAGCTAGTGCTCTACCAACCAATGATGCCAAGATCGTCCTAAAATTCCTTCAGAAAAATATCTTCACCCGTTTTAGCACCCCTAGAGCGATAATCAATGATGAAGGAAGCCATTTCTGCAAAAAATACTTCACAACTTTATTAGCTAAGTACGGGGTGAATCATAGGATTGCTACAGCTTGTCATGCCTAGACAAGTGGCCAGGCAGAAGTGTCCAATCGGGAAGTGAATAGAATTTTAGAAAAGATTGTAAATCCATCTAGGAAGAATTGGTCTATGAAGCTTGATGATGCACTTTGGGCATACAGGACCGTATACAAGACACCCATCGGCATATCACCTTATCAATTGGTATATGGCAAAGCCTTCCTGTGGAGTTGGAGCATAAAGCATACTAGGCTATCAGGAAGTTAAATTTTGACCTCACAGCCGCAGGTGAAAAGAGGCTTCTGCAACTTAATAAACTTGATGAATTTCGCCTGCAAGCATACAAGAATTAGAAATTGTATAGAGAAAAAGTAAACAGGTGGCACGACCAAAAAATCATTAAAAGGAAGTTTGAGTTGGGGCAAACAGTGCTTCTATCCCGGGAAAACTCAAGTCCCGTTGGTCATGCCCTTTCATGATAAAGACTATATTGCCACACGGGGTGGTTGAGTTAGTGGGAAAAGATCAAGATCAATCTTTCAAAGTCAATGGTCAGCGTTTGAAGCATTATTGGGAAGGCAAAGTTGGCCTCCAGAAGTCCTCAATTGTCCTCTCCATTCCTTAATGAATCTCAGGGCAGTCGAGCTTTACGACTATAAATAAGCGCTCGATGGGAGGCACCACATTCTCTCTCTCTTACCCTTGTTTAATTCTTCGTTGTTGTCTAATGCATTCTCTCTCCCTTATGTTTAATTCTTGCTCGATATCTAATTCCCCCCCCCCCTTATGTTTAATTCTTGATAGTTTGAGTAAATAGTCCATTTTTGATAAAGTGAACTAGATTAAACAATCCATTTCTGATAAAGTTAAGAAAAGTTTGATAGTGCATATTTTCTTACTTGGAAAAAATGATGATAGCTCATTTTTGGTACTTCTCACAGGTACAATGCACGTGAAAGCAATTGGGCAAAAGTCAGTGCTGTAGCAGACTTTTGCTTCTCTGGATTCAGGGTAGCGCAGCTGCGCCTGAAATACAAAGGCTAAGCGCGCAGCTGTGCCGGATAGAAATTTTTAGAATTGATAGCCCTACCGCGCACCTGCGCCTAAACCCTATACAAACGAGGCGCAGCTGCGCCCCAGCTTCAGTAAAGTTTTTTTTAAAAACCATTCGACTGGCAATAGTTGACAACACTTCTAATTATATTCAACTTCTGTTTCTACTCTCTCAAAATAATAGAGCCAAAATAAACACTCCTACCCTACTTCAAATTCTCTAATATCAATTCCAATCCATTTCAAAATTGAATCAGATTCTACCCATTCTCTCTCCCCTCTATTTATAGAACCTTAGTTCTTTCCATTCTCACAAAGCATAATCGCATAGAAACAATAGAGAAATCAAAAATCTGCCCATAAACTGTTTGATATTTGGTTTGAGAGAAATTTGGGGGTTGCAACATATAGTTTGGGGGTAGTTCTTCATCAGTCAACACAACTCACCAAACCCTAGTCCTATCAATATACCTACGTGTGCCTGTACACCTCAGCCTTCATCTTCTAGTAGTGAAGATACCGATCAAGGACAGAGCAACAACACTCTGGACCCATCCATTTGTTAACCTCTCTGCCCAACATCATTATTGGAATACACTAGTTGAAAAATCGTTTATATCGGAGAGGGGATTTAAGCCGAGTAAGGACGATGGCAAGCTTCTGAACCAGATTAGGAGCCGAGGTTGGATTTTATTTGCAAACTCGCCGTGTCCAGAGGGGATTGTGCGAGAATTTTACACCAACGTCTACGAAACTTAGAACGGGATATCGTTTGTTCGAGGCAAGCAAGTTCCCTATACTCCTCAAGCAATCTCTGATCTATATCACCTGCCACCATCTACTGCAGCAGACACTGAATGGGTCCAATCTAAGCACCCTAAGACTGATTTGGCTAAACTGGTGGAAAATGGAAAGCCAAGAACAGTGTGGAAGATAAAAGTTGGTACTACAAAAAAAGTTCACTTCCCATAGACTGCATTGAACAGATATGCCAAAGTTTAGTATAGCTTTATTTGTGTCAGCATACTTCCCACCAGTCATCATGCAGATGTGACCAAGGAGAGGGAAGTCGTGTTGTATGGGATTCTCAAGGGTGAAGGCATGGTTGAAGTTTTCTGGCTCCAACTCTTCTCTTCTCCGTGTAGAGTCCGAGAAATCGAGGATTCAATTATTTTGGAAGAATTCAAACTCCAACTTTTCTCTTTTGCTAAGATCTTTCTCCTAATCTCTATTCTAAGTGTATATAGCTAAGTGGTGGCTCCTAAGTAAAGTTAAGTATAGAAAGTCTTAAGCAGCTAGGTCATTAAGTGAAGCTGTCTGCCAAAAAATTGAAGGTAGCGCTGCAGTGCCACCATTATACCTTGGACTGGAGCTGCGGCACTGGTCAAAGCCTGGTCAAAGTCCTCTAGTAAATTAGTGGCGCTGTGGCACCATCTTTGTATAGGCACTGAGGCACTGCGACGCTGGAAGGTGGTGAGCTGGCAGGTGTCTGGCGCTGCAGCGCCACACTTGTGCTTTGCCTTGGCATTGCAGCGCTGGCACTGAGCCTTGCTGGCAAAAGGCTGGCGCTGCGGCGCCAGTTTACAAAGGGAACCCGGCGCTGCGACGCTGGCTCTATGAAAAATACAAATTTGCCCTTAAAAAGCTGGAAATGGCCTAATAACCCCTGCAAAACACTTTTAAGCCAAATAATAACAAACAATATATAAAAGCAGTATATAATAAGATGAACATGCAACTTTTTAAGGCTTTGATTGCTCGATTCGCAGGTATAAATCCCACTTATCAAAGGCATGGACTTAGGATACCTCATTAACAAGTCGATGCTGCATTTTATGAGAGCCGATGCCTTAAGTGGGATTCTACACGCTGCTATCATCACACGCCTTTGCCATGTGGCAAAGGTGGAATGGGGCAATGAGACCTTACAGCAGCCCATGTGTGACATAGATAGTGCCACCATCCAGAAGTACATAATTTGGAATGGCGGGAAATCTCATCAACCGGGGTTAGGTTTTATTCTACCTGATGAGTCTGATAGTGAAGAAGAGGAAGAAAATGAGGAAGAAGAACATGCCCAGCCGCATACCTCACAGTCAGCAGGGCCACCCCTGGATTACATTGCCCGTCATGATCGTCAGATGAGGCATTTGCAGTCTAGGATGGATGCCATGCACATAAACTTTCAGGCTTATGCAGATGACAGAGGGCATTAGCTCAAGCATTTGCGCAGCAAGGGTGCTAGTGGAGTTCCCCACGTATGGCTCAGCTACTTCTTATCCGCCACCAGATACACCACCTGAGCAAGAGGAGGGTGGCAACGATGATGCCACCTAGGGGAGTTTCTTTACCCTTTACCTTCCAATGAGGACATTGAAAATTTGCAAGTTTGGGGGTATTAGGTAGTATTTGTAGTATTTGTAGTTTTAATTGCATTTTAGGGTTCGTTTGCATTATTAGTGTAATTTTTTTTTCTTTTTAGTGCATTTTAATTTAGCATATTTTCTTATTTCCTGTCTTTCTTATTAAAAAAAATAAAAAAATTATATAAATGCCAAAAAAAAATTGCTTTATCTTTGCATTTAGATTAGTAACCATATTGCATGAATCCAGTTTTCAATCAGTTTGAATTTCTTTTGGCCTATGATGAGATTGGAATTGCTTGATTAATTGAACATTATTGATAACTTGGGCTCGATTATATTGTCATTACATGATTCAATTATTTTTCTTTCAATTCTGATGTAACCGGATAGCACTATATAGTTACCTCTTTGTTTGATTGGTTTAAATAATCATATAATTGTCTTTTGGTGGGAAATTTTTGTTTAAATGACAGAGATTTAGTAAAACGACTAGTAACGACCAAGATGATGCAGAAGCTTAAGTTTGGGGGGAAACAGGGGGTATGCATGCTAAATGAAAAAGAAAAAAGAAATGAAAAAAATAGAATAATGTTGAGTAAACACTTTGGCTAGTTTAGTTCTGTGGCCTTTGATACTTGAGTAAGTACGCCCTAGGGGATGTCTTTACACCCAGCGCCCTAAAGCCATCTGGTTTGGGGGTCGCTAGTCAAAAGCTCGCTATATGGGTATCACTGAAAAACCTAAGAGGACTAGATATTGCACAGTCAAGTGTAAACACGGGAAAGTGCGAGTATCACCCTCATGAGTTAATAAAAGTATAATAAACCCCTTGTTGACCTTTAGCTTATTCGATGCGTAGTCTTGGTTAATGCTTAATGGGTTTACTGTTTTTCTTGATTTGAAATTATATTTTTCCCTCTAAGAAGCGTATTATGTGAAGTATTTGTCTATATCAAGTTTAAAGGTAGCAAGCACACACACACTACGTCATTAATGATAGATGTTGATTTGCAGAGTGTCATACGCTATTGCCCTGTTCTAGGTTAGATTCTATGTTTAATGTCATTGTGGTTTCTTTGAGGCACATCCTTTGGAATTCTATCTAACTTATTTTTTGATTCGGTAGCATGTAGAGTAGATTGCATTTCACTTAGTTATTGCATTGCATCTGTGTTTTGTTGCTTGAGGGCAAGCAACAGTTTAAGTTTGGGGGTATTTGATAAGTAGGTTTCATACCTACTTATTGGATGCTATCTTACCATAACTGTTGTTTAAAATCTTGAGTGTAAGTAGCTTTTCATGCATTTCTTATCATTTTGTAGGTTACATAACGGAAACTCGATAGGTGGCACATTTTTGCAAAAAGGAGGTCAAACTGGCATGGCATACAGGAAACAGAATGCAATAATGGACCAAAGCATGATGCAAGAGAAATGTTTGAAGTATTTGGAGTGATGCAGCAGAAGCAAGCAGCATAATAGTAAACTGCAGCAGAGCGCAGCTGTGCCCACTTAACAAAGGAAAGGCGTGCAGCTGCGCCCAAGCCAGTAGTCGGATGCCCTGGTGCGCAGCTACACCCAGACAAAGCACAAATTTAGCGCAGCTGCATCGATCATTAATGCTGAGCAGCTGACTTTTCACTTATTGCACCAATTGACCCCTTACTAAAAAGGGGGTCATTTCAAGTTAGGGTATCATTTATAAATCATTTTTATTATCTTTTTAGGGTTAGAGAAACACAGGGAGACAGCTATAGCCTCCTCTTCTATATCTATGCTTCTCTCTTGGTTGCTATAGTAGATTTTGATAGATAGCTTAGATTAGGGCTGAATTTGGGAACATTGGAACTTGGATCAACATTATATGCTCAGATTTGAGAAGGAGATCAGATTTACATCTTTCACTCTATAATTTCTTTTTCTTTTCATTTTGGCTTCCAATGTATGAACAATCTCTTGTGCTGGATTTTGCTTTATATATGAACTAATTTCCATTATGGGGTTATGATGAATCTTAATATGTAGTTCAGATCTCTATCTTTTATTATGAGACTTAGTTGATTATTTGTATTGGATTGTCTAATGTGATTTGCTTTAAATATTTAATTGTTTGATCACCAATGACCAAGTTAGTCTATATGAACTTGAAAAATGAAGTATAGGCTTAGAACTAATCATATTAGCATATGTATGTGAATTCTACATTGAGATAGAATTTATGTTTTGTGCCTAGGATAGACATATACTGAAGCACCATATGTAGTCCATTGAGTACTTGAACTTCAACCTGTTTTGATTGTAATTCACAGACATATAGTGCATTAGTCAAATTGGGTGTTTGAATTTATTCTATCTTTTGTGGATTGAATGTAATACGGGTATGGTACATCGAGAGATGGTCATATCTTACTTGTGTGTTCTCGACTAACAATCCAAAATAATTAACTAAGCTTAAAAGGAAGTGTAGTATCTTGAATGAAATATTAATTGAAGTCATATACCCCATATCCCCCTTATTTGGCTATTTTACTATTTCCTTGCTTTAGCATTATTTTAGTTAAGATACAAATTATTCAACTGTTTAAGTAGACCGATAAAATTATAAAATTGTTACATGATAGATTAAAACTCAATCATTATTCTCCGTGGGAACGATACTCTACTCACTCTATATTACTTGTGGACCACGTGCACTTGCGTGTGTGTGTTGTTTTGATTAACACCCAAACAAGCCAACAAAAACCAACTTACTGATTATAGGTTTGATTTCAAGTTTATTCCTATAATTTGTGATAATACTAGTGTCTTCTCAATCACTCATAATCTTTTCATGCATTCTAGAACTTAATATATAGATATCATATATCATTTTATTAAAGACCATATTTTGAATGGAGATATCTCCTTGCATTTCATTCCAACTGATGATCAGCTAATAGATGTATTCACTAAGCCACTAGATGAATTTAGATTTAACAAATTAATAAGTGAGTTAGGAATGTTAAATTTGCACCCATAATACTATGTTTCTAGATGATATTACCTAGTACAGAGTTGAGAATTATAGAGCTGAAGACAATCATAGAATTCAAACTCAAAAGGCGGTATTGCTCACGATCAGACGAGCGAGTGAAAAATAAAGTTACTGCTTATCAGCTATAAAATAGTAGAACTGAAATGACGTGCAGTCTATCATATCATGGCACGTGTCCCACTCCATAAAAATAAAAGGGAAGTTATACAAAGTCTTTTCAAATTCGATTTCTGACCTTTACTCTTTCATTTTGAAATCTGAATCTTAGAGTTCTCAAAGTTTCTAAATCTCTAACCCTAATTCTCAAAATCTTCAAAAAACTTAATCATATGTGTGAACTTTTTCGAATAGTTTTACTCAAATGTCAAACTTCCAAATCATAACTGGTATTCAACTATGCTCTGATCAGTTCGTTGCTCAAGAAAAGAACATCAGAGATATTCTAAAACTCATAGAAAAAGTTGGGTTCTAATGAGTGTCTGAACTACAACACCAAGATCAACTCAGACCTCATCAAGGAATTCTATCTCAATGTTGTGTTCAAAGATGGTGTGTTAACAACCAAGGTCAAAAGAGTCACACTTCAAATGGGAGTTGTCAGAATTAATGCATATATGGGCTTTCAGAACAAAGGACTCACTTCGCTGGATAAAATAGATTTTAAGAAAGGACTGATATGAATGGGTCAAAAAAAGAACCCACATCTGAAAGGGCTGAAGAAAAAAGAATTCCATCAAGAATATGATTTCCTTGCTGAACTTGTGGGTAACTGTATTATCTACAAAGACACTGCTCATGACACGGTAAGTGAACTACAATTAAAGTTCATGACGGTAATTTTTCAATCAAAGAAAATCAATTTTGGTGTTATATTCGTAAATTGGTTGGGCAAATGGGTTGAAGATTATGAAAAATCAAAAGCGTCAGGAAAATATGCTCCCAAAATGTTTCATGGGAGGTTATTGAGCATTATTTTAAACAATGTCTACAAAACAAAATTGCAGATAATGAAGGAGTCCCTCTAAATGCAAACAAAAGGATCACCCCCAAACGTGTGCTATATACGGGAAGACTCACACTAGAGTGTGCATGAAAGGGAAACGCGTGTGCTACAACTATGGTCAAGAAGGCCACATCACGCCAAATTGCCCAAACCCCAAGAAGGGAGCTTGTTATAAATGTGGATCCAAGGATCACATGGCTCGTAACTGCCCTAAGAAGCCAGCGGCAGGGTCAACAGGGAATGGAGGAAAGGGCAGCGGCAGCACTCTGACTGTTGCCGGACCGTCGCCACTACAGGTCGTTCGACCCACTGCCCGCACATTCAACATGATGGTGCAAGACGCGGTGCAATCAAAAGACGTGGTGGCAGGTATTATTCTGATCAATAGTATAAATATATATGTATTATTTGATTCGGGTGCTACTTGTTCATTCATATCTGATGATTTTGCTAAGACCTTATACTTACCTGTAGAGGAGTTATCTTATCCCTTGAATATAGAAATTGCGAATAGGAAAGTTATTCCTATTAGGTCTGTTTATAAAAACTATAGATTGGACATTAAGGGTCAGGAGCTGAGGGTAAATTTGATTCCGATTAAACTTGGGGAATTCGATGTCATATTGGGGATGGACTGGTTGTTCAAACATGGGGTGGTAATCGACAGTCAGAAGAAGTCGATAAACCTTACGACTCCATCGAAAGTAGTGTTCTATGGCAGTAAATCGCATAGACAGGCGAATTGTCTGACGGTGATGCAAGCCAAGAAACTTTTGATGCAATGTTGTGTAGGATATTTAGCCTACATAGTAGATACGCGTAAGGAGAGCCCAAAGGTAGAAGAGATATTGGTGGTTAAGGAGTTTGTGGACGTTTTTTCGAGCGATTTGTCAGGACTTTCGCTAGATAGGGAGATAGAGTTCGTGATCGACTTAGCACCGGGAACTGCTCCAATTTTGAAGGCTCCGCACCGAATGGCTCCAGTCGAGATGAAGGAACTGATGATTCAATTGCAAGAATTACTGGACAAGAAGTATATTCAACCGAGTATTTCGCCGTGGGGAGCGCCAGTGTTATTCTTGAAGAAGAAGGATGGGTCGATACGTCTTTGCATTGACTATAGAGAATTGAACAAAGTTACGATCAAGAATAGGTATCCTTTACCTAGGATCGATGACTTGTTTGACCAACTGAAGGGTGCTAAGTACTTCTCAAAAATCAATTTGAGAAGTGGGTATCATTAATTGAAGGTGAGGAAGGAAGATATACCGAAAACTGCTTTTACGACTCGGTATGGTCATTACGAGTTCTTGGTGATGTCATTTGGTCTCACGAATGCCCCAGCTGCATTTATGGTCCTAATGAACAGGGTGTTTAAGCCATTCCTGGATAAATTTATAGTAGTGTTCATAGATGATATCCTGGTTTATTCCAAGACCGAGGAGGAACATGCTGAACACTTAAGGCTAACTTTAGAATCGCTGAGACCAGAGAAGCTTTATGCGAAATTCTCAAAGTGCAAATTCTAGTTGGAACGTGTACAATTTCTTGGCCACGTGATCGACAAGGATGGGATTTTGGTAGATCCGTCGAAGGTTGAAGCGGTAATGAATTGGGATCAGCCGAAGATGCCGTCTGAAGTGAGGAGTTTCTTGGGATTGGCAGGTTATTACCAGAGATTTATCCAAGATTTTTCCAAGATCACAACTCCGTTAATGAATTTGACTCGTAAAACGATTAAGTTTGTTTGGACGGAGAAGTATGAGGAAAGCTTCCAAGAGTTGAAGAAGAGGTTGAGTATTGCGCCCGTGTTGTCTTTACCGAATAGTACGGGGAATTTTGTGGTATATAGTGATGCCTCACATAAGGGTTTAGGCTGCATATTGATGCAGAGCGGCAAGGTCATTGCCTATGCGTCATTTCATCTGAAGGATTACGAGAAGGGGTATCCGACCCATGACTTAGAATTGGCGGCAGTAGTGTTTGCTCTAAAGATTTGGAGACACTACTTATATGGAGAGAAGTGTGAAATATACACAGATCATAAGAGTCTGAAGTATATCTTTACCCAGAAGGATTTGAACATGCGCCAAATGAGATGGTTGGAACTGATCAAGGACTACGACTGCGAAATACTTTACCATCCGGGTAAAGCTAACGTTGTTGCCGATGTTTTGAGTAGAAAAGGTCAGGAGAAGCTGAATATGTTAATTGATCAGGATCAGTTGATAGAGCAGATGGCTAGATTAGAGCTAGAAGTAAAGTTTTCGAAGGAATTGGATGAGAAGTTATTTTAAGTAACCACTGGTTCTACTATTGTGGACAAGGTGAAAGAAGCTCAACTTCACAATGAAGAATGCGAGAAGATTCGGAAGAGGATAGCTGATGGCGAAGAGTTTAAATTCAAGATCGACAGTGAGGGACTGCTACGATTTGAAGGTAGAATTTGCGTACCGCCAGTACTGGAAGTTAAGGAGGAGATCTTAAACGAAGCTCATAGCTCGAGATATTCAATTTATCCTGGGAGTACGAAGATGTACCAGGATCTCAGGCATCATTTTTGGTGGCCGAATATGAAGAGGGATGTTGCTGAATGCGTTGCGAAATGTCTAACTTGTCAGAAAGTCAAGGCAGAACACCAGAGACCTAGCGGATTGCTGCAACCATTAGAAATTCCAGAGTGGAAGTGGGAGCATATCACGATGAATTTTGTGGTTGGTCTTCCAGCGACTCAGAAGGATTTCGATGCGATATGGGTTATTGCGGATCAACTGATGAAGTCAGCCCACTTTCTACCAATAAGGATTAAGTACAACTTGGAACAATTTGCTAAATTGTATGTTAAGGAGATTGTTTCTCGGCATGGTGTTCCAGTGTCGATTGTGTCAGACAGAGATCATCGTTTTACGTTGAATTTCTGGAAGCATTTGCAAGAATGTTTGGGAACGCAGTTGCGAATGAGTACAGCGTACCATCCTCAAACCGATGGCCAGAGTGAGAGAACAATTCAGACGCTTGAGGATACTGAGAGCTTGTGTGATGGACTTCAAAGGAAGATGGGATGATCATCTACCGTTGGTGGAGTTCGCCTACAACAATAGTTACCACGCGAGTATCGGCATACCACCTTACGAAGCGTTATACCGCAAAAAGTGCAAAACTCCTTTGTGCTGGGATGAAGTCGGTGAACGTTAGCTGTTGGGACCGAAATTGGTGCAACAAACTGCTAAAATTGTGAAGCTAATCAGAACAAGATTGGTTGCTACTCAGGACAGACAGAAGAAATATGCCGATCAACATCGACAGAACCGAGAATTCTTACCAGGAAGCTTCGTTTTCCTAAAGGTATCTCCCTGGAAGGGGAAGATTAGATTTGGCAAGAAGGGAAAGCTGAGTCTCCGATTTATTGGACCTTTTGAGGTACTACGAAAAGTTGGCGAGGTAGCTTACGAGGTGGCATTACCTCCGGAACTCGAGAATATACATAACGTATTTCATATTTTCGTGTTACGGCCTTACAAACACGACTATAAACATGTAATAGAATACGAGCCTTTACAATTTGATAAAGACTTAACTTATGAAGAGGTTCCTGTTCAAATTGTTGACAGAAAGGAACAAGTACTTAGGAATAAAGTGATACCTTTTGTTAAGGTAATTTGGAGGAACCACAGTGCTGAAGAAGCCACGTGGGAACTCGAAGATGTAATAAGAAAATTGTATCCTCAATTATTTGCTTAATTGATTTGTGTAACCACTTATATATCGATTCTGGGGCCAAAATCCTTTTAAGGGGGGAAGAATATAACAAATGAGAATTTTTATGAGAATTTGTTTTTATGAGAATTTTTTTATGTTGTGATTCTGGGGACAGAATCATTTTAAGGAGGAAAGACTGTAACAATTGAGAATTTTATATGTTAATTATAAATATTTATTGAATTAAATGAATATTTTATGCAATTTATTTGTTGAGTTAATAAATAAATTGTGTGGTTGTTATGGATAATTTAATTAAGTGATACATGTTTAATTAAATTGATATGTTAGCAATGGTGTAGCATAATTTTAATTTAATTAAGAATAATTCAATTAGATTTAATATTATGTGCTAAGTATTAATAATTTGTTACATGAATTATGTTTAATAAAGGAAATTCAATTGTGTGATAATTTGGTATTATGTGAATGTTAGTTTATTTAATTGAATTAGAGTGTTGTAATTTAATTAAATAAGTGTGGTATTTAATCTATGGATTAAGGATTTATTTAATAAAGAAAAAGGGGTTTAAAGTGTTTTACCAAACAAGACCCTTGTACTTGATTAACCCTATTTCTCCAAACAAGACCTTAGCTAAAAAGTGGTTTTTAAAATAGCTTTGTTTTGCCAAACATGGCCTTGCTCTTTTCAAATTCTATATCCTATGTAATTAATAATACTTATTATGGTTATAAGTATTATATTTATTATTTATAAGTTACATATATGTATATATTATATGTATATGATTATATATGTTAGTTAGAAAATAAAAAGTACGTTAGTTTTCTAAAAGCTTAAGTCTAAACTAAGAAGAAAAGAAAGGATTAGAGAGAGAATTCTCAGATAAGAAGAAGAAAAAGAAGGGAAAGCTTTGAAGAAGGCAAAGCAAGCCCATTTTCATCATCTCTATATCTCTATTTTTCAATCAAAGACTAGCAAGGGTATGATACTAACCCTAAATTCAATTAAGATGTTTTATTTGAGATTTTTGTAAAATTAGGTTTTTATGTGTATGAGTTTATGTGTTCATATGACGTTTATATGTTTTCATATGAAATTGTATGCCATGAAGGGATTTTCATATTTCAATTGTGTAAAAACAAGTTTTCAAAGCATATACTTCTAATATGTTCATAGTTTTGGAATTTTATGTAAAAATCTCTTTGCAAAACTTTATAATTTTGTTATGTGAATGGGATATGTATGTATATATATATATAAGTTTACATGAGAGTTTCATAGTTGTTTAAGAATTTTAATTCACAAGTATATGATGAATACTATGAAATTCATTTTCATAGTGTTAGATTATGAATTTATGTTGAAAATTTCTTTAAATACTTGATGTGAGCATGACTTATGTGTAATATATGTTATAACATGATTATATATGAGTTATATGGTTGTTCTAGCAATTCAATCCATGAATTTTTGATAAACAATAGGAAGTGTGTTCATAGTGATTTTTGGTGAAGTTATTTCTAAAAAACGGCTTTTGAAACTATCAAATTGATGTTTGATTTTGAGTTATTGTTAAAATTGATCATGTATTATGTTAGTATGTTAAGAATATGAGTTATCACAATTGGAATCACTTGAATTAATTGAAAAACGAGTTCGTAGTAGCAATTTTCGTTAAGAACGCTTAAAATTGTGTTTTTCTTTGAAAATCATAAAATCTTGTTTTTGATTATTTGTTTTATGGATTATATATGTTATGAGCATGTTAATAAATTTAAAATATTGGTTGTATCAAGTTTCATGTTTATCATGTTGGGAAAAATCGAATTCGGTGTAAAGGAATGAGCCAAATTGGCTTATTTTTCCACCAGTTAGCAAACCAGCACTTGTGCTGAAGGGAGGACCCGCCCCAGTGGGGCTTTTGCCCTTGGGGGACCAGCCCCAGTGGGTTAGTGGTCTGTCCGAAAAAGTTTGGTTTTTGGTTTTGAGTTTTTATGCCCCGTTTGTTAAGCTAACTTGTTTCTAAGACTTGGAAAGTGAAATGTGTAATAAGATAACATATTTTTTATGTGTTTAAGTTAGATTGAAGTATATTATGAATGTGTTACATTTGTGTGTATGTGTGTTGCTTTCATGAGGCACACAACACGATTCATTGAGTTATAGGCTTATGAATGTATGCCGTGAGTATAGATACTCACGTACTTGACTAATTAGCACCAATGTGATAAATTACATTGTGAGTTGGACTTGGATATGAAGTTCGATGGTTTAAATGTTGTAGTTGGATACTAATAGATGGTTTGAATGTAATATAAATGTGTAGGGTGTTTGTGAAGTGGTTGTAATTGTTAAAGTGTAGCTTGCGCTTAAGGCAAGTTCTCTTACCCTTATTCTTTTATGTTAAGCAAGTTTCTAAACTTGTTATTTATATTGTGCAAGTTCTTTAAGCTACTCTTGAGTTCTATACAAGCCTATTTATTGTATCTTTTCATTGTGCAAATTTCCTAACCCTTGCTCAATAAATCATGAAAGTTCATTTACGTTCCTTAACTTGTTATATATGGTACAAGTTATACCATACTCCAGTATTCATAAAGCGTAAGTATTAAAGTGTTATTTTAGTAATATGATCTTGACTTAGTTGTTCAAGTAAGATCTACTTAGTCTATCGAATGCTTTGAGTTGTTTCTAGAAGCATGCCTATCTATTATGAAGTTTATTATCATATTTTGCAATTGGTTCATGATTCTTATATTATTGAACTGTAAAGTACTGTAAGTCGATTCAACTACTCCTAGTTGATGATAGTTGAACTCTAAAGTTCCCTTATCTATCCAAACCAAACTTTCTTTGGTGCGGACTTGTATTCAATTTCTAAGAATAAACAACCCTATTAATTAGGGGATATTTTATGCGAAAGCATTAAGATGGTTGTGCACAATTCATGGTACAAAGGGTTGATCCCCCTGAGTACGAGTTAATGGTCCATAGTCTTATTGACTGTTAAAGGTTTAAATAGAAATATTTATAACCTAGGACAATGGTTCAAGGTCTTATAACCCTCAGAAGTTTTATAATTCAATTCTTTATATGGATGAAAGTAAAGTTATTTAAACTCTTTTGAAACGATTCACTTATGTCATATCACTTTTGTATTTTCAAGTGAGCTTTTGTTTGCTCACTCTTGCATGTTTTACCACCACTTGCAGTTGAGACCAAGAATGTTAACATTCCATCAACAAGTAAAGGAAAAGGAAAGATGAATAAATGAAGGCTTGTTATGTCAAGTTGCTTTTGTAATAAGACTTAGTTGGTTATGTATTATGTTTCTGCATTTACGTTATTTGAATGATGTTATGGATTAGATAACCCTGGGATGTTGTTGGACAAGTTGTCATCCTTTCTAAAGGAAGATTTTTATTAAGGTTTTATAAAGGTTGTAATTAGTTTGGAATTCTTTATTATTGGGTAGATGTATGTTTTAATTAGAAAGTGAACACCAAATCATGTGGAAATGAAGTATCCGGATTTGGGGGTGTCACAGCCTCCACCTATCTTGGACTCGCTTATCAAGTGTTCTATCAGATCTACTCAAGCTTTGTAGGCTAGTTGAGAGAACCTGCTTTGATACTAATTGTTAGTTCTCGGAGGCACAAAAGTTATCTAGAAGGGGGGTTGAATAGATATTTTAAAACTTTTTCCTTTTCAAAATACTTATCAGATTTGTTAATTAAGTAAATTAATTAAACACATTGGAATATATAATTTGTTTGTTCCCCTTAAGATAAAACAAGTATATAGTGTGATAAGAAGTTATAGCAGTTATGATAGATATAGCAGACACAGTGATTTTAAGTGGTTCAGAGCACTCAAGATTCATAGCCCACTCTTCTACTGTACGAGTAGGAAATCCACTAAGGATATCTTTACAATCTTCGAATCACTTAGATTCCTTCAAGACCAGCAATCTTGGAACTTCTTAGTTCGCTAAGAACTCTTCAAGTCCAGCAGACTTGGAATACACTTGTAATAAGAGTTAAGTTCTTGGGTGTGCTACTCAGTTGCTATTAAGCATACGTTTGAAAGAACTGAGTAGCGAAGCAAGCTTTCTTTCAGGATCGTAGAGTTTGGCTCTGAGTGTTCTTCAGCTTTGTTCGTTCTTGCTTGCTTTTTCTGAATCTCCAATCTGTTTTGCTTATGAAGGAGCCTTTGAAATATTTCCGTTGAAGGCATCCGTTGTAGCATTTAATGCTCTATACATTTTTGAGCACTGATGTTGACTTCCTGGGAATGTAGTGTCTGCTGTATGACTCGCCTGACACAACAGACTGCTTTCTCACCTAACACCTGAAAAGGTATTTTCAGCAGACAGAAAGTACTCTCCTTAGCTTTTTCATACACTTCTTTGATTCAAAATAAGGATGAGTGTTGGATCATTGGGACTCCCGAAATGTCAACGTCCATAAGTCATTCTTCATTCGTTAGACATCTTCTTTCATCAGATAGGCGAATCTTGATACTCTGATGCTAACTGGAGAAGCACCACGATCGTTGTCTTCATACCACGATCATTGTGTGCTGGTGTGCTTGAAATATATTCAGTCTTGATCGTTGAGAACACTACGATTCTGCTTGTGCTTGATTGACTACGATCTTTACTTGCTTAGTTTGCAGACTCCACATTTCCGAAAGCTGACTGCGATTCTTGACTTGGCTCGGCAGGCGCTCGGACTGTCTCCACGATTCTGAATGTGGCTTCGATGACAGACTACGATTCTGGAGACACTTCCTCGATACTCCATGATTCTGTCTTGGCTTCTGCAAACTCTTGGTTGGCTCGACAGACTACAATTCTGTTGAAGCCTAACTATTACATTGCAAGAGATCAACCTAACAGACTTGATCTTTCTTCTATACATTCATTTACAGAATGATAACATTTAGCTCAGATCAACCTAACAATTTTGATCTACCATCTAAGTTCTTGTACATGTGTTCTATTGAAGGACTTTACACATAAGCATATTCATTTACTTTCAACATAAAATTTTAACATGCAATTCCCAACACATACAACTCTAAATCTAGCCGTTCCATATCCAAAATAAGTTGAGGTTGTGTAATAAGAGCTGCTACACTTCCTGAACTCTTTCAGCTAAGAGCATCTACAACCACATTTGCCTTCCCCATGTGATACTGAATCCTTGCACCATAATCTTTTAGAAGCTCCAACCAACGCCTCTGCCTCATGTTAAGCTTCTTTTGAGTGAAAATGTATTTAAAACTTTTGTGATCGGTGAAGATATCACAAGTCTCTCCATACAAATAGTGCATCCAAATCTTTAGAGCAAAGATTACTGCTGCCAACTCCAAATCATGAGTGGGGTAGTTTACCTCGTAAGGTTTAAGCTGCCTAGAAACATAAGCAATCACCTTACCGTGTTGCATGAAAACACACCCCAAACTCTTCTTAGAAGCATCACTATAAATCTGATAACCTCCTGTCCCCGACGGTAATGTAAGTATAGGAGCTGTCACAAGTCATTTCTTCAACTCCTTGAAACTCTTCTCACGCTCCTCATTCCATTCAAACTTCTTGCCCTTTTTCATCAACTGAGTTAATGGCAAAGCAAGCAAAGAGAATCCTTCCACAAATCTCCTATAATACCCTGCTAAACCCAAGAAACTCCTAATCTCTGTCACAGTAGTAGGTCTCGGCCATTTAGTGATAGCCTCAACCTTTGCAGGATCCACCTTAATGCCTTCAACAAAAATAACGTGGCCCAAAAATATAACCTGCTCCAACCAAAACTCGCATTTAAAGAATTTAGCATATAATTTCTCTTTCTGCAAAATCCCCAACACTGTGCGAAGATGCTCTTCATGCTCCTCCCTAGACTTTGAGTAAACCAAAATGTCATCAATAAAGACAATAACATATACGTCCAAGTACTCCTTGAACACCCGATTCATCAAATCCATAAACATAGCCGGAGCGTTAGTCAACCCAAATGGCATCGCCAGAAACTCGTAATGCCCATATCGAGTACGAAAAGTTATCTTAGAGATATCCTCATCTCTCACCCTCAGCTGATGATAGCCTGACCTCAAGTCTATCTTCGAAAAATACTTCACCCCCTCAAGTTGGTCAAACAAGTCATCAATCCTTGGCAATGGATACCGATTCCTGATGGTAATCTTGTTCAACTCCCTGTAGTCTATGCACAACCTCATAGACCCATCTTTCTTCTTCACAAATAAAACTGGAGCACCCCATGGCGAAACACTCGGCCGAATCACACCACAATCTAACAACTCTTGCAACTGCTCATTCAACTCCTGCAACTCCAACGATGCCATCCGATACGGCGCCTTCGAGATAGGCTCCGCATCAGGAACAAGCTCAATAGTAAACTCAACTTGCCGTTGCGGTGGCAACCCTGACAATTCCTTAGGAAACACATTAGGAAAGTTACGAACAACTGAAATATCCTCAATACGAGACTCACCCTTAGAGGTATCCTTCATAAATGCCAAGTACCCTTCACAGCCCTTTGCCACAAACTTCCCAGCCTTCAAAGCTGAAATCAACTTCACCACTCTACTCGGCTGTGAACCCTGAAACACGAATTCCGGAGACTTCACATCTCCAAATATAACCTTTCTCGCCTGGCAGTCGATAGTGGCCTGGTGCTTATCCAACCAGTCCATCCCGAGAATGACATTGAAATCATGCATACACATTGGAAGAAGATTAGCCCTACGAATCTTATCCCCAAAACTGATCGCACACCCTCGATATAAATTACAAATAGCAACAGAAGTCCCAATAGGGATAGCAATAGACATAATAGAATCTAAAGACTGAGATGGCACACCAAGGGGCCGAACAAAAGATTGAGCAACAACAAAATGAGTAGAACCGGTATCAAATAAAACAGAAGCCTCACGATTGCCAACTAAAAGAGTACCAAAAACAGTACCTGGCGCACCTGCCACCTGATTATATGTCAAGGCAAACACCCAACCACCCTGACGCTGACTAGACCTAGCAAAAAAAGCCCGGGCTCGCAGGCTAGCTCGGCCTGCCCGCAAAAAAATGGGCTATGGGCTTTATTATTGCAGCCCACATAAAGCTGGGCCATTTTGGCCAGGCCCGTTTTTGGCCCGGCACGGCCCATGAGTTATTTTTTAAAAAAACAAAAACAATGCTACTTATGAGGGTTGAACACAAGACCTCCAAGTTATTAAATAAGAGTTCAAACCAACTGAGCTACACCAACTACTTATTTTAAATGCAATTAATAAAAACTTTTTGCCATGTAGAAATCAAATTACCGATCGAACTAAGAAAATGGCAGTAAAATGAAATCCCACACATTAAAACATACATAGTAATGGTGTGACAGGAGTGATGCATTTGGTATGCATAGCAATGTTTAGTATCTGAGGGTAGTTACAATTTACAACTATTAAGTTCTTTTTCTATTTCATCGTTTGAATACATACTTTTAAATAATGCCAAGTTTCAACTGATTGAAATGTTGGATCAGGCACAACGGCTAGAATATTCAATGAGACAAACTAGTTTAAAATGGAGTGCGATATTCAGTAAAATAAATGACAGATAATTAAGAAATTTAAAAATATTCACATAGAATAACATTTTAAATTACATAAAAGTTGTAAATAATTGAAACATTTGGTAAGTTTCATATCTATTGTCATGATCATCACAGATTTCCAATCATTTCGTATCAGGATGAGAACTATTTCCACTTAATCTCAAAACTCCCCTTTCAATAACAAATTTAAGTCAACATTTGATAATATGTTTTTGTTATCTAACTCTTGTTATACCAAAAATTAATTCAAATCAAATTTGGATCTTAAAAATTAAAGTAAATAAGAAAGAAAAAATCAAAGATATTTAAAATTCAAATATTGGAACCTTCTTAGTTATTATCATGTATTGATCTAAAGCTGACACTAACAATTAACAAGATCAAATGAACTATGAACTCTGCATAAAGCATCGTAAAAGTCAAACAAATTTTAAACATGGTTCATTTCCATATTGGCAGAATGAAAATAGTAAATATTGTATTCGTTTTTATGCTTATTTGTTGCGAAGTTGACATCTTTTATATATATATATATGTGTGTGTGTGTGTGTGTGTGTGTGTGTGTGTGTGTGTGTGTGTGTGTATTACAATGTAAGACGAAGTAGTATACAATTATATTTTGCTGAGAAAAAAAGAATTAAAAATTACTTATTTCATTTCAAATATAGGATCACTTATTTTTGTATATGAAACAACTAACAATGCAACTAATCTTATGTTTTGGGATATTTTACAAAACAAATGATTTTATATTTTGAAACGAAAATAACACAATTTATTAAAGTTAAATGTTCATTTGTATTATTAAGATTGATTGTGCATTTATGTATTTGTATATGTATAAAAATAAATATTCTTTTTGAGTTAAATTGACAAATTCTATAACATGACTTTGCAAAAACAAAATATAAGGAAAAAGCCCGCGGGCCGGCCCGGCCTGGCCCAACCCGAGCCACGGGCCTCACAATTCTAGCCCAAGAAAAGTTGGGCCATTTTTGCCCATCCCAAATTTGGTCCGGCCCATTTGGGTCGACCCAGCCCGTTTGCCATGTCTAACGCTGACCTCCATTGCCACCATTATCACCGCCTCCACCATTACCACGTGGCTCGGTACAATCTCTAACCATATGGCCCATCTGTCCACACAAGAAACATGCACCGGTAACTCTATGACACTGTCTCCCCTGATGATTAGCCCCACAAATAGCACAAGGAGCTATCGGAATATGATTTGGGTTACCCCCACCAGCTGGTCCCAGATATCGACCCTGATTTTTCCCCTGCTGACGATTCTGCCCTTGCTGATGATTCTGACCGTACCAAGGTAGCTGAAGCTGACAATTCTGCCCATGTTGAGTCAACTGCTGATAACCCCTATTCTGATTTTGGTCACGCCATTGCCCCTACTGGCCACCATAATTTCTGTTTCACTGACCACCCTGATTTCTCCCATGCTGACCTGAAACTTGACCCTGTTGGTCATCTTTGTCCCTCTTTCAACTTCCTTTCGATTTAGAAGACCGAAAGTCCTGCTGCTCCATCTCAATGTTCTTGGCCGCATTAGCCACAGTCGATACATTCGCAAACTTGGTGTTAATGAGATGTTGACAATACCTACAATGAATCCGCTACTTGAACTTCTCTGTCTATTCCGCTGCAGTCCCTGTAGAGGTTTTCGCAAAACCTGCCAACCTGGTGAACCTCGTCATAAAATCTGTGATGGACTCATCATCTTTCTTCTGAATAGACAAATACTCTATCAGAGCCGTAGGTTATGAACCTTAGGTGGGGGGAAAACCTTAGGGTAGTAGCCTTTTAAGAGATCAAGAACATAGTAAGGATAAACTCTTATCGAGTTCTAAGAAAGATAATAATTTACCTTATGTGCTATGTGTTTATACTTATGTACTCGAGTATCGATTAGCATCACGTAATAACTAAGACTTAAAATTTGATTTGTCAGGATGACAGATGCTGGAGAACCTAGTCAGCCTAGGGACGTTGTACCCCGAGAGGCTAGAGAGGAGGAGCCCCGAGACATCCACACAGTCTGGGAGCAGTTAGTTCGATGAGAGCCATCTCCCTTGATTACAGTCATTGGTCAGGAGCATGAACCGGTGTTCGATTCAGAGGAGGACTCTGAGGAGATAGAAATTCAGGCTGATGAGGCTGAGGAGGATGATGAAGACCCTAAAGAGTTCCCACCAAACTCTATCAGTGCTGAGATGTACGACGAGCTGTATGACCGTAACATAGAGTTACGAGATACTGTTTAGGAGCTGAGGGAGCAGACAGTTACTCAATAGTCTACCATCGAGCAGAAGGATGTTGAAGTTGAGACTCTTCACACACGTCTTGGAAACGTAGAGTGGGAGTTAGTTCATGAGAAGGGCCAAGTTGAGCAGAAGTCAGAGGAGATAGAGAAATTGAAGAAAGAATTGAAAGAGAAATCGGCAAGGCTTGCCATAGCGGAAGAGGCCTGGGTGAGGGATTCACGACGTGCAAATCTTGCAGAAGATAACTGTCGGGCAAAGAAGGCCAAGCTTGAGGAAACGCACTATACGCTTTATAATGCTATTGATGAGGCCCAGGATCGGGTTATGAGATATCCAGTTCAGTTCGAAGGTCTACCGTTGTACATGTTAGATCGCAGGAAGATGTCCCGTATTATGGAAGAAGAGCGTAGCAAAGCTGTTCGACGCCTTGGTAGGCAGTGATAGGAACAGTTTGATTATGTGCAAACCTATCTGGTAGTTAATAATGTAAATTTCGATGTGCTTATAAAAAGATGAATATTTTGATGATTTAAATCCTGTAGATTCTTTATCTCGGGATAGTTGATGTAAATAGTAGTGATGTTATCATATTATGTTAAAACTTTTGATTAAATAAAATATCAGAGTTATTTGAGATGATTATGTGTTAAGTGATTATGTTAAAATGTTTAAGTTAAGCCTTAAGTATTTAAAGGATTGAATAAGATCTAATAAGCGTATATCTTAACAGAAATATGCCGCCGAGAAGAAGACCAAACCGTCGACCAGCCCAAGAAGGGTCAACAAATAATAATGATGCTAATGCCAATGCGAACCCTATTCAACAGTTGGTAAATCTTCTAACGGGAGCGATGAACAATCAGTCTCAAGCTCCACCAAATACCTCATTTAAGGACTTCAAAGCGGTGGAACCGCCAGAGTTTAAAGGATCCATGAACCCGATAGAAGCTCAAACTTGGGTTATGGAGATGGAAATGGTTTTTGACGTCGCCAGAGTCAGTGAAGACCAGAAAATAGCTTACGCTACGTTCATGCTAAAATCAGAGGCCAGCTATTGGTGGCAGGCAAACAAGGTCCGTGGAGGAGAAGGTGTGATCACCTGGGAGAGGTTTAAGGAGATGTTTTTCGATATGTACTTTTCGACCAGCTCGCAGAATCAGATGGAAGTTCAATTTTTGGAGCTCAAGCAAGGCAACATGTCCATACCAGATTACGCTGCAAAGTTCAATGAATTGGCTAGGTTTTCCGAGTATCAAGTGCACACTGACGAGAGGAAGGCTAGGCGATTTGAGCAGGGACTGAAGCTCTGGCTGTATAGCAAAGTGTCAATGTTCCAATTGACCACTTTTGTTGGGGTGCTGGAGAAGGCCATTGATGAGTGGGATTTACACCCGCGAATCGGATACTTTATGGCTTAAATAGTTGCCTGATCTTCGCTTTGTTTATATATTTTTATATTATTTTAGTATTAGTATGCTTAACCGTTGTGTTGCAGGCTCTGCAGTACTTTTCTAGGCAAAATGGGCAATTTACATACACTGGCGCCGCAGCGTCAATGCTATACCTCCATCTCGCGCCGCAGCGCCACCTACCTATTCAGCCTGACGTCACCATGACGCTGCAGCGTCCCTGTGCCTTTATAAACTCGCGCTGCAGCGCGACCTCCGGTCTTTTGATTTTAACATGGCGCCGCAGCGCCATCCATAAGCCTATATCCCGCGCCGCAGCGCGACCTCCGGTGCCCAGACAGAGAAGGCTTGCTTTTGACCTAGAAAAAGAGAAGAACAGATATATATAAAGCGAGAGCAAGAGAAAAGAGAGGGGGAGGTGGGATACTGATAGAGAATCGGTTAGCTTAGCTTAGGATAATATAGTTTTCTCTTCTCTTTTGTACTTTCTCTCTTTAGTTATTAGGTAATGTTTGTAAATATAGATTAGGTAGATTAGGGTAAAGTTTGGGTGTTCCTTGGAGCAACAAGAGCATTGAGCTACACGGATTGGAGAGCTTGAAAGGAGCAGAATGCTTGGAGACTGAAGAGGCTTGACAGAGTTTATTCTTATCCATTTATTTCCTCTACTTTTGTAATCCATAAATGTTGTCTTTATTGCTACTTATATTTTGTTCAATAGCTATGAACTAAGTATTAGCTCTAAGGTTATAATGGAACCCTTTGTTAGTTAAATTGACTGTCTTATCTCTTTGGTTGGCACCATATGGTTTGGTTTAATATATTCATGCTTAACGATTCTCACTAAGACATTAGTGATGATTTTGGTAATCTATATGATATCGAAAGAAGAATTGTAGATTTACACCTAAATATATTGGCATGTGATTATGGGTTTCGACTGCATAAGTTGTGCGTAGAATAGACATATATCTGTGTGCCACATGTGACCTAATTGAGAACTTATGCTTTAATCCTTGTTAGGTTAATTCGCATAGATATGTGTAGGATTATCACCTAGCTTGGACGTTCCTTTCTGTTCTATTCCCTATCGGGTGGATCTGGAGAGGTTACGTTTGTGCATACCTCGACAGAGGTGTATGAACACCTGTGTGTTCTCGGTCGACAAACTGTCGTGACCATTAAGACCAAAGAGAGAAGGGTAGGAAGTTTGATGAAGCATAGCACGCCAGGTGTTCGACGGAATGCCTGTGTGGGGTGAAGTTGTAACCTTAGCTTGTAATTCCTTCGATTACCATTCGTTATCCGTTTACTTGCTTTAATAATTAGTTATAACTAGTTTAGCCACACTCTTATTAGTTTACTGTTCGAATAAGACTAAAGCGATACAAAGTTGGTATTTGGTAAATATTAGTGATAGTTCCTCGTGGGTACGACACTTTTCTTATCACTGTATTACTTGTTAGACCGCGTATACTTGCGCGTGTTTAGTGATCGGTTTTCCGACCAACAAGTTTTTGGCGCCGTTGCCGGGGAACTATTATTCTAATATTGTCCAATATTGATTTAAATCAATTTAGTCTTAATTTGAACGTGTATATATTTCTGTTATTTGTTTGATATTCCGTTGTGTTTTTAAGTTTACAGGTTATGGACGATCAATATTATCAATGGCCTTATGAGAGGACTACACAACCAAGCTCGGAAGAAGGACTCGAGAAATTGCGAGCTCAAATTGCAAATGTCTTGAGGTTTTCTGATAATCTTGAGTGTGAGTCCACTCAGACTGCCTACTGTCAGGAGCGAGCTGACATTGAACCAAGTTCCTATCATCCAAACTGTCAGGGTCATCCAAACTCTTGGGACTATAGTCAAGAGCAATATCATGATCTGAATTACTCCTATCCGAATCAATTTGAATGTCCATCACCTCTGCAATATAAGGTGACATTCCAACCCAATGAGAGCTTTTCGGCAGACTTAATAGAAGAGAAAAGGCTTGAAGAGCTCCTCACCAACTTTATAGAAAGAAATGAGGTTCGAATGGCAAGCCAAGATGCCGCATTGCAAAGCCTCGAAAATCAATTGGGACAACTCGTCAATGCCATCATAAATCTACCACAGGGCAATCTACCGGTCATAACCAATCTCAACAGTGAAGCAGTAGAGCATTGCACGGTGGATACGCAAGGAGAAGGTGGGGAGTCTCACGAAGTTGTTGAGGGAGATGTCATAGCGCAAATTGTCCAACAGGTGGATACTGAAGTTGGAGAGAAGAGGATAAAGAGTGGCTATATTGTCAAGACTAATCAACAACCGGATGCCACGCTCACGATTGTGGAAACCCTGGAGGACCCGCTAGTGCACAAAGAACGCTTTCAACTTGATGAAAAAGGCGAATTATTGGATAATTCCAGTGGTGAAAGATTCTTCGTGCCGATGGGTGACGAAAACGAGGATGATCAATCATCCATGTCCGCCACAAATTTAAAGGAATTGACAAATAGGCGGCATGAAATGGTCATTTTTGCTTATGAGCCGGATTGAGCGGCATCGGTATAGTCAAGCTGACGACTTTAAAACAAGCGCTTGGTGGGGAGGCAACCCCATCTCAGTATCAATTTTCTCTGTTTTCTTTACTTATGTCTAGTTTATATTGTGTCTTTTCTTTTTACCATGTAAACATTGTTGTCAATGCGTTTGTTTTTGTGATTATAGCAGGCAGCATGTTATTTAGTATGTTGCTAGTGTATATCTTAGTTAGATATAGTATATAGCATGTTATTTACTTAGCATGATATCTGTGTAATATATGTTGTCTAATACATGGTTTTTGTGCAGGGAAAAACTCAGATACAAGGCTGGCGCCGCAGCGCCAGCATTTGCCTTGAACTTCACGCCGCAGCGCCATGCCATTTATTCAAAATCTCTGCTTCGCGCCGCAGCACCAAGGAACAAAGGGGGACTCACGCCGCAGCGCCAAAAGCAGGCAAAGCTACTGCCAAGTCGCGCCGCGGCGCCAATCAAAGAAGGAATACTCGCGCCGCAGCGCCGGTAGCGAATTTTTGTTTTTAAAAGCACAGCTGAAGCCGGCAGTTGTGCCCATTACCTCCCATTTCTCTCAAACCCAACCGTCCCTTTTCTCCACATCTACCATTACTGACTTCTCAATACTCCAGCAAATTCCTGCTCCACACCCACCAACATACAAATTAGCCCTAATTGATTGCACAATTAAGGACTATCAAGAGGACACCATAATCAAGCAAGGGTTTCCAACTCGAGGTAATTTTGGATTTCATTTATCAGAAACGTATTTGGATCGAATTGTTATCCATCTCTTGTTGTTTGTTTGGGTGATTTCCACTGACGGAAATCTGGTTAGAGCATTCACAAACAAAGGGCTTTCTAGTTGGGTTTTGAGAGGGCGCACAAGGTGTTTGATAAATTGACTGAGAGATAATTTGACTGTTTGGGATTGTTTGACATTGAAGTTGCATTGGGAATTATTCTAGCCTAAGTTTGGCGAAGTGTGGAATCGAGTCCTGCTTGTGTTCAAGCCAATTGCTACAAATTCTGACATGGCTTCAAAAAGGCAACGCCTGAGCGTCGGCGGTTCCTCGTCCGCAGCACCAACGGCATGGGACAACACCAAATTTGTTAACGAAGAGGCATGGAAACGATACAAAAGCTCCTTTGCCGCACGAAATTTGATTCCTGAACGGGGTTTGAGGCCTGACAAAACAAAGGATGGCGAGTTGTTAGCCATGATTGCGGGTCGCCAGTGGGTGCACTTCACAAAACCACCCGAATCGGCCATTGTTTCTGTGGTTCGTGAGTTCTACGCTAATGCTAGTGCCGAGGGTCCTGCTGTTGTCCAAGTCAGGGGGCGGTCAGTGGCGTTTGGAAGCCAAGCCATCAATGCACTGTTCGCGACGCCCGGTTTCGAGGGTAAGGATTATATGGGGCCGGGACTCCGCAGCTATGACCTCGAGGAGATTGTTCGGAGGCTCTGCAAGCCCGGGACTACATGGAAGACAAATGACTTCACGGGTGAGAGGACCAGTTTCCCACATGCTGCACTCAGTCGCTATGGGAAGGCATGGTTCAGTTTTATTTGTGCCAACATGACCCCGACTCGTCACCTGAGCAACGTGACTAAGGATAGAGCGATCCTATTATTTGCCATTGTCACGGGGCTGAACGTGGACATCGGAGTTCTCATCCATGAGTCCATCATAAAGGCAATCAAGAGCAATGTATCTACGGGACTTCCACATCCATCCTTGATCACCCGGCTGTGCAAGAGGGCAGGTATACATTGGGGGCCAGAAGAGATAGCTTTGCCGCCCATGTCAGTCATTGACCATCAGACCATTTCACGCTTCGATGTGTGGGATGGGGCTATTTCTCATGCTAGAGGCGAAGGATTCGGGCCACCTACTGAGCCACCTCCTACAGCAGAGCCTTCGCAGCCATCAGACGCAGGCACAGCTTCACAGGGACTACTGGCAGAAATCATGGCATCCCTCACTCTGCTACATCAGAACCAGGAAGCTAATGCTCAGAGGCAGCAGAGGCACATAGCAGCGGTGGCCTTGAGGCAGGACATAGCGATGCAGTATCAGGCTGAGCTGGTCAACACGATGCAGAGCATCTACACTGTGTATAGTGGCGAGGATTCAGAGTTCACGCCATTCCAGTTCCCGGAGCCTCCTGTCTTCCCGCCATACCCTCCACCATCACCACCCGCCGAAGCTGACGAGGACGCAGCTGCTGCCGAGTGACCAGACTTCAGGGAAGCTCTCTTGTTTAGAGTGATATATGTTTAGCAATGAGGGCATTGCTCACCTTAAGTTTGGGGGTGTTATGGTTTATTATCTGTTTTATTTCTGTCTATTGCCATGATAGGTTGTTATTTTAGTACTTTATTTAGGTTTTTATCAGGAGTGTAGTGCAGTCGTTTTGTACTGCGGTATTATGTTTTGGGTTTATTATGATGGATGCCATGAACAGTTTTTGGTTATTTATTAGCACTTTGTTTGTTTTTAGCATGTTTGTGGTTTATAGCCATCTTTTTGGGGCTTTTACAGATTTATATGCTTGTGCCATGTTAATGGCTTTATTACCCTATTTTGAGCTGCTTTTATGCGAGGGTGGTATATTTTTCGCTGATTTTTGATTGTGGCTAATGACAAGCGTCAAGTAATTATGCTTATCTCTTAGAATCGTGTCAAGCATGTATGAGCTAGGGGTTGTTCAATCGATAAGTTGAGACTGTTATTGATCCGTCCTTCTTAGCAAGCACCGACCAACTGTGCTAACTAGTTATTTTTTTGAATTTAGTTCGCCTGTTTATTGCTTTGGGAGTATGTTCACTTTTATAAACTTTCATTTTTACAAGGTAATAAAAGACTTCGACGCATATACAGTTTTGGATCTTGGATTCTGGCATGTTGTATAATAAAAAATAAAAAAAAAAAAATTTTGAAAAGGAGATTGAATATCGAAAGTCTTGCGGTGGGTCGAGATGGAGCGTAAAACGCACTCATCCATAAACGCAGGACCGATGTTGAGATGGAGCATAAAATGCACTCGTCATATAATCGTCAGATTTCTTAAAGTCTAATTTGGCTGATGTTGATTACGTGGCCTTTGCTGCTCGAGTGATTAGATTCATAGGGGTGTTTTACGCCTAGTGCCCTAAAGCCGTCTGGCTTGGGAGTCACTGATCAAAAGCTCATTTATGGGTAGCTCTGTCTAGCCTAAGGTAATTAAGGACTGTCCGAGTCAGATTTTTGTTGTCTTCATGCTAGAGCCTTTTGATTTTTTCCTATGATTGCATCCTAGTCTTAATGCTTGTTGATTGTTTAAGTTGCGTAGTGTGCATATTGTTTTTAGCAATTGACTGTGCGATCTTATTTGAGCAATGATTAGTTAGGATGGTTGGTCCCCACACACACACATAGAACGGATCGAATACAGTCTTATGCTTGAAGCTGAATGAACTCTTGCTAATATCTATGTTTGCCCTGTTCTCTGGGAATAGCTATGTTCGAGCTTAGAAGCCGTGATGCTAGTGCAGTTTTATTGTTCTTTTGCGTGTGTTTTACTGTGTGTTTGTGTTAGATAGTTTGCTCGAGGACAAGCAAAGACTTAAGTTTGGGGGTATTTGATGAGTGGGATTTACACCCGCGAATCGGATACTTTATGGCTTAAATAGTTGCCTGATCTTCGCTTTGTTTATATATTTTTATATTATTTTAGTATTAGTATGCTTAACCGTTGTGTTGCAGGCTCTGCAGTACTTTTCTAGGCAAAATGGGCAATTTACATACACTGGCGCCGCAGCGTCAATGCTATACCTCCATCTCGCGCCGCAGCGCCACCTACCTATTCAGCCTGACGTCACCATGACGCTGCAGCGTCCCTGTGCCTTTATAAACTCGCGCTGCAGCGCGACCTCCGGTCTTTTGATTTTAACATGGCGCCGCAGCGCCATCCATAAGCCTATATCCCGCGCCGCAGCGCGACCTCCGGTGCCCAGACAGAGAAGGCTTGCTTTTGACCTAGAAAAAGAGAAGAACAGATATATATAAAGCGAGAGCAAGAGAAAAGAGAGGGGGAGGTGGGATACTGATAGAGAATCGGTTAGCTTAGCTTAGGATAATATAGTTTTCTCTTCTCTTTTGTACTTTCTCTCTTTAGTTATTAGGTAATGTTTGTAAATATAGATTAGGTAGATTAGGGTAAAGTTTGGGTGTTCCTTGGAGCAACAAGAGCATTGAGCTACACGGATTGGAGAGCTTGAAAGGAGCAGAATGCTTGGAGACTGAAGAGGCTTGACAGAGTTTATTCTTATCCATTTATTTCCTCTACTTTTGTAATCCATAAATGTTGTCTTTATTGCTACTTATATTTTGTTCAATAGCTATGAACTAAGTATTAGCTCTAAGGTTATAATGGAACCCTTTGTTAGTTAAATTGACTGTCTTATCTCTTTGGTTGGCACCATATGGTTTGGTTTAATATATTCATGCTTAACGATTCTCACTAAGACATTAGTGATGATTTTGGTAATCTATATGATATCGAAAGAAGAATTGTAGATTTACACCTAAATATATTGGCATGTGATTATGGGTTTCGACTGCATAAGTTGTGCGTAGAATAGACATATATCTGTGTGCCACATGTGACCTAATTGAGAACTTATGCTTTAATCCTTGTTAGGTTAATTCGCATAGATATGTGTAGGATTATCACCTAGCTTGGACGTTCCTTTCTGTTCTATTCCCTATCGGGTGGATCTGGAGAGGTTACGTTTGTGCATACCTCGACAGAGGTGTATGAACACCTGTGTGTTCTCGGTCGACAAACTGTCGTGACCATTAAGACCAAAGAGAGAAGGGTAGGAAGTTTGATGAAGCATAGCACGCCAGGTGTTCGACGGAATGCCTGTGTGGGGTGAAGTTGTAACCTTAGCTTGTAATTCCTTCGATTACCATTCGTTATCCGTTTACTTGCTTTAATAATTAGTTATAACTAGTTTAGCCACACTCTTATTAGTTTACTGTTCGAATAAGACTAAAGCGATACAAAGTTGGTATTTGGTAAATATTAGTGATAGTTCCTCGTGGGTACGACACTTTTCTTATCACTGTATTACTTGTTAGACCGCGTATACTTGCGCGTGTTTAGTGATCGGTTTTCCGACCAACAGCCATACTCACTGAAGGTGGAAGCAATGCGGTGACTAAGTACAATCAGGATCAGAAAAAGAAGAATAATGAAAGCGAAGGAAATAACAAGGGTAGTGGCAGTAACACGAGAGGAAGTAACAATCAGAAGAGGAGGTGGACTGACAACTAGTCAACTGGAAATCAACAAAGAGGTCAGAAGAAGAGAATAGAAGCATGTTCGACCTGCGGGAAAGCTCACCTGGGGGTTTGTATGAAAGGAAAATGGGTGTGCTACAATTGTGGTCAAGAAGGCCACATAGCACCTAACTGTCCTAACCCAAAGAAGGGCGCCTGCTTCACATGTGGGCCGAAGGACCACTTGGAAAGGGACTGTCCTAAAAAGGCATATGGAGGGGCAGGATCAGGAGGGAACAAGGAAAATAGCGATGGCAATGCTCTAACTATCACGGGACCAACTGCAACCAATCGACCGATTGCCAGGACGTTCAACATGACAGTGCAGGATGCTGTGCAGTCTCACGATGTGGTGTCAGGTATCATTCTGATCAATAAAGTTAATGCTTATGTATTATTTGATTCGGGTGCTACTTGTTCATTTATATCCGATGACTTTGCTAAGAACTTAGAATTGCCTAAGGATGAGTTATAATACCATATGAACATAGAAATTGCGAATAGAAAAGTGATCCCAGTTAAGTACATACACAAGAACTGTATAGTGGATATTAAGGGTAACGTTATGACCGTAGATTTTATCCCTATTAGACTTGGGGAATTCGATGTTATTTTGGGAATGGATTGGCTATTCAATTATGGGGCTGTAATTGATTGCCAGAAGAAATGTATTAACCTTATGACTCCGTCAAAGGTTGTGTTTTATGGCAGCAAATCGCCTAGACAAGCAAGTAGTCTGACGATGATGCAGGCCAGAAAGTTGTTAAGACAAGGTTGTGTAGGATATTTAGCCTATATAGTCGACAGTCGTAAAGAGAACCCAAAATTGGAAGATATACCAGTCGTGAGGGACTTCGTAGATGTATTTTTGGATGATCTGCTAGAACTTCCGCCAGACAGAGAGGTTGAGTTTGTGATCAATTTGGCGCCAGGAACGGCTCCAATATCGAAGGCACCGTACCGGATGGCTCCGGTAGAGATGAAAGAATTGATGGTACATCTGCAAAAGCTACCGGACAAGAAGTACATACAACCGAGCGTATCGCCGTGGGGAGCGCCGGTGTTATTTGTGAAGAAGAAGGACTGGACGATGCGGCTCTGCATCGACTACAGAGAACTGAATAAGGTCACCATTAAGAATAGATATCCATTACCGAGAATCGACGATCTGTTTGATCAATTGAAGGGAGCGAGATACTTTTCAAAAATAGACTTGAGGAGTGGTTATCATCAACTAAAGGTGAGGCCAGAGATTGTTCCGAAGACAGCATTTAGGACTCGATATGGTCACTATGAATTTTTGGTGATGTCATTCGGTCTAACGAATGCTCCTGCAGCATTTATGGGCCTAATGAACGGAGTGTTCAAGTCGTTTTTGGACAAGTTCATGGTGGTCTTTATCGACAACATTTTGGTATATTCAAAGACCAAGGAGGAACATGTAGAGCATTTGAAAGTAACATTAGAGGCGTTAAGAAGAGAGAAGTTGTACGCCAAATTTTTGAAATGTGAATTCTGGATTGAAATGGTGCAATTTCTTGGACATGTGATTGATAAGGACGGAATTTCGGTAGATCCCTCCAAAGTTGAAGCTGTGTTGAACTGGGATTAGCCGAAAACACCGTCGAAAGTGAGAAGTTTTCTTGGATTGGCAGGCTATTATAGAAGATTCATTCAGGACTTTTCCAAGATCGCAACTCCATTGACGAATTTGACTAGGAAATCGGTAAAATTCGTTTGGACAGAGAAGTGTGAGGAAAGCTTTCAAGAACTTAAGAAGAAGTTAAGTACAGCACATGTGTTATCTCTTCCGGATGACACAGGAAATTTTGTGGTTTATAGTGATACGTCGCATATAGGACTTGGCTGTGTGCTTATACAAAATGGCAGAGTCATTGCGTATGCGTCACGACAATTGAAGGATTATGAGAAGGGGTATCCGACCCATGACTTGGAGTTAGCTGCAGTGGTATTTGCTTTGAATATCTGGAGACACTATCTCTATGGGGAGAAGTGTGAAATATATACAGACCACAAGAGTTTGAAATATATTTTTACACAGAAGGACTTGAATATGCGCCAGAGAAGGTGGTTGGAGTTAATAAAGGACTATGACTGCGAGATTTTATACCATCCGGGTAAAGCAAATGTGGTTGCCGACGCCTTAAGCAGAAAGGGTAGGGAGAAATTGATGATGTTGACCGCTCAGGAGGAGCTAATTTCAGTGATGGAGAAGCTGGAGTTGGAAGTGAAGTATCTGATGGAGATTGACGAAAAGTTATTCCAGATGCAAGCTGGTACAACTTTGCTGGATAAAGTTAAGGAAGCTCAACTTCAAGACGAAGAATGTGAGAGGGTAAAGAAGAAGATATCTGAAGGAACCGAGATTCAAGATAGACAGTAAGGGACTACTGAGATTTGAGAGCAGAGTTTGGGTACCACCAGCGCCAGAGATTAAGGAAGACATTTTGAGCGAGGCTCATAGCTCACGGTATTCAATTCACCCTGGTAGTACCAAGATGTACCAAGATCTTCAACAGTATTTCTGGTGGCCAAATTTAAAATGAGATGTTGCAGAGGGTGTTGCCAAGTGTCTGACATGTCAAAAAGTGAAAGCAAAACATCAGAGGCCGAGTGGTTTGCTACAACCTTTAGAGATCCCAGAATGGAAATGGGAACATATTACGATGGATTTCGTGGTTGGCCTTCTGACAACTCAGAAAGGCTACAACGCAGTATGGGTTATCGTTGACCGATTGACAAAATTTGCACATTTTCTTCCGATCAGAATCAAATTCAACTTAGACCAGTTGACAAGGTTATATGTGAAAGAGATTATTTTGAGGCACAGAGTTCCAGTGTCAATTGTTTTCGATAGGGATCCATGCTTTACATCGAACTTCTGGAAGCGACTACAGGAATGCATGGGAACGCAGTTGAGAATGAGTACGGCCTATCACCCTCAGATATACGGGCAGAGTGAAAGAACGATCCAGACATTGGAGGATATATTAAGAGCGTGCATCATGGATTTCAAAGGAAATTGGGATGATCACCTACCGCTCGTTGAATTCGGTTACAACAGTTACCATGCTATTATTGGCATGCCGCCTTACGAAGCGTTGTACGGCAGAAAGTGTAGAACTCCACTATACTTGGATGAAGTTGGTGAGAGACAATTGCTAGGTCCAGAACTGGTACAGCAGACAGCAAAGTGATCCGGACAAAACTGGTAGCAGCTCAGGATAGGCAGAAGAAATACACCGATCCACACCATAAGATTGTAGAATTTAAATTGGGAAGCTTTGTGTTTTTGAAAGTCTCTCCCTGGAAGGGGAAGATCAGATTCGGTAAGAAGGAGAAATTAAGCCCGAGGTTCATTGGATCATTTGAGGTGCTGCGAAGGATTGGAGAAGTCGCATATGAGGTAGCCTTACCTCCGACACTAGAGAATGTCAACAACGTCTTCCATATTTTAGTTTTACGACCTTACAAACCCGATTCCAAACATGTGATTGAGTATAAACCCCTACAATTTGAGAAAGATTTATCCTATGAAGAAATTCATGTTCAGATTGTTGACAGGAAAGAGCAAGTTCTCAAAAATAAAGTTATACCTTCTGTTAAGGTAATTTGGAGGAACCACAATGCTGAAGAAGCTACATGGGAACTCGAAGAGTATATGATAAAGAATTACCAGCATTTATTTGTTTAATTTATGTGTAAGCGATTTTAGGGCAGAATCTTTGTAAGGGGAGAGAATGTAACGGGACGAAATTTTTAATTGAACCATGATTCTGGGGACAGAATCCTTTTAAGGGGGGAAAGATGTGACAAATAAGATTTTTGTAATTTAATTTAAATATTTATTAAAATAAATGAATGTTTTTCGATGATTTAATTATTGAGTTGAATAATTAATTAATAGAATTGTAGTAGATTAATTTAATTATATGTGTTACATTAGTTAAATTAATGTGGAAAATTTTTATGTTCAAAGTATGTATTTAATTGAGCTTATTTGATTAAATGAATTATTTAAATAAGCATAATGTTAATCTAATTAATTTAATAATTAATTAGGGATTTAATGAGTTGACATAATTAATAAATGTGAATTTTAATTATGTGACTATGTGATTTAATGTGAAACTATTCTATTTTATTTAATTGATTTAAATAAAATTAATTGATTAATTAGAAGTGTGATAATTAACTATATAATAAGAGTTTTATTAAAATAAGAGGAAATGAAGAATATAAGGGGCAAGCAAACAAGGCCCTAAGGGGAGTTGGTCAGTTAACCCACTATGGGATTAACTGACGACCACTTACCCATTATGCTTGTATACATATACGTATTATATATCATATATCATATATCAGCTTTCTTTATTCATCAGTTAAGAAAAATAGAGAGAAAACACAAAGAGAAAAAGAGCGAAATTGAGAAGGAGAATTGAGTGAAGAAGAGATTGAAGAATTAAAGTATACATCTTCACAAACTAGCAAGGGTAATTCCTTCATCTTTGAATTTAAATTCATGTTCTTATATTTCCATTTACGTATTTTAAAATATTCTCTAAAAATGGAATTTCATGAGTTTATTGTTTATTACTTGATATTAGATGTTTATTAGCATACATAACTCAATTGTATGTGATTTATATCTGGTTTAGAGTAATTAATCCATGAAAGCATGTCTAAATTAGAGTTTTGAAAAGTTACAGAGTTTTCATTTACGTGTTTTTAAAATCCTCTGTTAAGAACTATTTTTGATAATTAGCTTAAGATGTGATCTTATGTGTTAGTATATGTTAATAACATGTTATATATCATGTATACATGAATCACAGTGATTAATTTCATGTAATCAAGTTTTAATTGGAATTTTCAAAAGTTACAGAGTATAAAAGTTGTATATATGTCCCATATGGCCCTTACGTACAAATTAAATGCTTGAATCGTTTGTTTAACTTTAAATTAACGATTGAATATAATTATACATGTTTAAACGAACAAAACAGAATTTAAACGGACGGATTCGGTATATTAACGAATCTGTAACGTCGAAATTCATGTTTTTCCTCAAAGTTTTACAAAATATTAAAAACAGTGAAATTAAATGTTTTAATTTGTGTAATTATGTGATTTAAAGTGTTAGAAGCATGCTAGAATCGATTTATAATGTTCCTGTGAAGTTTATACTTCATGGGTAACATTATAAATCGTTATATTTGCATAAATTGGAGTTAATTGGGTTGTTCTGTGTGTTCTTCGCAAACTGCAGAATCTGGGTCTGCGTCGCAGCGCAGCCGCACAGCTCCAAGGAACAAATGGAGCGCGCCTGCACCGCTCCAAAGAACTAAAGGAGCGCGGCCGCGCCTACATGCAGAATTTCAGAATTTTTCTAAGTATTCAAGTTTTCAAAGATGTGTTTAAAAACCTAATGCAATGAACATGAAGACATATTAAGCATATAATGAGATGGTAACAATTTACGTTATGTGAATAATTAGTAAGTTAATTTCATAACTTAAATCGTTATTTGTAAAGTCTAATAACGTGTTCAAAGACCAATGTTGTGATTCGATGAGTATATCGAACTTATGATTAATGGGTATTATGAATGTATTGATATGTAGGATTTAATAAGGAACGCGAATTAGTTGTAGCTTGTGCAAGAGGCAAGTTTCCTAAATTCAAACCTTTAAATTGAGCAAGTTTCTAAACTTTACTTTATTGAGCAAGTTCCTTAAATTCTAAATTATTCATTGGTTAAGTCTTAGACTTGTATTCTATATCGAGTAAGTGTAATATCCTGAATATTTATAGAACATATAAATATGATATTGAATGACTAAAGTTGTTTGTAAAGTTAATTTCGAGGACTAAATTCTTTTAAGTAGGATTGAATGTGATGACCCGAACTTTTTAGAACTTACCAATTCAACTTTATGTGAATATATATAAAAAAATTGAATTACATGTTAAATGTGGCATGGAATGTTCAATAACGTTCATTTATGTGTTTATCCTTTTTTGTTTAAAGTTACATCATCTATATATTAAACAAGTAAAATTTCTTTTGTACGATGTCAAAAGATACGAAGTTGTGAAAGATGTTGTGTTGGTAAGGCACCAGTTTTGAGGATACTATATAAGATAATATAAAGATAAAGATGTAGAATAGTTATTCACATCTTTTTATTAGTAATGTGTATCGTGATTCTGAGGACAGAATCCTTATAAGAGGGGAAGAATGTAACGACCGAGAAATTTCACTTAGTTTAAAATTTAAGTTTTGAATATTATTTGTATTGTGTGTTTAAATGTCTTTTTATGACCTAGGATGGTGATAATATTTTAGTATTTTTGTTGCGTGCAAGAATAAATAATTAAGAATTTTGAAGACGAAAATAAAAATTTTCTAAGAAAGTTTGCGTAAAAACACTATTTATATGAAGAACGTTACGAGTTAGGTTTTAACCCTATGAGTTAGGTTTTGACCTTAGGTTCTTTTAAAAGATCTGTACGTCGTATTGACTTTCCGTTTCAAGATCTACCGGTAATACGCCATGAAAAGTTCTATTGTCCAATAAACTTTTTTCTGAAAAACGTCGTGCTTGACACCTCGCGCTTAAAAAATTTATTCCGTTTTTGGACTTTTCGGTATATTTGTTTTGACAAGTTGCTTTACCGTGCTTACGATGACAAAACGCTTTGTCGTGCTTACGATGATAAATTGTTGTGTCGTGCTTGGTTGCAAGCTGCTGTGTCGTGCTTGGTAGATATTTTTGGAGGCAAGCTGCTGTGTCGAGCTTGGTGACAAGCTGTTGTGTCGTGCTTGGTTGCAAGCTGCTGTGTCGTGCTTGGTAGATATTTTGTGGCTTAAAGACCAAAATACCCTAACCTAGGAAATCCTATAAATATACCATTCCACCTTCACTTAAATTTGCTAATTCACAAAGTTATAAACTCAAGTTGCAAAGAAATAGTTAAAACTTGCAACTACAAGAGGTAACATCTCTAGTCGTTGTTATGTTCGATTTTATTTTATAGTCTATAAGCTCAAGAACATAAGTTGTTACCATGTTCGAATTTTCCAACTTCGTGTTCTTCATAAGTTCTTAAGCAATACGTTATTATGTTCAATTTTATATAATTGTATAGTAAAAATGTCAAGAACACAAGTCGTTACCTTGTTCGGATTTTCCAACTCCGTGTTTCTTCATGTGTTCTTGAGCAAATCTAGTATTATTTAAGTTTATGTTATTTCATTTATAAAATGTTATAATCACATATACAAGTCGTTATAATGCCCAAATTATTTTAATTATGAAAACCAAAAAGCTCAAGAACATAAGTCGTTACCATGTTCAATTTTTCGTTCTTCGCGTTCTTCGTGTTCTTCGCGTTCTTCGTGTGTTCTTGAGCAAACGTCATAAATTTTATATAAGTAGGTTTATGATTTTATTATTTTTATGTTATGATGTTTTATTAAGAGTTAGAACATGTTATCCTAGCAAATTAATGCTCGTGGTATCATGTTTTACCAAATGAAACAAAGAATTGTGAACAAAATCACAATTCTGACATTTCTGTCCATTTTATAAAATTTTAAAATGGGAATTTGTTTTTGAAATGAATAAGAAAGTTGTAGATACGGAAGTTAAGAGCGCGTAGGCACAAGAATCACCCAAAAATGTTTTAAAACGAAGAAGTTATGGCAGTTTCCGTAAAGGACGTCAAAGCTGAAAATTTCTTGGAGTCTCTCTGATTTAAGGGCTTAAATAGTTTGAGTAGTTAGGTATTGTTATCAATACTAATGAGTTGTATAAATATGTTTTAACATATTTAGGTGTTTTCAATACTTCGAGTAGCGTTATATAATCGCTCTTCGCACAGACAAGTATCTCCCCTATAATTCTTTAAATTCAATATGAGAAAGTATCTTAACCTTATTTTTTTATTGCAAGTTTCCTGCACTATGTGCAAACTTTCTATTTTCATTATGCAAGTAAATGAACCTTATTTCTTTATTGCAAGTATTCTAAACCTTATTGATTTACTTTACGCAAATACTTAAAACCTAATTGAATTCTTTTCGATATAATATGCTGAACCAAGTTGTTACCAGTTATTGTGAAGTTATTGCTATTGTTTCAGCATAACTTAAGAAATAAATTACTTATTCAGTTATTATTGTATTATTGTTTATCAAGCATAAACTGTTGGTCCAACCAAATTATTTTGGTAAAACATCTTATATTGAGATGGAAATTACCCTGAAATGGGACTTATATAGTGTTAATAAAACACTTGAAGTGCACGTGGGCACAGTTAGGATGATATGCATACTCCTAGGATATTGACAAGGCTGATCCCCTATATCATATCCGAATGAAATAGATATATTTCTAAGTCCTTGCGACTGACAGAAATGGTTGATATGACTCCGATTCGGTTATCAACCCTCAGTTAAAATTACTTGTTGAACTATCATTTCTTCAAATCAAACATTGTGTTTATAATTATAAACTTGCTGAGCATGTCATAGCTCATTCTTGCAAATTATTTTCTTTGCAGTGTTAGACGGTAACCCTGGAACATCTGAAACAAATAATGGGAAGATGCCTTGTCTTAATTAGTTTAGATTATCGTTTTGATATTGTAAAGTCTTTTAAAGACCTTTTTGTAATTCAGTACTCTATGTTGAGAACCTTGTAATCAAACTTATGATATATACACTATCATCTTTTGTTTCCACAACCGTGTATCTTTACATTTTTAGTATAGTTAAATTAGTACAGCATCCCTAAGAGTTATCAATCTGAGTGAGAATATTGGCAATATGGATTGTTCATGTTATTGCCGATATTCTGGATTTTGGCTATATAGGTCTTAGGGATAATAGATATTCATATAATGCAGTCTTTACACATTCCGAGTGAGGATATTGGCAATATGGACTGATCATGTTATTGCTGATATTCTGGATTTCGGGTGTGTAGGAATATGAATAATAGAAACTCATAAGATATAGTCTATACACATCCAAGTGAGGGTATCCAAACACAGCTAGGTATTGTCCTGATAAAGGATCACCATCTGTGATGGGATACTGTGAACTGGATGGATAGGAATTATATCTTATCGAGAAGTTATCTTTGATTCAGTTAGATATGATCACCGAATCGGATACCGCGGGTGTATAGATTTGGAAGCATCATATTGATTGAATAAATACATGAGCACCGTAATCGGATACCGCGAGTGTATAGATTTGGGGGTGTCACAGTAAGTTCTTGTTCTTAACTGTTCAAGTTAAAGATTTCATATTAGATGTTATAATTCTTTTAAAGCATGATTCCAGTTATACAATACTTATTCGATTATATACCTCTTGAGAATTATTATTCGAATTGATTATCAGTTTATTATTGAACCTTATAAGACTAGCGAACCCTTATTGATTCGACTAGTCCATAGTTGATGAGCGTTCTAAATTCTAGAACTATTATTGAGCTTATCCAAACCAAACTTCCTTTGGTGCGAACTCTGATGTCAAACTGAGATGAACAATCCTGTATAGGGGATTATTTACGCTTTAGCATTGAGATATTGTGCACAGTATGGTACTAAGGGATGATCCCCCTAAGTACGAGAAGTAGAGTCCATAGTCTTATGAATGTTAAAGGTTTCAAGTATAAAACACTTGACAACCTAGGAAATACTTCGAGGTCTTATGACCCTCAGAAGTTCTTTTGATTCTTGTTATTAATTCTTGATTCAAAAGCCGAGTTTTCTTATTCAGAAGTCTTTGATTCACTCGCATGTTATTATATTGTTGTTATATTATTATACTTATGGGCAATTATGCTCACTCTTGCATAATAATAACATTTCAGTTAAGAACGAAAGATCTGACGAGCCTTCTACTAGCAAAGGCAAGGGCAAAGTCAACAAGTGTTGAAGACTTGTTGTTTTATTGATGATGTTTATTAAGACTTATGTTACTGTTGTGTAAGACTCATTTATTTGTTTATGTTTCCGCACAGACGTTTAAGGTTAGTTTGACCTGGGATTGATGTATTTATATTCAGATGTTGTAACCCCATAAGGGGTGGATTTATTTCTATCTATTTATTGGTTTTCATTTTTTATGGGTAGATAGACATACGATATTTGTACAGTGAACACCAAATCCCGTGAAAATTGAAGTACCCGGATTTGGGGGTGTCACATACTCTCTGGCATAGGCCTCTTTATCAACAGCTTGGAAGAACTGCTGATAAAAGACTTCACAAAACTCTGCCCAACGAAGTGTCTCAATATATCCATCACCCTTTGTTTTTTTCATCGCTTTCCACTACCTCTGTGCATCCCCCTCTAGCTTATAAGAAGCAAGCAACACTCTCTGATTATCTGAGCACCCCAACACATCAAAGATCTTCTCCAAGTGAGCAATCCAATTCTCAGCATCAATTAGAGTAGGAGTTGAACTAAATGTGGCTTCTGCTTCTGAAACCTCTCCAACCACACATACATTGGAACCACCTGCTGATCAAGACCATCTGCATTCCCTTCTTCAACATTTGCATGCGGACCATTATTTCCCTAGTTCCCCTGCTCAGGAATTTCTGGTGGCTGCTGCATTGCCTGTAAACCTGTGCCACCAACTGCGGTAAAGCCTGATTAACCGCCTGATTCACCAAGGTAGCCAAATGAACATTAATCTGATCATTAGGTTGCTCATTGGGCTGACCAGCACCTCTTCCCCTATTGTTACCTCTCCTCCCAGCAACTCTAGTGAATCGACGGGCCATCTAAGAAAAGATCAACGAATATAAGCAAAACAGATTAGAGACAGATTTGAATATAGCTGAACAAAAAATCAAACTGAACAAAACCTAACCCAGAATTCTACCCATAACTCACAGGTCAAACCTAAATAGGTTTTCTACAAGAAAGAACCTAAGCTCTGATACCAACTCTGTAACACCCCCTTTCCGAAATAGAAAGAGAGGTTACACACAAAACATAATAAAACAAAACAAAAGCTCTATGCCACGAAAGAATAGTCTCAAAACCAATAAATATAAAAAGGTAAACCAGAATAAATGTCAACTGGCTCAATCCACAATCTAGAGTATTTATTATAACTCCAAATAAATCATTTGACAACCTAAACAAAATATCTAAATCATTTGGATAAAAGGGATGTAAGAACCCGAATTTTCAGATATTATTAATTAAGGATTTAATAAATAAAATTCTTAAAGCGTGAGATGGGTTCGAATAAGAATATATATGTGTGATACGAGGTATGTAGTATTGTGTTACATAGGGTAATATGAACTATGTAATATGTGATTTTGTGATTTATAAATATATTATTATTATATATTTGTTATAAATTGTAGAGATGAATTATCAAGAAGATGGATAAGATTTATCTATCGGTATTAAATAATTTATATAATTATTTATCATAGTAAGATTGGTGACATTAAATATATTTGATAATCACCATTTTCTGGAGTATATGTACATGGTTGAAGAGAGAGAGAATAAGACCAATATATCTTTAGATAAACATTGGTTAGTGAATTATTAGTTGATTTAATATACCGCGAGAAGTGAAGATTAACGGAATATACAAATGTGTTATATATATATATATATATATATATATATATATATATTGAATTATGTGGAAGGAATTAGATATATATGTGAGATCTTTATAGTTAATTAACTATTAAGGGAAATAGAGTTTGAAATTGAAGTTAATCTCTAAATTATTGAAGAAGGTTGTGATAGATGTTAGTTAACTGGTATAGCAAGTTATTAATTTAAAAGCATGAAGTATTTATGAATTGAAGCTAAGTTTCTGCTCAAGCAAAACTTGTCTACCTCTAAATTTGACGTGGCGCAGCTGCGCCACTTCCAAGCATAAGACCAGCGCAGCTGCGCCGGTATACAGAAAGTTTAAGAAATTATGAAATCTGAACTTATCATATTAGTAACTAGTATGTTGTCATAATTAGCATTTAAACTACCCATGAGTAGATTAAGATAGTAAGGCATGAACTAGTTAATTATGGGAATTAACTAACTTATAATAATCACTGGTTGGAGATGAAAGTATTATATTAACAATTAATATGTTTCATCAAGCTGTCCGAGAATGGACTAAGATAGCAAAGCGTGAATTAAATTAACATTAATTATGGATATTATATAACCTATAATAAACATTTGGTTAATCAATGAATATTGTAACGCCTTGTGTGGCAGTGGTGTGATAGAAAAAAGGAATGAAAAAGAGTTAATTCACTTTCATAAGACATTAAATTAATATGTGAGAATGAAAGAAATATGATAATTAATATTTGAAGGATATGTGATTAATAAAAGAGAACCAATATAATTATAAATAAATATTAGTGGGAGATGAAGGTACTATATAAGCATATGACTAAGCGTAAAAATTGAAGATGGTTGTCTTAGGACAATCTGATAATTATACGTAAATTGTATAATTTAAATAATTAATGGGATAGATGTTAAGTAGTATAAGTGTAAAAGTTATACATATTATAAGTGTATAAATAACTTAGTATTAAAGTGCATGTGTCACACAAACTTTATATTTGATGAATATTAATGTGTGGTGCAAGTGACAATGAGCTTAATGTAAGCTCGTGTAATATGCCTAGTGTGGCTAAGTCGTGGAAAGAGAAATTCATTAAATAAATTAATAAAGGAATGATTAAACGAAATTAATTAATGTATTGTGGGAGTAATTGCTTTGTGCAAGTGTAGTGCAACACTTAAGTGTGACCATACAATTATATATAAACTATATTATATAATGCAATGTGACGCATTAATGTGGCTATATATTATATATATAGACTATATCGTAAGATTAATTTCATTATGTGAGTTATACAATATTATTGCTTATGTAATATGACAAGGATTTTAATAATTTAATTTAATTGGAATAATAGAGTTGGGATAGTAAATGTGATGATACCCGATAGAATTATATCCGGTAGGATGAGATATATATGGATGATATGATAATATATGTACCCCTACTTGATACACATTGTATTATTGATTTCTTATTAGAAATGATATTGTGACTTAAATGGATATAGGAGGTATATATATAACCTAAGTGTTGGCATACATTATATATATAAATTGCAAGTTGTTATTGCTGAGAATGAGCTTGTCCCATAATGAGAGTCACTTCTCTTCTTCTACACACGTGAAAGACCAATGGCCTATACTACTTCTACATACCAACTCTAATTAGCCTCAATGATGGTGATGATGGTGAGGGGTGTGGTCTAAATAGTGATCCACCAACTCCTCAATTGCCCAATATGTTCTTTCATTTTCCATTAGTTTCAATTTGTGGGCAAAGCTCTTATATGGTTAACAATTTCTCTATAAATAGAGACTTCCCCTTCAATTCAATGTTGCTGAAAATTATTGCTAAGTGTAATATAGAGAGTGAATATATTGAATTAGAAGGCAATCTGAGAATTTGAAGGAGTTTTGTTGAAGCTTAACAAGAGGTATAACTTCCTCATTCACCCTCTTGAATTTAATAAATCCTTAGAAATCTATGAACTCTTATCAATTAGTTTGATACTTGGTATCATATGGTTATCCGAGTTTTGTGTACGTTCTTGAAGCATTGTGGTTGTAGTAAGCATAATAATTAGCTTTACAATGCATGAATTGTTCATTTAGCTAAACTTGTCAAAACATAAAAATATAGTATGAACATGAGTTTTGGATTAATATGTGGGTTAGTTAATGTTTATGTTAATTTTTGATTCTTTGGTATGTTATAGTTTTATGAGTTACGAATCCATAGAATCGAAAACGGACTAATTTGGATGAGTATAACTCGCGTTATGGCGATCGGAAAGTGAAATGGTCTGAAAATTCACGAAGGAGCAAGTCTGGAACAACCTTATACCTCTTGTGGCGCAGCTGCGCTGCCCCCAAGGCCATTTGGGGCATAGCTGCGCCGGGCATGGTCAGACAGAAGAAAAAAAAACATTATTTTGACCTGCTGTAGTAAATTAGGCATAACTTTTTCATACGAACTCCGATTGAGGTGATTCAGGATGATTAGGAAAGATAACGAGTAGACCTACAACTTTCGTTCTTTAAGTTTTTTGATTTGAAGTCGTTAAGAGGGGTTAAAATGTCCATCTTTGTGACTGCTCCGTATTCGAAAGCAATCGGAGGGCGTCGGACATGCACATACGCAATTGTAGTGCTCCAGACGATGAAGTATGTTATTCTAAGTGATAAAACATAAATATGCATGATAATAGACATGACATGTAAGATTTCCTTGCTCATAATGGGATGCTTTGGCATGATTTAGTATGTGTTTTAAAAAGAAACTTAGAGTTTTGAAAACGAATATTGACGAACCTTGAGTCTTTGAAGTTATGATATTTTAACACATACATATTGTTGAGTTATGAGTATACCTAAGCATGAGAAGTGATTTAAAGTTGCTTACTTATTATCAACTTACAATAGCTTAGTTGAAAATGATTTCTAAAGAAAACTTGAAACTTTGAGAACGAACTTAAAGTAACTTGTGTACTTAAAGTAACTTGTGTACTTAAAGTTCTAAACGTGATAACATACATACATGGCTTAGTTGGCTATGAAATGAGATTAAAGTTGCACCTAGTTTCTTTGACTTGGCCTAGAATGACTTTTAAAAGTGAACTTGAACGCCTTGCGAAACTAAATTTTTATAAATATGGCTTACATGTGTGCTCATCTAGCTAGACACCATATAAGTCGTGCGAGTATGAATTGTAATGAGTTCTCAAAAGATGAACTATACTAATGAGTTGAATAAAGGCAAGCATACGCATTATAGGCGTTTAACGTCTTTACGTGATGAAATAGTTATGATAGTTCATTCCTTGTATATGAACCTACTTAGCCTTGTTGGAAAATTTCAAGCAAGTCTTTAAAGTGTGAAAACAACTTAAAGTAAACACAAGAGACGCCCAACTTGGGCTAAGACCTCTTAACATGTGGATAAGTTATGTGTTAACAGTCATGCATGCTAAGAACCCAGATGAAACCAGAAAATAAATACTCAACTTTGGTCTGGCTAGGGGACGGCGCAGCTGCGCCCATCCCAGGCCAATTTGCAGCGCAGCTGCGCTACATGACAGTAATGCCTGATTATTTTAACTTTGATCTAGACCTTAAAGCATATGTGTAATGAATGTCTAAAGCTATACTACTTGACATAAATGATGTTTTAAGCATAAGAGCATGTAATGGTTATATAAAACACAGAGTTATTAAATTTTATTAAGGTTTGCAAAATGCAAGAACTATGTGAAACATTCATATATGAGTGCAGCAAACACATAGCGAGTCAAGTGTGTTATAAATGTATATGAATGTTGATGTCAAGTACGGGTGGTTAAGGTACACCTATACATACCTAGCTATTATAAGAGTATGATAAGAAAGTGAAATGAAGGTTCTAAGAACTAAGATAGAAAACAATGTAATACTTATTATTATATTGAGAATGTATGAATGTATGACTGATGGGTATAAATCCATGATTATATAAATGTGTAGGATTACACGAAGTGCAGATATCTTTAAGCAGTTAAGTCGTAGTTGTTAAACTACGAATCAGGCAAGTCTTTCAGTTCCTATTTGATATATGAATTCTATAATTGTTTATTGAGTTATATTATGTTATGAGAATGTTGATGAATATATATGAAATGTATATGAGATATGTATGAGATTGAAAGTTGATCTTTGATGATATACTCGTGAAGTGAATCTCTATGTCTGTTATGTGAGAAGTAACATGCGTAGGAAATATTAATTAATTATGGATGCATGAACTGAGTATGATATTATATGTTATGTGATGCATGAAAACTGTTAGAATTGCTGAGCTGTCGAGCTCACTCTTGCAAATAACTATTTTTTCAGGTAAAGGACTCACGATTAAAGTATTATGCCACTTGATTGATAGAGTTCCGTAGTTTCGTAAGGAGATCGACGTAGTTATCTAATGATACGATCTTGAAAAATATTTAAGTTTTATACGATGTACTTGATAGTTTCTTATGATGTATAACACTTGTCGTGTTAAAAAGTTATACTATGTGATACATAGAAGGCATCGTATTAAGATGTAAAAGTTTATACAGTAACTCAAATAGAATGAATCATATCATATAGTTGATTCAGGGATTTGTAATTGATTTAAAGTTATGAAATCAATAAAAAGATTTTATTCAAAAGAGATTGAAAAAGTTTAAATTATTCCGTATTTTTATAACATAGAATATGATGTAAGACAGAAATGTTAAATGACCAAGATCGGAACTCATTAAAGTTTGGGGTCATTATACAGATCCTGGAAATGAAAGAATTTATATTCTAAATTGTAATAAAGTAAAATTTATTCATTAAATTTTGAATAAAAGATGTAAATATTTGACTAGTAGTATCGTGACTGCACCGGATCCGAGGTAATAGAAGAGACCCGAATTTGGGGGCGTCACAAGGGAGCTCTCATTACACTTGCCCTTGATCTCCCTGTTACATGCCAGAAGAAAAACACAGCATGAGCCAAATGCCCAGTACGGATATAGAATACAAGAATAATGAAATGAAATAACTAACTCAATAAAATGAACTTAACTGTAACGAACAAACTAACACAATGAAATAATAGGTTGAATCAAATGGCTAGGTGTTATTTCATACCGAGCTCAAAATAAAACAGAAATATATCTTGCCACACAGGCAAGTCAAATAATGTCACACAGGTAAGTCACACACATTAGACCGCGAATCCAAATGTATGTAAAATAGGAAGGTGTGTTTGGCACAAACATCACCAATCCGCAAAACAGAACATAACAAAAAACTAGGGTCGACCCGTACGCCTCCCACAATAAAATACCAAATGGCCAACTCCCACCGGAGCACAAAACGGAGACACTGTGGACTGATCACACCGTCACGAAAGGTGTCATACCTCGGTGCCAAGAGGATATGTCTGTGGTACCCCCACAGGTGGTTATAGCTCAGGTATACCCTACGGTATAATCTAACAAAATACCATGTCACAACACATGCGACACAATATTAACACAAAGAGGTTTTAATATGTACATGTTAAATCGAAACGAATTAACAACACAAAGTCTCCAAAAATATATTAACATGTACAATACTACAAATATTAAAATAAACTCTAGACATGATACACTAATCTAAAGAGTACAAATATGAGTTCCAAATATCAACGCCAAAACAAAACCATCACATGAATTTGAGAACGAACGATCATGTGAAACAATAAACAAAATCTAAATGAAAAGAAAAATGAACATAACAAAATTAAAAGGATTATCGCTGAAGGAGTACAGAATTCGTACCTGGATTAAGCAATGTAATACCCGAAATTATATTCCAAATATAACTCCTTAAATCCTCTTCGTTCAAACTAATTAGACAAATTAATAAAAATAGATTAATAATTAAATGAATTATAAGTTAAACTGTTAATTACCATTTTTTTAAAGACTCGTTATTATTAATCGTTCCTGTACGTTTTATGTTTTAAATTTTAGAATCATTCTGCATAACATGTTAACAAAATGTTATATAATAAAAATTAACTGCATACATATAATAGTTTCATTTATATGCAGATCCTTATATTTATATATCCTTTTATATATATATATATATGCTATACAGTACTCCTTATTTTAAATTAATCAAACATGATGTAATTGCCCACGTGAATAACCCTTATCAATAAATGAATAACCCACACATGATTATATACATTGAAAAAAACAACCAATTACTTACTTTTATCAAAATTAGATATCAATCCTTGTTTCTTGATCTCACACATAATATTTGATCCTTCCTTTTCCCTTTTCCTGTAGCAGCGGCTGCTATCTCTTTTCTTTCAGTCACTTTATATCAGATGTATGAAAATTAGGTTTTAGTTGTTTATTAATTAATTAATATATCTTATTAAATCTCATATTTTTAATAGAATTTATTATTACCCACATATAAATTAAACTCAATTAGTTTTAAGACCCAATTTTACCAAATTAATTATTCATTATTTATTAATATTTATTAGCCCACATAAATTAAATGATTAGTTGGACCCAAATAAATGACAAAATCCAATTAATATGTTTAAAATATATATTCAAATGTTATTTATTTATTTATTTATTTTCCGGGTAATACATGATTTGTATTCCTTGCAATGGCTTTCAGTTTCAGTTTAGGCAACCTTCGTATTCGATCCTCCATCAACGAGGACATTGGTGAAACATATACCACCCAATTTGTTTTCTTCAATCCTTGAGGACAAGGATTTCTTAAAGAGGGTGGAATGTTATGAAATGGGTATTAGTTATAAAATATAGAAAATAGTTGGAAGTACTAATTAGAAATTAGTAATTGTGATAGTTGTTTGGTTACATGTTTTTAGTTAACTAAAAGTTGTTTGGTAACACAGTTAGAAGATAATGACGCTGGGTTGTGTTACTTGTGTATAAATATGCGGTTTCAGATTATAGAGAACTATCCAGATAATAAATTGAATTGTGTTTCTTCTAATATTTTCTCTCTAAATCTTTTCTTCTCCTTCCTCTTCCACCATTTTTATTTCCTTTGAGCTCTGTTCTTCTTTTGTTTCCTTTCTATTCTCTGGTTCTTCCATTCTCTTTCTATTTTGTCATTCCAATTAATCTGAAATCATAACATTGGTTGACTAGGTTTGGTGCAAACTTAGGCCATCACTAGTCAAAGTTTGGCAGAAAATTTGATGTCAATTTAGAACAATTATTAGTGCACTTGGACGGGGGAGGCACATGATTTGACTTGGAAGGGTCTATTGCTCAGTATGAAGAAAAGTTTACAGAACTCCCCAAATTTGACATGCAAGCAATTGCAGATCAAGAAAAAAGACTAGAAAGTTTGAGGGCGGACTAAGGATGGAAGTTAGGAAAGCAGTAACTGCTCACTGACATACCACTTTTACTAATAGAGGTCGAAATTAATTGTCATGAGCAGAATAAGATGCCTAGAACAGAAGAATTTCGAGGTGGTAAAGGTCAAATGGAACACGTCAAATTTATGGCAACAAGCGTAGAGGTCAATGCAACCAACAGGAGCTTATTTTAGATGTGGACACCTAGATCATCTTAGAAAGGAACGGGGACTAATACACGACCTTTTCTTCATATTTTCAATTTATGGTTGATGCCTTCAGAAGTAGGCTAATCAAATTCTTGGGTCTATGGAAGTATACCGACAAATTCATATTTTCCGTATGCTTGCAGCATCAGTGTAACATTCTTTTGTGTTGATTTTCCAGTTTGATTAATGTGATCTAACCTCTAATACGAAGTGAACTTTTAGGGTTCAATAACTACAAAATAGCAGAACAGAGTTTGTTTGTGTCTCACACCAACCCCCAACCAAATATATATTTAACGGATCCAACTTACATTATAAAAAGACAATAAAATGACGGAAAAGACTAAATAGGTCCTATAACCTAACACAAATGAGTAGATTGGTGACACCATATAGACCTGGTCATTTGACCATCCACCACCAACAAACTAGGTTTAAACTGCTACAGCACAACTCGAGGGCAGCCGTGGTAATAGCAAGTTTTATCCTACATACCACTCTTCACCACAGCTAACCACTTATTGTATCGTAATGGCATATACATGTTTAGTTCTATCTTCTCCATTGCCACCTTATCAGTTTTACGTCAACTTGACACAGGGTGCTGGAATCAAAACTGTGCTACGGTCCAGTTTACAAGCGATGAACTATTTGCCCTCTACTAATTTTCCTGCCCGACGCTTCCAAACTCCCTGCATTTGATAAGAATAAATTTTTAGTGTTATGAATGCGTGCATGCATATAAACAAAGAATGTAGCTGGAAAAGGCAGAAGAGTACAAGAGGCTCGTCATCAGAATTTTCTGCTTCCTCGGGATCGGAAGCTTCCGAAGTAATCCTGTCAGATTCGTGCGAACTTGGTGGATAACCATCAGCATCATCTGCTTGGTTTACTTGCAAATGTGATTTCCCTACTTCATCAGCAACATCATCGGAGTCTTCCCTCGAAAAAGCTCGCTTTTGTGTCTCTTCTGAAGAAGATACATCTTCTTCATCAGATCCCTTGGCAGTATTAAAGGTGCCTGCTGCATTCTTGATATCTTGCTCTACAGAATCAGGGTCTTCTTCCTTTGACTCTTCCATTTCATTAGAGCTACTCCCAGCATCTTCCAGCTGATGCCCCTCTGAAACTGATTTCTCATGCTTGTCAGAATTCTCCTCACCTCCTAAACTCTGCTCCATTCTATGCTCCTCTTCTGAATGAACAGGGAAAAGAAAAAGGGAAAATATCAAGAGATATTTAGATTCCTACAAAAGGGGTTATCAAGTTTTTATAACAATTCATTTTACTATGACAGACTTCCTGTTCATTTACATCTTCCAAATAAAAGAATTATACTCGACCTTTGTACTAAATTTACTCTTGATAGACCAATCCAAGATTTTCTTAAATTTTACAGCTTCAATTTTTTAACGCATCTTTGGAGCAATTACAACTCAGTTTAACTATTTATTTTTTCCCTTAATCTCTTTCACTTCACATCTTCATGCCACTTATTTGTTCATTATGCAGCATGCATTTTCTATTTAGGATCAAAATCATACGACAACTAGTTACATACTCCCTCCGTTCCAAAATAAACGTTCTAATTAGTTTCGGCACGCTGATTAATAAAGTTTTCTTTTACCTAAATTATCCTTTTTGATTACTTATTAATTTTAGTATTTTTTCACTTTTCTATAACCCCAATAATTACTTTTTCACTTTTCTATGACCCCAATAATTGATTTTTCACTTTTCTATGACCCTAATAATTATTCTTTCCTATTCCATTTAATTCTCTAGATACATTTTTTTTGTAACTCTCACATTCCCAATAAGTATATTAAATAGATTATGAGGGTATAAGAGGAAGAATAAGATAAATATAATTACTAATATAAAAATAAGACATTTATTTTGGAACATACAAAAAAAGAAATTAGGACGTTTATTTTTGAACGGAGGGAGTAGTAAACTTTCACTCGGACTCGGTGAATATTCATGGTGCTCCGAACAAATAGTTTAAAAATATATGCTTAGGTTAATGACTGGTTGAAGTTTTAGTACAATGGTTGGAAAGAAAAGGGATACACATCATGATAGATTTAAGTGTTGACATTGTCACTTTATTGCCATGACTTTTTCTTTTATCAGAATCCACCTGTGCACTAAAAATGTGTCTATTGTCAAATGACAAAACTAGATGTTTGATCTCAGTGCTCACCATGTATTAAATAAATGATATTGGATAAAGTACCAATAAAAATTTTATGCATTAGACCAAGGACAAATATATTTTATTTTCCAAAAAAAATAAAAATCAACAACAAATGGGAGAGACCTTTACCTGTTTTGAAATCTTCAACTTTAAATGTTGTTGCTGGTTCAGGATCAGATATGCGAGGACTCTGGTCGCTCCCCTCTTGACAAAATTCAGTAGAGCTTTTTGATATCCTCTTCTGTCCATGCTTCAAATTTTTACTTGGAGCTCTTTTCCCTTTTACTTGAGATGATGGAGATCTGCTAATCAAGTGTTAGTCTATTAGCAAACATAGTGAAAACATCTCAGACATTTCGGCAAGCAGATGCTACTCACATGTTAACTTGTTTCTTGCTTTGCCTTGAACCACCCGAAGACTTCTTTCTCTGCTCAGTCAATCTGAAAACATACAAAATGAATTTAAAATTAAAAATACCTTGATAACATACACATAAGGTGCACACAAATTTTATATAATATATATAGACATTATATATAGACACACATGCATTACAGATAAGTTGCATTGAAATAATAGTAATCCATTGCATAAACCCGGGTCAAATCCCGAGTCGGAATGAAATCATTGCGTACCAAGGCGCAATTCACATTTCACTATCTCAATAATATCTTCTTGGGTCATCTTAGCCCACCATAGATCGCCCAAAAAGGTCACGACTCAATGTAAAATTTTTAGTAGTTAGGGACCTTATATACATATCAAATTATCCCACATGTTCCGATGTGGGACTGTAAAAAATTTTACTCTCTAGCCATCGTGGGATAATACCAGTGGAATTCGTTTCTCCACCAAAGTACATCATCTTCCATTGCAGGATACTAATTTCGAGAGTCAACGATACCATATATAAGAACTCGGGTCAAATCTCGAGTCCTAGTCAAATCAACTGACATAATCAAATCATAACGTAGTAACGTACCAAGACCCAATCCACTGTCTCAATAGTATCTTCTTAGGTCATTTTAGCCAACCACAATCTCATCCTAAAGGTCGTGACTACAGGTAATATTGCTAATAACTTCAGACCATATATACATATCAAATTATCTCACATGTTATGTGTAACTGGGGTATTACAATTAATGGGTTTTACAACTAGTAATAGCAACAACCTTGAATGTTTTGAGTAACTTGATGCAATAGTAAAAGTAAAATTTGAGGATCCATTTGCTAGTATGTTGTATATTCTTCTAATTTAGTTCATACGTACTATTTCACCCTTGTTTACTTTACTTATCAAATGAAAAAGTTTCTGCATTTTTCAGCCTATGGTATATTTCCTTAATCCCTTCCTTCCCTATTTCCAATCTCTTTTTATATATATTTTTTGCTAATTAAGAAAAGGGGCGGGGTATAAGGGAGAGATGCACAAAGACCACCCTCTTGTTAGGCCTTCGTTGATGGGTTCATAGGGCCCCTGACCGCACATCAACCACCAATCCCCAATGGGTTACTCGAAGACTAGAAACCTTGATCTCAAGGATATTTGTCTGGCTACCATGGATCATCCTACTTGATGATCCTTCCTTGCCCGTTTGGTTTCAATGGATCTTTTGCTGTTTCTACCTACAATAATTTTGCCCAAGGATACCAACCGAAACCTTAGCCACTGGCCTTTGGTTCTGACTTCTGAGAGATTGAAGTTCTAATCAATCCAAAGTGTAGGGATGGAGGGGAGTTTCTAGAGCATGTGTGAATTGTTTGTGCTGCCAAAACTAGGAAGTAACTGGGAATGTGTTTGGATAGTTGTTAAATTTGATGCTTATTGTTTATATGTGGATTGTGCACTATACAAGGAATATGACCATCAAGCTCTGTACAGATTTTGTTAATTTCTACAAAACTCGTATCTTCCCAACCAAAGAATGTATTAAAAATTACTTCTCGAGGAGTGTTCCTGTGTAAGTGAAATTGATTAGTCTCTTAGGTTCTGTAGTCAGATTTATCCTGTTTATTTTTCAGTGTTCTCTGGTTATTCTTTTCTTACCAAAAGAAAAGTAAATACTAAGGAAAAAAAACAAACCAATATTGGTTCAAGTCTGTGAATATGTAAACATCAACCAAACAAAACTATTTGCTAAAGGGAATATTGATCAGCAAACGGTACTTACAATCTTTTAGCAGGCATCTTCTTTGGCAAATTTAATCGCTGCAAATGGGGTTGAATACATTGTCAGAGATCAAGCCACATGAATGAAATTAGTTGGAAACATTTCACAAAAAGAAAACTTATTCTTAAAATGGAAAGTTCAGACCTTTAAAGTCTTTCGACCATTGTCAACAAGCTCCCAGCGCTCCTTGTCTAAACAAAGCACCTCCACATCTCCATCATTGTATTTAATCTTTTCACAGAATTAATTAACAAAAGATGTCAGAGAATAATGAAAACTTAAACTAAAATATGACTCATAACAAGTATCTGAACAACATTACAACAGAGCTCAAAGAGCGTCGGCAATGCAGCTTACCACATGTTTGTTTTTCTTTTGGTCATAGGACTTCACCACGCCTTCATAAAACCTATAGAATTTAACAGTTAGACAGTATGAATGCACAGGTAGAACTCTTACAATATTTTCCTTGTGAGAGTCGCACTGTCAAACTCGGAACAAATTTACAAAGGCTCAATACATCATATGTATGATGATTAAAACACTTGCACTGTAAGCATGAACCAAAAAATTAAGGCATGATAAACCATTTTGTATACATAAACAAATGCGTCAGGGGTCTACTATCCAGAACAACCGATACCCAAAGAACATCCCACATCAAAATTTGAAGCCTTTTCATTCTCCCCCTTTTTTCTTACAATGTCTTTGTTTCTATATTTTACTTATTTACATCAACAGACTCACTGCTTATCCATAGGCCACCAGATCTTTATTCTGCAATCAACCAAGTCAGTGGTAGGACGTCCACCTTCCTTTGAAGTGCACTGTAGAAAAAGTGATGTAGCAAGTTAACAAAAGGATGTGCCTAACTGAATATGCTAGTGTTTGAAAATTCTGAGTAAGCGAAATGAGAAAAAAAATCACTTGTATAGTTTGAAATACAAACACGTACCAGCACTAGCAATGCAGATAAGGATGATAAAATAGAAATGATTTCATGCACGTATTATAAAGTCATTAGAAACATGGTTTAGGCCACAAAAATACAGCTTGCCCATAATTGTCACGGCGCCACGGCGGTAACAGACCGCCAGGACGCCTAGGCGATAAGGCACCTATCATGGCATTCGTATGGCAAAAAGTCGTTCACAATGTATAATTTATACATTATATATTTTACTTCAAAAGTACATTGAGTAATGAAATTATATACATTAAAATCCAAAATATAATAACTAATACCATGGAATAGCATTAAAAACACATTGCAATATATATTTAATTTGAGGGAAAAAAATATTATGTATATATTTTTTGGAGTTACAAGAGTTTTATGATTTATGTGGTCAAAATTATAATTTTTAAGGGTTAAAATTGTACTTGCAATAAGCATTTAATATTTCATGAAGAAAGAGTGTTCCTTTTTAAAATAACAAAATAATTATTTACTACTTTTTATGAAAAAAATAGAAATATTTATTATTTTGTTAAAAAGAAAAATTATTATTATTATTTATTATTTAATTTTATTATAATTTATTATTATTATTTTATTATGTTTAATATTTGTTATTTTTTTAAAGGGTGTTTTATTTATTTATTATTTACTTTTTATGTTAAGTTAATTATTTATTATTTATTTATTGCATGTTCATAACAATGTTACACGTGGAACACCACTACTGCTTTTCTTTTAGTGGGCAATGAGTATTAGTGGATGACAGCTAACATGAAAGAGACAAAAGCAGTAAAAGTTCAACCGACCCTCTTCAGTAGGGGTGGGCAAAAAAATCGATTTTTCCGATTTTTCGATTTTCCGGACCAGTCCGAACTGGCCGGTTCGGTACAAAAAAAGCCGATTCGGTACCGGTACAAAAAAACCGGTATATACCGGTTTTTCGATATCGATTTCGGTACCGAACTTTTATGGTTCGGTAAAAACCGAACCGAACCGGTATATACCGGTTTTCTAATTTTTTATTTATTTTTATTATTAATAAATAATTAATAATAATAATACTAAAAATAATAATAATATTAATAAAATAATGATTATAATAATAAAACTAGTAATAATATTAATAAAAATAATAAAAAAATATATAAAAAATAATAAAATATTAATTCTATTAATTTTTCGGTTTTTTCGATAAAAACCGGTACCGAACCGGTTTGTCCAACCGGTACCGGTATCGGTACCGAAATTTAGCAACTTTCGGTACCGGTCCGGTTCAGTTCCAGTAATAACCAGTTGCCCGCCCCTACTCTTCGGCCGATCCTTTTCTTCTTCTTCTTCAGCCAATCCTCTTCTTCTTCAGTTTTAGGACTCTCTTCACAGTCGTATTTTGGAACTCTTCGCTGTTTACAGAATAAAAGTTGCAGAGGACTTTTAATTTTCTTCTCTCCCTCTTTTAATTCGATCTGTAATGGGTAAAGTAACGCCTTGGCAGCCTACCCCCAAGGCGAGCATCGCCATGCTGCTTGCTGTTACGCCGGGACGCCAAGGCGTTGCCTAGGCGTCGTGACAACTATGAGCTTGTCATGATATGCTATAGTCAGGAGAATTTTTTGGAAGCTTGAGGATTCTCCCCTTGGTTAATTTAGCATCACAGCTCAATCAAACAAGTTCTAAGGTAGATTATTCCATTGAATAAAGTATGTTTCATAAGGTACAGTTTACAGAAAACTTTATTAGAGCACAGGTAGTAACAACCAATAACAGAAATCTTTCCATTTATAACTAGAAAGTTTATGCTGCAACCTTACTTATCCCAAGAAAATATTAATTAAAAGAAAAAGTTACTTGCTGAAGCCAAGACTGGCACAAGGTATTGGTTTAGGAGTAGAACGTTCTTGGATGCAATGGTGAAGCTGTGTAAAGGTGGTGGTGGGCCATGCCCCCCTCCCCACACACCCCAACACACAATTTTTTTCCTTACATATATTGCAAATTTTTAAAATGCTAAACCTTTTAATTTCATTCTTTTAATTAAAATTAATCATGTAATTTACTCAAATCTAGCCCTTTAAAAATACTTGCAATTCACTCCGGACTTCAACAAAGCAGTTAAACTTGGGACTTGTTAATTACATGTGACAAGAAGCATACGACGTTTTAGGAGAAGAGCTTGAACAGAGTGGATAGACTGACCTTTGCCAATCCCGCAATGCTTCTTCGTTTGCGCTTCTTGACAGATCCCATTTTGAGATTACTGTCGGAATATATACTATCCGTATCCCTTAGCTTTTTAGGCTTCTATATGGATGAGAGGTAGAAAATATAAAATAAATACATGAAATCAAAAACCATGTGGTTTAAGAAACAACTTCATCAGTGGAAAAGCTTACTTTCAGGTCATGGTTAGAAATTTCTTCTACTTTATGAACGGCGTTATGATCCTTATTAGAACCTCTACTTTTACTTTTTGACAAGAAGCCTGAACCCTTCTGAATGCAAGACGCCAGCAAATCTGACTCTGCTGCTTCATTTGTATTTTCTTGCAAAGAAGTTTTCTCTTCAGAATCATTGTGGAGTACCTCATCCATTTCAATTGATTTAAATGAAGAAACTCCCTCCTGAGAAAAACCATCAGCTGAAGACCTCATACCTTTTGTAACACCCCTAGGAGTAGACAATTTAAAATGACCTTGAGCAGATGATGACCTCCGACGTTTTGGTACAGGTACATTTGTTGATTCACTAGCCATTCTTCTGATCTTTTTATGCTTTTGGTCATTCTTAACTTTTCTGGGGACATAATCATGGCCATTATTTGGTTCGAACTTGCTCAATATGCCAACATTATCCATATCGATTTCCCTCACCATTTTCAAGATATCTACATCATTTTCCTTTTTCACTCCAGGTGATAAAGACTCGTCTTTCACCACTTTTTTTGCCTTAATGCCCTTAGCTCTTAGACGTTTTATCATTTTTCCCAAAGGCACCTCATTTCCATCTGTTTCACTGTCCTTCAGATCATCATCCTCAGCAATTTCTGGAAGAACCTGTATGTAAGAACAAAATGTAAATCAAAGAACATGCCAAGTGCAGATTTTATCATATTATTCCTGCAATTGGAGCATTCTTGAGCAGGACATACAGTTCCATTAGCTTCTAATTTAAGTGATTCAAAGTGGGCCGATACACTTTCATCAGCCAACCACGTCTTCCCTTCACTGACCTATTAAAAAAAATGTAGCGACACCAAATAAGTATCAAGTAGAAACTGGCATACAACAATAAAATAAGTAAATAAGAATTTTTACATCATCTAATAGCTACAATTTCTAAAGTTCATAATTTAGTATAAAGCAGTAACTAGGGAAAGGAAGAATAAAGACAGTCAGAAATAATATTTTCTGTTTAAACTTGCTAAATCAAAGACAAACATACATATATATTTAAGGTTAAAACTTTGTCTGCATATTTGGAGGATTAGAGAACTGTTTGGATGTTCCCATGGGATCCATACTGATTTGAAAGCTAGCTAGTACCCTGTCTAAGTAATCCCAACATGCAACCTCCAATTCCTTCCTCTCATTGCAATGTGCCATGCAATAAATGCCCAGTTTTTTAAATAATCTCTGCCAATCTATAGAGGGGTTGCATTACTTCCAGTTACAGTACCTCCCCTGCCCCCCCAAAGAAAATCCAACACGCACAAAGAAAAAAGAAAAAACTCAAACAAGTACCACTTGAGCAGTAGGCTGCCATTACTATTCATGAGGAGCTCAAAGCTGGAAGCATAAGAAACTCCATTGGTAAACTTCCCTACTTATTGTGAGAGACTGAGAAATGAGACAGATGCCTATTCAGAATGAATTACAATGTACAGAGGAGAGCCTTTATATAGGCTTCCCTAATATCTCTTTATCATAGAATATCCTGTAGAATCCTCTCTAAAATTAATGATGAAACCCAGAGAGAAACCTAGTACAAAACAGTCCAACTGCTGAATAGACTCCGAGCCAGGAGATCCCCCTTGCCTGAAACACGAGGCCGAGGGGGTGATGCACTGAAAGAAAAACTTACCGAAGGTTCATCTCCTTCTTTAGTCTCATGTGGTTTGTATAGGACAGGAGGCAAGGATGCAGACGCACTAAATTCCTGCTGGTTGTCATGCTTTTGAGTTAAGCGCTTGATGATTGACAGTCCAAGGTCACAGATTGCATGCGAGTTCTGAAAATACAATTTGCATCAGTCAACCATTAGAGAAGTACTGTTCTTCCCTCTCATTTGTCTTCTTCTTTTCAACAGAAAAGTAATAAATGATTACACCAATATTTAATCGTTACCATCGATTTTTCTGTGTCAACAGAATCTTCGGAACGCTTGATACTTTGGAAGATCGAGATTACTACTAAAATACTCTCCTTCTCCTTGTTGATACTATCTTCTGACTTGCCATCTTCATCTCCATGCACCAGCATAGAAAGAAGCAAATATAATCGCCTTTAAGGAAATGTAAAAAGAAAAATTAATTACTTTGAGAAAATGTTATGGACAAAACTCCATATAAGACTGGTCATCAGATTTTCATCACTACTAACATCGTGGTCTAATATGAACAAACAAGACAAACTGTCCCTGATGAGTAGATTTCATAACAAAGGATGGAACTACTCTAACATGCACAAGTATTGTGCAGAGTCTAGAAGACTGATAAGTAATTAAACTCACTTAAAGCATTGCATCCTTTACAACTAGCACCAAGCATCTTGCAAAACAAAGTCTCTTTATAGAAGTTTCATTTTACTTGTACACTGAAAAGCTCCATAATCGAGAATCTGAAAGTTATCATCAATGCTCGCCTTTGTACATACATGATGTCATAATCGCTACTAAACACACGTCCAAGTAGCAGTAGTTAATTGAACAGAAGTGAGGTATCCTTTGTCAAACAGAAGAATATATTTGTTTTTTGAAAAGTAAGCAGTTATTCACAAAAGTACAGAACTATATTCAATACAAGGAATTTTCAAATCACAAAAAAAAAATATTAAAGAATGGTTCACCAAACATATCATATATAAAAATACTAGGATTGTTTCTAGACTTGTTGCAGTTAGGCACTATTTATTCCTTAGACACGGATCGTTCCCTTAAGTCATGCAAGTGATGTCTGACTAAACTATCCAGTGGATCCTGAAACAGTTTTGACAAAACATTTTCCATTGTTTATTAAAGCAATTCCTATAATCCATTGCATCCAGAAAGACGATCTAAAGCCTGAAAGTCTTCACCAAGAATTTCATCCACAGCTTAACAATAGTCAATAAATAAAAACAACTTAGTGTGTGTTTCTAATTTATGTTTCTGTACAAAATATATTAAATAACCATTTATTTTAATTCATATATTTTTAAACTTCATCCCACAAATATGTTCAATCAATCAATATATATATATATATATATAGGGCCTAGGATGGCTGTGGTTACCATAGCCATCTAGCTGTGATCCAAGGATTATAACATGAGTAGTTGTGTCACTTGACCAATTTCATTAATGGCATTGCCATCATTTTACTATTTTATTAACCAACACTACGTCCTTTTGGGATAGTTGCCGCAGTCAACTAGGTGTGGCAACCACAACAACACTTTCGCTATATATATACATATACATACATACATATATATACATATATATATATGTATATATATATAATACATATATATATATAGATGTATGTATTTATATATATATATATATATATATATATGTGTGTGTGTGTGTGTATTTATATTCTTTTAATATATAACAATCATAATTTGCAAGCATGGAACAGACGATTTTCTTTTTTTGTCCAAAGTTGGAGATGTTTAATAAATTAACACCATTTGAATGTGATAGCAACATCCACGTCCGCAGAACGGAAAGGAAGTAAAACTGGTGTTAGCTATACATCAATGAAGGCTGTCCCACAGAATCAATTTAATAAATCCAGAAACTGAGACAAGGTTTAAGTTTATCGATGCTTCTCCATTATTGTATATTTTCACTTTAAACCTGAATATCAATATATATATATATAGGGCCTAGGATGGCTGTGGTTACCATAGCCATCTAGCTGTGATCCAAGGATTATAACATGGGTAGTTGTGTCACTTGACCAATTTCATTAATGGCATTGTCATCATTTTACTATTTTATTAACCAACACTACGTCGTTTTGGGATAGTTGCCGCAGTCAACTAGGTGTGGCAACCACAACAACACTTTCGCTATATATATACACATATACATACATACATATATATACATATATATATAGATGTATGTATTTATATATATATATATATATATATATATATATACATATGTATTTATATTCTTTTAATATATAACAATCACAATTTGCAAGCATTGAACAGACGATTTTCTTTTTTTGTCCACAGTTGGAGATGTTTAATAAATTAAACACCATTTGAATGTGGCAGCAACATCCACATCCGCAGAACGGAAAGGAAGTAAAACTGGTGTTAGCTATACATCAATGAAGGCTGTCCCACAGAATCAATTTAATAAATCCAGAAACTGAGACAAGGTTTAAGTTTATCGATGCTTCTCCATTATTGTGTATTTTCGCTTTAAACCTGAAATAAGCATCATAAACAAGCCAATGTACCTGTAAATTGGTTCATATGCTTTGACATCTTTGCATTCATTAACACTAGGACATGAAGAATGATGAGCAAGAGCATGGACCAAGTATGGGAGAATGAATTCAGGATAAAACACAGAGGAAGCTGTATCAGATTGCACAGATAGCTGACGTGCCTTCCCCTGCTGCCACATCTGAATGATGTCACATAAGTTATTTTTATCCTGCCAAAGCAAAATGAGAAAAATATTAATAAAGAACCCAGATAATAAATTTTGAAATTACTTCTTTTACCTGCAAACCAATTATGTACTTCACAGATGTACAATGAGCAAATTCAATAAATACCTCTTCAAAATCGGGCTGCTGAGATCTTATGTCAAATAAGAATGCACAAGCATATTTAGGGTCTAAAAGCCGGTCCTTTATGTATTGATGAACTTTGTTGAGAAATAGTTTCTTAACTTGAAAATTAACCTACATGAGCAGTGAAACGAAATTCAACATTATTTTAGTTGGCCATTTTTTCTGAAGACAATAATCAAGGAATCAGATACGTAATAACAACCATCATCATACTACAACCAGAATAAATTCTATAAAAAGCTTTAGCAAATATGTACTGCTTCTTCTTTTAGTTTATTTTATAGGAGTTTTAGCATATATGGACTTCACCTCCAAAGTTCTCAATGTTAGGTAAAAGAGATCAATGGGAATCTTATGATCCCAGTTTTTTGATAGTCGAAGAATAGACTTTGCTCCAGCAAGCTTCAGATGGGCCCTATCAACTGAACTGTGAAATGGAAAGAAGAAAGTAATACATTATTAGAAGCCTCTTATAGTAAGAGTCATTTAACCAATATGCAATAGCAACCTCGTACTTTTTTTATTTTATTCGAAGTAAAAGCAAAGCTTATATCATATTACAAAAATTATTCTTCACATATGGACAATATTACCTCGATTCAATATCTTTCGAGATTCCCCCAAAAAAAAGTATGTTTCTAAGCATTCCCATCAGATCATCAATTCCAAGACGAAGCTGAGCATCTCTGACAGGCAAGTAGCTCTTCACCAATGTTTTAATGCCAAAGATCTGCACGCACAAAATCCAGAGCCCATAGGGAATGCAAAAGGGGTTTGTCAAGGTGGTGCATGAGTGCATCCTAAAAGCAAACATGAGAAACCAAACTGATGAAAGTATTGAGTGTGAAATTTTGAAAAATATGCAATAGCTTTTCGCAATTCTATTATAAATAAAACAAATATACAAAACTACCACAAAATGACCTTTAATGAACAAAGTTCGCTCCTCTCATCCCAACATTCTTTTGCTTTATCTTCCGGTATCTGCAAAAAAGAAGTATGCTTTAGACGAAATTAATAATCTTAAACAATTAATGATTAATAGACTCCAAGGCAGATTTTGGGATGCCTTGTTTTCTTTCTTTTTTTCTCTTCTTTTATGATAGGTTAGGATGCATACATGACTGCGCGCTAGAATCTCTCGTTTTATGAATCCTTCAATTTCATTTTCTCTTGTTTCAAAGACTGACATGGCCGTCTGGGCTATACACCCCAGGGATTGTAGCACAGCAGGTAAATTTTTCTTTTCGTCCAGCATATCCACAAGCCTCTAAACAGTGTCAAGAAACATTATACTAGAATAAAATTGATCATCAATTAGGGCATCAAATGAGCAGAGTAAGTCTACAAGAAATACGCAATGAAGTAATGCGGAACCTTGTACAGAACAGACAATGACATGAGTCCGTCATCGTTTGTTATTGCTGCTAGAGCATGTACAGCATACTTGGCCTGCCTTCGACTACCCTCCAAACATATCCTTTCCAATATAAGATCCAGTGAACTGCAAAATAACAATATGATATTTTAAAAAGAATACATGAACGTTAATGACTTACATAAATGTATGGAAATTTGATATAAGAAAACACAGAATTTTGTGTCCAAACCTAGATGAGACTCCCAGTTGATCTCTAATAGTTCCACCAGCCTTTGCTAGAACTTGCAAAACACCTTCCTTTATTACTTCATTTTCATCTTCAAGAAGATGTACCAAATCTTCTTCAATCCCACTAAGCAGCGAAGGACAGGACCAAGCAAGAATCTGAAAATTTAACCCCCAAAAAAATAAACAAACATGATATTTTTCATGTTTCACAAGCAAATAAATGATTAAGTATGCACAATTATATCAACTTAACAACACCTTTTATCCCAGACTAGTTGGGGCAGGCTGAAAATGAATTCTATATAGCAGCATAAAAGTTGAAAGACGAGAAATAAAAAATAACATATAACATAATAATATCAACATTAGTGAAACCAAAAAAGATAAACCAAAAACAAAGAAGAAAATAATAAAACACAATAAAAAGATAGATTGCAAGAAAATTAAGAAAATATATATATATGAATACATCCACATATATAAACATAAATACATACAAAAATACATATATCGAAAATTATAAAAATGTGCATCCTAATGAAAATGATTATTAAGGAAGCACATTTATATCACTTTTGAAACATTATCCTATAAGTTTTTTTTAAATATACAATACCTAACATGCAATAGAAACAGTATTTTCTAGTGATAAAGTAATTTTGCATAAATATTTCTTATAGTTTCACAAGTCCTATCACATAGAGATGGGACCAACGCCACTCTCATGTGACAGATAAGCTTACAGAAATATAAATATATGCTTGCAGAAGTAACACTCCCCCTAGAAAAAAGCGGCCCCATTCTGCAAGCACGCATTATAACATGTGTTGTGGCTGCACGTTTAATATGATTCACAAATTTGGCTTAACATACACGATGCATCACAATGAAGTTGAAAACTTAAAAACTACCAAATGACGCATGCTACCAAAAACACCATCTTGAATTGCGGAATTTCTTTGAGAAGCAATATAGGGATTGGAAGTTTTACCACAAGTATATTCATGCAAGACAAAGTAAACTGTGCACTTCCAGCAGATTTCTGCAAATCAGCCTCCAGAAGGATTTCTTTAACATGCTCTTTGTTAAAAAGTATATATGAACATTTCGTTGAGAGTAAGCTTAGAAACTCATAGAGACGATGCTTTTCACCAAGGATCCTTAGAACATCATCCTGTGGAAAGAAAATATTGTTTCAGAAATCATCACGCAGACTAGTTTTATACACTAACTATCATCTTCTGGTTAGAGATACAATAACTTATGCTTGGGTCTACATCCTTACCCGAAAACGACAGGCTTGAAGACACGTAGTGTTTGAATCAAGTAGAGTTGTCAAGATCTTCCAAACATTAGCATCTTTTAATTGATCAAGAATCAGAAAATTCTCCTCTGCATTTACAGGATCCGTAAAACAGCGAGACATAATTCGGAAGCAAAACATGATCCTTTTCTGGAGCTCCGGAGCATCATTGTCCTGCAGATAAATGAGAATGGGTAGTATTAGTTAACAGTTCTGCCTTTTTCCCTTTCCACGGGTAACTAGAAAACAAGGTCTGCATACCTGATGCATCTGCCTAAGGGAAAGATACCTCTGCATCTCCTGTTGTAACCTGCAATCCAGGTAGACATAACCTGAAAGTTAGTGCAAATATATATCAAATACGGAATATAAAAGTTATATACACCTCCAAGAGAATACTTGCGTACAAATTATACACCAACCACTTATAACCAACCTTTGCTTCTGCTCCAGTATCTTCTCAAGAGCCTTAACCTCAACTTTGTCAAAACCTGAGAATACTCTAACCCAATTTCCAACTTTTTGTTTGACAGAAAATTCGGTTGGAAATAAGGACGAGGATAATATAGGTTCAATGGTGTCTGATCTGCAGAATAGAACAAAGATGTCAACAATGTTGTTTCTGCGAAGTCAATTCTGTGACATATTCCTTTGCTTCTTATAGAGTAGCGTGTCATGAAAAAAATTTTCTGAGAACTCAAGGAATCTTCTTACAGTAAAATTAGCAAACTACCCAAGTTTTGGAGATACTCCATTTAGATACGTTTGTGTTAGGAGGTGTTTGTTTAGAGCTGAATGGCTGAATGGCTGAATCGTTCAGCCATTCAGTTCGTTTGTTTTGAATAAAAATCGTCTGAATGGCTGCATCGGTCAGATATTTGGGCTGAATGGCCAAGTGTAATTTTTTTGGCTGAATGGGTTGAATGACTGATGAATGAAGTATTTTATATTTAATTTTTTTTTACAATATTAAATAAATTTACAACAATTTTGAATTTTTTCAGAGGAGTAAAATAATAAAAATATATTATTCAGATGTTTCAGACATTTCAATTATCAAACAACTTTTTTCATTCAGTATTAAAAATTCTGCTTCATTCAGCTCATTCAGATTACTTAAACATTCAGAACTATTCCATTCGGTTTTATCAAACACCCCCTTAGTAAATTTTAGCTGGCCTCGTTCGTGCACCTTTTCTCCAATAATAATCTTTTCTCCAATAATAATCAATTATTTCCTTAAACCAAAAAAAAACTATCTTAAATATTTATCACCAAAAATTGAATTAACTTGCCTGAAATCTTTGTCATAAAAACATCTAAGAATCTTCCCAGGAATCCAATCATATTCATCACTTCTAATTGAACCATCAGAGCACTTCAAGCAATAAATTCTGTATACCTCAGCTAGTCTCTCCATGGTATATTTTTTCACAAGAAGCTGCATACAGAAAAATAATAAATGAACAATTGAGTAAACAATCACCAACTGGTTAAAACTGAAAATGAGCCCTGACAGAAAAAAAAAAAAAGGAAAGGATGGTGTAGATATACAGATTTGTCACGAAGGCGTTCTGCAACAAGCTTTACAGTCTCAACTGGAATGGAAGCCAGGAAACAACATGCCACATCACATACAACAGCAACAACTTGTTTACGAACATTTTCATCATAGTCCAACAGCCGGTCACAAAGGGCAGCTAAAATACATTGACACAGATCAAAAATTAAAAGATGTTCAATTCAGCAAATGCAAAAACATTTGTAAGAGTCCTTACAGATGATTTGAGGGGCCTCAGCTCTTGAAGGATTTGACAGGAGACAACTTTTGACATGTTTGAGGACAGACATGCGAACCTCAACAACTCTGTCAGTCAACCTCTTCAAAAATTCAATAAAGATTGGCTGAAATGTTTCAGAGATAGCAGCTTCTGGGAGTGAAAATAGGTCCCCAACTAATTCCGCAGCTTTAAGTCTAATGTCTATCTTGTCAGTCTGTCAAGGGCAAACCTTGAAAGCTAAGATATCATTCATCAAACATACAGAATGAGAATAACCATGACTTTAGATGAATCTAGGAGAGAAGATATTTGGAACTTCACTTTGGCCAATGATGTTATAGCACAAAGAGTTTAACAAAAGGACTGGTAAAGGCGTCATTAAATGACTTCCTCGTGAATCTAATCAATCTATGAGAAAATAATTTTGGAAGTACGTTGACTTTAGCCAATGATCCTTTACCTTAAAAAAAGTGCCTTGCCTTTCATAAAAATTAAAATAAAAATAGAAAAGTACTGTTGACTTTTAGCCAATTATGTAGAGAATGAAGCACAAAAAGAACAAAAATTAGAAAATGCATTGTCAAATGGAGATGATTCTCAAGGAGACAAAAGGGAAGAAGCAACTAAAATTTTTGTGTTTACCAGTAGCTCTCCTGTTAGGTATGGAACAACTCCTGATAAGACTTGAGGAGCACAGCGATAGATATCGTAGATAATGTCATGGTAGTCAATTTGACAATTCAGAGACCTGTTATCACCTGACATTGATGATATAAGAAACTGCTTTATGCCAGGTTCAAGTTTTCCGCCACACTGCTCTATAACATTCAAAACAAGCCTCCTTGCAGCCATAGAAATATCCTAGCATTCCAAGTTCCACAAACTCAACCCTTTGGTATTAAAATATATAATTTAAACAATATGCCAGACAAAATTAAATAGTACCCTAATCAAGAAGAAAATAAAGTGCAAGTGAAGATGAAAGCAGAGATGCTTACTTTTTTATTCCGACCTAAAACAGACAGTAAAATAAATAAGAGGTCGTCTTGAATTTCCTCGCTCTCCTCCAAGAGAACCACCATGATCGTTTGCATCGAATTGAAAACACTTTCTGGGTGCTCATCACTGCCAGATGTGAGTTACAAGACAGAAGTTACTCGATTATGAAAATATATCTACAAACTTATTTCAGCTACAGAACCTACCAATAATATGAAGCTCGATGCAGAATTTGTCGTGTACATTCGAAATTAACCATGAATTCTAAAAATAATTTTGGAAAGTTCAAATATGTGTGGGTATTATTGAGGACAAAAATTCAAACCAAGTGCATGTACTTGGATCGTTTTATCTAGTCACTCACCTTGGACTCTACTCTTCGTCTTTTTTTACGAATAAGAATTTTGCACACAATATAGTTCCTATATTGTCCAAATTTAGGCATATACTGCTCCACGTTTATTACTTGGTAACTATAGACACGAGCAAGTGACTACTTTCCATATGTAACCATTCTAACAGAATCTGTCACTAATCCAAGTATCCATTAATGGGTTGAGTGAGTCTGGTGTAAAGAATATATCAAAATCCTATGGCACCTAAAGAACAAGACACAAATTAACAGCAACTAATAATTATGAGTTCAGTTCTTACTTTGATTTCCTCTTCTTTTTCTTTATCTTATGTTATTTTTATGTGGCTATTGGTACCAGCCCATGAACCCTAGCCCTAGCTCTTCATTGAACTTACCTTCAGTATAGCAACCAGGAATACAAAAGAGGCCCGGTAGAGTACAGCTGTTTCTTTGAAGATAACAAAAAATAAAAAATAAAAGAACTTTTGTATTAAACCAACAAGAATTATCAGGAGTATGTAATTCACCTTTTGCCACTAATAAATAATTGTGGACGTAAATAGAGTACATATTATATATATATATATATATATATGTGTGTGTGTGTGTGTGTGTGTATCATATCACCTAATAAGCTATAAGAGCCATTTCCTGATTAAAGTTCAAGCATTTGAGAGAGAGAGAGCATGCTGAGTGTAGCTAGTGAACATAATATCCACTTTAACCCTTCTTGCACTCCCACATTAGTTAGGATTTTTACCAAATGTTAATAAAATTGAACTTATATTTGATAATCATCACACCCATGACATAATTAAATTGAGCTCATATAAGATAATAAGGGAAAATTACACTGATTTCTCTCTTATTTAACCAAATGACATGGATTCTCCACTTATAGATATCACATGTTATGACACTGAGCAGTCAAATAGGGTTCTAATTTTACCCATATAAACATGTTTGACTTAAACAGAACAAATGAAAATGTAACAAATAAATTTTTAGAATGAATCAATCAGCCAAGCCATAAACAACCAAATAGCTCAATATTCATTGACTTCTATTTCTTATCGTTATTCTGTTTTTTCACACTTTATATTCTAATTTTTTCTCTCTTCTTATCTTTATCTTCTTCTTGAGACCCATTGCAAACTCTATCATTATGGTTTCACCACCACTGCTGACCAACTTGATGCCCAGATAACCATAGTCCATCACCACAATAAATCATTGCTGTATCCATCAATAATTAGCCAAACCCAAAGATGACAAACCTGTACACTTGTTATCATCAATTCAGCCATCACAACCCATTTATTTATTTATTTTCTTTTAGTTTTACATTTCAAATTAGATTAAAAGTTTGGTGGGTAGAGGCATTTCAAAGTTAAACCTTTCAGTTTTAGCAAATTGCCAAATCACAATGAAATATCACCCCGAGTGCAGTGCATTATTATACACATGCACATCTACATGAACCACTAGCATATCGCTTTTGTGGCATGAATATATATATATATATATATATATATAATTATTGAACATGTGTGCTTCAGAGTAGAAAATAGAGACACTATGGGCATTTTGAGTTGTGATCAAAATGAAAAGAAGAACCGTCAACTATTTATCAGTTTGTCTGTCAAATTCTTTCACACACACATATATATGGAAGGAGGCTTGCTCTGACTAAGACTCAACTATTTTCTCTGTCCGTGGTGCGTATGAGTTTCCTGGAATGTAGAGAGACATATACATATATATGTATATATATAAACCATATTCTTTTGTAAAACCTTTTTCCACCCTAAATAGCATTATCATCTTGTTTTCTTTGAAAAATATAGTGTAAAATCTAGTTTTTCAAGACATTTAGACCTTACTAATATTATGAATTATTTTCTCGTCAAAGATTACTTCAGTAATTGAAAGATCTGTAGGCTGACTTTAGTAACTCAACTAACTGCCAATCATGGCAGGGGGTGGGGAGTGGGTCATGTTCCTCAAGTAAATAAATTGGAGAAGTGCACTTAACTTCTCAGAAAAGAAGGGGAGACCTCCAACTTCGCCAAAAGAGGAGACCTCAGTGAAATTACCCCTTACAAATAAAGGGTGAACTATTTAATGATACTTCAAATAAAAATGATTAATCCCGAAACATTTCTAAGGCAAGTACATCCATGAAAAGATTATCATTTTATCCATGAAATCCCTTTAATTGTACGCTTTCAAATGGGATTCATTTTCAGGCTACCCCAACTAGTTTGGGATAACAGGCGTTGAACTGCTAATGAGTTCTAGTTGTACATCCATGAAACGACTAAATTAATCACATAAATTCAATACAAAACCGAGAACTGCAACTTGATTAATTTTTCTGTTTCCCAATAGATTTTGTATGTGATTACTTCTTTTTTTCAATTCTCCCCCAACTCATGTCTTGGAAACAATAACAACAAATAACACAATCTGGGAATGACGTAAAGTAAGGCAAAAAAAAGACAAAATCATCAAGCGTATAATATGTATAGTAAATATTGAGACAGTATATCAAAAATAATGGAAAGAAACCATTATAGTTAGGATGAAACAATTAACATTATTACTATTTGGCGAATATCCCTTTTCAACTTTACTACATTATTACTTAGAAGTTAGAACCATGGCATTCTATTTTAGGAAGTTGAAAAATAGATAGCTTTTCACAACTTTGAATGGCAAGGATAAAAAGACATCTAGGGGTGATGTTCTTCCAAAAGGGAAGGCAAAAAAATCCCCCCCCCCCTCTTCCCCCAAAACACAGCCAGCGAATATAGTTGACCTTACCTAGTTGCAGTTCAAAAATGTGGCAAAAAACTTATCAGGAAAATCCAAGAAGTTATATGAAACATTGAATTATCATAGAAGTATCAACACGAGAAAACATCAAAGATATTGGTATTATTTTCTTGTTTTTTCCTTTTGATAAGTGCATCAAAGATATTGTTATTACATAATGTTATAAGATATTCTCAACTCATACATGTGTGCCAACTCATCCATGTGTTGTGCCAACCCATCCATGTGTCAACCTATCCTAGTTCCTTTCCATGTGTGTCCATGTATAATTTAATTTGTACTAATGCCTATAAATAGGCTTGTAAGTTTCATTGTAGATTTAATTCAATGTGAGAAGTATTAATGAAGAAACTCAAAATCAATTTCTCTCTTTCTACATGATATCAAATCTCGTTCCTTATTCTTTGGTAGCAGAGCACTGTTCACCGTAGCCGATTATTGTTCATCGGCACTGTTCGTAGGTACTGTTTATCGGTACTGTAGCAGAACACTATTCACTAACTTCTTAATTTTTTAATTTTTCGCTTCTTATTTCCTCTCAGAAAATCAGTTGAACAAATTTGTATGAAGAAATTGAGTGACTCCTATTGCTCCATAAATTTTGTTTCAAAGTGTAGTGAAATTATTTGATATCCGTTAGAAAGTTTATTCTCCTCGAATATATATTGTACCTACCTTTTATATGGCAGAACAAAATGATGATGGTAGCAGTAGGGTTTATAACAATAGCATGGGACAATAAGGTTCCAAATCTATTTTTCATTATGCACAATCAGGTATACACTATTGTGCTCTTAATGTCTCATCTACTTGTCCTAGTTGGATCATTGACATAGGTGCTTCAGAGCATATGACTGGGTCCTCCAATCTCTTTACCTCATACATGCCTTGTTCTGAAAAATACAAGGTTCGAGTAGCTTATGGTTCGTTCTCCTATCTTCGGGAGTGGTTCAGTAGTTTGTACTCCTTCATTAACGTTATCATCTATTCTTCATATTCCTTCATTTATCGCAAACTTATTATCTGTCCAACGTCTTAACGAATTCTTACATTGCTCGGTCACCTTTTTCCCAACTCATTGTATTTTTCAGGACTTGATGACGGGGCAAAAGATTGACAGTGGTAGTACAGTTGGTGGTTTATATTATTTGGATATTCCCACGTCTAGCATGTCTCTAATTAAAGATGGGACTGCTACTCAGGCTCTTCAATCTACTTCTGATTACTCTTCATCAACGGCATCGACGTATGGGACATCCTCCTTTATCAGTGCTAGAATCTTTATTTCCCTCTTTAATTAAGCAGCGTCACAAAACTCAGTTTTTGCGTGAACCATGTGAATTAGGTAAACACACGTTCTATTTTCTGCTATTAACAGTCGGCATTCTGAAGTTTTTGTTTTGTTGTTATACATACTGATGTGTGGGGACCCTCTCGAGTTGTCTCCCGGTCTGGTCATAGATGGTTTGTTACTTTTATTGATTGTTATTCTCGTACAACTTGGATTTATCTTCTTCATTCCAAAAATGAGGTGTTTGACTGTTTTCAAATTTTCATAAGATTATCCAAACCCAATTTGAAGCTAAAGTCAAGATTCTCCATATCGATAATGGTCGGAAATATAGTAATAATAATACTTTTGCATCTTATCCCTCTCAGTATGGCGTCATACTTCAAACTTGCTGTGTCAAAACCCCAGAACAAAATAGGGTGGCAGAAAGAAAAACTGACACTTGCTAGAGGTAGCACGCACTATTATGTTCACTATGAACACGCCTAAATTTCTATGGGGAGATGTCGTTCTAACTGCTGCATTTCTTATAAATCGACTTCCCTCTAAAATTCTTGGGAATAGAAGTCTCATTTCTTTCCTCCAACACACGACAAGTCATTCTCCTTCTCCTCGAGTTTTTGGTTGTGTTATGTTCATAATAAATCTCTCACTCGGGAAAAACTAGATCCCAAGGCTCTTAGGTGTGTTTTCATTGGGTATTCTCTCACCCAAAAAAGATTACAAATGTTATCACCCTCCTTCACACAAAGTTTTTGTCACTCGAGATGTTACGTTTTGGGAGTCGGAACCTTTTTATTCTTCCTAACCTTCTCCTCAGGAGGAGGATGTTATTGATGAGGAGAAGCTTCCTCTTGAGGTCGGTATTACTAGTAGTACTACTCCACCTTATCCTATAAAATCTTCTTTTGTTCCTGTTGTTGTCTCTGATAAATCTTCACAAGGGGAGTCACAAGAGTCACATGCTAGACAGAATGAGCCCGAGTTGAAGACATATGTTCTAAGAGACAAGAATAAGGTCATCATTACTGAACCACTGCAACAACTATGCCCAGAACCTAGTCCTAATAATGTTAATGGTAAGAATCCTAATCCTACTTATTCTTCTGATGATGTTGATCTTTTTATTGCCCTTAGAAAATGGGTTAGATCATGTACCCAACATCCTATCACAAATTTTTTAGCCTATGATAAATTATTTGCATCTTACCATTCCTTTATTTATTCCTTGTCTTCTATATCTATTCCTCAGTGGTGGAGAGAAGCAATTAGCAACGAGAACTAAAAACAGGCTATGATAGAAAATAGAAGAGATGAATGCCCTAAAAAAGAATGATACATGGGAACTAGTCACTCTTCCTTGCGGGAAAAAATCAGTTGGATGCAAGTGAGTATATACAGTCAAACAAAATTCTGACGAGACGGTTGATATACTCAAAGTCAGACTAGTTGCAAAAAAGTTACACTAAACCCATGGAATTGATTACCAGGGGACATTTGCTCCTGTAGCGAAGATGAACTCTGTTCGTACCATAATCTCATGTACAACAAACTTCGGCTGGGATCTTTTGCAATTAGACATAAAAAATGCATTCCTTTACGGTAACTTGGAAGAGAAAATGTACATGGCCATACCTCCTGGTTTTGCTTCATCTATCACTGAGGGTAAAGTTTGTAAACTACGAAAGGCTTTGTATGATCTAAAGCAATCTCCTAGAGCCTAGTTTGGTAGACTCCACAAAGCAATGATAAAGTTTGGGTACAAGCAGAGTCAAGCAGATCATACTCTATTTGTCAAACAAATACAGAGTAAGATTATCATTCTTATTATTTATGTTGATGACATTGTGGTGACAGGGGATAATAAAGAAAAGATAGTTAATCTCAAAGCAAGACTGGCTAGAGAGCTTGAGATCAAAGATCTTGGTCTTTTGAAATATTTCTTTGGCATTAAAGTTGCGAGATCTTCCAGTGAGATTTTTCTATCTCAAATGAAATATATACTTGATCTTCTAACAGAAACTGGCATGTTAAGATGTATGCCTACTGATTCTCCTATTGAAGTTAATCATCATTTAGTAGGTGACTTAGGACCTACGGTTGATAGAGAAAGATATTAACGTTTGGTAAGACGATTGATATATATTTCTCAGACTAGACCTAATATATCTTATACTGTGGGAATATTAAGTCAGTATATGCATGATTCTCGATATTGTCACATGAAAACTGTCTACAGAATTATGAGATATCTCAAGTCTGCTCCTGAGAAAGGTATATTGTTTGCACCACATGGACATATGAGAATCGAAGCATACTCCTACTCAGATTGGGCTGGCTTTATAAATGATCGTCGTTCCACATCTAGTTACTGCTCATTTGTTGGTGGCAATCTTGTTACTTGGTGCAGTAAGAAACAATCTGTAGTGGCAAGATCCAGTGCCGAAGCAGAATATCGATCTATCGCCTTGGGTATATGTGAGCTAATGTGGTTTCGAATTTTGCTAGAAGATTTGGGTGTTGCAACTAAAATGCATATGCAGTTATTTTGTGATAATAAAGCAGTCATTAGTATTGCAAACGACCCGGTACAACATGATAGAATAAAGCACATTGAGATTGACAGACACTTCATTAAAGAAAAGTTAACTACTAGTCTTATTTGCTTACCTTTCGTCTAAACAGAACATCAACTTACTAATATTTTGACTAAAGGTCTTAGTAGTAAGTTGTTTCATCCATTCTGTTTCAAGATGGATATGCGAAACATCTACACACCAACTTGAGGAGGAATGTTAGAAGATATTCTCAACTCATCCATATGTTGTGCCAACCCATCCTAGTTCCCTTCCATGTGTATTCATGTATAATTTAATTTGTACTAATGCCTATAAATAGGCTTGTAAGTTTCATTGTAGATTTAATTCAATGTGAGAAGTATTAATGAAGAAACCCAAAATCAGTTTCTCTCTTTCTACACATAACAAATCAATTATCCTGCATCCTAATAAATGAACACAATACAATTTGAAATGACACGCACCTGACAACAGCCAAAAACGTACTGAACATTTCATTAACCAGGTCATCACATTCGAGATCTAGCATCACAACACAAGACCTATATCTAGCCAGAGTCTCCAAGATAACAACTCTCCTCCCAAAAGATGGACCACTGGTATCACTTAACCCGCTAAAGGTGCTTACAATCAAATGAAAGATTTCCTGAAACAGAATCAATATTAGTAGGCTTCCAATCAAAAAATTATGTTCATACAAGTAACGGACACACCAAGCCACCAACTCGATTAAATCATTTGTTCGTCATAACTGAAAAACACCTTTAGAACATCGTCACTATAAGGAGCTTCTGGTGCAGTTATCCGAGTTATCTCACATATACAGGTTGCAACGAGAAGCTTAACTTCTCTGTCTTGATGCTTTAATAGTTCCGACTTTACAATGGCATTCAGAAAAGGCTGCATGGACGTCAATACAGACTTTGGAGGTGATTGATCAAACTCAGAAAGAGATGATGCAGCTTGCTGCATATCAATACAGAAGTTTATGAGACTTGAAATTAAGCAACAATAAAATTGCTTTACAGAAAAATTTGTATGTATGTATGTACGCACGTATGTGCATGTGTCTATATGTATAATATATATATATATATAGTTAGATATATATATATACATACATGGAAAAGTTATTATAAAAATTTTAAACAAGTATAGGTGTAACTTCCAGTAATGTGGGAATCAATTAATCAAAACCTCCCATATTGGCACTCGTATAAAAATAATAAAACAAAAAAGAGAGTATATTTTGTGCTCTTTTTCCGGAAGTCAGGAGCTCAATAACAGAATCATTTGAAAGCAGGGTAAATGTATAAAAATGGGTTAAAAAGGCATCAGTAAAATATGCTGTAAAGAGTGGAACAATTATAGCTAACAGAAAGATTAAGAAATTTCAAATAAAAGAGATGAAATAAACAAGCAATGGAACTGGACAAATTTCTAAAGCAGCTGCCCTTATTTTCACCGTTCCACAGAAGACATCAATAAAGGGCCAGGAAGCATTATTAGATAATTAACAAATTAATCCAATAGGCAGTAAAAATATATTATTGTCCGTAGATAATAATCGACAATGTAGTTTTGCAAATTCCCATGAGTATAGGTCTAACTTCCATGATGTGGTAGTCAAATAATCAAGACCTCCCATATTGGCACTCGTATAAAAGAAGTATATTGAGTGCTCTTTTTTCCAGAAGTCACTAGTTCAATAACAGAATCATTTGAAAGCAATGAAAATGTATAAAATGGGAACTAATCACAGAATTGTATAAAAAGAGGATATATGAGTTATACCAGAAAGATTAAGAAATTTTACAAATAAAAGAGATGAAATAATCATGTAATGGAACTGGAAAAATTTTCTACCGTAGTTTCCCTTGTTTTCACCATTTCACAAAAGACATAAATAAAGGGCCAAAAAGCATAACTAGATAATTAACAAATTAATCCTCTATAGGCGGTAAGAAGATATGATTGTCCATAGATAAAGATCGACTATGTAGTTTTGCAAATTGCCCATGAGGCAAAACTTTGTATTCCCCATATTTGATTGCAGCATCCAAAAAAGGTTTCTGCCTGTGTCCTGACTTCTGACTAGTTTTCCTTTCTTTTTTCAGACATAGATATCAAATACATCCTCAAGAAGTAGAGAGGTTCACTTTGCTTCTAGGATTCTCCTTTCTCTATTAATAATCTTGGAAAAACAGATAACCTTTCAATCAAATCAGCATATATCATAAATTGGACTCCCTCCATCCAATTTTACTTGTCCTAATTTACTTTTTGGTTTGTCCAAATTTATTTGTCCCTTTCCATTCTAATAATATTCTTAGTATTATTTTTCCAATACTACCCTCAGTGAAATGTATTAAAAAAATCTTAGAAAATAACATAACACACATTGAAAAAAGTAGCAATATTAACTTTGGCATTGGAAGCACAACAACACTCCTTTTTCCCTTCTCTCCCCTATATAATTTTATTATTCCAAGAAAGAGAAAGAAAGAGCTAGGAGATTAACTAAAACTAAAGAGATGATAATATAGTAATTAAGATGGGTAATTTGGAGATAATAAAAATCTCTTCATATAAAGCAAAAAATTCATCTTTAAGCAGTTTAACATTATATTCAAATTTTTAAATGTGCTTTTAAAATAATTAAAATACCAATGTTCTAAAAGTCGGCCTAGTCAGCCGACTAGTCGGCCACTAGGTCGGGGTCGGAGAGTGCCCGAGTCGACTACGGCCTAATCCCTTCAATTAGTCGTTGACCGACTTAGTCGGTGCCTAGTCGGGCCTAATCGGAACTAGTTGTGCAAGTCGGGCTTAATCGGAAATGAAGAAAGTTTAATTTTAAAACCCTAACTTACGGATTGACTGACTTCTTCTTCTCTTCTGCTACTGGCGACGACTTCTTTACTTCTGCTGGCGACGACTGCTTCTCTTGAAGGTATGAACCGTACACTTGGGTTCGTAGTGATCGAAAAGAAAAACCTCCTTGGAGCCGTGAAACTAGCGCCGACCTCTGAGCGACTCCTTCGGCCGATAATACCACTGGACATAAACCCTAACGTTTGCGCCTCTGCTGTCCGACTCGATCTTCTAGGGTTCTTCTCGAGGCCCGGGCTTTCGCCATGGACTTCACAACGACATTCACTGAACAAATTCACAACATACAAAGTTTTGAGTTTTTTTGTGTGAGAGCTTTTTTTATTACTTCTCCTCTGTACCAAAAAAAATGTCCGTTATATAAAATTTAAAGTTGGCGTAATTTATTTAAAATTTAATAATATTATATTTTCGGTTTCAACAAAATATTATATCATACTTGAGGATGATAAAACAGATGAAATATTGAGTCCTATATTTTTATTTTTAAAATTTAAATGAAATTATATCTATTTTAAAATTTAAAACTTTATAAATTGACATAAGGATGTAATAGTATTCTGATATTTATTTATTTTTAAATAATTATATGAAAACAATAAAAATCCGACTAGCCGATTAATCTCCCTAGTCGCTAGTCGGTAGTCAACCGACCTGGGACCGACTAACAACTTTTAGAACACTGTAAAATACTATTTGACACTTGTGAAGAATTTGATAAGCGATTCCGAGGAGTGCATGCTTCCAGAATAGAACAAAGTGATACTATACAGCTCAATACTTATGTATATATCCTCATCTTTCTAAAATGTCTCATGCTTCTAAGATAACTTGCTCCTAATAACTACCTTAATATCAAAGTCAGTTCCACAATAACAAATAACAACACAAGAAATAAACAAAATGCATAGCGGTACTGCGGTAGATAGTTTTATATAATGAAGGACATCTAAGTCAAATCTTTGCATTCACAATTATATTGGTACTCAGATTTGTGTGATACTCAAACTGCCACAAGATACACTAGCCCAGACCATAATCTAAATTACCAAATTTTAGCTGTCTAAGTAACTGAACCAGACCAAGGTTTTTGTTAAGGTTTAATTTAGCACAATTCCTGAACCATCACTTTACTCATTACCTGCGATCCAGGAATTTCCAAATGACAAATGCCGGCAGCCTATTCCAAAATCCAGACCAGTATATCACAATAACCTTCTGCTTCAAAATGTTCCACTTTAAATTTATTTTTAGACCTCCTTCTTTAGTGGTAGAATAACTAATATATATATATATATATATATATATATATATTAACCTTAAAATACTTCGTATAGAAGCAAGCATCCCTCGTTTTTTCCGCTTTAGCAAAGAGAGACTGCAATTTCTAACTTAAAACTTTAAAATACATATAGCAAAACCAGAAGTAGCACAAGGAATAGTTCCCCAAAATAATTATTCATGACTTGTGTGTTCTAAACACATTCATTGGACACTTTTTACTACAACTACTTTCATTCCACATAATTTGTCTTGAAGTAACATCAGCCACAACATGAATTTTTATTTACCTTTTCCATTATTATTTTGTTTGGAGAACTCATTGAACCTTCCTGTCTATTTAATAATATTCATTTTTATATCTTTTAAAAAATAATAATAAAGAAAAATAAAAACAATATTTCAAGGGAACAAAATCCAAGAGCTATTTTTTCATCTCAAATACTATTTTATATATATGCATGTATATATACTCCCAAAGTTAATTTTCCTCCATATATACACTCAAGTGCAGAGCCCAAACCCAACCATGACTATAATCTTAGAAATTCACTTTATAGTACAGAATAAGAAATTTGGGGCGCTATCAAAGGAAAAGAGAGAAGGAAAAAGTGAATTGAACCCTAAAGTTCCATATATGGGGGAAAGAAATATTTAGGAATTTTTTTTCTTGCAAACAGACGATTCGAAAATTCAAAAAACATACAAGTATACTTAAATTCATATTTTTGGTATGAATATTGGTAATATCCGTATTATGTCTCTGTTTATCTCACTCTCGGCATCACAAAAGGTTAAATAAATAAAAATGAAACAATAATACCATAAATTGCTTTACTTAGGCGTTAGCAGGAATACTGAAAATTGAAAGAATATCCATTCGTACATTACATGAACCCTAATTAAACCGAATTGGTAGGTACTTTTCATTCAAAACCAAGAACTTAGTTCAAAGGTTCATACATTTAACCATGAAGACGAGAATTAAGCTCAAATTACACTTCAAACAAACCCTACAAAGAAAAAGTTACTCTAGGGATTCAAATAGAAATAAAAAGTAAGACCATAAATTGCTTCAGTTAGCGTTGAGCTGGAATAATGAAATATGAACCATACCATGAACCCTAACCAACCGAATTGGCAGAAACCTTCAATTCAAAACCATGAACTTCACTCAAACGTTCAGAATTTTAACCATGAAGACGAGAATTAAGCTCAAATACACACCAAACAAACCCTACAAAAAAAAATTACTCGAGGGATTCAAATTGGGATACCTTTAAGAGCTTGACTAGAGAGTCTTTGGAAGACGGAAGGTTTTCGAGCTTCGATCCGAGCTCCTTGAACTGCTGTTGAGGCTTTTGAGCCATGTTTGTTGAGCTCTTTTACTCTCTCTTACTTTCTCTCTCTAGAAAAGAACATCTGGTTTGTGTTGTTGAGAATAGGAAAAGAAGGTTTCGAACAAGGAAGCGAAATAAAAGCGTCGAGTGTGCGTGTTTGTGATATACGCAACTTGTACTCTTGACTTCAGCGCTCCTCTATATATATACTCTGCTGCAGACTGACTTACTTTATTGGATGGAGTTTTTAACGTTACTTTCCTATATGTTACTTGCAGGGGTATTCATCCGTAAAATATTATACCGAATCAATTTAAACTGTACGAATCGATTACCATGAACGTTTGAAAAATGAGTATCGATATCGAAATATTGATATCCTAAATCGGAATGTGCCGGTTTGATGTAGGGACAATATCGGTAATATTAATTACGTACCAGTTTTATTTTTATTTTTAAAATTTTTATTCTTAATAATTTTATTATAATATATAGCTATAATTATGAGTTAAATAGTAGTAATAAAAGTATGCATGCATGATACATATAGAAAAACGAACTAGTAAACTTTCTTGTTTTTTTTGCTAGACAGTAAGCTCATGTGTCATTGTTTGTATGAATTTTCTTCTTTTTTTTATACTTTTTTGCTCTTTATGTTAGTGGTATTAGAGTTTTTTGGATAATTTTTAAATGTAAATTTTACCAACTATCTTGTTTTTTAATTCCTATAATACTTCTTGATGAATAAATATAGATATTTATACTATATATAGTATATATCGGTTCGGTAGTGTATATACCATCTGAAAAAAAATAGCTATCGATACCAATTAACCGATTTATACCAATTTTTTATACTGTTACCGAACATTTTTAAAATTTTATCGAATCGTTCATACCTGTAGACACTCAAAAATTTGTATTTCTTTCCCTAACCATGGCAGGAGGACAAAAATATCATTTCTGTGACACCCCCAAACTCAGATATTTGTACCTCGAATCTGGTGCTCCACAATCTAACTTATACAACATATTAATATCACATTCAGCGGAATAATATAATTATTTACATTGATATAAAATAAATATTTTTGTAACATCAGAGGAGCCTTCCGAAATACACAAACGGCATCAGCCAAGAGAGGAAATCTGCCCCCTGATAATGCTGACAGATGCGGGAAACCATGGTAACATCAACATAATAGCATCCTCATCAGAGTTAAACAGGCTACCGTGAATATAGTTCGCCGTAACCTATCAATAACATCAAGGGCTGTCCATGACAACGTTATCTGTAAGACCCCAAATTTTATGAATAAAGATTTAAATTTTTTTATATATTATTTTAAAATAGTAAGGTATTGATTTGATAAATGTCATAAGTTATGGGTGAAATGTACAAATATTTCAAAGTAAGCAAGTGGTTATAAAATATTCGTTGTGTCGGGGAATATTCGTTTGGTCGAGGAATATTCTTTTTGTCGGAGAATATTCGTACGACGATGCAGTCATTGGTGGACCCCACAACGGAATGAATGTCGGATATAGAAAGGGACAGAAATAACTTTTTTATAAAAATAACAGTAAAACTGTTACCGTTAAACTATTGAAATACCTGGTGGTTAAAATAAAGTAATACGCGGTGTTGCACAGTAGCACACGGTATTGCACAGTAGCACACGGTATTGCACAGTAATTCTAATTATTGATTCTTACGTAAGAAGGCACTTACTTAATTATTGTTACAGTAATTACTGTTCAATATTTTATATTATTGATTCAATAATTGCTACAATTGCATAATATTTTATTGGTTCAATAATTGCTACGTTGATATTTTATATCAATAATTGCTACGTTGATATTTTATATTATTAATTCAATAATTGTTATTGCACAGTATTTCACATTATTAAATCAATAATTGTCACTGTTATTATTTGAATAATATTATTAAATAGCATTATTGGCAATGTCTAAGAAAGTTCTGTCTAGGAGGGGTTATTTAATTGCGCGCCAGTAAGGAGAAATCCTTATCGGAAGGCCCCTTCTTTCTTGGGAATGATCTGGTTGTTAATATTGTGATTCTATAATATTATTTATAAATAATTAAATTATTGATAAATATGATGAGTAAATATTTATTCAATTTTGATATAAAGGGAAGAATTTTTAGTATGAGACATTTGTTAAAAAATTGGCATTTTATCTTCTCCGATAAAATATTTATTCAAATATTATAATATTACATTACAATATTATAATGTGATAATATAATAGTACAATTTTATAATTTGAAGAAGTGATATTGTTGTAATAAATTTATGGCATAAAAATAAAATGAGATGGAAGAGAAAAGAATTGAATTGGAATTCTTTTAATAAGTATAAATGTTTTATTATATATATATATATTATATAAAGCATGTGACATATTTTTTTTTCTTCTGTGCTGCCAAACTTGCCAACTTTTTCAAAGTTTGTATGCTAAGAAAATTTCATCCGTCTGCAGTTTTGTCAACATTGGCACCCTAAGCTTTTCCTATAAATAGGGTGCTTAGTTATAAATGAAAATCACACCAGAATCAGAAAATTTTCTCTCTATAATATCGAGCGTATTTCTTGTGAGTATTTAAATACTTCGAGCGTTGATAACAGTGCAAGTTTTCGTTCACATAATATCTGATATTCCGGTCAAAACTACTCTCCTGTTAAGGTAAGGGATGTTATTTTCTTTCGTAAATAATGTTATTCTTTTCAATATCATTATACCAAAATATTGGCATGGATTTTATTATGAAATTCTTACTTTTTTCGACGGGGTTACTATTCACGTATACGACACTATTCACGAAAAAATTAAATTTTCTTCTATTTGTCCAAGTTGCTTGTTAAGGTTCCTATCTTTGATTGAATCCAAGTTTTGATCTTCATTCTTGAATTTTGCTTCACAATTGATTATTACGGAGTATTATTGAACTTGGTTAAACTAAATTACGAATCCCTAATCTTTGTCCTTTATCTCACTAGATTCGTTATTTATATTATTTTTCATCATCCTCAGTCCTAAATGGTGATATAACTGAATATCTTTGGCCTGTAGAGCAAAGATGAATGATTACCTGATGAATATCTTTGACCCGTAGTGCAAAGATGGACAGGTGTCGAGATTAACATGACCACTGGTGATACAAATGAATATCTTTGGCCCGTAGTGCAAAGATGAATATTCGATTTGAGATATATATTGATTGATGTTACAGGGATAAAATATTGATGATGGACTTTTAAATCATAGAAGATAGTAGACTTCATTCTCTACATAACTCTTCTAATGAATTGATATTTTCGCTGTAGTAGCTGATCTAAAACTTGTTGTCCATAATATTTTATCTGAATTGTTGAAGACTAACGATAATTTATTTTCTATTGTCTTGGTCATAATATTCTTTACTGGGCTAATTGAGCTCACCCTTTTCATCTATTGTCCTCTTCAGGGAATGAGAATGTTGCGGGAACTAGTCGGGGATCAGTGTGATGGTCAGAATAGAGCAGTAGTAGTCCTCGCTATTTTTGTAAAATAGTGGGATAATAATTGTAATAAATAAGGAATGAATTTGAATGTTTATATTTCGTATTATATACGATTTGCATTGAAATTCATAGTTGTATGGTCGTATTTCTCACGACCTTTTGTTCTAAAAGAATGTATTTGAATTCTGTACCATATATTTGGCGACTCAGAATGGGTTGGTATTGAACCTATTTTGGGGGCGCCACAGTTGGTATCAGAGCTTAGGGATATGATCTCTGGCGGAGATCTGAGAATAGAACTAGGAGGGGAGAAACGAGTAAAACCTTCGCTAGTGTGTCCTACCTAAGCTTAATTGTTATTTAATTGGTCGGTTGGAACATAGGGTTAATATGTGATATGTTAATTTGTTTGATTAACCCTTGTTTTGTGGCAGTATTTGAGAATGGCAGCTGAAAATCTAAACAATAGAGTGAATGAGATCGTTGAGACACCTTTAATCACCAACCAGGAGAACGTGCAATAGGAAGGCTATATTCCTCCTGTAAACAACCCTACCGAAGAAACGGGGAGTGATGGGATGTTTAGAAGCTTTTTGCAGTTCATGCAAAACCAGACGAGGGAGACTCGTGTTCATAATACAGGTGGAAATAATAACTCGCGACTTGTCACTGCCAAACAGTTCAAAGAGTTGGGACCACCAGAATTTCAGGGAAAGCCAGATCCAATCAAGGCAGAGACGTGTGTTAAGCAAATTACCAAGATATTTGATGTCTTGGGATGCACGGAGGAACAGAAGATTCCATGCGCCACCTTTATGTTCCGTGGAGAGGCAGATTACTGGTGGGAATCTGTGAAGCGTACCCAGCATGCCGCACTCAAGATGTCTTGGGAGGCATTCTAGAAACTGTTTAATGACAAGTACTTTTCAGAAAGTATTCGTCACATGAAAGAGGTAGAGTTTATCAGACTGGAACAAAACAACATGACGGTGTCCCAGTACGAGGCTAAGTTCGCGGAGTTATCCTGGTTTGCACCTCATTTGGTGGAGAATGAGAAACGTATGACGCGGATGTTTCTGAGAGGTTTGAAACTAGAAATTCGTTAATACCTCATTTCTCACAAATTTTCTCTATATTCGGATGTAGTTAACAGGGCCCAGTTGTTAGAACGAGATAATGATTATGTTCAACCAAGGGACAACAACCAAGGTCGTACCGGTTGCAGCAGTCATCGGAACAATGACAACCAGCAGGGATGAAAGTATCATGACAGAAGCGGTAACCACTCCGGTGGAAATCGTGGCCATGATATAAGAAGTGAGTCGGGGTGGGGGGGGGATTTCAAGAAGAGAAGGTACAACAATGAGAACGTGAAAACATCGACAGCAGCACCAACATCAACTGTTTCTAGGGGAGGAGAACGACCGTCGGTCGTATGCTATAAATGCAGGCAAGAGGGACACATCAGTCCCAACTGCACACAACAATCTAAGGTGTGCTATAACTGTGGAAAGGAATGACATATACCTCGAGTGTGTCCTGTAGCAAAACCAAGTCCAGCGGGGGTGGTGATTCCTAAGGCAGTTCCGGACAAATCAAAGTCAGTGGTTCCTGGAAGAGCTTTTGTCGTAACTGCCCAACAAGCGAGGAACCTGAATGAGGTTATTACGGGTAAGCCAATTATAAACTCTTGCGAAGTCTATACTTTATTAGATACCGGTGCTACCCATTCTTTTATTTTACCTGCTTGTGCTCAACGTTTGAACTTGACTTCTGATAAATTAGAGTTTGACTTATCTGTTGAAACTCCGTTTGGAGAAACCTTCGTTACATCTACAGTTTACAAATCTTGCTTGATTCAAATTGGTATCCTCACCCTACCTGTTGATCTTATATCTTTGAAAATACTTGCGTTTGATGTGATTTTAGGAATTGACTGGTTAACCACTTATCATGCCAAAATTAATTATTTTCGTAAGGTCGTTATTTTTCATATTCCTAATCAACCTGTTGTGGGAATCCAAACCACCAACCACTAAAATCAATCAATGTCATTTTAAGTCATAAAGTTATTCGTTTATTGAAAAACAGATGTCAAGCTTTCTTAGCCCATGTCACTGATCTAAACCAGAATACGTTAGGTTTGAATGATATTTCTGTTGTTAATGAGTTTCCTGATGTATTTCCCAAAGAACTTCCCGGTCTACCCCCAGAACGTGAAGTTGAATTCTTTATTGACCTTGAACCCGGTACAAAGCCCATTTCGAAAACCCCATATCGAATGGCTCCTATTGAACTTCAGGAGTTAAAGGTCCAGCTACAGGAGTTGTTAGACATTGGTTTCATTCGTCCTAGTACATCTCCTTGGGGTGCTCCTGTTTTATTCGTAAAGAAGAAAGACGGGAGTATGCGACTTTGTATTGACTATCGGGAGTTGAACCATGTCACCATCAAGAATAGGTATCCGTTACCTCGTATTGATGACCTGTTCGACCAGTTGCAAGGTGTACAATTCTTTTCAAAGATCGATCTTCGTTCTGGATATCATCAGCTGAAGATTAAAACTGAGGATATTTCGAAAACTGCCTTCAGAACTCGGTACGGGCATTATGAATTTTTAGTAATGTCTTTTGGATTGACTAATGCTCCTGCTGCTTTTATGGATATGATGAACCGTGTATTCAAAGAATATTTGGATCAGTTCGTGGTTGTCTTTATTGATGACATCCTCATCTATTCCAAAAGCCGTGAAGATAATGAGCACCACTTGAAGCTAGTACTTCAAAGGCTTCGTGAAAACAAGCTATATGCCAAGCTGAAGAAATGCGAGTTCTGGCTAGAGGAGGTAGCATTCCTTGGACACGTGGTATCAAAACGTGGAGTATCTGTTGACCCGACGAAGATTGAAGCAATACAAAGTTGGGAGCAACCGAAGTCGGTGACCAAAGTACGTAGCTTTCTGGGCTTAGCTGGTTATTATCGGAGATTCGTGGAAGGATTTTCTCGAATTGCTACTCCATTAACTCAGCTGACTCGGAAAGATACAAAATTTATATGGAACGAAGAATGTGAGAAGAGCTTTCAAGAGCTCAAGAGGAGACTCATTTCGGCACCTGTTCTGATGATACCATCTGGTTCGGATGGATTTGTCATTTACAGCGACGCTTAGGGCAAAGGGTTAGGATGTGTTATCATGCAACATGGGAAAGTCATAGCATATGCCTCGCGACAACTCAAAGAATATGAGAGAAATTATCCTACTCATGATCTAGAGTTGGCAGCTGTCGTTTTCGCATTAAGGATCTGGAGACACTACCTGTATGGAGAGAAAGTGGAGATCTATATGGATCATAAGAGCCTCAAATATTTCTTCACTCAAAATGAACTCAACATGCGGCAACGACGTTGGCTTGAGCTGTTGAAAGATTACGACCATACCATCCAATACCATCCTGGAAAAGCTAACGTGGTAGCTGACGCGTTGAGTAGAAGATCATACGCGGGAATGAATGCGATGCTATCAAGGCCTATTTTGTGTGATTTACAAAGGATGGAGATAGAGTTCAAGACTCCGGGGACCCATGCGATGATGTCAAGTATACACGTAGAACCAACTTTGATTGATAAAGTTAAAGCTGCTCAAGCTACAGACCCGGAGCTGGTGAATATGAGGAAGATGGTGCAAGAAGGTGCTATTCCAGAAGCAAGGATTGATGAACAAGGAATACTTCGAGTCAACTCCAGACTTTGTGTTCCTAACGATTCTGACTTAAAGTATAGAATCATGATGGAGGCACACAACACACCGTTTGCAATCCATCCTGGGAGTACCAAAATGTATCGTGATCTTTGACATACATTTTGGTAGAGCAATATGAAGAGAGAGATCGCGGAATTTATCTCGAGGTGTTTAACGTGTCAACGTGTTAAGGCGGAGCATCAAGTGCCAAAGGGTCCATTGCAACCATTTGAGATTCCAAAATGAAAGTGGGAACACATTACCATAGATTTCGTTACGGGCCTTCCAAGGTTTCTCAAGGCATAGATGCGATTTGGGTTATTGTTGATAGATTAACCAAGTCTGCTCATTTCTTGCCGATACGGGAGACTTATTCCCTTGAACGTCTTGCTCGTATGTACGTGAATAAGATTGTGAGATTGCCTGGCATGCCAGTATCCATAGTTTCGGATCGTGACCCAAGATTCACTTCACGATTTTGGGTCAGTTTGCAGAAAACTATGGGCACGGATTTAAGATTCAGTTCAGTATATCATCCTCAAACGGACGGACAATCAGAAAGGACTATTCAAACTCTTGAAGATCTATTGAGACTCTGTGTTATAGACTTCAAAGGGAGTTGGGATAAGTACTTACCATTTGTGGAATTCTCCTACAACAACAGTTATCAGGCAAGTATAGGCGTATCTCCATTCGAAGCGTTGTATGGACGAAAGTGTCGCTCTCTAGTATGCTGGGATGAGGTGGGTGAAGCAACATTGTTGGGACCAGAGTTGGTACGTATGACTACGGAAAAGATTCAAATGATCCGACAACGTATACAAACGGCACAGGATCGACAAAAGAATTATGCGGATCTTCATCGAAAGGACGTGGAATTTAATGTTGGGGATCATGTATTATTACGTGTTGCTCCATGGAAAGGAGTTACAAGATTCGGGAAGAGAGGAAAGCTCAACCCACGATTCATTGGTCCATTTGAGATCCTTGACTAAGTAGGAAAGGTGGCCTATAGACTCGCTTTACCTCCAAGCATGTCTCGTGTTCATAACGTTTTTCACATATCCGTGCTTCGCAAATATATGAAAGACCCAAACCGCATTATTGAGTTAGAACCAGACGAGATAGCTGGATATTTAACGTACGAGGAGGTACTTGTCAAGATCTTGGATAGGAAAGAACATGTTCTACGTTCAAAGGTTACACCTCAAGTCAAAGTTTTATGGAGAAACCATGAAATTGAGAAAATGACCTGGGAGTTGGAATCGGAAATGAAAGCGAGGTATCCTCACCTTTTTGACATACTAGGTACGTACGTCAATTTCGAGGATGAAATTTCATAAGGAGGGGAGGTTGTAAGACCCCAAATTTTATGAATAAAGATTTAAATTTCTTTATATATTATTTTAAAATAGTAAAGTGTTGATTTGATAAATGTGATAAGTTATGGGTGAAATGTGCAAATATTTCAAAGTAAGCAAGTGGTTATAAAATATTCGTTGTGTTGGGGAATATTCGTTTGGTCGAGGAATATTCTTTTTATCGGAGAATATTCGTATGACAGCGCAGTCATTGGTTGACCCCACAATGGAATGAATGTCGGATATAGAAAGCGACAGAAATAACCTTTTTATAAAAATAACGGTAAAACTGTTACCGTTAAACTGTTGAAATATCCGGTGGTTAAAATACAGTAATACGCGGTGTTGCACAGTAGCACACGGTATTGCACAGTAATTCTAATTATTGATTCTTACGTAAGAAGGACACTTACTCAATTATTGTTACAGTAATTACTGTTCAATATTTTATATTATTGATTCAATAATTGCTACAATTGCATAATATTTTATTGGTTCAATAATTGCTACGTTGATATTTTATATCAATAATTGCTACGTTGATATTTTATATTATTAATTCAATAATTGTCATTGCACAGTATTTCACATTATTAAATCAATAATTGTCACTGTTATTATTTGAATAATATTATTAGATAGCATTATTGGCAATGTCTAAGAAAGTTCTGTCTAGGAGGGGTTATTTAATTGCGCGCCAGTAAGGAGAAATCCTTATCGGAAGGCCCCTCTTTCCTGGGAATGATCTGGTTGTTAATATTGTGATTCTATAATATTATTTATGAATAATTAAATTGTTGATAAATATGATGAGTAAATATTTATTCAATTTTGATATAAAGGGAATGATTTTTAGTATGAGACATTTGTTAAAAAATTGGCATTTTATCTTCTCCGATAAAATATTTATTCAAATATTATAATATTACATTACAATATTATAATGTAATAATATAATAGTACAATTTTATAATTTGAAGAAGTGATATTGTTGTAATAAATTTATGGCATAAAAATAAAATGAGATGGAAGAGAAAAGAATTGAATAGGAATTCTTTTAATAATTATAAATGTTTTATTATATATATATATATATATATATATATATATATATTATAAAGTATGTGACATATTATTTTCTTCTGTGCTGCCAAACTTACCAAACTTGCCAACTTTTTCAAAGTTTATATGCTGAGAAAATTTCATCCGTCTGCAGTTTTGTCAACATTGGCACCCTAAGCTTTTTCTATAAATAGGGTGCTTAGTAAAAAATAAAAATCACACCAGAATCAGAAAATTTTCTCTCTATAATATCGAACGTATTTCTTGTGAGTATTTAGATACTTCGAGCGTTGATAACAGTGCAAATTTTCGTCCACATAATATCCGATATTCCGGTCAAAACAACTCTCCTGTTAAGGTAAGGGATGTTATTTTCTTTCGTAAATGATGTTATTCTTTTCAATATCATTATACCAAAATATTGGCATGAATTTTATTATGAAATTCTTACTTTTTTCGACGGGGTTACTATTCACGGAAAAATTAAATTTTTTTTTTCTATTTGTCCAAGTTGCTTGTTAAGGTTCCTATCTTTGATTGGATCCAAGTTTTGATCTTCATTCTTGAATTTTGCTCCATAATTGATTATTACGGAGTATTATTGAACTTGGTTAAACTAAATCACGAATCTCTAATCTTTGTCCTTTATCTCACTAGATTCGTTATTTATATTATTTTTCATCATCCTCAGTCCTAAATGGTGATATAACTGAATATCTTTGGCCTGTAGAGCAAAGATGAATGATTACCTGATGAATATCTTTGGCCCGTAGTGCAAAGATGGACAGGTGTTGAGATGAACATGACCACTGGTGATACAAATGAATATCTTTGGCCCGTAGTGCAAAGATGAATATTTGATTTGAGATATATATTGATTGATGTTACAGGGATAAAATATTGATGATGGACTTTTAAATCATAGAAGATAGTAGACTTCATTCTCTACATAACTCTTCTAACGAATTGATCTTTCCGCTGCAGTTGTTGATCTAAAACTTGTTGTCCATAATATTTTATCTGAATTGTTGAAGACTAACGATAATTTATTTTCCATTATCTTGGTCATAATATTCTTTACTGAGCTAGTTGAGCTCACCCTTTTCATCTATTGTCCTCTTCAGGGAATGAGAATGTTGCGGGAACTAGTCGGGGATCAGTGTGATGGTCAGAATAGAGCAGTAGTAGTCCTCGCTATTTTTGTAAAATAGTAGGATAATAATTGTAATAAATAAGGAATGAATTTTAATGTTTATATTTTGTATTATATACGATTTGCATTGAAATTCATAGTTGTATGGTCGTATTTCTCATGACCTTTTGTTATAAAAGATTGTATTTGAATTCTGTACCTTGTATTTGGCGATCACCAATGTCGGTACTCCAGTCAAATCCGATCGCCAATGTCGGTACTCTAGTTAAATCCGATCTCCAATCGAACCATCTATCCAGCTCCGATCTCCATCGGACCCTCAATCCAGATCCGATCTCCAATCGGACCATCCATCCAGCTCTGATCTCCAATCGAACTGTCCATCCAGCTCCGATCTCCAATCGTACCGTCCATCCAGCTCCGATCTTTAATCAAACCGTCCATCAAGCTCTGATCTCCAATCGGACCATCCATCCAGCTTCGATCTCCAATCGGACCGTCCATCCAGCTCCGATCTCCAATTGGACCGTCTATCCAGCTCCGATCTCCAATCGGACCGTCAATCCAGTTCCGATCTCCAATCGGACCTTCAATCCAGCTCTGATCTCTAATCGGACCGTTAATCCAGCTCCGATCTCCAATCGGACCATCAATCCAGCTTCGATCTCCAATCAGATTGTCCATCCAGCTCCGATCTCCAATCGAACCATCTATCTAGCTCTGATCTCCAATCGGATCATCAGGGCAACTTCGATCTCAATATCGGGCTATCAAATCAACCCTGATCCTCGATCATGCTGTCAAGTCAAACCCCGATCTCAATATCGGGCCATCAAATCAACGTCGACAGCAATTCGAGAGGTATAAGTCAGCCCCGACATCAACCCGGGAGGTATCGATCAACCCCGATCTCAATATCGGGCCTTCAAGTCAGCCCCGACATCAACTCGGGAGGTACACTTCAACCTTGACATTAACCTAGGACTGTGTCAAGTCATCCCCGGTCTCAGCCCGGGATATACAAGTCAGCCCCGGCGTCAATCCGGGAAGTGCAATTCAGCCCCAGAGATAACCCTGGGAAGCCAGATCCACCAAGGACCACCCCGGGAGGGGAAAAATGGTCATTTTATCAACTCTCAGTCAATTCGGTCAAACTCAAGCCGAATTGATACCATCTAAATCAGAATAAACCATAACAACGATCTCGAGTGCAAACTACGTAAGACAGCTCAACGGACAAACTGCGGGGAATCGAAGACGTGGTTATGAACCCGTCTTCTAGAACCCAGAAAATATTTTATTCCATGTCATTGCGATACTCTCGGTGAGGGCTTTTCGAAAAGGTATCGCACGCCTCAAACAGACGCTTCGATCAAAAGTTAGAAAGTTTCTACTTCGACTGCGCGTTGTCTGGAGTGCACGTACTTCGAGATGATGGAACCCAGCACCACAGGCCCCACCAGGGGAGCCGCACCTCTGCCTGTGGCAGCATCAGGTAGAGTGGAGGCTTCCTGGTCTAAAAATAGAGGTGCCCACCCCTTCATTTTAAAAAATCCAGAAACGCAGCGAAGCTCTGGTAGTTCAATTTTATGACTTTTACACCTCTTCCAAACTCAAATATTTTTACTCTAACACGTAGATATACCTATATACTACCACATATCAGAAAATAATTGGTAGATTTGGACGTATAGAGCCTATGATTTGGCAAAAAGCCTGTGTAGCAGTCCATTGTAAGTATTTTCACGATCAGAAAGTGAATATTACTTCTTCGTACTTTTATACACTTGCACGTTAAGTTTCGTTTTCTAAAAATGTCCGGAACCTAGTTCCGTGGCCGTTTTCTTCAAAATTTGGTATATTTTTGTACATAAATTGATTTTCTGGCATTTCTACAACTCGGATTGACGATCCGTCAGCTCCAGTTGCTTCAATGCACTAGGACACACGTTCTGGCAACTTCGCTGGACTGGGTTATCTTCCTAGTCTGGGTTTGGACCTTTTTTGTATATATTTAACTGTATATATACTAACGTTTCAATTCTGTCAAGCCCGGATGTCAAATCCGAGGTAGTTTACTGCTTTTATATATATTTACGCATATATGAGCGATTTTCACCATCACTGGTCCTCGTATCAGTCTTGGTTGACTACATTTCTGTCAATATATATATATATATATATATATATATATATATATATATATATTTTAATTCAGTCCGGGCACCGGCGTGAAAACCCATCGCCCTTTATACTATTTTTGCACACTTTGCCATACTAGGTGATCTCCCTAGTCACTGGTTGACTACTCTTCTGTAATTTATATTTCAGTCTAGCCTGAATTATTTCGTGGCCTTTATACTATTTTTTTGCACACTTCGCCATACTGGGTGATCTCCTAAGTCACTGGTTGACTACTTTTCTGTACATTTACATTCCAGTTCAGCCTGGATCATTCTGTGGCCTTTTTACTGCTTTTATATATATTTATGCATATATAAGCAGCCTTCACCATCACTGGTCCTCTTCCCAGTCTTCGTTGACTACGTTTCTGTCAATATATATATATATATATATATATATATATATATATATTTCAATTCCAGTCCGGGCACTAGCGTGAAAACTTATCGCCCTTTACAGCTTTTATATATATATATATATATATATTGCTTTATTCGCTTTCTATTCAACTGCTGCTATAAATATTCATCTTATGTGAATTGACACTAATATATCTGCAGGCGAACTAGATTTATTTAAATCTCGGCAATTCTAATTTTCAAACGGTTCAATACCTTCAGACTGAACCGGAAAGCTAGAATGGCTGAGATTTCCTTAAATCTAGCTTTCTTTCTAGTTTCAGCTTCAAAAGCAACCTCGAGTCCCTTAGATCGCTATCTAGTGGGAACGAGACGCTTTGGCCGTGCAGACCAGGATTTACTAAATGAATCCTCGGTTCTGACAATTTTGGGATATTTATCTGTTTCTGTACAAATTTGAACTGTGCAGGTTTTGGCTACTTATATCTGAGCCTAGGAATCGTGGGATTCACGATTAAAACGATCGAAATCTGATCCCACGATAAACAAACTCCGATTTACAAATGTACCCTGCCAGTTTTTTTGTAGAAATGTACATGTAAACAGACCTTAAAACGGTTATTCGAATTTAAGGTCTCCAGAAAAATGAAAAAAATATCGATTGTCGTGTCAGCATCCCTCCGATGGTTTTCATACCCATGAAGAGACCGACACTTGTATATTCTGTGGTCGAGGATGCATCGTAGCCCGACAAATCACCATTCACATGCAGCCTTAAGGCTATAAAGATAAAATTGGAAGTATCAACAGGCTTCAATTCCTATGGCAGCTTAAGGGTTTGATAAACCAGCTTTCAAAATATCATTGTCAAATCAATCAAAAGAAAAGCGTTTCAAGAAAATCAATTTAAATATTTTTACAAATCAAATCTAAGACTGATTTTCATATCAAATCAAACCCTTCGTATATAGGTTCAACGAAGCAAAGCACTACTTTTAATCAATCAAATCAATAGGCCCAATTTTCAAACAGCATTCACTCACGTATTCCAGTTTTAAAGGGAAATATTAAAAAGATGTGGTATCGTGTTTACACGGGAGTCGTGGGGTGCCTAACACCTTCCCCACACTTAACCAAGCCCCCGAGCTCAAACTTTGTTTTCAAAGATCAAGTTTCGACAGTGTCTAGCAATTGGGCCTCTTTTCAAACAAAACTCGGTTGAGTTGGTACAACCATTTCAAATCTACCAACTGGCGACTCTGTAAAACGTTCAAATCATCGACATGATACATGTTGGCCTTTCTCCTAAAAAACCCTTCAAAATCTTTTTCCTAAATAAAAAGAGTGAGGGTAGAGAGAACTTAGGAAAAGAGATTAAAAGATCTCTGTTCTACTTCTTCTAGCTTCCTTGCTATATCTATATTTCTCGCCACCGACCTGCGGAATAAGGTTCCCATCTGGATCCCTGCCTCCCTACGATAAGCAATCTCTACCTCTAACTCCTGTATGGCCAGCTTCCTCTGGTGGTTCTCATCCCTCAGTTTCTGGAACTCGGACTTTCTCTCTTGGGCCTCTGCCTCCAGCTCCTGAACTCTGCAGTCTAACTCTAGAATACACTCCTCGTACTCACCCAGCATATGCTCCTCTAGGTTAGGCTCGTAGGAGTCCTCCATGGGCTCCTCCTCTGAAGGCTCGTCCTCAACAGGCTCGTCCTCTATAGGCTCCTCCTCGGGGTCGAACTCTACCTCGATCTCATCCTCGTCGTCAGACTCGAATGGTGCAACTGCCTGCACTGGCACAGCCTCTAGAGGTGCCTCGTATACTACATGTATGTCCCTAGGCCCCTCCTCGGCCACTCTACTAGGTACTCTTGTGTCTGCCATCCTACAATCACAAACACATGACAAGAAACAACAACCCCATTAGAATGTTAAACAAAACATAAGTTCATTGTATAAAATAAAGTTACATTTCATAACATACTAAGTCTCTCAAGGAAAACTCTATATGAGTTTTATTTGCTTCCTAACTTCTAAATTTGCCTAAGTTATAGTCTAAGGACACTCGTTCCTAAGGTTTATAACTACAGCTCTGATACCAACCTGTGATGCCCCCAAATTCCAGGACCGTCACGGGGTTGCTCGAATTTGGTTCATCACGTGCTCATGGTACTACAATGATAATTAAAATCACACATTCACAGCGGAATATCTAATTTAGAATAATATACAATGATGTATTATAATTATTCCCCCAAGTCTCGCAACCTACAGTACTTAATAGATTACCTAATAATATCAATTAACGACTCATTACATAATCTAACTTAAACTTAAACATAAACAAATCCAGTCTTACTACATCATCTTAATACAACATTAAAATATTTAAAAACATAAAAGAGACAAGCTAGTTAGTAGTCTTGTCCTTGCCCTTATCAACGCCTGAAGGTTCGCCATGCTCTGCCTTAATTGAAATGTTTTAGGGAAAGCAAGAATGAGAACAAATTTTCCAACAAGTAATATACAATAAGGGTAAGTGATATAATTCTCAATTCTCGAAAGGGTATAACAAGGTTTGATAGTTCAAGGATAATAAGAATATCAACAGTTTTCAATAACAGTCGCTAAGGACATAATAAAATCAATGTGATTCAATAATAAATCAATTCAAGACTTCAAGATAACTGAATACTGAGCAGTCACTAAGGACTATGAATTTCCACAAGATTTGACAGTAATAAACTGAAAATCCAACAAAAATAGGTACAACAGGTGATCAGCCTAAAGTACCATCGTTATGCATAACAATCAATCATACTCAAGTGTGCGCGTCGGTTCTCCGACAGTTATATTTTATTTTTCTCAGTCAAATACAAGATCCCGCACCAATCAATTGGTTTGGGTCGCTTTTCAACAATATAAGTCTAGCCGAATCAAATGGCATAGATCACAACAATTATAAGTTCAATCTCAAGGTTTAAAGTTCGTAGAATATAAATTGAGTTTTATCTCGTATATGATTCATAATATTTGAATTCCAATCTCAATAGTTTACTTGTACGACAATAATAGCAAAGCTAAATGCATGTCCAATAAAGAGTAGAGTTAGGAACTTGCTTACAACGTTCCTCGAAATAAAACAAACACAAAGGTAGGATACTCGCATTATAAATGAGTGTAAGTAAGGAAACTTGCACTTTAAAAGAGTGTAAGTTAGAGAACTTTCCTTTAGCGTAGTTTATCCACGAAAAGTAAATCAACACTTTCGAATTCCTATCGTAATACAGTTACGTATATATATGATATTCATTAGCCATACAATTTAACTTCACATTTGTTATTTAAGCTTGATACGATTCAAGTATACACGTACGGTACAAAGTCAGTTTATATGTCTATCATGAAATCAAATACCTAGTTACTCCATAAGCTATTTCACAATGCTCAAAATGAAGACCTTTTTATCCATGGACTTTCATTATATAAGTTAAACACTATCTTATTACTTAATCATCACATATATACACATATCAGTAGGGTGTAAACCATTTCTAGCAATGTAGGCATCATATAAGCTATCTGTCCAAAATTAGATTGTCAAACTGCATGGCTTCTGATTCCAGGCTGGCGCAGCTGCGCCCTGGTTAGGCCTAGGGAGGGCGCAGCTGCGCAGTCCCCTGGCCAGACCAGGGTTGAGCCTTGCATTTTCTGATTCTGTCCATCCTTTAGCATACTTAACCAATTTACACTTAACATACGATCATGTCAGAGGACGTTTATAAGCATATGATCATCTCAAGTTCATTTTTATATGTTATGGTTTTAGTCTAGGATTTACACAAAATTAAGGTCGAATAGGGTCATGTAATCACCACGCATACAATTAGATCATATGTTCACATCAAGAGATCACATACTTTGTACTATACATGTTTATAAGTGTCCACATCTTTTATTCATCACTAGCGTCGTCTATCACTTTAAAATATGCTTAAACTCATGTTTGGTTAACCTTTCATTGAATTTGACAAGCGAGTACACATGTATGGTATGCTAGTGATGGTATACGCACTATTAAACATGTTACAAATATCAGGATATGAATCTCAATATAACATGTTAAGGTTCACCATCAAAGCTCATATTTTCATTAGTAAGTCTTACTAATAAGTCCAACATGTTCATGCTTCCTTACGAATCGAATAAACATAAGTTGATGGGTTATTCATGCATTTCTAAGTCATCTAAACACGCTCGCAAAAATCAGAATCTAGACTTCGATATAAAATGTCAAGATAAAACTTATACTTTCACTAGTAAAGTTCATTTAACTCGGTCACATACTCATGTTACCTTATGAAACATGTATACATCTATGAATATGTTTTTCATGCCTTCCTAGATCATAATAATATGCTTGCAAGGTCAGAATACCGTCGTAAGCCATATATGTTTAAAGTTCAATTATAAACCTTATGTTCACTTCGGAAACTTTAACCGTTCGTTAATCATGCACGTAATCATAGAAGAACATGCTCATATTAGGTCTACATACCCCTCTATACAAGTTATTCATGTTAATATGCCTTGCCTAAGTCATAACATCCAAGCATGCTTATCAGATTAACAGAACTCAAACAAAACTGGAATAGGCTTCCTGCACAGCTGCGCTGCGCCTGGGTATAAACCCGGCGCAGCTGCGCCGTGTGCAGTTCATGCCAGTGTTCTTCCTGCTTCGGCAGTTAACATCCTAAATCACAGAATTACTTCACAAAAATAGTTCTAAGCATGTCACATTGCATACTAACATATATAACAACCCACATATTGACTAACAAACAATACTTGATCACAAACTCATGAATTTCAAGAATCAAAATTTGGACAGTAAACTTGAACGAAGAACAAGAATGAAGAATTTTATACCTCTGCTATGAATTAAGCTTGCTCAAATTGGATTCCCAACTCTCTGTAAACTATCTTGCTATCAACTATCAATATGCTCTCAATCCAACACTTAAACAAAATCTCAACAAATGAAATTGAAGAAACATGACTGCTATTTATAGAAGAATTGAAATCCAGACAATGCCTTTGCTTAACAAATTAAACCAACGTGAAAATAGATTGTATGAAGGTTAAGAGATGGTAGGTAAATGGTTGGTGGAATCAATCATGAAAACCATTCTTGTAAGACCCCAACTTTTATGAATAAAGATTTAATTTTCTTTATATATTATTTCGAAATAGTAAGGTGTTGATTTGATAAATATGAAAAGTTATGGGTGAAATGTGCAAATATTTTAAAATGAGCAAGTGGTTATAAAATATTCTTGTTGTCGAGGAATATTCGTTTGGTCGTGGAATATTCTTGTTGTCAGAGAATATTTGTATGACGGCGCAGCTATTTGTGGGCCCCACAACGGAATAACTGTCGGATATAGAAAGCGACAGAAATAATCTTTTTATAAAATAACAGCGTAGTTGTTACCGTTCGTACTGTTGAAATATCCGGTGGTTAAAATACAGTGATACGCGGTGTTGCACAGTAGCACACGGTATTGCACAGTATTTTAAATTATTGATTCTTACGTGAGAAGGCACTTACTCAATTATTGTTACAGTAATTACTGTTCAATATTTTATATTATTGACTCAATAATTGCTACGTTGATATTTTATATTATTGACTCAATAATTGTTGCATTGATATTTTATTGACTCAATAATTGCTACGTTGCTATTTTATATGATTGATTCAATAATTGCTACAGTTGATATTTTTGTATTATTGATTCAATAATTGTCACTGCACAGTATTTCACATTATCAACTCAATAATTCATATTATTTGAATAATATTATTAGATAGCATTATTAACAATGACTAAGGAAGTTCTGTCTAGGAGGGGTTATTTAATTTCGCGCCAGTAAGGAGAAATCCTTATCGGAAGGCCCCCTCTTTCCTGGGAACGACCTAGTTGTCAATATTATAGTTCTGTAATATTATTTGTGAATAATTAATTATTAATTTATATGATAAGAAAATATTTATTTTGTGAATATAAGAGAAGAAATTAGTGCTGATGTGTTTTTATCAGTATTTTGGTGTGAAAAATCATCCGTTTATGGATTTCGGATAATTTATGTTTGGAATTTGGAAAAACTTCCTTCTACAAAGTCGTAGAGAATTAAATTTCCTATAGAAGAACATAGAATTTGTATTTTTCTGACAAAAAGGGCTATTTATTATGAATTATTGAAGTTTCGGGAAATAAATATTTTTTTAATGGGTGGGCCCCACTTTTGTTGTTTTGTTGAAAAATTCTGAATTTTTGAAAGCAGCCGGCGGCGGATTTTTTTTAAAAAAAATATTATTTTATTAATTTAGTCTACTTTGGCATCCTAAGCTTTTCCTATAAATAGGGTGCTTAAGTTAGAATTAGAAATCACACCAGAATCAGAAGTTTTCTTTCTCTATAATATCGAGCGTATTTTTGTGAGTATTTAGATACTTTGAGTGTTACTATCCAGTGTAAGTTTTCTTTAGCCTTATATCCGATATACTAGTCAGAAGTACTATTTTTTTGAGGTAAGGGATGTTATTTTCTTTCGTAAATGATGTTATTCTTTTCAATATCATTATACCAAAATATTGTCATGGATTTTATTATGAAATTCTTACTTTTTTCGTCAGGGTTACTATTCACGTATACGGCACTATTCACGAAAAAAAATAAAATTTCTTCTGTTTGTCCAAATTGTCTGTTATAGTTACTATCTTTGATTGGATCTAAGTTTTGAGCTTCATTCTTGAATTTTGCTCCACAAAGTATTATTATGGAATATTCTTGAACTTGAATAAACTAAAATACAAATCCTTAATCTTATCCTTTATGTCACTGGATTCGTTATTTATATTATTTTTCATCATCCTCAGTCCTAAAAGGTGATATAACTGAATATCTTTGGCCTGTAGAGCAAAGATGAATGATTACCTGATGAATATCTTTGGCCGTAGTGCAAAGATGACAGGTGTTGAGATGAACATGACCATTGGTGATACAAATGAATATCTTTGGCCTGTAGTGCAAAGATGAATATTTAATTTGAGATATATATTGATTGATGTTACAGGGATAAAATATTGATGATGGACTTTTAAATCATAGAAGATAGTAGACTTCATTCTCTACTTAACTCTTCTAATGAATTGTTATTTTCGCTGCGAATATTGATCTAAAACTTGTTGTCCATAATATTTTATCTGAATTGTTGAAGACTAACGATAATTTATTTTCCATTATCTTAGTCATAATATTCTTTACTGGGCTAGTTGAGCTCACCCTTTTCATCTATTGTCCTCTTCAGGAAATGAGAACGTTGCGGAAACTAGTCGGGGGACAGAGTTATGGTCCGAGTTAGAGCAGTAGTAGTCCTCGCTATTTTTGTAAAATAGTGGGATAATAATTGTATTAAATAAAGAATGAATTTGAATGTTAATATTTCGTATTATATACGATTTGTATTGACACTCACAGTTGTGTGGTCGTATTTTGCACGACCGTGTGATATAAAGTTTGTATTTGAATTCTGTACCATGTATTTGGCGACTCAGAATGGGTTGGGTTGACTGGACCTATTCTGGGGGCGTCACAGTTGGTATCAGAGCTTAGGGATATGATCTCTGGCGGAGATCGGGGAATAGAACTAGGAGGGGAGAGACGAGTAAATCCTTCACTAGTATGTCCTACCTAAGCTTATGTGGTATTTAATTGGTCTGTCGGAGCATAGGGTTAATATGTGATATGTTATTTGTTTAATTAACCCTTATTTTATGGAAGTATTTGAGAATGGCATATGAGAATGTTAACAACGAAGTGAATGAGACCGTGGAGACACCTTTAATCACTAACCAGGAGAACATGCAACAAGAAGACAATGTTCATCCTGAAAACAACGCTGGTCAGACGATAAACGATGAGATGTTTAGAAGTTTTTTGCAGTTTATGCAAAACCAGACGAGGGAAACTCGTGTGCAAAATACAGGTGGAGATAATAACAACACGCGAATTGTCACCGCTAAGCAGTTCAAAGAATTGGGACCACCAGAGTTTTTGGGGAAGCCGGATTCGATCAAGGCGGAGACGTGGGTTAAATAAATTACCAAGATATTTGATGTCTTGGGATGCACGGAGGAATAGAAGGTTCCGTTTGCCACATTTATGTTCCGTGGAGAGGCAGATTACTGGTGGGAGTGTGTGAAGCGTACCCAGCCTGCCGCACTCAAGATGTCTTGGGAAGCGTTACAGAAACTGTTCAATAACAAGTACTTTCCTGAAAGTATTCATCATATGAAGGAGGTAAAGTTTATCAGACTCGAGCAAAATAACATGACGGCATCCCAGTACGAGGCTAAGTTCACGGAGCTGTCCAGGTTTGCACCTCATTTGGTGGATAATGAAGAACGTATGACGCGGATGTTTCTGAGAGGTTTGAAACCCGAAATACGTCAATACCTCATTTCTCATAAATTCTCTCTATATTCGGATGTAGTGAACAGGGCCCAGTTGTTAGAACATGATAATAATTATGTTTAACCGAGGGACCACAACCAAGGTCGTACCGGTGGCAGTAGTCATCGGAGCAATGACAACCAGCAAGGAGGAAAGTATGACAGAAGCGGTAACCACTCCGGTGGTAATTGTGGCCATGATAGTAGAAAAAGCGAATCGGGAGGAGATTTCAAGAAGAGAAGGTACAACAATGAGAACGTGAAGATGTCAACATCAGCACCAGCATCAACTGTTTCTAGGGGAGGAGAACGACCACCGGTCGTATGCTATAAATGCGGGAAAGAGGGACACATCAGCCCAAACTGTCCACAACAATTCAAAGCATGCTATAATTATGGAAAAGAAGGACATATAGCTCGAGATTGTCCTGTTGCAAAACCAAGTCCAGCGGGGGTGGTGATTCCAAAGGCGATTTCGGACAAGTCAAAGTCGGTGATTCCTGGAAGAGCGTTTGTCGTGACAGTCCAAAACGCGAGGAATCCACACAAGGTGATTACGGGTAAGCTAATCATAAACTCTTGCGAAGTTTACACCTTGTTAGATACCGGTGCTACCCATTCTTTTATTTCACCTGCTTGTGCTCAACGTTTGAACTTGACTTCTGATAAATTAGACTTTGACTTATTTGTTGAAACTCCGTTAGGAGAAGCCATCGTTACATCTACAGTTTATAAATCTTGCTTGATTCAAATTGGTACCCTTACCTTACCTGTTGATCTTATATCCTTGAAAATACTTGCATTTGACGTGATTTTAGGAATTGACTGGTTAACCACTTACCATGCCAAAATTGATTGTTTTCGTAAGGTTGTTAGTTTTCATATTCCTAATCAACCTGTTGTGCGAATTCAAACCACCAAACCACTAAAATCAGTCAATATCATTTCAAATCACAAGGCTATTCATTTATTGAAAAATGGATGTCAAGCTTTCTTAGCTCATGTCACTGATCTAAACCAGAATACATCTGGTTTGAATGATATTTCCGTTGTTAATGAGTTTCCTGATGTATTTCCTGAAGAACTTCCCGGTCTACCCCCAGAACGTGAAGTTGAATTCTTTATTGACCTTGAACTCGGTACAAAACCCATTTCTAGAACCCCATATCGACTGGCTCCTATTGAACTTCAGGAGTTAAAGGTCCAATTACAGAAATTGTTAGACATCGGTTTTATTCGTCCTAGTACGTCTCCTTGGGGTGCTCCTGTTTTATTCGTAAAGAAGAAAGACTTGAGTATGCGACTTTGTATTGACTATCGGGAGTTGAACCATGTCACCATCAAGAATAGGTATTCGCTACTGATGTGTGGTATTTATATCGCATATCAGATTCTCTAAAGCTTAAGACGTTGCTTGTTTTTTGTATTATTTGTTGTGCATTTGTATATATTCTGTTGTTGTTATGCTCTTCTTGTTTGATGCAGGGCTATTTAGGTCATTTTCAGCTTGCAGGGGCAAAATTGTCATTTTCTACACTCTGGCGCCACAGCGCCAGAGCCTAGTCTTAAGCCCGCGCCGCAGCGCCAACTCCTGGTCCATGCTGATGTCATCTGGCGCTGCAGCGGCCCGGTCCTTCTTATTCTCGCGCCGCAGCGTGAGTGGCGCCGCAGCGCCACCAAGCAGTTATAGGCTCCACGCCGCAGCGTCACCTCCGGTGCCTAGCCAGTGGTTCGCGTTTAATGACCTAAAATAAAGGAGGGAAGAAAAAATATATAGCAGAGAGGACGGCGGCTAGGATATTACCATAGACAGTGATAACAGAGAATATTTGTGGAGATTGTAGACCAGAAAGAAGTTGTGTTTTAGGGGAGAATAGTTATTGCATCATACACAGCTCAGGAGTTACACGGAGAAGAGAAGACTTGGAGACAGAAAACCTTACAACATGAGTTTTCTTATTCTAAATCTCTCAGTTATTTGTGTATTACTGAGCAATGTTGAATGATAGAAATGTGTATTAGCACCATGGTTATGAACTAATTCCTTTTTAGGATTGCAATGTAACCTAGTGTTTAGCCTAATTAACTTTCTCTCCTATTTATATTAATGAATCATTTTGGGAATGGGTTGTTGTATTTCTTGCTTATTGACTAAATGCTTGACAGAGTTTTTGGCAGTGATATTAATGGATATTGAATATTGGACATTAATATCTGGCTTTTAAAATACAATAACACTTGTTATGCCCTTGCCTAAAGGAGTGTGTGCATAAACTGCTTAATAGGATAGACATATCTCTATTTGCCTTGTGTAGCCTTGAGAATGAGCTTAATGACCCTAGCCTAGTTATTTTCATCGATAGATATATTGTGATTCATCTAGCTAGGGATGTGCATTTGGCCTTCGACAGAAGCATATGCATAGTTCTATTCTAGGCTGACCATTCCTTGATTTGTTTGTATTGTGGAGAGTTAGGAGATTAGGCGACGCATTAGGGAAATTGTAATCCTAGCTTGTCTCCCTATTACTTCAATTTCTCCCGCTTCCTTTAGTTGTAATCGCATAGTTTAAAATACCACCTCCAATCATTTGTTTAGATAAGATAGTATATAACTTACATTAGTATTTGATTTGCATTTAAGACTTCGTCCTCGTGGGTACGACACCCTACCTATCTTATATTACATGTTGACCGCGTATACTTGCGCGTTAATTGTCGTTACATAAATCGAACAACAAGTTTTTGGCGCCGTTGCCGGGGAAGTTGTATTATTTGTTATCAATATTAAAGCTAAGTCATTACGATCTTAATTTAGACTAACTTTATCTGTTTAATTTTTTTTTCAGGTGATCTCAACGGCGTATGCCACCTCGAAGGGGTCGGAATATAATACCTCTCGATCCCGAGGTTGATAGAACGTACAGACGCCTGCAGAGAGAAAAAGCTCGGGACATACATACTCCTGTTACAATGGCTGAGGAACTTCAGAAATCTTTAAGGGAGCATACTATGCCTCACATCGCAGATTTGCAAGCGAGCATTCTTAGGCCCGCAATCCAAGCAAACAATTTTGAGATCAAGCCGGGCACCATCCAAATGTGCTCCAATATTCAGTTTGGGGGATTACCAAATGATGACCCCAACGATCACTTGATGAACTTCTTGGAGATCTGCGATACGTTTAAGTGCAACGGAGTGTCTGACAATGCCATCAGACTCCGATTGTTTCCCTTCACTTTGAAGGACAAGGCCAAGAGCTGGCTACATTCACTTCCGTCAGGCTCCATAACCACATGGGATGACCTGGCTCAAAAATTCGTGGTAAAGTTCTTCCCACCCGCTAAAACCGCCAGGCTCAGGCATGAAATTACCTCTTTTATTCAGTTTGAGTCAGAGTCTTTGTACGACTCATGGGAGCGATTCAAGGATCTTCTGAGAAAATGCCCCCACCATGGACTGCCAGAATGGCTTCCCATCCAGACATTCTATAATGGGTTATCCGGAGCTACTCGATCGAGTATTGATGCCGCTTCTGGAGGAGCGTTCATGTCTAAGCATCACACAGCGGGGTATGAATTGGTGGAAACAATGGCGGCCAATAATTATCAATGGCCAAATGATAGGCAGGCCCCTAGAAGAGCAGCAGGAATATATGAGGTAGATCCAGTCACACAATTAGCGGCTCAGGTTGCAGCGCTAACTAAAAGACTTGACACCATGGGAGTGCAAGCTGTGCAGAATGTTCAGAGTGTCTCATTGTTGTGTGAATTGTGTCAAGGGAGCCACACAACTGAGCAGTGTGCCATAAGCCCCGAGTCAGTTCAATTTGTTTCCAACTACGGGCGGCAGCAAAACGCAAGTCTCCCTACTCATTATCATCCGGGCTTGAGGAATCATCCAAACTTTTCTTGGGGCAACACAAATAGCAATCAAGCACAACCTCCGACCACCAGGCCTAATTTCTCAAACCCTCCCGGTTTTCAAGCTCAAAATCAGTACAACCAACAACCACAGAGTTCTCAAAATCAGTTCCACCATCCACCACCTCAACAGGAAAGAAAACCTAGTTTGGAAGATCTCCTGTCACGATATATTGCCCAAAATGAGACAAGGAGCAGTAATCAAGAGGCTTCCATCCGGAACCTTGAAGTCCAAATGGGACAGTTGGCCTCTGCTTTGAATAGTCGACCGCAAGGTACATTGCCGAGTGACACTGATGTCAACCCGAAACGGGATGGAAAGGAACACTACAAAGCAGTTACACTCCGAAGTGGGAAAACTATAAATGAAAAGGGTGGAGAGAGGCCTGTAGTGCAAGAAGAAGTGACTATAGAGGAACCTATTGTGGATCAGAGTGATGATAAGTCTGGGGGTGAGATAAATGCTCAAGAAAGCCCTTCATCACCAACCCCTATAATGAACACAGCTAGTCCTCCTATCCCACAGTTGCCATTCCCCCAGCGCATGCAGAAACAAAAGCTTGATAAGCAATTTTCTAAGTTTTTAGAAGTGTTAAAGAAGCTTCACATAAACATCCCGTTTATAGAGGCGTTGGAGCAAATGCCGAGCTATGTTAAATTCATGAAAGACATATTATCAAAGAAGAGGAAAATGGGAGATTATGAAACAGTGGCTCTGACTGAGGAATGCAGTGCTATTCTACAGAACAAGCTCCCGCCAAAACTAAAAGATCCTGGAAGTTTCACGATTCCATGTACTATCGGGGACCAATTCATTGGCAAGGCCTTATGTGATTTGGGGGCGAGTATAAATTTGATGCCTCTGTCAATATATAAAAAGTTTGGACTGAATGAAGCCAAACCCACAAGTGTTACTTTGCAATTGGCGGATAGATCTCTCACGTACCCGAAGGGGATAGTAGAGGATGTGCTTGTTAAGGTGGACAAGTTAATCTTCCCAGCGGACTTTATTGTCCTGGACTTTGAGGAAGACAGGGAGGTCCCGATAATACTGGGTAGACCATTTTTAGCAATGGGGAGAACCCTTATAGATGTGCAGAAAGGGGAGCTGACTATGAGAATGCTGGATCAGGAAGTAACTTTCAATGTGTTTAGGGCAATGAAATATCCAAACACCCCTGAAGACTGCTTCCAGATTAAAGTGCTTGATGATGCAGTCAGGGAAGTATTCTCAGAAACATGCATGACAGACCCTTTAGAAGCTACACTAAGAGGTACCAGTACTAAGGAGGAGGCCACCCATGTTGAATGTGCTAACTGGCTGGATGCACCCCAGCGATCTACACAGTTCCAAAGACAGTTTGAGTCGCTGAATGATCCAAAAGCATCTACTTCCAAGGCCCAACCATCTGTTGTAGAACCTCCTGTCCTCGAGTTAAAGCCCCTGCCCAATCATCTGAGGTACGCATACTTGGGGAATTCATCCACTTTACCTGTTATAATATCTGCATCTTTAGATGAAGGCCAGGAAGAGAAGCTACTGCTAGTGCTCAAACAGTATAAAACGGCATTGGGGTGGTCGATTTCAGACATTAAAGGGATCAGTCCATCCCTTTGTATGCACAAAATCCTACTGGAGGAAGGATCCAAGCCGACCATTGAACATCAAAGGCGGTTGAACCCAATAATGAAAGAGGTGGTCCGGAAGGAAATCATTAAGCTGCTAGATGCGGGCATTATCTACCCTATCTCGGACAGTCCTTGGGTCAGTCCCATTCAATGCGTGCCAAAAAAGGGCAGTATGACAGTAGTAGCCAATGAGAATAATGAGTTGATTCCAACCAGAACGGTGACTGGATGGAGGGTATGTATGGACTACAGAAAGTTGAATAAGTCCACCTGTAAGGATCACTTCCCGCTGCCATTTATTGATCAGATGCTAGATAGACTTGCTGGGCATGCCTTCTATTGTCTGCTAGATGGTTATTCTGGCTATAATCAAATTTCAATTGCTCCCGAAGATTAGGAGAAAACAACGTTCACATGTCCGTATGGGACCTTTGCCTTTCGAAAAATGTCTTTTGGGTTGTGTAACGCTCCTGCAACATTCCAACGTTGCATGATGTCCATCTTCTCTGACATGGTCGAAAAGACCCTCGAGGTTTTCATGGATAATTTTTCTGTATTCAGGAGTTCATTTGATAACTGTCTGGTGAATTTGACTGCCGTTCTTCAAAGATGCGTTGAAACTAATCTTGTATTGAATTGGGAGAAGTGCCACTTCATGGTAAAAGAGGGCATTATTCTGGGCCACAGAGTATCAGATGGTGGTATTGAAGTAGACAAGGCTAAAATTGATGTCATCAATAGTCTACCGCCGCCTACATCAGTGAAAGGGGTTAGGAGTTTTCTTAGGCATGTAGGTTTCTATAGGCGGTTTATCAAGGACTTCTCAAGGATAACAAAACCGCTATGTTCACTATTGGAAAAGGATATGCCTTTTCAGTTTGATGAAGCCTGCCTCAGAGCATTTGAACTCTTGAAGGAAAAACTCATTTCGACTCCTATCGTGGTAGCTCCTGATTGGACTTTCCCATTTGAGCTCATGTGTGACGCCAGCGATTTTGCAATTGGGGCAGTGTTGGGACAGAGAAGGGACAAAGTGTTCCACACGATCTACTATGCCAGCAAAACATTAACTGATGCTCAGTTAAATTACGCCACAACCGAGAAGGAACTGCTGGCAGTGGTTTATGCTTTCGATAAATTCCGTTCCTACCTCATTGGAACAAAAGTGACCGTGTACACAGACCATTCGGCCATTAAATATCTGATAGAAAAGAAAGATGCAAAGCCTAGGCTGATAAGGTGGGTCCTTCTTCTATAGGAGTTCGATCTGGAGATCCGCGACAAAAAGGGGACAGAAAACCAGGTAGCAGATCACTTGTCGAGGTTGGAAAACCCTCCTCATTCGGGAGATGCAATCAAAGACATCAATGATTTCTTCCCGGATGAACAACTGTTTGGCATCCAAAGTAAAGCCCCGTGGTATGTGGACTTTGCCAATTTCGTCGCTTGTCAAGTGCTTCCTCCCATCTTGAGCTATCAACAGAGGAAGAAATTCCTAAATGATGCAAAACAATACTTTTGGGACGAGCCCTTTTTATTCAAACAGTGTTCAGATCAGATTCTGCGGAGATGTTTGCCAGAGGAGGAAATCGAAGGTGTGCTCCATCATTGCCATTCCTCTAATTATGGAGGACATTTTGGGGGCCAAAGAACTGCTGCTAAAGTACTCCAATCTGGGTTTTACTGGCCTACCCTGTTCAAAGATGCACACCTATATGTGTTGCACTGCGATAGATGCCAAAGGGTAGGAACCATTTCAAAAAGGCACGAATTGCCTCTGCAGAATATCCTTGAAGTAGAGTTGTTTGATGTATGGGGTATTGACTTCATGGGGCCATTCCCGTCGTCCTACAACAATCTCTATATTCTGGTCGCGGTTGATTATGTCTCCAAATGGGTAGAAGCAGTCGCCTTGCCTTCTAATTATGCTAAGGTGGTGCTTAATTTCTTAAGGAAAAATATTTTCACTCGCTTCGGCACTCCTCGGGCAATAATCAGTGATGAAGGGTCACATTTTTGTAACAAATATTTCGAAGCCCTTCTTGCTAAGTATGGGGTGACCCATAAAATAGCCACAGGTTATCATCCGCAGACAAGTGGCCAAGCAGAGATCTCTAACGGAGAGGTTAAGCATATCTTGGAGAAGATTGTTAATCCTAATCGGAAGGACTGGTCAAAGAAGCTTGATGATGCCTTGTGGGCATATCGCACCGCTTATAAAACGCCTATCGGAATGTCTCCGTATAGGCTTGTTTACGGCAAGGCTTGTCATCTTCCTGTGGAGCTAGAGCACAACGCATATTGGGCTATCCAAAAGCTCAATTTCGATATGGATGCAGCGGGTGAACGAAGACTATTACAACTCAATGAATCAGACGAGTTTCGTCTGCACGCGTATGAAAACGCTAAGTTGTATAAGGAAAAGACAAAGCGGTGGCATGACAAGAAAATTGTCGAAAGGAACTTCGAACGAGGCCAGAAGGTGCTTCTTTTTAACTCCCGGATAAAATTATTCCCGGGAAAGTTGAAGTCCCGATGGTCGGGGCCGTTCACAATTGCTAAAGTGTATCCTCATGGGGCTATTGAGGTCGAAGACCCTCATTCAGACAAAACCTTCAAAGTCAATGGACAACGTTTGAAACACTATTGGGGCTACGAGGTTGACCGGCAACACACCTCCATTACCTTGGGAGACCCGGTGTAAGGCGGGGCGAAAGTCAAGCCGACGACTCTAAATCAAGCGCTTGTGGGGAGGCAACCCCATCTCAGTATCAAAAATTTCCTTTTGGTTTTATTTAGTGTTATTTTCTTTAGTTATCATTAGTGTAATTGGTTTTCCTTAGAATTATTGTAGATGTTAAATTAGTATGTTAGTATGTAGTTTAATGGTTAGTATGATTGCTATGTCTAGTAGTTAAATTCTGCATTGATTCAGGTTTTGAGTGTTTGCTGCAGGAATGCAGGGGAAAAAAGCAAAGTACTCGCGCCGCAGCGCCAAGTGTTAGCCTAATTTTCACGCCACAACACCATGCTCTTTTTTCCAAATTCTCTGTCACGCCGCAGCGCCAGTCCCTTCACAAAATCTCACGCCGCGGCGCCGGCATATGCTGGAAGCTACTGGAGAGTTGCGCTGCAGCGTTGAGGCCTTCGTAATTATTCGCGCCGCAGCGCCAAGATGTCGCGCCGCAGCACCGAAAATGGCACCGCAGCGCCAAGATGAATCTATCTCACGCCGCAGCGCCATGCACCACGCCGCAGCGCCAGTGCCATGTTTTTGAGTTTAAGCAAGGCGTTTGGGTTTCAGTTTGTAGCAGTTTTTGTTTCTCCCCTCTTTTCTCTCACACACATGTCTATTTTTTCCAACGAGTGCGGCAAATCAACCGACACCCTTTTGGTTTCTCACCGTTTGGGGCCATCAACCGTCTGCAGTTACTTCTCCTTCATCCTATTTATAAGCAATATGCGGTAAAGGATTTCTTCAGAGCAACCATTGGATTTTCATTTGTTAATTTTCTTTTTGTTGTCCTTGGGGTTTGTTGGCTATTGGTTCAAAGCGTCCTCGCACTAGTATAGGTCCTCCTCCGTCTTCCAGAACCCTTCCTCCCCTTTGGGATGCTGTAAAATTCCCAAGTGAGGAAGCCTGGAAGCGATATGCCCAAAATTTTTCAAAGAGGAGTTTGGTGCCTGAGAGAGGGCTAAGGCCAGATGACAAGATGGACGACCATATGAATTCTATGATTGTGACTATGAAATGGATTCACTTCACCAAGCCGCCCGAATCTGCAGTTATTTCGGTGGTAAAGGAATTCTACGCAAATGCTAATGCTGAGGGTCCTGCTTCGGTACCGGTTCGGGGTAAGTTGATAAAATTTGACAGTCGTACCATTAATGCTGTGTATGGGACTCCAAACTACGATGGTAAGGATTATCTGGAGTCTGGGATGCGGAGTTACAATACAGATGAGATTATAACCAAGCTCTGCAAGCCTGGTACCGTGTGGAAAACCAATGAATTCCATGGTGAAAAGACTTCTTTCCCCCATCAAGCCTTAAGTCGTTATGGTAAGGCGTGGTACTCCTTTATTTGTGCTAATATCATGCCAACACGCCACCTGAGTGATGTAACAAGAGAGAGGGCAGTATTACTGTATGCAATTGTTATGGGGCTGAAGGTTGATGTGGGGGTTCTTATCCAGGATTCAATTAAAAAGGCCATTAGAAGCAACGTCAATTCCGGACTCCCTCACCCGTCATTGATCACACACCTATGCAAAAGGACGGGTGTGGTATGGCAGAAAGACGACATCACTCAGCCGCCTATGGCTGTCATTGATCATCACGTTATAGCCCGTTATGGAGTATGGGATGGGGGACCTCCGTCGCACCCAAAGGGTCAGGGATATTTACCGGGGCCTCTGTCGCCTCCCTCATCGGAGGCTGGTACCTCCGCTCAAGCGCCTGAGCCCCCATCTTCTGAGGCTATGCCACCTGGGGCCTTGGCAGAGATTTTAAGCAGCCTTAATTTTCTCAACTGCAAGGTTGATACAGTGGCTCAATGGCAGAGCCAATTCAATCACTATCATGCGGAGTTCGCAAATACAGTCTCCAGTATCTATTATGCTCAGGGAGGAGACGACGCAGAGTCCATGCCCTTTTAATTTCCAGAGCCTCCAATTTTTGCGCCTTATCCTCCACCATTTCCAGCCAGAGCAGAGGATCGCGAGGAGGAGCCAGCGCAGGCTAATGATGATGGCGATGATGATGGCGGAGGTGATGGTGCTCCAGAGGGTGAAGGCCAGTGAGGTCATTGGCAAATTTCAAGCTTGGGGGAGATTTCCTTTTTAAGTATTATTATATATGAATTGCTGTCATGTTTCTTTTGGGCGGTATAGCCCCAGACTATCATTTGTGGATGTTTTCGGTTTATTTTGGGATGCATGTTAAGATGCATTGGTACGTTGGTTTTATTAAGTATATAAACGTATGTTTTGGTTTATAATATTTAAATGCTTGTGCTTTATTTTGGTTGTTATGTTTTTAGCTATATTTTGGGGTTTGTGCAGATAATTAGTTTACTTGATGCCATGTGTTATGGCTTCTCCTTATTTGGGCAGGGTGTTATTTTTTTTGTTGCTTCATGCCTAATTTATTTTGATCCCCCCTTTCACCCCGTTCTGTAACTGTAAATATGCTGGGTGAGGGTGTTTTAGCTGTTAATTTTTGATCGTGGTTAATGACAAGCGCCTAGTAGTTATGGCTTGTCTCTTAGAGTCGTGTCAAGCATGTATGTGTTAGGGGTTGTGAATCGATAAGTCGAGACTGTTTTTGATCCGTCCTTAGCAAGCACCGATCAACTGTTTTAGCTAATTATTTTTCGATTTTATTTCGCACGTTGATTGCTTTGAGAGTATGTTCATTCTTATAATCTTTCATTTCTGCAAGGTAATAAAGGGCTTGGGTGCTTTTACAGTTTTGGATCTTGGACTCTGGCATGTTATAGAATAAAATAAATAAAAATAGAATTAATTGAAATGGACATTGAATATCGAAAGTTTTGCGGTGGGTCGAGATGGAGCGTAAAACACACTCGCCCATAAACGCAGGATCGATGTTGAGATGGAGCATAAAATGCACTCGTCAAATAATCTTCAGATTTCATAAAGTCTAATTTGGCTTGTGTTGATTACGTGGCCTTTGCTGCTCGAGTGATTAGATTCATAGGGGTGTTCCACGCCTAGTGCCCTAAAGCAGTCTGGCTTGGGAGTCACTGATCAAAAGCTCATTTATGGGTAGCTCTGTTTAGCCTAAGGTAATTAAGGACTGTCCGAGTCAGATTTTTCTGTCTTCATGCTAGAGCCTTTTGATCTTTTCATGTGCTTGCATCTTAGTCTTAATGCTTGTTGATTGTTTAAGTTGCGTAGTGTGCATATTGGTTTTAGCTTTCGACTGTGCGAGTTTTTTTTGAGCTATGTTTAGTTTGGATGGTTGGTTTTCGCTCACATAGAATGGATCAAGTACAGTCTCATACTTGCAAATTTAATTTTAAGCCCCCTTTCATGTCAGTGTTTGTCCTATTCTCGGAGAGGCTCTATAAGTACGCTTTGAAGCCGTGGTATTATTCTATAGTAGTAGTTCCCATTCGCGTCTTCCTGTAATGTAGGTGTGGATGTTAGATAGTTTGCTTGAGGGCAAGCAAAAGCTTAAGTTTGGGGTTATCTGATGTGTGGTATTTATATCGCATATCAGATTCTCTAAAGCTTAAGACGTTGCTTGTTTTTTGTATTATTTGTTGTGCTTTTGTATATATTCTGTTGTTGTTATGCTCTTCCTGTTTGATGCAGGGCTGTTTAGGTCATTTTCAGCTTGCAGGGGCAAAATTGTCATTTTCTACACTCTGGCGCCGCAGCGCCAGAGCCTAGTCTTAAGCCCGCGCCGCAGCGCCAGCTCCTGGTCCATGCTGATGTCATCTGGCGCTGCAGCGGCCCGGTCCTTCTTATTTTCGCGCTGCAGCGTGAGTGGCGCCGCAGCGCCACCAAGCAGTTATAGGCTCCGCGCCGTAGCGTCACCTCTGGTGCCTAGCCAGTGGTTCGCGTTTAATGACCTAAAATAAAGGAGGGAAGAAAAAATATATAGCAGAGAGGACGGCGGCTAGGATATTACCATAGACAGTGATAACAGAGAATATTTGTGGAGATTGTAGACCAGAAAGAAGTTGTGTTTTAGGGGAGAATAGTTATTGCATCATACACAGCTCAGGAGTTACACGGAGAAGAGAAGACTTGGAGACAGAAAACCTTACAACAGGAGTTTTCTTATTCTAAATCTCTCAGTTATTTGTGTATTACTGAGCAATGTTGAATGTGATAGAAATGTGTATTAGCACCATGGTTATGAACTAATTCCTTTTTAGGATTGCAATGTAACCTAGTGTTTAGCCTAATTAACTTTCTCTCCTATTTATATTAATGAATCATTTTGGGAATGAGTTGTTGTATTTCTTGCTTATTGACTAAATGCTTGACAGAGTTTTTGGCAGTGATATTAATGGATATTGAATATTGGACATTAATATCTGGCTTTTAAAATACAATAACACTTGTTATGCCCTTGCCTAAAGGAGTGTGTGCATAAACTGCTTAATAGGATAAACATATCTCTATTTGCCTTGTGTAGCCTTGAGACTGAGCTTAATGACCCTAGCCTAGTTATTTTCATCGATAGATATATTGTGATTCATCTAGCTAGGGATGTGCATTTGGCCTTCGACAGAAGCATATGCATATTTCTATTCTCGGCTGACCATTCCTTGATTTGTTTGTATTGTGGAGAGTTAGGAGATTAGGCGACGCATTAGGGAAATTGTAATCCTAGTTTGTCTCCCTATTACTTCAATTTCTCCCGCTTCCTTTAGTTGTAATCGCATAGTTTAAAATACCACCTCCAATCATTTGTTTAGATAAGATAGTATATAACTTACATTAGTATTTGATTTGCATTTAAGACTTCGTCCTCGTGGGTACGACACCCTACTTATCTTATATTACTTGTTGACCGCGTATACTTGCGCGTTAATTGTCGTTACATAAATCGAACAACAGCTACCTCGTATTGATGACCTGTTTGACCAGTTGCAAGGAGCACAATTCTTTTCAAAGATCGATCTTCGTTCTGGATATCATCAACTGAAGATTAAAATTGAGGATATTCCAAAGACTGCCTTCAGAACTCGGTACGAGCATTATGAGTTCTTAGTCATGTCTTTTGGATTGACTAATGCTCATGCTGCTTTCATGGATATGATGAACCGTGTATTCAAGGAGTATTTGGATCAATTCATTATTGTCTTTATTGATGACATCCTCATCTATTCTAAAAGCCGTGAAGATCATAAGCACCACTTGAAGCTGGTACTTCAAAAGCTTCGTGAGAACAAGCTATATGCCAAGCTGAAGAAATGCGAGTTCTGGCTTGAGGAAGTAGCATTCCTTGGGCACGTGGTATCGAAATGTAGAGTATCTGTTGATCCAACAAAGATTGAAGTAATACAAAGCTGGGAGCAACCTAAGTTGGTGACCGAAGTACGAAGCTTTCTGGGCTTAGCTGGTTATTATTGGAGGTTCGTAGAGGGATTTTCTCGAATCGCTACTCCATTAACTCAGTTGACTTGGAAAGATACAAAATTCGTTTGGAGCGAGGAATGCGAGAAGAGCTTCCAAGAGCTCAAGAGAAGACTTATCTCTGCACCTGTTCTGACAATACCATCTAGTTTGGATGGATTTGTTATCTACAGTGATGCTTCGGGCAAAGGGTTAGGATATGTTCTCATGCAACATGGGAAAGTCATAGCCTATGCCTCGCGACAACTCAAAGAATATGAGAGGAATTATCCTACTCATGATCTAGAGTTGGCAGCAGTCGTTTTCGCGTTGAAGATCTGGAGACATTACCTGTACGAGGAGAAAGTGGAGATTTATACGGATCATAAGAGCCTTGAATTTTTCTTCACTCAAAAGGAACTCAACATGCTGCAACGACGTTGGCTTGAGCTGTTGAAAGATTACGATCATACCATCTAATACCATCCTGGAAAAGCGAACGTGGTAGCTGACTCGTTGAGTAGAAGATCATATGAGGAAACGAATGCGATGATGTTAAGTATACTCATGGAACTAGCTTTGATTGATAAAATTAAAGCTACTCAAGCTACAGACCCGGAGCTGATAAAGATGAAGAAGAAGGTACAAGAAGGTGCCATTCCAGAAGCAAGAATTGATGAAGAGGGAATACTTCGAGTAAACTCCAGACTTTGTGTTCCTAACGATTCTGACTTAAAGTATAGAATCATGATGGAAGCACACAACACACCGTTTGCAATCCATCCTGGGAGTACCAAAATGTATCGTGATCTTTGACATACATTTTGGCGGAGCAATATGAAAAGAGAGATCGCGGAGTTTATTTCGAGATGTTTAACATGTCAACGTGTAAAGGCGGAGCATCAAGTACCGAAGGGTCCATTGCAACCACTGGAGATTCTGAAATGGAAGTGGGAACACATTACGATGGATTTCGTTACGGGTCTTTCCAAGATTTCTCAAGGCATAGATGCGATTTGGGTTATTGTTGATATATTAACCAAGTCTGCTCATTTCTTGCTGATACGAGAGACTTATTCCCTTGAAAATCTTGCTCATATGTACGTGAATGAGATTGTGAGATTGCATGGCTTGCCAGTATCCATAGTTTCGGATCGTGACCCCAGATTTACTTCACAATTTTAGATCAGTTTGCAGAAAGCTATGGGCACAGATTTAGGATTCAGCTCGGCTTATCATCCTCAAACGGACGGACAATTGGAATGAACTATTCAAACTCTTGAAGATCTATTGAGACTTTGTGTTCTAGACTTCAAAGGGAGTTGGGATAAGTACTTACCATTGGTGGAATTCTCCTACAATAACAGTTATCAAGCAAGTATAGGCATAGCTCCATTCAAAGCGTTGTATGGGAGAAAGTGTCGTTCTCCAGTATGTTGGAATGAGGTGGGTGAAACAACATTGTTTGGACCGGAGTTAGTACGTATGACTACGGAAAAGATCCAAATAATCCGACAACGTTTACAAACTGCACAAGATCGACAAAAGAGTTATGCGGATCTTCATCGAAAGGACGTAGAATTTAATGTTGGGGACCATGTATTATTACGTATTGCTCCGTGGAAAGGAGTTACGAGATTCGGGAAGAGAGGAAAGCTCAATCCACGATTCATTGGTCCATTTGAGATTCTTGACCGAGTAGGAAATGTGGCTTATAGACTTGCTTTACCTCCAAGCATGTCTCGTGTTCATAACGTTTTTCACATATCCGTATTTCGTAAATATGTGAAAGACCCAAACCACATTATTGAGTTAGAACTAGACGAGATAGCTGAAGATTTAACGTATCAGGAGGTACCTGTCAAGATCTTGGATAGGAAGGAGCATGCCCTACGCTAGAAAATTATACCTCAAGTTAAAGTTTTGTGGAGAAACCATGCTATTGAGGAAATGACCTGGGAGTTGGAATCGGAAATGAAAGCGAGGTATCCTCACCTTTTCGACATACCAGGTACGTACGTCAATTTCGAGGATAAAATTTCATAAGGAGGGGAGGTTGTAAGACCCCAACTTTTATGAATAAAGATTTAATTTTTTTTTATATTATTTCAAAATAGTAAGGTGTTGATTTGATAAATGTGAAAAGTTATGGGTGAAATGTGCAAATATTTTAAAATGAGCAAGTGGTTATAAAATATTCTTGTTGTCGGGGAATATTCGTTTGGTCATGGAATATTCTTGTTGTCGGAGAATATTTGTACGACGGCGCAGCTATTTGTGGGCCCCACAACGGAATAACTGTCGGATATAGAAAGCGATATAAATAACCTTTTTATAAAATAACGGCGTAGTTGTTACCGTTAGTACTGTTGAAATATCCGGTGGTTAAAATACAGTGATACGCGGTGTTGCACAGTAGCACACGGTATTGCATAGTATTTTGAATTATTGATTCTTACGTGAGAAGGCACTTACTTAATTATTGTTACAGTAATTACTATTCAATATTTTATATTATTGACTCAATAATTGCTACGTTGATATTTTATATTATTGACTCAATAATTGTTACATTGATATTTTATTAACTCAATAATTGCTACGTTGCTATTTTATATGATTGATTCAATAATTGCTACAGTTGATATTTTGTATTATTGATTCAATAATTGTCACTGTACAGTATTTTACATTATCAACTCAATATATCATATTATTTGAATAATATTATTAGATAGCATTATTGACAATGACTAAGGAAGTTCTGTCTAGGAGGGGTTATTTAATTACGCACCAGTAAGGAGAAATCCTTATCGGAAGGCCCCCTCTTTCTTGGGAACTACCTGGTTGTCAATATTGTAGTTCTGTAATATTATTTGTGAATAATTAATTATTGATTTATATGATAAGAAAATATTTATTTTGTGAATATAAGAGAAGGAATTAGTGCTGATGTGTTTTTATCAGTATTTTGGTGTGAAAAATCATCCGTTTATAGATTTCGGATAATTTATGTTTGAAATTTGGAAAAACTTCCTTCTACAAAGTCGTAGAGAATTAAATTTCCTATAGAAGAACATAGAATTTGTATTTTTCTGACAAAAAGGGCTATTTATTATGAATTATTGAAGTTTCGGGAAATAAATATTTTTTTAATGGGTGGGCCCCACTTTTGTTGTTTTGTTGAAAAATTCTGATTTTTTGAAAGCAGCCGGCGGCGGATTTTTTTTTAAAAAATATTATTTTATTAATTTAGTCTACTTTGGCTTCCTAAGCTTTTCCTATAAATAAGGTGCTTAGGTTAGAATTAGAAATCACACCAAAATCAGAAGTTTTCTCTCTCTATAATATCGAGCGTATTTTTGTGAGTATTTAGATACTTTGAGTGTTACTATCCAGTGCAAGTTTTCTTTAGCCTTATATCCGATATACCAGTCAGAAGTACTAATCTTTTGAGGTAAGGGATGTTATTTTCTTTCGTAAATGATGTTATTTTTTTTAATATCATTATACCAAAATATTGTCATGGATTTTATTATGAAATTCTTACTTTTTTCGTCGGGGTTACTATTCACGTATACGGCACTATTCACGTATACGGCACTATTCACGAAAAAATTAAAATTTCTTCTGTTTGTCCAAATTGTCTGTTATAGTTACTATCTTTGATTGGATTTAAGTTTTGAGCTTCATTCTTGAATTTTGCTCCATAAAGTATTATTATGGAATATTCTTGAACTTGAATAAACTAAAATACGAATCCTTAATCTTATCATTTATTTCACTGGATTCGTTATTTATATTGTTTTTCATCATCCTCAGTCCTAGAAGGTGATATAACTGAATATATTTGGCCTATAGAGCAAAGATGAATGATTACCTGATGAATATCTTTGGCCGTAGTGCAAAGATGACAGGTGTTGAGATGAACATGACCATTGGTGATACAAATGAATATCTTTGGCCTGTAGTGCAAAGATGAATATTTGATTTGAGATATATATTGATTGATGTTATAGGGATAAAATATTGATGATGAACTTTTAAATCATAGAAGATAGTAGACTTCATTCTCTACTTAACTCTTCTAATGAATTGTTATTTCCGCTGCGAATATTGATCTAAAACTTGTTGTCCATAATATTTTATCTGAATTGTTGAAGACTAACGATAATTTATTTTCCATTATCTTAGTCATAATATTCTTTACTGGGCTAGTTGAGCTCACCTTTTTCATCTATTGTCCTCTTCAGGAAATGAGAACGTTGCGGGAACTAGTCGGGGGACAGAGTGATGGTCCGAGTTAGAGCAGTAGTAGTCCTCGCTATTTTTGTAAAATAGTGGGATAATAATTGTAATAAATAAAGAATGAATTTGAATGTTAATATTTCGTATTATATACGATTTGTATTGACACTCACAGTTGTGTGGTCGTATTTTGCACGACCGTGTGATATAAAGTTTATATTTGAATTCTGTACCATGTATTTGGCGACTCAGAATGGGTTGGGTTGACTGGACCTATTCTGGGGGCGTCACAACTCCCCCCTTGATGATTGCTATGAAGCTATCCTAGTTTGCTGAGTTTAAGAAGAATGGTAGGCTTTAACCTTTCATGTGTGTAGGAGAATTGTGACTCTTATTATGGGACAACAAATACAAGCTCAGCTATTGGTCAATGAACTACATGCTACACTTGTGTTATAATACACACACACTATATACTTAAGTTGTATTCATATAATACATGCTTAGGATATAATTTTAATGTCTTCATGTAATTCACATAATGTAGTAAGTGCAATTTGAGCACATATAATCCATGTACATTGGTTCCACATTTTAATAATTAATGAAGATAACATAAGATAGTTAAGCATTATTAAATTATCTATCATATAATCATGATGTCCTACTTTATTGTATATTGACATTGTCACATAGGCATTTCATGCAACTCCCATAATTCAATAAACCTTACTATATAATAATGTCATATTACACTTCATATAATACATAGTTAGCTACTATATGTTACACATTTAATTCGCATGCTTGCACATAGAATTACTCATCTTATTAATTAAATATTAATTAATAATATACACCCATCCTTCATCAATCAATATAATTGTTAATCTCCATAACAATTTAATTAACCCTTATATGATTAATTATTGCACATATCAATTAATATAATCTTATTATATTAATAACTTACTTATTTGTTTCGTAATGTCAAATAAATAAATTATTCATCTTATCAATTAATTAACAATATTAATTAATCCATTCCTCGTAATTATTAATAACACTTAATTAATAATCGTAAGATTAATTATCACCTTAACAACTATAAATCTCAATATATTTATAAACAAGTGGTTTATTATTATTATATTTCTTGCAATAATAATAATCACGTATTATTAATCAATCACAGTTAATATTCCATAACAATTAATTAATATTCTACGATAACAATTAATATAGATTAATTGTTCGCTTAAATTAATATAATCATTCTTATATTATGTCACTGTGCCACACAAGGCTATCAACGAGTTTATCGCAAACTCCACATATTCTCAATTATTATAATTATTCAATTTTATATAATTAAATTAATTCATCTCATAACACAAAATTATTTATATTCAAACAAATTCTCATTTCTATTAATATATTTATTTAATAATATTAGGAAATTCTCGGGTTTGAGGACGACATTGACAAACGGTTTCAGAAGCTAACTAAGTGGATTGCAAAGAATAGAGTACAATTTGAAACGCCCAGAACAAACATGGCTGAACAGGAAGACAAACCAATGAAGGATTATACTATACCAAAGATCTCAGAAATTCACTCGAGTATAGCCAGGCCGGCAATCAATGCGAACAATTTTAAGATCAAGCCTGGAACAATACAGATGGTGCAGAATATGTGCCAGTTTGGGGGTCTTCCAAACGATGACCCGAACGAACACATCTTCAGCTTTATAGAAGTCTGTGACACCTTCAAGTGTAACGGAGTATTAGACGATGCGCTCAGATTGAGGTTATTCCCGTTCACACTCAGAGACAACACGAAGGGTTGGCTCTATTCCGAACCACCAGGGTCAATCACTACATGGAATGATCTGGCTCAGAAATTTTTGGCCAAGTTCTTCCCGCCATCGAAGATACATAAGATGAGGATGGAGATATCTTCATTTGCATAGATGCAAGGTGAGCCACTGTATGAAGCATGGGAACGGTATAAGGAACTGCTGAGAAAATGCCCACATCACGGACTCCCGTACTGGATGCAGCTTAGTATTTTTTATAATGGATCAGATACAGACTAGCATCGATACAGCCTCAGGTGGAACTTTTATGACGAAGAAATTTGAGGAGGCATGGGCATTGATAGACACAATAGCTTCAAATGGTTATCAGTGGCTGACTGAAAGATTAACTCAGCCCACCGTAGCAGGTGTTCTACAAGTGGATAATACGATAGCAATATTAGCATAACTAGCAGCATTACAAAAGAGTGTGGACACCATGTCTAGGGGAAACGTGCAACAAGTAGCAGTCCTATGTGAACTTTGTGCAGGGGAACACCCGATAGAACAGTGTGTAATTAACCAAGCTTCAGTTTATTATGTGGCTAATTATAACAGGCCATCCAACACTTACAAGAATACATACAACCAGGGGAATAGGAACCATCTGAACTTTTAATGGAGCAACAACTAGAATCAGAAGCAGCAGCAGGCTCAATGACAAACATACCCTCCTGGTTTTCAAAATCAGCAGCAACAGACAGCTCCACAGCATGATCAAAAGTTAAATTTGGAAGAGATTGTGGCAAAGTACATAACAAGCAATGACGCAGCTATAAAAACTCATTTGGCGATGATTAAGAATTTAGAAAATACTCATCTGGCAGCGATTAAGAATTTAGAAAATCAAATAGGATAGATGACGATTGCACTAAATAATCGACCTCAAGGAACTTTGCCAAGCGACACAGAAAAGAATCCAAGGGGAGGCCTTGAGCAATGTCAAGCTTGTAACACTTCGAAGTGGGAAACAGTTAGTGGAGCAGGATTTGGAAAAGCCAGAAACTGAAGGGCAAGCTGAGACTAGTAAGGAACAAACAGTGGAAGGAAAAATATGTGAAAAATCTGCAGAAAAGGAACAAGTGGCTACACCATTAGTTTACCCTCCACCGCCATATCAACAACAGATCCGTAAGCAGAAATTGGAGCAACAATTTACTAAATTTTTGGAAGTATTCAAGAAGCTGCACATAAACATTCCGTTTGCAGAGGCATTAGTGCAGATGCCCAGTTATGCAAAGTTCATGAAGGATATTCTGTCGAGGAAAAAGAAACTAGAGGACTTTAAAACTGTAGCACTAACAGTGGAATACAGTGGAATGCAGTACAATTCTGCAAAAGAAGCTTCCACCGAAGTTAAAGGATCCGGGTAGTTTCACCATGCCATGCATTATAGGGAGTTTGGCCTTCAACAAATGCCCTATGTGATTTAGGTGCCAGTATAAACCTCATGACATTATCAGTTTATACTCAGCTAGGGTTACCAGCACCTAAACCTACCAACATCTCCCTACAGTTGAAGACAAATCAGTAACTTATCCACAGGGGATTGTCGAGGATGTTTTGGTAAAATTGGATAAATTCATCTTTCCAGCAGACTTCATCATCCTCGACTATGAAGAAGATAAGGATATTCTAATAATCCTTGGGCGACCATTCTTGGCTACTGGCAGGACTCTCATTGACGTTCAGAAAGGAGAGTTAACTATGAGGGTGCAGGATCAAGCGGTCACCTTCAACGTATTTAAGGCCATGCAGTTCCCCAAGGAGGATGAGGAGTGTTACCGGGTGGATATTATGGACACAGTAGTGGATGAGGAGCAACTTCGAATTCTTACTACCGATCCGTTAGAATCAGCATTGATGGGAGAATTTGATGAAGAGGATACAGAAATAAAAGAGTACCTGCAACTGTTAGAGGCTCATCCAAGAGTGAATAAGTTCAAACTACCATTTGAGCCTTTGGAAGCAGCAGGAACTTTATCAGAAAAGATGAAGCCATCTCTTGAGGAACCACCTAAACTGAAACTCAAACCCTTACCAAATCACCTCAGGTATGCGTATTTAGGCAATTCATTTACTTTACCTGTTATTATTGCATCTGCACTTAATGAAATGCAGGAAAGTAAGCTGTTGAGGGTTCTGAGAGAATACAAGTCTGCTATTGGCTGGATAATCGCCGACATCAAAGGAAGCAGTCCATCATTCTGTATGCATAAGATTTTGATGGAGGAAGATAGCAAGCCAACAGTGGAACAACAGAGGCGGCTCAACCCTATAATGAAAGATGTTGTGAAGAAAGAGATCTTGAAATGGTTGGATGCGGGAATCATCTACCCAATTTTAGATAGTGCATGGGTGAGCCCGGTCCAATGCGTACCGAAAAAGGGTGGTATGACAATGGTGAAGAACAAGAATAATGAACTGATACCGACAAGGACAGTGACCGGCTGGAGGGTCTGCATGGATTATATAAGACTGAATAAGGCAACTCGAAAGGACCATTTCTCCTTGCCTTTCCTTGATCAGATGTTAGATATATTAGCCGGACATGAGTACTACTGCTTATTGGATGGGTATTCCTGAGTACAACCAGATCATCATTGCACCTAGAGGATCAAGAAAAGACGACGTTCACATGTCCCTATGTCACCTTTGCCTTCAGAAGGGTGTCATTCAGCCTATGTAACGCATCGATAACTTTTCAGCGTTGCATGATGGCGATCTTCTCAGACATGGTGGACCGTAGTGTTGAGGTTTTTATGGACGATTTCTCAGTATTTGGGGAATCATTTGATAGGTGCCTCAAGAACCTGGTATTAGTATTTAAAAGGTGTGTGGAAACGAACCTAGTGCTCAACTGGGAGAAGTGCCACTTTATGGTTCAAGAGTGGTTAATTCTTGGCCACAAAGTTTCTAGAAAAGGGTTGGAAGTCGACCGAGTAAAATTGGAAACAATTGAAAATCTACCACCCACGACATCAGTAAATAGTATTAGAAGTTTTCTCAGACACGCCGGATTCTACAGACGATTTATCAAGGATTTTTTGAAAATTACAAAGCCACTCTATAATCTACTAGAAAAGGATGTCCCATTCAAGTTTGATGAAGACTGTCGAGTGGCCTTTGAGTAGTTGAAGAAGAAGTTAACCACTGCCCCAATAATCATAGCGCCTGATTGGACTAAGCCATTCGAACTTATGTGTGATGCTAGTGATTATGCGGTTGGAGCAGTGCTTGAGTAACGACAGGATAAAATATTTCATGCCATCTACTATGCAAGAAAAACTTTGACAGACGCACAGTTGAACTACACAACCATAGGAAAGGAACTACTTGCAGTTGTGTATGCATTTGGCAAATTTCTCTCGTACTTCGTGGGTACAAAGGTGGTAGTCTACACGGATCAATCAGCCATTCGGTATCTAGTTGAGAAGAAGGACGCAAAGCCGAGGCTTATCCGTTGGGTTTTGCTACTCCAGGAATTTGATTTAGAAATTAAGGATAGAAAGGGGACAGAAAACCAGGTCGCCGACCATCTTTCACGATTAGAGAATCTGAAGCAGGACGAGACAGACAAGGTAGCAATCAATGAGTCTTTTCCTGATGAGCAACTATTTTTGATACAAGGTGAGTTTCCGTGGTACGCGAATTTCACCAATTATCTGGTTAGCAACATCCTCCCACCAGAATTGACCCGCCACCAAAAGAGAAAATTTTTACATGATGTCAAGTGGTATATGTGGGATGAACCATATATATTCCGCCAGTGTGCTAATAAAATGATCCGGAGATGTATACCAAAAAGTGAAGTGGAGAGCATCCTACAGGCATGTCACGCGTCACTATACTGGGGACACTACAGGAGTGAGCGCACAGAAGCAAAAGTTCTTCAATCAGGGTTCTTGTGGCCCACGTTGTTCAGAGATGCACATCAATGCGTGAAGAACTGCGATAGATGTCAGAGAGTGGGGAATATTTCAAAGAGGAACGAAATGCCACTAAACATGATTTTAGAAGTCGAGATTTTTGATGTATGGGGAATCAATTTCATGGGGGCCATTTTCGTCTTCATTCAGCAATCTGTACATCCTGTTGGCTGTAGATTACGTCTCAAAATGGGTTGAAGCTGTTGCATTACCGACAAACGATGCAAATGTGGTTTTAAGGTTCTTGCAAAAGAATATATTCACCCATTTCGGCACCCCAAGAGCAATCATTAGTGATGAAGGGAACCACTTTTGCAATAAATACTTCACTATTCTCTTGGCAAAATATGGGGTCAAATACCGGATTGCCACAGCCTACCTCCCTCAAACGAGTGGACAAGTGGAGGTGTCTAACCGAGAAGTCAAGCGAATATTGGAAAAAGTGTTCAATTTGAATCGAAAGGATTGGTTATTAAAGCTAGATGACGCTTTGTGGGCATACCGAACTGCCTACAAAACTCTGATAGGCATGTCTCCCTATCAACTAGTTTATAGAAAAGCGTGTCACCTTCCAGTAGAACTCGAGTACAAAGCTCATTGGGCAATCAAAAAGTTGAACTTCGATTTATCAGCAGCTGGCGAGAAGAGAATGTTACAAATCAACGAGCTAGACGAATTCCGACTGCAGGCATATGAAAATTCAAAGTTGTATAAGGAGAAGGTCAAGAAGTGGCACGATCAGAAGATACTGGATAGAAAGTTTGAACCGGGACCATCAGTATTGCTATTCAACTCACGGTTGAAACTTTTCCCTGAAAAACTGAAATCCAGGTGGTCGGGACCATTTACCATAAAAAATTGTATTTCCACATGGCGCCGTTAAGCTGTATGGATGGGATCCGACAAAGCCACTAAAAGTGAATGGCCAACGCCTCAAGCACTATTGGGGCGGAAACATCGATCGCCAGGAAACCGCGGTCGACCTGGCCGAACCGCAATGAAACAAAGGAGTCAGGCTAACGACTTAAAATTAAGCGCTTGATGGGAGGTAACCCATCGGTTATTTGTATTTTTATTTACAGTAATATCATTTAGTGTAAGTCTGTATAGTATGTAGAATGTTTTCTTAAGCATGCAATGTCTAACAAGTTATGTTGTGGTTGAAATAAGACAAGGGCACAACATTCAAATCAAAACCTCAAGGATCAAGACAAAAATCCAATAAGAGGATATGCTTAAGCATATAAGGAAAAGGAAAGAAATAGATTGAAAACAAGCAAACTACAAATTACACAACACCTTACCCCCCTGGGGCGATTCATACATCAACAAAACCCCGCAGGGGCGGGTCTCATACCTCCCAGACAGAAGCTTCCCCCGCTGGGGCGGGGAAATAAAGAGAAATTCCCCCACTGGGGCGGGAAGGCAGAAACGGCATCCTGATCTGGGACTAAAATAGAAACTCTCTCCTATCTACTCCTATCACATTGCAACCTCCCTACTACTATACTTACATTCCTACTCCAGCACATACCTTCATCACATATCTCCCCAACACTTTCATCTTACCACACCACTATCCCCTCACCCCACTAACGCCCCACTATCATAATATAACCTACCCCCACTACCACAACCATCATACACTCACCAAATCCCTCTACAACCCCCCCAATCTGAAACTCGCGGCACTCGAGGGGACTGGCAAAACCCCAACAAAGTCTCCATCGTGCAACTCCAAGTACACAAACAAACATCTTTTTTTTGGGGGGGGAGGGGGTAAGTACCACAATTCGTTGGTAGATAGGGAAGAATACTGGTGTAGAACAATCAACTGGAAAAATCATAAATTTCTGAGATAATATTTTATTGATTCGCAATTGGAGGCACATGTTGTGTAATTAGATAATCTATTGAAGGATATTGCTTGTGTGGGTGTGTCACAACAACTTTAGGAAAGAACTACACACAAACTTCTTCAAAAACAAAGGAAGTTGACAGTGCACACCACGTGCTCGACGAAAGTACGAAAAAATAATTCCTTAGAAATTCTTTAGTTTTCAGCACAAAAACACCATGCCTCCACGCCCACAGAAGAAGCAAAAGGGTGAAGGGTCATCCTTCGCCCCTGTTCCACACTTTGATAAGAAGAAATTTTGAAGTGCGGCCGCCGTCGAACGATTCGAGTATGTAGCGGGCAAGGCACTCATCCAGGAAAGAGGCCTCAAACCAAATCATTCGTATGGCCAAATGAGAGATCAAATTAGAGAGCGACATTGGGATACCGGCTTCATAGAAAAACCACAACCAGGAGTGGTCGCATTAGTGAAGGAATTCTACGCCAACGCGGAGGACACACCTCCATTTAAGACATTTGTAAGGGGAAAGCTAGTTGACTTCAGTGCAAAAGCTATCAATGAGTTCTACAATGTCCCACCACCGTTGGTGTGTCAGTATTCAGAATTACAAGATGCTGAAATGGACTATGACCAAATCGTCATAGAAATTTGCAAACTAGACACTGTTTGGGTAAAAGATAGTTAAAAAGGCACAATCATCCCAAGCTCCACGCTGAACAAGTATGGGAAAATTTGGTACTCCTTCCTCCGTGCAAAAATTTTGCAGTCAACACACACCAGCGACATCACTAAAGAAAAGATCTCAGTATTGTATGCAATTGTCAAAGATCTCAGCATCAATATTGGGACGATCATTAACTTTTCAATTCGTCGGTGTTTGTATGGTGGAATAATAAGAGGACTACCACACCCGTCACTCATCACGGGGTTGTGCCTACAGTCAGGAGTCATATGGGCCGACATGGAGCTGGTGCAGCCGCCACTGATGGTTCTAGACTCCAAGTTTATGAATCGCATTTAAACCATGGGAAGGGGCACTTTCACATCCTCGTGGCCTTGGTTTTATTTTCCCGGACTCGGATGAGGGGGAAGATGAGGCAGGGGACGAGGATTACGTGATCCCCCACGAGGAAGTGGAACCGAATGAACCATCAAGCTCAACGACTGACATGCTCTGAACTATTCAGCGGCAATTGGCTCAACAACAAAAGAGGACTGACAGAGTGGCGGCACGACAGAGTCATATGTTCAACAATCAGGTCCAATTTCAAGCCGTTATTGCTAAGGCCTTCGCCCGAATCACCACCGCCTCCGACCCATGGCAGTTCCATGTGCCACAACCACTCCCACCGTATCCACTGTCCGACTCTGACATGAAGGAGGGTGGCGGACCTAATGCTTGATTTGACAGGGAAGTCCTCGATACTTTAGTTCTTTATCTTTTTACAATGAGGACATTGTTTAATTTAAGTTTGGGGGTGTGTGTTGCTTATTAAAGCATCATAATTTTGTTAGCTTGTTGCATGAATAGTTTAGTTAAGTTTTAGTTGCATAGTAGAATATTTTAAGTTTTTATGCTTATCAATTATTGGAAAAAATGAAAAATCATAAAAGACCAAAAAGAGTTGTTAATTAGGATTGTATGAGTCAGTATGTCAGTGGTAATAAAATAACTTTGGCCAGTGATGAGACTGGACTTGCATAAGAACATAAGCATGATGATAACTAGAATGTTGATGTGTATTTAGACCTTTGCATGAGCCCTTATCTATTTAATATTATTGCACTGGTTAGCACGATACATAGCAATTTAGTCAACTTAGTTCAAATAGTCATATAATTGTCATCTGGAACAGAAATTAGGTTGTAATGACAGAAATTTAGTAAATTGGTATTAGTGACTAAGATTAGACTGAAACTTAAGTTTGGGGAAAGATATGGGAGCTATCTGAAAGAAGAAAAATGAAAAATGTGAAAAGAAAAAAATAGGAACTTATGAATAAACACCGTGACTAGTTTAGTTTCGTGGCCTTTGATATTCGAGTAAATACACCCTAGGGGATGTCTTTACACCCAGCGCCCTAAAGCTATTCGGTTTGGGAGTCGTTGGTCGAAAGCTCGCTACATGAGTATCATTGAAGAGCCTAAGGAAACTAGACATTGCATAGTCATGAGAAAAATAGAGATACGGGAAAACAAGCAAAATGCCCCCGTAAATAAAGAAAGATTGAAAATCTCTCATATTGACCTTCAACTTGGTTGGCGTTTACTTGAATTCACTTTATCCTGTTTATGCGATTTCTCGAGTTAAACTGTGATTTCATTCTAAGACGCATATTATGTGATATATTTGATCTATAGTTGAGTATATTGTTATTGAGCATACACACACAGTAGCGGTGTTGGCATGTATAGATTCATAGATTAGTTTTAATTGCGGATACGTCTCTGGTTGGATTTAATGTTTATATCTGTTGTGAATTCTCTGAGGCACGATGAGTTAGCTTTGTATACACTGACAGTTGCATTTATGAGCATTATATATTCTTGCATATGCATGGTTTTTGCTTGAGGACAAGCAAAGTCTCAAGTTTAGGGGTATTTGATGAGTGGGTTTCATACCTACGAATCGGTAGTCATTATAGCTTGATTCTGCATGTTTTCGAGTACTTTGCCTATCATTTCTACTGGGTGTATACGTTTATGTGCAGATAATGAAATGGAGGCGAGAGTAGCTTTAAAGGACAAATTTGCATGTTATATGTCTATTCTTTAATGCTTACTCTTTTTATTGTGTGCCTAAATATACTCATTATTCTTATATTTTTATTTTAGGTATAATTAAAGAGTTCCGTGATGTTGGAAATAAATTGGAGGAAAATTTGAGCATTATGGATTATTAAAGTTTCCTAGCTGATATGGGTTTTCTGGCAATTATAAATTGGTTAGGCAAGTTTTATTATTAACATGTGGGCTACTTTTCAAGAAATGTAAACATATCATATCATATGATACGAATAAGGAGCTAACGGACGGAGCAGCTGGCAAAAGAATCAACAAAGAGGCCCACGAATGCAGCAGTTAGTTAATATATATATGTGGGCCAGAGTGAACAAGGAGCAGCCTATTCACTAGATCATCAAGAAGCAGCACACTCATAAAATCATGAAGCAAGATGATAAGTGGGCCAAGGTTAATATGGTATTCAGATGCCAACCTTTTAATTAGTCAAACCCATGCAAGTTTCATTAGGCTGTGTTGGACACGAAAGAAGCAAGCCATATAGACTTTTCAGCAGCTAGACAGTATAGATCCCTGCCGGGGCCGGTGATTATCGAAGGAACTCCCCGCTAGGGCAAGGAGGCGCGCATGCAAGGGTTAGTTCCTACTTCGATTTGGACGCGGCTGCAACAATGAAAGGGAGTGGAGGGCTACGTTTGTTGTAATATATAATGGACATGTAGAAGCCTAAGGAGAGCTATCGACCTTGAAGCCCTAATTGGAGATTTGAAGTTGTGAGAGAATTGAAGCGGAGCATATTCTGACGAACACGAAGTAACTTGGAGACAGTAACGACAGGAGTTTTATATTCCTCTCTTCCTCTATTCATCTTACTTTGTATTCGTTATGTTTAATATTATGAGGATTATTGGTTTTTATTCATTCATTTTGAACTAATTACTTATTTAAGCCTATGACGGATCTTTTATGTAATGGATGATTAGATATTCTTGAATTCAGTTTATGGATGTTATTCTCGAATTATTTGCTATGTGTTATGCTTAATTTATATAATTGCCTGATCAATAATTATCTGCTATCCCATATGAATTCGAAAGATGATATATAGGATTAGAACTGGCCATAGTGACATATGTTTGTGATTTTTGCATAGATGAAATTCATGATTCGCGTATAGGATAGGAATATCTATACGTTATATGTAATCTGATAATAACTTATTTTTAAACCTTATTTAATTGTAATTCATATAGAGATATAGTGAGTTAGTTATCTAGGGTGTCTTGCTTAATTTTATCATATGTGGATGCGAGTGAGTATGGCTATAGTGCATCGGAAAGTGGTTATATCTGCTTTAGTGTTCTTGATTATTAATCTGGAGTAATTGAAATAAATTGGAGAAAAGAATATTATCTTAAGTGAAATAATAAGTGAAGTTGTAGGCTTAATTCTCAAAAACTTGTGAAAATCTTGAGTTAGTGTTGAATTTGGTTACGTAGTAAATTTAGTTATAAAATCATCTTTTAATCATTAGTTTAATAAAGCTGAGATAATATAAAATTGGTACTTGTTAGATTAAATAGGAATAATTGTTTCTGTGGGAACGATATTTGATTTATTATTATATTACTTGTGGATCACGTATACTTGCGTGTAGCGCGTATAGAAAATACCCAACAATAACAACATAAGTTTGAACAATGATTTATAAACAAGGATAGTATGACATTGAATCTCAATTGAATAACATCTCATATCGAAATAATGGTTTCGAAAAAATTCGAAATCTTAACTAAGAAACCAAAGACTTAAACAATTTAGGAAACCTTACTTGAAATAAAGAAGCAAAGGTTAGGAACTTGCTCAATGTAAAAGTAGAGTTTAAAAAACTTGCTCAATAAAAGATTAGGGTTAGAGAACTTGCGTAATTATAAACAGGATAAGGATAAAACAAATTCCTTGTAAGTCTGCTACACAATTATAACTCACGCTCGATACTACCCACGAGCACATAGATTTATTAACACATAAACACATAAAGTCTTTTATTATTCTTCTTCAATGAATTCTTTACTTCATTCCTTAGAACTCGATAAGAGTTTATTACCACTATATTTTCAATCTCCTATAAGGCTATTTCCTATTGTTTTCTCATCTAAAGTTCATAACCTAAAAGATTTGATACCAACATGTGACACCCCCAAATCTGAGTACTTTAATCCCACAGATTTGGTGTTCACTCTCCAATAAAATCACATATATCTATCCATAAATAAAGGATACTCATAGAACTCACAAACTTAATAAATAATCCTCCCATTAAGGGTTACATCAATAATACTCAATCTCAGGTTATCTAACCTTTATTACAACTTGCATTCTTTTCGTTTCTTAACGCATTAACAATATCTAACACCAATTTAAAGTTTATATCAAGAATTAACCATCAATTTTAGTCTCAAAGTACGCCATAAGGTATATATTTCACTGTAATTCAATTTCTTCATGCATTAGCCATCAAAATTCATTTACAGAGAAGAGATTTTGAGAAAAACCAAAACTAAGAACTAGAACGAGATTATTATCTTTTTAATTTCTCCTTAAGATTAATTAGATGGTGAGAATTGTTTGGCAACCCTCCTTCCATCTCTTGATTCTCAAAGCTATCTCTAAGTTCTCTTTTTTCTCTCAATTTCTCTCTGCACTTTGTTTTGCTCTTCTTCTTAGGCTTAGCAAATAACTGACTCCCACATTTATTTTGATACGCCAGTTAAAACAAAGGAAATGTTTCATACGTTAAAAAATATGGATGGTCTCTAGGCCATGTTTAGCTAGAACCCCAAATAACTCTTTTAATTTATTTTTATATCTTCCTTACAATATGGTTCATTTGTCACACCCTTAATTAATTAAATAATTAATATTTTAAATTGAATTAAATTAAACTTAATTCATTAATAATTTAAATCAAACCTTTCCAATATAATTATAATTTATATTTAACCATTATAATTATAACTTTATTTAACAAATTCTCAATTCTCTAATTTAATTACTTAATTAAATTAGAATATTACCAATATACTAGCGTAATAAAATATGCACCAATTACAAAATTATTTAACATTAATATAATTAATATTATCACACTTAATTAAATTATTCCATTATAATTTCCATCAATTAGTTATTTTATTCAATAAATAAATTAACTAAAATATTTATTTAATTCGAACTAAAATATTTATTTAATCCAATAAATATTTTTAACGATTACAAAATTTTTATTCGTTACAATGATCTTGTTATTACAAGAAAAAAGATGGTACTCCAAAGACCTTCATGGAAATAGACTCAATCGAAACTCATATAGTCTCTTATGACTCAAAAGCAATGAACACACTCCTTAGTGACATGGTGTTATTCGAAATTGACAAAGTTTCCTCATGTAACACGGCTAAGGAGATTTGGGATACTTTAAAAGTAAGCCATGAATGTACATCGTGTTAACGCCAAGATCCGTCTACGCGCTCCAATCACCAAAGCGCGTCCAATCCTGCACAAAAACGGGTAAACACCAAAAGCTTGACCGCATGGGCCGCCGGGGGATAGCTCTGGTTTGACAATAAGTACAGGCTGAACAAGGTTAACAATGGAGGCAATAAGCTCTAGTGCTGGAAAGTAATGATATTATGTGTGTACCTTAGAATCAGGGTCAAGCCATGTATTTATAGTGCTCGCACATCCTTGCTAGAATCCATCTCTAAATTGGACTAGGGTTCCCCCGTGTATCCTTTTATATTAGGACTACACTAAATCTCCTATAATTTAGGAAGTTAAATAAATAACCAACTCTCTTTTCATAATCAGAATTACTATATAATTAGGAGTTATCCCCAAGCATTCTCCTATATGGAGTCAAACAAGCCCAATCATGGCCAAACCCAAATAGGGGCCTAAACCTCAAGTATTCGGGGCCCAACATTGGCCCCCAGTCTTCCATTAGATGGACCATTTGATGGAAGAGTATACAAATTATAGCCTAACATGCAAGTCCATCCACCCCACTGATTACTAAGCCAAACCGACCCACTATCTGCAGCCCATCACCCGAGCCTTGGGAATGACCCAACCGGCATCAGCCCAATCTGCACGGCCCAACAGCCACACTCAAACAGCCACCCAACCCATAAGACCGGGACATCCCAACCGCCCCTTAAACCAAAACCCTTCATATCCTCACGTGCCCCATCACCTCCTCCATTAATGAGCCGTTCCTTGGGATTCGAGAACAACCTCTAGAGAAATATAACAAAACCCCCAACATCCTAATCATTTCCCTTACCGATTTCAAAAATACTCTCCTTCTCTGTAAAAACTCCCATAACTGTAACTCCATTGCTTCAAAAGCTCAAGCAATGGCCACTTCCCCCAATCTAAATGATCTTCCTCCTTCCTCCACTGAGCCCATCGTCACCATTCCCTTTTCCACCATTCCCGCCCCGACAGTAACCCCCAACGCCTTCTCCTCTGATTTTCAGGCCCCCATCCCCAGTGCCATCACCACCGACTCCATCCCTGTGGCTACCACCAGTCACACTCCAATCCAAACCACTACCCCACCAAAAACTGACTCCCAAAAGGCACTGCGCGAATACTTCGACTCGGCCAAGTTCCCCCACGCCAACACCCCCTCATGACTCGCTGACGAAGATATGGATATCATTCACAAGCACTATCAGATTCCGGCCACCCATTCACTAAGAGCCCCCAAAGACATCGACTGGATGTATCACACAGCCAACGGCTGGACCGCCTTACCCCTAACCCTGATGGAGAAAGGAGTTCGGTTCCCCCTCTATGCATTCATCCTAACCCTCCTTGGGTTCATCGACATCGGCTTCAACCAGCTGGTGCCGAACTCGTACATCAACATCATCGCCTTCATCCCCTTCTGCCACGAGGTCGAAGTGTCCCCATCCATTGACCTATTTTTCACCCTATTCCAGCTGACAGGTTCTCGCGAACCAGGCTTTAGAGCTTTTAGCAAATTCCCGAACAAACCCAACAGCAAGCTGGAAAGACGATCTCTGATGGATGCCCCTTCTAGCAATAAAGGGTGGCACAAGGACTGTTTCTTCGTCCGAGGACCAGAGACTCATAAGCTCCCGAACTGGGCTTCTCATAAACGGACAAAAGTCTCCTTAGGCGACTTTGCTCCCTAATGGGTAATGGAGATTTCCAAGCTAATTGAAAAGCTGCCAATAACGGAATGGAGCTACGTCCTTCTGACCAAGCAGGCTTGGCTCTATGACCACCAATGTAAGTCTCCAAACTATTGCCACTTAATTACCAAATATTATATAACCATTGCTAATCCTCTTAATTCTGCAGTATCCCTCATCAAACCCACCTCATCCAACCAACGTGACTTGGACGAATACCTTTTGGGCAAACATTCTGCCAAGGCTGCCAAAGCCCCTGCCGAAGTCCAAACTTCCAACACACCAACTACAGATCCCATTCCTGCCAAAACCACCAACCCAAAAGCATCAACAAAGGTTCGACATAAGAGGAGAGCCTCCAAATAAAAGCCGCCCCACCTCTGGTTATTCTGAAGAACCTGCTAGACCTGCCAGTGGATGAATGAGCACAAATTCTGCGGTTCAAAAAAGTGACGTGCCAAGATAAATCCTCTAAATGCCGAAGACCTGAGGGCTTCCTCCTCTGAAACCCCTATTCTATCCTCTGAAGCTGACCCAAACCTTACCACGAACCAAAAAACCAAAAACAAAAAAACTTCGAGAACACTACCTCCGAACCACCCCCCAAAAAGCCATATACCGAACTATCACCTTCTTCATCCCAACAAATTTCTCCCCCATTACAGGAAGAAGAATCAGACCGAAGGTTATTCTTCTCCAGCCACCCCCAAAGCTACCCTATCGACGCTTTTAACAGCTTCGTTCTTCCTGCTGACGATGACAAGTTCAACAACACACCATACCATGACCTCGTACTAACCGGTATTATGCAGCAGGGCAAGGTATTTCTCTTTTACTCTGATCATCTGATATTGTTGTTATACAACTTTTCTCTCTTAACTTCCGACGTACCATTCAGGCCAATGCTATATGGGGTCGTGTTACCGGGAGATGGAGCGAACGCGAAGCCGAAGAAAAACGATTAAAACATAATGTAGAAGCTCTTCAGGTAGCTCTTCTCCACGAATAAACTTTACGCGCCAAAATCGACCAGACCAACAAGTACCTTCAGAGCGAAATCTCTAACCTTCAGAACGAGAACACAAGCCTAAAAGATTATACAGCCCGAACTGACACCAAATGTAAAATCCTCCTGGAGAAGTCCGAAGCTGACCAAGCAGAGATCTACCAGCTGAAGCAGATCAACCTTGCACTTCAACAGCAAAACTCTGACTTGAAGATACAGGAAGAAGACACTCGCCAGGTGTGCACTACTCTAGAGAAACAACTTTTCGAGTACAAAGCATTGGGGCCACTTCTTACCTCTGATCTACGGCTTCAGATCATTCAGCAGTATCGCGAATCGGCCGAGCTGAACGTGGAGATAACAAAAATGTTCGCTGAAGGGTATGAAGCTTGCCGAAGCAAAGGAAAAGCAAAATTGGCTGAAGCCTGCTTGAACACGACTCTCCTCGACACTTCAGACTCCGAACAAGACAAAGGCGAAGACTTCTCGTCAGATTCAGATTAGGAACTTGTCTTGTAAAATCCTAGCCCCTTGTATATGCCAATTATCAATGAAAATATATATCTTTTGTTTATATAATTTCCCGAAGTATATTTATGTCATAAACACATATACCGTCCATTCCAATAAAGAGTTAAAAAATAGTTGAACTCATGCATGATTATGAAATGTTCAAGCTTGAGAACGATGAAACTAACAACGAGGAACAAGCAAGGTTCCGAGTACTCATGAATTCCTTGAGGCTACTTGATAAATCAATTCCACAAAGAGAGATCAACCGTAAGTTACTTCGGGCTATGTCTAAGAGGTTTTCTTCTAAAGTTACAACTCTTCAAGATTCTCTTAATATTTCTTCAATGAAGACATTAACTTTATTTGGTGAATTAGAAGAATTTGAACATCAATTAAAAAGATATAATGATGAGGAGGATACTCATCGAAAGAAGGTTTTAGCTCTTATTGCAGGTGATGAAGAAGAGCTAGAGGACGATTCGGATGAGGAAATTGCAAAAATTTCAAAAAGGCTTAAAGGATTGTTATAGAAAGCTTAAAAGAAAGAATGATATCATTTCAAAAAAGTTTAAGGGAAAGCAAAATGAAAACATCTGCTTTGAATGCGGGAGATCGAGCCACTTCAAAAAGGATTTCTTCAAACGAAAGAGCAAAGGCAAACCAAGCTACAACGATAATAAAAAGAACAAAGCTTTTGTTACTTGGAGTGATGCTGAGTTTGGTGTGGAAGTTGACAAATTGCTCAAGCGTGCTTCATGGGAGTTGACAATGAATCAAGTGATGAATCGAGTGAGGTAACCATTTATGATTATAATCTTTTGAAACAAGAAAAATGAAAAACTAAGAGAAAAGAATATATACTTAAAAGACTTGGTAAATAATTTAATGAACGAGGTTGATACATCGATTGATGAAAAGAAAGAAATTGAACAAGATACATCATCTCAAAAAAAAAAATTTATTAGCTAAAAATGATTTTTTAGAAAATCATAACAAAATTCTTTCCAACAAGGTTAATGATTTAAATAATTAAGTGGAAAAATTAACCAAAGAAATAGCAATGCGAGATATTTGTAACGATGCTTTGAATGATAATACACATATTGAAATTACTTCAAATAGTGAATTATAAGAAGAGATAAAATCATTAAAATCATCATTGGCTAAATTTGTCCAAGGGGAAGAAAACATAATTCTTATGTTGGGTAAATGTAATATTCCAAACTTTAAATAGGAATATTAATATAAACAGTAAATATAACTATGATTAATATCTTGTGTGATATGTACTTAACATTATTATTGGAATATATATAATTATAAAACAAATCATAAGATATAATTGTGTAAATAGGATATAAGGTTTTATAAGTAAAACCCTAATTGATAATAAGGAATACTAACCCTAAGGGTTATAATAAATGGAAATTATAACATGATACATTAATAATGTTATATATTATTGTATACATATATTTAATATGAAATATTAAAAATTTGACTGGAAAAGATTGTAAGGAAATCCTAATTAAGGATTAGGACCCTAATTATAAAACCTAATTTAATGTATAAACCCTAATTCTAGACTAACAAAACTTAATTGATCATAATTATTTTTAAATTTTCTAAGGATAATAGGAAATGACTAAATTACCCTTGAATTTAAGTGGGAAATTACCAAAATAACCTTAATGAATGCGAAAAGACTAAAATGCCCTTAGTTTGTTTTGTTTTAAAGGAGATAAGCACAAATCTTTTACTTGGCAAGTAAAAGATTTGCCTTATCTAATTTTACCTCAAGACTTGACAACACGACCTCTTCATTTAATGGTATAGCCTTACTTGTCAAAGTGAGATAGGAATTAGGTTTCTACACTTACTTGAACTTTTCATATAAGGATAGCACCTAAGAACATAAGGCCACGTTTGATACACTTAATGTATACACCCAACTGACTCATAAACAATTCCCAGCAAGCTAGAACCAGAATCAGAAAGAGGAAGAAAGCAAAAAGTACTCAAAAAGGTTAAAAACCTAACCCTAGTTAAATTTTTAAATTCTGAAAGTTAAATTGTTGTTGTAATTGTTTAGATATGTTCATTAGTAAGTTGTTAAGTGATCTAGGTTGCTAAAATACGAATCCATAACATTTAAAAGCATCAAAATGGAGATTTAAGCAAAACTGTCAAAGATGCAAAACAGGGTCTGACAACGAATGTCAGCCCTCTTATCTCGCTAACTGTTTGTTGTTTAGGTGTGTTTAAGATTGGTAGTTGTAGTATGTAATGTTGTTAGTGGACTGGAAGTGATGGGATAGCAATCGAAACACAGAATCGGAAGTTATTAGCAGTCAAAGGTCGTTGACCGATCATGACCGCTAGTTTTCTGGGCAACCCAGAAAGCTTAAGAACAAGCCTGACAGCCTAGTTTGACCGGATAAATCTCTCTCCTGTTAGTTGTTTTAGATGTAAATTGTTAATCAGATTATGCTTTGACGTGGGTACTATTGTACCAGAGCACTCTAGAGCTCTAAACATTAACCGATCGAATGCTATAAAAGGTCAAAACGCATTGACCGTTAAGGTTTTGTTTCTGGGTAACCCAGAAACCCAAAAACCGATCTCTGACAGCCTTTTTGAAGGCTAAGATCTGGCTATAGATTGATATGTATACTCTGTGACTGCTCGATCAAGGTACCCTGGTAGTTAGTCTATAGAGCCCGACGACTAGAACACCAAAATATTAACCGGCTATAAAGATATAAGACCATCAAGGTCGTTGACCGGCATTGACTGGGCCTTTCTGGGCAGCCTAGAAAGGAAGAACAGCCTTGGGGTGGTTGCTTTGACCGGCTGTGTGAACTTGTAGAGATGTTTTTAGGTAGTAAAGTGACTATAGATGTGTACTACTACATCAGTACTACACTTCCGTTGGATTAGATTGCCCAAAAACCAATTTGATTGCCAGAGAAATTGAGTCAAACCAAGGACCAACACGTTGACCAACGTGTTCTTGGCTGGGCCAAGAACACCTATAGCAACACTTCTGTCACTAAAGGTCTTTAGCGACACGCAATATTTGAAAATTAATTTTATTAATTAAAATAATTAAAATAAATATTAAAAAAATATATAAAAATTCTGAAAAATCATTTTTAACTATAATAAATAATTTTCAATATTTTAACATAAAATTTTATTAATATTTAATATATTTAAATATTAATAATAATAAGAGTAATTAATAATAAATTACTTAAAAATAATATTAATGATTTAAAAATCATTTTAAATAATAATAAATTATTTAAAAATGATAATAATGATTTAAAAATCATTATTAAATAAAATAAATTATTTAAACATAATATTGATGATTTAAAAATCATTTTAAATGGTTAATTAAATATTTAAAAATAATATTAATAATTTAAAAATTATTTTAAATGATATTAAATCATTTAAAAATTATTTTGAGCATTTAAAAATTATGATAAATAATATCTGAAGCATATGAATAAGATATTAAAACTTTTTAATAAAATTATTGAAAAACTAATTCGATAACTATTCAATAAAGCTGTAAAGTACCGAACGGACTTCAAGATCAACCCAGACACTAGTATTTTAATTAGAAATTAATTACTATTATTTCTAATGACTGTTATAATATATATAGGTGGTGAATATACTTTCAAATAACCTAAGTAGCCGATCGTGATAAAAGGCAAGTTTTTTTTTTAACTTCATTTAATTTCTATATTAAATGAAAGTCATATATAATGGTATACGAACTTGTTATAAATATTATTCGTGATATCTGTGATTTAAAAATGGTTATTGCTTATTGTTCAAGCATAACAAATTATAGGAACTGTTGTTTGCGTAAAATGTGTTTGATTTGATATCAAAGCATAAACTGTGGAAAAACCAATATTGCTTGGTACATATATACCTTGACCATGTTGGATTGATAGGATGATTTGCATACTCCTAGGATATGATTAGGCTGAATTTCTATGAGATATCCAAACAGAACTCCTATATGTCTTCGTGACTCATAGGAATGATAGAACTCCTATAAGTCTTTTATGACTTCTAGGAATGATAGAACTCCTATAAGTCTCTGTGACTCTTAGGAATGTTAGAAAAATACTCTGAATTAAATACTTCCTTAAATTTTGATACGGTGTGAGTATAAACTATAATTATTTAAAACTTGTTGAGCATTTTAAAGCTCATTCTTGCAAATATTCTTTTCCTTTGTAGTCTCACCAGGTATAATTATTTTAAAGCTCATTCCCCAGCAGACTCAGGAATGCATACATATGAGTAGAAGGTGTTTATTGTATGAATACTAAGAATGTAATTTGGTATTTTATGATATAATATTTGAACCGTAGGTAAGCAGATACTATTATGTTATTAAATTTTTAGTTGAATGGTTTTACATTGTTAATGGTGATTAGAATCAAGTACAGTATCTATATAAACTATACATCTGAATGAGGGTATTGAATGATCTTGAAAGTTCTGTAAGCACTGAGGTAGCTCCCCAGTTCCAAGAACAATCTTATCATTTGTACTATGAATGTCAGATAGATAGGAATTATTGATATGCAAGAAATATCTGTAAGATCGTAAATCTATACATCCAAGTGAGGGTATCCAGATATGATAATTGTTCTGACGAGAACTCTTAACTGATTGGGATACTGTGAATTTTTGATTTATAGAAGTTATTATCTTATAGAATATTTACATGAGCACCAAATCTACTACAAGCAATATAGAGAATTTGGGGGTGTCACAATTTGGTATTAAAGCCTTAGGTTAGAGACCTTAGGAGGAAACCCTTAGGCTATAACCTCGGAAGTAATTAGTTGATAAAGGAGATAAGCTCAAATAGAGTTATTGCGGGAGAGGGAAAGTTGTTAAGGAAGTTAATAGATAAGAATACTAATAAAATAGTAAGTTATAATTTTTATCAGATACTAATCGATTTTATAAATTTGATTGTAGGATGTCAAAAGACCGTCAATTGATCATAGCAGAGCCAGCAATTGATGCAGTGCTGTTGCCAATAGTACTCCCTATCCATACTTGGATAGAATGGCCTTCAGGATCTAGGGTCGCTCAGGAAATAGAGTACATGGAGAAAAAGTTGAAGAAGTATGAGAAGATGGTAGAAAAGCTAAAAAGGAGGATAGCAAGAAAGAAGGAAGAACTTTAGACTAAGGAATTTTTTTTTCTATAATATAGCTAGTGATAGGGATAAATCTCTATTCGGATAGGCTATGTAGTTTACTTTCTGTTGTGTGTATAACTAGTGATCTAAAATGAGTCACTAGATATGTATATATAGGTTTGCCATGTGAAATACAAATTTTTGTTTATCAAACTGGGATGTTTAATTATTGAATTGGTATTCATACTTACCTATTTGTTATATTTAGATAAATGGCACCAAGAAAAAGACTTCATGGGGAAATTAAGGAGGAACAAAAAGAGGCAAATCTTACCCAAACCCTGGTAAATATTCTGGTAGGAGCTTTACAAGGAAGACAAGCTAATGCGATACCAGCTGCACCCAATAACCCAACCACAACTCAGTTTAGGGACTTTAAATTAGTGGGACCACCGGAGTTCAGAGGAACTGATGAACCCATAAAAGCTCAGACTTGGGTTACTGAGATGGAAAAGATGTTTAAAGTAACAAAGGTAAATGATGATCAAAAAGTAGACTTTGCTACTTTCTTTTTAAAGGATGAAGCTAACCACTGGTGGGAAGCAAACAAAGGGAGAGCTGGAGAAGGTGCCACTAATTAGGATAAATTCAAGGAGTTTTTCTTTGCCAATTACTTTCCAACTTCAATGCAAGATCGTATGGAGGTTCAATTTCTGGAATTGAAACAAGGAGAGATGACAGTTACACAGTATGCAGCCAAATTCAACGAGTTTGCTAGATTTGCATCACATCAGGTAGATACTGAGGCGAGAAAGATAAGGAGGTTTGAAGGGGGACTTAAACCCCAAATTAGAAGTAGAGTATCGACATTTCAGGTAAAGACATTTGCGGAGATCCTGGAAAAGGCTATTATAACAGAAGAAAGAAGGAGAAGCTTTATTGCAATTTAATAAGGAGAAGAGGGTGATTACTGGAAAAGAAAACACGAGTGGGAGCAACAGGAACAACAATAAGAGAAGATGGGAGGTAGCTTTTCCAAACAACCCTGGAAAAGGAGGTTATAATCATAACAATAATGCCAACAAAGGAGGTAACAACAACAACAATCAAAGGTTTGAGCACTGTCAGATATGTGGAAAGAATCACAAAGGGGAATGCTATTTTAAAGGGACGTATTGTTATACCTGTAGAGAAGATGGGCATTACTCCAAATGGTGTCCACGAAAGAAGGATAAGAGCAAGAGTGTCAAATGTTTCAACTGTGGGGAAGAGGGTCATGTGTTAAAGTTCTGTCCAAAACCCAAGAAGGTGAATGTGGGAGGAGGTCAGAATTCTAACAATAAACAAGGAGCAGCGACTGCAGGATTTACTCAGAATCGTTCGAATGCACGAACTTTCAACATGATAGTGAGGGACGTTGTGGCAGCATAAGATGTGGTGACAGGTATCATACCAATTGATGCTGTAAATGCTTATGTGTTATTCAATTCTGGTGCTTCTTGTTCGTTTGCATCTTTGGATTTTGTTAAAAGATTAAAAATACCATGTGAGGATCTAGATGTACCTTTCAATGTAGAAATTGCTAACAAAGAGATAATCCCTGTTCATACAGTACATAAGAATTGTAATGTAGCAATTCAGGGGCATACATTACCGATAAACCTTATACCTATACTACTAGGAAAGTTTGATGTAATATTGGGTATGGATTAGTTGGGTAGGCATAAGGCAGTAATTGATTGCAAATGGAAACAAGTAAGTTTAAGGACACCCTTGAAAACAAAGGTAGTGTTTAAGGGAAGTTTTTTACCGAAGCAAGTCCGGTGTTTAACTGTTATGCAAGCTAAGAGATTGCTTCGGAAGGGTGGTACAGGGTATTTGGCCTATGTGGTGGATACAAGGAAAGAAGGGGGAAAGTTAGACCAAATACCTATAGTAAATGAGTTTTTAGATGTGTTTCCAAGTGATTTACCTGGCCTTCCACCTGGCAGGGAGATTGAATTTGTGATTGACCTTGCACCAGGAACAGCACCAATTTCAAAGGCACCGTATAGGATGGCACCAGTAGAGTTGAAGGAGTTGCATGTTCAGTTACAAGAGCTTTTAGATAAGAAGTACATACAACCTAGTGTTTCACCATGGGGAGCACCTGTGTTGTTTGTAAAGAAGAAGGATGGGACGTTAAGATTGTGTATAGATTATCGGGAGTTAAATAAGTTGACCATCAAGAATAAGTACCCTTTACCAAGAATTGATGATTTTTTTTTGATCAGTTAAAAGGAGCGAAGAATTTTTCAAAAATTGACCTACGATCGGGTTATCATCAACTAAAGGTGAGAAGAGAAGATGTACCAAAGACCGCCTTTAGGACCCGATATGGACATTATGAGTTTCTTGTGATGTCTTTTGGGTTAACAAATGCACCAACAGCTTTTATGGACTTAATGAATCGAGTGTTTAAATCATGCTTAGATAAATTTGTGGTGGGGTTTATTGATGATATCTTAATATACTCTAAGATACGAGAGGAACATGCGAAACATTTTAGAGTGGTATTAGAGATATTAAGAAAGGAACAACTTTACGCAAAATTTTCCAAGTGTGAGTTTTGGTTGGAGGAAGTTCTATTCCTAGGGCACGTAATTAATAAGAATGGGGTAGCAGTGGATCCAACAAAGATAGAAACAATCATGAATTGGGATCAACCAACAACACCAACAGAAGTTCGCAATTTTCTTGGATTGTTAGGGTACTATCGTCGTTTTATAAAAGATTTTTTCCAAAATAGCAACCCCGCTAACCAATTTAACTCGAAAGACTGTGAAGTATAATTGGACGAACAAGTGTGAAGAAAGTTTTCAAGAATTGAAGAAACTACTGAGTAAGGCACTAGTATTATCATTACCAGATGAAACTGGGGGTCTTGTAGTCTATAGTGACGCTTCACACAGGGGTTTAGGATGTGTGTTAATGCAACATGGAAAGGTGATCGCCTATGCTTCACGATAACTTAAAGATTATGAGAAAAGGTATCCTACTCACTATCTGGAGTTAGCCGCGGTAGTTTTTGCTTTGAAGATATGGAGGCATTATTTGTATTGGGGAAATTATGAAATATACATAGATCATAAAAGTCTGAAGTATATTTTTACACAGAAGGAGTTAATTATGAGGCAGAGGAGATGGTTAGAGTTAATCAAGGACTTTGATTGTGAGATCCTATATCATCCTGGTAAAGCTAACGTAGTTGCAGATGCATTGAGCCGAAAGAATCAAGAAAGGTTAAATACCATTACAAACAACGAGGTTCTGATAAAGGAATTTGAAAAACTTGAGATTGAAGTAAAAGCTCCAGCTAACTCTAATCAGAAATTATATGTGGTAGAAACAGCCTTAACCTTATTGGATAAAATCAAAGAGATGCAGGAGAAGGATGCAACATGTCAGAAATGTAAGGCCGAGATAACTTATGAGAAGAATATTAAATTTTGATTGGATAAGGATGGAGTATTGAGGTATGAAGATAGAGTGTGGGTTCCAGCGGTACAGATATTGAAAGATAAAATCTTAGCAGAAGCCCATAGTTCCAAGTTCGCTGTACATCCAGGAAGTACTAAGATGTATAAGGATTTGAGTCAGCATTTTTGGTGGTCGAACATGAAGAGGGAGATAGCAGAATGGGTAAGTAGGTGTCTCACATGCCAGAGAGTTAAAGCTGAGCATCAAAGACCGAGTGGGTTACTACAACCTCTACCGATTCCTGAATGGAAGTGGGAGCACATCACTATGGACTTTGTGGTAGGACTTCCTGTCACTCAGAAAGGCCACAATGCTATCTGGGTAATAGTTGATCGTCTCACCAAGTCAGCCCATTTTCTACCTATCAAAGTTACTTATAATCTTGATCAGTTGGCCAAGTTATACATAAAAGAGATTATTTCTAGAAATGGAGTTCCTGTATCCATAGTATCAGATAGAGATCCACGGTTTACTTCGAACTTTTGGAGAAGTCTGCAGGCGCAGTTGGGAACCCAACTGAAATTGAGTACAGCATATCACACTCAAACCGATGGCCAAAGTGAGAGAACCATTTAGACGCTAGAAGATATGTTGAGAACCTACATTATGGATTTTAAAGGGAGTTGGGAGGACCAGTTACCTTTGGTAGAGTTTGCGTATAATAACAGTTATCATGCCAGTATTGGAATGCCACCGTACGAAGCTCTGTATGGAAGGAAGTGTAGAACACCTTTATGCTGGGATGAAGTTGGAGAAAGACAAATGCTTGGACCTGAGTTAGTTTAATAAACCACGGAGAAGATTCGAATTATACGACAACGGTTGCAAGCATCTCAATACCGACAGAAGAAATATGCAGATCAACACAGACAGTTAAGGGAATTTAATGTTGGAAGTCATGTCTTTCTGAAAGTATCTCCTTGGAAAGGAAAAATTCGTTTTGGTAAAAAGGGAAAGCTGAGCCCGAGGTTCATTGGCCCATTTCAAGTATTAAGGAGAATAGGTGAGGTAGCCTATGAGGTAGCTTTATGTTGGGTTTGTACGAAATCGTGACGCAATCAAATTACAAAAATTAGCGGAAGCAGAGTATATCAAAGTTTAAAATTTTCTACAAAACCATTACCTGAATCATCCTTTATGCAAATTATTAATTTAAAACAATAAATAAGAAGTTATGGAATCAGACCCTTGTAGAACGAAGCTTCCACAGGTATGAGTTCAACTCCTTGTTCTTCGTGATCTCCTTGAATTTTCGGGTTAGATTCCTTCCTTTGATCAACGTTAGCCACCCAAGTGTTTGGCCTCTAGAGGTGATCCACCAAGGAAGATGAATTATCAAGAAGGAGGGTGGTTGGCTTAGTTTTCTATCCTCTATAGAAAAGGAGTACTCTCTAACAATTGGAATTGCATCAACTGATATCTATTATAAGACTCCTCTTATATAGATATTGGTCAACCCTTCTAATCCTATTAGACATGGAATTTCATTTAATTAATTAAACTCCTTTAATTAATTTAGGCTTCCCAACACATTGGGAATAATTAATTAAATTTATTTAATTAATTTGTCTCCTAATCTTATTAGGAATAAATGAGAGTACTAATATTAAATTAATTACTAAACTCCTTTAGAAATTAATAATAATAATAATTGTAATAATATTAATAAGACTCCTCTTATTAATTTATATTTAATATTTCTAAAATATTAAATAATAAACATTAAGCTATTTAATTTATTCTATCACCATAGATTAAATTAATTACACTTAATGCATTATTACGATTATGCCATTTCCTACTTAAATAATTATTCTTCCTTTTATGGTGTGACCCTTTAGGTTCTCCATATTAAACCGGTTGTGAATAAATCAATTAGAAAAATTTTAATCTTATTTAAATAAATAAATTAAACTAATAATCTAATTAAATAAATAATATTTATTCTACAATAGGGATAAGCCTCCCTAGCGATCAATGACTTTCCAGATAATATAGATTTTAACATTAATCATAAAAGAACCTGTGAGTAAATAGTTATCGTACAATTCAATCCTTCCATCATACAATGTCCCAATTAAATGTAAGACATGGATTTACTGTCAAGTCTTATTTTATTCAATTATATGTATTTAGATTAGAAAATGCACAACACCAAATAATGCAAATTAGAAACTCCTTTCTAATTTTATTCTACCTTGGCCAAGGATTCCTGGGTTGTCATTTAACGAATCACATAGGTCATATCTCCTCTTTTACTAGATATCGTAGATTCTTTATTGATCATTCATTATCTTCATATGTGACTCATTATACCCAAGCATACCCTATATATGCCTTAAAAGGTCTTAGGGAATAAGTCAAAGTATAATTTGTTACATACAAGATACTATGATGATCTTAAGTCCAAGGATCACTTGTACTACTATCACATTAGGAATTCCTATTGACAGGCGAGTAAAACTCCATTAGGTATTCCATAGCGAGTCACGTTCAGTGAACTTATTCTCCAATAAGCACCTACATACTTGCTTTAGTGTCTCCACACAAATGATCATGAGATTAATCATCCTTATCCAATGAGCAAGCAACATATGTACCAATCTATCGGATTTACTAATCCCCTTTTTAGTAATCCCACGATTGGGAACTATTTTAGTTTTAGAGCTTTCTAAGAATTTAGATCTCATTAGCATGATCATCATCATGATTCTAAAAGCATTGCTTAAAACTATGGGTTATTTACATATTATAAAAATAGCACCATGTAGGTAATTAAATGCCTTTAATAAATGAATATTTTATTAATAAATAAATAAGATTGTTTACAAAGTATGTGCTTTATCATCATGCATGATTGGCTTGTATGCACACTACTATCAATCTCCCACTTGCACTAAAGCCAATCGCCATAGTATCTCATACCCATCTTCTCTAAGTGACGATCAAACTGCTGTTGTGTTAAAGCTTTAGTAAATAGATCTGCAATGTTGGCTTGAGAGTCTACACGCTCCAAGGTGACGTCTCCTCTTTCAATGATCTCCCTGATCAAATGAAATCGCCGCAACACGTGTTTAGATTTCTGATGAGACCTGGGTTCCTTAGCCTGTGCAACTGCTCCTGTGTTGTCACAGTAAACGGGAACTGCTTCTCCAATCCTAGGAACCACACCAAGTTCAGTTATGAACTTCTTCATCCAAACAGCTTCCTTTGCAGCTTCACTTGCAGCTATATACTCTGCCTCTGTCACTGAATCAGCAACTATTTACTGCTTGGAACTCTTCCAACTCACTGCGCCTCCGTTCAAGGTAAACACATACCCTGAAATATATTTACTGTCATCATGGTCTATTTGAAAACTTGAGTACGTGAATCCTCCGAGTTTTAATTCAGACCCACCGTAGATAAGAAAAATATCTTTAGTCCTTCTCAAGTACTTTAGGATATTCTTCACTACCTTCCAGTGCTCTTCTCCAGGATTCGACTAGTATCTGCTTGTTACACTAAGTGCATGAGTAACATCCGGTCTAGTACATATCATACCTTACATGATAGATCTTATTGCAGAAGCATAAGGGATCTTACTCATACGGTCTCTCTCCTCATATGTCTTTGGGGCCTGTTTCTTGGAGAGATGTATTCCATGGCTCATCGGCATGAGACCTTTTTTGGAATCTTCCATGCTAAACCTCTTTAGCATCGCATCAATGTACATTCTTTGGGATAAACCGAGCATCCTTTTAGATATATCTCTATAGATCTTTATCCCCAAAATATAGGATGCTTCTCGCAAGTCCTTCATGGAGAAGTGTTTAGATAACCAGATTTTAATCGATTGTAGCATAAGAATGTCATTTCCTATCAGTAATATATCATCAACATATAATACAAGGAATGAAACTGCGCTCCCACTAACCTTCTTGTACACATATGGTTCATTGTCGTTTTTGATAAAATCAAACTCTTTGATTGTCTCATCAAAACGAATGTTCCATCTATGAGAAGCTTGCTTCAATCCATAAATGGATCGTTGCAGCTTACAGACTTGATTTGTTCCAACCTTTGAAACAAATCTCTCTGGCTGTGTCATATACACATCCACCTCAAGTTTTCCATTTCCCTTAGCCTTCTTGGATTTCTTCTTTTCAGAAGACACCTTAGGCCTCTTCCTTTTATTGGAAGAATCCACCATCAAGATATGGTTCTTCTTGGATGGGAAGTGACCTTCTGCAGTTTTCAGCATGTTAAGCACCTCAGGCAAACTGACATCTAGCTTATTCATGTGAAAATTAACCACAAACTGCGAGAAGGTCTCAGGGAGTGACTACAAGACCAAGTCTTAACTCAACTCCCCATCCATGATGAACCCAAGCTGTCCAAGGCGTTCAATCAAATTGATCACTTTCAGGACATGAGTCTCGACGGCAGTACCCTCGGTCATCCGAGATCGGAAGAGCTTCTTAGATATCTCATATCTAGCAGTCCTACTCTGTTCACCATACAACTCCTTGAGGTGAAGCAGCATAGCAGGAGCATCCATTTTTTCATGTTAACGCTGAAGCTCGTTATTCATGGAGGCGAGCATGATGCATTAAGCCACAAATGCATCATCTTGCCACTTATTGAAAGTGGCAATCTCTTCCTCAAAGGCTGTTTCCGAAATAGATTCAGGGACAGTTGAATTTAGGACATAAGAAATCTTTTCAGCAGTGAGAACAATTCTCAGATTTCTTAGCCAATCCTCATAATTCGGCCCGGTAAGCTTATTTGCATCAAGTATGCTTCGTAGTGAGATTAGTGATTTAGACATTTTTAAAATTCTGCATGTGAAAGAAAATAACATTTCAGCAAACATTCATTTTCTTAACTTTGCATACTAAAATAAATTTAGGTCTTTATTTTAAATTGGTATCTCCCACTATTTTCATCAAACTATATTACCCTCACTTATATAGTTCGGCAACATCTAATTAAAGATTTGCTAGTGAGAATAAGGATTCCATTTCAAATGTATATAACCTTGTGGATAGCACAACAAACGATATACAAATAAATAGGTAGACAACTCTTGTCAATTACATCACCATGTAATTCTTTTTATTTTACCTCTTAAATCATAATGGTCAAGTGTGTGCACATCCGAACTAAAATGATTTAAGTTAAGTCCAGCCTAGCACTTCCATAAATTCAAAAAAGAAAAATGTTCGTCCTTGTGGATAGCACAACAAGACTAGATCGTTCAATTTTCATGATAAGCATCAAATGTGATTAATTAACATCTTAAATACTCAATACTTGCCTTGTGGATAGCACAACAAGCTAATATTAAATATTTAGTACTCTATTAATTTATCATGCTAGAAGGCGACGTTCGATATTCCAAATATCTTTGAACGCTTCGGACTTAATATTATTTCTTTGAGGGGTTTGTTGTTATTTGTCTCATCTTGTTTAGCGCGCATGCACACATATATATATATATATATATATATATATATATATATATAAATTACCCGTCATTTTATTAAACATGCGAAGCATGTTTGCATAAAATATAATATATATAATATTTAGCATGCAATATAGAATACTATATTCTACCCGGATTGATTATGAATTTTTATTCTAGTTTGATTCACTAGAGCCACCAAGTGAACCAAAAGGTCAAACCTAGGAGTGCAAGAATTTAAATTCAAATGTAACTATAACATTTAAACCCGGGCTCCATACAAATGGGTCTTCACGCGCTCCTTGGTCCTTGGTCTCCAATTTCTTCAAGATAATTTTAACTATTTCTATTACATTAAACTATTTAATTTAAATAGAAACCTTGATCAGCAGTCAAGGAGAAGTACATATAAGAGATAAAATTTTACATCAAGAAAAATCAGAGAAGACGAGGTACGCATACCCCATTTAATAAAACTCGTTCATTCAAGCATTCAACTAAAATAAAATCCAATCACATTAGTCAAATAGTCCATAATCAATCCCTATTTATTATCATACATATCACCATATATATTAATAAATAAATATTCATCTCATGAATTAAAACATTCCATATATATATGAGTATCATTTAATGGGCAATTTTAAATTGCATGAAATCCAATTTTAAGATTAAAACAAACTCTTTATTTTAAATATAAAATTATTAAAAACAAAATATATATATATATATATATATATATATATATATATGATATAAAGGTGAATAATTAGGAATTTTAAAACCAATTCGTGTGAATGATTTAGGAAGATCCCAGCAGCTTGTTTTGTGGGGATGATTCATGAAGGATTCCAGCAGCGATAAAAAAAATGTTTCCCTTTTTTTTTCTTTAAAAAAATAATAATTTTATACAATTAATTATTCACAATAAATTATTCTAAATACATACTCATACATATATGGAATCAAATCAATTAATAATTGCATAAAGGTTTGGCTCTGATATCACTTTTGGGTTTGTACGAAATCGTGACGCAATCAAATTGTAAAAATTAGCGGAAGCATGGTATATCAGAGTTTAAAAATTTCTACAAAATCATTACCCGGATTATCCTTTATGCAAATTATTAATTTAAAACGATAAATAAGAAGTTATGGAATCATACCCTTGTAGAACGAAGCTTCCACAGGTACGAGTTCAACTCCTTGTTTTTCGTGATCTCATTGAATTTCCGGGTTAGATTCCTTCCTTTGATCAACGTTAGCCACCCAAGTGTTTGGCCTCTAGAGGTGATCCACCAAGAAAGATGAATTATCAAGAAGGAGGGTGGTTGGCTTAGTTTTCTATCCTCTATAGAAAATGAGTACTCTCCAACAATTAGAATTGCATCAACTGATATCTATTATAAGACTCCTTTTATATAGATATTGGTCAACCCTTCTAATCCTATTAGACATGAGATTTTATTTATTTAATTAAACTCCTTTAATTAATTTAGGCTTCCCAACACATTGGGAATAATTAATTAAATTTATTTAATTAATTTATCTCCTAATCTTATTAGGAATAAATGAGAGTGCTAATATTAAATTAATTACTAAACTCCTTTAGAAATTAATAATAATAATAATTGTAATAATATTAATAAGACTCCTCTTATTAATTTATATTTAATATTTCTAAAATATTAAATAATAAACATTAAGCTATTTAATTTATTCTATTACCATAGATTAAATTAATTACACTTAATGCATTATTACGATTATGCCATTACCTACTTAAATAATTATTCTTCTTTTTATGGTGTGACCCTTTAGGTTCTCCATATTAAACCGATTGTGAATAAATCAATTAGAATAATTTTAATCTTATTTAAATAAATAAATTAAACTAATAATCTATTTAAATAAATAATATTTATTCTACAATAGGGATAAGCCTCCCTAGCGATCAACGACTTTCCAGATAATATAGATTCCAACATTAATCATAAAAAAACTTGAGAGTAAATAGTTATCGTACAATTCAATCCTTCCACCATACAATATCCCAATTAAATGTAAAACATGGATTTACTGTCAAGTCTTATTTTATTCAATTATATGTATTTCGATTAGAAAATGCACAACACCAAATAATGCAAATTAGAAACTCATTTCTAATTTTATTCTACCTTGGCCAAGGATTCCTGGGTTGTCATTTAACGAATCACATAGGACATATCTCCTATTTTACTAGAGATCGTAGATTCTTTATTGATCATTCATTATTTCCATATGTAACTCATTATACCCAAGCATACCCTATATATGCCTTAAAAGGTCTTAGGGAATAAGTCAAAGTATAATTTGTTACTGTAACGACCATGAATTTTAAACTCCTTATTTATTAAATATGTGATTTAATTTTTACGAGTTAGTTTTGTGAGTTTATTTAAACCTTATGTGGTTATGTGAATTTGTGAAATGATTAAAGGAAGTCACTAATGAGTTATTTAAATTAGTGGACTAACCTTAAGGATTTAATATCAGAGAATGTATGAGATTATTAATAATTAAATATTCAATTTATTTGAATATAGTGGCAAGATTTGAACCTATTGATTAATTTCAATTATGAGTAATTAATTGATAACGTGTTGATTAGTAATTATTATGAATAAATAATAATTAATGAGTAAGAGATTAATAAATATAATAATATTATATTTAATTGATTTATTATTTTATACAAGCATGTGATATGTAAACCTATAATATATGGTGGGTTACACATCAATATGACTATATATTATATATATATTGACTATATGGTAAGAGTAATTTTATTTTGTGAGTGATATAATAGTATGACTTATATAAAATGGTATGTGTGGGTAGAATTTTAATGAACACCCTACTATCTTATATTAATACCAATAGACATTATCAATTGATAATGATTTTATTAAGTTATTATGATTATAATAATAATAGTTATGGTAATGAATAATGAGCAATACACAATTATAGTATATTTGGTGTTAATAGATAATGTGCATGGATTATATGATTGGTATATATGTACGTACTCAATGCATTGTATTATTAGTTGCTCAATTGAAATGACATTGTAACACTAGTTAAATGTATAATCTATGTATACATGGAATGAAGTGTGTGTATATTATATAACTTAAGTATACTTATAATGTGTGTAGATGTATATATATAACCAAAGTGTATATTATGTATATATATATGATATAGACCAAGTGTTGTATTATATTTTACAATGCTGAGTTCTTTCCTTGTCCCATATATGTGCCCATCTCATTCTTCCCACGTGAAGAGCTAGCTAGCTACCCTATAACTATTCTCAATTTCAGCAAAAATAGCCAAAGATTTCAAGGGGAATGGGCAACACAGTGTTTCTCAACTACCATTCATTAACCAATACACAATCATGTAATCCATTGTTTTGATTTGGTGAGCAAAATCAAGAGCCAGATATACAAATTGCCTATAAATAAGCTCATCCTCTTCTCATTTTCAATTGCTGAGAATTATATTGCTAGAGAGTGAGTTATTGTGAAATATCAGTGAGGGAGATTTGTAATTCAAGCAAACCAATTATAGAGGTATACTCCCATTCTTGTTCTTCATGTTTCTGTAATTTTCTAAGATTTTGAATTCTTGATTTCAATTGAATTGGATGTTAATTGATTTGGAGAAATGGTTGTTATGTGTTATAAGCCTGATAGAAATGTATTGTAATTGTAAGAACCCGGATTTTCAGAAATTATTAAATAAGGATTTAATAAATAAAATTCTTAAACCGTGAGATGGGTTCGAATAAAAAGATATATATGTGATATGAGGTATGTGGTATTATATTACATAAGGTAATATGGACTATGTAATATGTGTTTTTGTGATTAATGAATATATTATTAATATATATTTGTTATTTATTTTAGAGACGATTCAATTGAGGTAAAGGAAGTGGATAAATTCCTATCGATATTAAATAATTTATAGAATTATTTTATCATAGTAAGTTGGTGACATTAAATATCCTTAATGTATAATCACCATATTCTTGTGTATGTGTACTAGTAACTCGTATGTTTATAATATAGGTTATTAATAGCACTTAAGCTATCCGTGAATAGGTTTGGATAGTGAAGCATGAGTTAGTTAAGGAATTAACTAATAAGAATAAATATTGGTTAATTTAAGTTGAGAGTTATATTATGAAATAATATAATGTGAATATTGAACTTTAATTAACTAAGGTAATATGGTACAAGGTTTAATTTACTTAAGTAAAGGAGTGAATTAATATATATGTTGAATATATGATTATAATTAGTACCTTCTATATATTACTTAGAATGGTAATATGTGTGAAAGTCTAATGTACAAATAACGTTAATAGATATATATACGTTATTAAAGAGAAATGAAAATCATTATATCTTTAAATAAATATTTGAAGAAATTGTTTTGGGAATAATTTATAGAAAAGAAAGAGAAATAATTATTATAAAGGATATTAAAATAAATTCTAATATTGAATTATTTTAATAAAGGAGGAAATATTATTTTTGAATAATAATATTACCATATATGTTTTTGGTATGATGTAATAAGTGTGATTAATTAATATGGTAAATACATTAAAACATATTTGCTATATATAAATAAATTGATGGAAATAAATTATTATAATAGAAAATAAACTTATTACCTATTTTCTATATATAATGTATGTACATGTGCCATACATGTAATTATTTTAGTAGATATTATATTAAGAATAATATCTTGAGACAATAAGTAAATTATTTTCTAACAATGAATATCTTTATTTGGAGAAAACATAATATTTTATGTTATGGCAAAGTACATAATTCCTAATGTATTTTCAAGAAAGTTTATTAATGAAAGAAAACTAAGTTATTTCAATATATTAAATAACTTAAGTTATTATTTTATCGTAGATTTTATAATAATTAATAGAGTAAATATTAATTATTCTAGTGTAAAGGTTATACATATAATTGTTCAAGGTAACTAAATAATTTAGCATTAAAGTGCATGTGTCACACAAACCTTATATTAAAAGAATATTAAAGTGTGATGGGAGTGATAATAAGCTTAAGGTAAGCTTGTGAGATATGCCTAGTGTGGCAAAGTGGTGGAATAAACATTCATTAAATAAATTAATGAATGAATAATTAATGGAATTAATTATTATTATTATGTGAATAGATTCCTATGTGCAATGATGTGTAATTATAAGTTATATAGTAGCTACATCTATATAATATGGAATGAAGTGTGACACTTCAAGAAAACTATATAATATAGGAAACTATATGATTAAGTGTAATAATAAAGTTACAATAATGGGGTGTGACACTACTCAATTAAAATATATTCGGTATTGTCAAATGTACATGGATTATATGATTGGGTGTATGTGTGGCCCTATCATACCATATGGTAATAACATTAAGTTATTAGATATAAGCTTGCAAGTTAGTCCATGTGAGAGCAATAATGGTCAATTAAGTGGTTAGGGTACATGAATAGTGGTAGTTGGTGGGAGTTAGCCACCAACTTCCCTTTTGCCCTTTGGGTAATAACCATAGGAGAATAATAGCTTGATAATGAATAGATGCAATACATTGGTGTGTAGAGTTTGTTAATTCAATTACTACATTGTTGCTAAGAAAGCATATAATAAGAAATGTAATTACACCATGAGCATGTTATAAGGTGTAATGATGAGGAAGGACCATGAATAGTAGTAGTTGGTGGAGTTAGCCACCAACTCCTCTTTGACCATTGGGTATTACCCTATAGGAGGGTAATAGATTGATTATAATAGAGAACATGTAAATTAGTAATGTAATGGTATTACTTTATGAACATATTATAAGATGTAACATTGAGTATAATATTATTTTAGGAGATTATATTATTATAAACTTGTGGACTATTAAGTACTAAGTTCATATAATTATGCCTTGTGTGGCATAAATAATGAAGTTAAATCAAGGGGATTTAATTGGAAGTATTAGAAGAAAATGAATGATTGATATTAATTATCATTATAATATTTGATTATATTTGTGATAATAATTTTATGGAAAATGGTGGGATGATAGTACCCAACCATATTATATTTAGTCCAATTAGAATATTAGCTTAACCTATGTACATGAGGTACATGATTATATGTAGTAGTGTATATTTAAAATATGAGTATACAATAAAATAATATATCATGGATATATTATAAATAATTATTAAATTAATAAAATTTAATAATAAAGGAAACAATGTAATGTGATAATACCCGATAGAATTATATCCGGTAAGATGAGATATATATGGATGATATATGATACATTGTAATTAGAGATTTTATTTACAATTCATTCATAACCTAAGCTATATGTATGAATGTGTATATATGTATATATTATAACCTATGTGTTTATAAAATGAAATGTGATATAGCCTTGGTAAGTGGTGGACTATATAACATTAGTATGAGGTAATTGTAAGCAAGTTGCTGAGATTTAGTGGCATTGTCCCATATTAAGTGCCCACTTTCTCTTCCTTTTCTCATTCAGGTGAAATACTCAAGGCTTTTCTACTCCCTACCATCTCAAAATCAGCAATCTAGCTAGCAATGATCAATGGGGAGTGGGGATCATGATGGGTTCTACCAACCATTCAACCACTCCACCTTAACCAACATACAAACCTTCAATCTCTTGGTTTGATTCAATGAAGGAATTCATTGACTGGTTCATAATTTTCCTATATATTTAGCTCTTCTCCTTCATGTTTTCATTTTGCTGAGAATTGTTTAAGTTGGAATTGAGAGCATATAGAGAGTGGATACTTGTATACATATCAGAAGAGGAAGTGAGAATTAATAATTTCATTGCAGAGGTATAATCTCCTCCATGTCTCTTGTTCTTTATTTTGTTTCTAAGAATTCTTAATTCTTGAAATTTAGTATGGAATTTATGATTTTGTGAGCAAGTATTGATTGTTAGTGGTTATATAGACCTAGTAACATCTTAAAATACAATGTGGCATGTTTAGAATCAAATTCGTGAAAGAATTTTTGAGGTTGGGCTAAGAGACTGCCGAAGCAGAAAAGCTTCTGGTTTGGAAACGGGGACGCGCGGCCGCGCGTCTCCCTAGTACAAATGGGGCGCGGCCGCAGCCTTCTGCAGAAACTCTTGGTGATTTTGTGTTTTCTGGTTGGTTAAGCATACTAGTTGGACTCTAATAATTTCATAAAGGGGTCTGACATGTGTACTAAGGTTGTCATGCACATAGTGAGTTGTATTAGTTGGTTTAACATAATTTCCTAAAAGAAAACGTAAAGTTTTGAAAATGAGACTTGACGAATTTTGTGTTCTTTGAGTCGGACTTTTGAGACATGTGTAAGTGTCTTGGTTATGTGTATCAATGGGTATGAAGGTAGTTGTTAATCAATTACCTTGGCTAATAGTAAACAATTATACCTTGTTGTAGTGGAGTTTTTAATGAAAACTTAAGGTTTTATAAATGAATTTTGGCGTATGTAAGTCATGTTTATATTCTGACTTTTTAAGCATGATTATATGGTTTAGATATGCATGATATGTGAGTCGAAGGTATTGAGCATACACTAGAACACATTGTTTAAATTTAAAATGATTTCAAAAGACAAACTTAGAGTTTTTGGACATATATATAGGATGTCCACGTTCTGATCATTGAGCATGTATAGATGACTTATATATGTGTTCTAATACATGAGAATCATGACTACAAGGTACTTTGCATATACTTAGTTACCTTTGTTGACTTAAAGCGATTTTTATGAAATGTTTAGAATGTGTAAGATGATAGCATCAAACACGGAGTGAGTTACATTATGATCACACGAGCATGTATACTAGGATTCATTATGCCTATAGACATGTTGACATAAGCATCATGTGATGAAACATGGATTTCACCTATGCACGCATATTCGAGAAAATGAATTTCAAAAGCATAGACTATATGATTAAGTATACATGTGTAGTATAAGCACGAGCATGCCTACTTAATGTGTGTGTATAATATATATCAGAATGCATGATATGTTAGGACCAAACTAAGTTTATGAAATCTAAGTTCTGGTTCTGGCAGGGAGTCGCGCGGCTGCGCCACTCCCAAGCTTAATTGCCGCGCGGCCGCGCCGTGTTGCAGAGCTGCCAAGAACAGTTTGTTAACTGTCTGGTCCTAAGTTATTTTCCTTAAGGACCCTAAGGACCGAAATAGAATGGTTTCTATAGAATAAGTATGAAGGTATGATGTTGTAACATCGTGGTTATCCTAAGATAGAGTGAAACGAGACCAAGATTAGAAAACGATATACGAATTGTTATTCTATTAAGAGCATATGAAATGTATGACTGATGGATGTAAATCCATGATTATATAACTGTGTAGGAATACACGAAGTGCAGATAGCTTTAAGCAGTTAAGTCGTAGTTGTTAAACTACGAATCAGGCAAGTCTTTCAGTTCCTATTTGATATATGAATTCAATAACTGTTAGTTGAATTATATTATGCTGTGATAATGTGAACTTATATATGAACTGTATATGAGATATAAATGAGATTGAAAGTTGATCTTTGATGATATACTTGTTATGTGAAAAGTAACATGCGTAGTAAATATAAACTGTTTATAAATGCATGAACTGAGTATGATGTTATATGCTATGTGATGCATGAGGACTGTTAGAATTGCTGAGCTGTCGAGCTCACTCTTGCAAATAACCACGTTTGCAGGTTAAGGATTCACGGTAAAGATTTCGTGCTTCTTGATTGATAAAGATAGATAGTATCGAATTGAAGAAGTACTATTTAGATTATTGCTTGAACCCTGTTTAGATTCTAGAAGTATTACTTGATAGTTGTTTACACTGTTTAATACAGGTTATGTTGTAAAGATGTATTAGTTAATACATAGAGGATATCAAGTCGAGTTGTAAACGATATACGATAACTCAAATATAATGAATCATATTTTATAATTGATTCAAGAGTTGTAATTGATTCAAGTTATGAAATCAATAAAATATTTTATTCAAGGAGGATTGAAAAAGTTTAAATTATTCCGCATTTTAGTAACATCGAACATGATGTAAAGATGAGATCTTGGATATAAATAGAATTTATATTCTAAATTGTAATAAGTAAAGATGTATTCTTTTAGTAATGAATAAAAGATATAATAGTTTGGCGTTAGTAGTATCGTGACTGCACCGAATCCGAGGTTTCGAAGGAACGTGGATTTGGGGGCGTCACAGTAATATGTTTAGATTGATTTTCGTATGAAAATTTCTGAATTGGGCTAGCAAGCTGCCGAAGCAGCCTGCGTCTGCGCCTGGACTGCAACCGGTGCAGCTGCGCCAGTTTAGAACTGGTCAGCTGCGCAGGGACTGCTGCAGGACTTTTGGCTTCTTTTTGATTTCTGTTCAGACTATCATGTAATGTTTTGTGTGAGCAAGTATGTGAACTAAATTCCTGAGCATATATGAGTAGTTTGGCGTAGCATGAGGCATGTGACCATGTTAGCACATATATTAGGGAAGAAAAGTACATGATTTAAAAGAAAACTTATAATTTCAAATATGAACTTAGAAATTTCTAAAGTAAACCTGTTATGAACCTATCGAGTATATGTATTCTGATATTATGAGCTTGATAGTTGGGTTATATTAACTTGAAATGCATGTTTAAAGTGTTAAACACATTAGCATACGAGATTGATGGATTTAAAGGTTTTCAAAGGAGAAACTTAAGAACTTTGAAAACAAACTTGTCCAAGACTGGAGTCTCTTGAATTCTGACCATTTGAATAGGTTTATATGGCGTTGATATGTGTTTCTAATGCATATGAAATATATATCGAGATGCCTTGCATGTATTATGATGCCTTTGTTGATTCATGCAATTTTCAAAGAACACTTAGAAATTCGAAGCTAATATCATTGATCAATACGTGAGATACGTTCTAAGCATGCAAGCATGTATATTAGGATCTCATTATGCCTATAGACTTGTTGACATGAGTGTCATTTTGATTAAACATAGTTTTCACCTATGCATCCATATTCATAAAAAGGAATTTCTAAGGCATGAATTATGTGCATTAAAGTATACATGTCTAGTATACTCGAGCATACATATTAAACATTGTTTGGCCTCGTTATGTGGTAATATGACTATGTAGCTAATCCTTGAGACATGAAATTAATTAACTTAAGGTATGTGAATTACGGGCATGAAGACATATGATTTTGAATTGGAATGAACATGCTAGATTCGAACTCGAGTTTATAAAACTTATAAGCATGTGTGTTGATTTATAACTTGAAGTGCTATATTGATGCATATTAACTAGATAATCTAAAGTTATTAAATCTATGACATGATTAGGTTGACTTAAGTGAACTTTGTGCTAGATTTATATGATAAGTAGATGTTTGTTAAGTGTAGACTCATATTAGTTTACACGTACTAATTGAGAGACCGACTTATTAATGTTAGGTCATTTCGACGCAAGTAAATTAAAGGTAGAATTTAATCGTAGCTGAGCAATCAGGAAAGTCTCTGAACTTCACTCTTTGGTTGTGCAAGTTCTTTAATTCTTATTTGTGCAAGTATTCTAAATTCTTGCACTACCTTATTCAATGAATCGTGTAAGCGAGTCTCTTAACTTCACTTGATTTGAATACAAGTTCCCTTACACTCTTTATTGTGCAAGTTCCTATCCTTCTCATATTGTATTGAGCAGGTTATTATCGTATTGACAGTTAATTATTTAAAGCTTGAACTTTATTTCCAAGCATGCTATTAGGTGGTTTAGTTACTTTACGATTATTCCACATCGATATTATTGTTATTCGCACTTGGTGCACTTGAGTTCGTACAGTCTTGGACTTGTACCTTATTTAAGGGTTCTATAATTCTTGAACTGCGTCAGATAGAGTCTGAACCCTTGTTCGGTCAGACAATTGTATGAAGTTTTATAAAAGCTATCCAGACCAATTGATGGTATGGATTCTTAAACAGAAAAGAACACCCCTCATATATAGGGGAGTACCCCAGGTATCTAGTATAAAGATACAAACAACAGAGTTGAATGTTATGCATATACATAGCGTACGCGAGGCTGATCCCCTCAAGTACTATTCTGTAGCCAGTAACCAAAGGGTCAATCAGCTATTGATTTCCGTTGGAGTGTTACAGTTCAAAAGTCTACTTAACCATCAGTTATTCTAAAAGAGATCATTATCCTTGCTTTCGATATTCATATTGTTGAATTCATTGTCAGATATTTTCTATTCATCATGATATATCCTTTATTATTGTATTTCAACTTGCTGAGCAAACTTGTTGCTCATTCTTGCTATATCATGATTTATATTGCAGTTAAGCCCGAGACTTCAGGGAAGGACAAGGGTAAAGGGAAGATGTAGGATTAGTTTGCAAGGAGCAGACTTTATCTTTATGTTTAATTAATTTATTATTATGTAATATGAACCCTATTGACTATTCTAGGGTATGTTTGTATGTTGTATTAAGGTTATCGAATCTTGGGACTAGTAACATCTTTTGAATGAACGACGTACGTTTATTATATTTCGCATTTTAGTTATCGTATGTTGTTTAGAGGTGGATGTTTATGTTAGATCGTGACGACCGGACCGGGGTCAGAGGACCCGGATTTGGGGGTGTCACAGGTTGGTATCAAAGCTTTAGGTTATAAACGTTAGGAATACGAAACCTAGGTTATAACCTTAGTAGAAACTCAAGTAGAGTATGTAAGTGATGGGTTGAGGAGATCCATCGGGTTTTATTGTGACACTGAAGTTGTTTATTTTCATATATGATTGATAGACGTCTTAAACTTCTTAATGCTAACATTAATAGCATATCACGTAAAGCCTAATATTTTCTTCCTTTCCTCAGGATCATTTTGCCTAGGAGACTACCGCGGAACCAGAGGGAGGAAGGATCCGTTAATAATGGTGGAGGGGAAAATATTGACCCTATGCAAAACTTTGTTAACTTGTTAACTAAGGCAATGCAGAACAGACCCCAGCCAGCAGCAGGGCAGCCAGGACATCACTTGGCTAGTTTCAAAGATTTTAAATTGGTAGGACCACCAGAGTTCCGGGGAACCTTGGACCCAATCAAAGCCCAAACCTGGATAGAAGAGATAGAGAAAGTGTTTGAGGTTGCACGAGTGGCCGAAGCACAAAAGACGAGTTTTGCCACTTTCATGATGAAGGGCGAAGCTAATTATTGGTGGAAGGCCAATAAGGGACGGGCAGGCAAAGGAGTTATTCCTTGGGATAAATTTAAAGAGCTATTTCTCGAGAATTACTTCTCGGAGAATACGCAACAGGATATGGAAGTTAAGTTTCTGGAACTGAAACAAGGTAGTATGTCTGTCGCAGAGTACGCGGCAAGATTTAACGAGTTGGCTCGATTCGCTTCACATCAAGTGGACAGGGAAGTCAGGAAGGCAAGGGGGTTCGAATTAGGACTAAAACCATGGGTGCAGAAAGAAGTCGCGGTATTGAAGATTAAGACTTACATTGATCTACTGGAAAGGGCTATCATTGCCGAAGGAGGCAATGAAGCCATTTCTCGATTTAAACAAGAAAAGAAGACCGGGCATAAAGGACAAAAAGGGGGAAGCAGTGGAGGCAGCAACCCCAAAAAATGAAAATGGACGGAGAGCCAATCCTCTGGAGGCAACAAGTCCGGGGGAGAGGCCAAGAAAAGTGTAAGGTGCAACAACTGTGGGAAGAATCACTCGGGGGAGTGCATGAAGGGAAAGAACGCTTGTTACTGTTGGGGACAACCGGGGCACATGGCTCCTCAGTGTCCGAATAAGCAGAAAGGAGGGTGTTTCTCGTGTGGAGCCCTAGACCATCAAATTAAGGACTGCCTGAAGAGAAAGGGCGATGCAGCTAGCGGCAATCGCAACAACAACAACAACAACAACAACAACGGACTGAGCATCGGAGGGCCAACCAGTCAAGCCAACAGACCAACGGCACGCACGTTCAATATGACCATTCAGGATGCGGAAGAGTCTAAGGACGTGGTGTCAGGTATCATCCCAATCAATGATATTGATGCTTATGTGTTATTTGATTTGGGTGCTACCTGCTCTTTTATTTTCAAAGAATTTGCTAAACGGTTAGACTTACCCCGTGAAAGATTAGACCACCCTATGAATGTAGAAGTAGCGAACAAGGAAATTATTCCCTTAGAATACATTCATAGGAACTGCTATACTGAATTTCTAGGATTTAAGCTCGGAGTGGATTTGATACCGATTTATTTGGGGGAGTTTGATGTAATCCTTGGAATGGATTGGTTATCGAATCACGGAGCAGTTATCGACTGTAAGAAGAAGTGCGTACACCTTAAGACTCCGAATAAGTCGAAGGTGGTATTTTATGGTAGTAAATCGCCGAGACAATCTCATTGTCTGACGATGATGCAAGCACAGAGATTTCTTAGGAAGGGTTGTGTAGGTTATTTAGCTCACGTGGTTGATACTCGACGAGTCGAGGGTGAACTGGGTCAGATACCTATTGTAAGGGAATTCGTCGATGTCTTCCCAGACTGAGATTCCGGGATTGCCACCGGATAGAGAAATTGAGTTTGTTATTGATTTGGCACCGGGGATAGCACCGGTATACAAAGCGCCGTATCGTATGGCACCGGTAGAGATGAAAGGAACTAATGGCTCAATTACAAGAGTTGTTGGATAAGGGATACATTCGACCGAGAGTATCACCGTGGGGAGCACCAGTCTTATTTGTGAAGAAGAAAGATGGATCGCTCAGACTTTGTATCGACTACCGTGAGTTGAACAAGGTCACCATTAAGAACAAGTACCCATTGCCTAGGATCGACGATTTGTTTGATCAGTTGAAGGGGGCGAAGTACTTTTCAAAGATTGACTTGAGGACCGGTTATCATCAACTGAAGGTGAGGATCGGAGGATATTCCAAAGACGACATTCAGAACTCAGTATGGACACTTTGAGTTTCTGATAATGTCATTCGGATTAACGAACGCGCCGGCAGCATTTATGGACTTGATGAACAGAGTGTTCAAACAGTATTTAGATAAGTTCATTGTCGTATTCATCGATGACATTCTGGTGTATTCGGAGACGGAAGAAGAGCACGCCGAGCATCTTCAAATAGTGTTGGAGACATTAAGGAGAGAGAAGCTGTATGCAAAATTCTCCAAGTGTGAATTTTGGTTGCAGAGAGTGCAATTTTTGGGGCACGTTATCGACAAGATTGGTGTTTCGGTGGATCCAGCAAAAGTAGAAGCGGTTATTATGACACCCCCAAATCCGGGTACTTCGTTTCCACATGATTTGGTGTTCACTTTCTAATATAACATGCATCTACCCAATGAGTAATGCAAAATAAGCTACAACTTAAATTAAAATAAATAAATCTCCCTTACAACAAGGGTTACAACTTTTTTTAAAATAATCCCGGGTTACTCTAAACCTGACATGAAATAATAAAGTACGGAAACATAACATTCCTGTCTCATTACAATTATTTCAAAATAATTAAAACAAGTCTTCACTTGCTTTGCTTTCCTTTGCCCTTACTTGTAGACGGAGCATCAGCATTATCAACCTTTACTGAAATTGTTATTTAATGCAAGAGTGAGCAAACCACAGCTCACTGGAGTTTAACAATAATATAGACATGAAAGGATATATTTAAAAGAATCTGAACAACTTAGCTTGCTTCAATAATAAAGAATTGAATAATAATTCTCTATCTACATTAAAATTCGAATATAGAATTTATCTGAGGGTCACAAGACCTTTGAACTCTTCTTGTCCTAGGTTATAAATATTTCTATTTAAATCTTTAACAGTCAATAAGACTATGGACCTTAACTCGTACTTAGGGGGATCACCCCTTCGTACCATGTATTGTGCACAAACATCTTAACGCTATGCGTAGTAACCTCCCCTAGTAAATAGGGTTGTTCAACTCAGTAATTTGAATTCGAGTCCGCACCAAAGAAAGTTTGGTTTGGATAATCTTACAAAGGTAATTTAGAATTCACGTTCATCAACTAAGGATTAGTTGAATCGACTTTCAATAATTCATAAATAAAAGAGTTATGAATTAACATATGCTTTAGAAGTAAACTTAAAGCATTTAAAATAATAAACTAGATCTTACTTGAACAATAAGTTAAGATCATTTTAATTAAATAACAATTGTCCAATACAGAAATGGAAAGGACATTCTCAACAATGAATATATGAACTTAAAGAAATTGTATAGAATTAACAAGTTTAAGGTTAGAAAACTTGCATAGAATTAACGAGTTTAGGGTTTAGAAGACTTGCCTTAAGCGCAAGCTACTTAACACAATTCACGTCCTTTAATACTTCCTACACATATATATATTAAGTCATAAAAAAACCTAAATTAGTTAACACATAACTAATTCACACAAGTGGTTAACCCTCATGGTTAACTCACTCTAATTAAATAAATAATCAACTATCACATAATTAATTACATCACACACATACTCATATAATTAAATTAATTATGCATTTAACTAAATTATAATTAAACAATTATAATTCAAACACTTAATCAAATTACAATTACTTAAATTATAATTACCTTTTAAATTATAAATAAATTATAATTTATAATCAATTAAACTATATCATGCATTATAATTACACAAATTATAATTAATCATGCAATTATCAATTTATAATACACAATTAAACATGCATTTATTAAATTATAATCACATAGATTATAATTTAAATTAACATCTAATTGATTAAAATAAATCAACTTCTATACCTTATAATTTCACAAAAATTATAATTTAAATTAAACATTTACTCTTAATTATAATTAATCACATTATAATTAAGTAGTTCAATTAAACAATTATAACTTATAATTTAAATACTATATTAGGTTTTCAAATCCTCTTTTTTTTTAATTTCCAAACATGCAATCGTCACATTCATATTAACAACATGTTATAGCAACTAAATATATACTCATTGTCATAGAATAATTAAACTAAGCTTAGAAATAACACTGCACAAAAACTAAAGTCACTGCCCCTACCCAGGACACAGCACAGCTGCGCCACCTTTAGCCTTGACACCGGCGCAGCTGTGCAGGGGTCAATCCTGAGAAAACCCAGCGGCGCAGCTGCGCCGCTTCTACCCTTACTGCCTGCGCAGCTGCACCGGCAGCGGACAAAAACAGAGCAACTTCGCGAACAGTGCAGAGAAAAGCCAATTTGGCTTAATTCTCTACAATGAGTTCTCAATACAGCCAATATTTGATATATATATATATATATATATATATATATAATCATAACAGAACCATAATATGTAGTTTCTAAAATGTTTTGAATATACACATACATCAAATAATAAGGTTTAAAACACTTAATTCTGTAAAATTTGAATAAAAGTAGTTTCTAGTATTCTCGATACATTTAAACACTGTCAATTCATTTTTAAATCAAATCACATAATTCAATTCACTATGAATTCGTTTCTTGACAAGTGAACATAATCTAACATGAATTTGTAACAATTAAACATGAATTCCTTTGATTTACAAGAGAAAACTATCCTATATATATATATAATTTCAAAAATACTTCCCCTGTAATGAATTCATCATGCTTATCATATAATCATGAATTGAAAAATCTCATTCATCATACTAATCCATTATAACAAATTCCTAATAAGCATATTAACACACAATTAATTCATACTTTTACACTAAATCTCAACCAAATATATAAATTTTATAAGAACACATATCATCCATTAAAACATGTTCTGACAAAAATTTGATTTCTAAAATTCCTTGATCATGACATACAATTCATATAATAATCATTATAAACATAATTTATATATGTACATCATATTTGTATAACTTTCACGCTAAATCATATACACCGAGAACTCATATTCATGAAGAAAACATATAGAAATATAAAAAAATTAAAATAATACCCTTTTTGCTTAGATGATTGAAGAAGAAGATGATAGTGATTCCCTTCAAGCTTCTCAAGCTATATCTTTTCTTTATCTTCCTCTTCTCTCTATCTTCTTCTCTGTTATTTTCTCTGCTCTTTCTCTTTTTCTTTTCTTAGTTTTAGATTAACTTTAGAAAACTAACGTACTGATAATATATACATATAATATAGAACACAGGTAATATATAATATATGTAACTCCCATATAATAAGTATATGCACTAACTACTAATTACAACGTAAGTTACAAAATTCAAAAGTCAATTTGGCTTGTTTGGCTACAGGAAAATTAGAAACTAGTTTTACTAATTTAGGAATGGTTTAGGTAAATTAGGTTTAAGCTAGTGTAAGGGCCCTGTTTGGCAACAGTCTTTTAAAACAAAAGCAAGGGCCTTGTTTGGTAAAAATCATTTAAAAATTCTTTTCTTTATTTTAACAAATTATTTAACGCATACTTTAATGCCACATTTTAATTAATTAAATATTAAACACTAATTTAATCAATTAAAATCTAACATCAATAGATCACATAAAATTTGTCACATAATTATAATTACTCGCTAATTATAATTCATGTAACACTAACACAATAAATCATCTAATTTAATTCTCTCAATTAAATTAGAACTATAATATAAAATATACATCAATTAAATAAACATTACACATTCATTTAATTAATATATAACACTTAATTAAATCGCTTTCATAAATCACATAATTTATTTATTTAACTCAATAAATAAATCACGTAAAATATTTATTTAACTCAATAAATATTTAAAATTTAATATAAAATCTCAATCGTTACAGTTATCAATTGGGAGCAGCCAAAGACGCAAACAGAAATCAGGAGTTTCTTAGGATTAGCGGGATACTATCGGAGATTCATCCAGGATTTTTCGAAATTAGCATCGCCGTTGACCAATCATACCAGAAAGACAGTTAAGTTCGTTTGGACGGAGAAGTGTGAAGAGAGCTTCCTAGAATTGAAGAAGAGGCTTAGTCAAGCACCTGTGTTAGCTTTACCGGATAACACGGAAGGATTTGTAGTGTATAGCGATGCGTCACACAAGGGTCTTGGCTGTGTACTAATGCAACACGGCAGGGTCATTGCGTACGCTTCACGTTAGTTGAAAGATTATGAGAAGGGTTATCCGACTCATGACCTGGAATTAGCAGCAGTAGTTTTTGCCTTGAAGATTTGGAGGCATTATTTGTATGGTGAGAAGTGTGAGATATATAGGGACCACAAGAGTCTGAAGTATATCTTCACGTAGAAAGAATTAAACATGAGGCAGCGCCGATGGCTAGAATTGATCAAAGATTATGATTGTGAGATTATGTACCATCCAGGCGAAGCAAATGTAGTGGCAGATGCCTTAAGCAAAAAAGGCAGAGAGGAGTTATCAAAGTTAACCGTTCAAGAAGAGTTAGTGAAAGATTTCGAACGACTAGATTTGGAGGTTAAGTATCCGATGGAGAGCAACGAAAAATTATTTACAGTGACAGCGAGCCCGACTTTATTAGATAAGGTTAAGGAGGTATAAGAGAAGGACGAAAATTGTGATATTATCAAGAAGCGGATTGTTGAGGGTGATGATTTGAAATTCAAGATTGATAGCACTGGACTGCTAAGGTTTGAAGGAAGAATTTGGGTACCATTAGTACCGGAACTAAGAGAAGAAATTTTGCAAGAAGCGCACAGTACGATATACTCGATACACCTAGGAAGCACGAAGATGTACCAAGATTTGCGTCATCACTTTTGGTGGTCATACATGAAGAGGGAGGTTGCAGAATGCGTAAGTAGGTGTTTAACTTGTCTGAGAGTCAAGGCAGAGCACCAACGACCAAGCGGGTTATTACAACCATTAGAGATTCCAGAATGGAAATGGGAACACATCACGATGGACTTTGTGGTAGGACTTCCGGCAACGCAGAAAGGGCACGACGCCATATAGGTAATTGTAGATCGTCTTACGAAGTCAGCTCACTTTTTGCCGATTAAGATTAAGTGTAGTTTGGATCAGTTAGCCAGATTATATGTCAAGGAAATTATCTTGAGATATGGGGTGTCGGTATCTATTGTATCTGATAGAGATCCGCGATTCACGTCAAATTTCTAGAAGAGTCTTCAAGAGAGATTGGGGACACAATTACAAATGAGTACCGCGTATCATCCACAGACCGATGGGCAAAGCGAAAGAACAATTCAAACACTTGAAGACATGCTCCGAGCTTGTGTGATGGACTTCAAGGGTAGTTGGGAGGATCACTTACCATTAGTAGAATTTGCGTACAACAATAGTTTTCACACTAGTATCGGAATGCCACCGTACGAGGCACTATATGGGAGAAAATGTCGAACACCGTTGTGTTGGGACGAAGTTGGAGAACGTCGACTGTTGGGACCAGAATTGGTACAGCAGACTGTAGAGATTATCAAGGTGATAAGAGCACGGCTGGTAGCTGCTCAAGATCGCCAGAAGAAGTATGCGGACTTGCATCGCAAGAAGAAAGAATTTGAATTAGGAAGCTATGCTTTTCTGAAAGTATCTCACTGGAAGGGGAAGATTCATTTTGGGAAGAAGGGAAAGTTGAACCCTAGGTTCATAGGACTGTATAAGATTCTGAGGTGAGTCGGTGAAGTGGCGTACGAGGTGGCGTTACCTCCTGAACTTGAGCACATTCACAACGTGTTTCATGTGTCAGTATTACGGCCGTAAAATTAGACTACAAGCACGTTATCTCCTATGAACCAATCCAAGTCGAGAAAGACTTATCATACGAGGAAGTTCCTGTCCAGATACTAGATAGGAAGGATCAGAAGCTGAGGAATAAGATCATTCATTCCGTTAAGATTCTTTGGAGGAATCACGCAGTTGAAGAAGCTACAATGGAGCTAGAAGAGAAAATGAGAGCAAATTATCCGTTTTTATTTGAGTAACCTTATTTTTACAATTCCGAGGACGGAATTTTTATAAGGGGGGAGGTATGTAACGACTATGAATTTTAAACTCCTTATTTATTAAATATGTGATTTAATTTTAACGAGTTAGTTTTGTGAGTTTATTTAAACCTTATGTGGTTATGTGAATTTATGAAATGATTAAAGGAAGTCACTAATGAGTTATTTAAATTAGTGGACTAACCTTAAGGATTTAATATCAGAGAATGTATGAGATTATTAATAATTAAATATTCAATTTATTTGAATATAGTGGCAAGATTTGAACCTATTGATTAATTTCAATTATGAGTAATTAATTGATAATGTGTTGATTAGTAATTATTATGAATAAATAATAATTAATAAGTAAGAGATTAATAAATATAATAATATTATATTTAATTGATTTATTATTTTATACAAGCATGTGATATGTAAACCTATAATATATGGTGGGTTACACATCAATATGACTATATATTATATATATTGACTATATGGTAAGAGTAATTTCATTTTGTGAGTGACATAATAGTATGACTTATGTAACATGGTATGTGTGGGTAGAATTTTAATGAACACCCTACTATCTTATATTAATACCAGTAGACATTATCAATTGATAATGATTTCATTAAGTTATTATGATTATAATAATAACAGTTATGGTAATGAATAATGAGCAATACACAATTATAGTATATTTGGTGTTAATAGATAATGTGCATGGATTATATGATTGGTATATATGTACGTACTCAATGCATTGTATTATTAGTTGCTCAATTGAAATGACATTGTAACACTAATTAAATGTATAATCTATGTATACATGGAATGAAGTGTGTGTATATTATATAACTTAAGTATACTTATAATGTGTGTAGATGTATATATATAACCAAAGTGTATATTATGTATATATATATGATATAGACCAAGTGTTGTATTATATTTTACAATGCTGAGTTCTTTCCTTGTCCCATATATGTGCTCATCTCATTCTTCCCACGTGAAGAGCTAGCTAGCTACCCTATAACTCTTCTCAATTTCAGCAAAAATAGCCAATGATTTCAAGTGGAATGGGCAACACAGTGTTTCTCAACTACCATTCATTAACCAATACACAATCATGTAATCCATTGTTTTGATTTGGTGAGCAAAATCAAGAGCCGGATATACAAATTGCCTATAAATAAGCTCATCCTCTTTTCATTTTCAATTGCTGAGAATTATATTGCTAGAGAGTGAGTTATTGTGAAATATCAGTGAGGGAGATTTTTAATTCAAGCAAACCAATTATAGAGGTATACTCCCATTCTTGTTCTTCATGTTTCTGTAATTTTCTAAGATTTTGAATTCTTGATTTCAATTGAATTGGATGTTAATTGATTTGGAGAAATGGTTGTTATGTGTTATAAGCCTGATAGAAATGTATTGTAATATGTTTAGATTGATTTTCGTACGAAAATTTCTGAATTGGGCTAGCAAGCTGCTGAAGCAGCATGCGTCTGCGCCTGGACTGCAACCGGCGCAGCTGCACCAGTTTAGAACTGGCCAGCTGCGCAGGGACTGCTGCAGGACTTTTGGCTTCTTTTTGATTTCTGTTCAGACTATCATGTAATGTTTTGTTGGAGCAAGTATGTGAACTAAATTCCTGAGCATATATGAGTAGTTTGGCGTAGCATGAGGCATGTGACCATGTTAGCACATATATTAGGGAAGAAAAGTACATGATTTAAAAGAAAACTTATAATTTCAAATATGAACTTAGAAATTTCTAAAGTAAACCTGTTATGAACCTATCGAGTATATGTATTCTGATATTATGAGCTTGATAGTTGGGTTATATTAACTTGAAATGCATGTTTAAAGTGTTAAACACATTAGCATACGAGATTGATGGATTTAAAGGTTTTCAAAGGAGAAACTTAAGAACTTTGAAAACAAACTTGTCCAAGACTGGAGTCTCTTGAATTCTGACCATTTGAATAGGTTTATATGGCGTTGATATGTGTTTCTAATGCATATGAAATATATATCGAGATGCCTTGCATGTACTCAGTGCAATTTTCAAAGAACACTTCGAAATTCGAAGCTAATATCATTGATCAATACGTGAGATACGTTCTAAGCATGCAAGCATGTATATTAGGATCTCATTATGCCTATAGACTTGTTGACATGAGTGTCATTTTGATTAAACATAGTTTTCACCTATGGATCCATATTCATAAAAAGGAATTTCTAAGGCATGAATTATGTGCATTAAAGTATATATGTGTAGTATACTCGAGCATACATATTAAACATTGTTTGGCCTCGTTATGTGGTAATATGACTTTGTAGCTAATCCTTGAGACATGAAATTAATTAACTTAAGGTATGTAAATTACCGGCATGAAGACATATGATTTTGAATTGGAATGAACATGCTAGATTCGAACTCGAGTTTATAAAACTTATAAGCATGTGTGTTAATTTATAACTTGAAGTGCTATATTGATGCATATTAACTAGATAATCTAAAGTTATTAAATCTATGACATGATTAGGTTGACTTACGTGAACTCTATGCTAGATTTATATGATAAGTAGATGTTTGTTAAGTGTAGACTCATATTAGTTTACATGTACTAATTGAGAGACCGACTTATTAATGTTAGGTCGTTTCGACGCAAGTAAATTAAAGCTAGAATTTAATCGTAGTTGAGCAATCAGGCAAGTCTCCGAACTTCACTCTTTGGTTGTGCAAGTTCTTTAATTCGTATTTGTGCAAGTATTCTAAATTCTTGCACTACCTTATTCAATGAATCGTGTAAGTGAGTCTCTTAACTTCACTTGATTTGAATACAAGTTCCCTTACACTCTTTATTGTGCAAGTTTCTATCCTTCTCATATTGTATTGAGTAGGTTATTATCGTATTGACGTTTAATTATTTAAAGCTTGAACTTTATTTCCAAGCATGCTATTAGGTGGTTTAATTACTTTATGATTATTTCACATCGATATTATTGTTATTCGCACTTGGTGCACTTGAGTTCGTACAGTCTTGGACTTGTACCTTATTTAAGAGTTATATAATTCTTGAACTACGTCAGATAGAGTCTGAACCCTTGTTCGGTCAGACAATTGTATGAAGTTTTATAAAAGCTATCCAGACCAATTGATGGTATGGATTTTTAGACTGAAAAGAACACCCCTCATATATAGGGGAGTACCCCAGGTATCTAGTATAAAGATACAAACAGCAGAGTTGAATGTTATGCATATACATAGCGTACGCGAGGCTGATCCCCTCAAGTACTATTCTGTAGCCTGTAACCAAAGGGTCAATCAGCTATTGATTTTCGTTGGAGTTTTATAGTTCAAAAGTCTACTTGACTATCAGTTATTCTAAAAGCAATCATTATTCTTGCTTTCGATATTCATATTGTTGAATTCATTGTCAGATATTTTCTATTCATCATGATATATCCTTTATTGTTGTATTTCAACTTGCTGAGCAAACTTATTGCTCATTCTTGCTATATCATGACTTATATTGCAGTTAAGCCCGAGACTTCAGGGAAGGACAAGGGTAAAGGGAAGATGTAGGATTAGTTTGCAAGGAGAAGACTTTATCTTTATGTTTAATTAATTTACTGTTATGTAATATGAACCCTATTGACTATTCTAGGGTATGTTTGTATGTTGTATTAATGTTATCGAATCTTGGGACTAGTAACACCTTTTGAATGAACGATGTACGTTTATTATATTTCGCATTTTAGTTATCGTATGTTGTTTAGAGGTGGATGTTTATGTTAGATCGTGACGACCGGACCGGGGTCAGAGGACCCAGATTTGGGGGTGTCACAGTTACATATAAGATACTATGATGATCTCAAGTCCAAGGATCACTTGTACTACTATCACATTAGGAATTCTTATTGACAGGCGAGTAAAACTCCATTAGGTATTCCATAGCGAGTCACGTTCAGTGGACTTATTCTCTAATAAGCACCTACATACTTGCTTTAGTGTCTCCACACAAATGATCATGAGATCAATCATCCTCATCCAATGAGCAAGCATTATATGTACCAATCTATCCGGATTTACTAATCCCCTTTTTAGTAATCCCACGATTGGGAACTATTTTAGTTTTAGAGCTTTTTAAGAATTTAGATCTCATTAGCATGATCATCATCATGATTCTAAAAGCATTGCTTAAAACTATGGGTTATTTACATATTATAAAAACAGCACCATGTAGATAATTAAATGCCTTTAATAAATGAATATTTTATTAATAAATAAATAAGAATGTTTATAAAGTATGTGCTTTATCATCATACATGATTGGCTTGTATGCACACTACTATCACTTTACCCCAGAGTTAGTACATATTCATAATGTGTTTCATGTGTCTGTACTACGTATGTATAAACCCGATTATAAGCATGTGATTAACTATGAACCTATTCAGATAGAGAAAGACTTATCATATATACAGGTTCCAGTGCAGATAGTTGATCGAAAGGAACAGGTGTTGAGGAATAAGGTTATATCATCGATTAAAGTAATCTGGAAGAATCATGATATTGAAGAAGCTACATGGGAATTGGAGGATAAAATACGAGAAGACTTTCCGCATTTGTTTTTATAAGCTGTAATTTCAATTTCGGGACGAAATTCTTATAAGAGGGGGTGATTGTAATATTCCAAACTTTAAATAGGAATATTATTATAAACAGTAAATATAACTATGATTAATATCTTGTGTGATATGTACTTAACATTATTATTGGAATATATATAATTATAAAACAACGCATAAGATATAACTGTGTAAATAGGATATAAGGTTTTATAAGTAAAACCCTAATTGATAATAAGAAATACTAACCCTAAGGGTTATAATAAATGGAAATTATAACATGATACATTAATAATTTTATATATTATTGTATACATATATTTAATATAAAATATTAAAAATTTGACTGGAAAAGATTGTAAGAAAACCCTACTTAAGGATTAGAAAACCCTACCCTAATTATAAAACCTAATTTAATGTATAAACCCTAATTCTAGACTAACAATACTTAATTGATCATAATTGTTTTTAAATTTTCTAAGGATAATAGGAAATGACTAAATTACCCTTGAATTTAAGTGAAAAATTACCAAAATACCCTTAATGAATGCGAAAAGACTAAAATGCCCTTAGTTTGTTTTGTTTTAAAGGAGATAAGCACAAATCTTTTACTTGGCAAGTAAAAGATTTGCCTTATCTAATTTTACCTCAAGGCTTGACAACACAATCTCTTCATTTAATGCTATAGCCTTACTTGTCAAAATGAGATAGGAATTAGGTTTCTACACTTACTTGAACTTTTCATATAAGGATAGCACCTAAGAACATAAGGCCACGTTTGATACACTTAACGTATACACCCAACTGACTCATAAACAATTCTCAGCAAGCTAGAACCAGAATCAGAAAGAGGAAGAAAGCAAAAAGTACTCAAAAAGGTTAAAAACCTAACCCTAGGTAAAATTTTAAATTCTGAAAGTTAAATTGTTGTTGTTATTGTTTAGATATGTTCATTAGTAAGTTGTTAAGTGATCTAGGTAGCTAAAACACGAATCCATAACATTTAAAAGCATCAAAATGGAGATTTAAGCAAAACTGTCAAAGATGCAAAACAGGGTCTGACAACGAATGTCAGCCCTCTTATCTCGCTAACTGTTTGTTGTTTAGGTGTGTTTAAGATTGGTAGTTGTAGTATGTAATGTTGTTAGTGGACTGGAAGTGATGGGATAGCAATCGAAACACAGAATCGGAAGTTATTAGCAGTCAAAGGTCGTTGACCGATCATGACCGCTAGTTTTCTGGGCAACCCAGAAAGCTTAAGAACAAGCCTGACAGCCTAGTTTGACCGGATAAATCTCTCTCCTGTTAGTTGTTTTAGATGTAAATTGTTAATCAGATTATGCTTTGACGTGGGTACTATAGTACCAGAGCACTCTAGAGCTCTAAACATTAACCGATCGAATGCTATAAAAGGTCAAAACGCATTGACTGTTAAGGTTTTGTTTTTGGGTAACCCAGAAACCCAAAAACCGATCTCTGACAGCCTTTTTGAAGGCTAAGATCTGGCTATAGATTGATATGTATACTCTGTGACTGCTCGATCAAGGTACCTTGGTAGTTAGTATATAGAGCTCGACGACTAGAACACCAAAATATTAACCGGCCGGAAAGATATAAGACCATAAAGGTCGTTGACCGGCATTGACTGGGCCTTTCTGGGCAGCCCAGAAAGGAAGAACAGCCTTGGGGTGGTTTCTTTGATCGGCTTTGTAAACTTGTAGAGATGTTTTTAGGTAGTAAAGTGACTATAGATGTGTACTACTACATCAGTACTACACTTCCATTGGATTACATCAGTACTAAATAAAATAAATTATTTAAACATAATATTAATGATTTAAAAATCATTTTAAATGGTTAATTAAATATTTAAAAATAATATTAATAACTTAAAAATTATTTTAAATGATATTAAACTATTTAAAAATTATTTTGAGCATTTGGAAATTATGATAAATAATATCTGAAGCATATGAATAAGATATTAAAACTTTTCAATAAAATTATTGAAAAACTAATTCGATAACTATTCAATAAAGCTGTAAAGTACCGAACGGACTCCAAGATCAACCCAGACACTAGTATTTTAATTAGAAATTAATTACTATTATTTCTAATGACTGTTATAATATATATAGGTGGTGAATATACTTTCAAATAACCTAAGTAGCCGATCGTGATAAAAGGCAAGTTTTTTTTTAACTTCATTTAATTTCTATATTAAATGAAAGTCATATATAATGGTATACGAACTTGTTATAAATATTATTCGTGATATCTGTGATTTAAAAATGGTTATTGCTTATTGTTCAAGCATAACAAATTATAGGAACTGTTGTTTGCGTAAAATGTGTTTGATTTGATATCAAAGCATAAACTGTGGAAAAACCAATATTGCTTGGTACATATATACCTTGACCATGTTGGATTGATAGGATGATTTGCATACTCCTAGGATATGATTAGGCTGAATTTCTATGAGATATCCAAACAGAACTCCTATATGTCTTCGTGACTCATAGGAATGATAGAACTCCTATAAGTCTTTTATGACTTCTAGGAATGATAGAACTCCTATAAGTCTCTGTGACTCTTAGGAATGTGAGAAAAATACTCTGAATTAAATACTTCCTTAAATTTCGATACGGTGTGAGTATAAACTATAATTATTTAAAACTTGTTGAGCATTTTAAAGCTCATTCTTGCAAATATTCTTTTCCTTTTCAGTCGCACCAAACGCCCTAGCAGACTCAGGAATGCATACATATGAGTAGAAGTAATTAGGGGAACAGGTGTTTATTATATGAATACTAAGAATGTAATTTGGTATTTTATGATGTAATATTTGAACCGTAGGTAAGCAGATACTATTATGTTATTAAATTATTAGTTGAATGGTTTTACATTGTTAATGGTGATTAGAATCAAGTACAGTATCTATATGAACTATACATCTGAATGAGGGTATTGAATGATCTTGAAAGTTCTGTAAGCACTGAGGTAGCTCCTCAGTTCCAAGAACAATCTTATCATTTGTACTGTGAATGCCAGATAGATAGGAATTATTGATATGCAAGAAATATCTGTAAGATCGTAAATCTATACATCCAAGTGAGGGTACCCAGATATGATTATTGTTCTGACGAGAACTCTTAACTGATTGGGATACTGTGAATTTTTGATTTATAGAAGTTATTATCTTATAGAATATTTACGTGAGCACCAAATCTACTACAGGCAATGTAGAGAATTTGGGGGTGTCACAGTAAACAAAGTCCTAGTTTTGAAAAATAAGTAATTGGGTATAATCCAACACATTAAAAGAGTGATATGAAAATGTTAAAATCTAGATCACATTTTAAATTAAACTATTGATCTCCTTTCACTACGTGTAAAATTGTAGCTTAAACATTTAAATTGTTCATCAAATAAAAGAAATTTGAAAGTTAAAAGTGTGTGGATTAAGAAAAGTGATTTGCACGTGACTAGTCCAAAAGGGCCCAAAAAGATATGGGTACCAAAAGGATAAATTATTTTTGTAGGTACATCTTAGAGCAAAAGTTTCTTCTCAAAATGGGTGATACTTTCGACGAAAAGTCAAAATTCTTGAAGCTAATCTCTCAATAAGAAAAATGGAATGGAATTGATGAGATAATATTGAACTATAATAAGTTCAGCAGACTGGATAAGTAAATTCAGCAGATAAACAAAAACAGCAGACTTCTGCAAATCCAGCAAACCAGAAAGAGCAAATTAGCAAGCCGAATGAGTAGATTCTACAAACCATAAAGAACAAATCAGTAAGCCGAATAATCCAATTCAGCAAATCGAATTAACAGATTTAGCAAATCGAATTAGACAATCAGCAGGAACATGAATCAAAATTATCATAAGGTATTTAAATCAACAAGAAGAGACAATTCATGACATCCAAATGTCAAAAATAATAAAGTATCTCAACTACACAAAAAGGAATCCTTGAAAAGCAACCATGATTCCTTCTACGGGTATCTCAACTACATTCTTGGATTCATGTATGCCAGTTGTTATTAGTACTTAAAAGCAACTATGATCCCTTCTACGGGTATACATTTTTTTCTAGGGCTTCCTTTTCTTTTTGATTAATGATAAAGGGGGAGAAAAATTATATGTTACTATTTTTGATTGATGCTAAAGGGGGATAAATATTATGATATGTTTGATCATATTAAAATAGATTTTGTTTCATATTGAATATCTCTTGTCTAACCCTATGTTCTTATTCTATCATGTCAACAATATTTTAATATATATGAATGGTTTTAAGGGGAGCCATAATTATTGTATTGTCATCATCAAAAAGGGGAAGAATATTGACTTCGTCATATTCAAACATTAGGTTTTGATAACGACTTTTCTATTGTACTCAAATGTTTACTCATGCAGTTACAAAATATTAAAAGAATTCTTGAAGCTTTGATTTATTAGAGGATTGAAGACATGAAGGCTTGAAGAATTGCTTGAGTCATTAGGAAATAAATGTAAGATCCTAGCGTTAATTATTTCTCAATCAAGGCTCTAGTATTTGCATTGTATTGTATCATTAATTAATTATGGAATAAATTAAAGTGGTTAATTAATAAATTAAAGTGATTAATTAATTATGTAAATATTTAATTAAGCTTTCAAAATTAATAAGGATCAAAATTAATTGGAATTAAATTTTGAAAAGTTAACTTTGAAACCTTCCTTTTGGGGCCCGAATATTTGAGGTCCCGAACACGATCTAGTCATGGGAGGAGTTCTGTGACAAGTTCAATGCTCGGTTCGGGAGCAATAAAAGAAGAGGAAGGCCGACTGGATCTTTATCCCAGATCAGATAGTATTCCAATGAGACTCTGGACCAATATGTGAAGAGGTTCAGAGAGGCCGTGGGACAGGTGACAGACCTTAATGACCTACAAGTGGTAGGCCTCTTTCAGAACGGGCTAGATCTGGTCAGATCAGAAAAGTTGGTGAAAAAGCTCATATCAACCATCCGAGGAGCTTGGCCGAAGCGTTCGAGAAGGCAGAAGGCTTCATAGTGATGGAAGAGGCCGTGGAAAGTCTGAAGCGAGGCTCTACAAAGAATCCTAAAGACAAGGAGAAGGAGAAAAACAAGTCTGATGGGGATTCAAAGCGGTACAAGAATGATAGATCTGGAAACTACCCAAAGCGGTACAACGACAACAAGAAATCGGGAGGGAGCCGCCCTCCCCCGTCAAAAGATAAGGTCCATAGAGTCTACACTCTGCTTAACATCGGTCGACCCTCCTGATAGTAGTGTGCATACAAGCCAATCATGTATGATGATAAAGCACGTACTTTGTAAACAATCTTATTTATTTATTAATAAAATATTCATTTATTAAAGGTATTTAATTATCTACATGTTGCTGTTTTTATAATATGTAAATAACCCATAGTTTTAAGCAATGCTTTTAGAATCATGATGATGATCATGCTAATGAGATCTAAATTCTTAGAAAGTTTTAAAACTTAAATAGTTCCCAATCGTGGGATTACTAAAAAGGGGATTAGTAAATCCGGATAGATTGGTACATATGTTGCTTGCTCATTGGATGAGGATGATTGATCTCATGATCATTTGTGTGGAGACACTAAAGCAAGTATGTAGGTGCTTATTGGAGAATAAGTTCACTGAACGTGACTCGCTATGGAATACCTTATGGAGATTTACTCGCCTGTCAATAGGAATTCCTAATGTGATAGTAGTACAAATGATCCTTGGACTTGAGATCATCATAGTATCTTGTATGTAACAAATTATACTTTGACTTATTCCTTAAGACCTTTTAAGGCATATATAGGGTATGCTTGGGTATAATGAGTTACATATGGAGATAATGAATGATCAATAAAGAATCTACCACCTCTAGTAAAAGAGGAGATATGTCCTATGTGATTCGTTAAATGACAACCCAGGAATCCTTGGCCAAGGTGAAATGAAATTAGAAAGGAGTTTCTAATTTGCATTATTTGGAGTTGTGCATTTTCTAATCGAAATACATATAATTAAATAAAATAAGACTTGACAGTAAATCCATGTCTTATATTTAATTGGGACATTGTATGGTGGAAGGATTGAATTGTATGGTAACTATTTACTCACAGGTTCTTTTTGATTAATGTTGAAATCTATATTATCTGGAAAGTCGTTGAACGCTAGGGAGGCTTATCCCTATTGTAGAATAAATATTATTTATTTAAATAGATTATTAGTTTAATTTATTTATTTAAATAAGATTAAAATTGTTTTAATTGATTTATTCACAACCGGTTTAATATGGAGAACCTAAAGGGTCACACCATAAAAGGAAGAATAATTATTTAAGAAGGTAATGGCATAATCGTAATAATGCATTAAGTGTAATTAATTTAATCTATGGTGATAGAATAAATTAAATAGCTTAATGTTTATCATTTAATATTTTGAAAATATTAAATATAAATTAATAAGAGGAGTCTTATTAATATTATTACAATTATTATTATTTTAATTTCTAAAGGAGTTTAGTAATTAATTTAATATTTAGTACTCTCATTTATTCCCAATAAGATTAGGAGACAAATTAATTAAATGAATTTAATTAATTATTCCCATGTGGTGGGAAGCCTAAATTAATTAAAGGAGTTTAATTAATTAAAAGAAATCCCATGTCTAATAGGATTAGAAGGGTTGACTAATATCTATATAAGAGGAGTCTTATAATAGATATTAGATTCATTGATGCAATTCCAATTGTTGGAGAGTACTCCTTTTCTATAAAGAATAGAAAACTAAGCCAAACACCCTCCTTCTTGATAATTCATCTTCCTTGGTGGATCACCTCTAGAGGCCAAACACTTGGGTGGCTAACGTTGATCAAAGGAAGGAATCTAACCCGGAAATTCAAGGAGATCACGAAGAACAAGAAGTTGAACTAGTACCTGTGGAAGCTTCGTTCTACAAGGGTATGATTCCATAACTTCTTATTTATCGTTTTAAATTAATAATTTGCATAAAGGATGATCCGGGTAATGGTTTTGTAGAAATTTTTTTAAACTCTGATATACCATGCTTCCGCTAATTTTTGCAATTTGATTGCGTCATAATTTCGTACAAACCCAACAGTGGCATCAGAGCCAAACCTTTATGCAATTATTAATTATTTTAATTTCACATATATATGGGTATATATTTAGAATAATTTATTGGGCATAATTTTATTGTATAAAATTATTTTATGAAAAGGAGCAAATTCGCGAATTTGAATGCTTATTGCCGAATTTTATTTTCTGACAAATCACTCACAATTGCCGTAATTCGGAAAAGTGATTCTCAAAAGATGATTCAATTCAATCAGGAATTCCATATAAGGCTAGATTACATTTTATATATATATATATATATATATATATATATATATATATATATATATATATATATATATATTTGTATATAATGCTGCCACGAATTCTTTTGAAAAGTAAAGTGATCTAATATATATATATATATATATATTATACGGTATAGATGATTACCTGCAGGAAAAGTGAATCAAGTTATCTAGTATATAATATATATATTTATTTATATTATATATTTATATATTATATTCTAAATAATTTTATAATTAAAATAAAGAGTTTATTTTAATTTTGAAATTGGATTTCATGCAATTTAAAATTGCCCATTAAATGATACTCATATATATATGGAATGTTTTAATTCATGAGATGAATATTTATTTATTGATATATATGGTGATATGTATGATAATAAATGGGGATTGATTATGGACTATTTGACCAATGTGATTGGATTTTATTTTAGTTGAATGCTTGAATGAATGAGTTTTATTAAATGGGGTCTGCGTACATCGTCTTTTCTGATTTTTCTTGATGTAAAATTCTATCTCTCTCTTATGTACTTCCCCTTGACTGCTGATCAAGGTTTCTATTTAATTTTAAATAGTTAATGTAATAGAGATAGTTAGAATTAATTTTTTAAAAAAAAATAAAATAAAATTTGGAGACCAAGGAGTAAGGAGCGCGTGAAGACCCGTTTGTTTGGAGCCCGGGTTTAAATATAATAGTTACGTTTAAATTTAAATTCTTGCACTCCTAGGTTTGACCTTTTGGTTCACTTGGTGGCTCTAGTGAACCAAACTAGAATAAAAGTCCATAATCAATCCGGGTAGAATATAGTATTCTATATTGCATGCTAAATATTATATATTTTATATTTTATGCAAACATGCTTCGCATGTTTAATAAAATGACGCGTATTTTATATATATATGTGCATGCGCGCTAAACAAGATGAGACAAATAATAACAAACCCCTCAAAGAAATAATATTAAGTCTGAAGCGTTCAAATGATATTTGGAATATCGAACGTCGCCTTCTAACATGATTAATTAATAGAGTATTAAATATTTAATATGAGTTTGTTGTGCTATCCACAAGGCGAGTATTGAGTATTTAAGATGTTAATTAATCACATTTGATGCTTATCAAGAAAATTGAACGATCTAGTCTTGTTGTGCTATCCACAAGGACGAACATTTTTCTTTTTTGAATTTATGGAAGTGCTAGGCTGGACTTAACTTAAATTATTTTAGTTCGGATGTGCACACACTTGACCATTATGATTTAAGAGGCAAAATAAAAGGAATTACATGGTGATGTAATTGACAAGAGTTGTCTACCTATTTATTTGTATATCGCTTGTTGTGCTATCCACAAGGTTATATACATTTGAAATGGGATCCTTATTCTCACTAGCAAATCTTTAATTAGATGTTGCCGAACTATATAAGTGAGGGTAATATAGTTTAATGAAAATAGTGGGAGATACCAATTTAAAATAAAGACCTAAATTTATTTTGGTATGCAAAAATTAATAAAATGAATGTTTGCTAAAAATATTGTTTTTCACATGCAGAATTTTAAAAATGTCAAAATCACTAATTTCACTGCGAAGCATACTTGATGCAAATAAGCTTACCGGGCCGAATTATGAGGACTGGCTAAGAAATCTGAGAATTGTTCTCACTGTTGAAAAAATTTCTTATGTCCTAAATTCAACTGTCCCTGAATCTGTTTCAGAAACAGCCTCTGAGGAAGAGATTGCCACTTTCAATAAGTGGCAAGATGATGCATCTGTGGCTCAATGCATCATGCTCGCATCCATGAATAATGAGCTTCAGCGTCAGCACGAAAAAATGGATGCTCCTGCTATGCTGCTTCACCTCAAGGAGTTGTATGGTGAACAGAGTAGGACTGCTAGATATGAGATATCTAAGGAGCTCTTTCGATCTCGGATGACCGAGGGTACTGCCGTCGAGACTCATGTCCTGAAAGTGATCAATTTGATTGAACACCTTGGACAGCTTGGGTTCGTCATGGATGGGGAGTTGAGTCAAGACTTGGTCTTGCAGTCACTCCCTGAGACCTTCTCGCAGTTTGTGGTTAATTTTCACATGAATAAGCTAGATGTCAGCTTGCCTGAGCTGCTTAACATGCTGAAAACTGCAGAAGGTCACTTCCCATCCAAGAAGAACCATATCTTGATGGTGGATTCTTCCAATAAAAGGAAGAGACCTAAGGTATCTTCTGAAAAGAAGAAATCCAAGAAGGCTAAGGGAAAGGGGAAAGAAAAGGAACAAAAGAAACCTGAACCAGCTAAAGGAATGTGCTTTCATTGCAACAAGCCGGGACATTGGAAAAGGAACTGCAAGAAGTATCTAGCAGAGAAGAAGCTTGGAGAAGCTTCAACTTCCAATCAAGGTTTGTTTATGATTGAAATTAATTTTTCTGAAAGTCATAATTCTACTTGGGTATTGGATACCGGCTGTGGTTCTCACATATGTAATACTGTGCAGGGACTGGTCAGAAGTAGAAAGCTGAACAATGATGAGGTGATCCTACGAGTGGGGAATGGAGCAAAGGTTGCTGCATTAGCTGTAGGAACTTATTATTTAGCAATGCCTTCGGGCAAGTCCATTTATCTTAATAATTGTTATTATGTTCCGAATATTATTAAAAACATTATTTCAATTTCTGTATTGGATATGGAAGGATTTAACGTTGTTATAAAGAACAATAGTTGTTCTATTTATAAAGACGATGTTTTATATGGTATTGGAAATTTGCGAAATGGACTTTATACACTTGACTTACAAGAAAATATATTTCAAATTGAACAAACTAAGAAAAGGAAAAGAGATGATATTAATTATACCTACATGTGGCACTGTAGACTCGGTCATATCAATGAAACAAGATTATCCAAGTTGCATAAAGATGGGCTCCTCGAGCTATCCAATTATGAATCATATCCAACTTGTGAATCTTGTCTCATGGGTAAAATGACTAAATCTCCTTTTAGTGGAAAAGGAGAAAGAGTTACAGAGTTGTTGGCATTGATTCACACAGACGTTTGTGGGCCTATGACAACAAGTGCACGAGGTGGGTATTCTTATTTTATTACTTTCACTGATGATCACTCAAGATTTGGATATGGGTATTTGATGAAATACAAGTCAGAATCATTTGAAAAGTTCAAAGAGTTCAAAAGTGAAGTAGAGAAACAAACGGGCAAGAGTATAAAGATACTTCGATCAGATCGAGGTGGAGAATACTTAAGCGGTGAGTTTCTCAATTGTCTCAAAGAAAATGGTATAATCTCACAATGGACTCCTCCAGGTACACCACAGTTAAATGGAGTATCTGAAAGGAGAAATCGAACACTGTTAGACATGGTTCGATCCATGATGAGTTTTACCGACCTTCCAATTTCCTTCTGGGGATATGCCCTAGAAACGGCTGCATACCTACTTAACAAGGTACCTACCAAATCCGCCCCAAAGACTCCATATGAGATGTGGAAGGGGAGGAAACCAAATCTTAAGCATGTTAAGACTTGGGGTTGTCCAGCTTATGTCAAAAAGTTTGAACATGATAAGCTACAAACTAAATCCGAAAAGTGTAGATTTGTGGGATACCCTAAAGAAACTGTAGGGTATTATTTCTATCATCCAACTGATCAAAAGGTGTTTGTTGAGAAACATGCTGCCTTCTTGGAAAAGGAGTTTATCCATGAAGGGGTCAGTGGGAGTAAGATATATCTTGAAGAAGCTCAAGAACCACAAATTACCACGGATCAAAGTCAGGTACCTGACCAAGTAGAAGAACCTACTATACCACACCCTGTTCGTAAATCTGGAAGAGTACCGAAGATACCTGAGAGGTATGGATTCGTTGTAGAGAATGACGATGACGTACGCATCATGAATGATGATGATCCATTGAATTACGAACAGGCCATGAGATATAAAGACTCAGGGAAATGGCTTGAAGCCATGAAATTCGAAATGGACTCCATGTATGAAAACAAAGTATGGACTTTGGTTTCACCACCTGAAGGCATTAAGCCTATTGGGTGTAAATGGGTCTTTAAAAGAAAGACTGGAGCGGACGGCAAGGTGGAGACCTATAAGGCCCGACTGGTTGCAAAAGGTTTCAAACAAAGACAAGGAGTTGATTATGATGAAACCTTTTCACTAGTAGCTATGCTCAAGTCCATTCGGATTTTGCTTGCGATTGCAGCTTATAACGACTACGAGATCTGGCAGATGGACGTGAAAACGACCTTCCTCAATGGAAAACTTGAGGAGGATGTGTATATGACACAGCCAGAGGGATTTGTTTCAAAGGTTGGAATAAATCAAGTCTGTAAGCTACAACGATCCATTTATGGATTGAAGCAAGCTTCTCGTAGATGGAACATTCGTTTTGATGAGACAATCAAAGAGTTTGATTTTATCAAAAATGACGATGAACCATGTGTGTACAAGAAGGTTAGTGGGAGCGCAATTTCATTCCTTGTATTATATGTTGATGATATATTACTGATAGGGAATGACATTCCTATGCTACAATCGATTAAAATCTGGTTATCTAAACATTTCTCCATGAAGGACTTGGGAGAAGCATCCTATATTTTGGGGATAAAGATCTATAGAGATAGATCTAAAAGGATGCTTGGTTTATCCCAAGGAACGTACATTGATGCAATGCTAAAGAGATTTAGCATGGAAGATTCCAAAAGAGGTCTCATGCCGATGAGCCATGGAATACATCTCTCCAAGAAACAGGCCCCAAAGACACCTGAGGAGAGAGACCGTATGAGTAAGATCCCTTATGCTTCTGCAATAGGATCTATCATGTACGGTATGATACGTACTAGACCGGATGTTGCTCATTCACTTAGTGTAACGAGCAGATACCAGTCGAATCCAGGAGAAGAGCACTGGAAGGCAGTGAAGAATATCCTAAAATACTTGAGAAGGACTAAAGATATTTTTCTTGACTACGGTGGGTCTGAATTAAAACTCGAGGGCTTCACAGACTCAAGTTTTCAAACGGACCAAGATGACAGTAAATCTGTTTCGGGGTATGTTTTTACTTTGAACGGAGGCGCAGTGAGTTGGAAGAGTTCCAAGCAGCAAACAGTTGCTGATTCAGTGACAGAGGCAGAGTATATAGCTGCAAGTGAAGCTGCAAAGGAAGCTGTTTGGATGAAGAAGTTCATAACTGAACTTGGTGTGGTTCCTAGCATTGGAGAAGTAGTTCCCATTTACTGTGACAACACAGGAGCAATTGCACAGGCTAAGGAACCGAGGTCTCATCAGAAATCTAAACACGTGTTGCGGCGATTTCATTTGATCAGGGAGATCATTGAAAGAGGAGACGTCACCTTGGAGCGTGTAGACTCTCAAGACAACATTGCAGATCCATTTACTAAAGCTTTAACACAACAGCAGTTTGATCGTCACTTAGAGAAGATGGGTATGAGATACCATGGCGATTGGCTTTAGTGCAAGTGGGAGATTGATAGTAGTGTGCATACAAGCCAATCATGTATGATGATAAAGCACGTACTTTGTAAACAATCTTATTTATTTATTAATAAAATATTCATTTATTAAAGGCATTTAATTATCTACATGTTGCTGTTTTTATAATATGTAAATAACCCATAGTTTTAAGCAATGCTTTTAGAATCATGATGATGATCATGCTAATGAGATCTAAATTCTTAGAAAGTTTTAAAACTTAAATAGTTCCCAATCGTGGGATTACTAAAAAGGGGATTAGTAAATCCGGATAGATTGGTACATATGTTGCTTGCTCATTGGATGAGGATGATTGATCTCATGATCATTTGTGTGGAGACACTAAAGCAAGTATGTAGGTGCTTATTGGAGAATAAGTTCACTGAACGTGACTCGCTATGGAATACCTTATGGAGATTTACTCGCCTGTCAATAGGAATTCCTAATGTGATAGTAGTACAAATGATCCTTGGACTTGAGATCATCATAGTATCTTGTATGTAACAAATTATACTTTGACTTATTCCTTAAGACCTTTTAAGGCATATATAGGGTATGCTTGGGTATAATGAGTTACATATGGAGATAATGAATGATCAATAAAGAATCTACCACCTCTAGTAAAAGAGGAGATATGTCCTATGTGATTCGTTAAATGACAACCCAGGAATCCTTGGCCAAGGTGAAATGAAATTAGAAAGGAGTTTCTAATTTGCATTATTTGGAGTTGTGCATTTTCTAATCGAAATACATATAATTAAATAAAATAAGACTTGACAGTAAATCCATGTCTTATATTTAATTGGGACATTGTATGGTGGAAGGATTGAATTGTATGGTAACTATTTACTCACAGGTTCTTTTTGATTAATGTTGAAATCTATATTATCTGGAAAGTCGTTGAACGCTAGGGAGGCTTATCCCTATTGTAGAATAAATATTATTTATTTAAATAGATTATTAGTTTAATTTATTTATTTAAATAAGATTAAAATTGTTTTAATTGATTTATTCACAACCGGTTTAATATGGAGAACCTAAAGGGTCACACCATAAAAGGAAGAATAATTATTTAAGAAGGTAATGGCATAATCGTAATAATGCATTAAGTGTAATTAATTTAATCTATGGTGATAGAATAAATTAAATAGCTTAATGTTTATCATTTAATATTTTGAAAATATTAAATATAAATTAATAAGAGGAGTCTTATTAATATTATTACAATTATTATTATTTTAATTTCTAAAGGAGTTTAGTAATTAATTTAATATTTAGTACTCTCATTTATTCCCAATAAGATTAGGAGACAAATTAATTAAATGAATTTAATTAATTATTCCCATGTGGTGGGAAGCCTAAATTAATTAAAGGAGTTTAATTAATTAAAAGAAATCCCATGTCTAATAGGATTAGAAGGGTTGACTAATATCTATATAAGAGGAGTCTTATAATAGATATTAGATTCATTGATGCAATTCCAATTGTTGGAGAGTACTCCTTTTCTATAAAGAATAGAAAACTAAGCCAAACACCCTCCTTCTTGATAATTCATCTTCCTTGGTGGATCACCTCTAGAGGCCAAACACTTGGGTGGCTAACGTTGATCAAAGGAAGGAATCTAACCCGGAAATTCAAGGAGATCACGAAGAACAAGAAGTTGAACTAGTACCTGTGGAAGCTTCGTTCTACAAGGGTATGATTCCATAACTTCTTATTTATCGTTTTAAATTAATAATTTGCATAAAGGATGATCCGGGTAATGGTTTTGTAGAAATTTTTTTAAACTCTGATATACCATGCTTCCGCTAATTTTTGCAATTTGATTGCGTCATGATTTCGTACAAACCCAACACCTCCATCCTAGAGCACCTGAAGACACAGCTGGGCTATCAGAAACTGGATGATAACTTCAGGCTCGAAATGGGACACCCTAACAGATACTGCGACTACCACGAGTGTATGGGGCATTATTCCGAGGATTGTTGGGGCCTAAAATAGCTGATCGAGAAGAATGTACATCATAGTGGTCTGATCCAATTCGTGTCTGGAAGGGAGGCCCCGAAGGCACAGCAGGCAAATAATGCTCTGACCCAGGCCGACCAGCAATCGTAACAGAACTAAACTCAGGGGGCTCGCCATGTGGTGGACGTTATCACTGGCGGTATGATGGGAAAGCTCTCCCCTAAGAAGCGGCGTGGCTACTTGGATTCAGTGATGTCAGTGGCTGACCAACCCGTGAAACGCAAAAGACCTTAACTGGGTTCAGTCATATCATTCACGGACGAAGACTTTCCCACAAAGCCGATCGAGCCACACGAAGGAGCATTGGTGATCACAGCACAGGTGGGGTCGGTCGATATGAAAAGAATAATGATAGACAATGGGTCTTCAGTGGATATCTTGTACGCTCATGCCTATCAGAGGATGAGTTTGGACAGGAGAAAGATGGAGATAAGACAGGAGTCTCCATTATACGGCTTCAGCAACGAACCAGTCAAAGTTACAGGAACCATCGAGCTGCCAGCGATCTTTGGGATAGCTCTATAGCAGGTGGAGATCATGTGCAGATTCTATGTGGTGCATGTGGATTCGACTTATAACGCCATCTTGGGAAAGCCTACTCTGACGGGCCTCCAAGCAGTGACCTCCATACATAATTTCAAGATCAAATTTCCTACTCAGCATGGGGTCAATGAAGTAGTTGGGGGCCTTGATCTGGCAAGGAGGTGCTATCAAAATTCGTTGATCACCTCAAGGGTAAGGGTCAGCAAGTAGAAGAAGACAATGGCGATAGAGATCAAGCCTTTCATAGAGAGCAGCCAGGAGCCAATGGTCATGCCGGCAGGAGAGACAGAAGAGATAGAACTGGTACCAGGGAAGCCGGATAAAATAGTGAAGATTGGGACAGGGTTGCCAGAACCCTTTCGAACCCACCTGGTGGAGCTGCTATAGAGCTATTCAGATGTCTTCGCATGGGTCCTCAGTGATATGCCAGGGGTAGATCTGAAGGTTACCGAGCACAGGCTGCACATGGATCCAGTAAAAAAATAAGTTCGACAGAAGAGGAGGATCTTCGCCCTGGAGAGGCAGAGGATAATTGATGAGGAGTTAACGAAGCTGGTGGCAACAGATTTTATTTTTGAGATAGACTACCCCGAGTGGATGGCAAATGTGGTATTGGTTCAGAAGCAGAACGGGAAGTGGTGAGTGTGCATCGACTACACCGATCTGAACAAAGCATGCCCGAAGGACTTCTACCCTCTGCCACACATCGATCAGCTCATCGATACGACTTCGGGGTATGCTCTACTAAGCTTCATGGATGCATTCTCAAGATATCACCAGATCTCAATGTGTAAGGAGGATATACCAAAGACTGCATTCATCACGCATCGGTCGGTATACGCCTACAAGAAGATGACCTTCAGATTGTTGAACGTGGGGGCCACCTACCAGAGGATGATGAACTACGTATTCAGAAACTAGTTGGGGAGGAGTATGGAAGTCTATATAGACGACATGATTATGAAAAGCATGACAGTCTGAGGTCATCTGGACAATCTGGAGAATTGCTTTCAGAAAGTTTGGCAATACAACTTGAGGCTAAATCTGACCAAGTGTACCTTCGGACTGGGGGCAGGGAAATTCTTGGGGTATATGATTAGCCAAAGAGGGATAGAGGCGAATCCTAAGAAAATCAACGCCATCCTTGATATGAAATCTCCACAGTCGTACAAAGACGTCCAGCGTCTGACGGGTCGGATAGCAGCTATGAGGAGATTCATGTCAAAATTGACAGAAAGATGTCTATCGTTCTTTGATACTTTGAAAGGGTCAAAGAATGCGAAGAGCTTTCAGTGGACATCAGAGTGCGAAGATGCCTTTCAAGGGATAAAGAGGTATCTGTCCTCGGTGCCTTTGCTGGTGAAACCCGTTCCTACAGAGCCGTTGTACTTGTATTTGGCGTCAAGTTCGTTGCCAGTAGAAGCTATCTTGGTGCGGGAGATTGGGGGTTAGTAGCACCCAGTTTATTACATAAACCACTCCCTAAGGGATGTAGAAACAAGGTATCCAAACCTGGAAAATTTTTCCTATGCCTTAGTAATAGCCAGCAAGAAGCTTCGGCAATATTTCCAGGGTCGGTTGATAGTGGTATATATGGATCAGTCGTTGAAGAAAGTTATGGGCCTGCCAGAGGTCTCAGGAAGTCTTACAGCATGGACCGTGGAGTTGTCCCAATTCATACTGGAATACCACGCTCGAACAACCATTAAAGGGCAGGCTTTAGCAGATTTTATGGTGGAGTGTTCCTTCTCTGAAGCGGATGACATCATGGAATCGACCGAAGGGACTGAACCCAGTTGTTGTTGTTCAGCCAGGGCAGAACTCATGGACACTATATACAGATAGGTCGACTACTTTAGATGTTAGTGGGGCAGACATCATTCTAACCAGTCCCAAAGGGTTCAAGGTTCAGCAAGCGATCAGATTTGGGTTCAAGGCCATAAATAATGAGGCTGACTATAAAGTAGTTTTGGCAGGGCTTCGGTTAGCAAAGAGTCTTGAGGTGCAGAGTTTTGTTATCTTCAGTAAGTCACAGCTGGTCGTTAAGCAGATCTCAGGGGAATACGAATCTCGAGGGTCCAGAATGGTAAAATATTTGGTAGAAACAAAGGATCGACTGCAAATGTTCGAATCGTTTGAGTTTCAAGGGGTAGAATGGTCGAACAATATGATAGTCGACGCACTGGCGAGGTTTGCTACGATTGAGGCAAGCACGTTCAGTGGATCGGTTTACCTGGAGGTTTTGAATCAGCCGAGTGTTTAGCATATGGAGGTGATGTGCCTAGAACGGTCAACAAGTTGGATGGCTCCATACCTGGACTATCTGGAGGATGGTATACTACCTTCAGATCGACTGCTAGCAAGGAAGATAAAGCATAGAAGTGCGAACTTTGTGCTGATAGATGGAGATCTGTACAGAAGGGCTTATTCATCCCCATTGCTGAAGTGTTTAATGCTATCAGAGGCAGAGTATGCACTTCGAGAAGTTCATGAGGGGATATATAAAGATCATATGGCGGCGAAGTCTCTGGCATACAAAGTACTTTGGCAGGGGTACTACAGGCCTACAATTTTCAAAGAAGCTATTGAGTACGTAAAGAAGTGCCCGAAGTGCCAGCTGAACAGTCCTATCACTCATCAGCCACTAGAGGAGTTATACTCAGTTTTATCACCTATTCCATTCGCAGTATGGGGGGTGGATATTTTGGGTCCGTTGCCAAAGCCTAAGGGGCAAGTTAGCTTCGTCATCATTTTTATTAACTACATGACTAAGTAGGTGGACGCCAAACCTCTCAAACTGATTACGGAGCAGGAGTGTCTGAAATTTCTGAAGGAATGTGTTGTGTTCCGGTTCAGCATACCGATGGCAGTGGTTTTGGATAACGGTCGGCAGTTTGTGGGATCAAAGTTCTAAGCATTTTTGACAAAACTCAACATTCATCAAAGGAAGACCTCAGTAGCACATCCTCAGTCTAATGGACAAGTTGAGGTTACAAACAGGACTCTGCTAAATGGGATCAAGAGAAGGCTTGATGAAGTAAAACGAAGATGGCCTGAAGATTTGCTCAATGTCCTATGGGCTTATCGGACTACACCTCGGTCCACTACCGGTGAGTCACCGTTTTGATTGGTCTATGGTACAGATGCTTTGGTACCAGTGGAGATCGGATCCACTTCTCTTCTGGTCAGCCAGTATAAGGAGGTGTTCAATGAAAATGAACTTCAGGCCAACCTAGATTTACTGGATGAGGTCAGAGAAACAGTCCTGGTGAGGCTTATTGCGTATCAACGAAGGGTGGCTAAGTATTACAATAAGGGAGTAAAGCTCAGAAGGTTCGAGGTCGGGGATTTTGTCCTTCAGGAGGTGGAAGCTTCTATGCCTCAGAATTAGAGGAAATTGATGCCAAATTGGGAAGGGCCATATGAGATCATTGGGGTACCGAAGCCTAGCACCTATCAACTTCGAGCATTGGATGGGTCAGACAACTAGAATACTTGGCATGCAGGCAAACTCAGGAAGTACTTCCAGTAGGGAGGTATCTTCAGTAGGGTAGGATTTTCAGTAGGGTAGAAGTCAGAGTCAGGGGTCTGTAATAGCGCCAGGAATTATCAATAAAAGAAGCATTTTTTTCTGTCCAACAGTGTTGTTCTTTGTGCTTATTCTACATCTGTTCGACCAGTGAACCAGATCTTATCTATCCGATTAGCGGATTAGATCTTATCTATCCGATCTGCGAACTAGATCTTACCTGTTCGACCAGCGGACTAGGCTTTTGGTGTAAGGTTGGATTCCTTCGTTTCTGCATAGCGAAGTGAATATTTTTGGTTGAACCTGTTCGGCTCTCGGAGAGAACGAGGTTGCCAGCTACAAGGTGGGATTCCTTTGCCTCTTCGGAGCGTATGTGAATATTCCTGGATGAACCTATTCGGCTCTCAGAGAGAAGGTCACTAGAGGTATAAAGGTTGGATTCCTTCATCTTTGCGTAGTGAAATGAATGTTGTTGGTTGAACCTGTTTAGCTCACGGAGAGAACAAGGTTACCAGTTATAAGGTGGGGGTTCCTTCGCCTCTTCAGAGCGTATGTGAATATTCCTGGATGAACCTATTCGGCTCTCGGAGAGAAGGTCACCAGAGGTATAAGGTTGGATTCCTTTGTCTCTGCGTAGTGAAGTGAATATTGTTGGTTGAACATGTTCGGCCCTTAGAGAGTACAAGGTTGCCAGTTACAAGGTTAGATTTATTTAGCCCTGGGGGCATGAAGTGTTTTTATGCTTTAATTGCTTATAACTGTTGCATAGATTAGATGTTATATATAAATGTAGTTCGGGAAACGATGAGAAAAGATAGAATATTTTTTCATTGATGAGTTAACATTTACAGGAAACTACAGATTTTTATACAAGGACTCCTAATCTGAAGTAGAAGGATTATCATTTGTGTCCTTATTGGAGTCCTCTTTAGAGTCAGAAGTATCAAACAGAGCAGGGTTGACATAGGCCTTAAGCATCCTAGCTTTGCCTTTGGTTCGGCAAACCTTGTATCCTTCGAAGTACATTTTAAGTATCTCCGCATTTAGCTCAGTCTATTCCCGATACTCTTTGATAGCCTAAAGCCGAAGATCTTCGGTAAGAGTTGACCCCGATGCTTTGAGCTCAGAAACTTCTTTCTCCAGAGTAATGTGCACCTGACGGGCGTATTCCTCCTGCTTCTTAAGAACAGAGTTTTCCTGCTGAAGTGTAAAGATGCTCTGCTTCAGCTGGTGGATCTCCGATTGATCAGTTTCAGACTTTTCTATTAGGATTTGGCATTTGGCTTCGATTTGGGGACCATTATCCTTTTGTCGTGTGTTGTCAGCCTGAAGTGTAGAAGCTTCATTCTGGAGTTAGGTGTTGATGCGGTTGGCTCGGGCGCGGGCAGTTTGTTCCTGTTGTAGAACTATTTGAAGAGCCTCTATGTCTTTTGTAAATCTTTTTGTCTTGACTTTATGGTTCTTCCATTGCTGAGCGATCCGACCCCATATAGCATTGGTCTGCAAAGTACAGGTCAACATTGATAAAGAAGAGCCGTAAGTAAGATGACAATATTATATGAAGGCATATAGAAGAAGCTTACCCTGCCCTGCTGAATGAGGCCATAGATTATAAGACCTTGGTAGGGAATGTCTTTGAATCGGTCTTCGTCGGCGGGGAGAACGAAGCTCTTGTAAACCTCGATAGGATAGTTCTTGGGGTTGTTGGAGAAGAACGACTTTTGAATCGGCTCAATTGGTGGAGGTGGACAGAATTGTTGGGAGGAAGAAGATGGCTCTTCGGTTTGTGGTTCCTTGAGGGGTGGGTCAACGACATTATCTTCGGGGGTTTTATATTTGGGACCCTGGCTGGAGGAAGGGTTAGGGTCAGCTTTGGACAATGAGGCGATTATTTTAGGAGAAGGGACTCTAAGCTCTTCGGTAGTCAGAGGGTTTACCTTAGCCCTTTTAGTTTTGAAACGAAGAATTTTCGCACGATCTTCTGCTGGCAGGTCAATGAGGTTTTTTGGGATGACCAGGGAAGGATCAACTTTTATTTCAGAGGACTTATTCGAGGCCCTCATCTTATGTTAAACCTTTTGTAGAGGCTTCGGTGTTGGTAGTTTCTGTAGGGATATCTTCGGCGTTGAGTATGGGGGAGGTTTGGGCTACGACAGATGGGGTTTAATCTGTGGTGGCTTCGGCGGCTTTGGCATATTGTTTGCCCGATAGGAACAGGTCCAGATCACGTCACTCGGATGTAGTTGGTCTGATCAGGGATACTGCAGAAGTGAAAGACATTAGCGATAGTTTTGGTATAAAAGGTAACTGATAAAGGTTCAGTGACTTACGGTTATGGTCAAAGAGCCAGGCTTGTTTGGTGAGAATGTTGTAGCTCCATTCTGTTTGTGGCATCTTTTTAATCAGTTTGTCAATCTTTAATGCTCGATCAGAGGAAATGTCACCCATGGGGGGGTTGGATCGTCTGTGGGATGCCCAGCCTGGAAATTTGGAGGTTTCGGGTCCTCGGGCGAAGAACCACTCTTCATGCCATCCTTTGTTGCTTGAAGGGGCGTTCATCAGGGAGAGTCTCTCTATCTTGGCGTTCGGTTTGTTGGCTATTTTGCTGAAGGCTTTGAAGCCTAGTTCGCAGGATTTGGCTAGTTGAAACAGAGAGAAGAACAGGTCAACGGAAGGTTGTATATTGGCTTCGTGACAGAAGGCAATGAAGGCGATGATGCTGATGTATGAGTTCGGCACCAACTGGCTGAAATCGATGTCGATGAACCCGAGGAGGGTTAGGAAGAAAGCGTGGAGGGGGAACCGAACCCCCTTCTCCATCAGAGTCAAGGGCACGGAGATTCAGCTATTGTTTGAGTGGTACATCTGGTCGGTTGCTAAGGGGGCCCTCAGGGAGTGGGTGGCCAGAATCTGGTAGGCTTGGCGTATGGTTTCCATGTACGCCTTCGTGAGCTTTGAGGGAGTGTTTGCGTGGGGGAATTTGGTCTCGTCAGAGTACTGGCGTTGGGCCATTTCGATATCGGTCTCTTGTGGACCGGTGGTTACTGTGGTGGAGTCGATGGTGACTGCAGTGGAGATGATGGTTGGAACAGTGGTGGAGGTGGTTATGGGTATGGTTGGGGCCGGAATGGATGAAAGAGGGATGGCGGAGATAAGGGCGGTGGTGATGGGGTCAGAACTAGGAGAGTTGGATGGGGACGCCATTGCTGGAGCTTTGAAAGTCTTGGTGGATAAGGGTTCTTGTCGTAGAGAAGAATTGCAGAAAAAAGTTTGAAATAGGTGGGGTAATGATTATGAGGGGGAAGGGGTTTTATTGTGTCTTTTCGGAAGTTATTCCCGAATTCCGAGGGACGGCGCATTGATGGTGGGAATGATGGGGCACGTGAGGAGGTGAAGGGTTTTAATTTTAGGGGGACTGTTTGGGTTGCTCCGGTTTCTTGGGTATGGGTTGAGTGGAGAAAGTTGTTGGGCCATGTGAGGTGGGCCATTGCCAGCTGGGTTATTCCTTGGGCTCGGTCAAAGAGCTTCGAACCTTGGTTCGGTTGGGTTTGATTAGCCAGTGGGCTGGATGTTTTTGCATGGTTAGGCTATAGTCTTTATACTCTTCCATCAAATGTTTCGTTTAATGGAAAACTGGGGGTCAATGTTGGGGCCCGAATATTTGAGGTGCTAGACTCGGATTGGGCTTGGCCTCGGTTGGGCTGTGTGGGGTCCGGTTGGCCCATGTTGGGAGATAACTCCTAACTATATGGAGATTCTATTTTTGGGAAGGGGAATTAGTTATCAATTGGACTTCCTATATCTTGGGAGATTTGGTGTAATCCTATTATGAAAAGGATACACGGGAGAACCCTAACCCAATATGAAAGTGGATTCTAGTAAGGATGTGAGGTACTATAAATATATGATTTGACTATTCATAAGGTACACTTACACAATATTACTTTTTTCCAGTAATAGATTATTTTACCTTCATTGTGAACCTTGTCAGCCTGTACTTATTCTCACATCGAATCTATCTCCCGGCGGCCCAAGCCGTCAAGCTTTGGTGTTTACCCGTTTTGTGCAGGATTGGACGCGCTTTAGTGATTGGAGCGCGTGGACGGATCTTGGCGTTAACCCTTCCCATAATTAATAATGGAATAAATTAAATGGAAGTCTGAAATTAAAAATAATCTTCCTTCAAATTCAATTTTCATAAAAGAGAATTATCAGGCTTTGATTTAATTATGTTTGTTTCGTTGCTTGGTAGATTACCTTAATTGATTTGAAATTCCTTCATGGATTACGTGGCTATTAATAGTTCCCATAAAAGAAGCAAATTGATTGAGTCAAAATATCATTTAGGTAATGCCTAAAATCAAGTCATACAAATTTATAAATCAATTTAAATATTTAAAGTGCTTGATTCACTCTATAAATCTTCTACCGTATCTATTGTCATTTAATATTGGAGATTTAATTAGATATTTTTTGAAAGTATATCTGTGGAGATGATCAAGGATATTATTTGAATTGTTTTTTGGTTGATATGGTCTATAGAAAGAGTGTAATTAAATCAAAGCACATTTAAAGGGTTATGGCAGTGTAATTAGGGGTGAGCAATTCGGTTATAACCGAACCGAATAGCTTATTCAGTTATAATCGAAAATCGAAATATTTCTTATTTTACTATTTGAATTATTAATCGAATTTAAAAATAACCAAATTACCGAAAATCGAATTACCGAATTATAATTCGGTTATTTCGGTTAATAACCGAAATTATATTTCATTCTATCAAAAAAAAAATCATTTCAAATTGGGCAGGATTCTCATTCCTTACACATTATCATTTCGGTTACCAAGGTTGTCTAGCATGATTAAAAAGAAATGTTGCATATTCCTTCCATACATATTCCATTATCTTTGACGGAATGCTGAGTATATTGCTAGCCATTAAAGGATTCTGCCAAGCCAACATCCTTAATGGGTAGGATTTGTTTAATGCAATTCGTTGCTCAATTTTTATTTATTTTTTATTCGGTTATTCGGTTAACCCAATAACATAAAATCCAATCCCGAATCCGAACCTAAAAACCAAACAAAAATTCGGATATAACCGAATTGCAAAAAATAACCGAATTATCAAAAAAATTCGGTTAAAAAATTTCGATTCGACTCAGTTATTCGGTTATGTCTATTTTTTGCTCAATCCTAAGTGTAATGATTATTATTTTAATAAATCCTTACCTTGACTCACTTCCATAATTGAAGATACAATATTCCTGTATGGTTTAAAATATGAGTCAACCACGTCATTATATGAATCACCCTTTTGATTTATGGCTGTAAAGAAATCTTCTTAATATATTCATTAAATGCATATCTTTATTCCCCGACTCCTCATGTGCTAAAATTTAAGGCATGATCCTCTTAATATTAGCAACGGCTAGGAATAAATTTATTGGACATTTAAATTTAATATGGATTGAAATCTAAAAATAAATAAGAAATTTAAAAGATTTATTTTTTAATGTGCAATTGTTACGTATCAGGGGTCTAGTAGTCAAGTTAAAATAAGAGCTATATATTAAAGTGATCCTAGGGTAGATATTAGTTTTTATATATCAATGGGTAGGATTTATTTTATATTTGATATATAAGTCTATCATTGTAATGAATTAGGTATCAATCAAATTAATCAAAATTTAGTTTCTCTCTCTATTTTCTTCTAGAGTCTGACATAACTATCTAAACTGTTACATTGGTGCTTTCATTGAGAGCTTCCATGGCGGAATCAAAAAACAAACAATCCATGGACTCAATTGCCACACGGTTGAAAGACTACTAATTTCGTGGATTAATTGCGAAGCTGCGAAACAAAGAACCGGCGAGTCTTAACAGCAAAGGAGATTCAGAATTTTGAGTTGGAGTACAATGAATTTGTGATGAACTATTTTGTTTATCATCAACAATCCAATACCGTGGCTGAATACGAGGACTCATTTTTGCAACTTAAAAGGTGGACAGATACTTGGAATGAAGAAAAACTTGATGAAGACTGGGTTGTGAGTCTATTTGTTGTGGGGTTGAAGGAAGAAATCAGGAACTATGTGAAATTGTGGCATCCAGATTCCTTACAAAGGGCCATTGTTTTGGCCAAATGGCAAGAGTTGTGCCTTGTAGATAAGGTGTTCAACAAAAGTCTTGAGCCAACTGTAGCTAAAGTTAATGCAAAAATCGAAAAGGAATTTGTATACCATGAGGAAATTGAGCGAGAGCCAAGCATGAAGGTTATTTCCATTCATCCTTTCTCTCTCATTTCTTCTTATCATGTCTCTGTGTTTGCTCATTTTCTCTCTTCATCACTTATAAATGATTGTGGGTGTCAAGTGTTTGATGAAATGCCAAGGTGGAATAAGTATCCTTGGAAATCTAAGTTGAGGGACTGTGGTTTGTATTGCGGTGAAAGAGGATAGTTTGAGACTAATTTACTGAACATGGATGGTTTTAAGCTGCTGGAGCTCGTTGGACTTGAAATGGACTTACCTGTCATTATGTTGTCGGCAAACAGCGATCCCAAACTTGTAATGAAGGGGATCACTCATGGGACTTGTGACTATCTGGTAAAACTTGTTCGAATTGAGGAACTCAGGAACATATGGCAACATGTAATCCGAAGGAAGAAGGTTGATTCCAAGTCCCATAACAAATCGAACTCTCATGATAGAGATCAGCAGGGAAATGAAGGTGGACAAGGACCTGCACTGACTGGTAAGACAGACCAGAATAGGAAGCTCAATAGAAAAAGAAAGGACGAGGAGGAAGAAGAGGAAATTTTTGAAGTATTTGAAGATATGACGCAGCGAGATGATCTAATTTTGTCGCAGTCTTCCAAACTTTTTCTGGTTGTACCTACAAAAAATGATATGGTGACATTTCAAAATACCTCTATTCCTGTTAGTAAGTTGTTAAAGTTAATTTTAAAAGACAACAAACAACTAAAGATGTCAAAATCTTATAATGCTGATGGAATTAGAAAGGCTGACAATGTGTTCGAAGCCTGGAATGTTTTGAATCTTTGTAATAAACATGAGACCTGTTTATGGGGGTGACATATGAAAATTATGTGCTGAACAACAATAGTGGGGATAAAATTGATGGCTATTATATGCATATTGGAAGGGAACGTACTATAAAAGGGTTGAAGTGTCATGATATGGTTAACAAGACAACAATGGGCCGAATATTGGAGCTAATCAGAGTTGAACAATGTATAAACTCTATTAAATCTCAGCTGAAGGTTAAGGTGTTTGTTGATGGATTGGGGAATACATGTCATGCTCTTGTGATGAAGGAAATGGATTTTGATGTTGCAAATCAAGTATCTAGTTGGGCAACAGGTAACAAACTCCCTACTAAAGTCAACATTGCTGCAGCAGGCTCTTCTTTTAGTACTGCTCCAAGGCTTGTGGAAAGGAAATTTACTTTTCCATTGATTGTTGATTCTGGGAACACTGCTGAAGTTTTGGGTCACCATGCTGGTTATTATGATGTTCTACTTTTTCTTTGAATCGCAGCAAAGCAAGGCTGACCCTATTGTTATATGGCTAATTAGAGGACTAGGTTGTAGCAGCGAACTCGCCATGTTCTATGAAAATGGCTCTTTCCATGTAGCAAACAACTTGTCTCTTACTGGGAATGACTTTGGTTGGGACAAGGTATCAAACCTCATATACGTCGACCAGCCTATTGGAACTGGTTTCAGTTATACTTCTGATGAAGATGATATTCGACACGACGAAGAGGGTGTTAGCAATGATCTATATGACTTCTTGCAGGAATTTTTTAAGGCGCGTCCACAGTACTCAAAGAATGACTTTTACATAACTGGAGAATCATATGTTGGGCATTATATCCCTATTTTTGCTGCTCGAGTTCACCATGGAAACAAAATTAACCAAGGAATTAATATAAACCTGAAGGGATTTGCTATTGGAAATGGGCTTACTGATCCTGCAGTGCAGTGCAAAGCATACACTGACAATGCTTTGGAAAACGGGTTAATTACGAAAGCATATTCTAACAAAATAAACACGTTGCTTCCATCATGTGAACAAACAATTAAAATCTGCTCCACCGATGGTGAGCATTCTTGCTCGACTACATTTTCATGTCCTTTAATCTGTAGACAACAAAGTACAGCAGCCCGATATTCAACAAAAAAAGACTATACTACAACAGAAAAAGAGCTGAAGCTGGTGTTATACGGTAGGGATGTTTCTCAATTTAGTCTTATTGATGGAATCGATAGGGTGGTTGTTTGTGTCGGAGTTAGGCCATTTATTAGGCTATTCAAGGTACATGTTGTAGAACAACAAGGAGAGTATAGTGAAGCCAGCAGTGGTGAGACACCAATGTGTACAATTCCAGGATTTAGTTTTGATCCAGGAGGAATATTTTATTTCACTAGTGCTACAGTCATGGTTCCTCTTGGTTGGATAGGAGGTGTTGTTGGGTTAATTGCAGCCACAGCCATATCCTTGTATGCAAATGCTCTTATTTCCAAGCTTCATGAACATGGAGGGAAGAGGCGTATTAGATACAGAGACCTGGCGGGAATTACATATAATAGCAGAGCTTATTCTCTTACATGGGCATTGCAATATGTGAATCTTGTTAGGGATGACCACACCATGAAGCTCCCATACTTCATTGTAATAGCTGGGTTCGCATATTACATTTTTGCAATTGCAATTCCCATTTTTGTCAGCTCTGAGGATTTGGCTAGGATTTTCAACACTCTTCAACCCAGTATATGTTTTTGTAACAATTATGCTGTCAGTTCGAGATGGAATTGAAGCACCAGCCTATGGATCCAAGGCGTCGTCTTATTTGCTCACCAGCATTGGCGGTCCAGTTTGGGAGAAGACAATCGCCAATCTTGCTGCCTTTCTGCAAACTGTCATTGCTCTACATATATTTGCTAGTCCAATGTACGAGTATTTGGATACAAAATATGGCGTTAAAGGAAGCGCATTGACTGCTTGCAACTTGTCCTTCGAAATTGGGGTGAGAGGGAGTTATCTAGCTTTAGCCACATTTGTGCCTGCTCTATTGCCATTCATCGGAGACTTCATGAGCCTCACTGGAGCCATCACATTGATTCCCCTTACGTTAATCTTTTATCTCTATATTGCATGGCTAGAAAATGGGTTTATGATTTCGCCACCAAGTTTAGGTGGTACAGAGGATACGTACACCAGCCATTGTGGACATCATTTTTTTCCACCTTGAGGACAAGATGAATTTTGAAGGGCGGGGTATTGTTACGTATCAGGGGTCTAATAGTCAAGTTAAAATAAGAGCTATATATTAGAGTGATCCTAGGGTGGATATTAGTTTTTATATATCAATGGGTAAGATTTATTTTATCTTTGATATATAAGTTTATCATTGTAATGAATTAGGTATCAATCAAATTAATCAAAATTTAGTTTCTCTCTCTATTTTCTTCTGGAGTCTGGCAGGACTATCTAAACTGCTACAGCAATCCGATTTACACAAGGAATAAGTAACATTTTGTTAGTACCTTAATTGATGATCTAGTATCTTGGAAATAAATAATGATTAACAAGATCTCTCAATAAATAATATCTTGCTATATAATAGATAATATCTTTTAGTAAAATAATGCTAGTATCACATAAAAAATGATCATATAAAATTCACATACACACATGCATATTGTGGACCCCACGTGTCAGGTGGGGCCCAAATATATACATGTGTGTATGTGAACTTTATGTGATTATTTTTTATGTGATAGTAGCATTTTTGTTTTTAGTAAGTGTTAGGTTTTGTACGAAATCGTTAGCGCAATCAAATTGTAAAATTAACAGAAGTATGGTATATCAGAGTTTAAATTTTTTACAAAATCATTACCAGGATCATCCTTTATGCATAGTTATTAATTAAAAAGAAATATAAAAAGTTTAGATTCATACCCTTGTAAAACGAAGCTTCGAGTTCAACTTCTTGTTCTTCGTGATCTCCTTTAATATCCGGGATTGATTCTTTTTTTTGATCAACGTTAGTCACCCAAGTGTTTGGCCTCTAGAGGTGATCTACCAAGGAAGATGAATTGTTCAAGAAGGAGGTTGGTTGGCTAAACCTTAGTTTTCTATTCTCTGTAGAAAAGAAGTACTCTCTAACAATTGAAATTTCGTCGACTGATATCTAACATAAGACTCATCTTATATAGATATTGGTCAACCTTTCTAATCCTATTAGACATATGGTTTTATTTAATTAATTAAACTCCTTTAATTAATTTGCCTCCTAATCTTATTAGGAATAAATGAGAGTACTAATATTAAATTAATTCCTAAACTCCTTTAAAAATTAAAATAATAATAATTATAATAATATTAATAAGACTCCTCTTATTAATTTATATTTAATATTTTCAAAATATTAAATAATAAATATGAAGCTATTTAATTTATTCTATCACCATAAATTAAATTAATTACACTTAATGCATTATTACGATTATGCCATTACCTTCTTAAATAATATTTCTTCCTTTTATGGTGTGACCCTTTAAGTTCTCCATATTAAACCGGTTGTGAATAAATTACTTAGAACAATTCTAATCTTATTTAAATAAATAAATTAAACTAATAATCTATTTCAATAAATAATATTTATTCTACAATAGGGATAAGCCTCCCTAGCGATAAACGACTTTTCAGATAATATAGATTTTAACATTAATCATAAAAGAACATGTGAGTAATAGTTATCGTACAATTCAATCATTCCACTATACAATATCTCAATTAAATATAAGACATGGAATTACTGTCAAGTCTTATTTTATTTAATTATATATATTTCGATTAAAAAATACACAACTCCAAATAATGCAAATTAGAAACTCCTTTCTAATTTCATTCTACCTTGACCAAGGACTACCGAGTTGTCATTTAACGAATTACATATGATATATCTCTTCTTTTACTAGAAGTGATAGATTCTTTATTGATAATTTATTATCTCCATATGTAATTTATTATACCCAAGCATAGCCTTTGATATACCCAAATGGTCTTAAGGAATAAGTCAAAGTATAATTCATTACATACAAGATACTATGATGATGTCAAGTCCAAGGATCACTTGTACTACTATCACATTAGGAATTCCTATTGATAGACAAGTAAAACTCCAATAGGTATTCCATAGCGAGTCACGTTCAGTGAACTTATTCTTCAATAATCTCCTACATACTTGCTTTAGTGTCTTTACACAAATGATCATGAGATCAATCATCTTCATCCAATGAACAAGCAACGTATGTACTATTCTATCCGGATTTACTAATCCCCTTTTTAGTAATCCAACGATTGAGAACTATTTTAGCTTTAAGTTTTCTAAGAATTTAGATCTCATTAGTCTGATCAACATCATGATTCTAAAAGCATTGCTTAAAATTATGGGTTATTTATATATTATAAAACAGCATCATGTAGATAATTAAATATTTTTAATAAATGAATACTTTTATTAATAAATAAATAAGATCGTTTCTAATGTATATGCTTTATCATCATAAATGATTAGCTTGTATGCATACTGCTTTCAGTAAGAGCATGATATACTTACTTGATTCACCTTCCATAAATAAAGATATGATATATCCATTAGTGGGTCAAAGAGAAGATATCACAAATCATGATTGATTGCAAATAGATAATCCTTTCCTTATTCATTTCTTTCTGCCACATGTCTAAACAATTGATTTTATATACTAACGCATGATATCCTTTCTTAAATTGATAGCAACAGACACGTGCTTAATGGATTGGAGTTGTCTAAGTAATACTTTTCGAAAGTCCATAAAATAAATTAGTCATATGTTTTGGCAAAAATCCTTCTTGGCTAATTTTATTCTAACGGCTATATTATATTATTTCACTATATAAAGATCATCCATGGCTTTTGGAAAAACAAGAAATTAGAATAATACTACAAACAAAATACTTAAGAAAACTATTCTTAAATTCTTCTCTCTTCACATACCTCATAAGGGGTTTTTAAAGTTTTTAATTGTGAAGTAATTAAAAAGGCATAATACTGAAGGAGTACTTTGTGTTGTTATTCTGAAGTGTTAATCAAGCTGCTGTGCATTAAAGATTCTGATAAATTTTTAGCTCTCTTCCTTGCGCTTAAATCGGTGATATCTTTATTTTTCATATTAATCATTGCATTTATAGTTGAGCCTTGCATTGTGATATATTTCTTTGATCATAGTTTATTTTGTTGTCATATTTTAATCAATTATTTAAGTTATTGATAGGTTAAGTGGTTAGTCTATTGTTTTCTAATTCGGGTTGGATTATGGGATTACAAACAATTTCAAGGAAGCATAGGTGCTTAAAGGTGCATAAGTGCACGAGGAACAAAGGTGGTCGGGGAGTATAAGTACTCAAAGGTTATGGGAACTTGTTTTGTAAAGGGGTTTAATTGTAAACCAAGTTAATTAATAAAAGTATCTTCAATACTAGTTGGTATTGGACGTGGAGATAGGCCACTAGAATAGAGGTTATGGACTGAACCACGTAAAAATTCCTTATATTCACTTGCTTGATTCTTTTACTTTAATTGTTCATTACATGCTTCAATTTGAGTTGTAATTCATAATCTTAATACTTTAACATATATACTTCATCAGAATACTATCCATAATAACTCAGGTCATCAATTAGTATAAGCAAATAAATTTTGAAAATTAGGACTGTAAGTTATCTTTTTGATAAACTGTTAATCCAGCAAACTGAATTCGGAATATAGCAAACTGCATTGTTAATCCAAGAAGCTGAATTCTTAAATACAACATCCTGCATTTTCAGACAAAAAAGTTTTAACACTAAATAAAAATTTGGCATTGGTTGTTCCCACACTTATTCAACCCCCTTTCTAAGTGTGCCTATCTAAATTTCAATGGTGGGTCTGAATAGAAACCAAAGGGCTATATAGACTTAAGTTTTTTAGACTGACCAAGACGAAAACAAATCCACTTTAGGGTAAATGGTTACCTTAAATGGTGGTGCAGTGAGTTGAAAAAGTTCCAAATAGCAAAGAGTTATTGATTAATGATAAAAGACAAAGTATATAGCTATAAAAATAGCTACAAAGTTGATTGTTTGGATGAAAAGTTAATTACAGAACTAGGAATAGTTTCTAAGTCTCATTTGGGATCCAAACATGTGTTGCGGCACTTTCAATTGATTAGAGAAATCATTGAAAGAAGAGAAGTCACTATAGAGATAGTGGACTGCTAAGAACATTACAGATCCATTTACTGAAACTTTATCCAGCAGTAAGACGATCGCACGTAGAGAAGATGAGTATGAGATACCAACGCGATTGACTTTAGTGCAAGTGGGAGATTGAAAGTAGTATGCCCTAAAGCCAATTACATTTGATGTAATAAGCATTTACTTCGTAATCTTATTCATTTATTAATAAAGGAATTTATTTTATAATAAGGCATTCTTTATCCATGTTAATTAGTTGAATTAAAAAATGTGATAAACCTATAGTTATTGAGCAATGCTTTTAGAATCATAATGTTGATCATGTTATTGAGATCTAAATTCTTGATAGCTCAAAACAAAAAATGTTCCTAATCGTATGGATCTCTAATATATGGTTACTGATTCTGGGTAGATTAGTACATACTCTGTTTGTAGACACTCGAAATTTTGCTTTTGTCGTACTAACCCTGCAGGAGGGTAAAAGCGTTATTTTACTTCGGAGACAACCCCGAAGTAGGGCAAAAGATCCCAGTGATCTCGGAGACAACCCCAGGAATGGTGAAGAGGACCAATGAAGTCTAAACATACCGTAACCCGATCGAAGATCGACGAGCTGAGACAGTGATCATCGAAAACCACCTCATCAAACCTCGAACGACGTACCATCAAGAGATAAGCCTACAGACTGATATGTGAACCTGGAAGGAATCTCAGCTACGAGTATCAACTTTCCGAACCCTAACTCAGTCGAACTCGGTCATATCTCACTGCGTTCGTTAAATACGGTCTGAAAGATCAAACGACAAACGTCAACTTCTGTCTAATCGAGACCGAAGGAGCCATAACCAAGCCAGGGGGTCCCACCTAGGTAGCCTCCACCATGTATGCGGCTAGCCGTATACATGTGTGCGACTGCCCCGGACAGGTTATAACCCCCCACTTAGTTCATTTTAAAAAAAGGAGAGATAGAGATAGAGAGAGAAGGACATTTCTAGAGAGAGAAAGGCTTGGGTTGGACATCAACATAGCAACTTGAAGCTTATTTCTTCTATCTAGCATCTCATTGAAGCCATCTTAGTGTTCTTACTTCATCCCGGGAGTCAAAACGCTTGTTCACGCGTCCCCCAAGGTGAAATAACGCACTTCTAGCTTCGTTTTCTTTGTAAACTATGTTCAAATGATAGATTAATGAAGGATCTTGTTTGAATCTAGCTATATTTGTTGTATTATAAGCATATTGTGTAATAGTTGGTAGTTTTAACGTTTCTGTCGGTTATTTATTGCTTTAATACGTTGTATATAGCTTCGGAGACTAGATATACCTCAAGCTAAGCTTAAGCTAGTTCCCGAGAGGTTGTTAGCATGATGCTTTAACTCGGGAGCTAGAACGGCTTAGATCCGTGGTATATCTATGGATTTATCATTTTTAAATCGTCCCGGTTAACTCGTATAGCCCTAAATCTATATTTAGAGGTAAAAGGGGCGCCGAATCGGTGTCAACGGTGATTTCGAGCGATGAAATCACTTAGTATCAAAGCTGTGGGCGTTATGTATACGAAATATTGTATAAATCATGTGAGCCTAGGAATCTCGGTGTCGAGATCCCCGAATGGATCCGACTTGATTCCCACGATGGACCGGTTTTTACGTTGTAAATGCTTTAAATACCGTAAATATCGATGTACATGTAATATTTGGATCTTGAAAATGAACTCGAGGGGTTAGTCTCGAGAGCTCGGATTTAAGATCCCGTGATAGTAAAAACTTTCATTACGGGAGCTCGGTTCATCGAGATGGCTTTTATGCCCGATGATGATCCAAACTTTCTTAACGCTTTAGCATGCATATCATCAAAATAATTTCTCAAAGAAAACCACAAAGAATTTTTGATGAAAAATAAAGCGATTCGGGGTAGATCACGTAATGAACGTAAAGAATAAAAGGAAGTATCGAAGTCCTCAATTCCTAGTCGGGCAAAGGATTTGAAAACCTTACTTTCCAAAACATCATTTCAATTTGCATATCTTGTTAAAATTAAATCTTTCGCTAAATCAAATCCTTCATACCTAGGCGCAAAAGAGGTACAACACTACTTTCAAGTCACCAAAAAGACTTAGAAACCAACTAATAAAGCTTTCAAAATCACACACGCGAACACACAAACACACACACACACACACACACACACACACACTTTTTGCATAAGAAAATCAATAAGATGCGGTACCGTGCTTGCATGGGAGTCGGGGGGTGCCTAACACCTTACCCCCCGCTTAACCTAGCCCCTAGATTCCACGAATCTCGGGTTTCAAGACCAAATCAAAGAGTCACGCATTGGACCATGTTGCGAAAAACTATTAAAACCCGGATGAGTTGGTACATCCATTTCTAAAATACCAACTGGCGACTCTATCTCAATCGGTCCAATCAATAAAATCGATCTTTCAAACTTGTCGACACATATGTCGGTACCGGTTTCCTACGAAATTCACCATTTAAAGCGGAACCCCAAAGACAAAGCGAAAGCGAACGGGAAAAGAATAAAATAGGGAAATCGGGGCACTCCTCTCCCGTTCCAAGGACAAGAGACGAGGGCAAACAACTCCAAAAGAGAAAAAAAGAGACCTCCTCCTTCAACAAAAGGGAGACCGATGACTTAATTTTTAGCATGGCGTCGACAGGTGGCGACTCTGCTGGGGATCAAAGAGGGCTTAAGCCGCGATCAAACTTTTTAATTTTCGTTCTGCATATGCATTTATGTGAATGATCTTTGTGTGTGTCAATCTTTTAGCATTTTGTATTAGTGCCTCGCACAATATATTAGTGCTTCGCACAATGTCATCATATTACATGCGGTGAGGACGTGAATGTATGTTGTGTGGTACCTCCATTAGGGGGCAATCCCATTGTTTGTTTATTACTGGACTCCTATGGATGTTTCCATTGTGAGGCTCAGGATAGGAACCACTCAGATTCGCTCCAATCGAAACATGGATGTTTTCATCAAGTAGATTACGAAGATCTGGGAACCAATTTCAAATAGCTCGTCAGAGTAACCCTAAGATATGTCAGCCTCTGATAAACCAAACGCGCGGTGTGCTTCTTCATGCCCCATTTAAATCTTCCACGTATATAAATGACCGTTATCTTGAACTGTCATACATACATCTTTCACACCCTGTCATCAATTCGACTAACTCGTTGTATTGCAGGAAAAGATTAAAAAATCATTAAACTGATGCATAGCATATCATGCATCCCTATCCACCAGTATCCAGTCTAAACTAGATATCAATTGCTGTGCAGATTGGTCCTAAAACCCGATCTCGAGCCAAAAAGGCACTTTTACCTGTCCAGATGGCTGAAGGAAGTTCATCAGAACCCATCCCAGTATCTTGAGATGAATTTGAGGAGTTTAAGAAGCAAATGGCCAAGATGACGACCCTGTTAAAAGAACAGTGCAAACTATCTCAGGAATCTAAACACAAGAGTTCGACTGAATCCTCTGTGCAATGAGACATGAAAGTACCCGAAAAGGAAGGTGATACCCATACGTCCACACCTATATCTCCCTTAGATGTTGAAGTACCCAAGGAGGCCCCAATCCAAAAGACCACAAGGGACATCACAAACCTCCGGGAGGACAAAGACACTGGAGACATTAGGAAGAAAGTTAGACAGATGGAAGACGCTATCTGGTCTATGAAAGGGACGGGATCCCAAGGGAGCTTGAATTACTCGGATCTGTGTATTTTCCCAAAGGCGAGATACTCGGATAAGTTTTAAGTCCCCGAGTTCGAGAAATACAATGGACTGGGAGACCCGTACACTCACTTGAAAGTCTACATAGGTGAACTTGGAACTTACGCTAAGGATGAAAACCTCAGGATGCAGCTATTTCAGAAGAGCCTTACCGGTGAAGCCCGCACGTGGTTCGCACGGATAGACAATTCTAAAGTCAGAGGTTGGGAAGATTTGGCCCATGCTTTCCTCAACCAATATAGTTTTCAATCCTAGATGGCACCTGATCGCTACCAAGTTACCAAAGTCAGAAAGCTGGGCAATGAATCGTTCAGAGAATACGCGCAGCGGTGGAGGCGAATGGCTGCCCAAGTCAACCCACCAATGGATGAGGGTGAGATGGTGACCACCTTCATTGATATACAAGAAGCCCCTTTCTATGAGAGAGTCCTCCCCGGGTTAGGAAAATCCTTCTCCAAAATGATCAAACACCGGGAAATGGCAGAAATGGGTGTGAAGTCTGGAAAAATCAAAGACCTCACTACTTTGGAAGCTGTAGCCGAGCACATACAGTCTGGAAATTATGCAAGCGCTCCCAAGAGAGGATCAAAGAGGAAGGAAGAAGATGTCTCGTTAGTATTTCAAGGACAATCTGCTAACAAGAGCCCTAACTCACCTATCCAGACGTAGAACCCTCATCTAGCGAATTTTCAAAATCCTACAGCAATGAAAGTTGGGGAAAACAAGCGAAGAAGGATATTCACTCCTTTAGGAAACTCCTTGGAAAATATATTACCCCTACTGATCGCCCAGAAGAAGATCAGTTGAGCTCGCTCCACCTTCCGATCCAAATTGAAGGCAATTCGATTCCAGCAAGAAGTGCGCTTACCATTCCAACTCACTGGGGCATGATACTCAGGAGTGTTGGACTCTGAAGTACAAAATTTAAAACTTGATTGATAGCGGGGAGATTATAGTCAAAGCGCCTGAACAGCCAAATGTCAATAACAACCCTCTGCCTCAGCATGCGGAGGAAGGAGTCAACATGATCAGTGCCAGAAGCAGGGAAAACCGTAAATACCTGAGGAAGATGGGAGAGTTACCCTCGGCACATGACCCTGCAATATGGGGATACCTTGAAGAAAATTATGGGGTAGAACAAGAATTGGCTTCAATCAGAGCGCAGGTGGATCAGCTAGCTGAATTGATGGTATACCAACACCAGTTGACCAGACAGCTCATCCACCAGGTCCTATCAAAGCCAAATGACCCCATATCTGTCCAAGATGTTTCCACCTCCAGAAGGGATTGGATCCGTTACCCAGAGATGAACAAATGGACTGAAAAGATGGCTCAAGAAGCTAGATTGCAGAGCCACTGAGATTTTACCGCCAAACGAAAATTCACCCTGTTGAGGTAATACAGGGAGGAGATTCTCTGTACCTTGATCGAGGAGGGGAAGATTACAGAATTTTTTCCACCCCCAGATACTGAGATCAAAGTGTTTTGATCCTTTCACATCCTGCCTTTACCATTCTAATGCTCCTGGACATGCCACGGAAGAATGTTGGGCTCTGCGACATCTAATCCAGAACTTGATTGAATCCGGAGAGCTGGACTCAATAAACAAAGCTGAGATCTTCCCTGAGGAAGAAATATACTACCCTCGGGGACTGAGGAACGTAGAAGGTATGATAGCCATTATCCTTTGCATGGAAGGAATATCCGGCAGACCCATAACCATCCAAGGGGTACCTGAGCAAAGAAATAAAGCCACTCTCGAGATACCAGCGCCTAAACCACTGATGTTGGCCCTTTGGCCACAGCTCCCAATTCTCAGCCTAAAGAAGGTATCGTGGAATTACGGAGAAGGGATAAAGTTGGCACCTAACTGTACCGCCATCATACCTAGGGAGAATACATGTTACCTCCCGGGGCGTTTGGCGAAACCGGCAACCAAGGTATTAGGGAAGGTATCTACTGGAAATATCACAGAGTTCCTCCATAAAATGGGGCACGGTGAAGCCAGGATGGTGAGGCAATTAGAAGCTGAACCCCATCAAATTTCTATCCTGGATTTGGTATTAGAATCTAACGACCATCGTCAAATTCTGATCCAAGTATTGGAGGAAGCACACTTACCCAAGACTATCGATACTAAGAAATTCCAGCACTTGATCAGCCATGTACTGGACAGTAACGTGATATTTCACTGACGACGATATACCAGCTGAAGGAACTGGGCATCACAAACCATTGCATATTGCTGTCGTTTCATCAGGATATGTGGTAGGTGGCGTGCTGATCGACGGAGGGTTGTCTTTAAACATCTGTCCATAAGATACTCTGGAGAAGATGAAGATCAACCCAAACCAAATTCGGACAGCCATGTCGTGGTACGGGCTTTTGATGGATCAAAAAGGGATACCGTGGGGGAGATTGAACTTCCTATGGAGATTGGCCCTTTCACTTTCAATATACCTTTTTAGATCCTGAAGATCACTACCGGGTATAATTTATTGTTAGGACGACCATGGATCCATATGGCTGGCGCCGTCCCTTCAACTCTTCATCAACAACTAAAATATATCGTCAACGACAATCTGGTGACTGTTAGTGCAGAACCTGATTATCCTATTCATGACCTGGGAGATATGCCCCTGATCGGTGTGAATGAAGGGGTCGAGCCCGCCAGTTTTAAAGCCTTCAAAATTAGTAATCCACGATATAACTCTGTGGGAGCCCCGGTCTTAATTCCCAGGATAGCTACAGAGGTGATGGCAGTTGGCCAAGAGATACTGTCCCGAGGACATCGACTAGGCCGAGGACTAGGGAAGAATGGCCAAGGAATCAGGAACCCAATCCGTATACCCACGCAGTTGGGAAAGGCTGGACTTGGATACCATGGTGGATCCAAGCATCAGAATCCTCACAGGCGTCAACCAGTTAATCAGTTAATTCACCTCAAGCCAAACCTTGGTGAAATCAGATTTAAAGAGCCACTCAAGAAGATCCCCCTCATTATTTCAAACCTTCTGATTTCTAAAGTCGATCAAAGAGGACATCAGATGGACGGGGATGAAAAGCCTCTCAAGGATGTGGCCCAGAAGGCCAAAGACCAGAAGTTTTTGGAAGAAATTCAGTTGCAATTCCTGAGCAATTTTTATCTTCCTGAAAAGGACCTGAAGAAGTCCGACGGGGCAAATCTGTCAAGTGATCAACCTAACCTCCCGACACTTAACTGGGGAAATGTAAACATCCCAGGCAGTAATCCAGGGACCAGTTCCAAACCAGTTATGACCATCTTAGAAGACTGCGACTCCAGTAGCGCGTCTATCTCAACGACTCCCCAAGAATTGCAGACCAGCAATTGGACGATCACTCCACAGATCGTCCAAAAAGGGTAAAAACCGAGAAGCGACCGCTGACAGGGAGCTCCACCTTTATCTATATTTATGTCTGTTTTATTTCATCTATAGCTTGTTATTGCCAGTTGTCATATTAACTGATGAATCTTTTTGTAATTGACGACTACTTGTATATATTTAGCAATAAAGTTTTTGTATTAGGTTTCTAAATTTGCATGTCTCTAGCCACATCCATGGTTTGCCGAATTTGAGTAATGATTACGATTTCGACATAGAATTGGACTTTGACTTGATGGGAATCGAGCAGGAGGAAGGGGATGATGACGAGGTGCCCGAGGAAATCAAAGCATGGGTTGAATATAAACCTAAACCCAACCTCGATCAAACCACCACCATAAATATCGGAACCCCCAACGATCCCAAAGAAATACAGATCGGAACCAACTTTCCCTCTAACCAAGAAAAAGAACTAATCCAACTCTTAACCAAATTCAAGGATGTTTTTGCCTGGTCTCATGAAGACATGATAGGTCTATCCGCTGACATCGTTGTCCATCGACTACCAATTAAAGAAGGGTTCAAACCAGTCAAGCAGAAACTGAGACGGTTGAAACCAGAATGGAGCCTGAAGGTCAAAGAGGAAATTATCAAACAGTTCAAAGCGGGAATCATTATGGTGTCAACGTACCCTGAATGGTTGTCCAACGTAGTCCAAGTGCCAAAATCTGGAGGAAAGGTGCGAGTTTGTGTGGATTATTGAGATCTCAACAAAGCCAGCCATAAGGATGACTTCCCAGTGCCATTCATCCACGTATTAATCTATAACACTGCGCAATTCGAGATGTATTCTTTCACTGATTGCTTTGCTGGATATCACCAGATCATGGTTGTTGAAGAAGATAGAGAAAAGACCGCCTTCATTACCTCCGTGAAGAACCTTCTGTTATCGAAGACTAGCTTTTGGCCTTACCAACGCTGGGGCTACTTATCAAAGAGCCATGATGACTTTATTCCATGATATAATGCACAAAGAAATCAAGGTGTATGTGGATGATATCATCGTAAAGTCCCGGCAGGCTGATGACCATTGTACCCATCTTCGGAGGTTGTTTGAACGACTCCGCAAGTTCAATTTGAAGTTAAACCCAGCAAAATATGCTTTTGGGGTGAAATTCGACAAACTACTGGGATTTTTGGTGAGCAACTGGGGCATTAAGTTGGATCATGCCAAAATCCAAGCCATCACCGACATGCCTGAACCAAAGACCGAGAAGGAAATCCGAGGTTTCCTGGGAAGAATCAACTTCATCAGCTGGTTCATATCGCAGTTGACAGCAACCTGTGAACCCATTTTTAAACTATTAAGGAAGAACTCTTTGGGAAAATGGAATAAAGACTGCCGAAAAGCCTTTCATATCATCCAGAAGAGGTTGATTGAAGCACCTATTTTGGTACCCCCAAAGGATGGGATTCTGTTGTTCATATATATCTCGGTCAACTCCAATGCTATGGGTTGTCTACTGGGGCAAAAGGATGACATGGGGAAAGAAAGAGCAATCTATTATCTCAGCAAGCGCTTCAGCAGCGGAGAACAAAAATATACTCTGATCGAAAGAACCTTCTGTGCATTAGCTTGGGCAGCCACCAGGTTACAGCATTATCTGCATGGCCATACCAGTTATCTCATATCGAGGATGGATCCTTTGAAATACATCTTCAGCAAACCAATTTTGAACTGCAGTCTATCCAAGTGGTAGTTAATCCTTCAACAGTTCGACATCATATATGTCACCCAAAAGTCCATCAAAGGGCAAGGGATTGTGGATCACCTGCCGGCTGCACCAACAAGGGGTTTTGAGCCTCTGGACATTTATTTCCCCGAGGAAGAAGTGTTGACTGTTCTCCTGATTGATAAGGAGGATCAAGGTCAATTTTGGAAAATGTACTTTGACGGCGCATCAAACGCTGAAGGTGCCAGAGGTGGGGCAGTCCTGGTATCCAGCATGGGAGATCAATACCCCGTGGCAACCAAGTTACATTTCAACAACTCCAACTATATCGCCAAATATGAAGGGTGCATTGTGGGGTTAAAGCTGGCTTAGTCCATAAGAGTGAAACGTTTAGCGGTGTTTGGAGATTCGGAGCTAGTCATCAGACAGTCTACCGGAGCATACACCACTAAAGAACTGCATCTATTGCCGTATCATAGACATGTTCTTAGATTGGCAGGAGAATTTGAAGACATTGCCTTCATGCATATCCCCCGGAACCGAAATGATTTTGTCGATGCATTGGCCACATTAGCTTCACTGGTGAACCTGTCAGCAAGAAGTGGAATGCATGTCATCACTTTCACTATGCAAAAGACAACGTCATATGGGAACAATATAGGGGACATATTAGATGAGATACTACCTGCGGGGCCACCTTGGTACCACCATATCAAAGAATATCTGTGAGATCAGTCAAGCCGCGAAGAAGCGAATACAGAAAATGACTAAATTTCTACCTAAGTGGAGATGCTCTCTATAAGAGAGATCCAGGTGTAGGCCTTCTGAGATGTCTAGACCGGGAGCAAGCACAGCGACTTATGAATGAAGTACATGGTGGAGTATGCAGAGCACATATGAGTGGACCTCTGCTTGGAAAAAGATTCTGAGGATAGGACACTACTGGATATCCCTCAAAGCGGATTGCGATGATCATGTTAAGCGTTGATATCAATGCCAGATCCACGCCAACATTATTCATACGCCTCCGAATCAACTGCATTGCATGACATACACCATGGCCTTTTTCCATGTGGGGAATGGACGTGATAGGACCAGTTGAGCCTAAAGCCAGTAACGGTCATCGATTCATCTTCACTATGATTGACTACTTTACCAAGTGGGTGGAAGCAGCTTCTTTCCCCAGGGTCACCAAAGAGGTCATCGTTGGTTTCATTAGAAACAACGTCATCTGCCGGTATGGACAACCCGAGGTTACTATATCAGACAACGCAAAGAATCTGAATAACGAGATGATGAGGGAACTGTGCAGTAAGTTCAATATCAAACACCTCAATTCGGTTATTTATCATCCAAAGATGAACGGCGCGGTGGAAGTGGCTAACAAAAACATCAAGAAGATAATGATGAAGATGTCAACAAATCATCGGGGATGGCCTGAGCTATTGCTGTTAACCCTACTTGCATATCGGACGTCGACTCGAACCTCGACTGGAGCAACACCCTGCTCATTGGTATATGGTATGGAGGCTGTACATCTTGTCGAAGTGGAGATGGAATCACTAAGAGTGATCCTTGATGCCCAGATAGAGGAGAGCCAATGGATACAAGATCGATACGATCAGTTATCCCTGATAAATGAAAGAAGAGCTGCTGCTATATTTCACAAGTCAACTCTATCAACAGCGAATGTCTCGATCTTATAACAAGAAGGTGCGACCTTGAGAATTCAAAGAGCATGATTTGGTACTAAAGAAGATCATTCCGGGCCAGGATGCAGCTAAGGGAAAATTTGCCCCAAACTGGGAAGGACCCTTTCTTGTTAAAGAAATCCTATCAGGTGGAGCTTTGAAATTGGAAGAGATGGACGGTGAGGAATTCCCGCAACTGATCAATTCCGACTCGTTGAAACGGTATTATGTCTGAGACCCCTTTTCACCTTTTGACTGGACTGCTATGTCTTGATAAAAGAAAAAAAAGAAAAAAGAAAAGAAAAAATATATCAAGTCTAGTTTTTTAGGTCTGAGCTTGAAGTACGAAAGACCTGATCTCCTATCTGTGGGAGTACGTAGGCAGCCATTTATGGTGCGGTCTAACCCTGGAAAAACATCAAAAACCTCATCAAATCAAATCGAGAAACATCAAAATCTTATCAAATCAAACTCAAACCCCAAATAAACCCCTTTCAAACTTTTCAGGTCTGAGCCTTGTTGGTCGATTTATGCAACGAAAATTAACGCGCAAGTATACGCGGTCAACAAGTAATATAAGATAAGTAAAGATCGTTCACACGGAGAATTAATAAATAAAAGGTCGCCAAACCACTAGCACATAATCGCCTCAGTCTTATTTAAACGAGAGATAAAGAGTTGAAATTAAAACTAAGTTAAACTAGTGAAGGAAATTAATTTAAACTAATTAATTCCTAGAGTAAAATCAGACAATGACGGCATGAGATCCCAATTTCCCCTGATGATTCATCTAAATCAATAAACTCCCAATTAGGTCAAGTTAACCGTCATGGTTGTTAGCCGAGAACACGAAAGTGAGAGAAGGCCATCTTTCGATGCACCTACTCCATACCACGTGCAATCCACAGATGGTAGAACGCACTTGGACACCCACATTATCTAAACCCCTATATGTCTATGGTGTTTACAAATAATTAGGGGTTAAGGTCAAGTTCTCTATTGACTACGAGTGGTGCTTCGGAATATGTCTATCCTAAGCACAAATCATATGTCTAACGCCATGTAAACACAAAATCGCCCGCTATTACAATTTGATCTAAACCTACATTTCATCTTTCGAATCCACATAGGTTATTACAGAAATTGCTAGCTAAACAATTAAGCAATGAAGGGATGAATTGCAATAGACAATCACATAACAATTAACAATAACCAACACGGAAGCAAATCAATATCGATTACTCAAAAGGTTCCATTGGAATCTCAAAATAAGGTCTAAGTCATAAATGACTCAAATATATCATCCACAAAAGGAATACACATCATCCGGATACAAATGAATAACAAGGAGAGTAAAGTGAGAGAGTGCAACTATGTGTTCCTTCTCAAAGCTTGGATCTTTGATGTCCTCCAATTATTTCAACCATCAAGTCTAATCTAACCCTAGATAACTATCTACTAACAACTAATTTTTACACTAATCTACTCCTAAGCTATCCTAATGTAAACAAGAATTTGAAAGGGAAGAAGAAGGGAAAACTAGGGCTGAAGGCCTTTTTTCAGTCTGCCTTGAATGCTGCACACGAGCCCCCTTTAAAGCTTCTCCCGATTAGTCAAGCAAAAAGTCAAACAATTTTCTGCTGGGGACATACGCGGCCGCGCGCGCCCCAAGCCAATTCCAGGCGCGGCCGCGCGGCACCAAAAAGCTGGAATCTGCTGCTGCTTGCTGGTGCAGGTTTGCCTCGTGTGTTCTTGAGTTGCTTTCTCCTGCCCCTCTTGCATTTACCTCTTATTAGCCTTGCTTGTTACCACTAGCCTCATGCCATTCCATTGCTTTAAGCTCATTTCAGCTCCTTGCCCCATCTAGGCGATCTTTTGCTCTTTTAATTGGCAAGTACTGCGAAGAGAGTTCCTTAACCTGAAAAACACAAAACAAGGGAAAAACACATGAAACTCACAAGATTGCTTAAGTTTAAACAACCGAATGAGTTGGAAAGTATCTGAATAAGTGGTCCTAAAACCACTTATCAAATACCCCCAAACTTAAACGTTGCTTGCCCTCAAGCAACCAAAACAAAGCTAAACGGCAATGCAATGCACTATTTACAATGTATGCAACCTACGCTATCATGAATGCAAATCCAAGTTCCAGTCAGTATTGAACTTCAAAGCAATGCCTCAGAAAAACCACAAGATAGTCAAACCGCAAAGCTACCCAAGGCAAGACCATAAGGCATATTCTTGCAAATACAAAACTGTCAGCACTGATGTATTGTGCGTTGTGTGCCTAGCAACCATTAAACATGCATTCAGATAAATAACTCACATACTATGCTTCTTAGGGGAAAAACAAGTTTTAACTTAAGAAAAGCAGTAAATCATATAAGTTCTAACCAAGACCATGCATTACTAAAGTTAAGAGTCAACATGGGGGTTTCATTAAGCTTTTATTAACACACGAGGGCGTAAACGCACTTACCCTTGTACACATTCAACTGTGCAATGCCTAGTCCTCTTAGGCTTTTCAATGATATCCATGTAGCGAGCTTTCGACCAACGACTCCCAGACCAGATGGTCTTAGGGCGCTGGGTGTAGAGACACCCCGAGGGCTTACTTGCTCGAATATCAAAGACCACAGAACTCGACGTAGCCGAAGTGTTTATTCTATTTTTTTTTTCAATGCGTTTTCTTTTGCTTTCTTTTTCTTTTTCTTTTCTTGCAAGGGAGTGCGTCTTACGCTCCATCTCCCCGCATATATCATGCATGTCCCCTGTTTCCCCCAAACTTAAGCTTTTTACAGTCTAGTTATTATCATATGAGAACTAAAATTCCTTTACTAAAACAAAGATTTTCCACCAGAAGACAAGTATGTGAACATTTAAACTTAGCATGTCATGATGGTTACTCTATCGTGCTCATTGGTTACACAGTATCTGACAGATAAGGATTTACATATATAACAATGAAATCAAGCTTAAGTCTCAACTTAGTTCGAAAATTAAGAAATTTTAGTTTTCATCATAGGCCACTCACTCACAAACCAACTTCAACCTGGATTTATGCAGTATGTCATGCAACATGTCCTAACACAGTTAACTAAACAAAACAAAACAAAAAAAAATGCACTAAACAAAATGCACTATGATATGAATTAAACTATATGCAAATAAACCCCCTAATACCCCCAAACTTAAAGTGTGCAATGTCCGCATTGAAGGTAAAAGGGTAAAAGGGAACTCCCTTACTCGGACTCGTCGTCGTCCTCCTCATCATCCTCCTCAGGAGGTGGTGTGTCTGGAGGTGGATAAACAGCGGCGGACCCATATATAGGAAACTGCACCTCAACTCCCATCTGGCCGAATGCGTAGGACAGTGCCCCGCTGAATTCTGTAGTGAAAGCTTGGAAGTTGGTGCTCATTGCGTCCATCCTGCGCTGTAGTCTCCTCTCCATCCTGTCTATCCGCTCATGCACTGAGTGAGAGGACTCAGACTGCTCTGGTGGCGGTACTCTCTCTGCAGTCTCCTCAGCCTCTGTCTGATCAGGTAGAATAAACCCTGCTCCTAAAGAATGAGATCTTCCTCCTTTCCACACTTTGAAGGATTCAATGGCTGGGTGGTCAAGAGTATTCATCGGCATCTGCATCGGCTCAGCATCTGACCACGTCACTCCATTGGCTATGCATAGCCTAGTGATCACTGCTGCGTGGGGGATACTTGCTGAGTTTCCGCCTCTCAAAAATCTGCGGATAGAACTACTAATCACGTATCCCAAGTCGATTCGCATGCCTTTGACAATCCCGTAAAGCAACACAGCTCGGTCCTTAGTGACCTCGTTCTGATGCTGTGTAGGCATCAGATTCGCACAGATAAAGCTGTACCACGCCTTCCCGTACCTACTCAAAGCGGACTGGGGAAAATGTAGCTTCTGATCAGTTCCCTGTTTTAGCTTCCAAACGGTGCCCGGCTTGCATAGGTAATCACTGATAGCATCCATCTCGGAACCCCACTCCCTAGCATACAAAGAATCGCGCGCGTCCAATGCAATGTTGGGTAAGTCAAACAACTCATTGATGTACTCCTTCGCATAGGACACCTCACAGCCTCGCACAAATACTTTATTGGACGTCGTGTGTTTCGCGTTGGCATAAAATTCTTGCACCACTGAGATTGGGGCAGCCAAAGGCTCATCACAGAATGCATTCCATTCCCGCCCTCGGATCATAGAAGCCATACGCCCGTCCAGGTTCTCATCAGGCTCTAACCCCCGCTCGGGCACAAAAGTCCTGCCCACCAATATACTGTAATAGAATCTCTGGGCTTTTAGACTGATGAATTTGCGGTCATCATAGTGGATACCACCACCCTCTTGCTCGGAATCACTGCCCCTTGATGTAGACTCCCTCCTGCTGCGTTTGGATGCCATTTGATGACCAAAATGCAATACTTCTCTCCACTAATCAATCAATCTTCCCTCAGACCCCAATTCACTATCCCAATTTATCAAGTTGAGATGATGGCAGGGTTGGGTTTTGTTGGAGAAACTGTGAAGGTAGGCGAGTTTTGATTCTGACTTAGAACTAGGGCTTGGATAAGGTGAGGGTTGTGATGGAGATGAGGATAGGAGGATTATATATTGAAGTATTCAGAGGTTGAAGGGTTAGGAATTTTCAAATTTGAGAGAGAAAGGGATGTCTTGAAGTTCGGCTAGTTTGGAATGACCTGAAATGGCTTAAAATATGCCGCAAACTACTTAAGTCTGGCACTTTCTGTCCGTCTCGCGGCCGCGCGCCCTTGCAGGCCAAAACAGGCGCGGCCGCGCGCCATGCTGTTTTCAAATTCTGCAGCTTTTTACTTTAGGGAGCTAATGGGGCAATAACTTGGCTTCATGCAGCAACTATGGCACCTGAAATGGGTACGCGACTTATTAAGCCCTCTACGCTATCAAAAATATATTATCTATTTACATCAAGAGAATTAAACATAGAAAGATATACGCATTCAAATTCCCAAAAATTCTCTAAGTGCGTATAAACAATGCAAGTGCATCAAAAATATGCTATAAGCTTTTTAATCCCAAAAAATTATACGCATTCATGCCTAAGTTCAGAAATGTAGGCACTGAACTCCTAATTCCTACAGTATGCAAAATTTTAAACTAAATACTAAACTAATAAGAATTAAACAAGGGGGAGGGAAGTATGATAGAAAGCAGGAAATGGAGAATTAAACAAGGAGGGAGAAAGAGAAATGATGGGGTGCCTCCCATCGAGCGCTTGATTTATAGTCCTCTAGCTGGACTGTGTCTGACCACTGCTATCCAACTCCCCGACGGTATTGGAGAACCCCTCCATCCATCAGAATAGCTGTGTGACTTTGGCAGCTTCCCAATGGGAGAAGATGCAGATTTAAACTACCTAGCACATGATATGAACAAGAATTCCCCGTACGGAAGGTAGGGGAGCTAGGCAATTGTTCCGTTGTGTATGCAAAATGATCGGGGCATGGAGGCATAGAACACACAACGGACTCTTCTTTTCTTCTCTTTTCTTCTGACCACCATGGTGTCAAGACTGCGGAATCTCTCGTGTCATCGAGACCCGTCTCTGTAATGTGGCTACCAAGGGGGCAAGGGTGTGCAAACTTGACTGGAATCTCAAACTTCGGCGGGGGAGGCTCTTGTGGTATTATCACTGTTGGTTCATACTCCACATCCCCAATTGGCTCCTCTATTTCCATTGCTTTCGGCTCGCCCAGTTGCAATTGCACTTCGGATTTTCTATCAGTTTCTGCACCCATGTCATAGTACCAAGTATCCTGGGGATCATTACTCACGGCTTCAGTCATCTGAGGTATTGGACTTTGAAGATCATGAGCGGTTCCTTCCTCAATCACCTCCTCATTCCTTAAAGCTGTGCTAATTTGCTCCACCCAAATATGAAGATCCTCAATTGATTGTTCTTGCTCAACCAAGGTCTCCTGTGTTGATGCTATGGAATTCCCCCACATAATTTCCAATCCTTCCTTTTCTGTTTCAGCCACGGGCTCCATGAAATGAGTCTCATTTGTTGGAGTATTGTTGATTAGGGCCATCTGATTCTGAAAATTCTGGTTCGATAGCTCTTGGCTCCTAATCATCTCTTCTTGGTTCGCTAAGGCTCTATACATGAAGTCCACTGTTGACTGTTCTCCTTGTAAACACGGGGATTGATAAGTGGGTTCTGGTGCAAAATTTAGACTTGGCTCGCATTGTTCTTGATAGCTCACAGTATGGGTCTTCCCTTGCTCCTCCTCTACCATCAAGGCCCTACTAATTTGCTCTGCCCAGTTCTGGATATTCTTGACTGACTTTTGTTGCTCAATCAAGATGTCCTTCAATGATATGTCACCTTCTTCCTCCAAGCTTGCATTTTCTGTGTCACCCTCAAAATTGTGTTGAGGCTCGTAAACTGGAGTCTGGAAGGTGCATTCTGGGGCGTATGCGGGATTTGGATCCCAGTGTTGGTCTTGATAGTAGTTTACTGAAGGGTGTGGGTGATACCCCCACTCTTGCTGATAGTCAGGGATAAGGTTCAGTGTAGGAATAACCACCCCCATACTGCTCCTGTCCATAAATGATAGGCTCCTGATGGCTCATATAAGCTCCAGCACCATAGTCATATGAAGTTACTGGCTCTTGACTCTGTTGGACTGAAACAGTATCCAGCTTTCTCGAGAGCTCCTCTAACTGTGCTGAGAGTGTGGCAATTGGGTCGAGTCCATCAGTGCTTGCTTCCCTTAGTTGCTCTTGTCTTGTACAGTTCCATGAATAGAAATTTAAGTCCATTGTACCTGAAAAGAGAATATGAGAAGAGAATTAAACACAAATAAAAAGTTTAAATTAAGACTAATTTGATTTAAACTAATGTTGGCAAACAGTTATCCAATTAATTCCCCGGCAACGGCGCCAAAAACTTGTTGGTCGATTTATGCAACGAAAATTAACGCGCAAGTATACGCGGTCAACAAGTAATATAAGATAAGTAAAGATCGTTCCCACGGAGAATTAATAAATAAAAGGTCGCCAAACCACTAGCACATAATCGCCTCAGTCTTATTTAAACGAGAGATAAAGAGTTGAAATTAAAACTAAGTTAAACTAGTGAAGGAAATTAATTTAAACTAATTAATTCCTAGAGTAAAATCAGACAATGACGGCATGAGATCCCAATTTCCCCTGATGATTCATCTAAATCAATAAACTCCCAATTAGGTCAAGTTAACCGTCATGGTTGTTAGCCGAGAACACGAAAGTGAGAGAAGGCCATCTTTCGATGCACCTACTCCATACCACGTGCAATCCACAGATGGTAGAACGCACTTGGACACCCACATTATCTAAACCCCTATATGTCTATGGTGTTTACAAATAATTAGGGGTTAAGGTCAAGTTCTTTATTGACTACGAGCGGTGCTTCGGAATATGTCTATCCTAAGCACAAATCATATGTCTAACGCCATGTAAACACAAAATCGCCCGCTATTACAATTTGATCTAAACCTACATTTCATCTTTCGAATCCACATAGGTTATTACAGAAATTGCTAGCTAAACAATTAAGCAATGAAGGGATGAATTGCAATAGACAATCACATAACAATTAACAATAACCAACACGGAAGCAAATCAATATCGATTACTCAAAAGGTTCCATTGGAATCTCAAAATAAGGTCTAAGTCATAAATGACTCAAATATATCATCCACAAAAGGAATACACATCATCCGGATACAAATGAATAACAAGGAGAGTAAAGTGAGAGAGTGCAACTATGTGTTCCTTCTCAAAGCTTGGATCTTTGATGTCCTCCAATTATTTCAACCATCAAGTCTAATCTAACCCCAGATAACTATCTACTAACAACTAATTTTTACACTAATCTACTCCTAAGCTATCCTAATGTAAACAAGAATTTGAAGGGAAGAAGAAGGGAAAACTAGGGCTGAAGGCCTTTTTTCAGTCTGCCTTGAATGCTGCACACGAGCCCCCTTTAAAGCTTCTCCCGATTAGTCAAGCAAAAAGTCAAACAATTTTCTGCTGGGGACATGCGCGGCCGCGCGCGCCCCAAGCCAATTCCAGGCGCGGCCGCGCGGCACCAAAAAGCTGGAATCTGCTGCTGCTTGCTGGTGCAGGTTTGCCTCGTGTGTTCTTGAGTTACTTTCTCCTGCCCCTCTTGCATTTACCTCTTATTAGCCTTGCTTGTTACCACTAGCCTCATGCCATTCCATTGCTTTAAGCTCATTTCAGCTCCTTGCCCCATCCAGGCGATCTTTTGCTCTTTTAACTGGCAAGTACTGCTAAGAGAGTTCCTTAACCTGAAAAACATAAAACAAGGGAAAAACACACGAAACTCACAAGATTGCTTAAGTTTAAACAACCGAATGAGTTGGAAAGTATCTGAATAAGTGGTCCTAAAACCACTTATCAAGCCTGAACTACAAAAGACCTGATCTCCTATCTGTGGGAGTACGTAGGCAGCCATTTATTGTGCGGTCTAACCTTCAAAAAAGTCAAACACTTTCCTAACCTATACAGAAATCCAAAACCTATCCATCAAGCCCAAACCAATCGACGGCTCATGAGGAGATGACCTAGCGACATCTCATCATCATTCCTGTCGAATCTGATGCCACATGACGAGACTAGTTCCATGTCGACATAATAAATCATGAAGCAAAAATGAAAACAGTGGACATGGTTAGACATGCACAAACAAGGGAAGTGAACTAAACTTGCTTCTTTTTAATATATACAACTGTTTAGAATACAAAAGTTGATTCTAACCTATGACAAGTGATAATAACAAAGTCTCTACAGGAAAATAAAACAGAGCTATAAATTAGTGGTAAGACGAGCCAACATCGCCAAATATCCAGTAGTCTTTGTATTCGAGGGAGCAGCTCTGAGCTCGTGCTCCTAACATGTCAACCCTCCTCAGCATCTCTACTGCCATGCGGAAAATCTCCTCTTGACTCTGCACTACACCTTGTACGTGATCGATGAGTCCATCTGAGAAAGTCTCAGCTGCATCTCTATCAATGATGGCCTGATCTTTGGAAGCACGGGCTGCATCTCTCACAGTGATAGCAGTATCCCTACCAACTACGGTGGTTAACAATAGAGCCCAAGCCTGCTCTCTCTCAAATGTCACAAGCTGAAGCTGTCTATCCATCGCCTCATGGAAACTGAGGCCAAATGCTGGACAATGCTCACTAAAGAAGCTGTCAACTTTGCAAATAACGCATCCTCAGTCAGAGATATAGGATCCTCCATCGGTTCCGCCGCATCCGTGGACCAACCATCGTCATCAGATAAAGATCCTGTATCAACCTCATCTGCGGTCTCTGGTGCTAAATTTGACTCAAGCCAAGTTGAATACTCTGCAGAGCGGCCAGGATGGCAATCTCTAAACTCTGCTGTCTGTCGATGAGACCAGAACCCATAAACCCGAGCCAAATCAGCCTCGGTAACTGAGCAGATGGGGAATCAATAATCCTCAATCCCCTCAAATGCATGGACCTCCTGGTACTGATCAAATTAACCCATCACCGCCAGAGGATGATAGGTCGTCACACTCCTAAAACCTGCCAAGGGGAGGAAATCCAGGTCAGCGACATGGGTGGTGAAACTCATAAAGGAGCAGTACCCAGAATACATGACTATAGCAAAAGGCTCCTCCATGGCACCCAGAAATGAAGTCCAGGACGCCTCATCGACGCAAGAAGTCGGGCGATATGAATAAACCTGAGACAGGCCATGTCAAAAATAGAAACCATGACAACGAAGCCGCCCTATCAGTAGGAGGTGCATCATCAACCAGATGTATAAAAGTACTGGACTACCTCTGAACTCCTGATCACCAGCGTCATGGCAGACAGAGGCTGAAATCAATGTCTCTGCCAGGATAAGGGGCAATATTGTAAAGTCCTCTCGAAGAGCCCTAACAGCCACCGACATCGCCACATCTAGATGATTAGTATAAAATGGTATGTATAGATAAGCTACGAGGCACATAACCAAGGCATCCACGCGGGTAATGTACCAGCGCTCCTCCAAAATGGCAAAGTCTCCGTGATAAACAGCGAAACTATCCGCAGAAGCAAATTGCCTAAACATAAAGTCTATGGAGATGATGTGGCTACCACCCACCTCAGCCATCACAACTGCTCTCCTCAATCCAGTCATCGTCATGAACTGGCGACGCATATGGCCCAAAGCCACTCGAGCACATGGCTCCTCTATCGACAGTCCTGAAATGCGACTATACTCCTCCAATGTAGGAGTCAACTCGACTTAGCTGAATCGGAAGACATGACGCTCAGGAGTCCAATACATGGAGCGGCCCAGCATGCGGCTGACATCGATATGATCGGTGGATGGCAGCTGGTCATACTAAACCCTCAAGCTGGTAGCTATATGGCTAGCAGGAAGGTGGTCCAAACGTACCACTGCAAAGGACGACATCTATAAAACCTGTGTCAATAAGACCATAAAGGGGTCAATCTCTATCCAATCATTTAAATATATCGGAAGCATGCATCATACTAATGATAAAACAACATGTGTGATGAATAAATAAGAAGAATCATATATACATATCTGCCAAGTACATTAGTTTCATAAACATCACTGTCATACCTATGATACATGTGAAAACTAAAAATAAAAAGTACAGGATATTGGGGCACAAATGCCCAATGACTAACAAAGGACCTATGGACTCGTCCCCTCATCAAAATCATCCAAGAAGGTGAGGGTCTCATCAAATTGATCAACCTGAGGTCGTCTACCTGGAGTGGGTGCATCCTGCTGATCCGACCGATAAGGTGTCTCCTGCGTATCTGGGGGAACGGTGAAGGGAACATCTCTATCCTGGAAGCCACCAAAACCTGAGGGTCCAGCACCATGGGAGCCACCACTGCCTGACGGTCCAGCCTCATGACCCCGAGAAGCAAAAGTGTGAGCCAAGTATGGGTCCAAGCCATTGTAACTACAATAGGCCGACAACTCCTCCAACTGAAGTCTCAAGGTAGCAATCTGATCCTGATGAGATGGATCCTAAAAAAATGATATCCAGTCCCTCATCATAAGGGATCCTGGAACCAGATCGCCCAAGAACTGGGTAGCCCGGGTCTGAGCTCCTATCGTGCACCGGACCCACCAAGCGATAAAGTCCGCCGAAGAGATTTGTCCCTCAGATAGGAGGAAACCATCAAACCCCAAGGTGGGAATCGATACAACTAACGAAGTTAGATGCCAAATGCGCTGGGCTGGAGGAAGATACGGTAGGCGAATCTCCCCAGTAATGTATTGAATAGTGCGCTCTCCAAGGTAGAGCTCCCAACCTCCATCAAAAAGGAGTGGGATCCGACGAGTCGATAAATAGAACTCTGGCCCTGTCGGCACACCATCCTCAAATCCCTCGGCCAAGTGCTCTCCGGAATATGGGGTCCACAATATATCTCGAGCAAGAAACATCTCTAACTGAAGACGGGCATGGACAAAGTCCTCCGTGACCCAGGGGTCGGTAACTCCCTCGGATCGCAGTCGCTTCCTATGCAAGAAAAGAGCGAATGTGAACGACCCCCAATCGTAGTCCCCAATACGGTTTACATATCGAACAGCCCCTACTATGCTGAAGGGGACAGTGGAGGAGTTTTTTGCTATGAAATAACCCCTCATGATGGTCAGGAACAGACGCCGCAAGATGCGATCCCTCTCCTCCAAATCAACAGGCAACTCCTGCTGCAAGGTGCCTCGAGCTGAATCAACACCCAGGTATCCTGATCGAATTCTACGAGCCTTGAAGGCTCGCTCCTGAGGAGAAAACCCTAGGAGGGCACGCACAGCAGCCCCGGTGATAGACGGATCCAAGGGCACCCTGGCCCCGGTAAACTCCAAGCCAGTGATGTACCTCCAATCCATAGGAGTCATCATTACCTCACAATCCAATAGATGCAGCGACTGACTCTGGTGAAATCATCTCTTACCCAAAGCCTGCAAATAGCCCCCAGGGCAACGACGGGGAATAATGGTGAAGAAGGCCCCGAATCCCCAAGAATCTACGATCTCTCTGTACTCAGGATGTAGTGACTGATACAGAACGTAGATACTGAACCAGTTAACCCTCAGCTGGGTAAACTCTGGCACCTGTACGACGTCAAGGTTAAGAAAACCCGTCTATGGCAGAAAGAAAAACAAAAAAAACCAATTAATACCATACCTCATTCACCTGCAAGTGAATGGACGGATGGTGGCTCAAATCTGTGCCCAGCAAATCTAGGACCTCTACCTCAATGCCCGAAAGAAATCTAGGCGCAGTAGGGAGTGGAGGCAAAACCTCAGGCTCGGGAATGTCCTCGTCCAATAGTGGCTGATCCTCCCCAGTCGACAAGTGTGGGGGCTCGGTCAAACGCTGCACCCATCGGCTAATACGTGGAACCAGAACCTCAAAGGGGGTCCTACGCCGGCGAACTCCAGATGAAATCGGCCATCCAGTGGCACGACTAAGATCCTCAGGATCCATGTCTGAACAATGAGTTCGTAGGAATTAAAGCCAAGTCAGGTATATTCTTACCATTTGCAAATTTCAAATTAAACCCATAAAATATGATCATCACATCATACATGTCTTACATGTGTCATTAAATGTGTATGTCATTTGCATCTTAGTACATCTATAATGTATCTATGATCCGGACATTTGGTTTATGAATTTTTTTTGCCAGAGTCTCCTTTATAAAACGGACTATCCACATGCCCGAAGCATGTATTAAATCACCCTATGAGGGTACATCATCACAACCAAGCATGCAAACATCAATTTCAACCTTTATTCTAACATATATGTATAATGCATGTCTAGATTAACTGATAAATGGCAATATCTCGCATTCATACGATCCATAGGATGATTTATATCCATGCATTGCATCATAAACACATTTATCCATCTATACATGCATACATGTTAGATATATTGCCTTTAAGAAAAGAAATACGTGTTTTCGCCAACGAAAACATGAAAGAACGGAGTTTAGACGTTACTCGTAGTCCGAAGAAAGAGTATACGGTGGCTGATCGCTCCAAATCAAGCCGGAATCGAGTATAGATGAAGAAACGCTCGGTTTTGTAGAGAGAAACAAGATGAAATCCGAATAAAATGGGTGAAAATGAGGCCTCCCAAAGGTATAAGCTCGAACGCGGGTAGCCTTGAACATGGTTGCTCTAGTCGCAACCATATATGCGGCTACCTTAAGTGGGTCCCGCAGCATTCCGTTTGGCAACACGATGTCCAGAACGTGTTCTTTTGGGTTCAGAATGGTCACATTATGAAAAATGATGCCTTTCCGGGACAGTTTGAAACCCCGAAAACCCTAAAAATCCTCCGAAACAATAGAAGTTCGGCGAAGATCAGACAACCCATTGTTGAACGCCGGAAGACCAGGAAATCAATCAAAATTAACCTTACAACATGTAATCCACCGATATTGAATCGTGAAGGCGTCGGCTTGACCCCGACGATGTAATCCACCGACAACAAATCAGTGAAGGCGTCGGCTTGCCCCCGACGTTGTAATCCATCGACAATGAATCAGTGAAGGCATCGGCTTGACCCCGAAGATGTAATCCACCGACAATGAATTAGTTAAGGCGTCGGCTTGACCCCGACGATGTAATCCACCGACAATGAATCAGTGAAGGTATCGGCAAATCCCTGATGATGTAATCCGTTGGCTACAACCCTACGCAGATCGGTAAATCCCTGATGAATGTAATCTAGTGGCTACAACCCTACGCAGGTCAGCAAATCCCTGATGATTGTAATCCGTTGGCTACAAACCAGTGAAGGTCGAAAAATCCCCGATGAATGTAATCCGTTGGCTACAACCCTACGCAGGTCGACAAATCCTCGATGATGTAATCCGTTGGCTACAACCCTACGCAGGTCGACAAATCTCCGATGAATGTAATCCGTTGGCTACAAACCAGTGAAGGTCGGTAAATCCCCGATGGTGTAATCAGTTGGCTACAACCATACGCAGGTCGGCAAATCCCAGATGGTGTAATCCATTGGCTATAACTTTATGCAGGTCGGCAAATCCCCGATGATGTAATCTGTTGGCCACAACCCTACGCAGATCGGCAAATCCCCGATGATGTAATCCGTTGGCTACAACCCTACGCAGATCGATAAATCCTCGATGAATGTAATCTGTTGGCTACAACCTTACGCAGATCGGCAAATCCCCGATGGTGTAATCCGTTGGCTACAATCCTATGCAGATCGACAAATCCCTGATGATGTAATCCGTTGGCCATAACCCAGTGAAGGAATCAGCTCAACCCTGATAATGAATCAGTTGGCTACAAACCAGTGAAGTCATCGGCATGACCCCGATGGTGCAATCCGTTGATTACAATTCAACGTAGGTCGACTTAACCCAGACAAAGTAATCCTTAACTTCCCCGGCCGGGGAAGTAACCCTTTTATACATCTCACACATCATTTCATCGATTATACATGACATTGCATCATCAGATATACCTTGTCATGCATTCTCTGTGTTTATTAAATCTTTGTTGTGTTCATTCCATTACATTGCATAAATATGACAAAGAGGGGCATCTATAGACACTCAAAATTTTTCTTTTGTCGTACTAACCCTGCAGGAGGGTAAAAGCATCATTTTACTTCAAAGACAACCCCGGGAATGGTGAAGAGGACCAATGAAGTTTGAACATACCACAACCCGATCGAAGATCGACGAGCTGAGACAGTGATTATCGGAAACCACCTCAGCAAACCTCGAACGATGTACCATCAAGAGATAAGCCTGCAGACTAATATCTGGACCTGGAAGGTATCTCAGCTACGAGTATCAACTTCCCGAACCCTAACTCAGTCGAACCCGGTCATATCTCACTGCGTTTGTCAAATACGGTCTGAAAAATTAAACGGCAGACGTCAACTTCTGCCGAATCGAGACCGAAGGAGCTATAACCAAGCCGGGGGGTCCCACCTGGGTAGCCTCCACCATGTATGCGACTAGCCGCATATATGTGTGTGGCTGCCCCGGACAGGTTATAACCCCCCACTTAGTTCATTTTAAAAAAAAGGAGAGATAGAGATAGAGAGAGAAGAACATTTTTAGAGAGAGAAAGGCTTGGGTTGGACATCAACATAGCAACTTGAAGCTTATTTCTTCCATCTAGCATCTTATTGAAGCCATCTTAGTGTTCCTACTTCATCCCGGGAGTCAAAACGCTTGTTCACGCGTCCCCCAAGGTGAAATAACGCACTTCTAGCTTCGTTTTCTTTGCAAACTATGTTCAAATGATAGATTAATGAAGGATCTTGTTTGAATCTAGCTATATTTGTTGTATTATAAGCATATTGTGTAATAGTTGGTAGTTTTAACGTTTCTATCGGTTATTTATTTCTTTAATACGTTGTATATAGCTTCAGAGACTAGATATACCTCAAGCTAAGCTTAAGCTAGTTCCCGAGAGGTTGTTAGCATGATTCTTCAACTCGGGAGCTAGAACGGCTTAGATCCCTGGTATATCTATGGATTTATCATTTTTTAATCGTCCCGGTTAACCCGTATAGCCCTAAATCTATATTTAGAGGTAAAAAGGGGCCGAATCGGCGTGAACGGTGATTTTGAGCGATGAAATCACTTAGTATCAAAGCCGTGGGCGTTATGTATACGTAATATTGTATAAATCATGTGAGCCTAGGAATCTCGGTGTCGAGATTCCCGAATGGATCTGACTTGATTCCCACGATGGATCGGTTTTTACGTTGTAATTGCTTTAAATACCGTAAATATCGATGTGCATGTAATATTTGGATCTTGAAAATGAACTCGAGGGGTTAGTCTCGAGAGCTCGGATTCAAGATCCCGTGATAGTAAAAACTTTCATTACGGGAGCTCGGTTCATCGAGATGGCTTTTATGCCCGATAATGATCCGAACTTTCTTAACGCTTTAGCATGCATATCATCAAAATGATTTCTCAAAGAAAATCACAAAGAGCTTTTGATGAAAAATATAGCGATTCGGGGTAGATCACGTAATGAACGTAAAGAATAAAAGGAAGTATCTAAGTCCTTTGATTCCTAGTCAGGCAAAGGATTTGAAAACCTTACTTTCCAAAACCTCATTTCAATTTGCATATCTTGTTAAAATTGAATCTTTAGCTAAATCAAATCCTTCGTACCTAGGCACAAAAGAGGTACAACACTACTTTCAAGTCACCAAAAAGACTTAGAAATCAACTAATAAAGCTTTCAAAATCACACACACGAACACACACACACACACACACTTTTTTGCATAAGAAAATCAATAAGATGCGGTACCTTGCTTGCACGGGAGTCGAGGGGTGCCTAACACCTTCCCTCGCTTAACCTAGCCCCCGGATTCCACGAATCTCGAGTTTCAAGACCAAATTAAAGAGTCATACATTGGACCATCTTGCGAAAAACTATTAAAACCAGGATGAGTTGGTACATCCATTTCCAAAATACCAACTGGCGACTCTGTCTCAATTGGTCCAATCAATAAAATCAATCTTTCAAAATCGTCGACACATATGTCGGTACTAGTTTCCTACGAAATTCACCCTTTAAAACGGAACACCAAAGACAAAGCAAAAGCGAAAGGGAAAAGAATAAAATAGGGAAATTGGGGCACTCCTTTCTAGTCCCACAGACAAGAGACGAGGGCAAACAACTCCAAAAGAGAAAAAAAGAGACCTCCTCCTTCAACAAAAGGGAGACCGAGGACTTGATTTTCTGCCCGGCGTCGACAATGTTTGCTCTATTGAAGATGATGATTGATCTAATGATCATTTGTGTGGAGACACTAAAGCAAATATGTATGTTCTTATTAAAGAATAAGTTCACCGAACGTGACTAATAAAGGAACACTTATGGAGTTTTACTTGTTTGTCAATAGGAGTTCCTCATGTGATAGTAGTACAAGTGATCCTTGGACTTGAGATCATCATAGTATCTTGTATATACTGAATTATGTTTTGACATATTCCTTAATACTCTTGAGTATGTCGTAGGATATGCTCAAATATAATAAAGTATATATAGAGATATGTGAATGATCAACAAAGGAACTACCGCTTCTAGTAAGAGGAGAGAATGACTTATGTGATTCGATAAAGTGATAACTCGAAAATCCCTTGCCAAGGTTGAATGGAAATTAAAAAGGAGTTTCTAATTTACATTAACTACAATTGTGAATTTTATAATCAAAATACATATAATCAAATAAATAAAACTTGATAGTAATTTTATGTTTTATACTTGATTGAAACATTGTATATATAATAGAAAGATTGAATTGTACGGTAACTATTCACGGAATAAGTTCTTTGTATTCTTTGTAATAATCTTTGTGATTAACGTTGAATATTATCCGGATAATCATGATACATTATTTATAAGGTGTCACTCATGATGTAGAATAAATATTATTTATTTATATTTGAATTAAATGAGTTTAATTCATTATAAATAATATTAGAATGATTCTAATTTATTTATTCTACTACCTGCTTAATATTAAACCTAGAGTGTCACACCAGAAAAAGGGAAAAAATATGATTTTAGAAGTGATTAGCTTAATAATAATAAATTAAGTATATTTAATTTACTAGTGAAATAGATTAAATAGCTTAAGATTTATAATTAAGTATTTAGAGAAAAACTAATATTATAATTAATAAGATTAGTTATCTTATTATTATTATTATTATAATTAAATTGACTAAATAATAATAATATGGTATTTGGAGAAATACTAATATTTATAATTAAGTATTTGGAGAAATACTAGATTATAAATAAATAAGAGGAGTCTTATTATTATTATTATTTTATTTTGTTCCTTGGTAAATAAAAACCAACTCCTTAAGGGTTAATGAATTAGGGTTAGTCTATAAATAAGAGGAGTTTTATTGTGGGATAGACTAATGCACTTTTGCAACTTGCATCTCTCTTACAAGCATTCTTAAACCCTTAAGTTGTTAGGATAGAGAGAATTTGGGTAAGCCACCAAAGATCTAGTAGAATTTAAAATCACATCTTCAATCTGTTCTGCTTGGTGGATACCTCTTGGGCGTTTTATACTTTTGTAACGAGCGTGTGATACGTGGATTGGAGAGATCGCGAAGGAGCAAGGATTAGAATTTGAAGTCTACATCAAAGCATTGATTCTCTTCAAAGGTATATCTTTATCCTTCCTTAATTAATGATGTTTCATAAGGCTATACATTGGGATTATAGAAAATTTTAAATTGCTATTTTCCATGCTTCCATTATGTTTACTATTATATTGTATTCTTAGATCTCGCTTTTGAAATCCTACAGCCGCGCGTACACGATTTTTGAGAATGCATTTTTGGCTAGTTTTGGACGCGTTTTCAGAAGATTTATTCCATATACTTCCATATATTTAGGGATTTTTCATTATCTTTCATAGTTCTAATGTATCTTGGATTCTTTAGATAGGATTTTGATTCCAAATCAAATTGTTGATTCCTTATTGGATTCTAGAGTTTCTTAGTATAAATAAGCATAGATTAATGTAGTCCATAACAACATTATTATTATTATTTAATACAATTGTGAGATTATTCTCTTCTTTTGGTTCTTTGAAGAATTCCTAGGCTAATTCCTTAATTTTTCTTTGAGATTCAACTTTGACTTATCATACAACAATACATAGTGTGGCATCTTCTACCACATCAATCGTTAATTGTACCAAGGTTCTTGCTTATATATAAGCATTGAGTCAAGGTGTCGTTATTATCCATTTAACGCAACACTCCTTACACTATCGATTGTACCGAGGTTCTCATCTCAATATAAACGTTGGGTTTAGGTGTTGAGCGTGTTCCACCAATATAAATTGTTAGAAACGATCCGGGAAACGACCACCTCACGCAAACGTGCCGTGGAGTCTGTCAAACACCCTACAATCGATGTACGTAATACGAATTCTCCCAAACACACTCCTATCCCAATACATTCTAACTCTCCATCACCTATAAGTTTTTCCAACATTCTTACCACATCTGTAAATTTACATGTACATCCCTCCTCACTTATACAAACTGTACAACCTATACCTCCCATACAAACAATAGAACCAGAAATAACTCCTCTAACTCATGCAGATATACCCTTCTCTTCTCAAAATGAATATTTTAACTGAACTTTTGATGTATCAAATCTCAATTGGAGTGATAAGGGTGACACTAAATTCATCTTAACACAAATTCTGGAGCGAGTCTTTGTGCTTCTGACAAATGAAAAAATATCGGGTTTACTAGATATCAATCAAGAGTTTGAAGGTAACTCAGTAGACCTCCACCAAATGATGAACACAATTACTAAATCTGCAAACCAACTTCTTGGTGTGATGGGTAGAGTTTAATAAACACATAAAGAACATATTCAAAGACATGTTAACCAGTTTCAGACAGAGGGACCAAATATTCTTGTAGATTCTTGCAGATCATGAAGAGGTTGTTCTAGATCTTTAAAAACAAAATGAAAACACTATCATCAATCTTACCAACAAAGTATTTGTATTAAGATCCTCCTTCTCAGACTTCAAGAAAATGGTAATTGAACGAACTGACAATGTCATGGCTCTTGTCCATCAACAACGAGATCAAGTAGATACAAGGCAGCGATAAATTCGGAATGACATTACTATGACAACCAATCAATTGCAAGAGCTTGTTGATGTCGTCAAGTAGCTATATGATGATTTTAATGATGATAAAAAGTTGGAGAAAAGACTAGCTCAAGGGAGAAAAGGAAAAGATCAGTGCAAACATTTATCTATCCTCCAGCTTTTAGATCCCTTAAGTTCCTCATCCTCAATTAGCTATACCTATTGATCGTGGCCACTCTTCCTTCTCATAACATGACTCAAGTGCAATGACTCCAATTGGCACTAGATTTCCATCAGGTGATTCCACGTATCATAGAAGAAATCTTCAGGGGACTCATGTTGTGGGAGAAGAAAGATCTTCAATGCATAATCTTAGTTCAAGAGTTTCAATAGAGGATATTCGAAGAAAAGAAGCTGAAGACAGAGCTAGATATGAGAGGAGAGTCGAATCTGAGAAGAAATGGGTGTCAAAAGAGAGGTAGAAAATTATATATGTATACTCCTTCATAGAATTTTCATGTAAAAAAATATGTTGTACATTTTTTTTATACTCTGTAAAATTCTCATACATCAATAAACTCATCTTCTTGCTCTAGCAATATAGTTTCTTACTGTTTATTAATTCATGTTTATTTTTAGAATCTATGTGTTAAGTATATAAAACTTGTTAGTTTTGATTCCTTTACGTTTAGTTTATTGCATAAATTCTTGTGAATATGAGCCTGATAAGGTGCTTACTTGATTTTAGGTTGAAATAGAGCTTAAGTGACGATACGGGATGATTTGGAGTATATGCAATGAAAAAGAAAGAAGAACCTAGACTCTGGCCAATCCGCTTTGGTGAATTGGTTTGGCCTAGGAATTCACCACGGCAGATTCGTCTCTGTCCAGAGCCGCCCTAGCGCTTTCTTAACTCGCCTAGCCCACTTCTCTCTGGAAGAAACCACCCCGACGCACTCCAAAGGAAAAATGAATCCGCCCCGGCGGATAGCACTCTAGATCGTAGGAAAAGGGAAAACTGCTCCGGCGCACTCACGAAGCTCAATGAATCCGCCCCGACGGATTCATCGAGAAATTTGGGCAATCTTGGATTTTGGAAACTTCTCGTAGAGCATATTTTAGCAAACTTCTACATGGATTGGGATTGATAATTCTACTAAACTTACAATTTCTTTAGATTGAGATTTGCTTTGCAAATTGGATTTTATTTCTTTATGGAAACTAGGAATGATTTGTAATTTCTTTAGGATTTGGATTTCTAGTTCTCATAGGATTTAAGGACTTGTCTAGCATTATAAATAGGTGATGATAGTCAGGATTTTATTCATTCAATCATCTACTACCAGCTATCGTACACCATTGGAGTGCAGATAAGGAAGCATGTAAGGCTAGTTTACTTTATTCAATTCTAAAAGAAGGTGGAACGTTGTTTACAAGTACTTAATTAATTGAGTTATATTATTTATTCCTTTATGTACGAAAATTCTTTTGATAATATGTTTTCATTGTTTGCATGCTAATTGATCTAATTCATTTGATATAGCCAATTGAGTTAGTTTGATCGTTAATATCTACTAGATTAAGATTGGTATTACGTGTAATTGATATATATATATATATATATATATATATATATATTCATCATAAGTAGCAACTTGGTAATACTAATTGTGGAAAAGCTTTTGTATATTGCTAAGATTATTAAAAAATAAGTTAAACAAATCGATCTTATGTGTTTGTTGCTTGGATTAGCCTAATTCTCTATTTCTTAATGCTTCTGTTATATTAAATCTAGAGAACTTATTCTAGATTGTATAACAGTTAGAATCTGGTGGAGAGCTTGTTTCATACAATGATTATCTAAGGAGAATTTCGGGTAGTAAAGCTTATTGTTATCTAAGGCTAATAGTTTCATTGAAGGGAAAATAATAACAACTTGAGTAATTGATTGATGTAACTTGGTGAAACTGAACTGCAGAACAGAAGTTGTCACATATTTGGTTAATCTCATCAATTTAATTCTATTTTCTTAGTTTAAACCAATTTCAAAATCCCTCCCATCTTTCTTTAAATAATAAAATAAATTTAAAACAACTTGCTCTCTGTGGGATCGATCCTTACTTGCTACTGTTATAACTTGTGAAGTAAAAGTAAGGTTAATTTAGAAGTGTCAACGACAGATCCCAAATTTTGGCGCCGTTGCTAGGGAGTAATTGTGTGTTTTTTTATTCTATTATTTTGTTTTTATTTTATGACTCGATCTTCTCAAGCTGCTACATTAGATTTTGACCCAGAGATTGAGAAAACTGTAAGGAGTCTAAGGAAACAAAATCGTAAAGCTCAACAGCCTACTACAAATACCGACGAGGCTTTTATATCATCATCAGGACTCAACATAGCTTTGGAATTTTTGACAGATAAATCATCCACCGAATCAGACAAAGAATAAGAGATGGCGGTGCCAAACAACAACCGAACGTTAAAAGAATTAGCCACTCCTAATCTTTCTCAACAACCTTTGTGTGTTGAGTATCCTGTTTTAAATGCTGGATTCGAACTTAAATATGAACCAACTCATATTTTGCCTACTTTTCGTGGTCTTACAGGTGAAAATTCATACAAGCACTTAAATAAGTTCCATGTGGTGTGCTCTACCATAAAACCACATGGGATTACAGAGGAGCAAATATGGCTTAGAGCCTTCCCATTCTCCCTAGCAGATTTAACAAATGATTGGTTGTACTATCTCTCATCCGGATCAATAAATTCATAGAGCGACATAAAAAGGCTGTTCTTATAGAAGTATTTTCTTGCTTCAAGAGTGGTCAACATAAGGAAGGAGATATGAGGGATCCGACAGTTTAGTGGAGAATCACTGTACGAGTACTGGGAGAGAATCAAAAAATTGTGCTCCAGCTTCCCTCCCCACCAAATCGATAAGCAACACTTGATTCAATACTTCTACGAAGGGTTGGTACGGATGGATAGGAGTATGATTGATGCTGCGAGTGGAGGGGCACTAGTTGACAAAACTCCCAAAGCTGCAAAGAACTTGATTGCAAACATGGCAGCCAATGTATATCAGTATGGGACAAGGAATGATCATGCACCACAAAGGGTAAGTGAGGTAAGCACAAGCAACTTGGGGCAGCCGATTTCTGACTTAATTGCTGTTGTTAGACAATTAACCACATGAAACATACCGATTCTAAAGGCTTGCGGGATCTGTTTGCAAGCAAATCACTATACAGATGCTTGTCCCACATTACAAGATGAGGAAACCGCTCAACAAGCTAATTCCATAGGAAACTACCAAGCACAATCACAAAAGAAGTATGATCCTTACTCAAACACTTACAACCCAGGCTGGAGAGATCATCCAAATTTTAGTTATGGAGGGAATAAGCCACCAACACCAGGAGTGTTCCCACCTAGACATCAAAGGTTCCAACCAACACAACCTCAGTACTAACCTCGACAAGAAACTCTTGTGAAAAGTGGAAAGTCCGTGGATGATATGTTCAAGGTGTTTATGGGTCAATCACAACAATTCATGACCTAGACACATCAATTCATATAGGAAACAAGAAATTCTGTTAAAGATCTGAGGAATCAAGTGGGATAGCTGGCTACAACAGTAAGAATATTGGAATCTCAAGGCTCAGGAAAGTTGTCGTCCCAAACAATTGTCAATCCAAGGAAGAATGTCAGTACAATCATATTAAGAAGTGGAAAAAAGTTGGAAGTGCCCAAGGAAGTTGCTGATCTTGAGGAGGACAAAGCTAGAGAAGAGATTGACCCACCTAAAGTAATATCTTCCTCATCTACTCCAACTATGACCGAGCCATTGCCTTTTTCACCCAGGAATCATAAAACTTCAAGGAAGGAGGAACAAGAAAAGGAAATTCTGGAAACCTTCAGGAAAGTGGAGGTGAACATCCCTCTCTTGCATGCCATTAAAAAAGTGCCCAGGTATGCCAAATTTTTGAAAGAATTGTGCACAAACAAAGGAAAACTAAAAGATGATGAAAGAGTCACAGTTGTAAAAATGTGTCTGTCGTACTTCAAAGAAAAATGCCCTCTAAATGTAAAGATCCAAGCATGTTTACAAACCCATGTAAAATTGGTAGCAGAAGATTTGAAAGAGTCATGCTAGATCTAGGAGCTTCAATTAATGTTATGCTATTATATATATTTGCTTCTTTAAATCTAGGCCCGTTAAAACAAACTGGTGTTATTATTCAACTGGAAGATCATACTAACACTTACCCCCAAAGGTCTTGATGCAGGTGAACGAACTAAACTTTAATGTAGATTTTTACATTATGGACATGGAAGATGATAGATCTCCAAATCCTTCATATATCTTGCTAGGGAGACCATTCTTGAAAACAACAACGACAATAATTGACGTCCACAATGGAACCTTGATTATGGAATTTGATGGTGAAAAGAAACAATTAAACATATATGAAGCCATGAGGTATCCTAGTGATGTTAATCCTGTTTTTGCCTTTAACATCATTGAATCTTTAGTACATGAAACTTTTGAGCACATGCATAAAGAAAGTTTGGAGGTGGCTATCACTAACAACTTGGAGATGGATAAAACTGGAGAAATCAAACAGGATCAGGAATTGAAAGAGATGGTAGCTACACTACACTCCATACCTAAAATCTGATAAGTATGTGGTTCAATCTATTCAATTTCTTGTTTCACATCAAAAACTGTTTCTATGTGTGGTAAAAGGCCCAATATTGGAAATGAAAACCTTAAATGCTCAATTGAAATATGCATATTTAGGGACTAATAAAACACTACCAATGATTATTGTTAGTAATCTAACCAAAGTGCAGGAGGAAAAATGGTTGAGAATCCTAAGAGACCACATTACAGTTTTTGGTTGGACATTAGCAGATATCAAGGGTATTAATCCGACAATGTGCATGCATCGGATCGTGTTGGTGTTAGGTTTGTAAGATTTTTGGATACAATCAAATTGCATAAAATAAGCGAAAGCATGGTAAATTAGAATTTTAAAATTATTCAAACCATATACCCGGATCATCCTTTATGCACAATTATAAATTAAACGAAATAGATGGAGATTAGATTCATACCCTTGTAGAACTAAGCTTCTACAGTTACGAGTTCAACTCCAAATCCTTCACGCTCTCCTTGAGTTCTCCGGGTTTGACTCATTCCTTTTATCTACGTTAGCCACCCAAGTGTTTGGCCTCTAGAGGTGATCCACCAAGGAAGAAGAGTTATTCAAGAAGGTGGGTGTTTGGCTAAACCTTAGTTTCTATCTCTATAAAAATTGTGCACTCTCCCAACTCTTGGAATGTAGTGTTTCATTTGTTACATAACAAGACTTTCTTATTTTGGTAGCTGTCGTCTAGCACTATAAAATTTACCTTACTCTTTATTCAACTAACTCAAGAATTAGTATAGTAATAAGAAAGGATCGATCCCACAGAGAGTGAATTATCTATTAGTTATCCAAGTATTTTCAATGAATTAGGGGTTTTTAGTTTTGAAAAGTATAATTAACTAAGTGAATTAATAAGAAATATCAATGAGTAAAAAGCTTCAATTCTTCAGTTCAGTATCCCCTTTTCACAATTATGACTTAATCAAGTGTTTACACTATTTAACTTCCAATGAGATTAATAACCCTAGATAATCGCGATCACAAATTACCCAAAATTCTCCTTAAGTGTATATCTAATGCGACGATCGCCTACAAAAGATCCTAACTAACATACAACCTAGAACTATCAGTCTAGATTTAATATAATAGAAGCATGAAGAATGAGAATTTGATTATTCTAAGAAATAATTACACAATCAGGAATTATTTAACTTGTCTTCTGAAAATCTTAACAATATTCAAAAGCTTGACCACAATAAAATATCATTAATTGCTACTTGTGATTAGACACACTTCGTTTGCTTAAAATATGTCTTAATCTAGCAGATGATATCAATTTACTAATTTAATCCTGCAGAAACCAAATTAGTCAATTGAATAACATACATGAAAGTTTATGTAGATCAATAGAATAAATCTCAAAATGAAAGAATAAATAGAATAATCTTGATCAAAACATTAATTGATAATCAGGTTCAACATCCCTTCATAATTGAATAAAAGAACTTAGCCTGACATGCTTTGATGAAATCAATAGCCTCCTTCTAGTTCCGAGACGAGAGATAAAATATAAGTTCCCAGATTCAAGATCCCTAAACCTAAGAAAATAACTGATATAAATAGTTAATCAAAACCTTAGTACAATAAGGCAAGTCTGCAATCCTATTCCTAATCAACTTTGCTTTTAAAAGAACCTAAATCTTGTCAGATCGTCAGTACGGTGCGCCCTGCGCCAACGTTTCTTCACAGGTTGCGCGCCTCGCTCTAGGTATGCAGAGAACTTGACTTCTTCTGGCGCGCCCCGCGCCTGATGTAGTGTAAAGCCAGCGCGCCCCGCGCCTGGCTGTCAACAACTCTATTTGTCAAACATTTCTCCCTTTTGTCCTGCTACTCTCCTATTTTATCACAAATTGAAGCTGTAGACGAGATCTACAACTTTTATTCTTTGAGCATTGACATATTCTGATTGGATCAAGGTTGAAATAGGCTCCAAGTGACTGCTATGTAAATTTCAACTTCTAAACTCTGAGGTTTCAACTTCTGCTTGGTAAAAATGTTATAACTCTTTTATATGAACTCCGATTTGGACGATTCAAGATGTTACGGAAAACTAAGGAATAACTCTATAATAAAATCCAAGTCCTAAGCCAAGACCATGAATCAAACTTAGCAATAAAACCCAACAAACTTCCCGTTTTCCTTGTTTCATCTCCATTTTGACCTAAAACCCATAAACAAACCTATTAAGCCCTTGTTAACAATGAATCATGCAATAGACTACGCATAAAGGAATCAATATAAATGAATATCATGCACTCGTCAAATTCCCCCAAACTTAGCTTTTACACGTCCTCGTGTAATGTGACGCCCCCAAATTCCAGGACCGCCACTTGGTCTCTCGAATTCAGTTCATCACGTGCTCATGGTAATACATCATAATAATAATAACTAAACAACACACATCTAAGGCGAAAAATCTATTCTAGAATAATTTACAATAATTTATTATAATTATTCCTCCAAGTCTCGCAACCTACAGTACTTAATAGATTACATAATAATATCAATTAACGACTTATTACATAACCTAACTTAAGCTTAAACATAATCAAAACCAGTCTTACTATATCATCTTAATACAACAATAAAATATTTAAAAACATAAAAGAGACAAGCTAGTTGGTAGCCTTGCCTTTGCCCTTGCCCTTATCAACGCCCGAAGGTTCGCCCTGCTCTGCCTTAACTGAAATGTTTTAGAAAAAGCAAGAATGAGCACAAATTGCCCAGCAAGTAATATACAATAAGGTTAAGTGATATAATCCTTAATTTTTGAAAAGGTATAACAAAGTTTGATAGTTCAAGGATAACAAGAATATCAACAGTTTTCAATAATAGTCGCTAAGGACAGAATAATATCAATGTGATTCAATAACAAATCAATTCAAGATTTCAAGATAACTGAATACTGAGCAGTTGCTAAGGACTATGAACTTCCACAGGAATTGACAGTAATAAACTGAAAATCCAACAAAAACAAGTACAACAGGTGATCAGCCTAAAGTACCATATGTTATGCATAACACTTAATCATACTAATATGCGCGCGTCGGTTCTCCGACAGTTATAGTTTGTTCTTCTCAGTCAAATATAAGATCCCGCACCAATCAATTGGTTTTGGGTCGCTTTTCAATAATATAAGCCTAGCCGAATCAAATGGCATAGACACTTTCACAATATTCAAGAACAATACTAAGTTCAACATGAATAATAGCTTTAATGAAATAAGAGTTCAAGGATGCTAATTTAATTCAACGATTATGTAGAAAACTAGTTCGCAATATACAAAGATAGAATACTTGCATCTAAAAAGATAAGGTTTAGATACTCGCTTACGATATCCGTTGAATAAAGTAATGCAAGGGTTTAGGATACTTGCTTACAACGTTCCTCGAAATAAAACAAACACAAAGATAGGATACTCGCACTATAAATGAGTGTAAGTAAGGAAACTTGTCTTATGCATAGTTTACTCACGTAAAGCTAGCCAACACTTTGGAATCCTATTTATAATGTATTACATGTATAGGATTTTCATTAGTTAACACATCCGTTACACAAACTTATTACTCAATATACATATATGTTACTATCTTAGTCACATGTCATACTTATACTCATTAGATTATAAGTTATCACGAATTAAGTACATAGTTATAACATAACTGATACTATAGCAACTCATCATGCCCAAGTGGTTATGATCCTTTGACCCATTATATAAGTGAAACATTATCTTATTACTTAATCATCACATATATACATATATCAGTAGGGTGTAAACCATTTTTAGCAGTTTTGAACAACAATTTACACTAACTGACATGACCAGAACAAGTAGATTTCAACAATTTAGATTCCAGACCGGCTCAGCTGCGCCATGGCTAAGCCTAGGGCCAGCGCAGCTGCGCAGCCCTCTGGCCAAGCCAAGGCTGAGCTGTGCCTTATGATTTCTGTCAGGTCATGCAAGCCAACAACACCACATAGCATATAAACATATTACAAGATACTTTTATGTTTGTACAACCTTTCCTCGTTTCAAATATATGTGATAAAGATTCTAAGTCAATACTTTTAATAACTTAAAGCCATTCAAGGTCATGAAACCACGAAGCTATCGTACTTGTCATGTACACACATAAGGTGGTCGTGTAACGTGTTCTAGGCATGTTCATGAATATCTTTACCACATACATATTACTAGCATTGCTATTGGTTTTGAAATCATGCTTCATTTAGTCTTTATGGCACCTAGCATGGTGTGTACACACGTGTTTGTATGACACATTAGTGAGGTTAAAAACATTATCCAACATGTTCATAATGATCAGAATCTAGACTTCGATATAACATGTCAAGATTTAGGTTCAAAACTTATACTTTCACTAGTAAAGTTCATTTAACGCAATCCACGTGCTCATGATACCTTACGAAACATGTATACATCTATTAACATGCTTTTCATGCTTTCCTAGATCATAATAATATGCTTGCAAGGTCAAGATACCGTATAAGTCAGAACATTGATATCATACACACATGTCAAAGTCTTGTATTAAAGTTCTAAGTTTGTTTTGGAAAACTATACTATTCATCAACCATGAACACAAGCGTAATAGAACATGATCATTTTAGGTCTACGTATCTATACATGTAAGTTAGTCATGCTAGCATGCTTCATGTACGTCAATGCAAGAACTATCATATAGCAGGAAGCAAGCAGAAAATCAAAAATTGCAGCAGGGGACCTGCGCAGCTGCGCTGCGCCGCAGTGTAATGCCGGCGCAGCTGCGCCGCGTCCGGTTCAGTTCAAGAACAGCCTGCGTCGGCAGACTTCCTGGCCAAATGCCAAATTACTTCACGAATTTGATTATAATCAACTACATTATAATTTAAACATATATATAAGTTCACATAACAACTAAATAAGTGCTCTACAATCCAATTGCAATCCAATTTTGCATAATCAAGAATTTAAGCAATTGCAGTAACAGAAACAGGAAATGAAAATGAAGAACAAGGAGAGGAATTATACCTCTATTAGTTTGTGAATTGAACTTGCTGCTATACTGCTACTTACAATGCTGCTATACTATCAATGTATTCTCTCAACTCAACACTTATGCAAACTCACATCAAATGAAATTGAAGGAGAAGGGGCCATATAAATAGCAAAGCCAAGACCCAGACAATGTAATTGTACAACAAATTAAACCAACGAGATTTGTGAATTGCATGGGGGTTAAAGAGTAGTAGGTAAATGGTAGTTGGATTCATCATGAATCCCATTCCCTCCAAAATCATGAGCTATGCAATGCTGAGTTTGAGGAAGAAATAGGGAGTAGGCTAGCTTGAGTTGTTCACGTGTATAAGGATTGTGTTTGTCAGCATGGGCCAAGCTTCTAAGTATCTAGCATTTTGCAACATGAAGTGTATTAACACTAAGGCCATATATACATATATCATACACTTAGGCTATTACATATACATTCATACTATATATTTAGATTATAATTATCATTATAATGTAAGTCACATGCTTAATATTTCAAAGTAGTAGTTGTGATATGGCAATGTAACATACATATCATCCATGTACATTTATTAACACCGGATATAATCACATCACATTATTTCCTTTATTAAATTTTATTATTCCATTATATATATAAATATTCATCAATTATTATTTATATTTATGATACAATATTTTAATGTATACTTACATACATATTGTCACATAGGCTATTAATCAAGTAGCTCATATAGTTTAATAAGCCTTACCATATAATAGTGTCATATTACACTTCACATAATACATAGTTAGCTAATGTATGTTACACATTTAATTCGCATGCTTGCACATAACAATGAATATAATCTTATTATATTAATAACTTACTTATTTATTTTATTATTCATAATATCAAATAAATAAATTATTCATTTCATTGATTAATTAATAATATTATTAATTAATCCATTCCTCACTGATTATTAATTTCCATAATAATCGATTAACACTTATATGATTAAATATCACATTAAATGAATATAAATCTTATTATAATATAAACACATTGCTTATTATTATTATTATTATATTTCTTGCAATAATAATAATCACATATTATTAATTAATCACATTAATATTCTATAACAATTATTCTACGATGACAATTAATTAATATTCTACGATTAACAATTAATATAGATTAATTGTTCGCTTAAATTAATATAATCATTCTTATATTACGTCACTGTGCCACACAAGGCTATCAATGAGTTTATCGCAAACTCCATCAATTTCTCAATTATTATAATTATTCAATTTTATATATAATTGAATTAATTATTCTCATAACACAAAATCATTTATATTTCAAATAAATTCTCATATCCATTAATATATTTATTTAATAATATTAGGAAATTCTCGGGTATTACATCCTCCCCCCCTTATAAAAATTCCGTCCCAGAATTGCTACAAGGTTACACGAATAGATGGGGATAGTCCTTCATCATCCTATCTTCTAACTCCCACGTTGCCTCCTCGACGTCGTGGTTACGCCAAAGTACTTTCACAGATGAAATAATTTTATTTCTCAAGGTTTGTTCTTTCCTATCTAATATCTGGACAGGAATTTCTTCATATGCCAAGTTCTTCTCCACTTGAATGGGCTCGTAAGAAATCACGTGCTTGTAGTCGGCCTTGTACGGTCGCAACACGGAAATGTGAAACACGTTGTGGATGTGCTCCAGTTCGGGTGGTAACGCAACTTTGTATGCCACTTCGCCCACTCGCTTCAGTATCTCGAACGGTCCTATGAATCTTGGACTCAATTTTCCTTTCTTGCCGAAACGGATTTTTCCCTTCCAGGGAGATACCTTTAAGAATATGAAACTGCCGACTTTGAAGTCTCGGTCCTGCCGATGCAAATCTGCGTATTTCTTATGGCGATCTTGAGCTGCTACTAATCTGGCTCTTATCACTGTCACCATGTCTGCGGTTTGTTGTACTAACTCTGGTCCGAGTATTCATCGCTCCCCGACTTCGTCCCAACATAATGGCGTTCTGCACTTTCTTCAGTAAAGAGCTTCGTACGGTGGCATGCCGATACTTTCATGGTAACTATTATTATATGCGAATTCTACTAAGGGTAGGTGGTCGTCCCAATTTCCCTTAAAATCCATCACGCAAGTCCTAAGCATGTCCTCCAGCGTTTGTATTGTTCGCTCACTCTGTCCGTCTGTCTGAGGATGGTAAGCAGTACTCAACCTCAACTGCGTTCCCATTCTTTCTTGCAAACTCTTCCAAAAATTAGACATGAAGCGCGGATCTCGATCAGAGACAATTGACATCGGCACTCCATGTCGTGAGACAATTTCTTTTATGTATAAGCTAGCTAACTGATTCAAACTGTAGCGGATCTTGATTGGTAGAAAATGTGCGGTCTTGGTTAGTCGATCCATGATAACCCAAATAGCATCATAACCTTTTTGCGTAACTGGAAGTCCTACCACGAAGTCCATCGTAATATGCTCCCATTTCCACTCTGGTATTTCTAACGGTTGTAGTAAACCACTTGGCCGTTGATGCTCTGCTTTAACGCGTTGGCAAGTCAAACATCTACTGATACACTCTGCGACTTCCCGTTTCAAATTGGGCCACCAAAAATGTTGCTTCAAATCTCGGTACATCTTAGTGCCTCCCGGATGAACGGAATACGTCGTATTGTGTGCCTCGTGCAAAATCTCTTCCCTCAACTCGGTTACCGCTGGTACCCACACTCTTCCTTCAAATCTCAAAATACCGTCTTTATCCATTCGAAATTTTTCTTCCTCATTTTCCGTGATCCTCTTTCGAATTTTCTCACACTCTTCATCCTTTTCCTGGGCTTCCTTACTCTATCCAACAATGTCGGATGAGCTCCCACTACAAACAACTTCTCTCCAGGCTTCTTTGGTTCTTTCACTTCTTTTTCCAATTTCTCCATCTCTCTTATCAATTCTTCCTGAGTCGTCAAGTTAAACAACTTTTCCCTTCCTTTTCTGCTCAGAGCTTCGGCAACCACGTTTGCCTTTCCCGGGTGATAAAGAATATCGCAGTCATAATCCTTGATCAATTCTAACCACCTCCTCTGACGCATATTTAACTCTTTCTGTGTGAAGATATATTTCAGACTCTTGTGGTCCGTGTATATCTCGCATTTTTCTCCGTACAAATAATGCCTCCATATCTTTAACGCAAAAACTACTGCCGTTAACTCTAAGTCGTGAGTAGGGTATCGTTTTTTGTAATCCTTCAATTGTTGTGATGCATACGCAATGACCTTGCCGTGCTGCATTAAGCACACAGCCAAGTCCCTTGTGCGATGCATCACTATACACCACAAAATTTCCCGCATCATCTGATAAGGATAACACAGGTGCTTCGCTCAATCTCCTTTTCAGTTCTTGAAAACCTTCTTCGCATTTGTCGGTCCATACAAATTTCACCGTCTTTCTAGTCAAATTGGTCAGCGGGGTTGCTATCTTAGAAAAATTTTGGATGAATCTTCGATAGTATCCAGCTAACCCTAAAAAGCTTCTCACCTCCGTCGGTGTTCTCGATTGTTCCCAATTACTTACTGCTTCAACCTTCGCAGGGTCTACAGAGATTCCATTCTTATCCACCACGTGACCTAAGAATTGAACCTTCTCCATCCAAAATTCGCACTTTAAAAATTTTGCATACATCTTTTCCTTCCTTAGTGCCTCCAAAACAATATTCAGATGTTCGGCGTGTTCTTCCTCTGTCTTCGAGTCGATCAAAATGTCGTCGATAAAAACCACTACAAATTTATCCAAGTATGGCTTGAAAACTCGGTTCATCAAGTTCATAAATGCTACCGGAGCATTAGTCAATCCAAATGACATTACCAAAAACTCGTAGTGTCCATAACGGGTTCGAAACGCAGTCTTTGGTATGTCCTCATCCCGTACCTTCAGTTGATGATATCCTGTTCGTAGGTCAATCTTCGAGAAACACTTTGCTCCTTTCAGTTGATCAAACAAGTCGTCTATCCTCGATAGCAGATATCGGTTCTTGATCGTTACTTTGTTCAATTCTCGATAATCGATACAGAGTCTCATCGATCCGTCCTTCTTCTTAACGAATAGCACTGGTGCTCCCCAAGGAGAAACACTCGGTTGAATGTAACCCTTATCCAACAACTCTTGCAATTGTATCATCAATTCCTTCATTTCTACTGGCGCCATACGATATGGAGCTTTCGAAATCGGTGCCGTTCCCGGTGCTAAGTCTATTATGAATTCGATTTCTCTGTCTGATAGAAGACCAGGCAGATCGTCCAGGAAACACATCTAGAAATTCATTAACTACGAATATATCTTTAATTTCTACTCCCTTTTTCCGAGTATCAACGATGTAAGCTAGATAACCTACACATCCTTTTCTTAACAATTTCTTGGCCTGCATCATCGTAACGCAACACGATTGCTTAAGCGATGAGCTACTATAAAACACTATCTTAGACTTACTCGGAGTCTGAAGGTTCACACATTTGTTCTGACAGTCAATTATCGCAGCATGGTTATACAACCAATCCATGCCCAGTATTACGTCAAATTCTCCCAATCTAATAGGAATCAAGTCTACGCTCAGTTCATGTTCTCTAATGTTTGCGTGACAATCTAGATAAATTTATTCTACAGGGATCACTTCCTTATTAGCAACTTCTATGATCAAAGGATTTTCTAATCGTTCTCGGGGTGTACTAAGTCTACTAGCAAATTCTTCAGATACAAAAGAATAGGTGGCACCCGAATCAAATAATACATAAACATTTATATCATTGATTGGGATTATACCTAACACCACGTCCTTCGCAGCCACGGCGTCCTGGACGGTCATGTTAAAGGTTCTGGCGGTTGGGCAGTTGGATTGTGCCGGTCCACCGATCATCAGGAAAATAATCGGGGATAAGTCTTCATCATATTCTCTTCGAGTTCCCACGTAGCTTCTTAAGCGTTGTGGTTCCTCCAAATTACCTTAACAGAAGATATTACCTTGTTCCTGAGAACTTGTTCTTTCCTGTCAACAATTTGAACAGGAACTTTTTTATAGGATAAATCCTTCTCAAATTGTAGGGGTCCATATTCTATCACATGTTTGTAATCGGGTTTATAAGGTTGTAACACTGACACATGGAAGACGTTGTGGACATGTTCTAATGCCGGAGGTAATGCTACCTCATAGGCTACTTCCCCAATTCTTCGCAGCAGTTCAAAGGGACCAATGAATCGCGGGCTCAATTTTCCTTTCTTACCAAATCTGATCTTTCCCTTCCAGGGAGAGACCTTCAAAAATACAAAGGTACCCGATTCAAACTCTACATTCTTGCGGTGTGGATCAGCGTATTTCTTCTACCTATCCTGAGCCGCTATTAATCTTGTCCGAATTACTTTAACTATTTCTGCTGTTTGTTGTACCAACTCTGGTCCTAGCAATTGTCTCTCGCCAACTTCATCCTAGTACAGTGGAGTTCTGCACTTTTTATCGTACCAATACTAGCGTGGTAACTATTGTTATAACCGAATTCTACAAGTGGTAAGTGATCGTCTCAATTGCCTTTAAAATCCATGATGCATGCTCTCAGCATATCCTCTAATGTCTGGATAGTACTTTTGCTTTGCCTGTCAGTTTAAGGGTGATAAGCGGTACTCATTCTCAATTGTGTTCCCATACATTCTTGTAGTCATTTCCAGAAATTAGATGTAAAGCGCGGATCACGGTCAGAAACAATCGACACTGGCACCCCGTGCCTTGAAACAATCTCTTTCACGTATAACTTTACCAACTGTTCTAAGTTAAATCTGATTTTGATCGAAAGAAAGTGTGCGGATTTCGTTAGTTGGTCGACAATAACCCATACTGCGTCGTAGCCTTTCTGGGTCGTCGGAAGGCCAACCACAAAATCCATTGTAATATGCTCTCATTTCCATTCTGGGATCTCTAGTGGTTGTAACAAACCACTTGGTCTTTGATGTTCTACCTTGACCCTTTGGAAAGTCAAACACTTGGCAACACAATCGGCAACGTCCCTCTTCATATTTGGCCACCAAAAGTGTTGTCGTAAATCCTGATACATCTTGGTACTTCCGGGATGAATGGAATACCTCAAACTATGAGCCTCGCTCAGAATGTCCTTAATTTCTAGTACTGGTGGTACCCAAACTCTATTTTCAAACCTCAATAATCCTTCGCTATCCATTTTAAACTTAAGTTCAGTCCGTTCAGCTATCTTTTTCTTTACTTCTTCACATTCCTTATCCAGGATTTGAGCTTCCTTAACCTTATCCAATAAAGTTGTACCAGCTTGCATCTGAAACAGCTTCTCATCAATCTTCATTGGACATCCTACTTTTAATTCCAGTTTTTTCCATGGCTGAAATTAACTCTTCCTGTGCTGTCAACATCATCAACTTCTCCCGACCCTTTCTGCTTAAGGCGTCGTTTACAACATTTGCTTTACCCGGGTGGTATAAGATATCACAATCATAGTCCTTAATTAGTTTTAACCATCTTTTCTGACGCATATTCAAATCCTTCTGGGTGAAAATATATTTCAGACTCTTGTGGTCTGTATATATTTTACACTTCTCCCCATAGAGATAGTGTCTCCAAATCTTTAAAGCGAATACCACCGCGGCTAATTCTAGATCGTGGGTTGGATATCCCTTTTCGTAATCCTTCAATTGTCGTGATGTATACGCAATGACCCTGCCGTTTTTCATAAGCACACATCCTAGTCCTTTATGCGACGCATCACTATATACCACAAAGTTTCCTGTGTCATCCGGAATGGACAACATAGGTGCTGTACTCAACCTTTTCTTAAGCTCATGAAAACTTTCCTCACACTTCTCCGTCCAAACGAATTTCACAACTTTCCTAATCAAATTCGTTAGTGGAGTGGCGATCTTAGAAAAATCTTAAATGAATCTTCTGTAATACCCTGCTAATCCAAGAAAACTTCTTACTTCTGACGGTGTTTTTGGCTGATCCCAATTCATCACTGCTTCGACTTTGGAGGGATCCACCGAAATTCTGTCCTTATCAATCATATGTCCGAGAAATTGCACACTTTTAATCCAGAATTCACATTTTGAGAATTAGGCGTACAACTTCTCTTTTCTCAACACCTCCAATGTCAACTTCAAATGCTCAGCATGCTCTTCTTTGGTCTTAGAATATACCAATATATCGTCAATAAACACCACAATGAATTTGTCCAAAAAAGGCTTGAACACTCCATTCATTAGGCCCATAAATGCTGCAGGCGCATTTGTTAGACCAAATGACATAACCAAAAATTCATAGTGACCATCGTGTCCTGAACGCTGTCTTCGGGATATCTTCAGGCCTCACCTTCAGCTGATGATAACCACTTCTCAGGTCTATCTTTGAGAAATATCTTGCTCCCATTAATTGATCAAATAGATCGTCAATTCTTGGTAACGGATACCTGCTCTTAATGGTAACCTTATTCAATTCCCTATAATCGATGTAGAGCCGCATTGTCCCATCCTTCTTCTTTATGAATAACACCGGCGCTCCCCACGATGATACGCTCGGTTGAATATATTTCTTGTCCAGTAGCTTTTTTAGCTGAACCATCAATTCTTTCATTTCTATCGGAGCCATCCGGTATGGTGCTTTCGATATTGGAGTCGTACCTGGCACCAAATCGATAACGAAATCTACTTCCCTATCAGTGGAAGTCCTGACAGATCGTCTGGAAATACATCCACGAAGTCCCTTACGACTGGTATTTCCTCTAACTTTGGATTCTCTTTTCGACTATCGACTATGTAGGCTGAATATCCCATACAGCCTTGTCTTAATAACTTCCTGGCTTGCATCATCGTCAGATAACTCGCTTGTCTAGGCGACTAGCTGCCATAAAACACAACCTTTGACGGAGTCATAAGGTTAATACATTTCTTCTGGCAATCAATTACAGCTCCATAATTGAATAGCCAATCCATTCCCAGAATAACATCAAATTCCCCAAGTTTAATCGGGATAAGATCTACATTTATAATGTTACCCTTAATATCCACTTTACAGTTCTTGTGTATATACCTAACAGGAATCACTTCCCTGTTCGCAATCTCTATGTTCATAGGGATTTCTAATTCTTCTTTATGTAGTTCTAAGTTCTTGGCAAAGTCATCGGATATAAATGAACAAGTAGAACCCAAATCAATTAAAACATTAGCATTGACTTTATTGTTCCGAATGATACTTGACACCACATCACGAGACTGCACATCATCTTGTACGGTCATATTGAATGTCCTTGTAATTGGTCAGTTTGTCAAAGTCAGTCCGATAATTGTAAGATAATTTCCACTATTATTTCCCTTATTTCCACCTGACCTTGCCCCTCCAGATGCCTTCTTGGGACAGTCTCTAGCCAAGTGATCCTTTGACCCACATGTGTAGCAGGTGCCCTTCTTAGGGTTAGGGCAGTTAGGTGCTATGTGGCCTTTCTGACCACAATTGTAGCAAACTCTTTTCCCATCCATGCAGACTCCCAAGTGAGTCTTTCCACAGGTTGGGCATGGTTCTATCCTTTTCTTCTGACTCCTTTGCTGATTTGCGGACGACGGGTTATCATTCCACTTTCGTTTATGATTATTGGTTCCTCCCGTGTTACTGCCACTAGCCTTATTATTTCCTTCAGTTTTATTCTTCTTCTTCTTCTGATCCTAATTGTACTTGGTCACCGCTTCGCTTCCACCTTCAGCGAGGATGGCTTTCTCCAAAACTCCAGCAAAAGTGTTCAATTGAAACATTGACACTTTGCTATACAACTAGGGTTTCAGTCCCTGTTCAAAATGCCTAGCCTTCCTTTCGTCAGTATGCACCTGATATTGGGCAAACCTAGCCAATTCATTAAACTTTGCTGTATAGTCGGGCACAGACATATTTCCCTGTTTCAACTCCAGAAACTGCACCTCTATTTGATTCTGGGAGCTGGTCAGGAAGTACATCTCGAAAAACATTTTCTTAAACCTTTTCCAGGTTATAACACCTTCTCCTCCCCTGACCTTATTTGCCTGCCACTAGTAGTTGGCTTCTGATTTTAACATGAATGTCGCGTAGGCTGTCTTTTGGTCCTCCCTAACTTGGGAAACCTAAAAAACTTTCTCTATCTCCATAACCCAAGTTTGAGTGTCTATCGGGTTCGTGGAGCCTTTAAACTCTGGCGGTCCTACTGCCTTAAAGTCTTTAAACGAGGTGTTCGGTGGAGGTTCAGGCTGATTATTCATAGCTCCAGCTAACAGATTTACCAACTGCTGAACGGGGTTCGCATTGGCATAATTGTTGTTATTGTTATTCGTTGACCCTTCTTGGGCTTGTCGACGATTTTGTCTCCTTCTTGGCGGCATATTTCTGTTAAAATATACGCTTGTTAGATCTTTATTCAATTTCTTAAATACTTAAGACTTAACTCAAATATTTAATATAATCACTTTAACTCATATAATCTCAAATAAACTTTGATATTTTATTAAAATCAAAAGTTTTAACATAATAAGATAGCGTTTCTGCCATTTGCAACAACTAGCTCGAGATAAAGTATCTACAGGATTTAAACATCATAATATTCCTTTGTTTATAATCACATCAGAATTTACATAAATAACTATCAGTTAAGCATACTCCTAGTCATACTGTCCTATCACGGCCTGCTAAGACGTCGGACAGCTTCACTACGCTCCTCCTCCATGATGCGGGACATAGTCCTACGATCTAACATATACCCAAGCAGTCCCTCGAACTGAATTGGATATGTCATAACTCGGTCCTGGGCCTCATCAATGGCCCTCAGAAACGTGTAGCACGTCTCTGCTACCTTAACTCTCTTTGCACGCGCCTCCTCCTCTGCCAAATCTACACGTCGTGCATTGCTCACCCAAGCTTCCTCTACTATGGCGAGTCTTTCTTATTTTTCTTTTAACTCATTCTTCAATCTTTCTATCTCCTCTTACTTCTGCTCACTTTGGCCCCTTTCATGAGCCAAGTCCCACTCCACATTTCCAAGACGGGTGTGGAGTGTCTCAACCTCACCATAATAATAGAAATTCATTTATCAGATAAATAATCCATCATCTTACATCATCTAAAATAATAATAAATAATAAATCCCAGGTTATACTGAACCTTAAATCTCTGTTGCAGAAACGTAAATAAATAATTCTTATACATCACACATTAGTCTTGAACTTTAACATTTCAATATCATCACAAGTCTTCAACACTTGTTAGCTTTTCCTTTGCCCTTGCTACTAGAAGGTTCATCACTTCATTCATTCTTAGCTGCAATGTTATTATGCAAGAGTGAGCACGAATGCCCGCAAATATAAAAATATGACAATAATAACATGCGAGTGAATTTAAAGACATCTGAATAACAGAAAGCTAAACTTTTGAATCAAGAATAATTAATCGAGAATCAAATTACTTCTGAGAGTCATAAGACCTTGAACTAAGTCTTAGGTTGTCAAGTATATTAACCTTTAAACCTTTAACAGTCTTAAGACTATAAACTTTACTTCTCGTACTTAGGGAGATCAGCCCTTCGTACCGATACTGTGCACACTACCTTAACGCATAAGCATCATCAATTCCCCTTTGAAAAGGGTTATTCATCTCAGTTTGACATCAGGGTCTGCACCAAATAAAGTTTGGTTTGGATAACTCAATAGTAGTTCTGGAATTTAGAACGCTCACCAACTATGGACTAGTCGAATCATATAAGTTCGCTAGTCTTAAAGAATTTAATAATAAATGATATTCAATTTGAATATTAACTTCTCAAGAATATACAATCGAAATAAGTATTGTATAACTGAAATGATACTTTTAAAAGAATCATGGCATCTCATATGAAATTCTGCACTTGAATAATCAAGGATAAATACTTTGCTCGATATAGAATTTAAATCTATAACTTGCTCAATTTAAAAGTTTGAGTTTAGGAAACTTTCCTCGTACACAAGGTACAATTATTACTCACTTCTTTAATTACTCTTACCTATCAATACATTCACAATATCAATTAATCAGAGGTTCGATATGATTATTGATTTACAATAGTGTTCTTTGAACTCATTATTAGGTTTTTCAAATAATGACTTAAGTTAATTAATTAACTTATTAATTAACCACATAACCTTCGTTATTAAACTTGTATTAACATTTTGTCACACACATAACATGTTTTCATGTTTATTAGACTTAAAACAATGTCTTAATGTTTCTAACACATTATTTAACCTCTACGAATAATGGTTTAAGTCACATATTTAGTTTATTAATTAATTTCGTAACATAAATTATTAAACTTGTATTAATATCTTATCGTATATTCAACATGTTTTCATATTTATTGACTTCATAACACATTTTTCAAAATTCCACACTTAACAAATTTTTCAAAAAATTCCAGCAGGCGCGGCCGCGCGCCATTTAGCCTTGTACCCGGCGCGGCCGTGCCGCTGCGTTTTTCCAGATTCTGAAGTTCGCGAACGAACACAGAACTCGGCCATTTTCTCATAATTTACACCATTACATTGATTTCTGATGTTACTATGAAGTTTATATGAAGTATAAACTTCATAGTAACATCACAAATCAAAGTTAGCATGTTTCTACCAAATTAGATCATGCAATTACATCAGTTACAACAATCAATTTCACCGTTATTTATAAATTTATAAAGTTTTTATGAAAAATATAAAATCTATCATCACGGATTCGTTACTATACCGAATCCACTCATTCCAATTCCATTCTCTTTGTGTTAACATATACAATCATATTCATGTATCCTTTTTAATATAAACATAATATTCAATCATTAATTTAACCCATATGGGTTATTCACCCATATTTCAATACTCTATCTTTTCATGAAACCCAATTGTCAACAAAATTACTTGATGTGATCAGTGTAAATCATGGATACATGATCTCACACATAATACTAACATATACGGTCACATATATGATAGCCTCATACTTTAATTTCCCAAAATGAGTACTAACAGAAAAATTTTACAAAAACGTAGAAACTCTATAATTTTTTTTTGAAAACCCTATTAAGGCCAAATTAAATAAAATTGATTACTCTATAACATGTTTATATGTTAGAAAACATGTTATGATCACATACTCATACAGATAAAGCCATATCATAACCCAATTGGAAAACCCAATTTTTACAAGATTTTAAGAATACATAAAGAAGAACTTTAAGAAAATTAGATTTTGAAAACTAAAAAGGAAGATTACCCTTTGTTAGTATGAAGATAATCAAAGACAACACTTAAGATTTTCTCAAATCTCTTTCTCTCCCTCAATTCTTCTCTTTTTCTCTGATATTTCTCTCTCAAGTTTCTCTAACTTTTCTTCTCTGACTTGAACAAATGAAACTCAATGCGTCTAACTTAATAATATACGTATATATTATATCCGTTGTATAAAATAACAGACTAACCTCTACAAGGGCCTTGTTTGGCTACACACTAATTCTTTTTCTATTTATTTTAATTAACTAATTTACTATATAGTTAATTGTCACATTATTAATTATTTAATTAATTTTATTTAAATCAATTAAATAAAATGAGATAATTCACATTAAATCACATTGTCACATAATTAATATTCTTATTTATTAATTATGTCAATTCATTAATTCTTTAATTAATTATTAAATTAATTAAAGTAACATTATGCTTATTTAATTAATTTATTTAATCAAATAAACTCCATTAAATATATACTTTGAACTATTAAATTATTATACATTAATTTAATTAATGTAGCACATATAATTAAATTAATCTATCACAAATTCATGAATTAATTATTTAACTCAATAATTTAATCATTAAAAATATTTATTTATTTCAATAAATATTCAAATAATTGTACAAAATTCACGTTCGTCACATCTTTCTCCCCTTAAAAGGATTCTGTCCTCAGAATCACGGTTCGATAAATAATTTTATCCCATCACATTCTCCCGCCCTACAAAGATTCTGTCCCCAGAATCGCGCTCACCCATTCAGGAAAATAATTGGGGATAAGTATTCATCATATTCTCTTCGAGTTCCCACGTAGCTTCTGTGACACCCCCAAATTTGGGCTTTAATGCCTCGAATCCGGTGTATCACGTTCTAACAATAATGTTGTCGCCCCAAATTTGGGTCGCCACTTGGTCACTCGAATTCGGTTTGTCACGTTCAACAACCTCATACAATAGTAACAATACGACTAAATGTCGCATCGCACAGTGGAATAAGTATACAACTACTACCGAATAGAATTACATTTAATTAACATAATTTATTCGCGTCTTAAGGTCTCGTAACTTAAACATCGATTACATAGCTCATACCTTAAGCATATATAACCCTAACTAGTACATAATAGAATAAGTTCTTATTACAAACATAAGTTCTACATAATTAACAGCTACTCTATAGCCTTTCCCTTTCCCTTGTCGGTGCCCAAAGGTCCGCACTGCTCTGCCTTAACTGAAATGTTTTAGGGAAAGCAAGAATGAGTAACGAGTTTGCTCAACAAGTAATATAACAACAAGGGTGAGTATTTTAGTTCTCGAGTTCAACAGTGTATAGTAAGGTATGATAGTTCAAGGATAACAAGAATATCAACAGTTTTCAATAACAGTCACTAAGGACAGAATAATATCAATATGATTCAACGATAAATCAATTTAAGAATTCAAGATAACTGAGTACTGAGCAGTCACTAAGGACTATGAACTTCTACTAGAATTAACAGTAATATACTGATAACCCAATCAAAAATAAGTACAATAGGTGATCAGCCTAAAGTACCCTAAGGTATGCATATCGTTCAATCGTACTAAAGTGTGCGCACGTCGGTCTCCCGAAAAATATATTTTCCCTTCAAAGAAGGATGTTCATCTCAGTCAAACACATGATCCCGCACCAATCAATTGGTTTGGGTCGCTTTTCAACAATATAAGTCTAGCCGAATCAAATGGCATAGATCACAACAATTATAAGTTCAATCTCAAGATTTAAAGCTCGAGGAATATGAATCGACTTTTATCTTATACATGAAGTATATAGTTTATGATACATGACTTGCAATCTCAAAAGTTTACTTCCACGACAATAATAGCACAAACTTAATGAACGCTCAATAAAGAGTATGGTTAGGAACTTGCTTACAACGTTCCTCGAATAAAGTAAACCCAAAGATAGGTTACTTGCACAATAAATGAGTATAAGTCAGGAAACTTGCCTTATGCGTAGTTTATCCACGTTAAATAAATCAACACTTTTTGAATCCCTATTGTAATATAGTTATGCGTATAGGATATTCATTAGTTACGTATACTCATACATGATATATAAGTTTAAACGCATACATAAACGTCTAACTTAGTTGTACACTCTTTACATACTCCATTACACATTTTGCGTACTTATAGCACAAAAGTTTAGTTTATAAATCACTATGAAGTCAAAAAATATAGTCTCTAACATTGCTTTATAGTTTGCAAATACCTTTTGGACTCAACATTCAAAAGTTTATAAACATATATCAACATACTTTTATTACACATGTTCATCCATGTATTCGACACACATTTAAAATTATAGATGTATAATCCACATTGTTTTGAAATCCTTAGAAACACTTTAGCAAAACTTGGTTCCGTAGAGTTACTATATGCTTGAATACTTAAAACATTGCTTGAGCTATGTATTATAGCTTAAGCCATTCTTTCATGCATGTTGAGGAACTAGGTTTGGTCTTTTCTATTTACTTTCAACAATGGATAGTTCTATTCATAAATCTTCATTTTACAAAGCCAAGAAAACTTATCACGTCAAAGACTAACCATAGTACTTATTAAATAACATAACATTGCCAAACAACCTCTTTCCGTGCATGCTTGCATGTATTAGATTCATAACTTTACTATTTGAAAACTTGTTCTAAGCAACATTGAGTAGTGTACATATTTGTCTTAAGAAATCTCATGTTAACCAAATTAAGTATGCAAAGCATTTCGAAACCATATTTCATATGTATTCATAAAACTAACTAAGTTGTGAATACATGCTAAAAAGGTTAGATTTCCAAAAAGGCGTAAGGTTTTATAAACATGGTCTTCGTCCTTCAACTTTTCTTTCAAAAGGTTATAACTCGAACTCTAATCTACTAACACATCATGAAATACGCATTGGCACATGTTTAAGGATCACGTAAGTTCTTAAGTTAAGTTAGGTTAGGTTACTAGGTTTGAGAAATTAACAGCCCGGTCTTGGTTCCCTAGCCACCCCCCGTCGGGGTGGCACTTTGTACTATAAGAAGGCCCGCCGGGGCGGCATTGCCCAAAAATTTCTCTGGCCACCCCCTGTCGGGGCGGCACTTTGGCTTATAGGAGGCCCGCCGGGGCGGGCATAGCCATACCAGTTCGGAAATTCTTTCCCCTGCTGCAAACCAACTTTCCCAAATCACCATCAAACAGCAAATTTAAGCATACCTACTATGTATAAACTCCATAAACGTACTATATAACATATATAGCATGATTCTAACAAACTCAGCTCATCAATTTGGACATTAAAGCAAGTATTTCAAGATATTTTTAAAAACTTGTAAGACTTGAATTCTATGAACATATAAAGGGGTATTACCACTTGAAGTTGTGAAGTAACTTCTTTGCTTTCAATCTCAGGTCTCCTCTTCAACTCAACAACACTCACACACATAAATTTTTGAATTTCACAGAGTAATCAACAAGAAGTCTGAGAATGAGAATAGTTTTATTTATAGGAAACTTGTTGACCAACATTGGGGCTTTGCTCAATGGAATGAAGAAGAAACCAATGGTTATGGAGAAGTGGGTGAGTAGTTGTTGGATTACACTATTTTGCCCACTCCCCTTTGAATACTAATAGCTAGTTGATGAACTTGGGAGAAGAAGAGGGAATAGGCTTCTAGCCTTTGTCATTCACGTGAGAGAGAATTGGACACTCATTGTGGGATAAGAAATAAGAACTCAGCATTGTAAGGAATGATATACCATATATTACACACTTAATGCACATATATGCTTACCTTAGGTTAAATATATACTTAGGGTATACATGGACCTAAAATGTCATAACAATATTTCAAGGTAGTACATTGGGGTATATGTATACACATTGATATATAATCCATGTACATTTTAATAATGTCAAATTATGAGTTAATTGAATAGTGACATACTACATTATTACCAACCTCATTATTCCAATTATATAACTTATTGAAATAATTATTGCTATTAATTATTCACATACTTTAATAAACCATATAGTATTCATTAAAGTATTATACCTATAACATGGTCACATAAGTTCATGTATGTAACTCATACAATTTTATTACTCTTACAATATAGTTTCCATATTGCATAGTTTCACTAAAGTGTCACACTACACTTTAGATAACATTTTTTGAGTCCATATTGTATAATGTACATATAGTATGTATTCTCATAAGTCCACCCATATGACTCATTTCCTTTTTATCATATAGTTTTATTCACATTCCAATGTCACACTTCATTTTACAACCTCTATTATACAACTACATATATATATATATATATATATATATATATATATTCCTATCATCATACATTTTACATTGGGCCACATCAATTAAATCAATTGGGCTAAGCATGCTAAAGCATATGGACCCTAGTATTTAATCTAGCACATAAATTGATTGGGCCACATCTCTTAATTTTTATCATATCACATTAATGTGGTTGGGCTTGGATATATCTTAAGTGCAATACATTATTAATTCAATGATCTAACTAGATTAGGAAATTAATTAGGCCACACAAGGCTTATCACTTAAGCTTAATTAAGCTCATTATTATTTCTATTTTCGTACCACACAAGGCATTTTAACGAATTTAATAGAAACTCCACATTCTTCCTCAATTATTATATATTTAATTTGAAACAATTGAGTTAACCCATCATATAAACATTTATATTAGAATAAAGATTCATTTTCATTTATATATTCATTTAATAATATTCAGAAATTCTCGGGTATTACAGCTTCTTCAGCGTTGTGGTTCCTCTAAATTACCTTAACAGAAGGTATTACTTTGTTCCTGAGAACTTGTTCTTTCCTGTCAACAATTTGAACAGGAACTTGTTCATAGGATAAATCCTTCTCAAATTGTAGGGGTTCATATTCTATCACATGTTTGTAATCGGGTTTATAAGGTCGTAAGACTGACACATGGAAGACGTTGTGGACATATTCTAATGCCGGAGGTAATGCTACCTCATAGGCTACTTCCCCAATTCTTCGCAGCACTTCAAAGGGTCCAATGAATCGCGGGCTCAATTTTCCTTTCTTACCAAATCTGATCTTTCCCTTCCAAGGAGAGACCATCAAAAATACAAAGCTACCCGATGCAAACTCTACATTCTTGCGGTGTGGATCGGCGTATTTCTTCTGCCTATCCTGAGCCGCTATTAATCTTGTCCAAATTACTTTAACTATTTTTGCTGTTTGTTGTACCAACTCTGGTCCTAGCAATTATCTCTCGCCAACTTCATCCCAGTACAGTGGAGTTCTGCACTTTCTACCGTACAACGCTTCGTAAGGCGGCATACTAATACTAACGTGGTAACTATTGTTATAACTGAATTCTACAAGCGGTAAGTGATCGTCCCAATTGCCTTTGAAATCCATGATGCATGCTCTCAACATATCCTCTAATGTCTGGATCGTCCTTTCGCTTTGCCCGTCAGTTTGAGGGTGATAAGCGGTACTCATTCTCAATTGTGCTCCCATACATTCTTGTAGTCGTTACCAGAAATTAGATGTAAGATCACGGTCAGAAATAATCGACACTGGCACGCCGTGCCTTGAAACAATCTCTTTCACGTATAACTTTGCCAACTGTTCTAAGTTAAATCTGATTTTGATCGGAAGAAAGTGTGCGGATTTCGTTAGTCGGTCGAAGATAACCCATACTGCGTCGTAGCCTTTCTGGGTCGTCGGAAGGCCAACCACAAAATCCATTGTAATATGTTTTCATTTTCATTCTAGGATCTCTAGAGGTTGTAACAAACCACTTGGTCTTTGATGTTTTGCATTGACCCTTTGGCAAGTCAGACACTTGGCAACACAATCGGCAACGTCCCTCTTCATATTTGGCCACCAAATGTATTGTCGTAAATCCTGATACATCTTGGTACTTTCGGGATGAATGGAATACCTCTAACTATGAGCCCTCACTCAGAATGTTCTCCTTAATTTCTAGTACTGGTGTTACCCAAACTCTATTTTCAAACCTCAATAATTCTTCGCTGTCCATTTTAAACTTAAGTTCAGTCCCTTCAGCTATCTTTTTCTTTACTTCTTCACATTCCTTATCCAGGATTTGAGCTTCCTTGACCTTATCCAATAAAGTTGTACCAGCTTGCATCTGAAATAGCTTCTCACCAATCTCTATTGGACATCCTACTTCCAATTCCAGCTTTTCCATGGCTAAAATCAACTCTTTCTGTGCTGTCAACTTCTCCCGACCCTTTCTGCTTAAGGTGTCGGCTACAACATTTGCTTTACCCGGGTGGTATAAGATATCACAATCGTAGTCCTTAATTAGTTCTAACCATCTTCTCTGACGCATATTCAAATCCTTCTACGTGAAAATATATTTCAGACTCTTGTGGTCTGTATATATTTCACACTTCTCCCCATAGAGATAGTGTCTCCAAATCTTTAAAGCGAATACCACCGCGGCTAATTCTAGATCATTGGTTGGATATCCCTTTTCGTAATCCTTCAATTATCATGACGTATACGCAATGACCCTGCCGTTTTTCATAAGCACACATCCTAGTCCTTTATTCGACGCATCACTATATACCACAAAGTTTCCTGTGTCATCCGGAATGGACAACATAGGTTCTGTACTCAACCTTTTCTTAAGCTCATGAAAACTTTCCTCACACTTCTCCGTCTAAACGAATTTCACAACTTTCCTAGTCAAATTCGTTAGTGGAGTGGCGATCTTAGAAAAATCTTAAATGAATCTTCTGTAATACCCTGCTAATCCAAGAAAACTTCTTACTTCTGACGATGTTTTTGGCTGATCCCAATTCATCACTGCTTCAACTTTGGAGGGATCCACCGAAATTCTGTCCTTATCAATCATATGTCCGAGAAATTGCACCCTTTTAATCCAGAATTCACATTTTGAGAATTTGGCGTACAACTTCTCTTTTCTCAACACCTCCAATGTCAACTTCAAATGCTCAACTTGCTCTTCTTTGGTCTTAGAATATACCAATATATCGTCAATAAACACCACAATGAATTTGTCCAAAAAAGGCTTGAACACTCCATTCATTAGGCCCATAAGTGCTGCAGGCGCATTTGTTAGACCAAATGACATAACCAAAAATTCATAGTGACCATATCGTGTCCTGAACGCTATCTTCGGGATATCTTCTGGCCTCACCTTCAGCTGATGATAACCACTTCTCAGGTCTATCTTTGAGAAATATCTTGCTCCCTTTAATTGATCAAATAGATCGTCAATTCTTGGTAACGGATACCTATTCTTAATGGTAACCTTGTTCAACTCCCTATAATCGATGCAGAGCCGTATCATCCCATCCTTCTTCTTTACGAATAACACCAGCGCTCCCCACGGTGATACGCTTGGTTAAATATATTTCTTGTCCAGTAGCTCTTGTAGCTGAACTATCAGTTCTTTCATTTCTACCGGAGCCATCCGGTACGGTACTTTCAATATTGGAGCGGTACCTGGCACCAAATCGATAACGAAATCTACTTCCCTATCAGGCAGAAGTCCTGGAAGATCGTCGGGAAACAGATACACGAAGTCCCTTACGACTAGTATTTCCTCTAACTTTGGATTCTTTTTTCGACTATCGACTATGTAAGCTAAATATCCCACACAGCCTTGTCTTAATAACTTCCTGGCTTGCATCATCGTCAGATAACTCGCTTGTTTAGGTGACTTGTTGCCATAAAACACAACCTTTGACGGAGTCATAAGGTTAATACATTTCTTTTGGCAATCAATTACAGCTCCATAATTGAATAGCCAATCCATTCCCAGAATAACATCAAATTCCCCAAGTTTAATCGGGATAAGATCTACATTCATAATGTTACCCTTAATATCCATTTTACAGTTCTTGTGTATATACCTAACAGGAATCACTTCCCTGTTCGCAATCTCAATGTTCATAGGGATTTCTAATTCGTCTTTATGCAGTTCTAAGTTCTTGGCAAAGTCATCGGATATAAATGAACAAGTAGCACCCGAATCAAATAAAACATAAGCATTGACTTTATTGATCGGAATGATACCTGACACCACATCACGAGATTGCACATCATCTTGTACGGTCATGTTAAATGTCCTTGCAGTTGGTTGGTTTGTCGAAGTCGGTCCGATAATTGTAAGAGGATTTCCACTATTATTTTCCTTATTTCCACCTGACCCTGCCCCTCCAAATGCCTTCTTGGGACAGTCTCTAGCCAAGTGATACATTGACCCACATGTGTAGCAGGCGCCCTTCTTAGGGTTAGGGCAGTTAGGTGCTATGTGGCCTTCCTGACCACAATTGTAGCAAACTCTTTTCCCTTTCATGAAGACTCCCAAGTGAGTCTTTCCACAGGTTGGGCATAGTTCTATCATTTTCTTCTGACACCCTTGCTGATTTACGGACGACGGGTTATCATTCCACTTTCGTTTATGATTATTGGTTCCTCCCATGTTACTGCCACTAGCCTTAATATTTCCTTCAGTTTCATTCTTCTTCTTCTTCTTATGATCCTGATTGTACTTGGTCACCGCTTCGCTTCCACCTTCAGCGAGGATGGCTTTCTCCAAAACTCTAGCAAAAGTGTTCAATTAAATCATTGACACTTTGCTATACAACTAGGGTTTCAGTCCCTGTTCAAAATGCCTAGCCTTCCTCTCTTCAGTATGCACCTGATATTGGGCAAACCTAGCCAATTCATTAAACTTTTCCGTGAAGTCGGGCACAGACATATTTCCACTTTTAACTCTAGAAACTGCACCTCCATTTGATTTTGGGAGCTGGTCGGGAAGTACATCTCGAAAAACACTTCTCTAAACCTTTCCCAGGTTATTACACCTTTTCCTCCCCAGACCTTATTTGCCTGCCACCAGTAGTTGGCTTTTGATTTTAACATGAATGTCGCGTAGGTGGTCTTTTGGTCCTCCCTAACTCGGGCAACCTCAAAAACCTTCTCTATCTCCACAACCCAAGTCTGAGCGTCTATCGGGTTCGTGGAGCCTTTATACTCTGGCAGTTCTGCTGCCTTAAAGTCTTTAAACGAGGTGTTAGGTGGAGCTTGAGGCTGATTATTCATCTCTCCAGCTAACAGATTTACCAACTGCTGAACGGGGTTCGTATTGGCATCATTATTGTTATTGTTATTCGTTGACCCTTCTTGGGCTTGTCGACGATTTTGTCTCCTTCTTGACGGCATATTTCTGTTAAAATATACGCTTGTTAGTTCTTTATTCAATTTCTTAAATACTTTAGACTTAAATCAAATATTTAACATAACCACTTTAACTCATATCATCTCAAATAAACTTTGATTTTTTTGTTAAAATCAAAAGCTTTTAACATAGTACGATAGCATTTCTGCCATTTACATCAACTATCCCGAGATAAAGTATCTACAGGATTTAAAACATTATAGTATTCCTTTGTTTATAATCACTAAGCATACTCCTAGTCATACTGTCCTATCACGGCCTGCTAAGACGTCGGACAGCTTCACTACGCTCCTCCTCCATGATGCGGGACATAGTCCTGCGATCTAACATATACCCAGGCAGTCCCTCGAACTGAATTGGATATCTCCTAACTCGGTCCTGGGCCTCATCAATGGCCCTCAGAAATGTGTAGCACGTCTCTGCTACCTTAACTCTCTTTGCACGCGTCTCCTCCTCTGCCAGATCTGCACGTCGTGCATTGCTCACCCAAGCTTCCTCTACTATGGCATGTCTTTCTGATTTTTCTTTCAACTTATTCTTCAATCTTTCTATCTCCTCTGACTTCTGCTCACTTTGGCCATTTTCATGAGCCAAGTCCCACTCCACATTTCCAAGACGGGTGTGGAGTGTCTCAACCTCACCATCCCTCTGCTCGATGGTAATCCGTTGAATAACCGACTGCTCTCGCAACTCCTGAATCGTATCTCGAAATTCTATGTTGCGATCATACAATAACTCGTACATATCAGCACTGACAGAGTTCGATGGAAACTCCTCAAGGTCTTCCTCCTCCTCTTCCTCCTTAGGGTCTTCCTCTTCCTCCTCCTCTTCCTCCTCAGGGTCTTCCTCTGAGTCAATCTCTGGCTCATGCTCCCGACCAAAATCTAGAATCACAGGAGATGGCTCTGGCTGTACTAGCTGCTCCCAGACTACATTTATGTCTCGGGGCTCCTCATCTCTAGTCTCTAGGGGTACAACATCCCTGGGCGGACTAGCTTCCTCCAGTATCTGACATCCTGACAAAATAAGTTTTAAGTGTTAGTTTTTTAAGTGATGCTAATCAATACTCTTGCACGTATGAACACATAAACACATAGCATATAAGGTAATCTTATTGTCTTTCTTAGAACTCAATCAGAGTTATTATTACTATCTTCTCGAAGGCTACTATCCTAAGGTTTTTCCCCCACCTAAGGTTAATAACCTACGGCTTTGATACCAACTTGTGACTCCCCCAAATTCGGTATCTTAATTTCCACAGGATTTGGTGTTCACTGTTCAAACATCATATGACTATCTACCCATAATAATAGAAATTCATTTATTAGATAAATAATCCATCATCTTACATCATCTGAAATAATAATACATAATAAATCCCAGGTTATACTTCACCTTAAATCTCTGTTGCGGAAATGTAAACAAATAATTCTTATACATCACACATTAGTCTTGAACTTTAACATTTCAATATCATCACAAGTCTTCAACACTTGTTAGCTTTTCCTTTGCCCTTGCTACTAGAAGGTTCATCATCTCGTTCATTCTTAGCTGCAATGTTATTATGCAAGAGTGAGCACGAATGCCCGCAAATATAAAAATATGACAATAATAACATGCGAGTGAATTTAAAGACATCTGAATAACAAAAAGCTCAACTTTTGAATCAAGAATAATTAATCGAGAATCAAATTACTTCTGAGAGTCATAAGACCTTGAACTAAGTCTTAGGTTGTCAAGTATATTAACCTTTAAACCTTTAACAGTCATAAGACTATAGACTTTACTTCTCGTACTTAGGGAGATCAGCCCTTCGTACCGATACTATGCACACTACCTTAACGCATAAGCATCATCAATTCCCCTTTGAAAAGGGTTATTCATCTCAATTTGACATCAGGGTCCACACCAAATAAAGTTGGGTTTGGATAACTCAATAGTAGTTCTGGAATTTAGAACGCTCATCAACTATGGACTAGTCAAATCATATAAGTTCGCTAGTCTTAAAGAATTCAATAATAAATGATATTAAATTTGAATATTAACTTCTCAAGAATTTACAATCAAAATAAGTATTGTATAACTGAAATGATACTTTTAAAAGAATCATGACATCTCATATGAAATTCTGCACTTGAATAATCAAGGATAAATACTTTGCTCGATATAGAATTTAAATCAATAACTTGCTCAATTTAAAAGTTTGAGTTTAGGAAACTTGCCTCGTACACAAGGTACAATTATTACTCACTTCTTTAATTACTCTTACCTATCAATACATTCACAATATCAATTAATCAGAGGTTCGACTATGATTATTGATTTACAATAGTGTTCTTTGAACTCATTATTAGGTTTTTCAAATAATGACTTAAGTTAATTAATTAACCACATAACCTTCGTTATTAAACTTGAATTATTATTTTGTCACACACATAACATGTTTTCATGTTTATTAGACTTAAAACAATGTCTTAATGTTTATAACACATTATTTAACCTTTACGAATAATGGTTTAAGTCACATAATTAATTTATTAATTAATTTCGTAATATAAATTATTAAACTTGTATTAATATCTTATCATATATTCAACATGTTTTCATGTTTATTGACTTCATAACACATTTTTCAAAATTCTACACTTAACAAATTTTTCAAAAAATTCCGGCGGGCGCGGCCGCGATCCTGCGTTTTTCCATATTCTGAAGTTCGCGAACGAACACAGAACTCGGCCATTTTCTCCCAATTTACACCATTACATTGATTTGTAACGTTACCGATGAAGTATAAACTTCATAGTAACATCACAAATCACTGTTAGCATGTTTCTACCAAATTAGATCATGTAATTACATCAGTTACAACAATTAATTTCACTGTTATTCATAAATTTGTAAAGTTTTTAAGAAAAATATAAAATCTATCATCACGGATTCGTTACTACACTGAATCCACTCATTCCAATTCCATTCTCTTTTTGTTAACATATACAATCATATTCATGTATCCTTTTTAATATAAACATAATATTCAATCATTAATTTAACCCATATGGGTTATTCACCCATATTCAATACTCTATCTTTTCATGAAACCCAATTGTCAACAAAATTACTTGATGTGATCAGTGTAAATCATGGATACATGATCTAATACATAATACTAACATATACGGTCACATATATGATATCCTCATACTTTAATTTCCCAAAATGAGTACTAACAAATTTTTTTTACAAAAACGTAGAAACTCTATAATTTTTTTTTGAAAACCCAATTAAGGCCAAATTAAATAAAATTGATTACTCTAAAACATGTTTATATGTTAGAAAACATGTTATGATCACATACTCATATAAATAAAGCCATATCATAACCCAATTGAGAAACCCAATTTTACAGGACTTTAAGAATACGTAAAGAAGAACTTTAAGAAAATTAGATTTTGAAAACTAAAAAAGAAGATTACCCTTTCTTAGTATGAAGATAATCAAAGACAACACTTAAGATTTTCTCAAATCTCTTTCTCTCTCAATTCTTCTCTTTTTCTCTGATATTTCTCTCTCAAGTTTCTCTAACTTTTCTTCTCTGACTTGAACAAATGAAACTTAATGCGTCTAACTTAATAATATACGTATATATTATATCCGTTGTATAAAATAACGGACTAACCTCTACAAGGGCCTTGTTTGGCTACACACTAATTCTTTTTCCATTTATTTTAATTAACTAATTTACTATATAGTTAATTGTCACATTATTAATTATTCAATTAATTTAATTTAAATCAATTAAATAAAATGAGATAATTCACATTAAATCACATTGTCACATAATTAATATTCTTATTTATTAATTATGTCAATTCATTAATTAATTATTAAATTAATTAAAGTAATATTATACTTATTTAATTAATTCATTTAATCAAATAAACTCCATTAAATATATACTTTGAACTATTAAATTACTACACATTAATTTAATTAATGTAACACAGATAATTAAATTAATCTACCACAAATTCATGAATTAATTATTTAACCTAATAATTAAATTATTAAAAATATTTATTTATTTCAATAAATATTCAAATAAATGTACAAAATTCACGTTCGTCACATTAGCTAAGGCCCTGTTTTGCAAAAACGAGTTTAAAACAAGTGCAAGAACCTCGTTTGGGTAAAACTAATTTAAAATCCTTTTTATTCTTTTAATAACTCCTTTAACACATTAATTAATTGTTAAACTTTATTTAATTAAATTTTAACATTCTCATTTAATTAATAAAATCTAACATTAATTAATCACATACAAATTGCCACATAATAATTATAATTACTTGCTAATTATAAAATTCAGGTAACAATTACCACACAAACTTCATCTAATTTAATTATCTCAATTTAATTAGAACTATACCATAAAATTATTACACATCAATTAAATTAAATATTAAATATTCATTTAATTAATATATTATACTTAATTAAATTACTCCATAATCATCACATAATTTATTTATTTAGCTCAATAAATAAATTAAATTAAATATTTATTTAATTCAATAAATATTTAAAATTAATATAAAATATTCTCATTCGTTACAGGAACTTTGCATTGTCTAATTCCATAGTAAAGGTTCGATGGTGTGTATCACTCGTTGGTTCTGTTGGTCGTATTGATGGAGATGAATCCACGTCTTTCTTGTAGAGATCTGCAAAACTTATCAAATCATTACCCTCTTCCTCTTGTTCCTTCTCTTTATCAAATTCTATATTACTGTCTGTTCCTGAAGTAAGCACTGAATCCTCATGCTCCTCTTCGTCACATCCCATTGCATTTAAGTTCTCAACAAACTGAGGAGTTAACTTCCCTAAGCCTTGAGGTTCCAAACTACTAACTATTGTAGCAAGCTGACTCATCTGATTCTCCAACCTATGGATATACGTCCTTCTCTCTTGCTAGAACTGTTGTGTCTGATTCATCAAAGCTTTGAACATATCCTCCACAGATGTTACAAAATTATCAGGTACTTCGTAGCTTAAGTCGTGATGATCTCTCCATCCGGGATTGTGCGTTTCTGCCCAAGGATCATATTGATGCTGATAATGTCCCAAAAATGTTCCCACGACATTAACGTGTTGCAGAGTTTCATCCTCATGCAATATTGGACAAGCATCACTGGTATGTCCTGACTTTGAGCAAATTCCACACTCTTTTGCAACTTGTATATTTCCTATAGCCATTTGATGAACCAAAGCTGTTAATTCAGAAATCCGTTGTTCAATATTACTTGTACTTACCCCATTTACCCTTTGAGGTGTATGATCCATCCTAGTTCCATACTGCTGCGAGTTAGCTGCCATGTTTGCAATTAAGTTTCTTGCAACTTCTGGAGTCTTGTCTACCAGTGCTCCTCCACTTGCGGCATCAATCATGCTTCTATCCATTGGTAGCAACCACTCATAGAAGTACTGAATCAAGTGATAGTCATCGATTCCGTGAGGTGGACAGTTGGAACACAACTTCTTAAACCTTTCGCAATACTCATAGAGATTCTCTCCGTTAAACTGCCTGATTCCACATATCTCCTTCCTTATGTTAGCAACTCTCGAAGCAGAAAAGTACTTCTCCAAGAATAACTTTTGCATCTCAGGCCATGATCGTATTGATTATGAAGGAAGATAGTATAACCAGTCTTTAGCCAAATCTGCTAATGAGAACGGAAAAAGTCTAAGCTTGATCTGCTCCTCTGACGCTCCTTGTGATTTTATTGTGGAACACACCACATGGAACTCCTTTAGATGCTTATATGGATTTTCACCTGTAAGACCATGAAAAATAGGCAAAAGACTAATTAGTCCATAGTTAAGTTCGAAAGCAACATCTAAAGTAGGATATTCAATACACAAGGATGGTTGATCAAGGTCAGGAGTAGCCAGTTCTTTTAAAGTTATGTTATTTCTTGCCACCTCCATCTTTTCCTTTTCAAGTGTTGGAACAAGAGCTTCTTCTGTATCTGCAATTTTCTCTATTTCTTAATCAAAATTTAAGCTAATAGATTGAGAGGATTGAGTCATAAAACAAAAATAAACAAAATAAAAAAAATAAAGAATAAACAAAAACAAATAACACTCCCCGACAACGGCGCCAAAATTTGGTAGCTGTCGTCTAGCACTACAAAATTTACCTTACTCTTTATTCAGCTAACTCAAGAATTAGTATGGTAATAAGCAAGGATCGATCCCATAGAGAGTGAATTGTCTATTAGTTATCCAAGTATTTCTAATGAATTGGGGGTTTTTAGTTTTGAAAAGTATAATTAACTAAAGTGAATTAATAAGAAATATCAATGAGTAAAAAGCTTCAATTCTTCAGTTCAGTATTCCCTTTTCACAATTATGAGTTAATCAAGTGTTTACACTATTTATCTTCCAATGAGATTAATAACCCTAGATAACCACGATTGCAAATTACCTGAAATTCTCCTTAAGTGCAAATCTAATGCAATGATTGCCCACAAAAGATCCCTAACATACAACCTAGAACTATCGGTCTAGATTTAATATGATAGAAGCATGAAGAATGAGAATTAGATTATTCCAAGAAATAATTACACAATCAGGAATTATTTAACTTGTCTTCTAAAAATCTTAACAATATTCAAAAGCTTGAACACAATCAAATATCATTAATTGCTACTTGTGATTAGACGCACTTCGTTTGCTTAAAATATGTCTTAATCTAGCAGATGATATCAATTTACTAATTTAATCATGCAGAAACCAAATTAGTTAATTGAATAACATACATGAAAGTTTATGTAGATCAATAGAATAAATCTCAAAATGAAAGAATAAATAGAATAATCTTGATCAAAACATTAATTGATAATCAGGTTCAACATCCCTTCATAATTGAATAAAAGAACCTAGCCTGACATACTTTGATGAAATCAATAGCCTCCTTTTTGTTCAAAGATGAGAGATGAAGTATAAGATCTCAAATTCAAGATCCCCTAAACCTAAGAAAACAACTGATATAAATAGTCTATCAAAACCCTAGTGCAATAAGGCAAGTTTGCAATCCTATTCCTAATCAACTTTGCTTTTAAAATAACCTAAATCTTGTCAGATCGTCAGTACGACGCGCCCCGTGCCAGCGTTCCTTCACAGGCGGCGCGCCCCGCGCTAGGTATACAGAGAACTTGACTTCTTCCGGCTCGCCCCGCGCCTGATATAGTGTAAAGCCAGCACGCCCCGCGCATGGCTGTTAGTAACTCCATTTGTCAAACATTTCTCCTTTTTGTCCTGCTACTCTCCTATCTTATCACAAATCGAGGCTGTCGACGAGATCTACAACTTTCATTCTTTGAGCATTTACAGATTCTTATTGGATCAAGGTTGAAATCGGCTCCAAGTGACTGTTATGTAAAATTCAACATTCCAAACTCTAAGGTTTCAACTTCCGCTTAGTAAAAATGTCATAACTCTTTCATATGAACTCCGATTTAGACGATTCAAGATGTTACGAAAAACTAAGGAATAGCTCTATAATAAAATCCAAGTCCCCAGCCAAGACCATGAACCAAACTTAGCATTAAAACCCAACAATCTTCCCGTTTTCCTCGTTTCATCTCCATTTTGACCTGAAACCCATAAACAAACCTATTAAGCCCTTGTTACAAACCAATCACGCAATAGACTACGCATAAAGGAATCAATATAAATGAATATCATGCACTCGTCATATTTATAAATGTAGGCAACCCTCCTAAACCATTTAGGATTAGGGTTTCATATTAATTAATTAAACCCTTTTAATTAATTAGGCTTCCCAATCTTAATGAGAATAATTAAACTCTTTTAATTAATTAGCCTCCTAATATTATTAGGAATATATATGAGAGAGTATCTTATTAATTAATTCCCAAACTTCTTTAGGAATTAAATAATAATAATAATAAGACTCCTCTTATTAATTTATATTTAATATTTTTAAAATATTAAATAATAAATATTAAGCTATTTAATTTATTCTATCACCATAGATTAAATTAAATATACTTAAATTATTATTACGATTATGTCATTAGCTTCTTTAATAAATATTCTTCTTTTTATGGTGTGACCCTTTAGGTTCTTCATGTTAAACTGGTTGTGAATAAATCAATTAGAACAATTCTAATCTTATTTAAAAAAAAATTAAACTAATAATTTATTTAAATAAATAACATTTATTCTACAATAAGGGTAAGCCCCCTTAGCGATCAATGACTTTCTAGATAATATAGATTTCAACATTAATCATAAAAGAACCTTTGAATAAATAGTTACCGTAAAATTCATTCCTTCCACCATACAATGTCCCAATTAAATATAAGACAAGGAATTACTATCAAGTCTTATTTTATTTAATTATATGTATTTCGATTCTAAAATGCACAACATCAAATAATGCAAATTAAAAACTCCTTTCTAATTTCATTCTGCCTTGGCCAAGGACTACTTGGTTTTCATTTATTGAATCACATAGGACATTCTCCTCTTTTACTAAAAGCGATAGATTCTTTATTGATCATTCATTATCTTCATGTATAAATTATTATACCCAAGCATACCCTTTGATTTACCCTTAGGGTATTAAGGGACATGTCAAAGTATAACTCATCATACACAAGATACTATGATGATCTCAAGTCTAAGGATTTTTTGTACTACTATAACTAAAGTAATTCCTATTGATAGGCAAGTAAAACTCCATTAGGTATTCCTTAGCGAGCCACGTTCAGTGTACTTATTCTCCAATAAGCACCTATATACGTGCTTTAATGTCTCCACACAAATGATTATGAGATCGATCTTCCTCATCTAATGAGCAAGCAACGTATGTACCAATCTATCCAGATTCACTAATCTTTTTTTTAGTAATCCAACGATTGGGAACTATTTTAGTTTTAAGCTATCTAAGAATTTAGATCTCATTAGCATGATCATCATTATGATTCTAAAAGCATTACTTAAAAACATGGGTTTATCATATATTATAAAAATAACACCATGTAGATAAATAAATGCCTTTAATTAAATAACACTTTTATAAATAAGTGAATAAGATTGTTACAAAGTATATGCTTTATCATCAAACATGATTGACTTGTGTGCATACTACTTTCAATCTCCCACTTGCGCTAAAGCCAATTGTCATAATATCTCATACCCATCTTCTCTAAGTGATAATCAAACTACTGTTGTGTTAAACCTTTAGTAAATGGATCTACAATATTTTCTTGAGAGTTCACACGCTCCAGGGTGACATCTCCTCTTTCAATGATCTCTCTAATTAAATGAAATCGCCGAAACACATGTTTGGATTTTTGATAAGACCTGGGTTCCTTAGTCTGCGCAACAGCTCCGGTGTTGTCACAGAGTAAAGGTACTACTCCTCTAATGCTAGGAACCACACCAAGTTTAGTTATGAGCTTCTTCATCCAAACAGATTCCTTTACAGCTTCACTTGCAGCTATGTACTCTGCTTCTATCACTAAATCAGCAACTGTTTGCTGCTTGAAACTCTTCAACTCAGTGCACCACCGTTTAAGGTAAATACATAAACCGAAACAGATTTACTATCATCTTGGTCTATTTCAAAACTTGAGTCTGTATAGCCCTCTAGTTTCAACTCAGACCCACCGTAGACAAGAAATACATCCTTAGTTCTTTTTAAGTACTTTAGGATATTTTTCACTGCCTTCCAGTGCTCTTCTCCAGGATTCGAGTCATATTTGCTCGTTATACTGAGTGCATGAGCGACATTTGGTCTAGTACATATCATACCGTACATGATAGATCCTATTGCTGAAGCATAAGGAATCTTACTCATACGGTCTCTCTCCTCAGGTGTCTTTGGGGCTTATTTCTTGGAGAGATATATTCCATGGCTCATCGATCGGCATGAGACCTCTCTTGGAATCTTCTATGCCAAACATCTTTAGCATCGTGTCAATGTACGTTCCTTGGAACAAGCCAAGCATTCTTTTAGATCTATCTCTATAGACCTTTATCCCAAAAATATAGGATGCTTCTCCCAAGTCCTTTATGGAGAAGTGTTTAGATAACCACATTTTGATCAACTATAGCATAGGAATATCATTCCTTATCAGTAATATATCATCAACATATAATACTAAGAATGAAACAGCGCTCCCACTAACCTTCTTGTACACACACGGGTCATCCTTATTTTTGATAAAATCAAACTCTTTGATTGTCTCATCAAAACGGATGTTTCACCTACGAGAAGCTTGCTTCAATCCATAAATAGATCGTTCCAGCTTACAAACTTGATTTGTTCCAACCGTTGAAACAAATCCTTCTAGTTGTTTCATATACACATTCTCCTCAAGTTTTCCATTGAGGAAGGTCGTTTTCACGTCCATCTGCCAGATTTCGTTGTCGTAATAAGCTGTAATTACAATCAAAATCCGAATGAGCATAGCTACTGGCGAGAAGGTTTCATTATAGTCAACACCTTGTCTTTGTTTGAAATAGTTTGTAACCAGTCGGTCCTTATAGGTCTCTACCTTGCCGTCCGCTCTAGTATTTCTTTTAAAGACCCATTTGCACCCAATAGGATTAATGCCCTCAGGTGATGAAACTAAATTCCATACTTTGTTCTCATACATGGAGTCCATCTCGGATTTCATTGCTTCTTGCCATTTCTTTGAGTCTTTACTACTCATAGCATGTTCATAATTCAAAGGATCATCATCTTCTATGATGCGTACCTCATCATCATCTTCTATGACAAATCCATACCCTTCAGGTATCTTCGGTACTCTCCTAGATTTACAAATAGGGTGTGTTATAGTAGGTTCTTCCACTTCGTTAGGTACCAGACTTTGATCCGTAGTAATTTGTGTTTCTTGAATTTCTTCAAGATATATCTTACTCACACTGACCCTTCAAGGATAAACTCCTTTTCTAAGAAGGCAGCATGTTTGGCAACAAACACCATTTGATCAGTTGGATGATAAAAATAATACATTGATGTTTCTTTAGGGTATCGCACAAATATATATTTATCGGATCTAGTCTGCAACTTATCATTCTCAAACTTTTTGACATATGCTGGACAACCCCAAGTCTTAACATGCTTAAGATTTGGTTTCCTACCTGTCCATATCTCATATGGAGTCTTTAGGACGGATTTGGTAGGTACCTTATTAAGTAGGTAAGCAGCTGATTCTAGAGCATAACCCCAGAAGAAAACTAAAATATCGATAAAACTCATCATGGAATGAACCATGTCCAATAAGGTTCGATTTCTCCTTTCAGATACACCATTCAACTATGGTGTTCCTAGTGGAGTTCATTGTGAGATTATACCATTTTCTTTTAAACAATTGAGAAACTCACCGATTAAGTATTCACCACCTCGATCCGATCGAAGAATCTTAATACTCTTGTTAGTTTGTTTATCTACTTCACTTCTGAATTCTTTAAACTTTTCAAATGATTCAGATTTGTATTTCATTAAATACACATATCCAAATCTTGAATGATCATCAATGAATGTAATAAAATAAGAATGCCATCCTCATACAGTTATTGTCATAGGCCACAAATGTATGTGTGTACCAATGCTAACAACTCTATAACTCTTTCTCCTTTTCCACTAAAAGGAGATTTAGTCATCTTACCCATGAGACAAGATTCACAAGTTGGATATGATTCATAATCAGATAGTTTTAAGAGCCCATCTTTATGCAACTTGGATAATCTTGTTTCATTAATATGACCGAGTTTACAGTTCCACGTAAAAGTATAATTAACATCATCTTTTTTTTTTCTTAGTTTGTTGAATTTGAAGTATATTTTCATGCAAGTCCAGTACGTAAAGTTCATTCAGCACTTTTCCAACACCATATTAAACATTCTTATTATAAATAGAACAACTATTGTTCTTTATTATTATATCAAAGACGTCCATATCCAATACGAAAATTGAAATAATGTTTCTAATAAGTGACGTAATAAAATAAAAATTATTTAAACTAATGGATTTGCCCACAGGCAGTGCTAAACAATAAGTCCCTGCAGCTAATGCAGCAACCTTTACTCCATTTCCCACTCTTAGGACGACCTCATCCTTGTTCAGGTTTCTACTTCTGACCAGTCCCTGTATAGTATTACATATGTGAGAACTACAGCCGGTATCCAATACCCAAGTAGAAGTTTGACTTTCAAAAAAATTAATTTCAATCATAAACAAACCTTGATTAGAAGTCGAAGCTTCTCCAAGCTTCTTCTCTACCAGAAACTTCTCGCAATTCATCTTCCAGTGACCCGACTTGTTGCAATGGAAGCACATTCATTTGCTAGCTGGATCAAGTTTATTTTGATCCTTGTTCTCCTCCTTGCCCTTAACCTTCTTGGATTTCTTCTTTTCAGAAGATACCTTGGGCCTCTTCCTTTTCTTGGAAGAATCATCAACTAGTAAGACTTGGTTCTTCATAGATGGGAAGTGTCCTTAAGTAGTTTTCAACATGTTAAGTAATTTAGACAAGCTGACATCTAACTTATTCATGTGGAAATTCACAACAAATTATGGGAAGGTATCTGGGAGTGACTGTAAGATCAAATCTTGACTTAACTCCCCATCCATGATGAACCCAAGCTGTCCAAGACGTTCAATCAAATTGATTATCTTTAGAACATAAGTCTCAACAGTAGTGCCCTCGGTCATCCGAGATCAGAAGAGCTCCTTAGATATCTCATATGTTGCAGTCCTACTTTTCTCACCATACAACTCTTGAATGTACAACAACATAGTAGGAGCATCCATAGTTTCATGCTGACGCTGAAGCTCGTTACTCATGGATGCGAGCATGATGCATTGAGCCACATATGCATCATCTTTCCACTTCTTAAAAGTAGCAATCTCTTCCTCAGAGGTTGTTTCTGTAACTTTTGCAAGGACGTGCGAATTTAGGACATAAAAAATCTTTTCAGCAGTGAGAACATTTTAGCATACATTCATTTAATTAATTACCAAAATAAATTAGGTCTTATTTTAAATTGGTATCTCTCACAATTTTTTTCAAACTATATTAACCTCATGATATATAATTTGAAAAATCTATTTAAAGATTTGCTAGTGAGAATAAAGATCCTATTTTAAATGTATATAGCCTTGTGGTGACACAACAAACTATATATAAATAAATAGTTAGGCAACTCTAGTCAATTACATCATCATGTAGCTTTATTTATGCCTCTTAGATTATTTTGATCAAGTGGTGACACATCTGAATCAAAATTATCTAAGTTCAATCCAACCTAGCACTTTCATATATTCAAATAGAAAAATATCATCCTTGTGGTGACACAACAAAACAGTATTGTTCAATTTTTTTATAAGCATCAAATGTGATAAATCAATATCTTAAATATTTAATACTCGTCTTGTGGTGACACAACAAACTCATATTAAATATTTAATACTCTATTAATTTATCATGCTAGAAGGCGACGTTCGATATTCTAAATATATTTGAACACTCAAGACTTAATATAAATTCCTTGAGGGGTTTGTTTTTATTTGTCTCATCTTGTTTAGCGCGCATGTACACACACACACAAACACACACACACACACACACACACACACACACACACACACACACACACATATATATATATATATATATATATATATATATATATATAATACGCGTCATATTAATTAACATGCGAAACATGTTGCATAATATAATCTATATAACAAAACACAACTGAATTTGAATTTTTCCGTTCAACCCAAAAATCATCTGGGCCGTCCAAAGTTTGGGATAAATATCACCGTACAAAGCTAAATAGTGCCGGAGGCACGGACGGGTACAACTAGTATATATATATATATAGTATAAGCATGCATATAGAATACTATATTCTACCAGGATTGATTATAGACTTTTATTCTAATTTGGTTTACTAAAGCCACCAAGTGAACCAAAAGGTCAAACCTAGGGGTGCAAGAATAAAATTTAAATATAACTATTACATTTAAATCTCGGGCTCCATTACAAATGGGTCTTCACACACTCCTTGCTCTTTGGTCTACAATTCTTCAAGTAATTCTAACTAATCCTATTACATAAACTATTTACAATAAATAGAAATCTTGATCAGCAGTCAAGGGGAAGTACATAAGAGGAGATATACATTACATCAAGAAAAATCAGAGAAGACGAGGTACGCAGACCCCATCTAATAAAACATATACATTCATGCATCCAACTAAAATAAAATCCAATCACATTGGTCAATAGTCCATAATCAATCCCATTATTATCATACATATCACTATATGTATAAATAAATAAAATATTTAATATATATAGTGATATCGATTTAATGGGCAAATTAATTAGCATTAATCCCAATTATGATTTAAAATAAACTCCTTTATTTAATCAACTTGGAATCCAATTCTAAATACAAAATAAACAACTTTATTTTAATTTAGAATTACTGCAAAAAACATTGAATCCAATTTTTAATTTAAATAAAACTTTTATTTTAATTAGAAATCAAATAAATAAATAAAACATAATTTTTATTAAATTTTGGGTACCGGCGCTGCAGCGCCCCGAATAAACTGGCTTCGGGCGCTGCGGCTCCGGGTTACATGTTTTTTCAAAAAACCAGAGATAGCGCTGCAGCGCTCCGTTGACTCTGTAGACAGGCGCTGCAGCGCCGGGTCGCCCGTTTAATGGCCAGGACTGACGCTGCAGTGCCCAGATTACAATGTAATCCGGGGCTGCGACGCCAGTCGCCAGGAACTATTTTTTCAGTTCGCGAATTGTGCATTTTTTCTTTAAAAACATGATTTCTTACTAATAATTATACCCAATTAAATTATTTCAAACATATATCAACATACATATCAAATCAAAATAATTAATAACTTGCATAAAGGTTTGGCTCTGATGCCACTGTTAGGTTTATAAGATTCACGGATACAATTAAATTGCATAAAATAAGCAGAAACATGGTAAATCAGAGTTTTAAAATTTTACAAACCATGTACCCGGATCATCCTTTATGGACAGTTATTAATTAAACGAAATAGTTGGAGATTAGATTTATACCTTTGTAGAATTAAACTTCCACAGGTACGAGTTCAACTCCAAATCCTTCGTGCTCTCCTTGAGTTCTCTGGGTTTGACTCCTTCCTTTGATCAACGTTAGCCACCCAAGTGTTTGGCCTCTAGAGGTGATCCACCAAGGAAGAAGAGTTATTCAAGAAGATGGGTGTTTGGCTAAACCCTAATTTCTATCTTTATAGAAATTGTGTACTCCCCCAACTCTTGGAATGTAGTGTGTCATTTGTTCCATAATAAGACTTTCTTATTTATAGATGTAGGTAACCTTTCTAAACCATTTAGGATTAGGTTTCATATTAATTAATTAAACCCTTTTAATTAATTAGGCTTCCCAATCCTATTGGGAATAATTAAACTCTTTTAATTAATTAGTCTCCTAATCTTATTAAGAATATATATATATATATATATATATATATATATATATATGAGATATTATCTTATTAATTAATTCTCAAACTCCTGTAGGAATTAAATAATAATAATAGTAATAATAATAATAAGACTCCTCTTATTAATTTATATTTAATATTTTTAAAATATTAAATAATAAATATTAAGTTATTTAATTTATTCTATCACCATAGATTAAATTAAATATACTTAACTTATTATTACGATTATGTCATTAGCTTCTTTAATAAATATTTTTTCTTTTATGGTGTGACCCTTTAGGTTCTTCATATTAAACCGGTTGTGAATAAATCAATTAGAATAATTCTAATCTTATTTAAATAAATAAATTAAACTAATGATTTATTTAAATAAATAACATTTATTCTACAATAAGGGTAAAGCCCCTTTAACGATCAACGACTTTCCAGATAATATAGATTTCAACATTAATCATAAAAAGAGCCTTTGAGTAAATAGTTACCGTAAAATTCATTTCTTCCACCATACAATGTCCCAATTAAATATAAGACATGGAATTACTATCAAGTCTTATTTTCTTTAATTATATGTATTTCAATTCTAAAATGCACAACACCAAATAATGCTAATTAGAAAGGATAATTAGAAAATCCTTTCTAATTTTATTTTGCCTTGGCCAAGGACTACTGGGTTGTCATTTATCGAATCACATAGGATATTCTCTTCTTTTACTGGAAGCGGTAGATTTTTTATTGATCATTTATTATCTCCATGTATAAATTATTATACTCAAGCATACCCTTTGATATACTCTTAGGGTCTTAAGGGACATGTTAAAGTATAACTCATCATACACAAGATACTATGATGATCTCAAGTCTAAGGATTATTTGTACTACTATCATTAAAGGAATTCTGTGACACCCCCAAATCCGGGTAACTCATTTCCATATAATTTGGTGTTCACTGATCAAACATTCACATTCTAACTACCCACAATTATAGGATATCATTAAAAATGGAAACTTGATAAACTTAAATGAAATCTTCCCTGTTAAAGGGTTACAACTCTTTAAAATAAATCCCAGGTAATCTCTAACCTTAACGTCATCAATCAAAATCGGAACATTAAACAATATAGTTATAATAAATAACACGAATCAAATAACATGAACAAGTCTTCAACACTTGTTCATCTTGCTCTTGCCCTTACTCGTGGACGGCTCGTCGACTTTCTTAACCTTAGCTGCAATGTTATTATATGCAAGAGTGGGCAAAACAAGGCTCACTAAAATATTCATAAACAATGACAATATAAAATCTTTAATGAATAAATTCAGCTAAACAATTGAATCTTTTCTGTCAATGATAGATAAGAATAGAAAGCTAAATAACAACTCAACTTTTGAACCAAGAATAGAATATAAGTTCAAAATTATGTCTGAGGGTCTTAAGACCATGAATTATGTCCTAGGTTATAATTATTTCTACTTAAACCTTTAACAGTCGTTAGACTATACAGACCTTCCATCTCGTACTTAGGGTGATCAGCCCTTCGTACCATGTATTGTGCACAAATATCTTAACGCTTTAGCGTAATAATCCCCTCTATAAAAAGGGTTATTCATCTCAGTTTTATTATACGAGTCCCGCACCAAAGGAAGTTTGGTTTGGATAAGCTTCAAGGGTAATTTAGAGTTCAACATTCATCAACTAAGGATTAGTTGAATAACCAGTTTAATAACGCTTCAAGGATTCGATAACAACGTAGTATATAATAGTCATAGGACATAAGTGATTAAATATCACGCATCAAAATCACGCTTTAGGAATAAACTAAGAAGCATTGGAAAGTGTAAATAAACCTTGTTTGAATAAGAATATGAAGCTAAGGTTACATTCTTTATCAATAAGGGGACATATAGAAATAGGTTTAGAAATAGGAAACTTGTTTCATAAAGATACAACTTGAATAATTTTTAATAAATAAGATAAAAAACTGGGTATAAAAACTTGTTCAATGAAGAGTGGGATTTAGAAACTTGCCTTGCGCGTAAGTTAAACAGTTATAACATGATTCCCAATATCCTATGCACATGTCATTTAAAATCGTAACATAATTAGTTACCGTATATTCACGTTACACAATTAAACATCTACTTGACTCACTACCTTTTACAACACAATAATCTGATCTATCATCATATAACACGATTAAGCACATTTTATATTCATAAAATCATATTACATAATTATATAGTAAAAATCACATTTTCGGGTCAAACTGCCTACTGGCGATGCGGCTCCCCAGTTTTAACTGAGAAACGGTGTTGTGGCACTGGTTAGGTGCTACCGGGCTTAATATAAGCCTTGGACAGGCACTGCGGCTCGGCCTCAGCGCTGCAGCTCTTTATTTTACTCACAGAACAAGCGATGTGGCGCTGCGGCATCGCGACTCATCATCTGACACTGTTATGGCGCTGCAACGCTCTGTTTCTTCACATAACAGGCATAGCGGCGCCACGACACAATAGCACGCAGACAGGTTCGCGAAGAACACAGTTTAGGCCGTACAAGGCCATAAACTGTGCACAAACAACAATCTATGTATATCCAAACCATATAGACTTCATAAAAACATTATTAAACATATAGAGCATGATTATAACCAACAAAATCACACAAACAACCAAATTAAAACCTTTAAATTCAATATTTTTTCCAAAAACTCCATTTTAGACATTATTAACAAAAACAATCATTGTAAATTCGTTTCTCAACCAAATTATTTATTCAAATCACATTCTCTTCGTTTCTTGATGTGCTAACACAATCTAAAATTATTTTATAGTTTATTACATGAGTTAAACATCAATTTTTCATACTCAATAAGCCATGACAAAATATTTAACTATAAACATAATTTTTTTCATATTTCTCATGTTTTCATAGATTAAACAACCTTAATTCTCATACAAATCATATAGAATAGATTACAAATACAAATTAACATATATAAATAATATCTTCAACAAAAAACCATTCAAAGAGAATTTTCATAAGAAAAACTTAAGAACATGAAAAACAAAGATTATAACTTGAATTTCACATTGATTGCTTGTTTAGACTAGCTAGATCATAAGAATTCTTCTTTGTTTTCCCAAACTCACAAAGAAATCTTTCTCTCTTTTCTCTTTGTAAACTCTCTCTTCTCTTCTTCCTTCTCTCTGTTTGTTTTCTTTAGAGTTAGGCTGATAAACTTAACGTAAAACATAACTGATATATACTTAATACAATATAATATGTATACTTAATATTTATCAGTTATAGAATTTTGAAAATCAAAAGTCATAAGGCTTTGTTTGGCAAAACAAGATTAAAATAAGAATTTCAAAAGCCTTAAGGCTTTGTTTGGTAAAACTAAATTAAACCCCTTTAGTTTATTTTAATAACTCACTTACTATATAGTTTAATTGCCACTCTTTATTTAATTAAATTCTAATAGTCAAATTCAATTAAATTAAAGTTAATATCAACTTATTAAATCAAATTGCCACATAAATCAAATTGCTACACAATTATAATTTTATTTAATAATCATAATTTCATGTAACAAATTAGTAAATCTCTAATTTAATTATTAAATTAGAATATTATCATTATATAATATAATGACTAGTTAATAATTTATTTAATTTAATTATCTCAATTAAATTAAAACTTCAACTACAAAATTACTAAACATCAATTTAATTAATATATTACACTTAACTAAATCACTCCACCGCATAATCACATTAATTATTTATTCAACTCAATAAATAAATCAACTAAAATATTTATTTAATTCAATAAATATTTAAAATTATTTACAAAAATCCCGTTCGTTACAAATTTCTATTGATAGGCTAGTAAAACTCCATTAGGTATTCCTTAGCGAGCCATTTATTCTTCAATAAGCACTTACATACTTGCTTTAGTGTCTCCACACAAATGATTATGAAATCGATCATCCTCAACCAATGAACAATCAACGTATGTACCAATCTATCTAGATTCACTAGTCCCCTTTTTAGTAATCCAACGATTGGGAATTATTTTAGTTTTATGTTATCTAAGAATTTAGATCTCATTAGAATGATCATCATCATGATTCTAAAAGCATTACTTAAAACTATGGGTTTATCACATCTTATAAAAATAGTACCATGTAGATAAATAAATGCCTTTAATTAAATAACACTTTTATTAATAAATGAATAAGATTGTTACAAAGTATATGCTTTATTATCAAACATGATTGACTTGTGTGCATACTACTTTCAGTTGGAGGATGGAGTTCGACCCACGAGGGACGCGCAAAAGAGATTGAATCCACCCATGATGGATGTAGTGAAGAAAGAGGTGCTCAAATTGCTTGATGCTAGCATAATCTACCCCATTTCAGATAATAAATGGGTGAGTCCAGTGCAGTTAGTTCCAAAGAAATCCAAAATCACAATTGTCAAGAATGATGATAATGAGTTGGTACCCATACGGATGCAAACATAATGGAGAGTGTATATTGACTACAAGAAATTAAATGTTGTAACTAGAAAAGATCACTTTCCTTTTCCTTTCATAGATCAAATGCTAGAGAGATTAGCTGGGCATACTTATTATAGCTTTCTAGATAGGTTTTCAAGTTATAACCAGGTTGCGATTACACCCGAAGACCAAGAAAAGACCACATTCACATGTCTCTTCGACATATTTGTATAACACCGGATGTCCTTTGGACTTTGTAATGCCCTAGGTACTTTTCAGAGATGCATGGTAAGAATTTTTTTCGATCTTCTAGAAAATTGCATTGAGCTCTTTATGGATGATTTCACTATTCATGGTGATTCTTTGGATGCATGCCTAGATAATTTAACTCGTGTTTTGGATAGATGCATGGAAACTAATCTTATTCTAAATTGGGAAAAATGTTATTTTATGGTAGAACAAGGAATAATACTCGGTCATGTTGTGTCGTCTAAAGGTCTTGAAGTTGATAAAGCTAAGATAGATGTTATTTCTACTTTACTTTACCCCGTCAGCGTGCGGGAGATTCACTCTTTTCTTGGACATGCAGGATTCTATCAAAGGTTTATCAAGGATTTCTCGAAGATTGCATTGCCCTTGTGTAAGTTTCTACAAAAGGATGTGGACTTCCAGTTCGTTGATGAGTGTAAGGGGGCTTTTGATACTGTAAAAAAGTTATTGACCTCTACCCCTATGATTCAACCACCAAATTGGAAGTTTCCATTTGAGATCATGTGTGACGCAAGCAACTATGCAGTGTGAGATGTTTTAGGCCAGAGAATTGATAAAGTTATTTTAGCCGTTTACTATGCTTCTCGAACTTTGAATGAGGCTCATATAAACTATTCCACAACTAAAAAAGAACTTTTATCTGTGGTTTTTGCTTTAGACAAATTTTGATTATATCTGCTTAGTACTAAGGTTATAGTTTATTCTGACCATGTTGCTCTCATGTATTTCCTAACCAAGAAAGACTCTAAACCTAAGATTATTAGATGGATTCTGCTTCTGTAAGAATTTGACTTGGAGATCAAGGATAAGAAAGGTGCAGCCAAATTAGTGGTGGATCACTTGAGTAGACTATTAAGAGATGAAGAGAAGCTACCATTGCATGATTCTTTCCCGGATGAGCATCTACTTTCAATTCATGCTGAGATTTCCTGGTATGGAAATCTAGTGAATTATTTGGTAAGTTCATATTTCACTAGTCATTTTTCCAAATTCCAGAAAGAAAAAGCTAATGAGTGATGCTAAACACTATGTTTGGGATGATCCATACCCATGGAAATTTTGTGTTGACCAGGTAGTTAGAAGATGTGTGTCAAATACTGAATTTCAATATATTCTAGCTTTTTGACATTCTCATGCTTGTGGAGGACATTTTGGTCCAAAAAGGACTGCTAATAAAGTTTTAGAAAGTGTTTTTTGTTGGCCTTCTCTTTTTAAAGACTCTTATCTATTTTGCAAAACATGTGCTAATTGTCAAAAGACATGGAATATTTCACAAAAAAATCAAATGCCACAAACCCCTAATTTACTTGTTGAAATTTTTAATGTTTTGGGTATAAATTTAATGGGACCTTTTCCTTTCTCCTTTGGCAATGTGTACACTATTTTAGCTGTTGATTATGTCTCAAAATGTGTGGAAGCTAAAGCCACTAGGACTAAAGATTCTAGAGTTGTTACAGATTTTGTTAGGACTAACATATTTATCAGGTTTGGAGTACCCCGAGCCATCATTTGTGATCGCAGAACTCATTTTTATAATAGGGTGTTTGCGGCTTTGTTTAAGAAATATAATGTTTTTCACAAAGTTTCTACATCTTATCATCCACAGAGTAATGGCCTGTTGGGTTTGTACGAAATCGTGACGCAATCAAATTGCAAAAATTAGCGGAAGCATGGTATATCAGAGTTTAAAAAATTTCTACAAAACCATTACCCGGATCATCCTTTATGCAAATTATTAATTTAAAACGATAAATAAGAAGTTATGGAATCATACCCTTGTAGAACGAAGCTTCCACAGGTACTAGTTCAACTCCTTGTTCTTCGTGATCTCCTTGAATTTTCGGGTTAGATTCCTTTCTTTGATCAACGTTAGCCACCCAAGTGTTTGGCCTCTAGAGGTGATCCACCAAGGAAGATGAATTATCAAGAAGGAGGGTGTTTGGCTTAACCTTACTTTTCTATCCTCTATAGAAAAGGAGTACTCTCCAACAATTGGAATTACATCAATCTAATATCTATTATAAGACTTCTCTTATATAGACATTGGTCAACCCTTCTAATCCTATTAGACATGGGATTTCTTTTAATTAATTAAACTCCTTTAATTAATTTAGGCTTCCCACCACATGGGAATAATTAATTAAATTCATTTAATTAATTTGTCTCCTAATCTTATTAGGAATAAATGAGAGTACTAAATATTAAATTAATTACTAAACTCCTTTAGAAATTAAAATAATAATAATTGTAATAATATTAATAAGACTCCTCTTATTAATTTATATTTAATATTTTCAAAATATTAAATAATAAACATTAAGCTATTTAATTTATTCTATCACCATAGATTAAATTAATTATACTTAATGCATTATTACGATTATGCCATTACCTTCTTAAATAATTATTCTTCCTTTTATGGTGTGACCCTTTAGGTTCTCCATATTAAACCGGTTGTGAATAAATCAATTAAAACAATTTTAATCTTATTTAAATAAATAAATTAAACTAATAATTTATTTAAATAAATAATATTTATTCTACAATAGGGATAAGCCTCCCTAGCGATCAACGACTTTCCAGATAATATAGATTTCAACATTAATCAAAAAGAACCTGTGAGTAAATAGTTACCGTACAATTCAATCCTTCCACCATACAATGTCCCAATTAAATATAAGACATGGATTTACTGTCAAGTCTTATTTTATTTAATTATATGTATTTCGATTAGAAAATGCACAACTCCAAATAATGCAAATTAGAAACTCCTTTCTAATTTCATTTCACCTTGGCCAAGGATTCCTGGGTTGTCATTTAACGAATCACATAGGACATATCTCCTCTTTTACTAGAGGTGGTAGATTCTTTATTGATCATTCATTATCTCCATATGTAACTCATTATACCCAAGCATACCCTATATATGCCTTAAAAGGTCTTAAGGAATAAGTCAAAGTATAATTTGTTACATACAAGATACTATGATGATCTCAAGTCCAAGGATTACTTGTACTACTATCACATTAGGAATTCCTATTGACAGGCGAGTAAATCTCCATTAGGTATTCCATAGCGAATCACGTTCAGTGAACTTATTCTCCAATAAGCACCTACATACTTGCTTTAGTGTCTCCACACAAATGATCATGAGATCAATCATCCTCATCCAATGAGCAAGCAACATATGTACCAATCTATCCGGATTTACTAATCCCCTTTTTAGTAATCCCACGATTGGGAACTATTTTAGTTTTAAAACTTTCTAAGAATTTAGATCTCATTAGCATGATCATCATCATGATTCTAAAAGCATTGCTTAAAACTATGGGTTATTTACATATTATAAAAACAGCAACATGTAGATAATTAAATGCCTTTAATAAATGAATATTTTATTAATAAATAAATAAGATTGTTTACAAAGTACGTGCTTTATCATCATACATGATTGGCTTGTATGCACACTACTATCAATCTCCCACTTGCACTAAAGCCAATCGCCATGGTATCTCATACCCATCTTCTCTAAGTGACGATCAAACTGCTGTTGTGTTAAAGCTTTAGTAAATGGATCTGCAATGTTATCTTGAGAGTCTACACTCTCCAAGGTGACGTCTCCTCTTTCAATGATCTCCCTGATCAAGTGAAATCGCCGCAACACGTGTTTAGATTTCTGATGAGACCTGGGTTCCTTAGCCTGTGCAACTGCTCCTGTGTTGTCACAGTAAACGGGAACTGCTTCTCCAATGCTAGGAACCACACCAAGTTCAGTTATGAACTTCTTCATCCAAACAGCTTCCTTTGCAGCTTCACTTGCAGCTATATACTCTGCCTCTGTCATTGAATCAGCAACTGTTTGCTGCTTGGAACTCTTCCAACTCACTGCGCCTCCGTTCAAGGTAAAAACATACCCCGAAACAGATTTACTGTCATCTTGGTCCGTTTGAAAACTTGAGTCTGTGAAGCCCTCGAGTTTTAATTCAGACCCACCGTAGACAAGAAAAATATCTTTAGTCCTTCTCAAGTACTTTAGGATATTTTTCACTGCCTTCCAGTGCTCTTCTCCAGGATTCGACTGGTATCTGCTCGTTACACTAAGTGCATGAGCAACATCCGGTCTAGTACATATCATACCGTACATGATAGATCCTATTGCAGAAGCATAAGGGATCTTACTCATACGGTCTCTCTCCTCAGGTGTCTTTGGGGCCTGTTTCTTGGAGAGATGTATTCCATGGCTCATCGGCATGAGACCTCTTTTGGAATCTTCCATGCTAAACCTCTTTAGCATCGTATCAATGTACGTTCCTTGGGATAAACCAAGCATCCTTTTAGATCTATCTCTATAGATCTTTATCCCCAAAATATAGGATGCTTCTCCCAAGTCCTTCATGGAGAAGTGTTTAGATAACCAGATTTTATTGTAGCATAGGAATGTCATTCCCTATCAGTAATATATCATCAACATATAATACAAGGAATGAAATTACGCTCCCACTAACCTTCTTGTACACACATGGTTCATCGTCATTTTTGATAAAATCAAACTCTTTGATTGTCTCATCAAAACGAATGTTCCATCTACGAGAAGCTTGCTTCAATCCATAAATGGATCGTTGCAGCTTACAGACTTGATTTATTCCAACCTTTGAAACAAATCCCTCTGGCTGTGTCATAGACACATCCTCCTCAAGTTTTCCATTGAGGAAGGCCGTTTTCACGTCCATCTGCCAGATCTCATAGTCGTTATAAGCTGCAATTGCAAGCAAAATCCGAATGGACTTGAGCATAGCTACTGGTAAAAAGGTTTCATCATAATCAACTCCTTGTCTTTGTTTGAAACCTTTTGCAACCAGTCGGGCCTTATAGGTCTCCACCTTACCGTCCGCTCCAGTCTTTCTTTTAAAGACCCATTTACACCCAATAGGCTTAATGCCTTCAGGTGGTGAAACCAAAGTCCATACTTTGTTTTCATACATGGAGTCCATTTCGGATTTCATAGCTTCAAGCCATTTCCCTGAGTCTTTATTACTCATGGCCTGTTCGTAATTCAATGGATCATCATCATTCATGATGCGTACCTCATCGTCATCCTCTACAACGAATCCATACCTCTCAGGTATCTTCGGTACTCTTCCAGATTTACGAACAGGGTGTGGTATAGTAGGTTCTTCTACTTGGTCAGGTACCTGACTTTGATCCGTGGTAATTTGTGGTTCTTGAGCTTCTTCAAGATATATCTTACTCCCACTGACCCCTTCATGGATAAACTCCTGTTCCAAGAAGGCAGCATGTTTCGCAACAAACACCTTTTGATCAGTTGGATGATAGAAATAATACCCTACAGTTTCTTTAGGGTATCCCACAAATCTACACTTTTCGGATTTAGTTTGTAGCTTATCATGTTCAAACTTTTTGACATAAGCTGGACAACCCCAAGTCTTAACATGCTTAAGATTTGGTTTCCTCCCCTTCCACATCTCATATGGAGTCTTTGGGGCGGATTTGGTAGGTACCTTGTTAAGTAGGTATGCAGTCGTTTCTAGGGCATATCCCCAGAAGGAAATTGGAAGGTCGGTAAAACTCATCATGGATCGAACCATGTCTAACAGTGTTCGATTTCTCCTTTCAGATACTCCATTTAACTGTGGTGTACCTGGAGGAGTCCATTGTGAGATTATACCATTTTCTTTGAGACAATTGAGAAACTCACCGCTTAAGTATTCTCCGCCTCGATCTGATCGAAGTATCTTTATACTCTTGCCCGTTTGTTTCTCTACTTCACTTCTGAACTCTTTGAACTTTTCAAATGATTCTGACTTGTATTTCATTAAATACACATATCCAAATCTTGAGTGATCATCAGTGAAAGTAATAAAATAAGAATACCCACCCCATGCACTTGTTGTCATAGGCCCACAAACGTCTGTGTGAATCAATGTCAACAACTCTGTAACTCTTTCTCCTCTTCCACTAAAAGGAGATTTAGTCATTTTACCCATGAGACAAGATTCACAAGTTGGATATGATTCATAATCGGATAGCTCGAGGAGCCCATCTTTATGCAACTTGGATAATCTTGTTTCATTGATATGACCGAGTCTACAGTGCCACATGTAGGTATAATTAATATCATCTCTTTTCCTTTTCTTAGTTTGTTCAATTTGAAATATATTTTCTTGTAAGTCAAGTGTATAAAGTCCATTTCGCAAATTTCCAATACCATATAAAACATCGTCTTTATAAATAGAACAACTATTGTTCTTTATAACAACGTTAAATCCTTCTATATCCAATACAGAAATTGAAATAATGTTTTTAATAATATTCGGAACATAATAACAATTATTAAGATAAATGGACTTGCCCGAAGGCATTGCTAAATAATAAGTTCCTACAGCTAATGCAGCAACCTTTGCTCCATTCCCTACTCGTAGGATCACCTCATCATTGTTCAGCTTTCTACTTCTGACCAGTCCCTTCACATTATTACATATGTGAGAACCACAGCCGGTATCCAATACCCAAGTAGAATTTTGACTTTCTGAAAAATTAATTTCAATCATGAACAAACCTTGATTGGAAGTCGAAGCTTCTCCAAGCTTCTTGTCTGCCAGAAACTTCTTGCAGTTTTTCTTCCAATGACCCGGCTCGTTGCAATGGAAGCACATTCCTTTGCTAGCTGGATCAGATTTCTTTTGTTCCTTTATGTTCACCTTGCCCTTGGTCATCCGAGATCGGAAGAGCTCCTTAGATATCTCATATCTAGCAGTCCTACTTTGTTCATCATACAACTCCTTGAGGTGAATCAACATAGTAGGAGCATCCATGTTTTCTTGCTGACGCTGAAGCTCGTTATTCATGGATGCGAGCATGATGCATTGAGCTACAGATGCATCATCTTGCCACTTTACAATGGTGGCAATCTCTTCCCCAGAGGTTGTTTCTGGAACAGTTCCAGGGACATGTGAGTTTAGGACATAAGAAATCTTTTCAGCAGTGAGAACTATTCTCAGATTTCTTAGCCAGTCCGTATAATTCGGCACGGTAAGCTTATTAGCATCAAGTATGCTTCGCAGTGAAATTAGTGATTTTGACATTTTTAAAATTCTGCATGTGAAAAACAACATTTTAGCAAACATTCATTTTATTAATTTTGCATACCAAAATAAATTTAGGTCTTTATTTTAAATTGGTATCTCCCACTATTTTTATCAAACTATATTACCCTCACTTATATAGTTCGGCAACATCTAATTAAAAAATTGCTAGTGAGAATAAGGATCCCATTTCAAATGTATATAACCTTGTGGATAGCACAACAAGCGATATACAAATAAATAGGTAGACAACTCTTGTCAATTACATCACCATGTAATTCCTTTTATTTTGCCTCTTAAATCATAATGGTCAAGTGTGTGCACATCCGAACTAAAATAATTTAAGTTAAGTCCAGCCTAGCACTTTCATAAATTCAAAAAAGAAAAGTGTTCGTCCTTGTGGATAGCACAACAAGACTAGATCGTTCAATTTTCTTGATAAGCATCAAATGTGATTAATTAACATCTTAAATACGCAATACTCGCCTTGTGGATAGCACAACAAGCTCATATTAAATATCTAATACTCTATTAATTTATCATGCTAGAAGGCGACGTTCGATATTCCAAATATCATTTGAACACTTCGGACTTAATATTATTTCTTTGAGGGGTTTGTTATTATTAGTCTCATCTTTGTTTAGCGCGCATGCACATATATATATAAAATACGCGTTATTTTATTAAACATGCGAAGCATGTTTGCATAAAATATAATATATATAATATTTAGCATGCAATATAGAATACTATATTCTACCCGGATTGATTATGGACTTTTATTCTAGTTTGGTTCAATAGAGCCACCAAGTGAACCAAAAGGTCAAACCTAGGGGTGCAAGAATTTAAATTTAAACGTAACTATTACATTTAAACCCGGGCTCTATACAAACGGGTCTTCACGCGCTCCTTGCTCCTTGGTCTCTAATTTTTAAAGATAATTCTAACTATTTCTATTACATTAAACTATTTAATTTAAATAGAAACCTTAATCAACAGTCAAGGGGAAGTACATAGGAGGGAGATAGAATTTTACATCAAGAAAAAAAAAATTAGAGAAGACGAGGTACGCAGACCCCATTTAATAAAACCCATTCATTCAAGCATTCAACTAAAATAAAATCCAATCACATTGGTCAAATAGTCCATAATCAATCCCCATTTATTTTCATACATATCACCATATATATCAATAAATAAATATTCATCTCATGAATTAAAACATTCCATATATATATGAGTATCATTTAATGGGCAATTTTAAATTGCATGAAATCCAATTTCAAGATTAAAATAAACTCTTTATTTTAATTATAAAATTATTTAGAATATAATATATAAATATATCATATTTATTTATTTTTTTTTAAAAAAATCACCTTCTTTTATTAAAAGAGTCCTGCAGGTTTATTAAAAAAGTCCTTTCCTGATGGGTCACCTTCTTTTTGGAGTAAGAAAGAGACAACACCTTTTCTTTGCAGAATTCAAGATTAGCAAAAAAAAAAAATTGTGATTCTTCCCAAAAAAAGTCTTTTTTTTTTTTTTTTTTTTCTTAAAAAATATAATTTTATACAATAAAATTATGCCCAATAAATTATTTTAAAAACATACCCATATGTATATGAAATCAAAAATAAATTAATAATTGCATAAAGATTTGGCTCTGATGCCACTGTTGGGTTTGTACGAAATCGTGACGCAATCAAATTGCAAAAATTAGCGGAAGCATGGTATATCAGAGTTTAAAAAATTTCTACAAAACCATTACCCGGATCATCCTTTATGCAAATTATTAATTTAAAACGATAAATAAGAAGTTATGGAATCATACCCTTGTAGAACGAAGCTTCCACAGGTACTAGTTCAACTCCTTGTTCTTCGTGATCTCCTTGAATTTTCGGGTTAGATTCCTTTCTTTGATCAACGTTAGCCACCCAAGTGTTTGGCCTCTAGAGGTGATCCACCAAGGAAGATGAATTATCAAGAAGGAGGGTGTTTGGCTTAACCTTACTTTTCTATCCTCTATAGAAAAGGAGTACTCTCCAACAATTGGAATTACATCAATCTAATATCTATTATAAGACTTCTCTTATATAGACATTGGTCAACCCTTCTAATCCTATTAGACATGGGATTTCTTTTAATTAATTAAACTCCTTTAATTAATTTAGGCTTCCCACCACATGGGAATAATTAATTAAATTCATTTAATTAATTTGTCTCCTAATCTTATTAGGAATAAATGAGAGTACTAAATATTAAATTAATTACTAAACTCCTTTAGAAATTAAAATAATAATAATTGTAATAATATTAATAAGACTCCTCTTATTAATTTATATTTAATATTTTCAAAATATTAAATAATAAACATTAAGCTATTTAATTTATTCTATCACCATAGATTAAATTAATTATACTTAATGCATTATTACGATTATGCCATTACCTTCTTAAATAATTATTCTTCCTTTTATGGTGTGACCCTTTAGGTTCTCCATATTAAACCGGTTGTGAATAAATCAATTAAAACAATTTTAATCTTATTTAAATAAATAAATTAAACTAATAATTTATTTAAATAAATAATATTTATTCTACAATAGGGATAAGCCTCCCTAGCGATCAACGACTTTCCAGATAATATAGATTTCAACATTAATCAAAAAGAACCTGTGAGTAAATAGTTACCGTACAATTCAATCCTTCCACCATACAATGTCCCAATTAAATATAAGACATGGATTTACTGTCAAGTCTTATTTTATTTAATTATATGTATTTCGATTAGAAAATGCACAACTCCAAATAATGCAAATTAGAAACTCCTTTCTAATTTCATTTCACCTTGGCCAAGGATTCCTGGGTTGTCATTTAACGAATCACATAGGACATATCTCCTCTTTTACTAGAGGTGGTAGATTCTTTATTGATCATTCATTATCTCCATATGTAACTCATTATACCCAAACATACCCTATATATGCCTTAAAAGGTCTTAAGGAATAAGTCAAAGTATAATTTGTTACATACAAGATACTATGATGATCTCAAGTCCAAGGATTACTTGTACTACTATCACATTAGGAATTCCTATTGACAGGCGAGTAAATCTCCATTAGGTATTCCATAGCGAATCACGTTCAGTGAACTTATTCTCCAATAAGCACCTACATACTTGCTTTAGTGTCTCCACACAAATGATCATGAGATCAATCATCCTCATCCAATGAGCAAGCAACATATGTACCAATCTATCCGGATTTACTAATCCCCTTTTTAGTAATCCCACGATTGGGAACTATTTTAGTTTTAAAACTTTCTAAGAATTTAGATCTCATTAGCATGATCATCATCATGATTCTAAAAGCATTGCTTAAAACTATGGGTTATTTACATATTATAAAAACAGCAACATGTAGATAATTAAATGCCTTTAATAAATGAATATTTTATTAATAAATAAATAAGATTGTTTACAAAGTACGTGCTTTATCATCATACATGATTGGCTTGTATGCACACTACTATCATGGCCAAGCTGAGGTATCTAACTAGGAGATCAAATCCATTTTGGAGAAGGTAGTCAACCCGAGCAGAAAGGAGTGGAGTATGAGACTGGATGATGCACTTTGGGCCTATAGAACTGCGTACAAAACTCCTATTGGGATGTCACCATATAGGATTGTGTTTGGGAAACCGTGCCACCTACATGTCGAGTTGGAGCATAGGGCTTTTTGGGCAATTCAGTAGTGCAATATGAGTTTGGAGGCAGCTGGAGGACAAAAGAAGTTACAATTGCAAGAGTTAGATGAATTGAGGAATGAATCATATGAAAGTTCGAAGATTTTCAAGGAAAAGACTAAGGCCTTTCATGACAAGCAAATCGTGCGAAAAACATTTGTTGTGGTACAAAAAGTTTTGCTATATAATTCCCGGAATAAGTTAGTTCCAGGTAAATTGAGATCTCGATGGGTTGGAACATTTGTTCTTACTAATATTTTTCCTCATGGTATAGTTAAAATTAAAAGTCTGAGCACAGGAAAGATCTTTAAGGTGAATGGACATAGGTTGAAACCTTTCTATAAGGGACATCAGGTGGAGAATGCTGAGATGGTGGATCTGGAATATCCAATCTATGCAGGATGAGAAGATAAACATGATGTCGAGCCAACGACATTAAACAAGGGCAGCTGCTTGGGAGGCAACCCAAGATCTCAGATTTAATTTTTCTATCCCTTTACTTTTAGTTTGGTAGATTGCATGCTAGTTAGTAGTTCTTTCTTATTTGCCTGATTTTCTTACATTTGGGATAATGTAAGGTTTGAGTGGGGGGGGGGGGGGGAGGAAGATTTTAGGTTTTATTTAGGGAAATTGATCCAATTTTGATGGGAAGTTTAAAAAAATGATGATGCAATTGAAAATAATTTTTATAAAAAAATTTAATATTTTTTGGTTTTGATTCTATTTGGTTAAGTGTTTAAAAAGGTTAAAGTCACAGATTGAGAATCAATACTAATTTTTAGATTTTGTTTAATGCTTAATTGGTTAATGAATGAGGAGAACTAAGTCATGATCCATAGTAATATGTTTGAATTAAATTTGTGATACATGAGTACTTAAATATGAGAAGCATGCTTATTTAGCTAGGTTATCTGTGGTGTTGTCTATGTGCACTGATTTCATGACTTAGAACAGTTTAACCTGCTTATGTTGTCTTAGAGGCGTATGGAGAAAAAGTTAAAAAATAATGATAAATGAAAAAAGATCAAGAGAAACAAAATAAAAGATTGACAAATCTGCTTCAATGTCCATTGAACAAATTAACTAGGTATCCAAGCCTCAGGAAGCATCGGTATTCACGTTGAAAAGTGTGGTGAATAAAAGCAGCTTGACTAATCGACTTTTGTGGCCTTTGTTACTTGAATAAGTAAACCTGAAGGGTGTCTCTACACCCAGCGCCCTAAGAGCATCTGGTTTGGGAATCGTTGGTGGAAAGTTCGCTACGTGGGTAATAATGAAAAGCCTAAGAAAAGGAGACATTACGCATGTCAAGAAAGGAAGAACTATGAGACAAACATGAAAATACATTCATCTGTGCTAAAGAGGAGATTCTAAGAAGAAAAAATTAAAAAACAAGGAAAACCTGTTTGGGGTTGTGAATCAATGTGCACTATTTTTGTTCTATGGTAACTAAGTTGAGTAAGTATGAAGATTATAGGAAAGTTGCTTATGTGGATCTGGTTTGATTTAAAGAAATTTATTGGTGAAATGGTAAGTTTATGAATTATAAGTTAATTAATGAGGCATTGATAAGATTTCTTTGAGTTTAGTGTTGATAGTCATTATTTGTATCTTGAAATCTTTTGACATGATGGTTGAATAGAATTTTTCTGGAAATTAAACTTTTGGTTTACATGAGGACGTGTAAAAGGCTAAGTGTGGGGAAATTTGATAAGTACATAAAAGTTATTGATTTTGATTCCTTTACATTTAGTTTACTGCATAAATTCTTGTGAATATGAGCTTGATAAGGTGTTTTATTGATTTTAGGTTGAGTTAGCGGCAGTAGTTTTTGTGTTAAAGATATGGAGGCATTATTTATACGGAGAGAAATGTGAGATATACACGGACCACAAAAGTCTGAAATATATATTCACACAGAAAGAGTTAAACATGCGGCAGAGAAGGTGGTTAGAATTAATCAAAGACTATGACTTCGATATTCTTTATCACCCGGGAAAGGCAAACGTGGTTGCTGACGCTCTGAGCAGGAAAGGAAGGGAAAAGTTATTTAATTTAACGACTCAGGAAGAATTGATAAAAGAGGGAGAAATTGGAGATAGAAGTGAAAGAACCAGAAAAGTCTAGTGAGAAGTTATTTGTAATGGAAGCTCATTCGACGTTGTTGGATAGAGTGAAGGAAGCCTAGGAAAAGAATGAAGAGTGTGAGAGAATCCGAAAGAGGATCATAGAAAATGCGGAAGAGAAATTTCGAATGGATAAAGACGGTATCTTAAGATTCGAAGGAAGAGCGTGGGTACCGCGGTAACCGAGTTAAGGGAAGAGATTTTGCACGAGGCACATAATACGACGTATTTCGTTCATCTGGGAGGCATTAAGATGTACCGAGATTTGAAGCAACATTTTTGGTGGCCTAATTTAAAACGGGAAGTCGCAGAGTGCGTTAGTAGATGTTTGACTTGCCAATGCGTTAAAGCAGAACAATAACGACGGAGTGGTTTATTACAACCGTTAGAAATACCAGAGTGGAAATGGGAGCATATTACGATGGACTTCGTGGTAGGACTTTCAGTTACACAGAAAGGTTATGATGCTATTTGGGTTATCGTGGATCGACTAACGAAGACCGTACATTTCCTACCAATCAAGATCTGTTATAGTTTGAACCAATTAGCGAGTCTGTACGTAAAGGAGATTATTTTGCGACATGGAGTGCCGGTGTCAATTGTCTCTGATCGAGATCCGCACTTCACATCAAATTTTTGGAAGAGTTTGCAAGAGAGGATGGGAACGCAGTTGAGGTTGAGTACCGCTTATCATCCTCAGACTGACGGACAGAGTGAGCGAACGATACAAACGTTGGAGGGCATGCTTAGGACTTGCGTGATGGATTTTAAGGGAAATTGGGACGACCACCTACCTTTAGTCAAATTTGCGTATAACAATAGTTACCATGCGAGTATCGGCATGCCATTGTACGAAGCTCTTTACGGGAGAAAGTGCAGAACGCCATTATATTGGGACGAAGTTGGAGAGCGACGAATACTCGGACCAGAGTTAGTTCAACAAACCGCAGACGTGGTGACAATGATAAGAGCCAGATTAGTAGCAGCTCAAGATCTCCAGAAGAAATACGCAGATTTGCATCAGCAGGACCGAGACTTTAAAGTCGGCAGTTTTGTTTTCTTGAAGGTATCTCCATGGAAAGAAAAGATCCGTTTTGGCAAGAAAGGAAAATTGAGTCCAAGATTCATAGGACCGTTCGAGATACTGAAGCGAGTGGGCGAAGTGGCATACAAAGTTGCGTTACCACCCGAGTTGGAACACAGCCACAACGTGTTCCAAATTTCCGTGTTGCGACCGTACAAGGCCGACTATAAGCACGTGATTTCTTACGAGCCCATTCAAGTGGAGAAAAATTTGGCGTATGAAGAAATTCCTGTCCATATATTAGATAGGAAAGAACAAACTTTGAGAAATAAAGTTATTTCGTCTGTAAAAGTACTTTGGCGTAACCACGATGTCGAGGAGGCAACGTGGGAGTTAGAAGATAGGATGATAAAAGACTATCCCCATTTATTTGTGTAACCTTGTAGCAATTTCGGGACAGAATTTTTATAAGGGGGGAGGATGTAATACCCGAGAATTTTCATCTATTATTAAATGAAAATATTAATGGAAATGAGAATTTATTTAATATAAACAAGGGCAGCTGCTTGGGAGGCAACCCAAGATCTCAGATTTGATTTTTCTATCCCTTTACCTTTTAGTTTGGTAGATTGCATGCTAGTTAGTAGTTCTTTCTTATTTGCCTGATTTTCTTACATTTGGGATAATATAAGGTTTGAGTGTGGGGGGGGGGGGGGGGGGGAGGAAGATTTTAGGTTTTATTTAGGGAAATTGATCCAATTTTGATGGGAAGTTTAAAAAAATGATGATGCAATTGAAAATAATTTTTATAAAAAAAATTTATTTTTTTTGGTTTTGATTATATTTGGTTAAGTGTTTAAAAAGGTTAAAGTCAAAGATTGAGAATCAATACTAATTTTTAGATTTTGTTTAATGCTTAATTGGTTAAAGAATGAGGAGAACTAAGTCATGATCCATAGTAATATGTTTCAATTGAATTTGTGATACATGAGTACTTAAATATGAGAAGCATGCTTATTTAGCTAAGTTATCTGTGGTGTTGTCTATGTGCACTGATTTCATGACTTAGAACAGTTTAACCTGCTTATGTTGTCTCAGAGCCGTATGGAGACAAAGTTAAAAAATAATGATAAATGAAAAAAGATCAAGAGAAACAAAATAAAAGATTGACAAATCTGCTTCAATGTCCATTGAACAAATTAACTGGGTATCCAAGCCTCAGGAAGCATCGGTATTCACGTTACAAAGTGTGGTGAATAAAAGCAGCTTGACTAGTCGACTTTTGTGGCTTTTGTTACTTGAATAAGTAAACCTTAAGGGTGTCTCTACACCCAGCGCCCTAAGACCATCTGGTTTGGGAATCGTTGGTGGAAAGTTCGCTACATGAGTAATAATGAAAAGCCTAAGAAAAGGAGACATTACGCATGTCAAGAAAGGAAGAACTATGAGACAAACATGAAAATACATTCATCTATGCTAAAGAGGAGATTCTAAGAAGAAAAAATTAAAAAATAAGGAAAACCTGTTTGGGGTTGTGAATCAATGTGCACTATTTTTGTTCTATAGTAACTAAGTTGAGTAAGTACGAAGATTATAGGAAAGTTGCTTATGTGGATCTGGTTTGATTTAAAGAAATTTATTGGTGAAATGGTAAGTTTGTGAATTATAAGTTAATTAATGAGGCATTGATAAGATTTCTTTGAGTTTAGTGTTGATAGTCATGATTTGTATCTTGAAATCTTTTGACATGATGGTTGAATAGAATTTTTCTGGAAATTAAACTTTTGGTTTACATGAGGACGTGTAAAAGGCTAAGTGTGGGGAAATTTGATAAATACATAAAAGTTATTGATTTTGATTCCTTTACATTTAGTTTAATGCATAAATTCTTGTGAATATGAGCTTGATAAGGTGATTTATTGATTTCAGGTTGAAATTGAGCTTAAGTGACGATACGGGATGATTTGGAGTAGTTGTAATGAAAAAGAAAGAATAATCCAGACTCTAGCCAATCCGCCCTGGAGGATTGGTTTGCCCCAAGGAATCCGCCCTGGCGGATTCGTCTTTGTTCAGAGCCGCCCCAACGCTCTCTGAACTCGCCCCACTTTTCTCTAGGAAAAACTGCCCCGGTCCATTCCCAAGGCAAAAGGAATCCACCCCGACGCACTAATGAAGCTCAATGAATCCAACCCGTCGAATTCATCTGGAAATATGGGCAATCTTAGATTTTTGGAAACTTCTCAAATGTCATATTTTGACAGATTTCTACATGGAATGGGATTGCTATTTCTACTAGACTTATGATTTCTTTAGACCGAGATTTACTTTCCAAATTGGATTATATTTCTTTATGGAAACTAGGAATGATTTATAATTTCTTTTAGGATTTGGATTTCTAGTTCTTATAGGATTTAGGGATTTGTCTAGCACTTTAAGTAGGTGATGATAGTCAGGGTTTTATTCATTTAATCATCTACTACCAGCTATTATACACCATTGGAGTTACATGATAATGCCTATGTGACATGTGAGTATACAGTAAAAGAATATGACATGGATTATATATGTGTAAATTAATTGTACCACATTGCCATGTTAAAAGTACATTGTGACTTAAAAGTATATATATTATATAATCTAAGTGGACTTGTATAAAATAAGTATGTGTGTATAGTTTAAGTATATAAAAAATTAATAAAGTTCCTTCATTCATTGAATAAGGCAAGGTGTGTTGTGACATTAAAATAGCCTATGTGAGAATATGTATGTAAGTATACATTAAAATAATGTATTATGAATATAAATAATAATTGATGATTATTTATATATATAATGGAATAATAAAATTTAATAAATGAGATAATGTGATGTGATTATATCCGAGTAAATTATATCCGGTATTAATAAATGTACATGGATGATATGTATGTTACATTGCCATATCACATCTACTACCTTGAAATATTAAGCATGTGACTTACATTATAATGTTAATTATAATCTAAATATATAGTATGAATATATATGTAATAACCTAAGTGTATGATATATGCATGTTGCTAGAATGCTGAGTTTTTAATTGGCTTGTCCCATATAATTAGTCACAAACCTTGTACACATGAAATGCATCATGAAGCTAGCCTACTCTCTTCTCTCAAACTCAGCATTCTAGCCATCATGAAGGGAGTGGGCAGAATAGTGGAGATCACCAACTAATTACAAACTCCCTCTAATCTAGCATGCAATCCGTCAATCCGTTGTTTTGATTTGGAAGAAAAAGGCTTTGCCTGGATACTAGTTTTGCTATATATATATATGGCCCTTCTCTTCAGATTGTTCATTGCTGAGATTTTGCTTGAGTATTGAATTGAGAGTAATACATATATTAGTATAGTAGCATTGTGAGTGGAAAGTAGCAGCAAGCTTAGATTGTTAGCAGAGGTATAAACCTCTTCCTTTGTTCTTCATTTTCGTTTTCTATTTCTGAAATTTCAGTTTTAATTCTTGAATTTAGTTGGAGTTCATGAAATTGGGGATCGATTGGGCGATTAACTGTTATATAAGCATATATATGTGTTAGTAAGTTAAAAAGGTTAGTCTAATGGCATATGGGTATGTCGAAACCGATGAAATAGGAAGTTTGGGAATGGTTTTTGCTGCAGCGTGAACTGCAGGAACTGAGTCTGCATTGCGGCGTCGCAGCGCCAATCCCAGGCATTATGCCCGCGCGGCAACGCCAGATTGTGGCTGTTGTTGCCGCGCCGCAGCGCCGGCCTCTGAAACCAGAATCTAATTTTTGTTCCTAAACTGCTATATGGTAGTTACTTGTATAGATGAGGCAAGCATGTTAACATGGGTAGCATGTATGTATGGGTACATAGACATAACATAAACATGCTTTATTAAGATTCCATGCATGAATGATAAAATTATAGTTTTAAAAATAAACTTAAGGTTTATAATTGAATTTTGACGTATATAAGTCATGTTAATATTCTGACGTTTGAGGCACATTAGTTTGACCTAAAAACACATGAGATGCATGTTAACTCGCGTTTATAAGCTCTGAAACAAAATGTGATCATGTGAACCTCGCTAAGTGAACTTAGAATTTTAAAAGGAACTTAGAGATTTTGAAAAAGGGGATTTAGATGTACTATAATTATATTTGGACTTTGAACATGTTATTAAGGTTTAGAAATGCATGAAATACATATTAACTTATGTATATATGGTTCATAGTATGACAAGAGCATGTTAGACCTCATTATTGAACATTTCTAACAAAAATACAAGTTTTAAAGGTTGATATTGACATGTAAAGACCATATATATATTCTGATTTTTCGGGCATGTTTATATAACCTTGAAATGCGTGTCAGACCTATTGACTTATGTATACGAATTTCATGATGTAACACGAACATGTTAGTAAGACTTACTGATAAAAATAGGAGCTTTGATGGTGAACCTTAACATGTTATTATAAGATTCGTATTCTGAAAGTTGTGATCATACTTGATAATACTTTTAGACTTGTTAAAGTCTCATTCATGTTTTCCTCCTATGTTACATGTCGTGAAACCAAGTTTATCGTAAACGAAACATGTTTTTAAACTAATAACTACGATAGTTACATGAATACTCATAAGCATGCTTAGAATGAGTTATATAATCGCCTCATATGTTTAAAATAAACATGATAGCTAAGGTGATATCACATGTTAATGATTGAATCCAATTTTTGACGGTTAACTTATAAGTAATGCTATAACTCGCTAATTTGAATATGTTTGCTATTTGTGGTAGTCTCACATGATAGTAATGATGTATGAAGATGATTAACTTAAGAAAAGTAATTCTATAGTTAAAGAAAGCCTACTTGATTAAAAATAACATAATGCTATACAAATGTTATTTGAATTCATGGTAACTTATAATTTGATTTCATACCAAATGCGTATAAGTATGTAATGACGTGTGACTAGGAAATACAATGTGTGTATATTTGAGTAACAAGCTTATGTACCGAATGAGTTAGCTAATGAACATCCTATACTTATAATACACTATAAATAGGATTCGAAAGTGTTGATTTACTTAACGTGGATAAACTACGCTAAAGGCAAGTATCCTAACCGATGCATTTACTTTATGCAAGGAAATCTATTACTGTGCAAGTATTCTATCCTTGTATATTGCGAACTAGTTTCTGTACTTAATCGTTTGAATTGAATTAGCATACTTGAACTCTTATTTCATTAAAGCTATTATTCATGTTGAACTTGGTATTGTTCTTGAATATTGGGAAAGTGTCGATGTCATTTGATTCGGCTAGACTGATATTATTAAAAAGCGACCCAAACCAATTGATTGGTGCGGGATCTTATATTTGACTGAGAAGAACAAACTATAACTGTCGGAGAACCGACGCGCGCATATTAGTATGATTGAGTGTTATGCATAACATAGGGTACTTTAGGCTGATCACCTGTTGTATTTGTTTTTGTTGGATTTTCAGTTTATTACTGTCAATTCCTGTGGGAGTTCATAGTCCTTAGTGATTGCTCAGTATTCAGTTATCTTGAAATCTTGAATTGATTTATTATTGAATCATATTGATATTATTCTGTCCTTAGCGACTGTTATTGAGAACTGTTGATATTCTTGTTATCATTGAACTATCAAACCTTGCTATACCCTTTCAAAAATTGAGAATTATATCACTTACCCTTGTTGTATATTACTTGTTGGGCAATTTATGCTCATTCTTGCTTTCCCTAAAACATTTCAGTTAAGGCAGAGCATGGCAAACCTTCAGGTGTTGATAAGGGCAAGGGCAAGGCTACCAACTAGCTTGTCTCTTTGATGTTTTAAATATTTTAATGTTGTATTAAGATGATGTAGTAAGACTGGATTTGATTATGTTTAAGCTTAAGTTAGATTATGTAATAAGTCGTTAATTGATATTATTATGTAATCTATTAAGTACTGTAGGTTGCGAGACTTGGGGGAATAATTATATTAAATCATTGTATATTATTCGAAATTAGGTATTCCGCTGTGAATGTGAGATTTTAATTATTATTGTATTACTATGAGCACGTGATGAACCGAATTCGAGCGACCAAGTGGCTGTCCCAAATTTGGGGGCGTCAAAGGTTGGTATCAAAGTAGTAGTTATAAACCTTAGGAACGAGTGTCCTTAGACTATAACTTAGGAGAACTTAGAAGTTAGGAGGGAGATAAAACTCATGTAGAGTTTTCCTTGAGAGACTTAGTCTGTTATGAAATGTAACTTCATTTTATACAATGAACTTATGTTTTGTTTAACATTCTAATGGGGTTGCTGTTTCTTGTCTTGTGTTTATGATTGTAGGATGGCAGACACAAGAGTACCCGCTAGAGTGGCTGAGGATGAGCCCAGGGATATTCATGTAGTGTACGAGGCACCTTTAGAGGCTGTGCCAGTACAGGCAGTTGCACCATCTGAGTCTGACGACGAGGATGAGATAGAGGTAGAGTTCTACCCCAAGGAGGAGCCTATGGAGGACGAGCCGGTTGAGGACGAGCCTTCAGAGGAGGAGCCCATAGAGGACTCCTACGAGCCTAATCTTGAGGAGCAGATGTTAGGCGAGTACGAGGAGCGTATTCTAGAGTTAGACTGCAAAGTCCAGGAGCTGGAGGAAGAGGCCAAAGAGAGAGAGTCTGAGTTCCAAAAGCTGAGGGACGAGGACCACCAGAGGAAGCTGGCCATGCAGGAGTTAGAGGTGGAGATCGCCTACCGTAGGGAGGCAGGGATCCAGATGGGGACTCTGTTTCACAGGTCAGTGGCTAGGAATGTAGATCTGACAGAGAAGCTAGAAGAGGTTGAACAGAGGGAACTGAGTGAGAAGACAAAGAAGGAAGCACTCCGCACTCGATTAGAATTAGAGGTGATGGATAGGATACACTTCGAGGAGAAGTGGGGGCCTGCACATGAGAGAGCAGATGACCTGGAAGATGAGGTCAAATGTAAGAAGAGGAAAATGAACAAGATGGGGTACGTGTTCCGTTCGGCATTTGAGAGAGTGCTTGATGGTGTGTATCACTACCCGGCAGAGCAGGGACAGACTCTACGCACTATGAGTCGAGAGCTGGTAGCTTATATAGCACAGTTAGAGTACAAGAGCGCTGTGGAGCGTGGCATGATGTGATGAGATGTCCTTAAATGGTCTAGTAGTAGTTGTAGCATTTATCTTTATGTATTGTATATGCTGTGTTGTAATTCCAATCTTTTGTGTAAGATGTGGGATAGTGATGTAAACCCCGAGTTAGCTTTTGTTAGAGGGGTAGTATGGTAGTAGGTTGGTATTTTTCCCGTCTTTTGTGATATTAGGGGATATATGTGGTGACATTTATAGCAGTATGCTAGGGAAATCATGTAATGAAACGATTTGGCATATGAATATAAATGGAGTTTATTCAGAAACGTGTTATAAATTTCTTCTTTTGTATTAAAAGAAATACTTAAGTAATATACTTGAATAATAATAAAATAAAAATTTGTGATGCAGATAATGCCGCCCAGACATAGATTGACTGCACCCGAAAAATCTATTAACAACGAGAAGGAACAAGTAGATCCCATTCAGAAGTTGGTAGACTTGTTAGGAGAGGCCTTAAGGGGCAGGAACAATGAACCCGTTTGCCCAAACCCTCAGGCTGTGCCAGTAACAACCTTTAAAAACTTTAAGAGTGTAGGACCCCCAGAGTTCGAGGGAACTACCGACCCAATCGTCGCACAAACGTGGATCAAGGAGATCAAAAAAGCTTTCACTATAGCTAGCGTAGGCGAAGATCAGAAGACGGTGTTTGCCACGTATATGATGAGGGGAGAAGCGAACTACTGGTGGGAGGCTAATCAACAAAGAGCTGGAGAAGTGATAATAGCTTGGGATAAGTTTAAGATGCTGTTCTTCGAGAATTACTTCCCGAAGAGTATGGAGAATAGGATGGAGGTGAAATTCGTAGAGTTAAAACAAGGTGAGATGACGGTGGCGCAATACGCGGCTAGGTTTAACGAATTAGAGTGATTTGCGGAGCACCAAGTTGGTGATGAAGAGAGGAAGGCTAGACGCTTTGAATAAGGGTTGAAGCCATGGCTATTCAATAAGGTATCAGTTCTTCAAATTGATTCCTTTGCAACATTACTGGAGAAGGCAATCATTGCTAAAGGTGGCAGTGAGGCCTTAAGTCTGTATAACAAAGAGAAGAAAGGAAAGAATGCTAGAGGAGAGAACCGTACGAGAGGAAGCAGTGACGGAGGGAGTAACTCCGGGAAGAGAAAGTGGGAGAACAACAACAACAACAAAAATAACAATAATCAATCAGGGAATTTTTGTGGAGGTTTCAAGAAGAGGGCTGAAGGATGCCCAAAGTGTGGAAAGAACCACCAGGGTGAGTGCTGGAAGGGTCACGACACTTGCTACAACTGCGAACAGGAAGGGCACATCTCGCCCAACTGCCCGAAACCAAAGAAGATACAAGGATGCTTTGCGTGTGGCTCGATGAAGCACCGAATTAAGGACTGCCCAAAGAAGGGAAGTGGCGGGAGTAGCAATCAGCCAGGAGGCAACAAGCTGATAATCGGCGGACCGGCACAATCCAATCGCCCAACCGCCAGAACCTTTAACATGACTGTCCAGGACACAATGGCTGCGAAGGATGTGGTGTCAGGTATAATCCCAATCAATGATATAAATGCTTATGTATTATTTGATTCGGGTGCCACCTGTTCTTTTATATCTGAAGAATTTGCTAATAAACTTATTACACCCAGAGAACGATTAGAAAATCCTTTGAACATAGAAGTTGCGAATAAGGAAGTAATCTCTGTAGAATACGTTTATCGAAATTATCGCGCAAACATTAGAGAACATGAACTGAGCGTAGACTTGATTCCTATTAGACTGGGACAATTTGATGTGATACTGGGAAGGGATTGGTTGTATAACTATGCTGAGATAATTGACTGTCAGAACAAATGTGTGAACCTTCAGACTCCGAGTAAGTCTAAGGTAGTGTTTTATGGTAGCTCATCGCTTAAGCAATCGTGTTGCGTTGCGATGATGCAGGCCAAGAGATTGTTAAGGAATGGATGTGTAGGTTATTTAGCTTACATCATTGATACTCGAAAAAAGGGAGTAGAAATTAAGGATATATCCGTAGTGAATGAATTTCAAGATGTATTTCCTGACGATCTGCATGGTCTTCGGCCAGACAGAGAAATCGAATTCGTAATAGACTTAGCACCGGGAACGGCATCGATTTCGAAAGCTCCATATCGTATGGCGCCAGTAGAAATAAAGGAATTAATTATACAATTGCAAGAGTTGTTGGATAAGGGTTACATTCGACTGAGTGTGTCTCCTTGGGGAGAACCAGTGTTATTCGTTAAAAAGAAGGACGGATCGATGAGGCTCTGTATCTATTATCGAGAATTAAATAGAGTAACGATCAAGAATTGATATCCGCTATCGAGGATAGATGACTTGTTTGATCAACTGAAAGGAGCAAAGTGTTTCTCAAAAATTGACCTGAGGACAGGATATCATCAACTGAAGGTACAGGATGAGGACATACCAAAGACTGCGTTTCGAACCCGTTATGGACACTACGAGTTTTTGGTAATGTCATTTAGATTAACTAATGCTCCGGCAGTATTTATGGACTTGATGAACCGAGTTTTCAAGCCATACTTGGATAAATTTGTAGTGGTTTTTATCGACGACATTTTGATCTACTCGAAGACAGAGGAAGAACACGCCGAACATCTGAAGATTGTTTTGGAGGCACTAAGGAAGGAGAAGATGTATGCGAAGTTTTCTAAGTGCAAATTTTGGATGGAGAAGGTTCAATTCTTAGGCCACGTGGTGGATAAAAATGGAATCTCAGTAGACCCTGCAAAGGTCGAAGCAGTAAGTAATTGGGAACAACCGAGAACACCGATGGAGGTGAGAAGCTTTTTAGGGTTAGCTGGGTACTATCAAAGATTTATCCAAGATTTTTCTAAGATAGCAACCCCGTTGACCAATTTGACTAGAAAGACGGTGAAATTTGTATGGACCGACAAATGCGAAGAGAGTTTTCAGAAGTTGAAGAAGAGATTGAGCAAAGCGCCTGTGTTATCACTACCAGATGATGCAAAAAATTTTGTGGTGTATAGTGATGCATCGCACAAGGGACTTGGCTGTGTGCTTTTGCAGCACGGCAAAGTCATTGCGTATGCATCACGACAACTGAAGGATTACGAAAAACAATTCCCTACTCACGACTTAGAGTTAGAGGCAGTAGTTTTTGGGTTGAAGATATGGAAGCATTATCTATACGGAGAGAAATGTGAGATATACACAGACCACAAAAGTCTGAAATATATCTTCACACAGAAGAAGTTAAACATGCGGCAGAGAAGGTGGTTAGAATTAATCAAAGACTATGACTGCGATATTCTTTATCACCCGGGAAAGTCAAATGTGGTTGCCGACGCTTTGAGCAGGAAAGGAAGGGAAAAGTTATTTAATTTAACGACTCAGGAAGAATTGATAAGAGATATGGAGAAATTGTAGATAGAAGTGAAAGAACCAAAAAAGTTTGGTGAGAAGTTATTTGTAATGGAAGCTCATCCGACGTTGTTGGATAGAGTGAAGGAAGCCTAGGAAAAGGATAAAGAGTGTGAGAAAATCCGAAAGTGGATCATAGAAAATGAGGAAGAGAAATTTCGAATGGATAAAGACAGTATCTTAAGATTCGAAGGAAGAGCGTCGGTACCAGCGGTAACCGAGTTAAGGGAAGAGATTTTGCACGAGGCACATAATACGACGTATTCCTTTCATCCGGGAGGCACAAAGATGTACCGAGATTTGAAGCAACATTTTTGGTGGCCTAATTTGAAACGGGAAGTCGCAGAGTGCGTTAGTAGATGTTTGACTTGCCAACGCGTTAAAGCAGAACAACAATGACCGAGTGGTTTATTACAACCGTTAGAAATACCAGAGTGGAAATGGGAGCATATTACGATGGACTTCGTGGTAGGACTTCCAGTTACACAGAAAGGTTATGATGCTATTTAGGTTATCGTGGATCGACTAACGAAGACCACACATTTCCTACCAATCAAGATCCGTTACAGTTTGAACTAATTAGTGAGTCTGTACGTAAAGGAGATTGTTTCGTGACATGGAGTGCCGGTGTCAATTATCTCTGATCAAGATCCGCACTTCACGTTAAATTTTTGGAAAAGTTTACAAGAGAGGATGGGAACGCAGTTGAGGTTGAGTATCCCTTATCATCCTCAGACCGACGGACAGAGTGAGCGAACGATACAAACGCTGGAGGACATGCTTAGGACTTGCGTGATAGATTTTAAGGGAAATTAGGACGACAACCTACCCTTAGTCAAATTTGCGTATAATAATAGTTACCATACGAGTATCGGCATGCCACTGTACGAAGCTCTTTACGGGAGAAGGTGCAGAATGCCATTATGTTGGGACGAAGTCGGAGAGCGACGAATACTCGGACAAGAGTTAGTTCAACAAACCGCAGACGTGGTGACAATGATAAGAACCAGATTAGTAGCAGCTCAAGATCGCCAGAAGAAATACGCAGATTTGTATCGGCAGGACCGAGACTTTAAAGTCGGCAGTTTTGTTTTCTTGAAGGTATCTCCATGGAAAGGAAAGATCCGTTGTGGCAAGAAAGAAAAATTGAGTCCAAGATTCATAGGACCGTTCGAGATACTGAAGCGAGTGGGCGAAGTGGCATACAAAGTTGCGTTACCACCTGAGTTGGAGCACATCCACAACGTGTTCCAAATTTCCGTGTTGCAACCGTACAAGGCCGACTATAAGCACGTGATTTCTTACGAGCCCATTCAAGTGGAGAATAACTTGGCGTATGAAGAAATTATTGTCCAGATATTAGATAGGAAGGAACAAACTTTGAGAAATAAATTTATTTCGTCTGTAAAAGTACTTTGGCGTAACCATGATGTCAAGGAGGCAACGTGGGAGTTAGAAGATAGGATGATGAGGGACTATCCCCATTTATTTGTGTAACCTTGTAGCAATTCCGGGATAGATTTTTTATAAGGGGGGTGGATGTAATACCCGAGAATTTCCATCTATTATTAAATGGAAATATTAATGGAAATGAGAATTTATTTAATATAAACAAGGGCAGCTGCTTGGGAGGCAACCCAAGATCTCAGATTTGATTTTTCTATCCCTTTACTTTTAGTTTGGTAGATTGCATGCTAGTTAGTAGTTCTTTCTTATTTGCCTGATTTTCTTACATTTGGGATAATGTATGGTTTGAATGTGGGGGGGGGGGGGGGAGGAAGATTTTAGGTTTTATTTAGGGAAATTGATCCAATTTTGATGGGAAGTTTAAAAAAATGATGATGCAATTGAAAATAATTTTTATAAAAAAAGTTTATTTATTTTTTGTTTTAATTTTATTTGGTTAAGTGTTTAAAAAGGTTAAAGTCAAAGATTGAGAATCAATACTAATTTTCAGTTTTTGTTTAATGCTTATTTGGTTAATGAATGAGGAGAACTAAGTCATGATCCATAGTAATATGTTTGAATTGAATTTGTGATACATGAGTACTTAAATATGAGAAGCATGCTTATTTAGCTAAGTTATCTGTGGTGTTGTCTATGTGCACTGATTTCATGACTTAGAACAGTTTAACCTGCTTATGTTGTCTCAGAGCCGTATGGAGACAAAGTTAAAAAATAATGATAAATGAAAAAAGATCAAGAGAAACAAAATAAAAGATTGACAAATCTGCTTCAATGTCCATTGAACAAATTAACTGGGTATCCAAGCCTCAGGAAGCATCGGTATTCACGTTACAAAGTGTGGTGAATAAAAGCAGCTTGACTAGTCGACTTTTGTGGCTTTTGTTACTTGAATAAGTAAACCTTAAGGGTGTCTCTACACCCAGCGCCCTAAGACCATCTGGTTTGGGAATCGTTGGTGGAAAGTTCGCTACATGAGTAATAATGAAAAGCCTAAGAAAAGGAGACATTACGCATGTCAAGAAAGGAAGAACTATGAGACAAACATGAAAATACATTCATCTATGCTAAAGAGGAGATTCTAAGAAGAAAAAATTAAAAAATAAGGAAAACCTGTTTGGGGTTGTGAATCAATGTGCACTATTTTTGTTCTATAGTAACTAAGTTGAGTAAGTATGAAGATTATAGGAAAGTTGCTTATGTGGATCTGGTTTGATTTAAAGAAATTTATTGGTAAAATGGTAAGTTTGTGAATTATAAGTTAATTAATGAGGCATTGATAAGATTTCTTTGAGTTTAGTGTTGATAGTTATGTTTTGTATCTTGAAATCTTTTGACATGATGGTTGAATAGAATTTTTCTGGAAATTAAACTTTTGGTTTACATGAGGACGTGTAAAAGGCTAAGTGTGGGGAAATTTGATAAGTACATAAAACTTATTGATTTTGATTCCTTTACATTTAGTTTAATGCATAAATTCTTGTGAATATGAGCTTGATAAGGTGTTTTATTGATTTCAGGTTAAACTTGAGCTTAAGTGACGATACGGGATGATTTGGAGTAGATGTAATGAAAAAGAAAGAATAATCCAAACTCTAGCCAATCCGCCCCGGAGGATTGGTTTGCCCTAAGGAATCCGCCCTGGCGGATTCGTCTTTGTTCAGAGCCTCCCCAACGCTCTCTGAACTCGCCCCAACCCACTTCTCTCTAGGCAAAACTGCCCCGGTCCACTCCCAATGCAAAAGGAATCTGCCCCGACGCACTAATGAAGCTCAATGAATCCGCCCCGGCGAATTCATCGGGAAATATGGGCAATCTTGGATTTTTGGAAACTTCTCAAGTGTCATATTTTGACAGACTTCTACATGGAATAGGATTGATATTTCTACTAGACTTATAATTTCTTTAGACCGAGATTTACTTTCCAAATTGGATTATATTTCTTTATGGAAACTAGGAATGATTTATAATTTATTTTAGGATTTGGATTTCTAGTTCTTATAGGATTTAGGGATTTGTCTAGCACTTTAAGTAGGTGATGATAGTCAGGGTTTTATTCATTCAATAATCTACTACCAGCTATTATACACCATTGGAGTGTAGACAAGGAAGCATGTCAGTCTAGTTTACTTTATTCAGTTCTAAAGTGTGGTGGAACCTTATTTACAAGTAATTGATTACTTGAGTTATATTATTTATTCTTTCTTACATGAAACTTATTTTGATAATATATTTTCATTGTTTGCATGCTAATTGATCTAATTGATTTGATATGGCCAATTGAGTTAGTTTGATTGTTAATATATGCTAGATTAAGATTGGTATTACGTGTAATTGATATCTGTCTTCATCATAAGTAGCAAATTGGTAATACTAATTGTGGATAAGCTTTTTTGTGCTGCTAAGATTATCATAAAACAAGTTAAAATAAATTGGGCTTATGTATTTGTTGCTTGGATTAACCTAATTCTCTATTTCTTAATGCTTCTATCATATTAAATCTAGAGAGTTTATTCTAGATTGTATAACAGTTAGAATCTGGTGGAGAGCTTGTTTCATACAATGATTATCTAAGAAGAATTTCGGATAGCAGAGCTTATTGGTATCTAGGGCTAATAGTTTCATTGAAGGAAAAATAATAACAACTTGATAAATTAATTGTTGTAACTTGGTGAAACTTTACTGCAAAACTGAAGTTGTCACATATTTGGTTAATCTCATCAACTTAATTATATTTTCTTAGTTTAAAACAACTTACTCTCTGTGGGATCGATCATTACTTACTACTGTGCTAATTGTTATAACTTGTGAAGTAAAAGTAAGGTTAATTTAGGAGTGTCAACAAAAGCTCCCAATATGCATTGTAGAAATGATGAATGCTCTAAAACTACTAGTTTTATCATCATCAAATATGAGAAGATTGTTAGAGTCCGCATGTTCTAATTTGATGATGATATATGTTTAAACTATATTTATTTCAGTAGCTTTTGTAAAGTCCTTATGAGATCGTAATATACAAGGACTGTAACAAACGAGAATTTTGTATTTTAATTTTAAATATTTATTGAATTAAATAAATATTTTAGTTGAATTATTTATTGAGTTGAATAAATAATTGATGTGATTATGTTATGAAGTAATTTAATCAAGTGAAATATATTAATTAAATGAATGTTTAATATTAAATTGACGTGTAAGTAATTTTGTGGTGTAGTTCTAATTTAATTGAGATAAGTAAATTAGATAAATATTATGTGGTATTTGGTAATAAGGATTTAATGATTTAGTGAATAATTATAGTAATGCCTAATTTAATTTAAATAATTAAATTAGAGATTTACTAATTTGTTACATGGAATTATGATTAATGAGTAAATTATAATTATGTAGCAAGTTAATTATGTGGCAATTTTATTTAATGAATGGATGTTAGCTTTAATTTAGTTAGATTGGAATATTGAGATTTATTTACATAAAGTGTGACATTTAAAACTATGTAGTAAAAGAGTTATTAAAATAAACTAAAAAGGTTTTTAATTCTGTTTTACCAAACAAGGCCCTTAAATCTATTTTAATGTAGTTGTACCAAACAAGGCCTTAGTTCCTAAAAATCTATTTTTTTTTAAAATAAAGGGGTTTTGCCAAACAAGTGTTATGGCCTTTTGATTTTCAAAAACATGTAACTGATATATATATAATTAATAGAGCAATAATATATTTGTTAGTTATATGTTTATATCTATTATATCTATATTATCAGTTTATAGCATTACGTTAAAGTTAGACTAGAAGAACAGAGTAAGTTAGAGAGAAAAGAGAGAAGAAGAAGAAAGAAAGAAAGAGGAAGAAGAAACTTGTGAATTCAAAAACAAAGAATCACCATCATCATCATCATCTTCTTCTTCTTCTATTAACAAAAGGTATAATCTAATTTAATTATTTGTTCTTCCATGTTTTCATAAGTTCTCTGTGTTTGAGTTGTTTATGAAATTCATGTAAATATGGATTCTTTATGTAATTTGTGTTATAACACGCTTATATATGATTTATATGATTGTTTATGTAGTTCAATTCATGTAAATATGATGAACATAAAGAAATCATGTTCACAGCAATTTATAGTGAACTATTTTGAAAGATGATTTCTTAAATATCAAAATTGGTGTTTGATTATGCTATGTTATATAAATTGATCATAGATTGTAATAATATGTTAAGAAACGAAATTAACATGCTTTGAATTGTGTGATTTGGTTTAAAAACAAATCACAGTATTTATTTTTTTCAAGAACACTTAACAATGGTGTTTTCTTCAAAATCATAAAATTAAGGATTTTTGATTATGTGTTGTGATGTTTATATATACTAAAACATGTTAGAAGGTTAAAGTTATGATTTTATAAAGTTTAATATGCATTATATGTACTAAATTTTGAGTTTAGTGCGAGGAAATAAGCCAAATTAGCTTTTTCCTGCACAAGTTCGCGAACTATTTTTTTCCCCAACAGGGACCCCCACCCTAGGGGACTATAACCCCGCCCCAGCGGGCCCCTTGCAGTCAAAACCCCCGCCCCGATAGGGGGTGCAGAGTGGGAACGATTTGTTTTATGTGTTTTAAGCCCTAACAAGATGAACTAACTGAATGTAATGAACCTGATGACATGTTAAGTATATAAAATAATAATATAACATATTGTTGACATAATAAGACAATTTGAAGTCTCATATTAACAAGTTATGTGTGAATTTAGATATTATTGTTGTAAGGTATGTTTATGATGGTTTAAAAGATTATACACGTGTGATATGCTTGTTGTGAGTTTAAATTCACGTTTTGTGGTTAGTTAACAAGTTAAGATTACGAACCACATTGTTAAGTTAAACTTAAGTGAGAAGTTCAACGGATAAAAGTAGTGGGTATGAAACTAATCGATATTGTAAACGTAATGTAATGTGTAAGATGATTAAGGAAGTGAATTGTAATTATAACTATAGCTTGTGCACGAAGCAAGTATTCTATCCCTAATTTACTATTGTTGAGCAAGTTTCTAAACTTTACTTTTGTTAAGCAAGTGTTCTAAACTCAAACTTTATTTTTATTTGAGCAAGTCCTTTTATTGTGCAATGAACAAGTATCTTATTGAAATAATGTAGCCTTGACTTAATTGTTCAAGCAAGGTCTTTTCGTATCTTTCAAATGCTTTAAATTTAATTCTAAAGCATAAGTTATTTCATAATTCTTTGGTTATTGAATTCTTAATTATTGTAAGTTGATTCAACTACTCCTAAGTTGATGATAGTTGAACTCTAAATTACCCTTTGAGCTTATCCAAACCAAACATTCTTTGGGGCAGACTCGTTAATTAATAATGAGATGAACAACCCTATTAATAGAGGATTACCATGCGAAAACGTTAAGATGTTTTTGCACAATACATGGTACGAATGGTTGATCCCCCTAAGTACGAGTTAAGGTCCATATAGTTTAACGACTATTAAAGGTTTAAATAGTAATGTTTATAACCTGGGACATTGTTCAAGGACTTGTGACCCTCAGATGAATTCTAAATTCTATATTCAATTCTTGATTATCGATGATAGGAGTATTATTCAATTCAGTTGAAATAATTCAGTGATATGTCATCGTTATTGATTGTTATTTCAAGTGAGCTTTTGTTTGCTCACTCTTGCATTTATATAACCATTATAGCCAAAGTTGAAAAAGTTGACGACTCGCCAATTAGCAAAGGAAAAGGTAAGATGAACAAGTGAAGACTTGTTCAAATTTGAAACGATTTGTAATAAGACTTTAAATTATGTTATGATGTTTTATTTTTCCGCATTTGATGTTTATTAAGGTTAGGAACTTGGGAACGATTTGATAAAGTTGTAATCCTTTTTAAATTAAGATTTTATTTGGTTAAGGTTGTAATTTATTTTACATTCCTTATTTATGGGAAGTAGTTATGTTTTATTTAGATAGTGAACACCAAATCCTGTGGAAATGAAGTACCCGTATTTGGGGGTGTCACAAGTTGGTATCAAAGCTTTAGGTTATGAACCTTAGGCGGGGAAACCTTAGGTAGTAGCTGTAATACCCGAGAATTTTCATCTATTATTAAATAAAAATATTAATGGAAATGAGAATTTATTTAATATAAATGATTTTGTGTTATGAGAAGGATTAATTCAATTCTATTAAATTAAATAATTATAATAATTGAGAAATTGATGGAGTTTGCGATAAACTCATTGATAGCCTTGTGTGGCACAGTGACGTAATATGAGAATGATTATATTAATTTAAGCAAACAGTTAATCTATATTAATTGTAGAATATTAATTAATTATTGTGGAATATTAACTGTGATTGATTAATAATATGTGATTATTATTATTGCAAGAAATATAATAATAATAATGAGCAACGTGTTTATAAATATAATAAGATTTATATTAAAGTGATAATTAATCATATAAGGGTTAATTAAATTGTTATGGAGATTAACAATTATATTGATTGATGAAGGATGTGTGTATATTATTAATTAATATTTAATTAATAAGATGTGTAATTCTATGTGCAAGCATGCGAATTAAATGTGTAACATATATTAGCTAACTATGTATTATGTGAAGTGTAATATGACACTATTATATGGTAAGGCTTATTGAATTATGGGAGTTACATGATAATGCCTATGTGACATGTGAGTATACAGTAAAAGAATATGACATGGATTATATATGTGTAAATTAATTGTACCACATTGCCATGTTAAAAGTACATTGTGACTTAAAAGTATATATATTATATAATCTAAGTGGACTTGTATAAAATAAGTATGTGTGTATAGTTTAAGTATATAAAAAATTAATAAAGTTCCTTCATTCATTGAATAAGGCAAGGTGTGTTGTGACATTAAAATAGCCTATGTGAGAATATGTATGTAAGTATACATTAAAATAATGTATTATGAATATAAATAATAATTGATGATTATTTATATATATAATGGAATAATAAAATTTAATAAATGAGATAATGTGATGTGATTATATCCGAGTAAATTATATCCGGTATTAATAAATGTACATGGATGATATGTATGTTACATTGCCATATCACATCTACTACCTTGAAATATTAAGCATGTGACTTACATTATAATGTTAATTATAATCTAAATATATAGTATGAATATATATGTAATAACCTAAGTGTATGATATATGCATGTTGCTAGAATGCTGAGTTTTTAATTGGCTTGTCCCATATAATTAGTCACAAACCTTGTACACATGAAATGCATCATGAAGCTAGCCTACTCTCTTCTCTCAAACTCAGCATTCTAGCCATCATGAAGGGAGTGGGCAGAATAGTGGAGATCACCAACTAATTACAAACTCCCTCTAATCTAGCATGCAATCCGTCAATCCGTTGTTTTGATTTGGAAGAAAAAGGCTTTGCCTGGATACTAGTTTTGCTATATATATATGGCCCTTCTCTTCAGATTGTTCATTGCTGAGATTTTGCTTGAGTATTGAATTGAGAGTAATACATATATTAGTATAGTAGCATTGTGAGTGGAAAGTAGCAGCAAGCTTAGATTGTTAGCAGAGGTATAAACCTCTTCCTTTGTTCTTCATTTTCGTTTTCTATTTCTGAAATTTCAGTTTTAATTCTTGAATTTAGTTGGAGTTCATGAAATTGGGGATCGATTGGGCGATTAACTGTTATATAAGCATATATATGTGTTAGTAAGTTAAAAAGGTTAGTCTAATGGCATATGGGTATGTCGAAACCGATGAAATAGGAAGTTTGGGAATGGTTTTTGCTGCAGCGTGAACTGCAGGAACTGAGTCTGCATTGCGGCGTCGCAGCGCCAATCCCAGGCATTATGCCCGCGCGGCAACGCCAGATTGTGGCTGTTGTTGCCGCGCCGCAGCGCCGGCCTCTGAAACCAGAATCTAATTTTTGTTCCTAAACTGCTATATGGTAGTTACTTGTATAGATGAGGCAAGCATGTTAACATGGGTAGCATGTATGTATGGGTACATAGACATAACATAAACATGCTTTATTAAGATTCCATGCATGAATGATAAAATTATAGTTTTAAAAATAAACTTAAGGTTTATAATTGAATTTTGACGTATATAAGTCATGTTAATATTCTGACGTTTGAGGCACATTAGTTTGACCTAAAAACACATGAGATGCATGTTAACTCGCGTATATAAGCTCTGAAACAAAATGTGATCATGTGAACCTCGCTAAGTGAACTTAGAATTTTAAAAGGAACTTAGAGATTTTGAAAAAGGGGATTTAGATGTACTATAATTATATTTGGACTTTGAACATGTTATTAAGGTTTAGAAATGCATGAAATACATATTAACTTATGTATATATGGTTCATAGTATGACAAGAGCATGTTAGACCTCATTATTGAACATTTCTAACAAAAATACAAGTTTTAAAGGTTGATATTGACATGTAAAGACCATATATATATTCTGATTTTTCGGGCATGTTTATATAACCTTGAAATGCGTGTCAGACCTATTGACTTATGTATACGAATTTCATGATGTAACACGAACATGTTAGTAAGACTTACTGATAAAAATAGGAGCTTTGATGGTGAACCTTAACATGTTATTATAAGATTCGTATTCTGAAAGTTGTGATCATACTTGATAATACTTTTAGACTTGTTAAAGTCTCATTCATGTTTTCCTCCTATGTTACATGTCGTGAAACCAAGTTTATCGTAAACGAAACATGTTTTTAAACTAATAACTACGATAGTTACATGAATACTCATAAGCATGCTTAGAATGAGTTATATAATCGCCTCATATGTTTAAAATAAACATGATAGCTAAGGTGATATCACATGTTAATGATTGAATCCAATTTTTGACGGTTAACTTATAAGTAATGCTATAACTCGCTAATTTGAATATGTTTGCTATTTGTGGTAGTCTCACATGATAGTAATGATGTATGAAGATGATTAACTTAAGAAAAGTAATTCTATAGTTAAAGAAAGCCTACTTGATTAAAAATAACATAATGCTATACAAATGTTATTTGAATTCATGGTAACTTATAATTTGATTTCATACCAAATGCGTATAAGTATGTAATGACGTGTGACTAGGAAATACAATGTGTGTATATTTGAGTAACAAGCTTATGTACCGAATGAGTTAGCTAATGAACATCCTATACTTATAATACACTATAAATAGGATTCGAAAGTGTTGATTTACTTAACGTGGATAAACTACGCTAAAGGCAAGTATCCTAACCGATGCATTTACTTTATGCAAGGAAATCTATTACTGTGCAAGTATTCTATCCTTGTATATTGCGAACTAGTTTCTGTACTTAATCGTTTGAATTGAATTAGCATACTTGAACTCTTATTTCATTAAAGCTATTATTCATGTTGAACTTGGTATTGTTCTTGAATATTGGGAAAGTGTCGATGTCATTTGATTCGGCTAGACTGATATTATTAAAAAGCGACCCAAACCAATTGATTGGTGCGGGATCTTATATTTGACTGAGAAGAACAAACTATAACTGTCGGAGAACCGACGCGCGCATATTAGTATGATTGAGTGTTATGCATAACATAGGGTACTTTAGGCTGATCACCTGTTGTATTTGTTTTTGTTGGATTTTCAGTTTATTACTGTCAATTCCTGTGGGAGTTCATAGTCCTTAGTGATTGCTCAGTATTCAGTTATCTTGAAATCTTGAATTGATTTATTATTGAATCATATTGATATTATTCTGTCCTTAGCGACTGTTATTGAGAACTGTTGATATTCTTGTTATCATTGAACTATCAAACCTTGCTATACCCTTTCAAAAATTGAGAATTATATCACTTACCCTTGTTGTATATTACTTGTTGGGCAATTTATGCTCATTCTTGCTTTCCCTAAAACATTTCAGTTAAGGCAGAGCATGGCAAACCTTCAGGTGTTGATAAGGGCAAGGGCAAGGCTACCAACTAGCTTGTCTCTTTGATGTTTTAAATATTTTAATGTTGTATTAAGATGATGTAGTAAGACTGGATTTGATTATGTTTAAGCTTAAGTTAGATTATGTAATAAGTCGTTAATTGATATTATTATGTAATCTATTAAGTACTGTAGGTTGCGAGACTTGGGGGAATAATTATATTAAATCATTGTATATTATTCGAAATTAGGTATTCCGCTGTGAATGTGAGATTTTAATTATTATTGTATTACTATGAGCACGTGATGAACCGAATTCGAGCGACCAAGTGGCTGTCCCAAATTTGGGGGCGTCAAAGGTTGGTATCAAAGTAGTAGTTATAAACCTTAGGAACGAGTGTCCTTAGACTATAACTTAGGAGAACTTAGAAGTTAGGAGGGAGATAAAACTCATGTAGAGTTTTCCTTGAGAGACTTAGTCTGTTATGAAATGTAACTTCATTTTATACAATGAACTTATGTTTTGTTTAACATTCTAATGGGGTTGCTGTTTCTTGTCTTGTGTTTATGATTGTAGGATGGCAGACACAAGAGTACCCGCTAGAGTGGCTGAGGATGAGCCCAGGGATATTCATGTAGTGTACGAGGCACCTTTAGAGGCTGTGCCAGTACAGGCAGTTGCACCATCTGAGTCTGACGACGAGGATGAGATAGAGGTAGAGTTCTACCCCAAGGAGGAGCCTATGGAGGACGAGCCGGTTGAGGACGAGCCTTCAGAGGAGGAGCCCATAGAGGACTCCTACGAGCCTAATCTTGAGGAGCAGATGTTAGGCGAGTACGAGGAGCGTATTCTAGAGTTAGACTGCAAAGTCCAGGAGCTGGAGGAAGAGGCCAAAGAGAGAGAGTCTGAGTTCCAAAAGCTGAGGGACGAGGACCACCAGAGGAAGCTGGCCATGCAGGAGTTAGAGGTGGAGATCGCCTACCGTAGGGAGGCAGGGATCCAGATGGGGACTCTGTTTCACAGGTCAGTGGCTAGGAATGTAGATCTGACAGAGAAGCTAGAAGAGGTTGAACAGAGGGAACTGAGTGAGAAGACAGAGAAGGAAGCACTCCGCACTCGATTAGAATTAGAGGTGATGGATAGGATACACTTCGAGGAGAAGTGGGGGCCTGCACATGAGAGAGCAGATGACCTGGAAGATGAGGTCAAATGTAAGAAGAGGAAAATGAACAAGATGGGGTACGTGTTCCGTTCGGCATTTGAGAGAGTGCTTGATGGTGTGTATCACTACCCGGCAGAGCAGGGACAGACTCTACGCACTATGAGTCGAGAGCTGGTAGCTTATATAGCACAGTTAGAGTACAAGAGCGCTGTGGAGCGTGGCATGATGTGATGAGATGTCCTTAAATGGTCTAGTAGTAGTTGTAGCATTTATCTTTATGTATTGTATATGCTGTGTTGTAATTCCAATCTTTTGTGTAAGATGTGGGATAGTGATGTAAACCCCGAGTTAGCTTTTGTTAGAGGGGTAGTATGGTAGTAGGTTGGTATTTTTCCCGTCTTTTGTGATATTAGGGGATATATGTGGTGACATTTATAGCAGTATGCTAGGGAAATCATGTAATGAAACGATTTGGCATATGAATATAAATGGAGTTTATTCAGAAACGTGTTATAAATTTCTTCTTTTGTATTAAAAGAAATACTTAAGTAATATACTTGAATAATAATAAAATAAAAATTTGTGATGCAGATAATGCCGCCCAGACATAGATTGACTGCACCCGAAAAATCTATTAACAACGAGAAGGAACAAGTAGATCCCATTCAGAAGTTGGTAGACTTGTTAGGAGAGGCCTTAAGGGGCAGGAACAATGAACCCGTTTGCCCAAACCCTCAGGCTGTGCCAGTAACAACCTTTAAAAACTTTAAGAGTGTAGGACCCCCAGAGTTCGAGGGAACTACCGACCCAATCGTCGCACAAACGTGGATCAAGGAGATCAAAAAAGCTTTCACTATAGCTAGCGTAGGCGAAGATCAGAAGACGGTGTTTGCCACGTATATGATGAGGGGAGAAGCGAACTACTGGTGGGAGGCTAATCAACAAAGAGCTGGAGAAGTGATAATAGCTTGGGATAAGTTTAAGATGCTGTTCTTCGAGAATTACTTCCCGAAGAGTATGGAGAATAGGATGGAGGTGAAATTCGTAGAGTTAAAACAAGGTGAGATGACGGTGGCGCAATACGCGGCTAGGTTTAACGAATTAGAGTGATTTGCGGAGCACCAAGTTGGTGATGAAGAGAGGAAGGCTAGACGCTTCGAATAAGGGTTGAAGCCATGGCTATTCAATAAGGTATCAGTTCTTCAAATTGATTCCTTTGCAACATTACTGGAGAAGGCAATCATTGCTAAAGGTGGCAGTGAGGCCTTAAGTCTGTATAACAAAGAGAAGAAAGGAAAGAATGCTAGAGGAGAGAACCGTACGAGAGGAAGCAGTGACGGAGGGAGTAACTCCGGGAAGAGAAAGTGGGAGAACAACAACAACAACAAAAATAACAATAATCAATCAGGGAATTTTTGTGGAGGTTTCAAGAAGAGGGCTGAAGGATGCCCAAAGTGTGGAAAGAACCACCAGGGTGAGTGCTGGAAGGGTCACGACACTTGCTACAACTGCGAACAGGAAGGGCACATCTCGCCCAACTGCCCGAAACCAAAGAAGATACAAGGATGCTTTGCGTGTGGCTCGATGAAGCACCGAATTAAGGACTGCCCAAAGAAGGGAAGTGGCGGGAGTAGCAATCAGCCAGGAGGCAACAAGCTGATAATCGGCGGACCGGCACAATCCAATCGCCCAACCGCCAGAACCTTTAACATGACTGTCCAGGACACAATGGCTGCGAAGGATGTGGTGTCAGGTATAATCCCAATCAATGATATAAATGCTTATGTATTATTTGATTCGGGTGCCACCTGTTCTTTTATATCTGAAGAATTTGCTAATAAACTTATTACACCCAGAGAACGATTAGAAAATCCTTTGAACATAGAAGTTGCGAATAAGGAAGTAATCTCTGTAGAATACGTTTATCGAAATTATCGCGCAAACATTAGAGAACATGAACTGAGCGTAGACTTGATTCCTATTAGACTGGGACAATTTGATGTGATACTGGGAAGGGATTGGTTGTATAACTATGCTGAGATAATTGACTGTCAGAACAAATGTGTGAACCTTCAGACTCCGAGTAAGTCTAAGGTAGTGTTTTATGGTAGCTCATCGCTTAAGCAATCGTGTTGCGTTGCGATGATGCAGGCCAAGAGATTGTTAAGGAATGGATGTGTAGGTTATTTAGCTTACATCATTGATACTCGAAAAAAGGGAGTAGAAATTAAGGATATATCCGTAGTGAATGAATTTCAAGATGTATTTCCTGACGATCTGCATGGTCTTCGGCCAGACAGAGAAATCGAATTCGTAATAGACTTAGCACCGGGAACGGCATCGATTTCGAAAGCTCCATATCGTATGGCGCCAGTAGAAATAAAGGAATTAATTATACAATTGCAAGAGTTGTTGGATAAGGGTTACATTCGACTGAGTGTGTCTCCTTGGGGAGAACCAGTGTTATTCGTTAAAAAGAAGGACGGATCGATGAGGCTCTGTATCTATTATCGAGAATTAAATAGAGTAACGATCAAGAATTGATATCCGCTATCGAGGATAGATGACTTGTTTGATCAACTGAAAGGAGCAAAGTGTTTCTCAAAAATTGACCTGAGGACAGGATATCATCAACTGAAGGTACAGGATGAGGACATACCAAAGACTGCGTTTCGAACCCGTTATGGACACTACGAGTTTTTGGTAATGTCATTTAGATTAACTAATGCTCCGGCAGTATTTATGGACTTGATGAACCGAGTTTTCAAGCCATACTTGGATAAATTTGTAGTGGTTTTTATCGACGACATTTTGATCTACTCGAAGACAGAGGAAGAACACGCCGAACATCTGAAGATTGTTTTGGAGGCACTAAGGAAGGAGAAGATGTATGCGAAGTTTTCTAAGTGCGAATTTTGGATGGAGAAGGTTCAATTCTTAGGCCACGTGGTGGATAAAAATGGAATCTCAGTAGACCCTGCAAAGGTCGAAGCAGTAAGTAATTGGGAACAACCGAGAACACCGATGGAGGTGAGAAGCTTTTTAGGGTTAGCTGGGTACTATCAAAGATTTATCCAAGATTTTTCTAAGATAGCAACCCCGTTGACCAATTTGACTAGAAAGACGGTGAAATTTGTATGGACCGACAAATGCGAAGAGAGTTTTCAGAAGTTGAAGAAGAGATTGAGCAAAGCGCCTGTGTTATCACTACCAGATGATGCAAAAAATTTTGTGGTGTATAGTGATGCATCGCACAAGGGACTTGGCTGTGTGCTTTTGCAGCACGGCAAAGTCATTGCGTATGCATCACGACAACTGAAGGATTACGAAAAACAATTCCCTACTCACGACTTAGAGTTAGAGGCAGTAGTTTTTGGGTTGAAGATATGGAAGCATTATCTATACGGAGAGAAATGTGAGATATACACAGACCACAAAAGTCTGAAATATATCTTCACACAGAAGAAGTTAAACATGCGGCAGAGAAGGTGGTTAGAATTAATCAAAGACTATGACTGCGATATTCTTTATCACCCGGGAAAGTCAAACGTGGTTGCCGACGCTTTGAGCAGGAAAGGAAGGGAAAAGTTATTTAATTTAACGACTCAGGAAGAATTGATAAGAGATATGGAGAAATTGTAGATAGAAGTGAAAGAACCAAAAAAGTTTGGTGAGAAGTTATTTGTAATGGAAGCTCATCCGACGTTGTTGGATAGAGTGAAGGAAGCCTAGGAAAAGGATAAAGAGTGTGAGAAAATCCGAAAGTGGATCATAGAAAATGAGGAAGAGAAATTTCGAATGGATAAAGACAGTATCTTAAGATTCGAAGGAAGAGCGTCGGTACCAGCGGTAACCGAGTTAAGGGAAGAGATTTTGCACGAGGCACATAATACGACGTATTCCTTTCATCCGGGAGGCACAAAGATGTACCGAGATTTGAAGCGACATTTTTGGTGGCCTAATTTGAAACGGGAAGTCGCAGAGTGCGTTAGTAGATGTTTGACTTGCCAACGCGTTAAAGCAGAACAACAATGACCGAGTGGTTTATTACAACCGTTAGAAATACCAGAGTGGAAATGGGAGCATATTACGATGGACTTCGTGGTAGGACTTCCAGTTACACAGAAAGGTTATGATGCTATTTAGGTTATCGTGGATCGACTAACGAAGACCACACATTTCCTACCAATCAAGATCCGTTACAGTTTGAACTAATTAGTGAGTCTGTACGTAAAGGAGATTGTTTCGTGACATGGAGTGCCGGTGTCAATTATCTCTGATCAAGATCCGCACTTCACGTTAAATTTTTGGAAAAGTTTGCAAGAGAGGATGGGAACGCAGTTGAGGTTGAGTATCCCTTATCATCCTCAGACCGACGGACAGAGTGAGCGAACGATACAAACGCTGGAGGACATGCTTAGGACTTGCGTGATAGATTTTAAGGGAAATTAGGACGACAACCTACCCTTAGTCAAATTTGCGTATAATAATAGTTACCATACGAGTATCGGCATGCCACTGTACGAAGCTCTTTACGGGAGAAGGTGCAGAATGCCATTATGTTGGGACGAAGTCGGAGAGCGACGAATACTCGGACAAGAGTTAGTTCAACAAACCGCAGACGTGGTGACAATGATAAGAACCAGATTAGTAGCAGCTCAAGATCGCCAGAAGAAATACGCAGATTTGTATCGGCAGGACCGAGACTTTAAAGTCGGCAGTTTTGTTTTCTTGAAGGTATCTCCATGGAAAGGAAAGATCCGTTGTGGCAAGAAAGAAAAATTGAGTCCAAGATTCATAGGACCGTTCGAGATACTGAAGCGAGTGGGCGAAGTGGCATACAAAGTTGCGTTACCACCTGAGTTGGAGCACATCCACAACGTGTTCCAAATTTCCGTGTTGCAACCGTACAAGGCCGACTATAAGCACGTGATTTCTTACGAGCCCATTCAAGTGGAGAATAACTTGGCGTATGAAGAAATTATTGTCCAGATATTAGATAGGAAGGAACAAACTTTGAGAAATAAAGTTATTTCGTCTGTAAAAGTACTTTGGCGTAACCATGATGTCAAGGAGGCAACGTGGGAGTTAGAAGATAGGATGATGAGGGACTATCCCCATTTATTTGTGTAACCTTGTAGCAATTCCGGGATAGATTTTTTATAAGGGGGGTGGATGTAATACCCGAGAATTTCCATCTATTATTAAATGGAAATATTAATGGAAATGAGAATTTATTTAATATAAACAAGGGCAGCTGCTTGGGAGGCAACCCAAGATCTCAGATTTGATTTTTCTATCCCTTTACTTTTAGTTTGGTAGATTGCATGCTAGTTAGTAGTTCTTTCTTATTTGCCTGATTTTCTTACATTTGGGATAATGTATGGTTTGAATGTGGGGGGGGGGGGGAGGAAGATTTTAGGTTTTATTTAGGGAAATTGATCCAATTTTGATGGGAAGTTTAAAAAAATGATGATGCAATTGAAAATAATTTTTATAAAAAAAGTTTATTTATTTTTTGTTTTAATTTTATTTGGTTAAGTGTTTAAAAAGGTTAAAGTCAAAGATTGAGAATCAATACTAATTTTCAGTTTTTGTTTAATGCTTATTTGGTTAATGAATGAGGAGAACTAAGTCATGATCCATAGTAATATGTTTGAATTGAATTTGTGATACATGAGTACTTAAATATGAGAAGCATGCTTATTTAGCTAAGTTATCTGTGGTGTTGTCTATGTGCACTGATTTCATGACTTAGAACAGTTTAACCTGCTTATGTTGTCTCAGAGCCGTATGGAGACAAAGTTAAAAAATAATGATAAATGAAAAAAGATCAAGAGAAACAAAATAAAAGATTGACAAATCTGCTTCAATGTCCATTGAACAAATTAACTGGGTATCCAAGCCTCAGGAAGCATCGGTATTCACGTTACAAAGTGTGGTGAATAAAAGCAGCTTGACTAGTCGACTTTTGTGGCTTTTGTTACTTGAATAAGTAAACCTTAAGGGTGTCTCTACACCCAGCGCCCTAAGACCATCTGGTTTGGGAATCGTTGGTGGAAAGTTCGCTACATGAGTAATAATGAAAAGCCTAAGAAAAGGAGACATTACGCATGTCAAGAAAGGAAGAACTATGAGACAAACATGAAAATACATTCATCTATGCTAAAGAGGAGATTCTAAGAAGAAAAAATTAAAAAATAAGGAAAACCTGTTTGGGGTTGTGAATCAATGTGCACTATTTTTGTTCTATAGTAACTAAGTTGAGTAAGTATGAAGATTATAGGAAAGTTGCTTATGTGGATCTGGTTTGATTTAAAGAAATTTATTGGTAAAATGGTAAGTTTGTGAATTATAAGTTAATTAATGAGGCATTGATAAGATTTCTTTGAGTTTAGTGTTGATAGTTATGTTTTGTATCTTGAAATCTTTTGACATGATGGTTGAATAGAATTTTTCTGGAAATTAAACTTTTGGTTTACATGAGGACGTGTAAAAGGCTAAGTGTGGGGAAATTTGATAAGTACATAAAACTTATTGATTTTGATTCCTTTACATTTAGTTTAATGCATAAATTCTTGTGAATATGAGCTTGATAAGGTGTTTTATTGATTTCAGGTTAAACTTGAGCTTAAGTGACGATACGGGATGATTTGGAGTAGATGTAATGAAAAAGAAAGAATAATCCAAACTCTAGCCAATCCGCCCCGGAGGATTGGTTTGCCCTAAGGAATCCGCCCTGGCGGATTCGTCTTTGTTCAGAGCCTCCCCAACGCTCTCTGAACTCGCCCCAACCCACTTCTCTCTAGGCAAAACTGCCCCGGTCCACTCCCAATGCAAAAGGAATCTGCCCCGACGCACTAATGAAGCTCAATGAATCCGCCCCGGCGAATTCATCGGGAAATATGGGCAATCTTGGATTTTTGGAAACTTCTCAAGTGTCATATTTTGACAGACTTCTACATGGAATAGGATTGATATTTCTACTAGACTTATAATTTCTTTAGACCGAGATTTACTTTCCAAATTGGATTATATTTCTTTATGGAAACTAGGAATGATTTATAATTTATTTTAGGATTTGGATTTCTAGTTCTTATAGGATTTAGGGATTTGTCTAGCACTTTAAGTAGGTGATGATAGTCAGGGTTTTATTCATTCAATAATCTACTACCAGCTATTATACACCATTGGAGTGTAGACAAGGAAGCATGTCAGTCTAGTTTACTTTATTCAGTTCTAAAGTGTGGTGGAACCTTATTTACAAGTAATTGATTACTTGAGTTATATTATTTATTCTTTCTTACATGAAACTTATTTTGATAATATATTTTCATTGTTTGCATGCTAATTGATCTAATTGATTTGATATGGCCAATTGAGTTAGTTTGATTGTTAATATATGCTAGATTAAGATTGGTATTACGTGTAATTGATATCTGTCTTCATCATAAGTAGCAAATTGGTAATACTAATTGTGGATAAGCTTTTTTGTGCTGCTAAGATTATCATAAAACAAGTTAAAATAAATTGGGCTTATGTATTTGTTGCTTGGATTAACCTAATTCTCTATTTCTTAATGCTTCTATCATATTAAATCTAGAGAGTTTATTCTAGATTGTATAACAGTTAGAATCTGGTGGAGAGCTTGTTTCATACAATGATTATCTAAGAAGAATTTCGGATAGCAGAGCTTATTGGTATCTAGGGCTAATAGTTTCATTGAAGGAAAAATAATAACAACTTGATAAATTAATTGTTGTAACTTGGTGAAACTTTACTGCAAAACTGAAGTTGTCACATATTTGGTTAATCTCATCAACTTAATTATATTTTCTTAGTTTAAAACAACTTACTCTCTGTGGGATCGATCATTACTTACTACTGTGCTAATTGTTATAACTTGTGAAGTAAAAGTAAGGTTAATTTAGGAGTGTCAACAAAAGCTCCCAATATGCATTGTAGAAATGATGAATGCTCTAAAACTACTAGTTTTATCATCATCAAATATGAGAAGATTGTTAGAGTCCGCATGTTCTAATTTGATGATGATATATGTTTAAACTATATTTATTTCAGTAGCTTTTGTAAAGTCCTTATGAGATCGTAATATACAAGGACTGTAACAAACGAGAATTTTGTATTTTAATTTTAAATATTTATTGAATTAAATAAATATTTTAGTTGAATTATTTATTGAGTTGAATAAATAATTGATGTGATTATGTTATGAAGTAATTTAATCAAGTGAAATATATTAATTAAATGAATGTTTAATATTAAATTGACGTGTAAGTAATTTTGTGGTGTAGTTCTAATTTAATTGAGATAAGTAAATTAGATAAATATTATGTGGTATTTGGTAATAAGGATTTAATGATTTAGTGAATAATTATAGTAATGCCTAATTTAATTTAAATAATTAAATTAGAGATTTACTAATTTGTTACATGGAATTATGATTAATGAGTAAATTATAATTATGTAGCAAGTTAATTATGTGGCAATTTTATTTAATTAATGGATGTTAGCTTTAATTTAGTTAGATTGGAATATTGAGATTTATTTACATAAAGTGTGACATTTAAAACTATGTAGTAAAAGAGTTATTAAAATAAACTAAAAAGGTTTTTAATTCTGTTTTACCAAACAAGGCCCTTAAATCTATTTTAATGTAGTTGTACCAAACAAGGCCTTAGTTCCTAAAAATCTATTTTTTTTTAAAATAAAGGGGTTTTGCCAAACAAGTGTTATGGCCTTTTGATTTTCAAAAACATGTAACTGATATATATATAATTAATAGAGCAATAATATATTTGTTAGTTATATGTTTATATCTATTATATCTATATTATCAGTTTATAGCATTACGTTAAAGTTAGACTAGAAGAACAGAGTAAGTTAGAGAGAAAAGAGAGAAGAAGAAGAAAGAAAGAAAGAGGAAGAAGAAACTTGTGAATTCAAAAACAAAGAATCACCATCATCATCATCATCTTCTTCTTCTTCTATTAACAAAAGGTATAATCTAATTTAATTATTTGTTCTTCCATGTTTTCATAAGTTCTCTGTGTTTGAGTTGTTTATGAAATTCATGTAAATATGGATTCTTTATGTAATTTGTGTTATAACACGCTTATATATGATTTATATGATTGTTTATGTAGTTCAATTCATGTAAATATGATGAACATAAAGAAATCATGTTCACAGCAATTTATAGTGAACTATTTTGAAAGATGATTTCTTAAATATCAAAATTGGTGTTTGATTATGCTATGTTATATAAATTGATCATAGATTGTAATAATATGTTAAGAAACGAAATTAACATGCTTTGAATTGTGTGATTTGGTTTAAAAACAAAATCACAGTATTTATTTTTTTCAAGAACACTTAACAATGGTGTTTTTTTCAAAATCATAAAATTAAGGATTTTTGATTATGTGTTGTGATGTTTATATATACTAAAACATGTTAGAAGGTTAAAGTTGTGATTTTATAAAGTTTAATATGCATTATATGTACTAAATTTTGAGTTTAGTGCGAGGAAATAAGCCAAATTAGCTTTTTCCTGCACAAGTTCGCGAACTATTTTTTTCCCCAACAGGGACCCCCACCCTAGGGGACTATAACCCCGCCCCAGCGGGCCCCTTGCAGTCAAAACCCCCGCCCCGATAGGGGGTGCAGAGTGGGAACGATTTGTTTTATGTGTTTTAAGCCCTAACAAGATGAACTAACTGAATGTAATGAACCTGATGACATGTTAAGTATATAAAATAATAATATAACATATTGTTGACATAATAAGACAATTTGAAGTCTCATACTAACAAGTTATGTGTGAATTTAGATATTATTGTTGTAAGGTATGTTTATGATGGTTTAAAAGATTATACACGTGTGATATGCTTGTTGTGAGTTTAAATTCACGTTTTGTGGTTAGTTAACAAGTTAAGATTACGAACCACATTGTTAAGTTAAACTTAAGTGAGAAGTTCAACGGTTAAAAGTAGTGGGTATGAAACTAATCGATATTGTAAACGTAATGTAATGTGTAAGACGATTAAGGAAGTGAATTATAATTATAACTATAGCTTGTGCACGAGGCAAGTATTCTATCCCTAATTTACTATTGTTGAGCAAGTTTCTAAACTTTACTTTTGTTAAGCAAGTGTTCTAAACTCAAACTTTACTTTTATTTGAGCAAGTCCTTTTATTGTGCAATGAACAAGTATCTTATTGAAATAATGTAGCCTTGACTTAATTGTTCAAGCAAGGTCTTATCGTATCTTTCAAATGCTTTAAGTTTAATTCTAAAGCATAAGTTATTTCATAATTCTTTGGTTATTGAATTCTTAATTATTGTAAGTTGATTCAACTACTCCTAAGTTGATTCAACTACTCCTAAGTTGATGATAGTTGAACTCTAAATTACCCTTTGAGCTTATCCAAACCAAATATTCTTTGGGGCAGACTCGTTAATTAATAATGAGATGAACAACCCTATTAATAGAGGATTACCATGCGAAAGCGTTAAGATGTTTTTGCACAATACATGGTACGAATGGTTGATCCCCCTAAGTATGAGTTAAGGTCCATATAGTTTAACGACTGTTAAAGGTTTAAATAGAAATGTTTATAACCTGGGACGTAGTTCAAGGTCTTGTGACCCTCAGATGAATTCTAAATTCTATATTCAATTCTTGATTATCGATGATAGGAGTATTATTCAATTCAGTTGAAATAATTCAGTGATATGTCATCGTTATTGATTGTTATTTCAAGTGAGCTTTTGTTTGCTCACTCTTGCATTTATATAACCATTGTAGCCAAAGTTGAGAAAGTTGACGACTCGCCAATTAGCAAAGAAAAAGGCAAGATGAACAAGTGAAGACTTGTTCAAATTTGAAACGATTTGTAATAAGACTTTAAATTATGTTATGATGTTTTATTTTTTCGCATTTGATGTTTATTAAGGTTAGGAACTTGGGAACGATTTGATAAAGTTGTAATCCTTTTTAAAGGAAGATTTTATTTGGTTAAGGTTGTAATTTATTTTGCATTCCTTATTTATGGGAAGTAGTTATGTTTTATTTAGATAGTGAACACCAAATCCTGTGGAAATGAAGTACCCGTATTTGGGGGTGTCACAAGTTGGTATCAAAGCCTTAGGTTATGAACCTTAGGCGGGGAAACCTTAGGTAGTAGCTGTAATACCCGAGAATTTCATCTATTATTAAATGAAAATATTAATGGAAATGAGAATTTATTTAATATAAATGATTTTGTGTTATGAGAATGATTAATTCAATTCTATTAAATTGAATAATTATAATAATTGAGAAATTGATAGAGTTTGCGATAAACTCATTGATAGCCTTGTGTGGCACAGTGACGTAATATGAGAATGATTATATTAATTCAAGCAAACAGTTAATCTATATTAATTGTAGAATATTAATTAATTATTGTGGAATATTAACTGTGATTGATTAATAATATGTGATTATTATTATTGCAAGAAATATAATAATAATAATGAGCAACGTGTTTATAAATATAATAAGATTTATATTAAAGTGATAATTAATCATATAAGGGTTAATTAAATTGTTATGGAGATTAACAATTATATTGATTGATGAAGGATGTGTGTATATTATTAATTAATATTTAATTAATAAGATGAGTAATTCTATGTGCAAGCATGCGAATTAAATGTGTAACATATATTAGCTAACTATGTATTATGTTAAGTGTAATATGACACTATTATATGGTAAGGCTTATTGAATTATGGGAGTTACATGATAATGCCTATGTGACATGTGAGTATACAGTAAAAGAATATGACATGGATTATATATGTGTAAATTAATTGTACCACATTGCCATGTTAAAAGTACATTGTGACTTAAAAGTATATATATTATATAATCTAAGTGGACTTGTATAAAATAAGTATGTGTGTATAGTTTAATTATATAAATAATTAATAAAGTTCCTTCATTCATTGAATAAGGCAAAGTGTGTTGTGACATTAAAATAGCCTACGTGACAATATGTATGTCAGTATACATTAAAATAATGTATTATGAATATAAATAATAATTGATGATTATTTATATATATAATGGAATAATAAAATTTAATAAATGAGATAATGTGATGTGATTATATCCGAGTAAATTATATCCGGTATTAATAAATGTACATGGATGATACGTATGTTACATTGTCATATCACATCTACTACCTTGAAATATTAAGCATGTGACTTACATTATAATGTTAATTATAATCTAAATATATAGTATGAATATATATGTAATAACCTAAGTGTATGATATATGCATGTTGCTAGAATGCTGAGCTTTTAATTGGCTTGTCCCATATAATTAGTCACAAACCTTGTACACGTGAAATGCATCATGAAGCTAGCCTACTCTCTTCTCTCACACTCAGCATTCTAGCCATCGTGAAGGGAGTGGGCAGAATAGTGGAGATCACCAACTAATTACCAACTCCCTCTTATCTAGTATGCAATCCTTCAATCCGTTGTTTTGATTTGGAAGAAAAAGGCTTTGCCTGGATAGTAGTTTTGCTATATATATATATGGCCCTTCTCTTCAGATTGTTCATTACTGAGATTTTGCTTGAGTATTGAATTGAGAGTAATACATTATTAGTATAGTAGCATTGTGAGTGGAAAGTAGCAGCAAGCTCAGATTGTTAACAGAGGTATAATCCCTCTTCCTTTGTTCTTCATTTTCGTTTTCTGTGTCAGAAATTTCAGTTTTAATTCTTGAATTTAGTTGGAGTTCAAGAAATTGGGGATCGATTGGGCGATTGACTGTTATATAAGCATATATATGTGTTAGTAAGTTAAAAAGGTTAGTCTAATGGCATATGGGTATGTCGAAATCGATGAAATAGGAAGTTTGGGGACGGTTTTGGCGGCAGCGTGAACTGCAGGAACTAAGTCTACATTGCGGCGCCGCAGCGCCAATCCCAGGCATTATGCCCGCGCCGCAGCGCCGGCCTCTGAAACCAGAATCTAATTTTTGTTCCTAAACTGCTATGTGGTAGTTACTTGTATAGATGAGGCAAGCATGTTAACATGGGTAGCATGTATGTATGGGTACATAGACCTAACATAAACATGTTTTTATTAAGATTCCATGCATGAATGACAAAATTATAGTTTTAAAAATAAAATTAAGGTTTATAATTGAATTTTGACGTATATAAGCCATGTTAATATTCTGACTTTTGAGGCACATTAGTATGACCTAGAAACACATGAGATGCATGTTAACTCGCGTATATAAGCTCTGAAACAAAATGTGATCATGTGAACCTCGCTAAGTGAACTTAGAATTTTAAAAGGAACTTAGAGATTTTGAAAAAGGGGATTTAGATGTACTATAATTATATTCGAACTTTGAACATGTTATTATGGTTTAGAAATGCATGAAAGACATATTAACTTATGTATATATGGTTTATAGTATGACAAGAGCATGTTAGACCTCATTATTGAATATTTCTAACAAAAATACAAGTTTTAAAGGTTGATATTGACATATAAAGACCATTTATATATTCTGATTTTTCGGGCATGTTTATATAACCTTGAGATGCGTGTCAGACCTATTGACTTATGTATACGGATTTCATGATGTAACACGAACATGTTAGTAAGACTTACTGATAAAAATAGGAGCTTTGATGGTGAACCTTAACATGTTATTACAAGATTCGTATTCTGAAAGTTGTGATCATACTTGATAATACTTTTAGACTTGTTAAAGTCTCATTCATGTTTGCCTACTATGTTACATATCGTGAAACCAAGTTTATCGTAAACGAAACATGTTTTCAAACTAATAACTACGATAGTTACATGAATACTCATAAGCATGCCTGGAATGAGTTATATAATCGCCTCATATGTTTAAAATAAACATGATAGCTAAGGTGATATCACATGTTAATGATTGAATCCAATTTTTGACGGTTAACTTATAAGTAATGCTATAACTCGCTAATTTGAATATGTTTGCAATTTGTGATAGTCTCACATGATAGTAATGATGTATGAAGATGATTAACTTAAGAAAAATAATTCCATAGCTAAAGAAAGCCTACTCGATTAAAAATAACATAATGCTGTAAGAATGTTACTTGAATTCATGGTAACTTATAATTTGATTTCATACCGAATGCGTATAAGTATGTAATGACGTGTGACTAGAAAATACAATGTGTGTATATTTGAGTAACAAGCTTATGTACCAAATGTGTTAGCTAATGAACATCCTATACTTATAATACACTATAAATAGAATTCGAAAGTGTTGATTTACTTAACGTGGATAAATTACGCTAAAGGCAAGTATCCTAATTGACACATTTACTTTATGCAAGGAAATCTATCATTGTTCAAGTTTCCTAACTTACACTCTTTTACTGTGCAAGTATTCTATCCTTGTATATTGCGAACTAGTTTCTGTACTTAATCGTTTAAATTGAATTAGCATACTTGAACTCTTATTTCATCAAAGCTATTATTCATGTTGAACTTTGTATTGTTCTTGAATATTGTGAAAGTGTCGATGCCATTTGATTCGGTTAGACTGATATTATTGAAAAGCGACCCAAACCAATTGATTGGTGCGGGATCTTATATTTGATTGAGAAGAACAAACTATAACTATCGGAGAACCGACGCGCGCATATTAGTATGATTGAGTGTTATGCATAACATAGGGTACTTTAGGCTGATCACCTGTTGTACTTGTTTTTGTTGGATTTTCAGTTTATTACTGTCAATTCTTGTGGAAGTTCATAGTCTTTAGTGACTACTCAGTATTCAGTTATCTTGAAATCTTGAATTGATTTATTATTGAATCATATTGATATTATTCTGTCCTTAGCGACTGTTATTGAGAACTGTTGATATTCTTGTTATCCTTGAACTATCAAACCTTGCTATACCCTTTCGATAATTGAGAATTATATCACTTACCCTTGTTGTATATTACTTGCTGGGCAATTTATGCTTATTCTTGCTTTCCCTAAAACATTTCAGTTAAGGCAGAGCATGGCAAACCTTCAGGAGTTGATAAGGGCAAGGGCAAGACTACCAACTAGCTTGTCTCTTTGATGTTTTAAATATTTTAATGTTGTATTAAGATGATGTAGTAAGACTGGATTTGATTATGTTTAAGCTTAAGTTAGATTATGTAATAAGTCGTTAATTGATATTATTATATAATCTATTAAGTACTGTAGGTTGCGAGACTTGGGAGAATAATTATAATAAATCATTGTATATTATTCTAGAATAGAATAATTATAATAAATCATTGTATAAATCATTGTATATTATTCATTAACCAAGCTAAGTACATCAAATACTTACTTAAGAAGTATGGCATGGAATCAGCCTCTCCCATGAAAACATCAATTGCTCCAACAACCAATCTTGACAAAGTTGAGAAAGATAAATATATTGACATTACTCAATACAGAGGTATGATAGGCTCCTTTCTCTACTTAACAGCCAGTAGACCAAATATAATGTTTGCAACATGTATATGTGCTAGATTTCAAGCTAATCTTAAGGAATCACACTTAACTGCTGTAAAAAGGATTTTCAGGTATCTCAAAGGCACACCTTACTTGGGACTTTGGTATCCCAAGGAGTCCTCCTTTGAACTAAAAAGATATTCAGATGTTGATTTTGCAAGATGCAAAATAGATAGAAAGAGTACCAGTGGCACTTGTTAACTGCTAGAAATAGACTAGTGTCATGGTTCAGCAAGAATCAAAACTCAGTATCAACTTCAATAGCAAAAGCTGAATATATTGCTACAAGCAGCTGTTGTGCTCAAATCCTATGGATGAAGAATCAACTAGCAGACTATGGGTTTGATTTCAAATCTATACATATTCACTGTGATAACACAAGTGCCATATCAATAACACATAATCATGTCATGCATTTTAGGACTAAGCATATAGAGATAAGATATCATTTTATTAGGGATCATATTTAAAATGAAACTATATCTTTGCATTACATCCCTACTGAAAATTAACTTGTTGATGTTTTTACAAAGCCCTTAGATGAATCCAGATTTAATAATTTAATAAGTGAGTTAGGTATGTTAGATCTACAACCATAAATTCTATTTTCTAGTTGGTGCTAACCATGCAGATAGAAAGGCTATGTCAAAATCGTAGAGATGACTAAGAAAAACCATGATCGTGGAGTGATCTCATCATAGCAGAAAAGCTCACTGAGATGAAAGCATTACCAAGTCTAAGCAACTCTTCTGATAAGCGCCTCAGGGACAAACCTGACCCTTAGTGTCAGACTAAGAGGTTGGCCCTTCCTGAGAAACCTTAACCCAGAAGGGATGCTATTTCAAGATGCATCATAGGAAATCGTAGAGTCAACGATCATGGAGCAGGCCTAGCATGGAACTCAACAATCGTGGACTAGCCTCGGCAATCGTAGTCCTCTCAAAAGGATTCACTAGCTTAGGGGGAGCTAATGGCAGAACCATACTTTTCATTCAACTTAAATTCGTGGAGTCTAGTAGAACTCAACACGTGTCCCACTCTGCAGATCATATGGAGGGAAGTTTTAAAATCATTTTGAACTATCATTTATCAGTTTACCTTTGAATTTCAAAAGTTTATATCTCTCTATCTCTCTCTCAAAAGAAACCCTAAGCTTCAGAAAGCTAAGCCAAGCTTGTTCGTCATAGGAAAATTAACAAAATCAATGGCTGCTTCCAATGTTGTTTTTGGTTATCAGCTGTGCTTTGACGAGTTAAATACTGCTGACCCTCCATTCGACAAGATTCTGTCACTTTTAAAGAGAGTTGGTTGCGAAGAAGCTCTAAGCACCAGTACGAGGATTTACCTGAAGCTGGTGAAGGAGTTTTACTTCAATGGGGTCTTCGAAGGCGACGTTATCACTACCAAAGTCAAGGGCATGCAGATTCGACTCAACGCTGAGAGCATAAACCTTTACCTAAGGTTTAAATCAAAGGGTCTTTCGTCAATAGATGTCATCAACTTCCATGAAGGTCTACAGAAGATGCACCACTCTAAGTTTGAAGGAATCAAGGGCTACAAGAAGAAAGAGTTTCCCCAAAAGTATGAATTCCTGGCTGATATTATTGGAAAATGCATATGCTGTAAGGGCTCTGGTCACGACTTTGTAAATGAGAAGCAACTGAAGCTCATGATAACCATCTGCTTCAGAATTCAACTCAACTATGGGGCTCTGCTAATGGAATGGTTTGGGAAGTATATGTTCATCCCAAAGAAGACTAAGAGCTCTGCCAAGATGCTCTATGGGAGATTCATCAGCATAATCCTGCAATCTGCCCTAGGTGACAAGATTGGGGATAAAGAAGGTGCTCCCATCAATCCCAACAGAAAGATGACCCAGTGGTTATTTCAAAATTGGAAGAGGAATCCAGCAAAGAATGTAAACATGATGTTAGGAAATACGTCTGCTATAAGAGAAACTGAAGAAGAACAAGTCAACCAAGAAGAACCTTTGGCTCTAGTCAGAAAGAGCAAAGGGAAAAGGAAAGTGAATGAAGGTGTTTAGATAAATGAGGAGCGTCAAGGCTCAACCACTGATGCACCCCAATGGGATTCTGGTTCTGGTATTGAGATTCAAGGTCTTGCCACTGAAAGGGTCCTTACTCTTGAGGCAACCGAATCACCAGAAGAGGTTCTGAAGAATAAGAAGAGGGATAAGAGTGAGGATAAGGCTGAAGGAAGCTCTGAGCCTCAGAAGAAGAAGAAACGCAGCCATAAATCAAATAAGTCTTCACTCACTACGATTGTGGAGTCCTTACCAATCGTGGAGTCCAGACGTGCCACTTCTCAGGAGAAAAAAGCTACAATAGCCTCTCAGCCTGAACAAACTGTCAAGGCTGAAGCTGAAGAAACTGCTAAGGATGTGCCAAGCCAAAGAAAACAAAGAAGAATCTTGTCAAGAAATATTTCCTTGCAAATGAGGATGTTTTAAAGGAAGATGATAGAAGGATTGCTGCTGAGAAGGCTGAACAAAGCAATCAACCTCAAGTATCTGGTCCAATTGTGGAAGAGACCATAATTATAGAAGATGTGTTAGCTTACATCAGTCGTGCAGAAAAAATTGCTGCACCTGATCAGACTATGATTAATGATGAGGAAGAGCTGCCCGAAGCTAGTGCTCATGCTGAGAAGGAGGTGCAAGAAGAAAGTGCAACGAGCTCTGCTTATGTTGAGGGGGAGCCTCTAGAAGCACCTAAACAAGGTAATGCTCCAGCTGAGGGGGAGTTCCTAGATCTTTCTGAACCAGAGAATGCTACTGCTGAGGGGGAGTTACTAGAAGTTGATTATGAAGGTCCCTCAGCCCCTGAAGAAATCGTAGTTTCTAAGGCTGTGGAAATGGAAGAAGAGAATGCTGAAGAGCAAAGGGGAGATAAGGATGAGGAGATGTTGGATGTGGTAGAAATTCTTAATGAGGATGATGAAGATAGTGATGAGGAAGTGGATAATGAAGTTGAGATTCTTGCAATAAACAGGGATGGAGAAAGAACAGCTAAATCAGATGTTTGACTACTTACCTATGATACCCTAACATAGAGCTCTGATTCTTAACACCTGGGATCAAATGTTTTGGATTTACAAGGCTTATCAAGCAATCTCAGTGCTAGACTACGGTTTCCCAAGGAACATCAACTTTTCTCGGACGCTGATCACAAATGATTCATCTTCAAAACTGAGCATGAGGTACATTATACTCCCATCTCTTTCATTATCAACCACTGTCCTTCATCACACTTTCATCAGTTCTATGAACTGCCAAGATGGTTGGAAGTGGTTCATCACCCACTAAACCAGTTTCCAGTTACAGAGTCCCAAAACTCTATAACTAATGAACCAAATAACCAACTTGCCTTTATAGAACCATCTATCAATGATCCTATGGTTGTAGAGCAAATAGCCAGAATCGTCGATCAATTACTTGAACCTCAACCACCGAGCCACCAAATCTGGATGACAAACTACAATTCATACTTGTCGAACAACAACCTAACACTGAAATCGTTGAGTCTCCAGAACAAATCAATGAACCATATACACCAGACCCTGAACCAAACACTTCTCCCATACACCAAATTGCCACACCTTTCACCTAGTCAGACATTCCCTCGTCCTCCAATAATGAATATTTCTATATGACACTTGATCTCACGAGTATGTTAAGATCAAGTGAGTACACTACGACCTCTCATACTGATGCTCAAAGAATTCTTGATCGTCTGTCTCTGCTTTCTACCAAAGAGGAAATTACTGAGTTAACAAGCCATATGGCCCTCGAGACAGAGGAGAATCTTGAAGCTAACTCACTGGCACTTCACAAAAGATTTGACCATATAATCGACTCTGTCAAAACCTTGCTGGGGAACTTGGCAATTAAGCTATCAAATAAAGTGAGGGAGATTGTACGTGAAATGAGTGACAGTCTCAGTCAAAGGGATTCCATTCACTTTGCAGCTATAAAAAAGCATAAGGAATATGTTGAGATTCTTCAGAAAACTCAAGAATCTCAGAATGCTCTCATGACTAAACAGATTCACGAGTTGCGTCTCACACTACGAGAATTCCAAAGCTTTGCCATGACTCAAGTTCAGCAGACTACAGAAGCCATGGAGTGACTTCAGCAATAGAGACAAAGTACTGAGGCCATTGTTCAGTAAAATTGTAGTGACATTGTCCAAAATCTCTCTCAGATGCATGAGCTAGTGCAAGGTGTCAACCGCCTATCTGAAGACATTCAAACCCTTGATGATGACATAAAGGGTGAGAATAATGAGGAAGGAGACAGAGGCAAAGGCAGAGGCAGCAGAGGCAGAAGAAAAGGAAAATAAACTCATATTGGTCAATCGTTGAGGAGCAACCCAGAAGTCCTAGCTATCAGCCTCCACGAATTGATCAATAGCAGCAGAACACCTCTCATGGCTCAACCGTATAGAGGAAGTCAAGGCCCAGCTCCTAGCTCACAAGGAGTATCCTCTACTGATATTAACATGCCCATTGGTGATCCTATCTTTATAAACAGACATGATCATTCAGAAAGGTTGAGCCAGGATGAGCTAGACAATATTGCATGGAGAGATGAGCAAACCAAAAAAAGGAGAGCTGCAGAGTATGCCAACCCTCCGAAGAACAAGAGGTAGAGAAAATAAAGATAAGTTAAAAGTTTGTTTTGTATTGATGTGTCTGTGCTAAATTGTAATATCTTTTTCAAACATTAATAAATTCATGCTTATTCTCTAGAAATTTCAGCTGCTCACTAAAACATTAAGTCATATTTATTTTCTAGCATCCTTCATTTAGAAATTGATGATATGATTCAAATCTCCTTGGTTATGTCAACATCAAATAGGGGGAGATTGTTGGGAATTGCATATTCAAATTTGATGTTGATAGTAAATATATATGCTTATGTGTAAAGTCCTTCAAGGAACATATGTACAAGGACTTAGATGATAGATAAAAAATGTTAGGTTGATCTGTGCTTTAATGTTTATCATTATGTAAATGAATGTATAGAAGAGAGATCAAAACTGTTAGGTTGATCTATTTTTGAGATGTAAATGTTAGGCCTTGACAGCATCGTAGTCTGCCAAGCCAGTCAGAAGTTTGCAGAAGCCAAGGCAGAATTGTGGAGCTTCAATGAAAGTGTTCTAGAACCGTAGTCTGTTTTGGAAGCCACACTCAAAATCATTGAGATGATCCGAGCGCCTGCCGAGCCAAGTCAAGAATTGCAGTCAGCTGTCGAAAACGTGGAGTCTGAAAGACAAGCAAGTGAAAATCGTAGTCTATCAGAGTTTAAGAGAAATCGTAGTGTTCTCTACGATTTAAGTTGAATTAAGAATGAGCAAGTCAACACACAGCGATCATGGTACAAAGACCACGATAGTGGTGATTGTCGACGCCGAGATGAAGAAAAAAGTCTTTTTTGACTCCATTTTGTTGAAGGAGAGGTCTTTTTCTTTGGTGTTGTTTTCCATCCTCTCTTATTCGGGGAAAAGAGAGGAATGCCCACATTCCCTAATTTGATATTATCCTACCCTTTCGCTTTCGCTATGTCTTAGGGGATTTCATTTAAAGGGTGAATATTTAGGAAATTGGTACCGACTTAAGTGTTGACGATTTTGAAAAGATTGATTTAATTTTGATGATTGGACTGAATGAGACAGAGCCGCCGGTTGGTTTTTTGGAAATGGATGTACCAACTCATCCGAATTTTAATAGTTTTTCGCAAGTGGTCCAATGCGTGACTCCAAAATATTGGTCTTAAAACCCGAGATTCGTGGAATCCGGGGCTAGGTTAATCGGGGGGAAGGTGTTAGGCACCCCCCGACTCCCGTGCAAGCACGATACCGCATCCTATTGATTTTCTATGCATAAAATGTGTATGTGTGTGTGTATGTTTTTTCTTTTGAAAGCTTTATTAATTTTTTTCGTAGTCTTTATTTTGGGTGACTTTAAAGTAGTGCTGTACCTCTTTTGGGCCTAGGTACGAAGGATTTGATTTGATAAAAAGTTTATTTTTAATAAGATATATGAATTGAAATGAGACTTTAGAAAGTAAGGTTTTTTTCAAATCCTTTGCCTGACTAAGAATCGAGGAGTTCGATACTACCTTTTATTCTTTACGTTTATTACGTGATCTACCCTGAATAGCTTTATTATGATTGAAAGCTATTTGGTATTTTATTAGAAATCATTTTGATGATATTCATGCAAAGGCGTTAAAAAGGGTCGGATCATCATCGGGCATGTAAGCCATCTCGATGAACCAAGCCCTCGCCATCAAGGTTTTCACTATCACGAGATCTTGAATCCAACTTCTCAAGACTAGTCCCTCGAGCTCATTTTCAAGATCCAAATAATACATTTACAACGATATTTACGCTATTAAAACATTACAACATAAAAACCGGTCCATCGTGAGAATCAAGTCGGATCCATTCGGGAATCTCAACACCGAGATTCCTAGGCTCACATTATTTATGCGAGATTAAATATATACAATGTCCTCAGCTTTGGTATTAGGTAATTTCATCGGTTAAAATCTTCGTTTTATGCCATTTCAGACCCCTTTCGCCTCTAAATATAGATTTAGGGTTATAAGGGGTAACCGAGACCATTTAAAGCAATAAATCCATAGATCTACCATGAATCTAAGTTATTCTAGCACATGGGTTAAATCTTCATGCTTAATAACCTCTCAAGGGCTAGATTTGGCTTAAATCTAGGTAGATCTAACCTCCTCGATAGATTTACAACGTAATAAGCACAATATAATCGATAGAAACGTAATATCTACCTACTATTACACAATAAGCTTAAAATACAACAAGTTTAACTATATTCAAACAAGATATATCATTAATCTAGTATTTCAACAACATTTACAAAGAACGAAGCTAGAAAGTGCGTTGTTTCACCTTGGGGGACGCGTGAACAAGCGTTTTAACTCCCGTGGCCAACGTGGAACACTCCCAGAGCTTCAAATAGATACTAGATGGGATTATTAAGCTTCAATTTGGTTTTCTTGAGTTCCACCTGAGCCTTTCCCTCTCTAAAATGTATTGTCTCTCTCTAAAATTGCTATCTCTTTTATTACAAATGAGCTAATGTGGGTGTTTTAATCTGCCCTAGCCAGCTGCATGTATGGCTACGTCTAGGCTAGGTGGGCACCACAAGCTCAGCAAGTGTTCCTTTGGTCCCAGTTCGGTAGAAGTTGACCTCCGCCGCTCGACTTTTCAGATAGTCCTTGATGAACGTAGAGGGAGAAGATCGAGTCTGACTGGATTAGGTTTCGGGAAGTCGATAGAGATATATCTTCCAGGTCTAGATATTAGCTAGCTAGCTTATCTCTAATGGCACATCGTTCGAGGTTTGTTGAGGTGGTTTCTGGTGATCACTGTCTCAACTCGTCGATCCTTGCTCGGTTCGCGATATGTTCGGACGTCATGGGTCCTTTTGTATCACTCCTTGGGTTATCTCCAAGATGACCTGGATCTTTTTCCCTACCTCGGGGTTGTCTCCAAAGTGCAATGACACTTTTGCCCTTCTTCAAGGTTAGTACAAAGAAAGCAAAATTTTGAGTGTCTACAGATGCCCCTATTTGTCATGTTTATGCAATGTAATGGAATGAACACGACAAAGATTAATAGACACTGAGAATGCATGATAAGGTATATCTGATGATGCAATATCATGTATAACAGATGTAATAATATGTGGGATTTAGAAAAGGGTTACTCCCCCGGCTGGGGAAGTTAAAGATTACGTTGTCTGGATTAAATTGACCTACATTGAATTATAGTCAACGGATTGCACCATCGGGGTCATGCCGATGCCTTCACTAGGTTGTAGCCAACGGATTACATTATTGGGGATTTACCAACTTTGCGTTGGGGTTGTCATCAACGGATTACATTATTGGGGATTTGTCGACCTGTGTTGGGGGTTGTTGTCAATGAATTACATCATCGGGGATTTGCTGACCTGCGTTGGGGTTGTGGTCAATGAATTACATCATCGGGGTCATGCCGATGCCTTCACTGGGTTGTAGCCAACAAATTACATCATCGTGGTCATGCCGATGCCTTCACTTGGTTGTAGCCAATGGATTACATTATCGGGGATTTGTCGACTTGCATTGGGGTTGTTGTCAACGGATTACATCGTCGGGGGTCGAGCCGAAGCCTTTACTGATTCCTTATCGGTGGATTACATCATCGGGAATTGAGCCGACGCCTTCACTGATTTGTTATCGGTGGATTACATCGTCGAGGGTCTAGCCGACGCCTTGAATGATTCGTTGTCAGTGGATTACATCATCGGGCGTTGAGCCGATGCCTTTACTGATTTGTTGTCTGGGGATTACATCATCGGGGGTCGAGCTGACGCCTTCACTGATTCGTTGTCAGTGGATTACATCATCTGGGTAGAGCCGACGCCTGCACTGATTCGTTGACGGTGGATTACCTCGTCGGGGGTCGAAGCCGACGCCTTCACTGATTCGTTGTCGGTGGATTACATCGTCGAGGGTTGAGCCGATGCCTTCACTGATTCATTGTCGGTGGATTACATCGTCGGGGGTCGAGCCGACATCTTTATGGATTCGTTATCGGTGGATTACATCTTCGGGGGTCTAGCCGACGCCTTCACTGATTCGTTGTCTGTGGATTACATCGTCGGGGGTCGAGCATACGCCTTCACTAATTCATTGTTGGTGAATTACATCGTCGGGGGTCGAGCCGACGCCTTCACTGATTCGTTGTCAGTGGATTACATCGTCCGGGGTCGAGCCGCCGCTTTCACTGATTCGTTGTCTGTGGATTACATCGTTGGGGGTCGAGTCGACGCCTTCACTGATTCATTATTGGTGGATTACATCGTTGGGGTCGAGTCAACGCCTTCACTGATTCATTGTCGGGGGATTACATCGTCGAGGGTTGATCCTACACCTTCACTGATTTGTTATTGGTGGATTACATCGTCGGGGGAAACCGACGCCTTCACTGATTCGTTATCGGTGGATTCTTGGGGATTTGAGGCTTCAGTTGGAGTAGCTGTGACACCCCCAAATCCGGGTCCTCTGACCTTGGTCCGGTCGCCAGGATACAATACAAGCATCCACCTTCAAACAACATACGATAACAAAAATGCGGAATATAATAAACGTACGTCGTTCATTCAAAAGGTGTTACTAGTCCCAAGATTCGATAACCTTAATACAAAAATACAAACATACCCTATAATAGTCATTAGGGTTTAAATTACAATAATAGTAATTAAATTAAGTATAAGGTAAAGTCTGCTCCTTGCAAACTATCCTACATCTTTCATTTGCCCTTGTTCTTCCCTGAGGTCTCGGGCTTAGCTGCAATGGAATTCATGATATAGCAAGAATGAGCAACAAGTTTGCTCAGCAAGTTTAAATACAACAATAAAGGATATATCATGATGAATGGAAAATATCTGACAATGAATTCAACAATATGAATATCTGAAGGATTCAACAATATGAATATCTGAAGGATTCAACAATATGAATATTAGAAGCCAAATAATGATTTCTTTTACAATAACTGATAGTCAAGTAGACTTTGAACTATAAAACTCCAATGGATTTAATAGCTAATTGACCCTTTGGTTACTAGATACAGAATAAGTACTTGAGGGGATCAGCCTCGCATACCCTATGTATATGCATAACATTTAACTCTGCTGTTTGTATCATATATTAGATACCTGGGATATTCCCCTATCAAATAAGGGGTGTTCTTTCAGTCTAAGAATCCTTACCATTAATTGGTTTGGATAGCTTTTATAAAATAACATACACTTGTCTGACCGAACAAAGGTTCAGACTCTATCTGACATAGTTCAAGAATTATAGAACTTTAGTGATATACAAGTCCAAGACTGTACGAACTCTAATGCACCAAGTGCGAATATCAATAATATCGACGTGGAATAATAGTAAAATAATTAAACCACTTTAAGCATGCTTGGAAATAAAGTTCAAGCTTAAATGAATAACTTTCAATTCAATGATAACCTGCTCAATTCAATATGAGAAGGATATGAACTTTCACAATAATGAATAAGTTCCAGAAGACTTGCACAATATAAGTGAAGTTTAGAATCTTGCACAATAAAGGATATAAATCAGGGAACTTGCACAATCAAAGAGTGAAGTTCGGGAACTTGCAGTTAATATAACAATCAAATGAAGTTAGGAAACTTGCTTACACGATCCATTAAATAAAGTCGTGTAAGGGTCTAGAATACTTGCCTGTTTGCTCAGCTACAAATAAATTTTAGCTTTAATTAAACTCGTTGAAACAACCTAACATTAACAAGTTGGTCTTCCAATTAGCATGTGTAAACCAATATAAGTCTACACTTACAAGAATCTACTTATCATATAAGTTTATCACATAATTCACATAAGTTAATCTAATCATGTCTTAGATTTAATAACTTTAGATTATCTAGTTTCTATGCATTAATATAGGCTTGAACACATAGCACTTCAAGTTACTGATATAAATCAACACACATGCTTTATCAAGTTATTAACTCAAATTCAAAACATAGCATGCTCATCTTACGTTCAGTTTAAGGTTATAGGCTTTCATTCTGGCAAACCTTAAGCCACTTAAATCCATGTTATAAGGTTTAGCCACAAAAATCATATTGTCACATAACGAGATTAACAATACTTAGTAAGTATGCTCGTATGTACACTACACATGTATACTTTAATCCACATAGTTTATGCTTGAAATTCATTCTCTATGAATAAGCATGCATAGGCGATATTCAAGTAGGATGCTCATGTCAACATGTCTATAGGCATAATGAAATCCTAATATGTTTGCTTGCACGCTCACAACATAACCCACATGGTAATTGATGTTATTAGCTTTCAAATCTTAAGTTTCTTTGAAAAGTATACTAAGTCCACAAAGGTTGTTTAGTGTAAACAAAGTGTTTCATAACCATGTCTCACATGTATGAAAACACACTACTAAGCCATATAAACGCTCTCACATGGTCAGAATCTAAAAGACATTAACCTTGGTCAAGTTTGCTTCAAAAGTTCTTAAGTGTCTTACTTTTGAAATTGTCTTAACTTTCAATCTAGTATGCTAGTGTACGATTAACACTTTAAACATTCATTACATGTCAATGTAAACCATACTATCATGTTCATTAAATCCGAATACACATATGGCATGTTTATGACAAAGTTCAAATCCAAAACTATGAGTTTTATTTTGAAAACGTCTTAACTTTCGATCAAGTATGCTAGTGTGTTTAACCACTTTAGACTTAGTTCTCATATCTATATAGACCATACGGTCGTGTTCTAAAATTAGAATATACATTTGTTATGTACATGTCAAGTTCATAATCGAAACTATAATTTTTATTTCAAAACCATAAGGGTTGCGTCAATCATGTGTACTAACATTGTTATACTTGTTCATACTACATGAATATACTTATATATGTATGCTAATCCAGTTTACATGCTTGTTCTAACAAGGTACCATATGTTAGTTCATGACAGCAGCTTAACAGAACTTATCAACAATTTCTGCAGAGGGGCGCGGCCGCTCCCCATTTGTACTAATGAGACGCGCGGCCACGCGGCTCCGTTTCCAGACCAGAAGCTTCTCTGCAATTACATAGCTTCAGTCCATCCTTTCATTACTTCATGAAACATGTATTTAATCAACTACATTATGTTTCTAGCATGCATACTAACTCTATTAACATTCTAGCATCATTTCACACAACCAATTCCAACTAAACATGTTAATTTTTATGAATTGAACTTCAAAGTGAGTGTAAAGCTTATACCTCTTGAAGATTTGAATTAGCTAAGCTTTCTACCACAATCAGAGTGTATACTCACAACACTCTCTATATTAACTTAGCATAATTTCTAGCAACATTATATAAGAAGAGAGGCTTGGTATTTATAGGGAAATTCAATATCCATACCAAAGCTTTGCACCAAGAATCAAACCAAGGGGTAAAGGAAGAAGATGATGGGCAATTTTTAGTTGGTGGAATAGTTGCCACCAACCACATCAACCCACTCCCCTTGCCATCATCACTCTCATTGCTAGCTAAGAAGAGAAATGATGAAGTAGAATAGGCCTTGGCCCCTTCACGTGAATGGCAAATAGGAGAGAAATTGGACACTCAATATGGGACAAGCTACACTCAGCATTTGCAAATACCATACTTGGGTTATATCACATAATATATACACTTTGGTTATATACTATATATACACATTTCATTTCCTATGACTTAGGTTATAATGAAAAAGGGTATACAATGTATTTTCTAATTACAAAGTATCAAATAGGGTACACATAGATATATCAACATATAATCCATGTACATTTTATTAAAACAACATATACTTCAATTGGGTATTATTATTACTCATTATCACAACGGTTATTATTATAATTATAATAACTTATTGAAAACATTATCAATTAATAATTATTTATTGATATTAAAATAAGGTGATAGGGTATACACTAGGTTTTACCCACACATATCATGTCGCATAAGCAATAATATATTATGTAACTCACATAATGTCATTAATCTTACTATATAATTTATAATGTAAAATCATATTAATGTGTCACCTTGTACTATATATAACATATATTTAACTACCATATTAAAGGTTTAACATATCGCATACTCGTATAAAATAATTAATCAAGTAAATACAATATTATTATATTTATAAATCTCTTACTCATTAATTATTATTTATTCATTATAAATAAATACATTATTAATTAATTACTCATAATTGCAATTAATCAATATGTTCAACTCCCGCCACTATATTCAAACAAATTGAATATTTAATTACTAATCACCTTATCAATTCTTTGATATTAAAGTCTTAGGGTCGGTCCACTAATTTAAATTACCCATTAGTGACTCCTTTAAATATTTTACAAATTCACATAACCACTTAAGGTTTAAATAAGCTCGCAAAACTAACTCATTAAAATTTAAATCACATATTAAATTAATAATGGAGTTTATAAAATTCATGGTCGTTACAGCAGCTGTCGGCATATTGTCGTTACAATGGTTTGGACCCCTCCTTAGCTTGTACTTTTGCTGCTCAGGGTCATAAGGCTGGACCAGTCAGGCGGTGCTGGCTCTCATGGTGCTGGACCCTCAGGTATTGGTGGCTCTCAGGGTAGGGATGATTCCTTTCACTTATCACCTGAATATGCAAGAGACACCTTATCGCCCGAATCAGCAGGATGTACCCAGTCCAGGTAGACGACCCCAGGTTAACCAGTTTGATGACACCATCACCTTCTTGGATGATTTTGATGAGGTGGCAAGCCCATAGGTCATTTGTTAGTCATTGGGTGTTTGTGCCCCAGTATCCTGTACTTTTTATTTTTTAGTTTTCACATGTATCATAGGTATGACAGTGATGTTTATGAAACTAATGTACTTCACAAATATCTATATATGGTGCTTTCTATTTATTCATCGCACATACTATTTTATCAGTTGTTATGATGCATACTTCAGATATATTTAAATGATTGGATAGAGATTGACCCCTGTATGGTCTTATTGACACAGTTTTTACAGATGTCGTCCTCTACTGTGGTGCGTTTGGATCACCTTTCGCCTAGTCCTATAGCTACTAGTTTGAGGATTTGGTATGACCAGTTACCACATGCTGACCGTGTCAGTGTCAGTCGCATGCTAGGCCACTCCCTGTCTCTGGTGTCCTTTCAGGTTCCAGAGGGATTTATTACTGGGGTATTCAGGTATTATATTCCTGAGCGCCACATCTTCTGGTTTGGCTCAGCCGAGTTGATTCTTACTTTGGAGGAGTATAGTCGCATTTTTGGATTATCGATGGAGGGGCCATATGCTCGGATGGCATTGGGCTATATGCGCCGCCAGTTCATGATGATGACTAGACTTAGGAGGGCAGTTGTATTGGCTGAGTTGGGTGGTAGCCACGTTATCACCATGGACTTTATGATTAGTCACTTCGCTTTTGTTGATAGTTTCTCCGTTTATCATGGCAATTTTGCCATTTCAGAGGAGCGATGGCACATTACCCGAGTGGATGCCCTAGTTATGTGCCTCATAGCCTACTTATACATGTCAATCTATACTGACCATCTGGATGTGGCAATGTCGATATCAGCTTCTATCTGCCATACTATTGGGGATCAAGAGTTCAGAGGTAGCCTCGTACTCCTATACATCTGGTTGATGACACACCTCAGACCGATCGGGCGGCTCCGTCGTCATGGGTTTTGTTTTGGACATGGCTTGTCTCAGGTCTACTCAAATTGCCTGACTTCTTGTGTCGATGAGGCGTCCTGGACTTCATTTCTGGGCTCCATAGAGGAGCCTTTTGCGATAGTTATGTATTCGGAGTATTGCTCCTTTTTGAGTTTCATCACTCATGTAGCCGACCTAGATTTTGTTCCGTTGGCGGGTTTGAGGCGTATGACGACCTATCATCCTATGGCGGTGATGGGTCAGTTTGATCAATACAAGGAGGTCCATGAATTTGAGGGGACTGAGGATTATCGCTTCCCCATTTGCTTAGTTACCGAGGCTGATCTGGCTTGGGTTTATGGATTCTGGTCTCATCGACAGACAACGGAGTTCAAAGACTGCCATCCCTGTCAATTTACGAAGTACTCAGCTTGGCTAGAGTCGGATTTGGCACCAGACATGGTAGACCAAAATGAGACAGGGTCTTTATTAGGGGATGATGTTGGATTGACAGACGGTGAGGAGCCCATAGAGGATCCTATATTTCTAACTGAGGATGCTTTATTTACAGAGCTGACAGCTTCTCTAGTGAGCACTATCCCACGTTTAGCCTCAGTTTCTATGGAGGCGATGGATAGACAGCTTCACTTGGTGACCTTTGAGAGGGATCAGGCTCGAGCTCTGACGTATGCCACCGTAGCTGGTCGGGTTGCTGCTATCACTGAGAGAGACGCAACCCGTGCTTCCAGAGACCAGGCCCTCGTTGATAGAGATGCGGCCCAGACTTTCTCAGATGGACTCATTGGTCACGTACATGGTGTAGTGTAGAGTCGGGAGGAGGTTTTTTGTATGGCAGCAGAGATGCTGAAACGGGTTAAGATACTGGAGCACGAGCTTAGAGACGCTCCCCCGACTACAGAGACTGCTGGATATCTGGCTATGTTGGCTCATCTTACTGCCGATTTATAGCTCTATTTTATTTCCCTGTATAGACTTTGTTATTATCACTTGTCATAGGTTAGAATCAACTTTTGTATTCTAAACAGTTGTATATATAAAAAGAAAAAAGTTCACTTCACTTCACTTATTTGAGCATGTCTAGCCTTGTCCACTGTTACCATTTTTGCTTCATAATTTATTATGTCGACATAGAACTGGTTTCGTCATGTGGCATCAGATTCTGCGGGAGTGATGCTGAGATGTTGCTAGGTCTTCTCCGTATGAGCCGTCGATTGGGTGGGCTTTATGGATAAAGTTTTGATTTCTTTATAGGTTAGGACTTTGAATAATAGGAAAGTGTTTGGATTTTTTGAAAGTTAGACCACACCATAAATTGCTGCCTACGTACCCCCACAGATGGGAGATCAGGTCTTTCATAGTTCAGACTCAGACCTGAAAAGTTTGAAAATGGGTTTATTTGGGTTTGAGTTTGACTTGATAGGATTTTGATGTTTTTGGTTTAAGTCGATAAGTTTTGATATGATTTTTCAAGGGTAAGACCGCAACATAGATGGCTGCCTACGTACTCCCACAGATAGGAGATCAGGTCTTTCGCAGTTCAGGCTCAGACCTGAGAAAACTAGACTTGATATATTTTTTTTTCTTTTTTTTCTTTTTTCTTTTTTTTTTATCAAGATAAAGTATTTCAGTTTGAAAGCGAAAGGGGTCTAAGACATAATACCGTTTCACCGAATCAGAATTGATCAATTGCATGAATTCCTCACCGTCCATCTCTTCCAATTTCAAAGCTCCGCCCGATAGGATTGCTTTGACCAGAAAGGGTCCTTCCCAAATTGGGGCAAATTTTCCTTTAGCTGCATCCTGGCCCAGAATGATCTTCTTCAGCACCAAGTTATACTCTTTAAATTCTCGAGGTCGCACCTTTTTGTTATAAGATCGTGACACTAGCTGCTGATAGAGTTGATTATGGAAGATAGCCGTGGCCCTCCTTTCATCTCTCAGGGATAACTGATCGTATCGATCTTGTATCCATTAGCTCTCCTCTATCTGGGCATCTAGCATCACTCTTAGAGATTCCATCTCCACTTTGACAGGAAAGTACAGCCTCCATACCATACACCTAGTGAGTAGGGTGTTGCCCCAGTCGAGGTTTAAGTCGACGTCCAGTATGCGAGTAGGGTTAACAGCAACAGATCAGGCCATCCCCGGTGATTTGCTGACATCTTCATCATTATCTTCTTGATGTTCTTATTAGCCGCTTCCACCGCGCCATTCATTTTCGGATGATAAATAACTGAATTGAGGTGTTTGATATTGAACTTACTGCAAAGTTCCCTCATCATCTCGTTATTCAGATTCTTCGCATTGTCTGATATGATAACCTCGGGTTGTCCATATCGATAGATGACGTTGTTTCTAATGAAACCAACGATGACCTCCTTGGTGACCTTGGGGAAAGAAGCTGCTTCCACCCACTTGGTAAAGTAGTTAATCATAGTGAAGATGAATCGATGATCGTTACTGGCTTTAGGCTCAACTGGTCCTATCACGCCCATTCCTCACATGAAAAAAGGCCATGGTGATGTCATGCAATGAAATTGATTCGGAGGCGCATGAATAATGTTGGTGTGGATCTAACATTGATAGCAACGCTTGACATGATCATCGCAATCCGCTTTGAGGGATATCTAGTAGTGTCCTATCCTCAAAATTTTCTTGGCAAGTAGAGGTCCACTCATATGTGCTCCGCATACCCCACCATGTACTTCATTCATAAGTTACTAGGCTTGATCTCGGTCTAGACATCTCAGAAGGCCTACACCTGGGTCTCTCTTATAGAGAGCATCTCCACTTAGGTAGAAATTCATGGCCATTTTCTGTATTCGCTTCTTCGCGGCTTGACTCATCCCTTCAGGGGTTGACTGATCTCGTAAATATTCTTTAATATGGTGGTACCAAGGTGGTCCCACAAGTGCTATCTCATATGATATTTCCCCTATATTGTTTCCATGTGACGATGTATTCTGTATAATGAAAGTGATGACAGGCATTCCCTTTCTTGCTTACAAGTTCACCAGTGAAGCTAATGTGGCCAATGCATGAGCGAAATCATTTTGGTTCCAGGGGATATGCATGAAGGCAATGTCTTCAAATTCCCCTGCCAATCTGAGGACATGCCAATGATACGACAGTAGATGCAGTTCCTTGGTGGTGTATGCCCCGGAAGACTGTCTGATGACTAGCTCCGAATCTCCAAACACCGCTAAACGTTTTACTCCCATGGACTAAGCCAGCTTTAACCACATAATGCACCCTTCATATTATGCGGTATTGTTGGAATTGTTGAAATACAACTTTGTTGCCATGGGGTATTGGTCTCCAGTGATAGATACCAGGACTGCCCCAGCTCCTGCGCCTTTAGTGTTTGATGCGCCGTCAAAATACATTTTCCAGAATTTACCTTGATCCCCCTTATCGATCAATTGAATAGTCAACACTTCCTCCTCTGGGAAATACGTTTCCAGAGGCTCAAAGCTCCCTGCTAGTGCAGCCGACAGGTGATCCGCAATCCCTTGCCCTTTAATGGACTTTGGGGTTACATAGATGATGTCAAACTGTTGAAGGATTAACTGCCACTTGGATAAACGGCAAACCAAAATCGGCTTGCTGAAGATGTATTTTAAAGGATCCATCCTCAAGATGAGATAAGTGGTATAGCCGTGTAGGTAATGCTGTAACCTTGTGGCTGCCCAAACTAATGCACAGCAGGTTCTTTCTATCAGGGTATATTTCTGTTCTCTGATGTTGAAGCGTTTACTGAGATAATAAATCGCTCTTTCTTTCCCCATGTTGTCCTTTTGCCCCAATAGGCAACCCATAGCGTTGGAGTTGACAGAATATACATGAACAACGGAATTCCATCCCTTGGGGGTACCAAAATAGGTGCTTCAATCAACCTTTTCTAGATGGTGTGGAAAACTTTTCGATAATCTTCAATCCATTTTCGCGAAGAGTTCTTCCTTAACAGTTTGAAAATGGGTTCACAGGTTGCTGTCGACTACGATATGAACCGGCTGATGAAGTTTATTCTTCCCAAGAAACCTCGAATTTCCTTTTTGGACTTTGGCTCGGGCATTTCCGTGATGGCTTTGATTTTGGCAGGATCCAATTAAATGCCCCGGTTGCTCACAAGAAATCCCAGCAGTTTGCCGAATTTCACACCAAAAGCACATTTCGCTAGGTTTAACTTCAAATTGAAGTTGCGGAGTCGTTCAAACAATTTCCTAAGATGGGTGCAATAATCATCAGCCTGTCGGGACTTTACGATGATATCATCCAGATACACTTCGATTTCTTTGTGCATCATGTCGTGGAATAAGGTCATCATAGCCATTTGATAAGTATCACCAGCATTGGTAAGGCCGAAAGCTAGTCTTCGATAACAGATGGTTCCCCAAGGGGTAATGAAGGCGGTCTTTTCCTTGTCTTCTTTAGCAACCATAATCTGGTGATATCCAGCAAAGCAATAAGCGAAAGAATACATCTCGAACTATGCAATGTTGTCGATTAATACGTGGATGAACGGCACTGAGAAGTCATCTTTAAGGCTGGCTTTGTTGAGATCTTGATAATCTACACATACTCGCACCTTTCCCCCAGATTTTGGCATTGGGACTACGTTGGATAACCATTCAGGGTATGTTGACACCATAATGATACCCGCTTTGAACTGTTTGATAATTTCTTCTTTGACCTTCAGGCTCCATTCTAGTTTCAACCGTCTCAGTTTTTGCTTGATTGGTTTGAACCCTTCTTTAATTGGTAGTCAATGGACAACTATACCGGTGGATAGACCTATCATGTCTTCATGAGACCAGTTAAAAACATCCTTGAATTGGGTTAAGAGTTGGATTAATTATTTTTTTCTTGGTTAGAAGGAAGGTTGGTCCCTATCTGTATCTCTTGGAGATGGTCAGGGGTTTCGATATTTATGGCGGGGATTTAATCAAGGTTGGGTTTAGGTTTATCCTTGACCCATGCTTTGATTTCCTCGGGCACCTCATCATCATTCCCTTCCTCTTGCTCGATTCCCATCAAGTCAAAGTCCAATTCTATATCGAAATCGTAATCATTACTCAAATTTCGCAAGTCATGGACGTGGCTAGAAATACGCAAATTTGGAAACCCGAGACAAAAACTTAATTGCTAAATATATACAAGTAGTCGTCAATTACAAAAAGATTCATCAGTTAATATGACAACAAGAAATAATAAGCTATAGATGAAATAAAATAGACATAAATATAGATAAAGGTAGAGCTCCCTGCCAGCGGTCACTTCCTAGTTTTTACCCTTTTCGGACGATCTGTGGGGTGATCGTCCAATTGCTGGTCATGAGATCCTGGGGAGTCACTAAGATAGATGCGCTATTGGAGTCATCGTCTTCCAGGATGGCCATAACTAGTTTGAAACTGGTTCCTGGATCCTCGTTCGGGATGTTTACATTTCCCCAATTAAGGACTGGGAAGATGGGTTGATCACTTGACAAATCTGCCCCGCTGAACTTCTTCAAGTCCTCTTTAGAAAGGCAAAAACTGCTCATGAATTGTAACTGAATCTCCTCCAGAAACTTCTTGTCTTTGGCCTTCCGGGCCTCATCCTTGAGATGCTTTTCATCCCCAACCTGCTAATGTCCACTCTGATTGACTTTAAGAATCTGAAGACTTGAGATAACAACGGGGATCTTCTTTAATGGTTCTTTAAATTCGGCTTCACTGAGGTTTGGCTTGAGGAGAATCAGCTAATTAACTGGCTTGTGCTTGTGGGGATTCTAATGTTTGGATCCACCAGAATATCCGAGTCCAGCCTTTCCCAAATGTGTGGGTATACAGATTGGGTTCCTAATTCCTTGTCCATTTCTCCCCAATCCTCAGCCTAGTCGATGTCTTCGGGAAAGCATCTCTTGGCCAACTGCCATCACCTTTGGAGATATCAAGGGAATTAAAACCGGCGCCCCCACAAAGTTATATCGCGGATTACTTATTTTGAAGGCTTGAAAACTGGCGGGCTTGACACCTTTATTCTCGTCGATCAGGGGCATATCTCCCACATCATGAACAGGATAATCAGGTTCTGCACTGACAGTCACCAGATTGTCGTTGACGATATATTTTAATTGTTGATGAAGAGTTGAAGGAACGGCGCCAGCCATATGGATCCATGGTCGTCCTAACAACAAATTATACCCGGTAGTGATCTTCAGGATTTGGAAAGGTATGTTGAAAGTGAAAGGGCCTATTTCCACAAGAAGCTCAATCTCCCCCATGGTATCCCTTCTTGATCCGTCGAAAGCTCGTACCACGACATGACTTTCTTGAATCTAGTTTGGGTTGATCTTCATCTTTTCTAGAGTATCATGTGGACCGATATTTAAGGACGATCCTCCATCGATTAGCACACCACCTACCATATATCCCGATGAAACGACGGTGATATGCAATGGTTTGTGATGCCCAGTTCCTTCGGCTAGTATATCATCGTCGGTGAATGATATCACATTACTGTCCAGTACATGGCTGATCAGGTGCTCAAATTTCTCAATAGCGATAGTCTTGGGTAAATGTGCTTCCTCCATTACTTGTATCAAAATTTGACGATGGTTGTCAGAATTTAATACCAAATCCAGGTTGGAGATTTGATGTGGTTCCGCTTCTAATTGCTTCACCGTCCTTGCTTCATTGTGCCCCATCTTATGGAGGAAATCTGTGATCTTTCTAGTCGATACCTTCCCCAATACCTTGGTTGCGAGTTTCGCCAAACGCCCTTGGAGGTGAAATGGATTCTCCCTAGGTATGATGGTGGTACAGTCGGGTGCCAATTTTATACCTTCTCCATAATTCCAAGGTACCTTCTTTAGGCTAAGAATTGGGAGTTACGGCCAAGGAGCCAACATCAGGGGTTTCAAGCGCTGGTATCTCAAGAGTGGCTTTGTTTCTCTCCTCAGATATTCCTTTGATGGTTATGGGTCCTCCAGACGTTCCTTCCATGCAAAGGATAACCGCTACCATACCATCCAAATTCCTCGGTCCTCAAGTGTAGTTTATCTCTTCCTCAAAGAAGATCTCAGCTTTGTTCATTAATTTCAGTTCTCCTTATTCAATCAAGTTTTGGATTAAATGTTGCAGGGCCCAACATTCTTCCGTGGCATATCCAGAAGCATTTGAATGGTGGAGGCAGGATCTGGAAGGATCGAAACAAATCGCGGATCTGGGGGTGGCAGAAATTTTATGATTTTCGCCTCCTCGATCAAGGACAGAGAATTTCCTCCCTGGATTGCCTCAACGGGGCGAATTTTCATTTAGCGACAAAATCTCGTTTGCTCTGCAGTCTAACTTCTCGGACCATCTTTTCAGTCCATTTGTTCTGCTCCTGGAAGCAAATCCGATCCCTTCTAGAGGTTGAAACATCTTGGACAGCTATGGGATCTGCTGGCCTTGGTAGGACCTGGTCTATTAGCTGTCGGGTCAACTGGTGCCAATTGATCAACTTGCGCCTTGATTGAAGCCAAGTCTTGTTCTACCCCATACTTTTCTTTAGGGTACCCCCAAATTACCGGGTCATGTGCAGAGGGTAACTCTCCCATCTTCCTCAGGTATTTGCGGTTTTCCCTGCTTTCGGCACTGATCATATTGACTCCTTCCTCCGTATGCTGAGGCAGAGGGTTACTGTTGACATTTGGCTGCTAGGGCGTTTTCACTATAATCTCCCCCGCTGTCAATCAAGTTTTGAATTTTGTGCTTTAACGTCCAACATTCTTGAGTACCATGCCCCGACGAGTTGGAATGGTAGGCACATTTCTTGCTGGAATCAAATTATCTTCCGTTTGGATCAGGAAGGTGGAGCGAGCTCAACGATCTTCTTTTGGGTGATCATTAGTGCTAATATATTCTCCAAGGAGTCTCCCAAAGGAGTGAATATCCTTTTACGCTTGTTTTCACCGACTTTCACTGCTGTATAATTTTGAGAATTTGCTGGATGAGAGTTCTACCTCTGGATAGGCGAGTTAAGGTTCTTGTTAGCAGATTGTCCCTGCAATATTAAAGAGACATCTTCTTCCTTCCTTTTTGATACTCTTTTGGGAGGGCTGGTATAATTCCAAAGTAGTGTGGTCCTTAATTTTTCCAGACTTTAAACCCATTTTTGCCATTTCCCCGTGTTTGATCATTTCAGAGAAGGATTTTGCCAACCCGGCGAGGACTCTCTCATAGAAAGAGGCTTCTTGTATATCAATGAAGGTTGTCACCATTTCACCTTCATCCATTGGTGGGTTGACTTGGGCCGCCATTCGTCTCCACCGCTGTGCATATACTCAGAACGATCCATTGCCTAGCTTTTTGACTTTGGTAACCTGGTAGCGATCAGGTGCCATCTGGGATTGGAAACTGTATTGGTTGAGGAAAGCATGTGCCAAATCTTCCCAACCTCTAACTTTGGAATTGTCTATCTGTGCGTACCACGTTCGGGCTTCACTGGTAAGGCTCTTCTGAAACAGTTGCATCCGGAGGTTTTCATCCTCGGTGTAAGTGCCAAGTTCACCTTTGTAGACTTTTAAGTGAGTGTATGGGTCTCCCAGTCCGTTATATTTCTCAAACTTGGGGACTTGAAACTTATCCGGGTATCTCGCCTTTAGAAAAATACACAGATCCGAATAATTCACGCTCCCGTGGGATCCTGTTCCCTTCATAAATCGGATAGCGTCCTCCATTTGCCTAACTTTCTTCCTAATGTCTCCAGTGTCTTTGTCCTCCCGAAGGTCTATGATTTTCGGTGTCATCTTCTGGATCGGGGCCTCCTTGGATACTTCAACATCGAGGGGAGATATAGGTGTGGACATTTGGGTATCACCTTCCTTTTCGGGTAATTTCATGTCTCCTTGCACAGAGGATCCAGTCGGACTCTTGTGCTTAGATTCTTGAGATACTTTGTACTGTTCTTTTAATAGTGTCGTCATTTCGCCCATCTGCTTCTTAAACTCCTCGAATTAATCTTGAGATACAGGGGTATGTTCAGATGAACTTCCTTCAGCCATCTTGAACGGTGGTGAAAGGGCCTTCTTTGCTCGAGATCGGGTTCTAGGACCAATCTGCACAAAACTGATATCTAGTTTAGATTGGATATTGGTGAACAGGGATGCATGATATGTTATGCATCAGTTTAATGGTTTTTTAATCTTTTCCTGCAATACAATAGGTTAGTTGAATTGATAACAGGATATGAAAGATGTATGTATGACAGTTTAAGAGGACGATCATTTATATACGCGAAAGATTAAATAAGGCATGAAGAAGCACACCGCGCGTTTGGTTTATCAGAGACTGACCTATCTTAGGGTTACTCTCGCGGGCTGTTTGAAATTGGTTCCCATATCTTCGTAATTTACTTAATGAAAACATCCATTTTCAATTGGAGCGGATCTGAGTGGTACCTTTCCTGAGCCTCACAATGGAAACACCCAGAGGAGTCCAGTAATAAACAACCGACGGGATTGCCTCCTAATGGAGGTACCACACAACATACATTTACATACATTCATGTCCTCACCGTATATAATATGATGATATTGTGCGAAGCACTAATATATTGTGCGAGGCACTAATACAAAATGCTAAAAGATTGATATACACAGAGATCATTCACATAAGATGCATATGCAAAATGAAGTTAAAACGTTTGATCGTGGCTTAAGCCCTCTTTGATCCCCAGCGGAGTCGCCACCTGTCGACACCAAGAAGGAGAAAAAAGTCCTTTTTGACTCCCTTTTGTTGAAGGAGAGGTCTTTTTCTTTGGTGTTTTTTTCCGTCCTCTCTTATTCGGGGAAAAAGAGAGGAATGCCCACATTCCCTAATTTGATATTATCCTACCCTTTCGCTTTCGCTATGTCTTTAGGGATTCCGTTTAAAGGGTGAATTTTTAGAAAATTGGTACCGACATAAGTGTCGACGATTTTGAAAAGATTGATTTGATTTTGATGATTGGACCGAATGAGACAGAGCCACCAGTTGGTATTTTGGAAATGGATGTACCAACTCATCCAAGTTTTAATAGTTTTTCGCAACATGGTCCAATGCGTGACTCCAAAAGATCGATCTTGAAACACGAGATTCGTGGAATCTGGGATCTAGGTTAAGCGGGGGGAAGGTTTTAGGCACCCCCCGACTCCCGTGCAAGCACGGTACCGCATCCTATTGATTTTCTATGCATAAAGTGTGTATGTGTGTGTGTTTGTGTGTGTGTGTGTGTTTTCTTTTGATAGCTTTATTAATTTTTTTCTAAGTCTTTATTTTGGGTGACTTGAAAGTAGTGCTGTACCTCTTTTGCACCTAGGTACAAAGGATTTGATTTGATAAAAAGTTCATTTTTAACAACATATATGAATTGAAATGAGACTTTAGAAAGTAAGGTTTTTTTTCAAATCCTTTGCCCGACTAGGAATCGAGGACTTCGATACTTCCTTTTATTCTTTATGTTTATTACGTGATCTATCCCGAATAGATTTATTATGATTGAAAGCTCTTTGCGGTTTTATTAGAAATCATTTTGATGCTATGCATGCAAAGGCGTTAAAAAAGGTCGGATCATCATCGGGCATGTAAGCCATCTCGATGAACCGGGCTCCCGCAATCAAGGTTTTCACTATCACGGGATCTTGAATCCGACTTCTCTAGACTAACCCCTCGAGCTCGTTTTCAAGATTCAAATATTACATATACAACGATATTTACGCTATTAAAACATTATAACATAAAAACCGGTCCATCGTGGGAGTCAAGTCGGATCCATTCAGGGATCTCAACACTGGGATTTCTAGGCTCACATTATTTATGCTAGATTAAATATATACAATGTCCTAGGCTTTGATATTAGGTGATTTCATCGGTTGAAATTATCATTTTAAGCTATTTCGGACCCCTTTTGCCTCTAAATATAGATTTAGGGTTATACGGGGTAACCGGGACCATTTAAAGCAATAAATCCGTAGATCTACCATGAATCTAAGCCGTTCTAGCCCATGGGTTAAAGCTTCATGCTTAATAACCTCTCAAGGACTAGATTTGGCTTAAATCTAGGTAGAACTAACCTCTACGGTCGATTTACAACATAATAAGCACAATATAATATCTACCCACTATTACACAATATGCTTAAAATACAACAAGTTTAACTATATTCAAACAAGATATATCATTAATCTAGTATTTGAGCAACATTCACAAAGAACAAAGCTAGAAAGTACGTTGTTTCACCTTGGGGGACGCGTAAACAAGCGTTTTAACTCTCGTGACCAACGTGGAACACTCACGGGGCTTCAAATAGATACTATATGGGATGATTAAGCTTCAAGTTGGTGTTCTTGAGTTCTACTCGAGCCTTTCTCTCTCTCTCTAAAATTGCTCTCTCTCTTATTACAAATGAGCTAATGTGGGTGTTTTAATCTGCCCGAGCCAGCCGCATACATACGTGCGGCCAGCGGCATGTATGACTGCGGCTAGAATAGGTGGGCCCCACAAGCTCAGCAGGTGTTCCTTTGGTCCCAGTTCGGCAGAAGTTGACCTCCGCCGCTCGACCTTTCGGACAGTCTTTGATGAACACAGAGGGAGAAGATCGAGTCTAACAGGATTAGGGTTCAGTTAGCTGTGGCCGAGATATATCTTCCAGGTCTAGATATCAGTTAGCTGGCCTATCTCCGATGGCACGTTGTTTGAGGTTTGTTGAGGTGGTTTTTGGTGATCACTGTCTCAGCTCGTCGATCCTCGCTCAGTTCGCGATATATTCGAACGTCATGGGTCCTTTTGTATCACTCCCGAGGTTGTCTCTGAGATGACCTAGCTCTTTTACCCTACCTCGGGGTTGTCTCCGAAGTACAATGACGCTTTTTGCCCTTCTACAAGGTTAGTACAAAGAAAGCAAAATTTTGAGTGTCTATAGTGATCCTCCAGTCAGCATCAAAGTTCGTATATCTGATGAAGGAGGAAGAGTAACAAATGAAAAAAGGCTTATAGACATTGACATTTTGGTAGTCCCAATGATCCAACATTCATCCTTAGTATGTATCGAAGAAGCTTATTGAAGAAGCTAAGAAAAGGATTGCATGCCTGCTGAAAACACCTTTTCAGGTGTTAGGTGAGAAAGCAGTCTGCTGCGTCAGTGGGCTAGACGATGAACAACAAATTTGCAGGAAGTCAACATCAGTGCTCAGAAATGTCTGAAGCATTTAATGCTGCAACGGATGCCTCCAATGAAAATAATTCAAAGGCTCCTTCATAAGCAAATCAGACAAGGATTCAGATTAAGAAAATAAAGAACAAAAAAGCTCAAGAAAACTCAATGTCAAACACTACGATCCTAAGAGATAGACTTGCTTCGCTATCAGTTCTTCAGAACTGATGCTTAATAGCAACTGAGTAGCACACCCCAGAAAACCACTCTCAAACTAAGTGTACCAAGTCTGCTGGACTTGAAGAGTTCTAAGTGAACTAAAGAAGTTCTGAGACTGTTGGTCTTGAAGGAATCTTAGTGATTCAAAGTTGTAAAGACATCCTTAGTGAATTTCCTACTCGTGGAGTAGAAGAGTGGACTAGGAGCCTTGAGTGCTCTGAACCACTTAAAAATGTTGTGTCTTACTAACTGCAATATCTGTTCTAACTATTATAACTGCTTATAAAACCATTATTGCATTATCTTAAGGGGAATAAACATATATTACGCTGCAGTCAGTTTAATCAACCCTGAGAAGTATTTTGAAAAAGAAAAAGTTTTAAATTATCTATTCAACCTCCCTTCTAGATAACTATTGTGCCTCTGGGTACTAACAGAATATATGACAATTTTATAAGTTTTTCTATAACATAAATGTAGGATAAAATTTATTATTATGTATGAAGAAATTTGTGTAAATATCAATCATCATTAAAAACATATCGCTTTCCTAAATATATCACGTAAGTCATGCAATTTAATTGTATTTTTTATATATATAATTTTTTTCTAAAATTATTCGAAGAAATTATTATTTATATAAAACTTATAAAATTAATTAATATGTATAACTATTTACTATTCATTTCATTTTCAATATAAAATTATTATTAACTTTATAAAATTAACATGAAATATTTTTAATCTCAATTTAGCATACATACATACATTCATTTAATTTAATAAATATAATGATAATATTTTAAATTATTTTAAAAATAATGTTAATTTTATTTTTTATTATTTTGTAGTTTTTGAAATAGATAAAGTATTTTAAACTAATACGTATAGTATGTCACGTGTATAAGTGTATTATTAGGGATGCACAAAAGGCTTTCGACCAGCGGCCTGGCCTCGGTCCAACCTAAGCCCGACCCAGAAGGCTTGAAAAGGCAATCATTTTAGTACAAAAATATGATATGGATCGGCTCGACCTAAAGCTCGGCCTGGATTGGTCTGTGGCCTGAGTCTGACCTAGGCCTGGCCTTGTCCAGCACAATAGGCCTGACCTACTTGTTGCCTTGTTAGTTGTTATCATATCTTGTTAAAATGTTAGTCTACTCCAAGCTTAACCCAACTAAACCATTGAAAACAAGAAAAAAAATTAGTAAAATGGCCCAGCCAAACATGCAACACATGTTAAGTTTGTAAGATTCATGGATACAATCATATTGCATAAAATAGAGAAAGCATGGTAAATCAGAGTTTTAAAATTTTAAAAAACCATATACCCGGATCATTCTTTATGCACAGTCATTAATTAAACAAAATAAATGGAGATTAAGATTCATACCCTTGAAGATTCTAGCTTCCTCAGGTACGAGTTCAACTCCAAATCCTTTTCGCGTTCTACTTGAATTCACCGGGTCGATTCCTTCCTTTGACTAACGTTAGCCACCCAAGTGTTTGGCCTTCTAGAGGTGATCTACAAAGAAAGAATAAGAATTCAAGAAGAAAAGTGTTTGGCTAAACCATAGTTTTCTTCTCTATAGAAAAGGAGTGCTCTCCCAACTCTTGGAATTAAAAATGTCTAACCTTGTTCCATAATAAGACTTTCTTATTTATAGATATAGGCAACCCTCCTAAACAATTTAGGATTAAGGTTTTATAGTAATTAATTAAACTCCTTTAATTAATTACGCTTCCCAATCCTATTGGGAATAATTAAACTCTTTTAATTAATTAGTCTCCTAATGTTATTAGGAATATATATGAGAGAGGGAGAAAGTATCTTATTAATTAATTCTCAAACTCTTTTAAGAATTAAATAATAATAATAATAATAGTAGTAATAATAATAAGACTCCTCTTATTAGTTTATATTTAATATTTCCAAAATATTAAATAACGAATATTAAGCTATTTAATTTATTCTATCACCATAGATTAAATTAAATATACTTAACTTATTATTACGATTATGCCATTTGCTTCTTTAATAAACATTCTTCATTTTATGGTGTGGCCCTTTAGGTTCTCCATATTAAACCGGTTGTGAATAAATCAATTAGAACAATTCTAATCTTATTAAATAAATAAATTAAACTAATAATTCATTTAAATAAATAACATTTATTCTACAATAAGGATAAGCCTCTTTAGCGATCAACGACTTTCTAGATAATATAGATTTCAACATTAATCATAAAAGAACATGTGAGTTAATAGTTACCGTAAAATTCAATCCTTCCACCATACAATGTCCCAATTAAATATAAGAGATGGAATTATAGTCAAGTCTTATTTTATTTAATTATATGTATTTCGATTCCATAATACATAACTCCAAATAATACAAATTAGAAACTCTTTTCTAATTTCATTCCACCTTGGCCAAGAATTCCTGGGTTGTCATTTATCAAATCACATAGGACATATCTCTTATTTTACTAGAAGCGGTAGATTATATATTGATCATTCATTATCTCGATATATAACTTATTACACCCAAGCATAACCTTTGATATACCCTAAGGGTCTTAAGGAATAAGTCAAAGTATAATTCATTATACACAAGATACTATGATGATCTCAAGTCTGAGGATCACTTGTACTACTATCACATTAGAAATTCCTATTGACAGGCGAGTAAAACTCCATTAAGTATTCCTTAGCGAGTCACGTTCAGTGTACTTATTCTCCAATAAGCACCTACATACTTGCTTTAGTGTCTCCACACAAATGGTCATTAGATCAATCATCCTCATCCAATGAGTAATTAACATATGTACCAATCTATCCTGATTTACTAATCCCCTTTTTAGTAATCCATCGATTGGGAACTATTTTAGCTTTTAAGCTATCTAAGAATTTAGATCTCATTAGCATGATCATCATCATGATTCTAAAAGCATTGCTTAAAACTATGGGTTTATCACATATTATAAAAATAACACCATGTAGATAAATAAATGCCTTTAATTAAATAATACTTTTATTAATAAATGAATAAGATTGTTACAAAGTATATGCTTTACCATCAAACATGATTGACTTGTGTGCATACTACTTTTAATCTCCCACTTGCACTAAATCCATATGCCATGGTATCTAATACCCTTCTTCTCTAAGTGACGATTATTTTGCTGTTGGATTAGCTTCAGTAAATGGATATGCAATGTCATTTTTGAGAGTTCACTATCTCTATAGTAACTTCTCATCTTTCAATGATTTCTTTAATCAAATGAAAGTGCCGCAACACATGTTTGAATCCAAGATGAGACTTAGGAACAATTCCTAGTTTTGTAATGAAATTTTCATCCGAAACATCAACTTATAGCTTCATTTACAGTTATATACTTTGTCTTTGTCACTAAACCAACAACTCTTAGCTGTTTGGAACCTTTCCAATTCACTGCACCACCGTTCAAGGTAACGCTTCACCCTAAAGTTGATTTGTTGTCGTCTTGGTAAGTCCGAAAAACTTGAGTCTTTTAGTCCTGTAGTTTTATTCAGACCCACCATGAATTATGCTCACATCTTTAGTGTTGGTTAAGTACTTTAAGATATTTTTCACTGTCTCGTAGTGAACTTCTCTAGAATATGACTAATCAACATCAAGTCTCGTATATTTCATTGCATACATGATAGTAACTCATGCGATCTCTCTTTTATTGAGGACAATTTTAGAGAGATACACTCCATGACTCATCATCATGAGACACCTCTTGGAGTTTCCCATGCTAAACGCCTTTAGCATCAAATAAATATACGTTCATTATGTTAAGCCGAGTATCTTTTTAAATCTATATATATATATAGATTTATATCCTCAATTTAGGATGTCCTACCCAAATCATTCACGGAGGAATGTTTAGACAACTTTACCTTTACTGATAATAGCACTGGTATGTCATTCCTTATCAGTAGTATATAAACATATAATACTAGGAATGTCACAGCGCTCCCACTGACCCTTTTGTACACACTAGGTTTATTCTCATTTTTTGATAAAATCAAACTCTTTTGATTGTCTTATCAAAATGAATTTTCCATCTTTGAGAAGCTTGCTTCAATCCATAAATGGATTGTTGTAGCTCATATACATGATTTGTTTTAACCATTGAAAGAAATCCATCTAACTATATCATACATACATTCTCCTCTAATAATTTATATTTGAGGAAGGGCGTCTCCACGTCCATTTACCAAATTTAGTAATCAGCTGCAATCGCAAGTAAAATTTGAATGGTTTTGAGCATTGCTTCAAAGATTCATTTTGGATTTTATGGTCATCTACTATTTCTCTGAGTGTCTACAACTCTTAGCCTTATCGTATATAACTGGATCATCATCCTATATGATGTGTACCTCATCGTCATCATCTATAATGAATCCATACCTCCTGTGACGCCCCCAAATCCAGGTTCCTCTCTTTCATCGGATCCGGTGCAGTCACGATACTACTATCGTCGAACTATTACATCTTTTATTCATAACTTAAAGAATAAAACTTGCTTTATTATAATTTAGAATATAAATTCTTTTCACTATCAGGATCTCGTATAATGACTCCAAACTTTTACAAGTAATAATCTTGGTCATTTACTATTCCTGTCTTATATCATGTTTGATATTATAAAAATGCGGAATAACTTAAACTTTTTCATTTCTCTTTGAATAAAACCTTTTTATTGATTTCTAAATCTTGAATCGATTACATAACATTGAATCATACTATATTATGATTCGCTTTACACAAATTTCTGTATAAACGTTTACAACTCAACTTGATATCCTCTATGTATTGGCTAGTACATCTTTTACCATGTAACAAGTATTAAACATCGTAAGCAAAAATCAAGTACATCATCTAGAACCTAAACAAGGTCCAGATAATAATCTAAGTAGTATTCTTCAATGCGATACTATCTATCTTTATCAATCAAGAAACACGAATTCTTTATCGTAAGTCCTTAACCTGTAAAAGTGGTTATTTGCAAGAGTGAGCTCGACAGCTCAGCAATTCTAACAGTTTTCATGCATCATATAACATACAACATCATACTCTGTTCATGTATTTATAAACAATTTATATTTACTACACATGTTACTTTTCACATGACAAGTATATCATCAAAGATCAACTTTCAATCTCATTTATATCTCATATACAGTTCATATATAAGTTCACATTATCACAGCATAATATAATTCAACTAACAGTTATTGAATTCATATATCCAATAGGAACTGAAAGACTTGCCTGATTCGTAGTTTAACAACTACGACTTAACTGCTTAAAGCTATCTGCACTTCGTGTATTCCTACACAGTTATATAATCATGAATTTACATCCATCAGTCATACATTTTATATGCTCTTAATAGAATAACAATTCGTATATCATTTTCTAATCTTGGTTCCGTTTCACTCTATCTTAGGACAACCACGATGTTACAACATCATACCTACATACTTATTCTATAGAAACCATTCTATTTCGGTCCTTAGGGTCCTTAAGGAAAATAACTTAGGACCAGACAGTTAACAAACTGTTCTTGGCAGCTCTGCAACACGGCGCTGCCGCGAGGCAATTAAGCTTGGGAGTGGCGCGGCCGCGCGACTCCCTGCCAGAACCAAACTTGAGATTTCATAAACTCAGTTTGGTCCTAATATATCATGCATTCTGATATATATTATACACACACATTAAGTAGGTTTTCAAATTCATATTCGAACTATTTAGCTTTGAATAGCGTAGCTCTACGTTGAATTACTTAAATCAATAAAGCTCAACTACTAAAGTCATGTTATCACATAACAAAGCTTAACCACACTAAGTAGGCATGCTCATGCTTATACTATACATGTATACTTAATCACATAGTCTATGCTTTAGAAATTCATTTTCTCGAATATGCGTGCATAGGTGAAATCCATGTTTCATCACATGATGCTTATGTCAACATGTCTATAGGCATAATGAATCCTAATATACATGCTCGTATGATCATAATGTAACTCACTCCGTGTTTGATGCTATCATCTTACACATTCTAAACTTTTCATAAAAATTGCTTTAAGTCAACAAAGGTAACTAAGTATATGCAAAGTACCTCGTAGTCATGATTCTCATGTATTAGAACACATATATAAGTCATCTATACATGCTCAATGATCAGAACGTGGACATCCTATATATATATATATCCAAAAACTCTAAGTTTGTCTTTTGAAATCATTTTCAATTTAAACAATGTGTTCTAGTGTATGCTCAATACCTTTGACTCACATATCATGCATATCTAAACCATATAATCATGCTTAAAAAGTCAGAATATAAACATGACTTATATACGCCAAAATTCGCTTATAAAACCTTAAGTTTTCATTAAAAAAAACTCCACTACAACAAGGTATAATTGTTTACTATTAGCCAAGGTAGTTAATCAACAACTACCTTCATACCCATTGATACACATAACCAAGACACTTACACATGTCTCAAAAGTCCGACTCAAAGAACACAAAATTCGTCAAGTCTCATTTTCAAAACTTTGCGTTTTTTTTAGGAAATTATGTTAAACCAACTAATACAACTCACTACGTGCATGACAATCTTAGTACACATGTCAGACCCCTTTATGCAATTATTAGAGTCTAACTAGTATGCTTAACCAACTAGAAAACATAAAACCACCAACAATTTCTGCAGAGGGGCGCGGCCACGTCCCATTTGTACTAGGGAGACGTTCGGCCGCGCGGCTCCGTTTCCAGACCAGAAGTTTCTTTTCTAATCGAGAGCTTCAGCCAATCCTTTTCTTACTTCCTGTAACAAGCTTGCTAACTATCATATTGCACTTATAACACGTCTATATACTGTCCTAGTATGTTAATCACCATTTCATATAACTAATTCCAACTAAACATATTAATTTCTATGAATCGAACTTCAAAGTGGGTGTAGAGATTATACCTCTTGGAGTCTAAGCTTGAGTTTGCTAAGCTTGCTACCAAAAATCCGATTGTGTACTCATAATACTCTCTCCCAATACTCATCAACACACTCACTATATAAAACTTATCAAGAGTCTAGCAACTTGAGTTTGTGAGGGGGAGCTTCCAATTTATAGAGAATTGGTTAACCATGCCAAAGCTTTGCACCATGAATTAAACTAATGGAAGAAGAGAAGAATTGTTGGGCAATAGATAGTTAGTAAATCCCATCATGAAGCCCGCTCCCCCCATAATCATCACACTCATTGCTAGCTAGGAAGTTGAGAGATGAAGGAGATAGGCTAGCCTTAGGCCATTCACGTGAAGGAGAAGTTGGGCACTCCTTGTGAGACAAATAATCTAACTCAGTAATAGCAATTAGCAAATGTAATTCCACACTTGGTTACACACCTCTATATATAATATATACACTTAGATAATATAATTTATGTATACATTTCATCCCATATGACTTAGGTTATAGGTACATATATACAAACCTACAAATATGTACACTCACACCTAATTAGGTATACTTATATTTTTGAATATACACAACTATATATAATCATGTACCTCATGTACATAGGTTAAGTTAATATTCTAATTAGACTAAATATAATATGGTTGGGTACTATCATCCCACCATTTTCCATAAAATTATTATCATAAATATACTCAAATATTATAATGATAATTAATATCAACCATTCATTTTCTTCTAATACTTCCAATTAAATCCCCTTGATTTAACTTCATTATCTATGCCACACAAGGCATAATTATGTGAACTTAGTACTTAATAGTCCACAAGCTTATAATAATATAATCTCCTAAAATAATATTATATTCAATGTTACATCTTATAATATGTTCATAATGTAATACCATTACATTACTAATTTACATGTTCTCTATTATAATCAATCTATTACCCTCCTATGGTTATTACCTAAAGGGCAAAAGGGAAGTTGGTGGCTAACTCCCACCAACTACCACTATTCATGTACCCTAACCACTTCATTGACCATTACTGTTCTCACATGGACTAACTTACAAGCTTCTATCTAATAACTTAATGTTATTACCATGTGATATGATAGGGTCACACATATAGCCCATCATATAATCCATGTACATTTGACAATACCGAGTATATTTTAATTGAGTAGTGTCACACTCCATTATTGTAAATTTTATTATTACACTTAATCATATAGTTTTCTATATTATATAGTTACCTTAAACTTAATTCCATATTATATAGATGTAGCTACTATATAACTTATAATTACACGTCATTGCACATAGGAATTTATTCACATAATAATAATAATTAATTCCTTTAATTATTCATTCATTAAATTATTTAATGAATGTTTATTCCATCACTTTGCCATACTAGACATATCTCACAAGCTTACCTTAAGCTTATTATTATTCTCATCATTTATTCCTTTCCCACCATTTTTCTACTTATAATATGTTCAATTTACTTAGAACTATTAAATCACAAGGTTCACGTATAAAAATATATCGTGAATGAAAATATTCAAATATTCTTTACAATACTTATGGTAATATAATAACTCAAGTTATTTAGCAAATTAAAATAACTTAGTTTTCTTATATACTTTTACCCCTCTTGAAAATACATAAGATATAATTACTATTATGTATTCTGTCATAACATGATATGAAATATAATGTCTTCTCCAATTAAAGGCATTCATTATTAGAAAATAATTTACATATTATCTCATGATATTGTTCTTAATATAATATCAAATAACTATATGTACGACACATGTACATATATTATATATAGAAAATAGATAATAAGTTTATTTTCTATTATAATAAATTATTTTCATCAATTTATTTACATATAGCAAATATGTTTTAATATATTTATCATATTAATTAATCATACCTATTACCTCATACAAAACATATAAGGTAATATTATTATTCAAAAATAATATTTCTTCCTTTATTAAAATAACTCAATATTAGAATTTATTTTAATATCCTTTATTAGAAATATATAATGATTATTTCTCTTTCTTTTCTATAAATTGTCCCCAAAATAATTTTTTCAAATATTACATATTTATTTAAAGATATAATGATTTCCATCTCCCTTTAATAACGTATATATATTTATTAACGTTATTTGTACATTAGATTTTCTCACATATTACCATTTTAAGTACTATATATAAAAGTATCAACTATAATTATATATTCAACACACTTATTAATTCACTCATTTACTTAAGTAAATTAAACACTGCACCATATTATTAAGGTTCAATATTAACATTATATTATTCCATAATATAACTCCCAACTTAAATTAACTAATATTTATTCTTATTAGTTAATTCCTTAACTAACTCATGCTTCACTATCCAAACCTATTCACAGATAGCTTAAGTGTTATTAATAACCTATATTATAAACATACTAGTTATTAATACATATACACAAGAATATGGTGATTATACATTAAGGATATTTAATGTTACCAACTTACTATGATAAAATAATTCTATAAATTATTTAATATCGATAGGAATTTATCCACTTCCTTTATCTCAACTGAATCGTCTCTACGCTAAGTAACAAATAAATATTAATAATATATTTATAAATCACAAAAACACATATTACATAGTCCATATTATCCTATGTAATATAATACCACATACCTCATATCACACATATATATATATATATATATATATATATATATTATATTATTTATTTATTCGAACCCATCTCACGGTTTAAGAATTTTATTTATTAAATCCTTATTTAATAATATCTGAAAATTTGGGTTCTTACACCTCCTAGGTATCTTCGGTACTATTCCAGATTTACGATTCGATTATGGTACAATAGGTCTATTTACATGTTCCTCCTTTTGACAAATAGTGATTTATGGTTCTTGAACTCCTTCAAGATCTATTATCCTCCCACTATCCCTTCAATGATAAACATCTTTATCTTAGAAGGAAGCGTGTTTCGCAACAAACACCTTTTGCTAAGTAGGATTATAGAACATTTACCCTAAACTTACTTTAGGATGTCCCACAAATCTGTATTTGTCAAATCTTGTCCGAAACTTATCCATTTGAAACCATTTCACATAAGCTGGACAACCCTTCATCTTAACATACTTAAGATTATGAATCCTCCCTGTCCATAACTCTTATGAAGTATTGGGGACGGATTTTGAGGTTACCTTATTTTGTAGATATACAGCCGTTTCCAGGGCATTATCCTAGAAGGATACTGGAATGTCGGTAAAATTATTATGGACCGCACCATGTCTAACAAGGTACTATTTTTCCTTTTAGATACACCAATAAATTATTGTTTATCAAGAAGTGTTTATTTTAAGAAAACCATTTAAGATGATTTTAAAACTTATTGCACAAGTATTTATTCCTCGATCCAATCGAAGAATCAATATACCTTGCCAATTAGTTTTACTTCTGAATTCTCTGAACCTTTCAAATGATTCAGACTTGTATTTCACCAAATACAAATATTCAACTCTTTGAATGATCATCTCCTTTTCTTTTACTAGTTTGTTCAATTAAAAATTATTTTCATGTAAGTCAAGTATGTAAAATCTACATAGTAAATTGTTAATTAATTAAACTAATGGACTTGCCCGTAGGCGGCACTAAATAATAAGTTCCTGCATTTAATGGACCAACCTTTGCCCCATTCCCACATGCAAGAAGACTTCCTTTGTTTAGCTTTCTACTTCTGCTTGGTCCCTTCATAAATCTATATTTATAAGAACCACAACCGGTATCCAATACCCAAGTAGAAATTTTACTTACTGAAAGATTTATTTCAATTATGAATGAACATGTATTTGTAACCGAAGCTTTAATAAGCTTCTTCTGGTTAGCCTCTGCAAGACACTTCTCGCAGTTTCTATTACAGTGTCCAGTGTTATTGTAGTGGAATCAAACTCTTTTGCTATCCGCATCAGTTTTGTTCTTATTATCCTTTGTATTTGCCTTTCTATTTACCTTCTTTGAATCGTTCTTCTTTTCAGAAGATCCTTTGGCCCCTATCAGTAAGACTTGGTCTTTCTTGGTCGGAAAGTGACTCTCAACAATTTTTAATATGTTCAAGCAAATTAGCGAGGCTAACATCTAGCTTGTACATCTAAAAATTCATAACAATTATGAGAAGGAGTCCAGGAGTTAGTGCAAGATCAAATCTTGACTCAATTTTCCATCCATGACAAAACCTGGTTGTCATATTTGTTCAATCAGATTGATCATCTTAAGCACATATGTCTTTACTATAGTACTATTGGTCATTCTAGATTGGAAGAGCTCCTTAGATATCTGATATCTATCAGTCCTACTTTTCTCACTATTTAACTCTTTGAAGTGTAGGAATATAGTAAGAGCATCTATAGTTTCATGCTAACGCTGAAGCTGTTACTCATAGATACGAGCATAATGCATTGAGCCAACTGTGCATCATCTTGCTACTTTCTAAAAGTAGCAATCACTTCCTCAGAGGCATTGTCTGCAACCATTGCAGGGATATAAGTATTAAGGATATAAGATAGCTTTTTAGCCTTGAGCACTATTCTCAAATTCTTTAACCAATCCTTTTAATTCGGTCCGGTTAAATAACTTCTTATATGCTACGTAGTGATAGTAATTTAGACATTGTAAAATTTTGTAAATAAATTTATAATTAACAACATTATAGCATACCTTCTTTTATTAATTACCAAGATAAATTAGGTCTTATTTTAAATTGGTATCTCCCACTATTTTCTTCAAACTATATTACCCTCACTTATATAGTCCGACAAAATCTAATTAAAGATTTGCTAGTGAGAATAAGGATCCTATTTCAAATGTCTATAGCCTTGTGGATGACACAACTAACCATATATAAATAAATAGGTAGACAACTCTTTGTCAATTACATCAACATGTAACTCATTTTATTTTTTCTCTCAGATTATTTTGATCAAGTGGTAGCACATCCGAATCAAAATTATCTGAGTTCAGTCCAACCTAGCATGCGTTACCTTAACTTCTCACATCATCACCTCACAAATATAAGATTTGCTTGTTTCTCTGTGTGTCCAACATGACTCCAACAATAAAAATGAATAACTTAGATAAATTCATACACATGTAAAACATCTAAAACCAGACTTGTACTTTAATCATCACATACACATAAATAAGAGGGAAATTAACATTTTGAAACAAGCTCTTTATACTAAGTAAGTGCATTTTAATGCTCCATCTCACTAATTATTTCTCAAGTTTGCCTTGTGCAGTGCTCAATTTCCTTAGGCTTTTCAATGATACCCGTGTAACGGACTTTCGGCCAACGACACCCAAACCCGAAGGCTTTAGGGCGCTAGGTGTCAAGACATCCCCTAGAGTTTACTTGTCCGAGTAACAAAGGCCACGAAATTGAAGTAAGTCAATTTTTTTCAACACTATATCTTTTTCTCCTTTTCTGATTTTTCTTTTCTTTTCTTTTGAGCCACAAATCCCCCAAACTTATGTGTAAGCCACTGTTTAATTTTAATCTGTGATCAAATGAATATATGCCAATGTTTTAGCTTACATTATCTCCGTTATCATTGAAAATCAGTTGGTGTGCTTGATTTTAGAAAACACAAAACTCATGTTATGAAGTTCCTATGGTCAAAATTAGTCAACACATGATAGTCAATTTAGGCATGCAAGTCATAAATCAAATTCCTTATTGGCTTTCATTATAACTAGCAAGGCTTAATTGTTCAATCTCTATGCAAACTAACACAATTCCTACATGAATGCAATTTTTGTTTTTTATATATGCAGATATAATACTATAAAGCAACTACCTAAATATGATACTAAATAATTTAAATTACCCCCCGCCCAAACTTATTTTTAGTAATGTCCTCATTACATGTAAATAAAGAATTTAAGCACGAGGACTTCCCTGCGAGACGAGTCAATGCTCGTCTTGAGATCCTTCATCATCCGAAGGGGGGTAAGCAAGCAGAATAGTAGGAGTTAGAAGCTGGACTGGTGCATTTGGATTGATACGGGAGAACGCATCCGCCAACGCTGTGAATGTTCCAATGTTGTACGCATGCATTTGGTTTTGGCGTTGGGCAAGCCGGAGCATCTGCTTTTGACTCCTTGTTGTAGACATCGTAGATAGTCCTGCTTTGTCTGTGGCTGGCAGTGGTGAGGGCGGTGTGGAAACTGGTATCACTCGCCCCGAGGATGTGACGTTGCACCCGACCATTCTCTGTAGGTTATGATGGTCTTGTGATCAATGGCCCCCGTGGGCGGCTGAACAGGCTCCGATGCATCCCACTGCACTCCAATTTTTTGACATAATTCGGTGATCAAAAATCCATGTATTAGGCCGCCTGTTGTGTCGCCACGCAATGCCCTATCAATGGATTGTTGGATACACATGCCGATATCCACCTGAGAGATTTCCACGACATTTGGCCTCTTATACCAATGATGTACGATCCCGTAGAGGAGGCGTGCCTTATCTGTTTTGACATCAGACTGATGGTGTGTAGGCATTAGCCTAGCACAAAAGAAGGCGTACCATGCTTTGCCATATTTGCTCAACTCTAAATGCGGGAACGTGACTTTTATGTTCGTCCCAGGCTTGGTTACCCACTATGTACCGGGCTTGCATAGGCAAGCAATAATCTCGTCCAAGCTTGGGAGGTTATCTTCAAAGCGGTCCCCCATTGGTGTTTCCAACCCAAAGTGTGCATTGATTGCTATGTGGTGGAATAAAACTGATTTGCCCCTAACTTGCACAACCCGCCCTTCATGCTCTATGGCGTTAGCATAGAACTCCTTTATAATGTTGAGCACTGCGGGTCGTGGTTGTTCCACCAGATGAAACCATTACCTTTTGACGATCATCAAAGTCATGTCACCATCTAAGTTAGCATCGGGTGTCAACCCCCATTCCGAAACAAGAGTCTTTTTGGCTTGCACGGCGTTATATCGAGTCGCTGCTGCCTTGTTCATGAACTTTGATGGGTCAAAAGTTGGCCGAGCACTGAAGGATGACGTTCTAGGCCGTTTTGATGTTATGATTGGAAATTTGCACCAAATTGTTGACTGGGACAATTTGTCGAACACTTGGCGTGCAATCTTCTTTTTCCCCTAAACCTAACTTCCTTGCTATCACAATCTAATCCACAAATTAGCATTAAAAGCCTTGGGTGTTCAGTAACCTAAGGTATCCCAATCACAGTTATAGCAAGAAAAAACTAACAAAATTGACTATGATATGAATTTCAATAAGTAAGAACAAATCAATTTGTTACCTTTTGAGACTTTGAATCCTTGTTGGTTATCCTTACCCTTTGTTAAGATGGGATTGATATAAAGAGTGTGTGTTAATTTTGGATTATTAAGGGGTTTTTAGGATATTGTATATGGATTTTGGAGTTTAGAGGGTTTAGGTTTGTAATCAACGTATTGAGGAGAGAGATGTTGGGTTTGTATGTAACGCAATCATGCAATCAAATCACATAAATAGGGCGGAAGCGTAAAAACTAGGTTTTTAAAATTTATACAAACCCATAACCATGATCATGCTTTGTGCTTGTTATCAATAACAGAAAAGAGAGAACATGGAATTATACCTTTGAAGATCTAAGCTTCCTCAGGTACAAGTTCTACTCCTTTGATTCCTTTGATTCCTCTGATAGTGGCTCCTTCCCTTGAATAATGTCAGCCGCCCAAATGTTTGGCCTCTAACGGTGATCCACCAAGGAAGATGAAGAACTCAAGAAGATGGGTTATTGGCTTAACCCTTGTTTCTATCTCTATAGAATATATGTACTCCCAACTCTTGGAAAATTTCACATCCCTTATTTCTAATATAAGACTCTCTTATATAGATATTAGGTTAACCCTCCTAATCCAATTAGAATAGGGTTTTATTTAATTAATTTATATCCTAATCTTTATTAGGATTGAGAGAGAGTACTGATATTATATTAATTCCTAAACTCCTTTAGAATTAAAATAATAATAATAATATTATTAATATTAATAAGACTCCTCTTATTAATTTATATTTAATATTTCTAAAATATTAAATAATAAACATTAAGCTATTTAATTTATTCTATCATCATAGATTAAATTAATTATACTTAATGCATTATTACTATCATGCCATTTTCTTCTTAAATAATTCTTCTTCTTTTTATGGTGTGACCCTTTAGGTTCTCCATATTAAACCGGTTGTGAATAAATCAATTAGGAAAATTCTAATCTTTTTTAAATAAACAAATTAAACTAATAATCTATTTAAATAAATAACATTTATTCTACAATAGGGATAAGCCTCCCTAGCGATCAACGACTTTCCTAGATAATATAGATTTCAACATTAATCATAAAAGAACCTGTGAGTTAATTGTTACCGTACAATTCAATCCTTCCACCATACAATGTCCCAATTAAATATAAGACATGGATTTACTGTCAAGTCTTAATTTATTTAATCATATGTATTTCGATTAGAAAATGCACAACTCCAAATAATGCAAATTAGAAACCTCTTTCTAATTTCATTCTACCTTGGCCAAGGATTCCTGGGTTGTCATTTAACGAATCACATAGGACATATCTCCTCTTTTACTAGAGGTGGTAGATTCTTTATTGATCATTCATTATCTCCATATGTAACTCATTACACCCAAGCATACCCTATATATGCCTTAAAAGGCCTTAAGGAATTAGTCAAAGTATAATTTGTTACATACAAGATACTATGATGATCTCAAGTCCAAGGATCACATGTACTACTATCACATTAGGAATTCCTATTGACAGGCGAGTAAAACTCCATTAGGTATTCCATAGCGAGTCACGTTCAGTGAACTTATTCTCCAATAAGCACCTACATACTTGCTTTAGTGTCTCCACACAAATGACCATGAGATCAGTCATCCTCATCCAATGAGCAAGCAACATATGTACCAATCTATCCGGATTTACTAATTCCCTTTTTAGTAATCCCACGATTGGGAACTATTTTAGTTTTAAAGCTTTCTAAGAATTTAGATCTCATTAGCATGATCAACATCATGATTCTAAAAGCATTGCTTAAAACTATGGGTTATTTACATATTATAAAAACAGCACCATGTAGATAATTAAATGCCTTTAATAAATAAATATTTTATTAATAAATAAATAAGATTGTTTACAAAGTATGTGCTTTATCATCATACATGATTAGCTTGTATGCACACTACTATCAATCTCCCACTTGCACTAAAGCCAATCGCCATGGTATCTCATACCCATCTTCTCTAAGTGACGATCAAACTGCTGTTGTGTTAAAGCTTTAGTAAATGGATCTGCAATGTTGTCTTGAGAGTCTACACGCTCCAAGGTGACGTCTCCTCTTTCAATGATCTCCCTGATCAAGTGAAATCGCCGCAACACGTGTTTAGATTTCTGATGAGACCTGGGTTCCTTAGCCTGTGCAACCGCTCTGGTGTTGTCACAGTATACGGGAACTACTTCTCCAATGCTAGGAACCACACCAAGTTCAGTTATGAACTTCTTCATCCAAACAGCTTCCTTTGCAGCTTCACTTGCAGCTATATACTCTGCCTCTGTCACTGAATCAGCAACCGTTTGCTGCTTGGAACTCTTCCAACTCACTGCACCTCCGTTCAAGGTAAACACATACCCTGAAATAGATTTACTGTCATCTTGGTCTGTTTGAAAACTTGAGTCCGTGAATCCCTCGAGTTTTAATTCAGACCCACCGTAGACAAGAAAAATATCTTTAGTCCTTCTCAAGTACTTTAGGATATTTTTCACTACCTTCCAGTGCTCTTCTCCTGGATTCGACTGGTATCTGCTTGTTACACTAAGTGCGTGAGCAACATCCGGTCTAGTACATATCATACCGTACATGATAGATCCTATTGCAGAAGCATAAGGGATCTTACTCATACGGTCTCTCTCCTCAGGTGTCTTTGGGGCCTATTTCATGGAGAGATTTATTCCATGGCTCATCAGCATGAGACCTCTTTTGGAATCTTCCATGCTAAACCTCTTTAGCATCGTATCAATGTACGTTCCTTGGGATAAGCCGAGCATCCTTTTAGATCTATCTCTATAGATCTTTATCCCCAAAATATAGGATGCTTCACACAAGTCCTTCATGGAGAAGTTTTTAGATAACCAGATTTTAATGGATTGTAACATAGGAATGTCATTCCCTATCAGTAATATATCATCAACATATAATACAAGAAATGATAATGCGCTCCCACTAACCTTCTTGTATACACATGGTTCATCCTCGTTTTTGATAAAATCAAACTCTTTGATTGTCTCATCAAAACGAATGTTCCATCTACGAGAAGCTTGCTTCAACCCATAAATGGATCGTTGTAGCTTACAGACTTGATTTGTTCCAACTTTTGAAATAAATCCCTCTGGCTGTGTCATATACACATCCTCCTCAAGTTTCCCATTGAGGAAGGCCGTTTTCACGTCCATCTGCCAGATCTCATAGTCGTTGTAAGCTGCAATCGCAAGCAAAATCCGAATGGACTTGAGCATGGCTACTGGTGAGAAGGTTTCATCATAGTCAACTCCTTGTCTTTGTTTGAAACCTTTTGCAACCAGTCGGGCCTTATAGGTCTCTACCTTTCCGTCTGCTCCAGTCTTTTTCTTAAAAACCCATTTACACCCTAATAGGTTTAATACCTTCAGGTGGTGAAACCAAAGTCCATACTTTGTTTTCATACATGGAGTCCATTTCAGATTTCATGGCTTCAAGCCATTTCCCTGAGTCTTTATTACTCATAGCCTGTTCGTAATTCAATGGATCATCATCATTCATGATGTGTACCTCATCGTCATCCTCTATAATGAATCCATACCTCTCAGGTATCTTCGGTACTCTTCCAGATTTACGAACATGGTGTGGTACAGTAGGTTCTTCTACTTGGTTAGGTACCTGACTTTGGTCCGTGGTAACTTGTGGTTCTTGAACTTCTTCAAGATATATCTTACTCCCACTGACCCCTTCATGGATAAACTCTTTCTCCAAGAAGGTAGCATGTTTCGCAACAAACACCTTTTGATCAGTTGGATGATAGAAATAATACCCTACGGTTTCTTTAGGGTATCCCACAAATCTACACTTATCGGATTTAGTCTGTAGCTTATCATTTTCAAACTTTTTGACATAAGCTGGACAACCCCAAGTCTTAACATGCTTAAGATTTGGTTTCCTCCCTTTCCACATATCATATGGAGTCTTTGGGGCGGATTTGGTAGGTACCTTGTTAAGTAGGTATGCAGCCGTTTCTAGGGCATATCCCCAGAAGGAAATTGGAAGGTCGGTAAAACTCATCATGGATCGAACCATGTCCAACAGTGTTCGATTTCTCCTTTCAGATACTCCATTTAACTGTGGTGTACCTGGAGGAGTCCATTGTGAGATTATACCATTTTCTCTGAGACAATTGAGAAACTCACTGCTTAAGTATTCTCCACCTCGATCTGATCGAAGTATCTTAATACTCTTGCCCGTTTGTTTCTCTACTTCACTTCTGAACTCTTTGAACTTTTCAAATGATTCTGATTTGTATTTCATTAAATACACATATCCAAATCTTGAGTGATCATCAGTGAAAGTAATAAAATAAGAATACCCACCCCGTGCACTTGTTGTCATAGGTCCACAAACGTCTGTGTGAATCAATGTCAACAACTCTGTAACTCTCTCCCCTTTTCCACTAAAAGGAGATTTAGTCATTTTACCCATGAGACAAGATTCACAAGTTGGATATGATTCATAATCAGATAGCTCGAGGAGCCCATCTTTATGCAACTTGGATAATCTTGTTTCATTGATATGACCGAGTCTACAGTGCCACATATAGGTATAATTAATATCATCTCTTTTCCTTTTCTTTATTTGTTCAATTTGAAATATATTTTCTTGCAAGTCAAGTGTATAAAGTCCATTTCGCAAATTTCCAATACCATATAAAACATCGTCTTTATAAATAGAACAACCATTGTTCTTTATAATAACGTCAAAACCTTCCATATCCAATACAGAAATTGAAATAATATTTTTAATAATATTCGGAACATAATAACAATTATTAAGATAAATGGATTTGCCCGAAGGCATTGCTAAACAATAAGTTCCTACAGCTAATGCAGCAACTTTTGCTCCATTTCCCACTCGTAGGATCACCTCATCTTTGTTCAGCTTTCTACTTCTGACCAGTCCCTGCACAGTATTACATATGTGAGAACCACAGCCGGTATCCAATACCCAAGTAGAATTATGACTTTCAGAAAAGCTAATTTCAATCATAAACAAACCTTGATTGGAAGTCGAAGCTTCTCCAAGCTTCTTCTCTGCTAGAAACTTCTTGCAGTTCCTCTTCCAATGTCCCGGCTCATTGCAATGAAAGCACATTCCTTTAGCTGGTTCAGGTTTCTTTTGCTCATTTTCTTTCCCTTTTCCCTTAGCCTTCTTAGATTTCTTCTTTTCAGAAGACACCTTGGGCCTCTTCCTTTTATTGGAAGAATCCACCATCAAGACATGGTTCTTCTTGGATGAGAAGTGACCTTCTGCAGTTTTCAGCTTGTTAAGCAGCTCAGGTAAGCTGACATCTAGCTTATTCATGTGAAAATTAACCACAAACTGCGAGAAGGTCTCAGGGAGTGACTGCAAGACCAAGTCTTGACTCAACTCCCCATCCATGACGAACCCAAGCTGTCCAAGGCGTTCAATCAAATTGATTACCTTCAGAACATGAGTCTCGACGGTAGTGCCCTCGGTCATCCGAGATCGGAAGAGCTCCTTAGATATCTCATATCTAGCAGTCCTACTCTGTTCACCATACAACTCCTTGAGGTGAAGCAGCATAGCAGGAGCATCCATTTTTTCGTGCTGACGCTGAAGCTCGTTATTCATGGATGCGAGCATGATGCATTGAGCCACAGATGCATCATCTTGCCACTTATTGAAAGTGGCAATCTCTTCCTCAGAGGCTGTTTCTGAAACAGATTCAGGGATAGTGGAATTTAGAACATAAGAAATCTTTTCAGCAGTGAGAACAATTCTCAGATTTCTTAGCCAGTCCTCATAATTCGGGCCGGTAAGCTTATTTGCATCAAGTATGCTTCGTAGTGAGAATTAGTGATTTTGACATTTTTAAAATTCTGCATGTGAAAAGACAACATTTTAGCAAACATTCATTTTATTAACTTTGCATACCAAAATAAATTTAGGTCTTTATTTTAAATTGGTATCTCCCACTATTTTCATCAAACTATATTACCCTCACTCATATAGTTCGGCAACATCTAATTAAAGATTTGCTAGTGAGATTAAGGATCCCATTTCAAATGTATATAACCTTGTGGATAGCACAACAAGCGATATACAAATAAATAGGTAGACAACTCTTGTCAATTACATCACCATGTAACTCCTTTTATTTTGCCTCTTAAATCATAATGGTCATGTGTGTGCACATCCGAACTAAAATGATTTAAGTTAAGTCTAGCCTAGCACTTCCATAAATTCAAAAAGAAAAATTTTCGTCCTTGTGGATAGCACAACAAGACTAGATCGTTCAATTTTCTTGATAAGCATCAAATGTGATTAATTAACATCTTAAATATTCAATACTCGCCTTGTGGATAGCACAACAAACTCATATTAAATATTTAATACTCTATTAACTAATCATGCTAGAAGGCGACGTTCGATATTCCAAATATCATTTGAACGCTTCAGACTTAATATTGTTTCTTTGAGGGGTTTGTTATTATTTGTCTCATCTTTTAAGCGCGCATGCACATATATATATAAAATACGCGTCATTTTATTAAACATGCGAAGCATGTTTGTATAAAATATAATATATATAATATTTAGCATGCGATATAGAATACTATATTCTACCCGGATTGATTATGGACTTTTATTCTAGTTTGGTTCACTAGAGCCACCAAGTGAACCAAAAAGTCAAACCTAGGAGTGCAAGAATTTAAATTTTAAATGTAACTATTACATTTAAACCCGGGCTCCATACAAACGGGTCTTCACGCGCTCCTCGCTCCTTGGTCTCCAATTTCTTCAAAATAATTCTAACTATCTCTATTACATTAACTTATTTTAAAATTAAATAGAAACCTTGATCAGCAGTCAAGGGGAAGTACATAGAAAGGAGATAGAATTTACATCGAGAATAAAACTAGAGAAGACGAGGTACGCAGACCCCATTTTATAAAACCCATACATTCAAGCATTCATCTAAAATAAAATCCAATCACATTGGTCATTGTCCATAATCAATCCCATTTATTATCATACACATCAACATATGCATCAATAAATATCCATTCATCTCATGAATAACAATGCTATTCCATATATGGATCGATGTTATTTAATGGACAAAAGTTTTGCTAAATTTTATTTTTGAAACAAAATAAACTCTTTTATTTTAATCAAAAATAAATCCAAATTAAACTCCTTTAATTTTAGCATTCTGAAATCATATTTCAGATAAAATAAACTTCTTTATTTTAAAACTTTATCAATTAAATAAACAGTTTACTTAATTAATTAAAATCAATTTTCAGGGTCTGTCCAGGTACCGGCGCAGCTGTGCCAGTAATGAACTGGGCATCTGCGCAGCTGCGCAGGTAGACGGAAGCAGCAGTTTTTGCAGACCGGCGCAGCTGCGCCAGTAATGAACTGGGAGGCTGCGCAGCTGCGCCATTCGCCGCAGAAACTTGCAGAAAATGATTTTTGTCCAGAAAAACGATCCAATTCTCACATCAATTCATACATGGAATTATAAAATTGATAATTAGCACAAAGTTAGGCTCTGATACCACTGTTGGGTTTGTATGTAATGCAATCATGCATTCAAATCACATAAATAGGGCGGAAGCGTAAAAACTAGGTTTTCAAAATTTATACAAACCCATAACCATGATCATGCTTTGTGCTTGTTATCAATAACAGAAAAGAGAGAACATGGAATTATACCTTTGGAGATCTAAGCTTCCTCAGGTACAAGTTCTACTCCTTTGATTCCTTTGATTCCTCTGATAGTGGCTCCTTCCCTTGAATAATGTCAACCGCCCTAAATGTTTAGCCTCTAACGGTGATCCACCAAGGAAGATGAAGAACTCAAGAAGATGGGTTATTGGCTTAACCCTTGTTTCTATCTCTATAGAATATGTGTACTCCCAACTCTTGGAAAATTTCACATCCCTTATTTCTAATATAAGACTCTCTTATATAGATATTAGGTTAACCCTCCTAATCCAATTAGAATAGGGTTTTATTTAATTAATTTATATCCTAATCTTTATTAGGATTGAGAGAGAGTACTGATATTATATTAATTCTTAAACTCCTTTAGAATTAAAATAATAATAATAATAATAATATTAATAAGACTCCTCTTATTAATTTATATTTAATATTTCTAAAATATTAAATAATAAACATTAAGCTATTTAATTTATTCTATCATCATAGATTAAATTAATTATACTTAATGCATTATTACTATCATGCCATTTTCTTCTTAAATAATTCTTCTTCCTTTTATGGTGTGACCCTTTAGGTTCTCCATATTAAACCGGTTGTGAGTAAATCAATTAGAACAATTCTAATCTTATTTAAATAAACAAATTAAACTAATAATCTATTTAAATAAATAACATTTATTCTACAATAGGGATAAGCCTCCCTAGCGATCAACGACTTTCCAGATAATATAGATTTCAACATTAATCATAAAAGAACCTGTGAGTTAATAGTTACCGTACAATTCAATCCTTCCACCATACAATGTCCCAATTAAATACAAGACATGGATTTACTGTCAAGTCTTAATTTATTTAATCATATGTATTTCGATTAGAAAATGCACAACTCCAAATAATGCAAATTAGAAACCTCTTTCTAATTTCATTCTACCTTGGCCAAGGATTCCTGGGTTGTCATTTAACGAATCACATAGGACATATCTCCTCTTTTACTAGAGGTGGTAGATTCTTTATTGATCATTCATTATCTCCATATGTAACTCATTACACCCAAGCATACCCTATATATGCCTTAAAAGGCCTTAAGGAATTAGTCAAAGTATAATTTGTTACATACAAGATACTATGATGATCTCAAGTCCAAGGATCACATGTACTACTATCACATTAGGAATTCCTATTGACAAGCGAGTAAAACTCCATTAGGTATTCCATAGCGAGTCACGTTCAGTGAACTTATTCTCCAATAAGCACCTACATACTTGCTTTAGTGTCTCCACACAAATGACCATTGAGATCAGTCATCCTCATCCAATGAGCAAGCAACATATGTACCAATCTATCCGGATTTACTAATCCCCTTTTTAGTAATCCCACGATTGGGAACTATTTTAGTTTTAAAGCTTTCTAAGAATTTAGATCTCATTAGCATGATCAACATCATGATTCTAAAAGCATTGCTTAAAACTATGGGTTATTTACATATTATAAAAACAGCACCATGTAGATAATTAAATGCCTTTAATAAATAAATATTTTATTAATAAATAAATAAGATTGTTTACAAAGTATGTGCTTTATCATCATACATGATTGGCTTGTATGCACACTACTATCAAGAGAATTGGGAAAAGATGAAGAATCTGATTTGTAACGACAATGGGTGTTGTGTTTGTAGAGATTAAGTAGGAGAGCAAGTGGAGATTTAGGGTAGAAATAGAATACGAGAAGGGATTTAGGAAGTTGAAGGAGAAACGAAAAGGGTGAGTGGTGTTTGGGTGCACGAACCGACTTATTTTTTCTAACTTTGGACGATTCAGCCGTATGGCGCGGTCAGCGCCCGACTAAGCGCGGTCAATGCATTCTTATGGTGAATTGGCTGGAAGTTGATGCATACCTAGCGCGGTCCGTGCCTTATTGGGTGCGCTCAGCGCTTCCCTGGTTGAATTATGTGCCACCTTTTGCATGATGCGCGTGTCCAACGCCTGTGGCTGCGCGATCCACGGCTCCCTTAGGACTTTTTCCTTTACTTGCTTCTACTTTCCAGCACAATTATAGATCACCTATCAGTATCCTAAAATGCTAAATATTAATGAACTAATTAAACTAATATAATTACACAAATTGTATATAAAACTTATGGGTTGCCTCCCACACAGCTGCCCTTGTTTAACGTCGTTAGCTTGACTGGAATTCATTCAGCTATCCGAACACCAGCTCCATTAGCATCAATATTTCAACCTCTTCCACCTGAATATTTTCCAGAAATGGCTTCAACCTATGGCCGTTCACCTTGAATATATTTCCTGTCTTTGGATTTTGTATATCTATAGCACCATGGGAAAACACATCAGTAACAATAAATGAACCTTCCCAACGAGAACGCAACCAGGAAATAATTTTAGTCATGAATTAAAAAGTAGAAATTTTTGTCCAATAGTGAAATTCTTCCTCAAAATTTGCTTATTATGGAAAGCTTTGGTCTTTGTCTTGTACAATTTAGAACTCTCATATGCTTCATTACGCAAGTCCTCGAGTTCTTGAAACTATAACTTCCTATGGACGCCAGCTTGATCCACCTTCATGTTTAGGAGACATAGCAATCGAAGTTTTGTATGTCGTCCTATATGCCCATAGTGCATCATCTAATCTAAGACTCCAATCCTTCCTGTTTGGATTTACTACTTTTTCCAAAATGGATTTGATCTCTCGGTTGGATACCTCTGCTTCGCCATTGATTTGCGGATGATAGGATGTAGATACCCTGTGAAGAACGTTGTACTTCTTCAACAAGGCTGTTAACACCCTATTACAAAAATGAGTTCCACGATCACTGATGATGGCCCAAGGTGCTCCAAACCTGACAAATATATTAGTCCTGATAAAATCTGTAACAACTTTAGAATAATCAGTCCAGGTGGCTTTAGCTTCCACCCATTTTAAAATATAATCAACTGCCAATAAGATGTAAATATTACCAAAAGAAACAGGAAAATGTCCCATGAAATCAATACCCCAAACATCAAAGATTTCAACAATTAGAATAGGGTTTTGTGGCATTTGATTTCTATGAGATATATTACCAGATCTTTCACAATTATCACATGATTTAAAAAATAAATAAGAGTCTTTGAAAATTGAGGGCCAAAAGAAACCACTCTCTAACACCTTATATGATGTTCTCTTAGGTCCAAAATGACCTCCACAAGCATAGGAATGACAGAAAGTTAGAATAGATTGAAACTCATTATCAGGTACACAACGTCTAACTATTTGTTCAGCTCAAAATTTCCACAACTATGGGCATCCCACACATAATGTTTTGCATCACTCCTAAGTTTTTCTTTCTGAGATTTTGGAAAGTCACTCGGTAAATACGCACTTACCAAATAATTCACAATGTCGGCATACCAGGGAGTTGTATTTCCAATGGAAAGTAGGTGCTCGTCCGGGAACATGTCTTGTAATGGTAGTGCTTCCTCCTCCTTAAGAATTCTGTTCAAGTGATCCGCTACCAAGTTATCCGCACCCTTTTTATCTTTAATTTCCAAGTCGAATTCTTGCAGCAGCAAGATCTACCGTATGATTCGAGGTTTGGACTCCTTCTTAGTAAGCAAGTACCTGAGAGCAGCATGGTCAGAATAAACTATCACTTTAGTACCAAGTAAGTATGATCTAAACTTATCCAAAACAAATACAACAGATAAGAGTTCTTTTTCAGTTATGGAATAGTTTATCTGAGCCACATTCAACGTTCTAGAAGCATAGTAGATGACATGGAGAGCTTTGTCAATCTTTTGGCCCAAGACGACGCCAACAACGTAGTTGCTCACATCACACATTATCTCGAATGGGAACTTCCAATTTGGTGGTTGAATGATAGGGGCTGATGTCAACAATTTCTTCAAGGTATCAAAAGCCGCCTTGCATTCATCACGAAACTGGAATTCCTCATCTTTCTGAAGCAGCTTGCATAAGGGCAGTGCTATCTTGGCAAAATCTTTGATAAACCTGCGATAAAATCCTGCATGTCCAAGAAAAGAGCGCATCTCTCACACACTGATGGGGTAAGGCAATGCAGATATAATATTAATTTTAGCTTTATCGACTTTTAAACTATTTACTGACACTACATGCCCAAGTACAATTCCTTGTTCTACCATAAAATGACATTTTTCGCAATTTAACACAAGGTTTATTTCTAAACATCTATCCAATACACGTGTCAGATTATCTAAGCAGGCATATAATGAATCACCATGAATTGTGAAATCATCCATAAAGACTTTGATGCATTATTTTAAAAGGTCAAAAAAAATACTCACCATGCATCTTTGAAAAGCACCTGGGGGGGGCATTGCAAAGTCCAAAAGACATTCGACGATAGGCAAAGGTTCCAAAGGGACATATGAATGTGGTCTTTTCCTGGTCTTCGGGTGCAATCACAATCTGGTAATAGCCTGAAAAACCATCTAGAAAGCAATAATAAGAATGTCCAGCTAATCGTTCTAACATTTGATTAATAAAAGAAAGGGGAAAGTGGTCTTTTCTAGTTACAACATTTAATCTCCTATAGTCAATACACACTCTCAAACCTGTTTGCATCCGTGTAGGCACTAATTCATTATTGTCATTCTTGACAACCGTGATTCCGGATTTCTTAGGAACTACCAGCACCAGACTTACCCATTGACTGTTGGAGATGGGGTAGATGATTCCTGCATCAAGCAATTTAATTACTTCTTTATTCACTACCTCCATTATTGGTGGGTTCAACCGTCTTTGTGCATCTCTCGTAGGTTTAGCTCCTTCTTCCAGCAAAATCGGATGCATGTACATCGCGTAACTAATACCCTTGATGTCTGCTATAGTCCAACCAAACACTGTGATGTGGTCCCTAAGGACTCTCAACAATTTTTTTTCCTGCACTTTGGTTAGATTACTAGCAATTATCACAGGTAAAGTTTCATTAGTCCCTAAATATGCATATTTTAAGTGGGCATGTAATTGTTTCAATTCAAGTGTTGAAGCTTGCTCAACAGATGGTAATAGTTTTTGGTGAGACACAGGAAATTGAATTAACTGAACTGCATGCTTATCTGTGAGTTTAGGCAATGACTATAGTGCAACTACAGTTTCCTTCAATTCCTGACTGTGCTCAAGTTCATACTTCCCATCCATGTCCAAACTGCTGGAAATAGCAACCTCCAAACTGTCTCTCTGAATTTGTTCAAAAGTTTCCATCACTAAAGAGTCACACACATCAATTGCAAAGACTTGACAAATATCACTAGGGTACCTCATGGCATCATAGATGTTAAATTGGATCTTCTGGCCATCAAATTCCATTGTTAAGGTCCCATTGTGCACATCGATCATAGTTCTCGCTGTTTTTAAGAAGTGTCTTCCTAGAAAGATGTGTGATGGGTTCGGTGATGTATCATCTTCCATATCCACTATGTAAAAATCTGCAAGAAAGATTAGTTTGTTCACCTGCACCAAGATATCTTCAACTACCCCTCGAGGGTAGGTGTTAGTACGATCTGCCAATTGAATAATCACACCAGTATTTTTCAAAGGACCTAGATTCAGAGGCTTATAAGCAGATAATTGCATCACATTAATTGAAGCATTTAAGTCTAGCATGGCCTTCTCAAATCTAGTGTTTCCTATCTTATATGGGATCGTGAACATGCCTAGATATTTACATTTACGTGGCATTTTTCTTTGAAAAACAGCTGATACATTCTCCTCAACTGTGACTTTCTCATCGTTTTCCAATTTAAGTTTATTAGTGCACAATTCTTTTAAAAATTTTGCATACCGTGGTACTTGTTTAATTGCATCAAGTAATGGAATATTCACTTCTATTTTCCTAAAAGTTTCCAGAATTTCTTTTTCCTTTTCATCCTTCTTTGAATTTCTAGAATTTTGTGAGGAATGGGAAGTGGAATATCTTTAAGCTGACAAGAAGGGTTAGAATGTACCTTAGATTTTTCCGGTTCCTCCTTAGCTTGCTCTTTCTCAAACTCAACTGTGACTGTAGGTGTATCCATTTGCTTTCCATTCTGTAAGGTTATAGCACTGGCATTCTCCTTCGAATTTATAACAGTTTGCGATGGAAGCTTCCCTGAACCTTGAGAGTTCAATCATCCCACAGTAGTAGCTAATTGGTTCATTTGACTCTCCAAACTATGGATGGAAGACTTCGTCTCTTGTTAAAATTGTTGTGTCTGTGTCATAAACGCCTTGAACATGTGCTCCAAGGATGTTCTAGGATTAGCCGGTGCTACTGGTCTGGGTTGGTACTGTGGCTGATTTGGCTAAAATTGCAGTTTAATTGGGTAAAACCCTTGCGCCTGCGGCCTAGCACCCCCATAACTCAAATTAGGATGATCCCTCCATCCTGGATTGTATATATTGGAAAAAGGGTCATATTTCCTCGGTGGCTGTGCTTGGTAATTTTCCACTGCATTAACTTGCTGTGCATTCTCATCCTCTTGTAATGTCAGACATGCATCTGTAGGGTGCCCCGCCATTAAACATATCTGGCAAGCTTGTGCAACCGGCAAGTTACCTGTTGCTAATTGTTTCACCATAGCAGTTAAATCAGAAATTTGTTTCTCTATATTAGTCGTGCTTACCTCACTTACCCTTTGCGCTGGATGATCATTCCGTGTTCCATATTGTTGTGCATAGGCTGCCATGTTTGCAATCAAGTTCTTTGCAGCCTCTGGTCTTCTATCCACTAATGTTCCTCCACTAGCAGCGTCGATCATACTCCTATCCATTGGTACGAGTCCCTCATAAAAGTATAGGATAAGGTTGATCGTCAATATGGTGGGGTGGACAGCTGGAGCAAAGCTTCTTGAATCTCTCCCAGTACTCATACAGTATTTCACCGCTGAATTGTCGGACTCCGCAAATTTCCTTCCTTATATTGGCTACTCTTGAAGCAGGAAAGTACTTCTCCAAAAATAACCTCTTCGTGTCGTTCCATGATTGTATTGATCCCGATGGGAGATAATACAACCAATCTTTTGCTAAATCCCCTAGTGAGAATGGGAAAGCTCTCAGCTTTATTTATTCCTCCGTAACATTGTGTGGCTTCATGGTGGAGCACACAACATGGAATTCCTTTAAATACTTGTACAGATATTCACCTGTAAGACCACGAAAAGTAGGCAAAAGATGAATTAGTCCAGATTTTAGTTCAAACGCATCATTCAAAGCAGGATATTCAATACAAAGTGGTTGTTGAGTAAGATTTGGAGTTGACAACTCCTTTAAAGTCCTATTATTTGGCACTGCCATCTCCTCTTCTATTTCACTTGAAGAAGGATTGGTTCGAAAGTAGTGTGAGTGCGATGTGGAAGCCCGGTGATAGAGCTTCTTCGAAATATGCAAGAGGACCTTGGGTTTTTCGAGCTTCCTTCCTAAGCCTTCATGCTGTTCTTTCTATTTCTGGATCAAATTTCAATTCAAGAGAGTGAGAGAATCGAGGCATAAAAAAATAAAAACCAACACAGTTGAATAAATAAAAACAAATAACACTCCTTGGCAACGGCGCCAAAATTTGGTAGCTGTCGTCTAGCACTACAAAATTTACCTTACTTCTATTCCACTAACTCAAGAATTAGTATAGTAATAAGCAAAGATCGATCCAACAGAGGGTATTATGTTTAATATCTATCCAAGTATTTCCAATGAATTGGGGGGTTTTAGTTTGAACAGTTTAACTAACGAAAGTGAATTTAAAGAAAATATCAATGAGTAAAAAGATTCAATTACTCAGTTCAGTATCCCCTTTTCACAATTATGGATTAACCAAGTGATTACAATATTTACCTTTTCAATTAAATTAATAACCCTAGATAACCGCGATCGTAAATTACCAGAAACTCTCCTTAAGTGTAAATCTAATGCAACGATTGCCAACAAAAGATCCTAACTATCATACGACCTAGAACTATCAGTCTAGATTTAATATGGCAGAAGCATGAAGAATGGGAATTAGATTGTTCCAAGCAATAATTACACAATCATGAATTATTTAACTTATCTTCTGAAAACCTTAACAATATACAAAAGCTTGACCACAATTAAATATTATTAATTGCTACTTATGATTAGACATACATCGTTTGCTTAATATATATCTTAATCTAGCAGATGATATCAATTTACTAATTTAATCCTGCAGAAACCAAATTAGTCAATTGAATAACATACATGAAAGTTTATGTAGATCAGCAGAATAAATCTCAATATGAAAGAATAAATAATATAAACTTAATCCAACCATTAATTGATAATAAGGTTCAACATCCCTTCATAATTGAATAAAAGAACTTAGCCAGACATGCTTTGATGAATAAATAGCCTCCTTCTAGTTACAAGATGAGAGATGAAATATAAGATCCAAGATGATTAAAACCTAAGAAAATAACTCATATAAATAGTCTATCAAAACCCTAGTACAATAAGGCAAGTCTGCAATCCCTTTTCTAATCAACTTTGTATTTTAAAGTCACTAAATCTGGTCAATTCCGTCAGAAACGTGCTGTCAGCGCTTGGTCTCTTCTCACAGTCGGGCGGTCCGCGCTTGGTATGCAGGAACTTGGTCTCGATCCAGCGCGGTCAGCGCTTCAATCCTTCTTTCAGATGCGCTGTCAGCGCTCCTTATGCAGAATCTCTTCCTCCTTACGCGCGGTCAGCGCCTCAATTACTATAGCTAGGGCGCGATCAGCGCTTCTCCATCAGACCTGTCAATACTTCATCCTTTTTCACACGAATCCAACTCCAGCCTTCATACCTGCACCGTAAACACAAAACACCAAAAGTAATACGAACAATACTTAAAAACTTACAATATGAGAAGCTAAATGAGAATAAATCATAGGTTTTCAACCTACTCATCGCCTGTCCACTGACACTGTCATCCATCGAATGCCCATCAAAGATGGATTCAAGCCAGTCAAACAAAAGCTCAGACGATTGTAACCTAAATGGAGTCTGAAAGTCAAAGAAGAAGTTGTTAAATAATTTAAAGCCGAAATCATCATGGTATCAACATACCTAGAGTGGCTGTCAAACATAGTCCCCGTGCCAAAACTCGAAGGGAAAGTACGAGTATTCATGGATTACAAGGATTTGAACAAAGCCTGCCTCGAGGATAATTTTGCAGTACCTTTCATCCACATCCTGATCGATAATACGGCGCAGTACGGTATGTATTCCTTCGTAGATTGCTTTGCTGGTTAATATCAAATCATGGTTGCTAAAGAGGACCGGGAGAAAATAGCTTTCATCACTCTCTAGGGAACCTTCTGTTATAAGCGACTATCCTTTGGCCGCATTAATGCCGGAGCCACGTATCAGCGAGCCATGATTGCCCTATTTCATGACATGATGCACAAGGAGATAGAAGTCTATGTGGATGACATCATCATCAAGTCCCAGAAGGAGGATGATCACCTTGACCATCTCAGGAAGCTGTTCAACAGGTTGCTTAAGTACAACCTCAAGCTAAATCTTTCCAAATGTGCTTTTGGCGTCAAAGCAGGCAAGCTGTTAGGATTCTTGGTGAGTAATCGAGGCATCGAGCTAGATCCTGCCAAGATCAAAGCCATCACTGAAATGCCAATACCTCGAACAGAGAATGAGATACATGGGTTTCTGGGGAGAATCAACTTCATGAATCGATTCATTTCCCAACTCACAGCAACTTGTGAACCTATATTCAAGCTACTAAGGAAGAATTCCTCTACCAAATGGAACGAGGATTGTCAACGAGCCTTCCTTGCCATCAAGAAACAGCTGATTGAAGCACTTATTTTGGTACCTCCGAGGGATGGAGTTCCCTTGTTCATGACTTGCCCGTCAATGCCAATGCAATGGGCTGCATGTTAGGACAGAAGGATGATTGTAGCATGGAGAGAGCCATCTACTACATCAGTAAAAGATTCAGTAGTGGTGAATAGAAATACACCCTGATCGAGAAAACATGCTGTGCGTTATCATGGGCCGCCATGAGGTTGTAACACTATTTGCATGGGCACACGACCTACCTCATATCTCGCATAGATCCCCTGAAGTACGTATTCAATAAGCCAATGTTGAATTATCGATTATCTAAATGGTAGTTGATCCTACAATAGTCCGACATTGTCTACGTAACTCAGAGGTCAATCAAGGGTCAAGGCATTGCAGATTAATTAGCTGAAACACCTGCAGAAGGGTTCGAGCCCTTGGAGACTTATTTCCCAGATGATGGAATCATGACAATTCAATAACTCCAGCAAGAGAATACAGTTCAACCATGGAAAATGTATTTCAATGGAGCAGTAAACATGGAAGGTGCCGGAGCTGGGGCAGTCCTTATCTCTGGTACAGGAGAACAATATCCTGTGGCTACCAAACTTCAATTTGGCAACACCAACAACACAGCTGAGTATGAAGGCTGCATAATGGGGTTGAAAATAGCCCAATCCATGGGTATCAAACATTTATTGGTCTTTGGAGACTCTGAGTTGGTCATCAGACAAACCATTGGGGCATATCACACCAAAGAACTGCATTTGCTGCCCTATCATCGGCAGGTCTTCAAAATATCCCTAGAGTTTGAAGACATAACCTTTAGCCATATTACTAGGGGTAGGAATGATTTCGCTGATGCATTGGCAACGTTGGCTTCATTAATTCGCATATCCGATAGGAGTGGGCTCCCTGCATCAAATTCACAATTCAGAAAGCCCCGACATACAGGAATTACATTAGAGAAGTATCAGATGAAATACCTCCTATCAATCAGCCTTGGTATCAAGACATTAATGAGTATCTCCGAGATGGATCTACACCCACTTGGGCAAGCTAATCCAAGCGAAAGAGGATTCACAAAACGGTTATGAAGTTCTATCTGAGAGGAGATGCACTCTATAAAAGATATGCTGGAATAGGCCTGTTAAGATGCCTTGATAAAGAGCAAGCCTAGAGACTTATGGATGAAATCCACGATGGAGTCTGTGGTCCACACATGAGCGGTCACCTGCTGGCCAAGAAAATATTAAGAACAAGACATTATTGGATCTCACTCAAAGCTGACTGCGATGATCACGTCAAGAGATGTTATCAGTGTCAAGTACATGGAAATGCCATCCACACTCCTCCAAATGAGCTTCACAACATGAGTTCGCCATGGCATTTCTCCATGTGGGAAATGGATGTGATCGGTCCAGTGGAACCAAAAGCCAGCAATGGTCATCGATTCATCTTCACCATGATCGATTACTTCACCAAGTGGGTTAAAGCAGCCTCTTTTTCCAAAGTCACCAAAGAGGTCATCATTGGTTTCATCAGAAATAATATCGTACGTCAGTATAGACAACCGGAGGTGATCATATCAGACAACGCCAAGAACTTGAACAATCAGATGATGAAAGAACTGTGCAATAAGTTCCACATCAAACATCTCAATTCTGTCATCTATCGGCCCAAGATGAATAGTATTGTTGAAGCGGCCAACAAGAACATCAAAAAGATCATGCAGAAAATGTCCGCCAATCACAAAGAATGGCATGACCTGCTTCCTCTAACCCTATTAGAATATAGGACGTCAATGCGCACTTCTACTGGACCTACTATTCATTGGTCTATGGAATGGAAGTAGTCCTTCCCATAGAAATAGAAATGGAGTCCCTGAGAGTTTTGATAGATGCTTAGATGGACGAAGAGTAGTGGTTGCAAGACCGGTATCACCAACTATCCCTAATAGATGAAAAGAGGGCTACAACCATTTTCCACCAGCAGTTATATCAACAAAGGATTGCTCGATCCTATAACAAGAAGGTCCGAATAAGACAATTCAAAGAAAATAACTTGGTGCTGAAAAAACTTTTGGTCAATCAAGATGAAGCTAAAGGAAAGTTTGCCCCTTGGGAAGGCCCTTTCATTGTCAAGGAAGTGTTGACGGGAGGAGCTATCAGATTGCAAGAAGTGGACGGGACTGAATTTCCCTAATTCATCAATTCAGATACAGTGAAAAGGTACTATGTCTGAAACCCATGCATACCCGCATCTGGATACTACAAATCAAATCAGGTTCGGTTTTTCACTAGAAAGCCGGAACTACGAATGACCTGATCTCCCTCAACCCAGGAGTACGTAGGCAGCCAGTTATGGTGCGGTCAAACCAAATAAAAAACTCAAAACTCATCAAACCAAACTCAAAGCACAAGACAAATACTTCTCAAACCTCTCTCACACAAAAATTGAACTACAAATGACCTGATCTCCCTACACCCGGGAGTACGTAGGTAGCCATTTACGGAGCGATTTGACCTTCAAGAAAAAATAAAACCAATGAAAATCAATTCCATGACACCGAAGCCATATGAAACCTAAAAACTATCAAGCCTCCTTGGTCAGCATACCCATCTAAGATACTCTCTGACATCTCACTGTCAGTCCATCAAGGAGAAACTCAAGATATATCAACAACAACAAGTCATAAAAGAAGTGGTAATCACTCAGCAATGACAATACATATCCAAATAGGGAAATGAATCAAAAATATATTTCTTTGATATATAAAACTATTTGATATCTACATAGTGTCCTGTACATGACAAAAATGGCTGATCGAGTATGTGCAGGAAAAATAAAGCTAGTCTATGGACCCAAGGATAAACGGGCCAGCAATGCCAACATAGCATCTCTCTCTGAAGATGGAGGAGCAGCTGCAAGTGCAATAATCTCAGTCTCCGTAAAACTAAAAATATCCATAGTCATCTGCAGTGTGGCACTGTGGTAATTAATATATGCACTCATCTCGGTAATAAGACCATGAGTATAAGACCGAACAGCAGTACTGTCGGCAATGTGGAAATCCCGGGAAGCTATAGCCTCATCCCTCTCCACAAAAGCTTCATCCCTAGCAATCAAAGTCTCCTCGATCTCCACAAAAGTTGATATCTACATAGTGTCCTGTACATGACAAAAATGGCTGATCGAGTATGTGCAGGAAAAATAAAGCTAGTCTATGGACCCAAGGATAAACGGGCCAGCAATGCCAACATAGCATCTCTCTCTGAAGATGGAGGAGCAGCTGCAAGTGCAATAATCTCAGTCTCCGTAAAACTAAAAATATCCATAGTCATCTGCAGTGTGGCACTGTGGTAATTAATATATGCACTCATCTCGGTAATAAGACCATGAGTATAAGACCGAACAGCAGTACTGTCGGCAATGTGGAAATCCCGGGAAGCTATAGCCTCATCCCTCTCCACAAAAGCTTCATCCCTAGCAATCAAAGTCTCCTCGATCTCCACAAAAGTTGCGTCTTTGGCAGATCGGATCTCCTCTCGCTCAATTAATCCTACATCTTGAGCTGCTCGAGCCGTATCTCTCTCAGCCAAAGCTATATCTCTGCGAGACAATGCGATTAACATCAGCGCTCTAGCCTGATCTCTCTCAAAGGTCATCCTGAATAATGAGTCCTTCAAAGCCGGATCTGTCCCTGCAGGAATGATCGGCGGATCACTAACTAATGCTGCTGTCAAACCCATGAACAACTCATCCTCGGTAGGAGACTCAGGATCCTCTATATGCTCTTCCTTGTCTGAGTCCATAAGCAAATATGTATAGACGACTGTCGCGGATGCTAAATATGCCTCCAACTATGCTGAGTACTCTGGAGAACGATCCGGATGGCTGCTAGAGAAATCAGCCCTCTCCTTGTGAGTCCAACACTCATACACTCGAATTAAGTCTGCAAATGACCTAGACGAAGCTGTCCTCTGATCAGCAACCCCCTCAAACTGATGCAGGCTCTGAAACTGATCTAACTAGCCCATAACAGCCAGAGGATGATAAGTAGTCACTCCCCTCAATCCTGCTAGGGACAGATAGTCCATGCCAGATGCATGGGTAATAAAGCTATAGGGGGAGACTAGTCCTGCGCAGGGCAGAATCGAGAACGGATGCACAATATCAGATAAAAATATCGACCATGTCTCTGCATCAATACACTCTGCAGGCTGAAAGGAGAGTGACGTGGCTATCTCATGGGTGAAACAATACCCCTGATGTCTGAAAAATCCAATCGGTCAAATATGGGACATAAGCCATACATATAGCAAAACTGAACTGCCTCTTAAAAACCCCTCCGGGTGGGTAATGCATTGGGTGGCTAATCTCAGCGTCTCATCCAATATCATCGGTATAATGGTGCTACCCTGCCTAAGGGCCCGCACCATAACTATCAACCCCACATCCAAGTGGTCCAAGCATAGCGGCATATAGACGTAGGATACGATGCACATCAGTAAAATGTCTATCCTGGCTAAATGTCATGCCTTTGCCGATACAATAAAATCCCCGGTATGTAGATCATAGCTGTCGAGCTCACCGAAGCGATCGATCAAAAAGTTAATAGAGATCACACGTCCAGAGATGATCTCATCCATAACGACGGTCTGGAGAAGACCTGACAACCGTATAAACTGTCTCCTCATGTCACTGATCGTCGTGCAAGCGTAGGGCACCTCTAAAGCTAAGCCAGTAAATCGCTGGTACTCCTCAAGGGTCGAAGTCAACTCATGGTGCCCAAAGCGAAAGACCTGTCTAGAAGGTATCTAACAGGATAATATACCATCCACAAACCCGTATGACACCTGAAAGTCTACAAGGGCCGATGAATGACCCATCATAAGATCCACTGCCCCTCTATCTGAGAAGGGCAGGCTCTCATACCACGATCTCAATGACAATGCCATCTCAGACTGTGGTAAATGCTCGATACGGCTAACGGTAGATGATGCCATCTATATCACTGTATCACAAGACCATCCAGGGGTCAAATCTGAACTCATCTGTCTCAATGAATACACATGACATAATACATGTATGATGACAAATATAAATATGATGTGATAAATAGGAAATATCATGAACATCTACAATAAACTATCTACTGCAAGCATCATCCCTGTCTGATAATACAAAGCAAAATAAAGAGTACAGGAACTTGGGGCACCACCACCCAACTACTAACAGTAGTATATCAAAATGGGGCACAGCCGCCCAATAGCCAAAACAGTGGCTGACCAAAAGATATAGCTGCCATAGCTATCCAAAAAGATCCAGATAATCTACACTCAGGCTATTAACCTGCTCTATCTCCTCTGTGGACACAAAACCGCGGTCATCAGGCATATCTGGGCGGTACAAGGGAGGATCAGCCCTTGCAAAACTGCTGGAAAATGGACCTGAAGAGGGGCCTGCTCCTGAGCTGGAAGGGTGAAAAGAAAATGCCTCTGACGGATCTCGGCCAAGATGCCTGATAAAAAAGTGATCTCTCTCTAACTCCCAGGTCAGCTCTGCGATCTAGTCTGAATGAGTGGGCTCTTTGAGGCAAGCTATCCAGTTTATCATCATCACAGACCCAGGCACCATGTTTGCCATAAACTGGGTAGCCTGAGTCTGAGCTCCAATAGTGCGAGGACTCCACCAGCTGCTGAATGCCTCCTGGCTATAAGGGCCCTCTGATAGGGTAAAGTCGTCTATGCCCTCCAAAGGGATATCTATCAGTGGCAAGAGCAAGGGCCAATGATGCCAAGCAGGAGGAATAATGGGAATGCAGATATGCCCCGTAATGCTTCTGATAGCATGCTCTCCCAAATAGAGCTCCCAGCCTCCCTCTGTCAAAAACGGAACCCTGCGAGTAGACAATGCAAACTCCTGACCAATGGGGAAGCCTCCCTCAAATCCAACGGTAAAAAACTTGGAGGTATACCGCATCCAAGAGATCGATTCAGCTATCAAAAGCTCCAACTGTAGGAGGGAATGGGTGAATCCCTCAGCAACAGGGACCTCCATCAGAGTGGAGTGATGCCAACGCCGTCCTCGAGGATAGGTCTCCAAGCCTAAAGTAGTGGCGGGCCGTAGACAAGGAAGCCTTTCAAATGCCCAGAACGGGCCATGTAAATACCAAAAGTCCTCAGTGACCAAGATGTTGGGTTTGTACGAAATCGTGACGCAATCAAATTGCAAAAATTAGCGGAAGCATGGTATATCAGAGTTTAAAAAATTTCTACAAAACCATTACCCGGATCATCCTTTATGCAAATTATTAATTTAAAACGATAAATAAGAAGTTATGGAATCATACCCTTGTAGAACGAAGCTTCCACAGGTACTAGTTCAACTCCTTGTTCTTCGTGATCTCCTTGAATTTTCAGGTTAGATTCTTTCCTTTGATCAACGTTAGCCACCCAAGTGTTTGGCCTCTAGAGGTGATCCACCAAGGAAGAGGAATTATCAAGAAGGAGGGTGTTTGGCTTAACCTTAGTTTTCTATCCTCTATAGAAAAGGAGTACTCTCCAACAATTGGAATTGCATCAATCTAATATCTATTATAAGACTTCTCTTATATAGACATTGGTCAACCCTTCTAATCCTATTAGACATGGGATTTCTTTTAATTAATTAAACTCCTTTAATTAATTTAGGCTTCCCACCACATGGGAATAATTAATTAAATTCATTTAATTAATTTGTCTCCTAATCTTATTAGGAATAAATGAGAGTACTAAATATTAAATTAATTACTAAACTCCTTTAGAAATTAAAAATAATAATAATTGTAATAATATTAATAAGACTCCTCTTATTAATTTATATTTAATATTTCCAAAATATTAAATAATAAACATTAAGCTATTTAATTTATTCTATCACCATAGATTAAATTAATTATACTTAATGCATTATTACGATTATGCCATTACCTTCTTAAATAATTATTCTTCCTTTTATGGTGTGACCCTTTAGGTTCTCCATATTAAACCGGTTGTGAATAAATCAATTAAAATAATTTTAATCTTATTTAAATAAATAAATTAAACTAATAATTTATTTAAATAAATAATATTTATTCTACAATAGGGATAAGCCTCCCTAGCGATCAAGGACTTTCCAGATAATATAGATTTCAATATTAATCATAAAAGAACCTGTGAGTTAATAGTTACCATACAATTCAATCCTTCCACCATACAATGTCCCAATTAAATATAAGACATGGATTTACTGTCAAGTCTTATTTTATTTAATTATATGTATTTCGATTAGAAAATGCACAACTCCAAATAATGCAAATTAAAAACTCCTTTCTAATTTCATTTCACCTTGGCCAAGGATTCCTGGGTTGTCATTTAACGAATCACATGGGACATATCTCCTCTTTTACTAGAGGTGGTAGATTCTTTATTGATCATTCATTATCTCCATATGTAACTCATTATACCCAAGCATACCCTATATATGCCTTAAAAGGTCTTAAGGAATAAGTCAAAGTATAATTTGTTACATACAAGATACTATGATGATCTCAAGTCCAAGGATCACTTGTACTACTATCACATTAGGAATTCCTATTGACATGCGAGTAAAACTCCATTAGGTATTCCATAGCGAATCACGTTCAGTGAACTTATTCTTCAATAAGCACCTACATACTTGCTTTAGTGTCTCCACACAAATGATCATGAGATCAATCATCCTCATCCAATGAGCAAGCAACATATGTACCAATCTATCCGAATTTACTAATCCCCTTTTTAGTAATCCCACGATTGGGAACTATTTAAGTTTTAAAACTTTCTAAGAATTTAGATCTCATTAGCATGATCATCATCATGATTCTAAAAGCATTGCTTAAAACTATGGGTTATTTACATATTATAAAAACAGCAACATGTAGATAATTAAATGCCTGTAATAAATGAATATTTCATTAATAAATAAATAAGATTGTTTACAAAGTACGTGCTTTATCATCATACATGATTGGCTTGTATGCACACTACTATCAATCTCCCACTTGCACTAAAGCCAATCGCCATGGTATCTCATACCCATCTTCTCTAAGTGACGATCAAACTGCTGTTGTGTTAAAGCTTTAGTAAATGGATCTGCAATGTTGCCTTGAGAGTCTACACGCTCCAAGGTGACGTCTCCTCTTTCAATGATCTCCCTGATCAAATGAAATCGCCGCAACACGTGTTTAGATTTCTGATGAGACCTCGGTTCCTTAGCCTGTGCAACTGCTCCTGTGTTGTCACAGTAAATGGGAACTGCTTCTCCAATGCTAGGAACCACACCAAGTTCAGTTATGAACTTCTTCATCCAAACAGCTTCCTTTGCAGCTTCACTTGCAGCTATATACTCTGCCTCTGTCACTGAATCAGCAACTGTTTGCTGCTTGGAACTCTTCCAACTCACTGCGCCTCCGTTCAAGGTAAAAACATACCCCGAAACAGATTTACTGTCATCTTGGTCCGTTTGAAAACTTGAGTCTGTGAAGCCCTCGAGTTTTAATTCAGACCCACCGTAGACAAGAAAAATATCCTTAGTCCTTCTCAAGTATTTTAGGATATTCTTCACTGCCTTCCAGTGCTCTTCTCCTGGATTCGACTGGTATCTGCTCATTACACTAAGTGAATGAGCAACATCCGGTCTAGTACATATCATACCGTACATGATAGATCCTATTGCAGAAGCATAAGGGATCTTACTCATTCGGTCTCTCTCCTCAGGTGTCTTTGGGGCCTGTTTCTTGGAGAGATGTATTCCATGGCTCATCGGCATGAGTCCTCTTTTGGAATCTTCCATGCTAAATCTCTTTAGCATTGCATCAATGTACGTTCCTTGGGATAAACCAAGCATCCTTTTAGATCTATCTCTATAGATCTTTATCCCCAAAATATAGGATGCTTCTCCCAAGTCCTTCATGGAGAAGTGTTTAGATAACCAGATTTTAATTGATTGTAGCATAGGAATGTCATTCCCTATCAGTAATATATCATCAACATATAATACAAGGAATGAAACTGCGCTCCCACTAACCTTCTTGTACACACATGGTTCATCGTCATTTTTGATAAAATCAAACTCTTTGATTGTCTCATCAAAACGAATGTTCCATCTACGAGAAGCTTGCTTCAATCCATAAATGGATCGTTGCAGCTTACAGACTTGATTTATTCCAACCTTTGAAACAAATCCCTCTGGCTGTGTCATATACACATCCTCCTCAAGTTTCCCATTGAGGAAGGCCGTTTTCACGTCCATCTGCCAGATCTCATAGTCGTTATAAGCTGCAATCGCAAGCAAAATCCGAATGGACTTGAGCATAGCTACTGGTGAAAAGGTTTCATCATAATCAACTCCTTGTCTTTGTTTGAAACCTTTTGCAACCAGTCGGGCCTTATAGGTCTCCACCTTGCCGTCCGCTCCAGTCTTTCTTTTAAAGACCCATTTACACCCAATAGGCTTAATGCCTTCAGGTGGTGAAACCAAAGTCCATACTTTGTTTTCATACATGGAGTCCATTTCGGATTTCATGGCTTCAAGCCATTTCCCTGAGTGTTTATTACTCATGGCCTGTTCGTAATTCAATGGATCATCATCATTCATGATGCGTACCTCATCGCCATCCTCTACAACGAATCCATACCTCTCAGGTATCTTCGGTACTCTTCCAAATTTACGAACAGGGTGTGGTATAGTAGGTTCTTCTACTTGGTCAGGTACCTGACTTTGATCCGTGGTAATTTGTGGTTCTTGAGCTTCTTCAAGATATATCTTACTCCCACTGACCCCTTCATGGATAAACTCCTTTTCCAAGAAGGCAGCATGTTTCGCAACAAACACCTTTTGATCAGTTGGATGATAGAAATAATACCCTACAGTTTCTTTAGGGTATCCCACAAATCTACACTTTTCGGATTTAGTCTGTAGCTTATCATGTTCAAACTTTTTGACATAAGCTGGACAACCCCAAGTCTTAACATGCTTAAGATTTGGTATCCTCCCCTTCCACATCTCATATGGAGTCTTTGGGGCGGATTTGGTAGGTACCTTGTTAAGTAGGTATGCAGCCGTTTCTAGGGCATATCCCCAGAAGGAAATTGGAAGGTCGGTAAAACTCATCATGGATCGAACCATGTCTAACAGTGTTCGATTTCTCCTTTCAGATACTCCATTTAACTGTGGTGTACCTGGAGGAGTCCATTGTGAGATTATACCATTTTCTTTGAGACAATTGAGAAACTCACCGCTTAAGTATTCTCCGCCTCGATCTGATCGAAGTATCTTTATACTCTTGCCCGTTTGTTTCTCTACTTCACTTCTGAACTCTTTGAACTTTTCAAATGATTCTGACTTGTATTTCATTAAATACACATATCCAAATCTTGAGTGATCATCAGTGAAAGTAATAAAATAAGAATACCCACCCCGTGCACTTGTTGTCATAGGCCCACAAACGTCTGTGTGAATCAATGTCAACAACTCTGTAACTCTTTCTCCTCTTCCACTAAAAGGAGATTTAGTCATTTTACCCATGAGACAAGATTCACAAGTTGGATATGATTCATAATCGGATAGCTCGAGGAGCCCATCTTTATGCAACTTGGATAATCTTGTTTCATTGATATGACCGAGTCTACAGTGCCACATGTAGGTATAATTAATATCATCTCTTTTCCTTTTCTTAGTTTGTTCAATTTGAAATATATTTTCTTGTAAGTCAAGTGTATAAAGTCCATTTCGCAAATTTCCAATACCATATAAAACATCGTCTTTATAAATAGAACAACTATTGTTCTTTATAACAACGTTAAATCCTTCCATATCCAATACAGAAATTGAAATAATGTTTTTAATAATATTCGGAACATAATAACAATTATTAAGATAAATGGACTTGCCCGAAGGCATTGCTAAATAATAAGTTCCTACAGCTAATGCAGCAACCTTTGCTCCATTCCCTACTCGTAGGATCACCTCATCATTGTTCAGCTTTCTACTTCTGACCAGTCCCTTCACATTATTACATATGTGAGAACCACAGCCGGTATCCAATACCCAAGTAGAATTTTGACTTTCTGAAAAATTAATTTCAATCATGAACAAACCTTGATTGGAAGTCGAAGCTTCTCCAAGCTTCTTGTCTGCCAGAAACTTCTTGCAGTTTTTCTTCCAATGACCCGGCTCGTTGAAATGGAAGCACATTCCTTTGCTAGCTGGATCAGATTTCTTTTGTTCCTTTATGTTCACCTTGCCCTTGGTCATCCGAGATCGGAAGAGCTCCTTAGATATCTCATATCTAGCAGTCCTACTTTGTTCACCATACAACTCCTTGAGGTGAATCAACATAGTAGGAGCATCCATGTTTTTTTTGCTGACGCTGAAGCTCGTTATTCATGGATGCGAGCATGATGCATTGAGCTACAGATGCATCATCTTGCCACTTTACAATGGTGGCAATCTCTTCCTCAGAGGTTGTTTCTGGAACAGTTCCAGGGACATGTGAGTTTAGGACATAAGAAATCTTTTCAGCAGTGAGAACTATTCTCATATTTCTTAGCCAGTCCGTATAATTCGGCCCGGTAAGCTTATTAGCATCAAGTATGCTTCGCAGTGAAATTAGTGATTTTGACATTTTTAAAATTCTGCATGTGAAAAACAACATTTTAGCAAACATTCATTTTATTAATTTTGCATACCAAAATAAATTTAGGTCTTTATTTTAAATTGGTATCTCCCACTATTTTCATCAATCTATATTACCCTCACTTATATAGTTCGGCAACATCTAATTAAAGATTTGCTAGTGAGAATAAGGATCCCATTTCAAATGTATATAACCTTGTGGATAGCACAACAAGCGATATACAAATAAATAGGTAGACAACTCTTGTCAATTACAACACTATATAACTCCTTTTATTTTGCCTCTTAAATCATAATGGTCAAGTGTGTGCACATCCGAACTAAAATGATTTAAGTTAAGTCCAGCCTAGCACTTCCATAAATTCAAAAAAGAAAAATGTTCGTCCTTGTGGATAGCACAACAAGACTAGATCGTTTAATTTTCTTGATAAGCATCAAATGTGATTAATTAACATCTTAAATACGCAATACTCGCCTTGTGGATAGCACAACAAGCTCATATTAAATATTTAATACTCTATTAATTTATCATGCTAGAAGGCGACGTTCGATATTCCAAATATCATTTGAACGCTTCGGACTTAATATTATTTCTTTGAGGGGTTTGTTATTATTTGTCTCATCTTGTTTAGCGCGCATGCACATATATATATAAAATACGCGTCATTTTATTAAACATGCGAAGCATGTTTGCATAAAATATAATATATATAATATTTAGCATGCAATATAGAATATTATATTCTACCCGGATTGATTATGGACTTTTATTCTAGTTTGGTTCACTAGAGCCACCAAGTGAACCAAAAGGTCAAACCTAGGGGTGCAAGAATTTAAATTTAAACGTAACTATTACATTTTAAGTTTATTTTAGAAACGTGTTATAAATTTATTCTTTCTAATATTAAAAGAAATACTTTAGTAGAATAACTGAGCAATAATAAAATGAAAATTTGTGATGCAGATCATGGCACCAAGACGTAGATTGACTGCACCCGAAGAATCAGTTAATAATGAGAGGGATCAAGTAAACCCGATCCAAAAACTGGTAGACTTGTTAGGAGAAGCTCTAAGGGGAAGAAACAACGAACCTGTTCGCCCAAACCCTCAAGCAGTACCAGTAACAACCTTTAAGGACTTTAGAAGCGTAGGACCCCCAGAGTTTGAGGGTACAATCATTGCGCAAACCTGGATCAAAGAGATCGAGATGGCTTTCACTATAGCTCATGTGGGTGAAGACCAGAAAACGGTATTTGCTACTTACATGATGAGAGGCGAAGCGAACTACTGGTGGGAGGCGAATCAGCAGAGAGCTGGAGAAGGAACAATAGCATGGGATAGGTTTAAGACGTTTTTCGAGAACTACTTCCCGAAAAGCATGAAGAATAGAATGGAGGTAAAGTTCTTAGAACTGAAGCAAGGTGATATGACGGTGGCGCAGTACGCAACTAAGTTTAATGAACTAGCGCGATTTGTGAAACACCAAGTTGGAGATGAGGAGAAGAAGGCGAGACGATTCGAACAAGGGCTGAAGTCGTGGCTGTTCAATAAGGTATCAGTTCTTCAAATTGATTCCTTTACGACATTACTGGAGAAGGCAATCATTACGGAAGGAGGCAGTGAGGCCTTAAGTCTGTACAACAAAGAGAAGAAAGGAAAGAATGTTGGAGGAGAGAACCGTACTGGAGGAAGCAGTAGTGGAGGGAGCAACTTGGGAAAGAGAAAGTGGGAGAATAACAACAACAACAAAAAAAACAATAATCAATCGGGGAATGTTTGTGGAGGTTTCAAGAAGAAGGCTGAAGGATGCCCGAAGTGTGGGAAGAATCATCAGGGTGAGTGCTGGAAGGGACGTGGCACTTGCTACAACTGCGGACAGGAAGGGAACATCTCGCCTAACTTCCCGAAATTGAAAAAGATACAAAGATGCTTTGCATGTGGCTTGACGGAGCATCGGATTAAGGACTGCCCGAAGAAGGGAAGTAGCGAAGGGAGCCAATAAGGGGGAAACAAATTGATGATCAGTGAACTGGCACAATCCAACCGCCCAACCGCCAAAACCTTTAACATGACTGTCCAGGACGCAGTGGCTGCGAAGGACGTGGTGTCAGGTATAATCCCAATCAATGATATAAATGCTTATGTATTATTTGATTTGGGTGCCACCTGTTCTTTTGTATCTGAAGAATTTGCTAGTAGACTTAATACACCCCGAGAACGATTAGAAGATCCCTTGAACATAGAAGTTGCAAATAAGGAAGTAATCCCTGTAGGATACGTTTATCAAAATTATCGCGCAAACATTAGAGAACATGAACTGAGTATAGACTTGATTCCTATTAGATTGGGAGAGTTTGACGTAATACTGGGAATGGATTGGTTGTATAACCATGCAGTGATAATCGACTGTCAGAATAAATGTGTAAACCTTCATACTCCGAGTAAGTTTAAGGTAGTGTTTTTTGATAGCTCATCGCTTAAGCTATCGTGTTGCGTTACGATGATGCAGGCCAAGAAATTATTAAGGAAAGGATGTGTAGGTTATTGAGCTTACATCGTAGATACTAGGAAAAAGGGTGTAGAAATTAAGGATATATTCGTAGTGAATGAATTTCAAGATGTAATTTCGGACGATCTGCCTGGTCTTCCACCAGACAGAGAAATTGAATTCGTAATAGATTTAGCACCGAGAACGGCACCGATTTTGAAAGCTCCATATCGTATGGCACCGATAGAAATGAAGGAATTGATGATACAACTACAAGAGTAATTAGATAAGGGTTACATTCGACCGAGTGTGTCTCCTTGGGGAGCACTAGTGTTATTAATTAAGAAAAAGGACGGATCGATGAGACTCTGCATTGATTATCGAGAATTAAACAGAGTAACAATCAAGAATAGATATCCGCTACCGAGGATAAACGACTTATTTGATCAGCTGAAAGGAGCGAAGTGTTTTTCAAAGATAGACCTACGGACAGGATATCACCAACTGAAAGTACGGGATGAGGACATACCAAAGACTGCATTTCGAACCCGTTATGGATATTACGAGTTTTTGGTAATGTCATTTGGATTAACTAATGCTCCGGCAGCATTTATGGACTTGATGAACCGAGTTTTTAGGCCATACTTGGATAAATTCGCAGTAGTTTTCATTGATGACATCCTAATCTACTCGAAGACAAAAGAAGAGCACGCCGAACATCTGAAGATTGTTTTGGAAGCGCTAAGGAAGGAGAAGATGTATGCAAAATTTTCAAAGTGTGAATTTTGGATGGAGAAGGTTCAATTCTTAGGTCACGTGGTGGATAAGAATGGAATCTCAGTAGACCCTGCAAAGGTCGAGGCAGTAAGTAATTGGGAGAAACCAAGAACACTGACGGAGGTAAGAAGTTTCTTAGGATTAGCTGGGTGCTATCAAAGATTCATACAGGATTTTTCTAAGATAGCAACCCCGTTGACCAATTTGACGAGGAAGACGGTGAAGTTTGTATGGACAGACAAATGCAAAGAGAGTTTTCAAGAACTGAAGAAGAGATTAAGCGAAGCGCCTGTGTTGTCACAACCAGATGATGCGAGAAATTTTGTGGTGTATAGTGATGCATCGCACAAGGGACTTGGCTGTGTGCTTATGCAGCACGGCAAGGTCATAGCGTATGCATTACGATAATTGAAGGATTATAAAAAACGATACCCTACTCATGACTTTGAGTTAGCGGCAGTAGTTTTTGCATTGAAAATTTAGAGGCATTATTTGTACGGAGAGAGATGTGAGATATACACGGACCACAAAAGTCTGAAATATATCTTCACACAGAAGGAGTTGAATATGCGTCAGAGGAGGTGGTTAGAATTGATCAAAGACTATGACTGTAATATTCTTTATCACCCGGGTAAGGCAAGCGTGGTTGCCGACGCTCTGAGCAGAAAAGGAAGGGAGAAACTGTTTCTTTTGACGACTCAGGAAGAATTGGTAAGAGAAATGGAAAGATTAGAGATAGAGGTAAAGGGACCAGAGAGGTCTGAAGAGAAGTTGTTCGTAATGGAAGCTCGTCCAACCTTGTTGGATAGAGTAAAGGAATCACATGAGAAGGATGAAGAGTGCGAGAAAAACATAAAACGGATAGCAAAAAATGAGGAAGAAAGATTTCGAATGGATAAAGATGGTATTTTGAGATTTAAAGGAAGAGTGTGGATACTAGTGATAACCGAGTTAAGGGAAGAGATTTTGCACGAGGCACATAATACGACGTACTCCGTTCATTCGGGAGGAACCAAGATGTACCGAGATTTGAGGCAACACTTTTGGTGGCCCAATCTAAAATGGGAAGTCGCAGAGTGCGTTAGTAAATGTTTGACATGCCAAGGCATTAAAGTAGAACACCAGCGATCGAGTGGTTTACTACAACCGTTGGAAATACCGGAGTGGAAATGGTAGCATATTATGATGGACTTCGTGGTAGGACTTCCAGTCACACAGAAGGGATATGATGCTATTTGGGTTATCGTGGATCGACTAACAAAGACCGCACATTTTCTACCGATCAAGATCCGATACAGTTTGAACCAGTTAGCGAGCCTTTACGTAAAGGAGATTGTTTCATGACATGGAGTGCTGATGTCAATTGCCTCTGACTGAGATCCGCGCTTCACGTCAAATTTTTGGAAAAGTTTGCAAGAAAGGATGGGAACACAGTTGAGGTTGAGTACCGCCTATCATCCTTAGACAGACGGACAGAGTGAGCAAACTATACAAACGATGGAGGACATGCTTAGGACTTGCGTGATGGATTTCAAGGGAAATTGGGATGACCACCTACCTTTAGTAGAATTTGCGTATAATAATAGTTACCATGCGAGTATCGGCATACTACCGTATGAAGCTTTTTACGGAAGATAGTGCATAATACCTTTATATTGGGACAAAGTCGGAGAACGACGAATACTTGAACCAGAACTAGTACAACAAACCGCAGACGTGGTGACAGTGATAAGAGCCAGACTAGTAGCTGTTCAAGACCGCCAGAAAAAATACGCAGACTTACATCGACAAGACCGGGACTTTAAAGTTGACAGTTTCGTATTCTTGAAGGTGTCTCCATGGAAGGGAAAGATCCATTTCAGTAAGAAAGGAAAGTTAAGTCCAAGATTCATAGGACCGTTCGAGATACAGAAGCGAGTGGGCAAAGTGGCATATAAAGTTGGATTACCACCCGAGTTGGAGCACATCCACAACGTATTCCACATTTTCGTGTTGCGGCTATACAAGGCCGACTACAATCACGTGATTTCTTATGAGCCCATTCAAGTGGAGAAGAACCTAACATATGAAGAAATTCTTATCCAGATATTAGATAAGAAAGAGCAGACATTAAGAAATAAAGTTATTTCATCTGTAAAAGTACTTTGGCGTAACCACGATGTCGAGGAGGCTACGTGGGAGTTAAAAGATAGAATGATGAGGGATTATCCCCGCCTATTTGTGTAACCTTGTAGCAATTTCGAGGACGGAATTTTTATAAGGGGGAGAGGATGTAATACCCGAGAATTTCTGAATATTAATAAAGGAATATGTTAATGAAAATGAATATTTATTTGAATATAAATATTTATGTGTTATGAGGTGAGTTAACTCAATTACTTCAAATTGAATTAGTAATAATTGAGAAGAAAATATGGAGTTTATTATAAGCTCGAAGAATGCCTTGTGTGGCACAGTGATGAAAAGTATGTAATTTAATTCATTAAAGAAAGAATTAATAAGTGGATGATTAATTAATAATATATTATTAATTAAGAGTGATAGCATATTAATGGGTAATTAATGTTTGAGGTTAATATTTATTCTATTAATTTTTTAGTGTAAAGTTATGTAATCGTATATTGTATAGTAACTGCAACTATATAATATAATGTATAATGTGACATTTTTGCATAACTATGTAATATAATGTATAATGTGACATTTTGGCATAACTATGTAATATATATAAACTATAGTATAAAAGAAAGTGAGCCACATGGGTGGACTTATAAGAATACATGTTGTATGTACATTCTACCATATGAGACCAAACTATATAAAGTGTAGTGTGACGCTTTAGTAAGACCATGTAATATATATACTATATGGCATATTAAAGCATGTGAATAAGGAATAACAATAATTATTTCAATAAGTACATAATTGAAATAATAATAATAATGAGATTTGTGATAATGTAGTATGTCACCATTCAATTAACTCATAATGTGATATTATTAAAATATACATGGATTATATAATGTGTATATACATGTACCCCAATGTGCTACCATGTAATATTGTTGTGACATCTTAAGTCCATGTATACTTCTAAGTGAACTTAGACCTAAGCATATATGTGTACTAAGTATATAGTATATAGTATTTCATTTCCCCCAACTTGCTAATGCTGAGTTTCATTGTCCCATATTGAGTGTCCAAATTGCCCCATCTCTTCTCTCACGTGAATAGCCAATGGTCTAAGCTACTCCTTCATCATTTCTCCTCCTAGCTAGCATTAAGGGTGATAATGACAAAGGGTGTGGGTTGAGGTGGTGGTTGGACACTATTCCATCAACTCCCCTCAATCCTCTAGTTCTTCATTTCCCCCATTGTTTCAAACCTTGGGGCAATTGCTTTGTATGGATATTGAATTCTCCTATAAATACCAAGCCTCTCTTCATTTTCTATGTTGCTAAAATTTCTGCTAAGTTGATATAGAGAGAGTATTGTGAGTTTATAATCTGAATTTGAGAGGAAGTCTTGTGCAAGTTTGAGATCAAGAGGTATAACCTCTAAACCCATTTGAAATTCAATTCATAGAAATTGCATGATATTGTTGGAATTAATGTGTGATAAGGTGCTAGCATAAGTTGTTAAGTATATCTATATGTAAGGAATGCAAAGTAGTAGTATGCAAGCATGCTAGCTAAATACATTGTGAGGAATTGTTGAGGTTCTGCTGAAGCAGAACATTGACTGGCCTGGAACCGGAGTGACGCGGCCGCGCCACTCCCTAGTATAAGTGGCCCGCGGCCGCGCCCCTCTGCTGTTTTTGTTGACAATTTTGTTATGTCTTCTAATGTATTGAGCATGTTATATTAGCTAGAATATGCATATAAATCACTATGACATGTGCAATAAGGTTGCTATGTATATAGTAAGTCATATTAGTTGTTTAGCTTGAATATTTCAAAGAAAGTTCAAGATTTGAAAACTAGTTTCAATAAACGTTGTGTAATGTATATTCCGACCTTAAGCATCAACGTATCAAGTTCCGATATGTCTTGACATGTGAACAATATGGTAGAGATGGAATAAATTATCCAAGCATGATTAGAAATAAGTTTTCAAGTAAAAGTCTATACTTGCTATGTGTACAATAAGCTATGTATACTCGAATTTGAAACTTGGTATCATGATTTGATTACCTACATATACATGCACAAGAAAGCGTGGAAGCATGACATAGAGTATATGAACTTACCTTGCATGCTTAAATAATTTTGACAACCTTCTAAGAGGAAACGTAGAGTCTTAAATATGAACTTGACGAACTATATGTCCTTTTTAAATTTTGAACTTATGAGCATGCTTAGGTGGTATGATTATGTATGTACAAGCATGAAATACGATATGTGTAGTAGCTTTGCATGCTTGGTGGCTTAATATGTGTTTTTCAAGAAAAACCTTAAGAGTTTGAAATCTAGTTGTTGATAACTATATTATGAGCATCCTGAAATTCATAATCATAATGATAGGATATTGTATGCCTATAGACATGATTAACATGAATGACTAGTTAATCTTATGCACTATAGTTGAGCATGATTAAGGGCAAGTTCAAGAAAGTGAAACATAGAACATGAAATGCATGACTAAAGTAACTTGAACATGTGTACATGATACTTAGTGACCTCATGACATGAGCATAGAAATTAAACGTAAGATATGTCGTTATTCAAACACTTAAAGCTTTGCTTTGATAAGAATGAGTAACGAATTGAACTTGGTTGTCGGTTCCTAATATGTGTTGTTATCATGATCCTGATACGTGTGTTCTGCATAAATTATTCATATACGTGCGAGTTGGGATACATTTGAATTCTACAGGACCAGCCATGTCTTAGTCTGCACCAGGAGCCGCGCGGCCGCGCCGCCCCTTAGTGCAAACCAAGCGCGGCCGCGCCCTTATGTAGGAATTCTAGAAATGCTTTATTAAGACTGGAACCTAAGGCATACTTGTGTAGTTACTGTACATACTATGATACATGTCCAGAATGTTATTCTAATGTCTATGAGTATGCTAAATTATGAAATCATATTGAATTGACAAGGTGTTTATAAATGATAAAGTCTAACGATGGTTCCGAACTACGTAGTAACATACGTATAAGATTTTATGACTAAGTCATATGTGTATACTTGAACTTTATATCAAGTTCGTTTATCAATGTGTTTAACTAATGAACATCCTAAACATATAATACACTATGAATAGGATTCAAAACTGTTGATTAAATTACGTGGATAGACTACGCTAAAGGAAAGTTTCCTTAACCCGTTCTTGTATTATTTGCAAGTTTCCTAACTTACACTCTTTTAATATGCAAGTACTTGAACCCTACTCTTTATTGAGCATTACTGGAGCTTGTACTATTATTGGTTATACAAGTAAATAATTGAAAGCATGATTCTTATCCTATGACATAATGCTTCATAAATAGAATAGAGATCTTTATTCTTGAACTTTGATTTGAGTATTGAACTTATAATTGTTCGCTTATTCATTTAAAGAGCCGTCTATGCCAATTGATTCGGCTAGACTTATAACATGATTAGAAAGCTGTCCAAACCAATTGAATGGTGCGAAATTCTTGTGTTAACTAAGTTGAACAACCTTCTTTAAAGGGGAAATATATTTGTCGGGAGACCGACGTGCGCACTTTAGTATGATTAAATGGTATGCATAATATAGGGTACTTTAGGCTGATCACCTGTTGTACTTATTTTGTTGGATTATTAGTATATTACTGTTAATTCTAGTAAGAGTTCATGGTCCTTAGTGACTGCTCAGTATTTAGTTATCTTGAAATCTTATACTGATTTAGCATTGAATCATATTGATATTATTATGTCCTTAGCGAATGTTATCGAGAATTGTTGATATTCTTGCTATCCTTGAACTATCATACCTTGCTATACATTTTTGGGATTTGAGAACTATATTACTCACCCTTATTGTTATATTACTTGCTGGGCAAACTTGTTGCTCATTCTTGCTTTCCCTAAAATATTTCAGTTAAGGCAGAGCAGTGCGGACCCTCGACCACAGATAAGGGCAAGGGAAAGGCTACTGAGTAGCTTTATTTATGTAGGACTTTATGATTTATAATAAGAACTTATGCTATTATGTATTAGTTAGGTTTATATATACTTAAGGTATGTTTAAGCTATATAATCGATGTTTAAGTTTCGAGACCTTGGGACCTAAATAAATTATATTAATTAAATGTAATCTATTCGATAGTAGTTGTGTATTATTCCGCTGTGCAATGCGACATTTAGTCGTAATATTTACTGTGGTGTTAGACATTAGAACGTGACAAACCGAATTCGAGTGACCAAGTGGCGGTCCGAATTTGGGGGTGTCATAGGTTGGTATCAAAGCTGTAGTTATAAACCTTTGGAGCGAGTGTGCTTAGATTATAACTTAGGAGAAGTTAGAAGTTAGAAAGGGATAGAACTCACATAGAGTTTTTCCGCAGAGAGAGACTTACTGTGTAATGAAATGTAAATTTATTCTATACAATGAACTTATGTTTTATTTAACATTCTAATGAAGTTGCTGTTTTCTTATCTTGTGTTTGTGATTGTAGGATGGCAGACACAGGAGTACCTAGTAGAGTGGCGGAGGAGGAGCCCAGAGATATACACGTAGTATACGAGGCACCTCTAGAGGCTGTGCCAGTGCAAGCTATTGCACCATCCGAGTCTGACGACAAAGATGAGATCGAGGTGGAGTTTGACCCCGAGGAGGAGCCTATGGAGGACGAGCCTGTTGAGGACGAGCCTATAGAGGAGGAGCCCATGGAGGACTCTTACGAGCCTAACCTGGAGGAGCATATGCTAGGAGAGTACGAGGAGCGTATTATAGAGTTAGACTATCGAGTACAGGAGCTGGAGGCCGAGGCCGAGGAAAGAGAGTCTGAGTTTCAGAAGCTGAGGGACGAGGACCACCAGAGGAAGCTGGCCATGCAGGAGTTAGAGGTAGAGATTGCATATCATAGGGAGGCAGCGATCCAGATCGGAACCTTATTCCACAGGTCGATGGCGAGAAACGTTGATTTGGCAGAGAAGCTGAAAGGAGTAGAACAGAGAGAATTGAGTGAGAAGACTGATAAGGAAGCACTCCGTACTCAGTTAGAGTTGGAGGTTATGGATAGGATACACTTCGAGGAGAAGTGGGAAGCGGCTAACGAGAGAGCTGAAGACCTAGAGGATGAGGTCAGATGCAAGAAGAGGGTGATTGATGGTGTGTACCACTACCCAGCGGAGCAGGGACAGACCCTACATACTTTGAGCCGAGAGTTGATGGCGTATATAGCACAGATCGAGTACAAGAACGATGTGGAGCGTGGGATGATGGGATGAGACCCTTAGTCAGTCTAGTATTAATATTCACTTTATGTGATGTATATACTATGTTGTAATCCCAACTTTTTGTGTAAAGTGTGGGATAGTGATGTAAACCCCGAGTAAGCTTTTGTTAGAGGGGTAGTATGGTAGTATTCCATGTCTCAACCTATAATCTGTTTGTCAAGTTCATATAGGTTCCCAAGGTAATTACGAGCCAAGCAATTAATCTATAAGCATAAGTTATGATAACCAATTCATAAGTAATCAATTAATAGCAAAGAGAGAGAAATCAATACAAACTATGTGTTGGGTTCCATTGAAATCTCAAAATAAGGTCTAACTCATACTTGAATCAAATCCCACAATCCACAATTGATTACACATTAGAAGAATACAAATAGAAGTAAAAAGAATTTAGGAATTAAGAAATGCAAATCTGAGTTTCTTCTCTTGTTTCAACTCTGAACTTCCAAGGATCTTTAATTGCTTCAACCCCCAAATCTAATCTAGTCTAGGGTTCTAATAATCTAATGTAATCTAATCTAATCTACGAATGAAAGAAAAGAGAAGAGCATATGTAATCTAATGATCTCTAAGGGTGGAATGCCCTTCTTTCCTACTCCTATGTCTCTATATATAAGCCCTAATATGAATCCCCCCGTAAATTTGCGCTTCAATCACACTCTTTAATGAAAAAATCAAGTCTGGTCGCGTTCAGGAGTTGCGCGACCGCGCTGGAAATGGCCTGGAATTGGACGCGGGTGTGCTGGAAGCAAATATCATATTTTTGGCCTACGGAAGGGCGCGGCCGGGCCCAAAATACACTACAAATTGGTGCGGCCGCGCTGCAGAAATTCTATTGCATTGCACTCTGGTAGAATAGCTATAACTTTTGATTCTGGAGGAGTTACGAGGCCTGCTACCTGTTAAATCGAAGCTATCGAAGAGATCTACAACTTTCATTTTTTGAGCATTGAGAAATAATGGACGGATGAAGGTCTAAATTGGGCTTGAAGTGACAGCTATGCAGTGGCAACCCAAAACAGTGAAGTTCAACGTCCGTTGGTTGGTAAAAAGGTCATAACTCTCGCCTCCAAACTCCGATTGAGATGATTCAAGATGTTCCGGAAAGCTTAGAAGACGCTATACAATATGACCCAAGTTCCAATCCAAGAACATGAAATGAATATGAAGCCCAAATGACATTCGGATTGCATTTCCTTCTCTTTTTTGCTTCAAATGCCACCAAGAGAGTTCCCAATATGAAAACTACAAAAGAAAGCAAAAATGCATGACAAGCTAATATAACACATGAGTTTAAGCAACAAAAGAAGTGAGTTTATATCTAAATAAGTGGTTATAAAACCACTTATCAAATACCCCCAAACTTAAACTATTGCTTGTCCTCAAGCAAACACTCTAATTGACAAAATTAAACATTTCTAAATAAACTAAACTTGAGCAATGAGTTAATAAGTTTAAACAATGGTCTCAAAGATGACAAAGCATGGTAACTCATGAAAGCATTCAAAATGTTGCAAGTATAGAATTACAAATAGTTAATCAAATCATGCTTTAGGTCCCTTCCGTGTGTGTGTGTGCATCCAATTGCACTAAACCAATTATAGCTCGGACGAACTTATGCAACCTTATTACCTTATGAAAAAGATCAAAATAAACTTCAAAAATTACATGCTTAACACATCACTTACCGCAAATGTATACAAATCACAATTTCAAAAATATGAAATCAAAGGACTCTAGGTAAGTGCATTTTATGCTCCATCTTATCCTAAGTCCATTCTTGTGGGTGAGTGCGTTTTACGCTCCATCTCAACTCAACGCAAGATTCACAATATACAATTTTCTTTCTTTTGTCCTCAATTCATAGGAGAGTGCGTCTTACGCTCTATCTCCCCTAATTATGTGTTTATGAGTGAGTGCGTTTTACGCTCCATCTCAACTCACCACATGACTAACAAATCAAACTTGGATATATTGCTTCGAGTGTTGTTTAAACGAGTTCTAGAGTTTATAGATATCTCCCACAAGCATTTGGTAATATAAGCCTTCTCAAAGCATACAACTAGCTCAATACTCATGGGTAAGTGCATGAAAGTGAAAGGTCTCATAAGCAATATTAACCAATAATGAGTTTAAGCACAACGACTAAGCAATATTTGTCCGCTTCCCATGAGTTAGAATTAATTAAAAAAAGTTGCTATCATTGACCATGAATAAATAAAATTAAAATAATGCTCAAGGTACACATCTTAAAAATAAATATTTTTTTAAAAAAATTGACAAAATATGACCTAAAATGCAACTATATGCAATATATGAACCTAACTATATGCAAAATGAACCTAATACTCCCAAACTTAAAAATGACAATGTCCTCATTGGAGATAAAAGGTTAGGAAACTCCCCTAGTTGGCCTCGTCGTCGTCCTCCTCCTCGGCTTGATATGGTAGCGTATCTGGAGGGTTCGACCAAATGAATAGATGGTATAAGGCTGGGTCTCTTTTTTAAACTTTTAAACTTCAACAGTTTACTGGGTATAGGCGCGGGCGCGCTGATATTAGCCTTGAGGAGGGCGCGACCGCGTTACCCTGGTGTCTGTCTTGAAATTTCTACAGCAATATAGAACTAAGCAGCTAACTGACACGTGAGTTACTTCCTGCACAAAGGGGCATTAAAGATGAGACATATTCTTATTCCACAAACTCAAAATTGAACTAGTTAAACTAAATGTATCCAAGAATTAAACATGGGGGGGGGGGGGAATGATAGAAAGCACGTGATAGAGAATTAAACAAGTAGGGAGAGAGAGATTTGATGGGGTGCCTCCCATCTAGCGCTCGATTTAAAGTCTGTTAGCTAGACTTTCTCTTTGACACCGCTATCCAATTCCCCAATGATAATTGAGGAACCCTCCATCCATTAGAACCGCAGTGTGCATTGGGAGGTTCCCCTTCACAAGAGTCTTCGGATTGAAACCACCTAGCCTATTTCTTGTACATGAATTCACCATTTTGAAGTTCGGATAGCTAGGCGCTTCTTCCGTTGTGTTTGTAAATCGATTGGGGCATTGGGGCATTGGGGCATAAACAACACAACGAACACTTCTTCTATTTTCTCTTCCTTAGCCCACCATGGTTTCAAGAATGCTTCCTTTTGCCTTCGATGTAACTACCAAGGGGACATGGATGTGTAAAATTCACTTGACTTTTCAACTTTATCGGAGAAGGCACTTGGGGTATTATCACAATTTGCTCACATTCATTATTTTCCATGTCCCCATTTGTCTTTCCAATATCCACGTCTTTCAGTTCATCCAGTTGCATGTGCACTTCGGGCTCTCCATCAGTTTCGACATCCAGGTCATAGCAACAATTATTCTGAGGACCATTGTTCACTGCTTCAAATATTTGAGATGCTTGATTCTGAAGATTTTAAATTCTTATCCCTTGCTCAATCAATTCCTCCTTCATTAAAGCCATGCTAATTTGATCCATCCAATTCTAAAGATTCTTAATTGGCTTTGCTTGCTCAATCAAGGTCTCCTTCATTGATGCTATGCAACATTCTTCCTCCAATCTTGCCTTTTCTGTTTCAGCCTTGAAATCCATGTATTGAGGCTCATTGGTTGGAGTTTGGAATGTGAATTCTGGTGCGTATGCTGGACTTGGATCGCAGAATTGGTCTTGATAATAGCTTCTTGAAGAATCTGGGTGATACCCCAAATCTTGATGATAATTGGGATACTCATCGTGGTTGAAGTAATCACCCCATACTGCACTTGTCCAAAACTGATGGGGCACTGATGACTCATATAGTTGCAAGCACAATAATCATAAGTAACTGCCGTCTCTCGACTCCTTTGGGTTGCAACAATGTCCAACTTCCTCAAGAGTGTCTCAAGTTGTGCTGATAATATAGCAATGGGGTCGAGTCCATCATTCCCTGTTTCTCTTGGTTGATCCATCCTCGTGTAAAACCATGGATAAGCACTGAAATCCATGGTACCTGAAAAGAAAGAATATAGGAAGAGAATTAAAATAAAATAAAAATGTTTAAATTAAGACTAATTTGATTGAAGCTAATGTTGGCAAAAATTTATTAAACTAATTCCCCGGCAACGGCGCCAAAAACTTGTTGATTGTTTTACCGATCAATATATGCGTGCAAGTATACACGGTCAACAAGTAATAAAGAGTAAGTCAAGTATCGTTCCCACGGAGAATTAACTAATACAAACCACCAAACCACTAGCCCATAACCATTTTAGTCTTATTTAAATGAATGATCAAGTATATTGATTAAAACTATGTAATTAAACTAATACTTAATATCCATAGAATAAAACTAGATAATGAAGATATGAGATTACAATTTCCCCCAACACTTTATTTAAATATCCTAACTCTCTCTTTTCAACTAGTTAAATCACAAGAATTGCCATCCGAAAAATCACAATTACATAAAAGCCTCTCTCGATGGTCAATTATGAATCTTCCTAATGCGACATGTAGGTATATGTCTATCCTACACACTATCAAGAAACCAATATTAAGAATAATTAACAAGACACATGTCACGTGAAAATCTCGTTAACTACTCCTTCAATTACCAACTTTCACATAAGAAGTTATTAAGGATAGATTCTCAATTAGACGCATACGGTATTTAGGTATATCTTTATTCTAAATACTATCAAATTATCTATTCTTGAGGATAATGAATAAGGCACACGTCACATAATCTCATACCACAAGAATCTCTAATTTTTGCATGATATCATAACTAGGTCTTAACCTATAATCTGTTTGTCAAGTTCATATAGGTTCCCAAGGTAATTACAAGCCAATCAATTAATCTATAAGCATAAGTTATGATAACCAATTCATAAGTAATCAATTAATAGCAAAGAGAGAGAAATCAATACAAACTATGTGTTGGATTCCATTAAAATCTCAAAATAAGGTCTAACTCATACTTGAATCAAATCCCACAATCCACAATTGATTACACATTAGAAGAATACAAATAGAAGTAAAGAGAAGTTAGGAATTAAGAAATGCAAATCTAAGTTTCTTCTCTTGTTTCAACTCTGAACTTCCAAGGATCTTTAATTGCTTCAATCCCCAAATCTAATCTAGTCTAGGGTTCTAATAATCTAATGTAATCTACTAATGAAAGAAAAGAGAAGAGCATATGTAATCTAATGATCCCTAAGGGTGGAATGCCCGTCTTTCCTACTCCTATGTCTCTATATATAAGCCCTAATATGAATCCCCCCGTAAATTTGCGCTTCAATCACACTCTTTAATGAAAAAATCAAGTCTGGTCTCGTTCAGGAGTTGCGTGATCGCGCTGGAAATGACCTGGAATTGGGCGCGGGCGCGCTGGAAGAAAATATCAGATTTTTGGCCTGGGGAAGGGCGCGGCCGCGCCCAAAATACACTACAAACTGGCGTGGCCGCGCCGCAGAAATTCTGCTGCAGTGCACTCTGGTAGAACAACCATAACTTTTGATCTGGGAGGAGTTACGAGGCCTGCTACCTATCAAATCGAAGCTATCGAAGAGATCTACAACTTTCATTCTTTGATCATTGAGAAATAATGGACGGATGAAGGTCTAAATTGGACTTGAAGTGACAGTTGTGCAATGGCAACCCAAAATCGTGAAGTTCAACGTCCGTTGGTTGGTAAAAAGGTCATAACTCTCGCCTCGGAACTCCGAAACTCCGATTGAGATGATTCAAGAGGTTTCGGAAAGCTTATAAGACACTCTACAATATGACAAAAGTTCTAATCCAAGAACATGAAATGAATATGAAAGTCCAAATGACATCCGGATTGTATTTCCTTTCCTTTTTTGCTTCAAATGCCACCAAAAGAGTTCCCAATATGAAAACTACAAAAGTACCAGTGGCACTTGTCAACTGCTAGGAAATAGACTAGTGGTCTGGTTCAGTAAAAAGCAAAACTTCAGTATCAACTTCAACAGCTGATGCTTAATATATTGCTGAAGGTAGCTGTTGTGCTCAAATCTTATGGATGAAGAATTAGCTAGTAGACTATGAGTTTGATTTCAAATCTATACCTATTCACTGTGATAACACAAGTGCCATAGCAATAACACATAATCCTGTCATGTATTTTAGGACTAAGCATATAAAAATAAGATATCATTTTATTAGGGATCATGTTCAAAATGGAACTATATCTTTGCAATATATCCCTACTGAAAATCAACTTGCTGATGTGTTTACAAAATCTTTAGATGAATCCAGATTTAATAAATTGATAAGTGAGTTAGGTATATTAAATTTGCAACCATAAATTCTATGCTCTAGATGGTGCTAACTATGCAGATACAAAGGCTAAGTCAAAATCGTAGAGATGACTAGGAGAAACAACAATCGTGGAGTGATCCAGACATGGCAGAAGAACTCACTGTGGTGATAGCATTATCAAGCCAAGCACTCCTTCTGATAAGCGCCTCAGGGACAAACCTGATTCTTAGTGTCAAACTAAGAGGTTGACCCTTCCTAAGCAACCTTAACCTAGAAGGGATGTAATTTCAGAATGCATCACAGAAAACCGTAGAGTCAACGGTCAAGGAGCAAGCTGAGGATGGAACTCAACAATCGTGGAGTGGTTCTCGGAAATTGCAGTCCTCTCACAAGGACTCACTAGCTCAGGGGGAGCTAAGGGCAGAACAAAACTTTCCACATGACTTAAAATCGTGGAGTCCTACAGAACTCAACATGTGTCCCACTATGTAAAACATATGGAGGAAAGTTATAAATTCATTTTAAACTGTCATTTGTCAGTTTACCTTTGAATTTCAAAAGCTTATATCTCTCTCTCTCAAACGAAACCCTAAGTTTCAGAAAGCTAAGCCAAATCTATTCGTCACAGGATACTCAATCAAATGGCTGCTTCCAATGTTATTTTTTGTTACCAGCTATGCTTCGATGAGTTCGAGAAGGCTGACCCCAAGTTTCATAAGATTATTTCACTTCTGAAGAGTGCTGGCCTCGAAGAAGCTCTGAGAACCAGCACAATGATCTACCTAAAACTGGAGAAGGAGTTCTACAACAATGGAGTTGTTGAAGGGGACTTCATCCTTACCAAGGTTAAGGGCGTACAGATGCGACTCAACGCTGAAAGCATAAACCTAGACCTAGGTTTCAAATCTAAAGGTCTTCTGTCCATGGATGTTCTTGATTTCCATGACGGTCTGAAGAAGATGTGCTACACAAAGATTGAAGGAAAGAGTGGCTACAAGAAGAAAGAATTTCCCCAAGAATATTAATTCCTTGTTGACATTATTGGAAAATGCATATGTTGCAAGGGCTCTGGCCACGATTCTGTCAACGAGAAGCAACTAAAGCTCATGACAGCCATCCGCTTCAAAGTCCAACTCAACTATGGGGCTTTGCTGATGGATTGGATTGGGAAATGGATGCTTAGTCCTAAGAAGACCAAGAGCACTGCCAAAATGCTCTATGGGAGGTTTATCAGCATTATTCTACAGTTTGCTTTGGGTGATAGGATTGAGGACAAAGAAGGCGTCTCCATCAATCCTAACAGGAAGATGACCCAGCAGCTGTTCCAGAATTGGAAGAGGAATCCAGCAAAAAATGTAAAGATGATGTCTGCAACTTCATCTGCTGTAAAGGAAGCTGAAGAGGATGAAGAGGTCAACCAAGAAGAACCTGTGGCTCTGGTCAGAAAGAGCAAAGGGAAAAAGGAAGTGAATAAAGGTGTTCAAGTAGCTGAGGAGCCCCAAGGCTCAACCACTGATGCACCCCAAAAGGGTCCTGGTGCTGAGGTTGAGTTTCGAAGCCTTACCACTAACAGAGTTATTACTCTTAAGGCAACTCAATCACCAGAAGAGGTTCTGAAAGAGAATAAGAAGAAGAAGAAGAAGAAGAGGGAGACAAGTGAGGACAGGGCTGTAGGTGTTGTCCGATTTATGTAACGACAATTAACGCGCAAGTATACGCGGTCAACAAGTAATATAAGATAAGTAGGATGTCGTACCCACGAGGACGAAGTCTTAAATGCAAATCAAATACTAATGTAAGTTCTTTACTGTCTTATCTAAACAATTGATTGGAGGTGGTATTTTAAACTATGCGATTACAACTAAAGGAAGCGGGAGAAATAGATGTAATAGGGAGACAAGCTAGGATTGCAACTCCCCTAACACGTCGCCTAATCTCCTAACTCTCCACAATACAAACAAATCAAGGAATGGTCAGCCGAGAATAGAACTATGCATATGCTTCTGTCGAAGGCTAAACGCACATCTCTAGCTAGATGAATCACAATATATCTATCGATGAAAATAACTAGGCTAGGGTCATTAAGCTCAGTCTCAAGGCTACACAAGGCAAATAGAGATATGTCTATCCTATTAAGCATATTTATGCACACATTCCTTTAGGCAAGGGCATAACAAGTGTTGTTGTATTTTAAAAGCTAGATAATAATGTCCAATAGTCAATATCCATTAATATCACTGCCAAAAACTCTGTCAAGCATTTAGTCAATAAGTAAGAAACACAACAACCCATTCCCAAAATGATTCATTAGTATAAATAGGAGAGAAAGTTAATTAGGCTAAACACTAGGTTACATTGCAATCCTAAAAAGGAATTAGTTCATAACCATGGTGCTAATACACATTTCTATCACATTCAACATTGATCAGTAATACACAAACAACCGAGAGATTTTACAATAAGAAAACTCCTGAGCTAAGGTTTTCTGTCTCCACGTCTTCTCTTCTCCGTGTAAGACCTGAGCTGTATATGATGCAATAACTTTTCTCCCCTAAAACACAACTTCTTTCTATTCTAGAATCCCCAAAAATATTCTCTGTATTTTCTCTCTATCTCCGATATCCTTCTGTTCTTCTCCCGCTCTCCTTTTTTCTTCTTTTTAGGTCATTAAATGCGAACCACTAGCTAGGCACCGGAGGTGACGCTGCGGCGCGGAGCCTATAACTGCTTGGCGGCGCTGCGGCGCCACTAACGCTGCAGCGCGAGAATAAGAAGGACCGGGCCGCTGCAGCGCCAGATGAATTTAGCCAGGACCATGAGTTGGCGCTGCGGCGTGGGCTTTAGAATAGGCTCTGGCGCTGCGGCGCCAGAATGTAGAAAATGACAACTTTGCCCTTGCAAGCTGGAAATGACCAAAACAGCCCTGCAACATACAGGAAAAGCATAACAACAACAAAATATATACAAAAGCACATCAAAGAACAGAAAACAAGCAGCGTCTTGAGCTTTAGAGAATCTGATTCGCGATATAAATACCACTTATCAAATAACCCCAAACTTAAGCTTTTGCTTGCACTCAAGCAAACAATCTATCATCCACACAAGCATTACCGGAAGACGCGAAAGGAAACTACTACTATATAATAATACCACGGCTTCAAAGCGTACAAAAAGAGCCTCTCCGAGAATAGGACAAACACAGACATGAAAAGGGGCTTAAAATTGAATTTGCAAGCATGAGACTGTACTTGATCCATTCTATGTGCGCGAAGACCAACCATCCTAACTAAACATAGCTCAAACAAAACTTGCACAGCTGAATGCTAAAAACAATATGCACATTACGCAACTTAAACATTCAACAAGCATTAAGGCTAGGATGCAAGCACAGGAAAAAATCAAAAAGCTCTAGCATGAAGACAGTAAAATCTGATTCGGACAGTCCTTAATTACCTTAGGCTAAACAGAGCTACCCATAAATGAGCTTTTGATCAGTGACTCCCAAACCAGACGGCTTTAGGGCACTAGGCGTGGAACACCCCTATGAATCTAATAACTCGAGCAGCAAAGGCCACGTAATCAACATAAGCCAAATTAGACTTTACGAAATCTGAAGATTATTTGACGAGTGCATTTTATGCTCCATCTCAACATCGGTCCTGCGTTTATGGGCGAGTGCGTTTTACGCTCCATCTCGACCCACCGCAAAAACTTGTTGTCCGATTTATGTAACGATAATTAACGCGCAAGTATACGCGGTCAACAAGTAATATAAGATAAGTAGGATGTCGTACCCACGAGGACGAAGTCTTAAATGCAAATCAAATACTAATGTAAGTTCTTTACTGTCTTAACTAAACAATTGATTGGAGGTGGTATTTTAAACTATGCGATTACAACTAAAGGAAGCGGGAGAAATAGATGTAATAGGGAGACAAGCTAGGATTGCAACTCCCTTAACGCGTCGCCTAATCTCCTAACTCTCCACAATACAAACAAATCAAGGAATGGTCAGCCGAGAATAGAACTATGCATATGCTTCTGTCGAAGGCTAAACGCACATCTCTAGCTAGATGAATCACAATATATCTATCGATGAAAATAACTAGGCTAGGGTCATTAAGCTCAGTCTCAAGGCTACACAAGGCAAATAGAGATATGTCTATCCTATTAAGCATGTTTATGCACACATTCCTTTAGGCAAGGGCATAACAAGTGTTGTTGTATTTTAAAAGCTAGATAATAATGTCCAATAGTCAATATCCATTAATATCACTGCCAAAAACTCTGTCAAGCATTTAGTCAATAAGCAAGAAACACAACAACCCATTCCCAAAATGATTCATTAGTATAAATAGGAGAGAAAGTTAATTAGGCTAAACACTAGGTTACATTGCAATCCTAAAAAGGAATTAGTTCATAACCATGGTGCTAATACACATTTCTATCACATTCAACATTGATCAGTAATACACAAACAACCGAGAGATTTTACAATAAGAAAACTCCTGAGCTAAGGTTTTCTGTCTCCACGTATTCTCTTCTCCGTGTAAGACCTGAGCTGTATATGATGCAATAACTTTTCTCCCCTAAAACACAACTTCTTTCTATTCTAGAATCCCCAAAAATATTCTCTGTATTTTCTCTCTATCTCCGATATCCTTCCGTTCTTCTCCCGCTCTCCTTTTTTCTTCTTTTTAGGTCATTAATTGCGAACCACTAGCTAGGCACCGGAGGTGACGCTGCGGCGCGGAGCCTATAACTGCTTGGCGGCGCTGCAGCGCCACTAACGCTGCAGCGCGAGAATAAGAAGGACCGGGCCGCTGCAGCGCCAGATGAATTTAGCCAGGACCATGAGTTGGCGCTGCGGCGTGGGCTTTAGAATATGCTCTGGCGCTGCGGCGCCAGAATGTAGAAAATGACAACTTTGCCCCTGCAAGCTGGAAATGACCAAAACAGGCCTGCAACATACAGGAAAAGCATAACAACAACAAAATATATACAAAAGCACATCAAAGAACAGAAAACAAGCAGCGTCTTGAGCTTTAGAGAATCTGATTCGCGATATAAATACCACTTATCAAATAACCCCAAACTTAAGCTTTTGCTTGCACTCAAGCAAACAATCTAACATCCACACAAGCATTACCGGAAGACGCGAAAGGAAACTACTACTATATAATAATACCACGGCTTCAAAGCGTACAAAAAGAGCCTCTCCGAGAATAGGACAAACACAGACATGAAAAGGGGCTTAAAATTGAATTTGCAAGCATGAGACTGTACTTGATCCATTCTATGTGCGCGAAGACCAACCATCCTAACTAAACATAGCTCAAACAAAACTTGCACAGCTGAATGCTAAAAACAATATGCACATTACGCAACTTAAACATTCAACAAGCATTAAGGCTAGGATGCAAGCACAGGAAAAAATCAAAAAGCTCTAGCATGAAGACAGTAAAATCTGATTCGGACAGTCCTTAATTACCTTAGGCTAAACAGAGCTACCCATAAATGAGCTTTTGATCAGTGACTCCCAAACCAGACGACTTTAGGGTACTAGGCGTGGAACACCCCTATGAATCTAATAACTCGAGCAGCAAAGGCCACGTAATCAACATAAGCCAAATTAGACTTTACGAAATCTGAAGATAATTTGACGAGTGCATTTTATGCTCCATCTCAACATCGGTCCTGCGTTTATGGGCGAGTGCGTTTTACGCTCCATCTCGACCCACCGCAAAAACTTGTTGTCCGATTTATGAAACGACAATTAACGCGCAAGTATACGCGGTCAACAAGTAATATAAGATAAGTAGGATGTCGTACCCACGAGGACGAAGTCTTAAATGCAAATCAAATACTAATGTAAGTTCTTTACTGTCTTAACTAAACAATTGATTGGAGGTGGTATTTTAAACTATGCGATTACAACTAAAGGAAGCGGGAGAAATAGATGTAATAGGGAGACAAGCTAGGATTGCAACTCCCTTAACGCGTCGCCTAATCTCCTAACTCTCCACAATACAAACAAATCAAGGAATGGTCAGCCGAGAATAGAACTATGCATATGCTTCTGTCGAAGGCTAAACGCACATCTCTAGCTAGATGAATCACAATATATCTATCGATGAAAATAACTAGGCTAGGGTCATTAAGCTCAGTCTCAAGGCTACACAAGGCAAATAGAGATATGTCTATCCTATTAAGCATGTTTATGCACACATTCCTTTAGGCAAGGGCATAACAAGTGTTGTTGTATTTTAAAAGCTAGATAATAATGTCCAATAGTCAATATCCATTAATATCACTGCCAAAAACTCTGTCAAGCATTTAGTCAATAAGCAAGAAACACAACAACCCATTCCCAAAATGATTCATTAGTATAAATAGGAGAGAAAGTTAATTAGGCTAAACACTAGGTTACATTGCAATCCTAAAAAGGAATTAGTTCATAACCATGGTGCTAATACACATTTCTATCACATTCAACATTGATCAGTAATACACAAACAACCGAGAGATTTTACAATAAGAAAACTCCTGAGCTAAGGTTTTCTGTCTCCACGTATTCTCTTCTCCGTGTAAGACCTGAGCTGTATATGATGCAATAACTTTTCTCCCCTAAAACACAACTTCTTTCTATTCTAGAATCCCCAAAAATATTCTCTGTATTTTCTCTCTATCTCCGATATCCTTCCGTTCTTCTCCCGCTCTCCTTTTTTCTTCTTTTTAGGTCATTAAATGCGAACCACTAGCTAGGCACCGGAGGTGACGCTGCGGCGCGGAGCCTATAACTGCTTGGCGGCGCTGCAGCGCCACTAACGCTGCAGCGCGAGAATAAGAAGGACCGGGCCGCTGCAGCGCCAGATGAATTTAGCCAGGACCATGAGTTGGCGCTGCGGCGTGGGCTTTAGAATATGCTCTGGCGCTGCGGCGCCAGAATGTAGAAAATGACAACTTTGCCCCTGCAAGCTGGAAATGACCAAAACAGCCCTGCAACATACAGGAAAAGCATAACAACAACAAAATATATACAAAAGCACATCAAAGAACAGAAAACAAGCAGCGTCTTGAGCTTTAGAGAATCTGATTCGCGATATAAATACCACTTATCAAATAACCCCAAACTTAAGCTTTTGCTTGCCCTCAAGCAAACAATCTAACATCCACACAAGCATTACCGGAAGACGCGAAAGGAAACTACTACTATATAATAATACCACGGCTTCAAAGCGTACAAAAAGAGCCTCTCCGAGAATAGGACAAACACAGACATGAAAAGGGGCTTAAAATTGAATTTGCAAGCATGAGACTGTACTTGATCCATTCTATGTGCGCGAAGACCAACCATCCTAACTAAACATAGCTCAAACAAAACTTGCACAGCTGAATGCTAAAAACAATATGCACATTACGCAACTTAAACATTCAACAAGCATTAAGGCTAGGATGCAAGCACAGGAAAAAATCAAAAAGCTCTAGCATGAAGACAGTAAAATCTGATTCGGACAGTCCTTAATTACCTTAGGCTAAACAGAGCTACCCATAAATGAGCTTTTGATCAGTGACTCCCAAACCAGACGGCTTTAGGGCACTAGGCGTGGAACACCCCTATGAATCTAATAACTCGAGCAGCAAAGGCCACGTAATCAACATAAGCCAAATTAGACTTTACGAAATCTGAAGATTATTTGACGAGTGCATTTTATGCTCCATCTCAACATCGGTCCTGCGTTTATGGGCGAGTGCGTTTTACGCTCCATCTCGACCCACCGCAAGACTTTCGATAATCAATCTCCTTTTCAATTCATTTTATTTTAATACAACATGCCAGAGTCCAAGATCCAAAACTGTAAAAGCACCCAAGCCCTTTATTACCTTGCAGAAATGAAAGATTATAAGAATGAACATACTTTCAAAGCAATCAACGCGCGAAGTAACATCAAAAAATAAATAGCTAAAACAGTTGATCGGTGCTTGCTAAGGACGGATCAAAAACAGTCTCGACTTATCGATTCACAACCCCTAACACATACATGCCTGACACGACTCTAAGAGACAGCCATAACTACTTGGCGCCTGTCATTAGCCACGATCAAAAATTACCCCTCACCCAGCATATTTACAGTTACAGAACTAGGCGAAAGGGAGAATAAGGAGAAGCCATTACACAAGGCATTAAGAAAACCAATTATGGCTAAAAACATAACAACCAAAATAAAGCACAAGCATTTAAATATTATAAACCAAAACATTCATAAACATAGCATAAAAAAAAAAGATAGTCTGGGGCTAAACCGCCCAAAAGAAACATGATAGCAATTCATATATAAAAAAAAAACTTAAACAGGAAATCTCCCCCAAGCTTGAAATCTGCCAATGACCTCACTGGCCTTCACCCACTGGAGCAATATCACCTCCGCCATCATCCTCGTCTTCAGCATCCGCATCTGCTGGCTCCTCCTCGCGATCCTCTCCTGAGGCTGGAAATGGTGGAGGATAAGGCGCAAAGACTAGAGGCTCTGGAAATTGAAAGGGCATGGAATCTGCGTCGTCTCCTCCCTGAGCATAATAGATACTGGAGACCGTATTTGCGAACTCCGCATGATAGTGATTGAATTGGCTCTGCCATTGAGCCACTGTATTAACCTTGCTGTGGAGAAAATTAAGACTGCTTAAAATCTCTGCCAAGGCCCCGGGTGGCATAGCCTCAGAAGATGGTGGCTCAGGCGCTTGAGCGGAGGTACCAGCTTCCGATGAGGGAGGCGGTAGAGGCCCCGGTAAATATCCCTGACCCTTTGGGTGTGACGGAGGTCCCCCATCCCAAACTCCATAACGGGCTATAACGTGATGATCAATGACTGCCATAGGCGGCTGAGTGATGTCGTCTTTCTCCCATACCACACCCGTCCTTTTGCATAGGCGTGTGATCAGAGACGGGTGAGGGAGTCCGGAATTGACGTTGCTCCTAATGGCCTTTTTAATTGAATCCTGAATAAGAACCCCCACATCAACCTTCAGCCCCATGACAATTGCATAAAGCAGTACTGCCCTCTCTCTTGTTACATCGCTCAGGTGGCGTGTTGGCATAATATTTGCACTAATAAAGGAGTACCACGCCTTACCATAACGACTTAAGGCTTGATGGGGGAAAGAGGTCTTTTCACCATGGAATTCATTGGTTTTCCACACGGTACCAGGCTTGCAGAGCTTTGCTATAATCTCATCAGTATTGTAACTCCGCATCCTAGGCTCCAGATAATCCTTACCATCGTAGTTTGGAGTCCCATATACAGCATTGATGGTTCGAGTGTCAAATTTTATCAACTTACCCCGAACTGGCATCGAAGCAGGACCATCGGCATTAGCATTTGCATAAAATTCCTTTACCACTGAAATAACTGCAGATTCGGGCGGCTTGGTGAAGTGAATCCATTTCATAGTCACAATCATTGAATTCATATGGCCGTCCATCTTGTCATCTGGCCTTAGCCCTCTCTCAGGCACCAAACTCCTTTTTGAAAAATTTTGGGCATATCGCTTCCAGGCTTCCTCACTCAAAAATTTTACAGCATCCCAAAGAGGAGGGGCTCTGGAAGACGGAGGAGGACCTATACTAGTGCGAGGACGCTTTGAACCCATAGCAATCAAAACTCCAAGAACAACAAAAAGATAATTAATAAACGATCAACGAAACTCTGCTCTGAAGAAATCCTTTACCTCTGGTTGCTTATAAATACAATGAAGGAGAATAACTGCACGACGGTTGAAGGCCCCAAACGCTCAGAAGCCGAATGGGTGACGGTTGATTTGCCGCAATCGTTGGGAGTAAGGGAGATGTGTGAGAGAGAAACGAGGGACACTGCAAACTGAACCCAAAAGCCTCAATTAAACTTAAAAACTCGGCACTGGCGCTGCAGCGTGGTGCATGGCGCTGCGGCGCGGGAAAGGTTAAACCTGGCGCTGCGGCGTGATTATCGGAGCTGCGGCGTGAAATCTTGGCGCTGCGGCGTGAGTAATTAGGAAGACCTCGACGCTGCAGCGCAACTCTCCAGTAGCTTCCATCATACGCCGGCGCCGCGGCGAGAAAATTTGTAAAGGGGATGGCGCTACGGCGTGATTCTTGGAGCTGTGGCACGAAACTCAGACTAACTCTTGGCGCTGCAGCGTGAGCACTGCATTCCTGCAGCCAACACCCAAAATCTGAATCAAAGCACATTAGAACTACTAGACATAGCAATCATACTAACAATTATATTAACTATTAAACTACATCCTAACATACTAAATTAACATTTACACTAATTCTAAGTAAAACCAATTGCACTAATGATAACTAAGGAAAATAAGACTAAATAAAACCATAAGGAAATTTTTGATACTAAGATGGGGGTTGCCTCCCCATCAAGCGCTTGATTTAGAGTTGTCAGCTTGACTTTCGCCCCGCCTTACACCGGGTCTCCCAAGGTGATGGAGGTGTTTTGCCGGTCGACCTCGCCGCCCCAATAGTGTTTCAAACGTTGTCCATTGACTTTGAATGTTTTGTCTGAATGAGCGTCTTCGACCTCAATAGCCCCATGAGGATACACTTTAGCAATGGTGAACGGCCCCGACCATCGGGACTTCAACTTCCCCGGGAATAATTTCAGTCGGGAGTTAAAAAGAAGCACCTTCTGGCCTTTTTCGAAGTTCCTTTCGACAATTTTCTTGTCATGCCACCGCTTTGTCTTTTCCTTATACAACTTAGCGTTTTCATACGCGTGCAGACGAAACTCGTCTGATTCATTGAGTTGTAATAGTCTTTGTTCACCTGCTGCATCCATATCGAAATTGAGCTTTTGGATAGCCCAATATGCATTGTGCTCTAGCTCCACAGGAAGATGACAAGCCTTGCCATAAACAAGCCTATACGGAGACATTCCGATAGGCATTTTATAAGCGGTGCGGTATGCCCACAAGGCATCATCAAGCTTCTTTGACCAGTCCTTCCGATTAGGATTAACGATCTTCTCCAGGATACGCTTAACCTCTCGATTAGAGATCTCTGCTTGGCCACTTGTCTGCGGATGATAACCTGTGGCTATTTTATGGGTCACCCCATACTTAGCAAGAAGGGCTTCGAAATATTTGTTGCAAAAATGTGACCCTTCATCACTGATTATTGCCCGAGGAGTTCCGAAGCGAGTGAAAATATTTTTCCTTAAGAAATTAAGCACCACCTTAGCATTATTAGAAGGCAAGGCGACTGCTTCTACCCATTTGGAGACATAATCAACCGCGACCAGAATATAGAGATTGTTGAAGGACGACGGGAATGGCCCCATGAAGTCAATACCCCATACATCAAACAGCTCTACTTCAAGGATATTCTGCAGAGGCAATTCGTGCCTTTTTGAAATGGTTCCTACCCTTTGGCATCTATCGCAGTGCAACACATATAGGTGTGCATCTTTGAACAGGGTAGGCCAGTAAAACCCAGATTGGAGTACTTTAGCAGCAGTTCTTTGGCCCCCAAAATGTCCTCCATAATTAGAGGAATGACAATGATGGATCACACCTTCGATTTCCTCCTCTGGCAAACATCTTCGCAGAATCTGATCTGAACACTGTTTGAATAAAAAGGGCTCGTCCCAAAAGTATTGTTTTGCATCATTTAGGAATTTCTTCCTCTGCTGATAGCTGAAGATGGGAGGAAGCACTTGACAAGGGACGAAATTTGCAAAGTCCGCGTACCACGGGGCTTTACTTTGGACGCCAAACAGTTGTTCATCCGGGAAGAAATCATTGATGTCTTTGATTGCGTCTCCCGAATGAGGAGGATTTTCCAACCTCGACAAGTGATCTGCTACCTGGTTTTCTGTCCCCTTCTTGTCGCGAATCTCTAGATCCAACTCCTGTAGAAGAAGGACCCACCTTATCAGCCTAGGCTTTGATCTTTTTTTTCTATCAGATATTTAATGGCCGAATGGTCTGTGTACACGGTCACTTTTGTTCCAATGAGGTAGGAACGGAATTTGTCGAAAGCATAGACCACTGCCAGCAGTTCCTTCTCGGTTGTGGTGTAATTTAACTGAGCATCAGTTAATGTTTTGCTGGCATAATAGATCGTGTGGAACACTTTTTTCCTTCTCTGTCCCAACACTGCCCCAATTGCAAAATCGCTGGCGTCACACATGAGCTCAAATGGGAAAGTCCAATCAGGAGCTACCACAATAGGAGTCGAAATGAGTTTTTCCTTCAATAATTCAAATGCTCTGAGGCAGGCTTCATCAAACTGAAAAGGCATATCCTTTTCCAATAGTGAACATAGTGGTTTTGTTATCCTTGAGAAGTCCTTGATAAACCGCCTATAGAAACCTGCATGCCCAAGAAAACTCCTAACCCCTTTCACTGATGTAGGCGGTGGTAGACTATTGATGACATCAATTTTAGCCTTGTCTACTTCAATACCACCATCTGATACTATGTGGCCCAGAATAATGCCCTCTTTTACCATGAAGTGGCACTTCTCCCAATTCAATACAAGATTAGTTTCAACGCATCTTTGGAGAACGGCAGTCAAATTGACCAGACAGTTATCAAATGAACTCCCGAATACAGAAAAATCGTCCATGAAAACCTCGAGGGTCTTTTCGACCATGTCAGAGAAGATGGACATCATGCAAAGTTGGAATGTTGCAGGAGCGTTACACAACCCAAAAGACATTTTCTGAAAGGCAAAGGTCCCATACGGACATGTGAACGTTGTTTTCTCCTGATCTTCGGGAGCAATAGAAATTTGATTATAGCCAGAATAACCATCTAGCAAACAATAGAAGGCGTGCCCAGCAAGTCTATCGAGCATCTGATCAATAAATGGCAGAGGGAAGTGATCCTTACAGGTGGACTTGTTCAACTTTCTGTAGTCCATACATACCCTCCATCCAGTCACCGTTCTGGTTGGAATCAACTCGTTATTCTCATTGGCTACTACTGTCATACCGCCCTTTTTTGGCACGCATTAAATTGGACTGACCCAAGGACTGTCCGAGATAGGGTATATAATGCCCGCATCTAGCAGCTTAATGATTTCCTTCCGGACCACCTCTTTCATTATTGGATTCAATCGCCTCTGATGTTCAATGGTCGGCTTGGATCCTTCCTCCAGTAGGATTTTGTGCATACAAAGGGATGGACTGACCCCTTTAATGTCTGAAATTGACCACCCCAGTGCCGTTTTATACTGTTTGAGCACTAGCAGTAGCTTCTCTTCCTGGCCTTCATCTAAAGATGCAGATATTATAACAGGTAACGTGGATGAATTTCCCAAGTATGCATACCTCAGATGATTGGGCAGGGGCTTTAACTCGAGGACAGGAGGTTCTACAACAGATGGTTGGGCCTTGGAAGTAGATGTTTCTGGATCATTCGGCGACTCAAACTGTCTTTGGAACTGTGTAGATCGCTGGGGTGCATCCAGCCAGTTAGCACATTCAACATGGGTGGCCTCTTCCTTAGTGCTGGTACCTCTTAATGGAGCTTCTAAAGGGTTTGTCATGCATGTTTCTAAGAATACTTCCCTGACTGCATCATCCATCTGGTTAATCTGAAAACAGTCTTCAGGGGTGTTCGGATATTTCATTGCCCTAAACACGTTGAAAGTTACTTTCTGATCCTGTACTCTCATAGTTAGCTCCCCTTTCTGCACATCTATAAGGGTTCTCCCCGTTGCTAAGAATGGTCTTCCCAGTATTATCGGGACCTCCCTGTCTTCCTCAAAGTCCAGGATAATAAAGTCCGCTGGGAAGATTAACTTGTCCACCTTAACAAGCACATCCTCTACTATCCCCTTCGGGTACGTGAGAGATCTATCCGCCAATTGCAAAGTAACACTTGTGGGTTTGGCTTCATTCAGTCCAAGCTTTTTATATATTGACAGAGGCATCAAATTTATACTCGCCCCCAAATCACATAAGGCCTTGCCAATGAATTGGTCCCCGATAGTGCATGAAATCGTGAAACTTCCAGGATCTTTCAGTTTTGGCGGGAGCTTGTTCTGTAGAATAGCACTGCATTCCTCAGTCAGAACCACTGTTTCATAATCTCCCATTTTCCTCTTTTTCGACAATATGTCTTTCATGAATTTAACATAGCTCGGCATTTGCTCCAACGCCTCTGCAAACGGGATATTTATGTGAACCTTCTTGAACACTTCTAAAAACTTAGAAAATTGCTTATCAAGCTTTTGTTTCTGCATGCGCTGGGGGAATGGCAACTGTGGAATAGGAGGACTAGCTGTGTTCACTGTAGGGGTTGGTGATGAAGGGCTTTCTTGAGCATTTACCTCACCCCCAGACTTATCATCACTCTGCTCCACAATAAGTTCCTCTATAGTCACTTCTTCTTGCACTACAGGACTCTCTCCACCCTTCTCATTTATAGTTCTCCCACTCCGGAGTGTAACTGCTTTGCAGTGTTCCTTCCCATCCCGTTTCGGGTTGACATCAGTGTCACTCGGCAATGTGCCTTGCGGTCGACTATTCAAAGCAGAGGCCAACTGTCCCATTTGGACTTCAAGGTTCCGGATGGAAGCTTCTTGATTACTGCTCCTTGTCTCATTTTGGGCAATATATCGTGACAGGAGATCTTCCAAACTAGGTTTTCTTTCCTGTTGAGATGGTGGATAGTGGAACTGATTATGAGAACTCTGTGGTTGTTGGTTGTACTGATTTTGAGCTTGAAAACCGGGAGGGTTTGAGAAATTAGGCCTGGTGGTCGGAGGTTGTGCTTGATTGCTATTTGTGTTGCCCCAAGAAAAGTTTGGATGATTCCTCAAGCCCGGATGATAATGAGTAGGGAGACTTGCGTTTTGCTGCCGCCCATAGTTGGAAACAAATTGAACTGACTCGGGGCTTATGGCACACTGCTCAGTTGTGTGGCTCCCTTGACACAATTCACACAACAATGCGACACTCTGAACATTCTGCACAGCTTGCACTCCCATGGTGTCAAGTCTTTTGGTTAGCGCTGCAACCTGAGCCGCTAATTGTGTGACTGGATCTACCTCATATATTCCTGCTGCTCTTCTAGGGGCCTGCCTATCATTTGGCCATTGATAATTATTGGCCGCCATTGTTTCCACCAATTCATACCCCGTTGTATGATGCTTAGACATGAACGCTCCTCCAGAAGCGGCATCAATACTCGATCGAGTAGCTCCGGATAACCCATTATAGAATGTCTGGATGGGAAGCCATTCTGGCAGTCCATGGTGGGGGCATTTTCTCAGAAGATCCTTGAATCGCTCCCATGAGTCGTACAAAGATTCTGACTCAAACTGATTAAAAGAGGTAATTTCGTGCCTGAGCCTGGCGGTTTTAGCTGGTGGGAAGAACTTTGCCACGAACTTTTGAGCCAAGTCATCCCATGTGGTTATGGAGCCTGACGGAAGTGAATGTAGCCAGCTCTTAGCTTTGTCCTTCAAAGTGAAGGGAAACAATCGGAGTCTGATGGCATTGTCAGACACTCCGTTGCACTTAAACGTATCGCAAATTTCCAAGAAGTTCATCAAGTGATCGTTGGGGTCATCATTTGGTAATCCCCCAAACTGAATATTGGAGCACATTTGGATGGTGCCCGGCTTGATCTCAAAATTGTTTGCTTGGATTGCGGGCCTAAGAATGCTCGCTTGCAAATCTGCGATGTGAGGCATAGCATGCTCCCTTAAAGATTTCTGAAGTTCCTCAGCCATTGTAACAGGAGTATGTATGTCCCGCGCTTTTTCTCTCTGCAGGCGTCTGTACGTTCTATCAACCTCGGGATCGAGAGGTATTATATTCCGACCCCTTCGAGGTGGCATACGCTGTTGAGATCACCTGAAAAGAAAATTAAACAGATAAAGTTAGTCTAAATTAAGATCGTAATGACTTAGCTTTAATATTGATAACAAATAATACTAAGTCCCCGACAACGGCGCCAAAAACTTGTTGTCCGATTTATGTAACGACAATTAACGCGCAAGTATACGCGGTCAACAAGTAATATAAGATAAGTAGGATGTCGTACCCACGAGGACGAAGTCTTAAATGCAAATCAAATACTAATGTAAGTTCTTTACTGTCTTATCTAAACAATTGATTGGAGGTGGTATTTTAAACTATGCGATTACAACTAAAGGAAGCGGGAGAAATAGATGTAATAGGGAGACAAGCTAGGATTGCAACTCCCCTAACGCGTCGCCTAATCTCCTAACTCTCCACAATACAAACAAATCAAGGAATGGTCAGCCGAGAATAGAACTATGCATATGCTTCTGTCGAAGGCTAAACGCACATCTCTAGCTAGATGAATCACAATATATCTATCAATGAAAATAACTAGGCTAGGGTCATTAAGCTCAGTCTCAAGGCTACACAAGGCAAATAGAGATATGTCTATCCTATTAAGCATGTTTATGCACACATTCCTTTAGGCAAGGGCATAACAAGTGTTGTTGTATTTTAAAAGCTAGATAATAATGTCCAATAGTCAATATCCATTAATATCACTGCCAAAAACTCTGTCAAGCATTTAGTCAATAAGCAAGAAACACAACAACCCATTCCCAAAATGATTCATTAGTATAAATAGGAGAGAAAGTTAATTAGGCTAAACACTAGGTTACATTGCAATCCTAAAAAGGAATTAGTTCATAACCATGGTGCTAATACACATTTCTATCACATTCAACATTGATCAGTAATACACAAACAACCGAGAGATTTTAGAATAAGAAAACTCCTGAGCTAAGGTTTTCTGTCTCCACGTCTTCTCTTCTCCGTGTAAGACCTGAGCTGTATATGATGCAATAACTTTTCTCCCCTAAAACACAACTTCTTTCTATTCTAGAATCCCCAAAAATATTCTCTGTATTTTCTCTCTATCTCCGATATCCTTCCGTTCTTCTCCCGCTCTCCTTTTTTCTTCTTTTTAGGTCATTAAATGCGAACCACTAGCTAGGCACCGGAGGTGACGCTGCGGCGCGGAGCCTATAACTGCTTGGCGGCGCTGCGGCGCCACTAACGCTGCAGCGCGAGAATAAGAAGGACCGGGCCGCTGCAGCGCCAGATGAATTTAGCCAGGACCATGAGTTGGCGCTGCGGCGTGGGCTTTAGAATAGGCTCTGGCGCTGCGGCGCCAGAATGTAGAAAATGACAACTTTGCCCCTGCAAGCTGGAAATGACCAAAACAGCCCTGCAACATACAGGAAAAGCATAACAACAACAAAATATATACAAAAGCACAACAAAGAACAGAAAACAAGCAGCGTCTTGAGCTTTAGAGAATCTGATTCGCGATATAAATACCACTTATCAGTAGGAAGCTCTGAGCCTCAGAGGAAGAAGAAACGAAGACACAGAACAAAGAAGTCTTCATTCACTACTATTATGGAGTCATCACGAATCGTAGAGTCCAGACTGACTGCTACTACAGAAGGAGAAGTTGCAACAGCCTCTCAGCCTGAACAAACTCAAAAGGCTGAAGCTGAAGAAAGTGCAAAGGTTGTGTCCAAGCCAAAGAAGAGGGTGAAAACGTTGGTCAAGAAGTATATTCTTACCAATGAGGAAATATTGAAGGAAGATGATAGAAGGATTGCTATTGAGAAGGCTGAACAAAGCAATCAACCTCAAGCATCTGGTCCAACCTTGGAAGAGACTAGAATCATTGAAGATGTGATAGCCTACATTAGTAATGTAGACAACACTGCTGCACCTGATCAAGCTGTGAATCAAGCTGAGGAGGAGATGCCTGAAGCTGGTGCTCATGTTGATGAAGTTCAGGAAGAAGAAATGGCCAACTCTGAAAGGATTGTGCCAGAAATAATTGTGATAACCCCTGATAATCTTGAAGAGGAAATGCCCGAACCAAGTGCTGCTGCTGAGAAAGCACAGCCTGAAGTTATTATTCAATCAGAGGAGGTTCTAGTAGAAGATGTGTTAGAGAAGTCTTTGGAAGTTCCTATTCAAGGGAGTGCTACAACTGAGGGGGAGCTGTTAGAAGCACAAGAATCAGAGAATGCAGCAGCTGAGGGGGAGCTTCCAATAGATAATCTTGAAGTCTCCCCAATTCATGAAGAATTCGTAGAGTCTGCTGCTGCAGAAATGGTGGACATTGAGGGTGATGTGATGGCAGATATGGTGGAAATTCTTGATGAAAATGGCGATGAAGAAGAGGATGATGAACTTGAGGTTCTGGCTATGGGCAGGAGTGGAGAAAGGACAACTAGCTACAATCAGCTATTCAACTACTTGCTTATAATGCCCTATCATAGAGCCATGATTCTCAACTCCTAGGATCATATATTTTGGACCTTCAAGGCTTATCCAGCAATTTTAGTGCTAACCGATGGTTTCCCAAGAAACCTCAGATTTGCTTAGAAGCTAATCACAAATGCTTCAACTTCAGAAGCTGAGCCTGAGGTATACTATACTCCTCTCTCCTTCATTATCAACCACTCTCCTCCATCACACTTCAATCAATTCTATAAATTGCCAAGATGGTTGGAAGTGGTCCTACACCTACTAAACCATTTTCCAGTTACAGAGTCCCAAAACTCTGTACCTGAAGAACTAAATAACCAACTTGCCCTTATAGAGCCAACTATAAATGATCCAATGGTTATACAGCATATCACAAGAGTAATTGAACAAATGCTTGCAAGCTCAACATTGAGACACCAACTCTGGACTGACGAACTACGATTCGTGCCTATTGATCAACCTGACACGGAAATCATAGAGTCCTCAGAACAGCTCAACGAACCACATACACAAACCCCTGCACCAAACACTCGCCCATACACCAAACACAAGCTCCTATAACCCAATCAGATATTCCCTCATCCTCAAACAATGAATATTTTAACATGACATTTGCTCTCATGAGCATGTCAAGGAGATGTGAACACACTACTGCCCCTCCTCCTCTTGAGACTCAGCGAATTCTTGATCGACTGTCTCTAATGCCAATAAAGGAGGAGCTGGCTGATCTGATAAGTCATATGGCTTTAGAGTCTGAGGAGGTTCTTGAAGCTAGCTCTCTGTCGCTTTATAAAAGATTCGATCATATAATCGACTCTGTCAAGACTCTACCAGGGAACTTGGCAACTGAACTATCCAAGAAGCTGAGGGAGATTGTAAAGGAAATGGGTGACAGCCATATCCAAAGGGATGCTATTCATTTTGCTGCAATAAAAAAGCATAAGGAATCTATGGAGATCATGCAGAAAACTCAACAAATGCAAAATGAGCTAATGATCAAATAGATTCAAGAGCTGCGCCTCACACTACATGAATTCCAAACCTATGGCATGACTCAAGTTCAGTAAACTACACAAGCCATGGCACGACTTCAGCAACAAAGAAGAAATACTGAGGCTTTAGTCGAGGAAAATCATAGTGACATTGCACTCAACCGCTCTCAGATGCATGAGCTGGTGCAAGAAGTCCAACGCCTATCTGAAGACATTCGAACCCTTGATGTTGACATAAAGGCGAAGAATAATGAGCAAGGAGACAGAAGCAGAGGCAGAGGAAGCAGAGGAGACAGAAGGCAGTAGGGAAGGCAAACTCACATTGGTCAATCATCGGTAGTAGGAAAACTCACATTGGTCAATCGTTGAGGAGCAACCCCAGCAGTCCTAGCTTTCAGCCTCCACGATCTGATTAAGAGTAGCAACGCCCTCTCATGGCTGAACCCTATCAAAGGGGTCAAGGTCAAGCTTCTGGCTCACAAGGAGTATCCTCTACTGGTATTAACATGCCAGTTGGAGATCCTCTTTTTATGAACAGACATAATCATTCAGAAATGTTGAGCCCAGAAGAGCTAGCTGACATTGCATGGAGAGATGAAGTTAGCAGAAGAAGGAGAGCTGAAAGCATGCCAACCCTCCGAAGAGCAAGAGGCAAAGAAGATAGAGATAAGTTAAAATTAATGTTGTATTGATGTTTCTATGCTAGATTGTAATATCTTTTCAAACATCAATAAATTCATACTTATCTCTAAAAATTTTAGCTGCTCACTGAAACATTAAGTCATATTTACTTTCTAGCATTCTACATTTAGAAAATGATGTTATGATACAAATCTCCTTAGTTATGTTAACATCAAATATGGGGAGATTGTTGGGAATTGCATATTCAAATTTGATGTTAAAAGTAAATATAAATGCTTAAGTGTAAAGTCCTTCATAGATCATATGTACAAGGACTTAGATGATAGATCAAAGTTGTTAGGTTGATCTGTGCTTTAATGTTTATCATTCTGTAAATGAATGGATAGAAGAGAGATCAAATCTGTTAGGTTGATCTATTTGAGATGTAATTGTTAAGCCTTGATAGAATCGTAGTCTATCAAAGGCAGTCTGCAGAGCAGAATCGTGGAGCTTCAATGAAGATGTCCAAAGATCGTAGTCTGTCCTGGAAGCCACTCTCAGAATCGTGGAGATGATCTGAGCGCCTGTCGGATTAAGTCAAGAATCGTAGTGTGCTCTCAAAAGCATGAAGTCTGCAAGACAAGCAAGTGGAATTCATAGTCTATCAAAGAGCTTAAGAGAAATTATAGTGTTCTCTAAGATCAAGACTGAGTCCAGCCTGTGCAAGCCAACACACAACGATCATGGTACAAAGACCACGATCGTCGTGACCCTCCTGTCAGCATCAAAGTTCGTCTATCTGATGAAAAATGAAGAGCAACAAATGAAGAAAGGCTTATAGACATTGACAAATTGATAATTCCAATGATGCTACATTCATCCTTAGTATATATCGAAGAAGCGTATTGGAGAAGCTAAGAAAAGGACTAAAAGCCTGCTAAAAACATCTTTTTAGGTGTTAGGTGAGATAGCAGTTTGCTGTGTCAGTGGGCCAGACGGCTAAGCAGCAGAAAAGTAGGAAGTCAACATCAGTGCACAGAACAGTCTGAAGCATTTAATGCTACAACGGATGCCTTCAACGGTTAGATTTCAAGGGCTCCTTGATAAACAAATCAGACAAGGATTCAGAAAAAGCAAGCAAGTAAGAAAGAAAGAAAGCTAAGAACGCTTAAGAACACTCAACGAATAGACTCTACGATCCTGAAAGAGGAAAGCTTGCTTCGCTACTCAGTTTATTCAGAACTAATGCTTAATTGCAACTGAGTAGCACACCCCAGAATACAACTCTCAATCCAAAGTGTACCAAGTCAGAAGGACTTGAAGAGTTCTAAGTGAACTAAAAGAAGTTCCAAGATTGTTGATCTTGAAGAGTTCTTAGTGAACTAGAGAAGTTCCAAGGTTGCTGGCCTTGAAGGAATCTAAGTGATTCAAAGTGTAAAGACATCCTTAGTGGATTTCCTACTCATGGAGTAGAAGAGTGGACTAGGAGCCTTGTGTGCTCTGAACCACTTAAAACCTCTGTGTCTCTCATTAACTGCTATAACTGTTATATCTGTTATAACTGCCATAACTGCTTATCAAACTATCACTGCATCATCTTTAAGGGGAACAAACATATATTCCACGGCTGTCAGTATATTCAATACTGATAAGTATTTTGAAACAAAGAAAATGGTTAAAATATCTATTCAACCCCCCACCATTCTAGATAACTATTATGCCTTTGGGAACTAACAAGATGAAAATGTAAATTATACTAAAAGATAATTGTAAGGTTGGGACATTTCTGTATGTCATAACAACTGAAGGAATGAAATTAAAGTTGGTTACGTAAACTTAAATTATAAGAACGTGAACCATAAGAAGTAAAGAGAAGTTTAAACCAATGCGTAAGTCAAATATATGACTAATTAGTGTGTGTATTTCCTTATATGTTATATAGGGATTTCGATGAACGGTATAACGTAAGCAGTATGCAGCTCTAAGGCAAGTTTTCTAACTTCATTCATTTCTATATGAATGCTAGTTCTTAAACTTTCTTAGATGTTAAACTTGAGAAGTTTTACCTATGTACAAATGTATTATATTTGTACAAGGTGTTAGTATGTATGAGGCCTTGTGCCACAATGTTAACACTTTGGTGTTTCTGTGAAATGAACTATTCTGTGATTGAACTGTTCAATATGTAAAAGTTCGATTTATTCATGAACCGTCATTGTTAAGTCTGTGCTAATGATTCTAGCCAGACAATGTATATGAAAGAGTAGAAAAATGAAAGTATGACAAAGTAAATATGATAAATGTTTTAAAATGATAGGAATCAAAACGTATTCCTATTATTCGAGCTGCTTCATATCCATTGTTCGGTTATTTAAGTCTTAAAAGAATTTTGATTCTTGAGTTGTTATTATTTAACTGCTATGACTTGCTGAGCAATTGAATACTCACACTTACTTTAAATAAAAATATTTTCAGCGAACGACGGTAGTATGTACTAAAGGATCCCATAAAGATCAAGATGACCGGTGTCCTGCTGAAGTGTTGTTTAGTATATGAACAAGCAAGAAGACTCAAGCCAAGACTTGTAGTGTAGAATAATTGATTAAACTGTAGATTAGTTTAATGAACTATTATGAATCCTTTGTGGAGGATAAAAGTCACTCTTGTAAGAAGTAAAGAATAATGTAATTACCATTATTTATAATGAAAGAGGTTTTAAGGTAATAGAACCTGGGATTTTACGGATGTATGTTGTTATATTTAGTTATATAATGATGTATGTTTGGAATGAGATGTCCTCGTGATGTACGGAATCCGGGTGTGAAGATAGACCAGATTTTTTGGGCATCATAATCAACATTCATTTTGTTAAACATATTTATGTTTAAGTTTTTGGCAACCTAACATGCCCGTCGATTTAATGACTTTAAAACCTTTGTGTATTGTGACACCTCCAAATCCGGGTACTTCATTTCCATAGGATTTGATGTTCACTATCTAAATAAACATAACTAACTGCCCATAAATAAGGAATGCAAATTAAATTACAACCTTAGACCAAAAAGCTTCTTTATAAAAGGATTACATCATTTTCAAAACGTTTCCCAAGTTTCTAACCTTAAACAATCAACATAAGGCGCAGAAATAAAACATCATAAACAAATTAAGTCTTATTACAAAATTATATAATAAATATGAACAAGTCTTTTGTTGGGTATTCTCTATACGCGCTACACGCAAGTATACGTGATCCACAAGTAATATACTGATAAGTCAGATATCGTACGCACAGAGATAATAATTCCTATTTAATCTAATCATGTACCAGTTTTATACTATCTCAGCTTTATTAAACTAACGATTAAAAGATGTTTTTATAACTAAATTACTACTTAAACAATTGCAACACTAACTCAAGATTTTCACTAGTTTTTAGAGAATTAAGCCTACAACTTCACTTAATATTTCACTTCAAATAACATCCTTTTCTCCAGTTTATTTCAATTATTCCAGATTATTAATCAAGAACACTAAAGCAGATATAACCACCTCTCGATGCATTATACCCATACTCACTTTCATCCACAGATGATAGAATTAAGCAAGACACCCTAGATAACTAATTCACTATATCTCTATATGAATTATAATTAAATAAGGTTTGAAAATCAAGTTCTTATCAGATTACATAGGGCGTAAAGGTATATCTCTATCCTAAACACGAATTATGAATTCCATCTACTCAAAAATCATAAACATATGTCACTATGGCAAGTTCCAATCCCATATGTCCTCTCTCGATTTCATATGGGATAACAGATAATTATTGATCAAGCAATTATATAGATTAAGTACAATGCATAGCAAATAATCTGGGGATAACATCCATAAAATGAATTAAAGTTTATTTAATCATCCATTACATACAAGATCCGTCATAGGTTTAAAAAGGAAATTAGTTCATCATAGATAAATAAAATCCAACAATCCACATCATAGAGAACATTCTGATTACAAGATAAAAAGATAGATAGAAAATAGACACTAGAGTTGTATCACCGCTTTCCACTCCGATCTTGCGTTCTTTGTATCCAATTGATGCTTCAAACCTCCGTGCTAGATCAATACTTGAATTAGGGCTTCTAGATCTGTGTAAGTATATCCATAACAGCCTCTTCTAGTGTCTTTTATATGCTCTCAGCCGTAACACCAATTAGCCCTTTTTTCTGCCAAATCCTAGTCAAAATAGGACACTGATATAAAATCTGCCGTATGCCCGCCCCGGCGGCACATTTACCTTTGGTATGCCCGCCCCGGCGGCAAGCCACTTTGAAAGCTGAATTTCCCGTACACCCGCCCCAGCTGGTGTTTTAGCTTGAAGAGGTCAGCCCCAGCGGGGGTCCAATTTCTACAAAAATCTGCAATTTGCTCCTTTTTACCATGGTTTCTCATCAATTTCTATCCCGCACATAATAACACAAAACCAGGTAAAATGACACTAAAATAACTTGAAGTAAGCACGAATCAAGCTATAATGGATATCAATTCGTTGGTATAAAACCAACTCATCAAATACCCCCAAACTTGAGACTTTGCTTGTCCTCAAGCAAAATAATGCATATGCAACTAATAATACAATGCCTACTAATGCAACTGTCAGATAGCAAGAAGATAACCAATACCGCCTCAGAGAATTCACAACAGATATAAACAATAAATCCAACCAGAGACATATCTGCACATCAAACTAATCTATGAATCTATACCTGTCAACACCACTACTGTGTGTGTGTGCTCAACAACAATATAATCAACTACAGCTCAAATATATCACTTAATACTCATCTTAGAATTTAATCACAATTTTACTCAAGAAATCGCATGAACAAGATAAAGCGAATTCAACTCAACGTCAACCAAGTTAAAAGTCAATATGGGAGATTTTCTATCTTTCTTTATTTACGGGGCATTTTGCTCGTTTTCCTGTATCTCTATTTTCCTCATGACTGTGCAATGTCTAATTCCCTTAGGCTCTTCAATGATACCTATGTAGCGAGCTATCGACAAACGACTTCCAAAACCGAATGGCTTTAGGGCATGGGGTGTAAAGACATCCCCTAGGGCGTACTTACTCGAATATCAAAGGCCACGAAACTAGACTAGTCACGGTGTTTATTCATAAGTTTCTATAAATTTTTATTCATATTTTGCAGTAAAAAATTCTATTCTCATTTTTTTTTCTTTCAGATAGCTCCCATATCTTCCCCCAAACTTAGGTTTCAGTCTAATCTTAGTCACTAATACCAGTTTACTGAATTTCTGTCATTACAACCTAATTGCTATTCCAGATGACAATTATGTGACTATTTGAACTAAGTTAACTAAATAGTTGTCTAACGTGCTAACAGGTGCAGCAGTGTCAAACAGGTAAGGACTCATGTAAAGGTCTGAATGTACTTCAACTTCCTAGTTATCATTTCTGTTTATGTTCTTATGTAAGTCCAGTCTCATCACTGGCTAATGTTATCTTTTACTATTGACATACTGACTCATACAAAACTAATTAACAACTCTTGTTATGGTCTTTTATGAATTTTTTTTTCAATATTTGATAAGCATAAAAACTATGACTATACTAATACTACTATACTAAAACTAATAACTAAATGCAAGTCTGAACAATATTATAAAATATAAAATCCACCCCTAAACTTAATCAGAACAATGTCCTCATTGGTTCAAAATAAAGCAAGTAAAGCGCAGAGGACTTCCCTGATACATCAAGAATCCTCCTCGAGGTCAGAGTAGGAAGGTGGTGGATATGCAGGCAGCGGTTGTGGAGTCAAAAACTGGAATGGCTCGACCGAAGTATTCAGCCTTGAAAACTCCTTAGCAAGTGCGGCGTTGAACTAATTCTGTGTGTTGAACATGTGGTCTTACCGCGCCGCCAATCTGTCAGCCAAGCGGTATGCTCATCCAGTTGCTGCTGCACAACTGGAGTCTAAGAAGTATGGATTGGTGGCTCTCCCTCTTCTGCCTCCTCGTTCGGCTCCTCCGTAGCCATGGTCGCTGCTCTCTGTGCCTCCTCGGTGGATGGAAAGATAAAACCTAGCCCACGGGGGTGTGGAGGTGCTACTGGCCATTTGTCGAACCAGGCAATCATTCTCGTATCGAGCAGCTAGAGAGGCTGCTGAGTCAGTTCCCTGTCCGTCCACCTGACACCCGCACGACGGTACAATCCTGTGATCAACGATGGATGTGGCAGTCCACTCGAGAATAGTCCTCTCAGACATCTACAGATTGAAAAACTGATGATTAGGCCTATGTCGATGTCGTAGTCCTTGAGGATGGCATACAAGATGGAAATCTTCACCTTGGTGATCTCACTTGTATGCGTCGATGGTAGGAGTTTAGCACACAAGAAGGAATACCAGACTTTGCCATATTGGTTTAGACTGGAGCTCATGATCAGTATTCCTTCTTTCTTGCCCCTAAACCATGCCGTGCCCGTTTTGCATATCTTAGCTAGTATCTCATCGTAGTCAGGCCCCCTGTCTATTAATTCCTGGTATTGACACATATTAGGCCTTTACAAGTTGTAATAATCATTGATAGCTGCTGGGCTAAAGTCCACCAGTTTGCCCCTAACGAACGCCTGGAATGGAGATATATCCTCGACATTCGCATAAAACTCTTTCACAACCGCCACTACTGCTGCATCGGGTTAGTCTATAAAAGTTTCCCAGCCCTGTTCTTCAATTTGTAAAGCGATTTCCCCGTCAGTGGCATCGGGCCTAAGCCCACGCTTGGGAGTGAGCTTCTTAGACGCCAAGTAGTCGAAGCGATCAGTGACGATCTCACTTCTAAATTTTGTTTTGTCATATGATCGCATTGGTGAGGAAGAAGATTCACCCTTTTGGTGCTTAGGAGCTCTTGGAGGCATGATGGTCAAGTGCTTAAAAACAAGTACTTTCTGAAGAATTGGTAGTTGAGATTTTCTGTCAAACAGTTGGTGGCATGGAAAATTTAGGATTTGGTTGGTGATGTTTAGCTCTTTAATTTCCCCTAAATTTGTCTTGTAATCAACTAACTCAAGCAATATATATAGAACCCCAAGTAGCACAGAACTTCAGAAGCCCAAAGTAATACACAAGTGAAACCCCCAAACTTAGATCCTATGAGAAAAACTTGCAATGGATATCTGGATTTGTTGATGGATGATGAAAATTTGATGGAGTTTGTTGATGTGCCAAGGTGTAGGATCTGATTGTGATTCTTTTGTAATAGATACTCTTGAATTGAAGAATAAAGGTTTTGGTATTATTTTTCGGTAGCCAAAAGTGTGGGTGTGTGTTTAGAATAGCTTATGTCCTTTCCGAACAAGTATTTTAAAAACAGAACTGCCGCTAGCCCACAGGGGCGGCATGAAGAAGCTTGATACACCCGCGGGGGAGGGGGTTAGGCAGAGGCTTGGTCTTGGGAGTCCGCCGGGGCATCAGTTTTTCATCTTGAAGGCCCGTTGGGGCGGGTACTATTCAGGGACTGGAGTTGGGGGCCCGTGGGGGCAGCATAGATTGGCTTTGGAAAGCCCGCGGGGGTGGAAGGTATGCAGGGAATTCATATGGCAAGCCCGCCGGGGCGAGTACTTTTCCTTTGGAAAGCCCGCGGGGGCGGGGGGTATACAGAACTTTAAATCTTAAAATTTTTCAGCATTTATTCTACAGCATTGCTTGAATAGCCTTTCCATTTGCCCTTAATGATTTCCTCTTGAATTTTTCTTGCCCGTGGCCTATCCTTGCACGAACAACAGGAGAATTGTTAGAACATGCATTCTTACGACTCGATTGGTACTAAATTACGAAATGACTATAACTAATCTACTTAGATATAATATAAATTAACATAAAGGATGGGTTGCCTCCCATCGAGCGCTTGATTTTTAGTCTTTCAGACTGACTACTCCCTGTTTCAATTTAGTTCGGCCAGGTCGACCACGGTGGCCTGACGATCGATGTCTCCGCCCCAATAGTGCTTGAGGCGTTGGCCGTTCGCTTTAAATGGTTTTGTCGGATCTTGTCCACAGAGTTCAACGACGCCATATGGAAATACAGTCTTTATAGTGAATGGCCCCGACCATCTAGATTTTAGTTTTCCGGGAAAAAGTTTCAACCTTGAGTTGAAGAATAATACCGATTGCCCCGGTTCAAATTTTCTATCCAGTATCTTCTAATCGTGCCACTTCTTGACCTTCTCTTTGTATAACTTCGAATTTTCGTAAGCCTGCAGGCAGAATTCGTCTAATTCGTTGATTTGCAACAACCTTTTCTCCCCTACTGTTGATAAATCGAAGTTCAATTTCCTTATAGCCCAATATACTTTATGCTCACATTTTACTAGAAGGTAACACACCTTCCCGTAAATTAATTGATAGGGAGACATGCCTATCGGAGTCTTGTAAGCGGTCCGATATGCCCACAAAGCGTCGTCTAGCTTCAACGACCAATCCTTCCTGTTTGGGTTGACGACCTTTTCCAGAATTCTTTTCACCTCTCGGTTAGACACTTCGGCTTGGCCACTCGTCTGAGGGTGATATGCTGTGGCAATCCAGTGTTTGACCCCATACTTCGTTAAGAGAGCAGTGAAATATTTATTGCAGAAGTGGTGATAAGTAGGTTTTTAACCTACTTAATAGGTATTTGTTAGCTTGTTATATTGCATTTACTTGAGTATGCATTGGACTTTTTATGTGTTTTGTGTTAATATGCAGGAATGGAGATGATTGGGCAGAAAAGGAGAAAAGAACCAAAATTGGGCTTGATGATAGACCAGCACGGGGCGCGCTGCAGATACAAATGAACTGGCGCGGGCCGCGCCATGTAAAGAACTTGAATCCCTGCATATCAAGCGTGGGGCGTGCTAGGAGAAGAAGGGGACAAGCGCGGGGCGCGCCGGACAGATGGGCTGACCAGATTTTAAATGATTTAATTATAAAGTTGTGTATGATTAGGATTGCAGTCTTGCCTTATTAGACTAGGGTTTTGTTAATCTATATATATCAGTTGTTCTGCTGAGTTTAGACTAACTTGGATCAGATAATTTTAATCTTTCATCTTGGAGGCTATTCATCAAGGCATGTCAGGCTAATTCACTGATACAATTCTGAAGGGATGTTGAACCTGATTAACAATTTATGGTTTGATTAATTTTATAATATTTATTCTTTTATACTGAAATTTATTCTGATTATCTACATGAACTTTCATATATGTTATCTAATTGATTTATTTGATTTCTGCATGATTAAATTAAGGAATTGATATCATCTGCTAGATTAAGACTGATTTTAAGCAAACGAAGTGTGTCTAATCTAAGTAGCGATTAACAGTATTTTATTGTGGACAAGCTTTGAAATATTGCTAAGATATTTAGAAGACAAGTTAAATAATTCCTGATTGTGTAATTATTGCTTGGAATAATCTAATTCGCATGCTTACTGCTTCTATCATATTAAATCTAGGCTGATAGTTTTAGGTTGTATGATAGTTAGAATCTCTTATTGGCGATCGTCGCATTAGATCTACACTTAAGGAGAATTTCGGGTAATTTACGATCGCGGTTATCTAGGGTTATTAATCTCAGTGGAAGATAAATAGTATATTAACTTGATTAAATCATAATTGTGAAAAGGGGATACTGAACTGAAGAATTGAACTCTTTTATTTATTGATATTTTCTTCTTAATTCACTTTTGCTAATTAAATTATTTTCAAAAAGAAACCCCAATTCATTGGATTTATTGGATAATTAAAATACAATTCACTCTCTGTGGGATCGATCCTTGCTTATTGCTATACAGATTCTTGAATTAGTAGAACCTTAGTAAGGTAAATTTTGTAGTGCTAGACGACAGCTACCAAGTGGCTCCCTTCATCACTGATTATTTCCCTTGTGGTGCCGAAACGGGTGAAAATATTCTTTTGTAAGAACCGTAAAACCACCATCGCATCGTTTGTTGGCAATGCAACTGCCTCTACCCATTTTGATACGTAATCCACAGCTAGCAGGATATACAGATTACTGAATGACGACGAAAATGGCCCCATGAAGTCGATTCCCCATACATCAAAAATCTCGACTTCCAAGATCATATTTAGCGGCATTTCGTTCTGCTTCAAAATACTCCCCACTCTCTGACATCTGTTGCAGGTTTTCATGCACTGATGTGCGTCTTTGAACAAAGTAGGCCAAAAGACACCAGATTGAAGGACTTTTGTGGTTGTTCGCTCACTCCCATAGTGTCCCCCGTATACTAAAGCGTGACATGCTTGTAGGATGCTTGCAACTTCACTTTCTGGTATACATCGCCGGATCATTTTATTAGCACACTGGCGGAACAAGTATGGTTCGTCCCACGTGTACCACTTTACATCATGTAGAAATTTTCTCTTTTGGTGACGGGTCAAGTTTGGTGGGAGGATGTTGTTGACTAGATAATTAGCGAAATCTGCGTACTATGGAAACTCACCGTGGATCAAAAATAATTGGTCATCTGGAAATGACTCATTGATCACTACTTTATCTGCCTTATCTTGATTCGGGTTTTCCAGTCGGGAGAGATGATCAGCCACCTAATTTTCTGTCCCCTTCCAATCCTTAATCTCTAAATTAAATTCTTGAAGGAGTTCCCAGTGAATAAGCCTTGGCTTTGCGTCCTTCTTCTCTACTAGATACCGGATGGCTGAGTGATCTGTGTAAACCACCACCTTTGTTCCCACCAAGTACGAACGAAATTTATCAAATGCATACACAACTGCAAGTAACTCATTTTCAGTTTTTATGTAGTTCAATTGTGCATCTGTCAGTGTCTTACTTGTATAGTAGATGGCATGGAAAATTTTATCCTGTCGTTGCCCAAGCACTGCTCCTACTGCATAATCACTGGCATCACACATGAGTTCAAACGACTTGGTCTAATCTGGTGCTATGATTACTGGGGCAGTGGTTTACTTTTTCTTTCATTACTCAAATGCCACTAGACAGTCTTCATCAAACTTGAATGGGACATCCTTTTCTAGTAGACTGTAGAGTGTCCTGGTAATTTTTGAGAAGTCCTTTATAAACCTTCTGTAGAATCTGGCATGTCCGAGAAAACTCTGAATACCCTTTACCGACGTAGGCGGTGGCAGATTTTCAATTATTTCAATTTTAGCTTGGTCGACTTCCAAACCTTTGCCAGAAACTTTATATCCAAGTATAATCCCTTCTTGGACCATAAAGTGGCACTTCTCCCAGTTGAGCACTAGGTTCTTCTCCATACACCTTTTCAAGACCAATACTAAATTCTCAAGGCACCTATTGAACGATTCCCCAAATACTGAGAAATCATCCATAAATACCTCTACACTCCGCTCTACCATGTTCGAGAAGATTTCCATCATACATCGCTGAAATGTCGCCGGTGCATTACACAGTCCGAATGACATCCTTCTGAAGGCAAAGGTGCCATACGGGCATGTGAACGTCGTCTTCTCTTGATCCTCAGGTGCGATGAAGATTTGGTTATAACCGAAGTAGCCATCCAACAAGCAGTTGTACTCGTGGCCCGCTAGTCTATCTAACATCTGATCAATGAAGAGCAAGGGGAAATGATCCTTCCTAGTTTCCTTATTCAGTCTTCTATAATCCATACAAACCCTCCAGCTGGTCACTGTCCTTGTCGGTATCAGTTCATTATTCTCGTTCTTCACCACTGTCATACTGCCCTTTTTCGGTACATATTGGACCGGGCTCACCTAAGCACTGTCTGAAATTGGGTAGATGATTCCCGCATCCAACCATTTCAAGATCTCTTTCTTTATAACCTCTTTCATTATAGGGTTGAGCCGCCTCTGTTGTTCTACTATCGGCTTGCTATCCTTCTCCATCAAAATCTTGTGCATACAGAATGATGGGCTGATTCCTTTAATGTCAACGATTGTCCAACCAATAGCAGATTTATATTCCCTCAACACTCTTAACAGCTTACTTTCCTGTAATTTGTTAAGTGCAGATGCAATAATAACAGGTAAAGTAGATAAATTGCCTAAATACGCATACCTGAGGTGATTAGGTAAGGGTTTTAGTTCAAGTTTAGGTGGTTCCTGAAGAGATGGCTTCATCTTTTCTGATGAAGCGCCTGCTGTTTCCAAAGGCTCAAATGGTAGTTTGAACCTATTCACTCTCGGATGAGCCTCTAATAGTTGCAGATACTCTATTATTTCTGAATCCCCTTCATCATAATCTTCCATCAATGCTAATTCTAGTGAGTCGATATTAAGTATCCAAAGTTGCTCATCATCCACCACTAAGTCAATCATATCCACCGGGTAACACTCCTCATCTTCCTTGGGAAAATTTATGGCCTTGAATACGTTGAATGTAAGACCCCAAATTTTATGATTAAAGATTTAAATTTCTTTATATATTATTTTGAAATAGTAAGGTGTTGATTTGATAAATGTGATGAGTTATGGGTGAAATATGCAAATATTTCAAAATAAGCAAGTGGTTATAAAATATTCATTGTTGTCGGGGAATATTCAGTTGGTCGTGGAATATTCTTGTTGTCGGGGAATATTCGTACGACGGCACAGTCATTTGTGGGCCCCACAACAGAATAACTGTCGGATATAAAAAGCGACAGAAATAACCTTTTTATAAAATAACGGTAAAACTGTTACCGTTAAGCTGTTGAAATATCCGGTGATAAAAATACAGTAATACGCGTTGTTGCACAGTAGCACGTATTGCATAGTATTTCAAATTATTGATTCTTACGTTAGAAGTCACTTACTCAATAATTGTTACAGTAATTACTGTTCAATATTTTATATTATTGACTCAATAATTGCTACATTGATAATTGTATAATATTTTATTGATTAAATAGTTGCTACGTTGATATTTTGTATTCAATAATTGTCACTGCACAGTATTTCACATTATCAAATTAATAATTCATATTATTTAAATAATATTATTAGATAGCATTATTGGCAATGTCTAAGGAAGTTCTGTCTAGGAAAGGAGTTAGTTAATTGCGCGCGGAAGGCCCCCTCTTTCCTGGGAACGACCTGGTTGTCATTATTGTGGTTCTGTAATATTATTTGTGAATAATAATTATTAATAAAAATGATAAGTAAATATTTATTCGATGTGAATTTAAACGGAGGAATTTTTAGCAAAAGTGACAATTATTGAGAATGGATATTTTATCTGTTCTATTAAAATAATTCATTCAAATATATTATTATAATATTATATTATAAGTGTATAATGTGATAATATAATAATATAATAGTGATGATATTTTTTTACAAAAAATTCACGATATATGAATAAACATGTGGTGGAATTCATTATTTCAAAAATGGAGGCTTTGAAATTTTGAGTGTTGAAGATTTTCAAGAGTGATGAGTGTGAAAAAATCATCCGTATGTGAATTTGGGTCATTTTTTTTCGTTCCGAATTTGGAAAAACTTTTTTCTACAAAGTTGTAGAGAATCAAATTTCATATGGAATGGACATAAGGTTCATATTTTTCTGATAAAATGGCTATTTATTATGAATTATTGAAGTTTTGAAAAGAAATATTTTAATATATATATATATATATATATATATATATATATAAACATGTGGAATATTAAAATTCCAAAGTGGTGTGCGGAGAGAAATTTTCTAAAGTGATCGGCTTGAATAATGCATCTGTTGGTTAATTTTGTTAGCTTTGGTGTTCTGGCATTTTCCTATAAATAGGGTGCTTAGTTAGAAATGAAAATCACACCAGAATCAGAAAATTTTCTCTCTATAATATCGAAGTGTATTTCTTGTGAATATTTAGATACTTTGAGTGTTGATAGTAGTGCAAGTTTTCGTCCACATAATATCCGATATTTCGGTCAAAACTACTCTTCTGTTAAGGTAAAGGATGTTATTTTTCTCGTAAATGATGTTATTTCCTTTCAATATTTGTAATGAATATTAATTTTTTTCATATTCCATATTATGAAAGTGATAATATTTTATTTCATATTCTTAAATTTAAACTTACCACGGTAAATATTGCTTCTATAATTCTTGAAATGATCAGTGCAAAGATGAATGATTATTTGATGAATATCTTTGGCATATAGTGCAAAGATGATTACATGATGAATATCTTTGGCCCGTACTGCAAAGATGGACAGGTGTTGAGATGAACATAACCACTGGTGATACAAATGAATATCTTTGGCCCGTAGTGTAAAGATAAATATTTGATTCGAGATATATATTGATTGATGTTACATGGATAAAATATTGATGATGGACTTTTAAATCATAGAATATAGTAGACATCATTCTCTACTTAACTCTTCTAATGAATTGTTATTTCCACTGCAGTTGTTGATCTAAAAATTGTTGTCCATAATATTTTATCTGATTTGTTGAAGACTAACAATAATTTATTTTTCATTATCTTAGTCATAATATTCTTTACTGGGCTAGTTGAGATCACCCTTTTCTTTCATTGTTCTCTTCAGGAAATGAGAATATCGCAGGGACTAGTCGGGAAACAGTGTGATGATCAGAGTTAGATCTGTAGAAGTTCTCACTATTCTATAAAATAGTAGGACAATAATTGTAATGAATAAGGAATGAATTTGAGTGTTTATATTTTGTATTATATACGATTTGTATTGAAGCTCATAGTTTGTGTGGTCGTATTTTACACGACCGTATCTTATAAAAGATTCTATTTGGATTCTGTACCATGTATTTGGCAACTCAAAATGAGTTGAGTATTGAACCTATTTTGGGGGCGTCACAGTTGGTATCAGAGCTTAGGGATATGATCTCTGGCGGAGATCTGGGAATAGAACTAGGAGGGGAGAGACGAGTAAATCTTTTGCTAGTGTGTGTCATACCTAAGCTTATTTGGTATTTATTTTGGTCGGTCGGAACATAGGGTTAATATGTGATATGTTAATTTGTTTGATTAACCTTTGTTTTGTGGCAGTATTTGAGAATGACAGCTGAAAATCTAAACAATGGAGTGAATGAGACCGTTGAGACACATGTAATCACCAACCAGGAGAACGTGCAACAGGAAGGCAATATTCCTCCTGTAAACAACCCCACCGATCAAACGATGAACGATGGGATGTTTAGAAGCTTTTTACAGTTCATGAAAAACCAGACGAGGGAGACTCGTGTTCATAATACAGGTGGAAATAATAATAACTCGCGGCTTGTCACTGCCAAGCAGTTCAAAGAGTTGGGACCACCAGAATTTTTGGGAAAGCCAGATACAATCAAGGCGAAAACGTGGGTTAAGTAAATTACCAAGATATTTGATGTCTTGGGATGTACGAAGGAGTAAAAGGTTCCATTCGCCACGTTTATGTTCCGTGGAGAGGCAGATTACTGGTGGGAATCTGTGAAGCGTACCTAGCCTGCCGCACTCAAGATGTCTTGGGAAGAGTTTCAGAAACTGTTCAATGACAAGTACTTTCCAGAAAGTATTCGTCATATGAAGGAGGTAGAGTTTATTAAACTGGAACATAACAACATGACTGTGCCCCAGTATGAGGCTAAGTTCCAGGAGTTATCCCGGTTCTCATCTCATTTGGTTGATAATGAGGAACGTATGACGCGGATGTTTCTAAGAGGTTTGAAACCCGAAATTCGTCAGTACCTCATTTTTCACAAACTTTCTTTATATTCAGATGTAGTGAGCAGGGCCCAATTGTTAGAACGTGATAATGATTATGTTTAACCAAGGGACAACAACTAAGGTCGTATCGGTGGCAACAGTCATCTGAACAATGACAACCAGCAAGGAGGAAAGTATCATGACAGAAGCGGTAACCACTCCGGTGGTAATCGTGGCCATGATAATAGAAGAAGTGAGTCGGGGGAGATTTTAAGAAGAGAAGGTACAACAATGAGAATGTGAAAACGTAAACAGCAGCACCAGCATCAACTATTTTTAGGGGAGGAGAACGACCACCGGTCATATGCTATAAATATAGGAAAGAGGGACTCATTAGTCCCAACTGCACATAGCAATCCAAGGTGTGTTATAACTGTGGAAAGGAAGGGCACATAGCTCGAGTGTGTCCTGTAGTGAAACCAAGTGCAGCAGGGATGGTGACTCCAAAGGCTGTCCCTGACAAGTCAAAGTCAGTGGTTCCTGGAAGAGCTTTTGTCGTAACTACCCAACAAGCGAGGAACCCGAATGAGGTTATTACGGGTAAGCTAATCATAAACTCTTGTGAAGTCTATACCTTATTAGAAACCGGTGCTACCCATTCTTTTATTTCACCTGCTTGTTCTCAACGTTTGAACTTGACTTATGAGAAATTAGACTTTGACTTATCTGTTGAAACTCCGTTGGGAGAAACCTTCATTACATCTACAGTTTACAAATCTTGCTCGATTCAAATTAGTACCCTCACCCTACCTGTTGATCTTATATCTTTGAAAATACTTGCATTTGATGTGATTTTAGGAATTGACTGGTTGACCACTTATCATGCCAAAATTGATTATTTTCATAAGGTTGTTAGTTTTCATATTCCTAACCAACCTATTGTGCGAATTCAAACAACCAAACCACTAAAATCAATCAATGTTATTTCAAGTCATAAAGCTATTCGTTTATTGAAAAATGGATGTCAAGCTTTCTTAGCCCATGCCACTGATCTAAACCAGAATACGTCAGGTTTGAATGATATTTCTGTTGTTAATGAGTTTCTTGAAATATTTTCCAAAGAACTTCTCGGTCTACCCCCAGAACGTGAAGTTGAATTCTTTATTGATCTTGAACCCGGTAAAAAACCCATCTCTAAAACCCCATATCGAATGGCTCCTATTGAACTTCAGGAGTTAAAGGTCCAACTACAGGAGTTGTTGGACATCGGTTTTAATCGTCCTAGTACATCTCCTTGGGGTGCTCCTATTTTATTCATAAAGAAGAAAGATGGGAGTATGCGACTTTGTATTGATTATCGGGAGTTGAACCATGTCACCATCAAGAATAAGTATCCATTACCTCATATTGATGACCTGTTCGACCAGTTGTAAGGTGCACAATTTTTTTCAAAGATCGATCTTCATTCTGGATATCATCAGTTAAAGATTAAAACTGAGGATATTCCAAAGACTGCTTTCAGAACTCGATACGGGCATTATGAATTCTTAGTCATGTCTTTTGGATTGACTAATGCTCCTGCTGCTTTCATGGATATGATGAACCGTGTATTCAAGGAGTATTTGGATCAGTTCATGGTTGTATTTATTGATGACATCCTCATCTATTCCAAAAACCGTGAAGATCATGAGCACCACCTGAAGCTGGTACTCCAAAGGCTTTGTGATAACAAGCTTTATGCCAAGTTGAAGAAATGCGAGTTCTGGCTTGAGGAAGTAGCATTCCTTGGGCACGTGGTATCAAAACATGGAGTATCTGTTGACCCGGCGGAGATTGAAGAAATACAAAGTTGGGAGCAACCTAGGTCGGTGACCGAAGTACAGTAGCTTTCTGGGCTTAGCTGGTTATTATCGGAGATTCGTGAAAGAATTTTCTTGAATCCCTACTCCATTAACTCAGCTGACTCGAAAAGATATAAAATTCGTATGGAACGAGAAATGCGAGGAGAGCTTTCGAGAGCTCAAGAGGAGACACATTTCGACACCTGTTCTGACGATTCCATCTGGTTCGGATGGATTTGTCATTTATAGCGATGCTTCGGGCAAAGGGTTAGGATGTGTTCTCATGCAACATGGGAAAGTCATAGCCTATGCCTCACGACAACTCAAAGAATATGAGAGGAATTATCCTACTTATGATCTAGAGTTGGCAGCAGTCGTTTTCGCGTTGAAAATCTGGAGACACTACCTATATGGAGAGAAAGTGGAGATCTATACGGATCATAAGAGCCTCAAATATTTCTTTACCCAGAAGGAACTCAACATGCGGCAATGACGTTGGCTTGAGTTGTTGAAAGATTACGACCATACCATCCAATACCATCCTGGAAAAGTGAACGTAGTAGTTGACGCGTTGAGTAGAAGATCATATGCGGGAACGAATGCAATGCTTTAAGGCCTATTTTGTGTGACTTACAAAGAATGGAGATAGAGTTCAAGACTCCGGGGACCCATGTGATGATGTCAAGTATACGTGTAGAACCAGCTTTAATTGATAAAGTTAAAGTTGCTCAAGCTACAGACCCAGAGCTGATAAAGATGAAGAAGAAGGTGCAAGAAGGTGCTATTCCAGAAGCAAGAATCGATGAAGAAGGAATACTTCGAGTCAACTCCAGACTTTGTGTTCCTAATGATTCCGATTTGAAGTATAGAATCATGATGGAGGCACACAACACACCATTTGCGATCCATCCTGGGAGTACCAAAATGTATCGTGATCTTCGACATATATTTTGGTGGAGCAATATGAAGAGAGAGATCACGGAGTTCATCTCGAGGTGTTTAATGTGTCAACGTGTCAAGGCGGAGCATCAAGTGCCAAAGGGTCCATTGCAACCACTTGAGATTCTGAAATGGAAGTGGGAATACATTATCATGGATTTCGTTACGGGTCTTCCCAAGATTTCTCAAGGCATATATGCGATTTGGGTTATTGTCGATAGATTAACCAAGTCTGCTCATTTCTTGCCTATACGAGAGACTTATTCACTTGAAAATCTTGCTCGTATGTATATAAATGAGATTGTGAGATTGCATGGCATGCCAAGTATCCATAGTTTTGGATCGAGACATAAGATTCACTTCACGATTTTGGGTCAGCTTGCATAAAGCAATGGGCACCGATTTACGATTCAGTCGGCATATCATCCACAAAAGGACGAGCAATCGAAAAGGACTATCCAAACTCTTGAAGATCTATTAAGACTCTGTGTTCTAGACTTTAAAGGGAGTTGGGATAAGTACTTACCATTGGTGGAATTCTCCTACAACAACAGTTATCATGCAAGTATAGGCATGTCTCCATTTGAGGCGTTGTATGGACGAAAGTGCCGTTCTCCAGTATGCTGAGACAAGGTGGGTGAAGCAACATTGTTGGGACCGAAGTTAGTACGTATGATTACGGAAAAGATTCAAATATTCCGGCAACGTATACAAACGGCACAAGATCGACTAAAGAGTTATGCAGATGTTGATCGAAAGGACGTGGAATTTAATGTTGGGGATCATGTGTTGTTATGTGTTGCTCCATGGAAAGGAGTTACGAGATTTGGGAAGAGAGAAAAGCTCAATCCACGATTTATTGGTCCATATGAGATCCTTGACCGAGTAGAAAAGGTGGCCTATAGACTTGCTTTACCGCCTAGTATATCTCGTGTTCATAACGTTTTTCACATATCCATGCTACGTAAATATGTGAAAGACCCAAACCACATTATTGTATTAGAACCAGACGAGATTGTCGAAGATTTAACGTATGAGGAGATACCTGTCAAAATCTTGGATAAGAAGGAACATGTCTTACGCTCAAAGATTATACCTCAAGTTAAAGTTTTGTGAAGGAACCATGATATTGAGGAAATGACCTGGGAGTTGGAATCAGAAATGAAAGCGAGGTATCCTCACCTTTTCGATATACCAGGTACGTACGCCAATTTCGAGGACAAAATTTCATAAGGAGAGGAGGTTGTAAGACCCCAAATTTTATGAATAAAGATTTAAATTTCTTTGTATATTATTTTGAAATAGTAAGGTGTTGATTTGATAAATGTGATGAGTTATGGGTGAAATATACAAATATTTTAAAATAAGCAAATGGTTATAAAATATTCATTGTTGTCGGGGAATATTCGTTTAGTCGTGGAATATTTTTGTTGTCGGGAAATATTCGTACGACGGCGTAGCCATTTGTGGGCCCCATAACAGAATAACTGTCGGATATAGAAAGCGACAGAAATAACCTTTTTATAAAATAACGGTAAAACTGTTACCGTTAAACTGTTAAAATATCCGGTAATTAAAATACAGTAATACGCATTGTTGCACAGTAGCACACGGTATTGCACAGTATTTCGAATTATTGATTCTTACGTAAGAAGTCACTTACTCAATAATTGTTACAGTAATTACTGTTCAATATTTTATATTATTGACTCAATAATTGCTACGTTGATAATTGCATAATATTTTATTGATTAAATAGTTGCTACGTTGATATTTTGTATTCAATAATTGTCACTGCACAGTATTTCACATTATCAAATCAATAATTCATATTATTTGAATAATATTATTAGATAGCATTATTGGCAATGTCTAAGGAAGTTCTGTCTAAGAAAGGAGTTAGTTAATTGCGCGCCAGTAAGGAGAAATCCTTATCGGAAGGCTCCTTCTTTCCTGGGAACGACCTGATTGTCATTATTGTGATTCTGTAATATTATTTATAAATAATAATTATTGATAAAAATGATAAGTAAATATTTATTCAATGTGAATTTAAACGGAGGAATTTTTAGCAAAAGTGACAATTATTGAGAATGTATATTTTATCTGTTCTATTAAAATAATTCATTCAAATATATTATTATAATATTACATTATAAGTGTATAATGTGATAATATAATAATATAATAGTGATGATATTTTTTTATAATAAATTCACGATATATGAATAAACATGTGGTGGAATTCATTATTTCAAACATGGAGGCTTTAAAATTTTGAGTGTGTTGAAGATTTTCAAGAGTGATGAGTGTGGAAAAATCATCCGTATGTGAATTTGGGTCATTTTTTTCGTTCAGAATTTGGAAAAACTTTCTTCTACAAAGTTGTAAAAAATCAAATTTCATATGGAATGGGCATAAGGTTCGTATTTTTCTGATAAAATGGCTATTTATTATGAATTATTGAAGTTTCAAAAATAAATATTTTAATATATATATATATAAACATGTGGAATATTAGAATTCCAAAGTGGTGTGCGGAGAGAAATTTTCTAAAGTGATGGGCTTGAATAATGCATCTGTTGGTTAATTTTGTCAGCTTTGGTGTTCTGGCATTTTCCTATAAATAGGGTGCTTAGTTAGAAATGAAAATCACACCAGAATCAAAAAAAAATTTCTCTATAATATCGAGCGTATTTCTTATGAGTATTTAGATACTTTGAGTGTTGATAGTAGTGCAAGTTTTCATCCACATAATATCCGATATTCCGATCAAAACTACTCTTCTGTTAAGGTAAAGGATGTTATTTTTCTCGTAAATAATGTTATTTCCTTTCAATATTCGTAATGAATATTATTTTCTTTCATATTCCATATTATGAAAGTGATAATATTTCATTTCATATTCTTAAATTTGAACTTACCACGGTAAGTATTGTTTCTATAATTCCTAAAATGATCATAATTTCTTTGAGTTTTGCGCTTCAACTAATATCATTTCCCCGGAATAATGGTCTGAACATTTTATGAAATTTTCATCTTTTCATGACGAGTTACTATTCACAAGTTACTATTTATGATAAAAAAATTATTCTTTTTTTATCTCAAATTATCTTTGATTGTATCCAAGTTTTGATCTTCATTCTTAAATTTTGCTCCACAGTTGATTATTATGGAGTATTCTTGAACTTGGATAAATTAATTTACGAATCCCTAAGCTTTGTCCTTTATCTCACTGGATTCGTTATTTATATTGTTTTTCATCATCCTTAGTCTTAATGGTGATACGAACGAATAACTTTGGCCTGTAGTGCAAAGATGAATGATTATTTAATGAATATCGTTGGCATGTAGTGCAAAGATGATTACTTGATGAATATCTTTGGCCCGTAGTGCAAAGATGGACATGTGTTGAGATGAACATGACCACTGATGATACAAATGAATATCTTTGGCCCGTAGTGCAAAGATGAATATTTGATTCGAGATATATATTGATTGATGTTACAGGGATAAAATATTGATGATGGACTTTTAAATCATAGAAGATAGTAGACATCATTCTCTACTTAACTTTTCTAATGAATTGTTATTTTCGTTGCAGTTGTTGATCTAAAACTTGTTGTCCATAATATTTTATCTGATTTTTTGAAGACTAACGATAATTTATTTTCCATTATCTTAGTTATAATATTCTTTACTGGGCTAGTTGAGCTCACCCTTTTCTTCCATTGCTCTCTTCAGGAAATGAGAATATAGCGGGGACTAGTCGGGGAACAGTGTGATGATCAGAGTTAGATCTGTAGAAGTTCTCACTATTCTATAAAATAGTGGAATAATAATTGTAATGAATAAGGAATGAATTTCAGTGTTTATATTTCGTATTATATACGATTTGTATTGAAGCTCATAGTTTGTGTGGTCGTATTTTACACGACTGTATGTTATAAAAGATTGTATTTGGATTCTGTAGCATGTATTTGGCAACTCAAATGGTTTGAGTATTGAACCTATTTTGGGGGCGTCACATTGAAGGCGACTTCTTGATCTTGCACCCTCATGGTCAACTCTCCTTTTTGAACGTCAATGAGAGTCCTGCCATTAACCAAGAATGGTCGCCCAAGGATTTTTGGAATATCCTTATCTTCTTCATAGTCGAGGATGATGAAGTCCGCTGGGAAGATGAATTTATCCACTTTTACCAAAACGTCCTCAACAATCCCCCGTGTATAAGTTACTGATCTGTCTGATAACTGTAGGGAGATGTTTGTAGGTTTAGGTGCTGGTAACCCTAACTGAGTATATACCGATAATGGCGTGATGTTTATACTGGTACATAAATCACATAGGCATTTGTTAAAGGCTAAACTCCCTATACTGCATGAAATGGTGAAACTACCAGGATCCTTCAACTTCGGTGGAAGCTTCTTTTGTAGAATCGCACTACATTCCTCTGTTAGTGCCACAGTTCGAAGTCCTCTAGTTTCTTTTTCTTCGACAGAATATCCTTCATAAACTTGGCATAACTGGGCATCTGCTCTAATGCCTTCGCAAAAGATATGTTTATATGTAGCTTCTTTAACACTTCTAGAAACTTTGTGAATTGCTGCTGTAATTTCTGCTTATGGATCCGTTGTTGAAATGGCGGTGGGGGGTAAACTACTGGTGCAACCACTTGTTCCTTTTCTACAGATTTCTCACCTGCTTTCCTTTCCACTGTCTGTTCCCTATTAGTCTTGACTTGCTCTTCGGTTATCGGCTTATCCGAATCCTGTTCAGCTAACTGTTTCCCACTTCGGAGTGTAACAACTTAACATTGCTCATGTCCTCCCTTCAGATTCTTTTCTGTGTCACTTGGCAAAGCTCCTTGGGGCGACTATTTAGTGCATTTACAATCTGTCCCATTTGATTTTCTAGATTATTAATCGCCGCTGTTTGATTTTTCATCGCTGCTTTATTTTCTACTATGTATTTGGCCAAAGCCTCTTCCAAACTTAGCTTTTGCTCCTGCTGTGGAACTGCCTGTTGCTGCTGATTCTGAAAACTAGGCGGATATTCTTGTCGTGGAGCTTGCTGATGGTTCTGATTATTGCTCCAAGAAAAATTCAGGAGGTTTTTATTCCCCTAATTGTATGTATTCTGGTATGTGTTGGCTGGCCTGTTGTAGTTACCCACATACTGAACTGAAGTTGGGTTAATTGCACACTGTTCTGTCGGATGTTCCCCTGCACAAAGTTCACATATGACTGCTACTTACTGCACGTTTCCCATCGACATGGTATCCAGCCTCTTTTGTAATGCTACTAGTTGGGCTGATATAGCTGTCATATTATCCATTTGCAGAACACCTGTTGCTGTGGGATGACTAATTCTTTTAGTCGGCCACTGATAGCCATTTGAAGCCATTATGTCTATCAATGCCCATGCCTCCTCAAATTTCTTCGTTATAAAAGCTCCACCTGAGGCTGCATCGATGCTAGTCCGTATCTGACTTGATACCCCATTGTAAAAGATACTAAGCTCCATCCAGTGCGGGAGTCCATGATATGGGAACTTTCTCAGCAGTTCCTTGTACCGTTCCCATGCTTCATACAGTGGCTCCCCTTGCATCTGTGCAAATGAAGATATCTCCATTCTCATCTTATGTGCCTTCGATGGCGGGAAGAACTTGGCCAAAAAATTATGTGCCAGATCATTCCATGTAGTGATTGACCCCGGTGGTTGGGAATGGAGCCAACCCTTCGCCTTGTCTCTGAGTGTTAACGAGAATAACCTCAATCTGATCGCATCTTCTGTCACTCCGTTGCACTTGAAGATGTAATAAATTTCTATAAAGCTGAAGATGTGTTCGTGCGGGTCGTCGTTTGGAAGACCCCAAACTGGCAATTATTCTGCACCATCTGTATTGTTCCAGGCTTGATCTCAAAATTGTTGGCATTGATTGCCGGTCTGGCTATACTCGAGTGAATTTTTGAGATCTTTGGTGTAGCATACTCCATCAGTGGTTTGTCTTCCTATTCAGCTATGTTTGTTCTGGGTGTTTCAAATTCTAATCGATTCTTTGCATTCCACTTAGTTAGCTTCTGAAATCGTTTGTCAATGTCGTCCTCAAACGGCAACAACTCTGGCTTCTTTGACCTAGTTTGCATGCACTAATCGAATATACCTGAAATAACCAAACAACAAAGAATAAGAATATATATATATATATATATATATATATGTTTAACTAAAACTGATCTAATTAAACTGATATTGTAAATAATAAACACAATTACTGTCCCCGACAACAGCACCAAAAACTTGTTGGGTATTCTCTATACGCGCTACACGTAAGTATACGTGATCCACAAGTAATATACTAATAAGTCAGATATCGTACCCACAGAGACAATAATTCCTATTTAATCTAATCAAGTACCAGTTTTATATTATCTCAGATTTATTAAACTAACAATTAAAAGATGTTTTTATAACTAAATTACTACTTAAACAATTGCAACACTAACTCAAGATTTTCACAAGTTTTTAGAGAATTAAGCCTACAACTTCACTTAATATTTCACTTTAGATAACATCCTTTTCTCCAGTTTATTTCAATTATTCTAGATTATTAATCAAGAACACTAAAGCAGATATAACCACCTCTCGATGCATTATACCCATACCCACTCGCATCCACAGATGATAGAATTAAGCAAGACACCCTAGATAACTAATTCACTATATCTTTATGTGAATTACAATTAAATAAGGTTTAAAAATCAAGTTCTTATCAGATTACATATGGTGTAAAGGTATATCTCTATCCTAAACATGAATTATGAATTCCATCTACGCAGAAATCACAAACATATGTCACTATGGCAAGTTCGAATCCCATATGTCCTCTCTCGATTTCATATGGGATAACAGATAATTGTTGATCAGGCAATTATATAGATTAAGTACAACGCATAGCAAATAATCTTGGAATAACATCCATAAACTGAATTAAAGTCTATTTAATCATCCATTACATAAAAGATCCGTCATAGGCTTAAAAAGGAAATTAGTTCATCATAGATAAATAAAATCCAACAATCCACATCACAGAAAACATTCTGATTACAAGATAAAAAGATAGAGAGAAAATAGATACTAGAGTTGTATCACAGCTCTCCACTTCGATCTTGCGTTCTTTGTATCCAATTGATGCTTCAATCCTCTGTGCTAGATCAATACTTGAATTAGGGCTTCTAGATCTGTGTAAGTATATCCATAACAGCCTCTTCTAGTGTCTTTTATATGCTCTCAGCCGCAACACCAATTAGCCCTTCTTTCTGCCAAATCCTAGTCAAAATAGGACACTGATATAAAATCTGTCGTATGCCCGCCTCGGCGGCACATTTACCTTTGGTATGCCTGCCCCGATAGCAAGCCACTTTGAAAGCTGAATTTCCCATACACCCGCCCCAGCGGGTGTTTTAGCTTGGAGAGACCCGCCCCAGCGGGGGTCCACTTTCTATAGAAATCTGTAATTTACTCCTTTTTACCTTGGTTTCTCATCAATTCCTATCTTGCACATAATAACACAAAACCAGGTAAAATGACACTAAAATAACTTGAAGTAAGCACAAATCAAGCTATAACGGATATCAATTCGTTGGTATAAAACCAACTCATCATCTTTGCTACTTGTTCATCTTGCCTTTGCTCTTACTGGTTGACGGCTCGTCAACCTTCTCAACTTTAGCTGCAATGGTTATATATGCAAGACTGAGCGAACAAAAGCTCACTTAAAGTAACAATTAATAATGATAACATATCACTGAATAAATGGAATTGAATAACATTCGCTATCATCGATAATTAAGGATTGAATACAAGATTTAGAATTCTTCTGAGGGTCACAAGACCTTGAACTATGTTCAAGGTTATAAATATTTCTACTTAAACCTTTGACAGTCGTTAGACTATATGGACCTCTTAACTCGTACTTAGTGGGATTAGCCTTTCGTACCACGTATTGTGCACAAATATCTTAATTCTTTAGCATGGTAATCCCCTATAAATAGGGTTGTTCATCTCAGCTTTAATAACGAGTCCTCACCAAAAAAAGTTTGGTTTAGATTAGCTCAAAAGGTAATTTAGAGTTCAACTTTCATCAACTAAGGAGTAGCTGAATCAAACTTACAATAATTTAATAATTTGATAACAAAAGAGTTATGGAATAACTATGAGTCACAACAATAGACATCATACTTAACAGTTATGCTTTAGAAGTAAATTTAAAGCATTGGAAAGATATAATAAAACCTTGCTTGAACAATTAAGTCAAGGTTACATTATTTTCAATAAGGAAACTAAATAGAATACTTGTCCAATATGGAATTAAAGAACTTACGTATTCGATAACAATAAAGAAAAGAATAACTTGCTCAATTAAAAATAAGAATTAGGAAACTTGTGTAAATATAATCGAGTTAGGGTAAGAAAACTTGCCTCGCGCATAAGCTAGCAAATAATAACTCGTTCCACAATTATCCTACGTACACGTTATTAACAATAGTAGTACAAATTAGTTACCATATAGCTACATCACATCACTAGTTAACCAATCCAAGTTAACTTTCAACTCTTAATCATTAGGTAGTTCATAACATGATCGAACCACATTTACTACTATTATCCATGTCAAACTTAAACTTGTTAATCAATTAACCAAGTCATAATTTAAAATCAAAAATCTCATATAAAAATATGATTACATACTGTCCAATTAATATATAATTTTATTAACATGCTTTTATAATTATTATATTAACATTCTCACAGAATTGTATACTTAAATATAATTTTATGGCTAAACTGCATAGGTGGCGCTGCAGTGCCACATAATGAACTGCAGTCGGCGCTGCAGCGTCGTGCCACATCATCAGGGCTCTACAGAACTGAACTTGGCACTGCAGCGCTCCAGTTAACACTCTGAATTGGCACTGCGGTGCCGTGCCACATCACCAGATGTTGCGACGATGTTGTAGTGCCATGTTTACTCACAGAACAGGTGCTGCGGCGCCACGACACAGTGAGACGCAGACAGCCTCACGAACAGTGCAGAAAAAGCCAATTTGGCTTACTAACTTTGATCAAACTTAAATTTTAACTCACATAATTTATAACAAACTTTATAGAAACACAAATTAATGTTTCTAACATGATTTAACACATAAAAACCAATGAAAACCTTTTAATTCCATGATTTTGAAGAAAACTCCATTGTTAAGTGTTCTTGACAAAAATAAACATTGTGACTTTATTTTTAAACCAAATCACTTAATTCAAATCATGTTATTTTCGTTTCTTAACATATTACCACAATCTATAATCAATTTACATAACATAGCTTGGATTAGACATCAATTTTAATATCAAAGAAGCCATTTTTTCAAAATACTTCACCATAAATTGCTATGAATATGATTTCTTCATATTAATCATATTTACATAAATTAAACAGTTTAAATACTCATATAAATCATATATAACAGTTTATTTATATAATTTAACACATACAAATCATATTCTCACAAATTGTTATGAAACTCAAACATTAGAGAAGTAAAAATATGAAGAACAATGAAGAATAATAATTCATAATTTTAAAATTAGATTATTACCTTTGATTAGCTTTAGAAGAAGATGTTAGATTCCTCTTTTGATTTCACATAGCTTTCTTCTTTCTTTCTTTTCTTCCTTCTCTCTTTTTTTCTCTGATATTCTAACTCTATTCTTCGATTCTTCTTACTTTACGTAATATAACATATAACTGATATAGATATAATATGTATAATAATATATAATAACTGACAAATATATTATCTCCCATTAAACACATGTCAGTTACTTTTTTTTGAAAATCAAAAGCTACTAAGGCTTGTTTGGCAAAACTAAATTAAAAATAAAAATTTTAAAACTAAGGGCCTTGTTTGGTAAAACTAAAGTAAAACCCTTTTAATTTATTTTAATAACTCATTTACTACATAGTTTTAAATGTCATACTTTATTTAAATAAATTCCAATATTCTAATTTAATTAAATTAAAACTAACATAAAATTGCCACATAAATTAAATTGCTACACAATTATAATTTACTTATTTAATCATAATTTCATGTAACAAATTAATAAATTTATAATTAAATTATTTAAATTAAATTAGATATTACTATAATTATTCATCAATTCATTAAATCATTGCTACCAAATTACCACATAACAATTCATCTAATTTAATTATCTCAATTAAATTAAAACTTCACCACAAAATTACTAAACATCAATTTAATATTAAACATCAATTTAATTAATATATTCCACTTAATTAAATTATTCCACAACATAATCACATCAATTATTTATTCAACTCAATAAATAAATTAACTAAAATATTTATTTAATTTAATAAATATTTAAAATTAAAATACAAAAATCTCGTTTGTTACATTCTTCCCCCTTAAAAAGATTATGTCCCCAGAATCGTTATACAAGAAATTAAGCAAATAACTGAGGATAGGTTTTCATCATAACATCTTCGAGTTCCTACGTAACTTCTTCAGCATTGTGGTTCCTCCAGATTACCTTAATAGAAGGTATCACTTTGTTTCTAAGTACTTGCTCTTTCTTGTCAACTATCTGAACAGGAACTTCTTCATATGTAAAGTCTTTATCAAACTGCAATGGCTCATACTCTATAACATGCTTGTAATCATTTTTTTATGGTCGCAATACCGAAATATGGAAAACATTATGAATATGATCTAATTCTGGAGGTAACGCAACCTCGTAAGCTACTTCACCAACCCTTCGCAGTATCTCAAAGGGTCCAATGAATCTGGGACTCAGTTTCCCCTTCTTGCCAAATCAAATCTTCTCCTTTCCAGGGAGATACCTTCAGAAAAACAAAGCTTCCCACTTCAAACTCTAGATTCTGACGATGATAATCATCATATTTCTTCTGTCTGTCTCGAGCAGCTACCAATCTCGCCCTGAACAGCTTCACGATCTCAGCAGTTTGTTGTACCAGTTCCGGTCTTAATAGTTGTCGCTCACCAACCTTATCCTAGCATAATGAAGTCCTGCATTTCCTATCGTACAATGCTTCGTAAGGCGGCATGCCAATACTTGCATGGTAACTATTGTTGTAAGCGAATTCTACCAACGATAGATGATTATCACATCTTCCCTTGAAGTCCATAACACAAGCTCTTAGCATACCCTCTAAAGTCTGGATCGTTCTCTTGCTCTGCCCATCGGTTTGAGGATGGTACGTCGTACTCATTCGCAACTGCGTTCCCAAGCATTCCTGTAATTGCTTCCAGAAATTTGATGTGAAACACGGATCTCTATCTGATACAATTGATACCGGAACACGATGTCTAGAAATAATTTCCTTAACTTACAGCTTCGCCAATTAATCCAAATTAAATCTAATCATGATCGGTAAGAAATGTGCTGACTTCGTCAGTCGATCCACTATAACCCATACCGCATCAAAACCACTTTGAGTCGTTGGAAGACCAATCACAAAATCTATCGTGATATGCTCCTACTTTAATTCTGGAATCTCCAGCAGTTGCAATAATCCACTTGGTCTCTGATGTTCTACTTTGACTTTCTAACATGTTAGGCATTTTGCAACACATTCAGCAACGTCTCTCTTCATATTCGGCCACCACAAATATTGTCTGAGATCGTGGTACATCTTTGTACTCCCAAGGTGAATCGAATATCTTAAACTATGAGCTTCACCCAAAATTTTCTCTTTGACTTCTGGTACTGGCGGTACCCAGATTCTCCCTTCAAATCGTAGCAGCCCGTCAGTATTAATCTTGAACTTTATCTCTTCACCATCGGTTATTCTCTTCCGGATCTTCTCACACTCCTCATCATGAAGTTGTGCTTCTTTTACCTTGTCCACCAAGGTTGAACCAGTAGTTACTTGAAACAGTTTCTCATCCGACCCATTCGGATACTTAACTTCCAGCTCCAGGTTAGCTATCTCATCCACCAACTGTTCCTGAGCAGTTAATAACATTAACTTCTCCCGACACTTTCTGCTTAAGGCGTCGGCAACGACATTCGCTTTACCCGAATGATAGAGAATCTCGCAATCGTAATCTTTGATAAGTTCCAACCATCTTCTTTGGCGCATATTCAAATCTTTTTGCGTAAAAATATACTTCAGACTCTTATGGTCTGTATAATCTCACACTTTTCTCCATATAGGTAGTGTCTCCATATCTTCAGAGCAAACACTAATGCCGCCAACTCTAAATTATGGATCAGATACCCTTTCTCATAATCCTTAATTAGCTGACGTGATGCATAAGCAATGACTTTGTCGTTCTGCATTAGCACACAGCCTAGGCGTTTATGTGAAGCATCCCTGTATACCATGAAATTTCATGTATTATCAGGCAAGGACAACACAGGTGCAGTACTCAACCTCTTCTTCAATTCCTGAAAAATTTCCTCACACTTTTCCATCAAAACGAACTTCACTGTTTTCCTAGTCAAATTCGTCAACGGAGTTGCGATCTTGGAAAAATCCTGAATAAATCGCATGTAGTAACCTGCCAAATCCAAGAAACTCCTAACTTCTAACGGTGTCTTCGGCTGATAACAATTTATCACTTCTTTAACCTTCGACGGATCTACTAAAATCACATCTTTGTCAATCACGTGATCAAGAAATTACACACGTTCTAACCAAAATTCACATTTCGAGAATTTTGCATATAACTTCTCCCATCTTAGCGATTCTAACGTTATCCTCAAGTGTTCAATGTGTTCCTCCTTAGTTTTGGAATACACCAAAATGTCATCAATGAACACCACTATGAACTTGTTTAGAAATGGCTTAAACACCCTATTCATTAGGTCCATAAATGCCGCAGGTGCATTCGTTAGACCAAATGACATCACCAAGAACTCGTAATGTCCATACCGAGTTCTAAATATTGTCTTCTGTACATCCTCTCTCCTTACCTTCAATTGATGATACTCGCTTCTCAAATCTATTTTCGAGAAGTATCTAGCTCCCTTCAGTTGATCGAACAAGTCATCGATCCTTGGTAAAGGATACTTATTCTTGATCATGACTTTGTTCAACTCCTTGTAATCAACGCAAAGCCACATTGATACATCCTTCTTCTTGATGAACAACACTGGCACTCCCCACGATGATATGCTCGGCTGAATATACTTCTTGTCCAGCAATTCCTACAATTGAACCATCAACTCCTTCATCTCCACCGGAGCCATTTTGTACTGGGCTTTCTATATCGGAGCAGTCCCCGGCGCTAAGTTGATCACGAACTCTATTTCTCTATCCGGCAGAAGGCCTGGAAAATAACTTAGAAACACATCCACAAACTCCTTAACAACTGATATCTCTCCCAACTTTGGACTCTCTTTACGAGTATCCACTATGTAGGCTAAGTACCCTACACAACCTTGTTTTAATAACTTCTTGGCCTGCATAATCGTCAGACAACTCGCTTGTCTAGGTGACTTGCTACCACAAAACACTACCTTCGACTTAGTCGTAAGGTTTACAGATTTCTTCTGGCAATCAATTACCGCCCCATGGTTGAACAACCAATCCATACCCAATATAACATCGAATTCCCCAAGGTTTATCGGAATCCAATCTACCAGCAACTCATGACCCTTAATGACCAATCTACAGTTTGTGTGTACAAACCTAATAGGAATAACCTTAGGCAAGTCTAAATTCTTAGCAAAGTCATCGGATATAAATGAGCAAGTAGCACCCGAATCAAATAATACATAAGTGTTAATACTATTGATCAGAATGATACCTGACACCATATCCTTTGGCTGCACAGCATCATGTACGGTCATGTTGAATGTTTTGGCGGTGGATCGGCTCATCTACGGTGGTCCAGAGATAGTCAAAGTACTATCACTGTTGGTTCCCTTTCCTCCTGTCGACCCTCCAGCTGGTTTCTTAGGGCAATCCCGAGCCATGTGATCCTTAGATTCGCATGTGAAGCAAGCTCCTTTCTTCGGGTTAGGACAATTCGGCGCAATGTGGCCTTCCTAACCACAGTTGAAACATACTCATTTTCCTCTCAAGCACACTCTAGTGTGATTCTTCCCACATGTAACGCAAGCTTCAAACCTTCTCTTCTGTTGACCTCCCTGTTGAGTTCCAGCAGATGTGTTGTCGTTCCACTTTCCCTTCTGGTTGTTGGCACCACTTCCACCAGCTTTATTCTCTGTTTCATTCTTCTTCTTCTTCTGATCTTGATTGTATATGGTCAAGGCATCACTTCCACCTTCCGCGATGATCACCTTTTCTAACACAGCTGCAAATGTATTCAGCTGGAACATGGAAACCTTACTTTATAACCAGGGCTTCAATTCCTGCTCGAACCTTCTTACCTTCCTCTCATCAGTACTGACCTGATACGTTGCAAATCTTCCAAGATCATTGAACTTTGCGGCGTACTCCAGTACCGACATCGCTTCATGCTTCAGCTCCAAAAACTGAACCTCCATCTAGTTCTGTGAGCTTACCAGAAAGTACATCTCAAAGAACATCTCTTTGAATCTGCCCCATGCTATAACGCCTTCTCCTCGAGCCTTGTTAGTTTGCCACCAGTAACTAGCTTCCGACTTCAGCATAAACGTCACAAAAGCCGTCTTCTGGTTCTCATTGATTCTGGCCACATCGAAGACTTTTTCCATTTCCATCACCCACGTCTGGACCTCAATAGGGTTCACAGATCCTTTGAATTTTGGAGGTCCTACTGCTTTAAATTCCTTAAAAGTCGCAGCTTGAACTTGCGGCTGATTCGCAAGTGCTCCCGTTAGTAAATTCACCAGTTGCTGAACTAGATTGGCATTCGCCTCATCATTGTTATTGTTTATAGACCCCTCTTGTTGTTGATGTGTTGGTCTTCTTCTAGGAGGCATCTTTCTGTTACAATGTACGCTTATTAGATCCCTACTCATCTCTTAAATATTTAATTTTAAACATAAACATTTAACAAAATTCAAACTTAAACACATAACACTTCAATAAACTTCGATATTTTATTCATTCATAGTTTTTAAAACATAGAATAGATAACATCTCTGCTATTTACATCAACTTTTCTGAACTGAAACAAGTTGAAGGATTACATCATCATCTTATCCCATTATTATCACAAATTCTGGGACTTACATTTATTTAATACATAAATTATCACATAGTTTATTATCCTACTATCTAGGCATGTTAAGACGTCGCACAGCCTCTCTTCATTCCTCTTCCATTACCCGAAACACTGTTCTACGATCCACCATATACCACTGTAAATCCTTGAACTGAGCTGGGTAATAAAAGACTCGATCTTGGGCCTTGTCTATAATTGAGTGTAAAGCATAGTCTGTCTCCTTCATCTTAGCCTTCTTGGCTTGAACCTCGTCTTCAGCATGATCTGCACACTGAGTAGCCTTCAAGAAAACATCCTCCGCTCTGGCATGCTTTGTTGACTCCTCTTTCATGTCACTCTTCAATTTTTCTAGCTCAGCTAGTGCATTATCCATCTCACTCTCCACGTGAACTAGATCCCACTCCACATTTCCAAGACGCTTATCCAGATCCTTAATCGTCTCCTCTTTCTGCTGTATGGTGGTCTGATGCACATCCACCAGTTCCTCTAGCTCTCTGACTCTACCCTGCAGCTCAATGTTGTGGTCATAAACTTCCTCGTATATCCCAGCCCTGATAGAGTTAGGTGAAAACTCCTCTTCAGGATCCTCCTCCTCCTCTGACTCATCCTTATCATCTCGGTCAAAAACTGACTCATGCCCCTGACCCACTACTGTGATCAGTGGAGATGGCTCTGTCTGAACCAACTGCTCCCAGACAGTATGGACGTCTAGGGGCTCCTCATCCCTAGGCATTTGAGGTAACTCCTCCTTAGCCTAACTGGACTCTCCAACAATCGTCATCCTGACAACAAAATTTTAAGGTTTAATTATTACTTGATATCGTTCAATCGATACTCCCGAGTACATAAACATAAGCACATATCACATAAGGTAGTTTATTATCTTGACTATCATCACTATCTTTTCAATCTCCTATAAGGCTACTACCTAAGGTTCCCCAGCTAAGGTTCATAACCTAAAGCTTTGATACCAACTTGTGACACCCTCAAATCCGGGTACTTCATTTTCACAGGATTTGATGTTCACTATCTAAATAAACATAACTAACTGCCCATAAATAAGGAATGCAAAATAAATTACAACCTTAGACCAAAAATCTTCCTTATAAAAGAATTACATCATTGTCAAAACGTTTCCCAGGTTTCTAACCATAAACATTCAACATAAGGTGCGAAAATAAAACATCATAAACAAATTAAGTCTTATTACAAAATTATATAATAAATATGAGCAAGTCTTTGCTACTTGTTCAACCTTCTCAACTTTAGCTGCAATGGTTATATATGCAATAGTGAGCAAACAAAAGCTCACTTAAAATAACAATCAATAATGATAACATATCACTGAATAAATGGATTTGAATAACATTCGCTATCATCGATAATCAAGGATTGAATACAAGATTTAGAATTCTTCTGAGAGTCACAAGATCTTGAACTATGTCCCAAGTTATAAATATTTCTACTTAAACCTTTAACAGTCGTTAGACTATATGGACCTCTTAACTCGTACTTAGGGGGATCATCCCTTTGTACCATGTATTGTGCACAAACTTCTTAACGCTTTTGCATGGTAATCCCCTATAAATAGGGTTGTTTATCTCAGCTTTAATAACGAATCCGCACCAAAGAAATTTTTGTTTAGATTAGCTCAAAGGATAATTTAGAATTCAACTTTCATCAACTAAGGAGTAGCTGAATCAAACTTACAATAATTTAATAATTTGATAACAAAAGAGTTATGGAATAACTATGAGTCACAACAATAGACATCATACTTAACAGTTATGCTTTAGAAGTAAATTTAAAACATTGGAAAGATATAATAAAACATTGCTTGAACAATTAAGTTAGTGTTACATTATTTTCAATATGGAAACTAAATAGAATACTTGTCCAATATGGAATTAAAGAACATACGTATTCGATAACAATAAAGAATAGAATAACTTGCTCAATTAAAAATAAGAATTAGGAAACTTGCGTAAATATAATCGAGATAGGGTAAGAAAACTTGCCTCACGCTTAAGCTAGCAAATAATAACTCGTTCCACAATTATCCTACGTGCACGTTATTAACAATAGTAGCATAAATTAGTTACCATATAGCTACATCACATCACTAGTTAACCAATCCAAGTTAACTTTCAACTCTTAATCATTAGGTAGTTCATAACATGATCGAACCACACTTACTACTATTATACATGTCAAACTTAAACTTGTTAATCAATTAACCAAGTCATAATTTAAAATCATAAATCTCAGTATAAAAATATGATTACATATTGTCCAATTAACATATAATTTTATTAACATGCTTTTATAATTATTATATTAATATTCTCATAGAATTGTATACTTAAATAAAATTTTATGGCTAAACTGCATAGGTGGCGCTGCAACGCCACATAATGAACTGCAGCAAGCGCTGCAGCGCCGTGTCACGTCATCAGGGCTCTGCCGAACTGGACCTAGCGCTACAACGCTCCAGTTAACACTCTAAACTGGCGCTATGCCACATCACCAAATGCTGCTGTGGTGCTGCAGCGCCATGTTTACTCACAGAACAGGAACTGCGTTGCCACGACATAGTGAGACGCAGACAGCCTCGTGAATAGTGTAGAAAAAGCCAATTTGACTTATTAACTCTGATCAAACTTAAATTTTAACTCTCATAATTCATATAAAACTTTACAAAAATACAAATTAATGTTTCTAACATGATTTAACATATATAAACATCATAAAGTTCATGATTTTAAAGAAAACTCCATTGTTAAGTGTTCTTGACAAAAATAATCACTAGTGACTTTATTTTTAAACCAAATCACTTAATTCAAATCATGTTATTTTCGTTTCTTAACATATTACCACAATCTATAATTAATTTACATAACATAACATGGATTAGACATCAATTTTAATATCAAAGAAGTAATTTTTTCAAAATACTTCACTATAAATTGCTATGAACATGATTTTTTTATGCTCATCATATTTACATGAATTAAACATTTTAAATACTCATATAAATCATATATAACAATTTATTTATACAATTTAACACATACAAATAATATTCTCACAAATTGTTATGAAACTCAAACACAAAGAAGTAAAAACATGAAGAACAATGAAGAACAATAATTCATAATTTTAAAGTTAGATTATTACCTTTGATTAGGTTTAGAAGAAGATGATAGATTCCTCTTTTGACTTCACAGAGCTTTCTTTTTTCCTTCTTTTCTTCCTTCTCTCTTTTTTTCTCCGATATTCTAACTATGTTCTTTTATTCTTCTTACTTTACGTAATATAACATATAACTGATATAGATATCATATGTTTAATACTATCTTGTTCCCGATGTTGTGCGTTAATACTATCTTGTTCTAGCTTTTAAAACATTATTTAATGTTAAAATAGCTAACAATGCAGAATATTTTTTTTTTCTTTTATTCCATTCATTCGTTCCCTGAATCTCAACCATTAAGATTCTCTTTTATCAATGAAGTCATATTTATTTAATAATTTCTCTTATCAAAGTTACATATATAATTATACAACTCAAGCCTCAATATGAATTATTTCTTATATAATAATGTTACTATATCACTTTATTTTTATAAAGTATTCATTACAATATATCCAGAACAAATATTTCTCATTGAATATTTTAAACTATACATAGCTGTCAATTACCTATGTCACAACCATCAATCACAACTCTATACAATTCTATCCCAAGAAAATGTATTCATTTTCGTACATTGTTCAACCTTCATCATCTGTACAACAAGTAATATTGCATAACATCATTAACCTGCAAAAAGTTTGCGTTTGCAAGATTGAGCTCGACAGCCCCGCAAATTTAACAGTCTATCATGTTTCACATAGCGCATAACTCTATATGCAACATACTTTCTTTACTATGCATATTCTACCTGCATCAATAATTCTTTGAAATGTATATCACAGTTCTATAATTTCACGCAATACATTTATACATTCCTTTTTATGTCTCACATTCTCATACAACACATGCTACACAGATCACATATAGAAATTGAGTTCCATAACCCAATTGGCTTAGTCATATTTTGACTTTAACAATTCAATAAACATGGTAGGTAACTCACCATATAATCACATACAATCCACAAACATAATAGAACTGAAAAACATGCCTTGATTGGAGATTACTGCTAACATCTAACTTAGAATTTCTCCAAAATTCCTACAGAATTATATTTACATGCACACACATATTAGATAATTAAATATGTCACAAAATATTCATGTATATCCATTAATAATAATTATTAACTTTATACAAACTAATATTATTTATTCTTACTCAAAACGAATATTAGTTTATTTAAAAATATAATTCGTTTTAACCTTTTTACGCCAAATAAAGGTCCCTCCACATTTTCATATGTAAATATATTACATATCGAAGCTTAAAATCATTTATATTCCACTTTAGAAATATCTTTTGCATTTATTTGCGAATTCAAGTTTTAAAAATATATTATATATCTTTTATAGTAAAAACTTAATTTACTATATTTGTTTTTAACTTAAATAATCATTATATCTTTTTATCCACTCATGAGTTAACTCAGACCATTACCTTATATATAAATATTTTATCCCGCTAGCACATTGGCTTCATTTTTTGTTTATATATATATATATATATATATATATATATATATATATATATATACTTCGTTACATAAATCTTAGCTAAAAAATTTCATTTTGAACACTGGAAATCTCAAAATATCATTTTTATGATTAATACAAATTTTTAAAGGTTTCTTTCCCTTCGTTGCACCATAAAATAATTTTATAGGCAAATATAGCTTTTATTTCGCTTAAATATGTAAATTTATATTTATTACATATTTTATTGCTTTATTCATGCCCGAAAAAAATTTCTCAACATAAAATATCATTTTTAATCAAATCTTGTCCTGTAGGGCATTCTTAGATTTATTATAACTTATTATTTCGCCGGAACGTGATTCGAAACGTCGAACGTCAAAATCGCTCGACGCGTCGATGCTCGTTGTCGCCCAAATTTTAAATTTTGACATACATGTTCGCTCATTTTTAATTCTCAAATAATAAGTCATATAACAGTGAAATTTTGATATGTTATAGAGCTCATGTCATAGTATTTTAGAAAAAAAAAAATTAATTGCGAAAACGGATCACGAAGGCTCATCAAAATTAATAGCCCTCAAAAATGATGTGAGATCACATTTCCAGCCCAACACCGCGCTTCCGGGCAGGCGCACGCAGGCGGGCATGGGCTCGCTACCCTACTGCCTGGCGCTGCTGCTGTTGCTTGCTCGGCTTCTTATCAACGCAGCCCTTCGCGATTTTCGTATGCGCTGTTCGTTGATCGTATTAATCTGATTTTTGGATATGTTGTACTTGGTATATCAAAGTATTTTTAAAAAATATCACCATTGAAATTTGGGTATTTTAGACTATCCAAATAATGCGCCCAAAATGGTTGTTCACACTAATTTTTCAATGTTTCGATTAACGTTCAAAACTCGCCGTAACGCGATTTAACCCAATTTGCTTACCAACTAATTGAAATAATAAGACTTTTCTAAAGTGTTGGCTTCATTAAATTCTAACTTTTTACCCGTATTTATTCTTTAAGGCCATTTTTCAAACATAATGCGTACATTATTCGTTCGACTCGATTTCTTATCGATTCATTAGCGGGTTTGCCACAATCCATCCTTATAACATCCCACATAACCAACATAGCCACCAAGTCTCTAAAACCCCTTATTCCATTAATAATTTAAGCATAAAATCAACTAAAATAATTTTTAGTAAACTTATGCTTACTAACAAAATTTAAATTTTGTTCTTTAACTTATAAATCAATTCTAATTACACATAACCCATACATATGCTAGAATTTGATTCATTTAAAGAAATTTCATTGAAAACTCCCTCATAGCTTACTAAACTCCCAAAAATTGGAATTTAGCCCAAAAATTACATAATTTCATGATCTTAAATGAAATTAAAACTCAAAAAGGATTTATACCTTAAGCTAGCTTCATTTATTAATCCCAAGCTTTGTTATCTTCCATGTTCACCTTCTCTTGATTCCCATATTAGCTAAAACTCCCTCAAACTCAAGGTTCCTCACTTAATCATTTTAGAAAAATTACAAAATTTCCAAGAATTTGGGAGAGGAAGGCTACGGTTAGGGAGAGAAGAGAATGAGGAGACTTCATAAATTTTCTAAGTCTACACTTGGTGCCCAAGCTTGCTAATTGAGTAGGCTTCACACCTCCACATCTCCTCTCATTCACGGCTAAAACAAAAAAAAATGCTAGACTTGGGAATTAATCTTTGAATAGTAACTAGAGTAATTAACAATTTAGCCTATTTGCTTAATTAATTAAATCACCCAATTATGCTCTTAATAATTTAATTGCCTAATGCTTGGTAATTTAATTTCATTTATTAAGTTACTACATAACCCACTCATAAAATATTTACACCCTCTTGGAAGTATATAAAATATATATCATCATTAATATATAAACTATATATTCCATAAATAAAAACATAATATAAAATGTTTTTATTACACTTTCACCTTATATATCCAAAAATGAATATGTTACTTATAATTTTCTATATAAAAAAAATTATTCAATCAATTAAGATATTATTATAATATCATTGCCTCATCAACATAAATTCATTTAAGAACTTATTTACTTTCTTAAGATATTATAATAAATATAATATCATTCATTTATTAAAATAATTCCTTATAAGAATTCACTCTAATACACTTGAGTAAAGTATATATAAATATTATATATTTAAACCATCTCCTCTAATTCTTTATGCAAATTGTTCACAACAATTTCATTCCCTCGCGTAATAAATATATATACAAAGTAAATATATGTTTATATCTATCACCTTGCAAATATTTCATGTAACACACATGTACCCACATCACATATAGAAAATAAATAATAATTTATTCTCTCACATTATATTTTATTTATATCAATTTATTTATATATATAATTACAATAATATTCTCTCTTTATTAAAATAAATTAATGACAGAATTTATTTTAATATCCTTTATTTAAAGTATACCATAATATTTGTATACTTAAACTAATTATTTCATTTTTCCTTCTCTAAATTATTTTCAACAATTTAACTGTAATAAATATAATAATATATTCATTACATTAAAGCATGCATACATTACACTCAATAATGTAATATATGATTTATTTAATAAAATCGTGGTTATACATTAAGTATATTTAATGTCACCAATTACCATATTAAAATAATTTAATATTATAAATTATTTTAAGTTTTCCCATCTCCTTTCACTTAATAAATTATTCCCACGATTTATTTACCCATAATAAATATATATTACTAATATATTTATTATACACTAAATCACATATTGCATAACACATATTCACTTATGCAATATAATATCACACAACATATCATTTAATAAGAATTTTATTTATTAAATTCTTATTTTAATAATTCTCAAAAATTTGGGTTCTTACATTCTTCCCCCCTTATAAGGATTCTGTCCCCAGAATCACAATACCGAATCGTTCTTAATCGGTTTAAATCTTATTCTTTCTCATAACCTTATCGTTGAATCATTTCAATGTACCATTTCCTTAGATTTTATATCACCTATCCTTTTTCTTTCCTTAATCAATTCTTATTCGTAGTTGTTGTTTAAACTCGATTATGTTACGAGTATTATTTACTTCTCAATGTCCTTCCTCTAAGATATTTCTGAACCATTACATTCTTCACATTCTTTTAAAAGTCCTATAATTCTCGGACTTACTTTTTATTTACTCACATTTCTAGTCTTCACGTGACTATTTCTTATCAATTCTCATTATTCAAAATTTTTTATTTCTAGTAACTCTGCCTTTTTCCTTCTTTAAAGATTCATCAACCATTGTCGTATTTTGTAAGCTACTTCCTCTTAATAAATTTCATTCTTTCTATACCCAACTTCCAGAAAATAGAAATTCTCCACAATTGATCAATAATTGTGAAGCAATATGAATAATTCAGGAATCCAAAAGATTCGCTTAAAAAAAACTTTCTGTATCATAATAAAGCCATAAAGACCATAAACTTGTTTCTGTAAAGGTCTCAACAGAAATTTTATCTGTAAACCGTCATATCTTACGAACATATAGCTGATCATCCTATTTATACCCTGTGTTGACCCATAATATCTTTGCCGCTATTTTGTGCAAACAGAATTTTCCATTTTGGATGTCTTGTGTCGATCAACACTATCTATGCGGAACAATTATTTCAGTTCCTCTTTGCAGTCCCCAGGACGCAGTATAAAATAATTCCATTATAAGAAAGTTTTTATTCAATCTGGTGTCCATACCGAATCAATTTAGTTGGACGGTTCAAAAGCTTTATATAAAAGCAATATCTGAATTTGTGTCTAGCCAACTCAAATGGCATTTGACGCTTCTTTCATTTCTAAAATACTGAAAATCATCTTATGTCGCATAGTACCGCACTGTTTTCAACATCCCGTTGAGAATGTCATCATTTGTCATATCTACATCATATTAATGATGGATTAATGACTATATAATTTTATTTTATTTTATATTTTTCAAATCATTTGTCTAGCAGAAACAATTAGCGTAGACATAAGAAACCACCGAACTTTCTAAAACTTATTGGTTCAACAATTTGACCCAATATATTTTTCAAAAATATAATAATGCGAATATCAGCACGATTCCAATAAATTTCAAAATCTAGCTAGTAGATTTGAGAATATCCATTTCTTCTTCATCCACTTTAACTATTTTCAAAAACTTCACCATACAATTCTATTCATCTCTAACACCATTAACTCCCACTATATTAAACTAACCCTATATCCTGGGATAGTTCATCAAACTTACCACACCTTATGTGTTTAGAAACTTGCCATAAAAATATGAGTTTAGGAACTTGTCCTAGTAATACAAAGTCCAAGAACCAATCAGGGACTGTCCATACGCTTAGGAATTCAAAAACATATCATATGATTATGAGTCACAAACTCACCATAAGTATGAGTTTTAAGAACTCGCACCTACTCTTATATTCTCTAATTATCGAATATATATATGAGAAAAGAATCACCTTCTCACCATATATACACCGATAATGCGACACCAACATTTCAATGATTATCAATGTGATAAACTAAGCGGTCATTAAACCAAGCACAAAACTCTTGCCCATGTAAAAGTTTGTACAACTCAGCTATCACAAGAGTCCTCAATTAAAATCCCACCTAATCCCATCAAATCTTATCTTGTTCTTTGCTCAATACAAATTTTATTTAATTTGTATTTCATCATCTATAACTTTTTTCGAGTTTTATTCTTGTACTATTTCATAGTTCCATTTCCATATAGCCATTCCGCTATATGTTTTTAATCATTTAATTGATTATCTGTCTTTCGTTGACTTGATCAGATCACGTTGTGATCTTATCTCATATTATATTGTTTCTTGTCTGCCAGAAACTTCTTGCAGTTTTTCTTCCAATGACCCGGCTCGTTGCAATGGAAGCACATTCCTTTGCTAGCTGGATCAAGTTTCTTTTGTTCCTTTATGTTCACCTTGCCCTTGGTCATCCGAGATCGGAAGAGCTCCTTAGATATCTCATATCTAGCAGTCCTACTTTGTTCACCATACAACTCCTTGAGGTGAATCAACATAGTAGGAGCATCCATGTTTTCTTGCTGACGCTGAAGCTCGTTATTCATGGATGCGAGCATGATGCATTGAGCTACAGATGCATCATCTTGCCACTTTACAATGGTGGCAATCTCTTCCTCAGAGGTTGTTTCTGGAACAGTTCCAGGGACATGTGAGTTTAGGACATAAGAAATCTTTTCAGCAGTGAGAACTATTCTCAGATTTCTTAGCCAGTCCGTATAATTCGGCCCGGTAAGCTTATTAGCATCAAGTATGCTTCGCAGTGAAATTAGTGATTTTGACATTTTTAAAATTCTGAATGTGAAAAACAACATTTTAGCAAACATTCATTTTATTAATTTTGCATACCAAAATAAATTTAGGTTTTTATTTTAAATTGGTATCTCCCACTATTTTTATCAAACTATATTACCCTCACTTATATAGTTCGGCAACATCTAATTAAAAATTTGCTAGTGAGAATAAGGATCCCATTTCAAATGTATATAACCTTGTGGATAGCACAACAAGCGATATACAAATAAATAGGTAGACAACTCTTGTCAATTACATCACCATGTAATTCCTTTTATTTTGCCTCTTAAATCATAATGGTCAAGTGTGTGCACATCCGAACTAAAATGATTTAAGTTAAGTCCAGCCTAGCACTTCCATAAATTCAAAAAAGAAAAATGTTCGTCCTTGTGGATAGCACAACAAGACTAGATCGTTCAATTTTCTTGATAAGCATCAAATGTGATTAATTAACATCTTAAATACGCAATACTCGCCTTGTGGATAGCACAACAAGCTCATATTAAATATTTAATACTCTATTAATTTATCATGCTAGAAGGCGACGTTCGATATTCCAAATATCATTTGAACGCTTCGGACTTAATATTATTTCTTTGAGGGGTTTGTTATTATTTGTCTCATCTTGTTTAGCGCGCATGCACATATATATATATAAAATACGCGTCATTTTATTAAACATGTGAAGCATGTTTGCATAAAATATAATATATATAATATTTAGCATGCAATATAGAATATTATATTCTACCCGGATTGATTATGGACTTTTATTCTAGTTTGGTTCACTAGAGCCACCAAGTGAACCAAAAGGTCAAACCTAGGAGTGCAAGAATTTAAATTTAAATATAACTATTACATTTAAACCCGGGCTCCATACAAACGGGTCTTCACGCGCTCCTTGCTCCTTGGTCTCCAATTTCTTCAAGATAATTCTAACTATTCTTATTACATTAAACTATTTAATTTAAATAGAAACCTTGATCAACAGTCAAGGGGAAGTACATAGGAGGGAGATAGAATTTTACATCAAGAGAAAAAAAATTTAGAGAAGACGAGGTACGCAGACCCCATTTAATAAAACCCATTCATTCAAGCATTCAACTAAAATAAAATCCAATCACATTGGTCAAATAGTCCATAATCAATCCCCATTTATTTTCATACATATCACCATATATATCAATAAATAAATATTCATCTCATGAATTAAAACATTCTATATATATATGAGTATCATTTAATGGGCAATTTTAAATTGCATGAAATCCAATTTCAAGATTAAAATAAACTCTTTATTTTAATTATAAAATTATTTAGAATATAATATATAAATATATCATATTTATTTTTTAAAAAGAAGTCACCTTCTTTTATTAAAAGAGTCCTGCAGGTTTATTAAAAAAGTCCTTTCCTGATGGGTCACCTTCTTTTTGGAGTAAGAAAGAGACAACACCTTTTCTTTGCAGAATTCAAGATTAGCACCAAAAAAAAATTGTGATTCGTCCCAAAAAAAAGTCTTTTAAAAAAAAAAGATATATATATATATATATATATAATTTTATACAATAAAATTATGCCCAATAAATTATTTTAAATACATACCCATATGTATATGAAATCAAAAATAAATTAATAATTGCATAAAGATTTGGCTCTGATGCCACTGTTGGGTTTGTACGAAATCGTGACGCAATCAAATTGCAAAAATTAGCGGAAGCATGGTATATCAGAGTTTAAAATTTTCTACAAAACCATTACCCGGATCATCCTTTATGCAAATTATTAATTTAAAACGATAAATAAGAAGTTATGGAATCATACCCTTGTAGAACGAAGCTTCCACAGGTACTAGTTCAACTCCTTGTTCTTCGTGATCTCCTTGAATTTCCGGGTTAGATTCCTTCCTTTGATCAACGTTAGCCACCCAAGTGTTTGGCCTCTAGAGGTGATCCACCAAGGAAGATGAATTATCAAGAAGGAGGGTGTTTGGCTTAACCTTAGTTTTCTATCCTCTATAGAAAAGGAGTACTCTCCAACAATTGGAATTGCATCATCTAATATCTATTATAAGACTTCTCTTATATAGACATTGGTCAACCCTTCTAATCCTATTAGACATGGGATTTCTTTTAATTAATTAAACTCCTTTAATTAATTTAGGCTTCCCACCACATGGGAATAATTAATTAAATTTATTTAATTAATTTATCTCCTAATCTTATTAGGAATAAATGAGAGTACTAAATATTAAATTAATTACTAAACTCCTTTAGAAATTAAAATAATAATAATTGTAATAATATTAATAAGACTCCTCTTATTAATTTATATTTAATATTTCCAAAATATTAAATAATAAACATTAAGCTATTTAATTTATTCTATCACCATAGATTAAATTAATTATACTTAATGCATTATTACGATTATGCCATTACCTTCTTAAATAATTATTCTTCCTTTTATGGTGTGACCCTTTAGGTTCTCCATATTAAACCGGTTGTGAATAAATCAATTAAAACAATTTTAATCTTATTTAAATAAATAAATTAAACTAATAATCTATTTAAATAAATAATATTAATTCTACAATAGGGATAAGCCTCCCTAGCGATCAACGACTTTCCAGATAATATAGATTTCAACATTAATCATAAAAGAACCTGTGAGTTAATAGTTACCATACAATTCAATCCTTCCACCATACAATGTCCCAATTAAATATAAGACATGGATTTACTGTCAAGTCTTATTTTATTTAATTATATGTATTTCGATTAGAAAATGCACAACTCCAAATAATGCAAATTAGAAACTCCTTTCTAATTTCATTTCACCTTGGCCAAGGATTCCTGGGTTGTCATTTAACGAATCACATAGGACATATCTCCTCTTTTACTAGAGGTGGTAGATTCTTTATTGATCATTCATTATCTCCATATGTAACTCATTATACCCAAGCATACCCTATATATGCCTTAAAAGGTCTTAAGGAATAAGTCAAAGTATAATTTGTTACATACAAGATACTATGATGATATCAAGTCCAAGGATCACTTGTACTACTATCACATTAGGAATTCCTATTGACATGCGAGTAAAACTCCATTAGGTATTCCATAGCGAATCACGTTCAGTGAACTTATTCTCCAATAAGCACCTACATACTTGCTTTAGTGTCTCCACACAAATGATCATGAGATCAATCATCCTCATCCAATGAGCAAGCAACATATGTACCAATCTATCCGGATTTACTAATCCCCTTTTTAGTAATCCCACGATTGGGAACTATTTAAGTTTTAAAACTTTCTAAGAATTTAGATCTCATTAGCATGATCATCATCATGATTCTAAAAGCTTTGCTTAAAACTATGGGTTATTTACATATTATAAAAACAGCAACATGTAGATAATTAAATGCCTTTAATAAATGAATATTTTATTAATAAATAAATAAGATTGTTTACAAAGTATGTGCTTTATCATCATACATGATTGGCTTGTATGCACACTACTATCACTACCTGCATCAATAATTCTTTGCAATGCATATCACAGTTCTATAATTTCACGCAATATATTTATACATTCCTTTTTACGTCTCACATTCTCATACAACACATGCTATCACAGATCACATATAGAAATTCAGTTCCATAACCCAATTGACTTAGTCATATTTTGACTTTAACAATTCAATAAACATGGTTGGTAACTCACCATATAATCACATACAATCCGCAAACATAATAGAACTGAAAAACTTGCCTTAATTGGAGATTACTGCTAACATTTAACTTAGAATTTCTCCACAATTCCTAAAGAATTATATTTACATGCTGTCGACGTCGGGAAAAAATACGCGGGTCGGGTCACAACCCGGATCTCTCTCTCTTCCTATGTTATCTCTACCCTTACTCTTTTTATTGTGAAAAAGGTTTTGAAGGGATTTTTAGGAAAAGGCCAACATGTATCATGTCGACGATTGAACGTTTTACAGAGTCGCCAGTTGGTAGATTTGAAATGGTTGTACCAACTCAACTGAGTTTTGTTTGAAAGAGGCCCAATTGCTGGACACTGTCGAAACTTGATCTTTGAAAATAATGTTTTGAGTTCGGGGGCTTGGTTAAGTGTAGGGAAGGTGTTAGGCACCCCACAACTCCCGTGTAAATACGGTACCGCATCTTTTCAATATTTCCCTTAAAAAACTGAAATGTGTGTGTGAATGCTGTTTGAAATTGGGCCTATGTTTGATTGAAAGCATGTCTATGCATCGTTGAACCTATATACGAAGGGTTTTATTTGATTTTGCAAAAAGTCTTTGATTTGATTTGTAAAAGTGTTTGATTTGATTTGCAAAAGCTTCTTTTCTTTAAAAAGATTATTGAATGATGTTTTGAAAGAAGGTTTGCAAACCGTTACGCTAACATAGGAATTGAAACATATCAATACTTCAGTTTTATCTTTTCAGCCTTAAGGCTCAATTTGAATGTTGATTGTCGGGCTGCGAAGCATCCGACCACAAAATATATACAAATGTTGGTCTCCTCATGGGCATGATAGCCACCGGAGGGACTCTGACACGACAAACCATTATTCTCATTATGTTGAGACCTTAAAACCGGATAACCGTTTTAAGGTCTTTTGTATATACATTTTTACAGAAAAACTGGCAGCGTACATTTGTAAAGTGGAGTTTGTCCATCGTGGGAATCAGATTCTGATCAGTTTGATTATGAATCCCACGATTCCTAGGCTCACATACGAGTAGCCAGTAAACCTGCACAACTCAAATTTGTACAGAAATAGATATATATCCAAATATCGCCAGAACCAAGGATTCATTCAGTAAATCCAGGTTCGCACATGGTCGAAGCTTCTCGTTCCCACTATATAGCAATATAAGGGCCGCGAGGTTGCTTTTGTAACTGAAACTAGAAAATGTTAGATTTAAGTAAATCTTAACCATTCTAGCTTTTCGGTTCTGTCTGTACCTATTTTAAACCGTTTGAAAGCTAGAGTTGGCGAGATTTAAATAAATCTAATTCGCCCGCAGGAATGTCAGTGCCGATTCATATCAAATGAATATTTAAAGCAACAGTTTAATAAAATGAGTAAAGTAATATATATAATTAAATATATATACGAGAGCTGTAAAGGGCGTTGGGTTTTCACGCCGGTGCCCGGACTGGAATTGAAATATATATATTTATAAAAGCTGTATAAAAGCCACAGAATGATCCAGGTTAGACATAATTAAAATATATATAGAAAAAACAGCAAAAATGGAGATGGGTTTTCATGCATGTGCTCGGACTGAAATATAAATATATACAGAAACGTAGTCAACTAGGACTGCGAAGATTGGTGCAAAAATAGTAAAAAGGCCACAGAATGATCCAGGCCAAACAGGGATGTAAATATATATATATATATATATAGAGACATAAAAGTAGTCAACCAAGACTGGGAAGATAACCCAGTGTGGTGAATGTTGTTTATATATACATATATATATAAAAACAGTAAAAAAGCCACAGAATGATCTAGGCCGAACTGAAATATAAATATATATATATACACAGAAAAGTAGTCAACTAAGACTGGGAAGATAACCTAGTATGGTGAAGGCTGCTTATATATGCATATTTATATATAAAAGCAGTAAACTACCACGGATTTGACATCCGGGCTTGACAGAATTTAAAAGTTAGTATATATACAGTTGAATATATACAAAAAAAAATCCAAACCCAGACTGGGAAGATAACCTAGTCCGGCGAAGTTGCCAGTAACGAAGATGCAAGTATATAAAAGCTGCCGGAAGCGACGGATCGTCAATCCGAGTAATAGAAATGCCAGAAAATGCGTTTATGTACAAAAATATACCAAAAGTTGAAAAAACGGCTACGAAACTGAGTTCCGGGCATATTTAGAAAAAGAAACTTGATATGTAAGTGTATAAATGTGCGAAGAAGTAATAATAACTTTCTGATCGTAAAAATACTTATAATGGACTGCTACACAGGCTTTTTACCTAATCATAGGCTTTAAACGTCCAAATCTACCGGTTATTTTCAGATATGTGGTAGTATGTGGGTATATCTACCTGTTAGAGTGAAAAAATTTGAGTTTAGAAGACAAGAAAATAGTCAAAAAACCAAACGGGCAGAGGTTCAGAGCATTTTTGAATTCTTAAAATGAGAGGGGGGTGCACCTCTATATATAGGCCAGGGAGCCTCCACTCTACCTGTTGCTAACGCAGGTAGAGGTGCGGCTCCACATGGTAGGGCCCAAGTGGCGGGTCCCGTCGTCTCGAAGTATGTGCACTCCGAGCAATGTGAGGTCTGATTCGAAACTTTCTAACTTCTGATCGGAGAGTGCGTTTGAGGCGAGCTATACCTTTCCGGAAAGCCCTCACTGAGAGTGTCACAATGACACGGGATAAAACATTTTTTGGGTCCAAGAAGACTGGTTCATAACCAGGTCTTAAATTTCCCACAGTTTATTCGTTGAGCTGTCTTGCGCTATTTGCACTCGGGATCATTGTTATTGTTCGTTCTGACCTTGTTGACATTAATTCAGCTTGAGTTTGACCGAATCAGCTTCAAGTTGGAAAAATGATCGTTTCACCCCACCCAAGGTTGCCTTTAGTGTCGGCATGGCCTTCGGTTGACTTCCTAGAGTTGTTTTCAAGACTTGGATCTCATTCGAGTCTGTTTGTCCTCAGTGTTGTTTCTGAGGCTGACTTGGTCAATCCAGGTTTTCCTCTGGAGATGTTGTGATGCTTCAGGATTGTTTCTGAAGTTGACCTGACTTCCCGGGTTGAGACCGGGGTTGACCTGTACCTCCTGGGTTGAGATCGAGGTTGACCTGTACCTCCCGGGTTGAGACCAGGGCTGATCTGTACCTCCCGGGTTAAGACCGGGGCTGACCTGTACCTCATGGGTTGAGATCAGGGGCTAACCTATACCTCCCGGGTTGAGACCGAGGCTGACCTGTACTTCCCGATTTGAGACCGGGGTTGACGAGATATGGAAGAAGGTTATGTCTTCAAACTCCAGAGATATGTTAATGACCTGCCGGTGATAGGGCAGCAAATGCAGTTTTTTGGTGTGATATGTCCCAGTGGTTTGTCTAATGACCAACTCAGAGTCTCCAAAGACCAGTAAATGTTTGATACCCATGGATTGGGCTAGTTTCAACCCCATTATACAGCCTTCATACTCGGCTGTGTTGTTGGTGTTGCCAAATTAAAGTTTGGTAGCCACGTGATAATGTGCTCCTGTACCAGAGATAAGGACTGCCCCAGTTCAGGCACTTTCCATGTTTACCACTCCATCGAAATACATTTTCTATGGTTGGACTGTATTCTCTTGCTGGAGTTGTTGAATTGTTATGATCCCATCGTCCAGGAAATAAGTCTTCAGGGGTTCGAACCCTCCTGAAGGTGCTTCAGCTAATTGATCTGCAATGCCTTGACCCTTGATTAACTTCTGAGTCACGTATACAATGTCGAACTATTGTAGGATCAACTGCCATTTGGACAATTGATAATTATACATCGGCTTATTGAATACGTACATCAGGGGATCCATGCGGGATATGAGGTAGGTCGTGTGCCCATGTAAATAGTGTTGCAACCTCATGGCGGCCCATGCTAACGCACAACATATCTTCTCGATCAGGGTGTACTTTTGTTCATCACTGCTAAATCTTTTACTGATGTAGTAGATGGCTATCTCCTTGCTACTATCATCCTTTTGTCCTAGCATGCAGCCCATTGCATTGGCATTGACGGACAGGTACATGAACAATGGAACTCCATCCCTTAGAGGTACCAAGACTGGTGCTTCAATCAGCTGCTTTTTGATGGCAAGGATGGCTTTCTGACAATCCTCATTCCATTTGGTGGAGGAATTCTTCCTTAATAGCTTGAATATGGGTTCACAAGTTGCTGTGAGCTGGAAAATGAATCGGCTTATGAAGTTGATTCTCCCTAGGAACCCACAAATCTACTTCTCTGTTCGAGGTACTGGCATCTTAGTGATGGCTTTAATCTTGGCAGGGACTAGCTCGATGCCTCGATTACTCACCAGGAATCCCAATAACTTGCCTGATTTGACGCTAAAAGCACATTTGGCGGGATTTAGCTTGAGGTTGTACTTACGCAACCTGTTGAACAGCTTCCTGAGATGGTCTAGGTGATCATCTTCCCTCCAGGATTTGATGATGATGTCATCCACATAGATCTCTATCTCCTTCTGCATCATGTCATGAAACAGGAACATCATGGCTCGCTGATACGTGGCTCCGGCATTGATGAGGCCGAAGGATAGTCGCCTATAGTAGAAGGTTCCCTAGGGTGTGATGAAAGCTATTTTCTCCCTGTCCTCTTCAGCAAACATGATTTGATGGTAACCAGCAAAGCAATCCACAAAGGACCGTACTTTGTCGTGTTGTCTATCAAGATGTGGATGAAAGGTGCTAGGAAATTGTCCTTGAGGCAGGCTTTGTTCAAATCCTGGTAATCCACGCATACTCGTACCTTCCCTCAGGGTTTAGGTACGGGAACTATGTTTGACAGCCACTCCGGGTATGTTGATACCATAATGATACCGGCTTTGAATTGCTTAACAACCTCTTCTTTGACTTTCATAATCCATTCAGGTTTCAAAAGCCTGAGCTTCTGCTTGACTGGCTTGAATCCATCTTTTATGGGCATTCGATGAATGGCAATATCAGTAGACAAGTCGATCATGTCTTCGTGTGACCATGCAAACACATCCTAGAACTGTGTTAGGAGTTCGATCAGATCAATTTTTTGGTCTTGAAAGTAGTATGCATACAAGCCAATCATGTATGATGATAAAGCATATACTTTGGAGATAATTTATTTATTTATTAATAAAAATATTCATTTATTAAAGGCATTTAATTTTCTACATGGTGCTATTTTTATAATATGTAAATAACCCATAGTTTTAAGCAATGCTTTTAGAATCATGATGTTGATCATGCTAATGACATTTAAATTCTTAGAAAGCTTAAAACTAAAATAGTTCCCAATCGTGGGATTACTAAAAAAAGGGATTAGTAAATCCGGATAGATTGGTACATATGTTGCTTGCTCATTGGATGAGGATGATTGATCTCATGATCATTTGTGTGGAGACACTAAAGCAAGTATGTAGGTGCTTATTGGAGAATAAGTTCACTGAACGTGACTCGCTATGGAATATCTAATGGAGTTTTACTCGCCTGTCAATAGAAATTCCTAGTGTGATAGTAGTACAAGTGATCCTTGGACTTGAGATTATCATAGTATCTTGTATGTAATGAATTATACTTTGACTTATTCTTTAAAGCCCTTTAGGGTATATAAAAGGGTATGCTTGGGTATAATGAGTTACATATGAAGATAATGAATGATCAATAAAGAATCTACCACCTCTAGTAAAAGAGGAGATATGTCCTATGTGATTCGTTAAATGACAACCCAGGAATCCTTGGCCAAGGTGGAATGAAATTAGAAAGGAGTTTCTAATTTGCATTATTTGGAGTTGTGCATTTTCTAATCGATATACATATAATTAAATAAAATAAGCCTTGACAGTAAATCCATGTCTTATATTTAATTGAGACATTGTATGGTGGAAGGATTGAATTGTACGGTAACTATTTACTCACAGGTTCTTTTATGATTAATGTTGAAATCTATATTATCTGAAAAGTCGTTGATCGCTAGGGAGGCTTATCCCTATTGTAGAATAAATATTATTTATTTAAATAAATTATTAATTTTATTTATTTATTTAAATAAGATTAGAATTGTTCTAATTGATTTATTCACAACCGGTTTAATATGGAGAACCTAAAGGGTCACACCATAAAAGAAAGAATAATTGTTTAAGAAGGTAATGACATAATCGTAATAATGCATTAAGTATAATTAATTTAATCTATGGTGATAGAATAAATTAAATAGCTTAATGTTTATTATTTAATATTTTAGAAATATTAAATATAAATTAATAAGAGGAGACTTATTAATATTATTATTTTAATTTTTAAAGGAGTTTAGTAATTAATTTAATATTTGTACTCTCATTTATTCCTAATAAGATTAGAAGATAAATTAATTAAATGAATTTAATTAATTATTCCTAATGTGGTGGGAAGCCTAAATTAATTAAAAGATTTTAATTAATTAAATGAAATCCCATGTCTGATAGGATTAGAATGGTTGACCAATATCTATATAAGAGGAGTCTTATAATAGATATCAGCTGATGCAATTCCAATTGTTGGATAGTACTCCTTTTCTATAGAGGATAGAAAACTTGACCATTATGATTTAAGAGGCAAAATAAAAGGAGTTACATGGTGATGTAATTGACAAGAGTTGTCTATCTATTTATTTGTATATCGCATGTTGTGCTATCCACAAGGTTATATACATTTGAAATGGGATCCTTATTCTCAGTAGCAAATCTTTAATTAGATGTTGCCGAACTATATAAGTGAGGGTAATATAGTTTGATGAAAATAGTGGGAGATACCAATTTAAAAAAAAGACCTAAATTTATTTTGGTAGGCAAAAATTAATAAAAATGAATGTTTGCTAAAATGTTATCTTTTCACATGCAGAATTTTAAAAATGTCAAAATCACTAATTTCACTGCGAAGCATACTTGATGCTAATAAGCTTACCGGACCGAATTATACGGACTGGCTAAGGAATCTGAGAATAGTTCTCACTGCTGAAAAGATTTTTTATATTCTAAATTCACCTGTCTCTGAAATTGTTCCAGAATCAGCATCTGAGGAAGAAATTGCCACCATTGTAAAGTGGCAAAATGACGTATCTGTGGCTCAATGCATCATGCTCGCATCCATGAATAACGAGCTTCAGCGTCAGCATGAAAACATGGATGCTCCTACTATGTTACTTCACCTGAAAGAGTTGTATGGTGAACAAAGTAGGACTGCTAGATATGAGATATCTAAGGAGCTCTTCCGATCTCAGATGACCAAGGGCAAGGTGAACATAAAGGAACAAAAGAAACCTGATCTAGCTAGCAAAGGAATGTGCTTCCATTGCAACGAGTCGTGTCATTGGAAGAGGAACTGTAAGAAGTTTTTGGCAGAGAAGAAACTTGGAGAAGCTTTGACTTCCAATCATGGTTTGTTCATTATTGAAATTAATTTTTCAGAAAGTCAAAATTCTACTTGGGTATTGGATACCGGCTGTGGTTCTCACATATGTAATAATGTGAAGGGGCTGGTTAGAGGTAGAAAGCTGAACAAGGATGAGGTTGTCCTACGAGTGGGAAATGGAGCAAAGGTTGCTGCATTAGCTGTAGGCACTTATTATTTAGCAATGCCTTTGGGCAAGTCCATTTATTTAAATAATTGTTATTTTGTTCCGAATATTATTAAAAACATTATTTCTATTTCTGTATTGGATATGGAAGGATATGCCGTTATTATAAAGAACAACAGTTGTTCAATTTATAAAAACAATGTTTTATATGGTATTTGAAATCTGCGAAATGGACTTTATATATTTGACTTGAATGAAAATATACTTCAAATAGAACAAACTAAGAAAGGAAAAAGAGATGATGTTAATTATACATATTTGTGACACTGTAGACTCGGTCATATTAATGAAACAAAATTATCGAAGTTGCATAAGGATGGGCTCTTAGAGCTATCTGATTATGAATCATATCCAACTTGTGAATCTTGTCTCATGGGTAAAATGACTAAATCTCATTTCAATGGAAAAGGAGAAAAAGTTACAGAGTTGTAAGCGTTGGTTCACACAGACGTTTGTGGACCTATGACAACGAATGCACGGGGTGGATATTCTTATTTTATTACTTTCACTGATGATCACTTAAGATTTGGATATGTGTATTTAATGAAATACAAATCAGAATCATTTGAAAAGTTCAAAGAGTTCAGAAGTGAAGTAGAGAAACAAACGGGTAAGAGTATTAAGATTCTTCGATCAGATTGAGGTGGTGAATACTTAAGCGGTGAGTTTCTCGATTGTCTCAAAGAAAATGATATAATCTCACAATGGACTCCACCAGGTACACCATAGTTAAATGGAGTATCTAAAAGGAGAAATCGAACATTGTTAGATATGGTTCGATCTATGATGAGTTTTACCAATCTTTCAATTTCATTCTGGGGTCATGTCCTAGAAACGGCTCATATCTACTAAATAAGGTACGTACCAAATCTTCCCCAAAGACTCCATATGAGATGTGGAAGGGGAGAAAACCAAATCTTAAGCATGTTAAGACTTGGGGTTGTCCAGCTTATGTCAAAAAGTTTGAACATGATAAGCTATAGACTAAATTTGACAAGTGTAGATTTGTGGGATACCCTAAAGAAATTGTAGGGTATTATTTCTATCATCTAACTGATCAAAAGGTGTTTGTTGCGAAACATGCTGTCTTCTTGGAAAAGGAGTTTATCCATGGTCAGTGGGAGTAAGATATATATTGAAGAAGTTCAAGAACCACAAATTTCTACGGGTCAGAGTCAGGTACCTGAACAAGTGGAAGAACCTACTGTATCACACCCTATTCATAAATCTGGAAGAGTACCAAAGATATCTGAGAGGTATGAATTCGTCATAGAGGATGACGATGAGGTACACATCATGAATGATGATGATCCATTGAATTACGAACAGGCTATGAGTAATAAAGACTTAGAGAAATGGTTTATGACCATAAAATCTAAAATGGATTTTGAAGCTATACTCAAGTTCATTTGGATTTTACTTGCAATTGAAGCTTATTATTACTATATCTGGCAAAATGGAAGTGGAGACGCCCTTCCTCAAATATACATTATTAGAGGAGAATGTATGTATGATACAATCAGATGGATTTGTTTCAATAGTTGAAGCAAATCATATATATGAGCTACAACAATCCATTTATGGATTGAAGCAAGCTTCTCGTAGATGGAACATTTGTTTTGATGAGACAATCAAATCGTTTGATTTTATTAAAAACAAGGATGAACCATGTGTGAACAAGAAGGTTAGTGGGAGCGCTGTTTCATTCTATGTATTATATATTGATGATATATTACTGATAGAGAATGAAATTCCTATGCTAAAATTGATCAAAATAAAGTTGTCTAAACATTCCTCCATGAATGATTTGGGTAGAACATCCCGCATTGGGGATATAAATATGTATTAATAGATTTAAAAGGATGTTCAGCATAACCCAAGGAAACATCTATTTATTAGATGCTAAAGGCGTTTAGCATGGCAAACTCCAAAAGGTGCCTCATGATAATGAGCCAAGAAGTGTATTTCTCTAAAATTGTCCTCAATAAAAGAGAGATCGCATGAGTTACTATCATGTATACAATAAAATATACGAGACTTGATGTCGATCAGTCAGATTTTGGAGAAGATCATTGTGAGACAGTGATAAATATCTTAAAGTACTTAACTGACACTAAGGATGTCATCATATCACATGATGAGTCTGAATTGAACTAGAGTGCTAAACAGACTCAAGTTTTCAGATTGACCAAGACGATATCAAATCCACTTTAGGGTAAGTCGTTACCTTAAAAGATGGTGTACTGAATTGAAAAGGTTCCAAACAACAAAAGGTTGCTGCTTTAGTGACAAAGACAAAGTATATAACTGTAAGTAAAGCTGCAAGTTGATGTTTAGGATGAAAAGTTCATTACAGAACTAGAAATAATTCCTAAGTCTCATTTTAAATCTAAACATGTGTTGCGGCACATTGATTAAAGAAATCATTGAAAGAGGAGTATATAGACTCTCAAGATAACATTGCATATCCATTTACTAAAGTTATAACACAACAGCAGTTTGATCGTCACTTAGAGAAGTGGGAATGAGATACCAAGGCGATTGACTTTAGTGCAAGTGGGAGATTGAAAGTAGTATGCATACAAGCCAATCATGTATAATGATAAAGCATATACTTTGGAGACAATCTTATTTATTTATTAATAAAAATATTCATTTATTAAAGGCATTTAATTATCTACATGGTGCTATTTTTATAATATGTAAATAACCCATAGTTTTAAGCAATGCTTTTAGAATCATGATGTTGATCATGCTAATGAGATTTAAATTCTTAGAACGCTTAAAACTAAAATAGTTTCCAATCGTGAGATTACTAAAAAAGGGATTAGTAAATTCGGATATACATATGTTGCTTGCTCATTGGATGAGGATGATTGATCTCATGATCATTTGTGTGGAGACATTAAAGCAAGTATGTAGGTGCTTATTGGAGAATAAGTTCACTGAACGAGACTCGCTATGGAATACCTAATGGAGTTTTACTCGCCTGTCAATAGGAATTCCTAATGTGATAGTAGTACAAGTGATCCTTGGACTTGAGATCATCATAGTATCTTGTATGTAATGAATTATACTTTGACTTATTCCTTAAAGCCCTTTAGGATATATAAAAGGGTATGCTTGGGTATAATGAGTTACATATGAAGATAATGAATGATCCATAAAGAATCTACCACCTCTAGTAAAAGAGGAGATATGTCCTATGTGATTCGTTAAATGACAACCCAGAAATCCTTGGCCAAGGTAGAATGAAATCAGAAAAGAGTTTCTAATTTGCATTATTTGGAGTTGTGCATTTTCTAATCGAAATACATATAATTAAATAAAATAAGACTTGACAGTAAATCCATGTCTTATATTTAATTGGCACATTGTACGGTGGAAGGATTGAATTGTACGGTAACTATTTACTCACAGGTTCTTTTATGATTAATGTTGAAATCTATATTATCTGAAAAGTCATTGATCGCTAGGGAGGCTTATCCCTATTGTAGAATAAATATTATTTATTTAAATAAATTATTAGTTTAATTTATTTATTTAAATAAGATTAGAATTGTTCTAATTGATTTATTCACAACCAGTTTAATATGGAGAACCTAAAGGGTCACACCATAAAAGAAAGATTAATTATTTAAGAAGATAATGGCATAATCGTAATAATGCATTAAGTATAATTAATTTAATCTATGGTGATAGAATAAATTAAATAGCTTAATGTTTATTATTTAATATTTTGAAAATATTAAATATAAATTAATAAGAGGAGACTTATTAATATTATTACAATTATTATTATTTTAATTTTTAAAGGAGTTTAGTAATTAATTTAATATTATTACTCTCATTTATTCCTAATAAGATTAGGAGATAAATTAATTAAATGAATTTAATTAATTATTCCCAATGTCGTGGGAAGCCTAAATTAATTAAAGGATTTTAATTAATTAAATGAAATCCCATGTCTAATAGGATTAGAAGGGTTGACCAATATCTATATAAGGGGAGTCTTATAATAAATATCAGTTGATGCAATTCCAATTGTTGGAGAGTACTCCATTTCTATAGAGGATAGAAAACTAAGCCATCCTCCATCCTTCTTGATAATTCATCTTTCTTGGTGGATCACCTCTAGAGGCCAAACACTTGGGTGGCTAACGTTGATCAAAGGATGGAATCTAACCCGATAATTCAAGGAGATTGTGAAGAACAAAGAGTTGAACTTGTACCTATGGAAGCTTCGTTCTACAAGGGTGTGATTTCATAACTTCTTATTTATCCTTTTAAATTAATAATTTGCATAAAGGATGATCCGGGTAATGGTTTTGTAGAAAATTTTAAACTCTGATATACCATGCTTCCGCTAATTTTTGTAATTTGATTACGTCACGATTTCGTACAAACCCAACAAGTCTTGGGTGAGGTCCAATCTGGATTTCTTTGATATTTTCGGAGGTTCCTATGTTGATAGTGGTGGTTTGGTCGAGGTTCAATTTGGGTTTATCTTTGACCCATTCTTTGATCTCCTCGTTCACCTCATAGTCATCTTCCTCCTCTTGATCAATATCCATCAAGTCGAAGTTCAGTTCTACATCAAAGTTGTAGTCACTTTGACAGGTTGGCATCTCATCAGCAGAGAAAAATACATCCAATGCTTGAGTCCTGAAAAAAAAATGCTTTCATTTTAATATATACAACTGCTTAAATATACACAACATTTGGCAAAGTATGACAAAAGTTACTGCTATAGTTGTGCAATCAAAAGTAAGCAGTAAATGAACGTATGTTTAATAGGGCAGACGGACTCTCTGCCCCTTTACCCTTTTTGACTGAGGCAAAAGATACTATTCCAATTATCCAAAGTTAGATCCTCATGAACAGGGAGGATCAAGAATTTGTGATCATCCGCCTCATCTCAGATGATAACTAAGACATCTTTCGAAATATGGCCTGGGGTTTTCTTTGAACTGCCCCTTTTTCTTTCTTGATGCGAGGAGTTTAAATCTGATTCTCATCATCGCTGTCTGGGATCTCATCATCCATACCCTCGTAGTTTATGATAACCCGCATGTTAGCAAATGGGTCTCGTCCTTTGTACATAATCTTTTCTTTTCCCTTTTTGCTATCCATCTCGGATCTGGGAGTTATTCTCTCACTGGCTGGTATAATGGGAGGAAATAACATGGTTGATACCACAACTGGGATTTTCCTCGTGGGTTTCACCCATCCGACACCCGTAAGGTTTGGCAGCAAAATTGTGGAAGCATGAGCTTTAGAGTGCTTGTGTGGATTCCGACGGCTTGACCTGGATGAATAACCCAATCCGACTCTCCCTGTTTTGCTCGGGATTTGGAATGGACTTGTGATGCCTTGTTGGTTCTTTCCTAGCCCTTTTTCAGGTTGGAAACCTAACGATACCATCTCTTGCCCTATTGTCATCACTTCAAGGGAGACCTTTGGCTTTAGGGATGGTGCTCCGATAGGTAGATACTGAGTATCACTCACTTTCAAGGCTTGAAAACTTGCATGTTCAATCCCTGCATCTAGGCTGATCACCGGCAAGTCTCCATGTAGGCAGACAGGGTATTCTGGTTCGGCATTGATCGTGATTAGGTTGTCGTTGATAATGTATTTGAGCTGTTGATGGAGGGTGGATGGCAAAAAGATTACTGAAATTGTTAACCGCACAGAAAAAGATAATTGTAATGTGGACTTAGTTTGAATGTTAATATTTTCTACATATTTGTATTGACACTCACAGTTGTGTGGTCGTATTTTGCACGACCGTGTGATATAAAGTTTGTATTTGAATTCTGTACCATGTATTTGGCGACTCAGAATGGGTTGGGTTGACTGGACCTATTCTGGGGGGGGCGTCACAATTGGTATCAGAGCTTAGGGATATGATCTCTGGCGGAGATCGGGGAATAGAACTAGGAGGGGAGAGACGAGTAAATCCTTTCCTAGTATGTCCTACCTAAGCTTATGTGGTATTTAATTGGTCAGTCGGAGCATAGGGTTAATATGTGATATGTTAATTTATTTACTTAACCCTTGTTTTATGGCAGTATTTGAGAATGGCAGCTGAGAATGTTAACAACGAAGTGAATGAGACCGTGGAGACACCTTTAATCACTAACCAGGAGAACGTGCAACAAGAAGGCAATGCTCATCCTGAAAATAACGCTGATCAGATGATAAACAATGAGATGTTTAGAAGTTTTTTGTAGTTCATGCAAAACCAGATAAGGGAAACTCGTGCGCAAAATACAGGTGGAGATAATAACAACTCGCGGCTTGTCACAGCCAAGCAGTTCAAAGAATTGGGACCACCAGAATTTCAGGGAAAGCCGAATCCGATCAAGGCAGAGACGTGGGATAAGCAAACTACCAAGATATTTGATGTCTAGAGATGCACGGAGGAATAGAAGGTTCCATTTGCCACCTTTATGTTCCGTGGTGAGGCAGATTACTGGTGGGAATCTGTGAAGCGTACCCAGCCTGCCGTACTCAAGATGTCTTGGGAAGCGTTCTAGAAACTGTTCAATGACAAGTACTTTCCTGAAAGTATTCGTCATATGAAGGAGGTAAAGTTTATCAGACTAGAACAAAACAACATGACGGTGTCCCAGTACGAGGCTAAGTTCACGGAGTTGTCCAGGTTTGCATCTCATTTGGTGGAGAATGAGGAACGTATGACGCGGATGTTTCTGAGAGGTTTGAAACCCGAAATACGTCAATACCTCATTTCTCACAAATTTTCTCTATATTCGGATGTAGTGAACAGGGCCCAGTTGTTAGAACGAGATAGTGATTATATTCAACCAAGGGACAACAACCAAGGTCGTACCGGTGGCAACAGTCATCGGAGCAATGAAAACCAGCGGGGAGGAAAGTATGATAGAAGCGGTAACCACTCCGGTGGTAATTGTGGCCATGATAGTAGAAAAAGCGAATTGGGAGGAGATTTCAAGAAGAGAATGTACAATAATGAGAACGTGAAGACAACATCAGCACCAGCATCAACTATTTTTAGGGGAAGGAGAACGACCACCGGTCGTATGCTATAAATGCGGGAAAGAGGGACACATCATCCCAAACTACCCATAACAATTCAAAGCATGCTATAACTGTGGAAAAGAATGACATATAGCTTGAGATTGTCCTGTACCGAAACCAAGTCCAGCGGGGGTGGTGATTCCAAAGGCGATTTCAGACAAGTCAAAGCCGGTGATTCCTGGAAGAGCGTTTGTCGTGATAGCCCAAAACGCGAGGAATCCACACGAGGTGATTACGGGTAAGCTAATCATAAACTCTTATGAAGTTTACACCTTGTTAGATACTGGTGCTACCCATTCCTTTATTTCACCTGCTTGTGCTCAACGTTTGAACTTGACTTCTGATAAATTAGACTTTGACTTATTTGTTAAAACTCCGTTAGGAGAAACTTTCATTACATCTACAGTTTACAAATATTGCTTAATTCAGATTCGTACCTTTACCTTACCTGTTGATCTTATATCTTTGAAAATACTTGCATTTGATGTGATTTTAGGAATTGGCTGGTTAACCACTTACCATGCCAAAATTGATTATTTTCGTAAGGTTGTTAGTTTTCATATTCCTAATCAACCTGTTGTGCGAATCCAAACCACCAAACTACTAAAATCAGTAAATATTATTTCAAGTCACAAAGCTATTCGTTTATTGAAAAACGGATGTCAAGCTTTCTTAGCTCATGTCACTGATCTAAACCAGAATACGTTAGGTTTGAATGATATTTCTGTTGTTAATGAGTTTCCTGATGTATTTCCTGAAGAACTTCCCGGTCTACCCCCAGAACGTGAAGTTGAATTCTTTATTGACCTTGAACCCGGTACAAAACCCATTTCTAAAACCCCATATCGAATGGCTCCTATTGAACTTCAGGAGTTAAAGTTCCAATTACAGGAATTGTTAGACATCGAATTTTATACGTCCTAGTACGTCTCCTTGGGGTGCTCCTGTTTTATTCGTAAAGAAGAAAGACGGGAGTATGCGTCTTTGTATTGACTATCGAGAGTTAAACCATGTCACCATCAAGAATAGGTATCCGCTACCTCGTATTGATAACCTGTTCGACCAGTTGCAAGGAGCACAATTCTTTTCAAAGATCGATCTTCGTTCTGGATATCATCAGCTAAAGATTAAAAAACTGAGGATATTTTGAAGATTGCCTTCAGAACTCGGTACGGACATTATGAGTTCTTAGTCATGTCTTTTGGATTGACTAATGCTCCTGCTGCTTTCATGGATATGATGAACCGTGTATTCAAGGAGTATTTGGATCAATTTGTGGTTGTCTTTATTGATGACATCCTCATTTATTCTAAAAGCCGTGAAGATCATGCACACCACTTGAAGTTGGTACTTCAAAAGCTTCGTGAGAACAAGCTATATGCCAAGCTGAAGAAATGTGAGTTTTGGCTTGAGGAAGTAGCATTCCTTGGGCACGTGGTATCGAAACGTGGAGTATCTGTTGACCCGACGAAGATTGAAGCAATATAAAGATGGGAGCAACCTAAGTCGGTGACCAAAGTACGAAGCTTTCTGGGATTAGCTGGTTATTATCGGAGGTTCGTAGAGGGATTTTCTCGAATCGCTACTCCATTAACTCAGTTGACTCGGAAAGATACAAAATTCGTTTGGAGCGAGGAATGCGAGAAGAGTTTCCAAGAGCTCAAGAGAAGACTTATCTCGGCACCTGTTCTGACAATACCATCTGGTTCGGATGAATTTGTTATTTACAGCGACGCTTCGGGCAAAGGGTTAGGATGTGTTCTCATGCAACATAGGAAAGTCATAGCCTATGCCTCGCGACAACTCAAAGAATATGAGAGGAATTATCCTACTCATGATCTAGAGTTGGCAGCTGTCGTTTTTGAATTGAAGATCAGGAGACATTACTTGTACGGGGAGAAAGTGGAAATTTATACGGATCATAAGAGCCTTAAATATTTTTTTCACTCAAAAGGAACTCAACATGCGGCAACGACGTTTGCTTGAGCTGTTGAAAGATTACGATCATACCATCCAATACTATCCTGGAAAAGCGAACGTGGTAGCTGACGTGCTAATTAGAAGATCATATGCGGGAATGAGTGCGATGATGTCAAGTATACGCGTAGAACCAGCTTTGATTGATAAAGTTAAAGCTGCTCAAGCTACGGATCCGGAGTTGATGAAGATGAAGAAGAAGGTACAAGAAGGTGCCATTCCAGAAGCAAGAATCGATGAAGAGGAAATACTTCGAGTCAACTCCAGACTTTGTGTTCCTAATGATTCTGACTTGAAGCATAGAATCATGATGGAGGCACACAACACACCGTTTGCAATCCATCCTGGGAGTACTAAAATGTATCGTGATCTTCGACATACATTTTGGTGGAGCAATATGAAAAGAGAGATCGCGGAGTTTATTTCGAGATGTTTAACTTGTCAACGTATAAAGGCAGAGCATCAAGTGCCGAAGGGTCCATTGCAACCACTAGAAATTCTGAAATGGAAGTGGGAACACATTACGATGGATTTCGTTACGGGTCTTACCAAAGATTTGTCAAGGCATAGATGCGATTTGGGTTATTATTGATAGATTAACCAAGTCTGCTCATTTCTTGCCGATACGAGAGACTTATTCCCTTGAAGGTCTTGCTCATATGTACGTGAATGAGATTGTGAGATTATGAGATTACACCGTTTGCTCATAGTTTTGCATGATATTTTATTGATTCAATAATTACTACGTTGATATTTTATATCAATAATTGCTACGTTGCTATTTTATATGATTGATTCAATAATTGCTACCGTTGATATTTTGTAGTATTGATTCAATAATTGTCACTGCACAGTATTTTATATTATCAACTCAATAATTCATATTATTTAAATAATATTAGTAGATAGCATTACTGACAATGTCTAAGGAAGTTCTGTCTAGGAGGGGTTATCTAATTGCGCGCCAGTAAGGAGAAGTCCTTATCGGAAGGCCCCCTCTTTCCTGGGAACGACCTGGTTGTCAATATTGTAGTTCTGTAATATTATTTGTGAATAATTAATTATTGATTTATATGATAAGAAAATATTTATTTTGTGGACATAAAAGAAGGAATTAGTACTGAGGTGTTTTTATCAGTATTTTGGTGTGAAAAATCATCCGTTTATGGATTTCAGCCTATTTTCGATTAGAAATTTGAAAAAACTTTCTTCTACAAAGTTGTAGAGAATTAAATTTTCTATGAAAAGGACATATCATTTGTATTTTCTGATAAAAGGGCTATTTATTATGAATTATTGAAGTTTCAAAAATAAATATTTTAAATAAAATGGTGGGCCCCACTTTTGGTTGGTGTGGAAAATGCTGATTTTGGTGGGCCCCACTTGTGGTGGCTGATATTTTGGTCAAGGAAGTGTGCGTAGAATTTTTTTTTATTAATTTAGTCTACTTTAGCATCCTAAGTCTTTCCTATAAATAGGGTGCTTATGTTAGAATTGAAAATCACACCAGAATCAGAAGTTTTCTCTATCTATAATATCGAGCGTATTTTTGTGAGTATTTCGATACTTTGAGTGTTACTATTCAGTGCAAGTTTCCTTCGGTATTATATCCGATATTCCAGCCAGAAGTACTATTCTTTTGAGGTAAAGGATGTTATTTTCTTTCGTAAACGATGTTATTCTTTTCAATATCATTATACCAAAATATTGTCATGGATTTTATTATGAAATTCTTACTTTTTTTGTCGGAGTTACTATTCACGTATACGACACTATTCACGTATACGGCACTATTTACGGAAAAATTAAATTTTCTTCTATTTGTCCAAGTTGCTTATTAAGGTTTCTATCTTTGATTGGATCTAAGTTTTTATCTTTATTCTTGAATTTTGCTCCACAAAGTATTATTATGAAATATTCTTGAACTTGGATAAACTAAATTACGAATCCCTAATTTTTGTCTTTTATCTCACTGGATTCGTTATTTATATTGTTTTCATCATCCTCAGTCCTAAAAAGTGATATAACTGAATATCTTTGGCCTGTAGAGCAAAGATGAATGATTACCTGATGAATATCTTTGGCCGTAGTGCAAAGATGGACAGGTGTTGAGATGAACATGACCACTGGTGATACAAATGAATATCTTTGGCCCGTAGTGCAAAGATGAATATTTGATATTGATTGATGTTACAGGGATAAGATATTGATGATGGACTTTTAAATCATAGAAGATAGTAGACTTCATTCTCTACTTAACTCTTCTAATGAATGGTTATTTCCGCTGCGAATATTGATCTAAAACTTGTTGTCAATAATATTTTATCTGAATTGTTGAAGACTAACGATAATTTATTTTCCATTATCTTAGTCATAATATTCTTTACTGGGCTAGTTGAGCTCACCCTTTTCATCTATTGTTCTCTTCAGGAAATGAGAATGTCGCAGGAACTAGTCGGGGGACAGAGTGATGGTCCGAGTTAGAGCAGTAGTAGTCCTCACTATTTCTAATAAATAGTGTGAGAATAATTGTAATGAGGACTTAGTTTGAATGTTAATAGTTTTTACATATTTGTATTAACACTCACAGTTGTGTGGTCGTATTTTGCACGACCGTGTGATATAAAGTTTGTATTTGAATTCTGTACCATGTATTTGGTGACTCAGAATGGGTTGGGTTGACTGGACCTATTCTGGGGGGCGTCACACAAAGCATTAGCAAAAGTATGACAAAAGTAACTGCTATCGCTATGTAAAAAAAATAAGTAGGAAATAAAACCACACTTCAGGGCAGATGGACTTTATTCCCTTTTACCCTTTTTGATTGATGCATGGAGTGTTGCTCCAATTGTGTAGAGTCAAGTCATTATTAATAGGGAGGATAAAGGGGTTTCTGTTGTCCATCTCTTCTTCGATGATGACTAAGACATCATCTTTGTCAAAGTCGCCATTCCCCTTTGGGACACTCCTTTCAGCTTTGTCCATGCAAGGGATTGTGAGTTAATATTCTACAGAATCATCATCTGGGATATCATTGTTCATTCCCTCAGTATGCACCAGAAAATACATCTTGGCAAATGGGTCTCGTCCTCCCCTTATGAACTTTTCTTTCCTTATCAGGCTTCGAGACTTCTCTTCCAATGATCGATTTAGTCTTAGGAATCAGCATACTAGTGACTGCAATAGGAATTTTCCTCATAGGCTTTAAAAATCCTGCATCAGTGAGGTTTGGTAGCAGAATGGTAGAGGAAGGAACCGGTGGATGCTTGTGCGGATTCCGGTTGTTTGAACCAGAGGAATAGCCTAATCCAGCCTTCCTTTTATGGCTATGGATTTGAACTGGACTTCTGATTCCTTGCTGACTCTTTCCTAACCCTTTTTAGGGCAGAAACCCAAGGAACACAGGCATATTGCTTTGTGTATGGATAGGATATTCTGGTTTGACATTGACAGTTACCAGATTACCATTAATGTTGTACTTGACTTGTTGATGAAGGGTGGACGGAACTGCTCCAGCTATATGGATCCACGGTCTTCCCAACAGTAAATTATATCATGTGGTAATGTTTAGTACCTGAAGGATACATAGAAAGTATAGGTACCAATCTCCAATGGAAGCTCGATTTCTCCTACAACCTCTCGCTGAGATCCATCAAAGGCTCTTATGACTACATGACATGCCCTGATTCGATTTAGATTGATCTTCATTCTTTCCAATGTGTCATAGGGACAGATGTTCAGGGATGATCCTCGATCTATCAATACACCTCCGACCACATATCCTGAGGACATCACTGCTATGTGCAATGACTTGCAATGACCAGTCCCTTCCACTGGTATGTCATCATCAGTGAAAGATATCACATTACTGTTGAAAATGTGCTCTATCACAAGATGAAATTTCTCGGTATCTACCGTTTTTGGCAAATGTGATTCTTCCAGTACTTTCACTAGAATCTTGTGATGATCTTCCGAAGATTAGACCAAATCCAAAATAGATATTTGTCGGGGTGCCTCTTTTAAGCTTTGCATCACTTTGACCTCATTATGCCCCATCTTGCTAAGGAATTCTTAATTTTCTCCTCAATCACTCTTCCCATGGCTTTAATGTCTGAGTTGATTACTCGCTGAGGCAGATACAGCGGGTTTTCCTTTGATATAATAGCAATTTGGTTTGATGTTGATCCTTCATCTTTCCCATAGTTCCACGGGACTCTCTTCAGGCTGACTATAGGATATTGCAGTCTGAATGGCAATATTAGAGGTTCGAGCTTAGCCACTTTCACAGGATTCTTTCCTTCTTGGACCCCTTTTCCCTGAAGTATCAGGGGCGTTATGGCTAGATCCTTCTCATAGGAAATGACAGCCAGTACTTCTTTCAGATTCCATGCCATAGGAGGAAAGATTGATCCCTCAGTAGAATAACCAAAATCTTGGCTTACTTTCAGCAGCTCACTGCTTTCAATCATATTTTAAATTAAATGACGAAGTCCCCAACAATCCTCTGTGTCATGGCCAGGCATGTTGTAATGATATTGACAGATCCTATCGATATTGAACTTCCTGGATTGAGGGTCCACTAGGGGTAACAATTCTATGACTTTCCCCTCATTGATCAATATTTGGAGAATTTCTTCCATAGGCTGATTCAAATAAGTAAAATTTATTTTGAAGGCAAACTCCATGTTACTCGGAACTTTTCTTCCCTAGAAACCATGTATGTCCAGGGTTCATGCTCATGAAATTGGTAATGGTCCTTCATAGTAACAGAACTAATCTCAGGCGTAGGAAGATTTGCTTCTCGCTGATTGGTCTGATTTATCAATTATCGTGTTATTTGATGTTGTTAAACTACCAGTTCTGCCAGTTGACCAATATGTTCCTTGATAGATTTGATTTCTTGTTCTATCAGAAACTGCCTTTCTGACCATTCCCAATTGTCCGGCGTATCCTTGTTTACTTGGGAGGACTCCCCAACGTACCGGAGGTATTTAGAACTTTCTCCATTTCCCATGCCGATCATATTGATGCCCTCCTCATTGTGTTGAGACAGAGGATTGCCTTGAACATGCGGTTATTCTGGTGTTGTTACCACAATCTCCCCACTGTTTATCAAGTCTTGTATTTTGTGCTTGAGAAACCAACAATCTTGGGTATCATGGCTCGGAGCCTCCAGAATGATAAGCACATTTCTTGTTTGGGTTAAAATTTTGTCCGCTGGGATTAGATGGAAGAAGGAGCTGGACAATCTTCTTTTGTGTTATCAGAAGCTTCAACACATTTTCGAGTGATTCCCCCAAGGGTGTGAACGTTCTTCAACGTTTAACTTCTCCGGTCTTTTGAAACGGAGAATTCGAAGATTGTGCATGATAGGTCTCCAAACTAATCAGTTTATTTTGATGATGTTGATGATAACAAACTTAGTAAATAGGATTAATATAAAATAGGTAGAATCCTCTCTGTTGACGTCGGAAAAAAATCCGCGGGTCGGGTCGCAACCCGGATCTTTCTCTCTTCCTAAGTTATGTCTACCCTTACTCTTTTTATTTGTGAAAAAAGGTTTTGAAGGGTTTTTTAGGAAAATGCCAACATGTATCATGTCGACGATTTGAACGTTTTACAGAGTTGCCAGTTGGTAGTTTTGAAATTGTTGTACCAACTCAACCGAGTTTTGTTTGAAAGAGGCCCAATTGTTGGACACTATCGAAACTTGATCTTTGAAATCGAAGTTTTGAGTTCGGGGGCTTGGTTAAGTGTGGAAAAGGTTTTAGGCACTCTAGAACTCCCGTGTAAACACGGTACCGCATCTTTTCAATATTTTTCTTTAAAATCTACAATGTGTGTGTGTGAATGCTGAAAGAAATTGGGCCTATGCTTTGATTAGAAGTATGTTTATGCATCGTTGAACCTATATACGAAGGGTTTGATTTGATTTTGCAAAAAGTCTTTGATTTGATTTGCGCAAGCTTCTCTTTTCGATAAAATTATTAAAATGATGTTTTGGAAGAAGGTTTTCAAACCCTTACACTAATATAGGAATTAAAGCATATCGATACTTCAGTTTTATCTTTTCAACCTTAAGGCTCAATTTGAATTGTGATTGTCGGGCTGCGAAGCATCCTCGACCACAAAATATATACAAGTGTCAGTCTTCTCATGGGCATGACAGCCATCGGAGTGACTTTGACATGACAAACCATAATTTCACTATGTTGAGACCTTAAATTCGGATAGCCGTTTTAAGGTATTTTGCATGTACATTTTTACAGAAAAACAGGCAGGGTACATTTGTAAAGTGGAGTTTGTCCATCGTATGAATCAGATTCTGATCAGTTTAATCATGAATCCAACGATTCCTAGGCTCACATAGGGAGACCAATAAAACCTGCACAACCAAATATGTACAGAAATATATCCAACATCGCCAGAACCAAGGATTCGTCAGTAAATCCTAGTTCGCACATGACCGAAGCATCTCGTTCCCACTAGATAGCGATCTAAGGGCCGCGAGGTAGCTTTTATATCTTAAACTAGAAAAATGCTAGATTTAAATAAATCTCAGCCATTCTAGCTTCCCGGTTCTGTCTGGACCTATTCTGAACCGTTTGAAAGCTAGAGTTGGCGAGATTTAAAGAAATCTAGTTCGCCCGCAGAAATGTCAGTACTGATTCATATCAAATGAATATTAAAGCAGCAATTTAATCGTAATGAGTAAAGAAATATATATATATAATTATATATACGAAAGCTGTAAAGGGCGATGTGTTTGCACTCCGATGCCCGTATTGAAATGTAAATATATATATATATATATATATATATATATATATATATATTTATAAAAGCTGTAAAAAGCCATGGCGTAATCCAGGCTTAACAGAATGGAAATATATATATATATATATATATATATATATATATATATATATATATGTATAAAAGCGGTAAAGGGCATTGATTTTCCCTCTGATGCCCGGGCTGGAATAAAAGATATATATATATATATATATATATTTATAAAAGCTATATAAAAGCCACGGAATGATCCAGGTTGGACAGAATGTAAATATATATATATAGAAAAATAGTAAAGGGCGGTGGGTTTTCACTCCGATGCCCGAACTAGAATGGAGATATATATATATATAAGCTGTATAAAAGCCACTAAATGATTCAGGCTGGACAGGATGGAAATATATATATATATATATATATATATATATATATATAAGCGATAAAGGACGGTAGGTTTTCACTCCGAGGCCCGGACAGAAATATATATATATATATATATATATATATATATGTATGTATATATATAAGTAGTAAAAAGGCCACAGAATGATCCAGGCCGAACTGAAATGTAAATATATATATTTATAGTTAAATATAGATAAAAAAAAATAGTCAAACCGGGACTGGGAAGATAACCCAGTCCGATGAAAGGTGCATATATATATATATATATATATATATATATATATAGTAAACTACCGCGGATTTGACATCTGGGCTTGACAGAATTGAAAAGTTAGTATCTATACAGTTAAATATATACAAAAAAAAGCCAAACCCGAACTGGGAAGATAACCCAGTCCGCTGAAGTTGCTCAAAACGAAGATATAAGTATATAAAAGCTTGTTAGAAGCGACAGATCGTCATTCCGAGTTGTAGAAATGCCAGAAAATACGTTTAGGTACTAAAATGTACCAAAAGTTAACAAAAAGGGCCACGACACTGAGTTCCGGATATATTTAGAAAACAAAACTTGATATGCAAGTGTATAACAGCGTAATGAAGTAAAATAAACTTGTTGATCGTAAAAATACTCACAATAGACTGCTACACGGGCTTTTTGCCAAATCGTAATCTTTAAACGTCCAAATCTACCAGTTAATTTTTGATATGTGGTAGTATGTGGGTATATCTACGTGTTAGAGTGAAAAAATTTGGGTTTGGAAGATAAGAAAATGGCTGGAAAACCAAACGGGTAAGGGTTCAGAGCGTTTTTTCGATTCTTAAATGAGCTGGGGGTGAGCTCATATTTATAGACCCAGGAGAAGCGGGTCAACTCGCGACTGCCGCTAATCCATCTGTGGCTCCACGTGGCAGGGGTCCCGTGGAGGGTCCTGTCCCCTCAAAGTCCGTGCACTCTGAGCAATGTAAGGTCCAGTTCGAAACTTTTTAACTTTTGATCAGAGCGTCCGTTTGACGCGTGCTATACCTTTTCAAAAAGCCCTTGCCGAGCGCATCGCAATGACATGGGAGAAAACCTTTTTTGAGTCCACAAAGACAGGTTCATAACCAGGTCTTTGATTCCTCATAGTTTGTCCGTTGAGCTGTCTTGCGGTATTTCTACTCGGGATCATTGTTATGGTTCGTTCTGACCTTAGTGGAATCAATTCGGCTTGAGTTTGATCGAATCGGCTTTAAGTTCATAAAATGACTGTTTTGCCCGTCCCGGGGTTGCCTTCAATGTTGGCATGGCCTTCGACTTACTTCTTAGGGTTGTTTCCAAAGTTTGGATCCCATTCGAGCCTGTTTGTCCTCTGTTTTGTCTCTGAGGCTGACTTGGTCCTTCCAGGTTTTCCTCTGGAGATGTTGTGATGCTTCAGGATTATTTTTAAAGTTGACCTGACCTCCCGAGTTGAGACCGGGGCTGACCTGTACCTCCCGGGTTGAGACGGGGACTGACCTGTACTTCACGGGTTGAGACCAGGGCAGACCTGTACTTCCCGGGTTGAGACTGGGGATGACCTATACCACCCGGGTTGAGACCGGGGCTGACCTGTACCTCCTGGGTTGAGACCGGGGCTGACCTGCACCTCCCGAGTTGAGATCGGGGCTGACTTGTACCTCCCGGGTTGATACCGAGGCTGATCTGCACCTCTTGCGTTGAGACCGGGGCTGACCTGTACCTTCTGGGTTGAGATCGGGGCTGATCTGAACCTCCCGGGTTGAGACAGGGGCTGACCTATACCTCCCGAGTTGAGACCGGGGCTGACCTGTACCTCCCAGGTTGAGACCAGGGCTGATCTGTACCTCTTGAGTTGAGACCAGGGCTGATCTGTACCTCTTGAGTTGAGACCGAGGCTGACTTGTACCTCCCGGGTTGAGACCGGGGCTGATCTGTACCTCCTGGGTTGAGACAGGGGCTGACCTGTACCTCCCGGGTTGAGACCGGGGCTGGCTTGTACCTCCCGGGTTGAGACCGGGGCTTACTTGTACCTCCCAGGTTGAGATCGGGGCTGACCTGATCTGACGGCCTGGTATTGAGACTGGGGTTGATTTGACTACCCGGTATTGAGACTGGGGTTGATTTAAAAAAACAGTCTTGCCCTCTTACGGTGTTAGTAACAGGGAAACGAAATTTTGAGTGTCTACAGATGCCCCTCTTTATCATGTTCATGCAATGTAGTGAAATGAACAAGATAAAGATTGCTAGACACTAGAAATGCAAATGCAATGGCAAAGCAATGTATGGCAAGATACACGATGAATGTTAGAAACCTTTGAGGGAGTAGGGTTATCACTGATTGATTACGTTAGTTTCTGCTAGGGATAACGTTACCCGTGATAACCCTTGTTGTAGCATTATCATGCGATCGCTGTTAGAACATCAGAGTTAAGCTATCACAGACTGTTGTTATCACTTTCTGTTGAGGATACATCTCGGTTACCGAGTTATCTCAGTGTGTGCTTTCGATGCCTATCTTGATGATAATTTACACTAGTAGTTGGCAGCAGGGGGTTAAATAATCAATCCTTCTTGGTATTCCCTTTGAGGATGTGTATAACAGATGCCATCATCGAGGATGGATTATTATATTGCTTCCGTCACCGGACCACTTCCGATGCTTCACGGGGGTTGCGCCAATGGCTGAGACGTTGTTGGGGTTGAGCCAACGGCTAATACTTCATTGGGGTTGAGCCAATGATTGAACTGTCACCGATCTGTACCCAAAGCTTCGCTGGGGTTGTGCCAACGGGTGAACTATCATTGGTCAGTACCCAACGCTTTGTTGGGGTTGAGCCAACGGCTAAACTCTCCTCGGTCTGTACCAGACGCTTATCTGGGGTTGAGCCAACGGCTGAACTGTCCTCGGTCTATACCCGACGCTTCACTGGGGTTGAGCTAACGGCTGAACTGTCATTGGTCAGTACCTGACGCTTCACTGGGGTTGTGCCAACGGCTGAACTGTCATCGGTCAGTACCCGACGCTTCACTGGGGTTGTGCCAACTGCTGAACTGTCCTCGGTCAGTACCCGACGCTCGCTGGGATTGTGCCAATGGTTGAACTATCATTGGTCAGTACCCGACACTTCGCTGGGGTTGTGCCAATGGCCAAAATGTCACTGGTCTGTACCCGACGCTTTGTTGGGGTTGTGCCAACGGTTGAACTATCATCGGTCAATACCCGATGCTTCGCTGGGGTCGTGCCAACGGCTGAACTGTCATCGGTCAGTACCCGACGCTTCACTGGGGTTGTGCCAATGGCTGAAATGTCATCGGTCAGTACTTGATGCTTCGTTGGGGTTGCGCCAGCGGCTGAACAGTCGTCGGTCAGTACCCGATGCTTCGCTGGGGTTGTGACAACGGCTGAACTGTCATCGATCAGTACCCGATGCTTCACTGGGATTGTCCCAATGGCTGAACTGTCATCGGTCAGTACCCGATGCTTCGCAGGGGTTGTGCCAACGGCTGAACTGTCACCGGTCTATACCCGACGCTTCAAAAGTGGCAGTTTTCGGCAGTTTTGCGCAGTTTTTCGACAGTTTTTCAGCATTCTTCATTATTGATCCCCAAAAATTGCTTTGGGATGAATACCAATGGCTTTCAGGAAGTTCCCCTTTCTGTTAAGATTCCACTACTTAAACGCAGGATTTCACGACAAACTGCTCAATCGCATAGCGATTTTTTTTTCCAGATTTGACTTTTCAGCTCATATAAACTCCGTTTTAACTTGAATTGAACCGAACCGGAGGGAGTGGGACCCACCCTGGGGAGCCGCAGGCAGAGATGCATCTGTCACAGGTGGGCCCGCTTCTACCTGCGATTTTAAAATGGGTAGCAGCGAGCTCATAAACTCATTTTCATTTCGAGTTTCAAACGAAATCCGATTTTCTTTTTCAGATCTACAGAGTTCGGGCAACTTTTTTCTGATTCCGTCAGTGGCTGCACGTTCTGGACATCTCAAGTAACGTTTTACATCCTTTTTTGCAAGATTTGACCGTTAAAAGTATGTAAACCACGTACGGTGCTTTTAGACGCAATGTATGAAAAATGTATGCCTATATGACCTGCTAAAAAATTTTTGACGTCATATATATGCATATCTTACTATAATGCACGTTTTGACGTAAGAAAAATCAAATTTTGAGACAGTCATATTTTGCTCTTGTTGTTCAGTTTACTTATCCTTTTTGGGGCCTAGTGAGTCTGGATTTTCAACTAAAAATGTCCATGGTAATTTGGCTACCATGTGAAGTTAACTTTTGATTTTATTTCATAAATATGAACTATTTTTATTTTTGGGAAGGTGTGCTACTGAAAGGCCACCTAGTCATGTATGTGTGCATGCGGACAGTCCATTTTACAAAGGAGACTCTCGCAAAAAAATTTCAAAAGCCCGAGCATGTAATAAACATGAAATTTTGACTCTACTGGGGATTTTTGACTGACCCATGCATGTTTTTTAGGATTTAGCTTTTTGAAAAACATGCAATTTTGACTCTACTGGGGATTGTTGACTGACCCATGCATGTTTCAAGACTTAGAAATGCATAAAATACTGATTTAAATTAATAAGCCACAGGTTTTAGGCTTACCACACCCTTTTTGAGGTGATTTGTGACAACCCGAGAAATTATAAGATTAATAAAATCTTAAGTGAGTAAATAAAGGTTAAATAATAAGACCTAGATTGGAAATTTGGTATGAATTTAAAATTTTGTGAATGACTTATAGGATTTTGTGATTTTATGTGTGTACAGTATGTGGTTAAGGGTTAAGTATGAATCAGTTAAGTTATAACATTGAAAAACCCTAATAATATATTAAGAACTTTAATATTCAGATAACAAACCCTAACTATTGATTTGAAACCCCAGTTCAGTGGATGAAAACCCTAACCCTAATTAGGAATAGGGATTTGATAGTTAATACATTTATTATAATGGTATCTATGATTATGTGTTTGTATAGTAAGGGATTCATGATCAAATATTGATCAGATAAGGTATAACCTTAGTAAACCCTAATGATAGGTTATAAATCCTAATCTGCAGTTAGGAAACCCTAATTTCTTATCCGAAAATCCTAAACCCTAATTAGCAAACTTTAATGGTGATTATTAAACCCTAAGGGTTAAGAGTTGTGTGATATATGTGAAATTACCAAATTACCCTTTGGATTATTGGGAAAATGACCAAAATACCCTTAGTAGGTGCGAAATGACAAAATGCCCATTTACTTAATTTTTAAGTAAGAGATATAATCAAATCTTGGTGAATCTATACTTGAGATATGCCATGTGCTTTAAATCTCTCAAACCAGCCGGATTTGGACACTAGCATCCTTGAGGTTCATTGAATCAAAAGTTAGAAAAATAAAAGTAAGAAATATCTTACTTTTATGTCCATAAGCTTAGCCAATTTTTCTCTCTCTAGACCCACGAATTTTTGAGAGGAACTCAGTCCAAAATAAAGCTATTAATACCCCATACACGATCCAAGAGCATATTATAAGGACAGAAATGAAAGATTGGACCAAAAAGGTATAAACCCTAATTCATGCTAGATCTTTAAGATTTCAGTAAATTATGTATTTTGTTGTTTAAATATGTGTTATGTGATGTTATTTAGTGATCTGGGTTGTTACATCATGGACCCATAACATCTAAGTGCATGAAAATAAGAATTTTAGAAAACTGTCAAAACTTAGAAATATGGCCTGACAGCCTAATGTCAGGGCTTGTAGATCTTGCTCTGTTAACGGTCTGACATGTTTAAGCCTCTGGACTTGTAGTCTAACATGAGGTTAACAACCTGAAAGAAGAATCAGGTCCATCGGATCTTAATATTAGGAGTTATTCACAGTTAAACAGGGTTGACTGTGACACCCCCAAATTCAGGGTACTTCGCTTTCACATGATTTGGTGTTCACTTTCTAAATAGAACATACATCTACCCATAATAAGGAATGTAAAATAAATTACAACCTTGAATAAATAATAAAATCTTCCTTAAAAAGGAATTACAACCTTATTCAAAATCATCACAGGGTTTATCTAACCGTAACATAAATAATAATGCGGAAATAAAAATATAACATAAAGTCTTATTACAATCAAAATCAAAAGATAACAAGTCTTCACTTGTTCATCTTGCCTTTCCCTTTACTCGTTGACAGTACGTCAACGTTCTCGGCTTTAACTGCAAGGGATTATTAAATATGCAAGAGTGAGCAAACAAACGCTCACTGGAATACAACAATAATAAGGATATAATTGAATAGTTTCAATAGATCTGAATAACTTTACTTTCATCAACCATAAAGAATTGAATAATAATTCTTTCATTAATAACTAGAATTTCGAATATTGAAATCATCTGAGAGTCATAAGACCTTGAACTTTTGTCCTAGGTTATAAACATTTCTATTTAAAACCCTTAACAGTCATTTAGACTATGGACCTTAACTCGTACTTAGGGGGATCAGCCCTTCGTACCATGTATTGTGCACAAACATCTTAACGCTTTTGCATAGTAACCTCCCCTAATAAATAGGGTTGTTAATCTCAGTATTTGAGTACAAGTCAGCACCAAAGAAAGTTTGGTTTGGATAAGCTTAAAGGGTAATTTAGGATTCAACGTTCATCAACTAAGGAATAGTTGAATCGACTTACAATAATCAAGAATAATTCAATAATAAAGAATTACGAAACAATTTATGCTTTAGAGGTAACTTAAAGCATTTGAAAGACTTAGTAGACCTTACTTGAACAATTAAGTTAAGGTCACATCAATTCATAAATGAAATTCGCTAAGATATTTATTCAATATATAAATTATAGAGAATACAATAATTGACATAAACAAAATCAAGAAAGGATAGAACAACCTGCCTCAAGCGCAAGCTACAGTTACTATCACGTTCCTAAACAATTCCTACATATATATAATTAATCACAATAATCTAAATTAGTTAACACGTAACTAATTTACATAATTGGTTAACCCATGCATATAGGTTAACTCTTTCTAGTTTAATTAATAAGTTAATAATTAACTGTCACATAATTAATTACACCACATAAGCATGCTCACATAATTAAATCAATAATAATTATATGTTTCATATTAATTAAATTATAATTAAATAAATTATAATTTAAACATTTAATATAATTATAATTACTCAAATTATAATCACATCTTATATTAATTAAATTATAAATAATTTATAATTTATAATTAATTAAACTACATCATGCATTTACTAAATTATAATTAATCATGCAAATATTGAATTATAATACACAAATTATAACTTATAATTAATCATGCATTTATTAAATTATAATTACATAAATTATCATTTACTTGATTAAAATAAATCAAATAATATTCATTATAATTTAACATAAATTATAATTTAAATTAAACATTTACTCTAATTATAATTATTCAAAATTATAGTCACACTATATATTTTATTAATATAATATATTAATATTCATTTTCATGTCATCAAATTATTACCTTCAATTAGCCTTTTATGATACAACAAAATACATAAAAGAAATAACCCATCTTGACTTTCTGCACCCCCCCTCCCCCCGCGCTGGGATGGGGGTTTTACTCTTGATAGGCCCGTCAGGGCGGGCCCCTTGCAAGGTCGGCAGACATGCTGGCGAACTGTGTAGAGAAAAAGTCAATTTATCTTATTTCTCCACACCAAATTTCAATTCCAGTCAATACAATTCATATTAATTTTATAGAAAACATAAACTTAAAGCTTCTAACATGATTTTAACATATATAAATATTACAACACATAATCAAAACAACCAATTTCATAATTTTTGAAGAAAAGCCATTGTTAAGTGTTCTTCATGAAATTGAATGCTATATTTTTGTTTTTAAACCAATTCACACAATTTCAAGCATAGTCAATAAATTTCTAAAACATGCTATCATCACATACCATTAATTTAAACACAATGAACAATCAAACATGAATTCCTTTGATTTTTAAGAGAAAACTATACATATATATAAATTTTCAAAATACTTTCACTGTAACTCTTTGAAGAACATGAATTCCTCATGTTTATCACATGTATATGAATTAAACAATTAATTAGGCATACAATTCATATATGAGCATATACATAGCCTATAAAAATCATAATTACTCAAATTACATGAAACATGTTTTACAAAAAACTAAAATACGAAGAACATGAGAATAAAACTTCTAAAACTATAAGTTAGGATTATACCCTTCGTCTTAGTGATAGGAAGAAGATGAAATTGCTTTGATTTCTCAAGCTTCCCTTTCTTTCTCTTCTTCTTCTCTCTTTCTCTCTATATTTTCTCTGTTTTGTTCTTCTGACTAACTCTTGTTTTAACACTAACTAACGTAAAACTATTGATATACATATATTATACATATATCATATATACATATAACTGACAAGTAATTAACCCATATAATAAATATATTTAATTATAATTATTACATGAGTTACACAATTTGAATTTAAAAAGACATAAGGCTTGTTTGGCAAAAATTGTTTATTTTTAAAAACTAATTTTTTGAGCTTAAAGCCCTGTTTGGTAAAACCTTTTAAAATCATTTTCTTTATTTTAATAAATTCTTTTAACACATACTTTAAATGTTACACTTTAATTAATTAAATCTTTAACATTCTTATTTAATTAATTAAAATCTAACATCAATTAATCACATAAAAAAAATTGTCACATAACAATTATAATTACTCGCTAATTATAATTCATGTAACACTCATCACATAACTCATCTAATTTAATTATCTCAATTAAATTAGAACTATACTATAAAATCAATACATATTAATTATTTATTTAATTAATATATAACACTTAATTAACTTACTCTACAACAATCACATAATTTATTTATTTAACTCAATAAATAAATTAAATTAAATATTTATTTAATTTAATAAATATTTAAAAGTAATATATAAAATCTCATTCGTTAAATTGACCGAGCTTGACTTCACGCTTTCTGGGTAACCCAGAAAGCTGAAGAACACAGCCTGACGGGTGGTTTGACCTCCTTGATTTCCCTTCCTGTCAGTCGGTATGGATGTTAGTTGTTAGTTAGATCGTAGTTTGGTATGAGGTCTACACCATGAGAGCACTCTCAAACCTTAGTAAGCAACTGATCAAAATATATAAGAGGTCAAACTGTGTTGACCATGAAGCTTGGCAATCTGGGTAACCCAGAATTTGCTAGGCAGTGTCTGACAGTTTGTTTGATGGCTTAGATCTTGCTTCTTGTTGATAGTTAGACTATGTTAGTGCTCCCACATCATACCCTGGTAGTTATACTACAAGGCCCAACGTCTACAACACCTAAACTGCAAACAGGATGCACGAAATAAGGCCAGCATTACCGTTGACCAGCATTGACCATCAGTTTCTAGGCAGCCCAAAATTTGAAAAATAGCCTACGTTAGGTGGTTTGATCATCAATAACTCTCATATCTGATGTAGTTAGATCCTTAACTTAGTATTAACTTGTAGTCTTACATCAATACTACAATATGGATGCATTTGCTTGCCTAGAAACCAAACGGGTTGGAAATTAAACTGAGTCAAATAAGGACCCTTGGCGTTGACTGGCCTGATCTGGAAATGCTCAAGAACACCTATGGCAACACTTTTTGTCGCTATATGTGACGCCCCCAAATCCAAGTCACCTGACCCCCGAGTTTGGCGCTCACGATCCAACATATAAATATTATCTATTACCCATTTATTTATGAATAGAAATATACATCTCATTAACTGATATTTATAATACATTGTCCCAGGTTTTCTAACCTTAACATAACAAACATACCCTTAGATATACAAAAAGGGTCATACAAAACAACATAATAAATATGCTTATTATAACTACTCCAGCAATACACCTTTGCCTTTGTCTTTCTCTGCCCCTCCGGCTACCTCGTTCCTAGCTGAAATATTGTATTTAAGTAAGGGTGAGCAACAAATTTTCTCCGCAAGTTAAATTATACAATAAAGTATAAGAATCAAGAATATAAGACTATCGATTCGATAGAATATCACCAAAGTTCAAAGGACTTTGAATTAGCTGAATAAAGCGTTAATCAATAACAAGACTTTCTCGCATTTTATGCAAAACAATAATTCGATAGTGAAAAATTGAAACGCTTTCGAAATTTCTCAATTGAATAACAAGAATCAATTCTACGCAATAACAAAGTGGAATATTATCCAGATTTTTTGCTGAGCGACCCTACAGGATCTTGAACTTCTCGAGTAACTATCAAAGGTTTTACTTTGAAGTACCCAGGTGTATCAGATAACCATAAAGATTAAATCATACCCCTCTGCAAGTATATAAAGTGATCAGCTTCATTATACCCTATATTATGCATAATACTTACACGCGCGCAACAGCCGAATATACAACCACAAAGCCCCTTTTTATATAAAAAGGTTGTTCTTCTCAGTCTTATAACCAGAATTCGAATCACAATAACGAAATATAATGATTTCAATATCTAATCGCTTTCTCGATCTAGCCGGAATAATTGACATTGACCTGTCAATAATAATTGAGTTCTCTTCTCGAACCTATCAAGTTTCAACAATTGTTTGTCTAGCCAAAATAATTAGCTACGACATATCTCAAAATGATTCAATAATAGACATAAATTAACTGTACTATTTGCAATCAATAATAACTTCTACGGATGTGAATAACCAACAACAGTTATTCCCCAAGCATATTCTCAAAAATCAATAATTCAATTTGAATTAATAAACACGCACTAACTGCGAATAATCAACAATAATTCTCAGACGTGGTATAATCAGCAATAATTAACCACCACTATATTTGAAAAGTAATAACTCGAGATTGAGTTAAGGAAACTTGCATTCTTCGTTGATTACTGCTACACAATATATTATATCTGCGTTTGAAAGACCTATGATTAATAAGATCGATTTCTTAATTAGCATCACATATCTTACACATCGCATGTAATCATGTTGGGTAAAATCTAGTTACGCACAACACGCAAGTATATGTGGTCAACAAGTAATAAAGTGAAAGTAAAGTATCATTCCCACGAGAAATTATTTAATAAGAATCACCAAGTACTAACCCGTAACCAACTCAATCTTATTTAAACGAATGAATTTCAGATTATAATTAATCTAATTCTAATTACCACTAGTTAAATTAAGATTACGGAGATTTAAGATCACAACTTCACTTGTTGCTTCATCTAAGTTAACATACTTCTCATCAATTATTCTCTCTATTCTGAATTGTTAATCAAGAACACGAAAGTAAATATAACCACCTCTCGATGCATCATACCATACTCACTAAAATCCACAGATGATAGAATTAAGAAAGACACCCTACTTAACTAATCCACTATATTTCTATGTGAATTATAATTAAAAAGTATTTAATCACAAGTTCTCTATTAGATTACATATGGCGTAAAGGAATATCTCTATCCTAAACACGAATCATAATTTCCATCTATGCAGAAATCACAAACACATGCTATTATGATCAGATCTAAATCTATACTCCTCAATCAATTTCATATAGATTATCACGGTAATTGTTAGCTAGGCAATTAAGCAATTAATTCCAAATCACAATAGACAATCTCAACGATAGATTACAACAATTGATAGAGAAGCATATTAAAATAAATTACACAATAAGATCCATTGCAATCTCAATCAAAGAATTAGTTCATTGTCATTGAATTAAAACTAAGAATCCACACTTGAATACACATTAAAAGATAAGAAAAAGATTAAGGAAAAGAATTGAATCTGTTGCCGGCAAATTCGTGCTCCTCCTCGCTCTTGATCTGGATCTCCAATGACTTTCAAGTGCTTCAATCTCCAAATCCCCTTTCAACTAGGGTTTTTATTTATTTGAAAAGTAAACTAAAACTAATCTAATAATAATAATAAAACTATCTTTTTTTTGGTTTTTCTAATCTATGCTAATATATATATATATATATATATATATATATATATATATATATATATATATATATATATTAAGCACCTCCGTCCTAAACTAACTATCTAATTAAATATATTATATATATCCTAATCATACTAAGCTGCTTCTGCTATATATCAAGTCCCCCTCCTTTAATATCTATTAGAATCCTAATTGATTATATTATATATCCCCACTATGCCTCTCCTGTAACAGGTTATGTGTCCTCTTATAATTGCCTTTTCAATGCCCTTTTATATCCTTGTACTAGCTGCCCACAACTCTTGTAACACCACAACCGAATAAGAAAAGGATATCTGCTGAACCACTTTATATTAGGTCACGTCTTTCTATATAGCAGCCTTAATTGTCTCTCTTATTTGTCGCAATTCGTGTCCCAATAGAAAAAAGGATGTTGTTGTGCCCATTATTGTTTTTCTCCTGCTAGCCCACGATCCGTCCAAGTCCCACTTGAAGAGAAGTCCAGCTGGCCTATTGATGCACCCATGTCCAATTAGCAAAAGGAATTGGCTGACTGCACTGGTGCCTCCCCGCCCCAGCGGGGAGTTCTCTTGTTCAAGGCCCCGCCCCAGCGGGGATACACACTGTCCGCATTGCTAGAATTCCTTTGCTTCATGTTGATTTTGTGACTGTTACTCTCCCTTTTTCAAGCTGCTGAATCCGTGGGTTGCATGTCTTTTTAAGCTGCTACATAAAACCTTACATGCATGGCCCACCAGCTATATTGCTTATTTCGTGGCTGCGTGGGCTTTGCATGTGCATGGAATAATTCATGATTATCTTGCTTTGCATGTCCATTAAATCCCATATTTGCATGCAATTTTTGAATTGGGTTTAAAAGCCCACAAACTTTATTCCTTTTTCATCATTTCAGCCTTTTTAGCTCTAATTCCTCCTAGCATGAATAACTTGTTTAATTCCTTTGGTCCAATACATGCTCAATTTGTCCTTTAAAAGCTCATTTTGCCTCCATTTCATTACCTGCGCATAAACGTATAAACCCAGTAGAAATGATAGGCAAATTACTCGAAAATATTCAGAATCAAGCTATAATGACTACCGATGAGTAGGTATAAAACCCACTCATCAAATCATATAATCAATCATTAAAGAGTACAACCATACTACCTTAGACTTAACACTTACTCGTTCATTTATAAGTTCTTAATATAACTTGATACACTATTTATGACTTCATATACTTAATATATCATTTTAGTATCCATTTCAGCAAGATAAAACAAAACTGACATCTCTTCTGACATTTCAGTTTCTCATTTCAATAACCTGAAATGTTCATTTCAGGAAGCTGAAATACACTATTCACAAAATACATAAATCAGCTTATTATTTTTCTATCTTTTGGCCAATCATATATACATATATTCCATACACAAAAAGTATTTTTCTGGAATTTTTCAACTTAAGTATTTTCCAAAAATCCATTTCTAGTTAATTCCTTAAGAAAATAACTACCTCACGCTTAATTCCAAAAATTCCCAACTCTTGGCAGGATCTTACACATGTTAATGTGAGTCTCCAGTTTAAATTTCATGGCCATCGGAGTTATACAACTCCGGTTATAGCGTTTTTCGTCGGGAAATTCCAAAAATTAAAATAGCCATAACTTACTCAATTTAAGTCGGAATGAGCTTATTTTTGGACACAAGTTACTTCATTCCATATATTTTTATGTCCCAAAAGGCCGGAATTTATTATAATATTTAAGTGGACAAAATTGCCCTTACAATTTTCGAACAACCTACTATTTTGACTTTTTCAGATTTTTCTTCCGGCACTAAAATCAGTCCAAACAAAAATCTACAATATATTTTTCTGTGATTTCACTTAGATCTATTAGAAGACTCATATATCTAACTCCAGAATCTGACCACACTCAAAAATTCAAAGTATAATGAGAGATATGGTCATTTCCATTTCATACTTTGTTTTCCCAAAAACAGATTTTTCAATCTTTGGTGATTTTTAAGAAAATTTCTATATTTTCACTTAAAACCAACATAACCCATCATTAAAATATCATAACACATACTAATACATCATATATTCATGGATCTATCATGATCCATGATCTAGTTCACCAAAAATCACCAATCATAAAATTAAACACAATTAAAGCTAGAAAAATTAGGGTTTTCTTACTATTGAAAACTTATTTCTCATTTCTTAGTTTAAACCCAACTTTTGACCCATAAAAGGGTTCAATCTATACATGAAACACTTTTAAACATATGGATCTAAGGTTTTTAACCTCAAGATCAAGAATTCATACTATCAAAAAATCAAATCAAAAGAAAAAGAAAAATAAACTACATAAGTAGGAATTTTCGTATACCTTTGATTTCCTTTCTCTCCTTCTTACTAATTTTGGTTAAAGAAATATGAAATTATCAAAAACTCTTCTTCTCTCCTACACCAATAGTGGCCGAACACCCCCTTGCACTCTCCCTTGTTTATTTGCTTTTCTAGCTAATGAGATGAAAGAGAAATGAATTTGTTTATTAGAAAATTTTTATAGATATATTATCTATATCTCCCAAATCTCTTGCTCTCTTTCTCTCATAAAATTCGGCCAAATGGCCTCTCCTCTCTCTCCAATATTATGTGATTGCTTGCATATCTAAGCATATCTTGCCATATCTCAACAAATCTCATCATATCTTATCAATTCTCTCCATATCTTATCAAATCTCTCAAATATTTTTTCCTTCTCTCTCATGATCTTCTCATATCTTATCAATATCTTATCAATATCTTTTCATAACTTATCATATCCTTACAAAATCTTTCCAAGATATTTCCATATCTATCCAATATCTTAATTCACATGCTCCATTTCTATCTCTTCTCCTAATGGGCCGGCTATATGGCCTTGTTGGGCTCAATAATTAGTTTTATTAAATGTCCAACATGCCCCTCTTCTCTTGGCAAAAAGATTGGGCTCCAAATTAAAACATTTGGGCCATTCCTTTCATATTTTGGGCTTGCAATATACTTTCTTTTGGCTACTACTAAAATACACTTGGGCCCTTCCCTCTCTAATTAATTGGGTCACTTGTATCCTTGCCCCTTTATATTAAATATTGGGCTAGCTCAACAATTTAATTGCTATTAAATCAATTAACTACAAGTCCAATGCTTAATTAAGAACTTAGGTTACAAATTAATTCTTTGGGCCCTAAAATCAACTTAGTCCTACACTCATTAATTTTTATTTTACCCTAATCATTTAGTTAGGGTTCCTCAATCACAGATTAAGTTTTCTAATCCCTCATTAGGGTTTACTAAGTTTATACCCTATCCGATCAATCATTGATCATAAATTCTATACAGCACAAACATATATTCATCAATACAATTATTATAACTGTATTTTCTACCGAATACCTATCCATAACTAGGGTTAGGGTTTCTATTCTTTGTTAAACAAAATTGTACTCATATTTCTCAGTCAATACACAAATTGACTACTTCTCTAAATTCGTATCACAGATACTCAGCACAATATTGATAGTCAATATCAATATTAAATAATAAAAAAAATTATTCACAAATTTTGGAATTATGTGAAATTCTAGGTTCTCACACTATAAGCCTTTAGCGACGGTTTTTAATGAAAAATAGATATATTAATTAAAATTAATAGAAATTAATTATGAAAAATTCATAAATTAGTTTTAAAAATTATTTTAAGTTATAAAAATTAACTTTTAATAATTTGAGATATATTTCATTAATAATTTAATTTATTTAAATATTAATGATATTAAATTTATTTAATAATTATATTAAATAAATTACTTAAAAATAATTTTAATATTTAAAAAAATCATTTAAAATTATATTAAAATGTTAGAAAATATTTTAAGTTATATTGAATAACTTTTGATATTTTGGGATGGAAATTCATTAATAATTTAATATTAATGATAATAATTTATTTAATAATTATATTAAATAAATTATATAAAAATAGTTTTAATGTTCTAACAATCATTTAATAATAATTTAAAGGTTTTTAAAATGTTTTAAAGTTATAATATATAACTTTTAATATATGTACATGAAATACATTAATATTTTAATATTGATGACAATTATTAAAGAATAATTTTAAATGTTTTAAAAATTATTTAAAAGTAATACTAAGGTATTAAAAATATTATGAGTTATAATAAATAACTTTTAATATTATAACATGTATTTCATTAATATTTGATATTAATTAAATATTAATGATGATGGAATTATTTGTTATCTAAATCATTTAAAATGATATTAATGATTGAAAAATCATTATAAATGATAATAATTAATTAAAAATTATTATGAGTTACTGAAAAATATTATGACTAATGATTGAATTATCTAAATATAATTGTGAAGGAGTTAAGTAGAGTTTAATTAAAAATAAACTTGATAATTATCCGATAGGGCAATCGGGACGTCGAAATAGGACCAAACTCCAATTAGACTGAAATAATTTGACTTGATACTAGGTCTTATGTGTTTTAGTGACTGTTAGGGATATGTGCTTATGTGTTTAAGATATATTATGACTGTAATTAACAGTAGTATATGTGATGATATTATTTTAATTGAGAGATTGATATTATCAATATTAGGTCTTTTAGATGAAGCTAAAATAGATTGCGTAACAGTAATCGACGGTTCAGGCAAGTTCTCGAACTATACTTTTAATTAAGCAAGTTCCTAAACTATAAATCTTTTATTGTGCAAGTTTTCTAACTTTATTTAATTTCTATATTAAATGAAAGTCATATAAATTGATATATGAACTTGTTATAAACATTATTCGTGATATCTGTGATTTGAAAAGAGTTATTGCTTATTGTTCAAGCATAACAAAACTATATGAACTATTGTTTGCGTAAAATGTGTTTGATTTGATATCAAAGCATAAATCGTGATAAAACCAATGTTGTTTGGTACAGATATATATACGAATAATATTGTACAGGTAGTTATAATACTGACCGGTGGTTGCAGGCAGTTATAATACTGACCGTTGGTTATAGGCAGTTATAGCACTGTCCTTTTTGAGATATGCATATGATGTCCGATTGAACAGATCAATCTCGGGGTTCTAAGTCTGTATGACTGATAGAAGCCAGAATAATGATAATGCTTCTAAGTCTAATGACCTATGGGAGTGATTATTATGTCTGATTGAACAGATCAATCTCGGGGTTCTAAGTCTTTATGACTGATAGAGGCCAGAATGAGGTATATATATGTGAAAAAAACTCTGAACTATATGTTCATTCAATTCAGATTCAGTGTGAGTATAATATTCAACTTGTTTAAAACTTGCTAAGCTTTTTGTAGCTCATTCTTGCAATTATTCTTTTCCTTTGCAGCTTTAGCTGAAATGTCAAAGGTTCTGGAGTTCAATGATGTGGATGGAAAAACTCAGTCAATGTAAATTTGTTTATATCCTTGGGAATTCTACTCTGATGTAATAGTAAGTTGAAATTTATTGTAAGCCAAGTTAAGAATATATAATGTATTATCATCTTTAACAATTACTTAGTTTTACCTTTCTAGAACATAGGAGGAAGTACAGTATCTATATTAACCATACATCTGAATTGGGATTATTAAAAGATATTGTGGTTCTCTGATGCACTGAGGTTGGTCGCACCCCTCAGATTTCCTAACATTAATACTACGAATGTTAGATAGATAGGAATTATTGATATGAAAGAAATATCTGTGAGATTATAAACCTATTCATCCAAGTGAGGGTATCCCCACACAGTAAATATTCTGACGAGAACTACTAGTCGTTGTGGAATTCTATGAATCTTGGATTGATAGGAATTATTATCTTATAGAATATTTACGTGAGCACCAAATCTGCTACAGGGAATGTAGAGAATTTGGGGGCGTCACATGATTTGGAGACTTTGTCAAGGTGATGGACCGAGACAGACCCGACAGTGCTAGCAGGGTAATTTCAGGAGTTAGACGGAGGCGAGCTTCTAACGTTCCTTAGCCACGTCCAGCTCGACCGCCTCGCAGACTAGCAGAGTCAGTGATTCGTCCAGCCCAGGACGAGCCGCCGATTGATATAGACGATGAGGAGGCTCTTTTTGCTGCTCCCGTCCCAGGTCAGGCCCCACGTGCGGAGCTTTCGGGCATTGTTGTGCCAACCCAGGAGTTGCTGGGAGACTTGAGTCGTCGTCCATCGCAATTTCTTCATGCCAATGAGGTGGCTTGAAGTTTTCTTCTCTCTGGATTCTCTTTCCTTCTTTTGCCATTCTTAAGGTATAGGTTTTTGACATGGGTTGGCTTTTGATGCAGGTTCCCGGCTTTACGCAGCCCAGAGGGAACTGGTTCAACGTGGACTCCCTCTACTATACTTTGCACCAAGAGTATAGGGATATCGTTGACGACTGGGGGTTTCAGGCCTTCTTCTCTATCCTTCCCCGTCATTGCCCCTGGGGTTATATGAGGGCTTTGTTTGAGCGCTGGTTCTACCAGACTTAGTCTCTTCACTTGTTGGACTGCGATGATGACACCTATGGATTGGAGTTTCATCACCGGCATAGAGTTTCAGGGTGAGCCCATGACAGTTGTGGCCAACATTACGCCCACTGTCGTTAGATCCCTGCTGGGAGTTCCTTTGTCTGCGCTCAAGGGTCAGACGGTCAGATCTGGTCCCTTGAGCATAGATGCCCAGAGTGGGGCTTTACTTGAGCCTCCGCTTGATGATCAGAGGGTTAGGGATTGCATCCTGAGGCAATTGTTTCTAGGTGATCATCAGGGGTTATTTTCTGGCAGATAACTCATCGAATATGTCCTTTGCCCTGGTCAGTGCCACCCGACATGTAGAGTGCCTCAGTAACTTTGATTGGGGTTCCTACACCTTTGCCTATTTTCTCTGAGGTATGCGCATGCTCTCGGAGGGTTTGACGGAGGCTTGGTTAGGATTCTACCCATTTCTGCTGGTGAGTACATCTTTCTTATACGTTTTTGATTTTTGCATTTACATTTGTCATTCTTGGTCACTAAGGACTTTTGATATTTACATGGCCAGTTCTGGGCATATGAGAGGCTTCTTGGCCTACGGCCCGCCATTACTTTAGGTCTAGAGACCTATCCCCAGGGACGGCGTTGGCATCACTCCACTCTGACGGAGGTCTCTGTTGTTGAGGGTTTTACTCATTCGCGTCTGTAGTTGGAGCTTTTAACAGCCGGAGCAATCTCGTGGATCCTATGCACCTCCGAGTTTTTAACAGTTGGATTTGAGGGAGGCTTCCCCACTGGTCGGGAGTTTGCATTGTCGACCCGTAAAGTCTCATTTTTAACAGAGAGAGGCTGGGAGCTCTATCTAGGAGAGCGTGCTATCCAGAGTATCACGGGTCAGATCTGTATTCCCTTTGTTCCTTTGAATTGGCATCATTGGCCATTGGTCCAGCCATTGACAGATATCCCTATGGAGGGCGTAGACGGCTTTGCCCTATCAGAGGGCCCTTACAGCCAAGAGGCATTCAGCAGTTGGTGGAGCACTCTCATGATTAGAGCTCAGACTCGTGCCACCCAGTTCATGGAAGACATGGTGTCGGGGTCTATGATGATGACAGACTGGATATCTTGCCTCAAGGAGCCTACTCACTTGGACTAGATCACAAGGCTGACCCAAGAGTTGGAGAGAGTTCATTTGTTCATCAGGAATCTTGGCCGAGATCCGTCAGAGGCATCTTCTTTTTGACCCTTCCAGCTCAGGAGCGGGCCCCTCATCCGGTCTATTTTCCAGCAGTTTTGCAGGGGTTGATCCTCCCTTGTACCGCTCAGACATGCCTGATGACCGCGACTTTGTCTCCACGGAGGAGATGGAGTAGGTTAACCACCTGAGTGTAGATGTTTTGGATCTTTTTGGATAGCTATTATAGCAATATCTTTTGATCGGCCACTGTTTTGGCTGTTGGGCGGCTGTGCCCTATTTTGATAGACCACTGTTAGTAGTTGGGTGGTGGTGCCCCATATTCCTGTACTTTTTATTTTGCTTTGGATTATCAGATAGGGATGATGCTTGCAGTAGATAGTTTATTATAATATTTCCTATCTATCTCATCATGTTTATCATTGTCATTATGCATATATTATGCCATATGTATGCATTTAGACAGATGAGTTCAGATTTGACCCCTGGATGGTCTTGTGATACGGTGATACAGATGTCGTCGTCCACCGTCAGTCGTATTGAGCACTTACCACCATCTTTGGTGGCATCATCCTTGAGATCATGGTAGGAGAGCCTGCCCTTCCCAGCCAGAGGGGCAGTGAATCAGATGTTAGGGCATTCATTGGCCCTTGCAAACTTTCAGGTTCCGCACGGGTTCGTAGATGGCCTTTTACCCTTTTGGACACCCGAGAGATAGGTTTTTTGCTTTGGGCAGCATGAGCTGACTCTGACTTTAGAGGAGTATGAGTGGTTCACTGGTTTGGCATTAGACTTGCCCTGCACTCGCACTACGATCAGCGACACGAGGAGACCGTTTCTTCGGATGTCTGGTCTACGTCAGAGTGTAGTCTCGGTGAGATCATTTATGAACGTGTGATCTCTATAGACTTCTTGATCGATCCTTTTGGCCCGCTGGACAGCTACGATCGACATATATTTCGGTAGAGGCATGACATTTGGCCAGGATAGATGTTTTGATAATGTGTATAGTAGCCTACGTTTATATGCCCCTTCACTTGGACCACCTGGATGTCAGATTGATAGTCGTGGTTCGGGCCCTTAGACAGGGTAGCACCATTATTCCGATGATATTGGTCAAGACGCTGAGAGTAGCCACCCACTGCAGTACCCACCTAGAGGGGTTTTTTAGAGGAAGTTTGGTCTTATTGTACATATGGCTCATATCCTATTTACGACCGATTGGATTTTTTAGACACCAGGGGTATTGTTTCACCCGTGAGATAGCCATGTCTTACTCTATTCAGCCAGCAGAGTGTACTGACGCAGAGACATAGTCAATATTTCTGTCTGATATTGCGCATCCATTCTCAATTTTTCCATGCTCAGGGCTAGTCTCCCCCTATAGCTTCATCACACACGCATCTGGCACGGAATATTTGCCCCCTAGCAGGATTGAGGGGAGTGACTACTTACCATCCTCTGGCTGTTATAGGTCAGTTCGATCAGTTTCAGAGCCTTCATTAGTTTGAGAGGGACTATATATCAGAGGATGTCAGCTTCGTCTATATCATCTCTTATTTGATCAGAGTGTATGAGTGTTGGACTCATAGGGAGAGGGCTAATTTTTCCAGTAGCCATCCAGATCATTCTCCAAAGTACTTAGCATGGTTGGAGGCAGATATAGCATCAGCTACATTCATCCAGTCAGCTCCAATAGTGGATTCAGAACAGGAGGAGCCTATGGAGGATCCTGATTCTCCCACTGAGGATGAGTTATTCAAGGGTCTGACAGCAGCACTAGTTAGTGATCCATCGATCATTCCTGCCGGGACATATTCAGCTTTGGCAGACTCATTAGCTAGGATGACCTTTGAGAGAGATCAGGCTAAAGCGCTGATGTTGATTGCCCTGACTGGCAGAGATATAGCTTTTGCAGAGAGAGATGAGGCTCGAGACACTCGAGATATAACATTGGTTGAGAGAGATGAGGCTCGATCTTCTCGCGACGCTGCTTTTGTCGATATTGAGGAGACTTTGATCGCCAGGGACGCAGCTTTTACGGAGAGGGATGAGATCCGGTCTACTAGAGACACAGCCTTTGAGGAGATTAAGGAGGTTTTGATTGCCAGGGATGCTGCTTTTGTGGAGAGGGACGAGGCCATAGCTTCTCAGGATTTCCATATTGTCGACAGTACTGCTCTCCGATCTTATACTCATGGTCTGGTTGTCGAGATGAATGTTTATATTGATGATCACAGCGAGACTATGCATATGGCTGTGGATGTTTTGACTCGTATGAATGCTGCGGATATTGCACTTGCAGTAGCTCCTCCATCTTCAGAGAGAGATGCCATGTTGGCATTGTTGTCCCGCTTATCCATGGGTTCATAGACTAGTTTTATTTTTTTTGCACATACTAGATCAGTCATTTTTGTCATGTACAGGACACTATATATATATATATATCAAATAGTATTATATATCAGAGAAATATATTTTGATTCACTTCTCTATTTGGATATGTATTGTCATTGCTGAGTGATTACCACTTCTTTCATGACTTGCAGTTGTTCATGTATCTTGAGCTTCTCCTTGATGGACTGACAGTGAGATGTCAAAGAGTATCTCAGATAGGCATGTTGACGAAGGAGGCTTGATAGTTTTTAGGTTTTATATGGTTTCGGTGTCTTGGAACTGGTTTTTATTGGGTTTTTTTCTTGAAGGTCAAATTGCTCCATAAATGGCTGTCTATGTATTCCCGGGTGTAGGGAGATCAGGTCATTCGTAGTTCAATTCATTGTGTGAGAGTGGTTTGGGAAGTGTCTCTTTTGAGTTTGGTTTGATGATTTTTTTGATTTTTTTGTTTGGTTTGACCGCACCAAGAATGGCTACCTACGTACTCTCGGGTTGAGGGAGATCAGGTAATTCGTAGTTCTGGCTTCTAGTAAAAATCGAACTTGAGTTGATTTGCAGGAACAGGATGTCGGTATGCATGTGTTTCAGACAAAGTACCTTTTTATGGTGTCTGAGTTGATGAGTTGGGGAAATTTGGTTCCGTCCAATTCTTGCAATCTGATAGCTCCTCCTGTCAACACCTCCTTGACAATGAAAGGGTCTTCCCAATTAGGGGAGAACTTTCCTTTGACTTCATCTTGATTGGCCAAAACTTTCTTTAGCACCAAGTCATTTTCTTTGAATTGCCATATTCGGACTTTCTTGTTGTAGGATTGAGCAATTCTTTGTTGATATAACTGCCCGTGGAAAATGGTTGTAGCCCTCTTTTCATCTACCAGGGACAGTTGGTGGTACCGGTCTTGGAACCACTGATCTTCGTCCATCTGAGAGTCGATTAACACTCGCAAGGACTCCATCTCTACTTCTATGGGAAGGACTGCTTCCATGTTATAGACCAATAAATAAGGGGTAGCCCCAGTAGAGGTACGCATTGATATCCTGTATACTAACAAGGTTAGAGGCAGCAGGTCAGGCCATTCTTTGTGATTGGCGGACATTTTTTGCATGATCTTTTTGATATTTTTGTTGGCCGCTTCGACAGCACCATTCATCTTGGGTCGATAGATGACGGAATTGAGATGCTTAATGTGGAACTTGTTACATAGCTCTTGCATCATTTGATTGTTCAGGTTCTTGGCGTTGTCTGATACGATCACCTCCGGTTGTCCATATCGACAGACGACATTATTTCTGATGAACCCAATAATGACCTCTTTGGTGACTTTGGGAAAGGAGGCAGCTTCAACCTACTTGGTAAAGTAATCGATCATGGTGAAGATGAATCGATGACCATTGCTGGCTTTTGGTTATACTTGATTGATCACATCCATTCCCCACATAGAGAAAGGCCATAGTAAACTCATGTTATGTAGCACATTTGGAGGAGCGTGTATGGCATTTCCATGTACTTGGCATTGAAAGCATCTCCTGACATGATCATCACAGTCAACTTTGAGAGAGGTCCAATAATGTCCTGTTCTTAATATCTTCTTGGCCAGCAGATGACCGTTCATGTGTGGACCACAGACTCCACTGTGGACTTTATCCATCATTCTTTGGGCTTGCTCTTTATCAAGGCATCTTAACAAGCCTATTCCAGTATCCCTTATGTATAGTGCATCTCCGCTCAGATAGAATTTCATAGCCATTTTGTGAATCCGCTTCAGTTCAGAGTGGCTTGCCCCAACGGGTGTAAATATATCTCAGATATATTCCTTGATGTCTTCATACCAAGGCTGTTTGATAGGAGGTATTTCATCTGATATGTCTCCAATGTAATTCCCGTATATCGGGGCCTTCTGATTTATGAATTGATGTAGGGAATCCCACACCTATCGGATATATGGATCAAGGAAGCCAACGTCGCCAATGTATCAGCGAAGTCATTCCTACCCCGAAGTATATGGATGAAGGTTATGTTTTAAAAATCCCAAGATATGTTAACGACTTGCCGGTGATAGGGCAGCAAATGCAGTTCTTTGGTGTGATATGCCCCAGTGGTTTGTTTGATAACCAATTCAGAGTCTCCAAAGACCAGTAGATGTTTGATACCCATGGAGTGGGCTAACTTCAACCCCATTATGCAGCCTTCATACTCGGCTGTGTTGTTGGTGTTGCCAAATTACAGTTTGGTAGCCATAGGATATTGCTCTCATGTACCAGAGATAAGGACTGCCCCATCTCCGGCACCCTCCATGTTTACCACTCCATTGAAATACATTTTCCATGGTTGGGCTCTATTCTCTTGTTGGAGTTGTTAAATTGTCATGATCCCATCATCCGGGAAATAAGTCTCCAGGGGCTCGAACCCTCCTGTTGGTGCTTCGGCTAATTGATCTGCAATAACTTGACCTTTGATGGACTTCTGAGTCACGTAGACAATGTGGAACTGTTGTAGGATCCACTTCCATTTGGACAGTCGACAATTCAATATTGGCTTGTTGAATACGTATTTCAGTGGATCCATGCAGGATATGAGGTAGGTCGTGTGCCCATGGCGGTAATGTTGTAACCTCATTGCGGCCCATGCAAACGCACAACACATTTTTTTCGATCAGGGTGTACTTCTGTTCACCACTGCTGAACCTTTTGCTGATGTAGTAGATGGATCTTCCTTGCTACTATCATCCTTCTGTCCCAATATACAGCCCATTGCATTGGCATTGACGGATAAGTACATAAACAGGGGAACTCCGTCCCTTGGGGGTACAAATACTGGTGCTTCAGTCAGCTGCTTCTTGATGGCAAGGAAGGCTTTCTGACAATCCTCGTTCCATTTGGTGAAGGAATTCTTCCTTAGTAGTTTGAAGATGGGTTCACAGGTTGTTGTGAGCTGAGAAATAAACCTGCTTATGAAATTGATCCTTCTCAGGAACCCACATATCTCCTTCTCTGTTCGAGGTACTGGCATCTCAGTGATGGCTTTGATCTTGGAAGGGTCTAGCTCGATGCCTCGATTACTCACCAGGAATCCCAATAACTTGCCTGATTTGATGCCAAAAGCACACTTAGCGGGATTTAGCTTGAGGTTGTACTTACGCAACCTGTTGAACAGCTTCCTGAGATGGTCAAGGTGATCATCCTCCCTCCAGGATTTGATGATGATGTCTTCCACATAAACCTCTATCTCCTTGTGCATCATGTCATGAAACAGGGCCAGTCATAGCTCGCTGATATGTAGCACCGGCATTGATGAGGCCAAAGGATAGTCGTCTATAGCAGAAGGTTCCCAGAGAGTGATGAAAGTTGTTTTTCCCTATCCTCTTCAGCAACCATGATCTAGTAGTAACCAGCAAAGCAGTCCACAAAAGAATACATGTCGTACTGCACCGTGTTGTCTATCACGATGTGGATAAAAGGTACTAGGAAATTGTCCTTAAGACAGGCTTTATTCAAATCCCAGTAATCCACGCATACTCGTACCTTCCCTCCGGGTTTAGGTACGAGAACTATGTTTGACAACCACTCTGAGTATGTTGATACCATGATGATACCGGCTTTGAATTGTTTAACGACCTCTTCTTTGACTTTCAGACTCCATTCAGGTTTCAAACGCCTGAGCTTCTGCTTGACTGGCTTGAATCCATCTTTGATGGGCATTCAATGGATGACAATATCAGTAGATAGCCCAATTATATCTTCATGTGACTATGCAAACATATCCTAAAACTGTGTTAAGAGTTCGATCATGTTAAATTTTTTTTGATCTTGTGTAAGGTCTAAGCTTATCTGGATTTGTTTGATGTTTTTGGAGGTTCCTATGTTGATAGTGGTGGTTTGGTCAAAGTTTGGTTTGGGTTTATCTTCTACCCATTCTTTTATCTCCTCGGGCACCTCATAGTCATCTTCCTCCTCTTGATCAATATCCATCAAGTCGAAGTTCAGTTCTACATCAAAGTTGTAGTCACTTTGACAGGTTGGCATCTCATCAGCAATGACAAACAAATCCAACTCTGGAGTCCTGAAAAAAATGCTTTCACTTTAATATATGCAACTGCTTAAATATACAAAGCATTTGGCAAAGCATGACAAAAGTTACTGTTATAGCTGTGCAATCAAAAGTAAGCAGAAATGAAAGCATATTATAGGGAAGACGGACTCTCTACCCCTTTACCCTTTTTGACTGAGGCAAGACACGCTGCTCCAGTTATCCAGGGTTAGATCCTCATGAACAGGGAGGATCAAGGAATTATTCTCGTCTGCCGCATCTCAGATAATGACTGAGACATCCTTTACAATACTGCCGGGATTTTTCTTTGAACTAGCCCCTTTTTCCTTCTTGATGCGAGGAATTTGAATCTGATCATCGTCGCCACTGTCTGGGATCTCATCATTCATACCCTCGTAGTTTATGATAACCTGCATGTTAGCAAATGGGTCTCGTCCTTCGTACATGATCTTTTCTTTTCCCTTTTTGCTATCCCCTTCAGGCTTTGGGGATTTTCTTTTCCCGATCGGTATGATTGGAGGAAACAACATAGCTGATATCACAGTGGAGATCTTCCTCATTGGCTTTATAAAACCCGCATCAGTCAGATTTGGCAGTAGTATGATGGAAGCATGAGCCTTAGGGTGCTTATGTGGGTTCCAACGGCTTGACCCAGATGAATATCACAATCCGGCTCTCCCTGACTGGCTTAGGATTTGTACTGGACTATTAATACCTTGCGGATTCTTCCTTAACCCTTCTTCAGGTTGGAAACCCAAAGATACCATCTCTTGGCCCACTGTCATCACTTCAGGGGAGACTTTAGGCTTCAAGGCTGGTGCCCTAACTAGTAGATATTGAGTATCACTCACCTCCAAGGCTTAAAAACTAGCAGGTTCAATCCCTACATCTAGGCTGATTACAGACATGTCTCCCTGTATGCAGACAGGGTATTCCGGTTAGGCATTTACTATGATTAGGTTGCTGTTGATAATGTATTTGAGTTATTAATGGAGGGTGGATGGCACTGCCCCTGCCATATGGATCCATGGCCTGCCCAGCAACAAGTTGTATCTAGTGGCGATGTTGAGCACTTGACAGGACACATAGAAAGTATGCGAACTAATCTCCCGAGGAAGCTCTATTTCTCCCATAGCTTGTCGGCGAGATCCATCGAAAGCTCAGATGACCACATGACTAGTTTTGATCCGGTTCGGGTTAATCTTCATTCTCTCCAAGGTATCATAGGGACAGATGTTGAGGGATGACCCTCCGTCTATGAGCACACCTCCGATCACATACCCGAAAAACATCATTGCTATGTGTAATGACTTGCGATGACCCTGTCCCCTCTGTAGGTATATTATCGTCAGTGAAAGATATCACATTGCTGTTGGAAATGTGTTCTACCACGTGTCAGAATTTCTCGGCATCCACGGTATGTGGTAGGTGGGCTTCTTCCTGTACTTTCACCATAATGTTACGATGATCTACTGAGAATAAGACCAAATCTAGGATGGACATCTACTTGGGTGCGTCTTTCAGGTTTTGCAGCACTTTGATTTCATTGTGTCCCATTTTACTGAGGAACTCTTCTATTTTCTCTTCAGACACCTTTTCTTTGGCCTTGATGACTGACTTGATCACCCGCTGAGGCATGTACAAGGGATTATCCTTCGGTACAATGGCAATGTTGTTTGAGGTGGAACCTTCGTCATTCCCGTAGTTCTATGGGACCCTCTTTAGACTGATAACTGGATATTGAGCTCTGAAGGGCAACATTAAAGGCTCGGGTGAGGCAACCTTCACAGGATTTTGTGTTTCTTGGACCCCTTTCCCTGGCAGTACTAAGGGTGTGAGAGATGACTCCTTGTCATAGGAAATAACAGCCACTGTATCCTGATTCTATGCAGTGGGAATAAAGAGAGTTTCCTCATCTGGGAGGCCATAATCCCGATTCCCTCTTATCAATTCACCGCTTTCAATCATATTCTGAATCAGGTTACGAAGTGCCCCAGCAATCCTCAGTATCATGGCATAGTGCATTGGAGTGGTACTGACAAGTTTGGTCAGGCTTGAATTTCTTGGATCGAGGGTTTAATGGAGATAATAAATCTGCAACCATTCCCTCGTTGATTAACATCTGGAGGATTTCCTTCATCGGCTGGTTCAAGTTAGTGAAATTCCTTTGAAAGGCAAATTTCCTACCAGCTTGGAAATTCTCCTCTTTGGCCATCTTGTCGGCCCAGGATACATGCTCATGAGACTGGTAGTGATCCCTCATGGGGATGGGACTGATCTCCGGTGTGAGAGGATTTGCATTAGATTGGTTAGTCTGGTTCATCATCTGTCTGGTGATCTGATGTTGGTATACAACCAGTTCTGCTAACTGTTTAATTTGTTCCTTGATAGACCTAATCTCCTGCTCGATCAGGAATTGCCTTTTTAAGACTTCCCAACTATCTGGGCTGTTGTTGCTAGATGGAGTCGACTCTCATATATAATAGAGGTATTTGGATCCTTCTCCATTTCCTGTGTTGATCATGTTAACATTTTCCTCTTTGTGCTGAGGGAGGGGATTATCCTGCACGTACGGTTACTCGGGCTTTGTCACCACAATCTCTCCGTTGTCAATCAAGTCTTGAATTTTGTGCTTGAGAGACCAACAGTCTTGTGTGTCATGGCCTGGAGATCCAGAATGGTAGGCACACTTCCTACTTGGGTCAAAATTTCATCCACCAGTGTTGGTTGGTGGAAGGAGTTGCACAATCTTTTTCTGTGCGGTTAACAATTTCAACACATTCTCTAGTGAATCCCCTAACGGGGTGAATGTTCTCTGACGCCTGGCCTCCATAGTCTTCTGAAATGGAGGGTTTGAAGGATGTGCAAGAGCTTAAAAAGGGGTATAATTCCTCCTTTGCATGGGCATATTGCTTGAATCAGCCCATTAATTCTGTCCTTGCAACACTAAGGACACTTCTTCATCTTTCTTCTTATGTACCCTCCGGGGGTTACTCCCGTAATTTTCAAACTGGATATGTTCGACAACAGCTTCCAAGGCAGTCAAGTCCTTTATCTTCCTAGACTTTAGCCCCATTTCGGCCATCTCTCCATGCTTAATCATCTTAGAGAACGGTTGTCCTATGCCTGCTAGGACCCTCTCGTAATGTGGACCTTCTTGAATATCGATGAAGGTCATGACTATCTCAGACTCAGTCATGGATGGGGTGACTTGTGCTGCCACTCGTCTCTATCGTTGAGCATATTCTTTGAATGATTCAGCACTTTGTTTCTTAATTTTGGTTATCTGGTATCTGTCTGGAGCCAGCTGAGATTGGAAATTGTATTAACTGAGGAATGCATGGGCCAACTCTTCCCAACTATGAATTTTGGAGTTGTCTAGACGGGCATACCAGGCTCTAGCCTCTCCGGTCAGACTCTATAAGAATAATTGCATTCGAAGTTTTTTGTCCTTTGCATAGGATCCGAGCTCTCCAATGAATACTTTTAAGTGAGTGTAGGGGCCTCCCAATCCATCATATTTGTCAAAATCAAGAGTTCTAAATTTTTCGAGATAACGAGCCCCAAGGAATATACAGAGGTCTGAATAATTGACACTACCGAATGCCCAAGTCCCTTTGATAGACCGGATGGTTTCTTCCATCTGTTTTACTTTCTTCAGAATGTCACCAGCTTCTTGTTCTTTGTTGAGGGTGGTGATTTACGGGTTTTATTGGTTATGTCCTGGTTTTGTGGTCTAGGAATCTGAGTATCTGTCTTTTCAGTCTCTTGACTGCCACCACTACCACCAGGTGTTCCTGGTTCTGTGTGAGCTTGAGCTTGCTTCCCTTTAAGAGCCTTACTTTGTTCTCTCAGGAAACTGGCCAATTCGGCTATCTGATTCTTCAGTCCTTCAAACTCTTCCCTAGAGATAGGGGTGGATTCTGGCTGAGCACCTGAAGTCATATCCATGGATGGACTTAGTGCTTTCTTAGACTTAGATCTAATAACAGGACCAATTTTTCACCTACAACAAAACGTAGGCATGTCAATTTCCTAAAATAGGTAGGGATAGGATGCATGCCATGATGTGTTTTTGTGGTTTTTTAATCTTATCCTGCAAAACAGAGGTCAGTTGTTTTGATGATAGGATGACAAGATATATATAACGAGGAATGTAAAATTTTATTATGATATTTACATTGTGCTCCTTTACATTTGGAATTGAAAACTTGACATTTAATTGAAAGAGGAAGGCATGAAAAAGCTTCCCATCGGATTTGGTTAATTAGAGGCTGACCTATCTTAGGCTACTCTCCCGACTTTTTGGCATGAAGGTCCTCAGATCATCGCAATCTACTAGAGGGGAAATTAATCCGATCTTTCAACTGGAGCGAATCTGAGTGGTGCTTTTTCATGAGCCCCGAAGACTTAGTCGCCCTCGAAGACATTACTTATCACCGACGGGTTTGCCTTTTGGTGGAGGAATCACACAACATACATTCACATACATTATTCCTCCCCGTTATGCATATGATGACATAGGTGTGAAGCACTAATATGGGTGTGAAGCATTAAAAAAATATGAAAGCATTCATTCACATTCATTTAATGTAAAGACGCAACATTCACGCATTCATTCAATGTAAAGACGCAGCATTCACACATACGCAGATATAAAAGTGAAATTTTTGAAAAGATTTTGAACGCGGCCTAAGCCCTCTGCTGTCCCCAACAGAGTCACCACCTGTCGACGTCGGGAAAAAATCAGCGGGTCGGGTCACAACCCGGATCTTTCTCTCTTCCTAAGTTATATCTACCCTTACTCTTTTTATTTGTGAAAAAAAGTTTTAAAGGGTTTTTTAGGAAAAGGCCAACATGTATCATGTCGACGATTTGAGCATTTTACAGAGTCGCCAGTTGGTAGTTTTGAAATGGTTGTACCAACTCAACCGAGTTTTGTTTGAAAGAGGCCCAATTGCTGGACATTGTCAAAACTTGATCTTTGAACCTAAGTTTTGAGTTCGGGGGCTTAGTTAAGTGTAGGGGAAGGTGTTAGACACCCCACAACTCCCGTGTAAACACGGTAACGCATCTTTTCAATATTTCCCTTTTAAATCTGCAATGTGTGTGTGTGTGAATGCTGAAAGAAATTGGGCCTATGCTTTGATTGGAAGTATGTTTATGCATCGCTGAACCTATATATGAAGGGTTTGATTTGATTTTATAAAAAGTCTTTGATTTGATTTGGAAAAGCTTCTCTTTTCGATAAGATTATTAAAATCATATTTTGAAAGAAGGCTTTCAAACCCTTACGCTAACACAGGAATTGAAGTATATCGATACTTCAGTTTTATCTTTTCAGCCTTAAGGCTCAATTTGAATGCTGATTGTCGGGCTGCGAAGCATCCTCGACCACAAAATATATACAAGTGTCGGTCTTCTCATGGGCATGACAGCCATCGGAGCGACTCTGACTCGACAAACCATATTTTCACTATGTTGAGACCTTAAATCTGGATAACCGTTTTAAGGTCTTTTGCATGTACATTTTTATAGAAAAGTTGGAAGGGTACATTTGTAAGGTGGAGTTTGTCCATCGTAGGAATCAGATTCTGATCAGTTTGATCATGAATCCCACCATTCCTAGGCTCACATAGGGAGACCAATAAAACCTGCACAACCAAATATGTACAGAAATATATCCACCATCGCCAGAACCAAGGATTCATCAGTAAATCCTGGCTCGCACATAGCCGAAGCATTTCATTCCCACTAGATAGCGATCTAAGGGCTGCGAGATAGCTTTTATAACTGAAACTAGAAAAATGCTAAATTTAAATAAATCTCAGCCATTCTGGTTTCTCGGTTCTGTTTAGACCGATTCTGAACCGTTTGAAAGCTAGAGTTGGCGAGATTTAAAGAAATCTAGTTCGCCCGCAGAAATGTCAGTACTGATTCATATCAAATGAATATTAAAGCAGCAATTTAATCGTAATGAGTAAAGCAATATATATATATATATATAATTATATATACGAAAGTTATAAAGGGCGATGGGTTTGCACTCCGATTCCCGTACTGAAACGTAAATATATATATATATATATATATATATATATATATATATATATATATATAAAAGCTGTAAAAAGCCACGGAGTAATCCAGGCTTGACAGAATGGAAATATATATATGTATAAAAGCGGTAAAGGGCGGTGAGTTTTCACTCCGATACCCGGACTGAAATGGAAATATATATATATATATATATTTATAAAAGATGTATAAAAGCCACTGAATGATCCAGGTTGGACATAATGTAAATATATATATATATATATATATATATATATAATAACAGTAAAGGGCGATGGGTTTTCACTCCGATGCTTGGACTGGATTGGAGATATATATATATATATATATATATATATATATATATATATATAAGCAGTAAAAAGGCCACAGAATGATCCATGTCGAACTGAAATATAAATATATTTATTTATAGTTAAATATGGACAAAAAATAGTCAAACCAGGACTGGAAAGATAACCCATGTGACTCCCCCAAAATAGGTCCACACAACCCATTTTGAGTCGTCAAATACATGGTACAGAATCCAAATACAAATCTTATTATATTAAACGGTCGTGCAAAATACGACCACACATACTGTGAGCTTCAATACAGATCGTATATAATACGAAAATATAAACACTTAAATAAGTCTTCATTATAATTATTATCACACTATATTACAAAATAGTGAGGACTACTATAGCGCTATTTCGGACCATCACTCCATTTTGCGACTAGTCCCAGCTATATTCTCATTTCCTGAAGAGAACAATGAAAGAAAAAAGTGAGCTCAACTAGCCCAGCAAAATATATTATGACTAAGATAATGAAGAATAAATTATCGTTAGCCTTCAATAAATCAGATAAAATATTATGGACAACAAGTTTTAGATCAACAACTGCAGCGGAAATAACAATTCATTAGAAGAGTTAAGTAGAGAATGATGTCTACTATCTTCTATGATTTAAAAATTCATTATCAATATTTTATCCCTGTGACATCAATCAATAAATATTTAAAATCAATAATTCATCTTTGCACTACGGGCCAAAGATATTCATTTGTATCATCAATGGTCATAAACATGCCAAACACCTGTCCATCTTTGCACTACATGCCAAATATATTCTTAAATCAACAACTCATCTTTGCACTATGGGCCAAAGATATTCATAAATCAACAGCTCATCTTTGCACTACGGGCCAAAGATATTCATCAATCAACAGTTCATCTTTGCACTACACGCCAAAGATAACTTTCACCACAATATAGGACTTAGGATGATGAAAAATAATATAAAGAACGAATCTAGTGAAATAAAGGATAAATATTAGAGGATTTATCCATATTTCAAAATAAAGATCAAAACATAGATCCAATCAAAGATACTTTGGACAGAAAAAAATAAATTAATTTTTTTTCGTGAATAGTATCACGTGAATAGTACCTCGTAAATAGTACCCAAATGAATAGTACCCCGATATGAAAAGATAAAAATTTCATACGAAAGTTCAGACCAATATTCCAATGAAATGATATTAGATGAAGCGCAAAACTCAAGGAATTTCTGATCATTTCAGGAATTATAGAAGCAATACTTACCGTAGTAAGTTTAAATTTAGAAATATGAAATGAAATATTATCACTTTCATAATATGAAATATGAAAGAAAATAATATTTTTTATGAATATTGAAAGGAAATAACATCATTTACGAGAAAAACAATATCCTTTACCTTAGTAGAATATTATATTTGACTGGAATATCGAATATTATGTTGAGAAAATCTAGCACTGTTATCCACACTCAAATTATCCTTATACTTACAAGAAATACGCTCAATATTATAGAAAAAAAATTTCTAATTCTGGTGTGATTTTCATTTCTTAACTAAGCACCCTATTTATAGAAAAATACCAGAACACCATCGTTAACAAATGAAACCCACAGAGGAATTTCAAGCACCACACTTTTGAAAACTTCAGCACACCACACTTGACAATTCAAGTTGCCCTATTAATATATATATATATATATATATATATATATATATATTAAAACATTTATAATTATTAAAAAGAATTCAAATTCAATTTTTCTCTCTTTCACCTCATTTTATTTTTATACCATGAATTTATTATAATAATGTTACCATTCAAATTATAAACTTATACTATTATATTATCACATTATACTATTATAATATAATATATAATAATATATTTGAATGAATTAATTTTATCGGAGAAGATAAAATGTCAACTTTCAACAAATGTCTCATGCTAAAAATTCTTTCATTTATATCAAAATTGAACAAATATTTTCTTATCATATTTATAAAAAAAATTTATTTTATTCATCAATTATTATAATTAATGTTATAGAATCACAATATTGACAACCAAGTCGTTTCTAGGAAAGAGAGGGCTTTCTGATAAGAATTTCTCCTTATTAACACGCAATTATATAACCTAACCCCTTTCCTCGACAGAACTTTCTAGACATTGTCAATAATGCTATCTAATAATATTATTCAAATAATATGAATTATTGATTTAATAATGTGAAATATTGTGCAGTAGTTATTGTGACAATTATTGAATCAATAATATAAAATAATATGCAATTAGCAATGTAGTAATTATTGAATCAATAATATAAAATACTGAACAGTAATTACTGTAACAATTATTAAATGAGTAATTTCGTACGTCAGAATCAATAATTAGGAATACTTTGCAATACAGTGTGCTACTGTGCAACAACGCGTATTACTATACTTTAACCACCGGGTATTTCAACAGTTTAACGGTAAAAGTTTTGCCATTATTTTTAGAAAACTTATTCTTGTCGTTTTCTTCATTCGACAGTTTCCGTTATGGGGCCCACCAATGATTGCACCGTCGTACGAATATTCTCCAACACAATGAATATTTTATAACCACTTGCTTACTTTATAAAATTTCCACATATCACCCATAACTTATCACATTTATCAAATCAACACCTTATTATTTAAAATAATATATAGAGGAAATTAAATCTTATTCATAAAAAGTTGGGGTCTTACAACCTCCCCTCTTTATAAAATTTAGTCCTCGAAATTGACGTACGTACCTGGTATTTCAAAGAGGTGAGGATACCTTTCTTTCATTTCTGATTCTAACTCCCAAGTCATTTCCTCAATATCATGGATTCTCCATAAAACTTTGACTTGAGGTATAACATTTGAGCGTAGATCATGTTACTTCTTATCCAAAATCTTGACAGGTACCTCCTTATACGTTAAATCTTTGGCTATCTTGTCTGGTCCTTATTCAATAATGTGGTTTGGTTGTTTGAATTCGCATAACAGGTTGGTTAGGATTATGAAAGCTAACAAATTTCCAAAAATAATCAATTTTAGCATGATTAATGGTTAACCAGTCGATTCCTAAAATCACATCAAATGCAAGTATTTTTAAAGAAATGTGATCAACAGGTAATGTGAGGGTGCCAATTTGAATCAAACAAGATTTGTAAACTGTGGATGTAATGAAGGTTTCTCTCAACAGAGTTTCAACAGATAAGTCAAAGTCTAATTTCTTAGCGATCAAGTTCAAACGTTGAGCACAAGCGGGTGAAATAAAAGAATGGGTAGAACCTGTATCTAATAAGGTATAGACTTCGCAAGATTTTATGATTAACTTACCAGTGATAACTTCGTTTCGGTTCCTCACATTTTGGGAAGTCACGACAAACACTCTCCCTTGAACCACCGACTTTAACTTGTCTTGGACAGCCTTCGGTGTCACCATCCCAGCTGGACTTGACTTCGCTATAGAGCATATTCTACCCTCAACTGCTTTTTCGCACTCCTGATCTATGATCTGAATCATTACTCTTCGATCTATATCGAATTGGGGTTGACCGCTCTACACAGGGTAATTCCAAACTCGATGTTGGATTCTCCCAATTGCTGTCCAAAAAGGGAAATCTATATCGCCTATTTTGGCCTTCATGGATCAGACGTCTCTTTCTATAATATCAACGCGTCGTGCGGCTTTTACCCATACATCTTCCATTCTCACTCGTTCAGTTGTTTCTTCTTTCAGTTGATCTTTGACGTTTGCATTCTCAGATTCCAGCTCTATTATCATATGCTCTGCCAGAGAGAGCTTCTGTTCAAGCTTCGCATATTGGGTAGCAAAATCTTGAATTGTTGCATCCCTTTGTTCCACGATCGCTTGTTGTTCTTCACCCTGCTCTTCTAACTCACGAATATAATATTGCAGTTCTACATTTCGATCATAAAATTTTCCTAATAAATCCTCCTCAGGTTCCTCTTCTTCCTTACTCTCAGCTGCTACCTTTGCGACTAGCTCGGATGCAACTATTAATTCTTCACTCACCACATGAATATCTCTAATTTCTTTTTTGCCTAACATCCTACAATCAAGTTCAATAACTTAATTAGTACTCCCTAATAAACATCTTTGTTATAACAAGATATTATACTCCAATATCTATTCTTTAAATAAATCTCCTCAATTCATCACTTAAAACTCTATATGAGTTCATCTCTTGATTTTCAGATGTCATTCTTAAATACTGCCACAAAAACAAGGGTTAATTAAAGAAATTGACATATCACATATTATCCCTATATTCCGACCGACCAATTAAATAACAAGTAAGCTTAGGTAGGACACACTAGCGAAAGTTTTACTTGTCTCTCCCCTCCTAGTTCTATTCCCAAATCTCTGCCAGAGATCATATCTCTAAGCTCTGATACCAACTATGACGCCCACAAAATAGGTCCACACAACCCATTCTGAGTCGCCAAATACATGGTACAGAATCCAAATACAAATCTCATTATATTAAACGGTCGTGCAATATACGACCACACATACTGTGAAGCTTCAATACAGATCGTATATAATAAGAAAATATAAACACTCAAATAAGTCCTCATTACAATTATTATCACGCTATTTTACAAAATAGTGAGGACTACTATAGCGCTATTTTGGACCATCGCTCCATTTTCCGACTAGTCCCAGCTATATTCCCATTTCCTAAAGAGAACAATGAAAGAAAAGGGTGGGCTCAACTAGCCTAGTAAAGAATATTATGACTAAGATAATGAAGAATAAATTATCGTTAGCCTTCAATAAATCAGATAAAATATTATAGACAACAAGTTTTAGATCAGCAACTGCAGCGAAAATAACAATTCATTAGAAGAGTTAAGTAGAGAATGATGTCTACTATCTTCTATGATTTAAAAGTCCATCATCAATATTTTATCCCTAGTGACATCAATCAGTAAATATGTTAAATCAATAATTCATCTGTGCACTACAAGCTAAAGATATTCATTTGTATCATCAATGGTCATGATCATGCCAAATACCTGTTCATCTTTGCATTACAAGTCAAAGATATTCTTAAATTAACAACTCATCTTTGCATTACGGGCCAAAGATATTCGTAAATCAACAGCTCAACTTTGAACTACGGGCCAAAGATATTCATCAATCAACAGTTCATCTTTGCACTACAGGCCAAAGATAACTTTCACCACAATATAGGACTGAGGATGATGAAAAATAATATAAAGAACGAATCCAGTGACATAAAGGATAAATATTAGAGGATTTATCCATAGTTCAAAATAATAATCAAAACATGGATCCAATCAAAGATACTTTTAACAGAAAAAAAATTAATTAATTTTTTTCCCGTGAATAGTACCACGTGAATAGTACCTCGTGAATAGTACCCGAGTAAATAGTATCCCGACATGAAAAGATAAAAAATTTATAAGAAAGTTCAGACCAATATTCTAGTGAAATGATATTAAATGAAACGCAAAACTCAAGGAATTTCTGATCATTTCAGGAATTATAGAAGCAATACTTATTGTAGTAAGTTCATAATATGAAATATGAAAGAAAATAATGTTCTTTATCAATATTGAAAGGAAATAACATCATTTACAAGAAAAATAATATCCTTTATCTTAGTAGAATACTATATCTGACTTGAATATCGGATATTATGTTGAGAAAATCTTGCACTATTATCCACACTCAAACTATCCTTATACTTACAAAAAATACGCTCAATATTATAGAGAGAAAATTTTCTTATTCTGGTGTGATTTTTATTTTTTAACTAAGCACCCTATTTATAAGAAAATGTCAGAACACCAATGTTGACAAATGAAACCCACGGAGGATTTTCAAGCACCACACTTTTCAAAACTTCAGCACACCACACTTGACAATTCAAGTTGCCCACATGTGTGTGTGTGTGTGTGTGTGTGTGTGTATATATATATTAAAAAATTTATAATTATTAAAAAGAATTCAAATTCAATTTTTTTCTCTTCCACCTCATTTTATTTTTGTATCATGAATTTATTATAATAATGTTACCATTCAAATTATAAACTTATACTATTATATTATCACATTATACGATTATAATGTAATATTATAATAATATATTTGAATGAATTAATTTTATCGAAGAAGATAAAATGTCAACTTTCAACAAATGTCTCATGCTAAAAATTCCTTCATTTATATCAAAATTGAACAAATATTTTCTTATCATATTTATCAATAATTTTTATTTTATTCATCAATTATTATAATTAATATTATAGAATCACAATATTGACAACCAGGGTCGTTCCCAGGAAAGAGGGGGTTTTTCCGATAAGAATTTCTCCTTATTGACACGCAATTATATAACCTAACCCCTTTCCTCGACAGAACTTTCTAGACATTGTCAATAATGCTATCTAATAATATTATTCAAATAATATAAATTATTGATTTAATAATGTGAAATACTATGCAGTGGTTACTGTGACAATTATTGAATCAATAATATAAAATAATATGCAATTATCAATGTAGCAATTATTGAATCAATAATATAAAATACTGAATAGTAATTACTGTAACAATTATTGAATGAGTGACTTAGTATGTAAGAATCAATAATTAGGAATACTATGCAATACCGTGTGCTACTGTGCAACAACACGTATTACTGTACTTTAACCACCGGGTATTTCAACAGTTTAGCGATAAAAATTTTGCCATTATTTTAAAAAATTTATTCTTGTCATTTTTTTTATTCGATAATTTTCGTTATGGGACCCACCAATGATTGCACCGTCGTACAAATATTCCCCGACACAATAAATATTTTATAACCACTTGCTTACTTTGTAAAATTTGCACATATCACCCATAACTTATCACATTTATCAAATCAACACCTTATTATTTAAAATAATATATGGAGGAAATTAAATCTTATTCATAAAAAATTGGGGTCTTACAACCCAGTCCGGTGAAAGGTGTATATGTATATATATACATATATATAAATAGTAAACTACCACGGATTTGACATCCGGGCTTGATATAATTGAAAAGTTAGTATATATAAAGTTAAATATATATAAAAAAAAAGAAGCCAAACCCGGACTGGGAAGATAACCCAGTCCGACGAAGTTGCTCAAAATGAAGATATTAGTATATAAAAGCTGTTAGATGCGACGGATCGTCAATCCGAGTTGTAGAAATGCCAGAAAATGCGTTTAGGTACTAAAATATACTAAAAGTTAACAAAAAGGGCCACAGAACTGAGTTCTAGGCATATTTAGAAAACGAAATGTGATATGCAAGTGTATAACAGCGTAATGAAGTAAAATAAACTTGCTGATCATAAAAATACTCACAATGGACTGCTACACGGGCTTTTTGCCAAATCGTAGGCTTTAAACGTCCAAATCTACCCGTTAATTTTTGATGTGGTAGTATGTGGGTATATCTATGTGTTAAAGTGAAAAAATTTGGGTTTGGAAGACAAGAAAATGGCTGGAAAACCAAACGGACAAGGGTTAAGAGCATTTTTCGATTCTTAAATGAGCTGGGGGTGAGCTCATATTTATAGACCCAGGAGAAGCGGGTCAACCCGCGGCTACCGCAGGTCCACCTGCGGCTCCACGTGGCAGGGATCCCGTGGCGGGTCCCGTCGCCTCGAAGTACATGCACTTCGAGCAATGTGAGGTCCGGTTCAAAACTTTTTAACTTTTGATCAGAGCGTTCGTTTGAGGCGTGCTATACCTTTCCGAAAAGCCCTCGCCAAGCGCGTCGCAATGACATGGGAAAAAAAACCTTTTCCGAGTCCACAAAGATGGGTTCATAACCAGGTCTTTGATTCCTCGCAATTTGTCCGTTGAGCTGTTTAACGCTGTTTCTACTCGGGATCATTGTTATGTTGGTTCTGACCTTTGTGGCATAAATTCGAATTGAGTTTGACTTAATCGACTTTAAGTTAGTAAAATAACCATTTTGCCCCTCCCGGGGTTGCCTTCAATGTTGGATATGACCTTCGACTGACTTCCTGGGGTTGTTTCCAAAGTTTGGATCCCATTCGAGTCTGTTTGTCCTCCGTATTATCTCCGAGGCTGACTTGGTCCTTCCAGGTTTTTCTCTGGAGATATTGTAATGCTTCAGGATTATTTTTGAAGTTGACCTGACCTCCCGGGTTGAGACCGGGGCTGACTTGTACTTTTCAGGTTGAGACCGGGATGACATGTACTTTCCGGGTTGAGACCGGGGATGACCTGTACCTCCCGGGTTGAGATCGAGGCTGACCTGTACCTCTCGGGTTGAGACAGGGGCTGACCTGTACATCTCGGGTTGAGACCGGGGCTGATCTGTACCTCCCGAATTGAGACGAAGGCTGACCTGTACCTCCTGGGTTGAGATCGGGGCTGACCTATACCTCCCGGGTTGAGACCGGGGCTGATCTGTACCTCTCGGGTTGAGACCGGGACTGACCTGTACCTCCCAGGTTGAGACCGGGGCTGATCTGTACCTCCCGGGTTGAGGCCAGGGCTGACCTGTACCTCCCGGGTTGAGACCGGAGCTGACCTGTACCTCCCGGGTTGAGACCGGGCCTGACCTGACCTGATGACCCGGTATTGAGACCGGGGTTGATTTGACGACCCGATATTGAGACTGGGGTTATTTTGAAAAGACAGTCTTGGCCTCCTACAGTGTTAGTAACAGGGAAACGAAATTTTGAGTGTCTACACTCTCTATAGGATTAATATATAAATTGATTTTAATTATCCTATTTTATTCCTATCAAAAATATTTTTTTTCCTAAAGTTGAATTTATTTTTCTTGACCTTGATAAATTAATTATCAAGAGTTAAATAAATTTATTCAAATATTACCATTTCCTAAGGCATGGAGATTTCTATTCTTTTCTAAAAAGATTTTTTAAAAATTTTATTGGGCAAAAAGAATTAAAAATTATTTTTATAATATATATATATATATATATATATATATATATATGTATTAAATGCATGCATGTGCCGTGTGTGTGAGTGTCAAAATCTATATGCATGTGTGTGACGTGTGTGTGAATATGAATGCATGCAAATGAGGTGTGTGTGCAAAAGTAAAGTGTTTATACATATGCAGGAAATTTTGAAAACTACCAACATGCAATTCTTTTAAAAGAAATAACCTAGTCATTTGGCAAAACAATTTTTGCAAGGATGGCCAATCCGTGTGCTCCTGTTTAAATCCGGACCATTCATTTTTCATCCAGGCAATTCGAACCATTGGTTCAAAATTAGATTTCAAAAATTACTATTTTTCCCTCAACTTCAAAATCCTATAAATAGGAGGCTTTTAATTCATCCCAAACTTACCAATTCACAAAGCAAAGAAAAGCTATATCTCCTTGCCTACATACTCTCTGCAAAAAGCTTTCTCTTCATCTTCTAATTCAAAATTCTATTTCTTGAAAGAAGATTAAATTGGTCAAAGTAGTTAAGATAAGTCATTAAATTTTTGTATTTGCATTATCTCATATCTATTTTTATTTATATATAGATATATTAAAGATAAATTGTTATACATATATATATATATATATATATATATATATATATATATATTTAATCTATCAAATATTATAAAAAGTCTGTACTTAGATACCGATATAATTCGGAAGAAATTTCTCTTCCAGACGGTCTTTAAAATCCTAAGTAGCTTTTTATTAATATTGATACATTATATAAGTATTGAAAAATATTTATATAATTATCAGATTGTGAAACAAACAATTTGGTCAGTACTTAGATACCGATATAATTCGGATGTTATTTCTCTGAAATTCTCCGAAACGGTCTTTAAATCCTGAGTGGCCAAATTTTCACAACATAGATCAAATATAATATAATATATATAAGTGGGTGATAATTTGTCATACTTAATTGTTATACAGATATATATATATATATATATATATATATATATATGTAATCTATCGAATATTATATAAAAAGTCTGTACTTAGATACAGATATAATTCGAAAGAAATTTCTCTTCCAGACGGTCTTTAAAATCCTAAGTGGCTTTTTATTAATATAGATACATTATATAAGTATTAAAAAATATTTATATAATTATCAAATTGTGAAACAAACAATGTGGTCAGTACTTAGATACTGATATAACTCGGATGTTATTTATCTGAAATTCTCTGAAACGGTTTTTAAATCCTGAGTGGCCAAAGTTTCACAACATAGATCAAATATAATATAATATATATATGTGGGTGAAACAAATTTTATCAAGTATTATTTAATTGATAAATCTATTATATTTAATAACTTTCATAACAAATATCTTACTCACAAACTTATTTATTCACAAAATTACTTGTTGCATTAGATGTGATTTTATATTATTTTTTGAACTCAAAGATATATCTGTTCAAACCATAGAAACACTCTTTTAAATAAAAAAATCTTTTTGAAAATTATTTAAACCATAGAAACACACTCTTTATTAAAAGAAAAGAAAATCTTTATAAAACTGCATCAATTTACATATCTGCTTATCTGAAGCATTTCATATAAAAGTCTTGAACTTTTATTTGATAATTGATCTTAAATTATATATCTGCTTATCTGAGAAGTATCAACTATAAAAGTTATTTAAACTTTTATAAATCTGTATTAAACTCTATCTATTTACTTTAGAAGTAAATTCAAACTATCTTTTTATAAAAAGGGAAAAGGGTAGAGTCAGTTTATTTTATATATTTGTAAGAAAGACAAAAATTCTTTGACCAAGACCAGAGTCTTAGAGAGGTCAGCTGGGAGTTGGGTCTCTAGTGTACTTGTGAGGTGAGGAAGAGATTGTTGTTTCAAGACCAGGTTATAGAATAGTTCTGAACTCAAAAGAAGATTCAACTAAGCTTAAGGATGGAGCTGGGAGTTTGCTGTCCAAGATAGTTAGTTGTGAATAGTTGTAAGTTGATCTATAAAACTTTGTAAAGGTTTCTCCACCTAGTAAAGGAGCATTTATTACTGGGAGTAATAGGATCTCAAGCCCTAGAGAGGAGCTTGAGACTTGACGTAGCAGTATACCCAAGCTGTATATTGTGAACCAGATAAATCTTTGTGCATTGTGTGATTGAATTTTTTTAATTCTGCATATTAATTTCTGACACTACAAATTAATTTGCTAAATATTTAAAAGGGCCTAAGATAATTTTTTAACCAGTAATAATCCATTCAACTCCCCTTCTAGATTATTATTGGACTTTCAGTGCAAATGTTTGGAAAAGGGAATAATTTCTTCTCTGAATGGGCACGTTTGGATTGCCTCTCTGATTCTGTCCCTGAAGTATCAAGGACACATCCTTCTTTTTCTTTTTATGAACTTTTCGAGGATTATTCCCATAGCTTCCAGCTTGAATATGTTCGGCCACGGCCTCCAAAGCAGTAAGGTCTTTGATCTTTCTAGACTTCAATCCCATTTCAGCCATTTCTTCATGTTTAATCATTTCTGAGAATGGTTTTCCTATACCTACTAGGACCCTCTCATAATATGGAGCTTCTTGGATGTTTATGAAATCATCACTATCTTAGTCTCTGTCATGGGAGGGGTGACTTGTGCAGCCATCCGTCTCCATCTTTGGGCATGCTCACGGAAAGACTCATTACTTTGTTTTTTGATCTTGGTCACTTGATATCGATCCGGAGCCATTTGTGATTGGAAGCTGTATTGATTTAGGAATACATGGGCTAGCTCTTCCCAACTATGGATCTTGGAATTATCGAGTCAAGCATACTAAGCTCGGGCTTCTCCAGTCAGACTCTTTCGGAATAACTGAATTATGAGTTTTTCATCCTCTGCATAAGATCCTAACTCTCCAATGTATACTTTCAAATGAGTATAAAGATCTCCTAACCCATAATACTTTTCAAAATTCGGGACTTGAAATTTTTTTTGGATATCGAGCCCCTGGAAATATACAAAGATCTGAGTAGTTTACACTTCCAAATGCCCAACTTCCTTTGATGGGCCGGTTAGTTTCTTCCATTTGCTGGACTTTTTTCCTAATATCACCAGTTTTCTGATCATTTATGAGATTGGTGATTTCAGGGGTTTTGTTGGTCATATCCTTGTTTTGAGGCTCAGGTATCTGAGTATCTTTATTTTTGTCGGTATCCTGACTGCCACCTATCTTTTGTTGATGACTCGGTTTGAACGGGTATTTGTTTACCCTGAATACCTTTGCTTTTCTCTATAAGGAAAATAGCCAATTCTACTATCTAATTTTTTAGTTCTTCACACTCTTCCCGACATACAGTGGTGGATTCAGGTTGGGCACTTGAAGCCATGCCTGGATATGGGCTCAGTGCCTTTTTAGACTTTGATCTGGTAACGAGAGCAATATTTTCCTACAATAAAAGTAGGTATGTTAATTTTGATATATACTAACAGGATGCATGTTAGGCAATGTGTCATTTTTTAAGGTTTTTAAGCTGTTCCTGCAAAACAGCTGTTAGTTGTTTTGCTGACGAAATAGTATGACATGATTTAATATCTGTGCAAAACATAAAATTTAACAGGGAAGAGAATGTATATTTACATTGAAAATTACATGGAATTTGAAATTTACATTGAATTTACATGGAATTTGAAAGGGAAAGGCATGTAGGGACTTCCCTTCGTGTTTGGCTTATCAGAGGCTGACTTATCTTAGGCTACTCTCGCGGTTTTTTGGCATGAAGGTCCCCAGATCATCGCAATTTACTAGATGGGAAGTTAATATATTTTTTCAATTGAAGAGGATCTGAGTGGCGCCTTTCCTGAGCCTCGCAGGATTAGTCTCCTTTGAGTCCAGTAATCAAACGCCGACAAGTTAGCCTCTTGGTGGAGGAATCACACAACATACATTCACATATAACATGTCTCACTGTATGAAATTATGACATTGTGTGAAGCACTAATATAAAGCAGTAAAACAGGTATTTACATCCACTCAATGTAAGACAGCATCCACACACATGCAGATAAAAGGGAATTTTTTGAGAAGATTGAAATGCGGCTTAAGCCCTTTACTGTCCTCAGCAGAGTCGCCACCTGTCGACGTCGGAAAAAATCTCTGATTCCCTTTTCCTATATCTATTTCTACCCTTTATGTCTTCTATTTGTTTTATCTAAAGGGTGAATTTTTAGGAAAATACCGACATATAATGTCGACGATTTTAAAAGGTTTGATTTTACAGAGTCGCCAGTTGATATATTTAAAATGGTTGTACCAACTCAACCGAGTTTTGAAAGATTTTTGCAATATGGCCCAATTATTGGACTTTATTCGATTGGTCTTGAAAATCGAGATTCATAAAGTTCGGGGGCTTGATTAAGCGGGGAGAGGGTGTTAGGCATCCCCCGACTTCAGTGAAACACGGTTACCGCGTCTTTTCAATTTCCCTGATAATTATATGTATGTGTGTGTGTGTGTCTTGCAGTAATTGGGCCTTAGTGCTTTATTTGAAAGTAGTGATGTGCTTCGTTGGACCTATATACGAAGGATTTGATTTAATGAAAAGTCCATTTTTAGAATAGATATGAAAGTGACATTTTGAAAGGTGATTTTCAAACCCTTTCCCTAACATAGGAATTAAAGCCTTTTGATACTTTCATTTTTTATTCTTTATTCAGCTTGATTTTGATTTTATTGGATATGCAAAACAGAAATTTATACAAGTGTCAGACCTCTTATGGGCATGAAAGCCATTGAAGTGATCCGAGCACTACAAACCACAATTTACTATGTTGAGACCATAAATCCAGATAATCATTTTAAGGTCCCTCTTATTTACATTTATAAAAGGTCTGCAAGCTGTATTTACAACTCAGATTTGTCCATTGTGGGAATCGGATCCAGATCCATGTGATTAATCGTAGATCTCGTGATTCCTAGGCTCACAAAATATCATTTAAAAGCTTGCACGACAAATATATGAAAATAAAATGCAAATTAAAATTTAGACATCGCAAGACAAAAGATTCATCAGTTAAATCTTTGCATGCGCGTAGCCAAAGCATCTCGTTCCCTATAGATACAGATCAAGGGTCGCGTAGTTGCTTAATATTTACAAAAGTAGAAAGAAAACTAGATTTAAATAAATATTAGTCATTCTAGCTCAACGGTTCTAGTTTTATAACTTTTGAACAAGTTAAAAGTTAGATATGGCTAGATTTAGATAAATCTAGTCCACAACCTTTACATTAGAACAGTTTTACATCAAATGAACAGTTAACACTGATATTTAATTACATTGAATAAATAATATATATATAATAATTATATATATATATATATATTAAAGCTGGAAAGAGCCACAGATTCATACTCCAGGCGTGAATGAGAAATAGAAATATATATATATATATATATATATATATATTAAAGCTGAAAAAGACGACCACGAATTAGCCATTAAGGTCAGACGAGTTAATATAAATATAAATATATAATTATATATATATATATATAATTATAAGTGTTGTTTTAGCCTGGATATATATATATATATATATATATATATATATATATACTTGTATATATATTAAAGCGATAAAAGCCACAGATTTACAATCCAGGCTGAAATAACACTTATAAACGTATATATATATATATATATATATATATATATATATATATATATATATACACACTTATATATACATATATTAAAGCTAGAAAGGCCACGGATTTGAAATCCAGGCAAAACCAAAAGCTATAAATATATATATATATATATATATATATATATATATATTTGTGTTAAAGTAGTAAAAAGCTTCAGACTTGAAGAAATCTCACAGTGTACAGCGAGAAAGGCTTTAAACCGCTTTTGAGGCTTGAAAACTTCGTTTCTATCGGTTAAAACTTGATATGTTAGTATATATACGTATACAAGTGTTTAGGAAGAGTAAAATTCAAGTTTGGAACACTGTAGTTAGGGTTAAGAGTTGGAACGGGCGGAATTTCCTCTCTTTTTCTCTTTTTTTCTCTTTCTTTTTGGCTGATGGGGGGTCTTATTTATAGACCACAGTAGTCGTAGGTCCACCTGCGGCAGCCGCGGGTCTATCTGCGGCTGACTCGGGCGTCCCGTGGGTCCCATCGTCTCGAAGTACGTGCACCCAACCACCATTGTCTGCTTAAAACCTTCATAACTTTCAATCTGGGAATCCGATGGAGGCGTGCTATACCTTTCCAAAAAACCCTTTCTGAGAGCTACACAATGACATGGGATTTGACCTTTTTTGAATCCGAGAAGATGGGTCCATGACCAGATCTTCGAGTCTTCGCAATCCGACTGTTGAGCTATCTAGTGATGTTTTTCACTCGGGATTGACGTTATGGTTCCGCATGACCTTTCTGGAAGTGATTTAACTTAATTTGACTTGATTTCATGTTAAGTTATCAAAATGACCGTTTTGCCCTTCCGGGGGTTGTCTCCAAGATTGACAGGGCTTTCGACTGTTTCTCGGGGTTGTCTCTGAGGTATACTCTCAGCCGACTCTATTATTCCTCAAGGTTGTCTCTGAAGGTTGATTTGATATCCCAGGGTTGTCTCTGGGGATTTATTTGATGCTTCGGGGTCGTCTTCAAAGGTTAAAGGTTAACTTGAGCTCCCGGGGTTGTCGCCGAGGGGGGTAATTTGATCTCACAGGGTTGTCGCCAGGGTTTTATTTGATCTCCCGGGATTGTCGTCTGGGTTTGATTTGATTTCTCAAGGTTGTCTCCGAGGTATAATTTGAACTCCCGGGGTTGTCGCCGGGGGGTTTTGCTTTGATATGACTTTTAGGGTTGTCTCTAGAAGGTAAAAGACAGGTTTGCCCTCCTACAGGGTTAGTAACATGAATGCAAAATTTCGAGTGTCTACGCGGTGTATATGTGAGACAGTGAGATAGAGTGATTGACTAACTTTGATTTATTAATTATGCAATTAACTAATCATATTCAGGGTAAAAAGTAGTGTTTAATAATATAATTAAACAATATGTCACAGTGTCGTTTGCATGAAATTTAAATGAGTTATTAATTTAAATTAGAATAAGCAAAAATGTTTTTAAAAAATGAAACAAAGTTTTTAAATAGCTTTAACTTTTAAGCATTTGATCTTAGAATCATAGTTAATTTATTTAGTTTTAAACAATATAATTATAAAAATTAAAAACTTTTTATAAAGTAATTCTCAAAATTTATTGTATTCAAAAGTTAATTATCACATCTATTTTGAATTAAAAATATTTCGTATCGACTTTGAAAATTCATACTTGATCAGTTTATTACTTATATTTCAAAACAGAAGAACGGATGAAATATTTGGTATTATTACATTCCAAATTTTCAACTTTAACAATATTAGTCTATTAGATATTGAATTAATCTAAATCAACTAAATTTAAATTATTTTAAATCTTATAATTTTATATTTTTCCTTATAAAAAATCTTAAATAAGACTATTTTTATAAAATAGATGGAGTATTATTCATTTATTCTAGACTAATTATGTAATAAATAATAATATTGACCACTAATCCACTACTACTAATTTAATATATTATATATATATATATATGATAATATGATATATATTATATCTTATTCCTAAATAAGTCTTATATAGTGTGATATAAAACTTATATATCAATGATAATATGATAATAATATAATATGATATATATATATATATATATATATATTATATTTATATGATTATATCCTATTGTAATAATGATGATTACAATATTTGATATAACTTTTGATTGAATTACTTAGACTCTTAGAAAAGATATTTTTGGTATTTATTTAATTATTTTTTACTTCAGAGTTCTAAGTTTGTGTTCGTGAACAAGTTTGTGTTCGTGAACAAGTTTGTGTTTGTGAACATTCGCGAATAGTTCATGTTCGCGAACAAGCTTGTGATCGAATTGTTCGCGAACTGTTCGTGAACTCGATCATGTTCGCGAACACCAAGCGATCTGAACTCGTACATAGCTGTTGGTTCGATCAAGTTACTCGACCATGTTCGAGTTCTGCTGAAAGTGTTCGAGTTTGATAAAGTTCGGTTCGGTTTGATTCCGTTCGGTTCGTTTGCAGCCTTAAACCCAATGTACATGGATTATATAATTATATGTATTTGTATTTGTACCCATAATAAGACCTAGGTAATAACATTAAGTCATTAAATTTGACCTTGTGAGCCCAAAAAGAAACCTACATTAAAAGTGTTTGTGACGCCCCCAAAATAGGTCCACACAACCCATTCTGAGTTGCCAAATACATGGTATAGAAGCCAAATCCAAATCTTTTTATATTAAACTGTCGTGCAAAATACGACCACACAAATTGTGAACTTCAAAACAGATATTATGTCGTATATAATACAAAAATATCAATGCTCAAATTAAGTCCTCATTACAATTATTATTGTAGATACTCAAAATTTTGCATTGCTGTTACTAACCCTCCAGGAGGGCAAAACCATCTTTTACCTTCCAAAGACAACCCTGGAAGTTCAAACCCCGGCAACAACACCAGGAGATCTAACTCAACCCCGGTCACAACACCGGGATATCAGTCAAGCCCCGACAACACCGGGAGGTCAAGTCAAGCCCCGACAACAACCCTGGGAGGTACAGAAGCCCCGGCGACAACACCGGGGGATCTAACATAACCCCGGTCACAACATCGGGATGTCAAGTCAAACCCCGACAACATCGTGATGTCAAGTCAAGCCCCAACGATAACCCCGGGAGGTACAGCAGCCCCGGTGACAACATCGGGAGATCAAATCAACCTTTGGAGACAGCCCCGAAGCATCAAATCATCCCAGAGACAACCCTAGGAGACCAAATAAATCTCGGAGACAACCTTGAGGAAGAACAGAGTCGACTGGGATCAAACCTCGGAGACAACCCCGGAAAAACAGTCGAAAACCTTGCTAACAAATGAGATGACCATCGGAAGGGAAAAATAGTCATTTTACCAACTTGAAGCCAAATCAGTAAAAAATAAGCCAAATTAATGCAATAAATGTCAAAAAGAGCCATAACATCGATCCCGAGTGAAAACAGCACAAGATCGCTCAACGGACGGACTGCGAAAAAATAAAAATCTGGTCATAAACCCATCTTCTTGGAATCAGAAATGGTCAAATCCTATGTTATTGTGTATCTTTCGAAAAGGGATTTCCGGAAAGGTATAGCATGCCCGGATCAAAAGTTATGAAGGTTCGAACCTAACATCGCGTTGCTCAGAGTGCACGTACTTCGAGACGATGGGACCCACGGGAGTGGGCCCCACTCGAGGAGCCGCAAGTAGAGTCGCTGCTGCCATGAGTGCACCTGCTATCATTTTGGTCTATAAAAAAGACCCCCCACCCTTGCAAAAAAAGAGAAAAAAATAGAAAACGTTCTGAAACTCCGCCCATTTCAACCCTTAGCCCTACTTCTAGTACTCAAAACCTAGATTTTATTCTTCCAATATGTTTGCATACGTATATTCTACAACATACCAAAAATGAACCGATGGAAACGTACTTTTGAAGCCCACCAAGTGGCAAAAAGCCAATGGAGCAGTCCATTGTAAGTTTTTTTACGATCAGAAGTCATTTCTTACTTCATTACGTATATGTGAACGTGCATATAAAGTTTCATCTTTTGATTTTGCCCGGAACTCAGTTTCGTAGCCTTTTTAGCTTACTTTTTAGTATATATAAGTATATATATACGTTTTTCTTCGTTTGCACAGCCTGGATCGTTAATCTGTGGCTTTTACTCACTTATATATATATATATATATATATATATATGTATTAATTTTCAATTTTGTCAAGCCTAGATTGCAAATTTATATCATTTACTGCTTATATATATATATAACTATAAATATATAATTTTTCTGACTTTGTTTGGCCTGGATTGGAAATATGTGGTCTTTTATTGCTTATATATATATATATTTACATTTCTATATAGCCTGGAATAATTCGTGGCTCTTTACCTCTTATATATATATATATATTTACATTTTTGTTGAGCCTAGAGTTATTCGTGGCGCTTTATCGCTTTTATAAATATATATATATATATATATATATATATATATATGTATATATATATATATATTTATATTTCTGTCGAGCCTGGATCAATTCGTGGCTCTTTACAGCTTTTATAAATATATATATATATATATATATATATATATATATTTACATTTTAGTCGGGCCTGGATTGGAAATCCATGGCCCTTTACAGCTTTTATATATATATATATATATATATATATATATGTATTTCAGTCGGGCCTAGATTGGAAATCCGTGGCCCTTTACAGCTTTTATATAATTCTTTATTCATTATGATTAAATATCTGTTTTAAATGTTCATTTGATATGCATTTGTTCTAATGTAAATTTTGGCTTTCTAACTTTCAAATGGTTCCAAATAGGTCCAACCGGAACCGGGAAGCTAGAATGACTAAGATTTATTTAAATCTAGTTTTTTCTAGTCTTGTAAATATTAAAGCAACCTCGCGACCCTAGATCCATATCTAGTAGAAACGAGAAGCTTTAGCTATGCGCATGCAAGGATTTGATTGATAAATCCTTCGTTTTCGCGACGTCTCTAGAGTACAATTCTCCTTCTATGTGAATATCTGTGTTGTGCAGGTTTTCTTGGCCATTTTCTGTGAACATAGGAATCGTGGGATTGATGATCAAATTGATCTAAATCTGATTTTCACGATGGACAACTACATATTACAAATGTATCCTGCTAGTTTTTCTGAAAAATGTACATCCGAGGGACCTTAAAACGGTTATCCGGATTTAAGGTCTCAAACATAGTGAAATATGGTCTGTAGTGCTAGAGTCACTTCGATGGCTGTCATGCCCATAAGAAGACCGGCACTTGTATATAAATTTTGTGGTCAAGGATGCTTCTCATCCTGACGATCAACATCCAAATCAAGCCAAAGGCTGAAATAGAATAAAATGGAAGTATTAATATGCTTCAATTCCTATGCAAGCGAAAGGGTTTGAAAACCACCTTTCCAAACATCATTTTCATATCTTGTCTAAACAAAAGGACTTTTCAAACAAATCAAACCCTTCGTATATAGGTTCAACGAAGCATGGCACTACTTTCAAAACAAACAAACATAGGCTCAATTACTTCCAGCATACACACATACATTGCAAATAAAAAAGAGAAATATTGAAAAGATGCAGTACCATGTTTCACGGGAGTCGGGGGGTGCCTAACACCTTCCCCCTGCTTAATCAAGCCCCCGAACTTTAAAATCTAGGTTTTAAAAGCTAAGTTTTGATAGTGTCCAGTAATTGGGCCTATTTGCAAAAAATCAAACAAAACTAAGTTGAGTTGGTACAATCATTTCAAAATCTACCAACTAGCGACTCTGTAAATCTTTCAAATCGTTGACATGATACATGTTGGCCTTTTCCTAAAAACTTCACCCTTCATAAAACAGATAAGACAAACAAGGGTAGAAAACAACAAAATTTAGGAAGAGGAAGATATGTCCAAAGCGACAAGATTTTTTCCCGACGTCGACAGGTGGCGACTCTGCTGGGGACAGTAGAGGGCTTAGGTCGCGCTCAAATCTTTTCAAAATTTCCCTTTTCTATCTGCGTATGTGTGAATGTTGTGTTTTACATTGAATGGATATGAATGAATGTTTTACTACTTTATGTTAGTTCTTCGCACAAATGTCATCATTTCATACGGTGAGACACGATGTATGTGAATGTATGCTGTGTGATTCCTCCACCAGGAGGCGAACCCGCCGATGTTTGATTACTAGACTCAAAGGAGACTAATCCTGCGAGGCTCAGGAAAGGCACCACTCAGATCCGCTCTAATTGAAAGATCGGATTAATTTTCCCTCTAGTAGATTGCGAAGATCTAGGGACCTTCATGCCAAAAAGCCGCGAGAGTAGCCTAAGATAGGTCAGCCTCTGATTAACCAAATCCGAAGGGAAGCCTCTTCATGCTTTCCCCTTTCAATTCAATGTAAAAAATTTCAATTCCAATGTAAATGTCAAGATTCAATGTAAATATACATTTCATTGTGAATCCTGTCATACTATCATGTCATCAAAATAACTGACCTTTGTTTTATAGGATAAGAATAAAAAAACCCTAAAAACAAACACATTGCATAGCATGCATTTGGCTGATACATACATCGAAATTAACACGCCTACTTTTATTGTAGGTAAAAATTTGTCCCGTTACTAGATCCAAATCTAAGAAAGCACTAAGCCCATCTCCAAACATGGCTTCAAGTGCTCAACCTGAATCCACCCATATTTCTAGGGAAGAGTTCGAAGGACTAAAGAACCAGATAGCAGAATTAGCTATTTTTCTCAAAGAACAAATCAAAGGTCTTCAGGGTAAACAAACCCCCGGTCAGACATAGTCCTCCACACCCGGTGGCAGTCAGAACACCGGCAAGAAAGATCCTTAGACCCGTGAGTCTCAGAACAAGGACCCAACCAACAAAACCCCTAAAATCATCAACATTGACAAAAAGAACTAGGTTGATGATATTATGAAAAAGTTCCAACAAATGGAAGAAACAATCCGGTCCATCAAATGGACTAGGGCATTTAGGAGTGTCGATTATTCAAACTTATGCATATTTCCAGGTGCTCGATATCCCGACAAGTTTCAAGTCCCTGATTTTGAGAAATATGATGGATTAGGAGATCCCTACACCCATTTGAAGGTATTCATTAGAGAACTTGGATCCTATGTAGAGGACGAGAAGCTCAAAATGCAACTATTCCAGAAAAGTCTGACCGAAGAGGCTAGAGCCTGGTATGCTCTATTGGACAATTCAAAAATTCACAGCTGGGAAGAGTTAGCACATGCCTTCCTCAATCAATATAGTTTCCAATCTCAGATGGCTCTAGACAGATATCAAATCACCAAAGTCAAGAAGCAAAACACTGAGTCATTCCAAGAGTATGCTCAAAGATAGAGACGGATGGCAGCACAAGTCACCACGCCTATGACAGAGATTGAGATAGTCCTAACCTTCATCGACATTCAAGAAGCTCTGTATTATGAAAGGGTCCTAGCAGGTATAGGAAAACCATTCTCGGAGATAATTAAATATGGAGAGATGGCCGAAATGGGGATAAAGTCTGGGAAGATAAAAGATCTTACCGCCTTGGAAGTCGTGGCCGAGCATATCCAATCGGGGAGTTATGGGAGTAATCCCCGGAGAGTACACAAGAAGAAGGAAGAAGAAGTGTCCTTAGTACTATAAGGACAAAATCAAAGAGGTAGTTCAAGCAGCCTGCCTATTCAAAGGAGAAACTATCCCCCTTTTCAAGCTCCTGCACAATCTTCTAAACCTCCATTTCAAAAAGCGGGAGAGGTCAGACGTCGAAGAACGTTCACCCCCTTGGGGGATTCATTAGAAAATATGTTGAAACTGCTGACAGCACAAAAGAAGATTGTCCAGCTCCTTCCACCCGCCAGTTCGAGCTGACGGAATTTTAACCCGAGTAAAAAGTGTGCATACCATTCCAGAGCATTGGGCCACGATACACAAGACTGTTAGGCTCTCAAACATAAAATCCAAGACTTGATAGATAACGGAGAGATTGTGGTGACAAAACCAGAGCAACCACATGTGCAAGATAATCCCCTCCCTCAACAGAATGAGGAGAGTGTTAATATGATTAGCACCAAGAGCGGAGAAGGATCCAAATACCTCCGATATATTGGAGAGTCAACTCAATCACGTACCAATAGCCCAGACAGTTGGGAGTTCTAAGAAAGGCAGTTCCTGATAGAATAGGAAATCAAGTCCATTAAGGAACAGATTGGACAGTTAGCGGAGTTGGTCGGGTATCAACATCAGATAACCAGACAGCTGATAAATCAGACCAACCAGCATGAAGCAAGTCCTCCTACCCCTGAGATTAGTCCAATTGCTATGAGGGATCATTATCGATTTCATGAACATGAACCCTGGGCCGACAAGGTGGCCAAGGAGGAGAAGTTCCAAACTAATAGGGAATTCGCCTTCCAAAGGAATTTCACTAATTTGAATCAGCCCATGAAAGAAATCCTCCAAATACTGATCAATGAGGGGATGGTTGCAGATTTGTTACCCCCGGTGAACCCTCGATCCAGGAAGTTCAAACCTGATCGGATCTGTCAGTATCATTCCAACGCGCCTGGTCATGACACCGAGGATTGTTGGGGACTTCATCACCTGATTCGAAATCTGATTGAAAGTGGGGAGCTGATAAAGGCAAATTAAGATTATGGCTATCCCGATAAGGAAGCACTCTTTATTTCTATAGCATGGAATCAGGAAGTAGTAGCTGTAATTTCCTATGAGAAGGATATAGCCACCACACCTCTGATACTACAAGGGAAAGGAGTCCAAGAAGTACAGAATCCTGTAAAGGTGGCTGCGCCCGAGCCTCTAATATTGCCTTTCAGGCCACAATATCCTATTGTCAGCCTGAAAAGAGTCCCATAGAACTATGGGAAGGATGAAGGTTCAACCTAAAATAATATTGCTAGTGCATCCAAGGAAAATCTGCTGTACCTGCCACAGCGGGTGATCAATTCAGTCATTAAAGATAAGGGGAGAGTGGCTGAAGAAAAAATTGAAGAATTCCTCATCAAAATGGGGCATAATGATTTCAAGGTGGTGCAAAGCTTGAAAGAGGCACCCAAACAGATATCCATCCTAGACCTGGTCTTATCCTCGGTGGATCATCGCAACATTCTGGTGAAAGTACTAGAGGAAGCCCATCTGCCAAAGACGGTAGATACTGAGAAATTTTATCATGTGATAGAACACATCTTCAATAATAATGTGATATCTTTCACTGACGATGATATACATATAGTAGTGATGTCATTATGGTATGTGATCGGTGGTGTGCTGATAGATGGAGGATCGTCTCTGAATAACTGTCCCTACGACACCTTGGAAAGAATGAAGATTAACCCAAACCAGATTCGTACCAGTCATATAGTTATCCGGGCTTTTGATGGATCTCGTCCAGAGGCCGTGGGGGAGATTGAGCTTCCACTAGAGATTGGTCCCCACACTTTTTATATATCCTTTCAGGTACTCAACATTACTACGGGATATAATTTGTTGTTGGGAAGACCATGGATCCACATGGCAGGAGCAGTGCCATCCACCCTTCATCAGCAACTCAAGTACATTATTGATGGCAGCCTAATAATGGTAAATGTCGAGCCAGAATATCTGATCAACTTATAAAATGATATGCCGGTAATCAGTCTCAACGAGGGGGTTGAGCCTGCTAGTTTTTAAGCATTGGAGGTGAGAAATACTCAGTATCTACCTGTTGGGACACCAGCTTTAAAACCAAAAGTTTCCTCCTAAGTAATGACGGTTGGCCAGGAAATGGTATCTTTGGGTTTCTGCCCTGGAGAAGGGTTAGGGAAAAATCAGCAAGGAATCAAGAGTCCAGTGCAAATCCCGAGCCAATCGGGGAAAACCGAATTGGGCTATTCATCCGGGTCAAACCATCGGAACCCACACAAGCATCCAAGAGTTCATGCTTCCACTATTCTGCTGCCAAGCCTCACTGATGCAGGGTTTATGAAGATAATGAGGAAGATTCATGCTGCTGTGTCAGCCATGCTGTTTCCTCCAGTCAAACTAATTAGTGAGAGAAAAGCCCCAAAGCTTGAAGGGGAAAGCAAAAAGGGAAAAGAAAAGTTCCTGCATGAAGGACGAGACCCATTTGCTAACAAGTATTTTCTGATGCACTACGAGGGTATGAATAATGATATCCCAGACAGTGATGAAGAAGATCAGATATGAATCCCTCGCATCAAGAAGGATAAAGGTAGCAGTTACAAAAAGGACCCCGGCCATGATAGGAAGGATGTCTCAGTCGTTATCAGAGAAGAGACAGACAACCACAACTCCTTTATCCTCCCTATTCATAAGGATTTGACGTTGGACAATTGGAGCATCTTCCCTTGCCTCATTCAAAAAGGGTAAAAGGGCAGAAAGTCCATCTGCCTTGGAGCATGGTTTCATATACTACTTATTTTGCTGCACAGCTACAGTAGTTACTTTTGTCATGCTTTTGGTAAATGCTTTGTATGTTTAAATAGTCTCCTATATTAAAGTGAACGTATTTTGTTTTTAGGACTCCAGAAGTGGATATGTTTGTCCCTGCTAATGAGATGCCAATTTTTCGCAGTGACTATAACTTTGATGTAGAATTGGACTTTAACTTGATGGAGATTTATCAAGAGGAGATAGATGATTATGAGGTGTCTGAGGAGATCAAAGAATGGGTCGAAGACAAACCCAAACCCAACCTCGATCAAACCACCACTGTCAATATTAGAACCTCAAAAAACATTAAAGAAATCCAGATAGGCATAGACCTCACCAAAGACCAAAAAGCCGACCTGATTGAACTCTTAACTCAGTTCCAGGATGTATTTGTATGGTCACATTAAGACATGATTGGCCTGTCCACTGACATTGACATCCATCGACTGCCCATTAAATATGGATTCAAGCCAGTCAAACAGAAGCTCAGGCGATTGAAACCTGAATGGAGTCTGAAAGTGAAAGAGAAGGTTGTTAAGCAATTCAAAGTCGGTATCATCATGGTATTAACATACTCCGAGTAGCTGTCAAACATAGTTCCCGTACCTAAGCCCGGTGGGAAGGTAAGAGTATTGGTGGATTACCGGGATTTGAACAAAGCTTATCTCAAGGATAATTTCCCAGTACCTTTCATCCACATCCTGATAGACAATACAGCACAGTATGTCATGTATTCTTTTGTAGCTTGCTTTGCTGGATACCATCAAATCATGGTCACTGAAAAGGACAGGGAGAAAATCGCCTTCATCATTCCCTGGGGAACCTTCTGTTATAGACTTTTGTCTTTCAACCTTATCAATGTCGGTATCACATATCAGCGAGCCATGATGGCCCTTTTTCATGACATGAAGCACAAAGAGATAGAGGTCTATGTGGATGACATCATCGTCAAATCCCAGAAGAAGAATGACCACATCAGCCATCATAAAAAGCTTTTCAATAGGTTGCGCAAGTACAACCTAAAGCTGAATAGCCAAATGTGCTTTTGGTGTCAAATCAGGCAAGTTGTTGGGATTTCTAATAAGCAACAGAGGCATTGAGCTGGATCCCTCTAAGATTAAAGCCATCACCGAGATGCCCATGCCCCGAATAGAAAAGGAAATACGGGGATTCCTGGGAAGAATCAATTTCATAAGCAGGTTCAGCTCTCAGCTCACAGCAACGTGTGAACCCATCTTCAAGCTACTAAGGAAGAATTCCTCCACAAAATGGAATGAAGAGTGTTAAAAGGCCTTCCTTTCCATCAAGAAGCAATTGACCGAAGCACCTATCTTGGTACCCCCATAGGATGATGTTCCCTTGTTTATGTACCCATCCGTCAATGCTAATGCAATGGGCTATATGCTGGGATAGAAAGATGATAGAAGCAAGGAAAGAGCTATCTATTACCTCAGTAAAAGATTCGGCAGCGACGAGCAGAGGTACACCCAGATTGAAAGGACCTGTTGTGCATTAGCATGGGCCGCCACGAGATTACAACATTATCTGCATAGACACACGACCTACCTCATATCCCACATGAATCCACTAAATTACATATTCAATAAACCCATGTTGAATTGCTGGTTATCCAAATGGTAGTTGATTCTACAACAGTTTGACATTGTCTACGTGACTCAGAAGTCTATCAAAGGTCGGGGAATTGTAGATCAACTGGCAGAAGCACCGTAAGGGGATTTCAAACCCTTGGAAACTTATTTCTCGGATGATGGGATCATGATAATTCAGCAAATCCCTCAAGAGAATACAGTCCAGCCTTGGAAAATGTATTTCGACGGAGCTGTGAACATGGACGGTGTCGGAGCTGGGGTAGTCCTTGTCTCTTGTACAGAAGAATAGTATCATATGGCTATCAAGTTGTAGTTTGTCAACACCAATAACACGGCTGAGTATGAAGGTTGCATAATGGGGTTGAAGCTAGCCCAGGCCATGGGTATCAAACGTTTACTAGTCTTTAGGGATTCTTAGTTGATTATCAGACAAACCACCGGGGCGTATCACACCAAAGAATTGCATTTGCTGCCGTATCATTGGCAGGTTACCAAGATGTCTATGGAGTTTGAAGAGATAACCTTCATCCACATCCCTCGAGGTAGGAATGACTTTGCTGATACATTAGCAATGTTGGCTTCCCTGATACACGTATCTGATAGGAGGGGAATTCCCTACATCAAATTCATAAACCAAAAGACCCCGATATATGGGAATTACATTGGAGAAGTATCAGATGAAATACCTTCTGTCAAACAGCCTTAGTATCAAAATATAAAAGAATATCTCTGAGATGGATCTACACCCGCTGGAGTAAGCCAAGTCGGACGAAAGCGGATTCACAAGATGGCTATGAAGTTCTATCTGAGCAGAGATGCACTCTATAAAAGCGATGCTAGAATAGGCCTTTTAAGATGCCTCGATAAAGATCAAGCCCAGAGACTGATGGATGAAGTACACGGTGGAGTTTGTGGTCCACACATGAGCGATCATTTGATGGCTAAGAAGATATTAAGAATAGGGCATTACTGGATCTCTCTCAAAGCTAACTGTGATGATCACGTCAGAAGATGTTACCAATGCCAAGTCCATAGAAATGCCATACACGCTCCTCCAAACGAGCTACACAATATGAGTTAGCCATGGCCTTTTTCCATATGGGAAATGGATGTGATTGGGCTTATAGAACCTAAAGCCAGCAATGGTCATCGATTCATCTTCACCATGATCGATTACTTCACCAAGTGGGTTAAATCTGCCTGTTTTCCCAAAGTCACCAAAGAGGTAGTCATTGGTTTCATCAGAAACAATGTCGTTTGTCGATATGGACAACCGGAGGTGATAGTATCAGACAACGCCAAGAATTTAAATAATCAGATGATGAGAGAGTTATGCAGCAAGTTCTATATCAAGCATCTCAATTCCGTCATCTACCGGCCCAAGATGAATGGTGCTGTCGAAGCGGCTAACAAAAATATCAAGAAGATCATGTAGAAAATGTCCACATATCACAAAAGTGATAGTAGTGTGCATACAAGCCAATCATGTATGATGATAAAGCATATACTTTGTAAAAAATCTTATTTATTTATTAATAAAATATTAATTTAAGGCATTTAATTATCTACATGGTGCTGTTTTTATAATATGTAAATAACCCATAGTTTTAAGCAATGCTTTTAGAATCATGATGAGATCATGCTAATGAGATCTAAATTCTTAGAAAGCTTAAAAACTAAAATAGTTCACAATTGTGGGATTACTAAAATGGGATTAGTAAATCCAGATAGATTGGTACATATGTTGCATGCTCATTAGATGAGGATGACTGATCTCATGGTCATTTGTGTGGAGACAAAGCAAGTATGTAGGTGCTTATTGGAGAATAAGTTCACTGAACGTGACTCGCTATGGAATACCTAATGGAGTTTTACTCGCCTGTCAATAGGAATTCCTAATGTGATAGTAGTACAAGTGATCCTTGGACTTGAGATCATCATAGTATCTTGTATGTAACGAATTATACTTTGACTTATTTCTTAAGGCCTTTTAAGGCATATATAGGGTATGCTTGGGTATAATGAGTTGCATATGGAGATAATGTATGGTCAATAAAGAATCTACCACCACTAGTAAAAGAGGAGATATGTCATATGTGATTCATTAAATGACAACCCAGGAATCCTTGGCCAAGGTAGAATGAAATTAGAAAGAGGTTTCTAATTTGCATTATTTAGAGTTGTGCATTTTCTAATCGAAATACATATGATTAAATAAATTAAGACTTGACAGTAAATTCATGTCTTATATTTAATTGGGACATTGTATGGTGGAAGGATTGAATTGTACGGTAACTATTAACTCACAGGTTCTTTTATGATTAATGTTGAAATCTATATTATCTGGAAAGTCGTTGATCGCTAGGGAGGCTTATCCCTATTGTAGAATAAATGTTATTTATTTAAACAGATTATTAGTTTAATTTATTTATTTAAATAAGATTAGAATTGTTCTAATTGATTTATTCACAACCAGTTTAATATGGAGAACCTAAAGGGTCACACCATAAAAGGAAGAAGAATTATTTAAAAAGAAAATGGCATGATAGTAATAATGCATTAAGTATAATTAATTTAATCTATGGTGATAGAATAAATTATATAGCTTAATGTTTATTATTTAATATTTTAGAAATATTAAATATAAATTAATAAGAGGAGTCTTATTAATATTATTATTATTATTATTATTTTAATTCTAAAGGAGTTTAGGAATTAATATAATATCAGTACTCTCTCTCAATCCTAATAAGATTAGGATATAAATTAATTAAAAGTGTTTAATTAATTAATAAAACCATATTCTAATTGGATTAGGAGGGTTAACCTAATATCTATATAAGAAAGTCTTATATCAGAAATAAGGGACGTGAATTTTTCCAAGAGTTGGGAGTACACATATTCTATAGAGATAGAAACAAGGGTTAAGCCAATAACCCATCTTCCTGAGTTCTTCATCTTCCTTGGTGGATCACCGTTAGAGGCCAAACATTTGGGTGGCTGACATTGATCAAGGGAAGGAGCCATTACAAAGGAATCAAAGGAATCAAAGGAGTAGAACTTGTACCTGTGAAAGCTTGGATCTTCAAAGGTATAATTCCATCCTTTCCTTCGATGTATTGATTGATAATTGATGCACAAGAAAGATCATGGTTAAGGGTTTGTAAGAAATTTTTAAAATCTAATTTTTCATCCCTTCCGCTGCGTTTATGTAATTTGATTGCATGCTTATATTTCGTACAAACCCAACAGTGGTATCAGAGCCAATCTTGTGCTAATTATCAGTTTATGTGATTTCATACATGTATGATATGCGATTGGATCGAGTTCTTGGGTAACAAATTTTTTTTTTCTAATTCTACGAAGCTGCGCCGGTGCAAGGCTTTCTTGCTGCGCAGCTGCGCCAGTGTCTGCTTCTAGTTTTCATGCTGCGCAGCTGCGCCGATTCCCTTTATATTCCTGGCACAGCTGCGCCACTAGACATGAAATGAATTTTTTTTTGTTTTATTTAATTAAATGAATGGTTTATTTAATTAATAAAGGTTTAAAATAAAGATGTTTATTTTATATGAAATGAGATTTCAGAATTGCTAAAATTAAAGAGTTTCAGTAGGAATTATTTTTGAATGAAATAAAGGAGTTTATTTTTCCAAAAATAAAGTTTAGCAAACTTTTGCCCATTAACTGATATTAATACATATATGGAATGATTTTATTTTCATGAGATGAATGGATGTTTTATTGATATGTATGATGATATATATGATAATAAAAGGAATTGATTATGGACTATGACCAATGTGATTGAATTTTATTTTGGATGAATGCTTGAATGTATGGGTTTTAATAAATGGGGTCTGCGTACCTCGCCTTCTATGGTTTTATTTCTTCTCGATGTAAATTCTATCTCCTTCCTATGTACTTTCCCTTGACTGCTGATCAAGGTTTCTATTTAATTATAGTTTATGTAATAGAAATAGTTAGAATTATCTTAAAGAAATTGGAGACCAAGGAGTAAGGAACGCGTGAAGACCCATTTGTATGGAGCCCGGGTTTAAATGTAATAGTTATATTTAAATTTAAATTCTTGCACTCCTAGGTTTGACCTTTTGGTTCACTTGGTGGCTTTGGTGAACCAAACTAGAATAAAAGTCCATAATCAATTCGGGTAGAATATAGTATTCTATATTGTATGCTAAATATTATATATATTATATTTTATGCAAACATGCTTCGCATGTTTAATAAAATGACGCGTATTTATATATATATATATATATATATATATGTGCATGTGCGCTTAACAAGATGAGACAAATAATAACAAACCCTCAAAGAAATAATATTAATTCCGAAGTGTTCAAATGATATTTGGAATATCGAACGTTGCCTTCTAGCATGGTTAATTAATAGAGTATTAAATATTTAATATGAGTTTGTTGTGCTATCCACAAGGCGAGTATTGAATATTTAAGATGTTAATTAACCACATTTGATACTTATCAAGAAAATTGAACGATCTAGTCTTGTTGTACTATCCACAAGGACGAAAATTTTTCTTTTTTGAATTTATGGAAGTGCTAGGCTGGACTTAACTTAAATCATTTTAGTTCGGATGTGCACACACATGACTATTATGATTTAAGAGTCAAAATAAAAGGAGTTACATGGTGATGTAATTGATAAGAGTTGTCTACCTATTTATTTGTATATCGCTTGTTGTGCTATCCACAATGTTATATACATTTGAAATGGGATCCTTAATCTCACTAGCAAATCTTTAATTAGATGTTGCCGAACTATATAAGTGAGGGTAATATAGTTTGATGAAAATAGTGGGAGATACCAATTTAAAATAAAGACCTAAATTTATTTTGGTATGCAAAGTTAATAAAATGAATGTTTGCTAAAAATGTTGTCTTTTCACATGCAGAATTTTAAAAATGTCAAAATCACTAATCTCACTACGAAACATACTTGATGCAAATAAGCTTACCGGCCCGAATTATAAAGACTGGCTAAGAAATCTGAGAATTATTCTCACTGCTGAAAAGATTTCTTATGTCCTAAATTCAACTATCCCTGAATCTGTTTCAGAAACAGCCTCTGAGGAAGAGATTACCACTTTCAATAAGTGACAAGATGATGCATCTGTGGCTCAATGCATCATGCTCGCATCCATGAATAACGAGCTTCAGCGTCAGCACGAAAAAATGGATGCTCCTGCTATGCTGCTTCACGTCAAGGAGTTGTATGGTGAACAGAGTAGGACTGCTAGATATGAGATATCTAAGGAGCTCTTCCGATCTCGGATTACCGAGGGCACTGCTCATGTTCTGAAGGTAATCAATTTGATTGAACGCCTTGGACAGCTTGGGTTCGTCATGGATGGGGAGTTGAGTCAAGACTTGGTCTTGCAGTCACTCCCTGAGACCTTCTCGCAGTTTGTGGTTAATTTTCACATGAATAAGCTAGATGTCAATTTGCCTGAGGTGCTTAACATGCTGAAAACTGCAGAAGGTCACTTCTCATCCAAGAAGAACCATGTCTTAATGGTGGATTCTTCCAATAAAAGGAAGAGGCCTAAGGTGTCTTCTGAAAAGAAGAAATCTAAGAAGGCTAAGGGAAAGGGGAAAGAACAGGAACAAAAGAAACTTGAACCAGCTAAAGGAATGTGCTTTCATTGCAACGAGCCGGGACATTGGAAAAGGAACTGCAAGAAGTTTCTAGCAGAGAAGAAGCTTGGAGAAGCTTCGACTTCCAATCAAGGTTTGTTTATGATTGAAATTAATTTTTCTGAAAGTCATAATTGTACTTGGGTATTGGATACCGGCTGTGGGTCTCACATATGTAACACTGTGCAGGGACTGGTCAGAAGTAGAAAGCTGAACAATGAAGAGGTGATCCTACAAGTGGGGAATGGAGCAAAGGTTGCTGCATTAGCTGTAGGAACTTATTATTTAGCAATGCCTTCGGGCAAGTCCAATTATCTTAATAACTGTTATTATGTTCTGAATATTATTAAAAATATTATTTCAATTTCTGTATTGGATATGGAAGGTTTTGACATTATTATAAAGAACAATGGTTGTTCTATTTATAAAGAAGATGTTTTATATGGTATTGAAAATTTGCGAAATGGACTTTATATACTTGACTTACAAGAAAATATATTTCAAATAGAACAAACTAAGAAAAGGAAAAGAGATGATATTAATTATACCTACATGTGGCACTGTAGACTCAATCATATCAATGAAACAAGATTATCCAAGTTGCATAAAGATGGGCTCATCGAACTATCCGATTATGAATCATATCCAATTTGTGAATCTTATCTCATGGGTAAAATGACTAAATCTCCTTTTAGTGGAAAAAGAGAAAGAGTTACAGAGTTGTTGGCATTGATTCACACAGACGTTTGTGGACCTATGACAACAAGTGCACGGGGTGGGTATTCTTATTTTATTACTTTCACTGATGATCACTCAAGATTTGGATATGTTTATTTGATGAAATACAAATCAGAATCATTTGAAAAGTTCAAAGAGTTCAGAAGTGAAGTAGAGAAACAAACGGGCAAGAGTATTAAGATACTTCGATCAGATCGAGGTGGAGAATACTTAAGCGGTGAATTTCTCAATTGTCTCAAAGAAAATGGTATAATCTCACAATGGACTCCTCCAGGTACACCACAGTTAAATGAAGTATCTGAAAGGAGAAATCGAACACTGTTGGACATGGTTCGATCCATGATGAGTTTTACCGACCTTCCAATTTCCTTCTGGGGATATGCCCTAGAAACGGCTGCATACCTACTTAACAAGGTACCTACCAAATCCTCCCCAAAGACTCCATATGAGATGTGGAAAGGGAGGAAACCAAATCTTAAGCATGTTAAGACTTGGGGTTTCCAGCTTATGTCAAAAAGTTTGAAAATGATAAGCTACAGACTAAATCTGATAAGTGTATAAAAGAAACCGTAGGGTATTATTTCTATCATCCAACTGATCAAAAGGTGTTTGTTGCGAAACATGCTACCTTCTTGGAGAAAGAGTTTATCTATGAAGGGGTCAGTGGGAGTAAGATATATCTTGAAGAAGTTCAAGAACCACAAGTTACCACGGATCAAAGTCAGGTACCTGACCAAATAGAAGAACCTATTGTTCCACACCCTATTTGTAAATCTGGAAGAGTACCAAAGATGCTTGAGAGGTATGGATTCGTTATAGAGGATGATGATGAGGTACACATCATGAATGATGATGATCCATTGAATTACGAACAGGCTATGAGTAATAAAGACTCAAGGAAATGGCTTGAGGCCATGAAATCCGAAATGGAATCCATGTATGAGAATAAAGTATGGACTTTGGTTTCACCACCTGAAGGCATTAAGCCTATTGGGTGTAAATGGGTCTTTAAAAGAAAGAAGGGAGCGGACGGCAAGGTAGAGACCTATAAGTCCCGACTGGTTGCAAAAGGTTTCAAACAAAGACAAGGAGTTGACTATGATGAAACCTTCTCACTAGTAGCTATGCTCAAGTCCATTCGAATTTTGCTTGCGATTTTAGCTTACAACGACTATGAGATCTGGCAGATGGACGTGAAAACGGCCTTCCTCAATGGGAAACTTGAGGAGGATGTGTATATGACACAGCCAGAGGGATTTATTTCAAAAGTTGGAACAAATCAAGTCTGTAAGCTACAACGATCCATTTATGGGTTGAAGCAAGCTTCTCGTAGATGGAACATTCGTTTTGATGAGACAATCAAAGAGTTTGATTTTATCAAAAACGAGAATGAACCATGTGTATACAAGAAGGTTAGTGAGAGCGCAGTATCATTCCTTGTATTATATGTTGATGATATATTACTGATAGGGAATGACATTCCTATGTTACAATCAATTAAAATCTGGTTATCTAAAAACTTCTCCATGAAGGACTTGGGTGAAGCATCCTATATTTTGGGGATAAAGATCTATATAGATAAATCTAAAAGGATGCTCGGCTTATGTAATACCCGAGAAATTCTTAATATTATTAAACGAATATATTAATAGAAATGAGAGTTTATTTGAATATAAATAATTTTGTGTTATGAGATGAATTAATTCAATTATATAAAATTGAATAATTATAATAATAATTGTGAAACTTATGGAGTTTTCGATAAACTCGTTGATAGCCTTGTGTGGCACAGTGACATAATATAAGAATGATTATATTAAATTAAGCGAACAATTAATCTATATTAATTGTTAATTATAGAATATTAATTAATTGTTATCATAGAATATTAATTAATTATTGTGGAATATTAATTTTGATTGATTAATAATATGTGATTATTATTATTGCAAGAAATATAATAATAATAAGCAATGTCTTTATAAATATAATAAGATTTATATTCATTTAATGTGATATTTAATCATATAAGTGTTAATCGATTATTATGGAAATTAATAATCATTGAGGAATGGATTAATTAATATTATTAATTATTTGATAAGATGAATAATTTATTTATTTGGCATTATGAATAATAAAATAAATAAGTAAGTTATTAATATAATAAGATTATATTAATTGATATGTGCAATAATTAATAATATAAAGTATATGGAATACAACTATATTATAGTGTGGTGCAATATTTATGTGACTATACTATATATAGGGACCATGTATTAAGATTAATTAAACTATGTAAGCTACATGATTTATACTTATGTGACAATGATGTGTGAATATACATTAAGTGAGACATCATGAATATATAGTGAACAATTTAATAATACATGAGATAATGTAATATGATAACATCCGATTAAATTATATCGGAATGATAAAAATGTACATGGATTATATGTGTGTGGATTATACTTACTACATTATGTGAATTACATGATAACATTAAAATTATATCCTAAGCATGTATTATATGCATACAACTTAAGTATATAGTGTGTGTATTATAACACAAGTGTAGCATGTAGTTCATTGACCAATAGCTGAGCTTGTATTTGTTGTCCCATAATAAGAGTCACAATTCTCCTACACACGTGAAAGGCTAAAGCCTACCATTCTTCTCAAACTCAGCAAACTAGGATAGCTTCATAGCAATCATCAAGGGGGGAGTGGTTTTCATGATTGATTCCACCAACCATTTACCAACGCTTTCTTAACCACCATGTAATCTAACATTCTCGTTGGTTTAAATTGAAGAACAATAATATTGTCTGGTTATTGAATGTTTCTATAAATTGTGCTCTTCTCCTCCATTCTTCTTTGCTGAGATTTTGCTAAGTGTTGAGAGGAAAAACATATACATATATCAGTATAGTAGCATTGTGAGTGAAAGTAGCAGCAAGTTCACATACGTTTGACAGAGGTATAATTCCAAGTTTTGTATTCTTCATTGCCATTCTTGTTCTCTGTCAAAACTTCATTCTTGATCATATAAAATTTGGTGACAATTGGATGTTAGAATGCTTGTTTAATTGTTATATGGGCTTAGAAACATGTTTAAACTGAAATGTAGTGGAGTAGAAACGAATTGGTTGTGGAATTCAGAAATTGGCCTAGTATTTTGCTATAGTAGACTGCTGTCTGGGTTGAACCAGTGGTGGCGCAGCTGCGCCGATTTAACCCAGGGATGCTGTGCAGCTGCGTCGGCACCCTGCTGCAGATTTTGAATTTTTGATTCCTGCTTGATTGCTGCTAAGTAATAGTTATTGAAATGAATTAGAACAAGCATGATAGTATGAATAACCTACATATATAGGTACGTAGAACTAAAATGAGCATGTTTCATTATGGTCGCATGAATGTTTAACGAAAGGACTTGTAGTTTGAATTTGAACTTATAGTTCTTAAAGTAAACTTTGACACGTATGTATCATGACTATATTTTGATTTCTTGATATATATTAGTATGGTTTAGAATTGCATGAAGGACATGATGACTTGTTTATACGTGTTTATTAATGTAACATGGACATGCTATGCCTTATTGGTAAACTTTACTAATGAAAGTATAAGTTTTGAACATGCACTTTAACATGATTCATGGAGTTTTAAATTCTGATAACTTTGGACATGATTGGATAATACCCTTTAAACTCACTAACATATCAAACATATATATCTACCATGATAGAAGCCATGAAAGCAAGTTAGGCACCAGTGAAGCATGAACTAAGTTGTAACATGTATATAACTACTTGCAAGCACGCCTAAATCAAGTTATATGATCACCTCGTATGTTTAAAATTAAAAAGCATGATAGCTTACATGATTTCATGATGATTGTAAGGACTTGAATTGTTTAAGATGTAAGTCTAGAACCATGTCATGGAAAGTGGAATCTAGATTGCCTTGGGAAAACACGAACGGACCTTTAACATGTTAATATACCTAGTGCGAATGTTAGCTTGCATGACCGGACAAAAACCACAAGACACATCTCAGCCTTGGCTTGGCCAGCGGGCTGCGCAGCTGCGCCGACCCTAGGCTTAGCCATGGCGCAGCTGCGCCGGTCTGGAATCAGAATTGAGTCAGTTGTTGATCTAATTTTTTTGACAGTTAGCTTATATGATTACTTTAACTCGTAATATATGACCAGTATGCTAAGCAATGTGTTAAGAGGCATGCTAAGTGATAAAATTGAACGTTTGATTATAAACTTTCCAATGATAAGTCCAAAAGGTGTTTGTGAACTATAAAGCAACGATTAGAAACTATGTGATGACTTCATAATGTCTTGTAAACTGAACTGTGCTATATGTACGCAAAAGTATATGATGAAGTATGTGTATAGTATGCGACTAAGTTAAACGTTTATGGGTGCGTTTAAAATTACATATCATATGTGAGCATAAGTGACTAATGAACATCCTATACTTATAATTGAAAATTATTAATACAAGGGAGAGAATTTATTGGGACAATGAGAGAAGATAGGGGTAATATAAGAAAGTAAATAATTTATTCTTCTAGGAAGTTGTAAACGACAAACTTTTTGAAACAAATTTTTTCTTTTAAAACGACAATCTTTTAGGAACGGAGGGAGTATATCAACAATGCTACTATCACATAAATATAGATAACATAATGTTCACATACACACACATGCATACTATGGATCCGCCTGACATGTGGAGCCCACAAATATGCATGCGTGTGTGTATGTGAGTATTATGTGATCTATATTTATGTGATAGTAACATTATTTTTATTATATATCTGTACATATCTTTTTAATATATTCAATGTAGTATATACTTTTAGTTTTTAACAGTTTCAATATATATTTTAGTCGATTTGAACTTGACTTTTAAGATTAATTTAAGACATTTTAAAGTTTAAAACTAATGTGATTTCCTTAGGTATCAAAACAATAGAACTTGTAAATAATACTACTTTTTAGATAGTTTGTAATGTTTTTATAATTGTATAATTGTATAATTAAAATTAAATGAATTTAGAATTTAAAAAAAATAGGATTCGAAAGTGTTGAATTACTTTACGTGGATAGACTACGAATAAGGCAAGTTTCCTTACTTACACTCATTTATAGTGCGAGTATTCTATCTTTGTGTTTGTTTTATTTCGAGGAACGTTATAAGCAAGTTCCTAACTCTACTCTTCATTGGACATGCATTTAGCTATGCTATTATTGTCGTACAAGTAAACTATTGAGATTGGAATTCAAATATTATGAATCATATACGAGATAAAACTCGATTTATATTCTACAAACTTTAAACCTTGAGATTGAACTTATAATTGTTGTGATCTATATCATTTGATTCGGCTAGACTTATATTGTTGAAAAGCGACCCAAACCAATTAATTGGTGTGGGATCTTGTATTTGACTGAGAAGAACAAAATATAACTGTCGGAGAACCGACGCGCGCACTTGAGTATGATTGATTGTTATGCATAACGATGGTACTTTAGGCTGATCACCTGTTGTACCTATTTTTGTTGGATTTTCAGTTTAGTACTGTCAAATCCTGTGGAAGTTCATAGTCCTTAGTGACTGCTCAGTAGTCAGTTATCTTAAAATCTTGAATTGATTTATTATTAAATCACATTGATATTATTCTGTCCTTAGCGACTGTTATTGAGAACTGTTGATATTCTTGTTATCCTTGAACTATCAAACCTTGCTATACCCTTTCAAGAATTGAGAATTTTATTACTCACCCTTATTGTATATTACTTGCTGAGCAATTTGTGCTCATTCTTGCTTTCCCTAAAAATATTTCAGTTAAGGCCGAGCAGTGCAAACCCTTGAGTACCGACAAGGGCAAGGGAAAGACTACGGAGTAGCTTAATATTATGTAGAATTTATGATATTATGTACTAGTTAAGGTTATTTATGCTTAAGATAGGTCTAAGCTATGTAATCACTGTTTAAGTTACGAGACCTTGGGACGTGAATAATTATATTATTTAAACGACTGAGGTAAAGACCAATGATGTCTAGTGGGAGGAAGATATGGAATGCAAATCTCCCCTATAGTACTGATAGCACGCTCTCCCAAGTAGAGCTCCCAGCCTCCCTTCGTCAAGAAAGAGATCCGACGAGTGGATAATATATACTCCATCCCGGTCGGAAAATCGTTCTCAAAACCGACTGTCAGATGATCAGGGGTGTAAGAAACCCATGTGACGGAATCGGCAGTCAACAACTCCAACTATAAGCAGAAATAAGTAAACCCCTCTGCCATAGGGACCTCTGTAAAGGTGGAATAATGTGATCGTCGTCCTCGCAGATAGGTCTCTAGACCTAAAGTAGTAACCTGACGTAGGCAAGGGAGCCTCTTATATGCCCAAAATTGAAATACAAAGATCAAATGTCCTCAGTGATAAAGATCGATAACCCGAACGAGGGAAATTGAAAGATAAAAAAGAAATTACTCACCAGCAGAAATGGGTAAAAGCCTAACCAAGCCTCGATCATGCCCTCTGAGCGTAGGCACATCCCTCTAAGGAAGTAGGCAAAGGTGAATGAGCCCCAATCAAACTCTTTGATACGGTCCATATCCCGAGTGGCACTGACCAATGCAAAAGAAATTGTTGAGTAGTTGTTCACTGGGAAACAACCCCTAATAATGACCAAGAGCAATCGCTAAAGGATGCAATCTCTATCCCTCTGATCATCAGGCAGAGGCGCTGACAAAACCCCGTTCACAACATCAATGCTCAAAGGGCCAGAACGGACAACCCGACCTTTATAGGCTGTAGCAGAAACTCCCAAGAGGGATCGAACCGCAGCCGGAGAAATATTCACCACCAAAGGCACCGGCTCCCCTGCAAACTCCATCCCAGTGATGAACCGCAAATCAATCAGTGTCATCATCACCTTACAGTCTAGCAAATGGAGTGACTGAGTATGGTGAAACCAGCGCTCAGACAAAGCACTCAAATAACCTCATGGGCAGCGACGGGGTGGAATGGAAAAGAAGGCCTCAAAGCCCCAAGAGTGGACAACAGCCTGGTACTCCAGATGAAGGGTCCGGTACAAAGAGTGAATGTTGAACCAATTCCCCCTAGGCTGGGTAAAGCCGGGAACCTGCATCAAGTTCAGAATCAAGATCAAACCATTGCCCCAAAAGTGGAAAAAGAGGAAAGAAAAGAATGAAAACTACTATTACCTCATTCGCGTGAAGAAAAATAGACGGATGTCGTCTCAAATCATCCAGCAAATCTGGAATCATCACGCTAATGGCTGGATGTTCCCGGCGGGGAGTAGAATAAGGAGCAGGATCCTCAAAAGAAACATTGTAATACCCGAAATTTTTTGAATATTATTAAATGAATATATTAATAGAAATGAATATTTATTTGAATGATGTAATACCCGAGAATTTCTGAATATTATTAAATGAATATATTGATGAAAATGAATATTTATTTGAATATAAATATTTACGTGTTATGAGATGAGTTAATTCAAATGAATTCAAATTAAAATTATAATAATTGAGAAGAATGTGAAAAGCTCGTAGAATGCTTTGTGTGGCACGAGAATAGAAATGATGATTTGTTTTGGGATGAATGGATAAGTAATTCAATAATTAATATTATATTAATTATTATTATGAGGGATAAAATATTAATGGATTAATTAATATTATTGTTAATTAATTGATGGGATGAGTAATTAATATTGATTAATTGTTACGTAGAATAATAACGCATAAGCGAGTGAATTATAAATATAATGAGATTTATATTATTGAGGAATATAATATTAATTGTTGTTATGGGTGATATACTATTATCGAGTAATTATTTGATAATATGTTGATTAATGAGTAAATAATTTATAAATATAATAAGATTATATTTACTCGGTTAATTGTTATGTGCAAGCATGCGATAATTAAAAGTATAATATATGGTAGTTACACACATATTATATAGAGTGTACTGCAACACTTGAATGTGACTATACAATATACATAAACTATATAGTAAGATTTATTAAGTTGTGAAAACTACATTATTAATGCCTATATGACAATGTGTGTGTGAGTGAACATTAAATGAGTACTTCGTGAATATATAGTAAACAATTGTTAATAATGATTGCAACAATTAATGGAATAAATAGAGATGAGATAATGATATAATACCCAATTGAATTATATTCGGCGTTAACGAAATGTACATGGATTATATATGTGCAAATTACAATTACCACATTGAAGTAGTATTTATTTGAATTACATTGTGACATTAAAATTTTAACCTAAGCATGTATTATATGAATACAACTTAAGTATATAGTATGTGCAAAGTAACATAAGTGTTGTATATATATTCATGTTGCTATAATTGTGACACCCCCAAATCCGGGTACTTCGTTTCCACATGATTTGGTGTTCACTTTCTAATTAAAACATACATCTACCCAAATAAAATTTCAAACTAATTACAACCTTCATAAAACCTTAATAAAATCGACTCCAAGTGATTGCTATGTAAATTACACCTTCCAAACTTTGAGGTTTCAACTACCGCTTAGTAAAAAGGTCATAACTTTTTCTTCCGAACTCCGATTGGGATGATTCAAGATGTTCCGGAAAGCTAAGAAAAAGCTCTACAATAAAACTCAAGTTCCAAGCCAAGAACATAAAATAAACATCAAATCCCAAATGATTTTCGGATTGCCTTTCTTTGCCTTTTCATACCAATAGTCGCTCACACAGTTCCCAAGCATAAGATCTACAAAATGAACACAAAATACATGAAAAGTGACTACGACACATAGGTTTAAGCAACTATTTCAATTAATAGATACTGGATAAGTAGGTATAAAACTGATTTATCAAATACCCCCAAACTTAAACCGTTGCTTGTCCCCAAGCAACACATACAATGCAATGCAATAAACTAAAAAAATGCAATCTACTCTAAATGCTAACGAATCCAAATACCAGGCAGATATGAAGCTCACAAGAATTTCCTCAAAGAAACTATAAAATCTTCAAATAGAGAATCCAACCAAGAACAAGGCTATAATGTATATTATTCTGCCAATCAAAACCTGTCATCACTGATGTAGTGTGTGTGTGCTTAGCAACCATTAAACTCGCTACAGAACAAATAGTTCACATAATATGCTTCTTAGAGGGAAAAAATACAGTTTCAACTCAAAAAAGCAGTAAACAAATTAAGCTCCAACCAAGACTACACATCAACTAAGCTAAGAGTCAACAAGGGGTTTATTATGCTTATATTTACTCACGAGGGCAATATTCCCACTTTCCCGTGTTTACCCCTGACTGTGCAATGTCTAGCTCTCTTAGGCTTTTCAGTAATACACGTGTAGCGAGCTTTCGACCAACAACTCCCAAGCTAGATGGCTTTAGGGCGCTGGGTGTAGAAACATCCCCTAGGGACGTACTTACTCGAGTATCAAAGGCCACAGAACTAAACTAGCCAAAGTGTTTATTCAACATTTTTTTTTCTTTTCTTTTTCATTATTTATATATATTTTTTATTTTTTTATATATATAGCATGCATACCCATTATTTCCCCCCAAACTTAAGCTTTTGCATCATCTAGCCATTGCTAACTGTCTACTAAATCTCTATCATTAAAACATAAATTTCTCAAAAGAAGACAATTATGTGACCATTTAAACTGAGCAAATCGTAATGGATACTCTAAAGTGCTATTCAAATACATCAGTTTCAAACAGATTAAAATTCACATCATGCTATAACATTACAACCAAGCCTAAGTAATCAAAACTGATCAAAAATCATGCAATTCCAATCTCCTCATCGGCAAAATGAATTTCACACAAACTGAAAACTTGGATTTATGCAATATGACCTAACTAAATGCAACAATTAAAAATAAGTATTTTTTAAAACTTTTGATTTTCTTAATTTATTAGATGCAACATATGAGTTAAAAACTAAACTATATGTAATACACATGAATATCCTAATATGCACCCTAAAGAAGAACAATCCTCCCAAACTTAAAACAAACAATGCCCTCATTGTAATAAAAAGTGAAAGACTACTCCCCTAAGTGGCATTGTCATTACCGTCCACATCCTCATAATCCGATGGTGTATCAGGCGGAGGATAAGTCTGGATGGATCCAAAAGTTGGGAACTGAGTGTGGACTTCTCTAATGCCTTAGGAATTCATCTTGCAATCCCCCAAACTTATTTGGCACTCCAATTTATTCTTTTAGCCCTTTTTAAAAACACTTGCAGTGCGCTTTGTTTTTGACTTCTATTCTGACAATTCATCCTCATAGCAATTGAATTGAACATGGGAGGATCAAAAAATAACCTATTAATACTACTATAATCAACCAAAATTCTACTTAATATCAAAACTAATAAGAATTAAACAATGAGGGAGAAAGATGGGATTGGATGGGGTGCCTCCCATCGAGCGCTTGTTTTATAGTCCTTCAGCTGAACTTCTTCTTGTCAATGTTATCCAATTCCTCTTTGATAATTTAGGAACCCTCCATCCATTAGAAGCAATGTAGCTTTTGGTATGTTCCCACAGTAATAGCTATTGAATTAAAGTCACCTAGCTTGCTTTTTGTAGATAAGTACCCAATTTTGAATGTCACATAGCTAGGTGCTTCCTCTATTGTGTCTGTGATAAGCTTGGGGCATTGAGTATTGTTAAACACAATGGGCTCTTCTTCTACCTTCTCTTCCTCGGACCACCATGGATTCAAAGTTGTACTAGCTCTCATGTCATAAAGAGCCTTGTCGATGGTATGACTACCAAGTGGGCATGGTTTTGCAAAACTTACTGGATCCTTGATCTTTGGTGGAGAAGGCACTTGGGGAACTAACAGAATCGGTTCTTCTTCTTTGGAATTCACATTTAGATCTTTGCCGACCTCATTTTCCTTATCCCACCTGTCTCCTCTCTTTCAATATTTTGTGGCTCATCCATTAGTTTCAGAATCCATGTCATAAAGCCAAGTGTTTGGAGGACGGTTGTTTAAGGCTCTGGTCATTTGCTCTATCTGATTCTCAGGATTTTGAATTAACCTCTCTTGATTAATCCTTTTTTCCTCATTCGACGCTATGATCTTGGACAATAATTCCTCCTATCTTGATGTTTCTATTTCAGTCTCGGAATCCATGTATGGAGGACTATTGGTTGAGGCATTGATAAGTTGTTCCCTCTGAATATTAAGATTTTAGCTTAATAACTCCTGACTAATCATCCTCTCCTCTTGGTTTGCTATGATCATAGACAGAAATTCCTTCAAATTTGAATTTTCTTCTTGTTGCGGTGGAGGTGGACATGAGAATTCTTGTTTATAAGTTGGGCATGGAGCGTAGAGTTGATCTTGATAACCATGGCTCCATGTGACTTTCGGATGATACCCCCAATCTTGATGATATTTGGTATATGCATAATCTTTGAGGTAATCACCACCATATTGTCCCCGTCCAAAATTTACAGTGCATTGATGACTCCGATGGTTGCCAGCACAATAGTTACAAACTACTTCTATCTTTCGGATACGTTGGGCTGCAAAAACATCCAACCTCTTTGAAAGTGTCTTAAGCTAAGCTGTCAATGCAGGAAGTGCATTGAGTCCATCAATCTATGTTTCCCTTGGTTGAGTCATTCTCGTATATGGCCATTGATAATTAAATCCAGTCATGGTACCTGAAAAGAGAGAACTATAGGAAGATAATTAAAATTAAAAAAATATTTAAATTAAGACTAATTTGATTGAAATTAATATTGGCAAATAATTATAAAAATAACTCCCCGACAGCGGCGCCAAAAACTTGTTGGGTAAAATCTAGTTATGCACAACACGCAAGTATACGTGGTCAACAAGTAATAATGTGAAAGTAAGTATCATTCCCACGAGGAATTATTTAATAACTATCACCAAGTACTAACTCGTAACCAACTCAATCTTATTTAAATGAATGAATTAGTATTTTGAATTAACAATATGTAATTAAACTACTTCTAGCTACCCCTAGAATGAAATAGAATATAAAGACTTGAGACTATAATTTCACCTATTTTTTATACATTGAAAGATAAAAAGATAGAAGTAAAGAGAAGTTAAAAATTGAGATAAGCAAATCTGAATTTCTCTTGCTCCACTTTGAATCTCCAATGATCTCCAAGTTGCTTCAATCTTCAACTCTAATCTAAACTAGGATTTTACTAATGTAGAAGATGATATGAGATGATGTATGAAGATATATAATCCTCTCTTATATTGGGTCTTACATGTCTTTATATAGTCTAAAATAATCCCTGAAAACCTAAAAGTTCGTCATCCAAATCGTATTAGAAGTCTGGCTAAAACTTCCCAAAAACTCAAAATTACTGTTTTTCTGACGCGTATTGCGTCTAGGCACACTTTCCCTTCATAAAATTGCTCTGGGGCGCACTTTGGCAGAAAAACTGTGCCAGGGCGCACTTTTTAGCCTAGCAAAGCTCGCCCAGGCGCACTTCCATTTTCTGCTGCGACATCCTTTTGTAAAATGAGCATAACTTTTGATCCAAGAAGAGTTACGGGGCCTGCTACCTATCAAATTGAAGCTCTCGACGAGAACTATAACTTCTATTCTTTGAGAATTGAGAGATTCGGTTTGGATCAAGGTTGAAATCGACTCCAAGTGACTGCTATGTAAATTGCACCTTTCAAACTTTGAGGTTTCAATTATCGCTTAGTAAAAAGGTCATAACTTTTTCCTCCGAGCTCCGATTGGGATGATTCAAGATGTTTCGGAAAGCTAAGAAGAATCTCTACAATAAAACTCAAGTTCCAAGCCAAGAATATAAAATGAACATGAAAGCCCAAATGATTTCCAGATTTCCTTTCCTTGCTTTTTTATACCAATAGTCGCTCACACAGTTCCTAAGCATAAGATCTACAAAATGAACACAAAATGCATGAAAAGTGACTACGACACATAGGTTTAAGCAACTAATTCAAGTAATAGATACCGGATAAGTAGGTATAAAATTGACTTATCAATAACTCATTTGGTTATTTTTTCAAACCGTGTGTGCTAGTTGTCTCCTCAATTTTTAGTATAAATAGATTTCTTAAATGAACAACTAAACACACACCATGAATACACCAAAAATATAAAATTCTTTTATTACAATATTGTGAGTATTTCTTTTAAGTTTAAGGTTACTTCAAGTGTTGATAAGGAGTGCAAGCTTGTCCAAGTTGATCAATTTCATAGAAAGCAGAATCCAGTCACGTGCTAAGGTAGGGGATATCATTTTTTATGGTAAAGGAATATCATTTTCTTTCATACTTCATATTATGGTAAAATATTATTATTCGTTTCTTCAGCTAATCATTAAACGGTGAAAAATCCTGAAATAATTAGAATATCCTTAATAATTTTTGCTTCATCTAATATCTTGACCTGAATCTTTCTATTCTGTTTTAAGTTATTATTTTTGAGCCGGGGACTTTACATTTACTTAAACTTTATATTCTATCAAGAATTCTAATCGATTTTCTGGATATCGATTTGGGCAATTTGGACTATGGATAATTAAGTTAAAAATCAGTAAGATCTATTTTTTGTTATTATTCTGATTATTTCTGTCCATTTATCACATATATCATTATTATAATCATTGTGGTGAAATTTCTATTTAGTATGAGTACAAAGATGGATTGTTGGTTTGCATGATCATGACCATCGGTTCTCTTCGGTCAAGGGTGCAAAGATAAAATGTTGATTAGTATGATTGTAGACACTCGAAATTTCGTTTTCCTGTTACTAACCATACAGGAGGGCAAAAACGTCTTTTTTGCTCTGGAGAACAACCCCAGAGGATTATGACATCAAACCAGAACCCCGGAGAAAGCCGCGGGAAATCATCAAGACAACTTTAAAAAAAACCTTGAAGACAAACAAAAGTCGATAGCAGTCGAATCCCGGAGATAACCCCGAGAAAGACAGTTGTAGCCACGTCAAGTCCCGGAAACAACCCCGGGAGGTATAGTTAACCTTCGGAGGTAGCCCCAAAGAATCAAATCATCCCCAGAGACAACCTTGAGAGACCAAGTCAACCTTGGAGATAACCCGGAGGAAGTACAGAGTCGGCTTGGATCAAAACCTCGGAGACGATCCAGAGAAACAGTCAAAAACCTTGCCAAGATAGGAGATAACCCCTGAAAGGGAAAAACGGTCATTTTACCGACTTGAAGCCAAATTGATGTAATGAAGGTCAGAAAGAGCTATAACATCGATCCCGAGTGAAAACAGCACAATACAGCTCAACAGACGGACTGCGAAAAAATGAAGATATGGTTATAAATCCATCTTTCTGGATTCAAAAAAGGTCAAATCTCATTGCGACACTCTCCAAAAGGGCTTTCCAGAAAGGTATAACACGCCTCAATCGGACTCCCGGATCAAAAGTTACGAAGGTTCAAGTAGGCTGTGCATTAGTCGGAGTGCACGTACTTCAAGACACTGGACCCACCAGGTAGGGCCCACCACAAACAGTCGCATGTAGACTCGTGGCTACCGCGGGTAGACCCGCTACCATCGGGTCTATAAATAAAACCCCCCACCCTTGGCAAAAATGAAGAAAAAAAAATAGAAAAACACTTTGAAACTCTGCCCATTTCAACCCTTAGCCCTACTTCTAATATTCTAAACCTAGATTTTATTCTTTCAATACGTTTGCATACGTATATTCTATAACATACCAAAAATTAACCGATGAAAACGTCCATTTGAAGCTCACCGAGTGGCAAAAAGCTCGTGAAGCAGTCCATTGTAAGTTTTTTTTATGATCATAAGTCATTTCTTACTTCATTACGTATATGTGAACGTGCATATAAAGTTTCATCTTCTGGTTTTGCCCGGAACTCAGTTCCGTGGCCTTTTTAGCTTACGCTTTAGTATATATAAGTATATATATATATATATATATATATATGTTTTTCTTCATTTGCACAGCCTGGATCGTAGATCCGTGGCTTTTACTCGCTTTTATGTATATGTATACGTACTAACTTGTTCGGCCTGGATCGCTGATTCTTGGCCTTTTCAGCTTTATTATATGTATATTTGACTATATATATACTAACTTTTAATTCCGTTGGGCCTGGATTGCAAATGCATGGCCCTTTTACTACTTATATATATATATATATATATATATAAAATTATATATATATATATAATTTTTATGACTTCGTTTGGCCTGGATTGCTAATTCGTGGCCTTTTTGCTTTAATATATATATACTAACTGTATATATTAACATTTACATTTCAATTCGACCTGGATTGAAAATTCGTGGCCTTTTTACCGCTTTTATAAATATATATATATATATATATATATATATATATATATATATTTCATTCCAGTTGAGCCTGGATTAATTTGTGGGTCCTTTACAGCTTATATATATATATATATATATATATATATATTTACATTCTGTCAAGCCTAGATTAATTCGTGGCTCCTTTACAGCTTTTATATCTATATATATATATATATATATATATATATATATATATATATATATATATATACATTCTGTCAAGCATGGATTAATTCGTGGCTCTTTACAGTTTTTTTTATATATATATTTACATTCAGTTGAACTTGGAGAAATTCGTAGCTCTTTACCGCTTTTATATATATATATATATATTTACTTTTCTGTCAAGCCTGGATCATTCTGTGGCTCTTCTACAACTTTTATAAATACATATATATTTACATTCCAGTCGGACCTGGATTGCTAATTCGTGGCCTTTTACTGCTTTTATATATATATATTCCTTATTCATTGTGATTAAATAGCTGAATCAATTATTCATTTGATATGAATTCGTCTTAATATAAATTTGGCGAATTAGATTTATTTAAATCTAGCCCTTTCTACCTTTCAAATGGTTCAAAATAGGTCCAATCGAAATCGGGAAGCTAGAATGGCTAAGATTTATTTAAATCTATCTTTCTTTTTAGTTTTGTTAAATATTAAAGCAACCTCGCGATCCTTAGATCCCTATCTAGTGGGAACGAGAAGCTTTGGCTATGTGTATGCAAGGATTTGACTGATTAATCATTGGTTTTGCGACGTCTAGATGTAAATTTACTTTTTTTTCGGTGAATATTTGTGCTGTGCAGGTTTTCTTGGCCTTTCTTCTTGAGCCTAGGAATCGTGGGATTCATGATCAAACTGATCAGAATCTGATTCCCACGATGGCCAACTCCATAATACAATTGAACTCTGCCAGCTTTTCTGTAAAAAATGTACATCCGAAGGACCTTAAAACGGTTATCCGGGTTTAAGGTCCTAAACATAATGTAATATGATTTATCGTGCCAGAGTCACTCCGATGGCTTCATGCCCATGAGAAGAACGACACTTGTACATATATTTTGTGGTCGAGGATGCTTCGCAGCCCGACAATCACCATTCAAATCAAGCCAAAGGCTGAAAAGAATAAAAATGGAAGTATCAACATGCTTCAATTCCTACGCAAGCGAAAGGGTTTGAAAACCAACCTTTCAAAACATCATTTTCATATTTTATCTAAAAAAGGACTTTTGCAAATCAAATCAAACCCTTCGTATATAGGTGCAATGAAGCATGACAATATTTTCAAAACAAACGTAGGCTCAATTACTTCCAGCATACACACACATTGCAAATAAAAAGAAAAATATTGAAAAGATGCGGTACCGTGTTTCACGGGAGTCAGGGGGTGCCTAACACCTTCCCCCCGCTTAACCAAGCCCCCGAACTTTAAGAATCTCTGTTTCAAAACAAAGTTTTGACATTATCTAGTAATTGGGCCTACTTGCAAAAATCAAACAAAACTCGGTTGAGTTTGTACAACCATTTCAAATCTACCAAGTGGCGACTCTGTAAAACCTTTCAAAATCGTCGACATGATACATGTTGGCTTTTTTCTAAAAAACTTCACCTTTCATAAAACAGATAAGACAAATAAGGGTAGAAAACAACTAAATTTAGGAAGAGAGAAAGATCGGTCCAAAGAGACAAGATTTTTTTCCCAACGTCAACAGGTGGCGACTCTGCTGGGGACAGTAGAGGGCTTAAGCCGAGCTCAAATCTTTCCAAAATTTCCCTTTTCTATCTATGTGAGTATGAATACTGCGTTTTACATTGAATGGATGTAAATTAATGCTTTACTGCTTTATATTAGTGCTTCGCACAAATGTCAACATTTCATATGGTGAGACACGATATATGTAAATGTATGCTGTGTAATTCCTCCACCAGGAGGCGAACACGTCGGTGCTTGATTACTGAACTCAAAGGAGACTAATCTTGCGAGGCTCATGAAAGGCACCACTCAGATCCGCTCCAATTGAAAGACCGGATTAATTTCCCCTCTAGTAGATTGTGATGATCTGGGGACCTTCATACCGAAAAGCCACAAGAGTAGCCTAAGATAGGTCAGCCTCTGATTAACCAAATCTGAAGGGAAGCTTCTTCATGCCTTCCTATTTTAATTCAATGTAAATTTCAAATTCCATGTAAATATCAAATAAATGTAAATATACGCTCCATTCCCTGACAATTCCATTATTGTATAGATATCAAATCCTGTCATCAAAACAACTGACCCCTGTTTTGCAGGAAGATAAAAAACCCTAAAAAATCAACACATTGCATAGCATACCTAATGTTAATGCTTATCAAGACTAAACTAACTACTCATCTCGTAGGTAATAGTAGTCACATTACTATACCTAAAAAGGCACAAAGCCTATCCACCGACATGGCGGAAAGTGCCCAACATGAATCAGGTTCCGTATCTCGAAAGGAGTTTGAGGGACTTAAGAATCAAATAACGGAGTTGGCTATCCTCCTAAAAGAACAAAGTAAAAGCACTCAGGGCCAGGCAATGCCAAATCAGACAAAGTCCTCCTTATAGAGTGGTAATCAAAGTGTTGACAAAATGGGGGGAATATAGATACCTAAACCTCGATCCAGTCAAAAAACCAACAAAACCCCTGAAATCACAAATCTCAGGGAAGATCGGGAAAAAGGCGATATCCGAAGGAAAGGCCAACACATAGAAGAAACCATCCGTTTAATAAAAGGAACTAGAACCTATGGAAGTGTCAATTACTCAGATCTCTGTATTTTTCCAGGGGCTCGTTATCCAGACAAGTTCCAAGTCCCAAATTTTGAAAAATACAACGGGATGGGAGATGCTTATACCCACCTGAAGGTATATATTGGAGAACTCTGATCCTATGCAGAGGATGAGAAGCTGAGAATGCAGTTATTTTAGAAAAGCCTAACTGGAGAAGCCAAAGCATGGTACGCTCGACTTGACAATGCCAAAATTCACAGCTGGGAAGAGATAGCCCACGCCTTCCTAAATCAGTACAGTTTTCAGTCACAAATGGTACCGGATCGATACCAAGTGACTAAAGTCAAAAAGCAGTGTACTGAGTCTTTTCGTGAATATGCCCAAAGATGGAGGCGTATGGCAGCACATGTCAGCTCGCCTATGACAGAAACTGAAATGGTGATGACTTTCATAGACATCCAAGAGGCACCTTACTATGAGAGGATCTTAGCTGGAATAGGAAAGCCATTCTCAGAGATGATCAAACACGGCGAAATGGCAGAGATGGGCCTGAAAGCAAGCAAGATTAAAGATCTCATTGCCTTGGAAGCAGTCGCTAAGCATATACAGTCCGCCAACTATGCGAACGTTCCCTTGAGGGTACCCAAGAAAGGCGATGAAGATGTATCCCTCATTGTACAAGGGCAATCTAGGAGACCCAACCATAGTCCCCCCATTTGGAAGAGGGAAGACAATCTGTCATTTCAACAATGGGCCATATTCAACCAATGTCAAGGGAGAAAGCAACAGTTTGAGAGAACGAAAAATCGGGTGTTCACACTATTAGGCGATTCCCTGGAAAATGTATTGGAGTTATTAATCAAGCAGAAGAAAATTACCGAATTGGCTCCACCTTTGGATCCAAAAAGCAAAAGATACAATCCAAGCCAGAGATGTGCTTATCACTCAGGGTCTCCGGGACACGATACACAAGATTGTTGGTCCTTAAAGCATAAAATCCAAAAACCTGATCAAAAGCGACGAAGTTGTGGCCCAACAACTTGACCATTCAAATGCCAGCACCAACCTTCTGTTACAGCATGATACGGAGGAAGTGAACATGATTGGGTCAGGAAGCGTCAAAATGTGTCCAAATCGTAAATACATACGAATGATGGAGGAATACCCCCAAAGGAATAGAACATATGTCCTAGAGTTTGAAAATTCAGAGGAGGGTATGACAGTGATGCAAAAATTGGATACGATCCAACATCAAGTAACTCTGTTGGCTAATCTGATAGTGCGCCAACATCAGGATACAAGGAAGCTTTTCACTCAACTATCAAAAAGCCAAGAGAAAAAGGAGGTTATTAAGATGTAACCCTATCTCCCTCCAAGATCAGCCAGCTAAATGAAGAAGATCAAAGCATGCTGAATAGATGAGAACGGTGGAATGATAAAATTACTAGAAGATATTGCCAAAGGAAAAATCATCTAGAGGAATGCGAATTCCCAAATAGAAAATATCAAGCAACATTCCAAACACTGGCAAACCCTCGAAATCCTACGGCATCGAGAGTAGGGGAGAGTAGGCAGAGAAGGGTATTCACGCCTTTGGGGGACTCATTAGAAAATTTGTTTGCACTATTAGTTGCGCAGAGAAAGATTACTGAGTTGGTGCCTCATGCCAAGCCAGAGATGAAAAGTTATGATGCTACCAAGATATGTCTCTACCATTCTAACTTACCTGGACATGCAACTGAGGAATGCTGGTCTCTAAAACACAAAATCCAAGATCTCATTAAAAATAGAGAACTGAAGATAGAAGTCCCCATGACGAGAAAAGGCGAAAGGGAAATAAAGAGCTTAAGATGTCCACTCGAGACAGGCAGTTCAAAGGAGGTGACGGCTATAAGCACCAATCTTTACAGTACACAAGGTGGACTGATCTTAATGCTAGGAGTGACAGAGGAGACAAGAGGGTCCTTTAAGGAAATTCATCTGCCACCATCAAATATCTTGTTACCCAAAGCTAGCAACCACATTCCTGATTTTACTATCCTAGATAATGAGGAGGAAATACTGATCCTTCCCAGTGTAGAAATAGGCAAAAAGGAAAGTTCCTTGAGAGAAATAGAACAATAATTTGAGAGTGATCTCATAGTCAAATCCTCTCAAGCCCATGAGAAAGGTGAAGGAACAGATGAAGAAAGAAGTGGTAAAGTTTTCAGGGAAGCCAACCCATCGAGGAATCTAGATTTCATCCCTTTTTGCGACTAGTCCAGTTTGAGCCTCCTTAAGGGATGTGCTGATTTAGGAGGCGATCAAGTTATGGGCGTGATGGCATATATTCATGATCTGGAGGTAACCTTTATCACGAGTCTTGAAGGTAACATAACTACTGACAACTGGACTATCAGGCCTCAGCTAGCCAAGAAGACGTAGATCTAGAGGAAAGTTGCGAGTTCCAAGAGATGTTGGGACATTATCACTTTCTTAGCATTATGCCTTTTATTTTCCATGCATGTAAATATTGAAAAAAAATCATCAAAAAATCAAAAAATCCAAACAATAAAAAAATAAAAATAAATAAAAATCAAAAAATCAAACCAGTCAAGTCTTGTCCAAGTTTGAACTACGAATGACCTGATCTCCCTCAACCACAGGAGTACGTAGGCAACCAGTTTTGGTGCAGTCAAACCAAATAAGAAATCCAAAAACCCCTCAAACCAAGCTCAAACCCAAATAAACACTTTTCTACTGTTCAGGCCAAACCTAAACTACATAAGACATGATCTCCTTCAACCGGGGAGTACGTAGGCATCCATTCATAGTGCGGTCTGACCTTCAAGAAAAAACAAAAAACCAATAAAAAAACTAGTCCCAAGACACCAAAACTCTATAAAACCCAAATACTATCAAACCACCCTGGTCAACAGGCCCTACTGAGGTATTCTTTGACATCTCAATGTCAATCCATCAAGGAAAAGCTCATGACACATCAAAATAGCAAGTCATGAAAAAAGTGGTGATCACTCAGCAATAACAATACATATCTAACAAGAAAGTGAATGAAAATATATTTCTCTACTATATAATACTATTTGATATATATACTTATCCTGTACATGACAAAACTGGCTGATCTAGTATGTGTAGGAAAATAAAAGCTAGTCTATGAACCCATGGATAAATGGAATAGCAGTGCCAACATGGCATCCCTCTCAGAAGAAGGAGAAGCAGTTGTAAGCTCATGTCCCACGGTTTCCATACGGGCTACAATATCCACAACCATCTGAATATTACTGCTGCGACCATCTTTGAAGGCACTCATATCGGTAATGATACTGTGTGTATATGACTTGAGCTCAGTGCTATCAGCAATATAAACATCCCAGGTAGCTACGGCCTCATCCCTCTCAATGAAAGCAACATCCCTGGCGACTAAAGCCTCCTCAATCTCATCGAATGCTGCATTCCGGGTAGCTCGAGCCTCGTCTCTCTCAGCAAAAGTTGCATCCCTGCTAGAAAGGGCTGTCAACATCAGTGCTCTAGCTAATGAATCAATAAGAGCTGGCTCTGTCCCAGTTAGAATGCTCGGGGGGTCACTGACAAAAGATGCTGTCAAACCAGCAAATGAATTATCCTCGGTAGGAGAATCAGGATCCTCCATAGGCTCCTCCTCATCAGAATTAATGCTCGGAGCTGACCGGAAAACCACAGCCAATATAATATCTGCCTCAAACCATAAAAAATACTCTGGAGAATGATCTGGATGGCTAGTAGAAAAATCAGCCCTCTCCCTACGAGTCCAACATTCATAAGTCTTGGTAAGGTCAGCTGACGACAAAAATGAAGCTGATATCAGCTGATGCATAGCCCCTTAAAGTGGTGAATGCTCTGAAACTGATCAAACTGTCCCATGACTGCCAGCAGATGATATGTGGTCACCCCTCTCAAACCCGCCAAGGGCAGGTAATCCATACTGTCTGCATGAGTGATGAAGATGTAAGGGGAGCTAAACCCTGAGCAGGGCAAGATCAAAAATGGATGATCAATCGCCATCAAAAAGGCCAACCAAGATGCCATATCTGTACACTCTGCCAGCCTAAAAGAGTAGGATATGGATATCTCATGAGTAAAGCAGTACTCATGATGTCTAAAAGTGCCGATGGGACTCAAGTGTGTCATGAACCACACGTACAACAGAACGGCGCTGCCCCTGAAAAACCCCGCTGGATGGGAATGGCAGAATGTGGCCAACCTCAAAGACTTGGCTAATATCATAGGCAGGATGGTACAACCCTGTCTGAGAGTACGAACCACTACCGTCAAGCCAATATCAAAGTGGTCCATATATAGTGGCATATACAAATAAGCTGTGATGCACATCAATAGAACGTCCACACGTGCAAACTGCCACTCGTCTGCGGGGATGATAAAATCTCTTGAATATCGCTCATAGCTGTCCAGCCGGCCAAAACAATCAATCAAAAAGTCCTAGGACACCACATGCACCACAGTAATCTCCTCAGTGATGACTCTGCGTCTCAGACCAGTCATGAACGGTCTTCTCATATCACTAATGGTTGTCCTGGAACAAGGCAGATCTCATACTCCTCCAGCATTGGAGTAACCTCATGAAGGCCAAGCCTGAAAAGCTTACATCCAAGAAAGACACTGAAGATTGATGACCCATGTTGAGAGGACCCAACAACACCTCAATGTTATTCCATCAAATCCAGAACAAGTCTTGAAAGGAAGAAGTAGCGATGTATTAAGACAGCCAGTCCCAGTGATGAAATAGCATACATCCCCTAAGATGCAAACCTTCATCAACTCATCACTCCTGAAGTGCGAGAAGACTTGATCTCTTTTAACCTACAGAAGAATAGGAGCGACTGTCATGAAAATGTCTATCTCATACATGATGATCTGTTCCCTGAGCCAAAGGCCACGGATTAAACCTCACAGATCAAACCAAATCCGATTAAAGCCATCTCATCACCAACCATCACAAGCCCTTGAGTCTAATTCAGTGGAATCCGCATGCCTTTCGATATCAACCATCAAAGTCAATTACGCCCACAAGTTAGAAATATTAACTGGGGCATCCAAACATCAAGGCCTATATCCACTACATGTTCACCATGTGGGTTATGAGGTAAAAGACTCTTGCGATCTTGGCGTCTTATCATCCCGTCTATCAAACATACAACAAAGCAATCACCCCAGATGACAAGCAAGACTGGGGTAATTTCAAAATATATGACAACCCGATATTGGGACCCTTACATCATGTAAGACTGGGGCAATTTTTGAAACAATGACAACTTAACACTGGGGCATTCATCGCCCATCCTAAAAAGGAGAATGTGCCAGTCAGCACCATCAGCATGGTACGTCATCATCAGAGCTTCTCTCATGACATTTCCTTGGTGATCTGGTAAGATTAGTGGGTCTCTTTTCCAATGATACGTCTCTCAAAATACAGCGACCCACATGTGAGGTACAATTATTTCATCTCTTTATGTGCTATCAATTTCCAGTTACATGCATTGGCAATGGTATACATGTTAAGTATAGATAAATCTTGCGTTAGAATCTTAGAAAAAGGTTTTAAAAAGAGAAGATTTTTGCTTAACTTGTTATGAATTAGATTAATTCCGATAAGCGTCTGTGGAGCAAGAATCACGAGAATAATTAGAGAATTAAGATAATTCAACGTTTTGATTAGGCACGACATCCTAGTTTAAAGCGCTTTTTGGAACAAACTTGACCTCATATGTATGTCTGCACTTTGTGATCACCCTAACTCTTAGTTGTGGGGTATGAAACTATGGTGACAGGGATGACAATTAGTAGCCAGCCTAATGTCTCGAATCGTGGCCTATGTTACTCGAGTTATTAAGCTTGAGGGGTGTCTTTACACCTGGTGCCCTAAAGCCATCTGGTTTCGAAGTCATTGGCCCAACGCTCATTACATGGGTAACTCAGTGCCTAAAAAAACAAGCATTACAAGAAGAAGAAGGTAAAACCTGAGCAGATCTGAATCGTGGCTTAGGTTACTCGAGTAATTAAGCCCGAGGGGTGTCTCTATACCTTGTGCCCTAAAGCCATCTGGTTTAGGAGTCACCGTCCCAACACTCGCTACTCGGGTAATTTAGAGCCTAAGAAAATGAATCTTGTACAAGCTCAGGCAATGATCAAATAAAGTAGACCGCCCGACTTATCTCGAAGTGTGCCCTTTGTTACTTGAGTCAGTAAATCCGAAGGGGTGTCTTAACACCTAGTGCCCTAAATCCCTCTGGTTTAGGAGTCATTGGTCCAAAACTCGTTACATGGGTAACCCTGAATAGCCTAAGAAAATGAGACAAAGTTAAGCGAGGAAAGCAGAAAAAATTTGCAAGATAAAAATTAGATAATCTAAAGTCATAGAAGAGCCCCTGCTAAGGGTTGCGTCACTCATAGTGCACATGTCATATGATGTTTAATTTTGTGAAGAGCGGTGTCTAGAGCAAAGATTAGGTGTCTCTGATAAAGGGAGATAAGTCTTTTGAATCTAATCCTGCCCATGAACAATGACCATTGATGCTTAAATGTTTTCTTGCGATTTTATAACTTATCAAATGAAAATTTTGATTTCTTTAGGAAAAATTCATTTTAATACTCAATTTCAAGATCTTTAGCGATAAGATAAAAGCTTAGTGAATACAAGCATTCAATTTCATAAACATTAATTTCAAATGCCTCATTCACAAGATCATACTAATTCCGACGGCCCGAGCCATCAAGATTTTGTCACATTTTGTTATTTGTCTAATGTGCGTGATATTGCTCACTCTGGATGTGGTCAACAAATCGAGTTTCCTCTATGAACCCCAGTAACAATGTACGAAAGGGTTGGGGCATTTTTTGATTTCAGGAAATGGAAGGAGTATACTGGCGAGACCAAACTCCTCATCAAAAGAAAAGGGAGAACTCCTAAATGAAATCACAACAACATCGGCTTGCCCCGATAAAAGAAAGGAAAAATTCTCGAGAGAGTCCTTAACTCAGAAAAAATAGATGCTCGATGACAAAAGGTCTGGCAAATGAAATTTACATCATCAAACATGTCAACCTATTCCAAGTCCTCACAAGTCGAGGCCACTACACCGAAATTCAACTGTAGGCAATGAAAGAACAGGCTACATCGTCCAGGACATCAGCAACACCCGGGTCATCAGCTAAACTAGTATCTAATCCAGCAGGGTGGCAAGTAAAGAGCTCGCCCCTTTTCATAATCAATGATCAAACCGTTGGCGTCAATCCAGCGTAGCATCGGGGAAAGATCCGGTGATGTAAGCCATTGAACACTACTTCAGCGAATTTATCGGGATATCTCCTAATAAAGCCATCAGTATCTGAACTGCCAGAGGGACCAGCACCAGGTCCATATTCAGAAAGAAAAATAGCAGCCTCTGTGAGATCCCCACCAAAACCGACATATGTGACACCCCAGCACCAGGATTTGGTGTTCGCTGTTCAAATATCATATGACTATCTACCCATAAATAATGAAATTCATTTATTAGATAAATAATCCATCATCTCCCTATAATAGGGTTACAACATCTAAAATAATAAATACATAATCAATCTCAGGTTATACTTAACCTTAAATCTCTGTTGCAAACATGTAAACAAATAAGTCTTAATCAGTACACATAAGTCTTGAACTTTAACATTTCAATAACACCACAAGTCTTCAACACTTGTTAGCTTTTTCTTTGCCCTTGCTACTAGAAGGCTCATCATATCGTTCACTCTTAGATGCAATGTTATTATGCAAGAGTGAGCACGAATGCCCGCAAGTATAAAAATATGATAGAATAATAACATGCGAGTGAATCAAAGAAATCTGAATAACAAAAAGCTCAGCTTTTGAATCAAGAATAATTAATCAAGAATCAAATTACATCTGAGGGTTATAAGACCTTGAACTATATCCTAGGTTGTCAAGTATATTAACCTTTAAACCTTTAACAGTCATAAGACTATGGACTTTACTTCTCGTACATAGGGGGATCAACCCTTCGTACCAATACGGTGTACAATATCGCAACGCTTAAAGCATCATCATCAATCCCCTGTATTAGGGTTGTTCATTTCAGTTTTGACATCAGAGTCCGCACCAAAAAAAATTTAGTTTGGATAAACTCAATAATAGTTCTAGAATTTAGAACACTCATCAACTATGGACTAGTCGAATCAATAAGGGTTCGCTAGTCTTAAAGGATTCAATAATAAATGATATTCAATTTGAATATTAACTTCTCAAGGGTATACAATCGAATAAGTATTGTATAACTGAAATGATACTTTTAAAAGAATAATAACATCTCATATGAAATTCTGAACTTTAGTAATCAAGAATAATAACTTGCTCATCAACAGTAATTAAGCATAAAACACTTGCTCAATTTAAAGGATATAGTTAGGAAACTTGCTCAATAATAATAAGTTAGGGATAAAACACTTGCCTTGTGCGCAAGCTACTAATCTAGTTACAATTCAATTCTTCAACGTCCTACACATTACATTATGCATACAATATCGATTAGTTTCATAACTTCTATGTTCAACTATTGAACTTTTCATTTAAGTCAACTTATAACTTGGTTCCTAGTGTTAACTTATTAACTAACCACATAACAGGAGTATCAATTTACAATGTGTACCATATAAGAATAATCCTTCAAATAATCATAATCAAGTTTTACAATCACAATATTCAGTTCGCACTTAAGTTGTTAACTTGAACCTTCACATTATCTTATACATATCAATAACTTAGTTTATTAATATGAACTTCAAATCATATAATATTTATGTTTTATAACTTAGAACAACATATTTTATCGTCGAGAGCACTATATTTGCGTACGTGCATGTTCGACGCCCTTCGATTGCCTCCGAATACGCATCAGTCACAAAGATGGCAAATTTGACCCCTTTTAACGACTTCAAATTGAAAAACTTAAAGAATAAAAGTTGTAGGTCTACTCGTTATCTTTCTGAATCATCCTGAATCACTTTAATCGGAGTTCGTATGAAAATGTCATGCTTATTTTACTACAAGAGGTCAAAATAAAAATTTTACCTGCACTACCCCCGCTGGGGCGGGGGTTAGGCCCGTTGGGGCGAGTATGGTGCTGCATGGGGCCTGTTGGGGTGGGTCTAGAGCCGCTGGGGCGGGCGTGCCTTGGCGGTTCAGCCCCAGTTCGCGATTTTTGACAGATTTGGCCAAATAAATACAAATCGAACTATTACAGTGATTCTGATGAAGCGTAAACTTCACAGAAACATCATATAGTGATTTTAACGTACTTTTAACACTTTATATCATGTAATTTCTCAAATCAAATCACATAAATTCACTGTTCTTGGTGTTTTTTTGAAAGTTTTGAAGAAAAACACAAATTTCATCGTCACGGATTCGTTATAACTCCGAATCCGTCCGTTCAAAGTTTGTTTTCTTTGTTTTAACATGTATAATCATAATCCATTATCAATTTTAAGTCAAACATACTATGAAAGCATTTAATTTACCCATATGGGTTATTCATATAATATTCAAATTCTGTATTTCATGAAACCCAATTATTAACAAAATCCCATGGTGTGATCACTGTAATTCATGAATATATGGTATAGCCCATGATATTAACATACACAGATCTCTATATGATTATATCTTACTTTAATTCTCAAAATAATTCATAACAGAGAACTTTTGAAAATACGTTAATGAAACTCTATAACTATCTGAAAACTCAATTAAGGCATATACATATGAAATTGATTACTTAAAAACATGATTACATGTTAGAAAACATGTTATGATTACATACCTATTTATATATAGACATATTATGCCTTGATTTCAAAACTATTTTTCACAGAAAAACTTTAAAGTACCTAAATGAACTTTGAGAAATCTAGATTTTGAAAACTTAAAAGAAGGGATTACCCTTTAGTAGTGAAGATGATATAATCATAGACAATTCAATGATCTCTCAAAGCTCTCTTCCTCTCAATTTCTCTCAATTTCTTCTCTTTTTCTCTGAAACTCTCTAACTTTTCCTTTGATATGATATATGACAAATGCGTCTAAGTATAAGAATAATACGTATAAGTAATGGTCAGTTATCTTAAGCAACCAAAACTTCCCTTAAGGTCTTGTTTGGTTTCTTCTTTTCTTCATCTCCCTTTATTTTAATTAACTAGTTTATTATATAGTTAATTGTCACAGTATTAATTACTCCATTAATAATATTTAACTCAATTAAATAAAATAAGATAACTCAAATTAAATTATATTGTCACATAATTAATATTCTTATTTATTAATTATGTCAATTCATTAATTCTCAAATTAATTATTAAATTAATTAGAATAACACTATGCTTATTTAATTAATTTATTTAATCAAATAAACTCAATTAAATATATACTTTGAACTATATAAAATTACCACACATTAATCTAATTAATGTAATACATATAATTAAATTAATCTACCATAATTTTATGAATTAATTATTTAACTCAATAATTAAATCATCAAAAATATTTATTTATTTCAATAAATATTCAAATAATTTTACAAAATTCTCGTTCGTCAACAATAATAAGTTAGGGATAGAACATTTGCCTCGTGCGCAAGCTATTAATCTAGTTATAATTCAATTCTTCAACGTCCTACACATTACATTATGCATACAATGTCGATTAGTTTTATAACTTCTATGTTCAACTATTGAACTTTTCATTTAAGTCAACTTACAACTTGGTTCCTAATGTTAACTTATTAACTAACCACATAACATGAGAATCAATTCACAATATGTGTACCATATAAGTATAATCCTTCAAATAATCATAATCAAGTTTTACAATCACAATATTCAGTTCGCACTTAAATTGTTAACTTGAACCTTTACATTATCTTATACATGTCAATAACTTAGTTTATTAACATGAACTTCAAATCATATAATATTCATGTTTTATAACTTAGAACAACATCTTTTATCGTCGAGAGAACTATACTTGCGTACGTGCATGTTCGACGCCCTTCGATTGCCTCCGAATACGCATCAGTCACAAAGATGGCCAATTTGACCCCTTTTAACGACTTCAAATCGAAAAACTTAAAGAATGAAAGTCGTAGGACTACTCGTTATCTTTCTGAATCATCCTGAATCGCCTTAATTGGAGTTCGTATGAAAACATTATGCTTATTTTACTACAGGAGGTTAAAACAAAAAAATTCCCTGCACTACCCCAGCTGGGGCGGGGGTTAGGCCCGCTGGGGCGGGTCTAGAGTCGATGGGATGGGCGTGCCTTGGCGTTTCAGCCCCAGTTAGCGATTTTTGATAGATTTGGCCAAATAAATACAAATGAAACTATTTACAGTGATTCTAATGAAGCGTAAACTTCACAGAAACATTATATAGTGATTTTAACATACTTTTAACACCTTATATCATGTAATTTCTCAAATCAAATCACATAAATTCACTGTTCTTGGTGTTTTTTGAAAGTTTTAAAGAAAAAAACGAATTTCATCGTCACGGATTCGTTATAACTCTGAATTCGTCCGTTCAAAGTTTGTTTTCTTTGTTTTAACATGTATAATTATAATCCATTATCAATTTTAAGTTAATCCATTATCAATTTTAAGTTAAACATACTATGATAGCATTTAAGTTATCCATATAGGTTATTCATACAATATTCAAACTCTATATTTCATGAAACCCAATTATTAAAAAAATTTCATGGTGTGATCACTGTAATTCATGAATATATGGCATAGCCCATGATATTAACATACACAGATCTCTATATGATCATATCTTACTTTAACTCTCAAAATAATTCATAACAGAGAACTTTTAAAAATACGTTAATGAAACTTTATAAATTTTTGAAAACTTAATTAAGGCATATACATATGAAATTGATTACTTTAAAACATGATTACATGTTAAAAAACATGTTATGATTACATACATATATATATATATATAGAGACATATCATGCCTTAATTTTAAAACTATTTTTCACAAAAAAACTTTAAAGTACGTAAATGAACTTTGAGAAATCTAGATTTTGAAAACTTAAAAGAAGGGATTACTCTTTAGTAGTGAAGATGATATAATCACAGACAATTCAATGATCTCTCAAATCTTTCTTCCTCTCGATTTCTCTCAATTTCTTCTCCTTTTCTCTGAAACTCTCTAACTTTTTCTCTGATATGATATATGACAAATGCGTCTAAGTATAAGAATAATACGTATAAGTAATGGTCAGTTATCTTAACCAACCAAAACTTCCCTTAAGGTCTTGTTTGGTTTCTTCTTTTCCTCCTCTCCCTTTATTTTAATTAACTAGTTTATTATATAGTTAATTGTCACACTATTAATTACTCCATTAATTATATTTAACTCAATTAAATAAAATAAGATAACTCACTTTAAATTACATTGTCACATAATTAATATTCTTATTTATTAATTATGTCAATTCATTAATTCTCAAATTAATTAGAATAACACTATACTTATTTAATTAATTTATTTAATCAAATAAACTCAATTAAATATATACTTTGAACTATATAAAATTACCACACATTAATCTAATTAATGTAACACATATAATTAAATTAATCTACCATAATTTCATGAATTAATTATTTAACTCAATAATTAAATCATCAAAAAAATTTATTTATTTCAATAAATATTCAAATAACTTTACAAAATTTTCGTTCGTCACAACATATGAAAGGGGAACATCCGAATCTTCTCTGAAAATGACAAGAGGAGCCACAAGGGAGTTGAAGCTGATAGGCCTATCAAAATCCATGCATGAAAAGAAAATCCAAATCGCCTTAGAAAGAGTGAGGTATGGTTCTACATCAATTCAATTAAGCATATGCATCAAGCTAGGACAAATTAAGATCATCACATCATGCCTGGTCTGCACATGTGAAACAAGCGCTACATCAGCGCACATTGAGACAGTCCGATGATCAACCGTTGTCAACTATTATCAGGGTCAGGCACCGTTTTCAATGACCATCAGGGTAAGCACCGTTGTCAAACACCATCAGGGTAGGCATCATTGTCAACTACCATCAGGGTGGGCATCATTGTCAACTACCAGCAGGGTAGGCACCATTGTAAATTACCAATGTAAACATCAGGAGAATTCGATGATTTCAGAACATCATCCCCAGCAGAAATGTAGAAAACATTTCAGTTTTTCTTAATCAAACAAGCATCGACAACACCGATAAAAATCAAACCGTTGGAGTCAACACCAGCATAGACATCAAAATCACTGATGAAAGTCAACCATTGAGATCAGCCCCAACACAGGCCCCATCCATGACCGGTAAGGGTAAGCGATTTGCGATGCGATATGAGATGCGATATGCGATTTGCGATGCGATTTGTAATGTAATTTGCGATACGATATGCGATTTACGAAAACATTTTAACATCCATTGCATTGCGATTTGCATCATTAAATATATATCTTGTCATATTTCAAGTGTATAGTAATCTTTGTCATGTTCATTTCATTACATTGTATAAACATGACAAATAGGGGCATCTATAGACACTCAAAATTTTGTTTTCCTGTTACTAACCATACATGAGGGAAAAAATGTCTTTTTCCACTCTGGAGAACAACTTCGGAGGATTATGACATCAAACCAGAAACCCGGAGAAATCCCTGGGAAATCATCAAGCCAACTTCAGAGATAACCCTGAAGACAGAAAAAAGTCGACAGCAGTCAAATCCTGGAGCCCGAGAAAGATAGTTGTAGCCACGTCAAGCCCCGGTAACAACCCCTGGAGGTACAGTCAACCTTTGGAGGTAGCCCCGAAGCATCAAATCATCCCCAGAGACAACCCTAAGAGACCAAGCCAACCTCAGAGATAATCGGAAGGAAGAACAGAGTCGGCTGGGATCAAAACCTCAAAGACGATCCCGAGAAACAGTCAAAAACCTTGCCAAAATAGGAGATAACCCCTGAAAGGGAAAAATGGTCATTTTATCGACTTGAAGCCCAATCAAGTCAAAATCAAGCCAAATTGATGCAATGAAGGTCAGTAAGAGCCATAACATCGATCCTGAGTGAAAATAATACAATACAGCTCAACGAATGGACTACGTAAAAATAAAGATTTAGTTATAAACCAATCTTCCTAGATTCAAAAAAGGTCAAATCCCATGCATTGCGACGCTCTTGGAAAGGGCTTTCCAGAAAGGTATAGCACGCCTCAATCGGACTCCCAGATCAAAAGTTATAAAGGTTCAAGCACGTTGCGCATTAGTTAGAGTGCACGTACTTTGAGACAACGGGACCCACCAGGTGGGCCCCACCACAAACAGCCATAGATAGACCCGCGCCTGCCGCGGGTAGACCTGCTACCATCGGGTCTAAAAATAAAACTCCCCACACTTGGCAAAAAAGAAGAAAAAAAATAAGAAAAACGCTTTGAAACTCCGCCCATTTCGACCCTTAGCCCTACTTCTAGTACTCCAAACCTATATTTTATTCTTCCAATACGTTTCTATATATATATTCTACAAAATACCAAAAATTAACCGGTGGAAACGTTCATTTGAAGCCCACCGAGTGGCAAAAAGCCCGTGGAGCAGTCCACTGTAAGTTTTTTACGATCAGAAGTCATTTCTTACTTCATTACATATATGTGAATGTGCATATAATGTTTCATCTTCTGGTTTTGCCCGAAACTCAGTTTCGTGGCCTTTTTAGCTTACATTTTAGTATATATAAGTATATATATACATTTTTCTTTGTTTGCACAGCCTGGATCGTCGATCCGTGACTTTTACTCGCTTTTATGTATATATATATATACGTACTAACTTGTTTGGCCTGGATCGCTGATTCGTGGCCTTTTCAGCTTTATTATGTGTATATTGACTATATATATACTAACTTTTAATTCCGTTGGGTCTGTATTGTAAATTCGTGGCCCTTTTACTGCTTTTATATATATATAACAATATATATATATATATATATATAATTTCTGAATTTGTTTGGCCTGGATTGCTAATTCGTGGCCTTTTTCGCTTTAATATATATACTAACTGTATATATTAACATTTATATTTAAGTTCGGCCTGGATTAGAAATCCGTGGCCTTTTTACAGCTTTTATATATATATATATATATATATATTTACATTCTAGTTGAGCCTGGATTAATTCGTGGCTCCTTTACAGCTTATATATATATATTTACATTCTGTCAAGCCTGGATTAATTCGTGGCTCTTTACAGTTTTTTTATATATATATATTTACATTCAGTTGAGCATGGAGAAATTCGCGACTCTTTACCGCTTTTATATATATATATATATATATATATATATATATATTTACTTTTCTGTCAAGCCTGGATCATTCCGTGGCTCTTCTACAGCTTTTATAAATACATATATATTTACATTCTAGTCGGGCCTGGATTGCTAATTCGTGGCCCTTTACTGCTTATATATATATATACTTTATTTATTGTGATTAAATATCTGTTTAAATTATTCATTTGATATGAATTTATTTTAATATAAATTTGGCGAACTAGATTTATTTAAATCTAGCCCTTTCTACCTTTCAAAAGGTTCAAAATAGGTCCAACCGGAACCGGAAAGCTAAAATGGTTAAGATTTATTTAAATCTAGCTTTTTTTCTAGTTTTGTTAAACATTAAAACAACCTTGCGACCCTTAGATAGTGGGAACGAGAAGCTTTGCCTACGCGCATACAAGGATTTGACTGATGAATCCTTGGTTTTGGAACGTCTAGATGTAAATATACATTTTTTGTGAATATCTGTGTTGTGCAGATTTTCTTGGCCTTTATCTGTGAGCCTTGGAATCGTGGGATTCATGATCAAACTGATCAGAATCTAATTCCCACGATGGACAACTCCATATTATAAATAAACCCTGTCAGTTTTTTTGTAAAAAAATGTACATCCGAAGGACCTTAAAACGGTTATCTGGGTTTAAGGTCTCACATATAATGTAATATGGTTTGTCGTGCCAGAGTAACTTTGATGGTTGTCATGCCCATGAGAAGACACATCACTTGTACATATATTTTGTGGTCGAGAATGCTTTGCAGCCCGACAATCACCATTCAAATCAAGGTAAAGGCTGAAAAGAATAAAAATAGAAGTATCAACATGCTTCAATTCCTACACAAACGAAAGGGTTTAAAAACCAACCTTTCAAAATATCATTTTCATATCTTGTCTAAAAAAAAGACTTTTGCAAATTAAATTAAACCATTCGTATATAGGTTCAACGAAGCACGACAATACTTTCAAAACAAACGTAGGCTCAATTAATTCCAGCATACACACACACATTGCAAATAAAAAGAAAAATATTGAAAAGATGCGGTACCGTGTTTCACGGGAGTCGGGTGGTGCCTAACATCTTCCCTTCCGCTTAACCAAGCCCCTGAACTTTAAGAATCTCGGTTTCAAGACCAAGTTTTGACAGTGTCCAGTAATTGAGCCTACTTGCAAAAATCAAACAAAACTCGGTTGAGTTGGTACAACCATTTCAAATCTACCAACTGGAGACTCTGTAAAACCTTTCAAAATCATCGACATAATACATGTTGGCCTTTTCCTAAAAAACTTCATCCTTCATAAAACAGATAAGACAAATAAGGGTAGAAAATAACTAAATTTAGGAAGAGAGAAAAATCGATCCAAAGAGACAAGATTTTTTTCCCGATGTCGACAATGATCATGAACATTGGTTTTACAGTTGTATGTCTTTGGCCCGTAGTGCAAAGATGGACTGTTGATTGGCATGACCATTGGTTTTACAGTTGTATGTCTTTGGCTCGTAGTGCAAAGAAGGACTGTTGATTGGCATGACCATTGGTTTTACAGTTGTATGTCTTTGGCCGGTATTTCAAAAATAGGTTGTTGATTGGCATGACCATTGGTGTTATAGTTGAATATATTTGGCCCGTAGTGCAAAGATAAATTTAATGGTATGATTTTTAAACATGAACTGTGAATTGGTATAACCATGATTTTTGGGATTTCAGGTATAAACAGGTGGTGAAAGTAATCTTTGTCTTGGGTACAACGAAGAATTGTTGATTAGTGTTACAGTATTAAAATATTGATGATGAACTTTTAATTTAGAGAAGATAGTAGAGATTATAATCTACCTGACTTTTCTAATGGATTATTGATTCCGCTGCAATTATGGTTGAATACGTTATCATCTACCATATGTTCTAAATATCTGATTTATTATTGATGAATGCTATTGATAATTTAATTATCTTATGTCATGATATTCTTTACTGAGCTATTTGTGCTCACCTTTTTGCTTCATAATTCCTTTCAGGTAGTAAAAGTGTAGCTAGGTCAAGCAGGGATAACAGGGGAATAGAGTAATGGACCGAGACTATTGAAGTTTCTCAATACATTATTAAACAGTGTGACAATAATTGTACTGAGGACTTAAAATTTGCGTGTTATATTTTATACATTATTTAATAATTTATTTTGGTGAACCAAATAGGGTGATGCAAACCCGAATTTGGAAGCGTCAAAAATGCACCCCATTAGAATGAGGAGGACATAAATCTTCGCGCGTTTCTTTGAGGACTTGAAATATTTGTTTCTGTCGTACTATACACGGTACAGTATTAGTATTGAACACTCACAGTATGTGTGTTGTTGTATTTTTCATGATAGTTTAATGGTTATAAAAAGGAAAATTGGTATTTGTAATGTGTATTTCTGGTAACTCAGAATGGGTTGTGTACATGGACCTATTTTGGGGGCATCACATTTGGTATCAGAGCTTAGGGATATGGTCTCTGGCTGAGATATGGGATTAGAACTAGGAGGGGAGAGACGAGTAAAATCCTTCACTAGTGTGTGTCCTACCTAAGTTGAATTTTTGTTATTTAATTAGTTGACAAATTGTGATATGTCAATTAACATTTGTTTTGTAACTGTATTCTAGAATTGTATTTGAATTCAAGGAGATGAGAAATGCATGAACCATGATATGGAAAAAATGATATGGGAGCTAGAATTTGAAATGAAAGTTAAGTATCATTATCTCTTCGGAATTCCAGGTACGTACGTAAATTTCGGACACAAAATTTCATAAGGAGGGGTGATTTTAAGATCCCGACTTTTATGAAATAAAAGTGTAATTTAATTTATGATTATTATTCTAAAACTGTAAAATGTTAAATTGATAAATGGTCAAACAGACAATTAAACGGATAAATGAGTTAATAAAAGAGGATATGGGAGATTAAATTCTTCTAGAAGAGCAGCCATGTGGGTAATAAGTGCTGATAATAATAAAAAAGAGAGAAGGGAAAATGATGGGGGGACAAGGTGGGGGAGGAAGAAAAAGAAAAGAGGAGAAAAGGAGGAAAAAAAGAAAAAAAAAAGAGAAAAAGGAGGACAACCATGTTCAACAATGTTCGATTTCTCCTTTCAGATACACCATTTAGCTGTGGTGTTCCTGGTGGAGTCCATTGTGAGAGTATATCATTTTCTTTGAGACAATAGAGAAACTCAATGCTTAAGTATTCACCACATCGATCTGATCGAAGAATCTTAATACTTTTGTCAGATTGTTTTTCTACTTCACTTCTGAATTTTTTAAACTTTTCAAACGATTCAGATTTGTATTTCATTAAATACACATATCCAAATCTTGAATGATTATCAGTGAAAGTAATAAAATAAAAATACCCTCATCGTGCATTCATTGTCATAGGTCCACAAACATCTGTGTGTACCAATGTTAACAACTTTGTAACTCTTTCTCCTTTTCCACTAAAAGGAGATTTAGTCATCTTACCTATGAGACAAAATTCACAAGTTGGATATGATTCATAATTAGATAGCTCTAGGAGCCCATCTTTATGCAACTTGGATAATCTTGTTTCATTAATATGACCAAGTTTATAGTGCCACATGAAGGTATAATTAACATCATCTCTTTTTCTTTTCTTAGTTTGTTAAATTTGAAATATATTTTCATGCAAGTCAAATGTGTAATGTCCATTCAGCAATTTTCCAACACCATATAAAACATTCTTATTATAAATAGAACAATTATTGTTCTTTATTATAATATCAAAGCCGTCCATATCCAATACGGAAATTAAAATAATATTTCTAACAAGTGATGGAACAAAATAACAATTATTTAAGATAATAGATTTGCCCGTAGGCAGTGCTAAACAATAAGTCCCTACAGCTAATGCAACAACCTTTGCTCCATTTTCCACTCATAGGACTACTTCATCCTTGTTCAGCTTTCTACTTATGACTAGTCCCTGCATAGTATTACATATGTGAGAACCACAGCTGGTATCCAATACCCAAGTAGAAGTTTTACTTTTAGAAAAATTAATTTCAATCATGAACAAATCTTGATTGGAAGTCGAAGCTTTTCCAAGCTTCTTCTCTGCCAGAAACTTTTCGCATTTCCCCTTCTAGTGACCCAGCTTGTTTCAATGGAAACACATTCCTTTGCCAGCTGGATCATGTTTCTTTTGATCCTTGTTCTTCGCCTTGCCCTTAGCCTTCTTAGATTTCTTCTTTTTCACAAGATACCTTGGGCTTCTTCATTTTCTTGGAAGAATCATCCACCAGTAAGACTTGATTCTTCTTGGATGGGAAGTGTCCTTCAGCAGTTTTCAATATGTTAAGTAATTCAGGCAAGCTGGCATCCAACTTATTCATGTGAAAATTCACAACAAATTATGAGAAGGTGTCTGAGAGTGACTGCAAGATCAAATCTTGACTTAACCTCCCATCCATGATGAACCCAAGCTGTCCAAGAGGTTCAATCAAATTGATTATGTTTAGGACATGAGTCTCAACAGTAGTGCCCTCTGTCATCCGAGATCGGAAGAGCTCCTTAACTATCTCATATCTTGCAGTCCTACTTTGCTCGCCATACAACTTTTGAAGGTGCATCAATATAGTAGGAGCATACATAGTTTCATGCTGACGCTGAAGCTCGTTACTCATGGATGCGAGCATAATGCATTGAGCCACATATGCATCATCTTGCCACTTCTTAAAAGTAGCAATCTCTTCCTCAAAGGCTGTTTCTGCAACTTTTGCAGGGACGGGCGAATTTAGGACATAAGAAATCTTTTCAGCAATAAGAACAATTCTCAGATTTCTTAACCAGTCCGTGTAATTCGGTCCGGTCAGTTTGTTAGCATCAAGTATGCTACGCAATGATAGTGAGTGTGACATTTTTCAAATTTTGCATGTGAAAGTAAGATAACATTTTAGCATACATTCATTTAATTAATTACCAAAATAAATTAGGTCTTATTTTAAATTGGTATATTCCAATTCTTCTTCAAACTATATTACCCTCATAATATATAGTTCGACAAATCTTATTAAACATTTGCTAGTGAGAATAAGGATCTCATTTCAAATGTATATAGTCTTGTGTGTGCACAGCAAACTATATATAAATAAATAGATAGACAACTCTTGTCAATTACATCATCATGTAACTTATTGTATTTTGCCTTTTAGATTATAATGGCCAAGTGTGTACACATCCGAACTAAAATGATTTAAGTTAAGTCATACCTAGCATTTTCATATAACTCAAGAGAAAATTACAGCCCTTGTGTGTGCACAACAAAACGGTAATGTTCAATTCTTTATAAACATCATATGTAATAAAATATCTTAAATATTTAATACTTACCTTGTGTGTGCACAACAAACTCATATTAAATATTTAATACTCTATTGTTTTACCATGCTAGAAGGCGACGTTCAATATTTCAAATATCTTTGAACGTTACAACTTAATATAATTTTTCTGAGGGGTTATTATTATTTGTTTTATCTTGTTTAGAGCGTAAGCACACACACACACACACATAACACACACACACACACACACACACACACACACATATATATATATATATATATATATATATATATATATATAAAATACGTGTCATATTAATTGACATACAAAATATGTTGTATAATATATGATATATATACAGTATATGCATGCATATAGAATACTATATTCTACCCGAATTGATTATGGGCATTTATTCTAGTTTGGTTCACTAGAGGCACCAAGTGAACCAAAAGATCAAACCTAGGGGTGCAAGAATTAAATTTAAATATAACTATTACATTTAAATCCCGGGCTCCATTACAAACGGGTCTTCACGCGCTCATTGGTCTCCAATTCTTCAAGTAATTCAAACTAATCCTCTTACATAAACTATTTATAATAAATAGAAACCTTTATCAGCAGTCAAGGGGAAGTACATAGGAGGGAGATAGAAATTACATCAAGAAAAATCAGAGAAAACGAGGTACGCAGACCCCATTTAATAAAACCCATACATTCATGCATCCAACTAAAATAAAATCTAATCACATTGGTCAATAGTCCATAATCAACCCCATTTATATTTATACACATATCAACATATCTATATAATAAAACAGAACCCATTTTGAATTTAGGCGGGAAAGCACAAGGACGGTTCATATTCATTCTAATTCATTTGGGCTGGAAAGCACAAGAACGGTTCAGATTCATTCGAATAATAAATTTTGATAATAATTATATTTCATATATTTTCAAGTATACATTTAAGGATACTTGGTGTAAGCTGTAAAGAATACGAAGTTGTTTCTCTATTTTGTACATATGTAATCTGACTTTTTTGTGTTCCGTCTTTTGTAAAGTTAACTAATTATACATGGTTATGATGATTTTGGGTATGGAATGATGGTTGTTTTGGTGGTTTTTAGACATGTTTAGATTTTTCTGGATATCTATTTTTAAAGGAAACTCTGCCTAAATTTCTTGAAATTAGTAGCGACTAGCTTGATGTTTTGGTGGTTGAATATGTGTTGATGATTGAATATGTATTAATTATTATGGTGGTATGGTGAATTATGAAAATTATTATATTTGATTGTAAGTTATTTTAGGTTGCAAAGAGTCTTTAGGTAATGTAGTATTTTTTGGATTTTAATCTAATTTTTCGTTACGCTGTGCCTTCAGGCACGGGAAATTACTAGTGTATTAATAAATAACATTCATCTCACGAATAATAAATCCATTCCATATATGCATCGATATCATTTAATGGGCAAAAGTTTTGCTAATATTTAGTTTTGAAACAAAATAAACTCTTTTATTTTAATCAAAAACCAAATCTAAATTAAACTCCTTTAATTTTTAGCAATCTAAAATCATATTTTAGATAAAATAAACTCATTTATTTTAAAATTTTATCAATTAAATAAATTATTTATTTCAATTGAAGAAAAACAAAAAATTTAATTTTGTCCAAGGTTGGGCGCTGCTGCGCCCAGAATGAACTGGGGCGCGGCGCAGATGCCCTGCCTTTCCAGGAAGTCTGACATTGCATAATGGCGCAGCTGCGCCACGTTGCAATACAATAAATATTTTTCTTTCTGTTGCCCATAATCTGATCCAATCGCATATGGTACATACATGGAATCAACAAAATCGATAATTAGCATATAGGTAGGCTCTGATACCACTGTTAGGTTTGTATATAGCGCGAGTACATAATCGAATTACGTAAACATAGTAGAAGCGCGACAAAAGTGAGTTTTAAAATTTTAATACAAACCATCACCATGATCATCCTATATGGTTAGTTATCAATTAATACATGAAAGAGAGGAAGATGAGAATCATACCTTTGTAGATCTAGCTTCTTCAGGTACGAGTTCTACTCTAATTGCTTTCACGTTCAACTCGAATTCATGAGATTGATTTCTTCATTTGATTAATGTAAGCCACCCAAGTATTTCGCCTCGAGAGGTGACCCACCAAGGAAGAAGAAGAACTCAAGAAGGTGTTTATTTGGCCAAACCCTAATTCTATCTCTATAGAATATCTGTACTCTCGCAACTCTTAGAAAAAGTCTGTTATGTAACCTTGTTCCATAATAAGAGTTTCTTATTTATAGATTTAGGCAACCCTCCTAAACTATTTAGGATTAGGATTTCATATTAATTAATTAAACCTTTTTAATTAATTAGGCTTCCCAATCCTATTGGGAATAATTAAACTCTTTTAATTAATTAGCCTCCTAATCTCATTAGGAATATATATATATATATATATATATATATATATATATATATATATATAAGAGTATCTTATTAATTAATTTTCAAACTCCTTTAGGAATTAAATAATAATAATAATAATAATAATAATAATAGTAATAATAATAAGACTCATCTTATTAATTTATATTTAATATTTTCAAAATACTAAATAATAAATATTAAGCTATTTAATTTATTCTATCACCATAGATTAAATTAAATATACTTAACTCATTATTACGATTATGTCATTTGCTTCTTTAATAAAAAAATTTCTTTTTATGGTTTGACTCTTTAGGTTCTCCATATTAAACCGGTTGTGAATAAATTAATTTGAACAATTTTAATCTTATTTAAATAAATAAATTAAACTAATAATTTATTTAAATAAATAACATTTATTCTACAATAAGGGTAAGCCTCCTTAGCGATCAACGACTTTTCAGATAATATAGATTTCAACATTAATTATAAAATAACATTTGAGTAAATAGTTACCGTACAATTCATTCCTTCCACCATATAATGTCCCAATTAAATATAAGACATGGAATTACTATCAAGTTTTTTTATTTAATTATATGTATTTCGATCCTAAAATGCACAACTCCAAATAATACAAATTAGAAACTTTTTTCTAATTTTATTCTGCCTTATCCAAGGACTACTGGGTTGTTATTTATCGAATCACATAGGAAATTCTCTTCTTTTACTAAAAGCGGTAGATTTTTTATTGATCATTCATTATCTACATGTATAAATCATTATACCCAAGCATACCCATTGATACACTCTTAGGGTCTTAAGGGACATATCAAAGTATAACTCATCATACACAAAATACTATGATGATCTCAAGTCTAAGAATTATTTGTACTACTATTACTTAAGAAATTCCTATTGTCAGGCAAGTAAAACTCCATTAGGTATTCCTTAGCGAGCCACGTTCAGTGTACTTATTCTCCAATAAGCATCTATATACTTGTTTTAGTGTCTCCACACAAATGATTATGAGATCGATCATCCTCATCCAATGAGCAAACAACGTATGTACCAATCTATCCGGATTCACTAATCCCCTTTTTAGTAATCCAACGATTGATAACTATTTTAGTTTTAAGATATCTAAGAATTTAGATCTCATTAGCATGATCATCATCATGATTCTAAAAGCATTGTTTAAAACTATGGCTTTATCACATATTATAAAAATCATCATGTAGATAAATGAAATGTCTTTAATTAAATAATACATTTATTAATAAATGAATAAGATTGTTATAAAGTATATATTTTATCATCAAACATGATTAGCTTGTGTGCATACTACTTTCAGACCCGACCCATGTTCTTACATTTCCCACTCGCCCATAGCGAACATGACGGTATAAAAATAATGTTATAAGACTGGGAAATGTAAAATACAATCAACCTATTAATCAAACAAGATTGATCAATAAAAATGGTGTTTTCATTAATCAATAATCATTACAAATTTAAAGTACAATGCAACAATGTACTATACTATTACACTTCCATCATGGTCGGGTTCGTTGGTTGATCGAGTGAGGTGAGAATTCCACTAAGACATGCGAGATTGGGTGGAGTGTTTGGACGAGGGGAGAGTGTAGACACTCAAAATTTTCCTTGCCCCAATAAGAGGGCAAAACCGTCAATTAACTCAAATTCGGCCACCATTGTCGGTCCTTCAATTCAAATTCGGCCGCCAATGCCGGTCCTTTAACTCAAAATCGGTCGCCAATGCCGGTCCTTAAACCTAAATCTGATCCCCAATATCGGTACTCCAGTCAAATCCGATATCCAATCGGTCCGTCTATCCATCTCCGATATCTAATCGGACCGTCAAACCATCTCCGATCTCCAATTGGATAGTTAATCCAGCTCCAATGTCCAATCGGACCGTCAATCCAGCTCCGATCACCAATCGGACCGTCTATCCATCTTCGATATCCAATCGGACCGTCAAACCATATCTGATCTCCAATCGGACCGTCTATCCAGCTCCGATCTCTAATTGGACCGTCAAATCTCTGATCTCCAATCGGACAGTCAAACCATCTCCGATCTCCAATCGGACAGTCTATCCAGCTTTGATCTCCATTCGGACTGTCAATCCAGCTCCGATCTCCAATCTGACCGTCTATCCAGCTCCGATCTCCAATCGGGCCGTCAATCCAGCTCTGATCTCCAATTGTACTGACAATCCAGTCGGACCGATAATCCATTTTCAATCTCCAATCGGACCATCAATCCAGCTCTGATCTCCAATCGGATCGTCTATCCAGCTTCGATCTCCAATCGAACCGTCAATCCAGCTCCGATCTCTAATCGGACCGTCAATCCAGCTCTGATCTCCAATCAGACCTTCTATCTAGCTCCGATCTCTAATCAAGTCGTCAATCCAGCTTCGATCTCTAATCAGACCGTCTATCCAGCTCTGATCTTCAATAGGAACGTTAATCCAGCTCCGATCTCCAATCGGACCGTCAATCCAATTTTGATCTCCAATCAGACCGTCAATCCAGTTTCGATCTCCAATCGGACCATCAATCTAGCTCTGATCTCTAATCGGACTGTCAATCCAGCTCCAATCTCCAATCGGACAGTCGGTCCAACTCCGATCTCCAATCGGACAGTCAATCTAGCTTCGATCGTCAATCGGACCGTCAGATCAACCCCGATCTCAATATCGGGCTATCAAATCAACCCTGATCTCCGATCGGGCCGTCAAGTTAAGCCCCGATCTCAATATCTGGCCTTCAAATCAGCCTCGGTGGTAATTCGAGAGGTACAAGTCAGCCCCGACATCAATTCGAGAGGTACCGATCAATTTCGATCTCAATATAGGGCCATCAAGACAGCCCTGACATCAACCCGAGAGGTACAGGTCAACCTAGACATCAACCCAGGACATGTCAAGTCATCCCCGGTCTCAGCTCGGGAAGTACAGATCAGCCTCGGTGTCAAGCCAGGAAGTGAAGTTCAGCTCTAGAGACAACCCTGGGAAGCCAGATCCATCAAAGGCCGTACCGACACCACAGGAAACCCCGGGAGCGGCAAAATGGTCATTTTACTAACTCTCAACCGATTCGGTCAAAATAAAGCTGAATTGATGCCATCAAAGTCAGAATGAACCATAATAACGATCCTGAGTGCCAACAACGCAAGATAACTCAACGGATAAACTGCGGGGAATCGAAGACCTGGTTTGAACCCGTCTTCTTGGACTCGGAAAATGTTTTATCCCATGTTATTGCGACACTCTCGGTGAGGGCTTTCCGAAAAGGTATCGTACGCCTCAAACAGACGCTCCGATCAAAAGTTTGAAAGTTCCGACTTCGACTGCGCGTTATCCGGAGTGCACGTACTTCGAGATGACAGAACCCGGCATGTGGGCCCCACCTAGGGGATCCGCACCTCTACCTGTGACAGCCACAGGTAGAGCTAGGGCTCCCTGGCCTATAAATAAAATGTGCACCCCCTTTATTTTTAAGAATTCTGAAACGCGGCGAAGCTCTGCCCGTCTGAATTTTTGACTTTTACACCTCTTCCGAACCCAAATATTTTCACTCCAACACGTAGATATACCCATATACTACCACATATCAAAAAATCACCAGTAGATTTGGACGTATAGAGCCTACGATTTGGCAAAAAGCTCGTATTGCAGTCCATTGTAAGTATTTTTACGATCAGAAAGTTAATACTACTACTTTGCACTATTTTCCACTTGCACACGAAGTTTCATCTTCTAAATATGCTCGAAACTAGTTCCTTGGCCGTTTTCATTAAAATTTGGTACATTTTTGTACATAAACATAATTTTTTGCATTTCTACAACTCGGATTGACGATCCGTCAGCTCCCGCAGCTTTAATGCACTAGCACACACATTCTGGAAACTCCACCGGACTGGGTTATCTTCCCAGTCTAGGTTTGGCCCTTTTTTGTATATATTTAATTGTTTATGTACTAACATTTTAATTCTATAAAGCCCGGATGTCAAATCCGAGGTAGTTTACCGCTTTTGCATATATTTACGCATATGTAAGTGACTTTCACCATCACTGGTACTCATATCAGTCCTGGTTGACTACATTTCTGTCAATATATTTATATATTTTCAGTCTGGCCTGGATTACTTCGTAGCTATTTTTCTGCTTTTGCAAACTTCGCCATACTGGGTGCTCTCTCCAGTAGCTGGTTGACTACTTTTCTGTCAATTTCAATTCCAGTATGGGCACCGGTGTGAAAATCCATCGCCCTTTTTACTGTTTTTCTATATATATATATATATATTTCATTTCTGTCACTGCCTGGATTATTTTGTGGCTGTTTACAGTTTTTATAAATATATATATATATATATATATATAATTATATATATACAAAAACTGTAAAAGGGCGATGGATTTTCACTCGCAAGCCCGAACTAGAATTGAAATATATATATATATATATATATATATATATATATATATATTACTTTACTCAATTTATTCAATTGTTGCATTTAATATTCATTTTTATATGAATCTGCACTGACATATCTGCAGGCGAACTAGATTTATCCAAATCTCGCCAATTCTAGCTTTCAACGGTTCAAACAGGTCCTGATAGAACCTGGAAGCTATAGTGGCTGAGATTTCTTTAAATCTAGTTATTTTTATAGTTTCAGCTTCGAAAGTAAACTCGCGTCCCTTAGATCGCTATCTAGTGGGAACGAGATGCTTCGGCTGTGCGAACCGGGATTTACTGAATGAATCTTCGGTTCTGGCAATTTTGGAATATATATCTGTTTCTATATAAATTGGAACTGTGCAAGTTTTGGGCTACTCATATGTGAGCCTAGGAATTATGGGATTCACGATCAAATCGATCAGGATCTGATTCCCATGATAGACAAACTCCAATTTACAGATGTACCCTGCTAGTTTTTCTGTAAAATGTACATATACAGACCTTAAAATGGTTATCCGGATTTAACGTCTCATCATAGTGAATATCAAAATTATCGTGTCAGCGTCCCTCCGATGGTTTTCATACCCATGAGGACACCGACACTTGTCTATTCTGTGGTCTAGGATGCTTCGCAGCCCGATAAATCACTATTCACATGCAGCCTTAAGGCTATAAAGAAAAAAATTAAAAGTATCGATAAGCTTCAATTCCTATAGCAGCGTAAGGGTTTGATCAACCAGCTTTCAAAACATCATTTTCAATCAAAAGGAAAGCTTTTGTAAATCAAATTAAATGCTTTTGCAAATCAGATCAAAGACTGATTTACAGATCAAATCAAACCCTTCGTATATAGGCTCAACAAAGTCTGTCAAAGTTTTTAATCAATCAAATTAATAGGCCCAATTTTCAAACAGCATTCACTCACGTATTCACAGTTTTATGAGAAATATTGAAAAGATACGGTACCGTGTTTACACGGGAGTCGTGGGGTGCCTAACACCTTCCCCACACTTAACTAAGCCCCCGAACTCAAAACTTCGATTTCAAAGATCAAGTTTCGACAGTGTCTAGCAATTGGGCCTCTTTTTAAATCAAACTCGGTGAGTTGGTACAACTATTTTCCAATCTACCAACTGGCGACTCTAAACGTTCAAATCGTTGACATAAACACATGTTGGCCTCTTTCCTAAAAAATCCTTCAAAACCTTTTTCCTAAATAAAAAGAATAAGGGTAGAGAGAACTTAGGAAGATCGATTTTAGGAAACCCGGGTTATGAATCGACCCGCGGGGTTCTTAAATTTTCTAACGTCGACAGGTGGCGACTCTGCTGGGGACAGTAGAGGGCTTAGGCCGCTTTCTAATATTTTCAAACATTTCCCTTTCAAAACTATTAAATGCGTGAAATCCTGCGTCTCCACAATCAATGGATGAGTAAATGCTGTGTCTTTACATTGAATGATGTGAATGAATGTTTTTCTGCTTTAGTGCTTTGCACCCTTATTAGTGCTTTGCACCCAACTGTCATTACATGCATAAACGGTAAGGTATGATGTATGAGAATGTATGTTGTGTGTCCTTCTCACAAGGAGGATAACCCGGTCGGTGTTAAGTAATGACTCTAGTGACGATTAAGTCTCTGGGGGTGCCTCATGAAAATACACCACTCAGATTCGCTCCAGTTGAATGATCGGATTAACTTCCCTTGTAGTAGATTGCGATGATCTGGGAGCCTTCATGCAGAAACAAAAGCCGCGAGAGTAAACCTAGGATAGGTCACCCTCTGATTAATCAAATTCGAATGGAAGCTTCTTCATACCTTCCTCTTTCAATTCCATGTCAAGTCTCCAATTACTAAGGAGCACAATGCAAATATCAATAATGAATGATTTACTTTCCCTGTCAAATACATGTCATCCTGCCATCAAAACAACTAACCTCGGTTTTGCAAGATAAACACTAAAAAACACATCATGATGCCCCCTTTCGCCATGCATAAACTAAACCAACAATTAAGATAAGCACGAAAATTAAAGCTTCTATAAATACAGATACACCAAATACATCGAAACTCATTGCCCATGGATAAAGAAAAACCGTTTCAACATCAAAAACAACAAAAACTAGAGCAAACATATAATAACGGAATCGAAATTGTAACCAAGCATTGCCCATTGGTTCTATAATCTTCGTCGTATGTGGGCTTTTCAGAGCCCTTACCTACCTCAGAAAATTGACACGCCTACATTGTGTTGTAGGTGTAAAAATTGGTCCTGTCACCAGATCTAAATTCAAGAAAGCACTCAGTCCCTTCGCAGACATGGCTTCAAGTGCTCCACTAGAACCCACCCTTGTCTTCAGGGAAGAATTTGAAGGACTGAAAAATTAGATAGTCGAGCTAGCCGATTTTCTACGAGAACAAAGTAAGGCCTTTAAAGAGAAACAATCTCAAGCTCATCCAGAACCAGGAACATCTGGTAGTGGTGCTGGCGGTCAAGATGTAGAAAAGGCCAAAACTCAGATTCCTGGACCACAAAACCAGGACACAACCAACAAAACTCCTGAAATCACCCCCCTCGTCAAAGAGCTGGAAGCTGGTGACATTCTCAAGAAAATGCAACGGATGGAAGAAACCCTCTGGTCTATCAAAGGGACTGGGGCGTTTGGCAGTGTTACTTACTCTGACCTCTGCATATTCCCCGGGGCTCGGTATCCTGAAAAATTTCAAGTCCCTGAGTTCGAGAAATATGACAGAACGGGGGATCCTTACACACACCTGAAAGTCATCATCGGAGAACTCGGATCCTATGCTGAGGACGAGAAACTTCGAATGCAACTATTCTAGAAGAGTCTAACCAGAGAAGCCAGAGCTTGGTATGCCCGCTTGGACAACTCCAAAATTCATAGTTGGGAAGAGCTGGCCCATGCCTTCCTCAGCCAATACAGTTTCCAATCACAGCTGGCTCCAGACAGATATCAAATAACCAAAATCAAGAAAAAGAACACTGAATCATTTAGAGAATATGCCCAGCGACGGAGACGGGTCGTAGCATAAGTTACCCCTGCTATGATTGAATCTGAAATAGTCATGACCTTCGTCGATATCGAAGAAGCGCCTTATTATGAGAGGGTCCTAGAAGGAATAGGAAAACCATTCTTTAAAATGATCAAGCATGGCGAGATCACAGAAATGGGGCTCAAATCCGGGAAGATAAAAGATCTAACCGCCCTCGAAGCTGTCGCCGAACATATCCAATCCAGAAATTATGGGAGTAATCCCCGGAGGGTCCATAAAAAGAAAGACGAAGAAGTCTCCTTGGTCTTACAAGGACATAATTCTAGGGGTGACTCAAACCACATGCCCATTCAAAGGAGGAACTATACCTCTTTCCAAGCTTCAGCACAACCTGCAAACCCTCAGTTCCAGAAAAATATGGAAGTCAGGCGTCAAAGAAATTTCACCCCACTAGGGGATTCCCTTGAGAATGTGTTCAAACTTCTGACAGCTCAGAAGAATATTTTTCAACTCATTCCACCAACCAACACTAACGGAAGGAATTTCGACCCTAACAAGAAATTTGCTTATCATTCTGGATCTCCAGGCCATGATTGTAATACCCGAGAATTTCCATATATTATTAAATAAATATATTAATGGAAATGAGAATTTATTTGAATATAAATGATTTTGTGTTATGAGATGAATTAATTCAATTATATATAATTGAATAATTATAATAATTGAGAAATTGGTGGAGTTTGTGATAAACTCGTTGATTGCCTTGTGTGGCACAGTGGCGTAATATAAGAATGATTATATTAATTTAAGCGAACAATTAATCTATATTAATTGTTAATCGAAGAATATTAATTAACTGTTATAAAATACTAATGAGGATCGATTAACAATATGTGATTATTATTATTGCAAGAAACTTAATAATAATGAGCAACGTGTTTATAAATACAATAAGATTTATATCAAAGTGATAATTAATCATATAAGGGTTAATTAAATTGTTATGGAGGTTAACAATTATATTGATGGATGTAGGATATGTGTATATTATTAATTAATATTCAAATTATAAGATGAGAAATTATATGTGCAAGCATGCGAATTAAATGTATAGTAACTATATGTTATGATATGTGTAGGTGACAAATGATGTGTGGATATACATTAAAATAATGTATCATGGATCTATTATAAATAATTGTTGAGTAATACAATTTAATAATATATGATATAATGTAATGTGGTAGTATCCGATGGTATTATATCAGTAAGATAAACGTACCTGGATTATATGTGTGTAAATTACACTTATTACATTATGTGAAGTACATTGTGATTTAAATTATAACCTAAGAGTACATATATATATAACATATGTATATGGTGTGTATATACAAGTGTAGTATTTGCAAATGCTGAGGAGTTAAATCAATTGTCTCATTTTAAGTGTCCCATTTGCTCTTCACGTGCTTGACATACAGCTAAGGCCTATTCCTTCTTCTTCTCCCCAAACTCAGCAACTAGCATTTCATAGCTCATGATTGTGGAGGGAGTGGGATTCATGATGAATCCAACCACTAATTACCTACCCTTTGATAACCTTCATGCATTCCTATAATCCGTTAGTTTGATATGGGATACAATTGCTTTGTCTGTATAATGGGAGTTCTATAAATATAGCCTCATCTCCTTCACATTTCTTTTGCTGAGCATTTTGGCTAAGTGAGACTAGAGAGCATATATATATATATATCAGTGTTATTGAGATAGCAGCAAGCTTAAATCATTTACAGAGGTATAAATCCTCTTCGTATCTTCATTGTTATTTTCTGTCAAAATTTCTATTCGTGAATTCTTGATTTCAGTTGGAAGTTATGGTTTTGTGAATTGAGAATAATAATTAGTTGTTTAAAGGACTTATATATGTGATTAGAATTACTATATATGCTTCATTGCTCTTCAATTTCATTTTTGGTGTTTCCATTTCTGAGATTTCTGTAAAAACATCAAATATCGTGAAATTAGTTGGTGTTCATGAAATTGGGAATTGATAATTGCTATTGACTATTATATAAGCATATATGTACGTGTTAGTAAGTTAAACAAGTCTAATAGCATTTGGGTATGTTGAAATCGATGAAATGGGAGGTTTTTGGTCGGGTTTCGCTGCAGTCTGAACTGCAGAAAACTGCCTCGACGCCGCAGCGCCGCAGCCCGCGCCGCAGCGCCACTCGCGCCGCAGCCCGCGCCGCAGCGCCGCACGCAGCGCCACTAGCGCCGCAGCGCCAGTAGTGAGCTGCTGTGCCGCGCCGCAGCGCCAGCCTCTGTGTTCAGTTTTTTTGTATTCTGCAACAAAACTGTTATGAACTAATTGTTTGATTTTTGTTTAAACAAGCATGAAAGCATGATTAATACTTATATATAAACCTAATGAGGCAATGTGAGCATGTTTTAGTATATTAGCATGCATGGTTAACCAAACGACATATAGTTTGAAAACGAACTTAAAGTTTCATGAACGACGTTAACATATATGAAGCATGTTAATATTCTGACTTTCGAGACATGTTAGTATGACCTAGAAACACATGAAATGCATACTAACTTATGTATATAGGTTCCGTGATATAATATGGACATGTGAACCCAACTAGTGCACCTTTCTAACAAAAATACAAGTTTTGAAGGTTGATATTGACATGTAAAAACCATGTATACATTCTGACTTTTCGAGCATGTTTATAGGGCCTTGAAATACATGAAAAGCATGTTAACTTGTGTATATGGGTTTCATAAGGAAGCATGAACATGATAGACCTTATTAATGAACTATACTAACAAAGTATAAGCTTTGAACGTGAACGTTGGTATGTTATGACGAGAATTAGAATTTGACATTTATGAACACATGTGATAGTACTCTTAGACTCATTCATGTGTCATGCATGTATATATACCATGATTAGTTGCCATGATTAAAGTTTAGCATGAACAAAGCATGTTTTCAAGATAATAACAATGCTAGCTACATATATGCAATACGAGTACTCATGAGCATGACTAATACAAGTTATATGAATATCTTATGTGTTTAAAAGCGACCATGTTAGACCATATGAGTTCGTGTCCTTGAATGGCTTTAAGTATTAACTTAAGAACCTATACCATGTACGATTGGATTTGGAAAAGTTATACAAGCATGTAAAGTATCCTTTAAATATGAATACATGCTACGTGATATTATATGATGTTACTTGAACCCGATTTTGACGGTTAACTTAAGGAGATGCCGTAACTTGCTAAAATGAAATATATTTAGTATTGATTGTGGTCTTATGAGATATTAATAATATGCAAGCATGTTTGCTAATTGTTGAGATCTTATATAATATGAGAATGCGTTTAAACTCTAAAGAAGGAACGTTAAGGATAGAAATTATATTCTATATAACTGTGTAGCTAGGTAAAACTTAGCTTATGTGTTGATCGTATATTCAAAGAGAAAATGTGAAGTTAAATTATATGACTAATGAATATCATATATATACTGTATTACGATAGGAATTCGAAAGTGTTGATTTCTTTTCGTGGATAAACTACGCTAAAGGCAAGTTCTCTTACTTACACTCTTTTAAAGTGCAAGTATCCTAACCGACGCATTTACCTTATGCAAGGAAATCTATGATTGTGAAGGTTTCCTAACTTATACTCTTTTACTATGCAAGTATCCTATCTTGTGTATTGCGAACTAGTTTCCTATTTAATCGGTTGAATCGAATTAGCATACTTGAACTCTTATTTCATTAAAGCTATTATTCATGTTGAACTTAGTATTGTTCTTGAATATTGTGAAAGTGTCTATGCCATTTGATTCGGCTAGACTTATATTATTGAAAAGCGACCCAAACTAATTGATTGGTGCGGGATCTTGTATTTGACTGAGAAGAACAACCTTCTTTGAAGGGAATATATAATTGTCGGAGAACCGACGTGCACACTTGAGTATGGTTGATTGTTATGCATAACAAGGGTACTTTAGGCTGATCACCTGTTGTACCTGTTTTTGTTGGATTTTCAGTTTATTACTGTCAATTCTAGTAGAAGTTCATAGTCCGTAGTGACTACTCAGTATTCAATTATTTGAAATCTTGAATTGACTTATTATTGAATCATATTGATATTATCCTGTCCTTAGCGACTGATATTGAGAACTATTGATATTCTTGTTATTCTTGAACTATCAAATCTTGTTATACCCTTTCGAGAATTGAGAATCTTATTACTCACCCTTATTGTATATTACTTGCTGGGCAATTTGTGCTCATTCTTGCTTTCCTTAAAACATTTCAGTTAAGGCAGAGCATGGTGAACCTTCGGGCGTTGATAAGGGCAAGGGCAAAGCTACCAACTAGCTTATGTCTGTTATGTTTTAAATATATTCATATTGTATGAAGATGATGTAGTAAGACTGGATTTGATTATGTTTAAGCTTAAGTTAGATTATGTAATAAGTCGTTAACTGATATTATTAGGTAATCTATTAAGTACTGTAGGTTGCGAGACTTGGGGGAATAATTATAATAAATCATTGTAAATTATTCTAAAATAGATTTTCCGCTGTGATCGTATGATATTTAATTATTATTATTGTGATGTATTACCATGAGCACGTGATGAACCGAATTCGAGAGACCAAGTGGCGGTCCTGGAATTTGGGGGCGTCACAGGTTGGTATCAAAGCTGTAGTTATAAACCTTAGGAACGAGTGTCCTTAGACTATAACTTAGGCGAACTTAGAAGTTAGGAAGGAGATAAAACTCATGTAGAGTTTTCCTTGAGAGACTTAGTCTGTTATGAAATGTAACTTCATTCTATACAATGAACTTATATTTTGTTTAACATTCTAATGGAGATGCTATTTCTTGTCTTGTGTTTGTGAGTGTAGGATGACAGACACAGGGGTACCTAGTAGAGTTGTAGAGGAGGAGCCCAGGGATATACACGTAGTATACGAGGCACCTCTAGAGGCTACACCAGTGCAGGCAGTTGCACCATCCGAGTTTGATGACGAGGATGAGATCGAGATTGAGATAGAGACTGATCCAGAGGAGGAGCCGATGGAGGATGAGCCAGTAGAGGACTCTGATGAGGCTACTATAGAGGAACAGATGTTAGGCGAGTACGAGGAGCGTATTCTAGAGTTAGACTGTAGAGTTCAGGAGCTGGAGGCAGAGGCCCACGAGAGAGAGTCTGAGTTCCAGAAGCTGAGGGACGAGGACCACCAGAGGAAGCTGGCTATGCAAGAGTTAGAGGTGGAGATTGCCTACCGTAGGGAGGCAGGGATCCAGATGGGGACTCTATTTCACAGGTCAGTGGCTAGGAATGTAGATTTGGCAGAGAAGCTAGAAGAGGTTGAGCAGAGGGAGCTGAGTGAAAAGACTGAGAAAGAGGCACTCCGTACTCAGCTAGAGTTGGAGGTGATGGATAGGTTACACTTCGAGGAGAAGTGGGAAGCGTCCAATGAGAGAGCCGACGACCTTGAGGACGAGGTCAGGTGCAAGAAGAGAAAGATGAACAAGATGGGGTATGTGTTCCGTTCAGCTTTTGAAAGGGTGATTGATGGTGTGTACCACTACCCGGCAAAACAGGGACAGACTCTACATACCTTGACCCGAGAGCTGGTTGCGTATATAGCACAGTTGGAGTACAAGAGCGCAGTGGAGCGCGGGATGATGGGATGAGATTTCCTTAGTCAGTCTAGTGGTAGTACTAGTTGTGTCTTTATGTATTGTATATACTATGTTGTAATCCCGATCTTTTGTGTAAGATGTGGGATGATGATGTAAACCCCGAGTTAGCTTTTGTTAGAGGGGTAGTATGGTAGTAGGTTGGTATATTCCCCGTCTTTTGTGATATTAGGGGATATATGTGATAACATTTATAGCAGTATGCTGGGGAAATCATGTAATGAAATGAAATGGCATATGAATATAAATGGAGTTGATTTTAGAAACGTGTTATAAATTTATTCTTTTAGTATTAAAAGAAATACTTAAGTAATATACTTGAATAATAATAAAATGAAAACTTGTGATACGGATAATGCCGCCCAGACGTAGATTGACAGCACCCGAAGAATCTGTTAACAATGAGAGAGAACAAGTAGACCCGATCCAGAAACTGGTAGACTTGTTAGGAGAAGCCTTAAGGGGAAGGAACAATGAACCCGTTCGCCCGAACCCTCAAACTGTGCCAGTAACAACCTTTAAAGACTTTAAGAGTGTAGGACCCCCGGAGTTCGAGGGAACTACCGACCCAATCATCGCACAAACGTGGATCAAAGAGATCGAAAAAGCTTTCACTATAGCTAGCGTAGGCGAAGATCAGAAGACGATGTTTGCCACGTACATGATGAGGGGAGAAGCGAACTACTGGTGGGAGGCTAATCAACAAAGAGCTGGAGAAGGGATAATAGCTTGGGATAAGTTTAAGACACTGTTCTTCGAAAATTACTTTCCAAAAAGTATGAAGAATAGGATGGAGGTGAAATTCCTAGAGTTAAAACAAGGTGAGATGACGGTGGCGCAATACGCGGCTAGGTTTAACGAACTAGCGCGATTTGCGGAGCACCAAGTTGGTGATGAAGAGAGGAAGGCTAGACGCTTTGAACAAGGGTTGAAGCCATGGCTGTTCAATAAGGTATCAGTTCTTCAAATTGATTCCTTTGCAACATTACTGGAGAAGGCAATCATTGCGGAAGGCGGCAGTGAGGCCTTAAGTCAGTATAACAAAGAAAAGAAAGGAAAGAATACTGGAGGAGAGAATCGTACGGGAGGAAGTAGTAGCGGAGGAAGCAACTTGGGAAAGAGAAAGTGGGAGAATAATAACAACAACAAAAACAACAATAATCAATCAGGGAATTTTCGTGGAGGTTTCAAGAAGAGGGATGAAGGATGCCCGAAGTGTGGGAAGAATCACCAGGGCGAGTGCTGGAAGGGACGTGGCACTTGCTACAACTGCGGACAGGAAGGGCACATCTCGCCTAACTGTTTGAAACCGAAGAAGATACAAGGATGCTTTGCTTGTGGCTCGACGGAGCACCGAATTAAGGACTGCCCAAAGAAGGGAAGTGGCGGGGGTAGTAATCAGCAAGGAGGCAACAAGCTGATGATCGGTGGACCGGCACAATCCAACCGCCCAACCGCCAGAACTTTTAACATGACCGTCCAAGACGCAGTGGCTGCGAAGGATGTGGTGTCAGGTATAATCCCAATCAATGATATAAATGCTTATGTATTATTTGATTCGGGTGCCACCTGTTCTTTTGTATCTGAAGAATTTGCTAGTAGACTTAGTACACCTCGAGAACTATTAGAAAATCCTTTGATCATAGAAGTTGCTAATAAGGAAGTGATCCCTGTAGAATACGTTTATCGAAATTGTCGCGCAAATATTAGTAAACATGAACTGAGCGTAGACTTGATTCCTATTAGACTGGGAGAATTTGACGTAATACTGGGAATGGATTGGTTGTATAACCATGCTGCGATAATTGACTGTCAGAACAAATGTGTGAACCTTCAGACTCCGAGTAAGTCTAAGGTAGTGTTTTATGGTAGCTCATCGCTTAAGCAATCGTGTTGCGTTACGATGATGCAGGCCAAGAAATTGTTAAGGAAAGGATGTGTAGGTTATTTAGCTTACATCGTTGATACTCGGAAAAAGGGAGTAGAAATTAAGGATATATCCGTAGTTAATGAATTTCAAGACGTGTTTCCGGACGATCTGCCTGGTCTTCCGCCAGACAGAGAAATCGAATTCGTAATAGACTTAGCACCGGGAACGGCACCGATTTCGAAAGCTCCATATCGTATGGCGCCAGTAGAAATGAAGGAATTAATGATGCAATTGCAAGAATTATTGGATAAGGGTTACATTCGACCGAGTGTTTCTCCTTGGGGAGCACCAGTACTATTCGTTAAGAAGAAGGACGGATCAATGAGGCTCTGTATCGATTATCGAGAATTGAATAGAGTAACGATAAAGAACCGGTATCCGCTACCGAGGATAGACGACTTGTTTGATCAACTGAAGGGAGCAAAGTGTTTCTCGAAGATCGACCTACGAACAGGATATCATCAACTGAAGGTACGGGATGAGGACATACCAAAGACTGCGTTTCGAACCCGTTATGGACACTACGAGTTTTTGGTAATGTCATTCGGATTGACTAATGCTCCGGCAGCATTTATGGACTTGATGAACCGAGTTTTCAAGCCATACTTGGATAAATTTGTAGTGGTTTTTATCGACGACATTTTGATCTACTCAAAGACAGAGGAAGAACACGCCGAACATCTGAAGATTGTTTTGGAGGCACTAAGGAAGGAGAAGATGTATGCAAAATTTTCTAAGTGCGAATTTTGGATGGAGAAGGTTCAATTCTTAGGCCACGTGGTGGATAAGAATGGAATCTCTGTAGACCCTGCGAAGGTTGAAGCAGTAAGTAATTGGGAACAACCGAGAACACCGACGGAGGTGAGAAGCTTTCTAGGGTTAGCTGGGTACTATCGAAGATTCATCCAAGATTTTTCTAAGATAGCAACCCCGCTGACCAATTTGACTAGAAAGACGGTGAAATTTGTATGGACCGACAAATGCGAAGAAAGTCTTCAAGAACTGAAAAGGAGATTGAGCGAAGCACCTGTATTATCATTACCAGATGATGCGGGAAATTTTGTGGTGTATAGTGATGCATCGCACAAGGGGCTTGGCTGTGTGCTCATGCAACATGGCAAGGTCATTGCATATGCATCACGACAATTAAAGGATTACGAAAAACGATACCCTACTCACGACTTAGAGTTAGCGGCAGTAGTTTTTGCGTTAAAGATATGGAGGCATTATCTATACGGAGAAAAATGTGAGATATACACGGACCACAAAAGTCTGAAATATATCTTCACACAGAAGGAGTTAAACATGCGGCAGAGAAGGTGGTTAGAATTAATCAAAGACTATGACTGCGATATTCTTTATCACCCGGGAAAGGCAAATGTGGTTGCCGACGCTCTGAGCAGGAAAGGAAGGGAGAAGTTGTTTAATTTGACGACTCAGGAAGAGTTGATAAGAGAGATGGAGAAATTGGAGATAGAAGTAAAAGGACCAGAAAAGTCTGGTGAGAAGTTAATTGTAATGGAAGCTTGTCCGACGTTGTTGAATAGAGTAAAGGAAGCTCAGGAAAAGGATGAAGAGTGTGAGAAAATCCGAAAGAGGATCACAGAAAGTGAGGGAGAAAAATTTCGAATGGATAAAGACGGTATTTTGAGATTTGAAGGGAGAGTGTGGGTACCAGCGGTAACTGAGTTGAGGGAAGAGATTTTGCACGAGGCACACAATACGACATATTCCGTTCATCCGGGAGGCACAAAGATGTACCGAGATCTAAGGCAACATTTTTGGTGGCCTAATTTGAAACGGGAAGTCGCAGAGTGCGTCAGTAAATGCTTGACTTGCCAACGCGTTAAAGCAGAACATCAGCGGCCAAGTGGTTTACTACAACCATTAGAAATACCAGAGTGGAAATGGGAGCATATTACCATGGACTTCGTGGTAGGACTTCCAGTTACACAGAAAGGTTATGATGCTATTTGGGTTATCGTGGATCGACTAACGAAGACCGCACACTTTCTACCAATCAAGATCCGCTACAGTTTGAACCAATTAGCAAGCCTATATGTAAAAGAAATTATTTCACGACATGGAGTGCCGGTGTCAATTGTCTCTGATCGAGATCCGCGCTTCACGTCCAATTTTTGGAAGAGTTTGCAAGAAAGAATGGGAACGCAGTTGAGGTTGAGTACAGCTTATCATCCTCAAACAGACGGACAAAGTGAGCGAACAATACAAACGCTAGAAGACATGCTTAGGACTTGCGTGATGGATTTTAAGGGAAATTGGGACGACCACCTACCCTTAGTAGAATTCGCATATAATAATAGCTACCATGCGAGTATTGGCATGCCACCGTACGAAGCTCTTTACGGGAGAAAGTGCAGAACGCCGTTATGTTGGGACGAAGTCGGAGAACGACGAATACTCGGACCAGAGTTAGTTCAACAAACCGCAGACGTGGTGACAGTGATAAGAGCCAGACTTGTAGCAGCTCAAGATCGCCAGAAGAAATACGCAGATTTGCATCGGCAGGACCGAGACTTCAAAGTCGGCAGTTTCGTATTCTTAAAGGTATCTCCATGGAAGGGAAAAATCCGTTTCGGCAAGAAAGGAAAATTGAGTCCAAGATTCATAGGACCGTTCGAGATACTGAAGCGAGTGGGCGAAGTGGCATACAAAGTTGCGTTGCCACCCGAACTGGAGCATATCCACAACGTGTTCCACATTTCCGTGTTGCGACCGTACAAGGCCGACTACAAGCACGTGATTTCTTACGAGCCCATTCAAGTGGAGAAGAACTTGGCGTATGAAGAAATTCCTGTCCAAATATTAGATAGGAAAGAACAAACTTTGAGAAATAAAGTTATTTCATCTGTAAAAGTACTTTGGCGTAACCACGATGTCGAGGAGGCAACGTGGGAGTTAGAAGATAGGATGATGAGGGACTATCCCCATCTATTTGTGTAACCTTGTAGCAATTCCGGGACGGAATTTTTATAAGGGGGGGAGGATGTAATACCCGAGAATTTCCATATATTATTAAATAAATATATTAATGGAAATGAGAATTTATTTGAATATAAATGATTTTGTGTTATGAGATGAATTAATTCAATTATATATAATTGAATAATTATAATAATTGAGAAATTGGTGGAGTTTGTGATAAACTCGTTGATTGCCTTGTGTGGCACAGTGGCGTAATATAAGAATGATTATATTAATTTAAGCGAACAATTAATCTATATTAATTGTTAATCGAAGAATATTAATTAACTGTTATAAAATACTAATGAGGATCGATTAACAATATGTGATTATTATTATTGCAAGAAACTTAATAATAATGAGCAACGTGTTTATAAATACAATAAGATTTATATCAAAGTGATAATTAATCATATAAGGGTTAATTAAATTGTTATGGAGGTTAACAATTATATTGATGGATGTAGGATATGTGTATATTATTAATTAATATTCAAATTATAAGATGAGAAATTATATGTGCAAGCATGCGAATTAAATGTATAGTAACTATATGTTATGATATGTGTAGGTGACAAATGATGTGTGGATATACATTAAAATAATGTATCATGGATCTATTATAAATAATTGTTGAGTAATACAATTTAATAATATATGATATAATGTAATGTGGTAGTATCCGATGGTATTATATCAGTAAGATAAACGTACCTGGATTATATGTGTGTAAATTACACTTATTACATTATGTGAAGTACATTGTGATTTAAATTATAACCTAAGAGTACATATATATATAACATATGTATATGGTGTGTATATACAAGTGTAGTATTTGCAAATGCTGAGGAGTTAAATCAATTGTCTCATTTTAAGTGTCCCATTTGCTCTTCACGTGCTTGACATACAGCTAAGGCCTATTCCTTCTTCTTCTCCCCAAACTCAGCAACTAGCATTTCATAGCTCATGATTGTGGAGGGAGTGGGATTCATGATGAATCCAACCACTAATTACCTACCCTTTGATAACCTTCATGCATTCCTATAATCCGTTAGTTTGATATGGGATACAATTGCTTTGTCTGTATAATGGGAGTTCTATAAATATAGCCTCATCTCCTTCACATTTCTTTTGCTGAGCATTTTGGCTAAGTGAGACTAGAGAGCATATATATATATATATATCAGTGTTATTGAGATAGCAGCAAGCTTAAATCATTTACAGAGGTATAAATCCTCTTCGTATCTTCATTGTCATTTTCTGTCAAAATTTCTATTCGTGAATTCTTGATTTCAGTTGGAAGTTATGGTTTTGTGAATTGAGAATAATAATTAGTTGTTTAAAGGACTTATATATGTGATTAGAATTACTATATATGCTTCATTGCTCTTCAATTTCATTTTTGGTGTTTCCATTTCTGAGATTTCTGTAAAAACATCAAAAATCGTGAAATTAGTTGGTGTTCATGAAATTGGGAATTGATAATTGCTATTGACTATTATATAAGCATATATGTACGTGTTAGTAAGTTAAACAAGTCTAATAGCATTTGGGTATGTTGAAATCGATGAAATGGGAGGTTTTTGGTCGGGTTTCGCTGCAGTCTGAACTGCAGAAAACTGCCTCGACGCCGCAGCGCCGCAGCCCGCGCCGCAGCGCCACTCGCGCCGCAGCCCGCGCCGCAGCGCCGCACGCAGCGCCACTAGCGCCGCAGCGCCAGTAGTGAGCTGCTGTGCCGCGCCGCAGCGCCAGCCTCTGTGTTCAGTTTTTTTGTATTCTGCAACAAAACTGTTATGAACTAATTGTTTGATTTTTGTTTAAACAAGCATGAAAGCATGATTAATACTTATATATAAACCTAATGAGGCAATGTGAGCATGTTTTAGTATATTAGCATGCATGGTTAACCAAACGACATATAGTTTGAAAACGAACTTAAAGTTTCATGAACGACGTTAACATATATGAAGCATGTTAATATTCTGACTTTCGAGACATGTTAGTATGACCTAGAAACACATGAAATGCATACTAACTTATGTATATAGGTTCCGTGATATAATATGGACATGTGAACCCAACTAGTGCACCTTTCTAACAAAAATACAAGTTTTGAAGGTTGATATTGACATGTAAAAACCATGTATACATTCTGACTTTTCGAGCATGTTTATAGGGCCTTGAAATACATGAAAAGCATGTTAACTTGTGTATATGGGTTTCATAAGGAAGCATGAACATGATAGACCTTATTAATGAACTATACTAACAAAGTATAAGCTTTGAACGTGAACGTTGGTATGTTATGACGAGAATTAGAATTTGACATTTATGAACACATGTGATAGTACTCTTAGACTCATTCATGTGTCATGCATGTATATATACCATGATTAGTTGCCATGATTAAAGTTTAGCATGAACAAAGCATGTTTTCAAGATAATAACAATGCTAGCTACATATATGCAATACGAGTACTCATGAGCATGACTAATACAAGTTATATGAATATCTTATGTGTTTAAAAGCGACCATGTTAGACCATATGAGTTCGTGTCCTTGAATGGCTTTAAGTATTAACTTAAGAACCTATACCATGTACGATTGGATTTGGAAAAGTTATACAAGCATGTAAAGTATCCTTTAAATATGAATACATGCTACGTGATATTATATGATGTTACTTGAACCCGATTTTGACGGTTAACTTAAGGAGATGCCGTAACTTGCTAAAATGAAATATATTTAGTATTGATTGTGGTCTTATGAGATATTAATAATATGCAAGCATGTTTGCTAATTGTTGAGATCTTATATAATATGAGAATGCGTTTAAACTCTAAAGAAGGAACGTTAAGGATAGAAATTATATTCTATATAACTGTGTAGCTAGGTAAAACTTAGCTTATGTGTTGATCGTATATTCAAAGAGAAAATGTGAAGTTAAATTATATGACTAATGAATATCATATATATACTGTATTACGATAGGAATTCGAAAGTGTTGATTTCTTTTCGTGGATAAACTACGCTAAAGGCAAGTTATCTTACTTACACTCTTTTAAAGTGCAAGTATCCTAACCGACGCATTTACCTTATGCAAGGAAATCTATGATTGTGAAGGTTTCCTAACTTATACTCTTTTACTATGCAAGTATCCTATCTTGTGTATTGCGAACTAGTTTCCTATTTAATCGGTTGAATCGAATTAGCATACTTGAACTCTTATTTCATTAAAGCTATTATTCATGTTGAACTTAGTATTGTTCTTGAATATTGTGAAAGTGTCTATGCCATTTGATTCGGCTAGACTTATATTATTGAAAAGCGACCCAAACTAATTGATTGGTGCGGGATCTTGTATTTGACTGAGAAGAACAACCTTCTTTGAAGGGAATATATAATTGTCGGAGAACCGACGTGCACACTTGAGTATGGTTGATTGTTATGCATAACAAGGGTACTTTAGGCTGATCACCTGTTGTACCTGTTTTTGTTGGATTTTCAGTTTATTACTGTCAATTCTAGTAGAAGTTCATAGTCCGTAGTGACTACTCAGTATTCAATTATTTGAAATCTTGAATTGACTTATTATTGAATCATATTGATATTATCCTGTCCTTAGCGACTGATATTGAGAACTATTGATATTCTTGTTATTCTTGAACTATCAAATCTTGTTATACCCTTTCGAGAATTGAGAATCTTATTACTCACCCTTATTGTATATTACTTGCTGGGCAATTTGTGCTCATTCTTGCTTTCCTTAAAACATTTCAGTTAAGGCAGAGCATGGTGAACCTTCGGGCGTTGATAAGGGCAAGGGCAAAGCTACCAACTAGCTTATGTCTGTTATGTTTTAAATATATTCATATTGTATGAAGATGATGTAGTAAGACTGGATTTGATTATGTTTAAGCTTAAGTTAGATTATGTAATAAGTCGTTAACTGATATTATTAGGTAATCTATTAAGTACTGTAGGTTGCGAGACTTGGGGGAATAATTATAATAAATCATTGTAAATTATTCTAAAATAGATTTTCCGCTGTGATCGTATGATATTTAATTATTATTATTGTGATGTATTACCATGAGCACGTGATGAACCGAATTCGAGAGACCAAGTGGCGGTCCTGGAATTTGGGGGCGTCACAATGATACCCAAGACTGTTGGTCTCTTAAGCACAAAATTTAAGACTTGATTGACAGCGGGGAAATTATGGTAACAAAGCCTGACCAACCCCATGTCCAAGACAATCCTCTACCACAGCACAAAGAGGAAAATGTCAACATGATCAGCACCTCAAATGGAGAAGGATCTAAATACCTCCGCTACATTGGGGAACCAAGTTAATCCAATCTTAATAGCCCAGAGAGTTGGGAAACTTTTGAGAAGCGATTCCTGATGGAGCAAGAAGTTAAGTTTCTTAAGGAACAGATTGAGCAGTTAGCTGAACTGGTTGTCTACCAGCATCAACTCACCAGGAAGATGCTGAAGCAAATTTATCAATCCATTAGCAGTCATTCTCCTCCGACGGAAATCAATTCCATCCCCAATATGGATCATTGCCAATTGCACGAACAACCAATGGTGAAAAATGAGTATACCCAAGAAGGTAGAAAATTCCTGTTTCAAAGGAATTTCACCAGTCTGAACCAGTCAATGGAAGAAATCCTCCAAATGATGATCAATGATGGGATGGTTGCAGATCTATTACCCCCATTAAACCCTCAATCCAAAAAATTTAAACCTGACCAAATATGTCAGTACCATTCCAACTCTCCAGGCCATGATATGGAAGAATGCTAGGCACTTCGTAACCTAATTCAAGACCTGACTGAGAAAGGTGACCTAATCAGAGGAGATCAAATCCTTGACTTGGCAGATAAAGATAGCCTCCAGATCCCCAACGCATGGTACCAGGACACAGTGGCTATCGTATCCTGCTATAAGGAATCAATCCTCACACCCCTGGTACTGACAGGGAAAGGGGTCCAAGAAGTCCAAAATCCTATGAAGGTGGCTGTACCTCAACCTCTAATCTTGCCCTTCAGACCTCAATATCCAATCATCAGTCTGAAAAAGGTCCCATGGAACTACGGGGACATTGAAAGCTCTACTTCAAATAACCTTTCCATCCTATCAAAGGATAATCCATTCTACCTGCCTCAGCGGGTGATTAAACCAGTTACCAAAGCAAAAGAAAAGGTGGCTGAAGAAAAGATCATAGAGTTTCTTAACAAAATGGGACAAAATGAAATCAAGGTAGTGCAAAGCTTGAAAGTCGCACCCAAGCAAGTGTCTATCCTCGATTTGGTCTTATCATTAGAAGACCATCGCAACATTCTAGTGAAGGTACTAGAGGAAACCCATCTGCCACACACGGTAGACACAGAGAAATTCCGTCATGTGATAGAACACATTTTCAACAACAATGTGATATCCTTCACAGACGATGATATCCCGGATGAGGGAAGGGGCCACCACAAGTCCCTGTATATAGCTGTAATGTCCTCCAGATACGTGATCGGAGGAGTACTTATTGATGGAGGATCTTCCCTCAACATTTGTCCATAGGACACGTTGGAAAGAATGAAGATTAATCTAAACCAGATCAAAACCACTCATATGGTCATCTGAGCTTTTGATGGATCTCGCCGCCAGGCTATGGGGGAAATCGAGCTTCCTCTAGAAATTGGTCCACACATTTTCTACGTATCCTTCCAAGTGCTCAATATTGCCACTGGATACAATTTGCTGTTGGGCAGACCATGGATCAACATGGTAAGAGCAGTGCCATACACCCTCCATTAGCAACTCAAGTACATCATTAACGGTAGCCTCATCACGGTCAATGCCGAGCCAAAATACCTTACCCACATACATGGGGACATGCCAGTGATTAGCCTGGACGCGGGGATTGAACCTGCAAGTTTTCAAGCTTTCGAGTTAAGCAATATTTAATATCTCCCAATCAGGGGGCACCAGCCCTAAAACCTAAAGTGTCCACTGAAGTAATGACCGTAGGCCAAGAGATGGTATCTTCGGGTTTCCAACTTGGAGAAGGGTTGGGAAAAGATAAGCAAGGTATCAAGATGCCAGTCCAAATCCCAAGTCAGATGGGAAGAGCAGGATTGGGATATTCATCCTGGTCAAGCTACCAAAATCCACACAAACATCCCAAGGCTCATGCCTCTATAATTCTGCTCCCAAACCTTACAAATGCCGGCTAGGTGAAACCTACGAGGAAGATCCCTACGGTGGTATCAGCCATATTATTTCCTCCAATCATAGATGTCCATGAAAGAAAAGCCCTCAAGCCTTACGCAAATAGCAAAAAGGGAAAAGAAAAGATCATGTACGAAGGATGAGACCCATTCGCTAACATGAGAGTCATTCTCAACTACGAGGGTATGAAGGACAAACTCCCCGACAGTGATGACGACCGTGTCCAAATTCCTCACATCAAGAAGAGGAATGAGCTACAGAAAAGCCTTAGCCCTATTCTCAAGGATGTCTCAGTCATCATCCAGGATGAGGCGGACGAGCACGATTCCTTAATTCTCCCAATTAATGAGAATCTAATACTAGACAACTGGAGTAGTGTCCCTTGCCTAAGTCGAAAAGGGTAAAGGGGCAGAAAGTACATCTGCCCTTAATAATACTTTCATTTACTGCTTATTTTTAATTGCACAGCTGGAGCAGTAACTTTTGTCATGCTTTGCAAATGCCATGTGTTTAAGCAGTTGTATATATTAATGAAAGATTTTTGTTTTCAGGACCCAAGCATTGGATGTGTGTGTCTCTGCTGATGAGATGCCAACCTGTCAAGATGACTCCGACTGGGATGTAGAATTGAACTTCGACTTGATGGATATTGATCAAGAGGAGGAAGATGACTATGAGGTGCCAGAGGAGATCAAAGAATGGGTCGAAGACAAACCCAAACCAAACCTCGACCAAACCTCCACCATCAACATAGGAACCTCCGAAAACATCAAAGAAATCCAAATAGGTTCAGACCTCACACCAAATTAAAAAGCTGACCTGATCGAACTCCTAACACAGTACTAGGATGTGTTTGCATGGTCACATGAAGATATGATCGGTCTATCCGCAGACATTGTCATCCATCAAATGCCCATCAAAGAAGGGTTCAAACCAGTCAAACAAAAACTCAGGCGATTGTAACTTGAGTGGAGTCTCAAAGTCAAAGAAGAAGTCATTAAACAATTTAAAGCCGGGATCATCATGGTATCAACATACCCCGAATGGCTATCAAACATAGGCCCCGTACCTAAATCGGGAGGGAAGGTATGAGTATGTGTGGATTACCGGGATTTGAACAAAGCCTGCCTGAAGGACAACTTCCCAGTGCCTTTCATACACATTCTAATCGACAATACTGTGTAGTATAGCATATATTCATTCGTGGATTGCTTTGCTTGTTACCATCAAATCATTGTTGCTAAAGAAGACCAGGAGAAAACAGCCTTTATCACTCCCTGGGGAACTTTCTGCTACCGACGACTATCCTTCGGCCTCAACAATGCCGGAGCAACGTATTAGCGAGCCATGATGGCCCTCTTTCATGATATGATGCATAAAGAAATAGAAGTCTATATTTACAACATCATCATCAAATCCCGGAGGGAGGATGATCATATAGACCATCTTAGGAAGCTGTTCAACAGGTTACGCAAGTACAACCTCAAGCTAAATCCCGCCAAATATGCTTTTGGAGTCAAAGTAGGTAAACTGTTAGGATTCTTGGTGAGAAATCGCGACATTGAACTTGACCCCGCCAAAATCAAAGCCATTACTGAAATGACCATACCTCGTACAGAGAAATAGATACGTGGATTCCTAGGAAGGATAAACTTCATAAACAGATTTATTTCCCAGCTCACAGCAACCTGTGAGTCCATCTTTAAGCTGTTAAGGAAGAATTCCTCCACCACGTGGAATGAGGATTGCAACAAGCTTTCCTTGCCATCAAGAAATAGCTGACTGAAGCTCCTATTCTGATACCCTCAAGGGAGGGAGTCCCTTTGTTTATGTACCTATCCGTCAATACCAATGCAATGGGCTGCATCTTAGGACAGAAGGATGATAGTGGCAAGGAAAGAGCCATCTACTACATCAGTAAAAGATTCAGCAGTGGGGAACAGAAATACACCCTGATCGAGAAGACATGCTGTGCATTAGCATGGGCCGCTATGAGGTTGCAACACTATTTGCACGGGCATACGACCTACCTCATCTCACGCATGGATCCGCTTAAATATGTATTCAACAAACCAATGCTAAATTGCCATCTGTCCAAATGGCAGTTGATCTTACAACAATTCGATATTGTCTACGTGACTCAGAAGTCAATCAAGGGTCAAGGCATTGCAGATCAATTAGCAGAAGCACCTTCAGGAGGGTTCGAGCCCCTGGAGACATATTTCCTGGATGATGGGATCATGACAACTCAAAAATTCTTGTCTGAGAATACAGTCCAACCATGGAAAATGTATTTGGACGGAGCAGCAAACATGGAAAGTGCGGGAGCTAGGGCAATCCTCATCTCTCGTATAGGTGATCAATATCCTGTGGCTACCAAATTTCAATTTGGCAACACCAACAACACGGCCGAGTATGAAGGCTGTATTATGGGGTTGAAGTAAGCTCAATCCATATCTATCAAACACGTACTCGTCTTTGGAGATTCCGAGCTGGTCATCAGACAGACTACTGGCACATATCTCACCAAAGAACTGCATTTGCTGCCCTACCATCAGTAAGTCCTCAAAATATCTCAGGAATTCGAAGCATAACCTTCATTCACATTCCTTGGGGTCGAAATGACTTTGTTGATGCACTAGCAACGTTGGCTTCATTAATCCGCATGTCCGATAAGAGTGGATTGTCCAACATTCAGTTCACGATTTAGAAAGCCCCGACATATGGGAATTATATGGGAGAAATATCAGATGAAATACCTCCTGTCAAGCAGCCTTGGTTTCAAGACATCAAGGAATATCCCCGTGATGGATCCACACCTGATGGTGCAAGCCAATCAGAGCGAAACAAATTCTAAGAATGGCCATAAAGTTCTATCTGAGCAGAGATGCACTTTATAAAAGGGATGCTGGAATAGGTTGTTCAGATGCCTCGACAAGGAGCAAGCCCAACGACTAATGGATGAAGTCCATGGCGGAGTCTGTGGTCAACACATGAGCGACCATCTGCTGGCCAAGAAGATAATCAGAACAGGACATTACTGGATTTTGCTCAAAGCTGATTACAATGATCACGTCAAGAGATGCTTTCAATGCCAAATACATGGAAATGCCATTCACGCTCCTCCAAATGAGCTGCATAACATGAGTTCACCATAGCCTTTCTCTATGCGGGGAATGGACGTAATAGGTCCAGTGGAACCCAAAGCCAGCAATTGTCATCGATTCATCTTCACTATAATCGATTACTTCACCAAATGAGTTGAAGCAGCCTCTTTTCCCAAAGTCACAAAAGAGTTCATCATCAATTTCATCAGAAACAATGTCGTTTGTCGATATGGACAACCGGAGGTGATCGTATCAGACAACGCCAAAAATATGAATAATCAAATGATGGTGGATCTATGCAGTAAGTTCCACATCAAGCATCTCAATTCCGTCATCTATCAGCCCAAGATGAACGGCGTTGTCAAAGCGGCCAACAAAAACATCAAGAAGATCATGCAGAAAATGTCCTCCAATCACAAAGACTGGCCTGACCTACTGCCTCTAACTCTATTAGCATACAAGACGTCAATGCGCACTCTTACTGGGGCTATCCCCTATTCGTTGGTTTATGGCATGAAAACAGTCCTTCCCATAGAAGTATAGATGGAATCTTTGCGAGTATTGATAGACGCTCAAATAGATGAAGATCAATGGTTGCAAGAACGGTATCATCAGCTATCTCTGATAGATGAAAAGAGTGCTACGACCATTTTCCACGGACAATTATACCAACAAAGGATCGCCAGATCCTACAACATGAAGGTCCGAATTTGGCAATTCAGAGAAAATGATTTGGTGCTAAAGAAAATCCTAGCCAATAAGGATGAAGCCAAAGGAAAATTTGCCCCAAACTAGGAAGGCCCTTTCATTGTCAAAGAAGTGTTGACTAGGGGCGCTATCAAACTGTAAGAGATGGATAGGACCGAGTTTCCCCAAATCATCAATTCAGACACCGTGAAAAGGTATTACGTTTGAAGCATATGCATACCCGCATCTGGGTCCTACAAATCAAATCAGGTTTGGTTTTTCACTATAAAGCCAGAACTACGAATGACCTGATCTCCCTCAACCCGGGAGTACGTAGGCAGCTATTTTTGTTACGGTCAAACTAAGAAAAATCCAAAAAATCAAACCATCCCGGCATTAGCCAGAACTACGAATGATCTGATCTCCCTCAACCCTGTAGTACGTAGGCAGCCATTTCTGGTGCGGTCAAACCAAATAAAAACTCAAAAAATTCATTAAACCAGACTCAAAATCCAAGATAAACTCTTTTCAAACCTCTCCAACCAAACTAGCAAGAACTACGAATGACCTGATCTCTCTCAACCCGGGAGTACGTAGGCTAGCGCGGTTTGACCTTCAAGGAAAAATAATAAAAGACAAGTTCCAAGAAACCAAAGACAAATAAAAGCTAAATTCTATCAAACTACCCTGGTCAATAGGCCTATCTGAGATACTCCCTGACATCTCAACTGTCAGTCCATAAAGGAGAAGCTCAAGATACATCAACAAATGCGAGTCATGAAAGAAGTGGTAATCACTCAGCAATGACAATACATCTCCAGTCAGGGAAGTGCATCAAAAATTTATTTCTCTAATATAAAAAAACTTCTTTATATATATAATGCCCTGTACATGACAAAAATGGTTGATCTAGTCTGTGCAGGAAAAATAAAGCTAGTCTATGGACCCAAGGACAAGCGGGTCAGCAATGCCAGCATGACATCTCTCTTCGAAGATGGTGGAGCAGCCGTAAGTGCAGTCCACTCAGCCTCCATACGACCCAGAACATTCACAGTTATCTGCAAGGTGGCACTATGGTCATCAATAAAAGCACTTATCTCGGCGATCAAACCATGGGTGTAAGATCAGAGAGCAGTACTATCAACAATATGGAAATCACGGGAAATTATAGCCTCATCCCTCTCCGCAAAAGCTGCATCTCGAGCAATCAAAGTCTCCTCGATCTCAACATATGCTGCATCCCTAGCCGAGCGAATCTCGTCTCGCTCTACAACTGCAGTATCCAGAGCAGAGCGGAGCTCATCCTGCTCAATCAATCCAGTATCCAAAGCAACCCTGAGACCATCCCTCTCTGCAAAAGCTAAATCTCTGCCAGACAAGGCAGCCAACATCTGTGCTCTAGACGAATCTCGCTCAAAGGTCATCTTGAATAGTGAGTCTGCTAAAGCAGGATCTATCCCCACAGGAATGGTTGGGGAATCACTAACCAGAGCAGCTGTCAAACCCGTGGTAGGAGAATCTGGATCCTCCATGGGCTCCTCCTCGTCAGAATCCATACTAGAAGATGAAGAAGCCTCTGCTACCACTCCTGTCTCTGCCTCCAACCATGCAGAATACTCCAGAGAATATCCCGGATGGCTACTGAGAAATCAGCCCTCTCCCGATGAGTCTAACACTCATATACTCTGACCGAGTCGACGGATAACATGGAAGAAGCCAACATCCTCTGATCAGTAGACCCCTCAAAATGGTGCAAACTCTGCAGCTGATCAAACTGATATATGACTGCCAAAGGATGATAGGTAGTCACTCCTCTCAAACTCGCTAGGGGCAAATAATCCAGGCCAGATGCATGAGTGATAAAGCTATATGGGGATGCTAGCCCTGAGCATGGCAAGATCACAAACGAATGATCAATATCCGATAAAAATGTCGACCAAGACTCTGCATTAATGCACTCCGCAGGCTAAAAAGAGAAAGCTCTGGATGTCTCATGAGTAAAGCAAAAACCCCTAGGCCTGAAGGATCCAATCGGTCGTATATGGGACATCAGCCATATATACAGCAAGACCGAGCTGCCCCTAAAAAACCCCTCTGGATGGGTACTATAATACGTGGCGAATCTAAATATCTCAGCCAATATCATCGGGATAATGGTGCTACCCTGTCTAAGGGCTCTAACCACTACTACCTATCCCATATCTAGATGATCCAATCGCAACAGCATATAGACATATGCCACAACACACATCAGCAGAATGCCTATCCTGACCACATGCCATGCCTCTGCTGAACAAATGAAATCTCCGACATAGAGACAATAACTATCAATCTCACCAAAGCGCTCAATCAAGAAGTCCATAGAGATCACGTGCCCCAAAACGATCTCATCCATGACTACACTCTGACGGAGACCGGACAGCCTGATAAACGGCCTCCTTAAATCACTAATCGCCGTCCGAGCATACGGTAACTCTAAATCCAAGCCAGTAAATCTCTGGTACTCCTCCAAAGTTGACATCAGCTCACGCCGCCCAAAGCGAAACACCTGTCTTTTGATAATCCAGCAGGGTAGAAGACCCTCAACAAATCTGACTGGAACCTGAAAATCCACAAGGGCCAATGAATACCCCAACATCTGGTCCACTGTCCCTCTAGCTGGAAAGGGCAGACTATTATACCAGAACCTCAGTGATGCTACCACCGCAGGTGGTGGTAAATGCTCAATACGGCTGACTGCAGACGACGTCATCTGTAGCATTATACCACAAGACCGTTTAGAGGTCAAGTCAAATCGCAGCTGTCTGAATACATATACATGACATAATATATGCATGATGATAGTAATATAAACATGATGTAGAAGATAAGATATGGCAGGAATATCTATAAAAACTATTTACTGCATACAACATTCCTATATCCTGATACAAAGTGAAATGAAGAATACAGGGAAAGTGGGGCACCACCACCCAAGTACTACAGTGGTCTATTAAAATGATGGCACAACTGCCAAATAGCCAAAACAGTGGCTTACCAAAAAGAATAGATCCAATAGCTATCAGAGGAAGGCGTAGATATCAGTATCGAATCGATCAACCTGCTTCATCTCCTCTATCTGCACAAAGCTGCTAGGATCAGGCATATCTGGGCATATAAGGGAGGATCTACCCCTGTATAGCTACTGCTAAATGGACCTGAAGAGGGACCTGCTCTTAAGCTGGATGGGTTAAAAGAAGATGCCTCTGACGGATCTCAGTCAAGGTGCCTGATAAAGAAATGAGCCTGCTCTAACTCCTTGGTCAGATCTGCTATCTTGGTCTGTATGAGTCGGCTCCCTGAGGAAAGCTATCCAATCCGCTATTGTGACGCCCCCAGAATAGGTCCATTCTCAAATACTGCCATAAAACAAGGGTTAATTAAACAAATAACATATCCCATATTAACCCTATGCTCCGACTAGCCAATTAAATACCACATAAGCTTAGGTAGGACACACTAGCGAAGGATTTACTCGTCTCTCCCCTCCTAGTTCTATTCCCCGATCTCCGCCAGAGATCATATCCCTAAGCTCTGATACCAACTGTGATGCCCCCAGAATAGGTCCATTCAACCCAACCCATTCTGAGTCGCCAAATACATGGTACAAAATTCAAATACAAACTTTATATCATACGGTCGTGCAAAATACGACCACACAACTGTGAGTGTCAATACAAATATGTAGAAAATATTAAGATTCAAACTAAGTCCTCATTACAATTATTATCACACTATTTATCAAAAATAGTGAGGACTACTACTGCTCTAACTCGGACCATCACTCTGTCACCCGACTAGTCCCTGCGACATTCTCATTTCCTGAAGAGGACAACAGATGAAAAGGGTGAGCTCAACTAGCTCAGTAAAGAATATCATGACTAAGATAATGAAAAATAAATTATCGTTAGTCTTCAACAAATCAGATAAAATATAATGGACAACCAACTTCAGATCAATATTCGCAGCGGAAATAACAGTTTATTAGAAGAATTAAGCAGAGAATAAAGTCTACTATCTTCTATGATTTAAAAGTCCATCATCAATATTTTATCCCTGTAACATCAATCAATATACATCTCAAATCAATATTCATCTTTGCACTACAGGCCAAAGATATTCATTTGTATCATCAGTGGTCATGTTCATCTCAACACCTGTCATCTTTGCACTACAGGCCAAAGATATTCATCAGGTAATCATTCATCTTTGCTCTACAGGCCAAAGATATTCATCAAGTAATCATTCATCTTTGCTCTACAGGCCAAAGATATTCAGTTACATCACCTTTTAGGACTGAGAAGGATGAAAAATATTTTAAAAAAACGAATCCAGTGAGATAAAAGACAAAGACTAAGGATTCGTATTCTAGTATATCCAATTCAAAAATAACTCGTAATAATCAATTATGGAGCAAAATTCAAGAATAGAGCTCAAAACTTGGATACAATCAAAGATAGTAACCTTAACAAGCAATTTGGACAAATAGAAGAAAATTTAATTTTTCCGTGAATAGTGCCGTATACGTGAATAGTGCCGTATACGTGAATAGTAACCCCGACGAAAAAAGTAAGAATTTCAACATAAAATCCATGACAATATTTCTGTATAATGATATTGAAAAGAATAATATCATTTACGAAAGAAAATAACATCCCTTACCTCAAAAAGATAGTACATCTGACTGGAATATCGGATATAATATTGAAAGAAACTTGCGCTGAATACTAATACTCAAAGTATAGAAATACTCACAAAAATACGCTCGATATTATAGAGAGATAAAACTTCTGATTCTGGTGTGATTTTCAATTCTAACCTAAGCACCCTATTTATAGGAAAAGCTTAGTATGCCAAAGGAGACTAAAATAATAAAATAATATATTTTTTAAATAAATTTCCGCCGCCTGGCGGCTAAAAATTTAGATTTTTCAACAACAAAAGTGGGGCCCACCATTTTAAAAAAAAATATATTATTTTATTATTTTAGTCTCCTTTGGCATACTAAGCTTTTCCTATAAATAGGGTGCTTAGGTTAGAATTGAAAATCACACCAGAATCAGAAGTTTTCTCTCTCTATAATATCGAGCGTATTTTTGTGAGTATTTCTATACTTTGAGTATTAGTATTCAGCGCAAGTTTCCTTCAATATTATATCCGATATTCCAGTCAGAGGTACTATCTTTTTGAGGTAAGGGATGTTATTTTCTTTCGTAAATGATATTATTCTTTTCAATATCATTATACAGAAATATTTTCATGGATTTTATGTTGAAATTCTTACTTTTTTCGTCGGGGTTACTATTCAAGTATACGGCACTATTCACGTATACGGCACTATTCACGAAAAAATTAAATTTTCTTCTATTTGTCCAAATTGCTTGTTAAGGTTACTATCTTTGATTGTATCCAAGTTTTGAGCTCTATTCTTGAATTTTGCTCCATAATTGATTATTACGAGGTATTTTTGAATTGGATATACTAGAATACGAATCCTTAGTCTTTGTCTTTTATCTCACTGGATTCGTTTTTTTAAAATATTTTTCATCCTTCTCAGTCCTAAAAGGTGATGTAACTGAATATCTTTGGCCTGTAGAGCAAAGATGAATGATTACTTGATGAATATCTTTGGCCTGTAGAGCAAAGATGAATGATTACCTGATGAATATCTTTGGCCTGTAGTGCAAAGATGACAGGTGTTGAGATGAACATGACCACTGATGATACAAATGAATATCTTTGGCCTATAGTGCAAAGATGAATATTGATTTGAGATGTATATTGATTGATGTTACAGGGATAAAATATTGATGATGGACTTTTAAATCATAGAAGATAGTAGACTTTATTCTCTGCTTAATTCTTCTAATGAACTGTTATTTCCGCTGCGAATATTGATCTGAAGTTGGTTGTCCATTATATTTTATCTGATTTGTTGAAGACTAACGATAATTTATTTTTCATTATCTTAGTCATGATATTCTTTACTGAGCTAGTTGAGCTCACCCTTTTCATCTGTTGTCCTCTTCAGGAAATGAGAATGTCGCATGGACTAGTCGGGTGACAGAGTGATGGTCCGAGTTAGAGCAGTAGTAGTCCTCACTATTTTTGATAAATAGTGTGATAATAATTGTAATGAGGACTTAGTTTGAATCTTAATATTTTCTACATATTTGTATTGACACTCACAATTGTGTGGTCGTATTTTGCACGACCGTATGATATAAAGTTTGTATTTGAATTCTGTACCATGTATTTGGCGACTCAGAATGGGTTGGGTTGAATGGACCTATTCTGGGGGCGTCACAGCTATCATCACGAATCTTTGCACCATGTCTGCCATAAACTGGGTAGCACTAGTCTGAGCTCCAATAGTATGAGAGCTGCACCATCTGCCAAATGCCTCCTAGCTATACGGACCCTCTGATAGGGTGAAGCCATCAATGCCCTCCAAAGGGATGTCTGTTAAAGGCACAATCAATAGCCAATGATGCCAAGCTAGAGGAACAATGGGAATGTGGATCTCCTCCGTGATGCTCCTAATAGCACGCTCTCCAAGATAGAGCTCCTAGCCTTCCGCCGTCAACAACAGTACCCTGCGGGTCGATAAGTTAAACTCCCGGCCAGTAAGGACTCCTTCCTCGAATTTAACAGTCAAGTGCTCGGATGTGTACGGCGTCCAAGTGATCAAATCCGCCGTCAAAAGCTTCAACTGTAGACCGACATGAGTGAATCCCTCAGCAACAGGGACCTCCGTCAAAGTGGAGTGATGCCATCTTCGTCCTCGAGGATAGGTCTCCAGACCTAAAGCAGTATCGGGTCGTAGGCAAGGAAGCCTCTCAAATGCCCAATGATGACCATGCAAATACCGAAAGTCCTCAGTGATTAAGACTGACAAAAATGCTGAAATCAAAAAGGTACAAAAAGATGTATTCACCAGCAGGGATGGGTAAAATCCTAACCAAGCCTCCGTCGTACCCTCCGAAAGCATGCGCATGTCCCGGAGAAAATAAGCAAAGGTATAGGAGCCCCAACCATAGTCACTGAGGCGCTCTACATGTCAAGTGGCACTGATCAAAGCGAAGGACACAGTAGACGAGTTGTCCGCCACGAAATAACCCCTGATGATCGACAAACATAATCGCCTCAGAATGCAATCTCTAGCCCTCTGGTCATCAGGCAGAGGCAACTGCAAAGTCCCATCCTGGGCATCTATACTCAAGGAACCAGATCGGACTGCCCGACCCTTGAATGCCGTCGTCGAGACTCCTAACAGGGACAGAACGATAGCGGGCAAAATTTTAGTCATGACAGGCACTGACTCACCCTTAAACTCAATGTCGGTGATAAATCTCCAATCCATAGGAGTCATCATCACCTCGTAATCCAACAAATGAAGGGACTGAGTTTGATAGAACTAGCGCTCAGACAAAGCCCTCATATACCCCCAGGGGCAACGGTGGGGAAGGATCGAGAAAAAGGCTTGGAATCCCCAGCCATCTATAATCTCCCTATATTCCTCATGCAAAGTGTGATACAGGGAGTGCCCTCCTACGTCTAATACCCGAGGAGACCCTACTGGAACTATCGGGTCTATCACGATCCATCTATGGTAACAAGTCTCCAAATCACCTTAAAAGGGGTGCGGTAAGCCTGAAACCTGTGGCTTATCATTTTCAATCAGTCCAACATACATCTCTAGGTCCTAATACAAGCATGGGTCAGTTAAAAATACCCAGTAAAGTCAAAACTGCATGTTTTCAAAACCTAGCAACTCAAAACCTGCATGAGTCAATAAAAAATTTCCCCACAGAGTCAAAAATGCATGTTTTTCAAAGCCTAAGATTTTGGAAATTTTTTGCCAGAGTCTCCTTTGTAAAATGGACTGTCCACATGCACACAGACATGCCTAGGTGGCCATTCAGTAGCACACCTACCCAAAAATAGAAATAATTCATATTTATTAAAAAAAATCAAAAATCAACCTCACATGGTAGCCAAATTACCATGGAATTTTTAGTTGAAAATCCAGACTCACTAGGCCTTAAAAAGAATGACTAAACTGATCAAAAAGTGAAAAAATTGACTGTCTCAGAACCTGAATTTTCTTACATCCAAACGTGCATTACAGTAAGATATGCATACATATGTAGTTAAAAAAAATTTACAGGTCATATAGGAATACATTTTTCATATATTGCGCCTAAAAGCACCCTAGGCGGTTCGCATGATTTTAACGGTCAAAAACTACGAAAAAAGCATGCAAAACGTTACCTGTGCTGCGCTGAACGCATAGGAACTGACAGAATCAGAATCCGACTGCCAAAACTCTGTAGATCTGAAAAAGAAGATCAAAAATCATTTCGCTGCTCAAAATGGGAAACATGCAAAATTAAAACTCCCGAGCTCCATTTAAAGCCCAGGTAGCTGCACCTCTACCTGCGGCTGCTGCACCTCCACCTACGGCTACCGCACCTCCACCTGTGGCAGCCCAGGTGGGTCCCACTTTCCTCGGGCCAGGTTCAGTTCGAGTCAAAATGGAGTTTAAACGGGCTGCTAAATCAAATTAGAAGAGAAATCGCTACGTGATTGAGCGGTTTGGCCAGAAATCCCGCGTTTAAGCAGCGTAATCTTGATGGAAAGGGAAATTCCACGAAGACCCTTGGAATTCATCCCGGAGCCCTGTCCATGGATCAACAAGTTAAACTGCAAAAAAAACTACGCAAGAATTGGTCAAAACTGCAAAAACTGTCGTTTTTAGCGAAGTTCGATTACAGATCGAAATACAGTCCAACCATTGGCTCAACCCCAATGACATTTCAATTGTCGGCTCAACCCCATCCAACCAACAGAAGGGATCCGGTGACGGAAGCAATTATAATAATCCATCACAAATGATGGAATCTGTTATACACGTCCTCAAAGGGATCATTGAGGTAATATCAATCGGATGAACCTCAATCAAAATCTACAAAGCTATCGCGGAGAATGTCATCCCCAGCAAATCCAGACGTGGATAATCTATGATATCTCATCTTCGACAATCTCATCCCCATCAGAATCAAATAAGTTATCGTGAATGATGTCATCCCCAGTAGAAAATGGCAAAATTAGTTCGCGATAACTTCCCAACAACATCAATGGCTGCAAATGACAACGTTATCCTCAGCAGAGTGATAACGTAGGCAGCTAACAAAAGCCCCATTCCACTCAAAGACGCCAAACCTTTGAATCAGCTTTGGCACTTTTTATTTCCAGTGTCTACTAATCTTAATCCTGTCTATTCCATTATATTGCATGGACATGATAAAGAAGGGCATCTGTAGACACTCAAAATTTTCCTTGCCCCAATAAAAGGGCAAAATCGTCAATAAACTCAAATTCGGCCACCAATGCCGGTCCTTAAATTCAAATTCGACCGCCAATGTTGGTCCTTTAACTCTAAACTGACCGCCATTGCCGGTCTTTAAACCTAAATCTGATCCCCAATATAGGTAAACCAAAATTCGATCCACAATATCAGTACTCCAGTCAAATCCAATATCCAATCGGACCGTCTATCCATCTCCAATATCCAATCGGACCGTCAAACCATCTTTGATCTCTAATCAGACTGTTAATCCAGTTTTAATCTCCAATCGGACAGTCAATCTAGGTCTGATCACCAATCGGACCGTCTATCCATCTCCAATATCCAATCGGACCATCAAACCATCTCCGATCTCTAATCGGACCGTCTATCCAGCTTCGATCTCCAATCGAACCGTCGAACCATCTTTGATCTCCAATCGGACCATCAAACCATCTCCGATCTCTAATTGGACCGTCTATCCAGCTCTGATCTCCAATCGGACTGTCAATCCAGCTCCGATCTCCAATCGGACCGTCTATCCAGCTTTGATCTCCAATCGGACCATTAATCTAGCTTCGATCTCCAATCGAAACTATAATCCAGTTCTGATCTCCAATCGGACCGTCAATCCGGCTCTGTTCTCCAATCGGACCGTCTATCCAGCTCCAATCTCCAATCGAACAGTCAATCCAGCTCCGATCTCCAATCGGACCGTCTATCCAGCTCTGATCTCCAATCAGACCGTCAATCCAGCTCCGATCTCCAATCGAACCGTCTATCTAGCTCTGATCTCCAATCGTACCGGCTATCCAGCTCCGATCTCCAATCGGGCCGTCAATCCAGTTCCGATCTCTAATTGAACCGTTAATCTAGCTCCGATGTCCAATCGAACTATCGATCCAGCTCCGATCTAATTGGACCGTCGATCCAGATCCGATCTCTAATCGGATCGTCAATCCAGCTCTGATCGGTAATCAGACCATCAGATCAACCCCGATCTCAATATCAGGCTATCAAATTGTTGGTCCGATTAGATGACACAATTAACGCGCAAGTATACGCGGTCAACAAGTAATAAAGTGAAAGTACAGATATCGTTCCCACGAGGAATTAACAGATAAAAGGTCGCCAAATCAATAGTCCGTAATCATCTCGGTCTTATTTAAATGGGCGGTAAAGAGAATGAATTTAAACTAAGTTAACTAGGTAAGGAATTAAACTAAAACTAAGTAATCCTAAGGTAGAATCAGATAATGAAGATAAGAGATTCCAATTTCCCCTAATGATTCGTCTAAGTCGACACACTTCCAATTAGGTCAAATTAATCATTACAGTTGTTAACCGAGAACACGAAGGTAAGAGAAGGCCATCTTTCAATGCACCTAATCCATATCACGTGCAATCCACAGATGATAGAACACACGTGAACACCCACATTACCTAAACCACTATATGTCTATGTGATTTACAAATAATTAGGGTTTAAGGTCAAGTTCTCTATTGACTATGAGCGGCGCTTCGGTATATGTCTATCCTAAGCACAAATCATACGTCCAACGTCATGTAAACGTACAATCGCCCGCCACTACGATTAGATCTAAACCCACACTTCGTCTTTCTATCCCATGTGGGTTATCACAGCAATTGGTCATGACTCAATTAAGCATTGAAAGCATAAATCGCAGTAGACAATCATATAGAAATCAATAAGAACCAACCATGGAAGGAAATCAATACAGACTACTCATTAGGTTCCATTGAAATCTCAAAATATAAATTAAGTCATAGACAACTCAAGTATATAATCCACAAGATTCAATAACATCATCTAAATATAGAATGTAATAGCAAAGAGAGATTAAGGATAGAGCTTTCAAATCTTTCTCCAAGCTTAGACCCTTGATGTCAATCCTCTTGCTTCAATCTTCACACACTAACAAAACCTTAGAATCTAACTAACTAACACTAAACTAGCACTAATATACTCTCTAATCTACTCCTAATCTAGACTAAACAAGATGTAAAGGAAGAGAAGAGAGGAACTAGGGCTTAGGGCCAATATATCATGCTATTTCTTGCCCCAAACGAGCCCCCTTATATCCCAATCAAAAGCCAAGTCCCGTTCAATTAAAAAGTCAAGTCTGGCACAGCTGAAGATTGGCGCGGCGCCCAAAAATGCCCTACAATCCTCGCGCCCGCGCCAAGCATTTTCTGCTGCGAAGTCCTCTGGTAAAACGGCCATAACTTTTGATCCGGGAGGAGTTACGAGGCCTGCCACCTGTCAAATCGAAGCTATCGAAGAGCTCTACAACTTTCATTATTTGATAATTGAAGAATAATGGATGGATGAATGCTGAAATTGAGCTCCAAGTGACAGCTATGCATGAAAACTCAAAACCGTGAGGTTCGACGTCCGTTGGTATACAGGGCATAACTCTCGCTTCCGAACTCCGATTTGAATGATTCAAGATGTTCCGGAAAGCTTATAAGATTTTCTACAATATGAATCAAGTTTCAATCCAAGAACATGAAATGAACGTGAACCACCCAAACGATGTCCGGATTTCACTTCCTTCCCATTTTTGCTTCAAAGGCCATTCTTGCTCCTTTTGGCCTCTAGACTCGTGGCATCACCTTCATTACTTCCTCACCCATGCTATCTTCATGCTTTAATCCCATTTCAGTGCTTTGTCCCATTTAAGCGTTCTTTTGCCCTTTTAAGCTCAATTTGCACCCGGAGAGTTTCTAAACCTAAAAATCACAAAACAAAGCAAAAACATATAAAACACACAACGATACTTGAGTTTAAGCAACAGAATGAGTTGGTTACTATCCGAATAAGTGGTCATAAAAGCCGCTTATCAAATACCCCCAAACTTAAACGTTGCTTGCCCTCAAGCAACCAAAACAAAACTAAACAAAAGATGCAATGCAGTATCTACAATGTATGCAACCTACGCTATCATGAATGCGAATCCAAGGTCCCAGCCAGTATTGAACTTTCAAAGCAATGCCTCAGAAAATCACGAGATAGTCGAACAGATAAGCTACCCAAAATAAGACCATAAAGCATATTCTGCAAATCCAAAACTGTCAGCACTGATGTATTGTGCGTTGTGTGCCTAGCAACCATTAGATATGCATTTAGATAAATAACTCACATACTATACTTCTTAGGGGAAAAATAAGCTTTAACTTAAGAAAAATAGTAAATTATATAAGTTCTAACTAAGACCATGTATTACTAGAGTTAAGAGTCAACAGGGGTTTTCATTAAGCTTTTATTACTCACGAGGGCGTATTCGCACTTTCCCGTGTACACATTCGACTGTGCAATGCATAGTTCTCTTAGACTTTTCAATGATATCCATGTAGCAAGCTTTCGACTAACGACTCCCAGACCAGACGGCCTTAGGGCGCTGGGTGTAGAGACACCCCTAGGGCTTACTTGCTCGAATATCAAAGGCCACAGAACTTGACGAAGCCGAAGTGTTTATTCTATTATTTTTTTTCTTAATCTTTTCTTTTCTTTTCTTTTCTTTTTCTTTTTCTTTTTCTACATAGGAGTGCGTCTTATGCTCCATCTCCCCGCATAAATCATTCATGTCCCCTGTTTCCCCCAAACTTAAGCTTTTAACAGTCTAGTTATTATTATATACGAACTGAAACTCTTTTATTAAAACATAGTTTTTCACCAGAAGACAAGTATGTAAACATTTAAACTTAGCATATCATGTGTTTACTCTATCGTGCTTACTGGTTACACAATATCTGACAGGTAAGGATTTACATATATGACCATGAAATCAGGCTTAAGCCTCAAATCAGTTCAACAATCAAGTGATTTCAGTTTCTTCACAGGCAACATACATAACTAACCAACTGAAAATTGGAATAATGCAGTATGCTCTAACACAGAATGCAAAAACAAAAGAAAAATTTCACAAATTTCACAAATTTTAACTATTTACAACCTATATGCACTAAATAAACAAACACAATATGCAATATGAATGTAACTACCCTATATGCAAAATAAAACCAATACCCCCAAACTTAAACTATTCAATGTCCTCATTGAAGGTAAAGGTAAAAAGAAAGAAACTCCCCTATTTGGCTTCTTATGCTGCATGAAATGAAGTGACGCCCTCTCATAAGTTTCCCCGTCTCATCTCTGCTCTTGGTAAAATAAACTCCGCTCAACACTATACTCAACGAACCAACCCAGCTCCATATCAATCTTGCTCTTCTAGAGATCCCACACTCACTATCCCAATTGATCAGGTTGAGAGGATGAGGCGGATGAGAATTGGTACTTTGGATTGAGGAGGTAGGAGGTTTTCAAAACTAAGGCTTGTAGTGGGGGGGGGGGGATTGAATGAGATGGAAGAGATGGGGGATTGCATTAATTAACTTGAGGGTTTGGGATGAGGAATGAGGCTGGGTTCTGCAGATAATTAACATAAAGCGGTGCCCCCAAAAGCTGCCAGAATTTTTCCTAAGTCAGGCTCAGTCTGCATGTGTGGCGCGATCGCGAGCCAGCTCAGGCTTATCCTGGTGCGGCCGCGCGGCATGCCAGATCCTGTTTTCTGCAGAATTTTTCTAGGCACAGAGGCTATGGAATTTGAACTTTGCTCTCAAGCAGCTTTTAACCTGAAATATGCAGACAAGACTTATTAAGCCCTATTAAACCATCAAAAGTTAATACTTAATATTTACATCAAGAGAATTAAACATGGAAAGATATATGCATTTAAATTCCCAAAAATTCTCTAAGTGCGTATAAACAATGCAAGTGCATCAAAAATATGCTATAAGCTTTTTAATCCCAAAAAATTAAACGCATTCATGTCTAAGTTCAAAAATGTAGGCAATGAACTCCTAATTCCTACAGTATGCAAAAATTTAAACTAAATATTAACTAATAAGAATTAAACGAGGGGGAGGGAAGTATGATAGGAGGCAGGAAATGGAGAATTAAACAAGGAGGGAGAAAGAGAAATGATGGGGTGCCTCCCATTGAGCGCTTGATTTATAGTCCTCTAGCTGTACTGTGTCTGACCACTGCTATCCAACTCCCCGACGGTATTGGAGAACCCCTCCATCCATCAGAATAGCTGTGTGACTTTGGCGGCTTCCCAATAGGAGAGGATGCAGATTTAAACTACCTAGTACATGATATGAACAAGAATTCCCCGTACGGAAGGTAGGGGAGCTAGGCAATGGTCCCGTTGTGTATGTGAAATGATCTGGGCATGGAAGCATAGAACACACAACGGACTCTTCTTCTATTCTCTTTTCTTCTGACCACCATGGTGTCGAGACTGAGGAATCTCTCATGTCATCAAGATCCATCTCAATGATGTGGCTACCAAGGGGGCAAGGATGTGCAAACATAACTAGCTTGTTCCACTTAGGCGGAGGAGGCTCTTGGGGGATTGTCACTGTTGGTTCACATTCATACTCCACAGCCCCAATTGGCTCCTCGATGTCTATTGCCTTCGGCTCGTCCAGTTGCAATTGCACTTCTGATTCTCTATCAGTTTTTGCACCCATGTCATAGGACCAAGTAGTATGGAGATCATAACTTACGGCTTTAGTCATTGGAGGCACAAAATCTTGCACTGTTGTCTCTTGTTTACATACCTCCTCCTTCCTTAATGCCGTGCTAATCTGCTCCACCCAAGTCTGAAGATCCTCAATTGACTTCTCTTGTTCAATCAAGGTCTCTTGCGTTGATGCTAATGAGTTCCCCCACAAACTATCCAATCCTTCCTTTTCGGTTTCAGCCACGGGATCCATGTACTGCGTCTCACTGGTAGAAGCATGGTTGATGGGGGCCATCTAATATTAAAAATTCTGGCTCAATTCTTCTGGGCTCCCAAACAACTCCTCTTGGTTTTCTGAGCTTGCATACATGAATTCCATTAAAGACTGCTCTCCTTGTAAACTCAGGGGTTGGCATATGGGTTCAGGTGCATAAATTAGACTTGGCTCGTGTTGATCTTGATAGCTCGCAGTATTGGTCAGAATCCCTTGTTCTTCCTCTATCATCAAAGCCTTGCTAATTTGCTCTGCCCAGTTCTGGATATTCTTGACTGACTTCTGTTGCTCAATCAAGATGTCCTTCAGTGATATGTCACTTCCTTCCTCCAATCTTGCATTTTCTGTGTCACCCTCAAAATTATATTGAGGCTCATAAACTAGAGTCTGGAAAGTACATTCTGGGGCGTAAACTGGATTTGGATCCCAGTACTGGTCTTGATAATAGTTTGTTGAAGGGTCTGGGTGATATCCCCAATCTTGCTGATAGTCGGGATAAGGTTCACTGTAGGAGTACTCACCCCCATACTGCTCCTGTCCATAACTGATAGGTTCATGATGGCTCATATAGCTTCCAGCACCATACTTATGAGAAATAACTGGCTCTCGACTCTGTTGGGCTGTAACAGTATCCAGCTTCTTTGAGAGCTCCTCTAGCTGTGCTGAAAGTGTTGCGATTGGGTTGACTGCCATCATTTCCCATTTCCCTTGGTTGCTCTTGCCTTGTACCATTCCATGGATAGAAATTTAAGTCCATTGTACCTAAGAAGAAAACAAATGAAGAGAATTAAAACAAAAATAGAAAGTTTAAATTAAGACTAATTTAATTTAAACTAATGTTGGCAAACAGTTATCCAATTAAGTCCTTGGCAACGGCGCCAAAAACTTGTTGGTCCGATTAGATGACACATTTAACGCGCAAGTATACGCGGTCAACAAGTAATAAAGTGAAAGTACAGATATCGTTCCCACGAGGAATTAACAGATAAAAGGTCGCCAAATCAATAGTCCGTAATCATCTCGGTCTTATTTAAATGGGCGGTAAAGAGAATGAATTTAAACTAAGTTAACTAGGCAAGGAATTAAACTAAAACTAAGTAATCCTAAGGTAGAATCAGATAATGAAGATAAGAGATTCCAATTTCCCCTAATGATTCGTCTAAGTCGACACACTTCCAATTAGGTCAAATTAATCATTACAGTTGTTAGCCGAGAACACGAAGGTAAGAGAAGTCCATCTTTCGATGCACCTAATCCATATCACGTGCAATCCACAGATGGTAGAACGCACGTGAACACCCACATTACCTAAACCACTATATGTCTATGTGATTTACAAATAATTAAGGTTTAAGGTCAAGTTCTCTATTGACTACGAGCGGCGCTTCGGTATATGTCTATCCTAAGCACAAATCATACATCCAACATCATGTAAACGTACAATCGCCTACCACTACGATTAGATCTAAACCCACACTTCGTCTTTCAATCCCATGTGGGTTATCACAGCAATTGGTCATGACTCAATTAAGCATTGAAAGCATAAATCGCAGTAGACAATCATATAGCAATCAATAAGAACCAACCATGGAAGGAAATCAATATAGACTACTCATTAGGTTCCATTGAAATCTCAAAATATAAATTAAGTCATAGACAACTCAAGTATATAATCCACAAGATTCAATAACATCATCTAAATATACAATGTAATAGCAAAGAGAGATTAAGGATAGAGCTTTCAAATCTTTCTCCAAGCTTAGACCCTTGATGTCAATCCTCTTGCTTCAATCTTCACACACTAACAAAACCCTAGAATCTAACTAACTAACACTAAACTAGCACTAATCTACTCTCTAATCTACTCCTAATCTAGACTAAACAAGATGTAAAGGAAGAGAAGAGAGGAACTAGGGCTTAGGGACAATATATCATGCTATTTCTTGCCCCAAACGAGCCCCCTTATATCCCAATCAAAAGCCAAGTCCCGTTCAATTAAAAAGTCAAGTCTGGCACAGCTGAAGATTGGCGCGACCGCGCCCAAAAATGCCCTACAATCCGCGCGCCCGCGCCAAGCATTTTCTGCTGCAAAGTCCTCTGGTAAAATGGCCATAACTTTTGATCCGGGAGGAGGTACGAGGCCTGCCACCTGTTAAATCGAAGCTATCGAAGAGCTCTACAACTTTCATTCTTTGAGCATTGAAGAATAATGGATAGATGAATGCTGAAATTGAGCTCCAAGTGACAGCTATGCATGAAAACTCAAAACCGTGAGGTTCGACGTCCGTTGGTATACGGGGCATCACTCTCGCTTCCGAACTCTGATTTGGATGATTTAAGATGTTCCGGAAAGCTTATAAGATGCTCTACAATATGAACCAAGTTTCAATCCAAGAACATGAAATGAACGTGAACCACCCGAACGATGTCTGGATTGCACTTCCTTCCCATTTTTGCTTCAAAGGCCATTCTTGCTCCTTTTGGCCTCTAGACTCGTGGCATCACCTTCATTGCTTCCTCACCCATGCTATCTTCATGCTTTAATCCCATTTTAGCCCTTTGTCCCATTTAAGCGTTCTTTTGCCATTTTAAGCTCAATTTGCACCCGGAGAGTTTCTAAACCTGAAAATCACAAAACAAAGCAAAAACATATAAAACACACAACGATACTTGAGTTTAAGAAACTGAATGAGTTGGTTACTATCCGAATAAGTGGTCATAAAAGCCATTTATCACAAATCAACCCCGATCTCTGATCGGGCCATCAAGTTAAACCCTGATCTCAATATCGGGTCTTCAAATCAGCCTCGACGGCAATCCAAGAGTTACAAGTCAGCCCCGACATCAACCCGGGAGGTACCGATCAATCCCGATCTCAATATTGGGCCGTCAAGACAGTCCCGACATCAACCCGGGAGGTATAGGTCAACCTGAACATCAACTCAGGACATGTCAAGTCATCCCTGGTCTTAGCCCGGGAAGTACAGATCAGCCTCGGGTTCAAGCCAGGAAGTGAAGTTCAGCCCCAGAGACAACCTTGGGAAGCCAGATCCATCAAAGGTTGTGCCAACACCACAGGCAACCCTGGGAGGGGAAAAATGGTCATTTCACCAACTCTCAACCGATTCGGTCAAACTCAAGCTGAATTGATGCCATCAAAGTCACAACGAACCATAACAACGATCCCGAGTGCCAACAGCGCAAGACAGCTCAATTGTCAAACTGCGGGGAATCAAAGACCTGGTTATGAACCAGTCTTTTCGGACCTAAAAAATGTTTTATCCCATGTCATTGCTACACTCTCAGCGAGGGCTTTTCGAAAAGGTATCGCACGCCTCAAACTAACGCTCCGATCAAAAGTTTGAAAGTTCTGACTTCGACTGCGTGTTGTCCGGAGTGCACATACTTTGAGATGGTGGAACTTGGCACGTGGCCCCCACCTAGGGGAGTTGCACCTCTACCTGTGGCAATCGCAGGTAGAGCATGGGCTCCCTGGCCTATAAATAAAATGTGCACCCCCCTTTATTTTTAAGAATTCTAAAACGCAGCGAAGCTCTGCCCGTCTGAATTTTTGACTTTTACACCTCTTCCAAACCCAAATATTTTCACTCCAACACGTAGATATACCCATATACTACCATATATCAAAAAACCACCGGTAGATTTGGACGTATAGAGCCTACGATTTGACAAAAAACACGTATTATAGTCTATTGTAAGTATTTTTACGATCAGAAAGTTAATACTACTACTTTGCACTGTTTTCCACTTGCACACGAAGTTTCATCTTCTAAATATGCCCAGAACTTAGTTCCGTGGCCATTTTCATCAAAATTTGGTACATTTCTACACATAAACGCAAACATTTGCATTTTTACAACTCGGATTAACGTTCCGTTAGCTCCAGCAGCTTCAATGCACTAGCACACATATTTTGGCAACTCCGCCGAACTGGGTTATCTTTCCAGTCAGGGTTTGGCCCTTTTTGTATATATTTAATTGTTTATATACTAACATTTCAATTCTGTCAAGCCCGGATGTCAAATTCTAGGTAGTTTACCACTTTTGCATATATTTACGCATATGTAAGCGACTTTCACCATCATTGATACTCATATCAGTCCTGGTTGACTACATTTCTGTCAATATATATATATATATATATATATATATATATCTAGTCTGGCCTGGATTACTTCGTGGCCATTTTACTGCTTTTGCACACTTCGCCATACTGAGTGCTCTTCTCAGTCACTAGTTGACTACTTTTTTGTCAATTTTCATTTTAGTATGGGCACCGGCGTGAAAACCCATCGCCCTTTTTACTATTTTTCTATATATATATATATATATATTTCATTTCTGTCACAGCCTGAATTATTTCGTGGTTGTTTACAATTTATATATATGTGTATATATATATATATATATATATATATATATATATATATTTCAATTCCAGTTTGGGCTTGCAAGTGAAAACCATCGCCCTTTTACAGTTTTTGTATATATATAATTAAATATATTACTTTACTCAATTTATTCAATTGATGCATTTAATATTTATTTTTATATGAATCTGCACTGACATATCTAAAGGCGGACTAGATTTATCCAGATCTCGCCAATTCTAGCTTTCAATTGTTCAAACAGGTTCCGACAGAACCTGGAAGCTATAATGGCTGAGATTTCTTTAAATCTAGTTATTTTTATAGTTTCAGCTTCGAAAGAAAACTTGTGTCCCTTAGATCGCTATCTAGTGGGAACGAGACGCTTCGGCCGTGCGAACCGGGATTTACTGAATGAATCCTCGGTTCTGGCAATTTTGGGATATATATCTGTTTTTATATAAATTGGAACTGTGTAAGTTTTGGGCTACTCATATGTGAGCCTAGGAATCATGGGATGCACGATCAAATCGATTGGGATCTGATTCCCATGATGGACAAACTCCAATTTATAGATGTACCCTGCCATATTTTCTGTAAAATGTACATATACAGACCTTAAAACGGTTATCCGGATTTAAGGTCTCATCATAGTGAATATCAAAATTGTCGTGTCAGCGTCCCTCTGATGGTTTTCATACCCATGAGGAGACCGACACTTGTCTATTCCTGTGGTCGAGGATGCTTCGCAGCCCGGCAAATCACCACATGCAGCCTTAAGGCTATAAAGAAAAAATTAAAAGTATCGATAAGCTTCAATTCCTATGGCAGCGTAAGGGTTTGATCAACCAACTTTCAAAACATCATTTTTAATCAAAAGAAAAGCTTTTGTAAATCAAATTAAATGCTTTTGTAAATCGAATCAAAGACTGATTTTCAGATCAAATCAAACAATTCGTATATAGGCTCAACGAAGTCTGTTAAAGCTTTCAATCAATCAAATTAATAGGCCCAATTTTCAAACAGCATTCACTCACGCATTCACAATTTTAAGGGAAATATTGAAAAGATGTGGTACCGTGTTTACACGAAAGTCGTGGGGTGCCTAACACCTTCCCCACACTTAACCAAGCCCCTGAACTCAAAACTCTGATTTCAAAGATCAAGTTTTGACAGTGTCCAGCAATTGGGCCTCTTTTCAAATCAAACTCGGTTGAGTTGGTACAACCATTTTCCAATATACCAACTGGCGACTCTAAACGTTCAAATCTTTGACATAAACACATGTTGGCCTCTTTCCTAAAAAACCCTTCAAAACCTTTTTCCTAAATAAAAAAAATAAGGGTAGAAAGAACTTAGGAAGATCGATTTGAGGAAACCCGAGTTATGAATCAACCCGCGGGGTTCTTAAATTTTCCAACATCGATAGAGAGATTTTAGGCAAACTTATTGAGACAATATGGACAGAACCCTTGGTGTTAGGGTGGTGTGACGCCCACAAAACATGTCCACACAACCCATTTTGAGTCGCCAAAATATATGGTATAAAATTTAAATACAAATCTTCCTATTCCAACTATTAAACTGTCGTGCAAAATACGACCACACAAACTGTGAGTTTCAATGCAAATATTGTGTTGGATATAATACGAAAATATCCACACTCAAATTAAGTCCTCATTATGATTATTGAAACACTATTTTATAACATAGTGAAGAATTCTATCATAACTATCTCGCATCATTACTCCACTCCCCGACTAGTCTTAGTTACACTTTTATTTAATGAGAAGAACAGTGGAATCAAATGGAAAAAGGGTGAGCTCAACTAGCCCAGTAAAGAATATTATGACTAAGATAATGAAGAATAAATTATCTTTAGCCTTCAACAATAATAAATCAGATAAAATATAATGGACAACAAGTTTTAGATCAACAACTACAGCAGAAATAACAATCCATTAGAAGAGTCAAGTATAGCATGATGTCTAATATCTTTTATGATTTAAAAGTCCATCATCAATATTTTATCTCTGTAACACCAATTAATAAATATTTCAAGTCAATAATTTATCTTTGTAGTACAGGCCAAAGATATTCATTTGTATCACCAGTGGCCATGATCATATCAAAAACCTGTCCATCTTTGTACTACGGGCCAAATATATTCATCAATCAACAGTTCATCTTTGCGCTACGGGCCAAAGATAACTTTCACCACAATTTAAGTCTGAGGATTATGACAATGATATAAATAATGAATCCAGTGAGATCAAGGATAAATATTAGAGATTTATAATTTCATTTATCTAGAGTTCAAGAATGTCCAAATTGTCAACATGAGGATCAAAACATGAATTCAATTTCAAGAATAAGATTCATAAAAGATAAATTGGACAAATAAATTTTTTTTTAATTTCGTTGTGAATAGTACTTATGAATAGTACTGTATAAATAATATCCCGATATAAAAAGATTAAAATTTAATAAGAAAATTCAAACCAATATTCCAGTGAAATGATATTAGATCAAACGCAAACATGAAGGAATTTCTAATCATTTCAGGAATTATAGAAGCAATACTTACCATAGTAAGTTTAGATTTAGGAATATGAAATAAAATAATATATAAAACTACAAATGGATTTTCACCCGTCATGCGGTAGTCCGAGTAGACAGATCATTTCCACAACTTAATAAAGAATAAAAATGAAGGGTTATTCACCAGGCAAACGGTAGTCCGCGTAGAAAGGTTATTCCCACAGATTAATAATAAATAGAATAACAACTCTTATGAGTATAAAGTAATATCACGTACGAATATGAAAGCAAATGATATTACATAAGAGTATGTAATAAGTGATATCCTTTACGAATATTGAAAAAAAATATCCTTTACCTTAATAAAAGACTAGATACTGCAATAGTGTAGTAGCAAAACTTTGTGTTGGTGGTGTGTGCTTGCTTCTCGAATACTCTTCTTCTTTCTCTCTTATTCTCTCTCTATAGTTTCTCTCTCTAAAGCTTTAGTGAATTGGTGAGAAAAAAAGGAAGAAATGAGCTTCTATTTATAAAAGAATTCTAGCTTGGCCCTTGCAATGTGAAGAGGCAAGTAGCTTGACGCCTGTAATGTGAAAAGGTAAATGGTTTGACGCCTGTAATGTGAAAAGATAACTGGTTTGACGCCTGTAATGTGAAAAGGCAAGTGGTTTGACGTCTGGTAAAGGCAAGTACTATTAGCGAAAGTGAGTCTTAGATGATGACCTATTGGTCCCAAACTTACAAAATGCCACATATCACCATTATTTCCTTCGAGTGTCAGCAACTTCTTCTAATGGTTATGTTAATCATCACATAAACAATCAACGCTTTTTAATCCTTCAATAATTATTCACAATTAATATTATAGATTCACAATATTTACAACCAGATCGTTCCTAGGAAAGAGGGGGCTTTCCGATAAGGATTTCTCCTTATTGGCGCGCAATTAGAAAACCAAACCCCTTTTCTCGACAGACCTTTCTAGACATTGCCGATAATGCTAATTAATAATATCAGTTCAATAATATGAGTTACTATGTCGTGATAATTATTGATTTACTAATATAAAATGTTGTGCAGATGGTGCTGTAATAATTATTGAATCAATAATATGAGATACTATGTAGCAACTAATGTGGAAATTATTGAATACTGAGTGACTTCTTACGTAAGAATCAATAATCAGAGATACTATGCAATACCGTGTGCTACTATGCCACAACGCGTATTACTGTACTTTTATCATCAGGTATTTCAACAGTTTAACAATAACAGTTTTGCCGTTATTTTTATAAAAAGGTTATTTCTGTCGCTTTCTATATCCGACAGTTATTTCGTTATGAGGTCCACCAATGATTGCATCGTCGTACTAATATTCCCCGACCAAACGAATATTCCCCGATAAAACGAATATTTTATGACAACTTGCTTACTTTGTAAAATTTGCACATACCACCCATAACTATAGCATTTATTAAATTATCACCTTACTATTTAGAATAATATTTACAAAAAATTAAATCTTTATTCATAAAAAGTTGGGGTCTTACAACCTCCCCTCATTATGAAATTTCATCCTCGAAATTGATGTACGTACCTGGTATTTCAAAGAGGTGAGGATACCTTGCTTTCATTTCTAGATTCTAACTCCCAGGTTATTTTCTCAATATCATGGTTTATCCATAAAACTTTAACTTGAGGTATAACCTTTGAGCGTAAAATATGTTCCTTCTTATCCAAGATTTTGACAAGGACCTCTTCATACGTTAAATCTTCTGCTATCTCATCTGGTTCTAATTCAATAATGTGGTTTGGGTCTTTCATATATTTACGTAGCATACATATGTGGAAAACATTATGAACACGAGACATACTTGGAGATAAGACCAGTCTATAGGCTACAGTTCCAACTCAATCGAGGATTTTAAATGGACCAATAAATCGTGGGTTGAGCTTTCCTCTCTTTCTGAATCTCGTATCTTCTTTCCATGGAGTAAGACGTAACAATACATGGTCTCCGACATTAAATTCCACGTTGTTTCGATGAAGATCAGCATAACTCTTTTGTCGATCTTGTGTTGTTTGTATACATTGCCGGATTATTTGAGTCTTTTCCGTAGTCATTCGTACCAACTCTGGTCCCAACAATGTTGCTTCACCCACCTTGTCCCAACATACTGGAGAACGACACTTTCTTCCATACAACGTCTCGAATGGAGCCATGCCTATACTTGCTTGATAACTGTTGTTGTAGGAGAATTCCACCAATGGTAAGTACTTGTCCTAACTTTCTTTGAAGTCTAGAACACAAAGTCTCAATAGATCTTCCAGAGTTTGAATAGTCCTTTCTGATTTCACGTCCGTCTGAGGATGATATGAAGAACTGAATCGTAAATCGGTGCCAATAGCTTTCTGCAAGCCGACCCAAAATCGTGAAGTGAATCTAGGGTCTCGATCAAAAACTATGGATACTGGCATACCATACAGTCTTACAATCTCATTTATGTACATACGACCAAGACGTTCAAGTGAGTAAGTTTCTCGTATAGGCAAGAAATGTGCAGAGTTAGTTAATCTATCGACAATGACCCAAATTGTATCTATGCCTTGAGAAACCTTGGGAAGACCCATAACGAAATCTATGTTGATGTGTTCCCACTTCCATTCTGGGATTTTAAGTGGTTGCAATGGACCTTTTGGCATTTGATGCTTTGCCTTGACACGTTGACACGTTAAACACTTTGAGATAAACTCCGCGATCTCTCTCTTCATATTGCTCCACCAAAATGTATGTCGAAGATCAAGATACATTTTGGTACTTTCAGGATGGATTACAAACGGTGTGTTGTGTGCTTCCATCATAATTTTATACTTTAAATCAGAGTCGTTAGGAACACAAAGTCTAGAGTTGACTCAAAGTATTCTTTCTTCGTCGATTGTTGCTTCTAGAAGAACACCTTCTTGTACTTTCTTCTTCATACTCATCAGCTCCGGGTCTGTAGCTTGAGCATCTTTAACTTTATCAATTAAAGCTGGTTCTACGCGTATATTTTCCATCTTCACGTGGGTCTTTGGAGTCTTTAACTCTATCTCCATCCTTTGTAAGTCATACAAAATGGGTCTTTGTGTTGACAGCATCGCACTTGTTCCCGCATATGATCTTCTACTCAATGCGTCATTTACCACACTTGCTTTTCCAAGATGGTATTGGATGGTATGGTCATAATCTTTCAATAGCTCAAGCCAACGTCGTTACCGCATATTGAGTTCAGTTTGGGTGAAGAAATATTTTAGGATTTTATGATCTGTATATATATCTACACTTTCTCCCCATACAGGTAGTGTCTCTATATCTTTAGCACGACAATGACTGCTGGCAACTCTAGATCATGAGTAGGATAATTCCTATCATATTCTTTGAGTTGTCGTGAGGCATAGGCTATGACTTTCTCATGTTGCATGAGAACACATCCTAAACTTCTACCTAAAGTGTCGCTGTGGATGACAAATCCTTCCAAACCTGATGGTATTGTCAGAACAGGTGCTGAGATGAGTCTCCTCTTGAGTTCTTGGAAGCTCATCTCACATTCCTTATTCCATCTGAATTTTATATCTTTTTGAGTCAGCTGAGTTAATGGAGTGGCGATTAGAGAAAATCCTTCCACGAATCTCCGATAATAACCAGCTACGGCCATAAAGCTACATATTTTGGTTACTAACTGATGAGTAGGTTAGAAACCTACTAATTCGGTATGTCTTAGCTTGATATATTGTTATTACTTAAGTAGTACATTTTATTTTTCATGTTTTCATGTGAATTTGCAGAAAAGGAGAATAGTTGGGAAAAGGAGATGAAAGCAAGATGAATCGGGCTAGCTGACACCTAAGCGTGGGGTGCGCTGTCTTGCAACTAAATCAAGCGCAGGGCGCGCCAGACCAAGGAGTGGTCCCTGGCCTAGTAGCGCGGGGCTCGCCATTCTAGAAGAAATCCAGGCCCGGGGCGCGCGTGACTGACGAATTTGAACCAGATTTTGTTACTTAAAACATTAAGTTGAGCTGGAAAAGGATGGGAGACTTGCCTATTTGTAATAGGATTTTGATAGACTATAAATATTAGTAGTTTTCTTGTGTTTAAGGGATCTTTATCTTGGATCTACGAATTCTTGGATGCTATTTAAACCCTAGTTTTGGAGAATCAATGCATGTCAAGCTAAACTACTCAATTCAATTCTGAAGGGATGTTGAACCTTATTTACAATTAATGGTTTGATCAAGTTTATTTTATTTATTCTTTCGTATGTGAGATTTATTTTGATTATCTACATAAACTTTCTTGTATGCTATTCAATTGACTAATTTGGTTTCTGCATGATTAAATTAGTAAATTGATATCATCTGCTAGATTAAGATATATATTAAGCAGACGATGTATGTCTGATCATAGGTAGCAATTAATGATATTTGATTTTGGTCAAGCTTTTGAATATTATTAAAGTTTTCAGAAGACAAGTTAAATAATTCATGATTGTGTAATTATTGCTTGGAACAATCTAATTCTCATTCTTCATACTTCTATCATATTAAATTTAGAATGATAGTTCTAGGTTATATGAAAGTTTAAGTCTTTTGTTGGCGATCGTCACATTAGATTTATACTTAAGGAGAATATCGAATAATTAGAGATTGCTGTTATCTAGGATTGTTAATCTCATTGAAAGATAAATATTGTAAACACTTGGTTAATCCATAGTTGTGAAAAAGGGATACTAAACTGAAGAATTGAAGCTTTTTACTTATTGATATTTTTTTAAAATTCACTTTCGTTAATTTAACTTTTCAAAATAAAAATCCCCAATTCATTAGAAAATATTGGATAAATATAAAACATAATGCTCTCTGTGGGATCGATCCTTGCTTATTACTATACTAATTCTTGAGTTAGTGGAATAGAAGTAAGGTTAATTTTGTAGTGCTAAACGACAACTACTAAATTTTGGTGTCGTTGCCGGGGAGTGTTATTTGTTTTTATTTATTCAATTGTTTTCATTTTTTTATGCCTCGATCCTCTCACTCTCTTGAATTGAAATTTGATCTAGAAATAGAGAGAACCGCACAAAGGCTTAGGAAGGAAGCTCGGAAATCCCAAGGTCCACTAGTAGATTTTGAAGAAGCTCCATCACCAGGCCTCAACATCGCACTCACACTTCATTCAGATCATTCTTCGAGCGAGTCAGACGAGGGGATGATGGTGCCAAATAACAGGACTTTAAAGGAGTTGTCAACTCCTAATCTCACTCAACAACCTCTATGCATTGAATATCCTATTTTAAATGCTGCGTTTGAATTGAAATCCGGACTAATTCACCTTTTGCCTACTTTTCGTGGTCTTACAGGTGAAGATCCTTACAAGCATTTGAAGGAGTTTTATGTTGTGTGCTCAACCATAAAGCCACACAATGTTACGGAGGAGCAGATAAAACTGAGAGCTTTCCCATTCTCACTGGCGGATTTAGCAAAAGATTGGTTGTATTATCTCTCCTCGGGATCAATAAAATCATGGAATGACATGAAAAGACTATTTTTGGAGAAATACTTTCATGCTTCAAGAGTAGCCAACATAAGGAAAGAAATTTGCTGAATCCGACAATTCAGCGGTGAAACATTGTATGAATACTGGGAGAGATTCAAAAGGCTTTGCTCTAGCTGTCCACCACACCAGATTGATGATCAACACCTCATCCAGTACTTTTATGAGGGACTTGTACCAATGGAAAGGAGTACGATCGACGCTGCTAGTGGAGGAGTATTAGTGGATAAAACACTGGAGGCTGCAAAGAATTTAATTGCAAATATGGCCGTCAATGCACAACAATATGGAACACGGAATGATCATCCAGCACAAAGGGTAAGTGAGGTAAGCACAAGTTATATAGAGCAATACATTTCTTACTTAACTGCTATGATAAAATAAATAGCAATAGGTAACTTACCGGTTGCAAAGGCTTGCGAAATATGTTTAATGGCGGGGCACCCAACGGATGCTTACCCGACATTACAAGAGGAAGAGAATGCACAACAAGCTAATGCAGTGGGAAATTACCAGGCACATCCGCAAAGGAAATATGATCATTTCTCCAATACTTACAATCCAGGATGGAGGGATCATCCCAACTTGAGTTATGGGGGTGTTAGGCCGCAAGCGCAAGGGTTCTACCCAAATAAACTGCAATTTTAGCCAAATCAGCCGCAGTACCAACCCAAACCAGCAGCACCGGCCAATGCTGGAACATCCTTGGAGGACATGTTCAAAGCATTTATAACACATACACAACAGTTTCAACAAGAGATGAAATCTTCCATCCATAGTTTGGAGAGTCAAATGAGCCAATTTAGCTACTACTGTGGGTCGGTTGGACTCTCAAGTTTCAGGGAAGCTTCTATCTCAAACTGTCGTGAATCCTAATGAGAATGCTAGTGCTATAACCTTGCAGAGTGGAAAGCAGATGGATACACCTACAGCCATAGTTGAGTTTAAGAAAGAGCAAGCTAAGGAGGAACCAAAAAAATTTAAGGTACATCCTAACCCTCCTTGTCAGCTTACAAATATTCCTCTTCCCTTTCCTCCCAGAAATTCTAGAACTTCAAAGAAAGATCAACAAGAAAAAGAAATTCTGAAAACTTTTAGTAAGTAGAAGTGAATATTCTATTACTTGATGCAATTAAACAAGTGCCACGGTATGCAAAATTTTTAAAAGAATTGTGCACTAATAAACGAAAATTAGAAAATGATGAAAAAGTCATAGTTGGGGAGAATGTACCAGCTGTTCTTCAAAGAAAAATGCCCCCTAAATGTAAAGATCCATGCATGTTCACGATCCCATGCAAGATAGGAAACACTAGATTTGAGAAGGCTATGCTAGATTTAGGTGCTTCGATTAGTGTGATGCCATTATCTGTTTATAAGTCTTTAAATCTAGGTCCTTTGAAAAATACTGGTGTGATTATTCAATTGGCAAATAGTACTAACACTTACCCTCTAGGGGTAGTTGAAGATGTCTTGGTGCAGGTGAACGAACTAATCTTTCCTACAGATTTTTACATAGTGGATTTGGATGATGATACATCACCAAACCCATCCCACATCTTGTTAGGAAGGCTCTTCCTAAAAACAGCAAGGACTATGATTGATGTGCACAATGAGACCTTAACAATGGAGTTTGATGGAGAAAAGATCCAATTTAATATCTATGATGCCATGAGGTACCCTAGTGATATTTGTCAAGTTTTTGCAATTGATGTGTGTGACTCTTTAGTGCAGGAAACTTTTGAACAAATTTAGAGAGACACCTTGGAGGTTGCTATTTCCATCAGTTTGGACATGGATGGGAAGTATGAACTTGAGCAAAATCAGGAATTGAAGGAAACTGTGGCCGCACTACACTCATTGCCTAAATTCTCAGATAAGCATGAAGTCCAGTTAATTCAATTACATGTGTCTCACCAAAAACTATTACCATCTGTTGAGCAAGCTCCAGCAAGTGAATTTAAATAATTACTTGCACACTTGAAATATGCGTATTTGGGGACTAATGAGACTTTACCTGTGATAATTGCTAGTAATTTAACCAAAGTGCAGGAAGAAAAATTGTGGAGAGTCCTTAAGGACCATGTCACAGTGTTTGGATGGACCATAGCAGACATCAAAGGTATTAGTCCCACAATGTGCATGCATCGGATCTTACTGGAAGACAGAGTTAAACCTACGAGGGATGCACGAAGACGATTGAACCCACCTATGATAGAGGTAGTAAAGAAAGAGGTAATAAAATTGCTCGATGCAGGAATCATCTGCCCCATTTTTGATAGTCAATGGGTAAGTCCGGTGCTGGTAGTTCCAAAGAAATTCGGAATCACGGTTTTCTAGAATGATAATAATGAGTTAGTGCCCACATGGATGCAAACAGGTTGGAGACTGTGTATTGACTATAGGAGGTTAAATGCCATAACTAGAAAAGATCACTTTCCCCTTCCTTTTATTGATCAAATGTTAGAACGATTAGCTGAGCATACTTATTATTGCTTTCTAGATGGTTTTTCATGTTATAACCAGATTGTGATTGCACCCGAAGACCAAGAAAATACCACATTCACATGTCCCTTTGGTACCTTTGCCTATCGGCGAATGTCCTTTGGACTCTTCAATGCCCCAGGTACTTTTCAAAGATGCATGATGAGTATTTTTTTCGATCTTTTAGAAGAATGCATTGAGGTCTTTATGAATTATTTCACAGTACATGGCGATTCGTTAGATGCCTGCCTAGATAATCTAACACGTGTTTTGGATAGATGTTTGGAAACCAACCTTGTGCTAAATTGGGAAAAATATCACTTTATGGAAGAACATGGAATTGTACTTGGTCATGTAGTGTCAGTTAATGGGTTAGAAGTCGATAGAGCTAAAATTGATATTATATCTGCATTGCCTTACCCCGTTAAAGTGCGGGAGATATGCTTTTTTCTTGGTCATGCAGGATTTTATCGTAGGTTTATCAAAGATTTTGCCAATATAGCATTGCCCTTATGCAAGCTATTTTAGAAAGATGAGGAGTTCCAGTTTCATTATAAATGCAAGGTGGCTTTTGATACCTTAAAGAAATTGTTGACGTCAGCCCCTATCATTCAACCACCAAATTGGAAATTCCCATTTGAGATAATGTGTGATACAAGCAACTATGCTATCACACAATTCATACATTGAATTATAAAATTGATAATTAGCACAAAGTTAGGCTTTGATACCACTGTTGGGTTTGTACGTAACGCAATCATGCAATCAAATCACATAAATAGGGTGGAAGCGCGAAACATTGGTTTTCAAAAAATATACAAACCCATAACCATGATCATGCTTTGTGCTAGTTATCAATAACAGAAAAGATGATGAAATTATACCTTTGAAGATCCAAGCTTCCTCAGGTACAAGTTCTACTCCTTTAATTCCTTTGATTCCTCTGTAGTGGCTCCTTCCCTTGATCAATGTCAGCCACCCAAATGTTTGGCCTCTAACGGTGATCCACCAAGGAAGATGAAGAACTCAGGAAGATGGGTTATTGGCTTAACCCTTGTTTCTATCTCTATAGAATATGTGTACTCCCAACTCTTGGAAAAATTCACGTCCCTTATTTCTGATATAAGACTCTCTTATATAGATATTAGGTTAACCCTCCTAATCTAATTAGAATAGGGTTTTATTTATTTAATTAATTAAAACACTTTTAATTAATTTATATCCTAATCTTATTAGGATTGAGAGAGAGTACTGATATTATATTAATTCCTAAACTCCTTTAGAATTAAAATAATAATAATAATATTAATATTAATTAGACTCCTCTTATTAATTTATATTTAATATTTTTAAAATATTAAATAATAAACATTAAGCTATTTAATTTATTCTATCACCATAGATTAAGTTAATTATACTTAATGTATTATTACTATCATGTCATGTTCTTCTTAAGTAATTTTTTTCCCTTTTATGGTGTGACCCTTTAGGTTCTCCATATTAAACCGGTTGTGAATAAATCAATAAAAATAATTCTAATCTTATTTAAATAAATAAATAAAACTAATAATTTATTTAAATAAATAACATTTATTCTACAATAGGGATAAGCCTCCCTAGCGATCAACGACTTTCCAGATAATATAGATTTCAACATTAATCATAAAAGAACCTGTGAGTTAATAGTTACCGTACAATTCAATCATTCCACCATACAATGTCCCAATTAAATATAAGACATGGATTTACTGTCAAGCCTTAATTTATTTAATCATATGTATGTCGATTAGAAAATGCACAACTCCAAATAATGCAAATTAGAAACCTCTTTCTAATTTCATTATACCTTGGCCAAGGATTCCTGGGTTGTCATTTAACGAATCACATAGGACATATCTCCTCTTTTACTAGAGGTGGTAGATTCTTTATTGATCATACATTATCTCCATATGCAAGTCATTATACCCAAGCATACCCTATATATGCCTTAAAAGGCCTTAAGGAATAAGTCAAAGTATAATTTGTTACATACAACATACTATGATGATCTCAAGTCCAAGGATCACTTGTACTACTATCACATTAGGAGTTCCTATTGACAGGCAAGTAAAACTCCATTAGGTATTTCATAGCGAGTCACGTTCAGTGAACTTATTCTCCAATAAGCACCTACATACTTGCTTTAGTGTCTCCACACAAATGACCATGAGATCAGTCATCCTCATCTAATGAGCAAGCAACATATGTACCAATCTATCCAGAATTATTAATCCCCATTTTAGTAATCCCACGATTGGGAACTATTTTAATTTTTAAGCTTTCTAAGAATTTAGATCTCATTAGCATGATCTCATCATGATTCTAAAAGCATTGCTTAAAAACTATTGGTTATTTACATATTATAAAAACAGCACCATGTAGATAATTAAATGCCTTAAATGAATATTTTATTAATAAATAAATAAAATTGTTTACAAAGTATGTGCTTTATCATCATACATGATTGGCTTGCATGCACACTACTATCACAGAATCCTTTTAAGGGGGGAAGAATGTAATAGACGAGATTTTTTTTTATGTGTGATTCTGGGGACAGAATCCTTTTAAGGAGGGAAGATTGTAACGATTGAGATTTTATATTTAATTTTAAATATTTATTGAGTTAAATAAATATTCTATATGATTTATTTATTAAGTTAAATAAATAAATTATGTGATTTATGGAGCGATTTAATTAAGTGTTATATATTAATTAAATGAATGTGTAATATTTATTTAATTAATGTATATTAATTTTATAGTATAGTTCTAATTTAATTGAGATAATTAAATTAGATGTATTATGTGATGAAGTGTTACATGAATTATAATTAGCGAGTAATTATAATTATGTGGTAAATTTTATGTGATTTATTGATGTTAGATTTTAATTGATTAAATTAGTTGTTTAACATTTAATTGATTAAAATATGACATTAAAGTATATGTTAAAATGATTTGTTAAAATAAAAAATAATAATAATTTTTAAAATAATTTTTACCAAACATGGCCTTAGTAATAATAATCTGTTTTTAAAAATAATGTTGTTTTGGCCAAACAAGCCTTAAGGTTTTTCAAATTCAAATAGTTGTAACTTATATAATAATATGTATTTATTATATATCTTAATTAGTTAGCAGTTACATATATATCATTAGTATACGTATATTATATCAGTTATAATATATCTACTACGTTAGTTCTAATCCTAAGTCTAACTAAGAACTAAGAAGAAAAAAAGTGCAGAGAAGAGTTAGAGAAGAAGAGAAAAGAGGAAGAAGAATTTCTAGAATTGAACTCACATCACCTTATCTTTCAACCTATTAACAAAAGGTATCATCTATAATCTATAATTGTTATAGAACTCAGTTATATATATTTTTCATATTCGTTCTCTGTTAAAAAATAAGTTGTGATGAAATTGTATAAACATGAATGGTATATATATATAGATTGTGTTCATGTGTTGTTTATAGTGGGTTATATGCTATGAATGATTTTCAGAAATCAAAGTACTGTAAAAACAAGTTTTATATGTGAAAATAGTGTTCTTATGGAAATTCATGTATTTGGTTGATTTAGAGTAGAAATTTATGAATTATATATGTGAATTGTGCAAATTGATAGTTGTTTACGTTACTAGCTTCTATAACAGAAATAATGTATATATACAAAGTTGAATTGCTTGAGAAATTTTATTACAGTGACTTATTTTGTTAAAATATGAGTTTTATGAAAATAGCCAAATTGGACTTTTAAAACCATGGATTCTTGTTGTTTAGATGGTTTTGTGTTTTAGAAGCATGTTATATATATGTATTATTACATATGTATGATTTACAATGTCTACGTTACTGTAATTTTCCGTTTGTTGGGTTGTTTGGATTAATCGGTAAAGCAGATAACCGTGGCTGTCTGCGTCTGGCTGAGTTGCTGCGCAGCTGCGCCGGCAGCAAGGCCAAGAGCAGTGCAGCTGCGCCGCTTGCCCTTCCCAGATTCTTACCCTGCGCAGCTGCGCCGGTTTCAAGGCAGCTGGCTGCGCAGCTGCGTCGTGCACAGTGCTTGGACAGTGATTTTAGTTTATTTGTGTAGATTATTTTTGAGCCTCAATTTAATTATTCCATGATAGTGGACATATATCTGAATGACATAACATGTTGTTAACATAGAATTGACAAATTCATATTTGAAAAATAAAAGGAATTTTGAAAACCTTAATTAGATTATAAATGTTTTATTATAAATGAGTTACTTAATAATAATTTGGTTAATTATAATTAAGAGTAAATGTTTAAATTTAATTTATAATTTTGTTAAATTATAATGAATAGTAGTTGATTTATTTTAATCAATTAGATGTTAATTTAAATTATAATTTATGTAATTATAATTTAGTAATTGCATGTTTAATTATGGATTATAAATTGATAATTGCATGATTAATTATAATCTGTGTAATTATAACGCATGATATAGTTTAATTGATTATAAATTATAATTTGTTTATAATTTAAAAGGTAATTATAATTTAAGTAATTATAATTTGATTAAGTGTTTGGATTATAATTGTTTAATTATAATTTAGCTAAATACATAATTGATTTAATTATGTGAATATGTATGTGATGTAATTAACTATGTGATAGTTAATTATTATTATTTATTTAATTAGAGTAAGTTAACTATGAGGGTTAACCACTTATGTGAATTAGTTATGTATTAACTGATTTAGATTATTATAATTGAATGTGTATAGGAAGTGTTTAAGTACGTGGTTGAGTTAAATAGCTTGCGCGTAAGGCAAGTCTTCTAACCCTAAACTTGTTAATTCTATATTATTTCTTGAGTTCATATATCCATTGTTGAGAATGTCCTTTCCATTTCTGTATTGGACAATTGTTTATTTAATTGAAATGATCTTAACTTATTGTTCAAGTAAGATCCAGTTATTATTTTAAATGCTTTAAGTTGATTCTAAAGCATATGTTAATTCATAATTCTTTTATTTATGAATTATTGAAAGTCGATTCAACTAATCCTTAGTTGATGAACATGAATTCTAAATTACCCTTGTAAGCTTATCCAAACCAAACTTTCATTGGTGCGGACTTGAATTTAAATTACTGAGTTGAACAATCCTATTTACTAGGGGAGGTTACTACGCATAGCATTAAGATGTTTGTGCACAATACATGGTACAAAGGGCTGATCCCCCTAAGTACGAGTTAAGGTCTATAGTCATATTGACTGTTAAAGGTTCAAATAGAAATATTTATAACCTAGGACAAGAGTTCAAAGGTCTTATGACCCTCAGATAAATTCTATATTCGAATTTTAATGTTGATAGAGAATTATTATTCAATTCTTTATTATTGAAGCAAGCTAAGTTGTTCAGATTCTTTAAAAGATATTCTTTCATCTAATTATTATTGTTAAACTCCAGTGAGTTGTTGTTTGCTCACTCTTGCATTAAATAACAATTGTAATTAAGGTTGATAACGTTGATGCCCCGTCTACAAGTAAAGGCGAGGGAAAGATGAACAAGTGAAGACTTGTTTAATTATTTTGAAATGATTGTAATAAGACTTTTCTGTTATGTTTTTGTTCCGCACTTTATTGTTTATGCCAAGGTTAGAGTAAACCTGGGATTGATTTTTGAGAAGGTTGTAACCCTTGTTTTAAAGGAGATTTTATTATTTTGAATAAAGGTTGTAATTTATTTTGAGATATATTGGGTAGATGTTTGTTATAGTTAGAAAGTGAACACCAAATCATGTGGAAACGAAGTACCCGGATTTGGGGGTGTCACAATCCATCCTCGTGTACGACCATTGATAAGCATTGTAATCCATAGTACCTGAAAAGATAGAATATAGGAAGAGAATTAAAATAAAATAAAAATATTTAAATTAAGACTAATTTGATTGAAGCTAATGTTGGCAAAAATTTATTAAACTAATTCCTCGGCAACGGCGTCAAAAACTTGTTGGTCGTTTTGCGATCAATATATGCGTGAAAGTATACACGGTCAACAAGTAATAAAGAGTAAGTAAAGTATCGTCCCACAGAGAATTAACTAATAAAGTTCACCAAGCACTAACCCATAACCATTTCAATCTTATTTAAACGAATGACTTAATATTGTGAATTATAACTAAGCAATTAAACTAACTCTAAATAGCCCTAGAATAAACTAGATAATGAAGATCTGAGATCACAATTTTTCCTATTGATTCATCTAAGTCAACACACTTCCTGTTAAGCCAAATCAATTATCGCAGAATGCTAGTCGAGAACACGAAAGTGAGATAAGGGCATCTTTCGATGCACCAAATCCACATCACATATAATCCACAACTGATAGAATACACGCGAACACCCACATTACCTAAACCACTATATGTCTATGTGATTTACAAGTAACTAAGGTTTAAGCACAAGATCTCAAAAGACTACAAGTGATGCTTCGGTTTATGTCTATCCTAAGCACAAATTATGGACTTTAACGCCATACAAAATCCACAAACACAAGCTATTAAGATCAGATCTCATCCCATACTCCGTTTGTCAATTTCATGTGGAATATCACAGTAATAGATGGCCAATCAACTAAGTAATTAAGCATGAATCATAATAGGCAAACCAACAACAATCAATAAGACTAATAATGAGGCATATCAAAATAGACTACTCAATAGGTTCCATTGAAATCCCAAAATAGAGTTTAAGTCATGATTAAATTAACTCCACAATCCACAAATTGAATAAACATTTTAAGAATACAAAGAAAGAAAGAGAGAATTTAGGGTTTGAAGTAAGCAAATCTGAATTCTCTTGCTTCCAATATGAATCCCCAATGGTCTTCAAGAGCTTTAATCTCCAACTCTAATCTAATCTAATCTAATCTACTAATGAAAGAAAAGAGAAGAACATATTCTGAGCTAAGGATCCCAAAGTGCGGAATACCCTTCTTTCCTACTCCTATGTCTCTATATATATTCCCTAATATGAATCCCCCCCCCCCTCAGTTACGCTTCAATCGCACTCTTTAATGAAAAAGTCAAGTCTGATCGTGTTCTGGAGTGGCACGTCCGCGCTGGAAAAGGCCTGGAATTGGGCGCGAGCGCACTAGAAGCAAATGTCATTTTTTTGGCCTGGGGAAGGGTGCGGGCGTGCCCAAAATACATTACAAACTGGCGCTCCGGCGCCGTAAGAATTCTGTTGCAGTGCACTCTGGTAGAACAGCCATAACTCTTGATCCGAGATAAGTTACGGAGCCTACTACCTGTCAAATCGAAGCTATCAAAGAGATATACAACTTTTATTCTTTGAGCATTGAGAAATAATAGATGAATGAAGGTTTGAATTGGGCTTGAAGTGATAGTTGTGCAATGGCAACCCAAAACCGTGAAGTTCAACGTCCATTAGTTGGTACAAAGGTTATAACTCTCGCCTTCGAACTCCGATTGGGATAATTCAAGATGTTTCAAAAAGCTTAGAAGACGCTCTACAATATGACCCGAGTTCCAATCCAAGAACATGAAATGAACATGAAAGCCCAAATGACGTCCGGATTGCATTTCCTTCCCTTTTAGCTTGACATAACACTAAGAGAGCTTCCAATATGAAATCTACAAAAACAAGCTAAAATACATTAAAAGCTAATATAACACATGAGTTTAAGCAACAATTGAGGTTAGTTGATATCTATATAAGTGGCTATAAAACCACTTATCAATGTGACTATGTGATTTAAGGTGGAATTATTCTATTTTATTTATTTAATTTAAATAAGATTATATGATTAATTGGGTGTGACATTATTTAACTATATGGTAAGAATTAATTAAATTAAATGGGAAGGAGTTAGTAAGGAATAGCAAAACAAGCCCCAAGGGGAGTTGGACCAGTTAACCATTACGGAGTAACTTACCCACTAACTTGTCAGTTGAATACTATACGTGATATTATATACATATATCATATATACATCCATTTTATTTCATATTCATTCATCAGTTAGAGAGAAAATACTTGGAGAGAGTTTGAGAAAGAACTTGAGAGAATTGATAGAGAATTGAAGGAACAAAGGAAGTCTCTGTCATCAGCAAGCAAGTAGCAAAGGGTAATCTCTTCATCTTCATGGATATGTTTCACGTTCTTATATTTTCTATAAAAAACTATTTCAAAATCCTCTATGATTGAAGAGATTGATAATTGATGAGTATATGATGATATATATGTTAGTATATGTTAGTATATGTTTATATCATATATTCATGTGATTAGAGTAATCGATTTCATATAAACATGCTATAATCAAAGCTTTCCATTAACAGGTGTTTTGAGTTCTCTATAAAACAACGTTTGTATGATCAATGAATGAATTGATGATTTATGTGTATAACATGATAATATATAATCATAACGTGTTTTCTACCATCTATGTATGTTTTCAAACCATCAACTTCATATAGATATGTCGTAATTGGATTTTGTGAAATTATAGACTATAAAAGTTGTATATAAGGCCCTTACGAACAATTGTATGCCATAAATTGCTTGTTTAACTTAAATTTGACAGTAGATTATGATAATACATGTTAAAACAAAGAAAACAAACTTTGAACGGACGGATTCAGAGTTATAACGAATCCGTGACGTCAAATTTCATATTTTTCTTCAAAACATTCAAGAACACCAAGAATAGTGAAATTTCAGAGTGGAAGTGGGAGCACATCATGATGGATTTTGTGGTGGGTCTTTCAGCAACTCAGAAGGGATTTTATGCAATATGGGTTATAGTGGATCGACTGACGAAGTCAGCCCACTTTCTGCAGATCAGGGTTAAGTACAACTTGGATCAGCTAGCGAAGTTATATGTGAAGGAAATCATTTCTCGACACGGTGTTCCTGTGTCGATTGTGTCTGACAGAGATCCACGTTTTACGTCGAATTTCTGGAAGCGTTTACAAGATTGTATGGGAATGCAATTGCGAATGAGTACAGCGTACCATCCTCAGACTGATGGCCAGAGCGAGAGAACGATTCAAACGCTAGAGGATATGCTTAGAGCTTGCGTTATGGATTTCAAGGGAAGCTGGGATGATCATCTACCATTGGTGGAGTTTGCCTACAACAATAGTTACCACGCGAGTATTGGCATGCCGCTTTACGAAGCATTATATGGCAGAAAATGCAGAACTCTCATATGCTGGGATGAAGTCGGTGAACGTCAACTGTTGTGACCGAAATTAGTACAACAAACCGCCGAAATCGTGAAGCTGATCAGAACAAGTTTAATTTCTGCTCAAGACGGACAGAAGAAGTATGCCGATCTACATCGACAGAACCGAGAATTCTTGCCAAGGAGTTTCATTTTCCTAAAGGTATCTCCCTGGAAAGGGAAGATTCGATTTGGTAAGAAGGGAAAGCTGAGTCCCCGATTTATTGGACCTTTCGAGGTACTACGAAAGGTGGGCGAGGTAGCTTACGAGGTTGCGTTACCTCCGGAGCTCGAGAATATACATAACGTCTTTCACATTTCTGTGTTAAGACCTTACAAGCATGATTATGAACATGTAATAGAATATGAGCCTTTACAGTTTGATAAAGACTTAACATATGAAGAAGTGCCTGTTCAAATAGTTGATAGAAAGGAACAAGTACTTAGGAATAAAGTGATACCTTCTGTTAAGGTAATCTGGAGGAACCACAGTGCTGAAGAAGCCACGTGGGAACTCGAAGATGTTATGATGAAATCTTATCCGCAATTATTTGCTTAGTTTTGTGAAACCCCTTATGTACCGATTCTGGGGATAGAATCCTTTTAAGGGGGGAAGAATGTAATAGACAGAATTTTTTTTTATGTGTGATTCTGGGGACAGAATCCTTTTAAGGAGGGAAGATTGTAACGATTGAAATTTTATATAATAATTTTAAATATTTATTGAGTTAAATAAATATTTTATGTAATTAATTTATTGAGTAAAATAAATAAATTATGTGATTTATGGAAGTGATTTAATTAAGTGTTATATATTATTAAATGAATGTTTAATATTTAATTTAATTGATGTATATTAATTTTATAGTATAGTTCTAATTTAATTGAGATAATTAAATTATATGAATTATGTGATGAAATGTTACATGAATTATAATTAGCTAGCAATTATAATTATGTGGCAGTTTTTATGTGATTAATTGTGACACCCCCGAATCCGGGTCCTCTGACCCCGGTACGGTCGTCACAATCTAACATGAACATCCACCTCTAAACAACATACGATAACTAAAATGCGGAATAAAATAAACGTACGTCGTTCATTCAAAAAGTGTTACTAGTCCCAAGATTCGATAAACTTAATACAACATACAAATATACCCTAGAATAGACATTAGGGTTCATATTACGTAACAATAATTAATTAAACATAAAGATAAAGTCTGCTCCTTGCAAACTAATCCTACATCTTCCCTTTACCCTTGTCCTTCCCTGAAGTCTCGGGCTTAACTGTAATATAAGTCATGATATAGCAAGAATGAGCAACAAGTTTGCCCAGCAAGTTGAAATACAACAATAAAGGATATATCATGATGAATAGAAAATATTTGAAAATGAATTCAACAATATGAATATCGAAACAAGAATAATGATTGCTTTTTAGAATAACTGATAGTCAAGTAGACTTTTGAACTATAAAACTCCAACGGAATCAATAGCTGATTGACCCTTTGGTTACTGGCTACAGAATAAGTACTTGAGGGGATCAGCCTCGCGTACGCTATGTATATGCATAACATTAAACTTTGCTGTTTGTATCTTTATACTAGATACCTGGGGTACTCCCCTATATATATAAGGGGTGTTCTTTCAGTCTAAGAATCCTTACCATCAATTGGTTTGGATAGCTTTTATAAAATTTCATATACTTGTCTGACCGAACAAAGGTTCAGACTCTAACTAACACAGCTTAAGAATTATTGAACTTTACAAAATGTACAAGTCCAAAACTGTACGAACTCAAATGCACTAAGTGCGAATATCAATAATATCGATGTGGAATAATTGTAAAGTAATTAGACCACCTAATAGCATGCTTGAAAATAAAGTTCAATCTTTAAATAATTAACTGTCAATACGATAATAACTTGCTCAATACAATATGAGAAGGATAGAGACTTGCACAATAAAGAGTGTAAGGGAACTTGTATTCAAATCAAGTAAAGTTAAGAAACTCGCTTACACGATTCATTGCATAAGGTACTGCAAGAATTTAGAATACTTGCCTGTTTGATCAGCTACAATTAAGTTCTAGCTTTAATTAACTTGCGTCAAAACGACCTAACATTAATAAGTCGGCCTTTCAATTAGCATTTATAAACTAATATATATCTATACTTATAATAATCCACTTATCGTATAAGTTTACCACATAAAATCACGTTCAAATTCCAACATACCATTTATAGCATCATAATATGTTAACTGTTAAAATCAGGCTTTAAGTAAATTGTCCGGACCTAAAAGTGTCCCGGTGCAACTCTAGCATGCAACTACTAACATTAAACTAATACACATGTTTATCAAGTTATAATTTCTCATTCGAAACTAGCATGCTTTTTCTATATTCAATTCGAAGTCATGTTTTTATGTCGGTAATTCACATACTTTAACTAATACATGTTCATGCTTCAAAATCAGTTACTAAGGTCATGTTATCACATAACAAGGCTAAACAATAATTAATATGTATGCTCGAGTATACTACACATATACTTTAATCACGTAGTTCGTACTTGAAATTCATTTTCTATGATTTAGCATGCACATGTGAAATTTGTATATAAACAAATGATGGTCATGTTAATATGTCTATAGGTATAATGAACTTTAATACACATGCTCGCATGATCATAATATCATTCACATGGTAATCGATGCTATTTAGTTTTCTCATTCCAAGTTTTCTTTGAAAAGTATACTAAGTCCACTAAGTACATGCAAAGCACCTTGACATATAACTCATATGTATTTGAAACACATATCAAAGCCACATAAATGTTCTCATATGGTCAGAATCTAAGAGACTCAACCTTGGTCAAGTTCGCTTTCAAAGTCCTTAAGTTTCTCTTTTGAAATCACTAGAATCTTGCAATCACGTATGCTAGTGTGTGAACACACTTTAAACTCATTTTTCATGACAATATAAACCACACTATTGTGTTTACAAAATCATAAAACACACATGTTATGTTCGTGACAAGGTTCACTTTTTAAAACTACAAGTTCCCTTTTTAAAACATATGTTTTTCTTACGTAAAACATATGTTTTTCTTACGTAAAACATGGCAATGACATATATGTGTAGCATCAAGGAATACCTACTTATACCATGTCATTGTACTGATGTTCACATACTTGTTTCAATGGTATATCACATGTTAGTATAACACAACAGCTTAACAGAAACAAAAAGCAAAACTGGCCACAGAAACCTGCGCAGCTGCGCAGGCACCAGGTATAAACCCGGCGCAGCTGCGCCGGTGTCCGGCCAATCCAAGAGCAGGCTGTGGCGCAGCTGCGCCGCTGGCCAGTATAATACTGGCGTAGCTGCGTAGGCTGTTGGCCAGGCCAGAAGCTAAACTGCTTTGGCAGTTCTACAAACCCAACTTAGAAAACAATTACGAAATTTGTTTCTATCATGACATATTGTAATTCTAACATTTTAAGAAGTTTGTATAACACTTAACAAGTATCTCTTTAACCAATTAACATCCAATTCAAAGGAAATCAAGAATCAAGAACTTAGAAATTTTATAGAATATAAGAACATGACATAATTGATTATACCTCTTGCTGCTAAACAATTCTCCCTTATTGATAATCTCTCTCAAAACTTATACTTATGAAAATCTCAGCAATGTTAACAATGAAGGAGGAATGTCATATATATAGGCAATTGGATATCCAGACAACTCAATTACCTTCCAAATTAAATCAAAGGAATGCAAGATTGTACAATGGATAAGAGAGGGTGGTTGAGAGTTGGTGATTCTCATCATGGATTCCATACCCCTTGAAATCATTGGCTAGTTTTGTGAAGAAATTGAGGAGAAGTAGAGTGGTGTAGCCATGTGGGAGTTCACGTGTGAAATGGCCACTCAATGTTGGACACACAAATACTCAGCAACTTGCATTTCAACATACTAATGTTATATATGTATACATATAGTATATACTTGGGCTATATGTATTACTACCATATATATTTAAATGAGTGTTACAATGTTATTTCAAATTAGTCATTAACAATACAATGTATCAAATAAGTACTTATACCCCAATCATATAATCAATGTACATTTTCTATTAACACCAAATATAATACAATTGTGTATTTATTCATTACCATAACTATTATTATTGTAATAATAACTTAATGAAATCATTATCAATTAATAATGTTTATTGATATAAGGTAATAGGGTATACATATTAATGTCTATCCATACATTGTCACATGCTCTTATGTACGTATTTTTATCAATCTTACATAATACAATTAAGGTTACTATATAGTCTATATATAATATATATAGTCATGTGTCACCTTGTACTATATATAATATATAGTTAACTACCATATCTTAAAGGTTTAATATCGCATGATTGTATGAAATAATTAATCAAGTAAATATAATATTATTATATTATTAGTTTTCTTACTCATTAATTATTATTTATTCATAATAATAATTAAACAACACATTATCGATTAATTAATCATAATTGAAATTAATCAATAGGTTCAAATCTTGCCACTATATTCAAATAAATTGAATATTTAATTATTAATAATCTCATATAAATTCTCTGATATTAAATCCTTAAGGTTAGTCCACTAATTTAAATAACTCATTATTGACTTCCTTTAATCAATTCACAATTCTCACCCCCACATAAGGTTTAAATAAACTCACAAAATTAACTCGTTAAAATTAAATCATATATTTAATAAATAAGGAGTTTAAAATTCATGGTCGTTACATCCCTCCCCCCTTATAAAAATTTCGTCCTCGAAATTGTAAAAATAAGGTTACTCAAATAAAAACGGATAATTCGCTCTCATTTTCTCTTCTAGCTCCCATGTAGCTTCTTCAACTGCATGATTCCTCCAGAGAATCTTAACGGAATGAATGATCTTATTCCTCAGCTTTTGTTCCTTCCTATCTAGTATCTGGACAGGAACTTCCTCGTATGATAAGTCTTTCTCGACTTGGATAGGTTCATAGGAGATAACGTGCTTGTAGTCTGAGTTATACGGCCGTAATACTGACACATGAAACACGTTGTGAATGTGCTCAAGTTCAGGAGGTAACGCCACCTCATACGCCACTTCACCGAGTCGCCTCAGAATCTCAAACGGTCCTATAAACCTAGGGCTCAACTTTCCCTTCTTCCCAAAATGAATCTTCCCTTTCCAGGGAGATACTTTCAGAAAAGCATAGCTTCCTAATTCAAATTCTTTCTTCTTGCGATGTAAGTTCGTATACTTCTTCTGGCGATCTTGAGCTGCTACCAGTCGGGCTCTTATCACCTTGATAATCTCTACAGTCTGCTGTACCAATTCTGGTCCCAACAGTCGACGTTCACCAACTTCGTCCCAACACAACGGTGTTCAACATTTTCTCCCATACAGTGCCTCGTACGGTGGTATTCCGATACTAGTGTGATAACTATTGTTGTACGTGAATTCTACTAATGGAAGGTGATCCTCCCAACTACCCTTGAAGTCCATTACACAAGCTCGGAGCATGTCTTCAAGTGTTTGAATTATTCTTTCGCTTTACCCATCAGTCTGCGGATGATACGCGGTACTCATTTGTAATTGGGTCCCCAATCTCTCTTGAAGACTCTTCCAAAAATTTGACGTGAATCGCAGATCCCTATATGATATAATAGATACCAGCACCCCATGTCTCGAGATAATTTCCTTAACATACAATCTGGATAACTGATCCAAACTATACTTAATCTTAATCGGCAAAAAGTGAGCTGACTTCGTAAGACGATCTACAATTACCCATATGGCGTCGTGCCCTTTCTGCGTTGTCGGAAGTCCTACCACAAAGTCCATCGTGATATGCTCCCACTTCCATTCTGGAATCTCTAACGGTTGTAATAACCTGCTTGGTCGTTGGTGCTCTGCCTTGACTCTCTGACAAGTTAAACACCTACTTACGCATTCTGCAACCTCCCTCTTCATGTTTGGCCACCAAAAGTGATGACGCAAGTCTTGGTACATCTTCGTGCTTCCTAGGTGTATCGAGTATCTCGTACTGTGCGCTTCTTGCAAAATTTCTTCTCTTAATTCCGGTACTAATTGTACCCAAATTCGTCCTTAAAACCTTAGCAGTCCAGTGCTATCAATCATGAATTTCAAATCATCACCCTCAACAATCCGCTTCTTGATAATATCACAATCTTTGTCCTTCTCTTGTGCCTCCTTAACTATATCTAATAAAGTCTGGCTCGCTGTCACTGTAAATAATTTCTCGTTGGTTCCATCGGATACTTAACCTCCAAATCTAGTCGTTCGAAATCTTTCACTAACTCTTCTTGAAAGGTTAACTTCAATAACTTATCTCTGCCTTTTCTACTCAAAGCATTTGCCACTACATTTGCTTTGCCTGGATGGTACAGAATCTCACAATCATAATCTTTGATCAATTCTAGCCATCGACGCTGCCTCATGTTTAGCTCCTTCTGCGTGAAGATATACTTCAGACTCTTGTGATCCGTGTATATTTCACATTTCTCGCCATATAAATAATGCCTCCAAATCTTCAAGGCAAAAACTACTGCTGCTAATTCTAGGTCATGAGTCAGATAACCCTTCTCATAATCCTTTAACTGACATAACGCATACGCAATGACTCTGTCGTGTTGCATTAGTACACAGCCAAGACCCTTGTGTGATGCATCGCTATACACTACAAACCCTCCCGTGTTATCTGGTAAAGCTAACACAGGTGCTTGACTAAGCCTCTTCTTCAATTCGAGGAAACTCTCTTCACACTTCTCCGTCCAAACGAACTTAACTGTCTTTCTAATAAGATTGGTCAACGGCGTTGCTAATTTCAAAAAATCCTGGATGAATCTCCGATAGTATCCCGCTAATCCTAAGAAACTCCTAATTTCTGTTGGCGTCTTCGACTGCTCCCAGTTGATAACCGCTTCTACCTTTGCTGGATCCACCGAAACAACATTCTTGTCGATAACGTGCCCCAAAAACTGCACTCTCTGCAACCAAAACTCACACTTGGAGAATTTTGCATACGTCTTCTCTCTCCTTAATGTCTCCAACACTATTCGAAGATGCTCGGCGTGCTCTTCCTCCGTCTTGGAATACACCAGAATGTCATCGATGAATACGACAACAAACTTATCCAAATACTGTTTGAACACTCTGTTCATCAAGTCCATAAATGATGCCGGTGCGTTCGTCAATCCGAATGACATTACCAGAAACTCAAAGTGTCCATACCGAGTTCTGAATGCCGTCTTTGGAATATCCTCCGGCCTCACCTTCAGTTGATGATAACTGGTCCTCAAGTCAATCTTTGAAAAGTACTTCGCCCCCTTCAACTGATCAAACAAATCGTCGATCCTAGGCAATGGGTACTTGTTCTTAATGGTGACCTTGTTCAACTCTCGGTAGTCGATACAAAGTCTGAGCGATCCATCTTTCTTCTTCACGAATAAGACTGGCGCTCCCTACGGTGATACGCTCGGTCGAATGTATCCCTTATCCAATAACTCTTGTAATTGAGCCATCAGTTCCTTCATCTCTACCGGTGCCATACGATACGGCGCTTTGTATACCGGTGCTGTCCCCGGTGCCAAATCAATGACAAACTCAATTTCTCTATCTAGTGGTAATCCCGGAATCTCGTCTGGGAAGACATCGGCGAATTCCCTTACAATAGGTATCTGACCCAGTTCACCCTCGACTCGTCGAATATCAACCACGTGAGCCAAATAACCTACACAACCCTTCCTAAGCAATCTCTGTGCTTGCATCATCGTCAGACAATGAGATTGTCTCGGCGATTTACTACCATAAAATACCACCTTTGACTTATTCGGAGTTTTATGGTGTACGCACTTCTTCTTACAGTCGATAACTGCTCCGTGATTCGATAACCAATCCATTCCAAGGATTACATCGAACTCCCCTAACCGAATCGGTATCAAATCCACTCTTAGCTTAAATCTTCGCAATTCGGTATAATAGTTCCTATGAATGTATTCTACGAGAATAATTTCCCTGTTCGCTACTTCTACGTTCATAGGGTGTTCTAATCTTTCACGGGGTAAGTCTAACCGTTTAGCAAATTCTTCGGAAACAAAAGAGCAGGTAGCACCCGAATCAAATAACATATATGCATCTATATTGTTGATTGGGATGATACCTGACACCACATCCTTGGAGTCCACCGCATCCTGTACGGTCATGTTGAACGTGCGTGCCATTGGTCTGTTGGCTTGACTGGCTGGCCCTCCGATGCTCAGTCCATTGTTGTTGTTGTTGTTGTTGTTATTGCGATTGCCGCTAGCTGCATCGCCCTTTCTCTTCGGGCAGTCCTTGATTTGATGGTCTAGGGCTCCACACGAGAAACACCCTCCTTTCTGCTTATTTGGACACTGAGGAGCCATGTGCCCCGGTTGTCCACAATGATAACAAGCGCTCTTTCCCTTCAAACATTCCCCAAAGTGGTTCCTCCCACAGTTGTTACACTTTACACTTTTCTTGGCCTCTCCCCCTGACTTGTTACCTCCAGAGGATTGGCTCTCCGTCCATTTACGCTTGTTGGGGTTGTTGCCTCCACTGCTTCCCCCTTTCTATCCCTCCTAACCGGTTTTCTTTTCTTGCTTGAATAAAGCAATGGCTTCGTTGCCTCCTTCGGCAATGATAGCCCTTTCCAGTAGATCAGAGAATGTCTTAATCTTTAATACTGCGACTGCTTTCTTCACCCAAGGTTTCAGTCCTAATTCGAACCTTCTTGCCTTCCTAGCCTCCGTGTCCACTTGATGTGAAGCGAATCGGACCAACTCGTTAAATCTTGCCGCGTACTCTGCAACAGACATACTACCTTGTTTCAGTTCCAGAAACTTAACTTCCATATCCTGTTGCGTATTCTCCGAGAAGTAATTCTCGAGAAATAGCTCCTTAAATTTATCCCAAGGAATAACTCCTTCGCCTGCCCGTCCCTTATTGGCCTTCCACCAATAGTTAGCTTCGCCCTTCATCATGAAAGTGGCAAAACTCGTCTTCTGTGCTTCGGCCACTCGTGCGACCTCAAACACTTTCTCCATCTCTTATATCCAGGTTTGGGCTTCGATTGGGTCCAAGGTTCCCCGGAACTCCGTTGGTCCTACCAATTTAAAATATTTGAAACTAGCCAAGTGATGTCATGGCTGCCCTGCTGCTGGCTGGGGTCTATTCTGCATTGCCTCAGTTAACAGGTTAACGAAGTTTTGCATAGGGTCGATATTTTCCCCTCCGCCATTATTAACGGATCCTTCCTCCCTCTGGTTCCGCGGTAGTCTCCTAGGCGGCATGATCCTGAGGAAAGGAAGAAAACATTAGGCTTTACGTGATATGCTATTAATGTTAACTTTAAGGAGTTTAAGACGTCTATCAATCATATGTGATTTAAATAAACAACTTCAGTATCACAATAAAACCCGATGGATCTCCTCAACCCATCGCTTACATACTCTATTTGAGTTTCTACTAAGGTTATAAACTAGATTTCACATTCCTAACGTTTAAAACCTAAGGCTTTGATACCAACCTGTGACACCCCCGAATCCGGGTCCTCTGACCCCGGTCCGGTCGTCACGATCTAACATAAACATCCACCTCTAAACAACATACGATAACTAAAATGTGGAATATAATAAACGTACGTCGTTCATTCAAAAGGTGTTACTAGTCCCAAGATTCGATTACCTTAATACAACATACAAATATACCCTAGAATAGACATTAGGGTTCATATTACATAACAATAATTAATTAAACATAAAGATAAAGTCTGCTCCTTGCAAACTAATCCTACATCTTCCCTTTACCCTTGTCCTTCCCTGAAGTCTCGGGCTTAACTGTAATATAAGTCATGATATAGCAAGAATGAGCCACAAGTTTTCCCAGCAAGTTGAAATACAACAATAAAGGATATATCATGATGAATAGAAAATATTTGACATTGAATTCAACAATATAAATATTGAAAGCAAGAATAATGATTGCTTTTTAGAATAACTGATAGTCAAGTAGACTTTTGAACTATAAAACTCCAACGGAATCAATAGCTGATTGACCCTTTGGTTACTGGCTACAGAATTAGTACTTGAGGGGATCAGCCTCGCGTACGCTATGTATATGCATAACATTCAACTCTGCTGTTTGTATCTTTATACTAGATACCTGGGGTACTCCCCTATATATATAAGAGGTGTTCTTTCAGTCTAAGAATCCTTACCATCAATTGGTTTGGATAGCTTTTATAAAATTTCATATACTTGTCTGACCGAACAAAGGTTCAGACTCTATCTAACATAGCTCAAGAATTATTGAACTTTACAAAATGTACAAGTCCAAGACTGTACGAACTCAAATGCACTAAATGCGAATATCAATAATATCGATGTGGAATAATTGTAAAGTAATTAGACCACCTAATAGCATGCTTGGAAATAAAGTTCAATCTTTAAATAATTAACTGTCAATACGATAATAACCTACTCAATACAATATGAGAAGGATAGGGACTTGCACAATAAAGAGTGTAAGGGAACTTGTATTCAAATCAAGTGAAGTTAAGAAACTCACTTACACGATTCATTGCATAAGGTAGTGCAAGAATTTAGAATATTTGCCTGTTTGCTCAGCTATAATTAAGTTCTAGCTTTAATTAACTTGCGTCGAAACGACCTAACATTAATAATTCGGCCTTTTAATTAGCATTTATAAACTAATATATATCTATACTTATAATAATCCACTTATCGTATAAGTTTACCACATAAAATCACGTTCAAAATCCAACATACCATTTATAGCATCATAATATGTTAACTGTTAAAATCAGGCTTTAAGTAAATTGTCCGGACCTAAAAGTGTCCCGGTGCAACTCTAGCATGCAACTACTAACATTAAACCAATACACATGTTTATCAAATTATAATTTCACATTCGAAACTAGCATGCTCTTTCTGAAAGTAGTATGCATACAAGCTAATCATGTATGATGATAAAGCATATACTTTGGAGGCAATCTTATTTGTTTATTAATAAAAATATTCATTTATTAAAGGCATTTAATTATCTACATGGTGCTGTTTTTATAATATGTAAATAACCCATAGTTTTAAGCAATGCTTTTAGAATCATGATGATGATCATACCAATGAGATCTAAATTCTTAGAAAGCTCTAAAACTAAAATAGTTCCTAATCATGGGATTACTAAAAAGGGGATTAGTAAATCCGGATAGATTAGTACATATGTTGCTTGCTCATTAGATGAGGATGATTGATCTCATAATCATTTGTGTGGAGACACTAAAGCAAGTATGTAGGTGCTTATTGGAGAATAAGTTCACTGAACGTGACTCGCTATGGAATACCTAATGGAGTTTTACTCGCCTGTCAATAGAAATTCCTAATGTGATAGTAGTACAAGTGATCCTTGGACTTGAGATCATCATAGTATCTTGTATGTAATGAATTATACTTTGACTTATTCCTTAAAGCCCTTTAGGGTATATAAAAGGGTATGCTTGGGTATAATGAGTTACATATGGAGACAATGAATGATCAATAAAGAATCTACCACCTCTAGTAAAGGAGGAGATATGTCCTATGTGATTCGTTAAATGACAACCCAGGAATCCTTGGCCAAGGTAAAATGAAATTAGAAAGGAGTTTCTAATTTACATTATTTGGAGTTGTGCATTTTCTAATCGAAATACATATAATTAAATAAAATATGACTTGACAGTAAATTCATGTCTTATATTTAATTGGGACATTGTATGGTGGAAGGATTGAATTGTATGGTAACTATTTACTCACAGGTTCTTTTATGATTAATGTTGAAATCTATATTATTTGAAAAGTCGTTGATCGCTAGGGAGGCTTATCCCTATTGTAGAATAAATATTATTTATTTAAATAGATTATTAGTTTAATTTATTTATTTAAATAAGATTAGAATTGTTCTACTTGATTTATTCACAACTGGTTTAATATGGAGAACCTAAAGGGTCACACCATAAAAGGAAGAATAATTATTTAAGAAGGTAATGGCATAATCGTAATAATGCATTAAGTGAAATTAATTTAATCTATGGTGATAGAATAATTAAATAGCTTAATATTTATTATTTAATATTTTGGAAATATTAAATATAAATTAATAAGAGGAGTCTTATTAATATTATTATAATAATTATTATTTTAATTTCTAAAGGAGTTTAGTAATTAATTTAATATTAGTACTCTCATTTATTCCTAATAAGATTAGGAGACAAATTAATTAAATGAATTTAATTAATTATTTCCCATGTGGTGGGAAGCCTAAATTAATTAAAGGAGTTTAATTAATTAAAAGAAATCCCATGTCTAATAGGATTAGAAGGGTTGACCAATATCTATATAAGAGGATTCTTATAATAGATATTACTTGATGCAATTCTAATTGTTGGAGAGTACTCCTTTTCTATAGAGGATAGAAAACTAAGCCAACCACACTCCTTCTTGATAATTCATCTTCCTTGGTGGATCACCTCTAGAGGCCAAACACTTGGGTGGCTAACGTTGATCAAAGGAAGGAATCTAATCCGGAAATTCAAGGAGATCACGAAGAACAAGGAGTTGAACTAGTACATGTGGAAGCTTCGTTCTACAAGGGTATGATTCCATAACTTCTTATTTATCGTTTTAAATTAATAATTTGCATAAAGGATGATCCGGGTAATGGTTTTGTAGAAATTTTTTTAAACTCTGATATACCATGCTTCCGCTAATTTTTGCAATTTGATTGCGTCACGATTTCGTACAAACCCAACAGTGGCATCAGAGCCAAACTTTTATGCAATTATTAATTTATTTTTGATTTCATATACATATGGGTATATATTTAAAATAATTTATTGGGCATAATTTTATTGTATAAAATTATTATTTTTTAAGAAAAAAAAATGACGTTTTTTTTTTTTTTTGGGACGAATCACAATTTTTTTTTTTTTGGGTGCTAATCTTGAATTCTGCAAAGAAAATGTGTTGTTTCTTTCTTACTCCAAAAAGAATGTGACCCATCAGGAAAGGACTCTTTTAATAAACCTGCAGGACTCTTTTAATAAAAGAAGGTGACTTCTTTTTAAAAAAATAAATATGATATATTTATATATTATATTCTAAATAATTTTATAATTAAAATAAAGAGTTTATTTTAATCTTGAAATTGGATTTCATGCAATTTAAAATTGCCCATTAAATGATACTCATATATATATGGAATGTTTTAATTCATGAGATGAATATTTATTTATTGATATATATGGTGATATGTATGATAATAAATGGGGATTGATTATGGACTATTTGATCAATGTGATTGGATTTTATTTTAGTTGAATGCTTGAATGAATGGGTTTTATTAAATGGGGTCTGTGTACCTCGTCTTCTCTTAATTTTTTTTTCGTGATGTAAAATTCTATCTCCCTCCTATGTACTTCCCCTTGACTGCTGATCAAGGTTTCTATTTAAATTAAATAGTTTAATGTAATAGAAATAGTTAGAATTATCTTGAAAAAATTGGAGACCAAGGAGCAAGGAGTGCGTGAAGACCCGTTTGTATGGAGCCCGGGTTTAAATGTAATAGTTATATTTAAATTTAAATTCTTGCACTCCTAAGTTTGACCTTTTGGTTCACTTGGTGGCTCTAGTGAACCAAACTAGAATAAAAGTCCATAATCAATCTGGGTAGAATATAGTATTCTATATTGCATGCTTAATATTATATATATTATATTTTATGCAAACATGCTGCGCATGTTTAATATAATGACGCGTATTTTATATATATATGTGCATGCATGCTAAACAAGATGAGACAAATAATAACAAATCCCTCAAAGAAATAATATTAAGTCCGAAGCGTTCAAATGATATTTGGAATATCGAACGTCGCCTTCTAGCATGATAAATTAATAGAGTATTAAATATTTAATATGAGCTTGTTGTGCTATCCACAAGGCGAGTATTGCATATTTAAGATGTTAATTAATCACATTTGATGCTTATCAAGAAAATTGAACGATCTAGTCTTGTTGTGCTATCCACAAGGACGAACATTTTTCTTTTTTGAATTTATAGAAGTGCTAGGCTGGACTTAACTTAAATCGTTTTAATTCGGATGTGCACACACTTGACCATTATGATTTAAGAGGCAAAATAAAAGGAGTTATATAGTGATGTAATTGACAAGAGTTGTCTACCTATTTATTTGTATATCGCTTGTTGTGCTATCCACAAGGTTATATACATTTGAAATGGGATCCTTATTCTCACTAGCAAATCTTTAATTAGATGTTGCCGAACTATATAAGTGAGGGTAATATAGTTTGATAAAAATAGTGGGAGATACCAATTTAAAATAAAGACCTAAATTTATTTTGGTATGCAAAATTAATAAAATGAATGTTTGCTAAAATGTTGTTTTTCACATGCAAAATTTTAAAAATGTCAAAATCACTAATTTCACTGCGAAGCATACTTGATGCTAATAAGCTTACCGGGCCGAATTATACGGACTGGCTAAGAAATCTGAGAATAGTTCTCACTGCTGAAAAGATTTCTTATGTCCTAAACTCACCATGTCCCTGGAACTGTTCCAGAAACAGCCTCTGAGGAAGAGATTGCCACCATTGTAAAGTGGCAAGATGATGCATCTGTGGCTCAATGCATCATGCTCGCATCCATGAATAACGAGCTTCAGCGTCAGCACGAAAACATGGATGCTCCTACTATGTTGATTCACCTCAAGGAGTTGTATGGTGAACAAAGTAGGACTGCTAGATATGAGATATCTAAGGAGCTCTTCCGATCTCGGATGACCAAGGGCAAAGTGAACATAAAGGAACAAAAGAAATCTGATCCAGCTAGCAAAGGAATGTGCTTCCATTGCAACGAGCCGGGTCTTTGGAAGAGGAACTGCAAGAAGTTTCTGGAAAAGAAGAAGCTTGGAGAAGCTTCGACTTCCAATCAAGGTTTGTTCATGATTGAAATTAATTTTTCAGAAAGTCAAAATTCTACTTGGGTATAGGATACCGGCTGTGGTTCTCACATATGTAATAATGTGAAGGGACTGGTCAGAAGTAGAAAGCTGAACAATGATGAGGTGATCCTACGAGTGGGGAATGGAGCAAAGGTTGCTGCATTAGCTGTAGGAACTTATTATTTAGCAATGCCTTCGGGCAAGTCCATTTATCTTAATAATTGTTATTATGTTCCGAATATTATTAAAAATATTATTTCAATTTCTGTATTGGATATGGAAGGATTTAACGTTGTTATAAAGAACAATAGTTGTTCTATTTATAAAGACGATATTTTATATGGTGTTGGAAAGTTGCGAAATGGACTTTATACACTTGACTTACAAGAAAATATTTTTCAAATTGAACAAACTAAGAAAAGGAAAAGAGATGATATTAATTATACCTACATGTGGCACTGTAGACTCGGTCATATCAATGAAACAAGATTATCCAAGTTGCATAAAGATGGGCTCTTTGAGTTATCTGATTATGAATCATATCTAACTTGTGAATCTTGTCTCATGGGTAAAATGACTAAATCTCCTTTTAGTGGAAAAGGAGAAAGAGTTACAGAGTTGTTGGCATTGATTCACACAGACGTTTGTGGACCTATACAACAAGTGCCCGGGGTGGGTATTCTTATTTTATTACTTTCACTGATGATCACTCAAGATTTGGATATGTGTATTTAATGAAATACAAGTCAGAATCATTTGAAAAGTTCAAAGAGTTCAGAAGTGAAGTAGAGAAACAAACGGGCAAGAGTATAAAGATACTTCGATCAGATTGAGGTGGAGAATACTTAAGCGGTGAGTTTCTCAATTATCTCAAAGAAAATGGTATAATCTCACAATGGACTCCTCTAGGTACACCACAGTTAAATGGAGTATCTGAAAGGAGAAATCGAACACTGTTGGACATGGTTCGATCTATGATGAGTTTTACCGACCTTCCAATTTCCTTATGGGGATATGCCCTAGAAACGGCTGCATACCTACTTAACAAGGTACCTACCAAATCCGCCCCAAAGACTCCATATGAGATATGGAAGGGGAGGAAACCAAATCTTAAGCATGTTAAGACTTGGGGTTGTCCAGCTTATGTCAAAAAGTTTGAAAACGATAAGCTACAGACTAAATCCGATAAGTGTAGATTTGTGGGATACCCTAAAGAAACTTTAGGGTATTATTTCTATCATCCAACTGATCAAAAGGTGTTTGTTGCGAAACATACTGCCTTCTTGGAAAAGGATTTTATCCATGAAGGGGTTAGTGGGAGTAAGATATATCTTGAAGAAGTTCAAGACCCACAAATTACCACGGATCAAAGTCAGGTACCTGACAAAGTAGAAGAACCTACTATACCACACCCTGTTCGTAAATCTGGAAGAGTACCGAAGATACCTGAGAGATATAGATTCGTTATATAGGATGACGATGAGGTACACATCATGAATGATGATGATCCATTGAATTACGAACAGGCTATGAGTAATAAAAACTCAGGGAAATGGCTTGAAGCTATGAAATTCGAAATGGACTCCATATATGAAAACAAAGTATGGACTTTGATTTCACCACCTGAAGGCATTAAGCCTATTGGGTGTAAATGGGTCTTTAAAAGAAAGACTGGAGCGGACGGCAAGGTAGAGACCTATAAGGCCCGACTGGTTGCAAAAGGTTTCAAACAAAGACAAGGAGTTGACTATGATGAAACCTTCTCACCAGTAGCTATGCTCAAGTCCATTCGGATTTTGCTTGCGATTGCAGCTTATAACGACTATGAGATCTGGTAGATGGACGTGAAAACGGCCTTCCTCAATGGGAAACTTGAGGAGGATGTGTATATGACACAGCCAGAGGGATTTGTTTCAAAGGTTGGAACAAATCAAGTCTGTAAGCTGCAACGATCTATTTATGGATTGAAGCAAGCTTCTCATAGATGGAACATTCGTTTTGATGAGACAATCAAAGAGTTTGATTTTGTCAAAAACGACGATGAACCATGTGTGAACAAGAAGGTTAGTGGGAGCGCAGTTTCATTCCTAGTATTATATGTTGATGATATATTACTGATAGGGAATGACATTCCTATGCTACAATCGATTAAAATCTGGTTATCTAAACACTTCTCCATGAAGGACTTGGGAGAAGCATCCTATATTTTGGGGATAAAGATCTATAGAGATAGATCTAAAAGGATGCTTGGTTTATCCCAAGGAACGTACATTGATGCAATGCTAAAGAGGTTTAGCATGGAAGATTCCAAAAGAGGTCTCATGCTGATGAGCCATGGAATACATCTCTCCAAGAAACAGGCCCCAAAGACACCTGAGGAGAGAGACCGTATGAGTAAGATCCCTTATGCTTCTGCAATAGGATCTATCATGTACGGTATGATATGTACTAGACCGGATGTTGCTCATGCACTTAGTGTAATGAGCAGATACCAGTCAAACCCTAGAGAAGAGCACTGGAAGGCAGTGAAGAATATCCTAAAGTACTTGAGAAGGACTAAAGATATTTTTCTTGTCTACGGTGGGTCTGAATTAAAACTCAAGGGATTCACAGACTCAAGTTTTCAAACAGACCAAGATGACAGTAAATCTATTTCAGGGTATGTGTTTACCTTGAGAGATGGTGCAGTGAATTGAAAAGGTTCCAAACAACAAAAGGTTGTTGGTTTAGTGACAAAGACAAAGTATATAACTGTAAGTGAAGCTGCAAGTTGATGTTTTAGATGAAAAGTTCATTACAGAACTAGGAATAGGTCCTAAGTCTCATCTTGAATCTAAACATGTGTTGCGGCACTTTGATTAAAGAAATCATTGAAAGAGGAGAGTGTAGACTCTCAAGACAACATTGCAGATCCATTAACTAAAGCTTTAACACAACAGTAGTTTGATCGTCACTTAGAGAAGTTGGGTATGAGATACCATGGCGATTGGCTTTAGTGCAAGTGGGAGATTGAAAGTAGTATGCATACAAGCCAATCATGTATGATGATAAAGCATATACTTTGGAGGCAATCTTATTTGTTTATTAATAAAAATATTCATTTATTAAAGGCATTTAATTATCTACATGGTGCTGTTTTTATAATATGTAAATAACCCATAGTTTTAAGCAATGCTTTTAGAATCATGATGATGATCATGCCAATGAGATCTAAATTCTTAGAAAGCTCTAAAACTAAAATAGTTCCTAATCATGGGATTATTAAAAAGGGGATTAGTAAATCCGGATAGATTAGTACATATGTTGCTTGCTCATTAGATGAGGATGATTGATCTCATAATCATTTGTGTGGAGACACTAAAGCAAGTATGTAGGTGCTTATTGGAGAATAAGTTCACTGAACGTGACTCGCTATGGAATACCTAATGGAGTTTTACTCGCCTGTCAATAGGAATTCCTAATGTGATAGTAGTACAAGTGATCCTTGGACTTGAGATCATCATAGTATCTTGTATGTAATGAATTATACTTTGACTTATTCCTTAAAGCCCTTTAGGGTATATAAAAGGGTATGCTTGGGTATAATGAGTTACATATGGAGACAATGAATGATCAATAAAGAATCTACCACCTCTAGTAAAGGAGGAGATATGTCCTATGTGATTCGTTAAATGACAACCCAGGAATCCTTGGCCAAGGTAAAATGAAATTAGAAAGGAGTTTCTAATTTACATTATTTGGAGTTGTGCATTTTCTAATCGAAATACATATAATTAAATAAAATATGACTTGACAGTAAATTCATGTCTTATATTTAATTGGGACATTGTATGGTGGAAGGATTGAATTGTATGGTAACTATTTACTCACAGGTTCTTTTATGATTAATGTTGAAATCTATATTATTTGAAAAGTCGTTGATCGCTAGGGAGGCTTATCCCTATTATAGAATAAATATTATTTATTTAAATAGATTATTAGTTTAATTTATTTATTTAAATAAGATTAGAATTGTTCTACTTGATTTATTCACAACCGGTTTAATATGGAGAACCTAAAGGGTCACACCATAAAAGGAAGAATAATTATTTAAGAAGGTAATGGCATAATCGTAATAATGCATTAAGTGAAATTAATTTAATCTATGGTGATAGAATAATTTAAATAGCTTAATATTTATTATTTAATATTTTGGAAATATTAAATATAAATTAATAAGAGGATTCTTATTAATATTATTATAATTATTATTATTTTAATTTCTAAAGGAGTTTAGTAATTAATTTAATATTAGTACTCTCATTTATTCCTAATAAGATTAGGAGACAAATTAATTAAATGAATTTAATTAATTATTTCCCATGTGGTGGGAAGCCTAAATTAATTAAAGGAGTTTAATTAATTAAAAGAAATCCCATGTCTAATAGGATTAGAAGGGTTGACCAATATCTATATAAGAGGATTCTTATAATAGATATTACTTGATGCAATTCTAATTGTTGGAGAGTACTCCTTTTCTATAGAGGATAGAAAACTAAGCCAACCACCCTCCTTCTTGATAATTCATCTTCCTTGGTGGATCACCTCTAGAGGCCAAACACTTGGGTGGCTAACGTTGATCAAAGGAAGGAATCTAATCCGAAAATTCAAGGAGATCACGAAGAACAAGGAGTTGAACTAGTACCTGTGGAAGCTTCGTTCTACAAGGGTATGATTCCATAACTTCTTATTTATCGTTTTAAATTAATAATTTGCATAAAGGATGATCCGGGTAATGGTTTTGTAGAAATTTTTTTAAACTCTGATATACCATGCTTCCGCTAATTTTTGCAATTTGATTGCGTCACGATTTCGTACAAACCCAACACTTTCTATATTCAATTCAAAGTCATGTTTTTATGCCGGTAATTCACATACTTTAACTAATACATGTTCATGCTTCAAGATCGGTTACGAAGGTCATGTTATCACATAACAAGGCTAAATAATAATTAATATGTATGCTCGAGTATACTACACACATACTTTAATCACGTAGTTCGTACTTGAAATTCATTTTCTATAATTTAGCATGCACATGTGAAATTTGTATATAAACAAATAATTGTCATGTTAATATGTCTATAGGTATAATGAACTTTATTACACATGCTCGCATGATCATAATGCATGATCATAATATCATTCACATGGTAATCGATGCTATTTAGTTTTCTCATTCCAAGTTTTCTTTGAAAAGTATACTAAGTCCACTAAGTACATGCAAGGCACCTTGACATATAACTCATATGTATTTAAAACACATATCAAAGCCACATAAATGTTCTCATATGGTCAGAATCTAAGAGATTCAACCTTGGTCAAGTTCGCTTTCAAAGTCCTTAAGTTTCTCTTTTGAAATCACTAGAATCTTGCAATCACGTATGCTAGTGTGTGAACACACTTTAAACTCGTTTTTCATGACAATATAAACCACACTATTGTGTTTACAAAATCATAAAACACACATGTTATGTTCGTGACAAGGTTCACTTTTTAAAACTACAAGTTCCCTTTTTAAAATATATGTTTTTTTTACGTAAAACATATGTTTTTCGTACGTAAAACATGGCAATGACATATATGTGTAGCATCAAGGAATACCTACTTATACCATGTCATTGTACTAATGTTCACATACTTGTTTCAATGGTATATCACATGTTAGTATAACACAGCAGCTTAACAGAAACAGAAAGCAAAACTGGCCACAGAAACCTGCGCAGCTGCGCATGCACCAGGTATAAACCCGGCGCAGCTGCGCCGGTGTCCGGCCAATCCAATAGCAGGCTGTGGTGCAGCTGCGCCGCTGGCCAGTATAATACTGGCGCAGCTGCGCAGGCTGTCGGCCAGGCCAGAAGCTAAACTGCTTTGGCAGTTCTGCCAAACCCAACTTAGAAAACCATTACAAAATTTATTTCTCTCATGACATATTGCAATTCTAACATTTTAAGAAGTTTGTATAACACTTAACAAGTATCTCTTTAACCAATTAACATCCAATTCAAAGGAAATCAAGAATCAAGAACTTAGAAATTTTATAGAATATAAGAATATGACATAATTGATTATTCCTCTTGCTGCTAAACAATTCTCCCTTATTGATAATCTCTCTCAAAACTTATACTTATGAAAATCTCAACAATGTTAACAATGAAGGAGGAATGTCATATATATAGGCAATTGGATATCCAGACAACTCAATTACCTTCCAAATTAAATCAAAGGAATGCAAGATTGTACAATGGATAAGAGAGGGTGGTTGAGAGTTGGTGATTCTCACCATGGATTCCACACCCCTTGAAATCATTGGCTAGTTTTGTCAAGAAATTGAGGAGAAGTAGAGTGGTGTAGCCATGTGGGAGTTCACGTGTGAAATGGCCACTCAATGTTGGACAAACAAATACTCAGCAACTTGCATTTCAACATACTAATGTTATATATGTATACATATAGTATATACTTGGGCTATATGTATTACTACCATATTTATTTAAATGCGTGTTACAATGTTATTTCAAATTAGTCATTAACAATATAATGTATCAAATAAGTACTTATACCCCAATCATATAATCCATGTACATTTTCTATTAACACCAAATATAATATAATTGTGTATTTATTCATTACCATAACTATTATTATTGTAATAATAACTTAATAAAATTATTATCAATTAATAATGTTTATTGATATAAGGTAATAGGGTATACATATTAATGTCTATCCATACATTGTCACATGCTCTTATGTACGTATTTTTATCAATCTTACATAATACAATTAAGGTTGCCTATATAGTCTATATATAATATATATAGTCATGTGTCACCTTGTACTATATATAATATTTAGTTAACTACCATATCTTAAAGGTTTAATATCGCATGCTTGCATGAAATAATTAATCAAGTAAATATAATATTATTATATTATCAGTTTTCTTACTCATTAATTATTATTTATTCATAATAATAATTAAACAACACATTATCGATTAATTAATCATAATTAAAATTAATCAATAGGTTCAAATCTTGCCACTATATTCAAATAAATTGAATATTTAATTATTAATAATCTCATAAATTCTCTGATACTAAATCCTTAAGGATAGTCCACAAATTTAAATAACTCATTAGTGACTTCCTTTAATCAATTCACAATTCTCACCCCCACATAAGGTTTAAATAAACTAACAAAATTAACTCGTTAAAATTAAATCATATATTTAATAAATAAGGAGTTTAAAATTCGTGGTCGTTACATTAATTGGTGTTAAATTTTAATTGATTAAATTAGATGTTAAAGGATTTAATTAATTAAAGGGTAACATTTAAAAGTATGTGTTAAATGATTATTAAAATAAGAAAAAGAGTTTTAAATGATTTTTCCAAACAAGGCCTTAGCTAATAATCTATTTTTTTAAAACATGTGGTTTAGCCAAATAAAGCCTTATGGCTTTTTAAATTTCAAAAACTTGTAACTAACATTATACTTAATATATTTTGTTAGTTATATTGTATACAATTAATCCTATATCTATTAGTACGTATTATATGTCAGTTTTTATTCTACGTTAGTCTATACCACGTTAGTTTAAGCCTAAAGCTAAAGAACAAAGAGAGAAAAGAGCAGAGAAAGTTAGAAATACACAGTGAGTTAGAGAGAAAGAAGAAGAAGGAAAAAGGGAGAAAAGCTAGGGAAGCTAGAAGAAATCACCATCACTTCTATACTCTTCTTCAAATCATCAAAACAAAGGGTAATTTTAATTCTCTTACTTTTCTATATGTTTTACTGTTATTCATGTTTTGAGTCTCCGTGAATATGAATTCCATGAAAAGGATGAAGACATGAAATAGTATGTATCAATTGTAGTCTAGCATGCTTATACATGAATTATATGCTATAAAGGATTTTCAGAAAAATGAAATTGTTGTTCAAATATGTTTTAATGGAAAACTTGTGTTCTTATGAGTTTATATGGTTTTGACCAATTTTAGAGTAAATTGATGAAAGTCGTATGTATTAATATGCTTGTTTAGAATTGTTTTTGATGTTGTCTTCAACCATGAAATAATGCATGTGTTACAAGTTGAAATTGATTGGGAATTGGATTTACAATGACTTATTTTGTTAAAGTATGAGTTTATATGAAAATATCCAAAATTGAGTTTTTAAAAAAACATTGATTCTTGTTACTTAGGTAAATTTTGTGTTTAAGTACATGTTGTACATATGTATTGTTGCATGTATGTGTCCTATGTTGTTTGTTTTGCTGTGATTTGCCGATTGTTGGCATATAGTGCTGAACTGCCCGCTTCTGTCCGCGTTCCTGCACAGCTGCGCCGGCAGCAAGGGCAGAAGCAGCGCAGCTGCGCCACTTGGTTTTCTCAGACTTCACACCTGCGCAGCTGCACCGGTGCCAAGGCCTTTAGCTTCGCAGCTGCGCCTAGTTCTGTGCAGTGGCAGTATGTTTGAAACAATTGTGCAGATTGTCTTCATACCTAATTTATATTGTTGCTAGGATAATGATTATGTATCCAATTTTAGTTCCATATTATCAACATGAATTTGACAATTTCATATTTGGAAAAGAAAGAGATTTTGAAAACCTAATGTAGTATTTAAAAGTTATAATTGTTTAATTGTAATATGAACTACTTGATTATAATTTGAGTAATTATAATTAAGAAGTAAATGATTAATTTAAATTATAATTTTATTAAATTATGATGAATAGTAGTTGATTTATTTTAATCAATTAGATGTTAATTTAAATTATAATTTATGTAATTATAATTTAATAAATGCATGTTTAATTATAGATTTTAATTTGATAATTGTATGATTAATTATAATTTGGGTAATTATGATGCATGATGTAGTTTAATTGATTATAAATTATAAATTTTTATAATTTAATTAGAATAAGAGATAATTATAATTTAAGTAATTCTAATTAGATTAAATGTTTAAATTATAATTGTTAATTATAATTTAGTTAAATACATAATTGATTTAATTATGTGAGCATGTTTATGTGATGTAATTAGTTATGGAATGGTTGATTATTATTATTTATTTAATTAGAATGAGTTAACCATGAGGGTAAACCAATTATGTTAATTAGTTACGTGTTAACTAATTTAGGTTATTGTGATTGAATATGTACGTACGTAGGAAGTGTTAAAGTACGTGATTGTGTTAAGTAGCTTGCACTTAAGGCAAGTCTTCTAAACCCTAAACTCGTTTATTTATTTAAATTCAATTATTCATTGTTGAGATTGTTCGTTTATTGGACAAGTAACTATTGAAAGTTCATGATGTAACTAAAGTAACCTTGGCTTATTGTTTAAGCAAGGTCTGTATATTCTTTTCAGATGCTTTAAATTTACTTCTAAAGCATATGTTAGTTCGTATTTCTTTCACTCACGAATTAATCTAAGTTATTGAAAGTCTATTCAACTAATCCTTAGTTGATGAACGTGAATTCTAAATTACTCTTGTAAGCTTATCCAAACCAAACTTTCTTTGGTGCGGACTTGTATTCCAAATACTGAGATGAACAACCCTAATTATTAGGAGAGGTTACTACGCGAAAGCATTAAGATGTTTGTGCACAATACATGGTACAAAGGGATGATCTCCCTAAGTACGAGTTAAGGATCCATAGTCTTATTGACTGTTAAAGGTTTATATAGAAATATTTATAAGCTAGGAAAAGAGTTCAAAGGTCTTATGACCCTCAGATGTATTCTATATTCGAATTTTAATGTTGAGAGAGAATTATTATTCAATTCTTTATGGTTGAAGTAAGCTAAGTTATTCAAAACTTTTTAAAGATATTCTTTCATGTATTTATTATTGTTAAACTCCAGTGAGCTGTTGTTTGCTTACTCTTGCATTAAATAACAATTGTAGTTAATGTTGATAATGTTGATGCCCCGTCTATGAGTAAAGGCAAGGGGAAACAAAATAAGTGAAGACTTGTTTTATTATTTTTAAAATGATTGTAATAGATTTAATGTTATGTTTTATCTTCCGCACTTATTTATTATGTTAAGGTTAGATTAAACCCTGGGATTATTTTCGAAAGGTTGTAACCCTTGTTTTAAGGGAGATTTCATTATTTTAATTAAAGGTTATAATTTATTTTGATATTATATTGGGTAGATGTTGTTATAGTTAGAAAGTGAACACCAAATCATGTGGAAACGAAGTACCCGGATTTGGGGGTGTCACAGTTATACATATGTGATATGTTTGTTGTGAGTTTAAACTCACGTATGCGGTTAGTTAGCAAGTTAAGTTACAACCACGTTGTTAAGTTAAACTTAAGGAAGAAGTTCAAAGGTTAGAACTTGATGGTTATGAACTAATCGACATCGTATGCATAATGTAATGTGTAGGACGTTGAGGAATTGAATTGTAACTAGATTTGTAGCTTGCGCACGAGGCAAATATTCTATCCATAACTTATTATTGTTAAACAAGTTTCTTTAAATTCTAAATTCTTTGATTAAGCTAGTCCTAGACTTATATTCTATATCGAGCAAGTTCTTGTTCTAAATTGTTCAAGTTCAAGATTTCATATTAGATGTTATAATTCTTTTAAAGCATGATTCCAGTTATACAATACTTATTCGATTATATACCTCTTGAGTTTTATTATTTGAATTAAATATCATTTATTACTGAACCTTGTAAGACTATTATTAATTCGACTAGTCCATAGTTGATGAGCGTTCTAAATTCTAGAACTATTATTGAGCTTATCCAAACCAAACTTCATTTGGTGCGGACTCTGATGTCAAACTGAGATAAACAACCCTGTAAAAGAGATTTATAAAAGAGATTTATAATGCTTTAGCATTAAGATATTGTGCACAGTATGCTACTAAGGGTTGATCCCCCTAAGTAAGAGAAGTACAGTCCATAGTCTTATGACTACTAAAGATTTAAAGTATAAACACTTTAGAACCTAGGACATAGTTCAAGGTCTTATGACTCTCAGAAGTTCTTTTGATTCTTGTTATTCATTCTTGATTTAAAAGCCAAGTTTCTTATTTAAGAAGTCTTTGATTCACTCGAATGTTATTATATTGTTGTTATATTGTTATACTTGTGGGCAATTGTGCTCACCCTTGCGTAATAATAACATTGCAGTTAAGAACGAAAGGTCCGAAGAGCCTTCTACTAGCAAAGGCAAGGGTAAGGTCAACAAGTAATGAAGACTTGTTGTTTATTTGATACGTTTATGTTTAAGACTTATGTTAAAGTTGTGTAAGACTTATTATTTCTTTATGTTTTTGCACAGACATTTAAGGTTAGTATGATTTGGGATTGTATTTATATTCAGATGTTGTAACCCTATAAGGGGAGGATTTATTTCTATCTATTTAATGGTTTTCTTTTATTATTGGTAGATAGACTTGATAATTGTACAGTGACCACCAAATCCCGTGGGAATTGAAGTACCCAGATTTGGGGGTGTCATAAGTTGGTATCAAAGTTGTAGGTTATGAACCTTAGGTGGGGGAAAACCTTAGGGTAGTAGCCTTTGAGAATATAGTAATGATAACTCCTATCTAGTTCTAAGAAAGATAATAACTTAACTTATGTGCTATGTGCTTATACTTATATACTTGCGAGAGTATCGATTAGCATCACATAATAACTAAGACTTAAAATTTGATTTGTCAGGATGTCGGATGCTGGAGAACCCAGTCAGCCTAGGGATGTTGTACCCCGAGAGGCTAGAGAGGAGAAGCCCCGAGACATTCACACAGTCTGGGAGCAGTTGATTAGACAAGAGCTATCTCCTTTGATCACAGTCATTGGTCGGGAGCATGAGCCAGTGTTTGACTCAGAGGAAGACTCTGAGGAGATTGAGGTTCAGACTGAGGCAGCCGAGGAGGAGGAGGAAGACCCTAAAGAGTTCCCACTAAACTCTATCAGTGCTGAGATGTATGACGAACTGTATGATCTTAACTTTGAGTTACAGGATACTGTTCAAGAACTGAAGGAGCAGACGGTTACACAACAATTCACCATCGAGCAGAAGGATGTTGAAGTTGAGACTCTTTACACACGTCTTGGAGATGTAGAGTGGGAGTTGATCCACGAGAAGAGCCAAGGTGGAGAAAAGTCAGAGGAGATAGAGAAATTGAAGAATGAATTGAAAGAGAAATCAACAAGGCTTGCCATAGCAGAGGAAGCTTGGGTGAGGGATTCACGACGTGCCGATCTTGCAGAGGATAATGTTTGTGCAAAGAAAACAAAGATTGATGAGACTGGTTATACGTTTCATAATGCAATTGACAAGGCCCAGGATCGGGTGATGTACTATCCAGTCCAGTTTGAAGGTCTGCCCTGGTATATGCTAGATTACAGGATGATGTTCCACATCATAGAGGAAGAACGCAGTAAAGCTGTTCGACGCCTTAGTATGCAGTGATAAGAACAATTTGATTATGTGATAACTTGATGTTAATAATGTAAATTCTGATGTGCTTATAAACAGAGTAATATTTTGATGATTTAAATCCTGTAGATTCTTTATCTCGGAATAGTTGATGTAAATAGCAGTGATGCTATCGTATTATGTTAAAAAATTTGATTAATAAAATGTCAGAGTTTATTTAAGATGATGTATTAAGTTATTATGTTTAAATTTTAAGTTAAATCTTAAATATTTAAAGGATTGAATAATGATCTAATAAGCGTATATATTAAACAGAAATATGCCGCCAAGAAGAAGACCAAACCGTCAACCGGCCCAAGAAGGGTCAACAAACAATAACAACGACGCCAATGTTAACCTCGTTCAGCAGTTGGTGAACTTACTGGCCAGAGAAATTAATAATCAACCTTAAGCTCCACCGAATACAATGTTCAATGACTTCAAGGTGGTGGGACCGCCAGAGTTTAAAGGCTCCATGAACTCGATAGAACCCTAAACTTGGGTTATGAAGATGAAATTTTTTTTTGACGTCGCCAGAGTCGGAGAGGACCAGAAAACCGCCTACGCAACGTTCAAACAGAAATCAGAAGCTAGCTATTGGTGGCAAACAAATAATGTCAATGGAGGAGAAGGTGTGATCACCTGGGAGAGGTTCAAGGAGATATTCTTTGAGATGTATTTCCCGACAAGTTCGCAAAATCAAATGGAAGTCCAGTTTCTGGAGCTGAAGCAGGGGAATTTATCTGTACCAGACTATGCGGCGAAATTCAATGAGTTGGCTAGGTTTGCCACGTATCAAGTGCACACAGACGATAGGAAGGCATTGAGATTTGAGCAGGGACTGAAACCCTGGTTATATAGCCAAGTGTCAATGTTCTAGTTGAACACTTTTGCTAGAGTACTGGAGAAGGCAATCCTCGCTGAAGGTGGAAGCGACGCGGTGACCAAGTATTACTAGGATCAGAAGAAGAAGAAGAAGAAGAATGAAAGAGAAGGAAATACCAAGGCTAGTGACAGTAACACGGGAGGAAAAAACAATTAGAAGAGGAGGTGGACCGACAACTCGTCAACTAGAAATCAGTAAGGAGGTTAAAAGAAGAGAATTGAAGCATGTTCGACTTGCGGGAAAGCTCACCTGGGTGTCTGTATGAAGGGAAAACGGATGTGCTACAATTGTGGTCAAGAAGGCCACATAGCACCTAACTGTCCTAACCCAAAGAAGGGCGCCTGATTCACATGTGGGTCGAAGGACCATTTGGCTAGGGATTGTCCCAAGAAAGGATCTTGAGGGGCAGGAACAGGGGGGAACAGGGGAAACAACAGTGGTAATGGTCTAACTATCACGGGACCAACTGCAACCAACCGACCGACCGCCAGGACGTTCAACATGACAGTGCAGGATGCTGTGCAGTCTCGCAATGTGGTGTCAGGTATTATTTTGATCAATAAAGTTAATGCTTATGTATTATTTGATTCGGGTGCCACCTGTTCATTTATATCCGATGACTTTGCTAAGAACTTATGATTGCATAAGGACGAGTTAGAATACCCAATGAATATAAAAATTACGAATAAAGAAGTGATCCCTGTTAAGTACGTACACAAGAACTGTAGGATTGATATTAAGGGTAACGTTACGAATGTAGATCTTATCCCGATTAGACTTGGGGAGTTCGACGTTATTCTAGGAAAGGATTGGCTATTCAATTATGGGGCTATAATTGATTGCCAAAAGAAATGTATTAACCTTATGACTCCGTCACAGGTTGTGTTTTACGACAGCAAGTCGCCTAGACAAGCGAGTTGTCTGACGATGATGCAGGCTAGGAAGTTGTAAAGACAAGGCTGTGTAGGATATTTATCCAACATAGTCGATAACGGTAAAGAGAACTCGAAGATAGAGGAGATACCAGTCGTGAGGGACTTCACAGACATATTTTCGGACTATCTGCCAGGACTTCTGCCAGACAAAGAGGTTGAGTTTGCGATTGATTTGGCGCCAGGAAGGGCTCTAATATCGAAGGCACCGTACTGGATGGCATCAGTAGAGATGAAAGAATTGATGGTACAACTGCAAGAGCTACTAGACAAGAAGTACATACAACCGAGCATATTGTCGTGGGGAGCACCAGTGTTATTTATGAAGAAGAAGGATGGGATGATGCGGCTCTGCATCGACTATAGAGAACTGAATAAGGTCACCATTAAGAATAGATATCCATTACCGAGGATCGACGACCTGTTTGATCAATTGAAGGGAACAAGATACTTTTCAAAGATAGACTTGAGGAGTGGTTTTCATCAACTGAAGGTGAGGCCAGAGGATGTTCTGAAGACAACATTTAGGACTCGATATGGTCACTACAAATTTTTGGTGATGTCATTTGGTCTAACGAATGCTCCTGCAGTATTTATGGGCCTAATGAACGGATTGTTCAAACCATTTTTGGACAAATTTGTGTTGGTCTTTATCGATAACATTTTGGTATACTCGAAGACCAAGGAAGAACATGTAGAGCATCTGAAGGTAAAATTAGAGCCGTTGAGAAGGGAGAAGTTGTATGCCAAATTTTTGAAATGCAAATTTTGGATTGAGCTGGTACAATTTCTAGGACATGTGATTGATAAGGTCAGAATTTCGGTAGATCCCTCCAAAGTCGAAGCTATGATGAACTGGATCAACCGAAAACACTGTTGGAAGTGAGAAGTTTTCTTGGATTGACAGGCTATTACAGAAGATTCATTCAGGACTTTTCTAAGATCCCAACTCCGTTGACGAATTTAACTAGGAAATCAGTGAAATTCGTTTGGACGAAGAAGTGTGAGGAAAGCTTCCAAGAGCTTAAGAAGAGGTTGAGTTCGGCACCTGTGTTATCTCTTCTAGATGACACATAAAATTTTGTGGTTTATAATGATGCGTCGAATAAAGGACTAGGTTGTGTGCTTATGCAAAATGGTAGGGTCATTGCGTACGCGTCACGACAATTGAAGGACTATGAGAAGAGGTATCCGACCTACGACTTGGAATTGGCTGCAGTGGTTTTTGCTTTGAAAATCTGAAGACACTATCTCTACAGGGAGAAGTGTGAAATATATACAGACCACAAAAGTTTGAAATATATTTTTACACAGAAGGACTTAAATATGCGCCAGAGAAGATGGTTGGAGTTAATTAAGGACTATGACTGCGAGATTTTATACCATCCGGGTAAAAAAAATGTGGTTGCCGACGCCTTAAGCAAAAAGAGTCGGGAGAAATTGATGATGTTGACCGCTCAGGAGGAGCTAATTTCAGCGATGGAGAAGCTGAAATTAGAAGTGAAGTATCCGATGGAGATTGACGAAAAGTTGTTCCAACTGCAAGCTGGTATAATTTTGCAGGATAAGGTTAAGGAAGCTCAACTTCAGGACTGAAGAATGTGAGAAGGTAAGGAAGAAGATATCTGAAGGAACCGAACCGAGATTCAAGAGAGACAGTGAGGGATTGCTGAGATTTGAGAGTAGAGTTTAGGTACCGCCAGTGCCAGAGATTAAGGAAGACATTTTGAGCGAGGCTCATAGCTCACGGTATTCGATTCACCCTGGTAGTACCAAGATGCACCAAGATCTTCGACAACATTTCTGGTGGCCGAATTTGAAATAAGATGTTGCAAGAGTGTGTTGCAAAGTTTCTGACATGTCAGAAAGTAAAAGCAGAACATCAGAGGCCGAGTGGGTTGCTACAACCTTTAGAGATCCCAAAATAGAAATGGGAACATATTACAATGGATTTCGTGGTTGGCCTTCCGACAACTCAGAAAGGCTACGACGCATTATGGGTTATCGTTGATCGATTGACAAAATCCACACACTTCTTTCCAATCAGAATCAGATTCAACTTAGAGCAGTTGGCTGAAGCTGTATGTGAAAGAGATTGTTTTAAGGCATGGAATTCTAGTTTTGATTATTTCCGACCGAGATACGCCATTCACATCAAACTTCTGAAGCGACTACAGGAATGCATGGGAACACAGTTGAGAATGAGTACGGAATATCACCCTCAGACAGACGGGCAGAGCAAAAGAACGATCCAAACATTGGAGGATATGTTGAGAGCGTGCATCATGGATTTCAAAGGAAATTTGGGATGATCACTTACTGCTCGTGGAATTCGGTTATAACAACAGTTATCATGCAAGTATTGGCATGCCGCCTTATGAAGCATTGTACGGCAGAAAGTGCAGAACTCCACTATACTGGGATGAAGTCGGCGAGAGGCAATTGCTAGGTCCAGAACTAGTATAGCAAACAGCAGAGATAGTCAAAGTGATTCGAACAACATTGGTAGTAGCTCAGGATAGGCAGAAGAAATACGTCGATCCACACCGCAAGAATGTTGAATTTAAATCGGGTAGTTTTGTTTTCTTAAAGGTCTCTCCCTGGAAGGGAAAGATTAGATTTGGGAAGAAAGGAAAATTGAGCCCGAGGTTCATTAGGACCCTTTGAGGTACTGCGAAGAATTGGAGAAGTTGCGTATGAGGTAGCCTTACCTCCGGCGCTAGAAAATGTCCATAACGTCTTCCATGTTTCAGTTTTACGACCCTACAAACCCGATTACAAACATGTGATTGAATATGAACCCCTATAAATTGAGAAAGACTTATCCTATAAAGAAATTCCTGTTCAGATTGTTGACAGAAAAGAACAAGTTCTCAGAAATAAAGTAATACCTTCTGTTAAGGTAATTTGGTGAGTTTATGTGACTATGTGATTTAAGGTGGAATTATTTTATTTTATTTTATTGATTTAAATAAAATTATATGATTAATTGGGTGTGACATTATTTAACTATATGGTAAGAATTAATTAAATTAAATGGGAAGGTGTTACTAAGGAATAACCAAACAAGCCCCTAAGGGGAGTTGGACCAGTTAACCATTATGGAGTAACTCACCCACTAACTTGTCAGTTGAATACTATACGTGATATTATATACATATATCATATATACATCCGTTCTATTTCATATTCTTTCATCAATTAGAGAGAAAATACTTGGAGAGAGTTTGAGAAAGAACTTGAGAGAATTGATAGAGAATTGAAGGAACAAAGGAAGTCTCTGTCATCAGCAAGCAAGTAGCAAAGGGTAATCTCTTCATCTTCATGGATATGTTTCACGTTCTTATATTTTCTATAAAAAACTATTTCAAAATCCTCTATGATTGAAGAGATTGATAATTGATGAGTATATGATGATATATATGTTAGTATATGTTTACAATATGTTTATATCATATATTCATGTGATTAGAGTAATCGATTTCATATAAACATGCTATAATCAAAGCTTTCCATTAACAGGTGTTTTGAGTTCTCTATAAAACAACGTTTGTATGATCAATGAATGAATTGATGATTTATGTGTATATACATGATAATATATAATCATAACGCGTTTTCTACCATCTATGTATATTTTCAAACCATCAACTTCATATAGATATGTCGTAATTGGATTTTGTGAAATTACAGACTATAAAAGTTGTATATAAGGCCCTTATGAACAATTGTATGCCATGAATTGCTTGTTTAACTTAAATTTGACAGTAGATTATGATAATACATGTTAAAACAAAGAAAACAAACTTTGAACGGATTCGGAGTTATAACGAATCCGTGACGTTAAATTTTATGTTTTTTTCAAAACATTCAAAAACACCAAGAAAAGTGAAATTACATGATTTGATTCGAGTAATTGCATGATTTAAGATGTTAAAAACATGTTAGTAACATTGTATCATGTTTCTATAAAATTTATACTACATAGAAATCACGGTACTAGTTTAATTTGCATTTAATTGGAGTAATTGGGCTACGATCTGTTAAAAATCGCGAACCAGAGTTTCACCAGCAGGGACCCCCCGCCCAAACAGGTCCTTGAAGGCCAACAGCCCCGCCCTAGCTGGGGTGTGTGCTGTCCAGGGACTTAGCTTAGTCTCTGAGAAAATTTTATGTAGCGCATGTTTAACTAACTTGATATGATGACTTGATAAGTGTATTAAACAATAAGATAGCATAGTGTTGACATGTTTAAGATGAATTGAAGTCTCATATTAATATGTTATATGTGCACATAGATGTCGTTATCATAGAATATGATCTTGATAGTTTAAAGTGTTATACACATGTGATATGTATGTTGTGAGTTTAAACTCACGTATGTGGTTAGTTATCAAGTTAAGTTACAACCACGTTGTTAAGTTAAACTTAAGGAAGAAGTTCAAAGGTTAGAATGTAATGGTTATGAACTAATCAACATCGTATGTATAATATAATGTGTAGGACGTTGAGGAATTGAATTGTAACTAGATTTGTAGCTTGCGCACGAGGCAAATATTCTATCCCTAACTTATTTTTGTTAAACAAGTTTCTTTAAATTCTAAATTCTTCGATTAAGCAAGTCCTAGACTTATATTCTATATCGAACAAGTTCTTGTTCTAAATTGTTCAAGTTCAACATTTCATATTAGATGTTATAATTCTTTTAAAGCATGATTCCAGTTATACAATACTTATTCGATTGTATGCCTCTTGAGTTTTATTATTTTAATTAAATATCATTTATTGTTGAACCTTGTAAGACTAGCGAACCCTTATTGATTCGACTAGTCCATAGTTGTTGAGCGTTCTAAATTCCAGAACTATTATTGAGCTTATCCAAACCAAACTTCCTTTGGTGTGGACTCTGATGTCAAACTGAGATGAACATCCCTGTAAAAGGGATTTATAATGCTTTAGCGTTAAGATATTGTGCACAGTATGGTACTAAGGGCTGATCCCCCTAAGTACGAGAAGTAGAGTCCATAGTCTTATGACTGTTAAAAGTTTAAAGTATAAACACTTTAGAACCTAGGACATAGTTCAAGGTCTTATGACCCTTAGAAGTTCTTTTGATTCTTGTTATTCATTCTTGATTCAAAAGCTGAGTTTCTTATTTCAAGAAGTCTTTGATTCACTCGCATGTTATTATATTATTGTTATATTGTTATACGTGTGGGCAATTTTGCTCACCCTTGCATAATAATAACATTACAGTTAAGAACGAAAGGTCCGAAGAGCCTTCTACTAGCAAAGGCAAGGGCAAGGTCAACAAGTAATGAAGAATTGTTGTTTATTTGATATGTTTATGTTTAAGACTTATGTTAAAGTTGTGTAAGACTTATTATTTCTTTATGTTTCCGCACAGACGTTTAAGGTTAGTATGACCTGAGATTGTATTTATATTCAGATATTGTAACCCCAAAAGGGGAGGATTTATTTCTATCTATTTAATGATTTTCTTTTATTATGGGTAGATAGACCTGATAATTGTACAGTGAACACCAAATCCCGTGGGAATTAAAGTACCCGGATTTGGGGGTGACACAAGAATTCTTAAGGAGGAGGAAGAACTACCATTACAAGACATGTTTCCGGATGAGGATCTACTTGCCATTGTCAATACAACTCCCTGGTATGCAGATATTGTGAATTATTTGGTAAGTGCGTACTTACCGGGTGAGTTTTCAAAATCCCAGAAAGAAAATCTTAGGAGTGATGCAAAATATTATGTGTGGGATGACCCATACTGTGAAAATTTTGTGCTGATCAGATAGTTAGACGTTGTGTACCTGATAATGAGTTCCAATCTATGCTAGCTTTCTGTCATTCTTATGCTTGTGGAGGTCATTTTGGACCTAAAAGAACATCACATAAGGTATTAGAGAGTGGTTTCTTTTGGCCCTCAATTTTCAAAGACTCATATCTATTTTAAAAATCATATGCAAATTGTCAAAGAACAGGAAATTTATCACATAGATATCAAATGCCACAAAAACTTATTCTAATTGTAGAAATCTTTGATGTTTGGGGTATTGATTTTATGGGACCTTTTCCTGTTTTCTTTGGTAATATTTACATCTTATTGGCAGTTGATTATGTTTCAAAATGGGTGGAACCTAAAGCCACCAGGACTGACGATTCTAAAATTGCTACAGATTTTGTCTAGACTAACATATTTGTCAGGTTTAGAGCACCACGGGCCATCATTAGTGATCGCGGAACTCATTTATGTAATAGGTTACTAGCAGCTTTGTTCAGGAAATACAACGTTCTGTACAGGTTCTCTACATCCTATCATCCACAAAGCAATGGCCAAGCTGAGGTATCCAACCGAGAAATAAAATCCATTTTGGAGAAAGTAGTCAACCCGAACAGGAAAGATTGGAGTCATAGATTATATGATGCACTATGTGTATATAGGACGGCATACAAAACTCCAATTGGTATGTCGCCTTATAGGCTGGTGTTCAGGAAATCGTGCCACCTACCTGTGGAGCTAGAGCATAAAGCTTTTTGGGCGATCAAACCGTGAAATATGAGCTTGGATCAAGCTGGTGTCCATAAGAAGTTGCAGTTACAAGAACTCGAGGAGTTGCGTAATGAATCATATGAGAGTTCTAAACTGTATAAGGCTAAGATGAAAGCTTTCCAAGATAAGATGATTTTGCGAAAGAATTTCACTGTTGGGCAAAAAGTTCTCCTATATAATTCACGATTCAAAATTATTTTCAGGTAAGTTGCGTTCTCGTTAGGAGGGTTCGTTTGTAGTCACTAATGTGTTTCCTCATGGTGCTATAGATATACAAAACCCAAAGGCAGGGAATAAGTTCAAGGTGAACGGCTATAGGTTGAAGTCATTTTTGGATAGCAGTTAAGTTGAGGAAGTTGAGATGTTGACACTGATGGATCCGACTGCCGGATGATCGAGTGGATTACAGTCAAGCTAACGACGTTAAACAAGGGCAACTATTTGGGAGACAACCCAACTTCTTGACCTTTAGTAGTTATTAGTATTTAATTATATATATAAATGTTTCATTCATAGATGTCTATTATATCCAAGTCCTTATACACTACACGTTCATTGTTGGCAAGACTCAAGGCAAGGAAAAAGATAAGTGGCGCAGGCCGTGCCATAACAAAGAGCAACCACGCGCGGAGCGCGTTACCCCACCAGCACTAAAGGCTCGAAATGTCATAATAGCGCGGGGAGCGCTTCCTTAGGCGCGAGGCGCGCTACTGTTACAGAAAATTTAGCTGCTCCAAGCATTACAACGCAGGACGAGCTAGAAGAAGTGAAGACCGAGCGCGGGGTGCGCCTGTCGGCTGAGATAATTTTAAATCAAGTGTTTGGGGTAATTTTTTTCTCTCCAAAACCAATTCAAAACTCCCCAACTCTCATTCAACTTCTACCCCTTCCTAAATACAACCCCTATTCTGATCCAACTCCTACTCAACCTCTACCCACCAAAAATAACCCTAATCTAATTAAACAACTACCCTCTCCAAATCCAATCAAAACCTAACTTCCACAAAGCTAAGAAATCTCAATTGAAACTAACCTCTTCATTCCCCATATCCATATTCTTCCTCCTCCTCAGTACTAACTTCGACTACACCTAAACAACAATTGAGCATCACGAATTGGAGGCAAGGAGAAGAAAGGTACTTGAATTCCCACACATCCAATTGAAGCAAAATTGAAAGGTAATACAAGTTAGTAATTAATATTGGGGTATTATTGCCTAAGGTATTATAAGTTTCATTGAGTTGTTTACCTACTGTATTGGGAACCCTTGGGTTACTGATGACCCAAGGTTGATTGTGTTTGTATTTGGGAAATTTGTGATATACAAAGTGAACTAAGTTTGGGGGAGAAACACATTCGCCCACCACGTGTTCGATAAATTACTTCAACAGGTTTCCACAATCTATCTTCAAGTCTTTGGGCACAATTCGACTAGAGAGCATCACTATGGCATCCAAACGTCAAAGGGGGTCCAGTTCTACCACTAGACAGACGTACGATGAATCAAAGTTTGTAAGTGAGGAAACATTCACCTGCTTCAACAAATTAATCGACAAGAAAACTCTAGTGCCAGAAAGAGGACTAAAATCGGATGCCAATCTAGACGGCGACATGGCGCTCATGATTGTGGAGCGCGAATGGTTTCAATTGGTTGAGCAACCTAAATCGGCTGTGATCAACATTGTCAAGGAATTTTACACCAACGCAATTGAACATATTGATCATGTGGTAATGGTTCATGGCAAACATGTGACAACTCGAGAATTTATAAGATTTTAAATGATTAAATAAAGGTTAAATAATAAGACCTAGACTGGAAATAGAGTATGGATTTAAAAAATTTGTGAAGTACTTATATGGTTTTGTGTATTGTTTATATATTTATTTAACATATAAAGAGAATTAAGAATAAAGTCTTGTAACCTAATATATATATTAGGTATGGAATTAAATAACTTAAGGGATATAATAGGAAATGATGTTAGTATTTAAAATATTAACTAGCATTAAGAGATTAAGTTTATTATCTCAATTTATTAATTTTATTAAAACAAGTCTAATTGGGTTAAGTAATTAAATATATTTGAGTAAGGAATTAAATTATAATTGAGTGAATAGAAACCCTAATTAAATAATTAGGGCATGATAAAATTAAAATTAGTGGACTATGTTAATTTACATAGCCCAACTATTTTATTATCAAGCCCAAAATAATTAATTTGGAGCCCAAGATTTTAGCCCAATTATTAAGGGATATTTTGCACATTTAATAAAGCTAAGTATAACATTAAAAATAAAACCAAAGGGAGCAAAAAGGCCCAATAATTTGGCTCTCACATGGGAGAAGAGAAAGGAGATTCATGCATGTAATGATTTCATTTTAATTTACTTTTATCTTTACTTTCCAAGTGTCACACTAATAAACAAGCCACCTTGTGGTTTTATCTGTTGTAATGATTAGGGAGAGAGAGATGGATAGTGGATAGACTTTGTAAAGATAAGGAAGAGAGAGAACTAAGATAATAAGAAGGAAAGGAACGGATAAGGAGAAGAAAAAGATAAGAAGAAAGAAAACTAAAAAGATAAGGAAAAGAGAAAGGAAGAGAGAGAAATAGAAAGGAAAGAAGAAAAGAAAAGAAAATCGTGATATAGAGAGAGAGAGGCCATGGTCGGCAGCTCTAAGGGGAGGGGAGGAGAGAGAAAGAACCTCCATGGGAGGAAAGCAAAGGAGGAGAAGAAGAAGCACACAAGCTAGGTATAAATCCTATATAACTTATATAATATATGTTTGATTATTTTCAATCAAAACTTGGATCTAAGATTTCAAAACTCTAAAACTTTAGATCTATATGTTAATAAGTGTGTTATATTTAGATCTATCTCTTTTGATGATCAAAAGTTAGATCAAAAACAAGAAAAAGAAAACTATGTTTTAAAAGTTAGAAAATCTTGATTTTCTAGCCTAAATTATGTTTTGCTTGGATTTAGTGTATGTTTGGTGTATTATGTGACGCCCCAAAATCCGTGTAACATCGATTACAGGACATGGTGCTCACGGTACAACATACATCATCATCTAACTACATAAACTCTGGAAATAATAATAATAATAACTATTACATACTTATTCAAGCAAAATCCCAAGTCTTTACAACCTTAAATAAACTGAAACTTAAATTTAGCATTTATCGCTACAGTACATCATAAGCGGAAATATAAACTTATTACATAAATAACTCTCAACATTTCATCTTAGACTTCCCCTTGTCATTGCCCGAGCCCTCAGCCTTTTCATCCTTAACTGAAAGGTTTAAGCAAAAATGAGCACAAATTGCCCAGCAAGTATATAAAGAAGTTTGAAAACATACATCAGGAGTAAAAACATCTGTATAGCAAAGTCTCAACAGTTGAAAGAAATATCAAGTGTTAAACAAGAATATCAAAGATAAGAGTTTAGAATTCTCAATAGCATACTAAGGGGCGTTAAATACCCTGAACGTTACTTTGTTTCATCGAAAATCATCAGACGGTTTAACAATCAAATAGATTGTAAACGGTCTCTGCAAGTACTCTAGGCGATCAGCCTATTGTACCCTACATTGTGCACAAGTATAAAGTTTAAATTGCATAAGCTTAAATGGGACTATATGGCCGACATCTGTTTGTCCGTTTATTCGGGTTGTTCATCTTAGTAGTCATGCGAGACCGCACCAAAATAATTTGAATTGGTTAACATTAAATAGCTTCAAAGGATTTGAATTATATCATTTTTCATCAATAATAACTAGCCGAAACAAAAAGGCTAGAAAGCATACTTAGAAACAATTCTTCAAATAAACAGAATTTTAAAGCATAGCAGTTAAAGTAATAACTAAGTAGTCAACAATAAAACTTGCAAGATAATTGAAGTTATAGAACTTTATGATAAAGGAACTTGTGCGAATAGGTAAATAATCACAAGTTCGAAGCTTACCCTCGCTGCAATCAAATGATTAAGGGTTCAATAATTTCTCAACGAAAATAAGGTTAAGAAACTTGCACAATCAAATCTGAGTAAGGAAACTTGCCTGATAAGCCTGCTACAATTAACGTTATCTACTAGCTCTTCACGTCACCTATTCATATGTGTCACGTTAAGAAATTAGGTTCTCGAACTCTAATTTGAAAGTAAAAGATTTCCTATTATTTAATAAGATTTATCAAGCTAACTCGTATCCAAAAACCATTCCATTACATATCCTGTTGCATCACATGGGTCAAGGGGTTCACTATTAAAATATGGGAAAAATAAATTTCTGAATTTTTTCCCGACCTGACCCGACCAGACCTGGATCAGATCCGGCCTGACCCGACCCAGCCCGGCGCAGCTGCGCATGCTTAGGACTTATGAGCTACGCAGCTGCACAACTCTTCATGCCCAGAAAATTTTCGGCAGTTCGAGCAACCTACTTTGAAATTTCATTACGAACAATCTATACATGATATGACTCTGACCATTTGACACAATACACTCCATATAGCATAGTATTTTACAAAAATATCACATTCCAGAAAACAACAAGTTAAGACCACGAACTGGCTGCCTTGAAAAGCGTACCAAAACAGGTTCTAACACTTCGAAAATTTCTGGAATTTCCAGATTTTCTGCAGACTTTATTATGAACGTGCATGCTTACGAATTTCATATCTCACTCAATATAACTCCGATTATGAAATTTGGACAGATGGTACATGATACTATATGCTATTTTATAAAATTATTAGATGCAACAAACGGATTACTGAAGACATGATTTCAAGCGACCGAAAAATTCAAAAAGTCATGCAACACTATTTTGAACCAACTTTGAGAAAATCATGATTTCGATTCTAGCATGCAATCCAAAGTCTCATATTGTCCAGATCATCTATACTAACATGCTTGAACATAATACAACAAACAAACTCACTAAATTACCATGATTTGCACAAATTAGCATCTTAATGGCATTTTATCAAATAGTTAGCATGCATACATGAATTCTACGATTCTCTACGAATTTGAAACATTATGAATACCAGAATTTTCATTCTCTACAACCACATATCAGAAACATGCACTAGCATGGCATTACAATTCCAAAATAAAACATCTACCATGCTAGTTCATGCATTTGTCAACATTTCTCTTCAAGAACATAAAAATGGTTCATAGCTTACCTTTTTCTACGAATTCTTCTTGTTTAATTCTGTTGGAGACTTACTCCTTGCTTGCTTAGCCTCTCCAAATCTCTAGAACTCTTCTAACACTCTCAAACACTCACTCTCAATATCTATTTGCTCTCTTGGGTGGAACTTTGCAAAGTGAAAGGAAAATGCACTTTGGGGGAGGAGTGTATATATATAATAGGTGATAGAGAAACTGGTTTTGCAGCCCCTCCATATGCACATACCAGTTACAATCATCAATTCAAATAATTAGAGAACGAGGTTATGGAATGGAAAGGTCTAGGAATAAAAGAAAGCAAATATAACCCCCTCCTTTGACAATATTGCTATATACGTATATACTCTCCCTCCTTGTCCCAATTTAGCTGTCACCAAGACTCCCAACAACTGACTTTGTATAAATAACAACATTATTATAATCATTTAATCAATTAAATAATTATTTTAACCATTTTGCCCTCCGTAGCCGAACGTTGCAATACTTATATCGATTCCTACTAAAGTCGACGTCCTAGACGTCATGGAACTATCTGTTTCATCAAATTCATCTTCAAAATTCGTGGTTGACTTTTTACCCAAAAAAGTCAACCGGTTAACTTTGACCAAAAAGTCAACCGTGACACATTTTTGTGGTTACAGTCTATCTTGACTAATTTCAATGTTCCGGACTCAAATACGCAGACCGTGTCTCTAAATTCCGCTTCAAACTTGAACTCGTGATTTAAAGCCATCTCATAAAACTAATAGGATTAATTCCATACTTAACCAATTTAAATAGTTAAATTAACCCAACCCAACTATTTAAATCCCTCACATCATATAACTTAAAATACACATACATGTATAACACATATACATCTAATAAAAGAAATCACACAAGAGTTTCACATAAATTCATTTATTGATAATTATTAAATTACATACAAAATCTCAGATATTACATTCACCCTCCCTTAAAAGGATTCTGTCCCCGGAATCATTACAAATCAAACAAAAAGACTAGGGTAATTTTTCATCATTTTCTCCTCGAGTTTCCACGTAGCCTCTTCGGCGTTATGGTTCCTCCATACCACCTTAACAGAAGGTATTATCTAATTTCTTAACACTTGTTCTTTTCTATTAATTATCTGTAATGGAACCTCTTCATAGGTTAAGTCCTTTTCTAACTGAATGGGTTCATACTCTATGACATGCTTGTAATCCTGTTTATAGGGTCATAACACTGATACGTGGAACACGTTGTGTATATGTTCTAACTCCGGAAGTAAAGCTATTTCATAAGCTACCTCACCGACTCGCCTTAGCACTTCAAAGGGTCCTTTGAATCTGGGACTAAGTTTTCCCTTCTTCCCAAATCTCATTTTCCCTTTCCAAGGTGACATTTTCATAAACACATAAGTGCCGACGTCGAAGTTTCATTGTTGCCGATGTAGATCAGCATATTTCTTCTGTCGATCCTGAGCTGTCACTAATCTCGCTTGTATTATTTTGATCACATCCGCAGTTTGCTGCACCAATTCTGGCCCTAGCAATTTACATTCTCATACTTCATCCCAGCACAATGGCGTTCTAAATTTCCTTCCATATAAAGCTTCATAAGGTGGCATCCCGATACTCGCGTGGTAACTGCTGTTGTATGCAAATTCCACCAACGGTAGGTGGTCATCCCAGCTTCCTTTGAAATCCATAACACATGCTCTCAGCATGTCCTCTAATGTTTGGATAGTTATTTCGCTCTGCCCGTCTGTTTGAGGATGATACGCGGTGCTCAACCTCAGTTACGTTCCTATACGTTCTTGAAAGCTTTTCCAAAAATTAGCTGTGAACCGCGGATCTCGATCTGACACAATTAATACAGGTACACCGTGCCTGGAAACAATCTCCTTGATATAAAGCTTTACCAACCGATCCAAGGTATATCTGATCTTGATTGACAAGAAATGCGCTGACTTGGTCAATCGATCAACGATCACCCAAACTACATCGTAACCCTTCTGTGTATTTGGAAGTCCTACCACGAAGTCCATCGTGATATGCTCCCATTTCCATTCAAGAATTTCTAGAGGTTGAAGTAACCCGCTCGGTTTCTGATGTTCCGCCTTGACTCGCTGACATGTTAAACACCTACTGACGTACTCTGCGACTTCCCTTTTCATATTGGGCCACCAATAATGTTGGCGAAGATCCTGATACATCTTTGTGCTTTCCAGGTGGATTGAGTAACTTGAATTATGAGCTTCTTGTAAAATTTCTTCTTTTAGCTCCGCTACTGCTGGCACCCAAATTCTCTTCTCAAACCTTAACAACTCATCCCCATCCACACTGAACTTAAGCTCTTCTCCATCAGAAATTCTTTTCCTCACCTTCTCACATTCTTCATCGCTGCTTTGTGCTTCCTTGATTTTGTCCAATAGAGTCGGATGAGCCTCCATTGCAAACAATTTCCCGTCTGGCTCCCTCGAACTTTTTATCTCGAGTTCCAATCTCGCCATCTCCCTAATTAACTCCTATTGAGCTGTTAGCATTGCCAAACTACCATTGCATTTTCTACTTAGCGCATCTGCTACCACATTAGCTTTCCCCGGATGATATAAGATGTCGCAATCATAATCCTTTATTAGTTCCAACCATCTTCTCTTTCTCATATTCAACTCCTTCTGCGTGAAGATATACTTCAGACTTTTATGGTCCGTGTATATTTCACACTTTACACCATATAAATAGTTTCTCCAAATCTTCAGGGCAAATACTACTGCTGCCAATTCCAGGTCATGGGTAGGATATCCCTTTTCGTAATCCTTCAACTGACGCGACGCGTACGCAATAACTTTACCATGTTGCATAAGCACACATCCAAGTCCTTTGTGCGACGCATCACTAAAAATTACGAAATCACCAGTATCGTCCGGTAGAGACAACACCGGTGCTTCACTCTGTCTTTTCTTAAGTTCCCAAAAACTTTCTTCACATTTATCAGTCTAGACAAATTTTATCGACTTCTTCGTTAAATTCTTCAACGTTCCTGCTATCTTCGAAAAATCTTGAATGAACCGTCTGTATTAGCCTGCCAGTCCTAAGAAACTTCTTACTTCAGTCAGCGTCTTTGGTTGTTCCCAATTTTGTACCGCTTCCACCTTTGTTGGATCCACGGAGATTCCGTCCTTGTCGATCATGTGACCCATAAATTAAACTTTCTCCAACCAAAACTTGCACTTCAAAAATTTTGCGTATAACTTATCCTTCCTCAATGCCTCCAATACCAACCTTAAGTGTTCAGCATGATCCTCCTGAGTCTTGGAATAGATCAGGATATCATCTATGAACACGACCACAAATTTATCTTAGTATTGCTTGAATACCCGATTCATCATATCCATAAATACCGCTGGTGCGTTCGTTAATCCAAATGACATCACCAGGAACTCGTAGTGACCATAACGAGTCCTTAATGCTGTCTTAGGAACATCTTCCTTCCTCACCCTCAATTGGTGATATCCCATTCTCAAGTCGATCTTGGAAAAATATTTCTCTCCCTTCAATTGATCGAACAGATCATCTATCCTAGGTAACTGATACTTGTTCTTGATCGTCACTTTGTTCAACTCTCGATAGTCGATGCAAAGTCTCATCGATTCGTCCTTCTTTTTCACAAATAAAACTGGTGCTCCCCAAGGAGACACACTCGGTTGAATATACTTTCTATCCAATAATTCCTGCAACTGTACCATTAGCTCCTTCATCTCTGTCGGTGCCATTCTGTTTGGGGCTTTCAAAATCGGTGCCGTTCCCGGTACTAAATCTAGAACGAATTCGACCTCCCTATCTGGCGAAAGACATGGCAATTCCTCAGGAAATACATTTGGAAATTTATTCACTACTGGTATCTGTCCCATCTCTATCCCTACTCTCTGTGAATCGACGATATGGGCCAGATATCCTACACATCCCTTCCTTAGTAACTTCCTAGCTTGCATCATCGTCAGACAGCTCGAGTGTCTCAGCGACTTACTACCATAGAACACTACCTTAGACTGATCTGGAGTCTTAAGGTTTATACACTTCTTCTGGCAATCTATCATCGCTCCATGGTTAAATAACCAATCCATTTCTAGAATTACATCAAATTCCCCTAATTGAATCGAAATTAAATTCACAGGCAACTTATACCCCATGATATCTACAACACAATTCCTATAGATATGGCTAACGGGAATGACTTCCTTATTAGCGACTTCTATGTTCATAGGATATTTAATTCTTCCTGAGGTAAGTTTAATCGTTGGGAGAATTCATACGATACAAAGGAACAAGTAGCACCCGAATCAAATAATAAGAAAGCAGATATATCATTAATCTGAATGATACCTGAAACCACATCCTTGGATGCGACCGCATCCTGAACTGTCATGTTAAAAGTTCTTGCTGTTGGTCAATTCTGAGTTAATGGTCCAGTAATTATGAGATTTCCACTGCTTGGTCCCCTTCCTCCATTTCCTCCTGCTGAATTCTTCTTTGGGCAATTCCTCGCCTGATGATCCAATGCTCCACAGTTGAAGCATCCATTTCTCTTTGGTGCAGAGCAGTTGGGAGAGATGTGCCCCTCCTGCCCGCAGTTGAAACAGACATTCTTCCCTTTTAGACATGCCCCTGAGTGATTCCTCCCACACTCCTTGCATACCTCAGTCCTCTTTTTTGCTTCCCCTAGTTTTCCCCCAAAGTTTCCCAAGTTGAAATTGTTGTTATTGTTGTTGTTCCACTTCCTTTTGTTCGCACCACTGCTGCTGCTACCTTCCCCACGATTCCCTCCTTCATTCTTCTTCTTTTTCTCCTTGTTAAATTTCATCAGGGCTTCACTTCCGCCCTCAGCGATTATAGCTTTCTCCAGGAGAGTCGCGAAGCTATTCATCTGCAACACCTAAAGTCTGCTGTATAACCATGGTTTGAGACCCTGCTCAAACCTCCTCGTTTTCCTCTCCTCCGTGTGGACCTAATGAGGCGCGAACCTCGCTAGCTCGTTAAACTTTGCGGCGTACTGAGGTACCGTCATGTCTTCTTACTTCAACTCCAAGAATCACATCTCCATACGACTCTTCATACTCACAGGGAAATAGTTTTTGAAGAAGATCTTTTTAAACCCTTCCCAAGGTATCATACCTTCTCCCGCCCTGGTCTGGTTTGCCTTCCACCAGAAATTGGCTTCACCCTTCAGCATGTAAGTGGCGAAGATTATTTTCTGATCATCTCCTACTCGGGCGATAGCGAACGCCTTTTTGATTTTCTTGACTTAAGTTTGGGCTTCAATAAGTTCGGTGGTTCCTTTGAACTCAGGGGGTCCCGCGCTCTTGAAGTCCTTTAAGTGTGCCACTTGGGCCGCTGAAGGGTTATTGGTATTCGGGGTTCGATTCTGAAGTGCCCCAACTAATATGTCTACGAATTGTTGCATGGGGTTCGGTGGACCCCCAGCATTACCGCCTGACCCTTCTAGTACTTGTTGATGACGTCTTCCTCTAGCCATCTTTCTGTTTAAATAAACTTAGTGTTATCATCTCATAACTTATTCTACAGCATAAATAATTCATATAAAACTTAATCATCACATCACATATTAAAATAAAAGTAAATTTATTTATAAATATAATACCCAAAGTATTTCATCGTCTTATGGCATTAAGCCATTTACATCACTTTAACCCAAAATTTTTAGTAAAATCGAAAACCAAGTTTTATTTCATAAATAAGCGTTCTTTATGCTAATAGTAAAAGTTCAACACAAATAAACTAAAGACCCCGCCTAATGGCATCTTCATGCTCTTCATCTGCTATTTACAGCACCAGCCCTCGACTTATAACATGTCTAGACCGGTGCTCCTCACATGGAAAGTGATGCACCCTATGCTAAAACCTTCCATGTGCTGACTTGAATGCGTACTTTATCTTGTCTATCCTAATCTTCTTATCTCTTACTTCTCCTTCTAACTTGCCAGTTAGCTTCTCGGCCCGAACACGGCCTCTCCTCTCATCTCCCCAGAATGTGGTAATTATCTGCCTTATCAGTTTGGAGACTCTGTATCTTCATCTCTAACCCATTAATGGTATGTCCCAAGTGGGTCCTGATAGCTTCTTTCTCATCCTTCAGCCTATCCGCCTTCTGACCTGCTACTCACAGCTTGTCAGCCAGATCCCCGTTCCTAATTATCAGGTGGTGCACCAATGCCTCAAGCAATGCTGCAGCTTCCTGCTCCCCCTAATACAGCTCCTCCAACTCATGGACCTTGTCGTCCAATTCAGTAATCCTATCCGTCAACTCATCCAACATAGTATCCTCAGGAGCTTCCTCGGAGTCCTCCTCGGGCTCCTCTTCCTCTTTAGGATACTCCTCTGGGTCTGAGTCAGCTGCTGCCTCAGCTATGGGCTCAGGTACAGCTGTCACCAACTGCTCACTCACAACGTGAATATCTCTAACCTCCTCTTCTCCTGACATCCTACAATCAAGACAAACAACTCGATTAGTATTTTAAAATAGATATTGATTTTGTTTTTCAAAAAATAAATTCGACACTACACTTAGAACTCTATGTGAGTTCATCTCCTTATTACCTCCACTAACTTCTCTAAGGTTATAGTTTAAGGTTCCTCACCTAAGGTTTATAATCTACAGCTCTGATATCAACCTGTGACGCCCCCAAATTCGTGTAACATCGATTACAGGATATGGTGATCACGGTACAACATACATCATCATCTAACTACATAAACTCCGGAAATAATAATAATAATAACTATTACATACTTATTCAAGCAAAATCCGAAGTCTTTACAACCTTAAATAAACTGAAACTTAAATTTAGCGTTTCTCGCTATATTACATCATATGCGGAAATATAAACTTATTACATAAATAACTCTCAACATTTTATCTTAGAATTCTTTGCCCAAGCCCTCAGCCTTTTCATCCTTAACTGAAAGTTTAAGCAAGAATGAGCACAATTTGTCCAGCAAGTATATAAAGAAGTTTGAAAACATACATCAGAAGTAAAAATATCTGTATGGCAATATCTCAACAGTTGAAAGAAATATCAAGTGTTAAACAAGAATATCAAATATAAGAGTTTAGAATTCTCAATAGCATACTAAGGGGCGTTAAATACCCTGAACGTTACTTTGTTTCATCGAAAATCATCAGACGGTTTAACAATCAAATAGATTGTAAACGGACTCATCAAGTACTCCAGGTGATCAGCCTATTGTACCCTACATTGTGCACAAGTATGAAGTTTAAATTGCATAAACTTAAATGGGACTATATGCCCGACATTTGTTTGCCCGTTTATTCGGGTTGTTCATCTTAGTAGTCATGCGAGACCGCACCAAAACAATTTGGATTGGTAAACATTAAATAGCTTCAAAGGATATCATCAATAATAACTAGCTAAAACAAAAAGTCTGGAACGCATACTTAGAAACAATTCTTTAAATAAACAGAACTTTAAAGCATAGCAGTTAAAGTAATAATTGAGCAGTCAACAATAAAACTTGCAAGATAATTGAAGTTATAGAACTTTATGATAAAGGAACTTGTGCGAATAGGTAAACAATCACAAGTCCAAAGCTTACCCTCGCTGCAATCAAATGATTAAGGGTTGAATAATTTCTCAATGAAAATAAGGTTAAGAAACTTGCACAATCAAATCTGAGTAAGGAAGCTTGCCTGAAAAGCCTACTACAATTAACGCTATCTACTAGCTCTTCACGTCACCAATTCATGTGTGTCACGTTAAGAAATTAGGTTCTCGAACTCTACTTTGAAAGTAAAGGATTTCCTATTATTTAATAAGATTTATCAAGTTAACTCGTATCCAAAAACCATTCCATTACATATCCTGTTGCATCACATGGGTCAAGGGGTTCAATATTAAAAGCTGGGGAAAATAAAGTTTCTAAAATTTTTCCCTGCCCGACCCGACCCGACTCGACCTGGATTAGATCTAGCTCGACCAGACCCTGCCCGGTGCAGCTGCGCAGGCTTAGGCCTTATGAGCTGCGCAGCTCTTCATGCCCAGAATTTTTTTGGCAGTTCGAGCAGCCTACTTTGAAATTTCATTACGAACAATCCATACATGATATGACTCTGACCATTTGACACAATACACTCCATACAGCATAGTATTTTACAAAAATATCATATTCCAGAAAACAGCAAGTTAAGACCACGAACCGGCTGCCTTGAAAAGCGTGCCAGAACAGGTTCTAACACTTAGAAAATTTCTGGAATTTTTAGATTTTCTGCAAACTTTATTATGAATATGCATGCTTACGAATTTCATATCTCACTCAATATAACTCTGATTACTATGAAATTTGGACATATGGTACATGATACTATATACTATTTTATAAAATTATTAGATGCAACAAACGAATTACTAAAGACATGATTCCAAGCGACCGAAAAATCCAAAAAGTCATGCAACACTAGTTTGAACCAACTTTGAGAAAATCATGATTTCGATTCTAGCATGCAATCCAAAGGCTCATATTGTCCAGATTATCTATACTAACATGCTTGAACATAACACAACAAACAAACTCACTAAATTACCATGATTTGCACAAATTAGCATCTTAGTGGCATTTTATCAAATAGTAAGCATACATACATGAATTCTACAATTCTCTACGAATTTGAAACATGATGAATACCAAAATTTTCATTCTCTACAATCACATATCAGAAACAAGCACTAGTATGACATTACAATTAGAAAATAGAACATCTACCATGCTAGTTCATGCATTTTTCACCATTTCTCTTCAAGAATATAAAAATGGTTCATGGCTTGCCTTTTTTTGCTAATTCTTCTAGTTTAATTCTATTAGAGACTCACTCCTTACTTGCTTAGCCTCTCCAAATCTCTAGAACTCTTCTAACACTCTCAAACACTCACTCTCAATATCTATTTGCTCTCTTGGGTGGAACTTTGCAAAGTGAAAGGAAAATGCACTTTGGGGGAGGAGTGTATATATATAATAGGTGATAGAGAAACTGATTTTACAGCCTCTCCATATTCACATACTAGTTACAATCATCAATTCAAATAATTAGAGAAGGAGGTTATGGAATGGAAAAGTCTAGGAATAAAAGAAAGCAAATATAACCCCCTCCTTTCACAATATTGCTATATACGTATATACTCTCCCTCCTTGTCCCAATTTGGCTGTCACCAAGACTCCCAACAACTGACTTTGTATAAATAACAACATTATTATAATCATTTAATCAATTAAATAATTATTTAACCATTTTGCCCTCCGTAGCCGAACGTTGCGATACTTATATCGATTCCTACTAAAGTCGACGTCCCAGGCTTCATGGAACTATCCGTTTCATCAAATTCATCTCCAAAATTTGTGGTTGACTTTTTACTCGAAAAAGTCAACCAGTTAACTTTGACCAAAAAGTCAACCGTGACACATTTTCGTGGTTACAGTCTATCTTGACTAATTTCAACGTTCCGGACTCAAATACGCAGACCACGTCTCTAAATTCCTCTCCAAACTTCAACTCGTGATTTAAAGCCATCTCACAAAACTAATAGGATTAATTCCATACTTGACCAATTTAAATAGTTAAATTAATCCAACCCAACTATTTAAATTCCTCACATCACATAACTTAAAATACACATACATGTATAACACATATACATCTAATAAAAAAAATCACACAAGAGTTTCACATAAATTCATTTATTGATAATTATTAAATTACATACAAAATCTTGGATATTACATAATAGATCATAGATCATGGTAGATCCTTGATCTTAAGGTGTAGTAGTATGTATTATGATGGTTTATGATATTTGATGTTTGGCTAATCAAGAGATCTAGGAAGATTTTGTACAAAACACAAAAACTGGAAAATCAGATTTTGAGAAAATGTAACATAAAATTCAAAAGACCATATCTTCTATTCTATTTGGAATTTTTAAGTGTGGTTAATTTTTGGAGTTAGACCTAGAAGTCTTCTAACTTTTCCAAGTGGAATCACTGAAAAATTCCTTGTAGATTTTCGTCTGGACAATTTTTAGCAAAGGACGCGAAAATTGAAAAGTTGAAAAAGCAATCTGTCCAAAACTTCCAAGGGCCGTTTCATCCACTTATTTTATGAAATAAATTCCAATCTTTTGGGACATGAAAATATATGTTATAAATTAGCTTGTGTCCAAAAATGAGCTCATTCTGACTTAAACTGATCAAGTTATGACCATTTCAATATTTGCATTTTTTCGACGAAAATCGCTATAACCGGAGTTGTATAACTCCGATGGCCACGAAATATGAAACTGGAGGCTCACGATAACATGTGTAAGATCCCGCCAAGAGTTGGGAATTTTTGAAGTTAAGCGGATGTAGCAAATTTCTTAAGCAATTAACTAGAAATGGATTTTTGGAAAATACTTAAGGAAATTAAAAAATTCTTGAAAAATTATTTTTTTATATGAAATACATGTACTTATGTATGAACAACATATAAAAATAATAATAAGATGATTAGATTAAAAAAGGGGAATCCAGCTTGCTGGATTGGCCATCAAGTTGTTGGATTTAAGGATTAATGAATCCAGGCTTGCTGGATGAGATGTTTGGATAATCCAGGATGCTGGATTGGTCTGTTAGATAATCTAGGTTGCTGGATTGAGGGATTGATGAATCCAGCCTTGCTGGATTGAAGGATTAACGAATCCAGGCTTGCTGGATTGGAGGTCAGTTGAATCCAGTCTGCTGAATGGCAAAATAATTTACTAAATTAAAATTCAGTCTGAATCCAGGTTGCTGGATTAGGTATTCGTCTTACTAGATTATAAAGAAAGACTTATAAAATGAAAGATTAAGTGTTAATTCACAAGTTACATGATACAGTAGTGTTAAGTCTACGGTAGTGCAATCGTACCCTTTAATGGTTGATGTATAGTAGCTGGGCTAAACGACTCCTTCATATGGGGAAGGTATCTACGAATTAGTAACCGATCTAGCTCACTGTGAAAATAGTGTAGACAAGACTTAAGCTAATTTGTTAGTTGTTTGTTGAAAATCACTCAGTATAGTATGTTGAATATTATTAAAGACTCGATTTGTGCTAGGTTTAGACTTGTGTATATGTATATTGTTAAGGTTATCTAATATTTGACTATGTGTTTAAATGTTAGATAGTTTACTTTGAAAGATCAATCTTATAACTGATAGGTCATTACAATAAAGCTATTAAATTAGATTGTGTAGTAGTAATCGACGGTATAGGCAAGTTCCTACACTATACTTTTATTGAGCAAGTTTTCTCTAACTTAACTTTGAGTTATATTTCAAACATGTTCGTGAATAATTATTGTTAATTATTTACATCTACACTAATTATTGATTTGCACCTTGTGCATGTTGTATATGTTCATTAGGTATGAAAGGCTGATCACCTTTATTACCATATCATTCAATTGAAGTTGTTCATGTTCATTGTTGACCATTCATCATTATTGATTATGTCATTCAGTTTTAAAATTGATTCATATTCTTTCACAATCACTATATTATTAAAAGTTTGTCAGCTTATTTTTCTTTTCAATCATGATATATCTTCATTTGAACTTAAACTTGCTGGGCAAACTTGTTGCTCACCCTTGCTATATCATGATAAACATTTCAGATTAAAGGCGAAACTTCGAACACAGTCAAAAGCAAAGGCAAGTTCCAGGATAGAATTATTATACGGTTAAAATGGTAATAGTATAGGATACAAATGACATTGTATATCGTGTAGGATATTGAATGCAGATATTAAGTTAAGGTTACGGACCTTGGGAATTATGTTATAAAAGTTATTGTATAAATAATTTATGTTTATATCTTCCGCATTAGTTATAGAAATGATGTAACATAACGTACCAGTTCCGAGGTTCTGGGGACCCGAATTTGGGGGTGCTACGGTTGGTATCAGAGTTGTAGGTTATAAAACTTAGGTAGTTTTACCTGAGGCTATAACCGCAGGGATGAGGAATATGAATAAACTCAAATAGAGTTTAAGTTCTAAGCGATGAATTTGGGCAATGTATTAATAAGTCAATAAGATTCAAAGAAGAATCCTGACAAGTAATAAAGATCCAGAGTTGCCTAACTCTGATAATAAAGATGAACAATAGTAATGAATAGATAGAGTCTAAAAGACTAAAAGTATAAAGGAAAAGAAGACCGTAAAACAAAACGATCATAACATAGAAAAGAATCGTAATATAATACGATTATAATATCAGATTACAACGTGATCTGATGAGGTCATAAGAGGACAGATGATCAATCTATTAATTGAAGACTTTATAAGTGAATTGCTATACG